>OY728146.1:508077705-513077705 GCA_963277665.1 Viscum album
AATCATTTGTATATTATTTTTACTATGCAGTTGATAATAATTAACATTGTTTTTTGATAAAAAATAGTATTTTCCTAAAAGTGGTTTTCATCAGATTTTGGGAAATTATTTTAAATTTAATTCGAGACAATTATAGGTATTTATTTTGAAAAAATTAATTCCATATATTTAGTCATGAGTATCAAATTTGGTAAATATGCCACATTATTTTTTTCCAATATGAATAGTAATCGTGGTAAGAATTATCACCTTGGTAAAGGGTAAATCAGGTTAATCTATATTAATACTAAGTGAAAATGCCATAATTTTTTATTCCTAATAATCATTTTATGAATTTAATTTGAACCCTATCACCATATCCTTTATTTTCAAATTTAAATAGAAATGTTTCCATCATAATGACATATATAAATTTTACAGAAAAGAAAGTTATAAAATGTCACTCAATTATTTTAAAATACATTTTATCTTTCTACATAGTGAAAAGGTAAATTTATGAATGAAAATAAAAATCTATTTTTATAATAATGAAATTATTATCATCAAATAACTTTTTTTCTAATTTTTAGTAATTCTATATAGACCTTAAATGCATATGGAACACCCATGCACTATTACTTTAATTAATAAAAATATAAAAAATTATTATAGATAAATTTAAAATGAAATAATTTGAGTGAGTTAATATTATAAATTAATTATGTTTATGGATATGGAATATTATGGTTATATAAAATATTTATATTTTAATTTCACCCTTGTATTTATAACATTTAAATCAAATTAAATCAATAGTGTCTAAATTGGAAATAATGATATTTTATGAAAATAATTTATTATTGAATTACCAAAAATCATAAATTATTAAAATTGTAAAATTGGGATAATATATTGCCAAAATCTTCATAAATTTTCCATTATTATTGCATTTTAACCTTTTTGTATTCAAAATAACTTTAATATATTTTAATATATTAGAAAATTTTAATGGTGTCCCTCCCTTCAATTATAAAAGTGAACCCATAATTTCATTCTAATCACATCATATTTATCCTTCTATAATGGATAAACTATAACAATTTATATTATATAATTACCTATATATATTCTTTAGGTTCTATATTAAAAAAAAACCTAATTCCCATAAGATGAGATATAAAAGTGTTATTTTAAAGAAGAGGAAATCAGCTAAACCAATCACGTTGTTTTTAATTATTATTTAAACTCCTCTAATATGTTATATTCAATATAAAATAATACATTAACAATCATAAATATAATAAAATTTTATAGTTATTATGAAAACACCTTTATGCATCATATTTTTTCATATGGTATGTTAAAATATCACTCGGGCACACGTAGGAATTTTCATCCCCATGTAGATATACAATTCATTTCCCATCATCATACATTATGAATGAGAACTATGATTGTTTAAAAGTTTATATATAATAATTAATTATAATTTTAAAATTATAATACTGTATATAGGTTCTTACATTGAAAAGTTTTCGTAAATGATAACGTTGATCGTGCATACATGGTGTCTACCGCTACCACGATGTGGTGTGATTCATTTTCCATTTATGTTTTACTTGGTTGGTAATAAGGATAAATATAATGAATATATATTAAATATATTTTATAATAATTATTCTATAACGTGGTTTTATTATGTATCATTATTTTGTTCCAACCATCAAAAAAATTAAAATAGTGTTCAAGTATACATACAGCCACAAGTATCCATAAATGGTGTAATTCATTTTTCTCTATCTAATTTTTTTAATGAATATAAGAATATATATAATGAATAGGTATGATATTAAAATATTTATTAAAATTATCTATATTATCGAACCATTATCAATATAAAAGGACTAAAAATATCATACCAAATGATAGATGAAAAATGAAGCATACATCAAACAGAACAAGAATTTTAAAAACAAATTTATTAAAAATGTGTTATAAAATGTTATTAGTGAATAGTAACTATTATGATAAATATTATTATGATATTATTATATATTTAAAACAAATATATATTTTCTATAAAGTACATTCTAACGTGTGTGAATGATGTCAGACCTCATGTATGAGATTTTCATCTCACTTTTAGTTCAGTGATATACATTCCATACTAACCACTTATTTATTTTATGTAGTGTATATACTACACATTAATGTACTTTATAAATATTATTTTTAAATTTATTTTCATTTTAAAATAAAGAAAAATTTATTTCTTTCATGGGTCTTATTATTCAAATGTTACTAAATCATTAAGGGATTTTTGTTACAATCTCATTATTTATACTGATTTTTTATAGTAAAAGTCTAATGATGAAATCATATGATATATCAGTCAAGAAAATCTGGAATTTTATTCTCATATTGTTATTTATTTATAATTCATTTTTTTCTTCCATATTCATCATCTTATGTACTGAAGATAACAAAAAAAAATTTTATGTAAAATATTTTTCATTTCACTCTTCGGTAGAAAGCCCATTTTTTATAACATCCATGTTTTCCAAAAAAATAATTAAATAAGGTTTTTAATATCATCATATTATTTTTAAAACCATTTTACCCATTTTTTATTTTTTATAACATGGTTGAAAATAATTCTCGAATTTTGTAAAATAAGTTACTTTTTGATTTTTTTTAAAACAAATTGAATGATACGTTTTCTTTTATCTTATACAAATGACCAGAATTTACCATCATCATGACCACTCATTGTTTTGAATATTCCATTTCAACATTTTAGTTATTTTAAAGTAAAAAAGTTTTCCATAATATTTTGTAAATATTTTATTTTTAAAAGTTATTTTCAAACATGAATGGTTATTTTCCTCAGGAAATATTTTATTGAAATTTTAATGGAATATTCATGTATAAAAACATCAATTTACATTAATTATACTATACTGAGGATACATTCCATTGAAAAAATTATTAATATTTTTATATATAGTTAATTTTTATGTTGATTATATGTTTATGAAACAGAATTATTTTCAAGGGTTTATGCTATAGGGAATGGATTAAATGTTTATAAAAACTATTTTATTTTAATAGTCTATGATGTTATGATATGGTAAGTTTTTTAGGATCATGGGTCACAGATATGTATTAATTTCACTATGTGAAGGTGGTTATGTTATTACTAATTAAGCTGGTTATGTTATAATTACGGACTATGGTTAGTTTTTTACCACAAATGGTGGTTATGTTATAACTATGGATGGTGGTTATGTTATAACCATGGATGATGGTCATGTTATAACCAAGGATGGGTGGGACCAATATTTCCTTCCAATGAATTCTGTAAGAATTTATATCTCATGAGATAAAAAGGGCTGAAATGTGGATTAAACCAAGTTTAGTATGGGACTTTTTTCACTATTATTGTCATGAGTGTGATCCATGACTAATATAATGGTTTGGGGAGTGAACCCAATCCACTATAATAGTATTAGGAGTGAACTTTTACTACTAAAATGTATCGTGTAGTAAATCCCATTCCACTATGGTAATCATGGAAATTTTCCTATATTTCTAAGGAAATATTTTTCTATATTAATTTGTATTCTATAATTCCATTTCTTATTATAATATTATTATTATATGTATTATGTTATTTGATTAAATTATGATTCAGGTCTTATAAAATACAAATATTTATTTTATGACTCAATATTATGATTTATAATATTTTGGGTTTGATATTAAAATTATATGCTCATGTTCTCATACCCTTATATTCATGTTATTCTAAAGTGATCCTTGGTATATCAAGTGTTTTATATTACTAAGCATCTTATCTAACACTTTATTTTTTTCATTTCCAAATTATATAATGAAAGGTAGTGAATATGGTTTTCAAATGAAGGGTTACAATTATGATGAACATAGTATGGGAATATGTATAGCTTTTAGGAAGTAGTTGTTTATGTGTCCTTATCTCCAATGGAATTATACTTAGAAGATTCTGGCATGGATTGTTATATTATGTGATTAATATTCATATACTAAGATATTATATTCATGTAGGAAAATTATAGGTCTCCATAGGCATCACTGAAAACCCGTACAAGCCATACCTACTCCTAAATGTAGTTTTGGGTATGTATGATGGTGTCACAATCAACAGAAGGTACCTAGACCTAAATTAAATCATCGTGATGATCTCAAAAAATCTAGTTTATAAAAGGAAACACTGATACAGAGAATGGGCACTAGTTCATTAACATCATATGTTTTATCCTCAAATAATCCACACATATGTGTAAATTATTGTCATACTTCGTAGATAAGAGATTGATAGAACCCAATGATGTTGTACTAGGTCATATGAATCCATTTTCTATAGATATTCAAACTATATTTTTAAATCATAAGTCTCTATTGGTGTCATCCAGTTGGGTGGGATATAAATTGGATTGGCCCCTAGTACCAACTCGATCATGAACTCAATCTCTTACTATAGTGGTAAGTATAATAAATATTAAGAAAATTAATTCTAAAAATAGTCCAACACTGGTGTATGATAACCCTACATCATCCCACCATCATCCATAAAAATGACTATTATCTGAGAAATGGGGAAATGCAATCAGCACTACATTTGTTATGTATCACCAAACTAAATATCACATTCTCTTTGATGAAAATAGTTACCCTGATCTGGAGATAGAAAATTATATATCATCTGATAAATATCTATATGAGTTTGGTATATAAATAAACATTCGATAACCTAAATCAATTTGAATCCTTTCACAGTCATCATAAACATATCCAAAATGAAATGTTATCCTCAAATTTCAATTAAACACTTACTGCAACATCAGATTCCCACTATTCACACCCATAATGATGTATTGATATGAAAGACAAAAAAAGTAGTCTAAAACTAAACCCAATAATTTTAAAAATTCTGAATATATAAAGGAATATGATTTTACTTTTTAAAGAAACATAGGCAAGGGATGATGACATGAGAATCCTACCTCTAACTGTAGAAATTCCAGAATTCAAACTAGTTATAGTAGGCATCATATCATGAATATGACTCACCAATTTATTCTTGGCCCTAGTTTAACTCCCGTATCATGCACCCTCAAACTGGTATTTTTCTCATGTGTTAGGGTAATATATCCTCTACCTTGGCTTGAGTGTTTGATGTATCTCTAGCTACTAGTCTTTTAAGGGTTATATGAGTCTTTCACATACTCTGGGACCTACCTTATTCCCCATGCCACTGCTATACTATGTAAATATATTATATAACCCCAAGAGATGACCCATCCTCCCACAAGTGAGGCACTCCCTTATTTTGTAAGGATTTTAGAAATACATATAGGTTTCCCATACAAACTATAAGTACTTCATTAGTCCACAATCATACGATGGTTTCCCACATCCCTTGCTTATATACCCACTACATCCCTAGTAGTGTATGTCATATTGGTTCTTCTTGCTACCTAAATAAGTTGTCCCTAATCATCCTCCAGATATTGGATGTCTAGAAATTAGGTCATCTATCATCTTTCCTTCCATGATTATGTCCCGAATCATCACATTTACAATGTTTTTAAAAAATATTCAACTATTACTTTATTTTATAATGGAGGTCCTCCTAGAAATGATTTTCCATGGTGGTCTCACAATCTACCAATAATAGAGAAAAATTCTCCTGATCAAAAAATAATGAAGATTTATATTTCTATATTACAATATTTCAATTTATAAATTCAATTTAATTACTTTGGTGCTACCTTGAAAAAAAACTCAATCTTGTCCTAACTTATTTTAGCTGTAAAAAATCTTTTCACATTCAGAAATTAACTTCCTGAATAAAAAGATAATATTTTATTTATATCTTGGACATCATTTTATAAAAATCTTCATAAAAAATTATATAATATAAATTCATTTAGAATGAGAATTAAACTATTCAGTATGATCTTTTAGGATAACATAAATAATATATATTATATTCCGAAACATATTTCCCTTAAAAACAACGTACTTCTTTCCATAAGGTGTTATAATGACATTCCCATTTATTTAGATCATTTTATCCATTATTGGTAATAAAAATCATTAGTATAAATTAATCATAATAAAAATTCTATCATCCTTGATCCAAAAAAGGATCCCTACTCTGATTCCAGTTGAAAGTCCACTAACATGATGCATGGAATCATAAATATGGGGGTGAATTGGTAATTAATAATTTATTTTTTGTTTTTCCTTTTAAAGAAACATTATCAATAATTGTTGTAAAATGACTTTGATTTTGAAAACCCCTACATGAACACACATAAAAGGAACAAAAACAATTACAATGTTCACAAATGAATAAGTGTATTTTGTATTTGGAATAGAATGGAAACATCCATGATCATATAGTATTATATAAATAATCCATTGAATTATAGAAAAAATGGAATAGTCATGAAATTTTGATACACTATTCTCTATAGACTACATATTCTCATCATGTACCATAATTATAGTTTATAGTGTTTTTAAATAATAAGAATGTATCTCATAGCATCATGAATTGATTTTATTATTATTGTGTTACTTTTATTTTTCCAACTCACAATAGAGAAATTTTTCTTTTTTCCTATGGTAGTTTATTATATATCATCTAGTAAGAATAAAATATTATCCATATATACCACTCTCATTTTATTTTTTAAAGATAGTAAATAATAATTGGGTTTTTATCATTATCAAAATCAACTTTCTTTTCCATCAGCAACAAATATTTTCATATAAAATAACATTGAGAATATTATTTTCATAATTAATATGAATCCTCTGTGATTAGAAGTAGTGAGAAATACTCCAATCTGAAATTATTTAATCTTAATTAAATCGATTCAAAGAATCTATTTATAATAATTAATTCTTAGGATCCTAATTCTCACATGATATTTAAAAATACTAGGACTCAACTTCTCCATAAATGATAATGATTTATTTTATTTAAGTATCACTAAATTTATGGATGCATGTATCTTATTCCATGTGGACTATACTTATATGTCCTGGAACATTTATCATTCATCCATAAAAATCATTTCTAATAAAATACATGGAACAATGACCACTTCCATATTTCAAAATCATGGTAGTTTTCTCCTACAAATTTAGACAAAATTAGTTCAAATTTTTAAGGTACCTCATATAATCATAGATTGAATCACGAATTGGTATATTTTATTTTTATATTATTTCCATGATTTATAACTCTATTAAATCATCCAGTTTTAATTTCAGTAAAATACACAAATTCTAGAAACTCTGATCTTCATATAATAGAATCACTAAAAATATATAAGTATGTGATCATCTATGTGGTGGAAATTAGACAATAATGATCAACAATATTTCTCAGTTTGAATCAACTACATATACAACTAAATAGGTTTAATATAGATATAATGTATCAACCATGATGATCAACCTGATAAAGTTGATAGATCAATTATTTCCATGGATTGATCATGTGTCTCAATTGGATGGTCTTAATGTATATAAAATTAATATTGAATAATTATAATAATGATAAGGAAAGAGTCTATATTCGCTACATAAATAATGTATTTATGATGTGGATTGACAATGTAAATTAGAGTGAATGTGTGACATCATCAATTGTCCACATGTGTAACATCCCAAGTAAATAAATAATACGACATTTTAATAATTATAATATTTTTTATTCAAACATTAATTTTATTTTAAAAGGGATTCTATTTTTGATAGTGTAAAAGATGCACAACAACAGGTTACATTGAAATCTTACGTTGCACTAAATGTTGAGTCATACTGAAAAATAATAATATAATATTATTTAAAATGGTAGTTAACACATAGTTGTTGTTTAGGTAGTATTGGACATAACTATCTAAAATATTAATACATATGTTTGTTAAATGTTTTTACAATTATCAAATACATTTTAGAGGCTTAGAATAAAAAAGATTCAGATTTTAAGCATAAATACTCTAATATACATTAAAAGTTTGATTTACCGCCTTTTAATGGAGAACAATCTTCAAATCTAGTTTTGGTCACTTATATATATTCTATTTGAAAAAATAAAATTCTCTTCAAGAATCAGGACATGGAAATTTACTTTGGGTAAATTTTTAGTGTTTTTTTGTTAAATTTAATTTTTAATGAATTGGAAAAAATACTGTATTTTAATTCAAAACAACCTTTTAATATAATTTATTTATAGTTTATATTTTCTTTCTAATTATATGTAATGTTTAATTATATTATGTTATAACTATTTTATCCAATTATGGTAATTGGAAGTAATTTTACATTGAAATTGGACATAAATAAGTGTTAATCTTTTGATATTTATGATTTCCTAAAAACGTGTTTTTGTTTTTGACAGCAGGAATTAATTTTAAATTAATTTATGTAACTTATTTTTTTAAAATTTGGAAAAATGGATTCCATATTTGGAATCATGAGGTTCCAATTCTGTAAATAGGTATATTTTATTTTTAGACATTATGTATATTTACATCAGTAAATATTTTATTTACCATTGTTAAAGGGAAAATCTGGTAAATAAGGGAAATACAAAAATATTATAATA
Source organism: Viscum album (assembly GCA_963277665.1). Taxonomy (NCBI): domain Eukaryota; kingdom Viridiplantae; phylum Streptophyta; class Magnoliopsida; order Santalales; family Viscaceae; genus Viscum; species Viscum album. Next base: position 508,086,353 of record OY728146.1, read on the forward strand.
ATATTAAATTACCCTAACTTGTGTCCTAATCCTACTGGTTGATACATTTCCATCCTTGGGAATCCATGGGTCGTTTTTGGGTCACAATGGAGCCCCATGGGAGAGATAATGAAACTTTATATTAATTAATTTAAAGTAAAGACAAAAATGACACATACATATCTTTTAGTAAATCAATTTTTACAGTTTGTTATATAGGTTATGCATTTGAATATAATTATTCATTTCAAAGTTAATAAATTCCTACATCATGGATTTTTTTCATAAGTTTTATACATCCTATAAATAAAAATATTTTTGACACAATAAGGAAGTTTTGTTAACCTTGTTAATCAATGATTTAAATAAATATTATCGTAATGATTAAAACAATATAAAAAATCTATACAATTATTATTGGAAGATTTTTATTCTAACATGAGTCATATTATATTTGAATTTAATGAGTCTTGGATGTTTTCAAACCCAATATCATTATATAATAAAATAATATTTTTCACACTTTCCTAAAGAGCCCCTCCTCCCCCTTATAATTGCCCTCACTTCTATCCCATTCCAAACACTTCTCAAGCCCCTTGTCTCATACAAACTCATCCTAATTAATCTCACTACATCCCTATACTCCTCCTATGAGCCTTCATTTTGGCATAAGTTAATTCAAGTAATCCTTTTTGTTCAAACCAAAGAGAGATATCTGATTTAAAGGTAACGGCTCCTCTTTGGGTTTTTTTGTTTTATATTCCTTATACAACCACATAAACTATTTTTATTCCTAAATATTATAGAAAACCTAGTATCATCAATATATTATGTTTTTTATGATAAGGATTCGAACTACACTTACCCACACCTCCATCTAATGGGTATAGAACATACTTTTTATGTGGACTGGAAACTAAAGCCTGGCAAAATGATGATTTTTCAATAAACTCCATCCACATCTTTTGGTGGAAATTAAGATAGAAATATATTTATATGTGATATATATTATAATTATGTTGTTTATATTCCTCTATGTTTTTAATTTAAATAATTCCTTTATGTTTTCCATAATGGGTAAATATGATGATTTCATTTGAGGAAGTGTGGAGTACCTCCCTTCAATGTGATATGACTCGTTCATTCCATAGGTTAAATGTATAAAGAATGGAGTTAACGAAATCATATATGATTTTATAATAAAATTATAATATACCTATGTATCCTTATTCTTTGATTCCATTAAATACAAAATAGAAATGAATGTTGCGTTCATGCGTACATACGGGTTACTGTCTCCATGAATGGTTCTTTTCATTTCATACCTCATAAATGTTATGTACTATTATAAATACATATATATAGTGAATATATAATATACATATGATATCTAAATCAGGAATATTATTTAGAAGATTAATTAATGATCCAGTCAAGTCAGACGCGAGGTGAGGGACTTCGTCTCAATCACCACTCATTGAGGCATATTTTTTTTATACATGACATTCTATTATATGGTGTATAAAAACTTTTGACTTATCATTTTATTCGAAAGTAATATTTCTCTACAAGGAATTTTAGTAAAAAGAAAAAAGGAATGTTTCTTTTTCATAAAAGTTGTGATAATGACATCTATGTTGTCGTGAGTATTATTTGATCTTTGGCTTCATTAACAAACTGTAATGTTTTTAAAAGGTAAATAAATAGGATATAATCTTTTAAGTATTTTGGTATTTAATTTTTTTTATTATTCATTTCCTATGTTAATATATTTAAATGATATATTGTGATCGAAATGTATAAATTTTAACTTTCCTTTATATTTGGTTTATATGTTATGAATATGTTATGGTTCTTGGGCTTTGTTACATATATGGGTGGTTCCGTGATAAACCAAGGGAGGGTGAGCCCGAGATAGCTCTACAATGAATTGGTTAATGTGATGGAGGTAGACCGGAATGTTTCTCCTAAAAGACTTAGGGAGTATACTATGATGGGTATTCCAAATATAACTCCCTATGTAGTTGTGATAGCTACAATGTAAGTTTTATATGGATGCCACAAGTTACCTTTATGATTTATGATTCCTATGTATATTTCATAAATCATATGGTTTCATGAGGTACGCTAAAAAGATTATGTTATGTATTTATTGATGATCTAATGTTTTCTTTATTTGTTTTATAATACTTACTGAGATTTTTATGCACATCCTATGTTTTTGAAATGTATTTTCACAAGACATAAAGATGAATATGGTCAAGGATGGGATCCAAGAAAAGTCATGTTGTCTCAAACATGGAATTAGACATGACTCTTTTTTTCACAAGTTTTTTTTAATGAAAAAAATTGTAACTATGTTGAATTGTCTACTTTATAATTTTTGAGATATAATGTAATAGTTATGGCCTAATTCTCTAAAACACTAAACCTGAAAAGATCCAAAATGTTAATAATTCATTTAATTCAAGATTATGTATTTTTTTATGGTCGGGTCCTTAAAATAAGTTTTAGAGGTCAGTTTAGACAACTTCAGGAGTTAAGATATTGTTAAAATAATATTCATAAATTATTTTTAGATTATGTTATGATTGAAATAATATTGAATTTACAAATTACCATGGGATGTTTTAAAGATATTTCTATTTTCAGAATGATTTTACATAGGAGAAAATGATCAGGTATGATTGGATGACATCAGAAGGAAGAAAACCTTCCAAATCAACAACCTGAGATGGTTAGAATCAGAATTGAACAGTTTGATTTAGTGATGGAACAATTCAATCGTGATATAAATGGTGGTGGTATCCATGAATGAGATCATCCAGATCAACCACAGAAGAACATTTCAGTAGTGGTTCATTTCATGATGCAGCATCCCCCATCATTATGAGGATCATTAAACCCTATACTATCATAAAGTTGGATTAAAGTAATGGAGAAGATTTTTGATTTCATGGTGTGTTCAGAACATCAAATGGTTAGTCTCATTGTTTACCATTTTGATGGTGAAGCATATTAGTGGTGGTCGATGGTGAGAAAGATCAGGGATAGTGAAGAAATTGATGCCCTATATTTGGATGAATTCAAAGGTATGTTTCTTGAGAAATATTTTACTAATGTGGTTCATCTTAGGATGGAAAAATTATTCATGGAATTGAGGTAGAAGGATGACTCAGTGGTTCCTTATGAATCCAAATTCACTCGACTGGAATAGTATGCTCCAAATTTATACGAGATCTTGATAGAAAAATCAACTATTTTTACACATGATTGAATCCAAATTGTCGAAGTGTTTTAGATTCTTGTGAGTTAAAATGTTATGAAAAACTCGTTTGATGTGCAGAAAAGGTGGAAATGGAGTTTTCCAATGATCAGGTCTTCTTTGACAAACAATAGAATAAGAGATCGAGGTGGCAGACGAAAGGGTAGAACTCCTCAAAAAAATGTGATGGTAAGAAACTTACGTTTTCAGTTTGTGAAAATTGTGGTAAAACTCATGTTGGGGAACATCTTTTGAATTATTCTATGTTCTACTGTTGTGGTAAATAATACATAAATCTTGCAATTTCACTAAAAAAAGATCAGGGTAATGGTAATAAAAAGTCATATTTATAGTTATTAAAATATTTTAAGTGTAATGAAATTGTTCATTAGGAAAATGAGTGTCAAACAAAGAACTCAAATAAGTGAAAGAAGCTGGATTACAAGTAGATAGGGGTGGTGAAATCATTTGCAACAACATCAGCAGATTTTGGGTCTTCAAATGAAGTAGTATCATGTACACTATTTATTTGTTCATATTATGACAATGTGTTGTTTCATTCAGGGTCTACACACTATTTTATTTATGAGAAGTTTTATAGTACATTGGGAAATCAATATCAAGATATAAATCCTGAACTTATGGTAAAAACACCTAAAAGAAATTTTGAGACAAAAAAATTATAAGAAGCTTCCTATCATTGCGTGCTAAAATAATCCACCCACAAACCCCTATTGTTTTGCCTCTACTAGAGTTTGATGTTATTTGTGGTATGTGTTTTCTTTTCAGTTATCATTCTATGATTTACTACAGAGCTAAAGAGGTTTATTTTGAGAAAGATTTTCAGTTTATGTACATGAAATAACTCTTACTTTTGATAAAATATTAATAAAAAGAGAAACTATTAAAGTATTTAAATGAATGTTACCTTGCGCATATTGTCGAAAAACATGGAACTATTAAGATTAATGATGTGCCGGTGGTAAATGAGTACCTTGATGTTTTTTGTTGACGAGTTTCCCTGAAATATACCTAATTGGGATGTTGAATTTACTATTGACTTAGTTTCTGATGCTAAAACAATTTCCAAACCCCCTTATCGAATGGGTCAAATTTAACTTTTAGTTTTTCAGAAGCAATTGCAGGAGTTATTAGATAACGGTTTCATTAGACCTAACACATCACCATGGGGTGCTCCTATATGGTTTGTTAAAAATAAATATGGTTCAATGAGACTTTGAATTGTTTATAGAACATTGAATAACATCACTATTAAGAACAAGTATCCTTTGCATCATATCGATGATTTTTTTGATCAGCTCCAGAGAGCTCAGTATTTTTCAAAGATTGACTTGAGTTTGGGGTACCATAAGTTGAAATTAATGGAATAAAACATTCTAAAGACCATGTTTCGTACTAGATATGGCCATTATCATTTTATAGTTATGCCTTTTGGGTTAACCAATGCACCTTTTATATTTATGGATCTTATGAATAGAATTTTCTGTGAATTCCAAGATAAGTATGTGGTTGTGTTCATTGATGATATTCTGGTTTATTCTAATAGTAAACTGAATCATGAAAGTCATTTAAGCGTTTTCTTGCTAAAACTAAAAGAAAAGAAACTATATGGTAAATTCCAAAAGTGTGAGTTTTGGTTATTTGAAATTTTATTTCTTGGTCACATTGTTTTAAAAAAATTTCATATTTTTGATCATGCTAAAACAAAAGTTGTTGAAGAATAAACAAGACCCAAAAATATAACTGATATTCGTAGTTTTCTTGGTTTGGAAGGATATTACCGAAGGATTTTTGAATATATTGTGTGTTTATCTATCCCAATGACTCTTTTAACTCGAAAAGGTGTTAAGTTTATTTGGACAAAATAATGTGATGATTGTTTTCATGAATTGAAAAGAAATATTGGTGAATGCCCTAGTTTTGGCACTTCTTTCCAAAAATGGTGATTTTGTAATCTACAGTGATGCTTTGTTGAATGGACTTGGTTGTGTCCTTCTGTAGAATGATCAGGTTATTTCATATGCTTCATGTTAGTTTAAAACTAGTGAGTTAAATAAACCAAAAAATTATTTGGAATTATCTTCTGTTTTTTTTTTTGCTTTAAAAATTTTAATGCATCATCTATATGGAGTAAAATATGTAATATATACTGATCACAATAGTTTTAAGTACATATTCACTCAGAAGTAATTAAACATGAGACAGAGGAGATGGTTGGAATTAATTATCGATTATGATTGCACAATCCATTACTATCTGGGAAAAGCAAATAATGTGGGTAATGTTCTGAGTCAAAAAATTAATGCTTCATTAATCATGATACATTCGGAACGAGATCCGTTGGTTTTTGATTTTGTGAACTTTGGCATAGAAGTTTTTGGTGCAGGAATTTCCTCTGTATTTTTAAGGTGTTTTTGAAATCATCTCCATTAGACAGAATTAAGAAACTGGAGAAGGAAGTTTGTGAGTTATAGAAAAATTTAGATTTGGTTCAGACGGTTATGTTGCCTAATTATAACATTGATACTTATATTGGTTTGAGGTTTGGGAAGATATTATGTGTCCCTATGATTCAAAGTTGAAGAATGAGTAGTTATGTGAGTAGTTCTCTATTTTCAGTTCATCCTGGAAGTACTAAAATGTACATAGATCTTCATGATTTTTACTTGTGGGATGAAATGAAAAGAGATATTGATGATTTTACTAAGAAGTGATGGACTTGTCAACAGGTTAATGCAGAGTGGCAGTTACTGAAAAGTATGCTTCAGTATTTACCGATGCTATGGTGGAAATGGAAAAATATATCTATGGACTTCATTGTGGGATTACCAAAGACATCTCATGGTAATAATGCAATCTGCGTTATTGTTGATTGATTGACTAAATCTGGTCATTTCCTTCCTTTTCAAAATAAATTTTCTCTAGATCAACATTCTAGGATTTATGTTAAATAGATAGTTAGTTTGCATGGTGTTCCCCTCTCCATTGTATTTTATTGTGATCACAAGATTACTTCTAACTTTTGGAATGGCCTTCAGAAGTTGTTGGGTACTGAATTAAATTTTAGTACAACTTTTCTTTCTCAATCAGATGGGTAGTCAGAATGAACAATTCAGACCTTGGAGAATATGTTACGTTTTTGCTTGATGGATTACCAGGGATGTTGGGACCAATGTATTTATTTGGTTGAATTTTCCTATGATAATAATTTTCATTTTAGTATACAGATGGCTCCATTTGAGGCGTTATATGGGAAGCGGTGTCGAACTCCAACATTTTCGGATGAAGTGGGTTAAATGAAACTGATGGTACCATAATTGGTAGAAGACATGGAAGAAAAAGTTCAGTTGATTCAGAAGTACATGAGAATAGATCAGAGCAGGCAGAAAAGTTATGCGGATACCTGAAGGAAGGATCTCTCTTTTCTGGTAGGTGATCTTGTATTTCTCAAAGTTACTCCATGGAAAAGTGTAATGTGTTTTGGTATGAAGGTAAAGTCGAGTATGAGGATCATAGGACCTTATGAAATCCTAGAGAAAGTTGGATTAGTTTCATACTGAGTAGCTTTACCTTGATGTCTATCCCAGGTACACAATGATTTCCATGTTTCAATGTTGAGGATGTATATGTCTGATCCGTCTCATGTTTTGAGCCCAGAGGTAGTTCAGTTGGAAGAGAATCTCTATTATGAGGAAAAACCATACCAGATTCATGACCGAAGAAAGAAAGTGTTGTAAAATAATGTAATTTATCAGGTAAAGGTTTTAGGGAAAATGATATTGTCGAAGTGGCAATGTTAGAATCTGGAAATGCTATAAGGTATAAATACCCCCATTTATTTAATAAGTGCATCAAATTGGGAGGACACAATTCCCAAAAGGGGGGAAGGATGTAACACCCAAGGTAAATAAAGAATATGACATTTTCATATTTATTAATATTTGTTATTTAAATATTAATTTTAATTTAAAAAGGATGCTTTGTTCGATAGCGTACATGATATGAAACAATGGGTTTCCGTGAAATCATATGTTGCAAAAAACGTTGGGTCATAATGAAAAATAATAATTTAATATTATTTTAAAAGGTAATTAACACCTAGCTGTTGTATTGGCAGGAATGGATAGATATAACTACAATAAGAATATACATATTTGTTATATGTTTTTACATTAATCTTATAAATTTTAGAGTTTTAAATTAGAAATAATCTAATTTTAAGAATAAATACTCTAATATTCATTCAAAGGTCGATTTACCACCTTTTAATGGAGAAACCTCTTGATATATATTTTTGGTTACTTTTTTATGTTCTATTTGACAATATAAGTATTTTATTTAGAATTGATAAATCAAAATTTACTTTGGGTAAATTTTTTGTATTTTTTTGATAAAATTCTTTTTTTTAATGAATAGTGAAAAATTCTATATTTTAATAAAAAAAACTGCCTTTTAATATAATTCATTTATAAGGATAGATTATCTTTTTAGTTGGTTTTAAAGTGTAATTATATTATTTTTTTACTATTTATTCCAATGTTGGTCATTGGAAGTAAATTCACTTGGAAATTGGACATAAATAACTATCAATCTTTTGATTGTTATTATTTCATAAAAACACGCCTTCTATTTTGACAGCGGGAATGAATTTTAAATTAATTTATGCCACTTCATTTTTTTGAATTTGGAAAAATTGATTCCATATTGGGAATTGGGAGGTCCAAATTTTTTTAATAGGTAACTATTATTTTTGTACAATATGAATTTTTACTTCAGTAAACATTTTATTTAGCAGGTTAAAAGGTAAAATCTGGTAAATAAGTGTAAAAAAATAATATTATAATAATATTAAATTACCCTAACATGTGTCCTAATCCAATTAGTTGATACATTTACAACCATGGGAATCCATGGGTCAATTTTGGGACCCCATGGATCCATTTGGGTTTGATAATGACACTTTATATTAATTACTTTCAAGTAAAGGAAAAAATGACAAAAACACATATCTTTTGGTAAATAAATTATTACATGGGGTTATTTAAGTTACCTCTTATAATATAAATATTAATTTGAAAGATAAAAATATTTACTACATCATGGTATTTTTATTAATTTTTCGATATCATATAAATAAAAATATTTTTAACACAATAGTGATATAGTGTTTTCCTCATTAATGAATCATTTAAACAAATAAGATTTTAATGATTAAAACATTATACTAAACTAGTCCAATTCTAATTAGATGATTTTATTTTGAACATGAGTCATATTATCTTTTAGTTTAATTATTTATGGACATTTTAAAATCGTAAATCATTTTATAATAAAATAATATTTTCACACTTTCCAAAAGAGACCCTCCCCCAATTATAAAAATCCCTCAAATCTAACCCATTCCACACACTTCTAAATCCCCTTGGATCATAAAAACTATACCCAATTAAGCTCCATAAATCTCTATCCACCTCATATATTCCTTCCCTAATTAGAAGGCAATTCAAGAATATATTTTGATTCAAACCAATGGGAGATACCCGATTTAATGGTAACATGTTCTCTTATGTTCTTTTGCTTTATTTTACTTCTCTAACCCCCTAAACTTTATTTATTCCTTTATTTTATGGTAGCACCAATATTATCATTATAAATGGTTTTTTATGATAAGGATTCAGACAACACTTACAAACCTCAATCTAATGTGTAAAATATATACTATTTTTATGGATGTCAAACTAACACCTCACGAAATGATGATTGTTCAATATTCTATTACCACCTCTTATGGAGGCCATTAAGAAGGAAATATATTTATAAGTGATATATATTATATTTATATTTTTTATATGCATTTTTATTTTTCATTTATAGAATACCTTTATGGTTTCTATAGTGGGTAAATACGATAATTTCATTTGAGGAAGTGCGGACTTCCGCCCACTCAAAGTGATATGACTCATTCATGCCTTATAAGGAACGTATATAGGATGGAGGTAATGAAATTATATATAATATTATACTAGAATTATATTATACCTACATATCATGATGTTTTAATTCCGTTAAATATGAAATAGAAATTAAAGAAGTGTTCAAGCATACATATGACTTCCCGTCTCCATGAACGGATCATTCCATTTCCTGACTCGAAATGTTAAGTACTATTAAATATACATATATGTATTGGATATATATGATATATATGGTATCAAAATCATGAATATTATTCCAGATATAAAAGATGATCGAGTCAAGTCAGACATGAGGTAAGGGACTTTGTCTCAATCTCTTTTCATTGAGGAATATTTTGTTTTACACATTACTTTCATTTATACGGTGTATAAAAACATTTGACTTCTCATTTTATTCAAAAGGAATCATTTTATATGAGGTGTTTTACTAAATGAAAAAAATAAATATTTCTTTTTAACGTAATTGGTGACAATGACCTTTCCAATGCCATGAGTATTATTTGATCTTTGGCTTCCTTAACAAGTCGTAATGTCTTTATAAGGAAAATAAATACCATATAATATTTTATGTATTATGGCATTGAAAATTATTTTGATAATGGATATGTTATGTCAATATATTTAAATGATATTTTTTGATTAAAATGTCGAAATGTTATCTTTACCATATATTTGTTTTATGTGTTATGAATATGTTACGGTTCTGGGTCATTTTTACGTATACAGGTGGTTTCGTGATAAACCTAGGGTGAGTGAGCCCGATATAGCTCTCTAATGAATTGGGTAATGTGATGGAGGTAAAATTGAATGTTTATCCTAAGAGATTTAGAGAATATACTATGATGGGAATTCCAAATGTGACTCCCAATATATTTATGATACCTAAAATGTCAGTATGATATGGATGCCACAACTTACCTTTAGGATTTATGATTCCAATGTATATTTCATAAATCCTTGGATTTCATTAGGTATGTTAAAGATCTTATGTTATGTATGTATTGATGACATAATGTTTTATTTCTTTGTTTTATAGCCCTTACTGATATTTTTAGACTCATCCCATGTTTTTGAAATGTTTTTCACAATACATAAAGATGACGAGGGTCAAGGATTGGATCAAGGGAAAGTCATGATGTCTAAAACATAGAACTAGACATGATGTTAATTTTCAATAGTTTTCATTCTTTAAAATGTAAACTGTGTAGGATTTTCTAATATGTAATTTTTGATATGTAATATAATAGTTATGTCCTAATTCTATAAAACTCTACACCTGAAACGATCCTTAATGTGAATTATTCAGTTAAATCAATATTATTTATTGTTTCAAGGACCATTCCTTAAAACATGTATAAGAAATAATTATATGAATCAAATTTGAGGTAATCAAGAGACCATGTTTATGGCATCGTTTTTTTAATTTCCAAACATGGGTTGATTCAATCATTGGACACACCTATAGTGTGACTCTCTTTTCATACATATATATTACATCATAATTTACTAATATTCATCTCATTATATAAATTCTGTAAATTTTTAGTGCCCCTGGAAACATGGATATATAAACAACACATTCACAAGAAAACAACAGAATCTCGCATTATGTTCTTCAAAAATAGATCCCTTTTAGACGTACCAAACTTAATGAATTTTTTCATAACCTAGGAAATGTAAACAAAATAAAAGGTGATATAAAATTAAACGAAAGGGTAATAAAAGGGACATATCAGGATAACCTGCGAATACAGGTATGAGAACAAGAGAATAAAGTTTTCAAACCAAATAACTAATATCATAGATCATAATCATGTGTAGTGGAATATATATTTGGTAGTAAATAACACATGAATCATAAAGGAATAAATTAACATAAGTTATAATGGAATAAAATTGTAAAAAGACATGAGATGATGGAATACACATATGCATATAAACCACTTACATATTAGTCAAGGATCAATACCTAGGCTAACATAGTGGAATGGGTTCACTACCCCAAATAATGATTTTAGTAAATGTTCACTTCCATTTCTATGGTAGTGGACTGCGTTCACTCAGAAAACCATCATAGAAGTCATGGTTTACTCCCATGACAATCATAGGGATAGTTTCCCCTAAAAACAAGGTTTACAACCTCTTCTAGTCCAGTTTATCTCATGAGATATCAATATTTACCCAATATATTGGAGAGATATAACAGAACCAACAATCGCATAATTATAATAATTTCATATAAAATACTAAATCTAAAAAAAATTAATTATAAGATGAATTATGAATATAAAATGGGTTTCATAAACATCTCATCATGGTATAACCCATGGAAAAGAAATGTGTTTCATAAACATTGCATAAATGCTTCATAACATAACCTGTGGAAAAAGGGACATGTTTCACACACATATTCCCATCATACTAATAAACCATATAATGAAATAATAGGGATGGACTCATTGGATCATATCCCCATTAATATTTAGAAAACATCAATGTTTGTCATCATTGATAGAAAATGATTTCAAATGATCACTATGAACATTTATTGAAGTTAATACACTTTTCTATTTGAAATCACTTATTTAAAATATAAAAACTACCTATATTCTAATAAAAAAATTAATTTGATAATAACATAGTTAACTTGTAATGGAATATTTATATCAATGAGTGGTCCTGATGGCAGGAAATACCATTCATGCAATATACATTAAAATAATGAGTCATTTCAGGTTTTTTGGTATAAACTCAAAAACTACCACGTTCGAAAAAATTACCACAATGTTATTATTTATTCATTTTTTAAAATATAAAAAATGGGTAAAAATATAAAAATAAAAACATTTTGGAATAGTAAAAATAGTAAAACATATTTATACTACATATATGTGGGAAAAAAAGGATTTTTGACTCAAGAGATAAATAATGTTTATTTTTATTAAAAACAATTGTTTGGTATCATTATTTATTAAAGAGAGTAAAATGTTTATTATCTATAAATGACCATACGATTTTAAAATTATGTATTTTTAAGAGGTTTTTGATATTATACATCATTGGAATAATAATAATAAATATTCTCAGTTAATAATTATATACTGACATAAAACCCTTACAACTTTCGTAACTGTTGAGTCATTAACCACCAGAAAGAATAAAATTAAATTAAACAATCAAAATCATTAAAATTAATATTTTCATGATATAACATGTTACAGTTTAATTATATACAGAACGTAGTAGAATTTAATAGTGAATATTGAATCTGTATTACAAAAGTAAAAGTGAGGTGAAATTCCCTTACCTCAAGTATTGAATTTCTCCATACACATTGGGACCTAAAATATAGTATGTATATTATTATTATAAAAATATTAAATAAAAATAATCATATATATTATGACAAATAATTTTTATTTATAACCTCTTATCACCCATTTCTTAATAATTCGTTTTTATAATCACTACTATGGGTGATAATTGCTTGAATTTTCATTTATGTTTTGGTTCGATAGTTTTGATCTGTGTAAATTGATTATGTATAAATTTTAAGAATAATTTTCATAATGATATAAATATAAAATATATTCACTATGTAAATAATTATATTCATCCAAAAAATTATAGATAAGAATATTTAATTACCATGTGCATTTAGAGGTAGTTCGTACAAGAACATGAATGTTGTTTCCATTTTCTTGATGGATGAAATTAAATAAATATAAATAATATATCACATTTAAAGAATTATTTTTATGTCATTGTTATTACATATATTGATTATATCAATATTTCTTACACTCCATGTTAAAATCAAATGAAAAATGTATCATAACACTTCATGGAGGTGATAGTCAACAAATTCACATGATCAAACATATCATTTTCCAATGGATTGGAAGATAAGAATAAATATATTATACTATAAATTAATAAGTATATTTCTTTCATATATATAATTTAAATATCTTCAATCTATCATTATATTTATCCTTTAGATGCATTTGTGGAAAATGAATTACATTAGATCGTGAGGTGGTAGTCTGTCACACACATGATCAATATTATTATTTCCCATTTTATAGAATAGAAGATGGATGTAGGTACTATAAATAACATAATAAGTTGCCATTATACAGTATATAATAATGTTATTATATCTTAATAGTTGAATAATATTTGATTGAGGTGTTAGAATAAATAAAATAAAAACACCTGGAGAAGAATGATTCCTCTTCTTCAGACAACCACCGTAAGTTAGCAACAAAATCATTCTTAGCCTGGTATCATAATCAAACTAAGGACTCATAGACATTTTAAGGGATTAAATTAAGTAATATATATATATATATATATTTAATACAAAACTACTTTTAATTTTAAATAGGTGAAGAGTGGGGGTGTCATTTTATAAGTGGCAGAGATGAAACAATTGGAATTATTGAAAAAAAAGTTATTCCCACATTTCACACATTTTACAAGGATAAAAAAAGGATAATTAAAGAACCTTATAATATATAAGTCATAAATACGGTTATAAGATATTATTTTTATAATTTTTTAGTACATTTTAATTCTTGTATTTATATTTTAACCCCTAGTGATCCTTTATAAGCTTTAACAATTATAATTATTGTTTTATTATAATACTACTAATTTTCATCAAAATATGAGTTAGAATTACTGTATAATATTAATTATTCTTATTAAAAATATGTAATACATTTTTTGAAATTAAATTCAATGAATTTTTAGAATTTAATTTAAAACTATACTTGTAGACACAACAAAAAAACATTTTCCAAAGAAAAACATTCCAGAGTATAAAAGGTTTTTATATCAAAATTAAACCTAAAATTTAATCTAATGATCAAAATTGGATTAATAATATTTTAATGGAAATAATTTCACTTTTAAACTATTTTAAAAAAGTTTAAATTTGTAAAATATTTATATGGAAAGGCATTATTCCATGAAAATCAGTATTTTTCACTATTCATTTAAAATTTAATATACTTAGAAAATTCTCAAAAATTCCAGATAAGATAATTTTGAAACTTTTATATCAAAAATTAAGTTCATATTTAAAAAAAATAATCAGTTGAAAAAAATTGTTATTATTTTTAAAGAAATTTAAAAATAACTTTTTTTGATAAAAATGTATTTTCATAGAATAGTAAGAGTTTTATAGAAAATAAGTTCTTATTCATGAAAATATTTTATTTACCAGAAACCCTCGTATTTAGTTTTCAAAAAGGGTTAATTCTTATTCAAACAAAAAAAAAATTGATTTCTAGGTTATATTGGTCGAGTCTAAATAATAATATTTTTCATAATATAATATGGTTTGACATAACATGGTGTTACGTGTAATGCCAGAAATGAAAAAAATTAAATTTATTCAAAAATATATGTATCTGAAAAAAAATTAAATTTTTTAACATTCTACCCCTCCCCCCTAAAAATAATTTTACCCATGAATGTCATATAAATTGATATAAACAATTTAGGATACCTTTTCACTTAGATCAAGATGATGCATGGTTCCCCACTCCTTGGGTATCACATTTCTCATTGCGCTATGGATTCATCCCAGAACCGCCCCTACCACCTCATCATTACCCTCTTGGTGTGTGGTTTCCCAATAGCATCTCCTACTTTTCACACACTCGTTCCATTGTTTTCTTCTTGTTTCAGTTCGTCTCCTTTATTGGATTTTTTTTCGTCCTAATTAGAGATGTTGTGTTTTGTTGCTACTTCATGAGGCTGAACCATTTTGACATTTCTCTTTTTTCTAGAAAAATTTTGAATAAAACCCATTATAGTTGAAGTTGAAGTTACTCCCGTGATTTGGGTTTATGTGTGGCATTCGGTGAGGTTCGATTTTTCCTCTTTGGTTTGCACACCCCTTTCATTGTTGGGGTCTTTTCCTATGGTTTTTTTCTATTCTGTGGATTTCAATTTTGACTCATCATGGTTTTTTTTCTTGTTCCATGAAAAACGTTACGTGGATTATGATTTGGTTGTTGATTTTTATTTTTGTTCAATTTCAATTCATCTAGTTACTAGCCCTTTTTTGTTTTTCTTTGTGATTATGGTGATGAATTCATAATTTCCGGTTCTACGTTATATTTTCCTAGTGGGGTTCTGGTTCAGTGGTTATTGTCATGGTGGTGGTTCCAAAATGGAGGTGATGATGGTGTTTCGTTGGCCAAGACTGTAGATTTTGGCAGGCGGTTAGGTGTAGAGATCTAAATCCTTTAACGGTGGTGTTTTGTTGTGTTTTCTTTTCGGTGAAATTTTCTATTTGGTGTTGGTGTTTCTGTCATAGTGGTAGTGGATCTCATTGATTGTTGGTGAAGGACATTTTTTAAGATCCACAACAGACGTTCAAAAACGACGATGAAGTGATGCAGCCTTGAGAAGGTAGCCCGAGGCATTTATGTCTTTTTTCCTTGAAACTTGTACTTCTTTCTTTTGAAATTTAAATTCATGGTGTTTCCAGAATATAGTGGGATGGCACTTTTTTGAATTTTTAATTGGGTGTTTGGATATTTTTGAAGTTCTCACTCATCCAAAAATGTAATTTTATGATAATATATGAATTTGGAGAGATTATAGATTCTTTTTCCCGAAAATATATTCAAGATACCATTAACTTCCTCCAATTGGTAGTTTCACCACAAAACATTGACCAGATGAGTGGTCTTACATCATGAAATTTTATCTCTGTAATCCAAAATCAAAAAAGGTTCTTCTTCATGGGAAATATTGTGATCCAATGATATAGCCTATTATTTCAAAACATTTGAATTATCTATTATTTACTTTTTCAAGAGATTTATGTAGAACACATCATAGAATTGATAGTGGTTTGGTGGAAGTTCCAAGTGTTAAACAATCATCAATATTAGATAACAAATCTCAAAAGGGAAAATATTCCTATGTAACATCCTATGTTTTTATAATGTTATGGACTACTATGTTTTTGTTCTAATTCCTTTAAACTGTCCAAACTATGATTCCTAATCAAGATTATGAGATATGTGGTTCATTAATGACTCATTCGAATCCCAGATCCCCTAAATGAGAAGAAAAATTTAGGGTCACATGGTAACGTGAAACTATGCTGACCATCCTACATACTTTCCCTAAATTGTATGGTTTCATGAAGTATATCAGCAATGACCATGCGATTTTTCTGTAACTATCTTGAAATTAGGAATATAGTCTTGTGGGGTACCAGATGTTTTAGAAGAAGCCTTTTCCCATGGTTTTCTCACTGTTAGATAAACTATGCAACTAACCATGTGATATTCCCCTTTGAAGCAAATAAGGTCTGACAGTTGGTTCATGGTTTTGCCAAACATCTATCCAAACCATGCACAATGGGTTTGAGGGTGAAATTACAAAAGTACCCTTAATTAATTATTTAAAATATTTCTCACAATATTTCCTCTTCTTCTTTAGTTTCTGATTCTCCACATCTCTCTTAATAAGATCTTCCTCCAATTTTTCTAGGAATGTTGTTATCTCCCACAAACTGACATCGATTTTCAAACACATGGACCCCACATACAACTAGTGGCATGATATTTAATCCTCCATAATCTATTTCATTTTCTAAATTCCATCCATTGCACTGTTTGTGTGAAATCTTATTTTCACCATTTTCAAGTAATTTGACAGTTTTGGCAATTTCATCCAACCAAGATCAATTAAATAGTTGACGTTGTACGAGGGATGGTCTTTTATAATAAGGTAGGTGGTATAGTCTATTTCCCATAATTTCATTTACTTTTATAAACTATTTCATTTTTTCATGCAACATAATTTTCTAATGGCATCTGGTTTTGTGGAATTAAATCAAATTGGTGTCTTTTAATGCTTTTGGCGACCCGAGCTAGTGGAGAATCATCCCCTTGGGTGGATTTCCTTGACTGAAACCATATATAATCTTAATTCCCTTTATTCTAAAATGATCTAACACCCCCTAACATGTGTTTTCATATGATCAATTTCTCATGTTATTAATTTTTTTGTTTTCGGTGTCGAGTAATGAATTAATCTGCTCACCCTCATTCCTTAAATTAAATCACTAGACCATGTGTGCTGGAGATATTTCTTTAGTCTTTTACCATTGTATATAAATGGATTCTTAATTAAATTCTTGTCCATCAAGAATTTTTTTTGGTAAATTTATATGTTGAAATAAAATGTGCCATGTTTCAGGACTTATTATTTAAGAAATGATTATCTACAGGTTTCTCCTTCATGTAGAGGGTGGAATATGGTGTTCCCACTTAAGGACCCCTTGGATAGACACTTGTTCGTTGTTGTTACAATTTTTAATGGTTAATATACAAATTAGGGGAAACACCAAATATTATTAGGATGGTCTCAATGAGCATTATCTATTATTACCTACCAAATAATGACACAAATTCCCTGGTGGAGACCCCTTGGATAAGATCATAGTCACAAATGGTTGAACAATGCCTCGAGAGAGACTTAGGTCCCTACGTGCAATTCCAGGGATGGACTGGGAGGATATTACCTGACATTTAATGCCATACAGGGATTAAAATATTGGAATTCACCTAGGGTAACCATAGAAAAACTCCTTCTCATTGGTCTTATAATGATCCCCTTGAGTGATACTTGGAAGCAATTTATAGTTGGTCATGGAAATGCTCAAGGTAACTTGGAAAATTTTATAATGGAATTTGAAAATTAATTAAAAGGTAAATAAATATATTCAAATTATTATTGGAAAGTATGTATTAGATGTGTAGGGACATGTCCTTCATGCCCAATTAAAATCATGGGGATAATTTATCATTTGGAAATGTGTACCTTATACTATACCTTTATAGGTTACACTGGTTCAGACTCACCGACTTAGGATGAAGCTGGTAAATTAGATGGGTCTCCCCATTGAACCTAGTAACATTCATTTATTTTCATATTTTCTAGTAGATTAAAACTAAATATGGAAAACTTCTTATTTTATATTGTATGAAATTGAAATTCCTAGTTTCCTTATCTTCTAGCCTACTGAAATTGTATCTCACACAATGCATGGGAACCGTTTGTACCCAAGTATACTCTACGATTTTTGGTATAGAAAAATAAAAGTTGTCATCTTCCAATGATTAATTTAAATTTCTATGTGGGATTTGGGAGGATAGGATCATTCCTATGCTTAAGATTCTATGTGTAGTAGTCTTTGGCTTTTGTATATTTTTTTCTTCATGGTGTATATGACTATATCTCAAACCCCTCCTTTATCACTTTTGTATGGCAATATGAGATAATATCAACATTATTTATTATCTTGTTGTTATTCATCTTCAACACTTTTATTATATTGATTCCTCTTATGTCTATTTAGCATGAATGAGTTATTATATTTTTTACACTATTATCTTTTTACTTTTGGGGTTTCTTATATATCTATTGTTGTAGTCTACTCTTATCATTGAGGGAATAGTCTACCCATAGACACACCTAGGACCTCACTTATAGTTGGAATCCTCTGGAATTATGGGGTGTGTGGTTGAGGTCTTTTGTCCACCTTCTTAGGGTACAATTATGTGACATATGGGGAGGGATGATACAATATCGTATTAGAGATATTTCTCCATTCTTCTTACTATTGGGGTATAGATAGAAGACTATGATATTGGAGATTGGTCATGATCCTATGTTTGGTAGTAACTACCCCACATACAGGGGAAAACAAAATTACTTGGGATGGGTAAATGTTGTTCTTCATTGTGCTATTAATGTTATTGGGATTTCAGCATAGGGTGATGCAATTTCTATGCAATGTTAATTTCTTGATGAGATATTTATTATTTTAACATTATGATATGAGGGCATGTTATAATCTTCCATCATAGTAGGAATCTTATAATCTAATAATATCATGCATTATATCATTCCATATTTACATTTCTATGTGCATTGTCTGTATTTCATTGTTATTTAATTTTGTGCCTTGATTAATATGACTTACTGTGTTCAATTGTTATACATGATGGAATAATTGGCATAATTGAGAAATGATACCACATTAGTCGGTATGATTGGTGAGTTCCAATGATAGTTCATCTGATTAAATCATAGTTATGGCATGTTACACCAGTTGTCAGGTGTAAAGCTCAAGATGTTGTTATTTGATGTGTTGCCTTTAATTTATAACTTGCATGGGTCCTTATGAGTTTGAATTGGTGACACAATTAACTTGATCATTATTATAATAACTAGTTAAATAATAAAAAACCAAAAAAAATTGAAATGGATGCAACTCATAAATGGAATGGTTACTCTATAAGGGAATCATGAGACCTTATTCTGAAACAACTGTAGTATCTTGTTGTAGACTGTGTCTCCTTTGGTCCTTTTATTGATCTTTATTATCACATGGACCGAGATTCTTATGAAGTTAGAGGGTTATTATTCTTTATTTGGATATATTTTTGTCTCCCATTTCATAAAACATTACAATTTTTTATGAATCTTGTTTGAGGTATGCGCTTGGAATTTATAGTTCTATCCTCCGTGATGATATCATTTTGTACACCAGGAGAGTAGTGATGACCATACCTCAGAGGTCGTGGGACCTGAAACACCTTTGATAACACCTGTAGTTCCACTTAAGGAACCTCATTCAAATCGTTCCTTGGTTTTTTATTCCCATCTCTATGATAGCTTCCCCTGGTTCATGAAATAATTTCACCGAGTTCCTCGACCAAAACCTACTATGGCTGTGCAGACCATGGAGTTTCAACAGTAGTATCCTCTCTCTTTCAAGGAGAATGGTGGACCTCAGGTAGAAAATCATGGTTAGATGATATAATGTTGATCTATGGGAACTTCAAGACACCTCCAGAATAGACACTACTGGAAAAATACCCTATACCAATGGTTATAAACCATTGGTATAGGCCTCCAAACCGTTGTTATAGCCTATACAAACGGTTTAGTGGGTCGTGGCCAAGTAATCCGTGAGGATTGGTCTATAGCAAAGGTTTTGGGAAAACCATTGGTATAGACCTATACCAATGGTTTTGAAAACTGTTGGTATAAGTAATATGAAAATCTATACCAATGGTTCCATAAAACCGTTGGTATATGTATTTCAAAAAAAAAGCAATCGGTAGGATTTGATCCTAGGACCTCTAGTTAATAATTGAACTACCTAACCACTAACCTAACATGAATTTTGTGAAGATAATTTCATAAATATATATATATGTATTATCATAATTATTTTAAAATTTTATTTATATAATTTTCTTGGTAAGAATATTCGATAAAAAATCAAAGAACCTATACCAACGGTTGTCAAATCCATTTTTATAGACCTATACTAATGGTTTTGAGAACTGTTGGTATAGGTCCTTTGATTTTAGGACCTAAACCAATGGTTTTGGCCTAATCGTTGGTATAGGGGGGACATATACCAACGGTTTGTCCAAAACCATTGGTATATGTCCATATAATTGATATATACCAACGGTTTTGGACAAACCATTGGTATAAGACCAAATTGATGAACTATACAAATGGGTTGGACAAAACTATTGTTATATGTCATATTTCCATTAGTGAGAGGGTTATGCTTGTTACCAATAAGCTACCTAAATGTACCCAACATTGTGGTACATTCTATCTCATACTGGTCAATGTTAGTGTAAGGTTTGGGGGGACTTCCAGACAGCCTTCTCGAAAACGTATTTCCTCAAACATGAAAAAAACATTCACATTATAGAATTCATGTACCTTGAGAAAGGTGAAATTTCAATGATGGAATATTCAGATTGCTTCACCAAATTTTATCAATTTACCTAGTGGCATGAAGTAATGATTCAATGATACACAAGGGGGTTGTACCAGCAAGGTGGAATAAACTAATATTTTTTTGGTCTATCAATATTATGGTTAGCTAGGAAAAAATATATCTTGGGTATGAGAAAGTCAATC
This sequence comes from Viscum album, assembly GCA_963277665.1. Taxonomy (NCBI): domain Eukaryota; kingdom Viridiplantae; phylum Streptophyta; class Magnoliopsida; order Santalales; family Viscaceae; genus Viscum; species Viscum album. The sequence continues at coordinate 508,107,587 of OY728146.1, forward strand.
ATGTTCTTGGCTTGCGATAGGATGGGTCAATTATATCATTTCTACCAACCATTTCATATAGTTCCATGAAAATGAGGTTCTATACTAGAACCACATTCAGGTGTAGGGTACGTGAAACCTCATTAGGCTAGAAGTTGATCTTATACAATCCATTCATAATGAGAAGGTGTTCATAGACAAGTTATTTAGGCTTCAAAGTTACATCTTTAGTATATTGGATTTGTTCAGGCTACTCAGGTAACATCTTTTGGTCATAGTTTTGGCCACATCTATGATCTTCAGCCTATTCCATAGGAGTAGAGTACTAGTCCATCTACAGTCAGAGGTACTAATTTGGAGTATTCTACTCTGGTTCATAACATATTTGATATAGGTTAATCTCACTCATTTTTATCTGCTATAACTATGGGAATTTTGGGCATAGTAATAGAGTACTCGGTTAGTGTTATGCCCCTCGATAGGTTGTTAGGAGTTCAAGAGGAGGGTATATGTTAGTGTAAGGAGTTCACCCTTGAGATAGGCTTGTACCAATTTTTGTGGAGTTTCTTCATCCTTGAGATGACCAGTCTTGATTTAATTATCAGTATATATTGTCTAGTGCCATATCAAACATAGTTGGATTACTATCAATGGTGGGTATCTTTTTTCACCTGAAGTAAATACGTATATCCAAATGGGAAACTGGGGTCATGAGGCTAGTTGAGCTAGAATCAAGTGTGCTTGGTTGGTGGTGTAATAGGCCAGATGGATAGTCTCTTTATGATCGATCCAGGGATGAAGTTAGTAGAATTTCCACCAGTGGTGGATCATTTCAGGAACATTTAACTTAATTATTTCTCTAAATTAACTATTGAGAGTGGTATTTACTTCTTTGTTTATCTTATTATCGGTGTGTCACAATTATCCATCCCTCCATATAGTATTGAACCTAACTATAAGTGACAACATAAGATTTATATTTATGATTTTGGGGATTAGGAATTCATACAACCCAACACATCATTATAGGGTTCACCACCCTATTTCTCCAATAAGGAGGACGGTCAGTTTAGATTTTTAATGGATTACCAACGAGTAAACCGGATTATGGTAAAGAAAAAGTATCCACAATGTTGTATCGATGACCTCATCCACCAAAACTAAGGATAAATTATTTTCTTTAAGATTTGTTTGAGTTCAGGCTACAATTATATTCTCATGAGTCCTTCATCCAAACCACGTAGAGCGTTACGAAGCACGTTTGTCTTATAAAAGTACATGGTTATGTCATTTGTTCTTAGGAATTCATTGGATGTATTATGGATCTGATGAATTGGGCTTTCCACCCATACATTTATTCCATAGATTTTTTCTTCATAAATAAAATCTTAGTGTATTCTCTCATTAGAGATGACCATCTCAATCATCTTGAGATCATGACGAATACACTAAGAGAGAACTAGTTATATGTGAATCTCGTAAAATTTTACATTTGGATTAGTAAGAAAAACTTCATGGGTTATATCATATCTGATCTATGTGTATGAGTTGATCGAAATATGATGAATGTCATGATTTCTTAAGAGAATCCCATTAATGTGTTTGATATACATAACTTATAATAGAAAAATAGATATTACAGGTGGTTCATCTAGGAATTATCATTCTTGGGAGCACCGATTAATGGATTTACAATGAAGAGTGTGAAATTCGACTGTACGGATGCTTGTGAGCCATCATTTCTAGAGATAAATGGAATACATACCACATCTTCAATTCTAATACATCCTGAACCAAAAATAAGTTATACTATTTATTATTAAAATTTAGGAATAAGACTAGGAGGAGTTATGATGTAGGGAGATAGAGTTATGGAATATGGGTCCTTCCATATGAGGCCCCATTGGAATAATTAACCTATTCATTACCTGAATCTAGATGTCATGGTTCATTCTCTTTTCTGTTTGATGCACTATCTATTAAGTGATTGATTCATTATATACACGGATCCTAAAAGTATCAAATACATTTCCACTCAATGGTACATGAATCTAAGGTAGTGCATGTAGGTAGGATGCCTAATATTATTTTAATGTGATCCTTATTACAGACCTAGAAATTGTAATGTGGTGGATGATTCCATGACCTTGATGTCTCGGATGCAAGCTATCATTTAGGCCCTTAGTGAGTGGCAGATGATGGAACTATTTTCGAAGAAGTATATAGAGGATCAAGAATATATTAAGAAAGTTATTATAGGATTTATATCAATGACTTAATCACTTATGGAGCGGGTATGGATGAGGCATTTATTTTATTTTTAGGGCCACATCTTGTGGGAGAGCGTCACATGAGAGAACCCACCTTTGGGATGTGTTGTTGGTGGCAGTGAGACCTTACTCATTGTCCATGTATGGGTTACTTCTGATATATATGAGAATTTTTAATTAGTTAGTCGCATTCCATGGTATGGTTACTTCAGCATATTCATACATTGATATGAAGATGTATGCATCATCGGTATTGGTGGGCATGTATAAATAGGATGATAGTGGGATTCATCACTTGGTGCTCCACTTTTTAGTAAGTGATGGCAGAGCACGGGTGACTTACAAGACATCTAATGCATCTCTCAATTCCTATGTGGAAATTGAATGATGTCAAAATGGATTTAATTTCAGGATTTCCAATATCACCTTGAGGAAGTTACATAGTTTAGTTGATCATCAAGCGGCTGACAAAAGCCAAGAACATTTAATCGATATGTATGTTCTCCTATATTGATTTTCATGGATGGATATATATATTTGAGAGATAGTTAGAATTCATGGTTTTCCCAATTATAATATTGAACTAGAATATTCAGTTTACATAAGGACTTTATAAAAAATTTCAGAATGCATTGGGTTCATAGGTGCTCTTGAGTACAACATATCACCCTCAGACCAAACAGTAGTCCGAACGGATGATTCAGGTGTTATAGGATATGCTCCTGTCTTATATACTTGATTTTAGAGGTTCATGTGAAAATAGTATTCATTTGGTTGATTTTCCCTATATTAAAATTTTTTAGGAAATGATTCATAAGGATTCGTATGAGAACCTATATGGTATACCTTTCTGTTCACCTAAGTGCTGGCTAGAGGATGGTGAGGTAGCTCTACTGGGTCCTTGTATCATTCAGGACACGTCATAAAATGTACAGGTGATTCAATAGCATATGGATATAGCTGAATATAAATATAAATCTTATACCAATCAATTTTCATACATTTGTAGGTCACAGTTCGACATCGGGTCCCATGTTGGGTCACAGATGAAATTGAAGAGAGGGCTAGTTATAGCCTCGACATATCGGACCTTTAGAAATAATGTAGAGAGGAGGAATAATACCCTATCATTGTTTTTGTTACATAATAGGTATCTGTCCATGCATGATATCTTCCATGTATCTCATCATCGACAGTATCATGCCAACATATCTCCTTCATTTGACCCCAAGTATATTGATATGGAGGTCGATGAATCCTTTGTGGAGCATCTGATATGTATAGTTGATCATAGCATAAAGGTTATTTCAGGAGTGTCCAATAATATGGTTTTAGTTATATAGTAGCACATACACGTATAGGATGATACCTGCGAATGGGAAGCTGATGTATGTGCACTGTGGCCGGAACTACTCTTCGGATATGTTCTACTACCCTCAGAAAGGAGACTCGTGGATGAGTTGTCTTAAGGAGAGGAGGTTGTAACATCACAGATTTTCATAAAGGTAAAAAAATTAGTTTTTTATTCTAATTACTTAAAAAACCATGATATTGATTATTAATCAATTCAAAGGGATCTGAGGTGAATCTGGTGCTCAATAGAAGTCAAAAACATTGAACTAGGAAGGAAAACACTAGTATGCATGCTTTGGTGAAACCATCCAGCCCACCCTACAAGGTTAAACTAAACCTTGCGATTTCAGGTAGTGGAGCAGTAGGGGCCATAGTGTTTTTATGAAACCATGTGTCCCTTGGCACACAAGTGTTTGAGGTTGTAGATTATTTGAGCATATGATTTTCATATAGTTTGCGCACTGTTAGTTGAAATGTGTGCGTAACTATGCAATGTGATGCTTTGAAGAAAATAAGGGTGTGTGGTTGGATCATAGTTTGGCTAACCATGTTTCCAAAATATGAACAGTGTTTTGAGGGCGAAATTAAAAATCTACCCAATACAATTTTTTATCCTATTTCTCATTTCTTTTCCTTTTATCTCCACCGGCTAAATCTTGTTCTCTCTCTCACAAATATCTTCCTACCCTTTTTCTAGGAATCAAGGTAGCTTCTCCAAATAGACTATAAGTCACTCATTATTGGATCAAATGGAAATATGGAGGTATGATCTTTGATCCTTTCTAGTATATTTTAGGTTCCCCATTCCTTCCATTTTTCTATTTATGTGTAATTACATTTCCCCCTTTTCAGGTCATTTTATAGTTTCATCGATTTCTTCCAACCTTGCTCAAATAAAAATTCGACACTAGATGAGTAAAGCTCTACGAGGATAAGGTATGTGGTATAGGCTATTTCCTATAATTTCATTTCCTTCTAAAGATTTTGTCATTTTTCAAAGAGCCAGACTGTTCCAATGTCGTATCTTTTTTTCAAATTAAATTAAACGGATTTCCATCCATTCTAATGGAGAACCGACCTATTGTAGAATCATCCCCTTCAGTTGATCACCTAGAGAAAACCCATAGATATCCTTATTGACCCTTTCCCTTAAATTATCTAACACCCGCTTAGACTTTTGTTGTCTTATGATAAATGTTTTGAGTTGTTAATTGGTATGTTTTTGATATCGAGTCATGAATTATTCCCTTTCACCATCATGCCTAAAATGAACTAGATAGGAAAAGTGGATTGGGAATTTGGTTGGGTATTTCGACTCATATTCAAGTGGTTACTTAGTTGAATTCTTTATAATAATTCTATTTGTGTTGTAAATGCTTGAGATAAAATGAAATGGTCCCTCTTTCTTGATATATTATAAATGAAATGATAGTTTAATGCTGTCACCATAGTGTTGGGGGAGAAACAAGGGGTTATGAATTAAGGACCCCTTGGATAGACTCTTGTGCATTATTATTAGAGTTATTAATCATTAGTAAACATGTCAGGGGTGAAAACATTCGTACCTGGGATGGGCGTGTCAAGCATTATCTATTTTTACCTTCAGATAACTGATAAGAGTACCCTAAGGGAGACCCCATTGAAGTGATTAAAAGAATTTTGGTTGAACTGTGCCTCAATATAGACTTAGGCCCCTTGGTGCGATACTAGTGATGAACAAGGAGTATTATACATGACATTTCATATCCTATTTGGAGTGACACATGGGAAATCACCATGGGTCACCATGGAAATACGCCTTAACATTGGTCTTATGATGATCCCATCATGTGATAATTGGAATGTATTTTTGAATTTCCATGCATAGGCTCAAGGTGTCACGATATATGTCATAAAGGGATTTCAAAATGAATTAAATATTAAATAAATGTTTTTGAATGAGAATTGGTCTTTTGGATTTAGATATGTAGGGACATGACCTCCAATCCTAATAATACATTTGGGCACAATACATCATCTGGAACCTTGAATCACTCACATTTCCATTGAAGGTTCTATTGGTTTGGACTCTCTCAATTAGGCTGAATAAGGTAAATTAGATGGGTGTCCTAGTGGAACCTTGTCCAATGCATTTATTTATTTATTTTGTATTGTATTTAAATTAAATATTCTAGACTTCATATTTAATATTTCATTAAATAGAACATCCTAAACATAGTGGGTTCTATCCTACTATGATTATATCTCACACCATGCTTGGACACCTTTGGTAACTGAGTAGAATTTATTATTGCACGTGTTGGAAAAGGGATGAAGGCAACATCCAATGTTTGATTCACATTTTTGAGATAGAGTATAGAGTAGAGGACTTATCTTATGATCCAAATTCTAGTTTTAGTAGTATCTAGATTTTGTATATTTTTTCAGCATGATGTATAAGATTTTATCAAATACCCCTAATTTCTCACTTTTTATGGGAATGTGAAATATCATCATTATAATTTTTTATCTTATTTTTATTAGCCTTCAGCACTAGTATTATATAGATTATTTAAGTCTGTTTATCTTTTTTAACTTATTATATTGTTTTTGATAATAACTATCTTCTTATTCTATTTATTATATATCTATTATTGCACTCTACTCTGATCAATGATGGTATATACTTCACACGAACGAAACTATTCCCTCACTAGTAGTCATTATCATCTAGAGTTCTGGGAGGCACTTTTTAGGTCTTATGGCCACCATACTGGCGAAAAGTTAAGTGGAATATGAGGTTGGAAGGTACATCTTAGGTCTTACCATTATTTTATTCATGAATCACATAACCTTATTCCTTGTATAAATTCATTAAAAATTCATCTCACCAACATCAATCTATATATCACAATAGAGATTGTTAGCATAGATTTTCTATTGACTCTGAAATATCCTGATGTGATGCTAAATTTATCAAACATTCATTTCCATTTCCTCAGCTGGATCAGTTCCTATAATCTTTATTTCTCTTACTTCATCCAGGCACATTGGATATTTATACTTATATCCATAATAGTATTCATAAGGATCCATCTTAATGATTTAATAAAAGAGATTATTATTTTAAAACTCGACTAGAGGAATGTGTTGATCCCAAAAAACATTGAAATCTCTAGAAAAATATATTAAAATATCATCTATATATTGAATAGTTATCTTAGAGTAGCCACATGTATGTGGATGATGCACAGTGTCTAAGCTCAATTCTTTATCAAGATCTTATTGATGTCTTTTTTTAAAAGTACGTAAATATTGAATCCTTGTTAGATAGAATAGAATGTGGAACTCTATGATACCATACAACTTCCATAATGAATATACTAGAAAGACTATCGATTTTGAGATCTTCTCTGATAGTAATGAATTGTCCTTTTTTAAATAATATAATCACTTAGGATCTTTCATAATATAAAGAAAAGGTTACACAATTCAAAATAATGGAATTCTACATTTATCTCTTTGTGAGATAGAGGACATGTCTTCAGGTAAGCTGGTTGTGTGTTGGCAGTCTTCCGTATAAACATCATTGTTAGCTAACCCATCAGTAATATAGTTCACTTCCCTATAGGAGTGAGTTATAATATAGTTCATCAATGACAGCATGTTAAGGAATTTTACCCATTTAGCGGCCAGCTTCCATGAAAGATATCCTTTCCCCACTCTAATCGCTTGAACCAGAGTTGTGGAGTCACATGCGAACTATATATTGCTCCGTTTCCTTTTTTGGGCAGTATCTACCAGAGTTGTGGAGTCACATGAATTTTCCTTTATTTTAATGGACATCGACAACAACTAATATAACATTTGTCTTTTTTTATGTTTTCGTGTGTCCCAAAACTAAATCATTTGTGATGTTTTACCATTTTAATTCTAGTATGGGTAATGGTTATAACGGCCCCATGTAATTTTTTAGTTCAACCATAACTTTCTAACATACCAAGCACTAAGATACGTACTCCAAAATATCTATTTTCATTACACCCCACAAAAAAATACTATTTCAAACATCTATACATATTTGTAAACTAATGCTAAAAAGAGAATGTTAAACTATTATCTTCCTGTAATATCTCTATCATCGAATTGGGTATGGATTGAAAAAATATAAAATTACTGAATGCTATTATTCTATCATAATCAATGTTAAATTCAAGAAAATTTCTTTGCTTATTCATCACCACAACATCTTCCTTATGTGATTATTTAATCTTCTATTTTACCGATAGTTAAACGCATGTTTTAGAAAGGTATGATTTATCCCGTTCCATCAAAATTTATAGATCCATCCTTTTCAACTCCTTAAATACTATGTCTTTTTATCCTCATCATATATAATATTGCATAATCCTTTCAACTAAATGCATCAGCCGCCTTATTCTCTTTCCCAAGGTATTAATTTATTAGGAAGTGATAATATTTTATCACTTCCAACCATATTCTATAGTCAACATATTACATCATCTATGTGAATATATTCTTTAAACATTTATGATATATATATAATACAAATTTCTATGTATATATAATTCCACTATATCATTAATGAAAAAACTACCTCAACTAAATAAAAATCCGGATTTAAGTAGTTTTCCTCATAAACCATAAATTTTCATTAGGCATAAGCTATAACAATATCATTCTACATCTTGATACATACATGTACTTTAATCAATTTATTACTATAGATTTCAATATCTTCTATACTATTGACTGATATAAGCATTGTTTCATTAACTAACCATCTCTTGAGTTCCATAATATTTTCCCAATAACCATCTGTAAAGGGAAGTTGGCACCTTTATGAGTGAACACAGTGAGTAGATTTAATATACATGGAAAATTCTATACAACACATCAATAATATTATTCCAAACAATGAAAACCTTAAATACCAATGATAGTGGTCGGTCTATTCCAATTCTCAATAAAATTTTTCTTTGATGGGTCTATGGATATAATCTTCCTGGAGATAATATGAACCCAAAATAAAACTTTTGGATTCAAATTTCAAATTTTTTTAACTTTTCATACATTTTCTCCATCCTTAAGGTCTTTAGAAGAATTATAATGTGGTCTTCATGATATTTCTTTTTCTTTGAATATATAATTATATTGTTTAGAACTACTACCATGAAATAATCACGGTAATATATAAAAGATCTATTCAATTAATCTTATAAGATTGATGGGGAATTATAAAGACCAAATTGGATCACAACATATTCATAATTTCTATTTTGTTATTGAATGTCGTATGGGGTATATCATCTTTCTTGATCCTCAATTGATGATATCCAAAATAAAGTTCAATCATTGAAAACTATTGATCTCTACATAGTTATTTAATAAATTAAAGAATATGGGGTAGGTGATACATGTTTTTTATTACGATATTATTATTATATAAATAATCAATGTACAGTTGTATCGATCCATATTTCATCATAACGAATAGGACATGTGCACAAGGTCACACAGTTGTCTGAATAAATCCCTGTTCAATATACTGATACAGTTTTATCTTCAATTAAAACAACTCAATAAAGGATATTCTATACGGATTCCACAAAATAGACAACGCACTATGTATGAGTTATATTGGTAACTCAACATCATGTTTCAGAGGAAGACTATGTAACTCTTCATGAATGATATCAACATATAGCCCCATAATAAACATATCCTAAAAGTTGATTTTCTCCCCAACCATTTAAGATGAACACCCATTATGAATTTGAATTAATACCCATGAAATGGTTGATATTTTCATAAAAAGTTCATATTTATCAATATAATAGTAGGTGATCATATAATAGATTAGAATATCAAATGTGACTTCTCATCCTTCAAAATTGATGTAGGATTTATATAGGGAAATCTAATTCATCCTGAAAATAACACCAAATTTATGTATAGGGAGAATAATAATGTTTGTAGGAAGCATATTCCCAAAAAATTCAACCAGAGAAAAACAAATACTTGAGATGAAATCATCACACCATTAAGAGTTTTCACTACCAATTTATCATTAGATCTTGGAGGATAGGAATTAATTTTCCTATATAATCATTATGATATGATTTAATTTATATAACTAATCTAAAATGAGATAATTTAATATTTTATCTTACATATCTCCACCCAAACATCATTTTTCTATCATCAATCCCTCAGTAGAACCAAAATAGTCAGCATTACCATCAAGAATTATTGATTAGAGTGATCAATCATTCATAGTATGTATAAATCATGACACATTATTTTTAATAAATGAAAACATATGTTTGACCTTATTAATTCATGGGAATCCTCTATTCAAATCTTTCATGATGGATGGTAATAATTTTATGAATTTCCATAAGCTATCCCTCGATAGTGTCAAACTATGTGTACAACAAGACTGATTATCATGAACCAAGTAATGATTGAGTCAAATCCCCATTCTCCCATTTAGAAGTTATTACCCCAATGTACATATATTCTAGATCCATGTTCACTTTTAGTCTCTAGATAGTGATGCAATTTCTTGAAAAAACTCACTCTATCCTTCACTAAAATTCTATAACATTTTACTATATGATGACTTAACCCTATGGTCCTTACTAAATTTTCTTCATCTATTTCATAAACATTAAATAAACATATCATATTATACCAAATGTAGTGACCCCTTTTTTTAATTAATAGATATTACATCTTAATATATGAATAATAATTTCATTATATAAAAACACACATGAGGACCATAAAGTTTTGGTGTCTTAAAAAATATGGAATCATAAAAAATCATTCCATAAATGAGCTAAAACATATCCCACAATGTTATTAATATCTATAACCCTTATTAGAAATATCATACATAATAAATTTTTCATAACCTTGGGAAAGAGAACTTACGAAATGGTGAGATCAAATTCTCAGTATGTGTAAAAATGGATATATCATCATAACAGGAGCAAAATGGTACAAGAGAATAATATCTAAAAACCACACCATTGATATCATAGATCATAGACATGATTCATTTAATAAATCATAGTCATTAATCAGACACTAATATTAAAGGAAACAAATGACATTATTCATGAGATAATAAAATTGGCATAAGACATGAGTTGGTGGCATATAAATAATCATAGAAAATCATTTCCCTATTAGTCAAGGCTCTCTACCAAGGCTATCACGGTGGAGTGACTTCACTCTCCAATAAATCGTAATAATCAAGGTGCACAACAAAATAGGTCATAGTGGAATGGGTTAACTCCCTAAACTATTTTAATAGTTATGTTTCACTCCCAATAATATCATAGTAGATCGATTCTGTTACTGAACTGGGTTTACTACCCATTCTAATCTGGTTTATCTCATGATGAATCAATCTTTTCCCAATGCATTTGAGGTATTTAATGGACACAACCATCACACAAACAAATTATTTTCATATAAATTTCTAATCATCATAAAATATTCATCAAATCATAACAATATGAAGTGGGTTCTATAAAAATATCACTATATCATAACCCATTGAATATAAACAGGTTTCATAAACATTCCATAAATTCATCAAAAAATAACCCATGGAAAAGGGAATGGATTTAATAAACATTTTCCCCTAATAATAATAAACTATAGAAATAAATAATAGGGATATTATAATTGTATAATATCTTCATTATTGGTTATAAAACCTCAAAGGATATCATTTTGGATGGAAAATTGTTTTAGAAGATCAATATGTACATTTCTTGTGTAAAATACATTGCAAAATTTGAATTTAAATATTAAAAATATAAAAATTTAAAAACTAGTAAATAAAATATAATATTTGAAAATAAAATTGGAAACTTATGAATGAGTCTTTAAATAATTAATTGGTTATTAATGAGGGAACTAATGTTCATCCCCTAGACATTAAAATAAATTTTCATTTTTCATTTTTAAAAAAAATTCAAAATTACCTTATTTAAAAAATGATAGAAGATTCATTTTATGTATTTTTTTTAAATAAAACATGTGTAAAAATGAATTCAATTAATAATATTATAATATTCAAAAAATTATTTAATACATTTTTAGAAATCAGGGACATAAGTGAAAATTGATTTTTGACTGATGATATAAATAAAGTTTATATTTATTTATAATATTATTTCTTCCTCTTTAGATCATAAAGAGATGAAACTGAAATAAAAACATGTATTCTATATAAATAACCATATTATAATAAAATTATATAGTTTATAGAGAGGTATATAATAATAGTTAATTATTGGAAGTATAATCATAAACAATCCTGATATATAAAGATTTTGTAACATAAAACCCTTTCCACTTTGATAAAATATAAATCATAATACCTATGAAATAATAACAACAAATGAAACATTAAATATCATGAAAATAAATAATTTCATTATATTATATGTTAAATGGAATTATATTAACCATACAAAATAGAGAAGCGATGATTATGGCATATGTCTCACAGATGTAAAAGTTAGAGGAAAATTTCTTACCTCAAGCCTCAAATTAATTTATACATGGTAAAACCTAATTTATAATAAATATAATTTTATTATACATAATTTCATAAACATAATCAAATATATTATGCCATATAGGTTTTACTTATAAGCTTTTATCACTCATTTATTAACAATTTTATATTGACATTATTATACAAGGTTCTAACTGCTTCTTTTTTCATACATGTTTTGGTTTGTAGTTTTTTTTTCTAGGTAAATTGAATATGGTTTTCTAAACTATATAATATTTATAATTAAATAAATATCAGATATATTTATTATATATATAATTATAGTCATCCACAAAAGTAGATATAGAAATATGAATTACACAGTTCTTGCAGATGGTAGTGCATACGTATTCATGGACGTTGATTCCATTTTATTGATAGATATAATGAAGGAATGGTGGATAATTATCCCCTGTATATAATAATTTTAATTTCATAGATATTATATATATTAATTATGAATATTTACTACATTTCATTTCATAATTAAATGAAAACTGTTTCACATCACATCGTCAAGGTGGTAGTCCATACGTACGGATGATCAATGCTAATTTCTTCCAATGAGTTATAATGTTAGAAGGTAGAAGTGATATTATTATAATCAAAGTATAAATATTTAATTACAATAACATAAATTTTTTAATAACTTATTTATTAATAGTTTCGGGGGTGCTGTTGGAATATGAATTACATCAGTTCACGAGCTGGTAGTCCACCATACAGACGATTAAAATTTTTATTTCCCATTTAATGGAATAGGATATGGATTTAGGTAATTCCAAAAAATTTCTTAATATATAATTATATAAGATTTATTTATGTAGTTATATCATCATATTTGATGAATATTTGATATATTTTCAAAAACAAATTAAATAAAAACATTCAGTTAAGATCTATACATCTTCTTCGGGCAACCTCCTAAGGTTAGCACCAAAATCCTTTTAAGGATGGTTTCTTAATAAAAATAATATATCTATGAAATTATTAGGGAATTATTTAAAGTATTGGATCAGTTATTAGAATAATCAAAATGATTTTAAAATGTAAATATAATAGGATCAAGGTTTCTTTTTATAGGTGGGGAAGAGGACACACCGAGAATTTTTCAAAATAAAAACTTATAACCATGTTTTAAACATTCCAAAAGGATCCAAAATCAATCATAATAAAACATTATATCATATAAGTTTTAAATATTTCAATAAAAAAATATTTTAAAAATAACTTAGGATGTTTGAACCCTTATCATTGTAGTTTGAACGCTTGGTAGTCTCGTTTTATCCTTAACTATAGTGGCTAATTTTTAATATTTTTCAGATTCATTAATAAAAAAAATTAATTTGAACTTATTATATATTATTATTTATAATGATTCAAAATGTGGAATAAATTTTTCTAAATTCAATCCATACAAATGAAATTATATAATTTAATATTAAATAAGAAGATGTCATGAAAAAATGTGTTTCCACGAAAAGATTTCAGAAGTATAAAATAATTATATCCAATGTCAAAATTAAATTGATTCCAATGATCTAAATTGGATTAATAATAACAAGATTTAATTATTTTTAAACTTAAATCAATTTTTAACAATATTTATCTTTTAAAAATACTTAAACGAAATATATTTTTTCATGGATAATCATAATTTCTTAATATTACTCAAAAATTTACTTTTCAAAACAAATTTAAAACATCACCATAAGAATATTTTAAAATATTGATTTCAAAAATTTATTTCAATTTTTAAAATTATTTTTATAAAAATAACAATGATTATTTTTATTATTTTTTCACAAAGATCAATAAATATAATTTTTTTTAGAAAAATGTGTTTTTGAAGCTTATAAAAATATTACCGAAACATTAATTACTAATTAATCAACATATTTCTATTACCAAAAAACCATCATACTTGATTTTGAACTTTTCATTATTCCTATTCATAAATCAATATATAATGGCAATGTATTAATGATAATGTTTAAATTCTTATATTTTAAATAGTTTATTGTGGTTAGTCACAACTCAGTGCCATGTATAACGCAACATATCAAAGAAATTAAATTTATTTATAAAAGAATAATTCAATAAATATTACGGTGTTATAACCTCAAACCATTTCCAACTATCTTTAAATAATATAAAAACATTATCAATGATATTTTGGATAATGACTTAACTTCCACAAACACTTTTCTAGGATTTCCCTTAAGAATAACTCCAAAATAATAACATTTTATGTGAATAAGACTCATTAATTTAAAACAAACTCCAAAAAGATATACCATATCCACTTGAAAAATTTATTAAAAACAATATTTTAAAATATGTGATCAATATAATAATAAACTAAAAAATTCTATATTTCTCTTCTGGACTTGTTTGGTACATAAAACAATACACTAGAAGATTAAGTATCATTCCAAATGATTCTTCTCAGAGAGACAAGTATGAGTTTAAACCCCTTTCCATTCCCTTCTCACCACTTTCATAACATAATTAATTCATAAAGTAAAATTTTAAAAATATTTTTATTCATAACTAGTGTATTTCGTAAAATTAATTATGAATTTTTTAAGACTTTTTAAATTATCTGAAAAAATAAATTATCCATGGTTGGTTTATGCTATCTTTGTGAATAATGAGGTTTTATTTTCACTAATTCCTTCAATGATATTATTAAATATTGATGGCTATATATATAATCAATAATCAATTAGTATCTCATTTATGATTCAATATTGATAAATAATAAATAAAATTATTAATATTTTGTGTTTTAAGTTATAATGGTTCTCAATCACATAAAAAAGATCTTACCAAAATACTCATGTTGATATAGAACTATTTTAGAAAACATATTAAACTATTAAAATATTTTAATACTATAATGACATCAACACTATATTGATGGACATCTAGGTTTTGTGGAACCATTGTGTAGTTTCTAATATTTAATACCATTATATCTAACCCAAAAATATTTGAAAAAACATAATCCAATGAAAACAATTCTATTAAATGAATAGTAAATTAAAAAAATAAATAAATAAATTAGTGTTTTTTAATAAATTAATTTAAATAATGAATTTTTTCCATTCTTTGAAACCTTATAATATAATTTATTTTTTATCATAGGGTTATTTAAATTGTATCTGTAACATAGTTTTTATTACACTGTTGAAATATACTCATGACGTATAATGATGGTACATGTGGGCCTAGAACTATACTTCCCTAAAAATTGATTGGTTAATTGTAATATTATGTGTTTTCTAATAAGGGATGGATTTGGTTTTTCTTATAATTTGATTCTTATTTCAGTATCATCAAATTTATTATCACTCATTTTTATTAGATGATATAAAATAGTGGATAAATATAATTCCATTGGATATATTATGATAAAATATTAATTGTTTGTTAAAGTATTAAAATTATAATTTTATCCTTAGTGGATTATCATATTGATAAATGTAATTTAGTATCTAGTCTGAAAAAAACATATTTCCTGTCATATGATGAAATTTTAATTTTTTTATCATTTTTGAAGTATTTCATTACTGTAGTGAATAAAATAAATTTAATAATAACTTCACTAATGATATTTTACCCTGCATTCCACCTTTAAATTGAAATTTTAAAATTGGAGAAGTGGAGGTTCTGGTAGGGAGGAATCCACTTGTATAGGCACACCCATCAGAGCAGGGATCCGACATAGAGATTGAATGATTATTTTTTATGAGTTAAGGTATCTTAATTTAAACTAGTTATTTAAGAGTGAAAAATTATCACTTTATCTTTTATTACTAAATCAATGATTTTTTCTATGATATCTGAGAATATTTATTTATCTTATCAATATGCGTATAATATCCCAGGTTTCATGATAAGGTTTACAAATGGACTACGATATAATGTAAATATAAATTTCAATTAATAAGATATTTTAATATAATTTTAGGGTATTTTAATGTTAAAAACTCTAAATTCATTCATATAAATTTTAAATGCGACTTAAAAAATCACGATCGTTAAAATTAATAAAATTACCAAGCATGGTTTTTGAGAAATAATATATAAAACATTTAGGGTTTTTTCTATGAATTGTTTCATACAATATTATTTCGATGTTTCATATTTTTTCAATATATAATTGGAATGATCTTGATGATATAAATCCAACTACTTTGGATTCTCATGGATATAGTTGTATTTTAACATTACATTTGAATGAAATTTCTTATAAATTTAGCCTTATCCCTAATTTCACAAGTATATAAACTCATTAATTAAGTGAAATGATGGCTTGATCATGATTTTAGGAAAATATCAAGAGAACATAAAATTTGATAAATAAAAATCTTTTTTTCCTAGGATTTCCACCACACATATCATCCTCTAGATTGTGGTGGTATAAATACTTATATGGTTAGGTTCATCTTATCAATTAATTTCATAGAAGGTTGGAAGGTGTGTCATCCATTGGAGATATGAATGATTTGAGAAGATCAATTCACAAATGGCCATTGAATATATATAATTATGTTGTGTAATAAAAGTTATGTCCTCCACCCATGATTGATAATAGTGATGAATATGATGTAATGACTTATCTAATCCATTATAATCCTTCAATTTTGTGTCACCTGCTAGAATGGTTGTATGAAATTGGATTGATCTAATTTATCTAATAAAAACTGGGAAAGGTAATGACTACACTAAGCCCTAATAATATTTATAATCTAATCACATAGATTATATGATAAGGCAGTGGGGAAACCCTTGTATTCTGACCCCAAAAGGTTTCTGTGATCAATGTGTGGGTATGTGGAACTCCTATATTTAAAATAGGATTCTATTCATGTGGTGGAACTTTATGTGTTGGTTTTATCCACTAAATATTTTGTTGGATGTCTTTCAAAATTCATATCTTAGTGGAACTATGTTTTGGTAAATTGAGAGATGTTTTACAACTGAATTACTCTTTTGATTATTAAATTAATAAGGCTATTATTATTAAAAATATTATAATAATTGAAATTTTTGTAAAATAATATTGATTATTGGTTTATTGATACTAGACACTAAGTATTAAATTAATTACTACGATGAATATAATTTAATATGAAATTATGAACTATGATTTCAATTTTACCTTGAGTTATCCATATAAAATATTTTTATTAGTGTATGATAATAATAATATGTGAGATATTATCACACATAATTTAGAAACACATATTAAAATATTTGGTCGGTTGCCAAGCCAATGATGAATATAAATGATCTTTGTTCAAAATTTAAATATTCTTATAAGTAGAGGAATATTTTTAATAATAAGAGAATAAAAGTTTCATTGTTGAATAAATGAATTATGTTATCAATGTTTTAAACAAATGTAATGTGATTACTAAATCCATTACAAATAATTGTTTTAATTTTATTAGTGGAAAGGGGTCTATTGTTGATTATAATCCAATGTATAATAAATTTGTTTTGAGAAGATTTATAAATTTAAAATATCATAAATCTTATTTTGATTCTAAATAATATTAAATTATAGTTTTAAAAATACATATATATATATATATATAATGTTAAATAATGTATGATTAATCAACGGTGTTCACAAGGATTAAATTAAACGGTTATATTTAGATTGTATATTTATTGCTTTATATTGATAAATGAAATTTTTCATAAATAATAAATCAGCCTAAATGGATATAATTATATCTTTTATTAGTTAAGTATAATATTATAGGTAATTAAAGAGGCTTATTGAAGAACGGTGTAAATTCTGATCAATTACTTTCGTTTCCAAAGATGTAAGTCAATCTGTTAATTTGATATTAATATCTTTATGGACTTACCACTTTGATAATTAAATAAAAATAATTAGTCATTATTGAGTTAATACTATTGTGTTGTATTGTGTTTAGAATGTGAAAAAATGTTAATACTGTTTTTTATCCATGGTTTTATAAATTCATAGAACCTATATAGGTTTAAAATGGGGTCCTTTTGATAAAGTATTGTATTGATTTTTGTTCTCATATACCATGATAGATAACAAAATCTATTATAGCTAGATATCGATGATGATGGGACATTATTGTAGTTTTCTATAAAAAGTCACCATCAAATTGGGATATAGTGAGTTGATGTTAATCATATCCTTACATAAAATGGATCAATGTAGAAACTAGTAATAACTCATTGATATAAATTTCTGTAATCACACAAAACTCTAGGTCGAGACAGAATAAGAATTCAACAATATATTGTTGGATATGGAAAATTACTCGAGCATATCTATCATAATATTCGGTGAGATGGGTTGGTCCTTTAGAATCCTAGATATGATAATACAATGAATTATAATTCCCCTAAGTTTCTATAATCTTACTCCCACACAACTCTTAAATTGTGGTGGATGACGTTTCCAGAGATATCTTCTTTTCCACTACCCACAACAGTAGGAGTGGGAGATAAATATATATACATCTATAATTATGGAGATGTTTATTTCCTCAAACAATTGGATATGTATCTAAATATATGTATATGTGTATCTCCTATAGTTTATCAATGATAGTTTATGATAATTATTTCATCTAGAATCTCATGGATGGGTGAGCCTAGGGTGAGTAATAATGATAAAAATCTTTAAATTTTTTCTATATTAGATTATTATTTAAAAAATATTATTTATATTTTCTGACTGCTGAAGACTTGCGGAGTTTATGGATTCTAACATCTATAATGTAATGGGAATATATTATCTAAATTATACCGAATGTATCCAATCCATTTATAGGGATACCTGATTAAGCTATGAAATTTCAATTCACACTCTAACAGGATATAATCTGTAACACCTCATTATTTTTAAATATATTTTCTACTTTAAAATAATAATGTGTTTAATAGCACAATCCACACAAAACAGAAAACTAAAACAAGGAGTAAATAAAATATTACTCATTAAAATTGAAAATTATAAAACCTTTAACTACTACAAAAAGTGTAATTAATTGTAAACTGCATTCAAATTGTGATTAATAATACGTAATGTTTTTAAAAAAATTAAATATAAGAGGTTAGTCTTTATATAAATTTAATTTTAATGTAAAATATAACTTAACATATTTAGAAATTTAAAATTAAAAAATTAACATCTATTTTTATTTCTATATATCATAAATAATACTAGGGTGAATTATTGATATTTTGGTATAGAAAAAAAAATTAAAGAAAATTATAAAAATTTAATTTAAAAAAATTAAAAAATTTAAGAATTTATCAACTTATGATGAAATACTAAAAGTTAATAAAAAAAATATAATTTATTAAATAGTTATTAAAGGGAAAATAATATTCATTTAGACCTATTTTTTTACTAATAAAACCTTTTTTTAATTCTTAGAACTTAAGTAAATATTTATTCCATTTTGAAATAGATTTTTGGAATATTCTTTTATTTCACCATATTTATCTTAAAATTTATTTTTTCATTAATAAAAAGAAATATTATTTCTAATTATTTTAAAATAAATAAATTCATAGAACTAAAATAAATAAAATTGATAATACTATCCTAAACACAAATTTTAATCTTAAAAATACACTGTTTCTAAAAATCGTTTTTATCCATAACATATGCCAATGATAACATTGGTTTTTCTTAAACATATATATTTTATTTAAAATTATTCATTTAATATATATATTCCATAGTTATAAATTATTTAATATGGTCCAATTATATATATACATTAAAAGTAAAATACTTCAGAAAAAACTAGTAACTACGATAAACCCAAAAATAGTAAAAGTAATAATTCTAAGAGTATACCACATAAAAATATGATTATTACATGTATGAAAATAATTTATAAATTTATTATTAAATATTAATAATTCTATATTCCATTATTTTAAATTTTAGAGTCTTTTTCAAGAGGGAAATTGCTGTTATCTTATAAAAAGTATAAATATTTAAAAATATTTAATTGTCATAATTTACGGAAGGGGCCAGTCACCACCCCTAATAAACAGTAACAAATATCAGTTCCCACGTAAATACATGAACTAATTCCTTCCTATATAATCCTATTTGATTTACATTATCTTATGGTATCGTGAATTTATAATAAGCTCTATATTTTCCATATATTCCTCCAACGGAGAACTTATGTCCTCAATAAGGGTACTAATTTTTTCTAACTTCATTTATTTTCTATCATAACATTCCAAATATGATTTTATCATTCATATATATGGGAATAAATAATTTTTAATAATTAAATTTATTATTCTATGGGAATAACTATTTATAACATTTCCACTTTTCCATTATGAAAAACGAAAATGATATTTTGGATTGTGTGGGCAATGACATCCACAAAGTAACATTTCATGTTTTTCATGTATCTTTTTTCATATTTATTAATATATCTTAAAATAATATTAATTAACAAAATTATAATCTAAATAATAAAAATATATTTCTAAAATAATTAAATTATTAAAAAATAAACTACTTTCATAATCATAGTCATCTATTTATTATGGTAAGTTCATGACTTGATCGGTCCAACCACCCACTTGATCAATGCAATAAAGTAATATCATGGATAACTATGATAACATAATTACTAATTATATATGATATATATAATTAAATATTTGTTTTATTATACTTCTTTAATGGTAACAATATTATTAAACTATTTAATAAATATATAACCATTCAAAACATGTTTGTTACTAATATTTTTTGCAAGAATCCTAACTTAAGCGTTAATAGATTGAAATTATAAATCTATAAAATATCAAAAAAACATCCCTTACATTTAACTTTTTGTTTTATGATTTATTAACATTGGGGGAAGAATGATGAGAAACACAGCTGTTACCCTACTATTTCAAAATGATCAAGATTACTCACAACAAATACTGAAAATATATTATAAAAAAATAATATAAATTTACAAAATAATTTTATATTAAATTTATAAAACGTTTTTTATTTGAAGAATTTAATTAAATATGGGATTAGAATATATTTTTTAAAGATAGATTTAGGTGATTTGGTGGTAGTTAATAGTTTAGGTAAGTGTTTGTTTGTCTCATTTTCAAATCCATGTGACATTTTTGATATTATGCATCATCATTTAATTTATATAGTGTTAGAACATACAAATTAATATATGTCACAATATTAGTTAATTTTATAGTGTTTTAATATCAATATCATGTTATTTATTGAAATGCACATTGATTCAAAAGATTTCTATGTTTTATGGGTTGTTCCTTTTTCAACTCCCATTATTCAGTTATAATGTTTCTTCAGGAAAATCATTATTCCATTATTTATTTCATCCACCCCATTATTTTATTTTAACGTACATTATCTTTCTCTCCAAAAAAATGAATCTGTTGACTCAACTTTTCATCCTCAATGAATTTATTAACCATAAAATATATCATTTTCATGAATAATTATCATTCTCATTAATGATGGTTTCCCCTCATTATCAACATTTACAATTGGGGAGATGTTCTCTACTAAAAATCAATTTATGTGTTATCACATGTGACCCTTATATTTCAGGTTATCATTTTCTAAAAATTATGTTTTATTACTCCCTTTATTTTTGGGTCTTCAACATGGGTTTTTCAAAATATTAAAAATGATTATAGTCCTTTTAAAAAAAATTATCATCCATTCCTCATTTATTTTGATAAAATTTATGTTAATTCAATGATAAATTATTTAAGTACAGTTTTTCAATTGTAAATTATTTCCAAGGAATTAAATTTTCCTTTTTCAATCAATTTTTACTTTTTTAAGACTCATATAATGAATATTCATTTTAAAAGTAAAGGATTTTATAATTTGTGACATCACCTTTTTTGAAACTATTATGTATATTTAAATGACCCATTATTTATTATTAGTTATAAAAGTAAATGATTCGAAATTTATTCACATCATCTTTTTGAAAAAAAATTATCTTTTTTCAGTCCCCATTATCGATTTTTTTTCTGATGCCTCTATCGGGACACAATTCTGCATTGGGATTAGCATTTTTGGGTTGTTCGTGATCCTTGTGGCTCTAAATTCCTTCATTAAAAAGGAATCAATCCTTTATCATCACTATTTATGATTCCAAATCCATGATTGTGATGTGTAATTAGATTTCCACACTTACATATATGGATTCCACCCCAATGTACATCACCTTTTATGGCCTCCCTTATAGATATGAAACATATTCATGAATATTTTTTCGAGATCCATCATCTAGTGGACACCGTTTAATTACACCCCTTTGATGATGATGTTGAGGATGTAAGGAATCTATAATGTTATTCCTAATTTGTGGTTATGAGGGAATATTATTCTCATCACATAAGGCATCTCATATAAAAAACTGGAGGTATCCCATGATGTCCACATGGATACTTATGTGAAGTACGTACAGAATATAATGAAATAACCTTATAAATAGTGTGATCATGAAACATAGGGAATCACATTAATCATGTTAGTGATCTAGAACTCATCACACTAGATAACTTATTCTAATCACATAAGGCTTCCAAAACTCATCACCCATGGAATCATTTCCCCCTATCTTGGGGTAATAACACAGGCACATCACCTGAGGAAGGCTGTAGATGTCTAATTATCATCATATATGAGTTTATTATAATAGTTGATGAATCCAAATTTATTCTCATTATGTATCATACGATCCTAGGATTATCATATTTGGGGGGAGGAAGAAATATTATACTTGTCAGATATGCTTCTTCTAATCATCACATAAGGCATATCAAGCTTATAAAATGAAATATAATACAAGGCTCATCCACTAGTATGTGTATAATATATCTCATGATCATCCCATATTCTAATTTGGAACATCAACTAAGAAATCGCATGCCCATCACATGAGGTAGAATCTCGGGTTCATTGGCAAGGAGGGGAAGAAGGGATCATTTTCTTGTCCTATAGGCTTCTTAAGCTCATCAATGAAGTCATTTCATGATCAACACATGAAGTATAATATCAGGATAATTTCCAAGGTGGATAATAAGAGGTCGTATTCTCATCACATTATAATCTTATACCCATCACCTATGTTAACCAATGATTTTTACCAGGGGATGTGATTCTATTGCATTATCAAGTGTCATAGATTTACAATTAATTAAATTTTCTTAAATATTTAATGTGTATTTATGGGATTCTCTTAAATTTATCAGTATGTTCTAGGTTATGTAAAATATTATAGTCGAGTAGGGGGTCTCACATATTAACATCCAGTGGGGGTTTCTTTTGATAGACAGTTGTCACATACTGGGTTGGAAAAATATTAGTGTCACTTAGTGATGTAAAAATCATGGTGAAATTTGGATTTATAGTTTTTTTGTTACACTATAATGATAGTATGGATTTATAGTTTTAATCTCCCTAGAGGTGATATGTGGTTAGAATTCATGTTTTCGAGGTGGTAATGCCAGCTTAGACTCACCACCCATGAATGGTATGAAATATTGTTGGGAAATCAGGATTTAACCCCCAAGTGGAATACTACATACCATGTTGGGATATTGGGATCAAAACACACATGTTTTGATTTAATAGTTTCATGTCATGTGATATAACCACATAATACAGTTTATAATTATGTGTTAAATATTCCTGATTCATGAAATGACTGATTATAATGGATGGTGTGGGGCATACACATAAATGTTTCACTAAAGATCAGAGAATTTCCTCATTCTAAAAACATAAGAAATATTGTTCTCATTTTATGGGGAATTGTGTACCCATCAAATGAGGAATAATATTATTATCACATATGGTGATGTGATAATTTATTTTCATAATATTAAGACTTTTTCATTATGTTCAACATCATGAAACTAGGATGTTGTGCTACGCAATTTAGAGTCTTGATGTTTAGATATATTTTGGAATTACATGTGATTATACTTAGTACCAATTAATGTGTGAGGATATAAGGTATAGGGGATCCAATTTATGATCTATTATTGGGTTGATGGTTGGTTTTCCTCAATGATTTTATGTTCGATGATTACATGTTTTCTACATAGGTGCATTTAGACAAAAATAATTTCAAACACCACCAATTTCAGGAAGCATACAAGTGTCCAGATATAAGGATTCCATTACATTTTAACAAAATGAAAGGTTTCTTCCAAACTCATTCATAGGTTAAATTTATTATTCGTGAGGGTATATAGATCCAGTTTCGAGTATAGATTTTTCATCGGTGGACCCCAATTGAATGGTCGTGGGTCCCTTGAGTACTAAACATACACACAAATATGTCAAGTGGGAGGAGGCATCTAAAACAGGAATAAATGGATTTGTATAATATCATTTGAGTCTTATAAATAATTGAATTTTTGAAAACTATGGGATCTATAACAAGGGTGGGGTATGGATTCAGAAGGACAAATTTCATGAAACTTTTGTTTTTTAGTGAGGCCAAGTGTTATGGTAATGATTAATATCATTCACATTCTCAAATTTCAATCAATTATAGATGTGATAAATAATATCAAACATAATACTAGGTTATTTAGGTCCTATATGAGACTATTATAAGTAATTCCTCGCTAATGGTAATCCATGGGTGGTATGGTTATGTGAATTCATGAAATAGATAGTTTCATGATCTAGAAACATGAGTATTTGACATCGATAGGTCCATCCCAAAAATAATCATGTGTTGAAAATTTTATAGAATTTTTTAGTTATGCAAAGAACAAGGTCACAAAACCCCATATAATTATGGAACATGATGTTTATCTTGTAAGATAGTGGATACTTTCTATTTTAATCCATTTTTATATAAATTTTGGTTCCATTAATCATGGTCCATTGCTATTGGGATCCATTTGGGGAACCCATTAAACATTGTCAATTGACATTACATTTTTTTAAACTAGATGGGTGACAATTTTTAATGTTTTTCATAGAATATGAACATTGTACAATGCTTCCCCCTTAACACTATAATGATCCCTTGAGTTGTGTTTCCTCCTTGGTTTAGAGAGATCATGCATTTCATTTTCCAAGATGTAATTTGGGTTCCCAAATCCCCCCCCCCCAAATTAGATCTAAAGGGGAATCAAGTGTTGTATTTTGAGAAATACATCAAGTACCATATGATTTCCAAAAATTTCATATATCTCTTCATTTTTTCATGGAACCTAGTTTTATGTTTCACCCAACTAGGGTGGTCCTTTGAATATAAATAGTTTCAGGGATCTAGTTTGGGGTCATGGATTTTCATAGTCAATAATATAACTATCATACATAAAATAAGAAAATTTTCTATAAATCATTGGATTTAAATCCATATCATTAACAAAACTCCTCTTTTTCATAACACAATTTCATTGATGTTTCTTTCATAACATAGATTCTTCCTCATTAGTGGTGGACCAATGCATGTACTAACAGATATTTTCTTGAAATGGGATTATATTTTGTGGGGAAGTATTTATTTCTATGATATTGCCTTTTATATATGTAAAAAAATTCTAAAAAACACTATTATATTTATGAAGTTACTACTACTAATGTTTCTATTACTACCACTTCTAGGAGGGAGATAATGGCTAAAAATGCAATTATTACAAAGAATAAAAGGCTTATCTCATAGGAAAATGAATTTTTGAGTCTACAGAGGGATACAGAAAGGGGGTATATATAGAGAAAATGAATTCCACACTATAACTATGGTTTTATCAGTGATGTTTTCATCATGGATGTAAATTTTCAAAAGATGAGGCAATGTTGCTCACAATATGAAGATCCTCAGTAGTGGAACATGACATATTATAGTCAAAATATGGTGGATAATAGCATAAGAGCCATTTATACCCTCAAAAACCAAACCAAGACCGCTATCGGTGAGTTTATGAAGAGGTGTTCCCACCTCACTATCAATGTATTGTGTAAGTGGTCATATCAGTCATCAATATGAGTTGTAATGATGTCTTGGATTTGGGGTTGGGTGGATATTATATAGATTAATGGGCATTAGTTTGTTGGTCGTGGTATACATGTGTGTTATATGGGGATGAGATACTTCATATTACATTACAACAGGTAGTTGGGATATCCATGTTCCATGTGTACTATCACCCATATCTAATTCCATAGATTCTTAGTAAGTGGACTCCAGAAACCAACACATTCTACATTCATCATAGGTATGGGGTGATTATATTATGGGATCCTTATCATATTGGTGTTATCCCTAGTGTTGTCATTAAGTATAATAAAATCTAGTTAGGATCCATTACATAGGGTCATGCTGATCAACTATTACTGGAAGTGAAGATTCTTGTGGACATTTTAATAGAGCTTCTATGAAAACATCCTTCTATCTAAACTAATTATCCCTTTAGGATGTGCCTAGTACTTTTTTTAAACATTACAAAGATTGAGATGTGTGTGAGTCCCAAAAAATTCACTAAGACCCAAAATTCAAGGATTTGGGAATCTTATTAGCTATTTTTTAGGAATTATAGTATGATGAATGGGGGTACATTTTGAATTATGATCACCTAGAGATCATATATGTTTCATTCCTTGAAATAAATTTTATTGTATTGTTTCATCCTTTTCTTTATGCTCACATGGGTTTTTTGATGGGAACCATAGTTATAAAATTTATTATAGCATCCAACAACTAGGTAAGACTTGGTATTCTAGTACTATATAGGTTAATATGAACAACGGGGGCATGTCCTCAGAAGGGGGATGCCTAGGTTCTACTGTATCACTATCCAATTCACCTGTGGTTGGATATTAATGAATTTTGGTGTGTAAAAATCTTTAAATTTCATTACCCCTGAACATAGACCTCTTACCTGCCCATCACAACATTTTTGGGCCACGACTAGGGTCACTTATAAATTGTAGGGTGGTTTCCCACATCAGTAATTATAATAAAATTGATATTTTACCCTTAAAAATCTTATTTGGTGAGATTAAAAATGATGAAAAATGAAAATTTGGTAATATATTTTATATATAATAATTTCAGGATGGGTTGTTTGTTTCATTGATCGAAGACCTTGTCTACAATGAACGATACATCATAGCTCAAACTTCTTGGTAGTTTAGGTTTATCCCAAATCTTGTGTCACAAGTATAAATAGGTGTTCATTCTGAAAGGAAACCCTATTTCATTCACCAGATCTATAGAGTATTTAATTATGGGGGTTTTGGGGTGGTTTCATGTTTCAACAAGTTAATTCCACAATTGGTCAAACATAGAATTATATGAACAACTTAGTGGTAGTATATCTGAAAGAAATTCTACAAGAAATGACTTATGTGGATGTATCCATTATACTATTCCCAAGAGAAAATGGTAGGAAGGGGGCTATCATCAGTAGAGATATCAAGGTGTGAAGGAAGCTCTTTTCTGGAGTAGTAGTGGTTATTGGTGAATCTCTGGGGTCTCTTATTTATTATCCTCTAGGAAGGTCACCTATATTAAATGTATATGGAGGATGTTAGTTCCCACAAAACGAATCATATAATCTTTTCAATAGATCTAGATCTATTATATGTGCATCTATTAAGGCATAATAGACATTTTTTCTCTACCATGTGAATGTGAAAAATGACATAATCCCCCCCCAAACTCTAGGTGGTGTGGGGAATACTATGATAGTCCCACAAAAAGGAAAACTATAGTGGATGATCACAAGGGATGATATTGATATTATAAAGGTAATTATTTCTTATATTTCTATACAAGTCAACTAATGAGATATATTTACATTCCTTCTTGACATGGACTCCCTGTAATTCTTGCATTGGGAGGTCGATCGCCACATAGACCAGGTGCAGACTATACTCAATAGGTGAATCAAAGTGGTGACACCTATCAAAGAATTGGCTTATGTTGTTTCATCTCATGGTTTTGATTCATAGGATTCCTATAAAAAGTATCCCATATCCACTACATTCAATAATGAAATCTCTTAATAGAGTTGTAAAGTCACTATTTAGGAATACTGGTCAAAGATCCTCTTTGGATGGGTAATCCTAAAGTATTAAGTTTTATTTCCATGACTAAATTTCTAGAATTATCAAAAAAAATCAATGTATATATTATCCTTTATAATATTATTGGTAATAACACATGAGAGGTTGGTAAAGTACTTTCAAACCTCTCCATCCATTGACGAGATACCAATAGGGGAGCTGTGGGAAAGACTATAGTTGAGGTCGCAAGCTCTCCTATCGTACCAGTTATGTATAGGAGGACTTATAATAGTGTCTTGGTTTTGACTCTATTTGATGTGGGGATCACCACATAAGATTAATGATTATTCCATTTCCATAAAATAATTTAGGAAAAGTCATAATTACTTTATCATCAGTTTTATTATATTCTTGTTTATATTTTTTATTGAAATTCTCATCTTATTTTGTATAAATCCAAGACATGAACCCCTTGAGGGATTATTGGAATATATGGGGTTTCCTACTATCATGGAGGCATCCCCTATTTTTTACATCGTCTTTAAAGATCAAGGACTAGATACATTGGTTAGGGAAGTATTCACTTGTGACATTATTGTCAAAGGGGGGATAAAGATTGATATCATCCAAGCCTTCACATAATGTAGTCCTTTAACCCCAATGGGATTTATTTACCCTTCTCAATGTTACAAGTTGAGATCAACAATGGTTATATAAAATAATGTCTATGAAAGATCCCACTCAGGGGATTGTTATGACACTGGGCCTCAGAACTCAAATGACTTCCCCAACTATCGATCTAGGCTCTATGGAGATATTTGCTCAGGTAGGGGTGAAATTGGCCCTCGAAGATCATCTCATCAAACCAGTAAAGGTAGTTTAGGTACTATGGGAGATTCCAACTAGAAATAAGTATACACTAGTGATGACTTGGGAAAATTGAATTTAGATCTTTACATTGTTCTCATCCTATCATATATGATTCTACATATTGATTTTACAACCCAGAGACTTATGACCTCTCTTAAGTACACTTTGTGCCTCCTGAAGACCTTAATGAATCAAGGTCAAAAATCACTAGGGAGAACTAGTTGGTCAGACATAGGGTATTTAGTATTTTCAAGAATATTATCACATGTTCTATATGGTCGGATCTAGTGGTTCGGATGTTTTACCTCCATATATAGCTATTGATTTTGGGACCGTAGGGTTGGACCACTGCACCCCCATGCTTAATTCCAAGTCTTATTGATTTATCGTGTATTAATTGAGTCTAAAGTGTTAGTTGTTGACTAATATGAGTAAATTAATGAAGTTATAAAAATACCTTGGCCTTCCAAACAATAGTAAAACTGGATGGAAGGACATGTGTGCAATCTCGAGGTCATTATTATTATAATGGAGGAAACCATTATATATATAAGGATGGAATTGTTAGTGTAAGTAGCATCATAGATGATGGATTGTAAGGATAAATAGTGTCAGGTTCTGGCTCAATCTAATGAGGTCATTCTTATAGCTGGGGAAGAGTTATCAAAGTTAGTAAGGCAATAGTGGGTCTTCGAGGGATCCCAACAAACACAAGAAAAGTTGGAGTGATTCCTCACATAGACCTATATGTAAGGGAATTTTTTGGTATTGATGTAGAGGCTTTATATATGTATAATCAATCCCACTACTATTTAACTAGGAATTAAAATCATTACATTTCCAAATTCCTCTATGTTGAACATTACACCTATGTTGTACTAATAAGATAAAAATCTAAAATTCTATAAAATCATGTAATTCATGATTTATTTGAGAAATATGAGACCAATATTATATTTCTCAATAAAACGGAAGTGCTAAATATGGAATTATGGGTCAGGGTTGGAATCATTCATCCATCACCATTGCAAAGATTGTGGTTTAGGAAGCAGGTTAGTTTCATTCTAGGGGTTTAATATGTCACGTTAATGTACATGGTTCATAATGGAGTAACACCATGGTTTTACAAATTCCACTTAGCAAATTGGATATTGTAGAGAGGTATATTATAATGTCAATAGACTATATTGATTGATGGGGGAGGAGTATGGGTTGAGGATGTCGATTTGAGATGTTCAAAACATGAGTTCACTATAATTATTCTTTATATATCTCCAATTAGATGTATAGCTTGAATGGAAGGTTGATTAACTTATTCATATACTATAAACTAAGGGGAGTCCATTTAGATATGTGGATGATTCCATGTGGGTGTGTTCCCTCAATGGGAGGTGAGCCAATTTAGGCCATGCATTATCACTATAGGGGTTCCAGTTTGGACAAGAGTGATAGATTTCAATTCAAATCGAGGTCACAAAAAGTGTGTCGATGAAGTAGAGGGATTATTATGAATATTTTGAATGTTTATTAGGGTCACACCTTAAGTAATTAAACATATCAATGGGATGTAATAAATATATGGAGAGCATGTCAGCCAGTGGGGAACACACAAAAACTAACTGGATGAATGACATGATAGTGAGACTCAGTCCTGGTCTTTAGAGGAGATTGGTGGAAAATATAGTTTCTTAATAAAAGATCATATTTCTGTGAACAAGGGCTATGCAATTAATAGTTGTGTATCTATGACCATCAGATTTTTTATGTGTTTTTTCAATAAGAAACTATGAGCCCGTTATGAATACTGGATCTAGGGTCACCATTCCAATGAAGAAAGCCTCCCCTATATTGGCATGATATATTTTAGAGTCCTAATGATTTGAAAATAAATTAAAATTTATAGGCATAGCTTTTACATGAGAGAAAATATATTAATCTCTTAACATAGTCTAAAAAAGGGTGATCCTAAGTTTTTTGAGGAGCCTTAAATTCTAGGATGAGGAGAAAGTTTATTTGTATGGATAGATCTATCGCAGGGTGTCTAGACATCACTAAATGTTCTATGATATGGGAATCAAGTCATTAGTAGTTATGGTAAGTGGTGTAGTTAGAGACTAGCCACCTAGAGGAGGGTGTTATCACAGATAGGGAGGATAATGAGTTAATTCAATAGTTTACACCATCATATAGATATACATTTATTATTTACAATAAAGTCATATGGCTTGGATGTTTTGTCTAATTTTTACATCATGCGACCATGATGGTGAACTGCAAGATTAACATTATATGGTGGATATATATTTAATTATCTTTAAACTCATGGGATGAGGATGATATGTTAAATCTTCCAATTTTATATAGTTATTACTATGGGGATGTAAAGGTTTGGCTATGAATTTTTTATGAATTAGTGATCTCAGTGATAATTTCTTGGATTTTTCAAAGTCTTAAAGATTATTCCCACATGTTTTTTACTTTTTTTATTTATGCCTTTTATTTCTTCTTATTCATAGGTGGTGACATGGAAAGACATGCCTTAATTTTTTTCATGATTCCATTTATAGGTTTTCAACCAGACCGGAGGTTTTTTCATTATTCTATATATATCATGTAGTCATGGAAGATGGAATGTATTAAGCTATATTTTAAAGTCACACATCTTTTCTAGGAATGTTATACCAGTTTATGGTTATATATCTCAGATTGGGATGGTGGTAAGATAATTTTTCCAATTGATGTGAAATTAACCCTTTGTGAATAGATAGACCCATGCAGTTTATTGGACAATGAAAATGTTCTTACCGATATAGGTGCAATACAGTTTAACTTCATGATGTGTGGGTCATGACATGGGTACCAATTTAAGGTCATGCGGTGAGAGTAAAAGAGATTTTCAAGATACAAAGGTTGTCAATATCTCTTTAATGTGAACAAAAGGAAAAAGTCAACCAATGATAAACAGAAGTCCTCCGAATGAGGTTCACATAGTTTTATTGCATGATTCTTGGACCATGGATGGATACTAATTTAATTTCATAGAATAGATCATTCCCACATAACTCTCAAATTTTTTTAATGTGGGAGGAGGTTGCGAATCATGGAAAAAGAGAATTCGGTGTTAGGGGGATGCTAGGTTAATGGGGGTTTACGGTTGATCCAAATATATGAAATCCAAGTTTCATAACGTATATTTTTGAATGGGAATCAATACATACATAGTTCTAGTATTGGACATGTTATAATACTAGTTTCAAAACAATAATGTGTACATCCTCTCAAGAATGGATTGGATGTTTCATGAAATTTTTAATAATTTGATGGGGAAAATACCTATTTGTTTATTGTTATTTGGTACGAAATCATTAGTGGGGGTATTTTTCTTATAAAAAAATCATAAAAATCATCAATGTAAGTTTAATGAAGTGGAATTTGGAGGAGGATGCTGAGGCTACCTATCCATCACGATCAGAGAAAACCCCATGTGAATATAGGTATTAAAGAGGCCCAATATGTTCATTTATATGATAAATAATCGTCTAAAAAGGAATAATGTACATTATAATGTCATGTTACATATAATTATGAATCTTATATAGTATAATTTCATGCTACCAATACTATGAATGTCTCCCTACCAATTGATATGGGGAAACTCATTCTTATTGAAAATTAGTTCATCACAATATAGAATTCCATGTGTTCCACAAAAATTTTGGAAAATAAGTAGAATGGGGATACTCATTAAACAAGATAGTGTGTGATAGGGGTGGAATTTTTTGTGATACAATGATACATTGACCATTGGGAGATTCCCAACTGGAGGGTTTTCTTTAATAGAGAGACACCACCAGACCAACATAATTTTCTAACACGTGTGAATTCATGAACGGGGTGACTCTGAGTGATTTTGAGATCTACCCAAACAATAACGAAGTGGAGGGAATAAATTGTGATTTTTTGGTTCTCGGAACCCATGGTGTGTGAAAACTAACAAGTTGAAGATGACTGTTGAACATGAATAAAATACAGGTTCCACTACTAGACTACCATAGATGGGGTAAAATATTTAGGATTGACTATTGACCTAGTCCAAAACATGGGACACACGATATTGTCTCTAAAACTACATCAATTCATGTTCCTAGGATCACATGGGAAACATTTTTGGCCATGGTCCATCATTTTATTTGGACCCATTCAGAATTGGAATATTTTAGGGATCTAAATATAGAAATACCATAAATGTGATGGTGGATTGTGGATATGTTAAATAAAATTTCAGCACACAATATGTTATTCCACTATTCATTTCAGCACATTGAAGGGGTGTATCAGCATAACTGAGAGACAAACCCATCTCCAAGGGAGAGAATAATCAAGAAAAAGAAAATATAGTGAGATGCCAATGGAAATTCAGACCATGGATGAACCCAATATATAAAATTTGATCATCTATACATATCTCATTACGATAGGAATTAATAAATATGTAGTTATTACTAGTGTAATAGTAGATTACCGGTTTAAAAGATAGGGTTGTAACCCCATAGGTGAGGAGTATGACCCTGTTTCAGAGTTTAAACTGTCATATGGGGGGATGTTCTCATTGAAATTTAGGGTTATAGGGCTAGGACCAATGGTTGACATAATTTTGAAATCTCAAATCCTTGACATTGATCATATGCATTAATAACATAGAGTGTAGAATACAACTGCATATTTTTCTATATTATAGTGAGAACTAGGGTCATACAGTTTATGGTCATGTGACTAGGGTGTTGTCATAAAATTTAGCATTATATGACCAAGAAAAATGTCATATATTTTAATATCATGGGACCAAAATGTTGTGTTATAGTTGAAAATTATAAAACTATGATACTTTTCATATATGTTAACTTCATGTGACCACAATATTGAAAATTATTATCAATGAAGGGACCAAAGAGGACCTATGAAGTCACATAACATCAGGGGCAGGTTTTATGTGACACAATAATTAGAGTGAATAGACAAACCAAAGCTCCTAAGACAATATGAGTTAAAATATTTTGGAGAAAAAGTGTCCCTTGATATTTTATAATTCAATGACATAAAATGGATGGAACAAATGTTGTGGTCCTATAATGATTCATAGTTCCCCAATTAGATCCCATGGGAGTGGGGAACTTGTTGGATGTGATATATAAAACTATCTCACACTGAGAATATGTTAGAATGCATGAAATATTAACCCCATGGGTAGTGCCTCAAAGTGAAAATTATAAAGGGAGGAAGTGGGGAATTTGTAAATTTAATTTTATCTAAACCATATTGTTTAACAAGGGAAATTGCGATTTTTCTATGGTTCATTGATGAACCATACATTCTTTGAGCCCCATTTTTTACCCATTAAAATTTTCACAAGATTGGAGTCATTATATTGGAGGGATAAGGAATTAAAGTTTCTTATGATTACCTTTTACAGTTTTCTACCTACTATAAAATTGTTTCTCTTCAATGGTGATGTTTATTTTCAAGCCATTCCATTATAGGGATTGAAATTGAGGTCATTCATATTTTACCAAGTAGGGTTCTACCTGTTTATGTTCTTGATTCATGGACTATCATATATAGTTTTAGGTCATATGGTTTCGACCTAGGGGTGTTTATTTTACGTTCATTTCACAAGGAATATAACCATGATGTGGAAGATCTTGCTTCACGAAAGGTAACTTGATCCATTAGTGAATGGATGGAAAGGGAGGCCTCATTCCAACCAGACATCCTCCAGGATAGGTCTCACAGAGTTTATGGTCACTAGGCTTAGACCATTAGTTTACAAATATTTTTAGGTTCATGGTTCATGGAAAATGGTGGTCTTCATGCAATCACTTTTTTAAATCAATTATGTTGGTGAAATCTATAAAGACTATTACAAGCACATGCATCCTTCTCGATGTTATAAAAAAAGAGTATTGGGAGGCTTCCTGCATCACATTAAAGTGTATTATAGTGGGGGAATAGAAATGGATCCAGAAGGATTCCCTAACACATACATTCTTAGACAATGCATGAGGAAACAAGAACCCATAAAAACAAGGGTGTTAAAACACACTCAGAATAGATCAAAGTACAGAGGAAATAAATCATGACTTTTGGTATCTAAATCACATTCAAGGAAACAAGCATGATAAAGATGATTGTTTTCCCATTTTTTAAAACATAGGTCCCACATCTGCACCGTCAAGATTGGGGGACCAAATTCTAGATGAACCATTTGGTATTCTCGAATCATGGGAACCATAATATGTCACCATAAGTTCTATGGGGCTTGTTCCCTGAGCAGGAGGAAGGATTATTTAGGTTTTGTGGAATAAAAAATGTGTATCCCATTCAAACATTTTGGATTGTAATTATCCAAACAATGGTAGGACCGAAATGAGACGGTGAACATGATGGGATGATCGAGGAGAGTTCAAGAATTCAAGTGTTTTTTCATCATGAATTTGAGTGAACTGATATATCCTATTAGTGAGAGAGTTTCAAACCTATTATCAAGGATAAAATCCAAAATATTTTAATGTCTAAGACAATGTTAATATATATAGGTGTCTTTATATATCTACTGAAATGGGGTTTAATCCATGAGTAGTTCTACAAGGTGGTGTGGTTGATGATAGACACAAAATGGGGTTGTCCCCTCAAGTGAGGGATAAAGTATCACACAATTTTATATTATGTGAGAAGAAAGTGTCAATGTACTTTAATTTCTTATAGAGAAAAAATTAGACACATAATTTAATTCAATACAGTGAGGAAGAGAACTATGTTGTTTAATATCATGTAGTAAGGTCATTGGGATGAATAATTAACA
This sequence comes from Viscum album, assembly GCA_963277665.1. Classification (NCBI taxonomy): domain Eukaryota; kingdom Viridiplantae; phylum Streptophyta; class Magnoliopsida; order Santalales; family Viscaceae; genus Viscum; species Viscum album. The sequence goes on from OY728146.1 coordinate 508,143,577, forward strand.
TCATGTGGTGATTTTTCCTGTCATAAATGTAAATATCATGTGAGTAGGAAATTATATAAATGAATATCAAGATCTTATAGATTATACCTCATTTAATAGTCTTAATTCATGCAACAAAGTAATGTTATGATAAGAAAGTTATGAAACATACTTCTTTAGAAACCTTCTAGTGGTGGGATGTGTGATTCCTTCTATGTTCACCGCAGTTAATGAGTACAAACCATTGTATTTAATGTTTTAAATGATATAATTACCTTATCATGTAGGACTGACATTGGAATATTTCTTCAAGATTTAATCAGTGTCAGCAATTCTTGTACCATGTTTTCCTAAAGAAAAGTGAAGATTAATTTTTTTTCTCAACACTCGGACTACCCATCTTTGATATGATCTAAGGTTTTTTAATTCCTACTTCCTACACTCATCAAGGGATTACAATTTAGCTAATATAACATTGAAATTTTTTCTATCATATTCTAATTGAAAACATCCATTCATAGTGGTACAAGATTAAATTATATGCCTAATTCCGGTTTTATCTCATATACATGATTGAGTTGGGTCACCCGGGAAAAATTATGGGTTTTCATAAAACATTCCCCTAGGTAATTATAGATATTAATGACTAGAATATTAATTTTTAGACCCACTATCTTCTTCTAGAATTATAGATAAGTTTCTAATAAACTATTTAATTTTTCAATTTTTTCATGCGTGGTATGGGGATGTATAACTGGACTATATGTTGTAATTAACATATATATTTGTTCTAAGTAACAATATAGATGGAACAATTATATTTGAAAACTCTTTGATGTGTCCTGAATTTATGGATGATAAAGGATTTTAAAAACATTTTTAAAAACTGGGTCTTATCCTCCTTGAAGGGGATACCTATCACCCACTTCAAGAATAAGTCAGAAGTGGTAAAAATAAACATGAACAACTAAAATATTTCTAGATGGTAAGTAACCCAACATTAGGCCCCCATGTAGTCAATGGATATGATTAATTTGTCTCATCTATTAGATCTAGTGTATGACGAATGAATTTGGCATGGATCTATCATTCATACCACTTTTTAGTGAATTCCATGAAGTCAAGAACTATAGTGGGCTACGTCAAATACGGTAAAGGATATTAAAATTTCTCAATGGGGCCCTAATGACCAAGTGTGACCCTAAATGAAAATAAGAGGAATTGATTTTTATTGGATTAAAAAGAGATGAATTACATCAATGTTATTCTTATAAAAAATTTTTGTGTTGGGGACATCACATAGGGTGATATTCATTATGCGGTCATGGATTTTAACCTGATCAACTCAACCTTCTTAGAGTGTTTAATATTAGAGGTATGTTATAAGAGGATTCATCCATTTTGGTTCTTCTTCCATGATTGGGTCATGTTAGGCTTATTCTATGGAATTTCTAGTGACTTGGTTGTTCACCTGACTGTATTCTTTGTCAAGAGTGGAAGGGGAAATGAACATTCTATATTCCATATGAATTGATAGGTCCTCTTTTTCTAGTTCCATGAGGGATGCAGTCATGATTCCGAAATAATCCCCTTGGGAATTATGGGACTTTGGTTTATGATTAAATTTCACTATACAAGGAAACTATGCCACAATCTCATAATTGTGCTAATGAGATTGTATGACCACTTGTTTTCTGATGATATATCCACCATTGTTATGCTTGAAAACCATCTATGAGTCACGCTTCACATGAAACCATTGCACTTAAATATTGAGGGCTCACAAAAGACTAGTGGTAAGGGAATAGTAATCATGTTAATTTATGGTGCATATTTTTAACAATATAAATAAGTGTGTGATGAGGGATTAGAAGAAGTGATGATAATAATTCGGAGGACAAACCTGTTGGGATTTTTGTTGTTTAAAATTTTCCCATTTGGACACTATGTGCGTAACATCCTAGGTAAATAAATAATATTTCATTTTCATATTTATTAATATTTTCGAATAAAATATTAATATTACTTTTAATGGGATTCTATGTTCGACGACCTAACTTATATGCAACAACGAGTTTCTTTGAATTCATACAATGCACACTAATCGTATAATAATATTATTGTAAATACTAGTAAACTCCTAGCTGATGTAATGGCGGGAATGAACATAAATAACTAAAAAGTGATTATATATGTTTTGTTAAATATTTTTACATTTATCCAATAAATGTTAGAGGTTTAAAATGAAAATGAATCCAATTTTATGAATAAATATTCTAATATTATATAAAAGGCTGATTAACCGCCTTTTGATGGTGAACCCTTTTTAAATCTACTTTTTGTCTCTTTTATTTCTTATCTTTGACAAAATAAAATCCTCTTGTAGAATCAAGACATAAAAATTTACTTTGTGTAAATTTTGGGTATTTTTCCGATAAAGTTCATGTTTTTTGAAATGCTGTATTTTAATTCAAAACCTTTTTTTAATCTAATTCATTTATATGGTTAGATTATATTTTTAATTTGTTTTAAAGTTTAATTAAAATATATTTTTACAATTTAATCCAATGGTGGTCATTATAATTAATTTCACTTTGAAAACAGACATAAACAAGTGTCAATCTTTTGATAAATGTTGTTTGTTAAAAACTCGCTATTTGTTTTGACCGCGGGAATTAACTATATAATTTATTAATTAATCTTCCATGTTTTTAATTTGGTAATATGGTCATAATTTTTTTAATTTTTAATATCAAATTTAGCTTCGAGTGAATTTTTTGTATTTTTATGATAATGTTCATTTTTTAATGAATAGTGAAAAATACAGTATTTTAATTCGAAACATCCTTTTTGTCCGATTTATTTATATAGTTATATTTTCATTTTAATTGGTTTTAAGGTTTAATTTAATTGTGTTTTTATCATTTAATAAAATTTTGGTCATTGGATATAATTTAACTTTTAAATCGGATGTAAAAACAAATCAATCATTTGATAGCTTTTACTTCTTAAAAACTCATCTTTGGTTCTGAGAACGAGAATTATTTTTTAAATTAATTACTTCAATTTCTGTGTTTGGAATTTGGTAGAATGGATTACATATTTGGAATCAAAAGGTCCAAATTATGTAATTAAAACTTTTTTTGGACATTATGAATAGTAATGACGGTAATTATCTTTAATTATCGTGATTAATTATTAATCGGGTAGTTAAGGGTAATAAAATAATATCATAATAATCAAAAATGACCCCAACATGGGTCTTAATTCTATTTTTTGTGTCATGTCCGACAATGGGATTCCTTGTGCCAACTTATGGACCCCGTGGAATCACTTTTGGGTGCTAGTTACATTTTATCATTTTATTTTTAAAGAAAAGAAAATATATCAAAAGTATGTAACACCTAAGTAAAAAAATTAATTTTGTCTAAATAAATGATCTCTTAGAATGTAAATAGTAACAGTAAAGATATAATGATTTAATAAATCATGGTTTTTTTTATAATTTTTAGACATTATATAAATAAATTTATTTATGACACCATTATGATGGAGTGATTACCTCATTAATGAACGATTTAAATAAAATGAATATATAAGGTAAAATATAAGACTTGCACTTGTCTAAAACCTATTGGAGGGGCGGATTTTAAAACTGTATCACCTTATCCTCTAAATATATCATTTTGGGACCATTATAATCCAAAACTCATTTTATAATAAATTAAATTTCCAAGACTTACCAAAAGTGACCCTCCACCCTCTTATAAAAGGCCCCCACCTCTACCCCTTTACCCACACCTCTCATGCCCTTGGCTCATCCACCCTCTTCTCATATTGTCTCTCCACATCCCTATATTACTCCTATAAGCCTCACTTAGTGCATAAGTCTTTCCAAGAAAGCCTTTGGTCTCAAATCATAAAGATTTATCCGATTTGAAGTTAATGTCTTCTCTTATGTTATTTTGTTTTATTTTCCTTCTCGAACCCCCTAAACACTTTTTATTCCTTTATTTTGTAACAATAAAATTATTTTCAATATACTATTATTTTATTGTGATAATTACTCGAGCTACACTCATAAACACTTCCATATAATGGTTAAAGAACATACTGTTTCTGTGGGTGGCGAATTACAACCTCACGAAATGATGAATGTTCAATATTCATTTAACACCTCTCATGTTGGCCATTAAGATCTCACTGTATTTATATATCATATATATATTATGTTTATTTTTCCCATATTCTTCTGTATTTTTAATTTTTTCCATACCTTTAGGGTTTCCAAAATGGGTAAACACGATAATTTCATTTTAGGAAGTGCGGACTACCGCCCCCTCAAAGTGACTTGAATCATTAATGCCATATGTGGGATGTATAAAGGATGGAGTTAATGATATTGTATATAATATTATACTTTAATTATTATATACCTATGTATCATTATGTTTTCATTCCATTAATGTATGAAATATAAATGAAAGTAGCGTTCAAGCGTACGTACGGCATACCGTCTCCATGAACGGTACATTTCATTTCTTATCTCCAAATGTTATTTAATATTATAAGTACATATATATAATGAATATATATGATATATATTACATCTAAATTATGAATATCATTCTGGAATTATAATATATATCTCTCTCATTTAGTTTTAATTCTATTAATATAACAAAGAAATGAAAGTAGCGTTCATGCATACGTACGGCCTACCGTCTCCATGAACGGTACATTTCATTTTTTATCTCCAAATGATATGGAATAACATAAAATGTATATATACTGGATATATATGATATTTGAATCATTAATACTATTCAGTAGATGGTGTACTTATAACTACATGGAAAATTCTTTTCAAACAAGATCATTTTTTGACTCATGTACCGAACATCGACAAAAGCATCTGATATGAACTCACATAATTAACTAATTATGATAACATTATATTAAGTGATATTAATTGAATAATAAAATTTAAATGAGGTCCTTAAAAAATTTTAAATTTACCAATGTCTATTATTCAGGAATATAATGAAACGAACAAGAAAATTCGGACTTGAGGTAAGGGATCCTACCTCTCTCTTTCTTTTTAAGTACTCTATTATATATCATTTCCTTTAAGACCCTTTTTATTATGTTGGGGGATGTTCTTTTATATTAATCTTACATTAAATTTTATTTTCATATGATGAGAGACCCTATTTGATCTGGTCAATCCATTTTTTGGCATTTTAAGTGGGGTAGTTAGGCTGTCGAGTTTTCGTAATGGATTTTCATCTCACTTTTATTCCTGAGAGATTCATGCTACATTTGCAATTATTTACTTTTCGTGTGGTGTGTGTACTGCCCATGATTTTATTCTTTGTTTAATATACACTAATTTATGGGTATTTACATCTTCATTGTATGATCCTTCTTTCATGGGGTGTACGTTTCGAAAGTTACCAAAATCAGTAAGGGAACCTTTCACCCTCCTCTTTTTAAAAGAATTATTTTTGTTAGGTCTTTTAATTTACATCTTCTTATATTGGGATATGTTCTTATATATACTTATTGTTGTAAATGATATGTCCAAGTGATGATATACCTTTTTTATCTCTCATCATCTCATTTTCTAAATTTTAAAGTGATGTCATTAGGCTGTTGAATATCTGTAAGGGAACTTTTTATCCCAATTTCAATTATTTGGGTTAAACCTATACTTCTTGATTATGTCAGTCATTGAAAATGTGTGTATGAAAACTGATTGTTTTAAACTTAATATCCACTTATATTGGGTTTATTTATTTTTTTCACACATATTTATGTAATTGATTTATCCATAATATAAGGATATCGTCTTTGTAAGGGACTTCGTCTAAATATCCTTTCATGGAGGAATATTTGTTTTTATACACAAATTTATTTTATACGGTGTATAAAACCCTTTGAATTTTGATTTTATTCAAAAGTAATCTTTTTATATGAAGCATTTTACTAAACAACATAAGTAATGTTTTTTCTTACGTATGCGGCGACATCGACTTCACCGATGTCATGATCATTATTTGAGTTTCAGCCTTCACTATACGCCATAACATCTTTTAAATTAAAAATAAATATCATGTTTTAATTTTTATTTATTTTTGTATTAAAAATGGTTTTGATAATGTTTTGATTATATCAATGTGTTGTATTGATATCTTTTTATTGAAATGTTGAGATGTTATGTTTTCCTTTATGCATGTTTTATGTGATACGATTATCTTATTGTTCTTGGGAATTGTTTATGAAGACGGGTGGTTACGTGATAAACTATGTGTGGGTGATCTCATGATATCTCTCTAATGCATTGGGTAACACGGAGGAGTTAAAGGCTAAGGTTTCATCGAGGAGATTTAGATAATATACTGGGATGGGTATTCCAAATGTAATCATGAGGGTTACTCCCTACGTAAGAATGTTATGAATGCCTCAAGTTACCTCTCTGTCTTATGATTTCTATGAGTTATACATAAATAATTTTTTGAAGGTATGTTATGATTGAAAGTTATGGTTTCATTGATTTGTATTTATTGGTGGGTTAATGTTTCATTTCATTATCTTAAAACCCTTACTGAGATTTTTATGCTCATCCCATGTTTTTGAAAATTTTTTCACAGGTTATAAGGAAGGGTAAGAGAAAGAAAGTATTCAAGAAGATTTATATCAAGAAAATAAATCTTGTTTTAATTAAGGATTTTTTATTGATGTGAATAATCAGTTATAGTAGTAGTGTCTATTTTGTAATATTTTGAGATGTAATAGTCATGTCCTAATTCTCTAATACTCTAAACCTAAAAAGATAATCAATGTAAATTATTAATTTAATTCAAGATTAGGTAATTTTTCAAGGCAGGGTCTTTATAGTTGGTATCAGAGGTCAGTTTGGATAACTTTAGAGGTTAGTGTGTTGTATAATCATAAGTAACAAGTTGTGTATAACCATAATGGTTAGTATATTAGAGAGAGTCATTGTAATTTTTGAAAGTTGGCATGAGTTTGAGAAAAATTAGATAAGTATATCTTAGTGTTTATCTTCCTCATTAGTACATGATGATTTTTTTAATGTACTCACACTGACATTTTTTGTTTTAGTAAATCGATGGATCTAGCAGGAACCAAAGTGACAATGGGTTTGAAGGAAACTGTGGTGGTTCTATGATTAAGAGACTGAATGAAATGGGGGATTCAATGAGGAATCTCGTGGTTATTCTAAACCAACTATCAAAGATTCATGATTAACCACTTGAACCTTGGTGATTTCTCTAATGCATCTTGTACGAGATAACTAACTCGATGAGGAAGTTCATGTAATAATTATAATGGTAACCATTAGGGTTTATATGATCCTTACATTTGAGGTAATTAACGGTTACTATATTATGGAAAATGAAAGGCATGAGTTAAAATTGAGGTTAAATTATGTTATCATTATTTCTGAAGATTTTATCTATTTTTGGGGAATGTTTTAAGATTGTATAGTTTTGGAAAAAGGGACAACATGAAGACCGTGTGACAACCCGTCGCTTCAGACCAATCTGTGGGAATTGAACCCACAACCAAAGTTCGAATGGTATTTATCTCCTACCACTGGACTACGTGAAGTCCCTGGTTTGTATAAAAAATTATTTTTATTTAGATGATTTTATGAATCTTGAACAAGTTTATTTTGGGTTATCTATGAAAACTATTTACCTATCATAGAGGATATGTGATTAGGATAATTACTTTTCAGTGTGAGACTTTAAGAGTAACTGATGTTATTTGGAGATAAATGTTAAGATTTACCTTAGAAGACTATGAAATTAAATCCTTCAGAGATTTGGGTTTCAATCATAGGATGGTTTATTTTTGATTAATTTTAAGGTAAATTTTATATTGAATGGTCTTTGTTGAACATTGGGTTGTTTGAAAATTTTTGAAGATTAAGAGTATATTTTCTTTTTGTAAAAGATTATCTTTATTTTTTGGGATTATCTGATCTTATAAAAAAAATTTGGTTTTGGTTATGGTCTAAATACATGGAAAATATATTTTTCATCTTTTGTGAGTTATGTGATTCTCTCAAAATTTAGTATAGCGCTCTTAATGTGAATAATTCTTCCTAAATACTCGTCGTTTGGAGAAAATATAAGTTATTGTTATAAATATAGTACAATTTGAAAGTATACATGAGAAGTAAGTATGTTTCATTTTGTTTTAGTTAAGCTCATAAATTAATTACTCAATTAAATTTATCTTAAAACAAAAACTTTATTTTTAATCATTTCCTAAGGGGGAATCAAATACCATTTAACCCATCACAAGTTTGTGATTTTATAGTGGATAACATTATCCTAGACATGTTTTCAATCATTCTCCATTAGACCTTGATGGTTTGTTTTTTTCCTCCATATCCATGTTTTCATGGAATCCTAGTATCTGTTGTCTTGGGAGACCTTTTTACTTCTCTTTCTTTCTTTTAAATTGATAGTTTTATTGAATCCTTTTCTGATGTGGTGCTTTCAATGAATTTTCTGAGCCCAATTTTGTTTTTAAAATTGGGAGCATGCAATTCCCAAAAGGGGGGAAGGATGAAACATCCCAGGTGAATAAATAATATTTCATTTTCATATTTATTAATATTTGTGAATAAAATATTAATATTACTTTAAATGGGATTCTATGTTTGATGGCGTACCCTATACGCAACAACGAGTTTCTTTGAAATCTTACGATGCACACTAATAATATAATAATATTATTTTAAATGGTAGTAAACTCTTAGTCGATGTAATGGTGGGAATGAACATAACTAACTAAAAAGTAATTATATATGTTTGTTAAATTTTTTTACATTTATTCAATAAATGTTAGAGGCTTAAAATGTAATTGAAACCAATTTCAAGAATAAATATTGTAATAATCTTTAAAAGGAAGATTCACCACCTTTTGGTGGAGAACCTTTTTTAAATATAATTTTTGTCACTTTTATTTATTATATTTGAAAAAATTAAATCATTCTTTATAATCAAGGCATCTAAATTTACATTGTGTAAATTTTTGGTATTTTTCCGATAAAGTTCATTTTGTTTAAATGTTGTATTTTAATTAAAAACCTCCTTCTAATATAATTTATTTATATGGTTAGAATATCTTTTTATTTGGATTTAAATTTAAATTAAAATATATTTTTTCCATTTAATCCAATGGTGGTCATTAGAATTAATTTCACTTTGATAACACACATAAACAAGTGTCAATCTTGTGATAACTGTTGTTTCTTAAAAACACGCTATTTGTTTTGACCGCGAGAATTAACTATATAATTTATTAATGAAACATCGATGTATTTAATTTTGTAATATGTGAATAATTGTTTTAATTTTTAATATCAAATTTATCTTAGAGAATTTTTTTTTTTATTTTTTGGATAATGTTCATTTTTTTAATGAATAATGAAAAATACAGCATTTAAATTCAAAACTGCCTTTTCGTCCAATTTATTTATATAGTTATATTTTTATTTTAATTGTTTTTAAGGTGTAATTTAATTTTTTTTATCATTTAATACAATTTGGGTCATTTTATATAATTTTAATTTGAAATTTGATTTAAAAACAAATCAATATTTTGATAGATTTTACATCTTAAAAACCCGTCTTTGGTTCTAACAAAGGGAATTATTTTTTAAATTAATTATTGAAATTTCTGTGTTTGGAATTTGGTAGAATGGATTCAATATTTTAAATCAAAAGGTCCAATATATATAATTAATAATCTTTTGTTTTTGGACATTATGAATAGTAACGACGGTGATTATCTTTAATTATCGTGATTAATTAGTAATCTGGTGGTTAAGGGTAATAAAATAATATCATAATAATATAAAATGACCCCAACATGTTTCCAAATTCTATTTCGTGTTTCATCTCGGACCATGGGATTCATTGTGCCAACTTAGGGACCCCATGGAATCACTTTTGGTTGCTAGTGACATTTTATCATTTTATTTTTAAAGAAAGGAAAATATAACAAAACTATGTAAAACCTAAGTAAAAAAATTTAATTTTTTCTAAGTAAATGAAATATTATACTATAAATAGTAACTGGTATGCTAAAAATATTTCCTACATCATTGTATTTTTTTATAATTTTTAGACATTAAATAAATTAATTAATTTATGACACCATGATGATGCAGTGATTACCTCATTGATGAATGATTTAAGTAAAATAAAAAGATAAGGTAAAATAAAAAGGCTTAAACTTGTTTAAAACATAATGGATGGGTGGATTTCAAACCCTTATCACCATATCCTCAAAATATATCATTTTGGGACCTTTAAAATCTGAAACTCATTTTATAATAATGCAACTTTCCAAGACGTTCCAAAAGTGACCCTCCTCCCTCTTATAAAAGTCCCCCACCTCTACCCCCTTACCCACACCTCTCAAGAACTTGGCTCGTCCAACCTCTTCTCATATTGTCTCTCCACATCCTTTTATTACTCTTAGAAGCCTCACTTTGGGTATAAGTCTTTCCAAGGAAGCCATTAGTCTCAAATCAAAAAGAGTTATCCGATTGGAAGGTAATGTCTTCTCTTATGTTCTTTTGTTTTATTTTTCTTCTCCAAACCCCTAAACTCTTTTTATTAATTTATATTGTAAAAACACCATTATCTTCAATATAATATGGTTTTTTATGAAAATTATTCGAGCTACACTAATACACACCTCCATCTAATAGTTAAAGAACTTACTGTTTCTGTGGGAGGCGAATTACTACATCACAAAATGATGATTGTTCAATCTTTATTTAACACCTCTCAGGGTGGAAATTAAGATGTCACTATATTTATATATGATATATATCATTTTTTTAGGTTTTCCTTATGCTTCTGTATTTTTCATTTATTCCATACCTTTAGGGTTTCCAAAATGGGTAAACACGATAATTTCTTTTTAGGAAGTGCGGACTACCGCCCCCTCAAAGTGATTCGAATCGTTAATGTCATATATGGGATGTAAAAAGGATGGATTTTATGATATTATATATGATATTATACTATAATTAAAATATACCTATTTATCATTATGTTTTCATTCCATTAAGGTATGAAATATAAATCAATGTAGCGTTCATGCGTACGTAAGGCTTACCATCTCCATGAATGGAACATTTCATTTATTATCTCCAAATGTTATGTACTATTATATTAACTTATATATAATGAATATATATGATATATATTACATATAAATGATGAATATCATTCTGGAATTATAATATATATATCTCTCATTTAGTTTTAATTCCATTAATATGACAAAGAAATGAAAGTAGCATTCATGCGTATGTACGGCCAACCGTCTCCATGAACGGTGCATTTCATTTTTTATCTCCAAATGTTATAGAATTGTATAAAATAAATATATACTGGATATATATGATATTTAAATCATGAAAACTATTTTTGAGAATGTCTAATTATAACTACATGGACAATTCTTTTCAAACAAGTTCATTTTTGACTCATGTACCGAACATCGACAAAAACATCTAATATGAACTCACATAATTAAATAATTATTATAACATTAAAATATGTGATATTAATTAAATAATAAAAGTTAAATGAGGTCCTTATGAAATTATAAATTGACCAAAGTTTATTATGCAAGAATATAAAGAAACGAACAAGACAAGTCAGACTTGAGGTAAGGGATCCTACCTCTCTCTTTATTTTTAAGTACTCTCTTTTATGTCATTTACTTTAAGCTAATTTTTCTTATGTTGGGGGATGTTATTTTATATTACTATTACTGTAAAATTTATGTTCATTAGATTAAATACCCTATTTGATCTCTTCAGTCCATTTTTTTGAAGTTTTAAGTGGCGTCATTAGGCTTCTGAGTTTTCATAAGAGATTTTTCATCTCACTTTTATTCCCTTTAGATTCATACTACATTTGCCACTATTTATTTTTTGTGTGGTGTGAGTACTGCCAATGACTGTATTATTTGTGTAATATAATTTAATTTATGGTTATTTACATCTTCATTGTATGATCCTTCTTTCGTGGGGTGTACATTTTGAACGATACCCAAATCAGTAAGGGAACCATTCACCCTCCTCATTTTAAAAGACTTATTTTTGTTAGGTCTTTTAATTTACATCTTATTATATTGGGAAATGTTCTTATATATCCTTATTTTTGTAAATGTTATGTAAAAGATATGAGATACCCTTTTTATCTCTCATCATCTCATTTTCTGAATTTTAAAGTGACGCAGTTTGGCTATCGAATTTCTGTAAGGGAACTTCTTAACCCAAGTTAAATTATTTGGGTTAAACCTCTACTTCTTGATTATGTCGAGCTATGAATATCTGTAGATGACCTCTGCTTTTTTTTACACATAATATCAACTTATATTGGGTGTATTTATTTTTTCCACACATATTTATGTAATTGATTTGTCCTTAATCTAAGGATACCATCTTTGTAAGGGACTTCGTCTCAATCTTCTTTCATTCAGGCATATTTTGTTTTATACCCAACTTTATTTTACATGGTGTACAAACCCCTTTGACTTTTACTTTTATTCAAAAGGAATCTTTTTATATGAAGTGTTTTACTAAATTAAATAAGGAATTTTTTGTCTTACATATGCGGCGACAATGACTTCTCCGCCACCGTGACCATTATTTGAGCGTCGGCTTCCTCTACAAGCCATAACTTCTTTTAAATGACAAATAAATACCGTGTTTTAATTTTCTTTTTTTTGGTATTGAAAATTTCTTTGATAATGTTTTGATTATATCAATGTGTTGTATTGATATCTTGTGATTGAAATGTTGAAATGTTATGTTTCCTTTATGAATGTTTTTTGTGATACGATTATGTTATGGTTCTTGGGCATTGTTTATGAAGATGGGTGGTTCCATGATAAACTAAGGGTTGGTGAGCCCGTGATAGCTCTCCAATGCATTGGGTAACACGAAGGAGTTAAAGGCTAAGGTTTCTCTAAATAGATTTAGAGAATATACTGTGATGGGTATTCCAAACATAACCTTGAGGATTACTCCCAACGTAAGAATGTTATGAATTCCTCAAGTAACCTTTATGTCTTATGATTTATATGAGTTATACATAAATATTATGATTTCAGAAGGTATGTAATGATTGAATGTTATGGTTTCATTGATTTTTATTTATCGGCGGGTTAATGTTTCCTTTCATTATGTTATAACCCTTACTGAGCTTTTTAGGCTCATCCCAATTTTTTGAAATTTTTTTCACAGGTCATAAGGAAGGGTAATGGAAAATAAGTTTTCAAGAAGATTTATATCAAGAAAATAACTCTTGTTTTATTTAAGGATTTTTTATTTTTGTGAAAAATCTTTTATAGTAGTAGTGTCTACTTTGTAATCTTTTGAGATGTAAAAGTTATGTCCTAATTCTCTAAACCTCAAAACATGAAAAGGTCCACAATGTGAAATATTAATTTGATTCAAGATTAAGTAATGTTTTAAGGTTAGGTCCTTATAGTGGGGAACTTGAAATGTTCATATAACAACACAATTGTCCTGGATTTATGAAGAGGAAATATTCATATTGGAAGATGGCATCTAATATAATATCTTCAGAGGTTGGATTCATGACTACAAATTCTGGTAATTATTATCCACTAATATCCCTATAGTTGATGAACCTGATGTACAACTGTTTTAGAATTTCTTCTAATGATGAAAGTCATCATATTAGTATGAGATAGTTGAGGATTTATAATAATGGGTTGAAATAGTATATCTGGAATATCTCATGATGTTATAGTTAATGTCACATCTTTTGAACCATAAATAAAATGTTAAGGTAACTCTCTTCAAAGTGAGAATAAAATGTCTCAATGTTAAGAAGCATATTATTGAGAGATTATTGACTATTTTCCACAATTTCATTATTAAATTAGGATAAAAGGTCACTAATTTATTATTCTTATGTCTTGACAAAAAGGTAAAGCGTCTTTTCTTTGATGGGTGGCATTTAAATTGGAGGATGTCATAAATATATCTTAATGTCATTGAACGTAGTATTACATTCCTCAGCCCATTGATGTGTGATTTCTTTATTAGTTAACATGGTGAAGGTCTTTTAGTTTCCCACTAGGATAGATATAAATCATTTAATATAGTCTAAATTGGATAGTGTCCCCACAACTCCCAAAGATTACATGAGGGTTTCATTGTTCTAATAACCCCATTCTTCTCTGGATTGATCTCAATGCCTCTATACCTCACAGTAATAATACGAAACATCCCATTTGTAAGCTTGAATGCATAATTCAAGGGTTTGTATCACTATGAGATGTGAATAGATTTTGTCAAATAAATTCTCAAGATAAATTTAATTGTATTTGTGCTAGTATTATTTGACCAAAATATCATCCACATAAAATTACATTTGTTTTCCAATGAGTGACTTGAATATGTGATGCATAGAAGGCTGATATGTGGCTCTAAAATTCTTCTACATAAAGGGTATCACTCAATAATAGAATGTCTATTAAATTTCCCATACACAGTTTATGTCTTCAACTTCTAGGGACATCTGTATTTGGTTGTACCTAGAATAACCATCCATCAAGGATAGCACATAGAAGCTATCATTTGGATTAATTAGTAGTTATATTACTAGGATGGGTAAATAATCTTTGTATAATGGTGGTTAAGGTCAAGATGTTATTTCTGGATCTGATTTATCCATTTTTATTTTGGACTAGAAAAATGGTTTGAAATACACATGTGCTATTGGACTTCTTTGAAGATTTTGTATTTCATAGTCCTATCAATGTTAGAAACAACCATGGAACCCCTAGAGGGATACCTTTTTTTGGTCATATTTATAAAAACACAATGTAAAATAATGATGACAAGGTGGTGGAAAAGAAAAAGGGGATTATTCCATAGTATTCCCATATAGTTTTACTTGAAATAAATTTGGTTTTTATTTAGGAATTTCATCAATTTATACTTCTCATGGGACACATGATGATGCCAATTAGTATTGGCCTCATAACATCCATGGTTACAAGATTTACCTGTTTCAACTCATCAATGTTGTGACAGACACCTTCTTTAATAGTACGAGGATATATATACATATCCTTTTCATTGTAATAAACATAATGGTCAAAGGAAAGGTTATGAGACTTTGGGAACCATATTCCATGAGGTAGTATTGTCACATTATTTTTTATGGGATAAATCTTCAATAGCAGATTCATGTCATTCTATATTTATATAGACATTGGAAAATAAGTTGGTGTTCAAATCTCAGATGATATCTGATGGAATGTTCCATATTTCATGTTGAAATAGTGATGATGGTTTATCTTCCACTAAGTCAATCCCACCCTTCTAAAAGTGTTATGATGGTATGGGTATGTGATAGAGGGGAATACATTCTGGTCTGAAATAGTTCTGGGTCAATCTAGATTCATGAGTGACTTCCCTTTTTATGTATATAAGATAATATTTAAGCATTTATTTTTAATGGGTATGATAAAATGAATCCTAAGGATTGGATTTATTGCTTCCTAATAGTGGATCAATAGGATAATGCTTTCCTTCATATCCAACCATGGGTTTCCCAATGTGCATCTCATATAATTGGAAGCATTGACACTACCTACATCATTAATTTAGAGATTCTAACATTATCTTTTATAATACCCATAATACATATAGTGGGGTTTACTAGATTTTAAGGGGGTAATCATCACACTAGAGTGTCCTTTCTTAAAAGTTGAGGGATTATTTAACCCAATAATGATATAAAATGAGGATAGTTTTATATATATGATGCTAGAGAATCTCCAATAAATCATCGTACTATGTTTCATTTGATACAACCAGGATCATGGGGTTTACTAAAAAGTCACTAAAATTAGTCCTGAATTAAATCATACCACACATTATATGCTCACCATAATCATGTCCTCTAATTATTATATCATATGGTGCGAAATGTTCATCATTTTCCTTCACCTTATAGAGCCTGTGAATTGGGATAAGATTCACCCTAGAGCCCTTGTCTACTAAGAAATTACTTATTTTTTTCTATTGAGTTGGAATGAAACATATATTGGGGATTTTTACCCCAGGGTTATGTAAACCTCATCCTCTCCTAAGAATTAATTTACTAATTACATTCTTCCTGTTTGGTTTCTTCTTGATGATAGGATTCAAGGAAATATACTTCTATTTCTAACTATTGATGACAATTCATGGCCTTGATGAGATCATTTTGTAACTCCATCAATAAGTGGAGTATTTCAATGAATTATATTCATGTTAGTATACCAAATAGTTTCTTAATCACGTTAAATATGAATTCAAGGATCATGCCCTTTCTTCCAAGAGGTTGATTTTTTAAATGAAATATGTTAAGAATTGTTGGTTGAGGCATTATATCCAAACTAGAAATTATTATTTTTTCATTGGCATGATGGATAGGGCTAGGCACTAGTTGGTTTTTGTTTTTTCTGGACTATTCACTATTGTTCCATATGATATTTTGGTTTATCCATATAATAAACCAACTTGATAGATCATATGTGTATGCTCGAGGATGAATCCTATGACGAATGTGATTTTTGATTCCTAATTCTGTCTTATTGTTTGGAATTGGTAGCATGAACCATACAATCATTGGTAATCCATTGACTAATCTACCTGATGGCATGGAGCATAACATTTTATTGATAGTTTCATCCATGATTACCGGATGTAGCCTTCTGCCACACTTCACTTATCAGTTCTGTAAAATGATCCCTCAACCTAATGGAATTTACTGAAGCATAATCCTACACTTCGTTAGTGGGGGTTTATAGGATCAGACAAATTCTAAGTTCCTCTACAAATATAGAATGAATGAAATCACCAAGAGTGAAGGCTAGTTTTGAAACTGGTAGTGGATCTTGATAACCATTAAAATGTCTATAACTGTTTATCACAATATTATGTAGGATATAGTGTTGATGGGGTGGATAAATAAAATTTGCAAACTGGTATAAATGTTGTGTGGTTAAACCAAGAATGTATAATTACATGGGAAGATATTACTAAATTTTATGAAAAATGATAATTGAAATTATATATTTTTCCCAATGAACTAAGTCCACTCACCAGAATCATTATCATTGTCGATAATAGTGGTTGATACATACTTCACCTATACTGGGGGATCTCCCATCTCAACCATGTTATGACCTATAGAGTATTAATTAAAATATTTTAAGAAAAAAAAAATTTTATATTGTTCCCAAACATCCTTTGGTAGTTGTAGCATCCCAACCCAAAATTTTCTAAATGATGTCCCAAATTGGTTTCCCACATGGACTCAACTATGGCTCACCATGTTCTAGAGACTACTTATTAGAAAAACGGGATTAGCGTGTGTTAGTAGGGATATTATTTCCTTTAGTCATAATGTAGCATAATAGAGTAATAAAAATTGAATACAAAATAGTGTCATAATAAAAAACTAGATAATATTAATAGGTTAAACATAAAAATCATCACTATATAAAAAGTTATTTAAATTCCTTGATTCTAAAAAAGAAGAAGAAATAAATTTTAGTAAGAATATAATACTATAAATGCATCACAGAAGAAAAAAATAACAAAACTATTTGTAATAGAATCATTAGACATACATCAATATTGTCATTCAATATCCCATGATAAAATAGTATCAAATATCCAAAAAAATTTAACTTGCCATTATCCCTACCTTCACCCATGAAACGTTTACTTATACCAACCAGTGCCCAAAATAGGATGTGAGATGTACTTAGATGGACACCACCAATGGTGTATATAAAAAATATGTTCCTCATGTATAAATGTATTTGTGTACACTTACATCAACAACTGGTGTAAGTAAAATATTTGAAATAAATACCATGTTTGATTAGGACTCTTCATGGGAAACCCACCTGACCATACCTATTTTAACATATGTGAAATGTTTCTAAAAATGATCTTTAAATTATTGTTTTTAATTAATTTGAAAAGTGTAATCAATGTAATAATATTAATGAGAGCGGATATAAGGTAAAACATAGGCATCGATGAAATTTGGAGGTCATTACAACTAATTATAATAACCATGAAACTAAGATGATGGGTCTATGTGTAATATTAGGGATACACACTTGTCATTCCATAGGAAAATAATATCTAACTGGGTCCTTATACATTGAAAAAAATGAAATCTCTGTCTAATATTAATGGGAACCTGTGATAATGATCGAAGGTGTAAAGTGTCTGAAGACAGTAACCTAAATCCAAGAATGTAATCCAAGTAATTCATATTTTCATATATTAATCTTATTAATCTTTATTACTACACTAAGGAAATCAGTTACAAAAAAAATTAAAAATTTCAATGTGGTTATCTCCCTTGAAAATCGGCTTAATGAATCTTGGTAGAATACTCTGAGCGCTTAGGGAAATCCCTTGGGAATCCAAGGATGGATCATGTCTAACCACCCCATTAATATAAAAAACATTCATAATAAATTGAAACCATTTAATTATTAATATAATTAAAATTTATGATCCATGACCCATTACCATTATTTTTTATTCATTACTCCTCATTTTCAATTATAATGACCAAGGAAATAAAGGGTGTTCTTACATTTTAATAAATTTATACTTATGAAAAAAGGGGCCATGTTAAGGGTACTTACCACACTATATCACAATAATTCCTTTAATCATAACATAATTAGGAACCCTTTTAAAAATCAATTCATCATGTGTAATGGGTTTCAATGATCATGTGTCTAATTTTGCATCCCATGGGGTGATATTTGATGAGGCTTTAACCTTAAAAACCTTAATGGGTTTCATAAAGAGGATAAGAGTCATAATTTCTACATTTAAATAATCAAAATTCATAATTATATAAAAACAATTTGAGGGTTTTTAGGCATGTGGAATGATAGAATAATTTCTAAATGTGAAATGCTTTGAGGTAAATATTATAGACCTCTTAACTTATGGTCATAGAGGAACAGTCATCCAGTATTGTACTCAGATCTAGGGTGGAATGATAGAAAATGGGGAAAAGACAATACCCATAAAATATTTCATATTAGATTTCATGATGATTATTAAATGGATGTAGAGATAAATAGATAAAATAAGGAAAATATTAAATCCCTTACCAAAAGGAATCCAACGAAATGAATCGCGAGAGAAATAGATGTATGGTGGAGAGTGTAGATAAAAGCCTTGGTGGATGCCATATAGAGCTATCATGGGAGGATGGTATTATGAGTGGAAGAGGAGAGAAAAATAAAGGGTGATATTTAATAAAAGAGGGAGGAAGTAGACATTTCACTTCAATATAATAAGGAACATAGTTTGGCCACACAGTTGGCCAAACCATGTTCCAAATTTTCACCAGAACAATCCATGGAAGACAACCCCTCACATAATTAGGTGTATTGTTAGATAAACTCTATACATAAAATGAATATAATCTCTTCTAAATGTTATTCAATTTTCACATAGGCGTGTGGCCTCCCTTGTAGGGTTTATCAAATTGTGCACTCTATACATATGGATCACATAGTTGAGTCACACAGTTACTACTAACCATGCACCAACTGTGCGCCTCATCTAGATTCTCTAAAAACTAGAGCACTGTACTCCAAAAAATCCCAGACACATTCGAAAGAATTATTAATCATTTAATCCCAATAATAATATTAAATGAATGGTTCAAACTAGAAATTAAAGGGTTCCTAAATCGATAGAAAAACCGATATCTAACAACCTCCCCTTATTAAAACAAATCATCCCTAAGTCTCCCTTATGAGGGTGGTAATAAAATGTCTGAAAAAGATCCATACACTAGGAACAAACATCAGCCCCTCTCTCCCAAGTCCCATTATGTATTTGGCCATTCTTCCATTGAACCTAGATTAAATTAAGTAACCCGCCTTAGAGAGACTTCATTGTACCGTCGATGATCCATATAAGATACTCCTAAAAGGAAAAATTAACTTCATAATATTCATCCACAGGATCTAAAACATGATACATGTATGAATAGTAACTTTGAAGCTGAGAAACATGAAAAAATTCATTCATAGTGTAGTAGCTTTGAGGAAGGGATATCTGATTGGATTTCAAGTCAACTATCTCTAATATCACAAAAATGTCCATTGTAACAAGGTTAGATATTACACTATATATGAATCTATCTATTCCCCAGCCTAGGAGAACCATGCAAGAAGAGATGGTCCCTAAACTCAAAAACTAGAGTTCATCGACAAGGATTGGTTTAAGACTTCTTCCAAGGCTGAGTCATATCCAAACACTTCTAAACAAATCGTTTCTGCTCTAATGTATGATGAATGAGTCTAGGTCCATGTAGAGTTGTCTCTATTACCCTTAATCATCATTGGAGTGAATGGAATTACTGTTGTATAACTCCTCATAAGGTTCTATATTTATTTTCACCTAAAAACTGTTATTTTTATATAAATAAACTATAATTATTTTCTTTTACAAAGAACTTTATAAATCAAGGGTTTATTCTCTTATCATGTCCTCCAACACCTTAATCATACATTCCGAATTCCGATTGGTCTAGGGTGGTATGTTGTAATTAAAATTACCTGTGTACCTAACACCATATATAACCCTATCTTGAACTATAAAGTGAAATAAAAAGATATAACATATGAAATAGTCTTTGAATCTCCAAGAAGTTAGATAATATTTTAAACAGAGATCATATAATGTTTATCCAATAAAAAAGGACTTCTTAATTAGTAAAAAAGTGAGATAACATAGTAATATAATCAATGATCACCAATACTACATCACTAACTCAATGGGATCTCGTTAAACCTATCACAAAATCAATGGTGACATCATTCCATTTCCACTCTGAAATGGGAAATGGCTCTAAAATCCTTGTTGGTCCCTGGTGTTCTCCGTTCACAAACTAATAGGGGGAACAATGAGAAATAAAGTATGATATCTTCTTTTTCATCACATTCCTGCAATACTAGTGTCATATGTCATGATACATCTTGGTAACACTGTGATAAACTACCCAAATGGAAGCATAAGACCCATTCATCAAATTCTCCCATATGACTGTGGTATTCAAGATGCATCCATCAAGGGTAGGTATATCATCCTCATCATTGATCCATCCTAGTATTGGTTCCTTAGATGGTGTAGTCTCTCTTATGACAAGGACCTCATGATTATAATGTTTCCTCATCTCCACTCTCTCCAAAAATGAAGAGATCACTACTAAATATGTAAAGATTGGTTTTCCTTGAAAATATTGGTCCGCTATTTGAATCTTAGAAAATATGGAAATCAACTACCACTAACCATTGGAATATTGGACAACCTCTATATGATTCCTCCATCTCAGATCATCATCCACAACATTAACCTTTCTAGGCATATAGGAAAACACAAAATTGAAGGAATATAGTAATTCAACCCAACTCCTCTATTTGAGATTTATGTCACAATGTAAAAATACATATTTTAGGATATAATGTTCTATAATAACCACAAACTACACTCCAAATAAGTAATGCCTCCAAAAACATTCGGCGTGAACTACAACTGATTGCTGGAGGCCATGCATATGGGAATTCCACTCATGTGGCCGGAACTGATGTGACATGTATGCCAACACTTAATCTTCTTACCTTAGAAATGTTCCTAGACTTATTCCAGATGCATAACAATAAACTATATAGATTCTATAAATATCAAGAATAATTAGTAGTGGTACTGAATTCAATCTCCATTTTAGCTTCTTAAAGGGTTTATCACACACATCAGACCATATGATACTCACTCCCTTCATGGTTAAACAGAAATTCAGTTATTCTAGGAGTGAAAGTGATGAATAATGTTAATGAAATATCTAAATAGCCTCATGAAAATCTATATTACAAAAACATTATTCGGATACTCTCATTTAATTAATGCTCTAACATTCTCTGGGTCAATAGCTACCCCTACCACTGAGATAATGTTACCCAAGATGTGAATGTCATCAATCCAAAAGGTTAATTCCTGAGTTTAGTAAATAGAGTTTTATCTCATATTGTATTCATAAATATCTCATTATTTTTGGAATGGTTATTTTTGGTACAATAATAAACTACGATTTCATCCATAATGACCAACACAAATGAATCCGGAGATGGGTGGAAACCCAGATTCATTAGATTCATGAAAATGGTTGGTGTGTTGATCAAACCAAATGGAATAACAATATACTAATAAATTCAATACCTTATATTAAATTTTGTATAATGTATGTTTTAAGGTCTAACTCATAAATGATGGTATCCGGTCTATAAATATATCTTGAAGAATACTCACACTCCTCGGAGTTGGTCAAATTGTTCTTCTATATGAGGCATTAGACATTGTTTCATAGCCATAAGATGGTACAACTGTCGATTATACACACAATGTCTGATTGTGAAATCCATATTCTTATAGAAAATGATACATAAACCCTATGTTGATGTATTTGTTCTTATAAAACCCTTATCTTCCTAGTCCCCTAGTTTCCTCGTAAGCTCTTTAACTCCATAATAGTTATTCAGAAAGGAGTAATGGATATCGATGGTGATCTTGGAACTAGATTAATAGTAATATCTACCTATCGATCGAGATATAATATAGAAAATCATTATAGAATAAACCCCTAGAATGATCTAATGTGGGAAGGAAATATTCTCAGTGTTTCCCCTAATCATTCATATACATGTGAGTTACATGGGTTGTCAGACTACCATGCCCATGATTCTATAGTCCATCTCTACATTTTTATAATTCCCATTAACCCATCGGATGATAACTATAACCATATAGTGATGTAAAATATACCCTATAGAAATAGAAATCCACTTAAGCATGATAAATAACCAACTAGTCCATTATGATAATTACATCAAATCTCATTATCTCATGGATGAAGAGTTATTTTAATAAATTGTAGATCCCAGCCACATGGGGGAATTCCTTTCACTAGAGTACATTATATGATTTAGTTCAAAACAAATTTTCATGTGTCATCATTCCATAGAAAAAAACATTAATCCAAAGGATTTCAATGATATAAATAGATAGTAAAAGTGTAAATCTTGTTTTCAAATAATACAGATACCATAATAGAGGCTACTAAGACCGTACCTCTCACTGTAGATGGTATAAGTACCTACTCCATATGTTTATTAATTTATAAATATAGTTTTATTGATCCATGGCCTTGAACCCCAACCAAAAAACACTGAGTTGGTCAACCCTCCTAGAACTGCACATCATAGGTCTGACATCCACAACCATGACCACCTTCTCATCCTATATTGTCTGTGGTAATACTACTCCTTTCCTAGAATGGGGTACTAATCCAACTCTAAAATATAGGGAAAGAAAATTTCCTCTATCTTGGGGAATAGATGTAAAATATTGGATGAATAATTTAATATGGATCATTTATACTTAGGCTCGACACTCCACTTGGTCTTGGTCACACTAAGGAATTAAATGACCTATTTCCCACACTGATTGTATATAACAAATCTACAATTGCAAATATTCTGGCTTTCACTACTCTATCAAGAAAATTCTAGATGACACTTCCTTCCATGGGGTGAACTACCACACCTCTGTACAGAAGCAACCCTTACTACACCCTCAACATCATGAACGTTGTTCTTGGTTATTAGGAACATGTTCACTATCTATGAATTAGTAGTCCGTAAGAAATCTATTTAGCGGAGATCAGATGTCATCCTTGGCTCCATCCTCAAAATCTCTCACTTTTGATAATTCATCACTAGAAAAAGTAAGAAAAAAATTGAATATCTGTGGAATGAAAATAATAATCAATAATGTACATAGTTCCCTTCTCTGGGTGAATTCACTCCATTTATAAACTTGGCTCTTAGAAGCTAAGGTAAAATGTAATCCATGAATCAATTTTGTAAATCTCCCTTACCCATACCCAGATGTTGATCGGGCTAGTTTAGCACATCCCATCAATGCTTGGAAGATCCACATAGAATATAAGTGGATATCTCAAAACATTATTCAAGAGACACATTAACATGTTCAAGGATAGATAATATGGCCTATATCCAAGATTAAGTATCCTGATAGACACCCACCCCAGAAAAAGTCGGTGGTTGCTACTTCTATAATTTCATCATGAACTTTGACATAGTTAGTACAAGTCAAAGAGATCTCTCTAGGGACCATAATAATTATAGAATTTATTATTTAAATAGATCATTAGTTTCATTTTATTTTATAATAAGAATTACAACTAGAGGTTCCTTTGGTGGGCCGGTTGGTGGGTCACGTCCCACCACCTTGTGAGTAGGGTTGTTTCCACCTTCCTAGAGCTCGACCTAGAGACATGAAGGTTGGATAGATCTATAAATGCTAAGAACACACCTAAAATAAGGTTTAACAATAATATATGTCATATATATATGAATAGGATAGGTATAATCCATCTTATATAAGAGTCACATCCCTCATACTACTTGTAAATCTAGGTTTGGGTGATTTATAAGACTGAAATGAATCACTTGAGATATTTCTTAATTCCCAGTACAAATGTTTTTTAGGGTTAAGTTCTCTTTTTTATATCAAGGGTATTGTACATATATTTTCAATTGAAATTTTTATTGTAAAACATCTTTATATTTCAATTGGTGTGAATATTTAACGAAAAACATTTCTTTTATGTTTAAATAACAATTGTTATTAAGTGTTTCAATATGTATATCCATATATATAAATGTGTG
This sequence comes from Viscum album, assembly GCA_963277665.1. Classification (NCBI taxonomy): domain Eukaryota; kingdom Viridiplantae; phylum Streptophyta; class Magnoliopsida; order Santalales; family Viscaceae; genus Viscum; species Viscum album. Next base: position 508,168,459 of record OY728146.1, read on the forward strand.
TGTGTGTGTATGTATATCAAGGTCAGGGTATATGAATATATAATTACCATGATATAATGTTCTACAATTTATAAGTTGAAAATGGTACAATAATAAACTACAAGAAGAATATTAGGATGGTTCAATTAAATAGATCACCATTTCCAATTTATAGAAGCATGCTCCCTCTTTAAACTAAAATTAACATCAATTTAATTTTAAAAAACTAAAGTTTCAACATGTGTGACCAATGGTTCATGGGTGAATCGTACTATAATTTTTTTAATAAGTTTCCAACATCAATATATATGTGAAAATACAATTTAGTTTGATGCATACACATTAATTATTCCATATATTTTATCCCTTCAAGAAATTTGAGCTATATATTAGATAGAGAGGTCAATGAATTACAAATTCTATAGATAATGCACATAGTAAAGTAAATATGCCATGGAATATGAGAAGAATATGAATCCTAGGGCCCCTAACATGATGTAGGAGACATTATCTCCTTACGATATCAAGATGAGGATAGAGATAATGTCAATAATTATAATAAATGGCACAAATCATGTTCATCGCCCAATGGATAAATCAGTAAAAATGTAACAATAATAGTTCATAACATCAAATCCCATACCATAAAACATGAATTTTTCCCCATATATATGTTAGATACTCCCAATCACATGCTCATTACCAAATTCTAACAAGTACCTAGTCTCATGTCTAATACCCAAGTAGTTAGATAAAAAGTAAACAAGTAGCTTTTATAGCTCTTTGTGATGTCCACACCTAGAATCCAAAAATCTACTCCACATGTATAAATATAATGGAATTAATATACAAGAACAATTAGTGTATGTAAAATGCATGAAAAAAACCACGTCATACTTAGACTCCTTATGGAATACCTAGCCGACCATTCCTACTTCGGCCTAAGTCAGAAGTGTATGAAAATGTGACTTGTAAATGGCCAAGGCCCATGAATATGATAAATGTAATATTGCAATAAAAATAATGATGCATGAATAAGCTGAATCTAAGGCATCCTTAATCTTAGGAGGTCGGGTCAGCACATATTAATAATCTAGTAACCTAGCTAAATGGACTTAGTCTAATTGGGGGGATACACCCTTGAAAATACACTTGAGAAAAATCTCGAACTAATTCCTCATATTATTTACAATTTAAATCATTGCATAATGATGAATGGAGCTTAAGGTGATGATCAATGGAATCATGTATCTAAATCTATCAAGCTAAAATTAAGGAGATGATCCAAGGAATTTTTTTCCTTGGAAATAATCATATTAATATTTATTACTATGTCAATAAATTCATATACTTATATAAATAACAAATTCCAAGTTGGGTATCTCCTATGCAAATTGGTTCAATGAATCATGGCTGCATCCTATGAGTGATCAAGGCATTCCCTCAAGAATCCAATACTTTCTCATGTCTGAGAACTCTATTATTAAAAAAATGTTCTATAATCAATTGGCCCCATTTAATAAATAATCATAGGTATTTTCATGAAACATTACTTCATACCATTAAATTTTCTTCAAAATTCCTCATTTTCATTTATAAATTAAAATATTAATAACGGTGTTCTAATATTTTTATCAAGTTGCACTTAAAAAACAAGGGGCCATTTGAATGGTACTTGCCACACAATCTTGAAATTATTCATTTAATCATATCTTAATAAAGTTACTTTTAAAATTTAATCCAACATGTGTAAAGGGTGCTAAAGATCATTTATATAATTAATCACCAAAATGGGTGAAACTTGGTGATGTTACATCCTTCAACAAGGTCAACAGGTATCATAAAGAGGGACCAAGTCATCGTTTACCTCATTAAATTAAAAAATCATAGTTATAAGGATATTTTTATGGGTTTTGGTGTGTGTAATAGAAAAAAAATTATAAATGGGTTAGTCATTGAACACAATGGTATATACATCCAACCTTATATAAGTAGATGAACACTCATCGAGTATGGGAGTCAAATATGGAATGAAATGAGAGAAAATGAAAAATGGATGAATATCCTGAAAATATTTCATATTGGATTTCATGAATGTCATGAAACATATGGAAATATAAATAGATAAAATAATTCAATGGATATAGTCTTTTCTTGTTATTAATCTAATTATATCAAGTGTGGGTGAAATGAATGTCGGATGGAGATTCTAGATCAAAGCATAGGTGGATTTCATGGAGATTTCCCACAGGAGGAGGGTTTTTTGCATGAAAGAGAATATAAAAAAGAAGGGGGTTAGTTATAATGATATTAAGGGGAAATAGACATTTCACCATGTATTATTAAAAATAATAGTTTGTCTTCATGGTTGTCCAAAACTTTCACTAACCTTATGCCAACACTGTCCAAGGAAGACACCACCTTACACTATTAGGTGAACATTTTGATAAATAATATGATTATAATGAACATAAGATCTGATAAAATTTGTGATGTATTTTCATGGTAAATAATCTTCCCTATCAAAATTTTTCAAACAATTCTCTCTATACGTATGTTCCTCATAATTGATTCTCATAGTTAATATTAATTGTTCACCAAACGTGCACCTCAAATAGCTAATCCAAACTCGATGTACGACATCCAAATGTACCTTAGATCCTCTCAAACCCTTCCCTAATAATTTAAACTAAAATATAAGGTTAAAATAATGTATTGATATGAAAATTAAATAGTTCATACCTTAAGAGACAAATTCGGATCTTACAGTGGTGATAATAGTCAGTGTGTCTTGTTAACCAAACCTCCAAGAGCATTTTGGTATTTAATATCTTCATAGGGAACTTCTATATGGAATAAAGAAATAAACCTAGTAACTTCTCATCCTTAAAGGAGTACAACCTATTTCTTCATTATATAAAGGGTTCCATATTCCCTTTTCCTGGACGTGGGCCTTGGTTAGCACTCGTACAACGTGTTTGCGCTAATAAAGGCCTGTTTTTGGGGGGAACCTGAATTCAAAATATATGAGGATAATCTTTTTTATAACCATGTCCATATTTTCTGTCATAGGGATATTCACTATATCTAAATGATTTAATGGACATGAAAACTTCTTTTTATTATTCATATCTTCTTATTAATATTGAGTTATGATAGTGAATTCCAAAAAAAATCATAGATACATCAGGAAGATGAGGTTGGGGACTAACTCATCATGGACATTTTCTATGAACATCCCCAATAGTCGTACCAATGGAAGCTACAAAAAAGGGGATATGTATATCCATTATATTGGTTGATGGATTTAGTAACACACTCATTATCTCACTAATTTAACATGTATAAGAAATCAATTCATCTACAAAAGGTAGAGTTGAATTGGTAGAGGAACTACCTAAGGATATCCTCCCATCTAGTGACAGAACCCATTGTATATTGAATGTACATGACAATTGTATGGCCTTAAAAGTTGTATAAAATATCACAGCCTATCATATTCATGCTTCTCTGGAGTCCCCATAATCTATAAAAACTAATAGGTGATGTGATGTAGAGATTTCCCTAGGTCACCCATTCCATTGAACAAGGGTAAGATTGAGTATCTTAAATCATGGGGTGGAGGATTATGATGAACCCAAATTAGATATAGCTTACCTTCGGGATGGACTGAGTCTATATGTGTCTTTATGACCTTGAGATGAGTGGTAAGAGAACTTATAACATAATCATGGGGGAGGGTTGGCATGTGTTAGCCCATAGATTATTCTGCAAACATGTGAAGTATAAGGACTATAGTCTATATGTGGGATGTCATAACATTTGACTGGGGAAGAAGATATAGGGAAGATTGGGATTTTTTCGGTTGGAAGAAATTCTCAGATTCGATCCAAATAGTATGGGAAGGATCTCCATCCTTGACCCTGGATGATCGACCAAGGAATATTGGTTGTTGAAAATTAACATAATATTGATAGGGTCTACACATAAATATCCTTACTCCAAGTGATACAAACTATGAATTTTAGTATTGATTCTCTTTTAGAACTAAATATCATAGAAAAATGTACCCATTCTGAGGTCAGAAATATTACCCTAAATGATATCAAACAATCCAATGGTTTTATAAATCCCCTCATCCTTATTGAGATGTTGATAAATATGTGGAATCACATTAGTGGGACTCCCAAGACCCAACATCTATATTTTTGGATGTGTGTAAGTGATAATTATAAAGTTTACCAAATTATGTAGTTTCCCTTAGTGTGGGTTTTCTTCCCCGTTCTTTCAACCACATGAGTCAAAATCTTTATCATTTGGAGAATTTACCCTAATGGAATTCATAGTGGTGATGGATTGAGGGGGAATTTCACCATATAAGGGAATATTTTCATGATATACATAGTGTCATTGAGGGAGAATGATAAATTTAAGGGTAGTACACTACCCCTAGCCACAACATTTACATGAGAGGATACCTCATACCTAATAATATGATGTAATGTGGGGGCTCCCAATGTAGTTACTGTGAATGATTGAGTGGTATACATATGAATCATCACATTGAACCACTATTAATGATGAAATGTAGTACTTTCATCAATATATATAGAAAGTTTGAATGGATTTATTAGTCACATAGTAGGTCATTTTGTAGTCTCAAATGTGTTAAAAAATCAACCATTGATTATGGTCGAGGAATGTTTTGTTCAATTTACACTAATATGGTGGAGTTCAGTGTTACAGGTGGCCAAAACATGACTGATAACTAGTCACTATCAAAAATCTCTCACAAAAATTGTTTGTCATGTTTATTATCTGGAGGTTAGTTCATCATGTGGTCATTGAATGATCTTATTTTAAGCATTCATGAAGCTTTTAGGGTAAGTGGTGTGTATCATTTCTTCTATTAATTTTGATGTAGGGGTTCCATCACATGAGAAAATATTCCCTAAAATGAATTAGTATCATCCATTGATGAATCCAGCAACATGACCATATCCATAAAGGATAGGGAATACATGACCTCTTTCAGACTAGGAAGGCCATCAAGAACCATTGGTTAGATGATGTGTTCTCTTTTTTTGGTGGGTTCCAAAAAATATATTGATATATCACTTATTTATAGTATATAAAAAGAGTACATGGAGGTTTATGGAGGTAATGATGAATGCACAATGATGCTTGAAAAAAAATTCATTGCATACTCAACTTATCGGTACATGTATTGGGATTGGAGGGCCTTATGAACCTCATCTCAATGGATGGTCATCTTCAATCTTTGGGATCCCTCCACCATATATGGTGGAATATGTGGAGTAAATTCCATTGAATGATTGATTTCCTCATACTATTAAAGGTCAATAGTGACTCTGTATTGATTTCCAGGTCCTTCCTTTGGTGTTGAAACAGGATCTCCCCAAGCATGAGTCTCTATGGGTTATTGGAAATTCATCCAAAAATGTTGCAGTGGTCACTATGGTTAAGTCTTCTCTAATAATTTTCGTCCCTTAAACTCAAGGAATATCCTTCAGATAATTGGAAGTTTTCATCAATGGGATGGCCTTTGTTTCATTCAATGAAATCACAGGGAGGGACATTGGGTTGTAAATCATCATTATGCAGTGGACCTCTGTGATAGTTTTTGGTTGTTTCCATAGTACATAGATTTTAATCATCCAATATATAGGGATACTAGGTATAAATCCCAACCTATAAAATATAAACCCCTACAAGGTGATCGGGATGATAGGGGATGCATCATCAGTTTTCTTGCATGCTAGATCTATTAATGTTGATTCTTGTTAGCAATGGTTGGTGTCCTTCCCCTGATGTCGGTGTCGTGAATTTTGAAAAAGGGAAGGTGGAGAAAGGATTAAATAAACCTTTTCATTTACTTATGGTTCCTTCTTTTATGGTTGAAATTTTCAAGTTGTTTGAACCCTCCTAGGAAACTCTTGAGTAGTGACCACAACTAGTGGAGACACTATGTCACCTACCAATTCATTTTATGGTAGAGAATTTCTAGTTCCTTCCTGGGAGAGATTTAATGAATGATTTTTTATAGTTATGGGGGTACCCTATGTACATCTTAGTAAAGGAAAAAAGGTGAATTTTTTCCTCTAATTAATCATGATTTATCACTCATATGGGAATGAATCCATATTCATTGTACTAGTGGATGTTGTGATGATAAAGTTATGTTTGATGATATTTAAGGTATTTATTGGGTGAGGATTCTCAAGAACCCTGGGAGATATAAACATCATAGTATAAGCATAATAATATGGTATTACCATAAAATCTAGCCTTCCGCACCCATGGCTATTGTAAACTGATTATCGGGCATGTTTGATAGTAAGTGTAATGTGTGGAATACAATGATAAATATCACTACCTTTCAATTGATATAGATTCCAAACAAACCAAATGATACTCATATTATTTCAGGTAGAGGATTGGGTATCCACATCATTGATTTCTATAACTATAGATACCCCGTACTCATAATATTCTCGTATTTGCAATAGAATATAGTCACATCGGGTTTACCAGTCTATTTTTTAACTCTTCCATTGGGTAATGCTTCTATAATTTTATCGGCATCCTTAAAATGGTTTTGATCCTTATAATACTGCATTCCCACTATAAAATGTTGAGGAGCCTTCACCACCATGGTTGATGATATAATCTCCTTGATTGTAATGGGATGATTTAACTTTATATAACTATTCCTTCCTGGAATTATCCTTTGAGATTTTCACCAAGTGCATGTATTTGTTATAGATATAATAAATGTTCAGGAATCCTATTATTGAAACGATATTCTAGTGGACATTTGTTATTTATGTGTTGTTACAGTGCAAAAACCTTAAGTTGGATTTATAGATGATGTTTGGTAAGTTGGTAATATATAAAATTCTATCCCATTTGAGATTGTAAGGGAATATTTTTCATTCAAAATTATTCATATATAATGAAAAACATAAGTCATCTAATTATTTACATGAAGAAAACAAGCATACCTAATATAATGAATCCATGTCTTTTTGCCTCATGATTACTATTATTGTCCCACATGTTGGGTCACATTCATCATGTGAGGCATCCATTAATCATGACACTTCGAAACTTATGCTCATCATATAAGGATTTCTTGGTCCTTGAACTTATTCATTGAGTTTTCATCACATTAGGTATGAAAATTGACTATTTATATAAGGAAAATGTAGAGATATCATATTCTCATCACATATGGGCATATCATGGTCATCACATAAGGCATATCATTTTATTCACATGAAGTTGAATCTCAGACTGAACACCTCGGAGAGGAAGAATAAATCATTTTCACGTCACATTAGCATCGTATACTCATCAACTATGGTATATAATGTACGTCCCAAGAATTTTTTTAGGAAGCTCTTCTCCTTTAATGGTAATTAGATATCCCATAGTCGTCACATAGGCTTCATAGGCTGACCACATATGACATCTCATTCTCATCACATGAGGTAAACTATAATGCTCTACACATATGAGGTTAAGAATAAAAAATTTTCTAATCCCATAGGCCACATAGTCTCATCACCTATGGCATTCATGCTCAACTCATAAGGTAGAATCAAGGGAGCCTCACGTTGGAGGGGAATGAAAGATCTAATGACCATCATAGAAACTAATTATGATAGTCTCTTATAAATCCCTATGGTTATAACATAGGGATAGAATTATAATGGATCATCATGGGACAAATTTTACATCTGATTAACAATTCACAAAGATTTAAATATCAGTGGGGGACACTCCCAATATGCTAATCACATACTAGGATAATAATAAATTTATAGCCATGCAAGGTATCTCATGGGTTAAATTCTAGTAGGGGAATATTTCCTTATACACACATCACATAGTGGTTACGGAAGAGATTAGTGTCTATAGTGATCCCAAAATCAAGGGGAGCTTCGGATTTATAATAGTTTTGATGTACTCAGTTGATATACTCGGGTTTCAAAGATATTGACTTAATCAGGGGAGATGAGGTGGGGTACATATTATTTTATTTTAGGTAGTAAATCCACCTCATACTCGCTACCCATGAATAGTAAAGAAGTTTGTTGGGATACTAGGATCAAACTTGATAGAGGCATTCTTTATACCTTGTTGTGATATAGAGATAAATTGATCAATTAAACAGTTTAAGGTCAAGTGATAGGACCACCCCATGAAATTTTAAATCCTGTATTAATGAATCTTTCTTCACAAAAGGAGATAGAATAAGGGATATTGTAACCCTTACAAATAGTTGATTCCCAAAAAATGGGGGAGTCATATCATGACCATAAGATGAGGCATATTGTTCTTGTCACATGAGGCAACTTGATCTCTTCACATAGGGAATCCCATGGTCATCACATAGGGTAAGGCTATAGTTTATCATATTCTACATATAATATTAAAATGTAGTTCATCATCATGGGACTAGTATGGTGTGTTATGTTGTTTAATGTATTTCTTCTTAGAGATAGTTTTGGTTTATGAATTAATATTCCCAGTCCCTGTTAGGGTGGGGGAGTAATGAAATGTGGTTCCATAATATTCATTATAAGGAGGGATTATGGGTAGTTTCTAGTTATGTTGTATTGGTCATGGATTGTGTATTTTTTGAGAATATTATATTAGAGATAAATAGGCAAAGACACTTCCCATTTAAGGTACCAAGAATGGTTCACAACCATAGGGTGCCTATGTTTTATAGTAGAAGTCATGAATGTTAATAGTTATGAGCTTGTATGGATGGTCTTGTGAGGGATGCTCCATGACATCAGTAGTATTTATGGTGTTCTCATGAGGAACCATGTTTTATGGGTGTGAGTCCCACAAGCACACAACTTGTGGGAATCTATGTTCTGTGGGAAGAGTCATCGAATATGGGACCTAGAGGCTATGAAACCCAACTATGTAGTATCATGAATCATTAAAGTTATTAAACCATGGGATCTTACATAAGGGCGGGGAATGTCTTTATAATTTTGATCTTTGCATGACTTTTGGTGTTTCATAAGACATAGAGTTTGACAAATGATTGAAATCATTAGTGATATATAATATTGATCAAGGTATTTTTTCTATATTAATATCTATCATAATATTTAGTGATTCAGGACTAGGGAGAGGGTTTTCCTATGTTCCTCACCTGTTAGAATCTATTGGAGGCTCGGGTTTCACTAATTCATGAAAGGGAGATTTATGTGAGTTGGGAGAACAATTATTCCACATAATGTGGCCCATCCCAAAAATGAGAGAGGTGATTATAATTTTATGTAAATTTTGGTATGTTCAAGAAAATTTATTATAAAAACCCCATATAATCCTAAAACATGAGTGGGCTCACATAATATGTAATCTCTATGCTATTATAATCATGTGTTAGGAAACATTGGCTTTCTTGAAAACTATGCCTTTGATACTAGGGTACAATTCTGATTCTTATGGAACTTCAACCATTTGACATCTCCATTATCATGACAATAGTTCAATTAATATTTTTAAAGTTTCATAAAAAAATTGGAAGGTGTTCATAAGGGCACCATTAGCTCCAGAATGATCTATGGTACTGTGCTTCCTCCTTACCTTTAGAATTTCCCATATTTTGGATCCCAAGAATCATTATTTTGCACTAACAGATTCCATTTAAAATTAAAAGTATTCTAAATGATTCACTTCCTGTTTTTGAAACTTTTTTTTTATATTTTAGTGTTATATTATTGATTATTCTTTTTGAAAATAATTTTTTTCAGAATATTTTCACCATAACTTATGGAAACCTTAATATCATTTTCGAGTCCTTATTATTGAGATTCAACTCCATTTATGTATTTTGAAAATTCCTTCATAGAAATATTTCAAAATTGACCTTTTTGAATTTTAGTTTGTAATGTGACATGTTACATCATCAAATTCACCAATTTTAAATGTATTTTTTTATAAAACCTGTTTTATAATGCCACCATCTCTAAAGGAATTAATTCTCTAGAATTTATTTTTAATGATCCACCATTTATATTTTTGTATTACAAATTTTTTAGGATGATTGAATATTGTGTTTCATTCAATTTTGGTTATATCATCCATAAATTTTGTTGTAATGAACCAGCCTGAGTTGACCTGACACATCACCCGATCTGACCCACCATAAGTCTTGAGGAATGTTACCAATCACCTGGGTCAAGAAACAAGAACAAAGGTATCATATGTTTAAACTTGTTAATGATTTCACCCCTTTTAAAAGAAAGATAAATAATGGTCCTTCTTGGAGATCGACATGGGGTCTCCTTAAATTTTATGACCATGCAAAAATGAATAAGAAAAGTTGATAAATAACACTTACAAAAATAACCTAAACATAGTGAATTACCAAAAAATTATATAAAACATTTTCTATAAAAATTGATTTTATAAAAAAAATTTACTTTTCCAAACTAAATAAATAAATAAAACAAAACAAAAATGATATATGTGGCCTAAGAGGCCTATATAACTAAGGACATGAAACTATCCAAAATAAAATCAGTGTAAACCACATATATATCCATTTGACCGACATGACAACTCCATAACCCAAACAACACCCACATTCCAATGGAGATAGGTAACAATCAGACTCACAGTTTATAAACTGATACCTATAGAAAAAATGAGTGATTTTATTCCCAAAGGCATGAGTATGTAGGGAATGATCCAAAGTCCATTATGATACCACAATGAGTACATTTTCATTCTATTAATAAAGAAACCTTGATTTATTTCATGAAATTAAGGAATAATAAAATATTTATTCATTCCTTGTATGAAAAATAGATATAAACCGTGATATGATACATATACTTTTTAAAATCACTAAATTTTTAAAACATGCCACAAAGGGGACCTACCAAGGTAGGTTCATTTCAAATAAGGCAAACTACATACCTTTTTTAACCCCAACCCGTGTGAAATTTGAAAATAACAAGCTAAACTTGTTCTTTTTAAAAACATCATCCTTTAAAAAGGAACCCACACATGATTTAAACATAATATCCAAAGGGAACACATTTCAATTCTTGGATTTAAAAAAAATTCTCCAGTATGTTTTTAAAACATTTACACACACACATATAACATGGGTATGGATAAGTGAAAACATAATACAATATGGATATATAACCATTAAAAAACAATGATAATAACCAAATAAGGGATGTCTCACCCCCATGATTCTTACTCATTAATAACCGAACTAAACACATAACAAAAAATTGTAACTCGTAATACAACAATAATAAACATGCATGACATAAAGTAAAAACCAAGAGGAAACACTCTAAGAACTAATTTTCCATGTTTCTCAACATACAATGGTGGAACCAACTACCATCAGGTTAATGGTCACATAAATATTCCCTTGAATTGTTCTCACATAGCCTCATCAGTAAAACATCCATGAGAAAGATGTTACCTAAAATAATTGGGTACTAACTCGTGTATCATACTCAACTAGTAAGGAAAATCCCAAAATTTCTACTTTACTAACCAAGGACACCCATGTAGTAACAAAAATATGTGATTACCATCAATGTCACACCATTATGTGATAATAAAACCTCCTTATGGAACAAAATGTAGCAATCAAGTAAACATATCACATCTAACACACCCTTATTAATAATATACCTCATCCAAACATAGAAACATGGATCACAATTCATTTAAATATGTATAGGCTCACATGAAAAAACAACACGTTATAACATGTTCATTTAGGGTGTAAATGATTTATAGAAAAAAAATCACAAAATGTTCCATCTGAACCATCTCTTTATACATAAAGATCAAAATAGTTAGAAAAGAATTTTTAAAATTATTTGGAAACCATGTAAAGCCTATGAATAAAATATACATGCACTAAACCAAAATAAGATATTAATATACCAAATCAAACAAAGTCTTTATCAAAAACATGAAATCCAAAAATGAATCACACCACATTTATAAAACATGGAAATCCCTTATCTAAAGTAAAACACCATTTTAAATTCAAGGGAAATCACTTGAAAAATTTAAAGTTTTTTTTAAAACATGGGATCCTCTAAAAATAAGGAATCCACTTTTATACAAAGAACACTTCACATTATAAAAATCAATTGGTTTTAAACACCATGAACGAATTGTTTTTCACAAGAAAATCATTTAATGTCATATTATAAAACACCTAGAATTCATAATACACCATTTAAAATAAAAGTTCCATTGAACCAAAATTTTCACCAAAATTTTACAAAGTGGAAACCAATAATACATGGTAAAACATTGATTAAAAATTGGTGTATCATGTATTCCATTATTTTAGTTCAATAACACTAAAAATAACAATAAATCAATGATCTATTTTAAAAATGGAAATGGAATGGAAACACCTACCGAAAAAAGCATAACCATGCCACCTTTGAAATATTCTAAGGAAGTAAGCCTTAAGAGATGTATCATTGTAAAGACCTGGAAATTTCAAATAAATTTTTTCTTTTAAATAAATTGGAATTTTACGAGTCTGTGACTTCTAACGGCACTCGATTTCGAGGCCCGGTGTGTCCGGAATCAATTTCTGAAGTTTAGCTTGGTACTTTTAGTAAACGAACGAGCGGGTTTTTCTATCTTTTGAACCGGTTCTTGGAATTTAAATCTGAGGGCACTGATGAAATCGCAGCGTCGGTAATTGATTAAGGGGTCCTTTACAGCAGTTGTGTTTTAAGTGGGTTGAGAATTATTTATTGGTGGTTTAATTAATATGTAAATAAAATTGTTGTACAATTTTATTTTGTATCTAAGGAGGTTAATTCCTCCTATGGGTAGATAAGGGTGGGACCCACCTCCACCAAACTACCCAAGTGTGGATGTTAGAGAGGTGGGGCCCACATGAGCCCCAACCATTTATTTTTTCTCTCAACTCCTTAAACCCACTCATTAATTTGGAAACCCCCTTTAATTGCCAATCTCTCCACCTCCATCACTTTAATTAAATTTCAACACATTTAATTAATGAGGATCTTTCCTCTCCCTCTCCTCTCCCTCTCTTTAATTATATAACAATTCCATTAATTAATGAAGATCATTCCTCTCCATCCCTTTAATTAATTTCCAATGCATTTAATTAATTAATTGATTTGGATTTTGAAAGTTAAATTGCATGTGTAATAAAATAATAGGAGGAGCCTATTATTTTACCGGAGGAGGGTTTTCATTGTGCGAAGGAGGATTGGGAGAGCTGTTGTGTTTTTTAAGAACACCATCCTCTGATGAAGAATGATGATTTATTCGATGAAGAATGTCGGTTCCACGAAGAACGACGATTCGCCACCCATTCTCTTCTTCGCGAAACGAGAGGATACCCCGCTTCCTCCTCGTGCGCTCACCGACGACATCTACAAAACCTCACCCCGCGACGTCGTCTTCCACGATGCCCGACGTACGCCATCAATTATTGAGGTATGGGTTTATTCTTGAAAGTAAATGTTTTTGTACCCCATTCTTCATTAGAAATCATGGTTTATATACGGACAATTGTTATCGCTTTACACCGAGGGTGCGGGCCGAACGAACACGGCCCTACTACCCTCCGTTGATCTTTTTGTTATTTTTAAAATCAAAAACTGAAGGCAGATGAGGCACGACACCATTGCGCCATGCCGGGAACATGGTGAAGGAAGTCGTCGCCGTTGTGTCGGTTGTGCGGGAGGAACCACGACCCGCATCACAGGCCGCTCCGGCAGAAGAACCGGGCGGTCGGTTTGGGAAGGGCGGCTTCACATGGTGCCGCCAGTTCGGACAGCCAGGGAAACCCCCTCAGAACCACTCGACTTTCGAGCCGAGCCAGATGGTCCACACAACTTCTGGTTGGGCCACGCCCTTCGGGATGAGCATCATTTTTCCTTCGGACCGTTTCGACACCCCTGCCGGGTCGGACCTGTCAAACTGGGTTAACCCGACCCGTCGGCCCACTATGCTAAATAGGTCGGGACCGTTATTCACTTAAACGTGAATAACATAAAGACCACATGTCTGATCGACATACCGTCTATGGAACTAGAATCATTTCGACGAGACGGTCCTTTTGCAATACTCTAAGTGAGTTTTGGACAACTTTGGTAAATGGTCGGGTTTGGAATGATTATATTTCCAACCGGCCCTTGGAACGAAGAAGCCAATATCTCTCAGACCGGGCATCCGATTGACAGGTCGTCTGTCGTGTTGAGTTCATTTTTACGAGACAGAACATCGGGATACATACACTCTGGACTTCATGATAGTTGATGTATCGACCCCCTCTACTCGAGGAGCGGCCCCTCCCAGAATCGAGTATGTTGTGTGCGGGAAACCTAGAGCTGGATGCGACTGCAATGACTACCTTTCTGGGATCCTCTATGGGTTCGACAACGAAGAAGAATTTACTTGGATCCTACGTTTGTTCGGCAGCAAGGACGACAGTACTTGGATCCTCCGTGGGTTCGGCAGCGAGGACGATTGTACTTCGATCCCTTGTGGGTTCGGCAGCGATGACGACTATACTTGGATCCTACGTGGGTTCGGCAGTGACGATCACTGTACTTGGATCCTACGTGGGTTCGGCAGTGACGACTTCTGTACTTAGATCCTATGTTGGTTCGGCAGAGGAGGTAATTCAGAGGTTGCATCTAATCATCTCCACCCCCCTCCCTCGTGAGATGTATACCTATGTGAGCGGAGTCTTGACTTCAATCATTATCATCAATGCGATTGAATTGCTTTCCTGTGTGGCATGGGTTGTGCTTTCCTGTGTAAACTGGGTTGTGGTTTCCTTTGTGGACTGGGTTTTGCTTGGGCTTGAGAGTTGGATTCGAATTGTAATTAATGACTTAGGTATATGTATGGGAATATACCTAATTAGGCTCTGTTGATACTTCGTGATTGTATCTTTCCTTTGTAGTTTATCATTTGTGGATTCTAAGAGACCTTTGGGGGTCTCGAGGTCCCTACTGAGTATCGTATACTCACCCCTGCACGGCCTATGCCTGCACTACGTTGTGTTGGATGCAAAAAATGGACAACACTGATCGAGGTGGATACCTGTGGAGATGGACAGTACCCGGAGGTGGACCACATGGCGGGATGTACACGGAGCGAATAGATGGACCAGAGGATAAGAGGAGACTATATGTACCCACCCTTCAGGTGGGATTTTCGGAGGATGACTCAATGTTTCTAGTTTACTTTACTACTGATGTACTTTCTTTTCAGTTGTACTGTACTTTCAGTTGGGTCTGTATACTTTCCCACTTACATTTCAACACTTACTTTTGTACTCGGATTTACTTAGTACTTACTTCACTTGTGTACTCTGTTGTGCTTTTTTACATTATAAAGGCAATGCCTTCCCTTTTTTTCAAGATTTAGGCCTTTGGTGCTAATAGTCATCCCCTGGCCTATGAAAGGCGGGCTTGGGGTAGTCACAGCACGAGCCTCGAGGATGGGTCATGAAAAATTGGTATCAGAGGAGTCGGTTCTACCGAAGAACTCAGGAAACTGATAATTTCTTCTCTTTGAAGCAATAGGGTTTATAGTATTGAGTGTGGTTATTAGTCCAGGGAGTCCAGTGTTGGTGTGGCGGCCGACGTATCCTTACACAAAGACTTTGACCTTTGATTTCTGACTTAGTGCTCAAAAACATTGATTGCATTTGTGTTTCAAAAGTTTTCTTTGTGATTACATTGTGTCAGCTCACCAGGTATACTGTTTGACCGTGGCGCACTTGTTTCTTTTAAGGATGGCCCAATGAATGCAGCTAGCCAGGGTTCCTAGTTACGTGTTGGATGGCAGCCCAACGAGCAATGGGGCCTCAGTGCAGGGCCCCATTACAGCGGAGGCACTAGCGGTACCACTACCTGCTGCGCCACCGATACCACCAGCCCCAGTAGCGGAGAGTGCACGCCACCTGAGTGAGTTGCACGAGTTTCAGAGGCAGAGGCTGCCCCGGTTCCATTGAGAGATGGAAACTCAGGCAGCTAAGGATTTCCTGGAGGCTATCGTCAGAGTCTTCAGATTGGTAGGGACAGCAGCAGACCTTATGGTGATCCTTGCCACAAGTCTCCTTCACATAGCAGCAAGTAGATGGTAGATCCTAATGATCCATTTTCATGACGAGGCATCACTACTTTGTATGGACTTTGAGAGAATCTTTTTCTCAGAGTTTGTTCCAGCCACCCTTCGTGCGGTGTGCATCCAGGAGTTACTACAGCTACTGCAGGGCAGCATGACAGTGGCCCAGTACTCGGCGAGGTTTACTGACCCCTCGCACTACTCTACGGACATGATACAAGACCCATTCTTCTAGGCCTGGACCTTCGAGCAGGGACTGAGGCATGATATCAGGGTTTCGATGATCTCCCTCAGTATTCTAACACATGCATGAGTATTGGAGCGAGCCCTTCTTGTGGAGAACTTTCTTACTGAGCCGACGCCAGTATCAAGACCCACTGGAGGGCGACACGTAACAGAGTCTTCTACAGCTGGTAGTAGACAGATGTCGCAGAGTTCCAAGAAGACCAATCCATCAGGTGGGTGACCCAAGGATTCTGGTTCGGAAGTGCGGGGAACATGCAGTAGATCCACCCATACGAGAGGCAGGTAGTGCTATGCATGTGGCGGGCAGGGCCACATTGCTCGTGACTGCCCAACCCGCCATGAAGAGAAGCAATAGAGAGTTGAGGGACCACCTAGGTAGAGGCAAAGGTTCAACTGTGGCAGTCCGTGCGGAGCAGTCAGACGAGGCAGAGGAGCTGGCCGAGCAGCGGGTGGTGGAGGACGCTTCGAGGCTCTACCACCACCACCACCAGGGGGACCACCCAAACCACAGGGATTAGGCAGACAGAGATAGGCTCATCTCTAGGCAGTCGAGTCCTACGACCACAGCACACCTGAGATTATTCAAGGTACTATATTTGTCTACTCCACCCCTGTTGAAGTTCTTATAGACAGAAGAGCGAGTCATTATTTTATTATCGCTGCCCTTGTTTGTAACTCGGAGATTCCGACGGAGCCGTTGGATCGATCCTTACAGCTATAGAATCCTACGGGATTAGACTCAATGATTACGCACTGGTGCTGGCAGTGTGATCTTACTCAAGGAGGCGAGAGCTTCTGCTGGGATCTTCTTGTAGTTGCGTCGAGGCCTTACGACGTCATCTCGGGCATGGATTGGTTATCTACATTCCATGCTCAGATCAACTGTATTAGGTGCAAAGTGCAGTGTGTCCTCACATATGGGAGCAGGTTCACCTTCACCAGTA
Source organism: Viscum album (assembly GCA_963277665.1). Taxonomy (NCBI): domain Eukaryota; kingdom Viridiplantae; phylum Streptophyta; class Magnoliopsida; order Santalales; family Viscaceae; genus Viscum; species Viscum album. Next base: position 508,185,798 of record OY728146.1, read on the forward strand.
AGAAGGGAGCCTTTGCAGTGCAGGATGGACTTACGTAGAGGATAGGGCAGCCAATCACACATCAGTTGGCTAGTGTCATCCTAGGAGCGATTGATGTGATGTGTCTGAGTTTTCCTGTTGTGGTGGATTAGTATGCAGACATTTTCCCTGACGATGTTCCAGGACTAACTCCTCACAGATAGGTAGACTTATACATTGACCTATACCCCAGAACAACACCGATATCTACTCCAGCATATTGAAGGGCTTCCACCAAGCTTCGTGAGCTGCGAGTACATCTGGAGGATTTACAGGGAAAAGGATTCATCCGACCCAGTGTTTCACCCTGGGCTTCTCTGATTTTATTCTCCAAGAAGGTGGATGGGAGATTACGACTATGTGTCGACTACCGTCACCTGAATCAGGTGACTATGAGGAACAAGTATCCACATCCAAGGATTGATGACCTTTTTGATCAGCTCAAGGGAGCATGATGGTTCTCGAAGATAGGCCTCCGGTCAGGCTATCATTAGCTCAGAGTTAGAGATGAGGATGTGCAGAAAATGACCTTCAGGTGTCGGTATGGCCACTACGAGTTCTTGGTTATGCCCTTTTGCATAACCAACGCACCAGAAGTGTTCATGAGTCTCGTGAACATGACATTTCAGCCTTTCCTCGATCATTTATTTGTATTCTTCATCAACGAAATACTGACTTACTCAACTACTAAGGAGGATCATGCCTACCACTTGAGGGTTGTACTGGACACACTCCGAGAGAACTAGCTTTATGGTAAGATCTAAAAGTTCCAGTTTTGGATTTGAGAGGTTCACTTATTGGGGCATGCCATCTCGGAGGAAGGAGTTGCGGTGGATCCAGTGAAGATTGAGGCAGTACTTGCTTGGGAGCCACCCAGGAGCATGACGGAGGTGCATAGTTTCCTAGGTCTAGCTGGATACTATCAGAGATTTTTTCCCGACTTATCCAGAGTTTTTACACCACTCTCAGCATTAAAAAAATAAGGGTAAGCCCTTCATGTGGTCAGATAGATGCCTGCAGAGCTTCCAGGAGCTGAGATAGTGATTGACCAGTACTCCCATCATGAGGCAACTGGAGGAGGGAATTGGGTACGTGGTATACTACGACGCATCAGGGACCAGAATCAGGTGTGTCCTGATGCAAGAGTGAGTAGTGATCTCCTATGGTTCACGAAAATTGAGGAAACATGAGCAGAAATACCCTACCCATGAATTGGAGTTAGCAGTAGTGGTCTTCACCCCGAAGATGTGGCGGCAATATCTGATGGGCTAGCGCTTTACAGTCTACTCTGAACACCATAGTCTCAGGTACATCTTCTCTCCAAAGGACCTGAACCTGAGATAGCAGTTATGGCTCGAGTTCCTCCAAGACTATGAATTTGAGATAATATATACTATTGGGAAGGGGAACGTTGTGGCTGATGCTCTCAATAGGAGATCGAGCATTCAGCTACTTGGATTGGTGACAAAACAGCTAGTCGCGTTGCAGATATCCTTCGTGGATATAGACGGGGCAGCCTTTCTACATTCTCTCACAGCCACTCCTCCACTACATCAGCGAGTTAGAGAGGAACAATGTGGGGACATTACGTCATCCTCTTCAGGGGACATACCATGGTACCAATTGCACTACAGGAGGAAGTGTTGAGAGAGTTTCACACTTCCCCTATAGTGGTACATCCAGGAGTGGCGAAGATGAACCAAGACCTCAGACGACAACACTGCTGACTTCTGACAAAACATGATTCTGAGGACCGGTGTGCCCGGAATAAATTTCCTAAATTTAGCTCGGGTACGTTCAGTAAAGGAACATGTGGGTTTTTCTATCTATTGAACCAGTGCTCGGAATTGAAATGCAAGGGCACCGATAAACTCGTTGTACCAATAATTGATTAAGGATACATTTACCATAGTTTCGTTTTAAACAGGATGAGAATTATTTATTGGGGGTTTAATTAAGAAGTAAATGAAATTGTTGTGGAATTTTATTTTGTATCTAAGGAGGTTAATTCCTCCCATTGGTAGTTAAGGGTGGGACCCACATCCACCTAACTAACCAAGTGTGTATGTTAGAGAGCTGGGGCCCACACGATCCGCCACCATTTATTTTTTCCCCTAATCTCCTTAAACACCCTCATTAATTTGGAAACCCCCCTTTAATTTACAATATCTCCACCTCCCTCTCTTTAATTAAATGCCAAAGCATTTAATTAATGAGAATCTTTCCTCTCCTTCTCCTCTTCCTATCTTTAATTAAATTCCAATGCATTTAATTAATGAGGATATTTCCTCTCCCTTACTATAATTAATTTCCAACACATTCAATTAATGAGGTGATTTGGATTTTGAAAGTTAAATTTCATTTGTAATAAAATAACATGAGAAGCCTATTATTATAATGGAGGGGGGATTTCATTGTGAGAAGGAGGATTGGGAGAGATCTTGAGTTTTTGAAGAACACCGCCCTCCGACGAAGAACGACGATTTCTTCGACGAAGAATTCCGATTCCATGAAGAACTACGATGCGCCACCCATTATCTTCTTCACGACAAGAGAGGAGACACCACTTCCTCCTTGGGCTCACACTGACAACGTCTACAAAACATCACCCCGCGACGCCATCTTCCGTGATGCCAGACGTACACCATCAATTATCGAGGTAGTTGTTTATTCTTGAAAGTGAATGTTTTCGTACCCTATTATTCATTAGAAATCATGGTTTATATACGGCCAATTTCTATTGATTTACACGGAGGGTGTGGGCCGAACAAACAGGGTCTGAATACCCTCCGTTGATCTTGTTATTGTTTTTATAATCAGCAACCGAAGGTAGAGGAGGCATGACGTCATCACTCCAAGCCTGGAACGTGGCGAAGGAAGTGGGTTCCATCGCGCCGGCTGTGTAGGAGGAACTGTGGCCCACATCGCGGGCCGCTTCGATGGAAGAACCAGTTTGCCCGTCATCCAGTCAGGCGAAGGGCAGCCACGTTGCCAGGAGGGCGTCGTGCCGGAGAACCAGCCGGCCCATCGACCAGCCAGGCAGAGCAGACCAATGGTGCCAGGAGGGCGCCGCGATGGAAAAGTCGCGGCTCGACGTGTGGGCTGCTTGCGCCAGAAGGCTGGCCGGCCTAGCCAGCCGGTTTGGGAAGGGCGGCGCCACTTGGCGCCACCGATTCAAACAGATGAGGTGCGCCCCTCTCAGAACCGCTCGACTTTCGGCCCAAGCCGCTCGACCAACCAGCCGGGCTGCGTGCCCAACCAGGCTGCATACCGAGCCGGGCCGCGCCCCATAGGGCCGGGCCATGCCACATTGGGCTGGGCTGTTCCCTTCAGGCTGAGCTGCATTTTTCCTTCAGACCGGTATGACACCCCTGCCGGGTGCAACCCTTCAAACTGGGTTAACCCGACCCGTTGACCCATTGGGCTAAACGGGTTGAGCCCGTTATTCACTTAAACTAGAATACATAAAGATCGTGCATCCGATCAACGCTCCGTCTGCAGCACTGGGACCCTTTCAATGAGACGGTATTTTTATGATACTCTAAGTGAGTTTTGGACAAATTTGGTAAACAACCAGGTTTGGAACGAGTATATTTCCAATCAGGCCCCTAGAACAAAAAAGGCCAATATCTCTCAGACCGGGCATCTGATTGATGCGCTGTCTATCGCGTTGAGTTCCTTTTTACGAGATGGAACTTTGGGATACATCAACTCTAGACTTTGTGAATGTTGATTTTTTGACCCCCTTTACTCGAGGAGGGGACCCTCCCATTATCGAGCACGTTGTGTACAGGAACCCTAGAGCTGGCTGCGACTGCGATGACTATCGTGCTGGTATCCACTGTGGGTTCGACAAAGAAGACGATTGTACTTGGATCCTACGTGGGTTCGGTAGTGAGGGTGATTGTACTTGGATCCTCTGTGGGTTCGGTAACAAGGATGACTGTACATGGATCATCTGTGGGTTCGGCAGTGATGACAACTATACATGGATCCTACATGGGTTTGGCAGCAACGATCACTATACTTGGATCCTACGTGGGTTTGGCAGCGACAACTTCTATACTTGGATCCTATGTGGATTTAGCATAGGAGATGAATCAGAGGCTGCATCTAACCATCGCCACCCCCCCCCCTTTCGTGAGATGTATACATGTGTGAACTGAGTCTTGACATCAATCTTTATCATCGATGTGATTGACTTGTTTTCCATTGTGGATTGGGTTGTGCTTTCATGTGTGGACTGGGTTGTGTTTTCCTGTGTGGACTGGGTTGTGCTTGGGCTCGAGAGTTGGATTCGAATTGTAATTGATGACTTAGATATATGTATGGGAAAATACATAAGTACAGTCGGTTGATACGTCATGATTGTATCTTTCCTTTTTGGTTTATACTTCGTGGATTATAAGAGACCATCGTGGGTCTTAGGGTCCCTACTGAGTATCGTAAACTCACCCCTGCACAGGCTATGCCTGCACTACATTGTGTTGGATACAGACGACAGACAACACTGATCGAGGTGGAGGCTTGTAGAGCTTGACGGTACCCAGAGGTGGACCACTTGGCGGGATGTACACGGAGCGAACAGCCAGACCCGAGGAGCTGAGGAGACTATTTGCACCCATCCTTCAAGTGGGATTTCAGGAGGACGCCTCATTGTTGTTGTTTTACATTAATACTATTGTAATTTCTTTTCAGTTGTACTGTACTTTCATTTGGGTTTATATAATGCCCCAATTACTTTTCAGCACTTACTTTTGTACTCATATTTACTTAGTATTTACTTCACTTGTGTACTCTGTTGGGCTTTTTTACTTTATAAAGGCAATGCCTTCCCTTTTTTTAGGATTTACGCCTTTGGTGCTAGTCGCCAGCCCCTGGCCTATGGAAGGCGGGCTTAAGGTATTCACGGAACATGCCCCGAGGATGGGTCCTGACAATCACAGCCTTTAAAAATCAAAAAATATAATTTAAGATCAACCCTAACCAACAAAATCATCCCACACGACCCTTATGATTAGACGAAAAGAGATGATAATGACATAAACCAATAGTCGAACATATGAGAATAGTAAAGGGAATGATTTGAGGAATAAATCATGAAAAATTAATTACCATTGGCGATAAATTCCCTAAAAGGTGTCCAGATACAAAAGATAATAATGGGGGGTCCCTAGGGTCAATTCCCAACTAAGAGGGTAAAAAATGGGAGTTCAATTCAAATAAATCTGGATTTTAAAATGAATGTTATTTAGGTTATAATGATATGGATGTTTTCATTTCATGGATTAGTAAACCATGTTCAAACCATTCAAATGCTATAGAAAAAATATTTCCATTTTGAATGTGAGTTTGGCACAATTTGGGAAAACCATTCTCTAAATGAATGACTTGAAAAATTTCCCAAAACCCTCAAATGACCTGACGAGCAATAGTGGATGCCACAAAATGATAAATGAATTAGTAAAACAAAATAAATTGATTCCATGGGTGTCAAAAAACCCCACCATATAACTTTCCCCCCAAAAAACTCCTTAAAAGTAATTGATGAACTATAGAAACAGAAGGTCCATGATCACTATCAAACTCAATATTACAAATATAGGACTCGAATAGCCTGGTTGTTGGGAAATCCAAGTCAAATAAAGATTTATAAACCACTAAATCCCTAAGGATCCATATAAAGTATTCCTTACAAAATGAAATTGTGGGAAAATGAATTCTATGGTATAAAATTAATTCAATAACTCCACCATATATGTATAAAAAAACTTGAAAGTGATTTCCAAGTATAGAATGAGAAATAATGAAAATGTTAATCAGAACCTCCATAATAATTAAGGCCCCAAGATTGAGAAATAAAAATGTACCCCACCCAAAATAATTTTGGAAGAAAATCCATCAGAATGGGGAAACCCATTGAGACTAGATGGAGGACTCCCCACCATTTAGAATTATACTAAACTGGTGTAAACTTAAATGGATAAATCAATAGAATAATTCTTGTCAAATAGGGATGATCTCCCAACCATGGAGTTGGTAACAAAAGAAATTATCTCAAAACTCAGAAGAGAGTGCATCCTCATGAACCTGGAAATATTATCAATCCAAGAAACCCGAAAAATCCACTCCTATAAATATATAAATTTTCCGAAAACATGAACATGCCTCAATAACGAATGAAATGGATCAGATGTTATGTCACATGGATTCATGAAGGATAACTCAATCCCACACAAGGGTAATACCTAGACAAGGTAATTTTAAATTAAAATGTCATCTCATTAGCATTCATAATCTACATTATTACCAAAATCTTATCCTCGATTCCCCATCCTGCAATCAATGCATTCCCATATCATTCATTATATAATATTTAATCCACGGTCGAAAATCTTTATAAATAAAAAAAGCAAGGAAAAAATGAGGCATGGATATTCAAAATATTAGAAGATGATCTAAAAGATCTATCATCCGTTAAAACCGATTAAATAGGGTGTATAAAAGATTGACAAAATACTCATAAAAACAAGAATTAGAAAAAATAACATCCTCAAAATGGAAAAGCATCTTCAAACATTACATGTTGAAGAAACAACATAGATCACCAATATGATCAAGGAGGATTTTGATAATTTTTCTTATGACACGTGTTCAGCTTGTAGAACCTCTGAAGATAAATGATATTTCAACACCGAATATGGTTCCTTGGAACTATAGGACAAGATGTTCTAACAATAATAGACTTTATAGATAGGCACCATAGAACTGGATTTCATGCCTTTCTTGAAAAAACACTATTATTAAAACGAGATAGGGTTGCAACATCACTTAACATAGGTTTCACTTATGGAATTACTTTTTCATTGGTATTATTGAACACCGCATCCTTTAAATTCATTAGACAAGACTTACACACCACTTAACTGAAATTTTTATAAAGGCCCCTATAATAGTAGAATGACTTATTAAAATCATCTACAACCAACTCATGATATAAAATAACCATTCCAATGAATTGTTCCATGTTAGCATTCCCTGATTCGTCACCCTGGAAGACACTCATGAATTCTATCACTAATGAAATTATCCCCTCCTCAAGATAAAACTATTAGATGAAGGCAGTCTTGAAACACTAACAATACGTCCCTTAAATGATTTTTCATAGATAGTTCCCCCTCCCCCCGAATCAGAGACCAAACCATTCAACAAATGATTAGTGAGCCTCGCCATAGAGAACCCGTTTGTTCTTAGTGACTCATAGATCACTTGGACCTTAGCTACAAACTCTATCACCTCATGTAGTCCTCAATCACTACTACATATTAGAGGATGTTGATTTAGATACTCTCACACATGATCCACAATCTAGGAAGAACTAGGCCCTACCACTCCATCATGAGTCTTGGAAGAGTCTAAGCTATGTAATGCTTCTTATGGATCACTTGGAGTACTTCTGAAAGGATTCTATTTCAGAACTACATACTCTTTATCGGGGGTCACATTCTAAAAGATACAAATCAAAACATTTCATCAAATCAGCATAAATTATGACACACAGAATACAAGGAATAAAATTATCAAATGAAACAAGATTCTCAAAACCTTTTGAAAACTCATTACAAAAATTCTTAACACAACCTTCTTTATTTTTTGAAAATATCAAATCGATACAAAAAATTAATATATTTCAAACCCAATGAAGGGATGAAATGATTTCATAAAAATCAGTTTCTCTTTAACAAAAATTCTAAACATTTCAAGAACACCATCACATAAGAAGAAATACATTTTTTTATTATAAAACCATTTCAATGTATAAAAATTTTATAAAATTAAAACAAATACCGAAGAAACTCTAGAGACCAAAATAAGGTTTTCAATACAACATTAAATACCAGATCATAAAATGTAGGTATTTAAACCCAACTCAACCACCATAATAATACATAAGGATCACTTTAACATCCCTAAACAAGACAAAACAAACACAATAGAGGATAAATTTAATAAAGGTGGGAAAACAAAAAGAACCCAAAATTTTCCATCATACATGTTTTAGTCACATATTTTTTCAGACTATGTTGAAATCATGTGAGTGCTACCTGAATCTTTAAAAATAGTATTCATAGGATACACCTGGTTTGATAGAATATGAACTATAAAAATTCACCCATCGATCAACTCCAATTCTACTCTATAATGAGAATTATCTCAACATGTCCAATTGGATCTTCCTATAACTCAGAGTAGAAACATGCCAAATATATATATCTCAAAGACAAACCATGTTAATTTGAAAAATAGTAAGAACAACTCCCAAAAACCCTAGAAACTCAAGACCCCTGATAAGGGAGATCTATCAAGAACATCCCTAGACATACCACCAAAACATCGATGATCTGAGCTCCTATATCCCTTTACCCAAAAAATAATAGATCTGATACAATTTTGTAATGAATTAGACTGAACTATCCTAACATGTCAATTGATCCAACCCGCCACCAGTCCTGAGGTGTATTCCTGTTCATCCTAGACTGGGGAAAAGCATTAGGGTGTCACATGTTAACACATGGTAATGATTTTACCCACAAAAAACTGGGATAAATAGTCATCCTACTAGGAACCCGACACAGGGTCTCCATACATTGGAGCTCAATGAAAAAATAAACACGAAAAAAATAAATATAACATCCAAACATACCATTAACATAAAGAGTATCCAAAATATCTTAAAAAACATTTTCCATACAGTAATCCATTTTTATAAAAAATAATTAAAATTTCAGAATCAGAGAAATAAAAAAAACTAAAAAGAGATTGGTGTCCCAATAGGTCGATACAATGGAAGAACTAAATCTATCCAAAATTAAATGGGTGAAAACACCAAAATATCCATGTGACTCAAATGTCACCACTATAACCCAACCCTCTACCCAGTAGAGATTTGTAACAAGCTAACCTGCAGTGTATAACCTGAATCGTACAACAAAATATGATAGACTGCATATCCATAGACATGATTATGTAAGGTGACAGCCAAAGTCTAGTAGGATACCACCATGAGTCCATTCACATTCCATTAACAAATATTCCATGATTTCTATCTTGAAATTACGAAATAATAAAACATGCATTCATTCCTTGTATTTAAAATGGAACTAAAACATGATATGAAAAATATAATTTCGCAAATAACCACATTTCTAAAACATGCCTCTAAGATGACATAGAATGGTATGTTCATTTGAAAGAATACCAACAAATTAACTTTTTAAAACTAGTTCATGTACATTCCAAAAGGACAAGCTATACCTTTTCTTTTTAAAACACAATAATTTTAAAACAAAACCACAAACAGATTAAAATACAATTCCAAAGGAAACACATTTCAATGATTGCATTTAAAACAAATGTCTCTATTTCATTTTTAAAACATCAACACACTCATACAACATGGGTATAGACAAGAGAAAACATAATATTATTAAAAAATCCATAAATATTCATAAACAATTAAAATAATCAACCAAGGCATGTCCACCCCCATAATACTTAGTCATAATGTACTGAAGTTAGAATATAAACAAAACTTGTAAATCATACTCCAACAACACTAAACAGGCATGTCATAAATTAAAAACCATAAGAACATACTCTATAAACTAGTGGAATAATTTTTCTCAATGTTTTATGGTAGAAACAACTACCAGTATGTTAATGGTCACAAAACATATCCCCTGAATCGCTCACATATAGCCTCATCAGTGGCACATCCCATATCCATATGTTACCTACATATAGGGGTTACTATCCATCGTATCACACAAAAATAGTAAGGAAACAACCCTATGAATCATAATTAGTACCTTGGATCATCAATTCATGGCTAAAAATATATTATTTTCATTATGTTATTGTCATCATGTGAGAAGAACACATAAAGTAATCATATATCCTCTAAAACAAACTTCTTGATAATGAGACTCAACCCAAACATAGAAACATGAATCAAAATTCATTTAAATAAGAACATGCCCACAAGAATAAACAAAAATCATTAGTAGGATCATATAGGGTGAAAATTATATTCATCTAATGAAAATCACATAAATTGTAAACTAGACCTTCATGTTATTAATAATGATAACATGCATTGGAAATAACTTTCTAAAACCATTTGTAAACCTAATAAAACCCAAGGAAAAATAATACACACACTAAATCACAACATATAATTAATATACTTAATCTATCAATGTCTTAATCCAAAATAAAGAAGACAAAAGGAATAATACCGCATTTTAAAACAATGAAATCTATTTTCTATAGAAAAAACACACTTTTACACCCAAGAGAAAACCACTCAAAAACAAGGAATATTATTTCTAAGACATGGGAACCTCATAAAATAAGGAAAAACCATTTATTTAGGTAATTATTCACTCTATAAAACCTAATTGGTTCTAAATACAGTGAACCAACTTTTTTTCTCATGAAAAACCATCAATGACATGTTATCAAACTCCTAAAGTTCATAAAATACTATTTAAAATTTATTTTCCATTGGACCAATAATTTAACATAATTTCTATAAATAGAACACCAATAAAACATATAAAACCATTGATAACATAAAAGTAGATATCATTTAAATCACTATTTTATATCAAGAACACTTTTAAAACATCAAGAAATAAATGCAATAATTTACAGATGGAAATGGATCTGAAACACCTATCTCAATTGGTGTAACCATGTCAAATTTGACAAAATCCAATGAGAGCATCCTTAAGGGATGGTTCAAATCCTTTAAATACAAAAAAACTAATTTTATAACAATTATAAAAATCAAAAGCAACCTATGAAAATAGAAAAATAGAGAAGAAATAGAGAACAGAAGAAGAGAAGAGATGAGAAGAGTAAATTGGATGTTTTGATGAAGAAATCAGGAAAAAGCACATACCTTTGGTGAGAAATTTTGGAAAATTTCCCCATTATGAAGGATAATAAAGGGGGTGCACTATGGTCGATACCCAACTAAGAGGGGGTCCAATGGGAGGTATGATCACTTAAATTGGGTTTTAAAATAAAATTTATTTAGGATTTAATTGGTTGTACAATTTTACTTCACTTTTTTGTAAATAATGTGCAAACCATGCATATTCTACTGGAAACAAATTTCATCATGTATGTGAGTTTTGCATGGTTTGGGAAAACCTTTGTAAAGTAGTTTGGCCTATTTTTTTAAAGCCTCAAATGACACAACAAACACTAGGTGAGGCCACACAATGATAAATTAAAGTTTAAACAATTATGTTTCCTTTAGTATTTAGGAAATATTAATTATAAAATATTAGTGGGAAATAAATCTTTATAAATTTTAAATATATGATGTTTGGTGATATTGTATTTATTAGTGTTAATGTGTTGATGGTAGAGAAAATATGTTTTTATAAATTTTTTAATGAATTTACTTGATTATATATAGTCATCTTATTTAATGATAACATAGAAGGGAGTATCTTAAAAAGAATAATTTCTTGTCTTAATTGATTAAAGTGCATTATGATGTAGAGTTGTTATTGAATAATTCTCATAAATTCTAGTGAGATGAAAATACATGGGTGTAGTGATTTTACGATATCATTGGACGATGTCTTATAGATATATGTGAATGTTGAGGGGGTATTTTTAATTTCTTCAGTGATTAACCATACTATAAGGGGTTCTTATATGGTGAAAAGTGTTAGTGTGGGATAATAAAATTGAATGTCCATGGTTTTGTTATTATTCATCACTATTTCTATTTTAATTATTATGTGAATTTTTTAACATTTCATTATTGGTTCAATTACATTGTTATTCAATATCATTGCCTTTATGTTGGGTTGGGTACCAGAAAAAGGATTTAAAATATAATAAATTATTAATTTAGTTATTTAAGATGTAACCTATTATGGTGAAATCCTATTAAAATCATGTTGTGCTATTTTAATTATTGTTTATCTTGGAAAAAAAAGTACATACTGTTTGGAGGGATTTATAGGTTATCTTCTAATACATTTCATGGTTTAGACTATGGATACATATATTTTGTCTTTGTTGGGTATTTATGATCATTGAGTTCAATTATTTACTTATGACATGTGGTTTATGAGTGAATGATCCACGTTCAAATATATTTATTCCAATAACTTGAGTTTTTCTATAGTGGGGGGGGGGGGGGGGGTTATTGACACAGCTTCCAAGGATAGATACTAAATATTGATCAGATATGAATGAATATGTTATGTAAACGTCACACATTCAAACTTTTATATATAGAATATCTATAAATATAAAGAATAAATAGTTGTATACATATATTTCCATTATTTTTTGTTAGATTTGAATGTATTTATGACTTCTGAAAGACATGTTTTTTATGGTCATAGATTTTAGATTTTTTTTCTTTTCTCTGATTGAGTAAGATGACTTAATTTGTTTTGAGGGAAATATTTAATTTTTTTCATTAATAACTGTAGAGATATATTTTTAATTTTTATCCCAAAATTATGGAATGTTTAATGTATGTTCTAGTCATATAATGTTTGAGTCATTGTTTTCAATTATAGATTATATATTTGTAGACGGCTCCTACTTAGTGATGGAAGGATTTTGAATGAATCTCTCAATTGTTCTATCTATGATTTATTTTATTTTTTGGAAAATATAAAAAACATTTACCAGAACATAATATTGTGGGTTTCCCACCAAATAATTACTTGACCTATTCAGGGACATCAATGCAACTTTTAGCTGCATCAAATTTAGTATCTCCCATTTTAATTTATTTATTTGATTTAATTGATAATGAGATTGTCACATGATTATTTAGAAAAAATATTATTATTTTTATTTAAAAGGGTAGAATAATAAATACCACAATAATAGTATTTAATATCTAGAAACATACTTTAACATCTTGTCAAAAACCTTGTGTTTTCATTTGGAATATGTTCTAGTAATTTTCTAAAAAAATTACTTCCTTATTAGTGGTGGTGATATATTTTAATATATATATATATTATTGTGGATAAATTTATATTCTCCCCTATATATTCATATATATAGAGAATATAAATGAAGCTAGGATTTAGTTTATTTCTCTACCATTCAGTCAATAAACATAGGGAATATATTTTCTAGGGATGGATAGATAATCATATATAAGGTATCATTTGCTGATTCAGACATGTCATTTATGAGCATTGATTTCTATCTTCATGTTTTTTTATATATATTTTACTTTGGGTATGAAATCCTGGTATCATTTTCTTCTTCAATAAATGGTTCTAATGGAAAAAAATCACAAATATGATGCACTGATTCCATGATATTCAAGGAAAATTATTCAAGAATAAAAAATAAAACCTCAAATAGAGGACATTTTCATTTAAATCAAGAAGAGATTTTTTGGTTAGGGGTTCCATGTTTTTTATGGTTGTGATTATTTTGTGCACCTATCTATCTTGATGGGTGATTCATCATATAATGTATGAATATCAATTCTAAGTAGATACTGTGGAAGATTTCTTTTCACTCACCCTATGTATAGGGATAGAGTGAGATGATAATGTCTATACCTTACTCGTAAACATATCGTGGTAGAGAATTTTCATCACTCAAACTAATATATATCTCTTCTCACACATAAATCTATGTTTATATAGAATATATTTTGATGATTAGATAATTTTAGATTCGAAGTTATTAAAGTATCTCTAATATGATATTTTTTGAAATGGATAATCCCTCAGAATTACATGATATGAGAATCTGATTTGTGAAAATTCAACTTACTGTTTACACACATTCCATTGGATTTGGTGCCCTAGAACTAAAAAATATATATCATATAATAACATGAGTTCATTGTTTGGAATATGAATGAACTCCTTATCAGATCATGATTTTTTTTCATAATGTAGTATGTGATAATGTTCTAAATTTAGTTATCTCACTAAAGTGTTATAGAAGTTTCCCTCTATAATGAGAACATAGAACTTTCATGAAAGTGATCTTAAATATATGTTCTATATAGGGATGATATAATTTGATGGAAAATGATACATGATATCGGGGTGGAGACTCATAATATTTTGAGACAGCTTCTCATGGTGTACAATCTTGGTAATATCATCTGTAGGATATTACGAGAATGAGACCCGCTAGTTGGAAATACACTGTAATATGTGTGGTTGGATGTTCCTATTTGTGGACTTGTCTATTGATCTAGATACATTAGTATTATAAATAATTATTATTATAAGTGAGGTTCATTGATGTCTTGATGAACACTGTGATGACATATGTTCACAGCGATGTAGGATATGTTGGGTATGTCACCAGTAATATGGAATTAATAAATAATTCGATAAATGATTTGTCCCATTCATTATTTAAAAAAAGATGATATATTAGGACCTATTATAGAAATGATAAATCCTAAATAAATCCATGGTCATGGTGTGATATATGCATCTTTTATTTTCATAAATTCAATGAAATAGAAATCGTTCACATAGGATGATCACACCAGCATGCAACCTTCTTGATTATAGATATCATGATAAATGGATTTTATTAAATTGTAAGCATATGTATGATGTATCATGTTGTTGAAAAATTAACTTATTTTTCTGGGGGTGTCTTGGTGTGTGGCAAGAATCAATCCTTGGACATGAGGCTGCTTCACCAATTTTTACTCACAAAGCGGCCTAGAGGGCCACAGACTTGGATTATTAAGAATCCATGTTAAATAACATATTATTATTTATTATTTAACAATTTGAACAATTATTATTCCCACATATGGTTTAATAATTATTCAAGTAAACATGATCTCATATATTCTATCACCAGTTATTTGAAATAATATCATCTGATCAGAATATTTAATAAATAATTTTTTTTGTATTTAGTTAATATAATATTTATTTATTGATTAATGAATAAAGTGGTAATGTCTCAATCTCGAATTCCATCCAATAGTTCCCCATTACGAGTTACCTACATCACATCATGTGCATCTTCTTGGACACCTGAGGCTGTCGACTAATAGAGAGGACCTTTTTTGTTTCTGTGTACAGACTATTCCCTCGTTACTATAGTGCATCATAGAAAATTTGCAACAACAATTAATAGAAGATGTATATATAGAGTCGTACAATAGAAAAATAGCCAAACATGATTATATAAACTATAATATAATGAATCTTATATACAAAAGATAATGTTATAAGACATGTTTCTATAAACCGACTAAACATTTATATAGATTACCAGTACAATAAATTCATCAAAATACAAAACACCGAAAAAATCATTATCTCCATCTAGTATCATGAACCTCTACTCAGTCCCGTGATCCCCTGCTTATAATCATGGCACAAATTCAAGCATAAAAACATGGTCACTATATTTGGTCCCTACCTATGCCAATATAGTCTATATGGGTACCGAACAACATCCCAAACATGGTGTGAGATACAATCCCTATAGTTAACCAAACAAATATCTAAAAAAATCATAGATGAGAAATATTAAAAACTAAATAAGTATTAGGTTTATATCAGAGGTATGAAGTAATAAAAAGTAATGTTCACATGGACTATATAATAAAAAACATGTGATAGAACATATTTATAATAGGCCCCCTATAAAACAATTGTCAAGCCCCTGTAACAAGAAATCAATATGATAAGGAAATAAAAAAAATAGACATAGAATATATGAGATATCTCATATCACCCACAACCATTCCATGTAACCCATATCTCATAACAACCATGGTCGAGCCGTATAATCAAAAGATTCACATATACCACAGCTTAGTTATATAATCATGAAAAACCCATTTACCATGACCTAAATTATAATCAAATGTGTCAGACCCTACAAGGCTAGATCCAAGGTATAGTGGACCAAGGAATCATCATTGATTCCCTGAAGCATCTCAGTGGAAACTCGGTTGGGCATTATTTTGGGTCCTTGGAGCATTTCATCAGACCATGTCCATTATGATCCAAAAAACCAGATCCATGGGGTAGTAAGGCCCATAGCATCCTATAAAATAAATACCAAAGAATCAGTCCCATCCAAGGTGTATGCTACCGCTATCAATATCTAAGGAGTTACATCCAATGAATCTGATGGATTTGGGATCTCAGGTCTACTCGTCAAGGAATCCTCTACCATCCCAATTCATCTCATTCATTCATCAATCATAATCATTCATGTCCCATGAGTATAACCTCTCATATTACAATTCAAATTTTAACAATTAAAAAATTCAACATGATGTATCACATGGAAAATGAGGGATAACATGTCATAATCCATAAATTCATTTCGAATCATTTATATATGGGATTACACTAACTAGTTAAGCACAAACACTCACCCCATGGGTGATTTAACAAAGTAAATATCGAAGGCAGACCCAATGGGTGACCTTTGTTGGGCCAAATAACCTCCAAAAAGTTTCAAGGTAAGTAATGGGAATCTCTAACATGTTCAATTTAGTTTTTTTAATTATAAAATTTATTTTCGGTGCACTTCTAAAAATTACAACTTGAGGCATAAAGACAGCTACATCTATAAATCACCAAACTACTCATGAAAATTATAGAGCACTTACTATAGTTCCATAGTAGATTGATCATCTAGAATAAAACTCTAATTAGTATATTATTAGAAATAAAAAAATAATTGACGAAGAACCTATAAATAGAGAAAATTATCTTTTATATAAATTAATTCATCGATAGGATGTTAAATGAAGAATAGAGAAAATGAATTTACTACTCCCTGATACAGATCCAACGAGATCATTAAAACTAGATTCTAACATTGGATAGAAGAAAGGGATATAAATATATCCATTGAGATTAAAAGGAGATATATGAGATCAAGTGTATGTCTAAATAAGGACAAATGAAATTAGGTTTATGTTATAAAACATTTAAAGGGAAAATCAGTATTTTTACACAAATGAATGAGTTACATAGGTTAGTCATGCGGTTGGACAAACCGTGTGCTAACCATGAACCCACTTTTATGAGTATGGACTCCTAACATGTTCATTAAGTAGGGTTTGACTAATTATTTTAAAACTGTGTATTTTGGGTCTTCTTAAAAAGTTGGGTTCCCTGCACCGTCGTGCACCTCCATCAACACAGTTTGACAAATCTTACAACCTATAGCTCCCATTTTCCATCCTTTCTTGGTTATTAGTAACCACTCAACATTACTCTCATGTTTTCTACTAACCCAACATCCTTCCATATTTTTTCAAAATATCTGGGTTCCAGGCTCTAAACAGGCCACAAAAACCTCCAATACCCCAATGGGCTCCAAGGGTATTATTATTTGGTCATAAACAAGAATTTAAACCAAAAGAAAAAGGATATGTAACTCTTAAAAAACCAATGATCTTATAACCCCCCCCCCCATTAAATAAATTATTCTTCTAATTTCCTTCTCAAGGGATGTCAAGATTCATCTGAGAATAACTTTGTCCATTGAGCATGTACTTTTTCCTCTCAATCCCAAGTCTGGTCATGTTAACTTTCATACTTCCATAACACTGATACTAGAGGAGCTGACCAACCTTGTAGAACCTTCATTCTACTATCAATGATATGAATTAGATGATCCTTAAAGGTCACATGTATCTATATGTCAACATACTCGAGGTAAAAATCATGAGACATGTTCGAATGATAACGGCATAGCCGAGATACATATAATATGTCATGCATGGATCAATATATTTGAGGTAACTACAACTGATACACAATTGGCTAGAATCAATTTAGAATATCAAATGGTCTAACATAACATGGTGAATGATTACCTTTTCTACTAATCAATTTATGTCCTAGACTTTTTGAAACATGTAGATGACCATGATCACCATCCTCTAACTCTATAGGTCATCTACAGAAATCAACATAATATTTATGTCATGACTACATAGTATCAATCAACTTTATGATCAACTAGACCGACATAGAATTCCCTTCCATAAGACGTAGTCCTGGTAAAGAGGACTCACCAACCTCTAATTATAATAGGGGTGATCAACATGACCTACCAAACAATGAATCATAATGTTACATCTTTATAGTCTCATGGTACCTATTATTGTAGTAAAACTTAAATAGGGGTATTTGTGTCTCCAAAGAGCCCCCAAAATATAGGATGCATGCTCTTAGCATGTTTATAGCCACTTGTATCATACACACTAACTAGATATTTGTCTGTGGGTGGTATGATATGATTAAGAAGTACCTGTGTACCCAACACCCTCTGCAAACATTTCAAGAAATGAGAGGTAAACATTTTATTCCAATATGAAATGATAGAATGACGGATCCTATGATGTCATATAATATCATGGATATAAAACCTCTTATGGTCATCCACACTGATGGTCTCCTTATTGGTTGGAAATATTCCACCTTTGATATCCCATCAACAAAAACCTACACAACTTCTCTACTTCAAGGATATCACAATAAACCAATCTTGAAATACTTCACAATATCATTTCAGTTTAACTCAGGAATAGGTAAATAAAATAAGATTATAGCTAGTTTATCATGTTCATCCTTCACCTACTTATATTTGGATCACCACATAAAAAACGCCACATCACATTTCATACCTGGCTAAAAGTTCTACCATATATGTCATAAGAAATCTTGGTTATGTTAGGGAGTAATTCTCAAACTGAGGGGTGAAACACTTTCATTAGCTCCTCACATATGTCTACTAGAACACAAAAAATAGAATGGATATGTTTGTTTTCATCCTTACATAGAGTCTAATCAGGAGGTGAATCCTCACTTTCCACCCTTTCTTGTAGTACTAGGACCATGGAATCTGATAGCTACCTAATCCTCACTATATTCAGTATAGCAGAGGTCACAACTAAGGATGAAATAAAAGTATTCCCCTAGCTATCCTACACATCCATGTGCATATCAGTTATTAAAATCCTAAAATTCCACTCACTAATGGCCTGTTGAACTTCATGAATCTATGTCCTCCTGCTCAGTGCATCGACAACAATATTACCCTTTCCAGGTGTATAAGACAGCTCCAAATCATGATAATATAGATAATAAACCAGCCATCACTTCCTCAGATTCAGATCACACTTTGAAAATGTGAATGTGAGGATTTTATTTCCTTCTACACCCCAAAATTTTCTCTGGACAAATAATGTGTCCAAAAAATCAAAGCATGTATAACTACTACTAACTTGTGATAATGATCCACGTAGTTACTCTTGTGTTTCCTCTGCCATCGAGACCCGAACACCAAGTCTATACATCCCTACATCATCACTACTAAAATCCCGATACCTGGTTTATATCAATAGATAATATTATTTCATTCTTACTCTAGAAGAATCAAAACCAACATTAAAGTTCATCTACATTTTAGCTTATAAAAGGCTATCTCCAAACCATTTGAGCATAAAATTTTTAAAAACATATTAGTAAATCCCTTCATAGGTTCTTCTAAGAACGATAAGTCTAATATGAAATTCCTATAATAACCAGTTATCCCTAAAACTCTGTATTTCAATGTTGTTATTAGGATTGCCCCAATAGACTACAAATCTCACCATCTCTAGGTAAACTGGTACCCCTATCTCTAAGATAATATAACTAAATAAGCAAATATTATTCATTAGAAGTGGACCTTTATGATTGAATAGTATAATTGTTTCTCTATTAGTGTATCCTAAATGATGTTAGGTTATTTGAAATTTTGGTGTTGATTGTGAGAATACACAATGGTATTATCTATAAAACCACCAAAAACTAATCTAGATAAAAATGGAACTCTCAAATTATGAGTGCTATGAATATTATTGGCACATTCATTGGAACAAATGGAATAACCAAATACTCGTATAGACTATATGTTCTGTGACAATTTAATGAGGTATGTTTTCAGGATGAAAATGTTCCTTGGAACATCAGGACCTCAAATCAATTTTTGTGAACAACCAATCTCCTCGAAGATGATAAAATCATTTATCTATATTTTGAACGGGATAATAATTCTTAACCTTTAGTTTGTTCAATTTTTGATAATCCATGCATCACATAAGGTACAATATGCGTTTTTTTAAAGTACATGATAACATTTCAGGGAAGTACTCAGTTGAATAAACCCCTTTACCTCAAAATACTATAGCATCCTCTTGAGATCCCAAAACTCCATCATAGACATCATGTAAAGAGAAATGGATACTGATGTATCTCCTAAAACTAGCTCAGTGGAGATATCCTTTATTATCTTAGGTGTTAAACCTGAAAATTAATCTGGTAAAAAATACCAAAAATGATCAACCATTACATGAAAGTTATCCTAACATGCTCCCTGATCATCCAGATACAAACAAGAAAACTCGGTTATCATTCCACTGATCCCATGAATCTCTGGTCCATATTAGCTCTCCTAGACATCACATTCACCCTTGTGAATTTTAGTTGGTCCATATGGTGATGTCAAAGTCACCCTAATATGATATAAATAAATGGAGGCTCGATGAAAAACTATCCATTCCATTTTGATAATAAATTCATACCTAGTCATCTTTAAGAAATATTAATTCCAGATAAAGTGAAACCCACCCACCTCAATGGAGAACTACCTGAACTAGTTTACAGTCTCTATTCTGATCCCAAACAGAGTATCAAGTGCCATGATTCCATATGAATATTTTATAAAAACACCATGGCTCTCCACTATAAGTACATATATAAATAATTTTAATAAACCATTTTCAAAATGAGAATATATAAGTGTAAAGGATTAAAAGATCATACCTCTCACCGTTGATGTTCTGGAACCCTACTCCTTGGGGATAGGTTGCACAGAATATGTCTAGTATGAACCATTGTCCTATAGCACAACCACACTACCCATAGTTGGCATGCTTTATTTTCTTAGTACAACCGGTGCATGGATTCCTCATCCACTACCATTAACACCTCTACTTGAACGAATAGTATTGATATAACTCTTACCTGACATGGATCAATGAAGCCTTATCTCTAAACTAGTTTCAAGGTTGACACACTAACAATCACTATCGGGTGGAGGTCCTGCAGAAACACTTCATATAGCCTTTCCTAATGCAACCACAGAACTCAACTCAGTCATGATCGCACTAATTCATCTTTTTCCCCCATTTTTCATAATGGTGAATGGATAGTGAGATACCAGTACTCACAGCATTACTAGTACTTATCTACTAAGAAACCTCAAAATGTCCCTTACATCCACTAAATGTCAAAATATTGGGCCATGAGACTGCAATGCTCTACTATGTGCCCACATCTTCTATCAAGCCACACTATGTAATTAGTGGATGATTTAAAATTTCAATAATATTCATAACTGTAAACATGTTAACCTATTATTTAACATAAATCCAGATACTATCCATAACATGTCTCATCCATGATAACTTATCATCATGGAAAAATGGTTCAATACAATTCAGATCTTTAAAGCATGTTGAGTACACCATAACCATCATCGTCCCCGAATCTAAATGCATGAACTCTTCATCCTCCTCTATCCTCATATTATCATGGTAAATTTAGTTGGATAAATAAATTTTTAAATCAACCCAAACCATATCTCACAACATTTTATCCTAGTTTATAACATCCCACTAGTTCATTTCTTCTCCCTGTCACATATAATTTGTGAGCCCCACACTCATCTCAAGAGATGTCTCTAAATGCTTGCAGATTGATAGTGTAGTATGAATTCACTGATAAGTAGCCTATTTACCACTATCTAACAACTGTATGGAGGAAAATACTACTGAAACACATGCATAATGTCATCCATATACAAGGAAAGCTACAATTCTCCCTAAAAAGTTTGTGTAAACAAATAAATCCCCACATAGATTTGTGACTAAAAACTATGTCTGGTAAAACTATAGGTTCCATAGCTGTCACTAATATAGGATCTAATGGTATCCCATGGCCCACCACCTCTATATTGGGGTCATCAACACCCTCCTAGTGTACGACTTGAGGTCGTTGTGGTGGCATTCCACTACAATTCCAAGCACATTCCTAAAAAATTATTCATATAAAATTTCTTGGATCAAAATCATAGGAAATGTAAAAACCTTCCAATAAATTGTTCATAAAACATATCCTACTCCAAAATATTGGGTCTTAAATATAAATAGTAAAAAAATTCACTAGATACATTGCCTCTTTCCAACTCAAAAATTTGGTCTAGGTAGAGTTCTTTATCAATCATTTCGATTTTCCATTTTAATTTCATATTCATTTAATAATAATGGATTAAAAATGGATCAATTGTTATGATCCATAAGGGCCCATACTACTCCTAAACATAAATATGATCTCCACCTAATCCACACCATAACATGTTCTAGTCCATTAAACTCATGGTTCATGACTCAATGTGCAAAAAATGGATTATTAGGGTGTCTGTTGTAGCCTAATCCAGAAAACACTACTTAGGATACGATAGACAGCCTGAGTACCAACAATGTTTCTCAATTCCATAAATATAATTATACCTCAAATGAAGATATATCTATCACATAACCTATCACAACATCACCAAAATATGATATTCATCCTATATGGCCTGACATACTATATGGCATGTGATTTACAACAAGTTACTAACATGATGAATGAGATGACATAACATTATCCCAACATGTGGTAACAAAACAAGTCCCAAAATTATATCAATACAAATATCATAATTCAAGTGCATAACCCAATGGTGGAATAAAATCTTATATAATAACCAAAACCATGAAAAAACAATTTTTTTTGATGAAATTTGGCTTTCTTTTGTATTTGGGTTTTCTATGCCCAGACATAAATCATTTCCAAAACTCTATTCCTTATTATCCTTTCCTATTGACACCAAATAAAAATGTATAAGAAGAAAATTCGAGGAAACCATTTTGTAACATCATGTACCCAGATGTCACTCAACAATTCCATGGGCCTGGTTGTCTACATGGCCTCGTGTGCATCTCCCCAAATGCCAGAGGCTTTCGACTAGTGGTGAAGCCCATGGGTGTGTCCAAGTGGAGACTACTCCCTCATTACCACAGTGTATCACAGTAGAATAGAAATAACTGTCAATAGAGAATGTAGATATAACAATCATAAAATTGATAAACATTAGGACATGAATATATAAACTATACTAGACGTAATCTCCTACATATAAAATATGATGATACATATCACGTTTCTTCAAAGAATCCATAATATTTATATAGTTATCTAGTACAATACATGCATCAAAATACCAATAATACAAAAAATGAACTATCTCTCACTAGAATCATGACCATCATCTTTGTACCATGCTTCTCTCAACCTATGCAAGGAACCAAGTCATGCATCGAATTGTGGGTGCTTTCCCTAGTCCCAACCCGAATCCATAGTCTCTTTAGGTGCTCAATGATGGACAAAACAAGATGTGAGATACAATCCCAATAGCTAACCACCCAAATGTCTATAAAAAATAATGGATGTGAAATATGACAAGCTAAAGAAGTATGGAATTCATATCATAGGTAGTAGTATTAAAAAGTAATGTAACTAAGGAATGTATACTACAAAACATGTGATACGGAAAATCCATACTAGGATCCCTTCAAAACAGGTGGCATGCTACTGCAACAAGGAAACATTAAGGATTGGTAAATAAACCGATTTTCCCCACCATCTACCCAATATCTCACATCACCCACAACCACATCAGATAACATGTATCTCATAATAACCAATTATAAGAAATATAACCAAAAACTGTCACATATAACACAGTTGAGCCCTATAATCATGAAGGTCAAATTTACAACCATTGTTCCATATAATAAAAATTTTCATAACCAATATGGTTGGATCCAAGTTATAGTGTAACAAGGCATCCTCATCGAGGCCTAGGACCACCTTGAAGGAATGTTGGCTAGGCTTGATTTGGGGTCCAATGAGCATGTCATCAGACCGTTTCATTACGAGCCCGAAAAAACCAGATCCAATTTTTAGAAAGGCCCAAGTAATCCCTCGAAATCAAGACCCTAGGATAAATATCATCCAAGGAATCCACTGCCACTATCAAGATCCGATGAGTGCCATAGAATACATAGTATGGATTTAGGATCCATGGTATATCAACCAAGGCATCCACTACCATCTCAATTTAATTCACTCATTAATAAATCAAAATCATTAAAGTCCCATGAGTATAACCACTCATATATAAATTCACATTTCAACAATTAAACAATTAAACATCATGTATCACATGGAAAAGGAGCCATGAAATCTCTTAATCAATCAATTCAGTTCAGATCATTTATATAATGGCTTACATAAACTAGGCATGCACAAACACTCACACCATGGGTGCTTTAACAACAACAATATCAAAGCCACACACCAAGGGTGACCTTGGATGTGAAAAAAAACTCCATAAACTATCAAGAGAACTATGGTACATCCCTTTCAAGTTCAATTTCTTTTGTTTTAATTATTCAACATAATTTCAATGCTATTATGGAATGTCCAGCTGTAACAACCCAGTTTTTCCCTCAGTCATAGATCCTTATAATTATAGGCTTAATTATTTATTTTGGACCTATTATGGATGCCTAATGAGATATGAAAGCTACAAAGGGTGTCTGGGACTTGTTTAAATCCTAGAACGCATATTTTTGGGAAACTTGGGCCTATCACATGGTTAGAAGAAACTGGGTGGGTAGACTACATGGTTATATATAACCATAAATATAGTCTTTATTTTCACGAAGATCCCTATTGCACAGTTGGTGCATGATTTCCCTGACATTGTTGCCTAACTGGGCGAGTTTCCCCTCTACTCTAGGTACTCATCCATGGTTTACACATGTTTTGGAAAACTGTGCAGACAAAGCATGCACATGAATTTTTTTTGGTAATTTTAAATTTTTACCCTTAATGATCATATTAAGCCTTTATTCTTACCTAACACTATTTCAATTTGATATAATGCCCATTTTCTCTTATTTTTTATCTTTTTAAAGGTCTGAGCTTAGGGTCATGAGATCTCCTTCACCTGTAATATGTTCAATCTTTTTTTTTTGTCTCATTGGACGTGCAACAGTAAATACTCAAGTCCTTTTTATCGGTTCTTCATCCCTCTTTCTAAGGACCTATCTATCATGGAGTAAGAGTTTTTTTATTTTTCTCTTATATACTCCATTCTATGACTAATTAGAAAATAATATTCGATGTATAGAATCATACAAGCCTAAGGTGGGTGGTCTATAACTCATCCCTATGGTTTGTTGATTTGGGATTTGTCGTTTGCGGCTCGCCGATTTCGTCGAGTTCCATTAATTGAATTTATATTCCATACTTATAATCATTTGAACTATATTGGTTTTATATTTCAAAATATGTGATGAATTGTTAGTGATTATGCTCAAAACTCCATCAATACCGTGTATATTTTTTTACATAACTACGAATTTATTTTTTTGACACATTTGAGTTATTGTTAAGGTGTGCCTTGGAATTACCTTTTTAAGTGAAAGATTCCCTATATTAAATGTATTTATTTAAATTTTGAATTGAATAATGGAAAGTTCCATATATGCTCACCACATGACCCAACTAAGGTAATTGCTTCAATTTGATAATTAAATGTGAAATGGAAATTTGTATATATACTAAATATTTTAATAGGCCTTTTTAAATGTAATAGAATAAGATGACTCATGTGCATATAACCCATTAAAAAGTTAACAGAAAGTATCAAAGTGGAAAATGACTCCGGAAAATGAATTTAATGGATTAAATGAATGGTTTTGTGCTACTTTTCCATGTCACACTATTTAATGGTAAGGCTTGAACCAAATAGAATTATTTTTCTATTAAGACTTTATTTGTGATTTCATGCTCAATTCGCCATCTCACACTAATGAATGGTGATAGATTTAACCTTATGAAATATTACATGACAACATTCTCAAATAAGTGTGTCCAAACTCGATATCACCCTGAATTCTATATGGAATTCTTTGAGCACTCAGGAACCCTATTTTGATTTAAGGATGTGGATCGTGTTGGTTGATACCAACTTGGAACTTGATTCTTGTGTGTTCTTGGATGACCTGTATTTTAGTGTAGGATCCCTTCAATAATATTATAGGATTCCTTGTATACACTCCTTGGATTCGTCATTAAAAAGTAGGTTATAGGGTTCAATCCCATCGGGACTAGTCATTACATTTCTAGGTTTAAACTTTGTTGAACTCATTGAAGTCATTATGCATATTATTGGGGAATTCCTTGTATTATGCTCCATATAATACGCTCTTTCCCTTAACCTCACTATAGTCATTAATTTGTTAGAAACCCTTGGGGTCTACGTTGCCTTGTATGTAATCTTGTAACATCATTATTTATTATCATTATAGGTTTAATTGTAACATCATGGAATATTTACTAAGGTGTGACTTATTTATACCCTAGTAATAATCAAATAATTAATTGGTTACTTGTTAGGACAACATCTGAGGGATGAAGTAGGTACTTTGGAATTTAGTTACATTATACTACTTTACATATATATGAATTCACTAAAATTATTATATTTCTATTATAGGGGACTGATGTTATAGGCAATGTTGGTGGTGGCCCACTGAGATTTATCTCACACCCTCTCTGATAAATGTTTGGAACCTAGGGTATATTTCATTAATGAAGGTGTTGATAATGGGAAGAATATGACTTCAAACGCTTCATTGATTATTTTTTTAGGATGGATCATGATAGGAGATAACTGAGCCAAAGCTCAAGATGCTTTGGATATTCTTTTCATTTACTTTATTCATTTGTGGAACATGTTATGCATGTTGTCTTATATACATGTTTTCCAATATTCTAGTGAAATAAAATATCATCATCAGTTGTTCCAAATAATTTTGTTATTAATACCATTGTATATTTATTACTTTAGTCTTCTTACACTATTTACTTATATTTATTCTTCTTCTTTACCTCTGTTATTATTTATCTGATGTCCTACACTCTTGTAATAAGGGTATAGTCTTCCCACAGACAAACCCAAGCCCTCACTGCTAGTCAGCAACCTCTAGTATTTGGGGAGATATGCTTGAGTCCATGTGTCCAACCTAGCTTGTGGCACCTATTAAGTGGCATCCGGGACGAGGACATCACACAGTGGTATCAAAAAAGGTTTTCCTTTATTTATTTTCTATTTTGAGACAATATATTGGATATTAATAATGTTATGGGACTTGGTCAAAATCCATGCATGGGCGTCATGATCCCATGTTTGGGGTAAATTCAAAGTCACCCATAATATAATTTTTACTATTTTTCCAATTACAATTGATATCATTTTACCATTAGGTGATGCACATTTAGTGTGGTGTTTTTTATTATTATTATGATATATATTATATTGCATCCTTAGATCAATGAGATAAGGGTAGTGAGAAATTTTGAATGCATCATATTGGAACCTAGAATTTTCTTGTCATCCATTTTTCCATTCCATAGAGGTGCATTTCACTACATTCATTTCATGATATGACCGTGACTATTGAATGATGTTGTAATAGTTAAATAACGCTTTTGATATTCCTTAGTTTTGATTCAGTGATCACTTATATTATTTCAGGAGGTGTATGGGCCCTCGTGGGTTGGGATGAGTAATTTTCCAAGTCAACCAACTATGATATAAATAAATGGGTTTTACATTCAGGGATAAGGTGTATGGGAACCAATTTAATGGAAATAATTATCCATTATAAATTTTAACATGACAACTAAAATGAAATGGTTGCATGTCCTTATACATCATTGTCATATTTTTTAAAGGTAAATGAGTAATCCTATAAATTATATGTAAAATGAAATGAAACATATATTTAATAACTTACATATATTTGGTCGTGTATGAAGGTAGTTGGGGGAGTATACCATGATTATTGATCCATTTCTTGTTGAGATTCAGTATGGGTTCTATCTATCCACATGAAAATTTTTCTGATGTGTGCTCTTGAAATTTGTATACCAATGCCACCACGATGTCCTTATATAGTATGCCAGGAGGGTGGAGATGACCATGCTCCAGATGTTGTGGCCCCTGAACCTCTAGGAGGGCCACTTATATAACCTCCTATTTTACATTATCTTTGAAATTATTCCAATATACCTGATTGATTCCTAAGTATGGTGCAGTCCATGCAAGGTTCTACACGATTTGCACATAAGATGGATAATATGACTTGTTCATTATAGCAGAAGCATCCATCTACATTCTTTGGGCATGGAGGTGAATAGGATACTGAGTAATGTATTGAGGCCACCAACTTATATTTGATCATAGGGAGACACCTCCAGTGTTGAGGATAAAAATTTTCACATACATGTTTAGTTATTTGTATAATAATTTGTGAGATGTGATTACCTATGATTTTATTCATCAGGGCATGTTATGGGTTGATTTCTAGAGTTCTTTTTATGATTTGTTCTTTCCAATGAAACTGAGAGATGACATGGACAGATAGTTTATTCATCTCAAGTAGGGTTCTATATCAGTTATGGATTATTCAACATGATTCATTGAATTATAATACTTTGCATCACTTCTAGCTGGTTATGAGATTTAACATGCAAGACGCCTTGAGGATGGGCTTGTGTACGTAATATGTACGTAGCTGAATGTCCATCACCTACCATCTTTTTTTGAAATATTCTATCAGTATCTTATCACTAATAAAAACTTGAGGGATAACAATATTACTAGGCATAGATGATCAGTTCAGTGGTAGTCCAGTAGTTCTCCCTATGGAAAGAAACATTCCCACTAGGTTTCTCATCAGGTAAGTGACAACCAGAGTACTAGTTTTGATAACTCTATGGTGTTTCATCAGTGTCAAAAATTGGGCCACATGAAGTATCATTGTGATAGATTCCGAATGGATTATCAGTCTTGTAGTCATATGGAGAATCATCATATATTATTTAGTAATTTTCTACTAGATTCGAGTGGAAAAGGATTAGTACTGGCTCCAAATTCAAGAGCGGATTATTTTGTGTCGCGCCAAGTGGGGAGTAGGAATAATACTAGAATTACAGGTAAGTAAGAGGTTTTGGTCATGGTATCCAGACCCCTGATCAACATCAATGCAAACTAATACGATAGTAATGTGGTAGTCGAGCTATTCCATATGTTCTTCGATCAGGATAGTTTCCTGAACTTCAGTCAATAAAGAAGGATCGGGCTATGGGGTCATCTACAATACAATAAACTATTCAAGTGGCATCTACTATAGTATATTCTTTATTTGATATAGGAGTTTAAAACTTTTTTTATGTATTTATCTATTTTGTAATATCTTGATCTCAAGATACAAAATTATTATGGTGTAATGACCCTAGATACACAATTAGGTTTGTGGTCAGACAACATACTCATAGTAGGGATTGTCCCCCTATAGTTTGCAGTTACCCTTGCTTATGGATCCCCTTTTTCTAAAGATTATAGGAATCTATGTCATTATAAGGATAAATTGGTTGGTTATTATAATGATTTTTTAGAATGTTATCACTATATGGAATCTTTTACATCACAAGAGTGTAGCAGTTATTTTCATAAGGGTTCGTGGGATATTCAGGCTGGAAGAGTAGGTCCAATCTGTCGTAGGATCGGTGGTGTGACCACACAGATTGAAAATATCTTAATAGTCGATCATGTTTTATGTTAATATGATGTCCTTCCATCAGTATATTGTTTTAGGGATCTTTTTTATGAAGATTTTTTTGGCTTAACTCAATACAGGGAGGTAGAGTTTACAGTTGAGCTGGTTCTGGAAGAATCATCAATGTTCATTCCTCTATATAGGATGGCACATAATATGATCTAGGAACTCAAGAGGAAGTTAGAGTATCCATAGGACAATGGTTTTATACAACCCAGTACATCCTCTTGGGCTCCTCTTAGGATTTCACCAATAAGTTGGATTGAACCTTATGTCTATGAGTAGATTATAGAAGGTTTAAGTAACATATGGTGAAGTTGTGGTCTCCATTATCTCAAATAAAAGATATCTTCATCCAGCTCCAAGGAGATGGGGTCTTCTCAATGATCGACCTGAGGTCAGGATATCACCAAGTGCGAGTAAGTCCATCAGATATACCTTGTACAAGATTAGGTATGGGGTACGATCTATAGGAGTTCTGTGTTATGGAATTCAGTATTATGAATGTGCCAACCATTTTCAAATATTAATAAATAGGGGTTTCCATCCCAATTTTGATTAGATTGTAACATGATTTTTTGATTACATCTTGGTGTACTCTCACACTTGTTGTGACCATGACATGCACATTGAGATCATTCTAAGTACACCAAGAGAGCATAATAGTTATGCTAATCTTTCAAACCACGTGCATTGAATACATGCGGTGAATTTAGTATTACATTTCATGATGATCAGGAAATCTTGGCACACGATAAGTCGGAGAACACGTCATGTTTCTCATATACACAACATGTAATCCATTAGTCAATAAAGGTCAATGTATCTTCGTAGAGGGATAACCTGACTGGTGGCCATGAAACTCTAAGTCCACATGTTGTGTTTCCCTTAAACATTCCATGTACTTAAATTTTTCTGGGGGACATATACACATAGAGTCCCCAAGAACGCATCTCCGATAAAAGGTGAGAAACTTACACATCATGTTGTTAGCTTGTACATAACATGTGATTTTTCAAAATTTCATGAAATTAAAATTAATTTAATATACTTTGTAAACCTTATCAATAAGTTCTTGCATGCAGTTGTTATGTTGATATGTCACACCTTGTGATGAGTATGTATATATATATATATATATCGGTGTCTGTGTGTCTGTGTGTTTAATTAATTTATGTGTAATATTCATATATTCATATCATGAATGAGTCGTATTGCATTTATTACTCTGTGTTCACTGAAGCATAACACATGAATGAAAAATCATGTAATATATGTAATCATTAAGTTTATAGTACATGTCATGGAAGTATATGATAATTCATTTATACCATATGTCCAAAGAGTAAATTATATACGAGTATAATACATGTCGGGTAGTTATAAATGGGTACTCACCATGCATCATCCAAGGTAAATTTATGTACATAGTTAAAGTTAAAAAAATTATTTATTTATTATCTGATTATTATGGGAGTGGATCTCAAGGAAATCCAGATGATAATTAAGATAAACAAATTGATTAATTAGAGAAGATAATTATTTTATTCAAGCATGATTTATATTAAATAAGAACAATTAAGAATTAAAAACTAGTTTTATTAAATGTTTAATTATTTTCATTCTAAAGGATGATCCTGAGCATAGAAAAAAAATTATTTTGATCGGTTTCAATAAATTTATTATTAAATTAAATTTTTTCCTTATTTTCTATCTATCCTCTTATTATGTAATTACATTTGTACGGATGGTTTATTTTCTATAAACCCCTTCCACTCACATGTGTGTGAGTAAACGAAAATGTAATGGATAGAGCTCCCAAGATAGTGTATTCAGTTCAATTCTAGAGAATAGTGGATTCCAATCCATGCAAGATACATAGGTGGATAAGAGGAAATCTTCAACATGAACCTTAATTGGTTCAAAATGTTTTTTTACTTTAGGATGATGATCAGTTTATCATTCTCTAGATAAAAATTCCATTTGTAAAATATCCTGATCATACTACATTATTATTTTATTTAAATCATGTTTCATGGTTATTTCATTTTGGATGTTTTGTTATGATCACATGAATTAATAAATTTACAAGAAAGAAATATGGAAGTAAAGTTAAATTTCTTCTATGTAAATATTATCTATGAAATGGTTAATCACATAAGTAAATTCCCTTAAAATTAACAAACATGCAATAAAGCCAATAAAGTTAAATTTATGAATAAAGGATACAATCCATCAATGGTATATATTTAATCGGTATATCCTTCTAATAATTTTATGCAAATTGAAACGTAATTCAAAATTCCTGACCATCCAATGTTTTGGTACTTATAATTATCATGGAATTATGATATGAAGTTTTCGGTCAAATTTACATAGTTCACATAAAGGTTTGACAAACAAAAATATGTCTTTGTGAAAGTGAGTAAATATTTGTTAAAATCCAATTTAAAGATTTTAGGATGCGGGAGTCAACTCAAAAAAACAATTAAATTTGAGTTATTTCAGTTTTAATTTGGAATTCCACTTTATAAACATTCAAGTTTCTTGACCTAACATTGTTAGGGTAATATGAATGGTAATATAGATCCTTTAAACTAGAATGTACAAGAAATAGGATATTCTGAATTCAATGGAGAGTTTCGTTATATTTCAATAAAATAGTGGTAGATTAATAAATATAATATTTATTTGATTAAATTTTATCAAATAATGTAATAAACATTTTCTCATAATATTTATATAAACCGTAATAAAATGACTTCAAACATATCACTACCATCTATACTTGATAAGGATAAACTTCTCCCCAACACAAATTTTCAAGAGTGGATGAGTCTCTTACGTGTTATCCTTCTCCATGAAAGGAAGTATGTTCTAGAATAACCTATTTCTGATGTTCCTAGTAAAGAGTCTAGTAATGGACATTTATCTCACTTTTAGAAACATTAAAATGATTCCATATATGTTCATTGTTTCATGTGATCATCCATGATCAATTTTCCTTTGAATAAACACGAGGACATGGATTAATATAGCCTGATGTCTCACCTTCGGGATCAGTATCATGAGATGCAAACACAAGAGAGATATGGGATATCAAATTATTTATTTATAACTAATATTATAGATTTTTTTCCATTTATGCCTCATATATTGAACATTACTTGAACCATTGAAGGCATAGACATTTTAGGAATTCAAATCCCGGATTTGTTGCACATAAATCGCATACATTCAACACTACCCAATATCTTCTCTAATTATCTTATTTATTATAAAATTTGAAATAATGATATGTGTTTTTTAAAACATTTTACTTTGAATAACCATGTTGGTAAGTACATATGGCAGGAAAAACCCATTATCCATATGGTGAATAAGAAAAGGAATAACATGGAAATTGGCCCAA
Source organism: Viscum album (assembly GCA_963277665.1). NCBI lineage: Eukaryota > Viridiplantae > Streptophyta > Magnoliopsida > Santalales > Viscaceae > Viscum > Viscum album. Next base: position 508,219,103 of record OY728146.1, read on the forward strand.
TACTCGTATCAAGTCTAAATCTCTCGAACATTTTCCTTCCAATAAGTGGATGATCTGGGGGAAGGGCAAGGAAAATGAGGTTGTATGTTTTTCATGTGGAAATCAAGGCTATTAGAATAGGAACTACACAATGAAGCAAGAGGAAGAAAATGTTACCCACATTATTGGGTGTAGTCTTTCAATATATACACATTATGTATTACATATTGATTATGGTTATCACATATATATCAAAATGTGGGATCCAAGTATATTTTGAAATATTTCTAGAGGGGAGGTGGATTTGTGATATGTTAATTGTTCAAGAATGGCTACTATATCCATTGGTGACTACTACCGTTCATTTCTAATGGTAATGATTTTGGTATTAAATGATTGTGATTATGTACCAATGGTTACCAAGAACATAATTTTGTAATCATTCCAATATAAATATGGCTTTATTTTAAATTTTTTAAATAAAAGATTACTCTTTAATAAAGACAACATATGTTATGGTATATGACATTTAAATAACATTTTTTATATATAAAATAATAAAAACCAATTATTGGAAATTGATAAGGAATCGTGTTCACACGACTCATAAAACACCTAGATATTGTATCATTGACTTCATAATGTAAACGATATATATTTGAAAAAGATCTATCAACATGTTCATTTAGGCTCCTTTAATCTAAAACTAGTTCAAATTTGTCTCGTTTTTTTACAAGAAAAACGACAAAACTGCCATTCGATTAAAATAATGAAAGGTCTATAGAGATTATACGATTGGTGCACACTAAACTGTGAAGACCATTTCTAGTAGAATCTATAGGTGGCTATTATTACTTCATAACTTTTACTGATGACTTGATTAGATATGGTTATGTTAACTTTATGTGGTATTTTTATGATTCCTTTGATAAATTCAAAGAATTAATTAATGATGTTGATAATCAACTTGTAAAGTAAGTAAATATTCATTAATTGGATTGAGGTGGTGAATATAGTAAGCAAGTTTTCATTGAAATTATATGGGAGTCTAAGATTCTATCTCAACTAAATCCACCTTGTACACCATTGTGGATTGGTGTCTGTGAAAGGAGGAAATATACCTTATTAGCAATGGTACTTTCAATGATGAGTTATAAAGATCTCCAATTATCCTTTTAGGGATAATCATTTCAAAATACAACATATACATTAAACCGAGTACCTATTAATGTAGAAAATGTAATTCCATTATATTTATAGAGTAGAAAGAAACCCATTTTGTTGCATGCACATGTATGAGGTTGTGATGTTTTTTTAAGGCCTTCTCAAGTAACAAACTAGCATGCTAGGGAAGAAAGTGTACCTTTCTAGGGTATCTAAAAAAATCCAAGTTATACTACCTATACAGCTCATCAAAAAAATTTGATTTTTTCTAGACTAACTATCATTCTTAAGGGGGATAAAAACTTCCAAAAATATAGTGAGGGGAAGATTGTACTAGATGAAGATGATGTTCATGATACACAAAGGTTGTTAGAGGAATATATTCCACAGGTCCCTATGGAAGTCATAGTTCCTAAAAAATAAGTACTACATAGAACCACAATAGAGGTAAGGGAATTTGAGAGATATGGTTTTGTAGTCACCATATAAGGTGACTCAATATTCATTAAAAATGATGATCCACTCTCGTACATAGTGGCTGTCGAGAGGGTAGAAGCTACCAGATAGAAAGTGTCCGTGAATTCTAAAATGGATTCCATGTATCCTAACTATGTCTAGGTTCTTGTTAACGCTCCATTTTATTTTAATCTCTTACGGTAAAAATGGGTATTCAATATAAAACTTGACATGAAAGGTAAATTAAATACCAATAAAGAAATTATTTCGGCTGTAGAGTATAAACAGAATCAATTAATTGACTATATTGAAATATTTTCACTATATTCCATGTTTAATTCCTTCATAATTCGACATTGTATAGTATCCTTATAGGACTATAAAATTTGGTATTTGGATGTCAAAAATGATTTCATTATTGATAACTATTAATAAGATGTCTATATGACACAACCGGTTGGGTTTGTGGATCCACGTGAAAGGATTTTCAAGTTAAAAAGATCCATTTATGGACTGAACCAAACATCTAGTTCTTGAAACATTCAATTTGATAATTATTTAGAAGAATTATTTTCATAAAGAATGAATGGGATCCATGTGTTTAGAAGATTATTATTAATAATTCAGTTGTTATCCTCATAGTATATGTTAAGGACATATTACTTATTCGAAACAATATACAAGTCATACAATCTATTAGGGACTAGTTTAAAAAGTGGTTCTCAATGAAGGAAATTGGTGAAGATGCCTATATTAAAGAGATGATGATCATTCATGATAGATACAAGAGGCATATTAGACTAATTAAACCTATATACATTGACTAGATACTAAATTGATTTAGTATAGTAAAATACAAGAGGGTATTTGTTCCATTTTAACTTTGTTTACATTATTCTAAGAAAATGGATCCTCAGACAAAAAAAAAGAGAATGATATCATGAGTAATATCCCATATCAATCAGTGATAAGATCAATTATGTATGAAATTTTATGTACTAGATTTTATGTTTCTTATGCATTGAACATGGTAGGAAGATATCAAGTTGGTCTAGGAGAACAACATTCCCCACTCTTAACGATATCCTCAAGTATTTGAAATGAAATAATGATATGTTCCTCAAGCATGTAGGAGATGACGAACTATTCATTAGGTGTTATGCTGATTATAGTTTTAAAACTCACTAGAATGATATGAAGTCACTAACATGGTATGATTTCTGTCTCATTGGAGGAGTTGTGAGATGGATGAGTTTAATTCATATTTTTTTTTTCTAATTCAAAAGTGATGTCTAAGTATCTAGCGAATTTTTATGTCTCCCCAAGAGATATATAGATATGTAACATTTCTTAGGATTATGATGTGGAACCTAGAAGGAAAGAACATATCACATTGTATTGTGATAATACTGCAGTAGTGACTCTTGAAAAAGATCCAAGGTCACACACACATAAAAACATATAGTCTAGAATTATCGCCTCATAAAGAATTTTTTATAAAATGTGTGAATTTTATGTAAAGAATATTTCCCAAAATAATCATTTGGTATAATTAATGACTAAAGGACTATCTTAGAAGAATCATGAATATCATGTGAGAGCTAGCAAACTGAATGTTGTTAAGAGTTTTATCTAGTGAAAGTGGTAGTCTATTAGAGTTAGTTCGGTATAATAAACTCTGGTATACTTTTTGATAACCTTTATTCATATTTTTCAATATAAATACACTCCATATCACATAATTATTTTTCTTATATATGACATAGTATGTGATAATGTCCTAAGAGTAACTCTCGCACTGAAATCTCATAGCAGTTCCCCGCTATGATGAGAACCAAGAAGACCATTGATAATATTCTTAAAGATATATTATATAGTCAGATGATATCATTTGAGGGGAAAAACGATACATGCTACCAAGGTTGGAAACTCATAAGACATTGAGGAACCTTATCATGGTGTACACCCTTGGTAATATCTTGTATAAGATATTATGAGAACGAGACCCACCAGTTGGAAATCCACTTCTATATGTATCATTGGATTTTATTATCTACGAATGTGTGTATTCATAATTAGACTTTAATATTATTATTAATTTTTATTATAATATTCTTTCATTGAGGTATTGACAATAATTGAGAAAAATTACGTTCGAGGTGAGGTAAGATATATTGGGTGCATCATGAGTAAAATTACATAAATGATTAGTGTGAGGAAGGATTTGTACCTTCTTTTCTTTAATATAAGTTGATATCTTATGCCATTTTATGGAAATTATATATCACAAATAAATCATTATCCTAGCGTTTTATAGAAAAATTTGATTTCTAAAAAGTCAAATAATGTGAAATCAACGTTTATGGAACCAACGTCCAACCATCCAGAATATATATATCAAGATAAATGAATTATATTAACCATTAAGCATCTAGATGAGCTATAATATCATAATAAAAGTAACTTTTTTCTTTATAGGTTCCTTGTCATTATTCTAAATGATACCCTTGGACTTTAGGCGGCTTCACCTAATGTCACAATGATAGAGGCCTAGTGGGTCACCCACTATATGTATCCAAAATCTTAGTTAAATGATATATTATTGTTTATTAATTTAAAATTTGATTAAATATTATTCCTCCATGTGGTTTAAAAATTATTAATGTATGTTTGATAGTATATATCATGTCACCAGTAATTCGATAGAATATTATGTGAGAAGAATATTTATTAATTATCTATTTTCTATTTAGTGAATATATGATTTATTTATTTTTTGGGGAATAATGTAGCGGTATCAATTTATTAAATAAATATTCATTATTAAAGGAATGGTAAATATTGCGATGTAATGGTGGAAATAGTTTTTAGTTCCTAAAAGAAAAAAAAATAATATTATTTGATAAAATAACAATTAATTTAATTGACAAGTTATGGAAATGTTGATAAAATAATAATAATAATAATAATAATAATTTATACATGGGGTTTCATAAGGGAATAAATAAATAATAACGGAATCTCGTCCAAATATTTATTTCTATCCCAAGAGTAATATAAACCCAATTATATTATTTTCCATGTTACCCAATTCATTTTTTTTCATGAAAAATGAATTCTAATCATTCTCTCGAATCCTTAGAGAGATCCCTTATCCAAGAATGCTTCCAAGAATGGGGGGAGATATTCACCCACCTCACACTATCAAGTCATGATAGGTCAAGGAGAATGCATTGGATGTGATTCTCATGGCTATCAAAGGAAAATAATGTAAGTTATAGGATATATCATGGTAGCACTAACAGATTCCTTCGACGACGTTCAAAAATTTGTGGAACACTTGTGGATCACCAATAGAGATAATATGCTCTTGATTCCAAAATGTCTTGTGGATCAATTTTTCAGAAAATAAAAACAATATGAATGTTTTTTATGGTTTTCCAAATTGTCACATGTTATTTTTATTAAAATTAACTTCCTTTTTTTATGAAAATAGACACTTTGAGTTATACAGATCACACCATGTTTCAGATTGAGTTGTAGATTATTCTTGTACATTAGAAATGACTTTGGAATAATTTTCCTAAAGTATAAATGCAATTTTAACGAGTTTGACTAGTTTTTTGTATGCCATTTGTTCTTTTAACTAAAATTATTGTCAATTTAATAAAAATAGACCCACATGTAATTATTCCTATAACACCATGCATTGGATTGAGGAAAATTAGATTTATACATGTCAGAAATAAATTTTGGATTTTTTTATAATGTATCAAAAAAATTTGAATGTTTTTTTCATTGGTTTGAGTATGAGATTTGGCATGTTTACTAAAAGTAATGTCAATTTTAAATAAAACAAACACATGAAATCATACATTTCACACAATTTGTCGGATGGAGGTGTAGAAGATTAATACACATCCCAAATTACTTATGGATTGTTGTATTAAATTATCAAAATAATCTGAATGTGTATTCTTAGTTTCATGTATGTCACTTGTTATTTTTACTATAATTAATGAAATTTGTAAATAGAAATACACACTTAGAGTTATACAGGTCACTAAATACATCATATTGACGAGTGGTTGATTCCTACAAATTAAAAATTACTTAAGAATTGTTTTAAAAAAGTATCAAAACAATAAAAATGGGGTTTATTAGTTTTTATTATGTATATTTTTAGTTTAACAAAAAATTAATGTCTATTTTAAACAAATATACACACATTGAATTTTACCAGTCACACCATGATTCAGATTGATATGAGGATAATTCTTACACATCCCAAATGACTTATGCATAGTTTTCCTAAATTATCAAAATAATCCTAATGAATTTTCCTTGTTTTTAGTATGTCACTCATTATTTTTACAAAAAATAATGCTAATTAAAAAGACACAATTAAGGTTATAGTGGTCACAAATTGAGTCATACTGAGGTGGGGATGATTCTTACACTTTAAAATTTTCATATAAATTATTTTTATAATTTTTTAAAATAATCCAAATGAATTTTCTCTATTTTTAGTATGTCTGTTGTTCCTTTTACTAAAATTAATGTCAAAATTAAACTAATAGACACACATGGAATTATACCGGTCACACCATGCATTGGATTGAAGTGAGGATGATTAATAAACATCAAAAATTACATATATATAATTTTTATATGGTATAAAAACATATCAGAATGTGTTTTATTAGTTTCGATATTTTCACATGCATTTTATTATTAAAATTTCATTTTAAAGTAAAAAACACACACTTTGAGTCATACTGGTCAAATAGTGTGTCAGTTTGATGTGAGACTACTTCCTACCAGTCAAAAATTACATAATAAACGTGGTTATAAATTATTAAGATTATAAATGTGTGTTTCATTATCTATTATTGAGTGAAACGTTTTGTACTAAAATGTTAATTTTATACTGATAAGGGACACTCTGACATATATCAGGATCATCATGTATCTGATTGAGGTGTGGCTAAATTTTACATGTATAAAATAGAATATGTTTAATTTTATTAAAGTATAAATACAATATTAATGTTTTTCTAGGTTTTATAAATGTGAGTTGTCTTTTTTACTAAAACTAATGTCAATTTTAAATAAAAAGACACACTTAGAGTCAGACCTATCACACTGTGCATCCTATTAAGGTTAGGCTAATTCCTAAACATATAAAAGGAAATATGGATCATTTTACTAAATAATAAAAACAATACAATTTTGTTTGATCATTTTTGTATATGTCACTCTTCTTTTTTACTAAAAATTCATTTAAAATAGAAAACATGATGTTTGAGTCATATCGGTCACATCATTTATTGGTTTGACATCATACTAATTCATTCACATCAAAAATAAACTATTAAACTGTTTAATAAATTATCAAGACTATGTGATCATTATTTATAATTTTTCATTGATTTGCACTTTTTGAATTAAAAATTTAAGTTTAGACTGATAAAATACACTTTGAGTCATATGAAGCCCATAAAGTATCTAATTAGGTTGAGGTTGATTACTACATGTAATAAAAGTCTTATGGGTCATTTTAATAACGTATCAAAACATTAATAATGTTTTTTCGTAGTTTTGAGTAAGTTATTTGTATTTTTTATTAAAACTAAAGTAAATTTTAAATAAAAAAGACGCTCTTTGAGTCATACTGGTCACATAGTGTGTTTGATTGGGTTCCAGGTAATTACTCCATGTCACAAAATCATAGAAAAATCTCAACTCCCACTGTTATCATGATTTACATTGAATTTCTTTGTCAAACAAGAAAATATGTATATCGAGTCGATGTTATTAGATGAAAAAATATGCAATATTGGAAGTTAGATAAAAATGGAAATGGAAAGCATGGTAACATTGGGAAAAAGGAACATAGTATCAATTTTGTGCCTTGTGGAAGATATTTAAAATCAAAATATGAAATCCCAAAAGATATATTAAATAACAAATAATGTATTAGATAAAAATTATAATGAAATTTAATTACAAATATTACATAAAATGTTGAAAAAATTAATTAATTAAGTATTAGGAACTCACCTTTTCTTGATGGTTTTATAAATTATTGACCCATTTTAGTGTTGTAATTTTCTAAGTTGTAGTCTCTAATGAGCCTAACAAGCATCAAAGAAACCACCCCAACTACAAACAAAGAATCCACTTGAATAAAAAACCAATTATTATGGGAGTAATACTAAAAAATATAAATTTAAAAATAATAAAAAACAATTCATAACATATATAGAAGTCATATATTCATGTTATTTGTGTACATTCTTATCTTAGGTATATCAACAATTAATTTCTAATAAAAACTATCGCATCTTGTGAATATCAAAATATTCTAAATTCATTGTAGTACTATAAAAATAAAAATGAAAAACTAATTAATAAATATTTTAAATTATATAATAATTATATTAAGAAATACCTCTTCAGGGATACTAGTTTTTTTATGGAACATAAGCACTATCATAAATTTACAAACTAAATAACCTTAATATTTTCCATTCGTTTTATTTGGAAACTTTAGATACATTTATAAAAATAAGTAATTTGTTTTGATACACATTTGGATAGTGATATATTATTATATATACCATAGCATATCTAAATGTGTAAAACTTTTCAGGCCCCTTATGTGCATGTATTTTCTTCAAGTGATGAAATGAAAGATATTTAAACATCAACCTATTATAATATAATTGTAATGCGCCGACACCAATTACCCAGATTCAGTGCATTATTACAAAACATTGGCATGATTACAAGGAATGAAGTCCCGATGGACCGATCAGTTTAGCAGTCTTGGAAAATAGATTACATACATGAATGTTACATTGCACATTAAGACATACAAAACAACATAAATAATCTTTATGAACACCATTATTACCTTGAATTAACCATGTATATCAATCAAAATACACTTCTTGGAATCCTGGGAAAAATAAAACATTGAAAGGGGTGAGCTCAAACGCTAAGTAAGGGTAAGCAATACAACGGAAACTTTCATAAATAAGAATAAACATTAAAGGAAATGTATAACTAAAACAAAAGCTTTTTAAACTTAAACTTCAGCATCATATGGAAAAAATAAAATGAAATAATTCAATTTACTTATTCATATGGATATTCTACTAGTCCAATAATCACATGCAATATCACTAACAACTTTCATAATGATGAAATGCATAATTCCCGACTATCATAACCACATAGCCAAGGCCTCGTGCCAAGACTACAAATAATATTTTGTCAATGACTCATGCCAAGACACTAGTTTGTCTCATGAGACCTACCGAAGCATCGAGGAGCTATAGCGAGCTCCACTCGTCACTTACTATGTCCAATGCATTGCTCATATGAATAGGTTTAAACATAAAATAAACATTCGTATTAAAACAAGCATACGAAATGTCAAAACTTTATCCATAAACCATGAATGGTATAAAAATAACACATCCACAATCAAACATATCAAAAAACCTTCAATGAAAGTTTTGTATAATAAATCAAATTCAAATAAGCTTAAAATCCATCAAAGGATGTTGAGATAGATGAAAATGATGAGTAAAAATTTTTGAGAGAAATATCCTTTTTGTACAAATATTTAGAAGTCACACATTTATAAAGGAAGTAATTTAAAAGAGATTTTTGAATCAAAGTGTCCCATACGACTTTTAATATTTTGAAAATAATTAACATTTAAAAACATTCATGTCCATATAATTTAATCCTTAAAAACATTTTGAAAACATGGACATTAATTAAAAATATATAGAAATATAAATCATTAAAACATTTGAAATTCTTATCTTGATAAAGTGTACCTTTAAAAATCCTTAAAATCCTTAATTTGAAGTCATTTTTATGAAAAATCGACATGGATGAAAAAAATTCCTAGTAAATACTTACACATAAACAATCTCGAATAATAATGAGATTGAAGAATTAACCCTTACCAATTTGGTAACGTACGAAACATACAACCCATGAAAGGGGTATCATATAATGAATATATAATTACACATACATTAAAGTGTATTACACCAAGAATACAATTATGGGCATTACATACACCACACAAAATGTAATAGTGGCAATATGGCATGAATCTCATGGGAATAAGGAGTGAGATGAAAACCCCTTACCTTGAACTTTCCTTTAGTCGAGGGTACGTTTAACCTCATGTACGAAAATAGGAGTATGTTATTAAATTATACCAGAACCATATTAATATTTATGATATCATACATGATTCATTTATGACTTTATACTTCGCATTTAATAATAATTTCCATGTTAAATTAACATTTCGGGTAATAATCGCTTTCTTTATCGTAAGTGTTTTACTTGTTACTCTTGATTGTATCACTTAGATCATGATTTAAATACTTCTAGAATATAAAACATGATAAATATATCATATATATTTATAATATAAATATGTATAATAGACATATATATGAAATGGAAAACACAGTTTATGGATACGGTAGTCCGTACGTAAGCATAAACGTTGTTTCTGTTTTCATATAGTATTGAACAGAAGTGAGTGAATAAGGTATTTGTAAGTACATGAATAAATATATATATATAAATATATATATCTCCAGTATCATTATTATGAAATATATTACATACTTATTAGTAATATATATTTTCATAATCGTTGATTAATGGTGAACTGGGAAATGAATCTCATCGCGTCGTGGAGACGGTATTCCGTACGTACGCACGAGCAAAAATATCATTCTTTTATTATTAAAATAATACATATTTTGATGTTATATCATATATAAAGCATCATTATAATGTTATATTTATTATTTGAATGAATTATACATCATTATTATAACCCTCTAAATAATAATATATTGAATAACAACTACACCACAACGTGGAGATGGTAGGTCTTACGTACGCACATATGGTGACATGTCATTCAAGGGATGAATATAATAGTGAATTTGATTGTTCCATAATTATAATAACATCGCAGTATATATAATATACTAGAGTTATTATTTTAGAATTGAAATAACAAGGAAAGAATAAGTTGAAGAAGGAAGGAACTTTAAAGAGGGTGGTGAACACATTACCTCTTCTTCGGGTTCTTCCTTTTGATTTGATTAAAAGGGCTACTTAGGATGGATTTCTGATCAATCTAGGGCCTGTAAGATGAACTGAGGTAATTTTAGATAGTATTTTGGTAGGGTTTTGTCGAACCAAAAGTCTTTTAAGGTGTGAATAATTGGTTAGAAGTTGGGTCCTTTTATAAGGGGGATGAGGGGCTCTTTAAGAAAAAAATTAAAGTATTAATTTATAATAAATTCATATTCAGTTTATAATGGCTAAAAAGTGGATTATTTAAATTTTGAGGTTGCTATGGGTCATAAACAACTGAACAAATAGGTTTTATACAGGTTTGGGTCTCTATATTAACCTTATCTTTTAGTTTTAACTCTTAGTTAATTAGTTGAACAATTACCAGGTCACTTTGTATTTTTATATTATATAGTTAATAAACATACTATATACATCCAAGAGACACCCCATTGGTCCATTAATGATACAAATAACATGATATAAGTCTCTTGAACAAACCATAGATTTTTAGTAATTCAATATTAATTAATAATATAATATTTGTTTTAAAAACGCTTCTATGTCAATTTCAACACTATTCAATTATTTATTTTTTAAAAAATTATAACAGAAGTATTACTTCAAAAAAAGTTAATTAAATCAATCCTAACATGTCATATTAACCTATAAAATTAGTTTAATTCATTAAAAGCCTCAAATTATATTTATTTGAGTGTTTATAATATCAGTTATATTATTTTTTCTCTATTATAGTAATTACTGCATCATCATTGTGTCATAAATAAATTAAATTATTTAATGTCTAAAAATTATAAACAAAATACTATTATGTAGTAATTAGTTTTATCTTTCTAATTAATATTTATAGTCGAAAATAAAACATATATATCCCTATGTAAATTTTTTTTTCCAAAAAGATACATGCTTATGTAATTTTTGTATTTATTTTAACTTAATTAATATAAAGTGTCATTATCACTTACAAGTGGATCCATGGGGTCCCAAAATCGACCCAAAGATGCCCATGGTCGGACATGTATCCACCAATAATGTCAGGACACGTTTTAAGGTAATTTATTATTTTTATAATATTATTTATTAACCCTTATTTACCGGATTTACCATTTAACCATGGTAAATAAAATATTTACTGAAGTAATTATTCAAAATGTATAAAAATAAAAGATACCTATTTACACAATTAGAACATCCTGATTCCAAATATGGAATCTATTTTTCCAAATTAAAAACACAGAATTGGAAGAAATTAATTTAAAATTAATTCTCACTGTCAAAACAAAAAGCTTGTTTTTAAGATGTAATAACTATTAAAAGATTGACACTTGTTTATGTTCGGTTTAATTGTGAAATTATTTAAAATGACCAAAATTGTATCAAAATTGTAAAACTATATTCTAAATATACTTTAAAACCACTCAAATTCATAATTTATCACCACTAATTAATTTGATTAAAAAAGTTGTTTTTAATTAAAATTTAGTAATTTTCACTATTCATCAAAATATAAAAGTTATCCGAAAAGTACCAAAATTTCACCCTAGTATAAATTTGATATTCCGAAACCAAAAATGAAGTCAATTTTGATATATAAAAATTTTAAAATTATAAAAATTAGGTATTACTATTCATTACGGCTAGTTTGACTGGTTGTAGTGTGTTATAGAACTTGCAGTTGCGTACATCACACGGTACTGTATTATTCAAAGAGAAGCATATAGTGGAAGCTTGGGGTGTTAAATTGTAAATTTTTTATGTCCCTATTCTAAAGAATAAATTTATTTAGTCAAATTTAATATATAAAATTTTAAAATATTGGATTTAAAAGGGGTTCACTATTAAAGTTGGTAAAAGTTCATTTTTGAAAAATACTTCTTTTATCTAAAAAATGAATTTGTTCATACATTATGTCTATGAAACTCATAATATGGATTCTAAAATTATAAGGATTATATAACGTTTAAAATTTAGTTAATACTATTCATAACCTCTTTTGAACGGCTTGTTTGGTAAGTCATGGTACACTTAAACTCGGTGTTACGTGTAGTGAAAGTTATTGAATTGTTTTGAAGAAGTAAATACTATGAAATCTTGGGGTGTTACATTATTCAATACTTCAATAAATTTCATCCTCGAAATTTGATATTCTTCTTCGAAAATAATGGTTGAAAATAGAAAATATCTTTTGGGGAAAACCCACATCAGAAATTTGGTTAATAAAATTTAGTCTTAATTAGAAGAAAAGAGAAATGAAAGGGTCACCACCCAATGATAATCTCGATTAAGATAACATTGGTGGAAATTAGAGACATATAATTGGAGGAAAAACATAAATATTTATTGGTAGTGATTGAGGTCATCAATCATAAACAAGTTTAAAATTGAGGTTCTTAAATTCAGCAATCTATGATGTTTTAAAATGTCATCGGTTCAACAAAACATAAGGTATTGTGATAACTCATTTTTGGTTTTAAGATCCCTTCAATAATGTATAAGAATTAATTTATTCATAGAATAATATGAGAATAAAAATATATACTTGAAAATTAGAGTTATATATTTTAACTAATTTCTACCACAAACTCATCTTTCACTCTAAAAGACAATAGAACTTTAAAAAAATATTCTATTAATCCTATTCGTTTGGGGTAAAAATTTCATTTATAATTCATCTACTAGAACTTCTTAATAAACTACATTATTTAATCTAGGACATTTCATGGGCCAGTGGTAGGTGATACGCCTTTGTCACCCTTCGGTTGCGGGTTCTAGTCTTGCGGCCTTGTCGGTCGTGACGGGTTGCTGCCTGACCTTTGGGTTGTCCTTTTATTGCAATCCAAAATTAATCTCAAACTAGAATTATCCAAAATACTTCTGTCCAAACTCACAGTCCAACATTTATATGGAAGGTAAACATAATGTAGATCCATTTTACCCTGTAATATCATGTGAATACCTTCATCATGTATTATTTTAAAACACTAAAACATCCTGAATTACCATAATCCTTATTGATTACATTCATGCTCCCTTATTCCATATAGAATGCTGGATATACTTCATCCATCCTAAAATGTTGTAAACTGCAACAATGATGGAATATAAAAATCATTAATCAGTTTCAAGGCAGTCAAGAATATCTAATATAATTTACCCAAATAAACCATATCTTATTCCAAAATTTGTACCTCAATATTTGGACCATATTGAAGTTTATCTTTCCTTCAACCATGTAATTTCCAAAAAAAATAACTCACTGTAGTGTCACTTTTCATAGTACCATAAAATCTAAAATCCTCAATGAAATAGTACTTTAGTACAATCCTTATTTATTTCCAGTACATCATTGATATGTCACTTCAATGAAATAATACCAAAATAACAACAAAAGAACACTAGTCATTCCTCATCATCTGTGGTAGTATCATAACATGATTACTATCCAATAGCATCATTTTTGGCATAGTCTGATGACTGGGACATTGGATTGCGTAGTGTCCAAACTCCTTGCAGATGAAGCATTGTATATTTGAAATCTTTTTATAACCCTTGCAGTCACGTACATGGAGTCCTTTTTCTCCACACTTATAACATACTCCCATTCCCTTCAAGCATTTTCCAAGGTTATTCTTTCTACAGTTATCACATATGGTAAAATCCTTCTTTGCCTTATTCCAGTTATATGTCCTTCTCTCTACCATCCTTTCCTTCTCTGGCTTCCCTTAAAATCCATTGGACACCGATATTTCTTTACTTATCTTATCAACACGTGATAATATTTCTTCATATGATGATAACACATGGGAGACCACTTCCCTTCTAAATTCTGGCATAAGACCTTGAACGATATGATCTTTCTTACTCTTTGGATCATGCGAATTGTTGGAGTTCTCATTCCTTCTACTGGGCGCCATTTTTAAATAATGGCATACACTAGATTAGTTTATGAATAAAAATACATAATCCCATACTTGTAAAACACTTGACATAAATTAAACAGTTTATGGATATAATGCATAACCATAAAAATGTCTTCTTTGAGGAAGTATATACTCATAACCCCTTCATAATGGTTAGTAAGGAAAATGAGAATTATCCTAAGCATATCCCTCGGCTGTGTCATAACTAAGAGTGTAGTAAGGCCCATTGTCGTGCACCAGTTCTTGTTCGAGTCTAGCTCAAAGCAGTATTTTTGGGTTTTACCCCTAGTTACATATGTGCCAGAGCCACCTCTACCTGCTTGTATCCAGATAGTGATTTATTTCTCAGAAAACTCACAAAATCATTACAATACCAAAATTCTAAGAAGTAATTCTACACTAATCCTCAAAGTCTATATTAGGGATATGTTCTCTAATAATAGTTTATCTAAATCTAGTTTTCAAGGATATTGCTAAAATTCCTCTGATACCAACTGTAACGCCCCGACCCCAGTTACCCAAAGTCGGTACATTATTTTAATAAATTGGCATGATTACAAGGAATGTAGTCCCGAAGTACTGATCAGTTTAGCAGTCATGGAAAATAGATTACATACATGAATGCTACATTGCACTTTAAGACATAAAATAACAATATAAATAATCTTTATGAATGCCATTATTCCCTTGGATTAAACCTGCATATCAATCACAATACACTTCTTGGAATCCTGGAAAAAATAAAACATTGAAAGGGGTGAGCTCAAATGCTCAGTAAGGGTACGCAATACAGCGGAAACTTTCAAAAATAAGAATAAACATTTAAGGCAATGTATAACAAAAAAAGCCTTTTAAACATGAACTTTGGCATAATATGGAAAAAATAAAATGAAATAATTCTATTTACTTATTCACATGGATATTCTACTAGTCGAATAATCACATGCAATATCACTAACCACTTTCGTAATGATGGAATGCATAATGCCAGACTATCATAACCACGTAGCCAAGGCCTCGTGCCAAGGCTCAAATAAGATTTTGTCAAGGCCTTGTGCCAAGACACCTGTTTGTCTCATGAGACCTACCGATCCATCGAGGAGCTATAGAGGGCTCCACCTGTCACTTACTAAGTCCAATGCATTCCTCATATGAATAGGTTCAAACATAACATAAACATTCGTATTAAAACTAGCATACGAAATTTCTATACATTCTCTATAAACCATGAATGGTATAAAAATAACACATTCGCAGCCAAACATATCAAAAAACCTTCAATGGAAGTTTTTATAATAAACCAACTTCAAATAAGCTTAAAATCCATCAAAGGATGTTGACATAGATGAAAATGATGAGTAATACTTTTTGAGAGAAATATCCTTTTTGTAAAATCATTTAAAATTCACACATTTATAAAGGAAGTAATTTAAACGAGATTTTTGAATCAAAGTGTCCCATACCACTTTGAACATTTTGAAAAGAATCAACATTTCATAACATTCATGTCCATAAAAATAAATCCTTAAAATCATTTTGAAAACATGGACATTAATTAAAAAGATTTAGAAAGATAAATCTTTAAAACATTTGAAATTATTATCTTGATAAAGAGTACTTTATAAATCCTTAAAATCTTCATTTTGAAATCATTTTTTTGAAAAATGGACATGGATGATAAAAAGGTCCAATAAATACTTACACATAAACAATCTCTGATCATAATGAGATTGAGGAATTAACCCTTACCAATTTGGTAACTTATGAAACATACAACCCATGAAAGGAGTATCATACAATGAATATGTAAATACAGATACATTAAAGTGTATTACACCAATAATACAATTATAGGTAGTACATACACCACACAAAAGATAATAGTGGCAATATGGCATGAATCTCACGAGAATAAGGAGTGAGATGAAAACCCCTTACCTTGCACTTTCCTTTAGTCGAGGGTATGTTTAACCACCTGTACGAAGATCGTAGTATGTTATTAAATTATACCAGAACCATATTAATATTTATGATATCATACGTGATTCTTTTAAACTTTATACTATCCATTTAATAATAATTTCCATGTTAAATTAACATTTTGGGTAATAATCGCTTTCTTTATCGTACGTGTTTTAACTTGTTACTCTTGATTGTATCACTTAGATCATGATTTAAATACTTCCAGAATATAAAACATGATAAATATATCATATATATTTAGAATATAAATATGTATAAAATAAATATATATGAAATGGAAAACACCGTTTATGGAGACGGTAGTCCTTACGTACGTATAAACGTTGTTTCTGTTTTCATATAGTATTGAACGGAAGTAAGTGAATAAGATATATGTAAGTACATAAAAACTTTTATATATATATATATATTTCTAGAATCATTATTATGTCATATATTACATACTTATTAGTAATATATATTTTTATAACTGTCGATAAATGGTGAACTTGGAAATGAATCTCATCGCGTCATGGAGACGGTAATCCGTATGTACACATGAGTGAAAATATAAATCTTTTAATATTAAATTAATACATTATTGGATGGTATATCATATATAAATAATCATTATCATGTTATATTTATTATTTACATGAATTATGCATCATTATTATAACCATCTAAATAATAATATATTGAATAACAATTACACCACAACGTGGAGACGGTAGGTCGTACGTACGCATGTATGGTGACATGTCATTCAAGGGATGGATATAATAGTGAATTTTTTTGTTCCATAATTTTAATAACATCACAATATATATAAGATACTATAGTTATTATTTTTGAAATTAAATAACAAGGAAATAAGAAGTTGAAGAAGAAAGGAACTTTAAAGAGGGTGGTGAAGATGTTACCTCTTCTTCGGGTTCTTCCTTTTGATTTGATCAAAATGGATCCTTAGGTTGGCTTTATGATCAAAATAAGGCCTCTAAGATGAATTTAGGGAAGTTTAGAGAGTATTTGGGCAGAGGTTGGATGAACCAAAAGGCTTTGAAGGTGTTAATAATTGGATAGAAGTTGGGTCCTTTTATAAGGGGGAGGAGGGGCTCATTAAGATAACCTTAAAGTATTAATTTATAATAAGTTCATATTCGGTTTATAATGTCTCCAATGTATATTATTTAAATTTTAAGGTGGGGATGGGCTTAAAACCACTCAAAAAATATGTTTTAAATAGGTTTGGGCCTCTATGTTAACCTTATCTTTTAGTTTTAACTCTTAGTCAATTAGTTTAACAATTACCATGTTACTTTTTATTTTTATATTATATAGTTAATAAACATACTATATACATCCAAGAGACCCCCAAGTGGTAAATTAATGATACACCTATCATGATATATGTCTCTTGGCCGAACCTTATATTTTTAGGAAATCAATATCAATTAATAATATAATATTTGTTTTAAAACCCCTTTTATGTCAATTTTGACACTATTCAATAATTTATTTTTAAAAAAATCATAACAAGAATGATTACTTCGAAAAAAGATAATTAAATCAATCCTAACATGTCATATTAACCTAGAAAAATAGTGTAATTCATAAAAAGTCTCAAATTATTTTAATTTTTCACTATTATGGTAATTACTGCAATATCATTGTGTCATTTATAAATAAAATTATTTAATGTCTAAAAATTATAAATAAGTTACCATTATGTATTAAATCTTTTTATCTTTATAATGAATATTTATAGTTGGAAATCAAAAATATATAACCCTATTTAAAAATTGTTTTTCTAAAAGATATATGCTTATGTCATTTTTGTATTTATTTTAACTTAATTAATATAAAGTGTCTTTATCACATACAAGTGGATCCATGGGGTCCAAAAATCAACCCAATGATGTCCATGGTCAGACATGTATCCACCAATAAGGTTAGGACATGTTTTAGGGTAATTTATTATTATTATAATATTATTTTTTAACCCTTATTTACCGGATTTACTCTTTAACCATGGTAAATAAAATATTTATCGAAGTAATTATTCAAAATGTCTAAAAATAAAAGTTACCTATTTAAACAATTTGTACATCCTGATTCCAAATATGGAATTTATTTTTCCAAATTCAAAACACAGAAGTGGCAGAAATTAATTTAAAATTAATTCCCGCTGTCAAAACAAAAAGAGTGTTTTTAAGATATAATAACTATCAAAAGATAGACACTTATTTATGTCCGGTTTAATTGTGAAATTATGTCCAATGATAAATATTGTATTAAATGGTAAAAATATATTCTAAATATACTTTAAAACCACTAAAATTCATAATTTATCACTACTAATTATTTTTATTAAATAAATTGTTTTTAATTTAAATTTAGTAATTTTCACTATTCATCTAAATATAAAAGTTATTCGGAAAGTGCCAAAATTTCACCCTATGATAAATTGGATATTTTGAATCCAATAATGAATTTCATTTTGAAAGATAAAATTCATAAAATTTTACAAATTAGGTATTACTATTCATTGCGGCTAGTTTGATTGGTTGTAGTGTGTGTTAGAACTCGAAGTTGCGTACAACACACACTACTTTATTATTCAAAGAGAAGCATACCGTGCAAGCTTGGGGTGTTACGTTGTAAATATTTTATGTCCCCATTCTAAAGAATAAATTTATTTAGTCAAATTTAATATATAAAAGTTTAAAATATTGGATTTAAAAAGGGTTCACTATTAAAGTTGGTAAAAGTGCATTTTTGAAAAATACTTCTTTTATCTGAAAAAAATGAATTTGTTCTTAAATTCTATCTTAGAAACTCATAATATGGATTCTAAAATTATAAGGATTATATAAGGTTCAAAATTTAGTTAATACTATTAATAGCCTCTTTTGAACGGCTTGTTTGGTAAGTCATGGGGTGCTTGAACTCAGTGTTACATGTAGTGCAAGTTGTTGAATTGTTTTGAAGAAGTACATACTATGAAATCATGGGGTGTTACAATAATGTTCATTAAAACATAATATAGAATATATATTTTTTATTTTAGTTCTAAAAAATTTGGTGTAGTTTATTAAAAACTAAAAAATTATATCATGTATGGTCGGTTTGTTGGGTATCCATGTAGTGAATCCCATAAATAAATATTTGGAGTATCCAAATTTTCTACAATGATTATCCAATGTTTCCTAAAAATTATAATTAATGATATAAATGATAATATATTTGATATTATTAAATTTTCAATTTTTCTACGTGAACTGTTGGTATTAAGAAGTGTATATCATCTGTATGTTTTTGTTCAAAGGATTCATTTTTTGAATCTATTTCTTTTCGTTATGTAGAAGTGATGTAAGGAATAATGTGTCTAAATTTATGTGCATGGGTAATCCATTCAAATGGTATTTATATATATGACTATATAAAAGAAGACATATATTTAGTCATTATTAACAAAGTATGTAATCTTTTATAAAAAATCATGAAGACACACCATATTTTTAATTTATAACTAAGACTCCTATATAATCTTAGTTGTGGATTTCATTTACATTTTCACGAAAAATGTATCTTTTAATGGACTCTCTGTACATTTTTTCGTCAAAATCAACAATGTGATTACTACCATTTTGTAACTTTAAATCCTCATGAACCTTCAATGTTAGTAAAAGTGGTAATTTAATAGGCAGGTTAATGGTTCTTTGAGAATATATTTTCGATCAATTGGTTGATCCTTTAGATGGTTTGGAGTCAAAATTTTAATTCACCCCTTCTCTTTTTCTATCTGTAATAACATTCATCAGTTCAAACATTTTTTCATTAATTCTTAATGATTATGAATAAAAAATAAATTGGAAATGAATACCACTTTGATGACATATTTTTTTACAAGATATGAAATCCATGTAATGAATATTCTAACAGCTTGGTTGACTATATGAATATCTGTGTCATCAAGGGGAATATGATTCTTAGTGCTTGTCTCATGAGCTACAGTAAACCCCCCCCCCACACATGACCTATAGTAACTGGCCTAATTTTTAGACTACCATCTTTGATATTGAACATGGTAGACCTTACAACAAGGAAATGGGATGGTGTGAATAAATATAAAGCATAATCATTTTTACCATATAGAATATCAGTACATTAAATGTATCAATGGCTGCCTAATTCATATTTCATAGAACCAATTAACAGAAAATTTATTACCCCAAGTATGACAACTTTTTTATTGGAATGTATTTCCTCAAAGTTGGTGGGGGTGGGGTGGGTTCTTTATGCAATGGTTGTTCCTATGTTTTTTCTTCTATATTCTTCCCACCCACCATAAAAATTTCTATAAAATTAATATTACAATTAATGTTTTCTGTAGGGGAAATAAAATAATTCTTATAGAACTACCATTTCTTTATCATTTCTTTCTATTTTTCATTTTTCACAAAATATGTTTGAGGTGTAACCCAAAACCCACACCGCTGACGTGGCCTTACTTTCTGGGCCACTTCATGAAAACCAACAGTATGTGTTAATCAGATACATGTGTTTATGATTCTTATGGCTAGGTCAGAGTGAAAATATAGGAAAATAACTATTCCTTATAAAGTAATATGGATTTAAATAAAAATTATTATTATGTCATACTAAAACATGTTTCCTAAACACTTTTTGTATTTTCATCTACCAGTATCCAATTTTTATTTAGAATTACCTCCTTCCATAGCACATGACATGGGATGATTTTGGATTTTGATTTGGATTCATAAATTATTATATAAATATAGGAACACAATAATGTTTTTTCAGGTCACATAAATGTATTATGGTTGATTTAAAATATGTACCAACTTTTTCATCGGGTAATGTGTACGCTGTCTTTTCTTTATTATAGGGGAACCTTTGTTTGATTCTCATTCCTTATTTCCAGCACTTAGTAGATATTTCATAAATAAGAAACCTCAATAACGGTGAAGAATACATGTATTTTCAATCAATACATTATCATCCATAACGTACATGAAAATAAATCTCCACTAGATGGAATGTAAATGCATCCTCAGATTCATGGATGATCTGGTGTGCATTCATAAGCAGTGGGCCTGGGTTTGATTTCCCTTCAGCATCTTTAAGATGAAATCCCGTTATAATTCAGAAAAGGCTTTGTGAATCCTTCCATAAATAATTAATACATAATTATATTGGGATTCATATACTATAAATTAACTCTATAGGGAATAATGAAGTGCAATTCAATGTTTTATTATTTTATTTTATAGTAAAATAAATAAAATATATCATAATGTATCATTAATATCTTCCAATATCAGTTCTTAAGTGTAGTAACAACATAGCGTCATGAATTTATATCAATCTACATGTGTTGTCGAGTGAATATTGAAATGTAACTACTAAACATTATCATGTTGGGGTTAACACGACGGCTACATGCATTCCATCTGACCTCAAATTTAATGCCTTCTATTTTCACAAAATAATTATTTCTAATAATATCACACTACAGTGTTCCTATTTTTTCTACAGAATTATATGTTCATCACCTACCATTTACTCATATTTAATATCCATAATATTTTTCCCTCTAGATTGGTATAATTAGCATGTGTAGAAGTTCATTGTTCCTCTATACTGAGAGCATCAACATGTCTAGAAACCTATTATTCCTCATTATTTGGATCATAAACATGTTCATAAGTCTTTATATTCATATATGGATTGAAATTTTATTTAG
Organism: Viscum album; assembly: GCA_963277665.1. Lineage (NCBI taxonomy): Eukaryota > Viridiplantae > Streptophyta > Magnoliopsida > Santalales > Viscaceae > Viscum > Viscum album. Next base: position 508,241,507 of record OY728146.1, read on the forward strand.
ATTACCTAAATGAAGCAAAAACATATAATAACATTAGTTAACAAAATGCATATTAAAAAAATATAACTTGATTATTGAACCCTCTTCTTTTAAGGATGATGGTATTTTCCTCCACTATCGATTATCAAAATCCCTTAGTTGTGGTCTCATATAATGTAAAAAATTCTATCAATAATTTGTAAACTCTGAAATGAACATGATGTCCCAATGGAAGGGTCATCCCCTATTTAATTTTCAACAAACCCTTCAGTGGTTTTGGTCGATAATAGAATGATTGACCACTTTTGGTTTGGAGGATCTGGAACATGAAATACTTTTATACCAAAAATTACATTATAAATGGTTCATCTTTATACCATTCCATAATCAAATTGACTTTCATGAATCTGAATTCATCTATTCGAACATCACTCATATTATCAACCCTCTTCAATTAAAAAATCAACACTTGGAAGGTTGTATAATCCCAATACGAGATTTATTTGATGATGCAAAATTATGACATATTTTCATAAATTATATATCTATCCTTAGTATGAAAAACATGTATCACTTCATCCATAAGTTCATATAATTCTCATTTTTATTGAACATATAACCATTAGTTATATAACCATTTTAATATAATATATAAAAAATTGGTCCTACGGAAAACCATTAAATTCGTTCTAAAATTTAATCCAAATTTTCATCAGAATCCTTAAAAATCTATGTTGTAAACTATCCTATAAAATGATTATTATGTGTATTTGAAATCCATATTTCATCCCTTGATGGATTCCAATTTTAATGAATTTCGTTTTGTTTGTTAACATATTGGGAATCCTATGAGCTGTTATAGAAAATGTATAGGTGGGAATGATCCCCAGGTATAATATTAATTATGAAAAAATATCTTCCAAAAATTCATTCACCTAGATTCCACCCTATGTGACAATATTTTGGTTTACCAATTCATTCCTCATTGGACAGGTTTTCAGTATAGAATTCAACACCTTTCTCAATAATATATCACTCTCTAATAAACCCCTCTAAATGACGTCTTTTTTTGGCATAAACTTTCAAAATATTCGTATACACTTCATTGGGGTACATCGATTTATAATATACAGTACCAAATAATTGAATGATGGCATAGAATCTTCATGTGAACCATTATTTCACAGAATCATGGCATGAATAACATTTACAATTCATGTAATATGATGGAAATCTCCTTTTCCATAGTTATAATTTTTTTGTGTCAATAAAATTGTTGCATATAGTTTTGAAAAATAAAAAAATATTTGTTAATGTATAAAAAAATTATTGAAAAAAATGAAATGTAATTCTACAATAATTAGATCTTACATCAAAAAATGATAACCATGTGATTTTGTACCCTTTAACATTAAATTATTCATTGAAATGATATTATTGATTTTTGATAAATAGAGCTCTTGAACCCTTACATCATTCAATAATTTGAAAATTGATATATACCCTTCCTAGAAATAGTTTACGTTTCTATAAGAAAAAATGTTCATTTTTTACCCTTCAAGGGTTCCAACTCTTCTCATATTACCATGTCAACCATGTAAAACCAAGCCTTAATTCTATCCTTTTTTACCAAGTGCATTTTTTAATCTTACAATAACACTATATCATACATTTCTTCCAATATGAATAAAATTAATAATTTTTTGAATTAAAAAACAATTTATGTATGATAATTCAAAAAAACATATCTCATTTTTTTCAACCGGTTTTCATAAGGGTTTTCAAAAACAGTTTACCAAAATAGTGTCCCCAACTTTTACTTTATAATAAATTTTATCACCTATTAGTGGAGGCGGTGCTATAAATTCTTTTTAACATCCATATATTTATTTCATCCAATATCAGTACATATTGAATTGAGCTAGAAATTGGTGATCTCCTATAAACACAGCCTTTAAGGAATGTTTCAAACCTAATTGATAGTGTACCTTATTCGAAAATGGGACACCCTTGAATTTATTTAGTACTATATTTTAAAAATAATAATAATATGAAATAATGTTATTTATCATCTCGTAAAAAATGGTTTTTAATGATTAATATTAAGTTTTATAAACGCCATAAAACATAACACATGAATCCCACAATAATTTCAAGTCATTGACCAATGGATATAAATAAACATCAATATCATTACCTGGGTTTTTGTCTAAATATAACCATAGATAACATGATGTATTTTTATTTCATGCATAACTATTGTGGAATGTCATAATTTAACAACATAACCAGCCATAGACTATGAGTGGTTTTTGGAAAACTAATAGGATTTACTCCATTTGTAGATAATGAAATATGAAGGTTTCTCAGCTCATTTCCCATATTAGGATAGTGATATTCAATTCTATTCCACTATGGAATGTATGTCATGTGATGAAGTTTCCCACGTTTATTTCTTTTATCATTGTGTGACATCAATTCCCTTCCAATCTTATCAGAACCATATAGGTGCCTAAAATCGGAATCATTGGAATGTAAAATACAAATTTCATAGAACCAGATTCACCATTCATGTATCGAGAAGCAAGAAAATTTTGGAATTATTTATGTGATATGTGGTCCATGAAAATTAGCATACATACATATGTATAGGCATGTATTATTTTATAGATCAAACCCATTGAAGGTATCATTCATTTAGAGTCATATGTTTGGCTAGGGAGATCATTATATTTTAGGAGAATATTATTCAAGAGTTCAAGTAGTTTAGTAAATATAGCATCACTCTGTCCATTTCCTTTTTTCAAATCATATTGTTTCAATATATATGAAAATGTTATATATTCAGTGAATCCATCATAAATTTTAATCTCTTCAAAACTCTACATCATCTATAGAAAATTTTGAAAATGTATATTTTCATCTTAGACTATCATGATCATTTCCTCAATACAATCTTCATCATCATTCACACTGGTAATCATATTCTTGATACAGTCTTCTAAATTTTTCAAACCATTAATCATATTATATGAATCATAAAATATATTGGTATCCCAATATATAGCTACCTTCTACATTTTTCATTTTTTTATTCCAACAGTTATAACTTTGATGAATTTCATAATAGATCATGAGTTATTTCGAATACTATGCATTAGTATGTCCTGAATAACAATAGTGTAAACATGGAAGAAAATTCATATGTTTTTGATATTCAAGTTATTTTTCAAAAGTTATGAACTCTTTCACCCCATCTTCACACTTTTTTGTCATACAATTAGCATTCCTCAATTGTTTATTCATATCCATCCTATTTGATTCAGTAATATTAATATTTAACAAAATAAATACAAAAAATATATTCAATTATAGATTGATCTATTTAATTTCTAGAAATAAAATAAAAATAATGGAAAATGTTCTATCATAAAACATGAAAAAATGTTAATGGAAATTTATAATTATAATAAAGGATATTACACTTTTAAAATCTATTTTTCACTTCATTTTTTTAATGATCAAAAGTCTATTTTATGAGTACAAAAGATGTATAAAATCATGTTTACATTATAAAAAATAGATAAAATATAGCTATTTAATCTAATAATGAAAAAAATAAAAACTATAATATTTGAAAACCCTTTTCATACTAGAAAATAAATCTATTAATAATCATAAAAGATTTACAAAAAAATATTACATTTTTTAAAATATTTCTAGAACTCAAATTGAAATTTTGAATGTATTAATTATTAAACTATTGATAAATTTAAAAAAGTATAGATGTATAATAGTATAGATTACTGATGTATATATATATATATTATCATATAAAATTATATATGTATATATAATTACAAAATTAAATATAATTTATAAAATAATATATATTTTAATGAAATATGAAAATTTTATACAATAATATAAATTTATAAAACTATATATAAGTATATATATTTTATAAAGGTATATATAATTAATATAATTCTATAGTTCTACACGTTTAAAAAATTATAAAACAATAATATATAAAGTAAAAATTCATGAAAGTGTAAAAGTATAAAATTATTTAATTTAATTTCATTGATGAAATGATCTATCTCAATTTTACAGTTGATAGAATAAATCTAGGTGTGCCTAGTGAGTATCATGAGGTATCATTTATAGGTGCCAGTGGATTCAAAATATTCTTTTGTAAATAAAATATCCACACTTATTTTAGTGGTTCGGGGAAAATATTTGGAGAGGAATATTTATTTAAAAACCTCTTATTTCATACTATAAGCATCATTATTTTTTCCCATATTCTTATTCATCACCCACATTCTATCTTCATTCCCTTCCAATTTCTAATTAGCTAACCATTTATTCAAAAAAAAATGTCGGAAGAACCCAAACAGCTAGAGGGCATTATCGTAATAATGAATCCATAGTGAGTTGTTTCATCCTTAGCATGTTAGGGAGTTTGATGTTGTCCATATTATTATTCATTTCTTGAGAATGTTGAGTATGTTTCATCATAAATTTTTTTAATCCACCTCTTTTACTATTTGGTTTCTTATTTGGATAGTCTCATCATTGTCATTCGCACCCATTTTTATATTTTTTTCCCTAAGTCATGCCCTTAAAAAATTTCTGAATCATGTGTAATAATAAATAATATATCATAATATGTCTATTGATAACCATTCCTTCTAAAAATAATATTTTATATAATTCTCTGTGGAAAGGGGAAACAAAAGGATGAGGGATATCAATTTCATTTCAAAGGATGACATATAATTGGCTCATGAAGTTTTAAGATCAATATCAAATTAAAAAAATATTGGGGGATAAATATCATAATAAAATTAATATGGAATTATAATATATTTCAATAAATAATTATATAAGGACATATAACTTGAAAAGATAAAAAATATACAGTGGAATAAGAATTTAATGACATATGATAGAAATTATGATCCCCAGAGCATTACCTAAATGTGTGTCATGACATAGGAGTATGAAATATAATATGTGGAACATACATAATCATAGAAAATGTCACGACCCATCCCCCAAGGCACGTGTCGTGACTACCCCAAGCCCACATTTTATGGGACAAGGGATAGCGACTAGCACCGAAAGCCAAATTCCCTAAAACTGATAAGGAATTTCCTTTATAACCTGTAAACTCACACAACTAAGCCCAAAGCAGGATACAAGAACAATGTAAAACTATATAGTACGCAGGGTCTTTACAGAATGAAAAAGGGACTAGAATACAAACCCAAATAAAAAGTAAAGTAAACTGAAAAGTACAAGTAAAACTGAAAACAACTCCGGTGAACACCCGCCAAGGATCCTACCTAAAGGGTACGTAGATCTCTCGAACGGTTGTGTCTACAGTATGCCTTTTCTAATGTCCAACTCGTGCTACCTCCAGTCCTGGTACTCTCATCCTCAGTCAGCATTGTCTGTCATCTGCACAAAACAAAACAAGGTGTGGGCATAGCCCGTTCAGGGGTGAGTATGACGACACTCAATAGGGACCCTAAGATTGTCGAATGTCTCAAAAAATCAACAAAGGTTGAACCACAAAGAATGAATAAAATTGACAAGACTACTTAGGTATATGACCATATGTATTCATAAATTGTCATGTATACCCATCTGAATCATGAGGAAACCCAGGGCCCAAATCAAAGGCCAAAGCTCAACTATTCCACGAATGAAGGAATACCATGGAGGTGAGTACCACAAAGTTAGTAAAACATAGGTAACTCCACAGAGAAAAATACCGCAAAGGCATCGTCACATAGAAGTGTACCAAAATGATAAGGACTCGTCTCACACCCAATATAACTTAGGTACGGTAGTAATGATGATTAGATTTAACTACTGAATCATCTTACTCTGTTGAAAGGCAGACCCACGTATGGTCTTAAAATCATCACACCCACGTTGGATCCTAGTACGACAGACCCACGTAGGATACTAGAGTAGTCCCACATGGATTCCTAGATCGGATCCATGTGGGATCCTGGAAGACAGACCCATGTATTATCCCAAAGCACAAGCCCACGTAGGATCCCATGGCATAGACCCACATAGGATCCCTTTCTCATGTTACAGCTAGCCATAGGGTTCCCACACTAAGATCACTTGATTCCGGGAGGGTCTTCTCCTCAATCCAGAGGTCGATAATCCAACTTCCACGATTTCCCATGAAGATGTATTCCAAAGGACCTCCACTTAATTTGTAACTCAACGCAATAGATGGTGCATCAATCGGACGCCCGGTCTCTATGTTATTAGCATTTTAGTCCCGAGGGCCCGGTTGGAATCATGTTCTATCCAACCCAAAAGTACCCCAACTTTATCCAAAACCTATGCGGGGTATACCAATAGGACCCTCTCGATCCAAGGTTTCAGGTGCCGTAGAAATTTCATCAAACGGACTCCCTTTGGTCATGTTATTGTCAAAAGAGTGGAAAGGGGTCGAAGCAAGTCAGTGTCCAGTCTGACCCAGCCTTGCCCGACCCCACCCAGTTCGGGTTGACCCAGCATGAGCTGGTTCCGGCCCTAGGTCAAACCTGACCCGCTGGGTTTTCCCCGGCCCGCCGGCACAGCCAGGCCCGTTGGGCGACACGCTGTGGCCCACGACTGGGTGGTCCTGCGGTGGGCTCGGCCCTTGCCACCACCCAAGGGTGAGGTGCCACCTTGGAACCCCAAATGGCTGGGTCTTTAGGGTTGGCTGGCTAACTGGAGGACGCCACGTGGCGCGGATAGTAGGCACGTGGGACCCTGGGTCCCACTCAGCTCCCCAGCTGGCCGGACGACCAGCCCACCTGTGCGGCATGGTTGCGCGCCATGCCACCACTGGCAGCTGGCAGCAAGCAGTATGCGCCTCCTTCACCATTGTGGCCTTGTGTCGTGGCCCATGCACGTCCTACGGCATGGATGTGAGCCGCCACCCCATCACGTGATCGGTCGAGCGTCGGTCGCCTCCCTAACTCTTCCATGGCCGACAGGTTACGACCCATCTCCAGCGACGCAATTACGCCACCTCTATCATTGCGGTCGGTCGGAGTGTTAGCCACTACTCCCGAGCCCTTCTGGAACTGGTCACTGACACCAGTTGCTACCAACATTCCTTGGGGCACCGGGTGCGCCCTAGTGGCCCGATCTTCATTCTGTATACTCATACACTTGTCTCGGGACATCACCATCGATTCAAGACCAGCACGGATGGAAATTTCTCATCCTGAAAACATGCTGCAAAGAACACCAAAATCAAAAAGGTTTGTAGAGAGGTATGTCCGTGTTTTTTTGTCATGCACTCTCCACGTTAAAATGGTTGCAGGTGACATAGTTGTTCTTGAATTGAGAATAACATCATGAATGGGTAATGGGTATACAAAAGCAACAATCCCTAACTCAAAGATCTGTTGATGTCGGTGAGGAGAGGGAAAGATAGACATCAGTTCATCGTTGTTGAAGATTTTTCTCATTGTGGATCCTTCGTTGAAGTTATTCATTGGTGGACTTCCTTTATTGGAGAATGCTCTTCAAAGCTCTCCCCAATTCCCCCTTTGCCAACACTTTCGCCCAAAACTACAGAAAATGAGGAGAAAACTAATTAAATTATGTTTATTAATCTAATTGGAATTGGTAAATTAATTGATTTAATGTTTTCACAATTAATTGGAAAAGAAACCAAGAGCCACCTCCCTCATTTAAAAGAGAGTTTAAGGGTTAGGTGGTCCCTACCTATGAATTCAATTCAAGATTTTTCAAGCACGGGTGGTCCCCACCACGAAAAACAAATTGGAAGGATTAAATTTCAAAAATAAAATAATCCTAGTTTGTTTTATTTTTTCCCATGAAAAGAAGAAAAACTAAATTCCTTCCTTAACCAACTGTGGTCAAGGTGAAGGACTCCTTATGAGAATACCGGTATTAAAAGCTCAACGGTGTCCTCAGATTTCAATTCTGAGTACCAGTTCAAAATTTACAAAAACCCGCTAGCACATTTACTGAGCATACTCATAAGAAAAGGTATAGAAATTCATTCTAGGAACTTCATGCCTCAGATTCATGCACTATCAATTTTCGTGGACTTGTAAAATTCCCATATAATAAATAAAAAATTAAATGAAAAAATCGGGTCATTACAGAAAGTCAAATCATATTACATGTTTATCTTGGAATACCATCATAACATAGTGGATCAAGACCCAATAACTATTTATCATAGTTTATTGATCTCCATAATTAATTTCCTAGAATAATTGCATCACAATATAATTAATATATAAAACTCATGAATTAAGACTCTATAAGATATATATTATTTAAATATAGATAACAAAATTTAATTTAAATCAGAAAAAGTATTCCTAAAACATTATGAATATTTTCAAAATAAATTGTTATGTGTAACTATGAAAAATCAGTTTTGAGATCATAATGAGAAGAAAAATGCATAATTTAAAAATATGTATATATTTTAAGGACATATTCATTATTTATAAATGTATATATATTTATTAAACCATATAAAAGTACATATATGTTATAATAGTATACATAATTTATAGAAGTATATAGTTTTACATATTTATACAATTATAAAAAAATAATATATAAAATTAAAACATATGGAAGTATAAAATTATAAAATTTATAATGAATAAAACTATAATTGTATATAAATTTATAAATCTAGAAAACTATAAAATTATAGATAATTAATAAAATTTTATATTGAAACCATATATTTATAATTTAATGTACTATAATATTTGAAAAATTATACAAAATTATATATGAATATAACTATAAAACTATAAATAAAAAGGAAAAAATTACTATTAAATTAATTTAGTATAATATGATATATTATAAATAATTTTAATGTATATAAATTTTTAAAAAATACAAAACTATAAAATAATAAACATTAAACACTATGAATATGTTAAAAGAAATTTTCATACCATTATTTTTTTTCTTTGTAAAGTTTTTTTAAAAAAATTATATTCTAGAGGATCAATAGACTAATTATTAATGTTTTACCTTGTTAAATGCATATAAAATATAATTTAATAGAAAACTGGTATTTCATTCAAATGCTTGGGTAAAATTCAGTCTGAAATACAATGGTCTCCTCTCACGCCACATGTGATGGTTGAAAAAAATTGGTAGGAACAGATTTTAGAAAAAAAAATTCTTTCTCAAGTGCGGATGGTCCCCCACACCACTAACGAAGTCCTTAAATTATCACCAACAAATCAATGTGACCACTCATTAGTCACTTAAATGCCAAAAACCCCTACACTACTAAGAACAAGACATAAACCACTGAATTAAAAAGGATGTCACACCAGGTGGATGCAAATGTGATGATAGCTAGTGTGAAAAATATGAGTTACAATACATAGTGATTCATCTTGTTGTGTTCATGGAGTTTATGTCTTTGGAATGTGATGTTCAAAATATACAAGCAAGGGAGGCCAAGAAAGCAGTGATGATGTTGGGTATCCTAAGTTTATATTTTACATCATCAGGAGGGATGAATGATGGTGTTTCTGCACTACACAGTGGGTGGTGACTGAAAAAAAAAAGTTTTTTATATGCATAATATAGATCCATACTTCTTGAATGTAGAGTGGAGATGGAAGTGGTGGCAGAAGATTTTTCATTCCCTGAATAATTGAGGGTCAAGCGGTGGAATGGTTCTATTATGGTTCAATTTATAAAACATTTAAGGATTTTATCATTGCATTCCAAAAAGAATTGATAAATGTCAGTTTTATCTGCTCTAAAATAGAACACACTGATAAAATTATATGTTATTAATTTATATATATTATTATAAATATTTCTAATGTTATATATATAATAAATAAATATATTTATTTATATATAATGATATATATAATAAATATATGTATAAATATTTCTATATATATATTCTAATATTTGGTTATATTTATAAAATTATAAATATATTTATTATAATATTATAATTATTTAAATGCATATATATTTTTATTTATAATTATAAATAAATTTATATATATGTGTAATATTTTTATTTATTGAAATTTTAAGATTATTCATATATACGTAGTTATAATTATAAGTAAATAATTTTTTATTTATAGTTCTAATTATATATAAATATTTACTTATTTTAATAATTATATAATTATAAAAATTATATTTATTATATTTATAATTGTATAATTATATATAATAAATACATACAATGATGGTGTGAACCATTCATGTTAGCCCATGGTCCCAAAATTTGTTGAAAAATACAATACAAAGAAACAAGGTTAGATGGAATGTGAAAACCATGTCAAAACCCAACCACATACCCAAACAAGTTAGTTACCCATGAGACTATAGAATTAAAGTCATCTATTAGTATAATAATGGCCATCTCCCCTCCCTATTGGATGATAGACCCTCTTCTAGGTTTTGGGCTTTTTCTATGTATTGTCATAATAAATTGAGATGTCAAGCAATGGGGTAGGATCCTCAAGAGGCTGAGGGTCATGTTCTCTTGCTGGACATGACTATGATTGCTCCTAGAATTAATAGTCTTGGTGTCTGAGGGTTTTCCAATGATTCCATTTTCATTTCCAAATTACCAAAAAAAATCCTCCTTGCTCTTAGATTTATTTAGAATTTAAAACAGAATAAGGAAATTATTTTTAGTGGGAGGTGATTCATCCCTTGAATTAATAAGAATATGAGTCAAATGGGGAGCATTGACTTGATCCACTTGGATAGCTTCCATACCCACTATACTCTTTGTATTATGTTTACACCCTCTACCATATTTGCAATCCCAAGGGGACTCCCTATGATCATCAGAACCCTATTTAGCAAGAGGTCTACAATCCTATGTTGATGATTCAATAGGTTACTTATTCAAATCATACACAATGTCTAGTTTTGTTCCCCATAATTTCACATCATATTGAGGAGTAGTATCATATCTGGGTTGAGGTGAATTTTTCATGATCTCAAAGCCTATGTCAGTCTCTTTGTCAGTAGCCCTACATCAATCAAGGCCATAATGACATTTCATAGAGAAATCACATCAGTAACATTGAGAGAGGGCATATGGGTATAACCTCCAATGATTTACTCCTTAATAGGTTTGGAATTTCTTCCCTTCATCATCTCTATGAACTATTTAGAGATTGAAGGTGAAGACATCCCTATGGTACGTTACCTCGCCGTCTTTCTCAGATCAAAATGCACTGAGGATAGAAAATTAAATTGAAGGGATTTTCCCCTTTTTCAGACCAGGGGAGGTACAACTCAGCCCGATATTGGTGAATATAAGGTGGAGATTTCTCCTCGCTGTTTTCATGGGAGAAATTTTATTGATCACTTTTTAAGGTTATTATCACATCCCTACAAGCACTATAATCATGTCCCATAGTAGTAGGATCCACATTACAGTATCCATTATTCTTACATTCTTCATGACCACTAGATGTGTGTTCCATAATATGATGAAGGGTGTCTTTAGAAAAGTTGATATTCCTAGATTTAATTAATGGGGCTTGAGTATCAAAATTCCCCACATCTTTTTTGGTGATGGATTTATTTTTATAAAGATCAATGGAGTGACCTTTCATTCCACAATATTGCTAGACCATCCTTCTATGACACTTATCATTGGTGTATCCAAGATTATCATAACCATTACGTATGTTAGATTATTTTTCATATTAAACCAATAAATCAACTATGTGGCCAACTAGTGTAAAAAATAGAGTTTATTAAAGTGGGGATGAGATCAACTTCAATATATTGCCTATAAATGTGATCACACCTTTATATCATGGTTTCATTTTCCATTAAATGGGAACTCCACCAACTGATGTAATTTCTCATAAAATATGATGATGCTAAAGGAACTAAATCAGACCATAAACACATATCAAAATTTGACTGATCGAGTTCTAGAGCATCAAGGGATCAAATTGGGGATCCCAATCATGGTTTCTAATGATGCCATTTTTCAAGATTATGAAGACATTTCCCCATGCTTTGGCGTTTATAGTTTCAAAATAAAATAAAATGTGTCAGTAACCTCTACCCATATAGTTCATTCTCTATCCATTTAATACCTTAAATTCAATAAGTTGCATTTTAAGCATAGGCAGATTCAAATAGGACTCTTTTCCTGACAAAGAATGGTCAGTGATAATGGAGTGGATAAATTTGTTAATATGTTCAAAGAGGATACCGGATATTGCTTCCATGAATGTTGTATCCCCATTTCACATGATCATATAGGAGTCTGTTTAGATCCATTCAAAATCATTCTTGGATGAGGTCATGGGATTGAACGGGGTATCTCGATCATGATTGCAGACAACATCAGAATCCTTTGTCGGGATGTCACTCATATCAATAGGCATAAAATTCTCCAATACCACCTAGGCATAGGAGGCTGTAATCGCATTGATTCCATTGGATACCCAATCATCCATCCAGGCCTAAATACTCAAACACAATTCTTCTTCGACACCCCCATAGAGCCCATTTCCACTAGGCTAGGCCCTATGGAAAACATCATTTAATCATATACCAAATAATGTATAGATCATAAAAAATTATTCACCACATATATGGAAACAATGAATAATAAGGTTGTTATTTTATAAATTAAAAATCATAATTAATATATAGCATATTCATGTGTCATCATAATATAGGAAATCTTATGATTTGGAACATAGCAACCCATAATCATGACCACAAATAAACTTATGTTCATATCATATCAATTATACTCACACACGTCAATATATGAATATAAATAACAAAAATAATTTCCATGAATATCATTATTGTGTCATTATATATAGATATATATTTAGTGACCAAATTCATTGAGACATATATTTATTTAAATATATATTTATAAATTTATAATTATAATTATAAATAAATATATTTAAAAATTATTTATCTATAATTATAAATATAATAACTATATTTATTATAACAAAATTAATAGAATTTATAATTATTTGAATATATATTTATTTTTAAAAATCATATAAATGAATATTAAAAAATATATATATAGCCAAATTATTAAAAAAAAATTAATAATTATATTAATTATAAAATGTTTTTTAATTAATTCTTATAATTAAACAATACTATTTAATATAAATATAATAATTATATATATATATATATATATTACTAATATTTTTTATCAAAAACATTTATAATTTATTATGTAGCACTGATAAACCTAACCTTTATTAGTGATTTTATCTAGTGCTGATAAAGTTGTGTCTTTCATCAGCACTGTTTTCTTAGTGCTGATAAAAGTACGTGTTCCATTTTCACCGATCTATGGTAATGGTTGCCCAATTTTGATTTTCCCATATATATTCATATTTAATGAGCAAAATAAATGTGTTCAGGGTTTAGGGGATTCCACCACCATAGATTCAATAATCACAGTGTCATGACCCGTCCTCGGGGCCCGTGCCATGACTACCCCAAGCCCACCTTCCATATGCCAGGGGCTGGCGACTAGCACCAAGGCATAATTCCCGATAAAAAGGGAAGCCATTGCCTTTGTAAAGTAAACAAATACCTCAGAGTAAGCAAGAAAAAGTAAACACTAAGTAAAACTGGGTACAAAAGTAAGTGCGGAAAAGTAAGTGGGCCAGAATACAAACCCAAACTAAAAGTAAAGTACTACTCAAAAAAGGAGTACACCAACTGAAAAGTAAATCTGTAACATCGATCCCTCCACTGGAAGTCCCACCTGAAGGGTGGGTACAGATAGACTCCACTTCTCCTCGAGTCCAGCCGTCCGCTCCGAGTATATCCCGCCCAGTGGTCCACCTCCAGGTACTGACCTGCTCCGCAAGCCTCAACCATGATCAGAGTTGTCCTTCGTCTGCAACCAACAAAACGTAGTGCGGGCATAGCCGGTGCAGGGGTGAGTATACGCTACTCAATAGGGTCCCCGAGACCCCCGAAGGTCTCCCAGAATCCACAGAGGATAAAACACAAAGGAAATATACAGTCACAAAGTAACATCCGACACTACTTAGGTATATGCCCATACATATACCCAAGTCATCAATTCTCGTTCGGCTCCAACATCTGAGCCCAAGTCTGATCACATCCACACAAGATAGTACAACACAATCCACATAGGAAATCAAGTCAATCATATCGAAGATAATTATTGAAATTCAAGATTCATCTCACATAGGTATAATTCTACGTAAGACGATAGAGATGATCATATGTAGCCACTGATTCATCTAAGCTGTCGGACCCACATAGGATCGATAGGTACTAACCCCCAAAATGACCCACAAAGGATCGATAGGTACTAACCCCCGCAATGACCCACACAGGATCTGACCCTCACGTGATCGGTATGCGCTAGCCCACACAGGACCGCTGAGCGCTGACCCACACACGATCTGACCCACACAAGATTGGTAGCACTGACCCACATAGGATCGCTGAGTGCTGTAGTCGTCGCCGTCGAATCCACAGAGGATTTCTGTACAATCATCATCACTATTGCAGTCGTAGCCAGCTCTAGGGTTCCCGCACACAGAAAGCTCGTTCGAGAGGGTCCGCTCCACAAGACGAGGGGCTGATACATCAACTAACATGAAGTCCGAATTTGATGTATCCAAATGTTTGGTATCGTCAACAGGAAGTCAACACGACAGACGACGCGTCAATCGGACACCCGGTCCGAGAGTTATTGGCTTTTTCGTCGTAGGGGCCCGATTGGTTTTTAAGTCAAAACCAACCCAAGCGTACTCCAACTGTGTCCAAACCTCATGGGGAGTAAGACAAAAGGTCTTTCTCACTAAGAAGAATCCAGCAAAATCTACGGCGCGTCAATCGGATGTATGGAACTCAAGTTATAAGCGTTTCTGCTCTGAGGGCCCGGTTGGTTTCGTGTACGAACCAACCCGGACGAACCGAAAGTTCTCCGAAACCTTGAGTGTAATATACCAAGGTGACTGTCTCGATCCAAAGATCGCATCGCAGCTGAAGATGCGTCGATTGGAGGTTCGTATCCCATGTTATGGTCAAAAGACCGAAAGAGGTCCGAAAGTGGGGGTTTCGGGCCCGGACCGACCCGGCCCGAGACCCACTGGGTCGGCCCAAACCGGGTCCGGTCCAGACCATTTGGGTGCGGCCCGGCCTAGTTGGCTTGGCCCGGCCTAACCTGGGCACGGCCCGGCCCGGCCTGGGAGGCTTGGCCAGGCGCACTGGCGCAGACGACGGCTAGGTCGCTCGGCCGAAACGGCCGAGTGGTTGGGGGGGGGGGGGGGCGCTGCCCCTCTGTTGCGTAACCGCGGCCCCCATGAGGGGGGGGGGGGTGGTGCTGCTGTCCAGCCAGCCCAGGGTTACAAACCCCCGGATTCTACTCTAACTGGCCGGCCCGCTCCGGCTGGCGGGCTACTGCCTCCACGGGACCGGCAGGGTCCTATCCCCCTGCTCTGACGCCGGCGGCCAGAAATCGACCGCCGCTACCTGCTCCGCCAAGGCCTAAAGTCGCGGCCTTGGTCCGTCCGGTGCGGCGCGACGGCACCGCGCCCCTCTACCGCGGCCCTGCTTTGGCTACGGTGTTTTCGTAATTCTCCAGCGCTGCGCAACGGCGCCGCGATCTTGTTTGTCATCATCGGCGCGGCGCGATGGCGCCGCGCATCCTTGCAGCATGATCCCGCGTGGTGCGACGGCAATGTGCCATCTCCGTTACAAACCACAACAAGGTCATGCAACATAATTAAGGGAGTAGGATCAGCCATGTTTGTGCGGTCCGGCCCCCTCCGGTTAATATATAGCAAGCAGCTAAGATTAACGAAGAACGTTCAAAAATTCACGATCAAAACAACAATAATAATTCCCCTACCTTGAGCGTAGTTGAACGAAGGCTCGTCACGTAATTGCACGTCGTGGAAGAAGGCATCGCAGAAGGAGGATCTTCGTGTTGTGGAGAAAAGATTCGTCGACGTCGCGTCGTCGATCTCTGAGGATCCGTCGTTCTTGTCGACCTTCGTCGGATTTCGGCGTTCATCGTGTTCTTCGCATTCTTCATCGAGGAAGAATAACTTCAAGACCTTGAGAAAAATCTCCCAAGCCATCACGCACAACGAACCCCTTAATAAAATAAGACTTGTCTTATTTTATTAACACACAAGTCAATGTCCTTGAAATTCAAAATTGAATCAATTAATTTAATTGAATTAATTGCAACGTTTAAACCGCCCAATTAATAGAGGCATTTAATATTTAATTAAACGCACGAGTTGACTTCATTTAAAAAGGGGGTGCAGGTGTGTTACCTTAATTAAAGGGGTTGAGGAAGTCGAAAGGGTGGGGCTCATGTGGGCCCCACCTCACTAGTATCCTACCTAGTTTATTAGTTAGGATGTGGGTCCCACTCAACCACTTAGCTTAGGTTAGCACTTCGTTGAATAAAAATAAAAATTTGTTGCATAGTATTTTATTTTATTCTTTAGTTAACCCAATTAAGTAAAACTCCACCCGATCAAACACAGCTCCGGAAAAGGTGTTCCTAAGAAATTACCGGTGTTGCGATTCCATCGGTGCCCTCGGAATTCGATTCTATGCACTGGTTCAAAAGTTAGGAAAACCGGCTCGTTCGTTCACTGAACATACCCGTGCTAAACTTTGGAAAATGATTCTGGGCACACCGTACCTCATAATCAGGTGCCGTCAGAAACTGTGTTCTTGTAAAATCTCAAAGAAAATTAAGAAAAAAAATTCTTTGAATTTTAAGGGTCTTTACAGAGAAGATGAATTTTTTTAGGGATCAACAAATTATCATAAAAAATGTATCATTCTCTGATTCTGAAAAATCATTTATGATCATATATTTATCTCTTCATGTTCTTTTATATATTTTTCAGTTTGGGAATAAAATTGGTGTATCTAGTTCTTCTTCAATAAATGGATCAACCATAACAATAAATTCAAAAATATGATGTGAAAATTCTTTGATATTTGAGGAGAAGTATTCGATAATAAAAATGAACACTTCAACATGAAGAGATAATCTTTTAAACAATCAATATTTCTTTATCCATATTTTATATAAAGAAATAAATAATTTCTTTTAAATTAATTGTAATTCGAATAAAAAATTTCAGGTTAAAAAATATTTCCTTTTGGGGGATATATTAAGAGATTATTTTCCTAAAATAATCATATTATGGATATATGAATCCTATTATATATCATATTTAATAACTTGATGATGAAAATGAAAAAACATTTGAATAAATTTTACATGTTTTATATTTGATAATATATGTTAGATTTAATCTCCTAAGATTTCAATATTTTCTTTTAATTTTGAGGTAATTAACTTTTTAATTACATGAGATGAAGGAAATATATAGATTCAGGTCTCAAGATCTAAGAGAACATGAAATATTTTATAGAACTAAGTTATTTTCTCTCAATGATTTCTAAAATAAGTTGAATGGGGGTAGTGGCCATAGTTCCAATATAGTTTCATTAGTGAGCTGGGAAATCCAAATCAATTCATCATATAATAGGTTAGCAGTCCTATAATCCCAAGGGGATGTGAGTGTCACATAGAGAAATATCCACCCAAAATTGTCTAATCGATATGATCATATTTCATCACATGGGTCACATCACTCCCTCCTAATAAATGTATGAAATGGTTGTGGTCATCTAACTGATATGATTAAAATTATCCCATGATACATCATCATCTTTTATCCTTGTGGCATAAAAAATATCTAATACAAACTATATTAACGTGATGGTTGAAGGTCTTGGATTTCCCAATGTAGATGGATCTAGATCTTTTGATAATGCAGATAATGTAATCGAGCACTCAGGTGAATCCTCATGGACCAACTCCAAGATGCTCATAGTATCCACATGTGGGTGATCTACATGGAACTTATGATAGATAAAGAATACCTTTGATCCATGAGGACCCATACATGACTGGTTTAGGGAACCAAAAAATGTGTTGGACTCTACTCAACATCTTGAACCTAATAAAATCATGTTTAGGAAATTTTTGGGGCATTTGATGGATGAAATAACTATTTAGTAATTAAATTACTATGATAATTATTATTATAAATATAATAATAACGGAATTTTTATAATATAAATTATTTAATTTAACTATTGCAACTATTTTTCAAGTAAAAAATTAATAATTTTGATGTAATTTCTTAATGATATAATAAAATATCATATCCTTTTTAAATTGAGTTATATATAAAACTATTTCATACATATAATATGGTGATATACTATTAAAGGAAAATGATAAGGTTTTATTAGTAAAATTTTAATGATACAATTCCATTGATTAATAAAATTGATCTATATTGGTAATTTAAATTCTTTATTCCCTCCTATTGATTTTTTTTCATTTTTATAATCCACTATATGGATTTAGTTATAACTAAAACAAACAATAATACATGTTGGATATTTTGAATTAAAAAAGAAATGTATATCCATTCTATAATAACCTTAAGAAATTAGATTGTTGGATCCTATGTAATAAAGTAACCAAGAGGATAAGAGAAGATAAGAGGGACAGAGAATATTTGATGAATAAATCATTAGAAATGACTTACATTTGGATAGAAATTGCCCAAAAAGTGGTCTATGATAAAGGAGAATAATTATTGAACCCTTTGGTCCATACACAACCAAGAGGGGTTCAAATGGGCATGAAATCACATAAATAATGTTATTAAAATAAAATATGTTTAGATTATAATTTGATTCACAATTTTGCTACACTATTTATTAAATTGTGTGTACCAATAGTGAATGTTAAAAGAAAAATATTTTAATATTTGTTGTGAGTGTTTCATGGTTTGGGAAAACCTTGCTCAAACTGTGTGACCTAAAAAATAATCAAAGACACTCAAATGAACCCCCAAACACTAGGGGAATCCAACCAATGATCAATTAATGATACAAACACAATGCAGTGACATCATGGAATTGACTTTTTATTCTCTTGATTCATTTTGTTGACTCTATGTATTGTTTATTTTCTCCAGAATAATTGGCGATCCATCAATATCCCCTTTTTTTATAATGATCTTGAGGATTTCATTTTTCATAGAGATATTAGGTGATTGATACTATGATAGTGAAACTCGTGATTATAATTTATGAAGACAATAGTAGACTTAGATAACAATCTCATTATGTGATGGTTTTGATTCCTTGTAGATTAAAAAGTAATTAATCATAGTCTTTCCAAAAATATTCTTTTGTGTGATGTGTAATTTGAAACCATGTAGATATTAGATGCAATATGTTTGAGAATATATAGAGTCCAATGTGAATATGAGAATTATAACAATGGTATTTCACCAATTAGAGTGAAACCTATGGCTGTATCGACATATGGGATCTTGGTGATCATAGCAGTGCACTATTAGTGTAGTGTGATATGGGTGATTTCAATTAATGATTTATAAACTTGTGAGGATTCATATAATAACTGAATTTTCAGTGATTGTAAGACATGTGGAACTCCTTGATAGATAACTTAATTATCCATTTATTCCTTATTTCAAGAAGAGAGCTCAACACATGGTAAATTATTATAAAACACCTCATTTATATAGATATTGGATATTTATTATGGTGATTTTTTGTACTGGAGAAAAATATGAAAAGTATTTTCTTGGTTATAATTAGATGAATATTGATTAATAATAGAATTGTTGGTGTTCAAGTCCACTCAACACCTATTATACCAATTGTATATACTAGACTATTTGTGGTAATTTTCACATTTTAAGGACTATTTACACTAGATAATTTGGTGTTTATGATGATATACTGTCAACCTTTATATACAATGGATAGAGGATATAGGGTGTGGATTTTACGGTTTTTTTAATGTTTTCAATATTAGATTTATTTTGTGCTAATATGTTTCCCTTAGTATTTATGAAATATTGATCATCAATAATTAGTGTAAAATAAACTCATTGGAAGTTTGGAAAATATTATGTATTGGGATATAGGATTCATTAGTGTTAGTGTGTTGATGGTAGGGAAAATAGGTTGTCAGAATTTTTTCTTTAATGAATTTCAATAATGATCTATGTTCATCCAATCTAATAGAAACATGGGAGGGAGAATCATAAAATAATAATTTCTCCTGTTAGTTAATTGATATGAATTATGATGTGGAGTTTTTATACAATACTGTTCCTAAATTCCAGTTATATGAAAATCCTTGTTTATAGTGATTTTAAGTTATCATTAGTTGATGTATTGTAGGTATAACTGAATTTCAAGGGGATATTTTCTATTTCATTGTTGACCAGCCTTACTATACAGGGTTATTAAATTATGTAAATAGGTATTGTGGGATAATAAAAATTATATTCCATGGTCTGGTTATTTTTCATCACTATTTATATTTTAATTATTCTGGTATTTTTTTACATTTCATCATTAGTTCAATTATACTGTTATTCAATATCATTTCCTTCATGTTGGGTCAGTTCCTTGAGTATGGATTTAAAATATTATAAATGATTAAATTAGTTCTTCAAGAGTTAAATTATTAAGGTGATATCTTATTATTATGTTGTTCTGCTATTTTAATTGGAGTTCATCTAGGCCAATGAAGGAAATATTGTTATGTTTGATTTATAGGTTAGCATATGATACATTGCATAGTTTAGATTCTTGCTACAATGGGTTTGTTTTTGGTGAGTATTTATTATCATTGAGTGTTATTACTAACCTATGGGATGTAATTTATGAGTGATTCATCCACAATCATATATATTTATGACAATACCTTGTGTTGTTCTATAGTGGTGGGGTTATTAACACTCCATAAAAGCAAAGATAAAAAATGATTATCAAATATGAAAATATGTGTAGAGTAACCAACACACATTCAAACATTGATATCCGTATTATCTATAATTTTGAATAATAGAATGTTTTATACATAAATTTTCCCTTATATAGTGTGAGAGTATGATGTTGTTATGAATTATGAAAGATGTGTTTTTTTGTCATAGATTTTAGAATTATTATGCTTGTATCCAGTTGAGTAGATGACTAAATGTGTTTTGAGGGAAATATTTAATTTTTTAGCTCATATAAGAGAGATGAATATATTATGTGTTCTACCAAGATTTTTGTATTTTTTATGTTAGTTATAGTCATCTACATAGTGAGTGAATATTCTCATTTATATATTAAATATTTATTGAGACTTCTATATTCTGGATGGAAGGATTTTGAATGAATGTATCAATTTTTCTCTCAATGATTTATTTTATTTTTGTGGAAAACATAAATAACGTTTTTTACAACTTAATAGTATAATTTTACCACCTAATAATGACATTCACTATATAGTTACTTTAATGAAAGTTTTAGCATCGTCAAATTTAATATCAGTCATTTTAATTAAATTATTGTTTTAATAAATAAATAGATCACAACATGATCCTTTGGGAGGAAATATTATTATTTTATTTTAATGGGAAGAATAAAAAATACGACCATAATATAATTTCATAATAAGAAGAATACTTTAACATCATGTCATAATTAATTTATTTCCTTAGGGAATATGTCCAAGTAATTTTCTAGAATCGTGGAGTTTCATGGAAGCGGTAGATAGAGAATTTAAAATTTATCTCTATATATTACTTATTGTGGATTAATTTAGACTTTACCATACCTATTTATATATATAGAAGAATATAAATGATCATAGGGTTTATGGGATTCCTCTACCATGGAGTCAATATCCAGGTGGAAGAAATTTTCCATGGATCAATAGATCATCATGGAAGAGGTATAATTCTCTGATTCTGAAATCCCATATATGATCATATTTTTCCATCTTCATGTTATATTATCTATCTTTCAATTTGGGTATTAAATCATTGTATCATTTTCATGTTGAAGAAATGATTCTAATGGACTAAAAATATCAGAAATATGATGCACTAATCCAAAGATATTTAGGGAGAAGAATTAATGAATAAACAATAACACTTAAATTCAAGGTGGATATCATTTAAATCATGAATATCATTTTAGATCCATATTTTATTTTATGAAATGAATAAAATTCATTTCAATTAATTATAATTTGAAGCATGTATTTCGAGATAACAAATAGGTGATTTTTTATACTATTTTAAGATATTAGTACGATATATTTTAATATTATTGATCCATGAAGACTACCATATATCATATTTAATATCTTAATTATAAAAATGAAAAACCTTTTGAATTTGTTTATTAGTTTTTCTTCTTATAATATATGTTTGATTGAATATCATTTGAATTCAACATTTTATTTAAATTTTGAGGAAAAAAATGTAATTACATGAGATGATGGACAACTATGGATTTAAGGGATCAAGATCTATGAGAACAAAAAACATGTATAAGACCAATGTTATTATATCTAGAATTTATTAAAAAAAAGTGTAATGGTGATAGAGGCATGGTCATAATAAGCTTTCATCTAGGAGATGGGAAAAACAAATCAATTAATGATATAGTAGGTTTGTGGTCCGGTAATCCCAAGGATATGAGAGTGTCATAGAGAGAAATATCCACCCCAAACTGCTTGTTTGATAAGATCTGTTATCATTTGTTTGGTGGAATCACTCCATCCGGATCAATGTAGGAGATATTTGTGGGTCCTCTAGTTGATTTGATCAGAAAATTTCCCACTATACCACATCACCTGTTATCCTTATGGGGAATAAATATCTAAATCAATGTATTGGATGGTGGTAGTATAAGGTCTTGGGTTCTCCATGACACATAGATCTAGATATTCCATTGATACACATAATGTAATCGTGTACTAGGGTGATTCTTGATGCACCAAATCTATATCGCTCATAGTAGCCATATGTTGGAGATCTACATGGAGCCTATTATTATAAAGAAAATATTTGTTGCATAATCACACATACAAGGTTTTTTCTGGGATCCAAAAATATTATTGGACTCTTCTCAACATGTTGAACCCAATAACAACATGTCCGGGACATTCTGGTGAAATTTAATGGATTCCTTAACCTTTTTGTTATAAAATTACAATGAGAATTATTATTATCAATATATTAATAAATTAAATATTTTAAAGTAAATAGTTTATATAACTATTTATCCCAATTTCAATGTACAAAATTTATAATTGTGATGTAATTGTTAAATTATATATTCAGCTATGATATCATTTATACATTGAGTTTAATTTTAAAAAAATATATTATTATCATATGTTCAGATACGGTTGAAGGTAAATGATAAGGTTAGATTAATCAATTAGTAGGATACATAGACCATGATGAATGATATTGATCAATATTGGTACTCTATTATTGGAATAGAGTATGTTCAGACTCAATAATATTTAAGCAATGTCTAGTATTTAAGAAGGATCATTGAATGGGAATCTACAAATGTTCAAAAAAAAAACTATTGAAGAAAATTATTTTATTATATTAGGGCAGAAAATATAATGAAATTTTTTAACATAGATGAAGTGGTTAAATTATAATGGATGTTAATTATGACTAATTTCATATTTTTTTAGAATATTTTTGGAACAATATAGTGGAATCAATTTATTTAAATTAGATAAAGAAGATGAAACACATACTATGAAAATTGAAATCAGCCATGTTCCTATATCCACATTTTCATAATTCAGTGACAACATTTATTAATTATTAAATTATTATAACTATAGTAATGTTCTTGTATTGTTAAAATAAATAAATGATTTTATGAACCATGATGTAATCTTGTCGAGAAAAAATTGTTGTTGATAAAGGGATCTGTGTATTTTTTGAAAGAGATTATTTTGGTAACCTACCTATATTGGTAGGGGATGTAGTTTATGATGGATCAGTATCAATGATAATGAGATACTATAAAGTTTTTCTTTTCACTCACCCTTAAATAGGGATAGAGTGAGATGATAATGACCTTACCCTTCTAAAAAACGTAACATGGTAGAAAATGTTTATGAATCATATGAATATCCTTAAATATTCACCCAGAACTCTAGGTTAATATATAATGTATATTAATAAATAAATATGTGGAGAAAAAGAAATCTTCCAATATTGGTTATATGATATAGTTAGAGATTGATAATCCCTCATACTTCCCTCGTATGAGAATATGATATTGGATAATTGCACTAATTTTTTACACACCTTCTTTTGGAGTCAGTTCCCCAGAAAAAACTTATGTGTACTATATGATAACATGTATTCATTTTTTTGAATATTAAAAATCTATTTATCACATAATGGTTGTTCTTGTATGTAACAAAATATGTGATAATTTTTTAAATATATCTATCTCACTAAAAGGTCATAGAATCTTCACACTATGATAAGAACCTAGAAGATTCATGATAGTATTATTAAATATATGTTCTATATCTAGATGATATAATTTTAAGAAAACAAATGATACAACCTATCAAGGAAAGGGATCGTATGATTTTGAGTAACCTTCTCATGGTGTACACCCTTGGTAATATTGATTGTAAGATATTATGAGAATGAGACCTGCCCGTTGGAAATACACATTTATATGTGTCTTTGGATATTCCTAATAATGGAAATGTTTATTGACCTTTACACTTTAAGATTATTATTAATAATTATTTCAGGTTTCCTACTTTGATTTCATGTTGAAAATTGAGATGATACATGTTTGCTGTGAGGTAGTTTATATTGGGTTTGTCACGAGTAATATTGCATTAATGAATAATACTTGAAATGATGTTCCCCTTACATTATTTAAAAGAATTTGAAATCTAATTCCCTTTTATGGAAATGATATATCCTAAATAAATCCTTGTTCCTTGTGGTCTATAGGAATGTTCAATTTTCGAAAACTCAATGAAAGGGACATTGAGCACTTAGGTTGATGGCACTAGTCTGCAACCTGCATTATTATAGATATCATGATAAAATGGATTACATTACACAATATGTTTTTGAATGATGTTTCTGGTCTTTGTGACATCTAATTATTTCTCTATGGGTGTCCTGTTGTATAGCTTGATGATAACCTTGTACTTTAGGTAGCTTCTCCTAATGCCACTAAGAAAGAGGATTAGAGGTCTAACCACTAATTTTATCATGAATCTCAGTTAAATAACATATAATAATTTAACAATTTGAATAAATTTTATTCCCACATGGGATTTAATAATTATTCTTGTATTCTTGATCTCATATATTTCTTCACCAATTATTCAAGTCAATATTACGTTAGTGGAATATTTAATAAATATTTATTTCAATTCAATGAATATAATATTTATTTATTGATTTAAGAATAATGATGTAATTTCCTAGACCTGGATGCCACTCAATACTGAATCAAGAACGATTGGATTCATGAACTAAAATAAATCTCCCCAAACACCTCAGGTTGGAAACTAATAGAATTGGCCTATGGTGTGTGTGTGTGTGTGGAGAATATTATTTCACTACAAGATTGTATAGAAACGTAATAAAAATAATAGTCAATAGTGTTAATAGATATAATAGTTAGATAATAGATAAACAACATGACATGAATATATATACTATGCCAGAAGGAATATCATATACAAAAGATTATGATTCATGTCATGTTTCTATAAATAATCCAACATAGTTATATAGAATGATAGTACAGTACATCAAACCAAACATATAAAAATACTTAAAAGTAACATATACTTCTAGTAACATAAGCCTCGGCTCGGTACCATGCTCCCCTACTCCTATGAATGAATCAATTTAAGGCATCAAACTATTGGTTCTTTCTCTAATACTTACCTATATCCATATAATCTGTATGGGTACCCAACAGTGGCTTGAACTGGGTGTGAGATAAAATACCAGTAGGTAACAAGCCAAATATCTATAACAAATCCTGGATGTGAAATATGATAATATATTGTAGTATACAATGTATATCATAGTAAATCTTCAATAAAAAAATTGATGTTCACATGGTGTATATACTGAAACAATGTGATACCATATATCATTTCTAGGCTCTAAGAAAAAAAATTGTCATGCTCCAATAATAAGGCAGCAGTATGAATTTCTTAATAAACAACATAGCCTCACCATATATGAAATATTTCATATCACCCAGGTCCACATCACATAACTTATATCTCATAAAACACATGGATGATCTGTATAACCAAAATCATCACATATACCATGGTCGAGTTGTATAATCAGGCCAGACACATTTACCATGGTTTTTTCATATAATCAAAAATGTAAAACCCCATAAGGCTGGATCAAATGTAAAGTATAATAATGTATTCTTATTGAATTATATGATCCACTTTGTGGAAACTATGTTAGGGTTGAATTCGATCCCAAGGAGCATGTCATCAGACAATGTCCACTGTTAGCCTAAACAAAATAGATCCAAGTGGTATCAAGGCCCATGGTCTCCCACATAATCAAAGCCCAAGGTTAAATCTAATCCAATAAGTCTAAAATGGCTATAAAGATATAAGAAGTAAGATCCTAGAAGCCTGATGGAGTTAGGATCCATGGTATACCCACCAATGCATCAACTACCATCCCAATTCATCCCATTCATTCATCAATCATAAGCATTCAAGTCCCATGAGTATCCCACTCCAATAGTAATTTACATTTCAATATTTAAAAAAATCAACATCATGCATCACATGGAAAAAGAGACATAACATCTCATAATAATTCAATTTAGTTCAAATCAACTATATAAGGGATTACAAAAACTAAGAAGAACAAACACTCACCTAATGGGTGGTTTTACAATGGAAATATCAAAATCAGGCCCCATGGGTGAGCATGGTTAGGCCAACTACCTCTAATAAGTCTCAAGAGAACAATATGGTATCCCTATAATGTTCCATTTCATTGAATTTAATTATTCAATTTAATTTTAGTGTCGATCTATAAATTCCAACATATGGTATAATGAAAAATACCTCCATAAAGCACCAATCTACTCATGAAAACTATATACCACTTAACATAGGATCAGAGTAGAATATTCATCTATTATCATCTTCATATTCAACTAATATCATAATAAAAACCAAGCATTTATGAAGAACCTAGAAATAAGGAAAATTATCTTTCACCTTAATACCTTATATGTTAAGTTGTTAAATAAAGAATGGAATAATAGGAATTGAGTTCTCACCAATGGAGCTCCAACATGAAGAAAAATGATCAATTTCGAGTACAAATGGAGGAATATAATAAAAATATTTCATTTCAACTTCAAAGAATCTCTCCCATGTGAAGATGATATCTACTGAAGGATAATAGAAAATATGTTTAAGTTATAAATTATTTTAAGGGAAAATAGGTTATTTTAACAAAGAATCTGAGCCACACAATTTTTCCGCATGGTTGGAAAAATTGTGTACCAACTATGAGAAAACTACTATGAGGAGGGGATCCTTACATGGTCATTGTTAGATATTTTAATAACTATGTACAAAAAATGAATTTTGGATCTACTAAAAACTGCAAGATCCCCATACAGGCATGCATCTTTATCGACATGTAACTCCCATGTCTATCGTCACATAGTTAGTAGTAACCGTGCGAATTTCTACAAATTATATTTACTAACCATACAATTTACCATGTTTCCCCAAAAACGTCGAGTTTCAGGTTTCAAACAAGGCACAAACACCTATGATACCCTAATGACCTCATAGGTCATTTTCAATAGGAAAAAAAAATATAATTTACACTGAAAGCAAAAGGATTAGTTCCTCGTATAAAATCCGGAGGTCTTATAATTCTCCTCCATTAAAGAAATTCTTCCCCAATTTTTTCTATCAAGTGT
The DNA here is from genome assembly GCA_963277665.1 of Viscum album. Lineage (NCBI taxonomy): Eukaryota > Viridiplantae > Streptophyta > Magnoliopsida > Santalales > Viscaceae > Viscum > Viscum album. The sequence goes on from OY728146.1 coordinate 508,269,461, forward strand.
TTTCAATATTATTATGAGAATTACTCCTTCCATAGAGCATGTTCATCAGCCTCCCAATCTCATGTGGGTCCTGTAAACAGTCGTGCAACCACAACACTCATACTAGAGGAACTGACCAGTAATGAAGAACCTTTGTTCCTTTTCAATGATATGAATCATATGTCACTTAAAAGAAACATATAACTATAAATCGACCTCCTATGGATAAAAATAATGAGATGGGTTCGAATGATAATAGTGTAGCTGAGATATGTGAAAGATTTCATGTGTCACTTTGTACCATTGAGGGAACTATAACTAATATTCTATCATCCCAGCTCTATCTAGAATCTAGGACTATATGATCAATAATGGAGAAATATTACCATGTCTCTAGATCTATTTGTTTTCTAGGCATTTTTAATCGCGTATAAAGTCATGATACCCAACCTCAAACTCTAGATATCATCAGCGACGATTAAAATAAGATTTTTGTCTAGATTGTGCAGTATCCATAAACATTCTAATCAATCAAACCTTTTCGAAAGTCTCCTAAAAAATGTAGTCCAAGTAAAGATTCCTCATCCACATAAAACTAGAATAGGGTTGATCAACATAACATACCACACAAAGTCTCATAGGGTTCCATATTTATTGTTTCTTAATATCTATTATTTTATGTGAACTCTTTTAGAGGTATATGCTTCTCCTAAGAGCCTCCCAAATTCAAGATGGATGCAAGCATCATGTCCTCATGAACTGATATCATTTTCTCTAACTTAATGTCATTCTGATGGTGGTATGTTGTACCTATAATCACCTGTGTACCGAACACCCTCTACAAACTTTTCCAAAAACATGATGTAAACCAGTAATCCCTATCTGAAATGATAGAACTGGAGACCCCAAAAGTAATAATATCTCTCGGATACAGAACCTCCCAAGAACATCCAAACTGATGGTCTACTTGATCGGTATAATATTAACCACATTCAATATCCTATCCACAATAACGTATATAACATTGCTATAATGAAAAGAATTCATTAAACCAATCAAGAAATCCACCGTGACATCATCCCATTTCCACTCGGGAATAGATAACAATATTAAAATTATATCCAGTCACCGGTGTTCCACCTTCACCTACTGATAAGTGGAAACCCTCATAACAAAACCAAACACCTCCCTTTCCATACCTAGTCACTAGTACTTGAGGCATAAGTCATTGTACATCTTGGTGATGTCGGGGTGCACCACCAAAACTATGGCATAGAACTTATACATTAAATCATAGAGTATTTACAATGGAACCCAAATGTGACCCTGGACACATAAGATATAATCCTTTCCAATAATCCCAATAGGAGGAGGGTCATCAACTACGACACTCTACAATATGACTAGACCATGGAATCAGATAGTTTCCTCATCATCACGCTAACTAGTAGTGTAGAGGTCACAACTAAGGATGAAATAAAATTCTTCCCCTGACTATCCTAAATCTCAAAGTGCATCTTAGATAATAATGTCATAACCTAAAACTTTTTACAAGAATTTTTAACTGATAGTATCTCGATCTTCTTTCTCTGTGCATCAGCCACAACATTTCTTATTCCAAAAGTATAAGAATGCTCAAAATAAAAATATTGTAGTTACTCAACCCAATTTCTCTTCTTCATATTCAGACCAAAATGCGAAATTATGCATTTGAGGATTTTTTTTTAGTTCATGAACACCACAAAACGCACTCCCGGTATGTAATTTCTCCAACATCACTATGCACGTAAAACAACACCTAACTCAAGATCATGTGTTTGGTACTTCCTCTCATGTGGCCTCATTTTCTGAGACTCATACACCATGACTCGTTCTCCCTAAATCATCACTAATACCAGCCCAAAACAAGATTATTCATAATACACAATATAGCTTCTTCCCGGCTCTGGTAGAATCAGGACCTGTGAGAAATTCAATCCACATTTTAGCTCTTAAAAGGGTGTCTCATAGGCATCTGACCATAAAAACAACACACCCTTCTTATACAAGACCATAATTGGTTCTTATATGCATGAGAAGTCCTATATTAAATTCATATAATATCTAGTTATCCCCAATAAACTGCACATGTCAAATATGTTCTTGGGATTCCCCCAAGAAAAAATAGCTCTCACCTTCTCTAGGTCAAATGATACACCTCTCTATGAGATCATATGACCGAGGAAGAGAATCTTATCAATCGAAAAGTGTGACTTTTTAACATAGAATATAAATAATTCTATATCACTGTATCCAAAATTATCTCATGTTTTTTGGAAAGGTCGTGTTAATTGAGAGAATACACCAAGATATCTTCCATGAAAACCACTACAAAAAATCTAAATAAGGATGGATAACTCAGTACATTAGCATCATGAAAACATCTAGCATGTTTCTAACACCAAATGACATTACTAGATACTCATATAGACCATAGATTCTATGAAAATCTATATTAGGTATTTCTTTAGGTCGAACATTTACCTGGTGATATCCTGACCTAAAATTAATTATTGAGAACACCAATGCTCCTTAAATCTAGTGTAATAAGTAAACTGTTTCTGATAAAGGATACTAGTTCTTAACCAGTAACTGGTTCAATTTCTGGTTTTCTATTCATATCCTAAGCATATCGTCTGCCTTTCTATAAAAAGGACCAATGAAACCCAATTATAATTACTTAGTCGAATAAACCCCTTCGCCTCCAAATCCTCTAGTTGTCTCTTTAGCTCCTTAAACTCCATCATAGCCATCTTGTAAAGAGGAATGTAAACTGGTACAACTCCTGGAAAAAGCTCTATGGATAAATCCACTCTATCTCAGATGGTAAACAATAAAATTAATTCGGGAAAATGTCCTTAATATAATAGAAAACTGGAGGAATTTCTTTGAAAAAATGCTACCTGGTCATCCTAATACAGATGACACATCTGGGTTATCATTCTGGACACCCCATGATGCTCTAGTCCAAATAGAATCAAATGGAAATTCTATTCACCATTGTAAATATAAATGCTGCCCTCTAGTGATTTGAAAGACATCCTCCAATGTTATTAATCAACGAAGGATCGATAAAAGAAATAAACACTCCATTTTGAGTATGACGTCAAATCCAGTCATCATGAGGATATAACAATTCTATATAAAGTGTCCCCCACCAACCTCATGGGGGAACTCCCTTCACGGGTGTACAATCTCAGTTTTGATCTCTAAGGGGGTATCAAGTGTTATGATTCCCTCATAATACTTATTAAAATACCAGGGATCTCAATTACATGTACATATTTAAAACTAAGTGGTACACCAGTATAAAAAATTAGTATATAAAAGTGTATAGGTTACTAAGATTGTGTTTATCACTATAGATGGTATACCACCCTTCTACTTGGAGATAGGCTGTATAGAATAGATCTGGAGTGAACCGTGGTCTGATGACACAACCTCACTACCCAATGTTGGCCCACATTACTATCATAGAAATACTGGTTCATGGATAACTCATCCATGATAGCCAACACCTCTTCCAGCACTATTGGTACTGATCTAGATCCCTATCTGATGTAGATCTATGAAACCTACTCCTGAACCAGGTGTCATATTAGACCAACTACCACTCACTATTGGAGGTAAGGTCCTATAGAAACATTTCATGAGTCCCATCATTCTACCAACATGGCACTCCATTGGGTTGTGATCACACTGATTCCTCATATTTTCCCATCTTCTTCACTAATGATATAACACTAACCTTATAGTACTCATAGCCTTCTTATTACTCATAACATGATAATCCTAAAAATGTTTATTCCCACCCATTGATGACAAACTACTTGGTCAATAGATTATGATAATCTACCTTACACCCCCATATAACATTAGGTTCCACTTTTTAATTTGTGGCTTATTTACAATTTAAATAATAGTCATAAACTATAACATGTTAAACTGAGATTAAAAATAAATCCATATACCTTCCTCAAAGCGTCTCTCCCTTGATAACTAATCAGCAAGGTACATCAGCTCAAAGCACTATAGATTTGTAAACCATATTGAGTTCTCCATATCCTCTATAATTACCTACTCCAAACACATAAACTTTATAGCCCACTCTTCCCTCAAAGCATCAGAGCAAAATTAAACATAGAATCTGGTTAAGAAATAAAATCAAACCATATCTTATAGCCTTTCATTATAGTTCAGAACATCCCACCAGTGCTTTCCTGCTCCACGCAACATATAAGTTGTCGGCCCCACTCTCATCTTTGGTGGGGCCTCCAGATGCTCTATGATTGATTGATTAGTATAAATACATGGCTCATCATCCTTTGTACCTCAATACTTCAAAAGTGATGGAGGATACTACTAATATAATACATGAGTCGACTAATCCATAGAAAAGGAACGTATTGGTGCTCCTTAAAAAGTATACACAAAGCGATAAATATCCTCATAGAAGTATACATCAGCACCCATTTCTTGTAAAAAGATCGGTGTTATAGATACAAGTAAAGGAGTTTCCATCGATATCTCATGTCCAACCGCCTCCATAGTGTGGTCTTCACCAAACTCCTATCATACAATTAGAGGTCGGTGTGGTGGCATGCCTCTAAAATTCCAAACAAATTCCTATTAAATGATAAAAAATTTAGGATTTATAATGTGTAAGACTGGTTAAAAACTTTCTATAACCATGTTATACCACACAACATGATCCTAAATCTTGGACTATAAAATTAAATAGTAACAAATGTTACTAGTGACACTGCCTCTTTCCCACTCAAAATTTGGTTCTAAGTTGAGTTATTTGTCTATCATTTCAATTTTCCATTTGAATTTTATATTCATTTCGCATTCCATTTTATTGTTTGAATCAAATGGTTCACCACTTAGTATCTATAAATTACTATACTCTATATGAACTGAAATATAGAATCCATATAATTCATACCATTACAAATTTCAGACCATGCGACTCATGGTCTATGAATCAACATGCCACAATTGGATTCATATGGTGTCTTATGTAACCTAATCAAGGGAACACTATATAGATCACGACAAACATTCTGAGTACCAACCAGGTTTCTCAATTACGTAAATAGATTTCTATAACAATAGTATATATATCTTTCATGACACAGATAAAAATGTCACATGAACATGAAATGAAACATATATGGCATGGTACAATGTATTTCATGTGATTTCTAACTAGTTCCAAACATGATGCATGAGATTGAATACAATAATCACATCAGGTTTTAATGAAATAGAACCCATAATCATATCAATAATAACATCATAATACAAGTACATCTCCCAATGGTGGAATCAAATCAACTATAATATCCAAGATCTAGAATACAATAATTTCAATTTGAGGAAATTTTTATTTTTACAGTACGTGGGATAGCTATGTCTCGAGATAGCTAATTAAAAAAAATTTCCTTACCATACATGTCTATTATCACCAAATAATACTCTACAGAATGAAAAAGCTTTGACACCACTTTGTAACGTCCCAAACCAAAATTAATGCCAATGGTGACCAATTTTGGGCTGGATACATGGCATCACACAAATATCCCCAAATTCCAAAGGGTGTTGACTAGAAACAAGGGCCTAGGGTGTGTCCATGGGGAGACTACACCCTCATTACCAGAGTGTGTCATAGTAGAATAGAAATTAAAGTCAATATAAGAGGTAGATATAACAGTAAAAAAATAGAAAAATATTATGATAAGGATAAATAAATAATACAAGAAGTATTGTTATATACAAAATATGAGGATATATGCCATTCTTATACAATGAGTCCAAAAATTGGTTAATGGATAGCTAGTACAATAAATGAATCAAAATACCAAAAGACCAAAAAAACACTATTGCAATCCAAAATCATGAACCTTATCTCAGTCACATTATCCCCTATTATTAATCATGTCATAATGTCAAGCATCATATTGTGGGTTCTTTCCCCTGCCCCAACCCAAATCCATGTATTCTGTTCAGGTACCCAATGGCATCTAGAATAGGGTGTGAGATACAATCCCAGTATGTTACCACCCAAAGGTCTATAAAAAATATTGGATGTAAAATATGACAAGCTAATGTAGTATGTAATTTATATCATATGTAAGTAGTAATAGAAATATAATTGTTCAATTTGTATATACTAAAAAACATGAGATGCTTTGTAGCCATACTGAGAACCCTTCTAATCATGTTTCAAGATTCTGTGACAAGGAAATAGTGATCATAAGGAAATAAACACCACAACATCACTATATACACAATATTTCATATCCCCAATGACCACACCATATAACATATATCTCATAACAACAATGTATGAGACATATAACCAGATGTGTCACGTATTTCACTGATGAGCTGTATAATAATTCATGTCATATTTTCTACTGTCAGGCCATATAATCATCTATTTTATAACCAATAATGTCGAATCCAATGAATAGTGGACTAAGGAATCATTATTTATTCCCAAGAGCATATGGATGGAAAGTTGATTATGCTTTAATTAGGGTGTAAAGAGAATGTCATTAGACCATGTACACTATGAGTCCAAAAAAACCAGATCCAAGGAGTAGCAAGTCCAAAGGAATCATATAGAATCAATACCCGAGGAAAAATATCATCCAAAGAATATGCTACTGCAATCAAGAGACATGGAGTTACACCATAGGAATCTGATGGAGTTATGATCCAAGGTATACCAATCAAGGAATCCACTACCATCTCAATTCAACACATTCGTTCATCAATCACAAGAATTCAGGTCCCATGAGTATACACAATCATAGAAATTCCAATTTCAATAATTAAACAATTCAACGTCATTTATCTGATGTCAAAGAAGGCAGGACATCTTATAATAACTAAAATTAGTTCCAACCCTTTATATAATGGATTCTGTAAACTATGAAAGCACAAACACTCACGCAATGGGAGGTTTAATAAAGTAAATATCAAATTCACACCCCATGGGTGACCCTAGATGGAGAAATAACCTCCAACCAATATCAATGTTAATATAGGGGGTCCCAAACATGTTCTATTTCATTTAACTTATTTATTCAATATAATTTCAATGTCGCTCTAGAAATTCATGTTGGAAAAATAAAGAAAGAATCTCTATAAATCATCAAACCACTCGATAAAAGCATAATCCAGCTAACGTAGGTTCATGGAAGACTACATGTCTAGTATCATCTTTAGATATGACTCATATAACATGAAAAAAGAAGAACATATGAAGAACCCAAAAATTGAGAAAATTATCTTGGACCTAAATAACTTCATTGATCTGAATTTTAATGAATAATGACACAAAAGGAATTAAGGACTCACCAATGTGGATCCAACGAGATGATAAGTGCTCGATTCCATAATCATACGGAGGATTGGTATTAAAACCTATCTTTTTATTTTCAAATGATCTCTCCCACATTAAGTGTATATTCTATAAAGGATATTATAAATTACTTTTATGTTATTTCACATTTTCAGGTTAAATTAATAATTTTACCAAAAACACAGAGTCACACAGTTTGTCCATAATATATTCCAAATCATGTTGCAACCACGTACAAACATTTTTAATGATGGGAACCTTAAATTAATTTTACGCATAGCTTTACAAACCATGCACAAACCGTGCATTTTCGCTCTACTAAATAATGCAGGTTCCCCACATGGGTGTCTGCATCCATCTGCATGGTTTGAAAACCCATGAAACCTATAGGTCCCCCTATCCATCCTTGTATGGTTTGAATTAATCATGAAACCTTGTAACACCCCCATTATTTTACAGTTTGTCTCTTTTTAAAATTTAACATCCTCAATAGCTTACATTACATAGAATATTGAGCTTAAACAAATGATTAAATATTATTATCACATAGCCATTTGAATGGTGGGAATAAATTGTATAAATTAAATTATGAAAATAAAGTATAAAAATGTTTATAAAATAAATTAATTTGTTACTAATTAAATATAAATGAAAATAATAACCAACTAAACATAAATGATATGTTTTTATAGAAAAATAATTTTTTTGACCATAATGGAATTTTATCTTAATAATTTAAATTAATGACTATTAATAAAAGATTTAATATTTTTTTATTTTTTTTATTCTCAATAAATTTATTTTAAATTCATTTAATTAGTTTTACAGGTTTTAAATAAGAAAAAAACAATTTTAAACATAAAAAATGAATATTTTTTAAAAATGATGGTCTTCCTCCTTTTGAAGATGAACATGTTTTAAAATAATATTTATACACATTTGGAAATTATATTTAACAAAATAAACTTCATTTTTTGAATGCAGAATATCAAAATTTACTATTGCTAATTTTTTTATTTTTTAGATCTTTTTCCTTTTTGGTGAATTGTCAATAATAATGATTTTTAATAAAATATTGAATATTTTGTGATATCGTCATGACATGATTGTGTTATGAAAATTAAATAAACCTATGGAATGAATAAATTATGATAATATAATATAAATATTCTAGAAAAAATAATTCAGAAATTTTAAATTATAGTTTATCTCATGATATGTATAAAAATCATTGATAGTGATGACACTGTAATGACCCTAAATTTTGAATAAATTTCATTTCCTAACTCTGTGTGTTATTTTATTTTATACTCAACAAAAATATTTCATTTAATAAAATGAGTATAATTAAAATAAGACCATTGGGTTTCGACTGTTATATGACTGTTGGTCAATATGATCCTTAGAAACTAAATGTTGCGATTATTGTCTATAAATACAAGTGATCATGGTTAATTAATATAGAAATGAGATTTGATGGCCCCATCCAGTAGTCTTGGGCTGATCGAAGCCCATCTGATGGAACTTAGTAAGGAGGTAGCACCTTTTGGCTTCGCCTTGGACCAAACCCAAGCTAAACTTCATCGTGTGAAGCTAGAACGAAATCGCCATCACGAGAAGTTCAAGCTGATAGAAATCACTTCTCCGGAAATGTTGGCTGAATCGCCCAAAGATTATATCACCCTAGCACACCATACTCTTAGGTCCTATGCTGGTGTTATAAGGGTCTATGTAACGAGACTGTAACCGCCATCTGTAATCCTTTGATTTAAATAAAAATTGTGATTTTTCCTTATGGTAAAGTTTGTGAATTTTCAAACGTCTGAATAAATATAGTATGTATATTATTGATGAATTTTAGAAAAATAATATCTTAAAAATATTTATGTAAAACTTAAATAATTAAAAACGGGTACTTATTTTCAAAAAATGGTCTTCTACAGTTATGTTCAGTAAGAAATTTAGAGTCTAATAAGATCAACATAATTTTTGATGAATAGTAAATTATGAATAGTGATTTGATGCTTATGATTAGTAATGTGATACAATGGATTAAGTAACCTCACTTAAGAAATTATTAATATAATATAGGAATATTTATTAAGTAATGTGATTCAATAAAATAGATAAATAACTGTTCCAGAAAGTACTGGTTAAGTATTAGTTTTTTTCAATAGAATAGTGTTTTTTATTTTTAAAATTAAATTAAAAATATTTAGAAAATTATTTTCATAAAATTTAGTTCATTTTTGAAATCAGAGAATCGATATTTAGTTAAGGTGAATTTTTGGGATTTTTCTGAAACAGTTGAATTTTCTATGAATAGTGAAAATACAGTTTTTGAGTTTCTGGTGTATAATGACATCATTAAAGATATAATAATTATAAAATAATTCTGGTATACTTATGAATAGTAATATAAGGTATGATTTGTCCCAATTGGCCAATACCATGGAAAAAAACCATGGTCAAGCCCTTGGTTTTTCCAATACCATCGATGAGGTGTCCCTTGGCAATTAATGCTTTGTCCCCTCACTTTTCTTATAAATACCCAGACATTACCTCCTTCATTTCATTTCCAAATCCTAACCAACGAATTTATGGTCTTTTTATCTCCTAAATGGTCCTCCCATGTTTCCCTCAAGCCTCCCAAGGTCCCGAACTTCAAGCTTTCGAAGTTACTCTTCAAGGTAAGGGATCTTACCTCTCTCTTTCTTTTCAAGTACTCTCATTTATGTAATTTCCTTTAATCTGCATGTTCATATGTTTGGGGTGTTATTTTATATTAATATTACTTTAATTTATATTTTAATATGATCATAACCCCCTCTTTCTCTCATCATTTCATTTTATGAATTTTTAAGCGGCGTCGTTAGGTATCTGAATTCTTTTAAGGGATTCTTTCACCCTTCACATTTTCAAAGTTGAATTTTAAGTCAAGTCATTCAAGGTCCTTTTTATTATGTTGGGGTATTATATATATATAATCATATTGTCCTATTTATTTTCATATGAATGATACCATATTCTATCTCATCAATTCATTTTCTGAAGTTTTAAGTGACGTCGTTAGGCTGCCGAATTTTCATAAGAGAAATCTTATTTTTGTCTTCCTTTCAAGTTATTCATTTAATAGGGTATGTCCTTAAAATTTCATTAAGATATTCTTATATCCAATATATATTTTCCCCCTACTATTTTATGGATCATTTATGATTTTTTGATCAATGTCCCCTCTCTTTTCAATGTTTTCCAAAAACCCTACAATATAGTCGTTATGCTGCCGAATTTTCGTCTCAAAATGTATCAAACTTTTTCTCAAATTATTTTATTTTATTAAGTATATAATCAAAGATATTTATTACACATGGGTATTCATATTTATATCAAAATTTTCTATTTTAAATTCTGTAATTTACATACATGAAACCATCTTTTTTCCATGGGTATAAAGTTACATAAAGATCTTGTCTTCAAAGTAGTTTTTAAAACGTTATGATTATGAAATGAAACCCATTTCTTTTATGAATATATGGGTTATTTATTAAATTTTTTATTATGATATGCATGGATCGCATGATAATAAATACAAATTAAGGTTTCTCCCTTATAGCACTCCAATTAATTATGTAAATACTGAATCCTTAAAGATGACCATTTAAATGATACCTTGGTGAATAACCTTGGTAATTTTTAATGACACCTTGGGGATGGACCTTAGTTATATGAAAATGATTGTCTAAGTTAAATGTTGTAGCCACATCTTCAATTTATGAACCATGTTATTTTTATTATGATATTCATCATGATCTCTTTCTCGTTCCTTAATTTTATTTATCATGACTTTCTTGATGTATCTCAAGTTCACATGTAAATTTTTTCTCTTGTTTCCCTTACTAGGCCTTCTGCTCACCCTTTCCTTTGATGTATGCACCCAGGTTATGAGATGCTGTAATGAACTTAGGATGAACAATGAATAATCCTTACAAGTGGTTTAGAAATATTTTTATGTCATTTTCATGTATTATGATCCTGATTTACAAGACACTAGACTTTAAAGATCCTCTGTTTGTAATATGTAATGAAAAGTTATGTATTAAAACGGCGGGATGTTATAGTTGGTATCAAAGGATAGTTTATTTATTTATGGAAATTAGGATATGAAAACATTAGGAAGAACCCCTTTATAAAAGATTAAATATAGGAAATATTCTTGGTATTTTAGTGAGTATTGAGTAAGTGGTATATCAAGAAAATACATCCCTGTTTGGATACGACCAGGTAGAGGTGGCTCTGGCACAGATGTGCATGGGGGTAAAACTCGAAAACACTGCTTTGAGATAGACTCGAATGGGAACTGGTACACGAAAACGGGCCTTTCTGCACTCTTGGTTACAACACTCTTGGGGGATATGTTTGGTTAATCTGAATCTTTTTATGAATCATTATGAAGGAATTATAGAAAAATGTAATTGTCTAAGCATGAAGTTTTAAGACATAAAATCCTTTTTAGTTAAAATATTTGTAAATGAAACAAGTTTCTCACGAAGGATTTATTCTTTTAGAAAATATCACCATCATCTAGGAATATGATGACGTATTTCCTGAGGAGTTACCCGGACATCCCCCAGAAATAGAGGTAGATTGTTCCATTAAACTCATACCTGGATCTCATCTGATGTCAAAGACCCCCTATAGGATGGAAAATGTAGAGCTAGAGGAATTAAAGAAACAACTTCAAGATCTTTTGGAAAATGTGTTTATCCGACCAAGTGTGTCTTTTTAGGGAGCACAAGTTCTCTTTGTGAAGAAGATGGATGGATCGATGCAACTATTCATTGATTATAGAGAACTGAATGGGATCACATTGAAGAACAAATACTCTCTTCCAAGAATTGATGACTTATTTGACCAATTTTGTAGGACTCAATTCTTCTCTAAGATTGATCTTTGTTCTGGTTATCATCAATTGTGGGTAAAGAATGATGATATTCCAAAAACTATCTTCCAATCCAGATATGGGAATTATGAGGTTGTTTTTATGCCCTTCAGACTTACTATTGCACCTTCTATTTTTATGGATAAAGAATAAGTCAATTTTGGAAACTTATGTTTTATCAAATAGATATCCTCTGTATATGAAAATGATTTGTTGATTAAATAATAAAGGTTATTTTGGACGATGTTTTCTAATTTGGAGTACAATACGCCTAAGGGAAATAAACTACTATAGGATATAAATTGTGGAGGAATGGTTGGATTTTTTTTATAATTTATGTAATTATTGTGGACATATGGTGATTTGGGTTATTTCTAGAAAATGATGAACCTAGCATAGAGAATATGTGAATATGTTAATTATACTTTAGTATGAGACTTTAATAGCAGTCGATGTTATTTGGAGATAAATGTTAAGATTTGTTGGGGAAGACTATGTGCTTAAATCCTTCTGAGTTTTGGGTTCCAATCTTAGTTTGGATTATTCTGAAGAATTTTAAGGATGATTATGTATTGAATGGTCTTTCAAGAACATTGGTTACTTTTTGTTGAATTTTGGAGATTAATAGTCATATTTCTTTTTATGAAGGATTGTCCTTTTTAGGGATTATATGATCTCATAGTAACCATTTTTTAGTTGATGACTAAATACAAGGGAAAAATATAGTTATTCTATTTTGGATTATGTGATACTCTAGAAGATGATTCTTGTGCTTTTGATGAGACCAAGTCCTTTTGAATGCTCATTGTTTGGAGAAAAGATTATTCTTGGTAGAAACTTATTAAGGGATGAAAATCTAGTTGAAGGTAAGTGTATTTCCTTATGTTTTAATTCTATGTAGTAAATGAATTCCTCAAAATTATGAAAAGGAATGTAAAACAATAACATTTTTGGTTTACGTTTCCTATTGGGTGATCAAAGACCGTTTAACACATCTTAAGTTTGTGATCTTCTTTCAGTTAATTTTCTCCTAATAATGTTTTCTATCACTCTCCATCAGAACTTGACACTTTCTTTTCTCTTCTATATCCAGGTTGTTTTACACGGAATCCTAGTATGGGTTAACTCGGGTGACCTTTGTACTTACCTTTCTTTCTTTTAAAGTAATAGTATTACTGACTCTTTTTCCATTGTGGGACTTTCAACGAAATTTCCAAGCCCAATTTTAAAATTGCGAGGACGCAATTTCTTAATGGGGGAGATTGTAACGACTAGAAATTTTGAATAAATTTGGTTTCCTAACTTTGTATGTTATTTTATTTTAACTCAACAAAACTATTTAATTTAGTAAAATGAGAATAATTAAAATAAGACTGTTGGGTTTTGACTGTTATATAACTGTTGGTCAATATGACTATTGGAAACTAAATGATGCGATTATTGTCTATAAATACAAGCGATCTTTGTTAATTAATATAGAAAGGAGATTTGATGGCCCCATCTAGTATACTAAGGCCAATTGAATCCCATCTGATGGAACTCAGGAAGGGGGTAGCACCTTTGGGCTTTTCCCTGGACCAAACCCAAGATGAACTTCATCGTGTGAAGTTGAAACGGAATTGCCTTCTCGAGAAGTTCATGCTAATAGAAATCACTACTTTGTAAATTTTTTCCAAACTGCCCCAAGATTCTATCACTCAAAAACACCTTACTCTTAGGTACTATGCTGGTGTTATAAGGGGCTATGTAATGTGACCATAAATGCCTTGTGTAATCCAATGATTTAAATAAAAATTGTTGTTTCTTCTTATGATGATGTTTGTGAATTTTCAAATGTCCGGATAAATATAGTATGCATATTATTGATGAATTTTAGAAAAAGGATATTTTAAAAATATTTATGTAAACCTTAAATAATTAATAATGTGTAATGATTTTCAAAAAATGGTCTTCTACAGTTATGTTTAGTAACAAATTTAGAGTCTAATAAGATCAACTAAATATTTGATGAATAGAAAATTTTGAATAGTGATTTTACGCTTATGATTAGTAATGTGATCAAATGGGTTAAGTAACCTCACTAAAGAAAGTATTAATATAATATAGTCACCTTGATTAGGTAATGTTATTCAATAAAATATGTAAATAACTATTCCAAAAAGTACTGGTTAAGTATTAGTTTTTTAGGTGAATAGTGTTCTTTATTTTAAAAATTATATTAAAATTAATTAGAAAACTATTTTCATAAAATGGAGTTATTTTTTTGAAACCAGAGCGTCAATATTTGGTTAAGGTTAGTTTTTGGGATTTTTCTGAAATAGTTGAATTTTCAGTGAATAGTGAAAATATAGTTTTTGAGTTTCGAGTGTTTAATGACATCATTAAAGTTGTAATAATTATGAAATAATTCTGGTCGACTCATGAATAGTAAGATAATGTATGAGGTGTCCGAAGTGTCTAATACCATGGGAAAATACCCTGGTCAAGCCCATGGTTTTTCCAATACCACTGATGAGGTGTCCCTTCGTAATTAATGCTTTGTCCCCTCACTTCTCCTATAAATACCAAGACTCTTCATAATTAATTTCATTTAAAAACCCTCCCCAAAGAAGTTATGGTCTATTTAACTCCCAAGAAGTCCTCCCAAGGTCCCATCCTTCAAGAATTCGAAGTTACTCTTCAAGGTAAGGGATCCTACCTCTCTCTTTCTTTTCAAGTACTCTCGTTTATGACATTTCTTTTAAGCATCAAGTTCTTATGTTTGGGTATTATTTTATATTCATATTACTGTCCTTTTAATTTTCATATAATGAGATACCCCCTATTTCTCCCATCATTTCATTTTATGAATGTTTAAGCGGCGCCGTTAGGCTGCCAAATTTTTTTAAGGGATTCTTTCACCCTTCTCATTTTCAAAGTTCTATTTTAAGTCATGTCTTTCAAGTTACTTTTTATTATGTTGAGATATGATCTATATATCATCATAATATAATATTTATGTTCATATTATGAGAGACCCTATTTTATCTCATTAATTCATTTTTTGAAGTTTTAAGTGACGCCATTAGGCTACCGAATTTTCATAAGAGAAATCTTATTTTTGTCCTCCTTTTAAGTTTTTCATTTCATATGGTATATCTATAAAATTTAATTACCATGATCTTATATATTTTAAATTCTAACCCCCTACTGTTTTATGGATCATTTATTAGTGGGTGACCCATGTCCCCACTCTTATCAATGTTTTCTAAAAACCCTGCAACATAGCCATTATGCTGCAGAATTTTCATCTCAAAATGTCTCTCTTTTTTCTCAAATTATTTTATTTTATTAAGTGGATACTCAAAGATATTTATTCTAAAGGAGAATTCACATGTATATGAAAATGTTCTATTTTAAATTCTCGGATTTACATACATGAAACACTCTTTTTTTCTGTGGGTTTAAAGATACATAATGATCTTGTCTTTAAAGAAGTTTTTAAAATGTTATGATTATGAAATGAAACCAATTTATTTTATGACTATATCAGTTATTTATGAAATGTTTGATGATTATATATGTAGCTCAAATGATATTAAATACAAATTAATGGCGCTCCCTGATAGCGCTCTAATGCATTGGTGAAATACATAATCTCTAGAGATGACGATTTTAATGATACCTTGGTGAATAACCTTGGTAATTTTTAATGACACCTTGGGGATGGACCTTGGTCAAACAAAAATTATTGTCTATGTTAAATGTTATATCCACATATTCATGTTATGAACCCAATTATTTTTATTATGATATGCTTCATGATCTCTTTCTCATTCCTTAATGTTATTTATCATTACTTTATTGATGTATCTCAAGATCACATGTAAAATGTTTCTCTTGTTTCCCTTACCGGGCCTTATGCTCACCCTTTCCGTTGATGTATGCTCCCAGGTTATGAGATGTTGTAATGAACATTGGATAAACAATGAAGAAGCCTTACAAGTGGTTTAGAGGAATGTTTATGTTGTTTTCATGTATTATGATCCTGACTTCCAAGCCACAAGACTTTAAAGATCCTTTCTTTGTAAAATGTAATGAAAAGTTATGTATTAAAAAGGTGGGATGTTATAGACACAATGCATATACAGCATTGAAAAAGTAAAATTTGGTTCTTAATGGATAAAAATTAATTGATAAATGTATTTTTTATTAATTATTCTATATATTTTATTTTATTGGTTGATATTTTCTAATTATAGAGTTGTATAATATGAAACCTATCCAAATGTTTTTACAGTGGAAGCTGAAGGAAAGAAAATTCAAATTAACAAATTAATAATGTTTTATTGACATGGATATTAGTACATATACATAATTAATAGATAAAAATAATATATTGAACCTAATTTATATATTTTTTAGATAATTGTTTTTTAATTTTCATATATGAAATAACAAACTTATATCCTTATGGAACACTGATGTAGTGCTTGTTCAACCAGAATAAAATTCAATGAAATGAATTTAATTAAAATTATATGAACCATTAAATTCCCTAAAATATTAAATAAATATTTTTAATTATTATAGTTTATTAATAATCGTATTTTATTCTAATTTGGTACCTTTTGGATCCATATGGATCATTTTAACAAGCTTATATTATTATATTTAAAAGAAATTGAAGATGTTCACAGTACAGTTTTTAATTAGAATAAAATTTTAATATATTATTTTCTAGAATAAATTTTCAACCCTTAATAGTATTTGGAAATATAAAATATTTATCTTCATCCTGATAATTTATTTTTAGTTTTTATGTAACAAATAAGTCCATTAATACTTTGCACAATAATGATGCATTAATTATTAAGTAAATGGAAAAATCACAGAAATGATATTAAAAATGTTAAACTAAATATAATATGAGATAATTAAGATAATAAATGAAATATCCAGATCACTATTACATATATAAGATATAATATAATATTTCTTACCAAATTTGTTCAATGATTTGATGTTTTTGAAGTCATGGTTATGAATCGTGTTAGATTTGAAGAAAAAAATATTCCATGCATATAATATTTTATTAAATGTATTATAAATAAGATAAATATTTAATAAGTCCAAAAATGATAATATTTTGTCCAAAATGTAATCCAACATTCCTTTTAAGCATCTTTTTATATCAATATCCCTATAATATACATATTATATTTTAATATTTTATGCAACTCTTAAATTACCGCTCACATCAATTATAAAAGGGATGCTTTACTTCAATTAATTTCACAACCAAGAGCCTTATTTCTCGACAATCCAATAAAAAATTATCTTTACCAAATCCATTTCAACATTCTAGTTTTTCTAGTCTCACAAAAATTCCAATCCGAAGTTCCTTAAGGAGGTTCTCAATGAGAAGAAATTCAAGAGGTAATATCCTCTCTCATTCTCTTTTAATTTAATTTAATTTATTTTTTTATTTTTTATCCTCTCCATAACTCTTATATCCAATCATGAATGATTACTCTAGTATATTATATATAATGAAATTTTATCATGTTAATGTAATAACCATCATCAAACCCCTTCTCCTTTCTTTTCAAAAAATGAAAACATCATCTATGATGGGTCGATTTACCGCTTTCGTGGATGATGCATTTTCATTTTCCATTAAGGCCTGCAAGGATGGTTATAAAACCATTATTATGGTTAATTAAAATTTTTACAAGTTAAATAATGTTCTAGAAACAATTTATAAACATGATATTAAATAAAATTATATAATTTCTTGATGGTCGTAAAAACAACTTTAGTAAAGTAAATCATTTTTCATAATGTTTTATCTAATGAGTCATCTTATTACCATATAAAAAAATTATATATAAGATCATTTAAACATATTTATGTTCATTAATAAAATATAATATCACATTTTTACAATTAATATAATTTTACCAGAACATCTCTACTTTTATACAAGTCACCCTATCACGAAAACCAAGAAAACGAGCACCCACGGAACGAAAAAATTAAATCTTATAACTCGTCATAAATTCCATACATTAAATTAATAAAATTATAATATTAAAAATAAATTTATAAAGTTTTATTAATTAACTAATAAATGAATCTAATTTTTTAATAGTATTTCATGTATGTTCCAAACGATTTTAGACATAACGTATGATTTTTTCCATCTCACTTTCATTTATGTGAGATACGCCTTAATCACCACTATTTAGTATGTTTGGTGTATTTATACCAACCTTTAACATTTCATATCATGAATCTATATATCTTTATGATATAAAGTATTTTATTTTACAATTATTAATTTAATAGGGCATATGGCTCGACTATTTTCAAAGTGGTAAAAGAATTTATTACCCAATTTATATTCATTGGTTTAAACTCCTACTTATATTATTTTTTCATAATAATATTGTTTTTGAAATTTGTTTGGAAAATGTTATGAATAATTTAATCTTTTTTTATGTCTATTTATAGTGGATACACATATTCAATTAATTTTATAAATTCACAATTCAATATTTATAAGGTATTATCTTTTAAAAATTATCTTTTTAAAATATACCTTTACACACACTTTTTCTTCATAGTGAATGTTATCTAAAATTGTTTGAAAATTATTTTGATATCATCATATTATTATTTTAATTAATTTTTTTCTTTTTTTACTTTTTAAAAGTTCATTATAAATGGAAATTTTCTCTTGCATGGCTTTTTAAATAAATCATATGACTATAAAAATGGTGTTTCTCTTATGAAACTTTCAATTTATTTGTTATAATATTTTCATTTATATCAACACCCTCGGTTTAATTTTATTCTTAATTGAATTTTATCTCCTTTGATACGATATATTAATTTTTTTTAATGATTTATGATTATTTTCACTAGGGATATATTATATTCATAGAATTCTCTATATTATATTGGATTGTTTTCTATAATATTTAATGTTTGGGGAATTTATTTAAATTTCATATGCTAGTTTAAATATGAATGTATATGTTGATTATGTATCACCCCTTTCAGAAGAGGAATTAATTAAACATAGTGTGTGTTTGGCGGGACCTGCTATAGCCCCTTGATGCATAGTTAGGTATCATGAGTCAAAATAGACTGGGTTTTTACCCATTTATGTATGTTGTATTGGCTAAAGACATGAAATTTGATTAATGATATGTGGAATTATATATTCCCTCACCATTAAAATATTTATAGAAAATCGATGTGATTTTTTAACTAGTATAATATCCTTAGATAAGTGTCATTCTATGTGATTATTTATATATAATTATTTTTACCACATTTTATTCCTATTATATATGCTCAAATTTTTGTTTTAATGGAATGTGATTTTAGTTATTCAAATTAACTTATTTTTTTATGTTTTTTTTGATAGCTTATATTGTATTTCTTTCCCTTAGTATGCATATTATCATACCCCTTTTTATGTTTTATTTTCACTAGGATAAAAATAAATATATTATGATTGACATGCATGGATAATGTAGAAGAGTGTGGTTGTTTCTTATGGTTTTTCTATGATATATTTCATTTAATGTTGCAATGTAACATTTATGTTTGTATCTAGTTTTCTAGAGCTACTAAACTATTCTGTCCTTTGGTATGTGATTGTAT
Organism: Viscum album; assembly: GCA_963277665.1. NCBI lineage: Eukaryota > Viridiplantae > Streptophyta > Magnoliopsida > Santalales > Viscaceae > Viscum > Viscum album. The sequence continues at coordinate 508,289,449 of OY728146.1, forward strand.
GTTCATAATACCAATAGAATATATTAAGGCATAGGCTATGAGCTAACGTGGTAGGGATCATTAAAATTTGTATCAGAGTAAGATTAGTAGATACCATATGAACTAGATCTAAGAAATCCTAGATTAAGGGAACATAACCATAATAAATACTTCGAGGATAAATATAGATGAACATAGAATAAAATCTAATTTATTAATTTATCTATGCATAAATTTTTCAATTTATGATAATTATTTCACTAGTTTTTGGATTATACATTATGTTTTATAATTATATAATCTAATAATATGTATGTATTTATATTGAAATGGAACCTCATGGAAGTAATGGGAACCACACTAATTCACATGATAGAAATAGTATGGATGGTCAATTCACTTATGGTCGTAAGTCAATCATTTAATGGAAATATGTCTCCAAACCATTGTGATCATATAAGGATATAGTATCATCTGCTAATGAGACAAAGAAAATATTATATATGAATTATGGATTTTGAGGGAAGAACTATAATAAGAAGGCCACTAATAAAAAGTTAGATAAAGGAAATGTAGGAAATAAGTATTTTTCGACATGTTATAATTATGGAAACAACACAGTCGTAATTATATAAAATGAATGTGATTTTGATACATGTTTATAGAGAAAGTTTATTGTTCCTATTATTTCAAGGTTGTAAAAAATGTTTCCCATTTACAATGATTCAACTGCAATAATATGGTTCCCTATACAAATCAATGTCTCAAGTATTAAAGGAATATACCCCCAAAATATAATAATGGATCATGTTCATTCTTTTTTTTATTTCCACATACTAAGTGGAATGATTAATATTCTTGTTCTTAAATTCAATAACTAATTTATTTGAGTGTTTTATCAATAATTCCCTAATATAATAATTATGAGATATATGAGGATTGTTCTAAAATAATTTTTCACTAAATTATTGGAATCATGTGATAAATTGAACCAGTTACCAAGAGAAATGATTCTTTTGAAAATTGATCTTTAAAAAATATAATTTGGGAATGCTAACCCTATACATGTTCTTGATGTTCAGATAATAATAAATAGATGTTTATTGAATAGTATTTCTGACTATAAAATTGGATGGTGATATCATGGTTTATGTTAATCTAGAATTATTATATGTTTTGATTTAAAAAATGTTTTCAACAACTATAGATTTTACACATAGAGACATGCATGTTTTCACAATTTTTAATGGATATTATGGTAATTATATATTTATAATGTGAAAATAAGAGCTATATTATTTGGGAAATCTTATTTTAAGTTGATTTTTTAAATTTTGGGACCTTCCTTCTAAATATTTGGTCTTGGATTTTAGAAAAACATATTATCCATGTATCTTAAGTTTATCTACATATATAATGTATTAAAGAAATTATTAATTAATATTAAAGTATTAGTTACCATAATAGAAAACATATTCATTCCATTTGGGTTTTAGTAATCAATTAATGCTTATTGGAATGTCTTGTGGATCTTATGATTCATCAAATTTCTTCAGGCATAAAAATATTATCCTGAACATTTAGATCCAAGTGTATTAAATGAAATATAAATAGATCGAAGTACAACAAAAGGATGATATTATTCATATAACATGGGAATAAATCATGTATTTTTATTTTTCTCAAGTGCTTATACAGATAGTAAATGTATCCCTAAACATTAGGAAAATGGATTTGGGAATAAAAATATTATCAGTTTACATTTCTTACTATGAAATCAATGGTATTTAATCTAATAAAATATTTACCATTTTTTGGTTATAGACATTGTAATGAACATGTTTTATATCACTCTACATCATTACATGATAGTTATATTTCACTTCCTTGTCCATATTTTCATGAATTTTCTACTATTTTATAATCTTTTGTTTGTGGTGACCTTTGCATTTCTCTTTAACTCTTTTTAATAGGATGTTTTATAAGGATGTTTTATGATGTGGGATTTACACAAAAGAATTTTTAGGTATCAAACATTAATTTTTTAATAGAAATTTTAATTTCCAAGGACGTAATATACAATAGGAGGGTAGAATGTATCACCCCATGATTTTATATTATGTATATTATCAAAATTTCACTTCTTCGATAGCTTATGTTAAAGAGAGCTCTAAGCATAAACGAATGATTAAATATTATTATCACCTAGCCATTAAAATAGAGTTAATCAAATAGATTAAGTAAAAAATTAAAATATAGTATACACATGTTTATAAAATTAATTCATTTGTGACCAATTAATTATAAGTGAAAATAAAAACCAATTGAACATAAATAGTGTGTTATTATAAAAAAATCTATTTTTATTACCAATGTGTTATTTTATATTAATAAATTTAATTAAACACTATTGGTGAAATATAGTAGTGATATTTTTATTTTATGTTTTAAAAAAACTATTTTAATATTCTTCTAATATGTTAACAAATCAAATTTTAATCATAAAAAGTTGTATTTTATTAAAAATGTAATTCTTCCCCTATTGATGATGAATTTTTTTAAACAATACTTTGAAACATTTATAAATTTTATTTAAAAAATAAACATTATTTTTGAAGGAGAAATATTGAAATTTACTTAGGTTAAATTTTTGGAATTTTTCTGATATATTTCTTTTTTTTTTGTGAATAGTAAATAATAAATCTTTTTTATAAAATATTGTATCTTCAGTGTTATTTTGATGACATAATTATAATATAAAAATTTATTGAACTTATGTAATGAATAATTTATTATATTATAATAGATATATAGTACAAAGTTTATTTATAACATGTAAATTATAATTTATCTCATGATAAGTCTAAAAATCATTATCATTGTCCACGCAATACCTGCGCAGCATTAATAAAGTGAAATTTGGTTCCATATAGATAATAATTATGTTAAAATTTTCTCTAAATGTATTTTAAATTTTTATGTATAATTGATGTTTATTTATGATATTTTATAATTTTATAGTTATATAATTTGAATCTTATTGGAATTCTTGTAGAATGCTTGTGCAAGCCAAGAATAGTAAAATAACAAAATTAAGAAAATTTTATTGACCATTATGTGTGAAAATATATATAATTAACGAATATAATAGAAACAATTTAACCGAAGTTATTTATTTTTATCACAGAAATTTAAAGCTGATTTTTATATATTAAATAATTAACTTTAATTATTTTTTAACGCTAATGTCGTGCTTGTGAAAGCAGAAGAATAAATAAATAATATGATCTTAATTAAAATTATATAAAACCTTTAATGAACCAAAAAATTGAATAAATATTTTTAGGTGACTAATTTTTTGTTATAATCATAGTTGGTTCGAATTTGTGACCTTATTGTTCCACATGTATCACTTTACGCACCATATTTTAGATTATTTAAATTAAAGTAAATATGTTAACCCTATAGTTTTTAATTAGTATAAATTTTGAATATATAATTATCTAGAATAAATTTTCAACCATAAAAAGTATTTGTAAATATGAAAGATTTATATTAAATAGAAAGAATTTATTTTTAATTTTTAGGTAAAAAATATTCTTTACTGGATTTCCCAAAAATAATGCATTAATTATTAAATTAATGGAAAAATAAAATAATAGATAATACAAATATTAAAATAAATATAATATAAGATAATTAAGATGATCCATGTGTTGAGTCAATAAGGTTTCCATATGAATTTTCCTTTCTATTATGTTTTCAATATCACAAATACATTTTCTTAAGGAAAATTATATTTCTCTATGAATTATTTTTTAAGGAATCATTTATTTATCTAAAAAATGTATTATCCTTACACTTTTATTTCAATGTCTTATTTAAGGTCATATCAAACAAGGCCTAACTTTTTTTAAGCCAATAATTTGGGTCCTTATCTAAAAACCTCATAATCTTATAGTTCCTTAGCTATCAATTCTTACTATTTTCATATACCGAATTGTCTAAAATTATGAATTGAAATTACCTTATTTTTGTACTCTGAATTCCCTGAAATTCAAAGACAAAATTCCTTAGAATTTAACCTCTAAATTCCTTAGAATTAAAACTTTGTATTCAGTTTTGAAATAAATCAGAGTATCAATTTTTTTATAGACTCCTATTTTCACTTCCTTATGAATTCGATTAAAAGTTTTCCAAATTGTTATTTTATTTCCATAATGTATTGTTCCAACTTTACCAAATAATGTATTACATATGTTTCACAAACATACTATTTTTTTATTACAAGATAGAATTTCCATTCATATGATTTGTTTTGAAAGAAACGATGTCTTACAATAAGTTTCTAACTAACTGTTGACTAAGGGACAACTATCCAACTCCCTTCAAGATTCAAGGATAAATATGATTGTTGTTGGAGGAACCGACTATTTATGATTTTCCTATAAATAAGAGATAACATGTATAAGCTCAACATAGATCTATGATCTTATAAATTATAAGTTGTAAAGTGATTTCTATAAATAGAAATACTCTCATGCTTTTTTTGATTTTTGAAAAACCATTCAACAGTAATCATCTTTTTCAGCTTACTTAGTGTGCCTCTAATTGATGCTGAGTATAATCAAGGGCTTCTAGGGATATAATAATAGAGATTATGACTACCTTAATGTTCAAGGACATTCATGGATAGGAAGATTGAGGTGTTGACTATATTAATGTTTGAGTTCTTGTAGGGATATCAAGACAGACTCGGATATTCTTACCGAGGGATTACCATATGGTGGGTAAGATATAATTTCATGAAAGTATAAATCAAGGAAACATTATCCATGGTTTTTTGATACCCTTCTCTTTGGGTTAAAATATTTTCTACTTTGTTAGTTGTTTTTGTTACCATTTTGTTTTCTACTATATTTTTTTAATGAAATAATGTATAACATTATTATACTATATTTTACTTATACTTACTTTGATAAATACGATTATATTATATTTAATGTAGAATATATCCCCATGATAAACTTTCTTAAGTTTTACTATGTTTAACATGTTTATGTTTATGTTTCATATAATTGGACTTGTGCCCTTCAAATTACTTCTTTAAGCTAAAACCAAAGATGGATTGTGAATTCGGATTGTTTAAAAGTATTAAACATTTATTTCCTTTTAGGATTAAAAGGGGAATATTTAAAAACATATAATTCACACCCTTTTGTAATTGAGCATCTACATCTATATTTTGATCCTACAATTTGTATCAAAGTTGGTCTCTGAAATACTTATGCTTACATATAATTCTATCATTCTGAATTTTTTTAATCAACTTTTTTTGTTCCAATTTTTCATAAAAACTATCTTTATAAAATATTTTTCAACAAATACATTTTTTTGAAAAGTATTTTTCTTATGGAAATTATAGGGATGAATTTCGGTTCTATAGACATCCTTAATAATACTAGAACACAAATAATTGATAGAAATGATTATGAGTACTGGAGAGATGGGATTAAGAATTTTGTTATAAAAACTAGATTGTACTACTTTGTTATGCTCACTAGAGAATATATGACTCTTGAAAAGGAAGTCAGAACATTCTCCAACAAAAAAATATAAGAATATCAATTAAATTACATGTTATGAAATAAATTATTGTGTTCAATGTACAGGAATATATATATATAGTAAGATATTATCTTTTGAAGCTTACAATTGTATTTGAAATAAACATGAAGATACACACTTAGGAACATCTAAATTGATTGAAACAAGAAGATCTATGTAATGAGCTGAAAATCATGAATTTTTATTTTATTATGGAGAACCAATTTAAAAAGTAAAATAACTTTTTATGAACATTTTATAAAATCTTCAATCTATGGGAGAGAATGTTCTTTATGATTATGTTCTTGTTGACATGATAATTGTTATAATCCCCAATAAGTTGAAATCTAAAATTTTAGTTATTGGTGAAAATAGGACAGTATATATCATTACTCTTAATGAGTTATTGGGGACTCTTCAGCATGAAGCAAGAATAAATAGATATGTTGACTCCAACACTAATAATAATCGTAATGGAAGTGTTGCTTTTGCTAGTGCATCTAAATCAAATACTCCTAAAAGAATAACTATTTTAAAAGTTGAGAACCCTGTTTTTATACCAGTATCAAGTGATAATGATCAGTCTGAGAATAGATTAGCCAATATCACTCGGATTATGAACAATATTGGTGTATAGATATATTTTTAGTGCAAATATATGAATAAATAATGAATACACAAGGATGATTCTGAATTAACTATTTATGAATGAGAAATGGCTAGACATATCAGACATTATTATTTTTTGATAAAGAGAAAATATAGAAAGGAAATTCATTATAAGGGGAACAGAAATAAGTGCTATAATTCTAAGGCATAGAATGGTCTCAATGCTAATGACACCTAGAGTTCCAGTGGTGGTGACTCTTCATATGAATCTTCATAATATGAATCATCTGGGTGGAAGAATATTATTATTATAGCCACAATACCTATTAAAAATCATTATTTTATGTCTAAGGTACCCAATGTTTAATAAATAACCAATATGTATTTAAATGAAAATTTTCCTAATAAATAATATTATGAGTATTCAGATGGTGAATCCTCTTCTTCATAAAATAATACCTCAGCATCATTTAATGATATATATTTATTTTCTATATTACATGAGAGTGAGAACTATAACTTAAAAAAGAAGTTAGAGAAACCAAATTCTAGAATTTTTTTTAACAATAGAAGTATCATATCTATCCAAAGATGTTTATCAGAAAAATCATTATTTTTAAAAAATTTCCCAAAACCTTAAAGAAATTAATTCTGATATGGATAAACTTTCTAAGGATCTAGAAAAACATATTTCTAAGAAAAATGTTCTATAGAAGAAATCAATCAATAAAACTAATTACTATGAGGATATGAATTTAGCCATCATAATAAATTTAGAAATATTTTTCTTAAAGAAACATTTATCAAATTTCACTTCTATAAGTAATGATTTTGATAAAATTTATTCACAACCTCATCCTCTTAGGAATATTTATAGATTTGGTTATATTCACTCAAAACCTACATTTAGTCATTACTATTTTCTATTCCAAAGTTCTCTTTTTGAACTAAGTTTCAATATAGTGTACATTGGGAGAAAAAATATTTCTTTAAATAATAACCAATATTTTGGTTTTTATAATGCATACTTTTCTATGAAAATGTGGATACTTAATATTTTACATTCTAAATTTTTTGGATTCAAGAATGTTTGGATTACAAAAGTATAATTATTATTTTTTAGGATAATAAATGAAGCACGAAGAAAAATATTTTTTACATGGATAGAGGATGTTCCCAGCACATGATTGGTTTCAAAATCTTCTTCAAATATATTATCACCATGAAAGGAGGGAAAATAATTTTTGGATATAATGCTCAAGGATAAATTGTTGGTATATACAACATTGTTCTTCATGTAAAAGCATTAATTTAACATTTATTTTTTTGTTAATAGAATTAAGAACAACTTTATAAGCATAATACAATTATTTGATGAATGTTACCTTGTGAATTTTAAGAGTGATAAATGCATAGTACATAATTCCAAGGAAGAGTTAATTCCCTCTTACCATTTGCATGAGAATGTTTATACACTAAAGTTAGAAGATCTTAAGAGCCATGATCTACCTTGACATGGTGTAATGTAAGATCAGTATTGGTTATGTAATATAATACTAGGACAGTGTAACCTTAGGAACCTATGAAAACACTCAAATAAAAGACTTGTTAAGGATTTACCTGAGCTTATATTTGATTCTCCCAAAGTTTTTGATCCTTGTAAGTATTGAAATATTCATATGTCAAGATTTAAATCATTCGATGAAGACTCAGCATCCATTCCATTACAGCTATTTCATTTGGACTTTTTCTATTCAACACAAAATAGAAGTATTTGAGACAAATATTATGTATCTATTCTAGTTAATTATTACACCATATTTACATGGTTTTATTTTCTAGAAAAGAAATCTAAATCCTTTTCATATTTTAAAATTTTTCGATCCCATGTTAAAAATGAAAAAAAAACCTTCAAATTGATAACTATTCATAGTGATCATGGGAGAGAATTTCAAAATTCATAATTTGAAACATTTTTGTTGTAAGAAAGGAATTACTGATAACTTCTCTACTGCAAGAACTCCTCAAAAAATGATGTTGTTGAATGAAGTAATCCAATTATTTAATAGATAAATATAATCATGTTGATTATTTATTCAATTAATAATCACTTTTTTTCTGAAGCTACTTGTACATCTTGTAATACTATAAATTGAGTATTAATCAGAACATTTCTTAATAAAACACATTATGAATTGTGGATTGGTAGAAAACCTAGACATTATTAATTCAATGTATTTGGATAAAATATATTCATCTTTAATAATAAATATAACATACATAATTTCACACCCAAATCTAATAAAGGAATTTTCTTAGGTTATTCCACTACATCTAAGGTTTACAGAGTTTTAAACAAAAAATTATTTTAATATTAAGGAAATAGTGCATGCTAAATTTTGTTAGATAGATCCATTTGTTTTTAAACAACCCCAGCCTACATCTATGGATTTATTTTAAAAAACATATTATAAAACATTGATGGAAGAATCTTATAACCAATAAATTACTCAAAAAAATATTTCTGAAGTATTTACCTCATATAATTTTATACCTTATATTGGTGAAAGTTTTTCAAAGAACCCAAATCAATTACGTTTAAGAATCATCTAGTGATAATATCATTGGTGTTGTAAATCAACCTATAAGGACTAAAATTATTTTAATAAACAGTGTAAATTCTAGAATTTCTTTACTAATTTTAACCTAAAAGCACTGATAATGCTTTAGGTGATGATTATTGGATTAATTTCATGCATGATGAACTAAATGAATTTGAATGGAAAAAAGTTTGGACATTGGTTGAAAGACATAAAGAAACATTTGTAATTCGATTCAAATTGTTTTTTATAAATAAATTTGATGAAAATGGAATCATTGTATGAAATAAAAAAGTTTATTTGCTAAGGGTTATAATCAAAAACAAGGAATATACTATGAAGAAACCATAACTCCAGTATCTAGACTTGAATCTATTCATATTCTACTAACCTTTGCTGCATTCTTTAATTTCAAAATATTTCAAATGGATGTGATGATGTAGTAGGGGTTTGGCTTAGTGGTAAGAACCCAAAATTCCTACATTAAAAATGGGGGTTCAAACCCATGGGGCGTAGGTACTGTAGTGCACTCTAGTAGCGGAAACACTGTATCAACAAAGGGCACTATAGTGGTAGTAGGGAACTATAGCAGAAGCGGGTACTGTGTGGTACAGTAGCAGGCCAATAATTTATAAGTATTATTCACAAAATGGGGCTTGGGAAAAAAACTTGGACCTACAGGCCATGTAATGGGATAAATTCATTTTGGGACTTCGGGATATGTAATGGGTATCCCTTTACCCAGTTTAAAGAGATCTTTTATTTTCTTTAATATTAAAAGAGGCTTCGGTCCTATCCTTTTACAAAAATGGATGTGAAGAATAATTTTCTTACTAGATATGTACATGATGAATTTTATGTTCAACAACCACCTAGTTTTAAAGATACAAAGCAACCTGAACATGTTTTTAAACATATCAAAAAATTATATGGACTTAAACAAGCCCCTATATTCTCGTATGATAGAATTAAATGATTTTTTATACAAAAATGATTATGTTAATAGAACTAATTATCCGGGTCTTTTTATAAATAAAGATAAGAAAAAAGTTGATTGTTCAAATTTAGGTTGTTGAAATTATATTTAGATCAACTAAGTAATATTTAACTGATTCATCTGTAAATCTCATGACCTCTGAGTTTGAAATGTGTATGATGGGTGAGTAAACAATATTCAATTATCTTCAATTTTCTAAAAAACCATATGTAACGTATATATTATAACATAAGTATACTAAATATCTTATTATGAGGTATGGGTATGAATACATTGAAAGTGTATGTACTCCAATCAGTTCCTCAAATTCTCTTGATCTTGATGAAGGTGAGAAACTTGTAGATCAAACATCTTTTAGAGGTATAATACGAATTTTATTATAAATAACAGCTAGTCATATAGAAATAATGTTTTAAGTATACTTAGGTGTAAGATATCAGTCTAATCCCATGGAATCACATTTAATAGAAGTGAAAATAATTTTTCTCTATTTAATGGGAACCATGTATTTATGAATTTTATATTCATCATGAAATGAGTATGTTTTAAAAAGGTTGTTTAGATGCTGATTTTCATGGATGTAGAATGGGTAAGGAAAGTACATCCTGGAGTTTCATTTCATAGGTGATTCATTGGGTTCGTTTTCAGGAATAATTCAACACTCAAAATTACATTCCACTGCTGAATCTGAATATTTGTAGCTAGAATTTGTTGTTCTCAAATAGTGTGGTTGCAAAACACACTCACAGACTATTCCATGAGTTTTAAAAAAGCAAAAATATTTTGTGATAATACAAGTTCCATTTCCCTAATGAAAAACCCCACACATAACACTCGTGCAAATCCCATTTATATTAGGCATCACTTTCTTAGGGATCACACACTTAAAATAGATATCATTCATAAATTTATTAGAATGCAGTATCAACTTACTAGAATTTTTACAAAATCATTACACATTGCTAGATTTGAATACATTAATCAAAATTTAGGAATGATAACTGTATGGTAACCTTCTAGATTAATTTTTTGTTGAAACATACCTCATTACACTAAGAAACTCATTTTCATAGAGGATGTATAATTTTATATTCTCCAAAAAAATTTCCTTTTTCTTTATAAAATTTTTCAGAACCTAAATTTTTTCCATTCCCTTAATAAAAGTTTTTAGAACATAAATTTTTTCCTTTCTCTAATAAATATTTCAAGAATCTATGTTCTTCAATAAGAACCTTATCCATGTTAACTCTTATTGTTTAAGAAATCCAGAATCTTTGTTTTGTTACTTAAATTTTTTGTAATTTTTTTACCCTCTTTTTTATAAAAAAATTTATCAGATTCAATTTCCTTATATTTGAATTTTTTCTTTCCTTTAAAAACATGAAAAGATCGAAACCTACCAAATACCACTTTTTCTTCTTATCAAATATCATATCAGATCATGATTAAATCTATTGTTGGATTGATTTGGTAATTCTAATCATTGTCGTGACGCCTATATAAATGCCCCCCTTTTTTTGTGTCCCACATTGGTTCCATCAGTATTTTCCATCAAAGCTTTTCCTCCTTACAAATCAATTGTTTTGATTTCTCATTTTTCTTATGCTCAGGATGTTGCTGGAAATTTATTCTCAAAATCATAAGGCCTCTAACAACGAAATCAATGATTATAAAATATATAGTGAATGGTTGGTTGAACTAAATTTCATTCTGATGTATAATTCCATGATTTTGAAAGATGTAAAAAAATAGTTGGTGATGACTTTTTATAGCCAAACTAATAAATTTCGATCCGACTTATCCTGCAATCCTCATATAATTTTATTCTTCAAAATTTTTTAATGAAGAATGGGGATGAAAAATTTTTTTACATTAAGAGCTATTGAAGGACCAATTCGTTATCCTTTAATATGGAAAAAATATTATTTGTATTCTTTATAAAGGTGATGTAATATTTTTCCCTCACAAGATACCAGATAATGAAGGAGTTTTTGTGAAGGTAATGGCTATTTAGTGACTTGGACTCAAGGGATTCATGTCACCCAAGACCAATCAACATACAACAAACTATCATTTTTTTCATTATGGATACCTGGATTTCTCTTTCTGGGAAAGGGAGATAAGTATTCCCTCAAAAAGTTTAAAATTATATGATGGAATTTTTGATAATATTAGAAAGGTAAACCTTATCAAGTACATCCTTATGACTATCATAAATATCACGAATGGAACCCTCATGTCTCAGATAATCATGTATCCAGTGATCTTGTTGAACATCATTGTTCCCTATTTAGAATCCATTAAAATTCTAGGTAGTTGAAAACCCAGAACCATCATGATCATGTTTTTGAGTGATGATACTCTACAAAGAATTAAAATTGGTTCCAGTCTCAAGTTATGAGAGTTCTATGATCATTATGAAAGGAAAATACAAGATTTAAGGAAAAAAGGGGATGTTGGGGAAACATTCATTAAAACCCAGAAGAACAGAATGGAAAAATAACTAAAAGAAAAAGAAAAAGAAAGAATTTTGGAAACCCAGAAAGCTCCACCAAAGAAAAAAAATAAAAATACATTTTCTGATGAAGTCTTAGAAACATGGAAAGATATGATGAATAAAAAGAAGAAGGATTGTGCTATTTTAGGTTTACATCCTCTAGAGGAAAAAGAATAAAAAATTAAGGTTGTTGAAGACAATGAGAGGCATGATAATGAGAAGAACTTGAAGAAGAAAATTTTAGAATCTAAGATCATCCAAGCCCTTCTCATAGACATAGAAAAGACATCTAAACAGGTCCAGGTGCTGGAATACTTCTTTCAAGAGTCAGTTCTAGTATAAAAATGATGAAAGAAATTTTTAATACATGAACCCATTGTGGAAGAAGATATATCTCAGGAATAAAAATCATAAGAAGAAGAAGAAGTGTAATAGGAGAGTGAATATGTGATCAAAAAGGTTGATGAATATCATGAGAAGGAGTCCCCTTCAGACAAGATTCTAATCAGAACATCCTAGGTTGAATCAACAAAAATAATTTCTCAAGGGAATGATGATGACGAACAGGGTGAGTTTGATAAACCTTCTATTGAAGAAAGCAGAAACTATGATTTTATTTGTCCGGAAGATATTAAGGGATATGCTGACAAATAATATATTTTTGAATATAAGATAATCCATGTCTTAGATAGTGAAAATGAAACTCTGAAACTTGTAAAGGAAATCTATAGAACTAGTAAAGGAATGAAATTGGTTGATTATTTCCCCATGAAAGTTGTGGTTATGAATGCTATGAATGATTTTGTTGGAACATCTAAGATGGAAGCTGAAGAGAATTAAAAAAGTTCCCTCACTAGCTAGGGGATCTACTTCTAAATCTTCATCTTCGATGGGAAAAAAATTATCCAGTATTCGAAGAAGCTGTTGAGTCGGTAAAGATTCTTTATGAATTTTTCATTCCTTCATGTTTGGGGAGATTGTTGAGTCAATAAGGTTTCCTTATGACTTTACCATTCCTTCTCGTTTTGAAAATCACAAACACCTTATCTTAAGGAAAATTTCATCTTACCCTGTTCTTTTCTTTCATAAACAAAATTTCTTTCCCAATGAAATTTAACCATACCATTTTTTTTCATTGATCATTTTTTCTCTAAGTATAAAATTTAGTTTCATATCCAAAACCTCGGAATCATATAATACATAGATACAGATCATTTTTTTTTCTGTATCCGAATTCTGACTCCGAGTTCTCTAAATTCAGACTCCGAACTCTTATGAGTTCTGACTTCGAGTTTTCTAAATTCAGACTCCGAACTCTTATGAGTTCTGACTCTGAGTTCTTTGAATTCAGACTCTGAACTCTTATGAGTTCTAAATTTGAGTTCTCTGAATTCATACTCTGAACTCTTATAAGATCTGACTTCAAATTCTTATGAAATCAGACTTCAGATTTTGATGAATTTAGACTCCGAACTTTGTAACTTCAGACTCTGAATTCTATGGAATTTAGACTCCAAACTTTGTAAGTTCAGACTCTGAATTCTTAAAAATTCAGACTCCTAATTTCTTTGAAATTGAGATTCCCAATTCTATATAATTCTAACTTCGAATTATTCTGATAAATAAAATCCGAATGTACATGTATTATAGACTCTAAATAGTTGCTGATTAGACTCCGAACTTTCATTTTTTATTACACTCTGAAAAATGAATTTCCTTAAGTAACCATATTTTTGTTTACTTATGTTTTGGTTATAAAATGATGTCGTGCATTCAGTTACTAACTAACATTTTTTCAGTGACATTTGTACAGGTCCCTCTGAAATTCAAGGAAAAATATAACTATTGGAGGAGGGAGCCGACCGTTGAAGTTGTGCCTATAAATAGGATATCATTTAAAAGCTCTCATAACGACTAATCTTTGGAAGACCAACTTTTTGCAGAACTTACATACATGTTGTTGAAGTTATTTATATAGAGGGAGGCTCTTATAAAATCTTAAGCTTCATGCAGAATGATTGAATGGATTGTTCAAACTTTTCTTCCTGCTGAATTTCTTTGTGAAGAGGTGAGATTTTGTTAAAATCAGAGACTTCGGGTTGTGAAGTCAGAGGTGCCGAATTCCTTAAAAATCGAGGACTTGTGAGGATAGAAAGACCGATACCAATCTTAATATAGAGTGTTTACCTGGGTTTGTTTAAGACAGACTTTCTTGAAAGTATAAATCAAGGGACCTTTGTCCAAGGTTGTTGGATACCCTTCTATTTGGGTTAAATGATTTACTACTTTCTAATTGTAGTGTTTCAATTTTGTTTTCCACTGTAATTTTGGTTGTTGAGGAAAGTATAACTATCTTATACTTCCTTAGACTTGTACTCTAATTAAATATGATTCTATACGCTTTACGGTAGAATCTTTATTGTTGTAAACTTTTGTTAAGTTTGATTTTTGAAATCTCTTTTTCCGAATCACTTTTCTAGAATCAAGAAAATTAGAACTTAGAGGTGTTGTGAGTTTTATTTATACAAAATTTCCTTAATGATTTTTTAAGTATAAGATTCAACCCTTGTTGTATATTGAGTATATACACCATATTTTGATACTAAAATTAGTATCATATCTATCATACAATCGATCCAACAATTGGTATAAGAGAACTGGTTAAATCTGAATTATTCTCATGGTTAGATTCAGAAGAGAAATATTCTTCTTCATTTTTTCGGAATCAGATTTTTGGAATCATAATGTTCAGATTCATATTTTTCATAGAGATACAATTTTTTTTCTTGATTAGGATATTTTTATCTTTTTTTTCAATCCTTTATTACTAACAAGTTTGTGTGGAAAGATTTTCCTTAAGATGTCAGGTTTTAATGTTGGTTCTGTCGACAATCTAAATCCTACCAGACGTCCTATTTTTGATGGAAATTATTATGATTACTAGAGAGATAGGATGAATACTTTCTTTATTAACATTGGAGTTGATAAATACCTGATTCTGACTGGAGACTATAAGATTCTTGACAAGGAATTGAGAAATTTTACTAACCATGAGAAATCAGAAATTCAAGCAAATTTCAGAGTCAAAAATACATTGCTATGTTCTTTGACAAGAAACATCTATAATAAAATATCATCATGTAAAGCTACAAACAGTATTTGGATGAAACTTTAAGTTACACATTTTTGTACGTCTAATGTTATAGAGACAAGAAGAGCTATGTTGAGAGATGAATATTATGGCTATAACTTTCCTTATGGATAACCTCTAAGCAAAGTATCCCAAAGGATTATGACTAATGTGAATATATTATAGTCTATGGGAGAAAAATATTTGAATGATGATTCCTTTGTAAATATGAACATAGACAGCATGCCAAATGAGTGGGAGTCCAAGAGGACAACAATTGATGATAACAAGAACGTCACCCATATTTCCTTAGATGAGTTGCTTGGAACTCTTCTTCAGCATGAGACTAGAATGAAGAGAGATGCTTATAATGTTACAAAGAAGAATGGGAATGGAGGAGTTAATTTTACAACTAATTCAAAACATATAAAACACAACACCCCAGAAAGAGTAACTAGATCAAAGTCAATGAAAGTCACTATTCAGTCAGAATCGTGTGATACAAGTCAGAGAATGAATTAGCTAATCTTGATCGGAAAATGAACAATATATTAGCTCAGAAGAACTATCAAAATATGTTCAAGAAGAGAGACTAAAAAGATAAGAAATATTGGGAAGTTACTTGTTATGAATGTTGAAGAACATGTTATATCATACCTGACTTCCCTCTATTGAAAAAGAAGGAAAATAAGGAAAGTAATTCAAGGATAAACAAGAATAATTTCTATCGTTCTAAGAACAAGAAAAGTCCTAATGAAAATTAAACTTGGAGTGCTAGATTTGGAGACTCTTCAGCATGTGAATCTTCTGAATATGAATCATCATCACAGAAAAATATTGTATTCATTTCTACTACTTCTTTCCCAGATACATGTCTTATGTCTAAGTTACTCTATGGCGAGGCCTTAAAAAATTTATCTCTAGATAATAATTACTATTATAAAGATATTACTTCTAATAAATATACATAATATTCAAATAATGAAGAAATACCTTCATATGAATAATTATCTAGATTTTCCAAGATGTTAGAAGAAATAAATAATAAAATTTCTAATAAACTAGAAAAGGAAAATACTTGGGAAGATGTTCTTATAAAAGAGATTTCAGACCTCTATAGAGATCTTAAAGATTAGGATGAGCTTCTATAAAAACGTCTTATATACCTTAATGAAGTAAATTCTAAAAAGGGAAAACTTTATAAAGATCATAATAATTCTATTTTAGAAATAAATGTTTTTGAGGAAAAATCTAACTCTATGGAAATAATTCATGGGGATAGGAATTTAGTTATAAGACTAAAGTATGAAATATATTATTCTAAAAAACTTCTTGAAAACTTTACTTTTTCAAAAGAAAATTTTGACATGATGTATTCATAAATCAAACCCCAAAGAAAATAATATTGGAGTATGTTATACTTACAAAAAACTTGGTTTCAAAAACAACTATTTCATTCCATCCAAGGCCCCTTTTGTACTAAATGTCATAGTGGTGGGAATTGGATAAAAAATTGTTCTTTGAATAATGTTCAATCTCTTAGGTTTTATAAATCTTAATTTTCTAAACAAATGTGGATACCCAATATTTTATTGACTACAATTTCAGATCCAAGAAAGTTTGGATTCTGAAAGTATAACATTCTTATTTTCAGGAGAATAAAGAAAGTACCAACAAAAATACTTGGTACATGGATAGTGGATGTTCCCAGAATATGACTGGTAACAAAAACATCATTGAAAATATTTTCAAGATAAAAAGAGGAAAATTAACTTTCTAAGATAATGCTAAGAGGGAAATTATTGGTATCGATAACATCAATCTACTGAGAAAAACATTGATTTCAAATTTTTTATTTGTTAAGGGTCTTAAGAACAACCTCATTAGCAAAAGTCAATTATGTGATGAAGGTTACCTTGTGAATATTAGGAATAATAATTTCTTAGTACACAATTACAAGGAAGAGTTTATTCATTCTACCAATAGGAAATAGAATGATAACACACTAAACATAAAAGACCTTAGGAGCCAAGATCTACCTTACCTTAGTGCAATGTAAGATCATTCATGGTTATGGAATAGAAGGGTAGATCACAGGAACCTCAGGAACCTATGAAAAGTCTCTAAGAAAAGATTAGTTAAGGATATACTAGAGCATAGATTTGATTCTTCAAAAGTTTGTGATTCTTGTTAATATGGAAAGCAACATAAATCAATTTTTAAATAAGTCAGTGAAGTCTCAACCACTGATTCATTATAGTTGGTGCATATTAATCTTTTTGGTCCAACAGAAACTTGAAGCATTGGGGCCAAATATTATGTATTTTTCTTGGTTAATGATTACACTAGATTTACGTGGTTTTATTTTCTAGCAATGAAATATGAAGATTTTTCTTATTTCAAAAGTTTTAGAGCCCATGTTAAAAATGAGAAAACGTTCCTTCGATAACTATTCATAGTGATCAGGGAGGAGAATTTCAAAATTCTGATTTTGAAACTTTTTTTAGTAGAAAAGGCATTACTCATAACTTCTCAGCACCTAGAACACCTCATCAAAATGGTGTTGTTGAAGGAAGAAATAGAATTCTTCAAGAGATAACGAGTACCATGTTGAGTGAATATTATATAGCTAATCATTTTTTGTCTGAAGTTCTAAGTAATTCTTATTATACAATAAATCGTGTTTTTATTAGACCTTTTCTTAATAAAACTCCTTATGAGTTATGAAATGGTAGAAAACATAGACTTTACTAATTCATGGTTTTTGGTTGCAAAGTATCCATTTTGATTACTAATGATAATCTTCTCAAATTTTCCCCAAAATATGATGAAGTAATTTTCTTAGTCTACTCCACAACTTCTAAGGATTATAGAGCGTTCAATAAAAACACGTGTGCTTTTGAAGAAACAATAAATGTAAAATTTGATGATATTGATCCCTTTGTTTTCAAACAACCCCAACCTAAATCTTCGGACGTGTTTTCAAAAACTGATTATCATACTTTGTTAGAAGATCCTTTTAATAAGGAAAATGTCCAAGAATAAGCTTTTGAAGCATTTACTCCAGAATATTTCCTACCCTATGTTGATGAACATGTTTTACAAAACACAATTCAGTTTTTTTAAAAAAATCAT
Source organism: Viscum album (assembly GCA_963277665.1). Lineage (NCBI taxonomy): Eukaryota > Viridiplantae > Streptophyta > Magnoliopsida > Santalales > Viscaceae > Viscum > Viscum album. Next base: position 508,308,003 of record OY728146.1, read on the forward strand.
CCCACTGATAGTATAATTGGTGATGTAAATCAGCCTGTAAGGAATAGAAATTCCTTAAGGAATGAAGTAGAACATCTATAATTCCTTTCCCAATTAGAACCAAAAAGCACTGATTAAGCTTTCGGTGATAATCATTGGATAAAATCTATGTAAGATGGACTAAATAAATTTGAAAGGAATAAAGTCTGTACCTTAGTTGAAAGACCAAAGGAAACATCTGTTATTGGAGTAAAATGGGTCTTCATAAATAAATATGAAGAAAATGGAATCATAGTAAGAAATAATACTAGATTGGTTGCTATAGGCTATAATCAACAGGAAAGAATAAATTATGATGAAATATATGCTCAAGTAGATAGACTTGAATCTATTGGTATTCTACTTGCCTTTGCATCATTCTTCAATTTTAAACTTTTTTCAATGGATGTGAAATGTTATTTCCTTAATGGTTTTGTTCAAGAGGATTTTTTTGTTGAAACAACCTCATGGTTTTGAAGAAAAGAAACAGCCTGAACATGTTTATAATGTTACCAAAACTTTTAATGGACTTAAGCAAGCCCATCGAGCTTGGTATGATAGGATTACATGATTTTTACTTCAAAATAATTATGTTAAGGCAAATGCATATCCAACCCTTTTTAAAAATAAAGATAAGAAAAATGTTTTGATTGTTCGAATTTATGTTGGTGACATTATATTTGGTTCAACTCAGCAATATTTAACTAATTCCTTTGTTGATCTAATGAAATTGTAGTTTGAAATGAGTATGATGGGTGAGTTAATATTTTTCATTCATTTTCAAATTTCTCAAAAACTAGAAGATATATATATATATATCCCAATATAAGTATATTAAAAATCTTCTTAAAAAGTATGGATATGACAACATTAAGAGTATTAGTTCTCCCATTGGTACCTCAAACACATTTGATCTTGATAAAGTTGGGAAACCATTAGATCAAACATCTTTTAGATGTATGATAGGAAGTTTACATTACTTGACAGCTAGTCGTCTAGAATAAAGTTTTCAGTATGCTTATGTGCAATATATCAATACAATCCTATGAAATCCCATTTAAAGGCAGTGAAAATAATTTCTCACTACATAACGGGAACCATGGATTTAGTGCTCTTTTATACTTCTGGATATGATTTTATTTTAATGATTTTTTCAGATGCTGACTTGGGTGGATGTAGAATGGATAGAAAGAGTTCATCTGGAACTTGTCATTTCTTAATAGATTCATTAGTTTCTTGTTCATGTAATAAGTAACACTCAGTACCACTTTCCACTACTGAAGCCGAATATGTAGTAGCTGGAAGTTGTTGTGCTCAAGCACTGTGGATGCAACACACACTCATAGACTATAGTATGTGTTTTACCAAAACAAAAATTCTTTGTGATAATACTAGTTCCATTGACCTAAGTAAGAACCCTAAACATCACTCTCATGAAAAACACATAGATATTAGGCATTACATTCTTAGGGATCACACACAAAAAGGGGATATCAATCTTCAATTTATCGGAACACCAGATCAACTTGCTGATATTTTCACAAAATCATTACCCACCAATAGATTTTAATACATTAAATAGATGTTAGAAATGATAACAATAAGGTAATATTCTTTGTTAACTTTCTGTTGAAACCAATCTCTTTACAGTAAAAACCACTTTTTCATATGGGGAGTACATTTTCTTGTTGGTTAGATTAAAATCTTTCGTAATGAAAATTTTTGTAGTCAGATTTTTTAAATCATTCGTAATTAAAATTTTCGTAGTCCGGTTTTTCAAATTTTCGTAATGAAAATTTTCATAGCTAGAATTTTCAAATCTTTCTTAATGTAAATTTTTGTAGTATAAATTTTTTTTGTAGTCTAAAAAATTTCGTAGTTGAAAAAATTTTCTTAATGAAGATTTTCCAAAAAAATTTAATGAAAATTTTCCGAATTCTTTGTAATGATGATTTCCTAAGTTTTCGTAATGAAGATTTTCTAAATTTTAATAATAAAAATTGTCCAAATTTTTCATAATGATGATTTTCTAAATTTTCGCAATGAAAATTCTCTAAATATTTCGTAATGAAGATTTTCGCACTCAAAATTTTCGTAATGAAGATTTTTGTTCTCAAATTTATTTTTCGTAATCAAATTTTTGGAATCTAAAGTTCTTCAAGAAAAATTATTCCTCACTACTAATAATCTTCCTAGAAATCTGAAAGGTATGTTTATTTCCCGAGTTTTCCTAATCATACTTTACTTACCGATAGTTTATTTTATTTTTAAATTTTTAGGATTCTTTTTTCATTAAATCTAAATGTTTTTCTTAATAACCTCAAAAGATCGGAATCTACCCAGAATTCCATATGCCTATCTTTTCAACCGTTAGATCTAGTCAGAAAGATTTTTAGCCATTGGATTGAGTTTTGAAGATGAACTTTCACATCAAACACCTATATAAAGGACCCTCTGATGGTTTTCCCACATAGACTCTCAAGATCTCATGTGCTGAAGTTCTTCCATTCTACATAAGCTCATTCCAGATTTTCAAGGGTTTATAAATTCCAAATGTCTGTCAAATAATCTTCTTATAATGATATTTCTACTATCAAACCAATCTCAGAGTGGAAAGTCTATAGAGAAAGGTTGGTGCATCCAAACTTCTTCAATAAGTATGATTTTAAAATATAGAAGAACACTAAGATAAATGGAGAGGAGAGAGTTTTCGTATTGAAGCCAGGTGAACAAGATTTTGTGTATCCAGATTTACTAATTGAATTTTTTGAATCAATCAGTTTCTTGAAGGAAGAAGGTAGAGAGAAGTTCTCATTAAAGAGATATGGAAAGACTTATGCGATTTCATATACTAAGGCAACTAATTTGGTTAGTATTCCATACGAAGGGGAAGTTGATTTCTGTTCTCATAATTTTCAAGTTGTCAAAGGAATCGTTGTTAAGGTAAAAAATATAGAGTGCCTCGGTCTAACAGATGTCAAGACTTCGACTATTTATCATCTCACTATAAACTATCGGATTATTGAATTATGTGTTCAAGGATTCATCATTACGAGATAAGTTGACAAAGATACATTGAAGAAGAGTGACATGTATATCTTGGATTTCTTGGAAAATATAAGGAAGATCAATCTGGTTAAAAATATTCTCTTTAAGATTGAGAATATTATGAACGGAAACTTGAAGGCTCGGATAATCATGTATCCAGCTATTCTCTCCAAGTTAATTGTTTGGTGCTTCGAATATTTTAAAATACCGTGCATCTCGGAGCCAAGGAATTGTAAAGTCATTCTAGTTAGTGATGATACCCTGATGAGGCTAAACATTGGTTTTTCTATATACTCTAGAGAATTTTATGACATGCGTGAAGAAAAATGTGAAGCTGTTCTGAAAAAACCAGAAGTGGGTGAACCATCGAAAAAGGTTTGGGAGAAGAAGAGACTGAAGGAACTAGAAGAGGAAGGAAATCCCCCAAAACTAAGGAATCTCAATCCTCACCTCCAAAACCTAAGAAGAAAATATCATACCAAGATGAGGTTGTTGCAAAGTGGAGGGAAGATAAGAAAAATAATAAAGCAGGGGAGCCATGTTTTGGTTTGGATCCTGCTGAAGAAAAAGCCTTAAAAGAGAAGACAACTGATGAGCTTCAAAAGCAAGATAAATAAAAGAAGTTAAAGAAGAAGATGACTCAATTCATGATAGTTTAGTCCCTTCCAATGGATACTGAAAAAGCATCATAGATCATTCCACTACCGGAATCTTTCTTGGTAGAAGCTTTACCTGAGAATCCGGGTAATAAATTCATCACTCTCGAAAAAAGTCCAAGAAAAGCTTATTGAAGAAAAATAACATATCAATAGAGTTGAAGAAGAAGTTAAAAGCAGTGGTGACACCATAGATTTGATTAATCAAGTTGAAGATTTCCATGAGAAGGAACTTCTATCAGAGAAATTGTCAATCCGAACTTCAGAAGAAGAATCTTCAAAGTTGGCTACACCTGGGAAAGATGAGAAAGGAGAGGATAAGATGTGAGAAGATAAAGTGAATAAGCTCTCTGAATAAGAAAGTTATAATCATCATTTCATTCACCCTGAGGATGCTGAGGCACGAGCTGAGAAAGAAGATATAGATGAAGATAAAATTGTTTAGCTGTATGAAAGTGAACATAAATCTCTGGATGAGGAAGCTATTCCGAAAACTGATAAGTGTAAACGAGTGGTTGTTGATACACTAACTAGAGTTGTTTTATAGAATAAGGAAGCTAGTGTATCTTCAAAGAGAAAACTTACTGATATAGAGAGAGATCCCTCAAAAAGTAAAGTTTTTGATTCAGAATCATCATCCCTTGGACATGATTTCATTGTTCAGACATTAATGAATATTGTTGGGACCATTCCGATTTTTCCAAGCATTGATTTCAGATGTCAGATGCTTCAACACACCTTGAACCAGAAATCAGATTCAGTGTCTATGGTGATGGATAAGTGTATAAATCATGAGACTAATTTCAAGATTTTATTTATTAATTATGATTCCCACAAAAGTTCTTGTAAAAAAATGGTTTGTTGGCCAAAGAAGACATTTAAAGATATGATAGAATTTTATGAGTTCCAAGATGGTATCAAGGAGGATTTTGACATTGAAGATAGTAAGATCAAGGATCTCACAAACTGTTTTGAAGAAAATCTGACTCTGGAATAGAATTCTCAGATTCAAGAAGTAGTGGATTTGAATGGGAAACTATATTTAGTGGCTCAAAGCTAGAAGAGAGAAAGGGATCTTCAGATTGAGATAGAATAAAATCTTTTCATGATGGAATAAGTCATAAAGGCTAATGAAGAGGCTCTTAAGGCTCAAGAAGATAGAATCAAATCCATTGAGAAAAAAGCTAAGGATTAGGATCAGATTCTCAAGTGAGTAGAGGAAGACCACAAGGAGCTTAACAAGCTAAAAACAATAGTCAAGAAGTTTATTCCCAAGGAAAATGAAGGATGACCTTGTTTAAATCTGATTTTTTGTTGTATTATCTTTCCTTGTATAAATTTTTCATATCATAATGAAATGTTTCCGTTGATTGTCTTTTGGATGTGTTGTAATAATATTTCAGGTACCATAATTTCTTTTCCATTCCCTCAAATTCCTTTTTGAAAATCACAAAGGGGAGAAAGAAAAAAGAATTCTAAGAAAAGAAGAAATTTCCCTATGGGAGCATTCATCTAAGGAGGATTTTCCATTAAAAAGATCTTTGTATTCAAGATAATGAAAAATCTCCTTCTGGAAATCTATAATAAGATCATTGGTGTTTTAAATAATAAGGGGGAGTTCGTATTATTCATCATTTCCCATGTGATAAGGGAGATAAGTTTGATTTTCAAATTCTAGAAAAATATTTTCTAAGTTCTTATAATCTTTTTCGTAAGAATGTTAGTGCTTTCAAAAAATGGGGAGATTGTTGAGTCAATAATGCTTCCTTATGAATTATCCATTCCTTCATGTTTGGGGAGATTGTTGAGTCAATAAGGATTCCTTATGACTACACCATTCCTTCTCATTTTGAAAATCTAAACACCTTATCTTAAGGAAAATTTCAATTTACTCTATGCTTTTCATTCATAAAGAAAATTTCCTTCCCTAAGGAAATTTATCCTTACCATGTTTTTTCATTGATCATTTTGTCTCTAAGTATAAAATTCATTTTCATTTCCAAAACATCAGAATCATATGATATGTAGATATATAGAAATCTGTTTTCAGGATCCGAATTCTTACCCTGATTTCCCTGAATTCATACTCTGAACTCTTATGTGTTCTGACTCCGAGTTTTCAGAATTCAAACTCCGAAATCTTATGAGTTATGAATCTGAGTTCTCTGAATTCAGAATCTGAAATCTTATGAGTTCTGACTCTAAGTTCTCTGAATTCATACTCCGAACTCTTATGAGTTCTCACTCCGAGTTCTTGGAATTCAAACTTCGAACTCTTAAGAGTTCTGACTCTAAATTCTTATGAATTCAGAACCTGAATTTTGATGAATTCAGACTCCAAAATTTATAAGCTCATACTCTGAATTCTGTGGAATTTAGACTCTTATCTCTGTAAGTTCATACTTCGAATTCATTCAAATTCAAACTCTGAATTTATTTGAAATTCAGAATCCCAATTCTATATAATTCCTACTCAAAATTCTTCTGATAAACAGATTATGAATGTACATGTATTATAGGCTCTGAATAGGTTTTTGTTAGACTCCGAACTTTAATTTTTGCTTACACTCTGAAAAATGAACTTTCTTAGTAACCATATTTTTGTTTACTCATGTTTCGTTATAAAATGATGTCATGCATTCAGCTACTATATAACCTTTGTCTGAGTGACATTTGTACATGTCCCTCTAAACTTCAAGTAAAAATATGACCGTTGGATGAGGGAGATTACCATTGAAGTCATGCCTATAAATAAGAGCTCATTTGAAAGAGCTCATAACGACTTAACATTGGCATAACAACTTTTGGAAGAACTTACTTACATGTTGTTGATGTGATTTCTAGAGAGAGAGGCTCTTATAAACTCTCAAGCTTCATGCAGAATGTTTGAATGGCTTGTTCAAACTTTTCTTCATGAAGAATTGCTTTGTGCAGAGGTGTTATTTCATTAAAATCAGAGACTTCGGGTTGTGAAGGCATAGGTGTTTATATCCTTAAAAATAGAGGGCTTCTGAGGATAGAAAGATAGATACCGATCTTTAGATTGAGGGCTTACCTAGGTTTGGGTAAGATGAACTTTCTTGAAAGTATAAATCAAGGGACCTTTATCCAAGGTTGTTGAAAAACCCTTCTCTTTAGGTTAAAAGATTTACTACTTGCTATGTGTAGTGTTTTCATTTAGTTTTCTACTGTAATTTTGGTTGTTGAGGAATGTATAACTATATTATATTACCTAGACTTGTACTCTGATTAAATAGAATTCTATACGCTTTAAGGTAGAATCTTTATTGTCTAAAACTTTTGTTAAGTTTCATTTCCAGAATATCTTTTTCAGAATCACTTTTTCATAATCATGAAAATTAAAACTTAGAGGTGTTGTGAATTTTGTTTATACTCCTTAAAGATTTTTTATGTATACAATTCACTGCCACTTGTATATTCAGTATCTACACCAGTATTTGATACTACAATCAGTATCGTATCTATCTTACAATCGATCCAATAAATGATATTGAATAAAATAACCTTATTTCCAAGTATAGATTTGAGATGTAAGTTGATTCAGTATTCTATCATTCCAAAGTCATATTAAATAATCATGATTAATGGAAAATTTTATCATGCTTGAAATCGAGTATAAGACTTTTCATATTGGTTATTATGTTCATAGGAGATCATGCAAGGAAATAACAAAATGGTTTAAGATAATGATTGATGACCTGAATGTCATAGATGATTTCCAGAATTCAATAAATGGATATTTTGATAAATCATATGACACAATCGATAACCTCAGAACATTTTTTTCTGAGAAGATTAATCTTGATCATGTGGACCATATTCAATAAGACAGTGATATGAATGGAAAGTTGAATTGTGTTTCTCTATATTTAAAATGGGAAAGGGAACTCAGGGAAGAGTTTGATGAAAAATTAAAACATCATGAAGTCCTAAATATTCAATCCTAATTTCTAAAATCTCAAGAAGAAAGGATCAAATTCCTCGAGAAGATGAATCGGGATCTGGATCAGCTGCTCTAGAGATATGAAGATGATCATAAATTTCAAAAAAAGTTTAAATCCATCCTGAAAAAATTATTGCAAAGGAATGGAAAGATGAATAATTTTTCCTTACAATTTGATCTTTTGTTTTATTTTTTCATATAAATTTTATACCCATATGTAGATAACATTAAATATCATCTAAGAAATTTTTCTCCAAATTTCCTCAACCATTCTAAAAATGATCACGGTACAACTCTGCATTTTTCATCGGGGTTGGTGATGGTAGAGAAGGCACCGGCCAGAAGAACCTAGACCGTAGCCCGACACGGATCCCAAGTAGGGGTGCAGGGGCGCAACACTCGTGGGTATGGAGAAATAAACTATCCCCAGGCCCTAATGTGGCCCCCAAGTTACGTACTACCAAATACCTATGGGCCACCATGTTGGAGATGATTGATGGATTTATTTTGTCTATGTCCTCAATGTGTCTCCATATTCTAGCCAAAACACCATCGGTGCACATAGTACATTCATGCCACATTCTGGTGAGCAAGTCACCTGCCTGGAAAATATCCTTTCACCCAAGGTCCTACTTTTTCTTATAAATATACCCTTGGGGACATCATTTGTATGAAAGAATTTTCCTAAAGCCTGATTTCTACTCTGATCTCCCTAGTACTTCACCCAAGTCCTCTGAGACATTCATGTTACTTATTTAGCATCTAAAATGTAGGAATTGATGTTGGATAATTGTAATTATGTCCTCTTAGTGTTTTATACCCATAACAAATATGTGCCTAAAGTGCCCAACCTCCCTAAAATTAGAAACAATAGTACATCACCTATTCCATTCCTAGGAACTTGACTTCCCCATTTGTGGGATCACCTGGGAATACTCTTGATGGCATGAGCCAAGTCTCTACTAAGTATTACGAGATATTTTTTTTGTTTCCTAAGTGAATATTTGGTCTCCCAAACCTACATGCAATCCAATACTTGTGCTCCCTTATCTACAGGGGCTCCCCTCTTTGATTAACTTACTCTATTCAGTTTACAAGACATTGAGCCCTCTTCAAAACCATTAATGGAAAGCTTTATTCTATATTGTATTCCCTATTTAAAAGGTCTTCCTTTGAGATCTCAACCAAAACCTCATAAATTATCAAAACTTTAGAAAATTCACATTAGAGTGTCTCCTATATGGGTTTGTATATCCGCAGTCAAAGGTTTCCCACATTTGTTTTACAATGGGGTTTGGGTTCATGAGGTGTGTTTGGGTTTGTATATCCACAGTCACATGGACCTTTCTCCTAGTAATAGTTATTGGAAGTTCATAATTTTGAGGATAATGGTTTGATTCTTGACGTCTCCCTTCTCAAAGAGATGGATCCTCATATTTCTGGTAGGGAAGGTTTGGTTCACATCTACTTTTCTTTTTTAAAAAAGGAGATGTCTCCCTCTCTTACCAGGATCAATTTTAGGGCATCTATCCTAGTGTATGCCCCTAACTTTCATCCATTTTTTCATTCATATGACCCTTGTCCAGTGTAAAGTGAATAGAGGGAGGGCTCATCACCTTTCCCTCTTCCCGAGTCACCTCGACCTCATCCCCCTTCACTACCGTAGGTGCTCCCTCTTCCACCAGTGTAGGAGGAAATATCTGGGTGGCATTGTTTAATCGTTTAAATCCACTTGTTTCTCACATCAAGAATGACTCCCATGGGCTTAGATATTTGTCATGGTCAGAAAATTATAGAAACTGGAACTATGAGAATTATGATTCATATTCAAACAATGATTTGTAGGAATCCTACATCAGGGTTCGAGCTCACAAGATATCCTCTTCAGGAATCCAACCCCAATTCTATTTATCTAGGAATCCTTCTTAGGAATAAACTCAAATTAAACTCCAAAATATTCATGGAATCCTTTTCAAGAAGGAAGTCCAAAATAGTTTTTTTAAAGTACTATACACTCTTATGAGACTTGTTCAACTATGTGGGCTTTGATTCCATCCATTTGGGATACGTAGAAAGCCTCCTTGAGGTTTAACCCCAACACATCAAATCGACCATGTTCTTCTTGGGTTTTATTCCCAACATGGTCTAATTTTACATGGAATCTAATATTCATTCCATGTTCCTTGGAATGCTTAGGCATAAGTCCTACAACAAACATTGACTAAGAACCTTTCTCTTAGACGCCCATAGTACAACCATTAAATTATACAACAAGGTTCGTATCCCATAACATTAAAGGTATGTTGTGTCCCATTAAGATGCACCAAAGTATGAGGGTTATGATTTCGTTCACACGGATACATAGGTCTCTAATTTCATGGGTATGATCCTAATATCAAGATAAACCATCATCACCCTGGATGACAATAAATTCGAGAGTTCCCAATTGAGTGGCCAAAAAACCAGTAATATCATAACGATTATTAAAAGAGTATTTAAATAGTATATGATATGATACCATTTATATAGAACCAAGAATACATATGGATATTTCCATTAATGAAGAACCTTGTATAAATACTGATGATTCTAAATTTCACGCATTTTAATATTGGATTGAACATTCTAGAGGAAACTTTTTATATACTTGATGAATTAATAATGATTCATGAAATATCTTAAATTTATAAAGAGAGTCCAAGAGTAGACCATTATTCCCCCCAAAAGGGTGTGATAAGTCTGACCTCCCATCCACTTGGCCAATGCATGTTTCTATGTATTGTTAGGTTCAATATTAATGAGTACCTACCATTGGAAACCAGGTCTATTATAGATAAAGAACAGTTAGAAGCTTATGGTTCCATGAATAAATCCAATGGAAACTATCTTGAAGTAGTTATTCATAAAACTAGAACACATGTTTCAAGGATCAATGAAACTCAATAATAATGAAATTTTGTTTCCTCTACATTTTTGTCTTATATATTCCTAACCATTCAAGTAAGAACAATTCATTCCATCCATTCCATTTTGAAAATCAAATTGGGGGAGAAAATAATGATCGTTATTTTTCAGTGGAAAGAAGATAATTCTGAATGTAACGGGGAGATAATATAAGTTAAAATTTAAATAAAAAAATGTTTACATAAATTAGATTTTCTTAAGATAGAAGATGTAACTTTTCAAATAAAGACATGAATAAGATCTTTAGGTAATTAAAAACCTAAGGGGGTGTTAGGTTTATTCAACATAAGTCATAGGTAATGGGAGATATGTTTTTTTTAAATATCAAAAAATCAAAATCATTATTACTTATATTATTTTTATAACGGTTCTTTGTTCCTTCCAAAAAGGGAGTGATTGTTGAGTCTATAAGGTTTCCCTATGAGTTTTCTATTTCTCTATGTTTTGAAAATAACAATCACATTTTCTTAAGGAAAATTATATTTATATAAGAATTATTTTCTTAAGGAAAGTTTTCTTTATTTATGTTAATTCTTATCCTTACACTTGGTTTTCAATGTCATATTTAATTTATTCTCAAACCAAGTCTAACTTTTTTTGTGAGGATAACCATTTGGGTCCTTATCTAAAAATCTCATAATATTACAGTTCCATTGCTACTAAGTCTTACTGTTTTTAGACATTGAAATATTTTAAATATAGACTCTGAATTTTTTTAAATTTAGACCTTGAATTCTATGAAATGTAGACTCTGAATTATCTAAAATCTATACCTTAAATTATTTAATGTTCAGACTCCAAATTCTCAAAAATTTAAACCCTAAATTCATCAAAATTCAGACTCTCAATTTTTTTAAATTCAAAATCTAAATTCCTCTGAATATAGACACTGAATTCTCTGTTAAACTGAATCCAAATATCAATTTTTTTCTATACTTTTTTTCCACTTATTTATGAATCTGATTAAATGGTTTCCTTATATTTATTTCATTTCATTAATGTATTTTTTCAACTTTATCAAATCCATATTCACTTATGTTTCTTAAATTAAAGAATATTTTTATTACATGATACAACTTCCCTACAAATGATTTTGTTACAATGAAATGATTTCTTACAATCTTTATCTAACTAACCTTTGGTTGAGTGACACCCATCTAGGTCCCTCCGAAATTCATGGAAAATAGGACCATTAGAGGAGGAGCTAGCTATTGAAGATTTTTTTTATAAGTATTAGATCATTTGATAGAGCTCAACATAGATCTATGAACCTGTAGATTATATTCTGGAAGTGATTTCTAGATAGAGAAAGAATATCAGGCATTGTATGATTTGTGATCAAATTTTTTGATGGTGAAAAACATGTCCATCATTCTTAGTGAGACTCCGATTATTGCTAACTACAATCAAGGGATTCTGGGGATATTAAGATAGAAGTTCTAACTAACATAATGTTTAGAGACGTCTATAGATATAGAGACATAGGTTTATACTACCTTTATGTTTGAGGTATAGCGAGGATAACAAGACAGACTTCAATATTCTTATTGGGGGCTTACCATGGTGTCGGTAAGACAAAATTTCTTTAATGTATAAATCAAGGGAACTTTATCCAAGGTTTTTGGATACCATTATCTTTTGGTTAAAAGATTTTCAACATTTTTTATTTATTTTTTACAAAATTTTATTTCCATTGTATTTAGTTAAAGAAATAAAGTATACCATTATTATACTTTCTTGTACTCATACATAATATGATAAATAAGATTCTCTATGTTTTATGGTAGAAACTTTCAATAATATAAACAAGTTTATGTGTCCTTATGTTTAACTTGTTTGTGATTAGGTTTCATAAAATTAGGTTGGGGCCCTCCAAATTATTTATTTGTTCTAAAACCATATAGGGATTGTGAATTCACCTTGTTAAACATTGTTAATCATATATTTCCTTTTATTCTTATAAGGGTAATGATATTAAAAATAAAATTCACAAACCATATTTTTATTGACAATCTAAATATAAATTTCAATCTTACTCCATGAATTATCTAGATAAATATTAAATTTATATGATATAATAATATATTTGGACTAAATTTTATTAAATTTTTATATATTTTTGAGGTCCTAGTTTTGAATAGTGTTATATTTAACAAAATATATAGTTCACAAATATAATATTCTATTAAATTATTTAAATATCACAAAAATCATGAATAACAAACAAATATGACAATATTTAGTCAACAATGTAATACTCTGATCCTTTTAGGTATTTTTGAAGTCTTTACCCATTTATTTTCCATATTATATTTAAAAATTTTATATAATTCTTAATTTACGCCTTGGGTCAATTATAAAAGTTACTCTTTTCTTCACATTATTTCATCACCATGATCCTTATTTCTGAATATAATCCTATCAAATTCTTTTCTCATCATCCATTTACACAATATAGTGTTTCTAGTCTCACAAAAATACCAACCCAATAGCTTTAAGGAAGTTCTCAAATAGATGAAATCTAAGAGAAAAATTCCTCCCTCACACTTTTAATTTAATTTATTTTATTTTTATTTTATTATCCTCTCATTATCTTCTATATCCAAATATGCATATAAATCCATTATATTATATATATATATATATATATATATATTAATTTTTCTGTTAATGTAATATCTGTCATAAAACCCCTTCTTCTATCTCTTTTATTCTAAAAATGAAAACTCTATAAGTGATGTGTCGATTTACCGCAATCAAGGATGATGCATTTTCAATTTATATTAATGCCTTCAAAGATGGTCATGTAACCGTTATTATGGTTAAATAAGATTACATTATAAATTATATAATTTTATGGAACCAATATATAAACATCAAATTAAATAAAATTATAAAAATCAGTGGTGGTTGTTAAAACCGCCAAAATAAATTAAATCATTTTCATTAACGTTTTTTCTTTTGATTCGTCCTCATACCATATATAAAATTATTTATAAGATAATTTAAAACTATGGGAGTTCATTAATAATATAAAATTTCAATTATATATAATTAATCACATTTTACATGAACATCCTAACTTGTATTCAAGTAAACCAATTCTTAAAACCAAGAAAGCGAACACTCTCAGAACGACGAAATTGAATCTTATAACTCATAAAAAAGTCCATTAATGAACTTAAAAAAATTATAATAAATAAAATACAGGTAATTTTTTTTATTAATTTAGTAATTAATGAATAAAATTTGATTATCTATGACATTAAGTTCATGTGCCTAATGCTTTCGTAAATTAGGTAAGGGTTTTCCCATCGTTCTTTCATTTATATGAGATATGCCTTATTCCCAACAATTAAATCTGTATGGTGTATATATACATTGCAATAATGAATAAAAACATCGATATATTTATCTTTATGGTATTTAATGTTTCATTTTATGATCATTAATTTTATAGGGAATATGGTTCAACTGTTTGCAAAGAGGTAAGGGTATTCTTAACCCAAATTATATATTTTTGGTTAAACTTCTACTTCATTGATTTTATTTTACTTGGATTTTTTATGATATTAATTTTGAATATATTATATTCAGTTTCCATTTTTTTATGTTGATTTATATTAGATACACATATTCTATTCATTTTATTAATGCACACTTCAATATTTGTATGATCCATTCATTTAAATTTTATACTTAAACAATTTCTAATAATATTCGATTTTTCATCCTTGTCCATGTTCTATAAAATTGTTTCAAAAAATAATTTTTCTATCCTATTATGATTATTTTATATTATTTTTACTCTTTTTTTACTTTTTACAAGGCTATCTAAAATGAATATTATTTCTTGCATGACATTTTCAATAAATAATTTCAAAGTAAAAAAAAGGTATTTTCTCAAGAAATTTTCAATGATTTTGTTAAAATATGTTAATCTATGTCTACACCCTTTGATGAATCATTCACCTAATTGGGTTTGATCTATTATGATAAAATAAAATATATTTTACTAAATGGTTTATCATCATTTTGACTGGTGATGTACAATCTTGATACCATTTTTCGTATTACTCTAGATAGTTTATGATTATATTTACTACTTCAGGAAATTACTTACATTTCATATTCTAGTATAAATATGAATTTATATGTTGATTATGTTTCACCAATAACATATGTGGAATTAATTCTACGTAGTATGTTTTGGGTCAGTCCCACTATAGCCCCTCAATGCATCGGTAGGTCTCATGAGACAAAATAATCTAGGTTTTTACCCATTTATGTATGGTGTCTTGGAAAATCCTTAATGGTATGTTAATGATGTCCCTCATTATTCATTCCCTCATTATGATAATATTTATATATAATCCATGTGATTTTTAACTATTGAAACACCCATAGATATGTGTCATTATTATGTGATTATTTATATGGAATTATTTGGATCAGCTTTTATTCTTCCAATGTTATGCTCAATTTAATGTTTTAATGAAATGTATTTTTAGTTATTCCCCTTAGATTATTTATTATGATAATTTTTGATATCTTCTGTGATTTTTCATACTCTTTATAATAATCTAATCTCATCCCATTCTAATGTTTTATTTTTACTCGAGATTCAAATATGTATAATATGATTGACATGCAGGGATAATCTAGACGAATAGTGATGTTTCCAAATGAGTGTCTATGTCATATTTCATTTCACATTATAATGTAATAATTATGTTTGTATCTAGTTTTACAAATCTACTAATCTGTTTGGTCATTTGGGATGCAATCGCTTGTACATAGTGCCAATGTAATATAGTTAAATATCAGTTCCAGGATACTAGGGTTGGGGTATTTACAGACCCACACCACACAATTTCTACTAACTATGAAGTGTGCCCTATTTCATACAAAATTATGGGTTTTGAGATCCTAACAATCCCCGAACACCTTCGATACCTTCTTGAACTCAAAGGGTATTAGCGTTAGGCGGTAGAAAAGTATTTAAACCGAAATGAAAAGAAACTATTCCTCATACAAAAACATGGGGCCTTCAAAATGTAGTGAACTTTAATTATTAGTCAAATATTCATCATTCAAGGACTAATGAATATTTAAGAGGAATGGAATGTTGTGTTTTTATGTTCGGTTAGAAAAACTATATATTGAAATTATTTGATTAAATATTTTTTAATTTAATTTTCATGTTATGCTAATGTGAGAAAAAAATAATATTACTATAATTTTAGACATGGGGTTCTACAAGAGATTGAATAATTATTAAAGTAAATTAATAAAAATACTTATGGCAAACCATATCATTATATAAACCCAATTATGTTTTTTCCAAGTGATTCATTTAATTTTTTCTCCATGCAAAAAATATTTGGAGAACCATTTTGAATACAAAGAGATATCCCTTATCAAAAGACCCTCCTAATAATAAAGAGAGATCAACCTCCACCTCCCCATCTTGAGTGTGAAGAGATAAAGGAGAACACTCTAGAGGTGATTATAGTGGTGATCAAAGGTTAATAATGCAAGTGATATGATCTTCCATGCTAACACCCATATATTCCTACAATGATATTCAGAGATTTTTGGAACACGTGTGGATCATTGCTAAATGAAATATTCTCTTGGATCCTTCAATGAAATGATAGTTCAACGTAGTTCTATTATCAAATCCATTGTCAAATAAATAATACTCTCAAGGTAATTATTTAATTTATTAAAATAGTTATAAATAATATATTATTGTTCTATTCTTGGTTTTGGTGTTCAATCTCGTGTCTATTTTCATTGATTCACTTCTACTGACCATGAAATTTATCATCATGTAAATTTCATTTTGATCGTTGATCAAAAAAAAAAAAAGAAATGTTGGGTGTGACCAATCACAATCTTACACTACTCCCAAACCTAGAAGTGGTATCAATGTTTTCACATAATTATTTATAATTACATAAAGATCATTTATTGACTTCCTCAATTGTTATTTAGTTTTAAATTCATGTTTAGTCACTATTTAAACCAAAATTTTAGATCTGCTTCTTCCCCTTTCATTTATCACTGATCTAATCAAATCAATTAATCTTATAAAAAAATTGAAGATCCCACCCATAGTTATCATGTAATTTGGTCAGATAAAACGAAAGTACCCATCGTATAATTGTAACTACATGTTGTGTACTAGTGTTCATTGCATAATTAAATAATTCAGAACTAATTCAAACAATTCTCAATGAAATCATGATGTGTATTTAATTTTACACTGCATGTAGACTAGGCCACCTAGTGCACTGTTAGCTAGATTACACTCCATGTTTCCCACATACATGGTGTGTAGTAATTTAGTCATAGAGGGGACATATATCTTCTTACATGGACTACATAATTAGTGACCATGTAACTTGGAGACTTGTACATTCCATGTACTCCGATTTTTCTAAGGGATGGGTACACCCTGAGTCCATATTTGTGTGCCTCAGATAAACCGAGAGACACATACAAGTAATTTAGAATGCGGGTACATTCAATGTGATTATACAAATATTTCACAAAATTATAATTAATTTATTATAATGTCTAAACATTCTCAACATGTTCTTGTGTTCGGTCATTAAGATGATAGGACACAGAATGTGATGAGATTTAGTATCAATATATGTGTAATAATTTTTTTTGTAAGGTTCATATATTCATATCATGTCTGAGTTGTATTATAGTTATTACTCTACATGGATTGAATCCTAACACATGATATAAAAATAATGTAATTCATGTAATAATTACATTAATAGTACATTTCATTAAAGTACATGATATATAATGTATTCTATATATTGTAATGGTAAATAGTATATGAGTATAATACATGTTGGGTAGATAATAATTGGTACTCACCGTGTTTCGCCCAAGGTACATTTTGGTGCATCGTTAATGTTAAATAAATTTACTTAATTTTTTTAAAATTATTTTGAGTGAGAATCTCAAAGAAATATAGATGATAAATAATATGATAGAATTAATTAATTAAAAAATATAATAAATTAAGTTCAGTGATATTTATCTTAAATTATAGAAATCAATAATTTAACACTAGTATTATTAAATGTGAAAATCATTGCATTATAATGGACAATAATGAGTATAAACCAAAAACTTTTCATGTGATTGGTTTCATTTAACATAATATTGAACTAAATTTCAGTAATGTGTTCCATCCCTCCTCTTATTGTGTAAGGGTCTACATGTCGATGATATCTTTTATATAAACATATTTCTCTCACATTCATGAGAATAAAGGCATATTTAATTGATGGGGCTCCAATGTTAGTTTATGCAGTTCAATTTTGGAGTTGATGTGAAACCAATCAAAGAGAGATGCATAGGTGGACAGGTGGAAAGCTGTAACATGAACCATAATGGGTTCAATGGTATTTTTTCCTTAGTCCTATGGTTATTTTATCATCTAATAGATATAATTTTTATTAGTAAAAGATCATTATAATACTACATTATTATTTTATTTCTATCATGACTCATGGTTAATTCATTATGGATGTTTTTTCACGATCAAATCAAATAATTTATTTACAAGCATGAAAGATTGATCTAAAATAAATATGATTATGTGTAAAAATTATCTATGATGTGGTTAGTCGCTTAAATAAATACCCTTAATATTAAAAATAATGTATCAAATATAAAAATTTACAATTTACTCATAAAGGATAAAATCCATCAATGATATATATTCATTTGGTATAGTCTTCCACCACATAAGTGAAAATAGAAATATAGTCCAAAGTACTTGACTACCAAATGTTGAATTTATTTCAATTATTATGGAATTATGAATTGATGTTTTCTGTTGACTTAAATTAATTCACATCAAGGGTTTACTAGTGAATCAAGACCTGGGGTAACTGGGAGGCAAGATTTGAGAAAATCCAATTTTCGGATTTTAGGATTGGGGAATCCACTAAACCGATTAATAAAATGTGTGATATTTCAGTTCAAATTTGTAATACCAACATAAAAGCATAAAAATTTCTTGACCAAGAAATTTTGGGGTAATTAGAAGGGTAATTTTGATCATTTACACTAGAACTACCAATAAAAATCATATTCCAAATCCCATGATGAGGGATATTGGTTTTCAATAAAATTGTGGGTGATTAATAAATATAATATTTATTTGTATAAATTTTATCAAATAATTTTTTAAAACATTGCTCATCTTATTTTTAGAAAAAACAACTAAAATGGCTTCAAACAAATCATTGTGATCCAAAATTGAGAAGGATAACCTTACCACCATCACATATTTTCATGAGTGTAAAGGGAACTTATGTGTTATCCTTTTCCTTGGATGGAAATTGTATGTGCTAGATGAACCAATTTCTTGTGTTCCTTGTGGGGAGGCTAGTGATGATAAGTTAACTCTTTATGGGAAACATTTGAATGATTCAATATATGTTCGTTGTTTCATGATATCAACCATGACCAATGAGATTTTGAAGAACCATGAGGATATGGATGAATATAGGACAATATCTCACCATAGATATATATATCAAGAAACTAAATACCAGAAAGATATGAGGTCTCCAATTCATTATTAAAAACTATGCTTGGAGAGTCTATTTTTATTTGGTCCTGATATAGTCAATCTTATTGGATACATTGAAGACTTAGACATCATAGAAATCAAATTCCTAGATTAGTTGCAAATAATTCTCATACATTCATCATTATTCTTTATTGTTAATTATAACATGAGAAATAATGATAAGACTATTTCATAACATAATACATTGATTCACCAAATAGATCATGACATGATGCATGGAAAACCTACCATCCTTATGGAGATTAAGAAAAGAAAGAAAAAGTAAAAGGGGCCCCATACATATGACACTTATAAAGCTCCTGAGCATCATTTTTCCATGAAGATAATGATAAAAAAAAGATAAATGAAAAGGATCCATTATGTTTTTCATATGGTAAGAAGGGATACTAGAAGAGGAATTACACCCAGAACCAAGAAGAAGCTAAAGGTGAATTCATTATCATATGTAATATTTTTGTATCTACACATTGGATATTGCATACAGCTTAGTGTTCTCACATTTGTATCCCATTTCTGGATTAAATATTATTCTAAAATAATGCTAGAGGATATATGTATTTGTGAGATGCCAATAGTGCATGATTGGCTTCTCTGGACATTTGTGACTACCACCTTTCATTCCTAAAGGGAATGATTTAGGATTTAATGGACTATTATTATGTACTAATGGTTACCCATAACATAATATTTTGTATCATTTTTGGATTCATATGGTTTTATTTTCATATTTTTTATAAATATTTTCTTCTTTTATAAATAGAAGATATGTTATTGTATGACGTATTTAAATTGTAATATTTATGTATTAAATTAAAAACAATTATTGGATATTGATAAGGAATCATGTTCACACAACTCATATAACACCAATATATGGCCTCACCCTCTTGGCCATGTAAACGAGAAAAATTTTGAAAGTCTCGATCAAGATAGTTATTTAGACTCTTTTAAGATAAACCCACTACAAATATTTCACGATTATTTTCATGGAAAAATGACTAAATCTCCATTATTTTGATAGGATGAAAGGGATATAGAGATTCGAGGATTGGTACACACTAATATGTGTAGACCATTTCTCATAGAATCTTGATGTGGTTATTCATACTTCATAACTTTTATTGATGATAAGAGTATAAATGATTATGTATACTTGATGATGTATAAGTATGATTTTTTTGAGAAATTAAAATAATTAATTAATAACGTAGAGAATCATCTTGGAATGAAGCTAAAGATTCATTGATCAGATTGAGGTGGTGAATATATTAACCAATAGTTCATCCAATTTTTATGGGAGTTTGGGAAAATAAATCATAAGAAATGGGTGAGCTCATATGTTGGTAAGAATAATCAATATAGTGGAAGCTATCTTAAATAATCATAAACATTAATGTTAAGGTATAAAATTGATACCAAATCCCTTTAAACATAAAATATAGCATAATATTGAAAACATAAATCAAATAATTACATTTACTTATTCACATGTATATTCAACTAGTGTAATAATCACATGTAATATCAATATATAATTTCATAATGATTGAATGAATAATGTCAGACATAATAACCACATAGTCAAGGCCTTGTGCCTAGACTAAAAATAAATAAAAATCAAGTCCTTATGACAAGACACTAATTTGAATAATAAGACCTACTGATTCATCGAGGAGATATTTTGGGCTCCACCCATCACTTACTATGTCTAATGCATTCCTCTTATTGAAGGGTTGAAACATAACATAATCATTCGTATTAAAACTACAATGAGAAATGTCGATACATTAACCATAAACCATGAATGGCATAAAAACAACACATCCTTAGTCAAACACATCCTAACTCATTTAATACAATATATAACACTGTATTAAAATAAATAAAACATTCATGTTCATATAAATAAATCCTTAAAAACAATTTAGAAACACATACATTAATGAGAATGATTTAGAAGACTAAATATTTAAACCATTTAATATGATTTTATAGTATAAGAGTCCCTTAATAATAATCCATTTGAAAATTATTTTTTGAAACATGTACATGGATAATAAATATGTCCCAGTAAAAACAAACACATAAACCATCTAGGATAATAATGAGATTGAGGAATTACCCCTTACCATGTACTTTCCTTTGGTCGATGGTATGTTTAACCTCCTGTATAATAACCATAGTATGATATTAAATTATAACATAACCATATTATTATTTAAGATATCATACTTTATTAATTTATGTCTTTATACCATCTATTTAATAATAATTTATATGTTTAAATAATATTTCGGGTAATAATCGCATTCTCTATCATACATGTTTTAAGTAGTTATTCTTGATCGTATCACTTATATAATGATTTAATTGCTTCCAAAATATAAACCATTATTTCTGTATCATTTATATTAAGAAAATAAATATGTATAATATATGGACATATAAAATGGAAAATACCATTTATAGAGACAGTTGGTCGTACGTACGCATAAAGGATTTTCGGTTTTCATATCGTATTGAATATAAGTAAGTGAATGAGATATATGTAAATACACACACACACACACACAAATATATATATATATATCCAGTATCATTAGTATTTCATATATTACATAAATATTAATAACATACATTTTTATAATCATTGTAGAATGGTGAACGTGGAAATGAATCTCATCACGTCTTGAAGATGGTAAGTTGTACGTACGCACAAATGACAATATCATTCCATAGATAGTGAAATAATATAAAATTTGATGGTATATTATGTATATACAGAATCATTATAAAGTTATATTTATTATATAAATCAATTACACTCATTATTATTCCAATCCAAATAATGATGTGTTGAATAACAAACTACACCACGATGTGGAGATGGTTAGTCGTACGTATGCATGAATGGTGACTTATTCATTCATAGGATGGATAAAATAATGAATATTGTTGTACCATATTTATAATAAATTTACATTATGTAAAAAATATGTGTGTTATTATTTTTGTATGGAACCAACAAAGAAAGAGAAAGCGGAAGAAAAAAACATTGAAATAGGTGGTAAAATTGTTACCTCTTCTTCGAGAACATCCTTTTTTATTTGATCAAATTGGCTCCTTAGGTCATATTTATGATCATAGTAATTCCTCTAGGTATAATTGAGGGTATTTGATAGGATATTTGAGTCATTTTTGGGTGAGGAAAATGGCATTGGAGGTGTGATTTTGAGAGAAGGGGAAGTACCCATTTATAAGAGAGGTGAGGGTCACTTTAGGAAATGTTTGAAAAATATTTTTATTATACAATCATATTCAATTTATAATGCCTCCGAATGGATTTAATTTTAGGATAAGGTGTTTCTGGGTCGAAAACGACGCAAAAAAATGGTTTTATACCTTCTTAGGTTACCATATTAACCTTATCATTTAGATTTCACTCTTAGTTAAATATTTTAGCTTTTACAATGTATTCTTCTATTTTTAAATTACATGGTTAATAATCATACAATAAAATTTCAAGATAACCCCATTTGGTTTTTTAAAGACATATCTATCATTATATAAGACCTTTGTCACATCATTAGATTTTTAGGAATATTAAATCTTATAATAATATAGTATTTGTTTTAAAAACTCCTTTATGTCAATTTTGACAGTATTTGGTATTTTGTTTTTGTGAAAGTCAAAAAAACATGATTATATAGAAAATAATAAATACAATTAATCTTAACATGTCATATTAACATATAAAATTAATGTAATGCATCAAACGTATCAATTTAAATTTATTTGGGTATTTATAATATCAATTATTTTAATCTTTCACTAATAAGATAATTACTGTATCCTCATTGTGTCATAAATAAATTTAATTATTTAATTTCTAAAAAGTATAAATAAAATACCATTAAATAGGAAATAATATTCTATTTCTAATTAAGAATTATAGTTTAATTTATCTTAGGTATAACTATATATTAAAAATGATTTAGCTATGAAAATATGACTGAAACACTTTTAACTCTTCTTTAAATAAAATAATAATTAATATCCTAATGTAATTCTTGTGGATCAAAGAGGATCATATTTTATTACTAAGTTTTAATTTGGTCGAAAAACACTTATCCAATATAATTTGTACATGTTTTAGGGTAATCATAATTTCATTATAACATTTAATTTCCCAATTAACTTTTAATCGTGGTAAACGAAATTCAAAAATTACCATTCCCAAAACATTATTTTCCTCATATTGAAGCTCATTTTACTTATTGATATCAACCATGTCTCTTAGATTTTTGAAATTCAATTCACAGAAATGGTAAAATTTTGTTTTATGTAAATTTTCAAATGTTTCTAGAATGTGGGTAAAAGGCGTTAAAAAGTTCAATTAAATTTTATACATATAATCATATTATAAAATGATCCCAATGAGTTAAATTGAATTTATATAGGTATTGTGTTTCTATTTTGACATAAAATAAATTTATACACAATAAATAATTATGTAAATAAAAATTTGGTTTTAAACAATAACGTAGTGTTTTTCAATATTAATCAAAAATTGAATGTTTTCCAAAAAATAAAAAAAAATTCACTCTACGCTAATTTTGATATTTTGAATCCAAAAATGTTATCTATTTTACCAATTTCAAAACATATTAGTTTCATTAATTAATTTTAAATTAATTACTTTTGTCAGAACTAGAAAGTAGGGTTTAAGAAGTAAAAACTATCAAAATAATAACATGTGTTTTTGTACAATGTACTTGGGAAATTACATCTAATGACCTACATTGTTTTAAATGGTAAAAATATAATCAAATTATAATTTGAAACCACTCAAATTCATAATTTAACACTATAAAATATTTTTATTAAAAAAAAATTTCAATTAAAATCTAGTAATTTTCACAATTCATCAAAATATGAAAGTTATTAGAAAAGTACCAAAAATTTATCCAGACCCAATTTTTACACCACTATTATAAATAAAAATTTCATTTCATTTACATGAATATATAAATGTGTCTAATATTTTATTTAAAAAGAGATTTCTATTAAAAGGTGGAAAGACTGCTTTTTTAATACTTCTTTTATCTAAAAAAATGAATTTATCTTTATATTATGTTTAAGAAACACAAAATATGAATGTTGAAACTATATAGTAAATATATATATATATGTATAAAATTCAAAATGTGGTTAATACTATTTATAACTACTTTTTAAATGGCTAGTTTTCTAGGTCACAATGCACTTGAACATATTGTTGCTTGTAGCCCAAGCTATTGAATTACATTAAAGATATAACGTACAATGAAACTTTATGGTGTTATATTATCCTCCCCTTAAATAAATTGAATCCTAGAAATATGATATTTTTCTTCAAAAATTAATGGTTAAAAATAGAAAATACTTTTGTGGATAACCCAAATCAGATATAGAGTTAATAAAATTTATTCTTAATAATAGGGAAAGGGAAATGAAAATGTTACCACCAAATTAGAGTATCAAATATGAGAAAATTGGTGGATATTATTGACACATAATTGTTGCAAAAATTTATATATTTATATTAAGTGATTGAGATCATAAATCACAAACAAGTGAATAATAAATGGAAAATTGAGGGCCTTCAAGCCATAAATTTGTTGTGATTTAAAATATCATTGGTTTAACAAAACATAAGGTAATATGAAAACACATTTTTTGTTTTCAGTAAATTTATTTTTTATTTTAGAATTAATTTATTCATGTAATAAGAAAAAATATACTTTACAAGTAGAGTTCCATCCTTTACGTACGTTCTACCACAAACCCATCTTTTTCTCCAAAAAGATAATAGAACACAAAAATATTCTATTTAACTTAATTGTATAGGGTTTCAAAAAAAATTAATTGATAATTTATTTTTCAAACCATTTTAATAATAATATTATTATTCAAAATAGGACAACATGTATGCTAGTGGTAGGCGATGCACCCTTGTCACCCATCAGTTGTGGGTTCAAGTCTCACAGCCTAGCCGGATGAGATTGGTTTTCACCCGACCTCCAGGTTGTCCTTTTTATAATAATCTAAAATAATATTAAGAAATGTTTTATCCTTAAAAAACATTATCCAATGTCAAACCTAATTTCTTCCAACCTTTATACTTATACATAATACTTCTATCCAAACCCACGGTCCAAAATTTATGAGGAAGGTTAACATAATGAATATATTTTTTCTCACGTAATAACATGTGAATACCTTCATCATGTATTCTATTAATACATGGTAACACAGTGAATTAATATAAAACTTTATTGACTATATTCATACTCCATTAATCATTATATAATACTGGATATACTCCTTATATCCAAAAATTTTGAAATATCCAACAATGATGGAATAAACAAACAACTAATTAGTTTCAAGGAAGTCAAGAATTTGAAATATAATTTATCCAAATCAATCATATAATATTCCAAAATCATTATATTGGTTCCAAAAACTTGTTAATGGTCTCCCATCCATATATTTTCCAAAATGTTTTACTTGAAACTGTGTCACTTTACGTGGTACTATACAATCTCAAATCCATAATGAAATAGTAATGTAATACAATCCTTAAATACTACATAATTATTATCACATGTAAATCATTAATATATTAATCAAATGAAACAATTGTTAAATGATTACATAAGATCACTACTCATTACCCTTCATCTGCAGTAGTGTCATAACTTGATTATTATCCAATAACATAATTTGGGGTATACTCTGATTATTGGGACATTGATTTGTGTTTATCACAACCACTTGCTGATGAATAATTGTAAATTTGAAACATTTTTGTCACCCTTTTAATCCAAATATTGGTGGCCTTTTCCTTCACACATATAATAAACTCTTATCCCTTTAAAAAACTTCCCAGGATGATTCTTTCCATAGTTATAAAATCTGGGAAAATCCTATTTTACCTTCTTCCCTATGTCAATATTTCTCTCTACAATCCTTTTCTTCTATGGCTTCCCTTCAATTCCATAAAACTTAGAGAATTATTTACTTATCTTATCAACATATGATACTATTTATTCACATGATGAGAATATGTGGGAGGATATTTCCCTTCAAAATATTGGCTTAAGCCCATGAAAGATATGATCCTTTTTTCTCTTTGTATCATGTATGTTGTTGGAGTTCACATTCCTTCTACTGGGCGCCCTTTCTAAATGACGATATACAATAGGTTACATCATAGCATAATGTATAATCCAAAAACTATAAAAATTCAAATAATTAATTGAATTTTTACAAACATCTGGTCTCATAATCATAACATTCGTTTGTTTACCTACATATTTACACATAAATCCTTCATAATTGTTTGTAAAGAAAATGTGAATTATTCTATGCATATCCACTGGGAGTTTTAATAACCAAGAGTGTAGCTAGGCCTGTTATCATGTACCAGGATACCAAGGGTGAAGCCCAAAACTCCTAGTTAGAGTTTTCACTGCTAGGTACATCTGTGCCAGATCCACCTCTACCTGCTCGTATCTAGATAGGGATGTATTTCATGGAAAACTCAGAAATTCTATAAATTACCAATATTATAGAATGTTCTTCTATACTGATCCAAAAATTCAATCTTATGGTAATTTTTTCTAATCAATGTTTTTCTAAATATAGTTTCCAGGGTTTTTACTAAACTTCCTCTAATACCAATTGTAATGAGAATACCACAGTTACGCATAGTCGGTGCATTGTTTTATTACATTGTCATGCATAAAAGGAATCAAGTCTTAAAGGTGCAACCATTTTAGCAGTCTTTGAAATTATATTATATACATGAACATTATATTAAAATTTATATTATAAAACATATAATATATAATCCTTTTAGAATTCTATTTTTCCCTTAGCATAAACATTCATAAATTCATAATATACATCCTAGCATCCTGGAAAAATAAAACAAAATAAAGGGGTGAACTTAGATGCTCCGTAAGGATAAAAAATATAGCTAAATCTATCATATAAAATCATAAACTTTTATGGAAAGTTATAAAATTGAAACAAAATCTCTTTAAACATAAACTACTTCATAATATGGAAATGATAAAAAAGATTATACCATTTACTTATTCACATTGATATTCTAATAGTTGAATAATCACATGTTATATCAATAACAAATTTTATAATGACAGAATATAGAATGTCGGACATCATAGCCACATAGTCAAGTCCTCGTTCCAAGACTATGAATAAAAATTTTGTTATGACCTTGTACCAATACACTAATTTGTCTCATGAGACCTTCGGATGAATCGAAGAGCAATAGCGGGTTCACCCGTCAATAACTAAGTCAAATGCATTCCTTATATGAAAAGAATAAAAAATAACATAAACATTCATATTAAAACTATTATAAAAAATGTAAATACTTTAAGTATAAAAGATGAATGGTATAAAAAACACATCCATAGTCAAACATATCATCACTCATTCAATAAAATATAAAACATTGTATTAAAATAAATAAACTGCAATTGTGAATAATATATAGAAAAGGATGTTGATATAGTAAAAAATGATCAGTAAACTCTTTGATAGAAATATATCCTTTTCATGTAGTCATTGAAAAGTCACACAATTTAGAAAGGAAGAAATTTAAAAGAAATTGTTGAATCAAATTGTCTCATACCACTTCGAATCATTCAAAAGGAATTAAAATTTTAAAATATTAATATCCTTATAAATAAATCCTTTATACCATTTTGAAAACATGAACATTAATGAAAATTATTTATAAGAATAAATATTTAAACAATTTAAAATAATTTTTTATTTGAATATTCCCTTAAAAATAATCCTTTTGAAAACACTTCTATGAATGATGGATATGGATAACAAATATGTCCGAATAAAAATTCACACATACAAATTATTGGATAATAATGAGATTAAGGAATTAACCCTTGCCATGTACATTCCAGTGGTCGATGGTACGTTTAACCTCATTTATAATGACCATTGTATGTTATTAAATTATTTCAGAACAATATTAATATTTATGATATCATTCATTATTCATTTATGGATTTATACTACCCATTTAATATTAATGTCTAAGTTAAAATAATATTTCGGGTAATAATCACTTTTTCTATCATACATGTTATAACATGATATTCTTGATCGTATCACTTATATAATGATTCAATTTCTTCTAGAATATAAAATATTATTTATGAATCACATATATTCATAATATTAATATGTATAATGTATAGATATAATAAATGTAAAGTACCGTTAATGGAGATGGTAGGTCGTACGTACGCATAAATGTTGTTTCCATTTTTATATCATATTGAACAGATGTAAGTGAATAATATATATGTAAATACATATATATATATATATATCCAGTAGAATTATTGTGTAATATATTTCATTCTTATTAATAATATATATTTTTATAATCTTCATGGAATGTTGAACTTGGAAATGAATCTCATCGCGTTGTGGAGACAGTAAGTTGTACGTACGCACGAGCGACGATATCATTCTATTGATGGTGAAATCATATGAAATTGTATGGTATATTATATATATACATAATCATTAACATGTTAGGTTTATTATTTAATCAATTATACTCATTTTTATACCCATCCAAATAATAAAGTGTTGAATAACAAACTACACCATGACGTAGAGACCGTAAGTCGTACGTACACACATATAGTGACATTGTCATTCATATGATGGATAAGATAATTAATATTCATGTACCATAACTTTAATATCATCAAATTATGTATAAGGTACTGGATTTTTTACTTTGGTAAGGAAACCACAAAGAAAAAGGAAGTGGAAGAAGAAAAGAACATTCAAAGAGGTGATGAAATTATTACATCTTTTTCTGGTGCTTCCTTTTTGATTTGATCAAAAGGGATCATTAGGTCAGCTTTATAATAAATGTAGATCCTCTAGGATTAAGTGACGGTAGATGAGAAGATATTTGAGGAGGGTTTGGATGAGGCCAATGGCTTAGGAGGTGTGATTGTGAGAGAAGTGGAAGTTCCCTTTAATATGAGATGTGAGGGTCACTTTCAGAAAAACTTGGAATATTATTTTATTATACACTAATATTTAGTTGATAATGGATCCCAAAGGATTTATTTTGAGGCTACGGTGGGGCTGGGTCAAAAACATCTCAACCAAGAGGTTTTATATATGTTTAGGTCACTATATTAACATTATCATTTATGTATAACTCTTAGTTAAATAGTTTAACTTTTACAATCTATTCTTGTATTTTTATATTACATGGTTAATAAACATACTATAAAATTAATGAGAACCCCAAATGGTTTATTAATGACATATATATATATATAAGTCTTTTGGACTAATCTTAAATTTATAAAAATATTATATCGTCTAATAATATAGTATTTCTTTTAAAAACTCATTTATGTCAATTTTTACACTATTTAGTATTTGGTTTTTGTGAAAGTAATAAAAACTTGATTACTTTGAAAAAAAAAATTAAATAAATACTAAAATTTCTTATTAACCTATAAAATTAGTGTGATGCATCAAAGGTCTCAATTTCCATTTATTTTGATATTTAAAATGTAAATTATTGTAATCATTCATTAATAAATTAATTATTGCATCATCATTTTGTCATCAATAAATTTAATTATTTAACATCTAAAAATTTTAAATAATATAAAATTATGTTGGAAATATTTTTATATATATAATGAATATTTATTGTCGAATTTATCATATGTATAACCCTATAATAAAAATGTTTTAGTTATGAAAAATTGAATTTAACACATTTAACTCTACATTATATAAAATAATAATAAATGTCCTAATCTAATCCATGTGGATCATAGAGGATAAAATTTTATTCCTAAGGATGATTTTAGTAGAAAAATACTTATCTAATAGAATTAAGATATGTGTTAGGTTAATTATAAAATCATTTTTACCATTAATTATCCTATTTACTTTCAACCGTATTAAATAAAATTCAAAAGTTACTATTCACTAAAAAATATTTTCATCCTATTGAACCAAATTTTAAAAATTTATGACAACTGTGTCTCTCATATTTTTTCAATTCAAATAATAGAAGCGGTAAAATTATGTTTTATGAATATTTAAAAATGTGCCTAGAAGGTGGGTAAACGACGTTAAAAAGTTTAATAAAATTTTATTCATATAATTTCATTATTAAGTGACTACAATGAATTACATTGTAATTATATAGGTATTATGTATATATTTGGACTTAAAATAATTTTAAAAAAAATAATTAATTATTTAAATAAAACATCTGTTTTAAACAATACTGCGTTGTTTTTAACTACTCAGTAAAAATTTAATGTTTTCAGAAAAATACAAAAAAATCACCCAAATCAAATTTTGATATTCCAAATTCAAAAATTCATTCTATTCTACTAAATTCAAAACATATTAATATCATTAATTAGTTTAAAATTAATTCCCATTGTCAAAACCAGAAAGCGGGTTTTTAAGATGTAAAAACTACAAAAGAATGACATGTGTTTATGTACAATTTAAATATGAAATTAAATCCAATGGCCCAAATTATATTAAATGATAAAAATATAATCAACTAGAACTTTAAAACCACTGAAAATCATAATTTATCACTATAAATTATTTCTTTTAAAAATTTTGTTTTCAATTTAAATTTAGTATTTTTCACTATTCACCAAAATATGAAAGTTATCAGAAAAATTACCAAAACATAATCCAAACTAAATTTTTATGCCCATATTTTAAATGATAATTTAGATCCATTAAATTTAATATTTAAAAGTTTCAATTATTAGATTTAAAAATGGTTTTCTGTTAAAAGGCGGAAAAACTGGATTTTTTTAACTACTTCTTTTACCTAAAAAATTGAATTTATCCTTATATAAGGTTTAAGAAACCCAAAATATGAATTTTAAAATTATATAAGATATATATAATTCAAAATGTGTTTAATACTATTTATAACTACTTTTTAAATGGCTAGTTTGATCGGTTGTGATGCTCTTGAACTCAATGTGGCATGTAGCCCAAGATATTGAATTTATTTAAAGAGATAACATACTATGAAATCAGGGGGTGTGGCATTTCATTTATAATTAATTTTATCTCTATGTTTACAAATGGTTTTGTGATAATTTCATAGTTATTATCATAATATATGTTGATGAAATATTACTTATTGTAAATGACATACCAGTCCTGTAGTTTGTTAAGGACTAGTTAAACAAGTGTTTATCCATGATGTAAATTGGGGGAGATGCCTATATTCTAGGGATATAGATCATTTGTGATAGATAAAAGAGGTTATTTGCACTATGTCGAAGTACTATATTAACCAGATACTAACTAGATTTATTATGGAACAATACAACAAGGGATTGGTTCTAGTATCATATGGTCTACATCATTCTAAGAAAATGTGTCCTCAGAAACAATAGGCTAATGGGAGAATGAGTAATACGCCATATGATTTAGTGATAGGAACAATCATGTATTACTTGTTATGCAATAGAATTGAGGTTTCTTATGCATTGATCGAAGTATGAAGATATCAAGAAAATCCAGGAGAACAACACTAGTCTGCTATTATGTTTTTTATTCAAGTATCTGAGTATATATAAGGGTATGTTCCTAATGTTTGCAGATGAAGAGGAGTTGTTCATAAAGGGTTAGATATATTCTTGTTTTCAAACAGATCAGAAAGATTTGAATTTATGTTCATTAACTATTTTCTGTCTTAACAGAGGATCTGTGAGATGGATGAGTTTGAAGAATAATATTATCAATGATTCTACAGTGGTCTCTGAGTATATAGAATACTATGATGCATCCAAGGAAGTTGTTTTGATACAAATAATTCTCTAGGATCTTATTGTGGTGTATATTATTAAATAACCAATCACATTGTATTGTGATATAATTGTTGTGGTGACTCTTGAAAAAAGAGCCAAGGTCACACCAACGGATAAATCAAATACTCCACATGTATCACCTCTTGAAGGATTTTTAATAAATTGGTGAATTATTAGTAACCAAAGTTCCCACAAAAGAAATGTGTAAGACCCCTTGACTAAAGGGAAATTTAAACAGAAGCATGAGAATCATGTGAGAGCTAGGAAACTAAAGTTTTTTAGTGGGTGGATATAGTGCAAGTGGGAGTCTGTTAATGTGGGTGAACTTGATCAAAATTTTGTTTACTTTATGATAACATGTATTCATGGTTTTCAATATTAATAAAATATTTATCACATCATGATTGTTCTTATTAATAACATTATTTGAGATAATGTCATAAGATTAGTTGTCATGCTAAATGGTAATTGGAATTATTCACTATGATGATAACCTAGAAGTGACATGATAATATTCATAAATATATATTTGATAGCCAGATGATAACATTTCAGGGACACAGATGATATATCTTGTCAATGTTGGAGACTCATAGGACTTTGAAGAAACATCTCATGGAGTACGCCCTTGGTAATATCCAATGTAAGATATTATGAGAATGAGACCCTCCAATTGGAAATCCACATATTTTTGTATCATTATATGTTATTATCAATAGATGTGTTTATTAATCCTTACACTTTAGGATTATTATTAATTATTATTACAATATTCATTCTTTGATGTATTGATTAAAATCATGACGACATATATTTTAGGTGAGGTAGGATACATTGGGTGCATCATGAGTAATATTGAATTAATGAATAATATAAGGATGGATTTGTAACTCATATTTTTTAAAAGAAGTTGATATATCAAAAAATTTGATGGAGATTAAATATATTAGATAAATTCATGGGGATGATGTTCTATAGTAATGTTTGATATACAAAAAAATCAAATAATGTGACATCAAGCACATAGGTTGATGGAAATAGTGTGAAACTTTCTTGATTATAGATGCCATGATAAAGGGATTGTATTACATAATAAGTATCCATATTAAGTATCATGTCATTGTGATATTACCTTATATCCTTATTGGGGTCTTGGTGTGTTGTTAGACACTAACCTTGTACTTTAGACTTCGTCTCCTAATGTCACTGAGAAAGAGGGATTCTTGGTCACATACTAACATTATCTAGAATCTCTATTAAATGATATTTCATTAATTATTTTTTAATAATTTGAATAAATATTATTACCACATTTGGCATAATAATTATTCATGTTCTTTTGATTGTATATATTCTATCACCAATTATTCATGAAAATATTATGTGAGCGGAATATTTTATAATATTTATTTTCTATTTAATGAATATCATATTTATTTATTTATTTATTGGTGAATAATGTACTGATATTTATTTATTAAATAAATAGTCATAATTCAAGGAATGATAAATATTGTGGAGGAATCGCAGATATAATTTTTAGGAGTAGTGAGAAATAATATATATTAAATATTTTTTTAAATAATATTTTATATAATTCACAGGTTTAGAACATGTCGAGAAAATAGTTAAATTATTATAATTATTGTAATTGGATTCATCAAGGGATTAAAGAAATTTTAAAGTACACTAGTGAAAATATATATCTCTAACACTAGAGTTATATAAATCGAGTTATATTCTTTTCCAAGTGATCCAATTCATTTTTCTATGCACAATGTATCTGAAGAGGCATAACAAATCCCTAGAGAGCTCCCTTCTCAAAGAATGCTTCCAATAATAGGGAGAGATATTCCTCCACCTCCCACTATTGATTTAACATAGATCATGTAGAATGCTTTGGAAGCGATTCTCGTGGATACCAAAGGCAAACGACGCAAGTGATAGGATATATCATCCTATCACTTTGAAATTACTATGGAGACATTAAGAGATCAATGGAACATGTGTGGATCACCACTAAAGGGAATATCCTATTGATTCCCAAATGACTTATGGATCATTTTCATAATTTATCAAAACAATATGAATGGGTTTTCTTGTTTTTTAGTATGTCAATTTTTCTTTTTTACTAAAATTAATGTCAATTTTAAATAAAAAGACACACATAGAGTTATATCGGTCAAAACATACATTGGATTGAGATTAATTTAATTCCTAAACATTATAAATGACATTTTAATCATTTTACTGAAGTATCAAAACTATCTGTATGTTCTTGGTCAGTTTTTGTTAAGTCACTTGTTCTTTTTACTAAAATTAATGTCAATTTTAAACAAGTTGGAACACTTGGAATTATATCAGCCACACTGTGGATCATATTGTTGTTTGTATGATTCCAATGCATAAAAAATGAATTATATATAATTTTCCAAAAGTATCAAAAAAAAATATGAATGTGTTTGCTCAATTTTTAGTATGTCAGTTTCCTTATTTCATAAAATTAATGTAAATTTAAAAATAATATGCACTTGAAGTTATACCAGTTACATCATGTTTCAGATTGAGTTGAGGCCGATTCCAACACATCCCAAATGTATTGTGGATCATTTTCCTAAATTATCAAAACAATCCAAATGTGTTTTCTCAGTTTTCAATATGTCACTTCATCATTTAACTAAAATCAATGTCAAAATAAAATAAAAATATACTCTTAGAGTTATATCGATCACACCATGCATCGAATTAAGGTTGGGTTGATTCCAACATGTTTTAAATTACATCTGAATCATTTTAAAAAAGAATCAATAGAATTTGAATGGGTTGTCCTAGTTTTTAATATATCGCTTTTTTTACTAAAATTAATGTTCATTTAAAAAAAATAGACACACATGGAATTATAAAAATTACACCATGCATCAAATAGTGGGGTGGATGATTCTTATACATCAAAAATTATTTATAGATCATTTTCCTAAATTATCAAAACAATCTGAATGTATTTACTTGGTTTTTACTATG
Organism: Viscum album; assembly: GCA_963277665.1. NCBI lineage: Eukaryota > Viridiplantae > Streptophyta > Magnoliopsida > Santalales > Viscaceae > Viscum > Viscum album. The sequence continues at coordinate 508,343,256 of OY728146.1, forward strand.
TCACTTGTTCTTTTTTCTAAAAGTAATGTTAATTTTTAATAAAAAGACACACTTAGAGTTATACAGTCAGAAAGTGCATCATATTGAGGTGATTATGAGTCCTAAAAGTCAAAAATGAATTATGTATCGTTTTTATAAATTACAAAAGGAATACTAATGAGTTTTATCTATTTTGAGTATATCAGTTGTGTTGTTAATTAAAATATCATTTGAAACTAGATACAGAGAGTTTGAGATATATTGGTGACATCGTGTGTTGGTATTATATGAGACTACTTCCTAAATGTCAAAAATGACTTATGACTAATTTTCATAAATTATCAAGATAATAAAAGTGTGATTGCTTAGTTTTATGTGAGATTCACTTTTTGATCTAAAATGTCAGATTTAAACTGATAATAGAAACATTGAGTCAAAACAGACAGATCATGTATCAAATTGAGATGAGGATGATTCTTATACACCAAAAATTATTTATGAATTACTTTAGTAAATAATAAAAACAATCCAAATGTGTTTTCTTTCAATTTTGAGTGTGTTTTTTTTACTAAAAATAATGTCAATTTTAAATAAAAATGTGCACTTTGAGTCAAACCTATCACACTGTTTTTTATATTGAGTTGTGGATGATTCCAACACATCTAAAATGACTTATTTATAATTTTACTAAATTAAAAAACGATCAAAATGTGTTTTCTCAGTTTTTAGTGCATCACTTTTCATTTTTACTAAAATGATATTTTAAAAAGGAAACAAGCAATTTTAGTCCTACTGGTCACATCTTGTTTTTTTACAACATATTTATTCCTACAAATCTTAAATGAATTATGAATAATTTTCGAAAGTTATTAAAATAATACAAGAAATTTTTCACGGTTTTTAGTGGGTTAAAATTATTTAATAAAAATTCCAAATTTAAATTGATAATGGTCACATTGAGTTATACTGAGAAAATTATGTATCAGAATGAGGTGAGTATTATTCCTACACATAAAAAATGACTTATGGATCGTTTTAATATAGTATAAAAACAATCCGAATCAATTTTATTAGTTTTGAGTGTGTAAGTAACATTTTTTTCTAAATTTAATGTTATTTTTTTAAAAGTACATAGAGTCATACTGGTCACAACATGTGTTAGATTGAGGTGTGGAGGATTGTTACATGTCCCGAAGTCATAGATAAAATCCAAAATTCCATAGTTATCATGATTTACATTGGATTTATTTGTCATACTAGCAACACTACATATTGAGTCAGTGTTCTTAGCTGAAAAAGTATACAATGTTGGAAGTTCAACAAAGAATGGAAATGGAAATCATGGAAACATTAGAAAGATGAACATGTTATATCTTTTTTATCTTTTTTAGATAGTTGAAAGAAAAATATGACAACTCAACATAATTTTGAAAACATAACTATTAGATAAAAATGATACAGAAATGAACTCAAAAATTATAGATAAGATAATGAAAAAATTAATTAAATAAGTAGTAGGAAATAACCTTTTAATGATAGTTGTATACATTCTTGAACCATTTCATTTTTTTTATTTTAGTTTTAGTCTCAAATGAGAATGAGTAGCTTTAAACAAAACTCCCCAACATGAACAATGAAATACTCATATATAAGAAACAAATTCTTATGCGAGTAATACAAAATGAAATAAATTAGACATAAATATGAAACAATTCATTGCCTATATGGAAGTCATTACTTCATACAATTTATATACATTCTTCCACCAGGTATTCTGCCCATTCATTTATGAGAAAAACATTATGGTATTTTGAATACGATTAATTTTAACATTCATAGTAGTACTTTAGAAAAAAATACACAAAGGATTACCAATTTTTTATATTAAATAGTAATTATCTTTGAAAATACCTATTCAAAATGATTGTTTTATGATGTAATATGATCTCTCTCATAAATATACAAACATAATAACCAAAATATTTTCCATTTGTTTTTTTTACACCTAAGAGACATTATTAAAAACAAATAAATTGTTCTGATTTTTGTTTGGATAGTAAAATATTATTATATATAACTTGACACATTTTCTCACAATAAACATTTTAGGATCCTTGTGTAAATATATTTTCATCATTCCATGTATTTCACAATATTTAAACACTTCCCTTTCATAATATAATTCTCATTGGAACATAATATAAAATATATAACTTGAATTTTAGTTGTTAATGTTAGATGTAGTTGATTAAAAATACACAAATTCCATCTTCTGTGGTCTAATTGTTGGGTATCCGTGTATTTAATATAGGAAATAAATATTTAGAGTATCCAAATTGACTAAAATGAAAATATAATGATTCCTAAACACAAAAATAAATAACTAATAAATGAAATTAAAATATATTTGATATGATTAAATTGTATATTTATACCGCTGCACCATTGGAATTAAGAAGAGTCTATAATCTATAATTTTTCATTCAAATTATTTTTAAATATTAATTCACTATATCATTCCTTGTAGGGTAATATTCTAGCCCTTTAGCATAACTCTAGTTGGATTATTGGAGGACATGAAATCAGCTTCTTGAATTGTAATTGGGTGGGTGAGATCTTGAGATTTCCTGGTTATCCCACTCAAGACGTGACCTTAAAATAGCATGTGATCACCCCTCTTTCATTTTTTTCATCCTTAACCCCACTTAAAAACTAGTTTATGACTTTATCAATATAGATAACATTCTTGATTAATGCATCTTTACAGATTCCGCATATGGAGATTTCTCAGCACAATTTAATAGGAATATACGGCCCTCGAAGACCATGAGGGAACCTTGGGGGATGAAAATATGGTTCAAGGTTGTTCCTAAAAGGTAAAATTTCCTAGTTTGGAGAGTTCACATCCATTCCATCCATAAATATGTAGCAGTGAAAAGTAAATATGTTTATATCACCTCCAAATTCTCTTATTTTTTGGCCCAAAATAAAAATCCAATTTTCATTTGTTCATCCATTGTGACTGGGAATTCTATCTATGGAATACAATGGGGGATTTAAATGGTTTTATAGTCAAGGTGATGTCAAATGTAGTTTTCTGGCATAGATGGTTTAACAAACCTTTTAAGGGTCCTCTTCATGAGTAGGCTCAGGACATTCTTCTCACAACTAGTGTTCGGACAATCTGGCAAGGACACAACCAAGCATGCAAGGATGGTCCTACACAATTGGTCATTTTATTAGTTGTGAAGTCTAAATGACTCATGGTCAGACCATGCATGTATTTGGAAAAACCATGATAAGTACCATTCTCATTGTCGTTACATGGATAGAAAATGACACATGGATTGCAATCAACGTTGAAGAGTGAGGGACTTGGGTGTCATGGTCTCCTCCTATGAAAATCCTCGAGTTGATTAGTAATGCTGCAACTAGTAAGGGACATAGGAAATGAGGGTTGAGGTCCAAAACTCATCTATATCAATTATCCATGCTTTTAATTCATCAAATACGGTGGTTGATTCCATGATGGAGGAAGCTATGGCCATGCACAAGGGCAATGAGTTATGTCACTCTCAAGAGATCCCCTTGGAATCTGTCGAAACTAACTTGAAGATCATTGTGAGCTCAATAAAATAACATCATACTACTCAAAGGAAGATTAGTTATTTGATTTATAGTTTCAATACTATCATCTGTAATGGCTCATATCTTCTTTATATAGGGCGCAATGGTAACCGAGTTTCTGATTCTTTGGCTTCTAAGGCCTCCTCGGAATCTCGCCTCAGGGAATTTGTTACTCTTTAATCACTCACACCAAGTAGCACTGAATATATTCTAGTATATTCTCTTATCTTACATTTATATATATCTACTTGAAGGTCTAGACCCCCCTATCCCTCTCCCCCTACCATTCCCTTTCCTCATTCTTGTTTTTTATCTTTTGAAATTAAATAGGAATGGTGGAAGATATGATGACTAATGAATCAAAATTTATGGTCCTAGGGTAACCTCTTTAATTGGTATTGATATATATTCCTACCAAAAATATAAAATAAATTTATTCATAATTAACATATTATATCATATTTAAGAAAAAAATCTTGAAAACATACATCATTTATACATTTACAACTAATCATTCGATACAATCAAAGTTGTGCATTTCATTGACATTTTCTAGGGAAATGTTGTCGGTAATGGCCCCATTGTACATTTTTTATTTAACTTAAACTATGTGATTACTACCATTTTTAAACATTTTATCATCTTGAACCATCAATGTTAGTAAATGTTTATATTAAACATGAATGGTAAAGGTGATTTCAAAATATCATTTAAATTTATTGGTTTATCCTATAAATGTTTTTATGTTGACTTTTCATTTAATCCCTTCCCATGTTCCATATTTAATAGAATTAACTAGTTTGGACCTTTTTTATTAATTTTTAAAGGATCGATATGAAAAATAAATTTGAAATTAATATCTTTTATCAAAATGTTTTTTATAAGATCTTACAGCATTGCTATGAATGTTCCAACAACTTGGTCGACCATATCAATATTCTTTTCACCAAATGGAATAGTTAGCTCGGTATTCAACTCATGAAACACTTTAATCCCTACTTTTACATGACCTGTTGGAACTGGTCTATTATGTAGATTCTCAACATGGATATTGAACATGGTACAACACACAATAAAGAGATGGGGTTGGTGTTGATAGATATAAATCATAGTGATTTTCACCTTATAGAATATAATTATAGTAAATGTATTAGTGTCCGACTGATTATCATTTCCTACAAATAATTATTAGAATATTTATTACATCAACTATGATATCTCTTTTATGGAATTTTATCGCCTCAAATTGATGGGGCATGGGGATGGATCTTTACACAATGGTTGGTTATGATTTTCTTTTTCTATTTTATTCTCCCCCACAATAATAATTTCTATAAACTTAATCGTACAATGAAAATTTTCTTCTAGGGAAGATAATTTTGATTTCATCTCTTATGTTTCTTTATCTTTTTTTCTCCTGTTGTTTTTTTCTCAATACATGAACCTCTAACGTGGCCATACTGTTCTAGATGCTTTAAGAACACTGATGTTAGGTGTTCATTCAGTGCAGGTGTTGATGATTATGGTGACTATAACAGATATAAAATAATGTTAAATAAGTAATCATTTTAATGTAATATGTATTTGAAGAAAAAATTATTAAGTCATACTTATAAATTTGTCCAAGACTTTTTTTGTGTTTTCATCTATAAGTATCTTGTCTTTATTTATACATTCCTCCTACAATTTCACAATACATGTGATGGTTTTGGGTTTGGATATGAATTCATAAATATTCATATAAATAAAAAAACATAATAATGTTGTAGTTTTATGTCACATAATATTATTACAATAGATTTAAAATATGTACCAATTTTTTTTCCCAGTAAAGCCTACCGCATCCTTTATTTATAGTATGGTTACATTGGTTTTACAACATGTTTCCTATTTTCAGCACTCAATTTATATTTCATAAATAATAAATTCCCAATCAACGTGTTGAATACAAGTATTACCAAACAATTTTTTATTAGGAATAATGTACCTTAAAATAAGTCTTTGCACAATGGAATGTAAATGCACCCCACGCTTCTTGACTTATTATGTGTTCATACATAAGTAGTGGGTGTGTGTTTATTTACCCTTTAACATCTTCAAGGTGAAATATCATTAGAATTTTTTGAAAGCCTCTATGAATCCTTCCAGCAAGAATTAATACATTTTTCTGGTCAGAGTAATGTACTATAAATTCACACTACATGGGATGATAAAGAGTAATATAATATTACATTATTTTATTTATTATTAAAATAGTGACTGAATATCATAATTTTACTGTTATATCCTAAAAAATCTATTCCTTAAGCATAGATGCAACATGGTTCCATGAATATACATCAATCGGTATGTGTTTCCAAGTGATGAGCCCAATGTAACTACTGAACATGGCCTTGTTTGGTTTAACATACTGGTTGCACACATTCCATATAACCTTGAATTTGATGCATTTTATTTTATCTTTAATAATTTTGTGAACACTATCATGCAATGGTGATCATATTTTCTCTATAGTATTAGATCGTAATTGCCACTATTTATTTATATTTAATAGATTCAATATGTTGTTCAACTGGATTTGTAGAATCAGTATGTGTAGAAGATTATTTTTCCTCTTCACCATGAGAAGCAGCAGTTTGAGAAACCTATTATTCATCAATATTAGATGCAACATCACATGAAAAATTCATTCTCTACAAAATTGGTTTATCATTTAATTTATATTACATAAATGCATTAGTGAACATATAATAACATGACGAAACACAATTTATATTACAAAAAAATATAACTTAATTATTAAACTCTTTTTTAAATGATAATGGAATTTTACCCCTCTATCAAGTATCCAAATGCCTTAATTGTGTCTCCTGGGACACACAAAACTGTTTCAACATTAGGAACACTATGAAATTTTTATTATTTCTAAATTAAAGCGTAATAATTTATTGAATTTTCATAAGACCCTTTAGTTGTTTTGGCCTATAATAGAACAATTTACCACTTTCAGTTTGTGGGATCTAGAATATCATATATTCATACTCCCTATCATGCCATTATAAATGGTTCATCTTTCTACCCTTACTAAAATCCACATTCATGAATCCCAATTCATCTATTTTAATAGCACTCCTATGATCAAACCACTTTAATTAAAATATCTACACTTGGAATGTTTTATAATAAAACTCTCAAATTTTTTTGATAATGCCAAAGTGTGACATATTTTCATAAATTGGATTTATGACAATAGAATCAAAAACATTCATTGATTCATCCACAAGTCTACATCCAATATTTTTCATGATAATGACTTTATAATGTTTATTTTTATAGAATGTACAAACACTAATTACATAACCATTATAATATAATAAATACACAATTAGTACTCTATCTGTCCCTCATAAAAATTCTGAAGTTTTACTCATATTTTCATCTGACTCCTTAAAAATATTTTCTCAAAACAATCCAATAAATTGTTGATTATTTGTATTTGATATAAAAATTTCATACATTGAGGGATTGAAATTCCAAATAATTTATTTTTTGTTTTCAATATATTTGTCACCCTCTAAAATGAAAAAAAATACATAATGGTGGGATTGTTCGTGATCTATAATATTGATTGAAAAATCATCTATTCCAAAATTTACTTCACCCACAAGATACCCATTATGATGATATTAGAGTATACCAGTGCTTTCCACAATGGATAGGTATTTGATTCCAAATTCAATGGCTTCCTCCACAATATATTTCTCTGAAATACAACTCAATGGCAGAGTTAGATTTTTGACATACCCATTCAAGATCTTCACATATTGTTCAATGGGTTACATCAGTATATAATGTATAGGACCACATAGTAGAATATCTCTCACCAATTAAACCATCAAGTGAACCATCAAATCAAATAATTTATATAGAAAAAACATTTCATATTAAAATAATATGATGTCAATTTACATTTCCATACATTGAAGTGTTTATGGGTCTATAACTTTTTTGTATATTGCTTTTATAAATAAACATATTTTGGTTAATGTATAATGTAAATTATTGGAAAAAATGAAATATAAATCGACCTGAATTAGATCTTGCATTAGTATTAGATAATCATGTAATTTTAGGCCCTTTTACATTAAATCAATCATTGACATGATATTCTTGATATTTTATGAATACACCAATGGAACCTTTAAATCATTCATGAATCTGAAAATCATATGTCTCTCCTTCTTGTATGGAGTGTAAGAAGTTGGAGGAAGAAAGGTTAATTTTTCACCAATCACCGATGAGAACTATTCTCATATTCCCATGTCAACCAGGTCTAACCTATCATTAATTCCAATATTTATTTACCAGGGGCATTTAGTAATGTTCAAATGAAACTATGACATATATTTTTTTCAACATACATAACATCAAAAAAATAATTGATGTATAAACAATTCTAGTATTGTATTTCCAAAAATACTAATCTTTATTTCAAACTATTTTTCATTAGGTTTTTTGAATTTGGTTTACAAGTAGAAGTGTCCACGTTTTTCTTTACTCATATATCTTATCACCTATTACTGTCGATTGTGTTATACGTTCTTCTAAACTTCCATCAATTGATTCCCTAAAATATCGTTACATATTTCATTAGGGTAGAAATATGTGATGTCCAATAAACACATTCTTCGATGAATTTTTCAACCTAATTGATGGTATCCCTTGTTATCGAAGGGGACACCATTGAGTTATTTAATGATATATCTTGAATCATTTCCATTAAAAGGAAATCTATTTATCATCATAAAAAACATGTATGTCAATGTGAAGTCATCATTTAAGTAAGTATTATCAAATGTGACACCTAAATCCCACAATAATTTGAAATCATTGATCAATGGATCATAATTAACATAAATATCATTACATTATTTTTTTTCCTGATGTAAACATAGATAATAAGATCTATTATTTTCATGCATAACCTCATATGAATTTTATAATTTACCAACATAACCATTTATGTACTATGAGTGATTGTTTAAAAACCAAATAGATTCCCTCCATCTGTAGATAATAGCATATGAAGGTTTCTTGGCTCATTTAAAAAAACATAGGATACTCATGATCAATTCTCTTCCACTTAGGAGATAATGTTGGGTCATGAAGTTTTCAATCCTTATTTCTTGTATCATCATGCCATGTTAACTACCTTACTGTCTCCCCAATCCCATATAGTCACCCAAACCATGGAATTATTGTAAAGTATGATAAAACATCTGTAGGTCCCGATTCATCTTTCTTGTATCATGAATTACCACAATTGTGTAATTCTGTAAGTGATTTGTGGTCCATGAAAATTAGTATATAATAATTGAGATGTGTATGTATTCTTACATAGATCATACCCATTGAATGTACCATTCATTCAACATCATATGTTTAGCTATGGAGTTCATTATATTTTAGAGGTATATCATTCCTGAGTTCAAGTAGTTAGGTAATACTTGCATCATTCTACCTATTTCCTTCATTCAATTATAAATCTTTAGTATAGATGTTAATACAGTATATTTATTCAAACTAGCTTACAATGAAATTTATACACAACTCTTAACTTATCCAAAACAATTTGGACAGTCACAATGCTCATCGTTAACAATCATTACCATTTCCTCAATTTGATATGCATCATCATTCACACTTGTAATCACTTCTGTGATACAGTATTCACAATTTTCGATGCTTGTAATCATTTCATATGATCTATAAAATGCAGTGTTATACCATTCACTAGACACATTCATTTTTACCACATGTCTAATCCAACATTTTAACTTTGTTCAATTTTGTGACCGGTCAAGTGTTCTTTTAACTCATCTATACTAATTAGTCATGAATAATAATATCATAAACACAGAAAAAAGATTTTAGATAGGAAATATGAATGATCTTTTGTAAACATGATGAACCCTTTCACCCCGTTTTCATACTCTTTTGTTGTATGATTATTATTCATCAATTCTATATTCATATCCAAAATATTTGATTCAGTAACATTAATATTTAACAAAATAACTATAAATAACATGTTCAATTGGAGATGGTTCTCATAAATTGTTTGAAGGAAAAACGGAAGATTGAAATTTTTTTATCATACCATATGATCTAAAAGAACATATTGTAGGAAACTTATTTATAAAATAGAAGATATTTCATATTTAAAAACAATTTTTACATCATATTTTTAAGTAATAAAATATTTTTTTATGTGTACAAAATCACATTTACATTATACAATACTAATGATATATATCTATTGAATGCAATAATTTAAATAAAAAATAAAATAAATATTTTTTAAAAACCCTTTTAATAATATAAAATATGGATATTGAATATAAAAATGGTTTCACAAATAAAAAAATAATTTAAAATATTTTTTAAAATTTTTTCAACACTACCAAAGAACTTATGAAAGTATAATAGAATTAAACTATTGACAAATAAAAAATATTATTTAGGTATAATAATATTAATTAAAAAATTATATATATTTATAATAGTATATAAAATTATAAACTTATTTATAAGTATAAAATAATATATATTTTATTGAAATATACATAATTTATAAATATATTCAAATTTACATTCCTATATAAAAGTACATATATGTTATAAAAGTATAAATTATTTATATAAGTGTATAGTTTTACACATTAATAAAAGTATAAAATTATAATATATATAAGGAAAATTTATTAAAGTATAAAATTATATCATTATTAGATTTTTTTCCATCAATGAAATGATAGATCTTGATTTTATGATTCGTAGAAAAACACTAGGTTTACCTTGTGAGTCTCATGATGTTTCATTTATAGGTACTAATGGATTCAAATTTCTTTAAAACAACTCCTTATTTTGTTGATTATAGTTCAGGGAAAATATTTGGAGAACATTTTTTCCTTAAATACAATTCATTTCATACAATAAAAAACATAATTTTCATTTTATTCGTAATCAACACCCTCCAAATATCTACTTCACCTTCCAAATTCTATTTGGATATCTATTTTTTCAAAAAAAATATTTGATTAGAGGAACACAAATGGTTAGAGGTAATTGCCACATGAATTAATCCATGGTGAGTTGTTTCATTATTATCATGTTTGGGAGTTTGAAATGGTTCAAATTATTATTCATTTAATGTAAATGATGATTAGGTATTATCATGATATTTTTCATTCTTACACTCTTCCCATATGGTTTCCTATTGGGATAGTCACCTCATTGTCCATCTCACCCATGGTGATATTATCACCTCCAAGATCCATACATTACGAAAATAAAAAGAGAGAATCATGTTTAACAAATAACATTATCCCCTAATATGACTTTAGATAAGTATTCCTTCTAAATATAATATTGTATATGATTCCCTATGGAAAGTGGAAACAAAATGCAAAGGGATATCAAATTCATACAAGAAAGGACATGTAAATGGATCATAAATGGGTTATATCAAAATCAATTGGAAAAAATAAAAGGAAATATATATCATATTAAAATTAAAATTTTATTATAATATATTTGTTTAATTCATTAATGAAGGACATGTAACTTGAAGAGATCAAAAATATACAATGGAAAAAGAATTCTAAGACATATGACTATAATTTTGAATTATGGAGCATTACATAAACATGTTGACTAACATAGAAATGTGGCATAGAAAATCATATCATATTACATGTTTATCCTGGAATTCCATCCTATCATAGTGGATCAAGAACCACAACCTAGTTCCCATAGTTTATTGATAAACATAACTCATTTCCTTGAAGAATTGTATCATGTTATTATTTATATGGATATCTCATTAATCAAAACTTTTTAAGAGAGATACCCTTTAGATATATAGGGTAATACTGAATTTAAATCCTAAAAATGTTTTTGTTACACATTTTGAACATTGTCATAAAATACACAGTTACGAGTATCTCCCAAAAATCATTTTTGAGATCATAATGAGAAGAAATATACATAATTTATAAATATATATATTTTTATGGAAATATACATGATTTATAAATAGTTATAAAAGTATATAACTATATAAAGGTACATATATGTTATTCAAGTATACCTAATTTATAGAAGTATATAGATATAAAGTTTTATTAATGTATAAAATTATAATATATAAAAGTAATTTTTATGAAATTATAAAAGTATAAAATTTATAAAAAATAAAACTATAATAATATATTGATTTTTAAATCTAGAAAACTATAAAGGTACAAGTAATCAATAAATTTTTATATTTAAACCATATACGTATAATATGATATACTATAATATTTATAAACTTATATAAATTGATAAATGAATAAAACTATAAAAATATAAATTTTTAATAACATTTATTACCTAATTTAATTAGTATAATATGAGATTCTATAAAATTATTAAAATTATATAAATTTAAAAACGTATAATACTATAAAATAACAAACTTGAAAAACATTAAATATGTAAAAAGGCATTTTCATACCATGCATTTTTAGTACTTCCAATATTTTTTTAAAAACTATCTCATATAGGGTCCATAGACTAATTATTAATTATTTTTATTATCAAAAAAATAAAATATACCTTAATAATAAAATGGTTATTCTTTCAAATTCTAGGATAAAATTCAGTATAAAATATAATCGTCTCCTCATGCACCATAGGCCATAGTCGACAAAAAATGAGTTGGACTAGATTTAAGAAAAACAAAACTAGAATAGAATTTAGGATGGTCCTGCACACCACTATCAAATACCAAAAACTGTCAATGCAAGAATAAAATCATTACTCTTCGTTCTGTGAGATGCAAAAGAAAACCCTCAACAATTATGAAGTTGACACGAACTACCAAATGGAAAATAAGGTCACACCAAGTGAATACAAAAGGGTAGACACATGGTGTGAGAAACATGAGTGATGCTACATAGGCGTTTGACTTGTTGTGGTCTTGTATTTCTGGTGTGTGGGATATTATGTTCACAAAATACATGTGTTGAAGTCCAATAAATAGGTGATGATGTCGAGTTTCCCTGGTTTATGGTGCACAACATGAAGAGCGATGGAGGATGGTGTTACTACGATTTACTGAGTGGGCATCAAAAAAGATAGTGTTATAGGAATTCCTTAGATCTATTCCTCATGAATGTAGAGTGTTGGTAGCTCCATTAGTGATGGATTTCTTGTTCGTGAATGCTTGAGGGGTGAGCGGTGGAAGGATTTTGTTAGGGTTCAATTTATGAAACATGTAAGGATTTTAATAGCACTTTCCAAAATGTGCTAATAAAGGATAGTTTTATGAGAATTAAAATTTAATGTGTTAATAAATGTAATCTAAATAAGTTATTTATATTATTATATATAGTTATAAAATTATATATACAAAAAATAAATATTTCTTAATTTATAATTATATATACAGTATATATATATATATATATATATATATTTGTCTATATTTATGAATATTTCTATATATTAATGAATATATTTATATAATTCTATATTTATATTTATTCATATATTTATTATAATTTTATTATTATTTAAATAAATATTTACCTATAATTATAAGTATAAATATATATATTTAAATAATTATAACAATATAACAAATAAATTTATTATAATTTTATAATTATTTAAATATAAATATGTAATTAATATATTTCTTACAATATTATGGTTATTTAAATATATATATATATTCATAATTATTAATAAATATATATTTATTTATTTTGATAATTATAAATAAATATTAATTTCTTTAAATAATGATAAAATTATCATAAATAAAATTATTATAATTAATATTTTATAATTATATAAAATAAATATTCACCAAGATCATGTGAACCATGGTTATTATCCCATGGTACTGAAATTTATTAAAAAAACTAGAACAAAGAAACAAGGGTAGAGGGAATGTGAAAAGAGTGCCAAAATACTACCACATATACAAAGTGGTTTGCTACCCAGGAGATTTGAGAATGTAAATCATCTACTGGAATAAGATCGGTCACCACCCCTCTCTCTTAGATGATGACCCCTCTTTAAGGCTTTTGGATTTATCCATATCATGTCATCATCAATTGAGATTTCATCTAGTAGGGATGGCTCTTGATGAGTCTAAGAGTCCTTTTCTCTAGCTAGACATGGATTAGGCTTGCTCCTAGCATTAACAGTCTCGTTGTTTGATGGTTGTCCTTTGATACCCTAAGCCTATTCGAATTCCTAAAAAAAGACCTCCTAGATCTTAAATTGGTTAAAAATTTAAAACAGATTAATGATGTTATTTTTATCAAGAGGTAGTTTCTCCCTTTCATTAGGTTGAATCTGAGTCCAGGGGGTTCATTAACCATATCCACATGGACAGTTTCCAGTCCCCCGTGTACCCACAATATTATGCTTACACCCTCCAACTTCTTTGGGTTCCCAAGGGGAGTCCCTATGATCATCAAAAACCTCTTTGGTATGAGTTATGTCAACCTTTGTTGATTATTAAACATGGTCCTTATTCAATTCATACCAAATCTTCAGTATTTTTACCTATAACTTCACATTTTACTGAGGAGTAGCATCACCTGTCTATTAAGGTGGATTTTCATCTCTCAAAGAATCTGGTAGCCTCTTTTTTCGAATACAGTGCATCAATCAAAACCCCAATGACCTTTCCAAGAGCAATATCTTAATTAACTTGAAGATAGGGGACATAGGTAGAAGCCCTATTTATTTTCTCCACAACAAATCTTGCAATTTTTTCCACCAACGACTCTAAGCACTATCCATGATTAGAGGTGCAGATATCTCATTGGTTCCTTTCATAGACATTTTTCTTGGCTCAAAATTACCTAAGAAGAGTGAGTTAACATCAATTTATGTTTTCAATTTTTTGTACACCCACAAAGGAAAAAATATTCCCGATCTTGTTGTATGTTTGGGGGATATTACCCCTCCCTATCGTCAAGGGAGCTAATTCCATACTCACTTGTTTGTGTTATCATCCCATCTCTTCAATCACTATATTCATGACCCTTAGTAGTGGTATCCACATTACATTAGACTTTTTTCTTACCTTCTTCAAGAACAATAGAAATAGGTTACATAATTGGATGTAGGTTGTCTTCTTCAAAAAGTGTTATTCCTATATTTTATTAATGGGCCTTGAGCGGCCGAATTCCCAACATTTTCCTTGGTTCAATATTTCTTTTTGAAAAAATCAATTGATTTTCCTTTCATCCCACAATATTTGTATACCATCCTTATAGAAAACCTAACTTTCATGTTTCCTATATTGTGTCATCCTTAGATGTCCAGGGTTTTTTCATATGCAACCAATAATTCCAATATGTGGCCAGCCGCTATCAATACAGTAGACATGACCAAATAGGGTCAGAGATCAACTTCAACATGTATCCTAGAAATGTGATCATACCTTTCTTTATTTGTTTCTTTGTCCATTCCTATGGGAACTCCAATAGCCGATGCAATTTTCCATTGAATTTTTGGGTAATAAAGGAACCAACTTAGACCATGAACACGTATCCAAATTTGATTGATCGAGTTCTTGGAAATTAAGGGATCAAAGTGTGGATCTTATAATTGGATTATGAGGATACCAGTATTAAATCTTATGGATCCATATCCCCATTATTTGGCCTATATATATTTTGAAATAAATACAATGTGAATGAAACCTCTACCTAGAGAGGTCATTCTCGATACACTGAATTCCCAATATTCAATATGTTTCTTCCTATGCACATAATGTTTCAAATAGGACTCATCTCCTAAAAAATAAAGATGAGTGATAATAGAGGTCTTACCTTCGTTAATCCATTCAGATAGGATCCCTGATGTAGCTTCCATGAATTATGTATCCCATTTTCATATGATCTTCTAGGACTCACTTCACATCCCTTAAAAATCTCTCATGTCCAAGGCCATGGGATCACACAAAGTATCTCTACCGTGATTGTAGACAACAGCAGAATCCTTTATAATGATGCCACTCATGTGAATAGGCTTAGAATTTACAAATACCACTTGGGAATAGAAGGTTGTAATCATTTTGATTCCAATGGAAACCTGGTCATCCGTTGAGTCCTAGAGACTCAAACCTGAGGCATCCCCGACACCCCATAGAGCCCATTTCCACTAGGCTAGGCCTTGGTGGCAATACGAACAAATCTTATAAATATTAAATTATATATCATAAATATATGAACATAAATAATAGAAATCATGTCCATGAATAAAATCATTATCCCAAGATATATATATTTACCAAATTCATTGGAGACATATATTCATTTATATATATATATATATATAATTGTAAATATATATATCAGAAAATTAATTATATATAATTATAAATATATAATTTTAAATATATAATTATAAATATATAATTATAAATATATAATTAATAAATATATAATTATGAATATAATAAATAAATTTATTATTTAAAAAAGATATTATAATTTAATAATTATTTAAATATATAATTTTTTATTTGTAATTATATAAATAGTTTTCTTAACACATTATATATATTTGAATTAGTACAAAATATATATTTATATATCGTATTTATATTAATTATTAAATCGTGTTCTTAATTAATGTATATAAATAAAAAATATTTTTGAATTTAAATATAATATTTTGTATTAACAAATTTTATCAATACTTTTTAGCACTGATAAATGTGACCTTTATCAGTGATTTTATATAGAGGTAATAAAGGTGATGATTTTATTAGTGCTTTCTTCTTTTCACTGAAAAAAGAAGGCACTTCCCTTTCCCTGATCTGTGGTAGTGGTGGCTAAATTTTTATTTCCCCTATATAATCATATTTCAAGATGAGAATAAATGAGGATAGGGTTTAAAGGATTCTTCCACCATGTATTCAATAACCATGGAAAAACTATTATAGGGATCGACGAATCATCATGGAATAAATATCATTCTCTAGTTCTATAATATTATTTACATGCATATATTTCGTTCCTGATGGTTTATTATATATCTTTTAATTAGGATTTGAAATTTTTGTATCTTTTACTTCTTTAATAAATGGTTGAAATGTACTAAAAAATCATAAATATAATTTTATAAATCCATGATATTTGTATAGAAGTATTCATGAATAAAAAATAACCCTTTAATTTTAGAAGGTTATCATTCAAATCATAAATATCCTTTTTATCCATATTTTATATGATGGAATAAATAAATTTATTTTTAATTACTTCAAATCTAATTCTTGGATTTAGAGATAACAAAAAATGGATTTATTGGACTATTTAAAGAGATATGTTCATAAAATATTCATATTATTGTTTAATAAAGCTTACCATATATCATATTTAATATCATAATGAGAAAAATGAAAATCCTTTTGAATAAATTTTATTTGTTTTATAATTAATAATATATGTTAGAATTAATTTCATGAGAATTTAAAATTTTATTTTAATTTTGTGCAATTAAAATTCTCAATTACATGAGATGAAGGAAAAATATAGACTTAGGGGGTCAAGATCTAAGAGAACATGAAATATTATGAATACCAAAGTTATTTTTTCTATAGGATTTCTAAACAAAACGTATCCTGGTGGTCAAGGCCACAATCCCAATATAGTTTCATTAGGGAGTATGGACCACCAAGTCCATTGATTATATAGTAGGTTATCAGTCTTGTATTCCCTGGTAGATGTGAGTTTCATAGGGAGAAATATCAACCCTAGACCATCTAATTGATATGATCATATTTCATTAGAGGGGTAACATCACTGCCCCCTTATCGATGTAAGATATTGTTCTAGGTCCTCTGATCTATTTGATCAGAAATTGTCCCACCATACCACATCTCCCAGTATACTTGTGGGATTAAAAAAATCTAATCTAATCTATTGGATGGTGGTACTAGAAGGTCATGCCTTTCCTAAGACACCTGAATCTATATATTCCAATGACGAACATAATGTAATCGAGTACTGGGGGGAATCCCCATGCCCCAAATTCATGTTGCTCATATTATCCACATGTGGTAGATATACAAGGAACATATGGTAGAAAAAGAAAACATTTGATTCATAAGAACACATACATGGATAGTTTAGGGACCCAAAAATTATGTTGGACTCTGCTCAACATCCTGAACACAATGAAATAGTGTTCAGGGAATTTTGGTGACATTTTATTACTCAATTAACAAATTAGATATTAATTTACTATGAGAATTATTATTAGAAACAAAATAATAAAAGAAATTTGTTATGTTAAAGTGGTTTCTTTGACTATTTCTACTAGTTTCCATGTACTAAATTAATAATTTTTATTTAATTATTAAATGATGTAATAAACTAAGATATCCTTTATAAATTGAGTTAACTATTATATTTTTCATACTTCTCATAAGGGGGCAGACTGTTGAAGTTAAATGATATGTTTTGATTAATAAATTTTGTATGATACATATCCAATGATGAATAAAATGGATCATTATTAGTAATTCAAATAAATTTTGTGTTCAATTTTAAAATCCAATTAATGTATTTAGTTGTAACTCAAAAAACCACTAAAACATAATGGATATTTATACTTCAAAAAGAATTATATAGTCCTTCTATAAGAATCTTATGAAATTAGTTAGGTGGATAATTTTTACATTACAATAGAAAAGTAGTGTACTATATAATGGTTCCTCTTGAAAAATGTCCTCAAATATAGTTGTATTCTTTTACCTTATATTGATATACTCCATTATATTAAAAATTCGTTCACTGAATCTATTAATTAAAATTCCATATTGGGTGATGATATATTGTTCTTGTTCATCATTATGGTTGACAAGAATATCTATCTTAATCACCATATAAACTCATTCCTTTTAAATATTTATGTGTAATTACATTTCTTTCATTTCCTCCATCCAATTCATTAGAATGTTCATACTGAAAATAGTGTACACTAGCTAATCTATTTTGGATATAAATTACATAGATGGATGGTCCTATTTATTTCCTTTCTCAAGTTCATAATATTTTTTCTACTACTTTTTAACATTTGTAAAAAACTTCATATAATTAGTATCCATGGGTATCATTATATATGAGTAGTCGTTGGAACTTCTAAATTTACTCTTTTTATTTACAAAGTGAATGCATTCATCAAGTATTCCATTTGTAAACTTTTTATTCTAATATTTAAATCATCTTCATATACATGTGATAGTTGATAGAGGTTTTAGCTTTTCAGGGAGCCTCAGAAGTAGAGATCATATACCCTAAAATTTATAAATCCGGCTCTAGGTCTGTTGGTGTGCCTCTAGATCAAGTTAGTCTCTTTTCCCCATATTGTATTGTCTTCCATTCACCTTTTTTCTCTGTATTAAATATCATCCAATCCTCTAATCATTTTATAGGGCCCCATATCAGATAATACCTGGTTCGATCCTATTTGAATCCCAAATGAGGGTTTACCATCAAAACTACTAGTACTTGTTAGTGATTGATGCATAATCCAACTCAAGACTCAAATGAGGTAGAATTAAATGAACCTCTTGATATTTAATCATACCAATTTGAATGATCTGATTATTATTCTCTTCTAATGGTGCATCATCTAAAAGGTAATCTTCTCTAGGGAGAGTATCATCCACCCTTAGACACTTCATAAGAACTATGATATGTCACATAACATATTTATAATAATTTTGAGGGGTAGAGACATACCCTATGGGCTTGGATCTACGATATTTCAGATAAAAGACGTATAAGAATTAGAAGAAGTAGTGACACTCCACCATAGGAAATCCTATAGTTCCTAATACATCATCTTACACCAAAACCTAAATATTTGATAGAGTTCTTCCATCCTGTGATGTTGTTCATGGGATAGTGGATGCTGAAATTAGAAGCCTATAAATGAAACTAAAATTGACATAAAATTTTATAAAATCAGCTCCATGAGTATTAATTGATTTGATATTCCTCTAAGAACCTCATAGACATTTTGAACTAAGGTGTCCTAACTTTGGTGAGAATCCTGGTTCAGAGCTGAAGATTTGTGTATTTTTTTTGAGAAACCCGATGAAATATTGAAGTGATATAAATGAGAATAAATAAATCATCATGCATGTTTTTTAAAATGTAATAACCCTATGAAGTAGAAGATTAAAAAAATACGGGGCAATTCTAAAATTTTCATTATGAATTAGAGAGTTAAAAGAATCAATGTAGTGTCCAAATTGGAATATAAGAAAGCGATCATAAAAAACTTATTTAAAAATAACACCTAGATACACCTCTACCTTCTCTATGATATGTAGTTCGCCATCATCTGTGTCGAGAGTTCCATCTGTGTAAAAATGATACCCTTCTATCGATGAAACATCACAACCTTATATATCTTCATTTAAATATGTATTATCCTCATCCCATATTGCAACACCCAAAGTATTACTCAGTCATTATATCGCCATCATGATGTACCATTTAGAATTAATTGGGGCACACCACCTCATCACCACTATAAGGAATAATTTCGATACATTTCCCTGATAATTGATCATATTGCTACTACTCCACACCTGTTAAATGTCGACACACCATTTATACAACCATCAATGTGGTTCCTCCTTCTTTATATTGGTGGATGAAATCTTTAACATCTTGACTGGAACCTGTAATGGCCCGAAATTTTGAATAAACCTTGTTCCCTAATTTCATGTGTTATTTTATTTTATTTTTATACTCAACAAAAATGTTTTATTTGATAAACATGATTATAATTAAAATGAAACCCATGGGTTTTTACTGTTATATGACCATCGGTCCATATGACCGCTGTGAACAAAATGTTTTGATTATTGTCTCTAAATATAAGTAATCTTGGTTAATTATTATAGAACGAAGATTTGATGGCCTCTCCTAGTAGTCTTGGACCGATCGAAGCCCATCTAACAGAGCTTGGGAAAGAGGTAGCACCATTGGGCTTTGCTCTGGACCAAATCCAAGCCGAACTTCATCATGTGAAGCTAGAACGGAATCGTCTTCGCGAGAAGTTCAAACTGATAGAAATTAATACTCGTGCGATATTGACTGAGCCGCCCCAATATTCTATCACCCTAGCACACCTTACTCTTAGGTCCTATGTGGGTATTATAAGAGGCTATGTAACGAGACCGTAACTGCCTTGTGTAATCCTTGTTTTAAATAAAAATTGGGATTTCTTCTTATGATGATGTTTATGAATTTTCAAATGACCAGATAAAAATAGTATGCATATTTTGATGAATTTCCAAAAGGATATTTTAAAAAAATGTTTATGTAAACCTTAAATAATTTAAAATGTTTAATGATTTTCGAAAAATGGTCTTCTACAATTATGTTCAGTACGAAATTTAGAGACTAATAAGATCAACTTAATTTTTGATGAATAGTAAAATATGAATAGTGATTTTATGATTAGGATTAGTAATGTGTCCAAATGGATTAGTAATCTCACTTAAAGAAAGTATTAATATAATCTAGGCACCTTGATTAAGTAATGTGATTCAATAAAATTGTTAAATAACGGTTTCATAAATTATTATTCAAGTATTAGTTTTTTAAGGTGAATAGTGTTTTTTAATTAAAAATTAAATTAAAAATATTTAGAAAATTATTTTTATAAAATGTATTTCATTTTTGAACTCAGAGCACCGATATTATGTTATTGTAATTTTTGGGGTTTTTTTTGAAAAAGTGAATTTTCGGTGAATAGTGTATTTATTTAAAAAAAAATTAAAAATGTTTAGAAAATTATTTTTATATAATGGAGTTCATTTTTGAAATCAGAGAATTGATATTTGGTTAGTGTGAAATTTTGGGATTTCTCTGAGAAAGATGAATTTTCAGTTAATAGTAAAAATGCAGTTTTAGGGTTTCGGTATGTTTAATGACATCATAACTGTGTCATGATGATGTCATGAGATCTTTTAAGGGTTGGCCGGCCAAGGGTGATGAATTATTGTTTTGGGGGCCCCATGTGGCCTAACTCCATGATTAATGCCAAGGGAGAGCACATGGGTTTGAGAAAAGCACATGTGAGGTGTCCCTTGGCCATTAATGCCTTGTCCCCTCACTTTCCCTATAAATACCAAGCCATCATCTCATCTATTTAGACTCCTCACTCTCCCCCAACGAATTTCTGGTCTCATTACCTCCCAAGGAGTCCTCCCAAGGTGCCCCCATGCCCTCAAGGTCCCAACCTTTGAGTTTTAAGAGTTACATTTTAAGGTAAGGGATCCGACCTCTCTCTTTCTTTTCAAGTAATCTCTTTTATGTCATTTCTTTTATGCTCCATATTCTTATGTTGGAGGATGCTCTTTTATATTCATCCTACTGCCCATTTCATGTTCATATGATTCGAGACCCCCCTTGCTCTCATCAAATCGTTTTAAGAATGTTTAAGTGACGTCGTTAGGCTGCCGAATTTTTTAGGGAATCTTTCACCTTCCTCGTTTTCAAGTTCTATTTTCATCCAAGCCTTTCATGTTCCTTTTTATTATGTTGGGGAATTATCTCTAAATTTATCATACTAATCTTTTATGGTCATATGATGAGATACCCTATTTGATCTCTTCAATTCATTTTTTTTGAAGTTTAGGTGGTGCCGTTAGGCTGCCGAATTTTTAAGGGATTCTTTCATCCTTCTCGTTTTTGAAGTTCTACTTTCTTGTCAAGTCTTTCAAATTCCTTTTAGTTATGTTGGGGTATGATCTATATATCTATAATACTGGACTCTTATGTTCATATTATGAGAGACCCCATTTGATCTCTTCAATTCAGTATGTTGATGTTTTAAGTGGCGTCGTTAGGCTGCCGAATTTTTAAGTGGTTCTCCACCCTTCCCGTTTTGAAGTTCTACTTTCATGTCAGTTCTTTCAAGTTCCTTTTTGTTATGTTGGGGTATGATCTCTATATCTATCATGATGGACTCTTATGTTCATATGATGAGAGACCCTATTCGATCTCATCAATTCATTTTGTTGAAGTTTAAGTGACGCCGTTAGGCTGCCGAATGTTTAAGTGATTCTTCCACCCTTCTCATTTTTTTCATGTTCGATTTTCATGTCAAATCTTTCAAGTTACGTTTTATTATTTTGGGGTATGATCTATATATCTATCATACTGATCTCTTATGATTATATGATGAGATACCCTATTTGATTTGTTCAATTCATTTTTGTTGAAGTTTAAGTGACGTCGTTAGACTGCCGAATTTTCATAAGATAAATCAAATTTCTGTCTTCCTTCCATGTTTTTCATTTCAAATGGTATGTCCTTGAAATTTCATCACCATGTCCATATATACTTCTTATTCTGTACCTCTACTGTTTTATGGGTCAATTATGATTGTTCGACCCATGTCCCCTCTCTTTTCAATGTTTTCTAAAACCGTGTAACATAGCCGTTATGCTGCAGAATTTTCGTCTCAAAATGCCTCTCTTTTCTCAAAATTATTTTATGTTATAAAGTGAATACTCAAAGATACTACTTCTACAGGGGTATTCACATATATATAAAAATGTTCTATTTTAAATTCTGGGATTTACATACATGATACCCACTTTCCCTTTCCGTGGGTTTAAAGTAACGTAAAGATCATGTCTTTAAAGCAGTTTTTAAAACGTTATGATTATGAAATGAAACACATTTATTTTATGCTATATGGGTTATTTATGAAATTTTTGATGATGATATATGTGGCTCACATGATAATAAAGGAAAATTTAAGGGTGCGCCCTGATAGCACTCCAATGCATTGGGTAAAGACTTAATCTCTAGAGATGACCATTTTAACGATGCCTTGGTGAATAACGTTGGTAATTTTTTAACGACACCTTGGGGATGGACCTTGGTGAAATGAAACGATTGTCAATATTAAATGTTTCAGCCACATCTTCAAGTTATGAAAAAATGTTATTTTTATTATGAAATGCCTCATGATTTCTTTCTCATGCCTTAATGTTCTTTTCATGTCCTTATTGAAGTATCTCAAGTTCTCATGTAAAATTTTTCTCTTGTTTCCCTTATTGGGCCTTCTGCTCACCCTTTCTTTTGATGTATTTCCCCAGGTTATGAGATGCAGTAATGAACATAGGATGAACTTAAGGAGAAGTCTTTCAAGTGTTTAAGAAGAGTGTTTTTTGATCTTTTCATGTATTATGTTCCTGGTTTCCAAGACACTAAACCTTAAAGATCCTCAGTTTTGTGTAATGAAATGAAAGCTTATGTTATAAAAAGACAGGATGCTATAATTGGTATCAAAGGATGGTTTAGTTATTTGTGGAGATTAGGATATGAAAAGTTTTGTAAGAACCCTATAGAAAAGTTTAAATATAGGAAATCTTCATAGTATTTTGGTGAGTATTGAGTAAAGGGTTTCCAAGCAAATACATCCCTGCCTGGGTACGAGCAGGTAGAGGTGGCTCTGGCACACATGTACATAGGGGTAAAACCTGAAAACACCGCTTTGAGCTAGACTCGAACGGGAACTGGTAAATGACAACGGGCCTTGCTGCACTCTTGGTTACGACACTCTCGGGGGATATGCTTTGGTAAATTCATAAGCTTAGTATGAACCATTGTTAAAGGAACAAAGATTCACGTAAGAATATATGATCATGGATAACCTAGATTGGAACCTAGGGGATCACAAGTTAGGGTATACTTTTCTTCTACAATTATCCTTATATGATTTAAGCTCTTTTTCATAATTATTGGTTAAGTATTTAAGCCCCTAATTATGCTTTCTCTTCTTAGTTAATGGTGGGAAATGGAAGAACATGTCCCAACAACCAATGTGATAGGAAATGCAATTATTGTCATATTAATATGATAGGGGTGATTAGGGGATTAAAATATGATTATTATTTTGGAAGATGTTCACTATTTTGGGGACCCTATATGATCGAGGTAAATAGATTACTACGGTATTTTCATTGAGGAGTAAGGTTGACTTATATTTTGAAGAATTGATGAATTTAAGGTGGACTTATAGTAATTTAGGTTACTTATGGGAATAATTAACCTATCTTGGGTAAAATATGTTTAGGTTAGATACTTTTATTATAAGATGTTAGGAGTGGTTGATATTGTTTGGAGATGAACAATGAAGTTTATTTTGGAAGACTATGTTATCAAATCCTTCTTGTATTTGGGTTTTAATCTTAGTTTGGTTTATTTTGAGGAATCTTAAGGACCATTATGTATGGAATAGACTATGATGAACTTTGGGTAGTACCATGGAACTTTGATGATTTAAAAGTAGTTTCCATTCCTATGGGATTCTTTTTGGAGAGTTTTTTTACCTTACCCTTTCTATTTTTGGGATAATGTTTAAAGATAAAAGAAATATATAGTTGATATTTTGTGGATTATGTGTTTCTCTAGAAGATGATTCTTGTGTTTTGATGAGACCAAGTAGTTTTGAATGCTCATCGTTTGAAAAAATATTAGTAGAAACTTATTAATGTATGTAACTCTACATGAAGGTAGATATATTTCTTTATGTTTTTGTTATATGTTGTAAATGAATTCCTCAAAGTTATGAAAAGGAACGTAAAAAAAATGTTGTTGGTTTACGTTTCCTACTAGGTAATCAAAGACCGCTTACACACATCATAATTTTGGGATTTTCTGGTGGTTAACTTCCTCCTAATCATGTTTTCTATCACTCTCCTTTAGGACGTGACCCTTTGTTTTCTCCTCCATGTCCATGTTTCCTACATAGAATCCTAGTATGAGTAAACTCGGGTGGCCTTTGTACTTCCTTTTCTTTCTTTTAAAGTAATGGTGTTACTGACTCTTTTTCTGATGTGGGACTTTCAATGAAATTTGAAAACCCAATTCTAAAAATTGCGAGGACGCAATTTCTTAAGGGGGGAAGATTGTAACGGCCCGAAATTTTGAATAAATCTTGTTCCCTAATTTCATGTGTTATTTTATTTTATTTTTATACTCAACAAAAATGTTTTATTTGATAAACATGATTATAATTAAAATGAGACCCATGGGTTTTGACTGTTATATGACCATCGGTCAATATGACCGCTGTGAACAAAATGTTTTGATTATTGTCTCTAAATATAAGTAATCTTGGTTAATTATTATAGAACGAAGATTTGATGGCCTCACCTAGTAGTCTTGGACCGATCGAAGCCCATCTAACAGAGCTTGGGAAGGAGGTAGCACCATTGGGCTTTGCTCTGGACCAAATCCAAGCCGAACTTCATCATGTGAAGCTAGAACGGAATCGTCTTCGCGAGAAGTTCAAACTGATAGAAATTACTACTCGTGCGATGTTGACTGAGCCGCCCCAAGATTCTATCACCCTAGCACACCTTACTCTTAGGTCCTATGCTGGTATTTTAAGAGGCTATGTAACGAGACCGTAACTGCCTTGTGTAATCCTTGTTTTAAATAAAAATTGGGATTTCTTCTTATGATGAAGTTTATGAATTTTCAAATGACCAGATAAAAATAGTATGCATATTTTGATGAATTTTCAAAAGGATATTTTAAAAAAATGTTTATGTAAACCTTAAATAATTTAAAATGTGTAATGATTTTCGAAAAATGGTCTTCTACAATTATGTTCAGTACGAAATTTAGAGACTAATAAGATCAACTTAATTTTTGATGAATAGTAAAATATGAATACTGATTTTATGATTAGGATTAGTAATGTGTCCAAATGGATTAGTAATCTCACTTAAAGAAAGTATTAATATAATCTAGGCACCTTGATTAAGTAATGTGATTCAATAAAATGGTTAAATAACGGTTTCATAAATTATTATTCAAGTATTAGTTTTCTCAGGTGAATAGTGTTTTTTAATTAAAAATTAAAATTACAAATATTTAGAAAATTATTTTTATAAAATGTATTTCATTTTTGAACTCAGAGCACCGATATTATGTTATGGTAATTTTTGGGGTTTTTTCTGAAAAAATGAATTTTCGGTGAATAGTGTATTTATTTAAAAATAAATTTAAAAATGTTTAGAAAATTATTTTTATAAAATGGAGTTCATTTTTGAAATCAGAGCATTGATATTTGGTTAGTGTGAAATTTTGGGATTTTTCTGAGAAAGTTGAATTTTCAGTGAATAGTAAAAATGCAGTTTTAGGGTTTCGGTATGTTTAATGACATCATAACTGTGTCATGATGATGTCATGAGATCTTTTAAGGGTTGGCCGGCCATGGGTGATGAAATATTGTTTTGGGGGCCCCATGTGGCCTAACTCCATGATTAATGCCAAGGGAGAGCACATGGGTTTGAGAAAAGCACATGTGAGGTGTCCCTTGGCCATTAATGCCTTGTCCCCTCACTTTCCCTATAAATACCAAGCCATCCTCTCATCTATTTCGACTCCTCACCCTCCCCCAACGAAGTTCGGGTCTCATTACTCCCATGGAGTCCTCCCAAGGTGCCCCCATGCCCTCAAGGTCCCACCCTTTGAGTTTTAAGAGTTACATTTTAAGGTAAGAGATCCGACCTCTCTCTTTCTTTTCAAGTAATCTCTTTTATGTCATTTCTTTTATGATCCATATTCTTATGTTGGAAGATTCTCTTTTATATTCATCCTACTGCCAATTTCATGTTCATATGATGAGAGACCCCCATTTCTCTCATCAAATCGTTTTAAGAATGTTTATGTGACGCCGTTAGGCTGCCGAATTTTTAAGGGATTATTTCACCTTCTTCGTTTTCAAGTTCTATTTTCATCCAAGCCTTTCATGTTCCTTTTTATTATGTTGGGGTATAATCTCTAAATTTATCATACTGATCTTTTATGGTCATATGATGAGAGACCCTATTTGACCTCTTCAATTCATTTTTGTTGAAGTTTAAGTGGCGCCGTTAGGCTGCCGAATTTTTAAGGGATTCTTTCACCCTTCTTGTTTTTCAAGTTCTACTTTCATGTCAAGTCTTTCAAATTCCTTTTTTTATGTTGGGGTATGATCTCTATATCTATAATACTGGAATCTTATGTTCATATTATGAGAGACCCCATTTGATCTCTTCAATTCAGTATTGTGAAGTTTTAAGTGGCGCTGTTAGGCTGCCGAATTTTTAAGTGGTTCTCCACCCTTCCCGTTTTGAAGTTCTAATTTCATGTCAGTTCATTCAAGTTCCTTTTTGTTATGTTGGGGTATGATCTCTATATCTATAATTCTGGACTCTTATGTTCATATAATGAGAGACCCTATTCGATCTCATCAATTCATTTTGTTGAAGTTTAAGTGACGCCGTTAGGCTGCCGAATGTTTAAGTGATTCTTCCACCTTTCTCATTTTTCTCAAGTTCGATTTTCATGTAAAATATTTCAAGTTCTTTATGTTGGGGTATGATCTATATATCTATCATACTGATCTCTTATGATCATATGATGATAGAACCTATTTGATTTGTTCAATTCATTTTTGTTGAGGTTTAAGTGACGTCGTTAGGCTGCCGAATTTTCATAAGAGAAATCAAATTTCTGTCTTCCTTCCATGTTTTTCATTTCAAATGGTATGTCCTTGAAATTGCATCACCATGTCCATATATACTTCTTATTCTGTCCCTCTATTGTTTTATGGTTCAATTATGATTTTTCGACCCATGTCCCCTCTCTTTTCAATGTTTTCTAAAACCATGTAACATAGCCGTTATGCTGCAGAATTTTCGTCTCAAAATGCCTCTCTTTTCTCAAAATTATTTTATGTTATAATGTGAATACTCAAAGATACTACTTCTACAGGGGTATTCACATATATATAAAAATGTTCTATTTTAAATTATGGGATTTACATACATGATACCCGCTTTCCCTTTTCATGGGTTTAAAGTAACGTAAAGATCATGTCTTTAAAGCAGTTTTTAAAACGTTATGATTATGAAATGAAACCCATTTATTTTATTCTATATGGGTTATTTATGAAATTTTTGATGATGATATATGTGGCTCACATGATAATAAAGGCAAATTTAAGGGTGCGCCCTGATAGCGCTCCAATGCATTGGGTAAAGACTTAGTCTCTAGAGATGACCATTTTAACGACGCCTTGGTGAATAACCTTTGTAATTTTTTAACAACACCTTTGGGATGGACCTTGGTGAAATGAAACGATTGTCAATATTAAATGTTGCAGCCACATCATCAAGTTATGAAAAAAATGTTATTTTTATTATGAAATGCCTCATTATTTCTTTCTCATGCCTTAAAGTTCTTTTCATGTCCTTATTGAAGTATCTCAAGTTCTCATGTAAAATTTTTCTCTTGTTTCCCTTATTGGGCCTTCTGCTCACCCTTTCTTTTGATGTATTTCCCCAGGTTATGAAATGCAGTAATGAACCTAGGATGAAGTTAAGGAGAAGTCTTTCAAGTGTCTAAGAAGAGTGTTTTTTGATCTTTTCATGTATTATGTTCTTGGTTTCCAAGACACTAAACCTTAAAGATCCTTATTTTTGTGTAATGAAATGAAAGTTTATGTTATAAAAAGACGGGATGCTATAGAACCTCACCACACATATAGGATAATTCTATCGTCGTCTTCGTGTCACATTGGCCAATACAAAATTGAAAACTTCATCATGATTTTATCTTTCCAGTTATATCGTGCTGACACTCATTTTTAAATATGTTACAACATAATGTTATATAGACAACATGTTTTTATATCCAATGAAGGCAGTCAAAATTCATCTTTCCATCTATTAATATTAATAACAACTCTCCATTAATATTGGGAGAAAATCCCCAATCAATGTTGAGATAAATTTATCCATTATTAATTATCTCCCTCATAAATAAATTTGATGAATTAAAACAATATCTCCCTTCATCACATTAGATGATGGAAACATACAACAAACCCGTTTGGAATGAAAATAGGTTGGCATCACACCATCTGCCATCATCTTCATAAAATATGACAACTCCCTTTTTAACTTTTGAAAAAAAAAATTATTAGATCCCCCTATAAAAAGAAATACGAAAAATGAAATCTTCACCACATATATATTTTCATCATCTTGTTGAATAATAAAAGAACCAAGAAAATATGGATCCCACAAAATTTTGATCTCCACACAAAGAGGAGAACCCATAAAAAAAATTACACCACATCCTCAAAATCCCTTGAGCAGGTATTGAATCACCTGTCTAAACATTCTTTGATTTCCATATATTATTATACATAACACATGGATTATGAATCATCTCAGAAACTTTTAGAATGCTCATGATAAATTTCAAGATCAACCCATCACCTCTAATACCACAGTTAGGGAGAATCCCAATTCTGAGAAAAAATTACTTTCAAAATATTAGGGAGAAACCTGATGAAATATAAAAGAGATATAAATTATAATTAATAAATAATCATACATTAATTTTATTGAGGAAAAACCCTCCAATGATGATGATTACAAAACAATAGGGAAATTCCAAAATATCCACTATGAATCAAAGAGTTCAAAGAATCCATGTAAATCCCAGACATGGATTACACATGAGAGAGAAGATAAAACATGTGTGAAAAAAACACCCGGATATGCCTTTACCATCACTCAGATAATAATCCCTCCAATTCAATGTATCAAAAGATCGATATGTGACCAAACTTCACCCTTTTACTGACAAAACATCGCTACCTTAGAGATCCTGATCTAAACATGTGTTAGACCCGCACAATCTTAAAACACTAAATTTATTTCTATCTCATGATCTCTCCATCAAGATGTACAATTTTTCATTAACTTGGACACACCACCTGATCACCACTATCAAAAAGACATTCAATATTTGGACATGATCATCTATCTCATTTATGTTTCTCTACACTCGTTAAATGTCAACACACCACACATGCTACTGCTGATGTGGTATAACCCTTCTTGATCTCATTGGATGACATCTTGATCATCAATCCAATAACTTCACAATGTAAATAATTTAATTTTTTCATCATCATCATGTCACAGTGACCGTAAAAAACTCGAAACCCCTTTTCCAAATCTCTATTTTCAGCTACATCGTTTTGCCACTCCTTTTAAAATATGATACCACATATTATTACATAGAAACAAAGTACATATCTACAATTAATATAATAAGAACTCATTATTCCATATATTAGTATTGATAATATCTCACCATTAATATTGGGATAAAATCTCCAATAAATATTGAGAAAAATATATCCACTAATAATTTTCTCTCTCAGCAATAAATGTGATGAATCCCAACACTAACTTCTTGCAGGATGAACTAATTTCAAAATAGGACATGAATTACATGGACTAATAGTACTGTAACTGAGCTTACACCTAAATACATAAGGATTTAATTAGAGTCTTAGAGGCATCAAACTTGTCAAAAATAAATTGAGCTATGGGGTTACACCCATCTTTCATCCAGTAATCATAGCTCATGAACTGACCAACTAAGTTTTCAATCATAAAAAAATTACAATATTTCGAAATGGAAATGAAAAAATAGAAAGGCTTACCTAGATCTATGAATTCAAGAGGACCTGGTTCATATAAAATTAATTTGACCATCTAATAAGATAAAACATGATTTCATCGAAAAAAATCTTGCATTGGGCTAGGAAAGAGTAAAATTAAACTCATTTTCAAGCCCAATTTATAATGTCTGATATTAAGTTACTTTTTCGTCGTACAGTCTTTCAAACCCTAGGAATAGTTTATAAATATATCAAATATTTGTAATCATGGATTAAACTAACTTAATAGTTCCCCTAGTGTGAAATGGTGATGATTCAAGGTTTTCGATAATTATATAGTGGAAAACCATACTTTCAGTACTCTATTATTAGACCAGGGGGCCTTCAGACTCAATGATATTTATGGAATGACTAGTAGTGAACAAGGATCAATGAGTGGGAAAATAAAATTTCTTGGTAATAATATTATGGTTTATATTATTTCTATTTTTCACCTGTAGGTGGATGGGGTTGTCGAGGGATGTTGTTTGGGGTGACTGTTGTAGGGTCGAGTCCCCAACCCTGTTTATTTGTTAGTTTCTTTGTAAGCGTGTGTGCACTATGAGAACATGTAACCCAACTTTATTTATAAATTTATTCAATTATATTTGGGAAAAAATTTATTGATAATTATTTTTGTGAATATATTGGTTAAATTATAATTTCCTTTAATTCTAAGTAATTTTTTAATTCATTTTGGATTGTTATTGAGGAATATGGTGGAATCTTGTTGGGAAAAATCCATCAATGTAACATTGAAGAATTTTTTTGGTTGATTTTTTTGTTGAAAAATATGGTTTCTAATGTTATTTTTCATGTTCCTAAGTTATTTTTGACAATATATGTGGGAAAATAACCATAAAAAGGAATGTATGATCTAGAGGTGGTGTAAAAAATGTATACAAGGTGGATATGTTTTCCAATGTTAGCCCAATTTCTGGGTCCAAAATTTAGAGATTGGAGAAAAGTGTATATAAGGGAGTTGTAAAATAGTCATATGAATGTTTAAAAAGTTGTGTTCTATATTTTTTTGGATCATAACATCAATATATGTCAAAGGAAAGAAGGTCATGTAAGTTATGGTGTGGCATGCAGGGTAACTAGCGCGATAAAGGCTTAGCCAAATAGACTAGCGCATTTGGGGGAAATGATGTGTTGTGAACTTAGGGTATTCAAAATTAATATTATTGTAGGGATAACCCCCCATCCCCCCCCCTCATTTTAAATAATCTCAACACTTAGGGAAAATCATATCTCTGGTCGTTCAAGTGGTGAGGGTGTGCAAGTTAAGATTTATTCATAATGTTCATTCCAGGTGATATTTCTGCGCCAATAGTGATTTGGGAATAAAGGTTACATGTCACGAATGTTTGGAGTATTATGTAATGTTTTTTCGGTTATAGTGTTAACAGTTGTGTTTCATGATTAAATTAGTGTGAAATTCAACCCAAATTTGCGTGAAGGTGTGAAGTTTCCTAGTACAGTTGGGGTAAAGAGGTATTCATTAGTGGTTGAAAGTGTAACTTTAACAGAGCATCCCTATAATATTTAGGATGTGTAATTCATGTAAATTAATGTAAATACATATCTATAAACTATGTGTGGATCCCTTCCAATTGTATTGAGTGAAATAAGAGGAATAGAGTGATCCTTCCCACCAGTAGTGAGCTATAGGAAGTGTCATATAGAACAACCCTTGAAACTACAGTGAGTAAACCCTGAAACTTTTAAAGGAATTGATCATGAGCAAAAAAGATTTATCCTGGACATTATAATTTTGTGATGATCCTTATTGAATTTGTTACAATCAGTATATCGTCATTGTCTACTCCTTGGATGTAGCCTAGTGAGGGTGAACCAAGTAAAAATCATTGTTTCCAAATATTTGATTTATTTCAATAATTTCATTGCATTATCATTGGATAAAATTGGAAAGGATTAAATCAATATTAACATTAAATATAATAAAAAATTTCCCCTGTAAAAAAGAGTTCATGATCCAATGGGGCAGGAAGAAGTTTAGAAAGAATATTCATACCCTGACCCCCCCATAGGGTATCTATTCCTCTTTTGCACCTGAAAATTAGTATAATAATGTAGGTTTCTTTTATCATAATTTTTTTTCTCCAACATGGTCCATTTGGTTTTCAAAGTTAATGATTCATTCAGTTTTTATCTTGGTGTTCCATTGAAAATGTATGAACTTCAAATAACAAGCAGTATTTAAGAAGTATTCCTCTGTGTGGAAGTGTTTGCAGAAAAAGTGAGATTCAATTAATGGAATCCAATAGTTTATTTATGAAAGGCTTGGATGAATCACATAGGGAAGAGATAGACTCAATTAATGATACTATAGGAAGTATTAAACAACTTTACATTCCATGTGATGATGAAATTATTGATGATGATGATACTTCATGAAGGAAAAAAGTGGAAGGAGTCTATGTAACAAAATAATTGGATCAAAAAATGGATGAACAGATTAAATATAAAGATATCTAGATTAAAATACATGAAATTAAGGTTGAAAATCTAAGAGGTTTAAAATAAAGGATTGTTGATGTGGCTACTGATCTCAGAGAGAATAATGATTCTCCAGATGAAGAACTGAAAAAATGAATACAAATATAGAAAAAACAAAAGTTGATGAAAATGAATTGAATATGAAGTTAGATGAAATTATAAATCTAAACTCTACATACTATGATCTTTCTACATAGCTATCGAAACTAGTTCAGAAAAATAAAATGCAAAAACTAAATAATGCATGTTGTTCTGATTCTATTGCTCAATAATATTTTAAAAGAAAAGAGAAAAGTGACATTGTGGATAGTCTCACATGTGAATTAGATGATGAGATGGGTATAGGGAAGAATCTCAAGAGATAACATAATGTTCAACATGAATCAAAGGGTATTAAGATTCAAAAATTGGACGAATAGCTAGAATTAGTTAATAAGTGAGTGGACAAATCCAATTCTAAAGGAAAGCATAAAATTAAGGATGCCTTTCTCTTACTATTTTATTATCCATCTATAGGTGATGATGATATGAAAAGAAAATATGAAATTTAATAATAGAAATGAGAACATATTTTCAATTCTCAAGGACCATACATTTTGGGAATATCTAATATGGGATATGATGACCCCCCTCCCAAGAAAGATAGGAAGATATATATGAAAAGTTATATAGATATGAAAAAGAATTTTGGAGATGGAGATATACCTAAAATGGACTTCATATTATTTAATGATATATTGTTCTATTTCATGGGGATTTAGCTTCATAGATCAAGTTTTTGTTCATTGGATTTGGAAAATATTTCATTCTTTGAAAACAAAAATATTTCTAAATATGATAATAAGAAGAATCCTCTTAATAAATCTGGAAGAAGAGTCTCTTGGAAGAATGTATCCATGAAATGAGACTATTGTGGAAGACTCAGACACACCATGAGTATGAGAAATGAAGCTCAATAGGCTCAATGTCAAAATAATAACTCAAATGTATCAACATTTCAACTACGAAATGATGACACAATGTATGATTTTAATGGTTGCTATTTTATATGATCTGATCATGGGAATTAAAAATTACATTGTAGTATGAAGAAATTAGGGATGAAAAAGGAACTCCAAATAGGATCCCTAACTCTGGTAGTGTATAAAAAAATTCTTATATTGGAAGATATAATGATGAGTTGAAAATATTTTTACAACCTTAAGGGGATCACAAGGACCTCAAAAAAAGGCATATAAATTACCACCTCTTATACACTCAGAAAAAAAATCTCTTGGAATGAATGTGAACAAATATTGAATAATAATGGAGGAGCCACTCCAATTTTTACTAAGAAGAATTTATGCTCAGTAAGGAACCCACCAGTAGTAAGAAATAGTGTGGAGACTCAAATAACTGATAAATCAGTAAGGAATAATGATTTTCTCCACAATATCACATTATTCATAAAGAAATATTTGAAATAATTGTAAATATACCTCTAATGGAGGAGTAAGAAATAGAATATGACATGTTGAGGGATTCTTACAAAGGGAAAGAATAATGAAAAATCATAAGTTAGTAGAAATTAAATGAAGTAAATTTGTATTGGTGGGTTTAGAAACCAAATTTTGAAAAATGTAGATCCTGTAAAACCTAAATATCATAAGAAGAGTCAACCTATGGGTAAATAATGTTTTTCCATATTTCCAAAATAGTTAAATTTGGATGATTTTTTAGAATGAGCACAAAAACAGTGCAGTGCATCAAAATAAATCATCAAAGGGTTGATAAATCTGGATCGACCAAAATCCTTATCTTGAGGATTCTTGTTGTACCCCAATCCATATGTTTATAAGTTATATAAACTAATTTTCATTTGTTTTAGTTTCAAGGGGATAAATCATCCAAAGGGAAGTGGAATCAAAAGATGCGGCATGGTGATGTGATGTTCTCTATAATTTCATCTACTTAAAATTAGTGATAAGAGATAATGATTTAATCTATAATAATTCCTTAAAAGGAATTACTGATTTATGGATTATTGAAATGTATGGGTGTAATTGTGAACACTGGAAAGTGGTTTTCTTATTAAAATTATCTCTTATTTCTTACACTGAGTTCTGACTCAGTAGGATTAAAGGTTTTGTTGATGGATCATTACAAAGTTCCACATGAGAATAAATGATACATGAGAAGTAGAATGTTTTTTGGTATAAATAGTAGGCTTATCAACTTGAAGAGTTACATATTATAGGGTATGAATTATATCTCCCAATCATATACATGATCTCAATGGGATATAATGTATGAATGTTTATGTTGTCTGACATTGAGAATACCAATTGGGGGAGAAGAAGTAGAATTCATGTATTTCTTGATTATCTATTTTCTTCTAATAATATAGTTTTAGATGACTATTTTTTTTATACCAAGATGCTAATAGAGGATATTGGAAATTGTTCAAAAAGAGGATGAGTAAGTAGTTGAAAGTAACGAAGTCATTGTACTAAATAATGATCAGAATATTCCCCAAAATAGTTAACAGTTTCCTATTGATATTGATGAGAAGTAAAGAATCTATTAGGGGAGTAGAAGTGGAAAATAATGATTCATAAAAAGATTCTAATTATGATCTAGAGGAAGTATCTATAGATGATAACTAGGTTAAGTATATGAAGAAAGAGCTTTAACAAAATGAGAAGAATCAGATAAGGGAGATTGTTTCATAGACAACAGATAAGAATGACATCACAAAAAAAATGGCTATATCACAAAATAATTAATGAATATGGTGTTGTGATTCAAAACATAGCATGACTTGTGTGAAAAGTGTACACTTAGATAGATGATATCATTGTTGATGAAATATTTGCACCTATTGAATGTCTTGAGACAATAAGATGATTATTTGGCATTAGCAGTGAAATGAAAGTTCATGGTTTTCAAGATGTACATCATGTAAGAATTTCAGAAGGCGTTCTCGAAGAATATGTTTACATTGAGCAGCCATATGTTTTTCTCATTCATAGAGATTATTATAGAGTTTTTTCGGATAGATATGGCATTATATAGGTTGAAGAAATCACCAAGAACATGGTATTAGAGACTAGATTGGTATTTTAATAAAATATGTTTTCAGCATGGTGGGGTTGATTACAATCACTATGTCCATAATGGATTTAATCGAAGGATTATGGGGATGTTTTATGTCGATGAAATCATATTTGGTGGATCAGATATAGCAAAATGAATACATTTTTCCGAATTCATGAAAAGTGAGTCCAAATTTTAATGATTTGTGAGCTGTTGCTTTTTCATGGTTTATTGGGGACATAATTAATAAATGGAACTTTCATTTATCAAAACAAATATACGAAGAAGTTTTTGAGACGATTTGGAATGGAAAATTTCAAGAAGACAAAAACTCTAGTTTATTATCGCACAAAACTATCAAAAGATGATAATGGAAAAATAGTTAATATCCCAAAATAAATAAAAATCTTTGCATTTTTACTATACTTGATAGTAAAAAGACATAATATTGTTTTCTCCACAAGCCAGGTAGTGAGATGCCAAATTAATTCCAAGGAAATCCACTTGGT
This sequence comes from Viscum album, assembly GCA_963277665.1. NCBI lineage: Eukaryota > Viridiplantae > Streptophyta > Magnoliopsida > Santalales > Viscaceae > Viscum > Viscum album. Next base: position 508,380,605 of record OY728146.1, read on the forward strand.
TTTTGTGAAAAGAATAATTCGGTATATCAAGGGCATTTTCGATTTTGGTTTCACATATAATGAAAAATATCAGAGAAACTTATTGGGATAAACATATAAAGATTGGTCCTGTTTAGTATATGATATGAAATTGAGATCAAGATGTGCATTTTATCTGGTTAGATTGTGTATTTCATGGATAAGAAAGAAACAACATTGAATCACATCGAGAACCATAGAAGTTTAGTATTCTCTTTCCACTCAAGCATGCACACAATTATTGTGGATGAAGTAGCAACTTTGTGATATTGGATTTGAAGGGAAGTATCTGATCAGAATCCATTATGAAAATTCAAGTTCTATAGATTTTACAAAAAATACATTCAATCACTCAAGGAAAAAGCACATTAAAATCAAATATCATGTTATCATGGAGAAGGTGGAGGAAATGATTTTTAGATTAGATTATGTTCATACGGATCAATGGGTTGAGGACATACTATCAAAGGACATACCCAAATAAGCATTTTCTAGGAATTGAATGGTTTTAGAATCCAAGTCGACTTCCCAAACATGACAAGGTGTGGTTGTGTGACCCCCCCCCCCCACGAGGTATGGTGTGTTTTTTCCTTAGGTATTGATGTCTATTTTTACCCTATTTTAGAGCACAAAAGAGTGTCCTTTGAGTTCATTTAAAAAGCGGTGAAATAGTGTCTATTAAAAGGGTGAATGTGTCTTAGTCTAGATAGTTGGAGAAGCTAACAGGTGGAGCTACAAGATAATGAGAGAAGTGAAATGGGTGGAGTATTAGATCTGATGATTCTATACGTGATATATCAATTATTATATATCATGACATCTGAGGTTAGTGATGAAATAAGAAGAGTGTTTTTTGAATTTAATGAAGTGATTCATTGATGAAATTTACATTATACACTTGTTTCTCACATGAAGCATTACTCATGTTGGATTAAGGTTCATGTTGAGTGAATATCTTATCATTATTTGAATCGCATGATGAGAATGGAGGTAGAAGTTTGATGAAGATATAAAGATGTATCAATTTATGAAAGAGTTGTCAACAAAACCAAAAAAGGACATTTTTTGTTAAAAATCCCTCAAGGTAACATTGAATCATTTTTGGGTTGATTGTGATTGTTTAAAAAGAGGATTTAATTTTTAGTTGTCAATTTTTAGATATATTATTTATAATCTATGCTGATAATGAGTTGTGAAAAGGGAATAGATGATCTGAAGGTGATATAAAATGAACATGTACAAGGTGGCACTGTTTTTCATTGTTTTCCAAATTGTTGAGTCCAAAATTTGGGGATTAGAGAAATTTGTTTTGGCAATGGGAGTAGTGTTCCAATCATCTGAAGGATTACAATTTTTTGGGCTATATGTTTTTCAAGATCAGAACATCCAAATATGGTGAGGAAAGAATGTATTGCAAGTTATAGAGTAGCGTGGAAAGTGACTAGAGCGACAGAGGCATGGGTGAATGGACTAGTGCATATGGGAGAATGTTACATATCATGTACTTAGGGTCTTAAAATTTTCAATAAATAGATGGATATTCCCATCATTTTAAATAATCTCAACGCATAGAGAAATTCATAACTATGGTCATGCAGGTGGCAAGGGCGCACAAGTAGATAGTAATTCAAAAGTGGTGCTCTTAATGATAGTTGAGTTATAGTAGTGATTTTGGCATAAATGGGTATGTCTCGCGTATATTTGGAGTATCATGTGAGGTGGTATTTCATTGAAAATGTAACACATATTCATTGTTCTTAATATATAATTAAAGTCAACCAAATGTTCCATGATGGTGTGATATTTCCCAGTAAGCATGTGGTAATGCAGTTTTCATTAGTGGATGAATGTGGAACATCAACAGTGCATCCATCTAGAGTTGAGGATGCAGAATTCATTCAAATGAAGGTACATACATGTTAATTAACTATGTGTGGATCTACTCCAAGATATGTGAGAGAAGGAAGTTGAAGATAGTGATCCTTCCTACCGGTAGTGATCTAGAGGAAGATACAAGGAGAGTGACCCATGGGAATATAGGGAGAAAACTCTAAACCACGAAAAGGATGGGAGCCTATGCATTGAAGAACTTTAACAAGCATTGTAATTTGGTCATGATCTATAGTGCATTTTGTACAATTGGAACATCATCATTTTATGCTCCTTGTATGAAGTCCAATGGAGTTGAACCAAGTAAAAATATATATGTCCTTATGATTGCTTTATTTATTTACATTCAATACATTATAAAAAAATAAATTAGAAATGACATAATCAACATTAACATTAAAGATCATATTAAGTGACCCGTGTAATAAAGAGGTCAAGATCCAATGGTGCATAATGAAGTTTTAAAATAATCTCTATAACATGATTCACCCCCATGGTATCTTTGTCCCTTTTGGACCAAAAATCTCATTGTTTACATTAGATGAAGCATATGTAACACATACTATGAAAATTGATATCATCTATGTTTGTATATCCTCATTTAGATAATTCAATAACATAATATATTAATTATTGAACTGTTATAACTACACTAATGATCATGGAATGTGGAAATAAATAAATGATTTTATGACACTATAGTGTTATCTTGTATAGAACATAATATTGATTATTAGGGGATCCATGTTTTTGATAGAGGTGATTATTTTTTGTGCCTAACTATCTTTATAGGTGATTCATCCAATGATAGATGAATATAAATTCTAATGAGAGACCTTCGAGGTTCCCTTTTCACTCACCCTTTGAATAGAGATTGAGTGAGATTATAATGACCATTACCTTCACACAAATGTATTATTGATGCTAATTTTCAAGGATCATATGCATATCAGTACATTTTCAACCACAAATCTAGGTTTATATAGAATTGATATTTATAATTAGATAATTGTAGAAACAAATCTTCCAATATTGGACGTATGATGTAGTTGGGAATGAATAATCCCTCATACTTCCTTGATATGAAAATATGTTTTATAATAATTCAACTAACTGTTTAAACACAATCTATTAGAGTTTGTTTCCATGAACCAACTTCTATATACTTTATGAAACCTTGTATTCATAGTTATGAATATTAATAAACTCTTTATCACCTCATGATTGTTCTTTTGTGTAACATAGTATATGTTAATGTCTTAAAATTATCTATATCACTGAAAGGTCATACGAGTTTCTTGTTATGTTGAGAACCCAGAAGTGTCCTGATAGTATTCTTAAAGTTATTATTATAGCTAGATGATATCATTTGAGGTAAAAAATGATACAAGCTATCATGGTGTAGACTCATGGGATTTTGAGGCACCATATCATGATGTACACACTTGGTAATATCATGTGTGGGATATTATGAGAATGAGACCTATTAGTTGGAAATCCAAATTTATATGTGTCATTGGATGTTCTTATCTAAATATGTGTGTATTGATCGGTATACATTACTGTTTTTATTATTGTGTATTATAAGACATGTAAAATTATGTATTGACAAAAACTATGCTGATAAAATGTTCACGGGGAGGTAAGATATGTTGGGTACATTAAAATTAATATTTCATTAATTAATATGGCAAAAAATGATTTGTCCCTTATGTTATTTAGAGGATGTTGATATCACATTCTCTTTGATGGAAATTATATAGCCTAATAAATCTATGTATTGTTATTCTCTGTTAATTTTTTATTTTTAAAAAGTAAAAAAAATGGACATTGATCACATAGGTTGATGGTACTAGTGTGTAACCTATTTGATTAGAGGTATTTTCATAATGGGATTATATTACACAGTAATTGCTCATATGAGGTATCGTGTTGCTGAGACATTAACTTATTTCTATATGTGTATCTTTGTGTGTAACTAGATATTAACCATGGACATTAGGATTCTTCGCCTAATGCAACTGATAAAGAGGCTTAGAGGTCCACAAACTATCTGTATAAAAATCCTAGTTAAATAAAATATTATTATTTATTATTTAACAAAATGACTAAATATTTTTCCCACACATGGATTAATAAATATTCATGTATTCTTGATCGCATATAGTCTGTCACCAATTATTATAGATAATATTATGTCAGCTGAATATTTAATAAATATTTATTTTATATTGAGTGGATATAATATTTTTTTTATTTATTAAAAAATAATGAGGTAATGTCCTGGACCAGGATACCACTCAACAGTGCCCTGAGCCTGGTTGGCTACAAATCCTTAAGAACATCTCCCCGAACACTAGAGGTTCTCGACTAATAATGTGTGCCTAGGGTGTGTCTATGGGGAGACTATGCCCTCATTATGCGAGTGTTTCATAGCATAATAGAAATTACAGTCAATAGTGGAAGTATATATAATAGGCATACAATAGATAAACACTAGGATAGAAATATATAAACTATTCAACAAGAAATATCATATAAAAATAGGATGATACATGTCATGTTTCTACAAAGCATCCAAAGTAGGTATATAGATATCTAGTACAATACATGCATCGAAATACCAATAGATCAAAAAAGAACCATCCCCATATAACATCATGAGACTCATCTTTGTACTGCACTATACACTGTTAAGCATGGCATAATGTCAAGCATAAAACAATTACTGCTCTATCCAATCCCTAGCTTCTTTCATATAGTTTTTTTGTGTACCCAAAGAGTCCCAAATAGGGTGTGAGAAACAATCCTCATAGGTAACCAACCAAAGGTATATAATAAATACTGGATGTGAAATTTTACAAGCTAATTTTGTATTTAATTTATATTATATAAAATAAATAATAAAGAGTAATGATACCATGGTGTATATACTAAAAAACATGTGATATCATATATCTATACTAGGCTCCCTTCAGAAAAAGTTTTAAGATCCGATAATAAGACAAAAAATTAAATAATGAAATCAACACCATCGCCTCACAATATATGAAATATCTCCTATCAACCACCAAAATTCTGTATAACCTATATCTCCATAACACCCATGGAAGATATTTATAATTATAAGTTTCACATATACCATGATCAAGTAGTATAATCATGAAGTTTCATTTACTATAGTCATGTCATATATTCAAAAGTGTCAGACCCCTCTAGGCTGAATCCAATGCATAGTTGACCAAGTCATTATCCTCGATTCCAAGGAAAATATTGATGGAAACTCAGTTATGCATGAATTGGGGTCCAAGGATCATGTCATCAGACCATGTTTGTTTCAAGCCCAAACAATCTGGTTCCAAGGGTTAACAATCCCCAAGGCATCCCAAGGAGTGAAGACCCAAGGAGAAATCTCTTCCAAGGCATCCACTACCACTATCAAGATCCACGTAGTCACATCCAAATAATTCAATGGAGTTGGGATCTAAGGTATACCCACTGACAAATACACTACCATCCCAATTCATCTTATTCATTCATCAATCATATGCATTCAAGTACGATGAGTATACCCACTCATATATAAATTCAAATTTCAATAACTAAATAATTCAACATCAGGTACCACATGAAGAAAGAAGGAAATCCACTAATCAATCATTTTAGTTAAAATAATTTATATATGGGTTTCCTCTAATTGGGTAATCACAAACACTCACCCCAAGGGTGTTTTAACAAAGGAAATATTGAAGACAAACCCCATGGGTGACCATAGTTAGTCCAAAAACCTCCAAAATGTCTAATGGGGACTAAATAGAAACCATAATACGTTCCATTTAATTTAATTTAACTATTAAATATAATATTGTGGCCATTTCGAAAGGACCATCTGGCGGCATAATGACAAGTTGATTTATAAAGCACCACACTACTCTTTAAAATTATAGACCACTTACTATAGGTCTATAGTAGAGTGGTCATATTGTTTCATATTCTAATTCAACTCAGATCAGAATAAAATTGATAAATTGATGAAGAACCTATAAATATGGAAAATTAGGTCACGCTTATATAACATTGTCAGTCACAAGTTATAATAAAAATGGAATAAAAGGTATTTAGTACTAAGTGATGTGGATCTAGTAAGACGATCATTACTCAACTTCATGATCGAATAGATGAAGATGATAAAAAACAATCATTTTAGATTCAAAAGATCTCTCCCATTTCAACTGGTCATCCACTGAATGAGAGGAGAAATTAAGATTAAGTTATAAAAACTTTTAAGGGGAAATTTGTAAATTTACCCAAAATACATAGTCACATGGTTTGGCCACATGGTTTTCCAAACTGTGTTCCAATCATATAACCACTGCTGTAAGGAGGGTCACCCCATATAGACACTATTAAAGGATTAACTAATTGTGTAAAAACCATGCATTTTGGATATGCTAAAAATTGTAGGTTCCCTGTAATGGAATAGCCTCCATATTCATGGTTTGACAAACAATATAGAATATAGATCTTCCTATTTATCCTCAAAAAGTTATAAGTAATTGTGAAACTTTACACATACAATTTTTAAAAACTATTAATCCAACCATGTTTCTTAAAAAATGTTGAGTTATAGGCTCTGAATAAGCCACAAACACCTCTGATACCCCAATGACCTCAAGGGTATTTTAATTAGATCATAAACACGCATTTAAACCAAAATAAAAATGATATATACCTCATATAAAAACCTGAAATATTACAAGACCACCCTTAAAGAAATGAATCCCAAAAATTACACTCTAATGGGTGTTCAAGAAATTTCTAAGAATATCGCTGGCCACTGAACACGTACGTTGGCCACCCGGTCCTAGGTCTGCTCCTGTAAATTATGGTGGTGCAATTACACCCATACTATTGAAACTGAATGGACTTGGAGAACCTTAATTATTCTATAAATGATATGAATCATATTCTCTATAAAGGATGCATCTAACACTATCTCAACCTCCATAGACTAAAAAACATGAGACGGGTTTGAATGATAATTTCATAGCTATGATACGTGAAAGACGTTGTGCGTGGATCGATACATCTCAAGTAACTAAAACCAATCGGCTATCAATCCATCACCCCCTATAATCTTGAATGGTATAACATATCACAGTGAAATCATACCTTTTCTCCTGATCTATTTTTGTCCCAGCCTTAGGAAAAGACATAAAATGACTTGATCCCTGACCTTGACCTCTAGAGGTCATCTACGATGATCGACGTAAAATTTGTGAAAACATTTTGTAGTAGCCATCTACTTTCTAATGAACTAGACTTTTTTAGAAGTCTCCTACACATGACATTGTCCCGGTAATGATTCCCCACCCACCTCTAACAATCATAGGGGTTATTGACATGATGTACCATATAAGGCCTCGTAATGTTGCATATTTGTAGTAACAAGATAGATATTATTATAGGTGAACTCGACCAGGGGTATATGTGTCACCCAAGTGCTCCCAAAATCTAGGATTCATTATCTCATCATTTTCACTGGCACCTATATCGTACACTCTGGTTGGTCTCCAATCTAAGGGTGGTATATTTTTATCAGAAGCACATGTGAACCCAATTCCCTATGAAAAGTTTCTTAGAAACAAGATGTAAACCTGGAATACCTATATGAAAGGATAAAATTAGGGACCCCATAAAGTGACACTATCTCAAATATATAAAACCTCCCAAGATCGTCAACATTGAAGGACTCCTTAGTCGGAAGAAAATAAGCCACCTTCATGATCCTATCAGAAAAACATACACAACATTGCTACCTCAAGAAAAACTCAGTAAAAATTTCATGAAATCCATTGAGACATCATTCCATTTACACTCGAGAATAGGTAATATCTGTTAAAGTATATGTATTCATTAATGTTCCACCTTTACCTCCTGATAGGTTGAACACCTCATAAGATACCCATCCTCCTCACATTTCATACTCAGCCACTAGTATATATGGCACAAGTCATGGTATATCTTGGTTATGTCAGAGTGAAATACAAAAACTAAGTAATGATACTCTTTTATTACCTCCATGTGTATATTCACTAGAATCCAAATGTGATCGTGGTTACACATGATATTATCCTTACATAGTGTACAACCAGGAGGTGGGTCCCCACCTTCGACACTCTCTTGTAGGACTAGACCCTTGGAATTAGATAACTACCCCATCCTCAATATATATAGTAAAAATAGAGTTCATTACTAGGGATAAAATAAATTTATATCCATAATTATACTACACCTCAAAGTGAATCTATAGTAATAAATTCATAAGTTGTCAATCACTACATGCCTGTTGAATTACATCTATCTAAGTCCTCATGCTTAGTGCATTGGCCACAACATTTCATATTCCATGGGTATAGGGAAAATTGAAATTAAAATATTTTATTCACTCAAACCACCATCACATCCTCATATTCCAGTCACATTTTTTAAATATTTACTTGAGGCTTTTTTGGTCTGTGTACACTACAAGATTATCTTCTAGTAAGTAATGACTCCAACAACCCAAAGCATGTTAAACTAGAACTAACACATGATTGTGCACTAGGTAGGTATTCCCATATGGCCTCATATATCTATACAAGCACATCATGGATCTATATCCATACCTCAATAATGCTCTCAATCTGACACTAGATTTATCTCCATATATGGTATAGTTTTTCCCTGCTCTGGAAGAATCAGGGATAGCACTGAAGTAAATCTTCATTTTAGTTCATGAATGGTTGTCTCATAAGAATTAGACAATAAAAACATCATAACCATCTTACTAAACCCCATAAAAGGTGATTCTAAACATGATATGTCATGTATTAAAGGCATATATTATTTAGTTATCCCCAATAAACTCTTTATGTCAAAGATGTTCATGGGATACTCCAAGGAAACTACATCTTTCAACTTATCTATGTCAATTGATAATCCTTTGTCTCATATAATAGACCCCAAAATGTAATCTTACTTATCCAGAAGTGGCACTTTGTGATCTTAGAATATAACTATTTTTCTCTCAGTGTATCCAATATTAGCTCAATATTATTGGCATGTTCATTTTGATTGTGAGAATACACCAAGATATCATTAATGAATACCACCAAAAACGATACTAGATAAGGGTGGAAAATAATTCCATTAGTTATATGAAAACAATTGGATTGTTTGTGAGACCAAATAGCATAACCAGATACTCGTATAGATTCTATAAAAATCTATATGAGGAATATCATCCGATCGAACACATACCAGGTGATATCCTATCCTCAAATAAATTTTTAAGAACACCCAAGATCCCTAATGATGTTCAAATAGGCCATCTATCCATGTTAAGGGATGTCAGTTCTTAACCTTAAATAGTTAATTTATCATGAATCCATATATAGCTTAAGGTTTACATGCACATTTTTCACAAAAAGGACTAGAGAACCCCATCGAGAAGAATTAGGTCGAATAAACCCCTTCACATCTAGATCCACTAGCTACCTCTTGAGCTCTTGTAACTCCATCGTATCAATCCTATAAGGTGGAATCAATATCAGTGTAGCTTTGAGGACTAGGTCAATGGATAACTCCATCTCTATCTCAAGTGTTAAACCAAAAAATGCATTTGGTAAAATTTCACTGAGATGATCAACCACTGGAAGAAATTATTACTAAAAATCTCCATGATCATCTAGATACAAAATAGAAATCTATGTTGCCATTCCTCCCAACCCATAATGAAATGGTCCACCTCCTCTCACATGGACATCCCACTAACTCTTGTGAATATAAAATGCACCCTCTAGTGATGTGGATGTCACTCTCTGATGATAAAAATCAATGAATGCTCGATAAACAACTAGACAATCCTTTATGAGTATATTTTCAAACCCATTCATATTTAGAACATAAATATTAAAGATGAAGTGACACCTGTAGACCCCAATGGGGTACTCCCTACATAGGCATACACTCTCTTTTACGATCAATAATAGAGAATCTAGTGTCATGATTCCTTCATAAAACTGTAAAATATGCCCAATTATCTCAATAATAGGTACATATATTTAACTATGTAATAAACCTATAGAAAAAATAATAGATACAAGTTTAGAGGCTATTATGATCTTACCTCTCACCAAAGAAAGTATGAAATCCTGCTCTTCGGGGGTAGGCTGCATAGAATAGATGTTGTCTGAACCATGGCCCTGTGACACAAACTCGCTACACCAACTATAACCACTCTACTATATCGATATAAATGGTTTATGGATACCTCATTCAAAACCACCACCACCTCTACCTCAACTATTGATATTGATCTTGCTCCCTACTTGACATGGAACGGTCAAGCTTGCTCCTAAACCTGGTGTCAGAGCTAACCCCCTACCACTCACTACTGGAGAAGAGGCCCTGTAGAAATGTGTAATATGGCCCATCCATATATAGTATTGGCACTCAATGGGGTCATGATCGCACTGATTCATCAAATTTATCCATATTCCAAAGTGATGACCGAACATTTAGCTACCATTACTCACAGCCTTTCAAGTACTCATCTCATGATAATCCTTAAAATGTTGTGCCATGCCACTGGAAGTTGAACTACTAGGTTGAGATACTCCACTTCTCTACTCTACACCCCTATCTTCCACTTGGTTCTAATATTTTATTAGTTCTTGGTTTATAATTTCAATAATAGTCGTCAACACAAACACATTTACCTGAGATCAAAAATAAATCTAGAGACCTTCCATGAAGGGTCTCACCCTCAATAACATATTAGAAATGTACATCAGTGAAAAAAACTACAAATCTATAAAGCATGTTGAGTACTCCCTAACTATCATCGCACTCTGATCCAGATGCATGAACTCACTAGAATTATCTACCTTTAGAGTATCAGGGTAAAATTAGTCATGTGATGTAGTTTGTAAATTATCCCAAAAAATATCTTGTAACCTTTTAGAGTGGATCATAATATCCCACTAATTATTTTCTTCTCCACATATCATATATGTCTTGATTCTCACTCTCATCTCTAGATATATCTCTATATGCTAGAAGACATATAGTGTTTTCTCAAGCCATAGTTCATTGTACTGTAGACCCACATCAAACAAATATGTGGGAGGATACTACTATTATTACACATGTGTCAGCTCAGCCATAGATAAGGAAAGCTATGGTTCTCCCTAAAACCTCTACATGAAGTGATAAAAAACCACATGAAACTATGTCTTAGAACCTATGTCCAATAAAAATATGGATTTAGTAGATGGATCTAAAGAATGATCCACTTATAGCCCATTGATCACCACCACTTGTGTGTGGTCTTCAATACCCTTCTAGTGTACAACTATAGTTCATTTTGGTGGTATGCCTCTATAATCCAAACGCATGACTAAAAAATGAATGATATTAGTGTTTGTATCTCAAATTTGTATAACTAGTAAAAATATTCATATAACTAGGTCATACAACATAGCTTGCTCCTAAATCAAGGACTGTAAAAATAATCAGTCACAAAAGTCACTAAAGACGCTACCTATTTCCCACATAAATGTCATGTCTAGGATGATTTCTCTATCTATCATTTCAGTTTTCCATTTCTATTCTTAATCCTTTCACATTATAATTTAATGGTTCAACCAAATGGTTTGACACATCTAATTTATAAGAGCTCATACTCCTAATGAACTAAAATATGGTTTCCCCAAAATCCATATCATTACACATTCTAGTCCATGTGACTCATGTTATATGACTCAATATACCACAATTAGTTGTTTAGGGTTCCTTATATAGCCTAATCATGAAAAAACTATTTAGTTTATGATACACACTTTGAGTAACAAGAATTTTCTGCAATTCCCTACACCTAATTCTATCACAAAAACAAATATATCAATCCGGAAACCTATCAAAACATCACACAAATATGTTATAAATCCTATATAGCGTAGAATAATGTATGGCATGTGACTTTTAACAAGATCCTATCAAGATTCATTGCATGTAATAACCTCATATCATCGGGTTGTAATTAAATATATCCCACAATCATATAAATAATAACATCATAATTCAATTACATAACCCAACAGTGTAATCAAATCATCATTAATATCCAAAATCAATAAACATCAATTTACATTCGAGGAAATTTGGTTTTTTATCATACATGGGTTAGTTATGCCTAGACATATTTCATTAACAAATTCCTATTTTTTCATAGCCTTCTCTATTGTTTCATAATAATAAATCTGAGAATGAAAATGATCTGGTACAACATTGTAATCTCCCGGACTTGGATGCCACTCAACAGTGACCCAGGGTCAGTTGGAAACATGGCCTCAAGTACATCTCACCAAATTCTAGAGGTCTTAGACAAGTATAGAGGTCCTAGGGTGTGTCCTTGGTGAGACTATTCCCTCATAAACATAGTGTACCCTAGTATAATATAAATAATAGTCAATAGAAAAAGTAGATATAACATTAAGACACTAGATAAACAGAAGAACATAAATATATAAACAATGCCAAAATAAATGTCATATAAAAAATATGATGACACATGTAATGATAATACAAATCATCCAAAATAGGTATACATATATCTAGAATAATAAAAGTATAAAAATACCAAAAAGACCAAAAAATCACTATATCCAGCTAGATACATGATCTTTAGCTCGATCTCTTACTCCCCTCCTTCTAATCATGGAAAAAATTCAATCATCAAACTGTAGTCACTTGCCCTGGTTCCAACCAAAATTTATATAGTCAATTTAGGTATCCAACAGTAGCCCAAACAAGGTGTGAGATACAATCCAAGTAGGTAACCACTCAAACGTCTATAAAAAATCTTATAAATTTAATATTAAAATCAAATGTATCATGAAATTTATATCATAGTTAAGAAGTAATAAAAAGAGAATTTCTCATTGGATATATATTGAGAAACATGTGATATTGTATAGTCATACCAGGATCCATTAGTAAAAATATTCATGCTCCTATAATGAGGTAGAAGTAAGCATAAGGAAATAAACACCATGACCATTCCACGTACACAATATCTCATATCGCCCATGACCATTCTATATAACCTATATCTCATAAAAACCACATCTGATCTGTATAACTATAAGGGTCACAATTTGAATGGTTGATCCATATAATCATTCAAGTAAAATTTGCGAGTGTCATTTTTCATAATTAAAAGTGTTTGACCATGTCAGGTCAGACCCAAGGTATAATGGACCATGGAATCCTCATTGATTCTAAGGATCATCTAAGTTGAAACTCGGTTAGGATTGAATTCAGTTCCAAGGATAATTTCATCTGACTATATCCCCTATGATCCCAAAATATATTTATCCATTGGTAAACAAGGCATAAAGTATCCCATAGAATCAAGACTCAAGGATAAATCTCATCGATGAAATCCACTACCGCTATCATGATCCAAGTAGTAAAATCCAATGAATCTAATGGAGTTAGGATCCAATGTATACCCACCAAGGTATCCACTACCATATCAATTCATATCATTCATTCATCAATAAAAATAATTCAAGTTCTATGAGTATACCAACTCATATAGAAATTATCATTTCCAGAAATCAACATCATGAATCACATGGAAAATGAGTAAGGACGTCTCATAATCAATTAATCCTATTCATAACAATTATATAAGGGCTTAATCTTATTGTACAAGCACAAATACAAACCCTATGGGTTGTTTGAAAAATTAAATATCAAAGGAACACCCCAAGGGTGAACTTGGTAGGGCAAAAACTCAAAAAAGTCCAAAAGGAATTAAATGGAATCCATTACATGTTGTATTTAATTTAATTCTATTATTAAATTTAATTTTGTTGTCACGCCAAAATGTCTGGTGGGTGGCACATGAAAACTCACTCTATAATTCACCAAACAACTTGGTAATAGAATAGAACACCTACTATAGGTTCATATAAAATTTCTTATCCGGTATCAGATTTAGATTTGACTCGGATCAGAAGAAAAACGATGAAAAGATAAAAAAACTAGACATTGGGAAAAAATACTTTCACCTAAATAACATCATCGATCTGAAGTTAAAAGAAAGATGACCTAAATGGAAATGAATAATCTCCAACATGAATCAATTGAGGTAGTCAATGCTTGATTCTAATATAAAATGAAGGATCAATATCAATATCTATCTTTTGAACATCAAAGGATCTCTCCCACATCAAGAGGTTTTCCACTAAATGAGAGAGAGAAAATAGGTTTATGTTATAAAACATTTTAAGCTAAATCAGTAATTTTACCCAAAACACTAAGTCACATGGTTTGGACACACATTTCTCCAAACCATGTGCCAACCGTGCACCCACTTCTATAAGGTGGGGCAGCTCACACGATTATTGTGCACGGTTTGACAAACCATGTGTAAGCTGTGTATTTTCGATCTCTTAAACATTTTAGGTTCCCCACATGGGTGTGCACCTCTATTTACACAGTTTGAAAACCCATGTAGCCAATAGGTCCCACTTTCAAGCCTCGCATGGTTAGTAGTAACTGTGTGACCTTGTAACACCTCATGATTTTATGTTATATCTCTTTTTAAAATTTATCTTCTCCGATAGCTTATGTTACATATAACACCATGATTAAACAAATGATTAAATATTATTATCACATAGTTTTTGGAATGATGAGAAGGAAATACATTATGTAAATTGTTAAAAAATAGTATAAACATGTTTATATAATTAATTTATTGGTTACCATTTAATTATAAATAAAAATAAAAACCAATTTCATATAAAGGATGTGGTTTTATAAAAAAACTATTTTTAGGACCCGAGTGGTAATTTATCTTAATAAATTAAATTAATCACTATTATCAAAATATCATACTGAGTTTTTTATTTTATATACAGAATAAATTTTTATAAATACATCAAATAATTTATATTGTAATAAAATAAGATCAAATCAAATTTTATGCATAAATAATATATATTTCTCTAAAATGCATTTTTGAACCTTTTGATGATGAATGTGTTTAAAAACAAGATTTTTTAAAATTGAAAATTTTTATTTAGCAAAATAAACATATTTGTTGAAATGAAAATTTCAAAATTTACTATTTTTATATTTTTGGAATTTTTTAGATATGTTTCATTTTGGGTGATTATTAAAAATACAGTTTTTTTAAAATATTGCATCTTTTATGGTGTCGTCTTGAAATAATAATGATATAAAATTTTGTAAAACATATGAAATTACTATATTCTAATATTATAATATAAATACTGTTAAAAAATAGTTCATAACATGTAAATAATATTTTATCACATGATACGTATAAAAATCATTGTCAATGTGGACGCAATGTCTACGCAGCATCGACAATATCAAGTTTTGTTCATTATAAATAATAATTAAGTGATAAATTTTTTTGAATAATTTTTTATTAATTATTGTGTCTAATTTATATTAGTTGATGGTATTTTCTAATTTTTTAGTCATATAACATGAATCATATCCAAATGCATGTGCAATGCTTGCACAAGGCAATAAAATCCAAATTAACAAATTAATGAAATTGTATTAACATGGATATGAGTATATTAACATAATTAAAAAATATAAAATATTATATTGAACCTAATTTATTTGTTTTACTTATATATATTTATTTTTTGTTTTTATTTATAAACTTATTAACATTAATTATTATTCAATGTTGATGCAGTGCTTGTGCGGGCATAAGTTTAAATGAATTTAATTAAAATTATAACAACCATAAAATGAACCAAAATATTGAATAAACATTTCTGGATGAGAAATGTTTGTTCATAATATTATTGGGTTCAAATTTGGGTCCTTTTTTATCCACTTGGATCATTATCATCACATTATAATATTTTATTTAAATGAAAGTAAATATATTTGCAATATGTTTTCCAATTAGTATAAATTTTTAATATATTTTTTTCCCGAATAAATTTTTGACCATAAATATTATTTGGAAAGATAAAATATTTTTCATAATCATGATAATTTATTTTTAATTTCAATGCAGTAAATAAATTTCTTAATGGCTTTCACAGCGATGATGCAGTAATTATTAAATTAATGGAAAAATCATATACATGAAATTAAAAATATTAAAATTAATATAATTTGTGTTAATTAAAAAAATCCATGAATTATATAGAAAACATTGAAATTTATATGATAGAATAAAATACTTTAATTTAGTTTTAATCATTTTTTTAGATTTTTTAAAGTCATAGATATAAATAGTGTTTTATTTGAAAAAACTATATTTCATGAATATAATATATTATTAAATTATATAAAAATCACTTATGTATTGTATAAGTCCATATATGATAAAATTGTATTGAATATGTAATTTCATGATCCTTTTAGGCCTTTTTAAATCTTTACCCATATACTAACCATATTATATTTTAATAGTTTATGTAATTCATAAATTACTCCACACATCAATTAAAAAAGGGACACTTTCCTTCACTTGATTTCATAACTTTGAGCCCTATTTCTCAACTATTCTCTTATCTTATCCTAATCAATTTCCGCATTATAGTGTTTTTAGTCTCACAAAAAGGCCAATCCCAAGTGCCTTAAAGAGGTTCTCAATGAGAAGAAATTTAAGAGGAAAATCCTTTTTCTTTCTCTTTTAATTTATTTTCATTAATTTTTATTTTAATATAATATCCCTACCACATATATAAAAACATTAATGATAACTCCAGTATAATATATATACTTTAATTTTATTATTTTAATAAAATATCCATCGTCAAACCTCTTCTTATCTCCCTTTTATTTTAAAAATGAAAACACCATTAGTGATGTTTTAGTTACCGCCATCGTGGAAGCTATGTTTTAATATTCCATTACCACCTTCAATAATGAATAAAAAAACATTATTACAGTTAAATAATATTTTAATATAGTTTATATAATATACTGGGACCAATATATAAACATGATGTTAAATAAAATGATTTAATTTCATGATGTTCGTAAAAACAACTGAAATAAATTAAATCATTTTCATTATCATTTTATCTATTGAATCACAATCATAACATATTACCAAATGAAATATAAGATCATATAAATTTTTTTAAGTTCATTAATAACATATAATTTCTATTTTTTTTAATTAATATCATTTTACAGGAACTTTTATATTTGTATACAGGCGAACTGATCAAGAAAACCACAAAAACAATCACTCCCATTATGACATAATTGAATCTTATAACTCATAAAAAAAGTAAATAAATGAACATAATAAAATTAAAATAACTAAAATAATTTTATAAAAGTTTATTAATGTTTTAATTAATTAATCTAATTTGATAATACATGATGTTAAGTACAAGTGCATAACGATTTTGGACATAAGGTAAGGGTTTTCTCACCTCAATTTCATTTCTGTGAGATATGTGTTATTTCCCTATATTTACTATGTGTGTTGTATGTATAACACCATTTTATGTATCATATCGTGAATATATGTATCTTCATTGTATCTAATTTTTAATTTTATGTTCATCAATTTTATGGGGAATACGGTTCGACTATTTGTAATGTGGTATGTGAATTTTTAACCTAATTTCTGTTATTTCGGTTAATCATATACTTCCTTTATTCTGTCATACTATTATTTTTTTGGTGAAATAGATTTTCAATATATTATTATGAATTTCCACTTCTTTTATGTGGATATATTTTGGATATATATATTCAATTCGTTTAATTAATGCGAACTTCAATGTTTGCAAGGAACTTTCATTAAAAATTGAATTTTTTAAAATTTCACTTAAAACTATCATTTTCTTCCATGTCCACATTTTATAAAATTGTTTCCAATTTTTTTACTATTATATTATGATTTTTTAATTTATTTCTACTATTTTATTACTTTTTACCAGGTCATCATAAATGAAAATTTTTTCATGCATGTATTTTTAAATAAATGATTTCAAACTAAAAGAGTAATTATCTCAAAATATTTTCAATGATTTTTTTAGAATATTTTTAAAAACTATAAAGATTTATATTGAATATTATTCATAATTTAGGTTTATATATTAGTATTCCATCTACTATATTTTATTGGATGGTTTATGATCATTTTTTTCAGGGATGTACTATCTTGGTACATCTCTCTATATTACTTAGGATAGTTTGTAATGGTATTTTCTTATTTGGGAAATTATTCCCATTTAATATGATAGGTTTAATATGAATTTATATGTTTATTATTTTTCATCCCTTTCATATGAATAATTCATTGGAGTTAGTAAGTGTCGGGCAGGCCCACTAAAGCCCCTTGATGTATCAATTGTTATCAGGAGTAAAACTAGACCATGTTTTCCCATTTATGTATGATGTCTTAGAAAAGACTTGAAGGTATGTTTTTTATATCCCACATTTTGATACTAAATGACAATTTTTACTATCATTCTTATCTGATTATCTATAAAGAATTATTTAGATCAAATTTTATTGCTTCCATATTATCCACAATATTTGGTTTTAATTTCAGGTGGTTTTATTTATTCACGTTGACTTATTGTATATGTTTATTTATGATAGATTATTCTATATTTACTACCAATAATGAGCATCCAATATCACCCCTTTATTATGTTTTATATTCCCCAAGGATTCCAAGATGTATATTATGATTGACATACAGGGATAATCTAGAAGAATAGATGTGTTTCCAAAGGATTTTATATGTTTTATTTCATTTCAATTTGTAATGTAACAATTATGTTATTATCTGGTTTTCTAAATATACTAAACAATTTGTTCATTTTGAATGTGATCGATTGTTCATAGTACAAATGTAATATAGTAAAGAACTTGCTCTTGACTATTAGGGTCGGGTTATTTACAGTTTGTATCAGATAAATTTTAGTATAAACTTTGTGAACTATATTTAGGAAATCCTAGATTAAGTAACATGACCCTATTAAATAATTCAAAGATAAATATAAAAGAAAAACCCAAACAATCCATGATTATGAGTTTAGCTACTCATAAATTTTTCAATTTAAGTTCACTATTTCACTAGTTTTGGGATTACACATTATATTTCATAATTATATGATCTGATCTAGAGTATGTCTTTAATTAGAAATGGGACCACACTAAAGGTATGATAACCTCACCAATTCAAATGATCCAAATGGTATGAGTATCAAATCATTTATGGTCTTATGTAAATCTTTCAAAAGGAACAAGTCTCCCAACCATTCTCATCAAATGAGGATATAAAATCATTTTATACTAAGATAAATGAATAATTATTTATGCATTATGGATTTATTAGGAAACATGAGAATAATATTACAAATAGAAAAAAGTTTGATATATGAAATAGGAGAAATAATTATTTTCCCATATTTGATAATTATGGAAAGAAACATCATGGTAATTTCTTAAATAGAATAGGAGTTTGCTACATGTTTTGATAGTAAAACAATATGCTTGTGACTTCACAGATAATAAAAAAGATTCAAGTGTACAATGCTTCGATTTCAAGGATATTGGGAACTATGAAAATAAATTTCTCAAGCATCAAAGGAATAAATAACAAAAGATAATAATAGATCATGGACAAGCTTATTCAACTACCCCAGATTATAAGGATGGAATAATATGATTGTGTTTAGATACAAGATATATGTCATTTGAGTATTCTATTAATAAATACCTACATTATAATAATTATGAGATATATAAGGATTGTACTCAATTAATTTTTCATTATGAAATTAGAATCATGTAATGAATATCACTTGTAACCAAGAGATGTGATTGTTTTGTAAGTTGATATTTTTGAAAACAAATGATTTTGGAAGGATAACCAAAACTTTTTGCTAGATGTTGAGATAATAATAAATGGTTTTTTATGGGAAAGTATTAGTGACAATGAAGGTGGTTTTTGATCTGATGGTTTATGTTATGCTAGACATATTAAATTTTTGGATTAAAGGAATACATTCAACAACTCTAGGTTGTAATCTTATAAGTATGCATGTTTTCATAAAGGATAAAAGTATAATATGGTATTTATATATTTAGTGTGTGATAAAAATAGATACATTGTTTGGTGAATCTTATGATAAGTTGATTTTAGTAATTTATTGACCTTCCTTCTAAAAAGTTTCTTTTATTTTGGACAAACATATTTTTATTGAGTATAAGGGCTAACTACATATGGAATAGATTAAGGATATTATTAATTAAGCTTAAAGTATGAATTATCATACTGGATAACCTATGAAAACCATTTTTAGTATACAATTAATGGTTGATGGAATAATTTTTGGATCTTATGATTCATTTAATTTATTCAGCAACAAAAAATTATCTTGAAAATTCATCTCCTAGTGTACGAAATGAAGTAGAAATACATCAAAGCACAACCAAAGTACTATTTTATTCCTATGAAATGGGAAAAAATAATTTAAGTTCATTTTTATCAAGTGATTCTACAGATATTAAAATAATACCTCCAATTGAGGAAAAATTATTTTGGAATAAAGGCATTATTCATTTACTTTTCTTACTATGGAATCAGTGGTCATTAAACAAATAAAAAATATACAATTTTGTGATGGTATAATTTATAAAGACCATATTCTATATAAATATCCACCAGAAGATGATAGTTAAATTTCTATTCCAAGTTCAAATATTTTTAAATGTTCTCCAATTTCATAATCTTTGTTTTTTTGTGACCTTTGCATTTCTCTTTACCAATTTTTAAGAGGAAGTTTTATAATCCCTTTTTACGATGTGGCATTTTCACAAAAGAATTTTCAATTTCCAAACATTATCTTTTTAAGTTAAATTTAAAATTTTTAGGATTATATTTATTATATTATGGGATAATGTAACACACTATGAATTTATGATTGTATCTTTTATAATTCATCTTCTTTGATTACTTACATTACACAAAACTCTGATCTTAAACAAATAATTTAATATTATTATTACCTAACCATTGGAATGGTGTTAATTGAAGAGATTAAAAAAAATGAAAATATAGAATAAAAATGTTTATAAAATGAATTCATTGGTTACCAATTGATTATAAATAAAAATAAAATTTGATTGAACATTTAGTATATGTTTTTACAGAAAAAAAAACTATTTTTATCACCATAATGGAATTTTTTTCATAATAAGTTAAATAAATCACTATTCATGAAATATAATAGTAATATCTTTGTATTATATATTCTATATGATGATTTGAAATTCATGTAATAAGTTTTTATTGGAATAAAATAAGAAAAAATATAATTTTAAGCATAAAAAGATGTATTTTTTTAAATATAGTTTTGTAACCTTTTGACGAAAAACATGTTTTAAAATATAATTTTGACACAATTATAACTTTTATTTCAAAAAATAAAAAATATTTTTCAAATTTTAATATCAATATTTACATTGGTTAGATTTTTTATTTTTTTATAACATGTTTCAATTTTTAGTGAATGGTAAATAATACTATTATTTAAAAAATAATGTATCTTTTGGGTTATCGTTATGAAATAATTATGATATAAAATTTTCTTAATCTTATGGAATGAATAAATTATTATATTATAATATAAATATTTTACAAAAATAATTCGTAACATTTATATTATATTTTATCGCATTATAAGTATAAAAATCATTATCAGTGTCGACACCATGTCTGCACAATGTTGACCAATTCAAATTTGGTTCCTTATATATAATACTTATGTGATAAAATACTTTTAAGGAATTTTTTATTAATTATTATGTAAAATATATTTTATAGATGATATTTTATAATTTTAGAGTCATATAACATAAATATTTTCTTAATGTCTATATAATACTTGGCCAAGGAAGAAATGTCAAATTAACAAATTAAATATGTTTTATTGACCTGTATATGAGTAAATATACACAATTAGTGAATATAAAATATTAAATCAAACTTAATTTATTTATTTTTATCATATAAATTTATTTTTTAATTTTTATATATGAATGAATTAACTTTAATTCTTATGAAACTTTGATGCAGTGCATGTGCTGGTAGAAGAAAAGTCAATAAAAAGACTTTAATTAAAATTATTAGAACCACTAAATAACCAAAAATATTGGATACATATTTTCATATGATTAATTTTATGTCATACTATTTTTTTAATTTGGTACCTTTTTTAGTCACTTGGATCACTTTAAGAACCTTGTAAAGTTTTATTTAAAATAAAGTCAAGATGTTCATATTAGTTTTTAATTAGTATAAATTTGTTAATATATTTTTCTCTAAAATAAATTATCAATCATAAATAGTATTTAGAAATATATAAGATTTATATTAATAATAATAACTTATTTTTAATTTTTGGTAAACTAATAAATTTCTTTAAAGGATTCCATAACGATGATGAAGTAATTATTAAAATAATGGATAATTCAAATAAATGATATTAAAAATATTAAAATAAATATAATATGAGATAATTAAGATGATCCATGAATTATATAAATACATATGAAATTTATAATATATACTAAAATATTTATATCTAATTTTAATCATTTTTTTATGTTCTTAATGTAATTGTTATGAATAGTGTTAGATTTTAAAATATATATATTTCATGAATATTATAGTTTATTAAATTTTTGAGAAAAATATTGAATAAAAAAATATGATAATATTTTTTCAAAAATTTAATCCTATGATCCTTTCAGGCCTTTTGGAATTAATTACCCATATAATATCTATATTATATTTTTATATTTTATATATTTATTAATTTACCCAATACGTAAATTATAAAGAGGAATATTTAATTCAATTAATTTCAACACCTTAAGAATTATTGCTTGAATATAATATACATAATTCTATTCCCCTTATAGCTTTTCACATTCTAGTTTTCTATTCTCAAAAAAAGATCAATCTCTTGTTCCTTGAGGAGGTTCTTAAGGAGAAGAAATCAATTAGGTAAAATCCTATTTTGTTCTCTTTTAATTTATTTTATTTTACTTTACGTTTATCATACTATCATTTCCAACTATATCCAAACATGAATGATAACTCCTATATCTTGTATATACTATAATTTTATTATATTAATGTAATATCTATCATTAATTCCCTTCTCCTCACCCTTTTTTTCTAAAAATATAAACATCATCCGGGATCTATCGATTTACCGCCATCAGGGGTGATGCATTTTTTTTCATTATAGAGTTAGTGGTTGGTCACAAAACCATTTTTATGGAGAAATAATTTTTTATATCAATTCATATAATGTTTTTGAACCAATTTATAAACATGATATTAAATAAAATGATATAAGTTCATAATTGTTGTAACAACCCCCAAAATAGATTAAATCATTTTCATTAACGTTTTATGTAATGAATCATCCTCAAAACATATAAAAAAACGTATATAAGATAATTTAATTTTTTTATTTCATTACTGACATGTAATTTTAATTCTAGATAATTAATCTTATTTTACATGAACATCCATATTTGTATACAAGCAAACCGATCATGAAAATCAAGAAAACGAACACTCCTGGAATGGAGATATTGAATCTTCTAGCTCATTAAAATGGGTATACATAAACCTAATAAAATTATAATTAATAAAATTCATCAATAAAATAATCTTAATTTAGTAAGTAATGAATCTAATTTTATTATTCAATGAATTATGTACAAGTATAGAATGCTTTCAGACATAAGGTAAGGGTTTTCTCATCTCACTTTCATTTCCATGAGATATGCTTTATTGGCCACGCTTTATTGTGTGTGGTGTGTGTATAGTTATATTTTATGTATAAAATCATTTATCTATTTATATTTATGGTATTAGATATTTCATTAGATGATCATTAATTTCATGGGGCATACAATTTGACTATTTCCAACGTGGTAATGGAATTCTTAACCCAATTTTTATTCTTTATTTTAAACGTATAACGCATTGATGGTGTTGTACTAATATTGTTTTTTAAATTAATTTTAAATATATTATGTATAATTTCCATTTTTTATATATTTATTTATAGTGTATACACATATTTTATTCATTTTATTAATGATCATTTCAATATTTGTACGAGAATTTCACTTAAAATGAACTTTTTAAAATTTTCCTACAAACACCTTTTTTCATCCTAGTCCATGTTCTCTAAAATTGTTTCCAAAAATATTTTTAATATTCACATATGATTTTTTATTTCATTTTTAATCATGTTTTACTTTTAACATGATAATCTCAAAATAAAATGTTTCTTCTTTATATTTTTAAATAAATTATTTCAAAGTAAAAAAGAGTATTTTTCTCATGAAATTTTCAATAATTTTTTTTAGAATATTTTCATCTATGTCAACACCCCCTATTGAATATTATGCTTACATTATGTTGATCTCTAATTATAACATATACCATATTTTATTTAATAGTGTATGATCATTTTCACGAGGGATATACCACCTTGATACCATTCACCATATTACTCTGTAAAGTTTATGATTATGTTTATTAATTGGGGAAATAATTTACATTATATAAGATAGATTAAATATGAATATATATGTTGATTATGTTCCAGTCATTTCATATTAGAAATTAATTGGATGTAATAAGTGTTGGGAGGGTGTCATTTTATCTTCTAAATGCATTGGTAGGTCTCATAAAACAAACTAGATAGAGTTTTTACCAATTTATCTAGGGTGTCTTATCATAACACATGATGATATGTTTATAATTTCTCTTATTTTGAGTTGCCTAATTTTGAGAATATTTATTTTTAATCCATGTTATTCTCTGACTAGTAGAATATACATCATTAAGTATCATTATTTTGTGATTATTTATATAGAACTATTTTTATTAGCTTTTATTAATATCATATTATGCTGATGGTTATGTTTTAATGGCATGTGTTTTTAGTTATTTTCATTTCTTTATTGTTAATGATTATTTTTGATATATTACGTTTTATTGTTAACCCTTACTAAGAATCTGAGATCATACGTTTCATATGTATTGATGCTTCCAAAGGAGTTTCTAGGTTCTATTTATTTTCAATTTTTCATGTATCAATTATATTTGTATCTAGTATTCCATATATACTAAACTATTTCATATCTTGTTCATACACCAACTTTGGGATATTATAGTCGCGGAATTTACAGTCCTACCCCATGAAATTTCTACTAATCATGCAATCAACCCTATGTTTTCCAAAATACTGGGTTCTGGAATACAAAACATCCTCAGAAATCTTTGATGCCCCCATTACCTCAAAGGATATTTATATTAGGTCATAAATTTCATTTAATATGAAATAAAAATGATCCATACCTCTTATGAAAACCCAAAATCATACAAATTCATTGACATTTATTTATAATATAAACAGTAATTATTCAAGGACCGATAAATATTTTAGAGGAATGGCTGACCAAGTTTGTAAGTATGGTGAGAAATAATATATATTGAATATTATTTTCTTAAATAGTATTTTATTTAATTAAAATGGTAAGATGTTGTCAATAAAATAATAATATTATAATTATATTATGTATGAGGTTTTGTAAGAGATTAAATAATTATTAAAGGGAACTGATGAAAATATTTATTTCTAACCATATAATTATATAAATCCAATTATATTAATTTCCCAGTGAATGAATTGATTTTTTTCAAATAAAAAAAATATAAGGAATCCTCTGAAATCCCTAAAGAGATCCCTTCTCCCATGACACTCCCATGAATGGAGAAGATCTTCCTCTACCTTCCAACCTCACATCTGGAGAGATCAAGAATAACACATTGAATTTGATTCAAATGGAAATCAAAGGATAAAAATTCAATTGATAGTATATTTTGTGCTATCACCTAGAGAATTCTACAATGACATTCAAGGATTATTTGAATATGTTTGGATCACCGCTAGAGAGAATATACTCTTCATTCCTTTAACACAATGATAATAATGCATATTTTTGTTGTTATATCCATCAAAAATATATAATTCTCACAAGAAAATTATTTAATTGATTAAATTAATTATAAATAATATGTGATGATCATGTGCTTGAATATGGTATTCTATTCGTTATCTATTTTCATTGATTCATTTTTTTATTACATCATTTTTCTTCATGTAAATATCGGATTGATAATTGATCTTGAGAAAAAGAATAATTTGGTACAACCCATCACATGATACCACTATTCCCAAAACCTATATGTGGTATAAGAGAGGTCACATAATTATTTATAATTATTTATATATCATTGATTGATTTTCACATTTTTCATTTAATTTTCAATTCAGGTTTAGACATTCTTTTAACTAAATTTTGATATCTGTTTCTTCATCTTTTATTTCTCATAGATCAAATCAAATCAATTAGTTTTATTAACTAAATATAATCAAAGATCTCACCTGAAGGTATTGAAAAATCTAGAAGATAATAAAAGAGTATACACCAAGTAATTATAACTACATGTCATGTACTTCTGTTCAACACATCAGGAATTAATTCAGAATTAATTAAAACCATGTGCATTGAATACACATGGTGCATTTATTTTTACACTGCATGCTGACAGGTAAATCCAAGAGCATAGTCAGCAGTAGTACATGTTGTGTTTCCAATGTACATGGAGTGTATTCCTTTAGTCATAGATGGTCCATGTATCTTCTTATATGGCCTACCTGACTAAAGACCATGTAACTTGGAGACCACATGTCGTGTAACCCTTGTACATTCCATTTACTACAATTTTTCTAATTCACGGAGACATCATGAATCCCTATGATTTTTTCATATAAATATGATGAGAAACATACACATTGTGTAGTCAGCTTGTATGTGTCGTGCGATTATACAAAATTGGACAGAATTAATATTAATATATAATACTATGTAAGACTTATCAAATATTCTTTCATGTGGTTATTACGTTTATAAGACACACCATGTGATGAGTTTTAATATATATATATGTGTGTGTGTGTGTTAATCTAATTAATTTCTGTGCAATATTCAGATATTCATATCATGTGTGAGTCATATTATAATTATTACTCTATGTGAATATATGCATAACATGGGAAAAATCATTTAATCCATTTAATCATTATGTTTATAGAACACATTATAAAAATATATGATAAGTCATGTATATCATATGTCACAAGTGTAAACATTATATGAGTATAATACATTTATGGTAGATATGGATGGGTACTCAATCTGTTTCCTCTAATGTAAATTTATGCGAATAGTTAATTTTAAATAAAATTAATTTTTTTTAAATTATTATTTGTGATAATCTCTCTGAAATTTGGGTGCGAATTAAAATAAAATAATTGATTAATTAAGGAAGATAATTAATTTATTGGAGTGAAATTTATCTTAAGTAAGAATGATTTAGAATTTAATACTAGTTTTATTAAATGTTTAATTTTTTGAATTTAAATGGAAGATAATTATCTTAGACGAAGAACATTATATGTGATTGGTTTTATTTAATTAATTATTAAATTAATTTTTCAGCAAGGGTTCCATCTCTCCTCTTATTATGTAATGGCTTCTCTGATGATGGTTTCTTTTATATAAACCCCTTCCCCTCACATGTGTGTGAGTAAAAGTAGGTTTAATGGATGTATATCCCAAGTTAGTGGATGTGGTTCAATTTATCTGGTGAGGAAAATCCAATCCAAGAGAGATACATAGCTGGACAAGTGGAAAGCTACAACACAAACATTAATTGGTCCTAGGTGTTTTTCCCCGTAGGCTGATGGTTAATATATCATCTTCTATAAACTATCCATTAGTAAAATATCATGATAATACTACTTATTCTTTTTTTTCTATCATGTTTCATGGTTACTTCATTATGTATGTTCTGTCATAATCAAATGAATTAATGAATTACCAAGTATGCAATATGGAACTATATATCTTTTAATTTATTAATATTATCAATGACATGGTTAATCACGTAAGTAAATCCACTAAATACAACCAAGAATGTTTAAATATAATAATAATAAATTTATGAATAAAAGATAAAATTGATAAAGATATATATTAAGTTCGTATATCCTTCCACTACATCAGTGATAATCAAAAACATAATTCAAAGTGCTTGACCAGCCAATGTTGGGGTACATTCAATTATCGGTGAATTATGACAAGAGGTTTTGTGTTGACGTAACTTAGATCACATCAAGGGTCTACTACCAAATATGGACTCATTGTAACCGAGAGGAAGTAGTTGAGAAAATCCAACTTAAGGATTTAGTATTGGGGAGTCCACTCAACAGATCAAGGAAAAATGAGATATTTTAGTTTTCATTTAGAATGCCTACTTAAAAACATTAAGGTTTATTAACTAAACAATGTTTGGGTAATGATAAGAGGAATATAAATCCTTTCCATTAGACTATACAAGTAGTCAGATATTCAGAATCCAATGGAGAGGGCTATTGGGTTTCAGTAAAATATTAGGAGATTAATAAATATAATATTTAATTATTTTAATAAATTTTTTTAGATGATATAATAAAATTCTTCCCATCATGTTTTTATAAATAATTATAAAATGAATTCAATAATATCATTTCAATCCATATATAATAAATTTAACCTAATCACTAGCAGGAATTTCAAGAGGGGAAAAGGTGTTTATGTGTTATCCTTTTCCATGAATGGAAATTTTATGTGCTAGAAGAACCTATTTCTAATGTTCTTGATGAATATTCTAGTGATGAATATTTAACCCTCTATGATAATCATTAGAATGATTCCACCGATGTTCATTGTTTAATGCTATTATACATGACCAATGAGCATTTGATGAAACTGATAAGTTGGTATGGAGTATGATATACTACTCTATACCAATATTAAGATCATAAAAGTAATGAATATGCACAATATACAAGAGGGGGGAATGTTAAACTTAAAAAATTTCCTAAATAAATTTTGTATAAACAAAATTCACAACACCTCTAATAAGAAAACACCTTCTTAGAGAAAATAAAATGTTCTTAAGTCTAAATCTTAAGAAACGTATCTTACAAAGAGATTCTACCACAAGGCATATAGAATCTCTCACATTCATAGATTCAAGTTAGAATGTTTATAAAAAATGAAAACTTCTTATCTTTGACAAGGTAGTGTAAATTTACAAATATATTTTAACCCAAAGAGGAGTGTATCCAACAAAATTGGATAATGGTCCCTTCTTTTATAATTAAATGAATGTTTGTCTTACCCAAACCTGGGCAATCCCTCAATCCTAAGATTGGTATCTGTCTTGTTATCCCCGCAAGCCCTATATTTGTATGGAAATCGGCACCTCTAACATCACAACCCAAAGTCTCTAATTTTAAGTAAATCGCACCTCTTCACGGAGAAATTCTGCACGAATAAATGTTTTAACAGGCCGTTCAAACTTTATACCCGAAGCCTGAGAGTTTAAAGAAGACTCTCACTCTAGAGCACTTCACTTTTAGAAATATAAACTCCAAAATGAAAACATGTGAACACAAAGTCAATTTTATCTCATCATCTGAGGTCCTACTTATAGCTCTCAAAAAAACTATCAGTTAGTTCCACTCCAATGGTCATATTCCCTTAAATCTTGGAGGGACCTGGACACGTGGCAAACATACAACGGTTAGTTTATAACAGAAACAATGACATCGTTTTGTATAACTAACCAAGAATATAAATATCATACACCTTAAGTATAAGGAACATGGAATCCGATAAAATTGAAATGATATGAAAGAAAGTATAAGGTTCATAATTCTAAGGAAATAAAGATTTGAATAATAAATTCCGGAATTATAAATTTCGGAATGAATTTTCATAAAATCGATACGAGTAAAGTATAAGTAAAATTTAGTATAAGAAAAAAAATATGGAAACTATATTTTTGGTATGATACAAAATTGGTATTGATAAAATAGTATAAGGGAAAAAATTATAATAGGATTTCCGGTATTGAATAAAACCAGTATAAGGATTTCAGTATTAGGATTTCCGGTATCGGTAAGACAAAACTGTCTCATGGAATTCTAGTACAGATAACAAAGAATCCGGAGTTTAAGAACTTTAAAAAATAGAAAAACTGAAAATCTAAGTATAAGGAAAATATGATACCAGATTTCATTCAAGTTGGAAATCTGTATCGCAGTTAAAAAAGAAAACGGAAAATGGTGTCTTAAGGAATTCTGGTATGGTATAACCATGAACTACACTACGGAACCTTAAGAACTTTTCTGGTATGGAAAATTGATTTCTAAAATCCTTAATAAAAATATATTTAACTCAAATGTCTAATGAAATTTTGATTATAAGGAAATTTGTTTTAGTGTAAGAAAATATATTGAAGTGTAAAGAAAATATATTTATGAAGAAAGTGTTTGTGATTTTCAAAATAATAGCATAAGGACTGGTAAGTTATTATAGACGTAACAAAAACATGATGACATAGATGAATATCGCATGATTCCATACTATTGGGATCTCTATCAAGATAAGAAAAGACATGTGATATATAAGATATCCAATTATTTATTTACTACTAATATCGGAGAGACCATACAATCTGGCCTCATGTAGTCAATCTTGTTGGCAACATGGAATTCGTATAAATCTTGGGAATCAAATTCTTAGATGAGCTTTGCCCAAATCTCATACTTCCATCCCTACCCAATAACTTCTCTAATTTTTTTAATTATTATATGAGAAATAATAATAAGATTATTTAATAACATCATAATTTGATTCACCAAGAAGATAAGGACATGTGGCGTGATAAGCCCATGATCATTATGGTGAATAATAAAATAATTAACAATAAAAATGGTCCTAAGACTCATAAAACACTAAATATTCAGAGCATCGTTCTTCTAATAGGAGAAAGATCAAGAGGTAGGGTAAAGAAAAGGAGGAAGGATATTTTCGTGTGGCAAGCAAGGCCATTGAAAGAGGAACTGAACCTAAAAGCAATGTGATTCTAAAGGTGTGTTAATTATCGAGTTTAATATTTAAATATAAAAAAAATTGGGTATTAGATTAAGATTATGGTTATCACATATGTATCCAAATATACGAATAATGTAGATTCCAAAATAATGCTAGAGGATAGGAGGATTTGTGAACTTTCAATGGTGTGAGGCCGACTTCTCTAGATTTTGGTGACTAAAACCTTTCATTTCTAATGGGAATGATTTTTCCTTTAAATTATTGTTATTATATACCAACGACTACCATGAAAATAATTTTTGTATCATTCCGAGATGCAGATGGTTTACTTTTAAATTTTTTAATTAAAAATGTTTATTTTATAAAGACAACATATGTTATGGTAAGACATGTTTAAATAATATCCTTTATACATTAAATTATGAAAACCATTTATTTTAAATTGGTAATAAATAATATTCACAAGACCCATATAACACCATGATTTGCATCATCTTCTTGGTCTTGTATATGATAATCATTTCACATAGCTTTGTCAAGATGGTTATTTTGACTCTTCTAATCGAAAACCAATTGAAAGATGTCATGATTTTTTCAATAAAAATAGGCAAACTTCCATTAGATGTTATGATGAAAGGTCTGAAGAGATTCTATGATTTGTACACACTATGGTTTGTGGACTATTTATATTAAAATCTAGAGGTTAGTAATATTACTTCATTACTTTTACTGATGACTTGATTAGATATGGATATGTAAAATTTATGAGGGATAAGTATGATTCCTTTTAGAAATTAAAAAAAATATAGAATTATGTAGAGAATCATATTTTAATGTTGATAAAGAATAATTTATCTGATTGAGGTGGTGAATATCTTAAAATAGAGTTCATCTATATTCTATGGGAGTCTGGGATTCTATCTTAACTCAATCCACTTTTCACACCATGGTGGAATGGTGTTAGTTAAATGAGGAATCATACCTTTTTGCAATGGTAAAGTCTATGATGGGTTATGAATATAATACATTATCCTTTTGAGGATATATATTTTGAACTATGATATATACATTAAATTGAGTACCAACTAAATTGGAGAATAGAATTAACTTCTTGTTATATATTGGAATTAAACTTCTTTTTTCTGATACACATATGTGGTGTTGAGAGATGATTTCTAAGGAACTGTCGGGTAACAAATTAGAACCTCATGGCACAAAGGGTATCCTTATAAGCTAATCCAAGGGAAAAAAGGGATACTGCCTGTAAAACCCCTAGACATTAATGGTTTTATCAATATACAATCTATCAATCTTAAGAGGTATAAAATCATCCAAAATGGACGGTGGGAGTGAGAATGAATTCAATGATATTGATGCTCAAGATATACATGATTTGGTAAAGGAATATATTCCATCAGTCCCCATGGAAGAAGTAGTTCCTAAAACACAAGCACTACATTGGAGAACAAGACAGGTAAGGGAACTAGAGAGATAGATTTATAGTCACCGTAGAAGGTGACCCATTATTGTTTGATTATGATGAACCTATCCCATACAAAGAGGTAGTGGAGAGATCAATATCTAAAAATAGAAAGAATCCAAGAATTCTAAAATGGATTCCATGTATCAGAACCATGTCTGGGTTCTAGTCAATGTGCCTATTGATGTAATTCCTGAAGGGTGAAAATGGGTATTTAAGAAAAAACTAGACATAAAGGTAAATTAAATACCTATAATGACAGTCTAGTGGAAAAAGAGTTTACAAAATTCAATTAATTGACTATGATGAAACATTTTCACTAGTTTCCTGGTTTAAATCACTTAGAATTCTATATGCTATAGCAGCTTACCATGGCTGTGAAATTTGGATGATGGATGTCAATGAGAACATTTAAGAAGATGACTATACGACACAACTAGAATGGTTTTTTATTCTAGGTGAAGGGATTTACAAGTTACAAAGAACTATTTATAGATTAAATCAAGCATCCAGTTCATGGAAAATTAAATTAGATGAAGATATTAAATAATTTGATTTTATTTATAATGAATGTGATCAATGTGATTACAAGAGGTTTAGTGAGAATTTAGTGATTATCCTCATAGTATATGTTGATGAAATATTACTTACTGGAAATGACATATCAGTATTACAGTATGTTAAGGGACTGTAAAACATGTGTTTCTATGTAAATTACTTAGGTGAAGATGCCTATATTATAGGGATAAATATCATTTTCTATACATACAATATGTTTCTTGGCATTCTCATAGTATATACAATGATCATATATTAATGAGATTTAGTATGAAAAAAATACAAGATGGGATTGGTTCATTTTCCACATGGTTTAAATAATTATGATAAAATGTGTCCTTATACACATCAATAGAAATGGAGAATGAGTAATATCCCATAAGATTTGGCGATATAATCAATAATGTATGCCATTGTATGTGCAATAATTGATGTTTCTTATGAATTGATCATGGTAGGAAGATATCAAGTAGAACATGGAGAACAACATTGGTCTATTATTATGGATATCTTCATGTATTTGAGAAGAAGTAAGGATATGTTACTAGAGTATAGAGGAGACGAAGAGATTATCCTCAGGGGTTATATTGTTTCTACATATGAAATAGATCAGAATGATCTGAAGTTTCATTCATGATACGTTTTCTGTCTCAATGGAAGAGCTGTGAGATGGATGAGTTCAAAGATGATTTTTAACACTAATTCTAGACTAGAGTGTGAGTATATTGTGGATTCTAAAGAATCTAAATAATCTATTTTTCTACAAGACTTTTTCTAACTATTTAATATGGTACCAATTAATGAAGAACCTATCACATTTTATTGTGATAAAACTATAGTAGTGACTCATGAAAAAGAGAAAAGGTCACGCCAAAAGGAAGAGAATATACTTTTAAAGAATCACCTCTTGAGGGGATTTTATTAAAGTGGTGAAGTTGTAGTAATCATAGTTCCCATAGAATAAAATGTGCTAGAACCCTTGGCTAAATTCCTATATCATCAAAAGAATGATTGTCATGTGTGAGCTAGTGGATTGAAGGTTGTTAGCAGTTGTCTCTAGAGAAAGTGGGAGCCTGTTAGAGTTGGTGCCTAGGAAACAAATTTTATGTACTTTATGATAATTTGTATTCACAGTTTTGAATATTAGTAAACTTCTTATAAAACCATGATTGTTGTTTTATGCAACATAGTAAGTGGTAATGTCATAAGAGTAGTTGTTGCACAAAAAGGTTTTAGTAGTTTCCTACTATGATTAGAACCTAGATGTTTTATGATAATATTTTTTAATATAAATTTAATATCTAGAATATATAATTTTAGAAACAAAAATTATATAGGCTATAAATTGTGCAGACTCATAGGACTGTGAAGAACCTTCTCATGGTGTACACCCTTCGTAATATCTAGTGTAAGATATTATAAGAATGAGACCCAGCAGTTGGAAATCCAAATTAATATGTATCATTAGATGCTAATATTTGTAGATATGTTAATTTATCCATAGACTTTAATATTATTATTAATGAGTATTATAAGTTTCTTTAATTTATGTATTGATGAAAACTATGATGACAGATGTTCACGGTGAGGGAGGATATGGTGGGTACGACTTGAGTAATACTATATTTTTATATAATGTGAGGAATTATTTTTACCTTCTGTTATTAAAAATAACTTTATATCTCAGTCCGTATTAAGGGTATTATATATCCAAAATAAATATATTTCCATTTTGGTCATTAGTCAGGTTCGGTTTCCAAAAATTAAAAGAAAGTCACATCGAGCACATAGGTTGATGGAACCAATGTGGAACCTGCATAATTAGAGATATAATGAAAAAGGTATTATATTACACAGTAATAATATATATGAGGTATCATTTTAATGAAGTATTATCATCATTATCAATAGATTCCTTGTCATGATGCAAGATTATATCCTTGTACTTTAGGCTACTTCAACTAATGTCACTGAGAAAGAGGCCTAGTGGGTTACACACTAAGTGTATCCAGAATCTCATCTAGGTGATATATTATTATTTAATATTTAAGAAGTTGAATAAATATTAATACAACACATGGTTTAATAAGTATTCATTTATGCTTGATCACATATATTTCATCATAAGAGAGAAAATTTTGTGAGAATGATATTTTATAAATATTTAGTTTCTATTTAGTGAATATAATATTTATTTATCTATTGGTTAATAATTAAGTGATATTTATTTATTAACTAAATAGTCATTATTCAAGGATATATAAATGTTGTGTAGAAATAATGGGATTAGTTTTTAGATCCTATGGGATATAACATATATATTGAATATCATTTGATTAAATTATATTTTATTTAATATTCATGTTATTCACTTATCGAGAAAATAATATTATTATTATTTTTTTAGACATGAGGTTTTACAAGGGATTAAATAAAAATTAATGGAAACTTTTGAAAATATTTATTTTTAACCCTAGAGTTATATAAAACCAATTATATTATTTTACAAATGATCCGATTAATTTTTTTGTTGCACACAATGAATCCCAATAATTCTCTAATATCCATAGAGATATGCCTTCTACAAGACTTTTTCCAAGAACGGATACCGATATTCATCCACCTCCCAATATCGATTATACAGAGATCATGGAGAATGACTTGGAAATGATTCTTGTGTCTATCAAAGGATGATGACATAAGTGATAGGATCAGTTATGCTAGAACCTATAGATTCCTCGCATGACATTCAAAGATTTGTAGAACATGTGTGGATCACTACTAGAGAGAATATTCCCTAAATTCCCATATGACTTATGTATCATTTATGTAATGTATAAAAACAATCCGAATTTATTTTCTTTGTTTTTATAATGTCACTTCTATTTATTTACTAAAATTAAGGCCAATTTTAAATAAAAATATACACTTTGACTTGTATCAGCCCCCCATGCATCAGATTGAGGTAGGGTTGCTTTCTATACATTTGAAATTCTTATTTACAAAATTCATAGTAGTACTAGAAAAATAATAATGCACAAATTATTAATGAGTTTTTTAAATAAAATAGTAATTTTCATTGAAAATACCTCTTTTCGGGTTCTAGTTTATTGAAGGAATATGATCTCTCTCATAAATTTACAAACACAATAACCACAATATTTTTCGTTTTTTTTTGAAACATCAAACACATTGATAATAATATGTAATTTTTTATGTGTTTTTCGATATTAAAATTTTATTATCTATACCCTGACACTTATCCACTTGTATAACTCATCAGGATCAGTTCATACATGGCCTATATTCATGACAAGAATTTCATGATATTTAAACATTACCTTATCACAATATAATTATAATTAAAACATAAAATAAAATATATAACATGAATTTTAGTTCTAAAACATTGGTTGTAGTGTATTAAAAATTGAAAAATTCTATCCTGTGTGGTTTTTTTGTTGGGTATCCATGTAGTGAATTCAAAATAAAAACAAATCATTGGAGTATCCAAAATGATTGCAATAAGCATCCAATGTATCCTAAAAATAAAAAAAAAAGAAATATGTAATGAAAAAATGAAAATATATTTGATATGAATAAATTTTAGATTTTTACCCTCAACACCATTGGTATTAAGAACATGATATCATTCATAATTTTTATTTCAAATGATTTGGCCAATTTTTTCACTATTTCATTCATTTTTTTGAGTTTCATTCATTTTATTTTTTAGAAGTGATGTAAGGACTAATGAGTCTAAATTTATGTTCATGGGGTAATAATTTCAGTTGGTTTTTGATATATATATATATTCCTAAAAAATATGAAATGTATATAGTCATAATTAACATAGTATATCCTCTTATGGAAAAGAAAATCATGAAAACATGCATCATGTATACATTTACAAATGAGACTCCTAAAGTGTCATAATTGTGGATTTCATTTACATTTTCAAGAGCAATGTAGTATGTAATAGTCTCTTAATACAATTGTTCTTAAAATCAACTATGTGATAACTACTATTTTGTAAATGTGTACCCTAATGAACCATCAATGTTATTAAATGAGGATATTAACGGGTTGGGTAATGGTGCTTATAGAAGTTATTTTGGCTCGGTAGGTTCATCCATTAGATGTTTTTGATGTGAATTTTTCCCCCATACCTTTTTCAGTCACTAATAACATTAATCAGTTTTGACCTTTTTTAATTTATTGTTTATAATTTATCATGAAAAATAAATTGGAAAAAATACCTCCATATCGACATATTTTTTTACATGATCTGACATACATTCTACAAATGTTCAGAAAGCGTGGTTGACCATATGAATATATGTGTCATCACATGGAACATGTATCTCAGTGATCGAATCAAGAGATATGGTGATCCCCACTATTACATAACCTATTGTGAGTGATTTTTTGTGTAAACTATCATCTTGGATATTGAACATGGTAGCCCTCACAGTTTTGTGATGGGTGAGTGTTGATTGATATAAATCATAGTCCTTTTCATCTTATAGAATATAAGTACTAGAAAGGTATTTGTTTCTACCTAATCCACATTTCACATAAACAATTATTATTATATTTATTACCTCAACTAAGAAGTCTCTTTAATGGGAATGGATCACCTAAATGTTGGTGGGGGATGGGCAGTATCTTTACAGAATGGTTATTATTGAGTTGGTTCTTCTCTTTTCATCCCCTCATAATAATTGCTATAAAATCATTCTTTTAATAAAAATTTTCTTTAATAGGAATCTAGTCATGATTTTATATCATCCATTTCTTATATTTTTTCACCTTTTATTTTTTTCTCAAAATATGTTCTGGGTGTCACCACAAAACTCGTACCTCTGAGGAAGCCATACTATTTTCGCCGCTTTAAGTCAACTAATAGTTTGTGTTCATCAAGTTCAGGTTTTGTTGATTCATGTGTCTAATTCAGATGTAAAATATTTTAAATTATGTAATCATTTTATTGTTAAAGGGATTTGATGAAAAGAAATTATTATTTCATACTAACACATATTTTCCTCACTTTTGTGGGTTTTCATCTATTAGTATCCCATATTTATTTATATGTGCTTCCATCAATAGAACATGAAATGGGATGGAAGTGTATTTGGATTTGGATTCATAAATATTCATATAAATAGAGGAATATAATTATGTTGTTGTTTCATTTCATCAAAAATTATTACGATAGATTTAATATATATTCCAATTTTTATTCTAGTAAAGCAAACCACATCCTTGTTTTATAATTGGGGTACGTTGGTTTTCTACCCATTCATTATTTTCACTACTCAATTAATATATCATTAATAAAAAATTCTTAATCAATGCGATGAATACACATATTGTGAAAAAATGTATTACTAGCCATAATTTACTTGAAAAGAAATCTCTTCACGATGGAAAGTAAATTCATTCCACGCTTATTGGCTTATGAGGTGTGAAAACATAAGAGATGGGTGTGGGTTTATTTTCCACTCAACATCCTTAAAATGAAATCTCATTATAATTGTGAAAAAATATCTATGAATCCTTTCGGAAATCATTAATACATATTTCTTATGGGTTTTATATTATATAAATGCACACAACAGGGGATGATGAAGAGTAATACAATGTTACATTATTTTATTTTTTAGTTAAATAAATAAAGGATATCATAATGTTATAGTAATCTATTCCGCACTTTTTTCAATGATAATGGTAACAATATGGTTTCAGGAACCTATATAAAATGGAATTTGATGTCGAGTGATGATCCTAATGTTACTACTAAACAAGGCCTTGTTGGGATCAACAAGTTGGCCGAATGCATTCCATCCGACGTCGAATTTGATACCTTTTCTGTTCACCACAATAATTTTGGCTAACAATGTTACACTACAACCCTCCTTTTTTCTACAGCATTTGATCATCATCACCAACCATTTCCTCATATTCAACATCTTCAATTTATTGTTCCTCTATATTGGTAGAATCAATGTGTGTAAAATTCTATTGTTCATATACACCAGGAGCACCAACATGTTGAGAAACCTATTGATCCCCAGGATTGGGAGCATCATCACATGTAGAAGTCATTACATATATAAGTGGTTTAATGTTTAATAATTATTATATAAATTATTCTAAAGACATATAATAACATGAGGTAATACAGTTTATATTACAAATGGTATATAACACAATTATTTAACTCTATTTTTAAAGGGTGAATGTATTTTACCCAATTATCAGGTATTTAAATCCCTTAGTTGTGGCCTCCTATAACCTATAAAGCCCTATCTACATTGGTATTGCTATGAAATTATTATGAAATCTCAACAAAAGGGTCAAAATATTTTGAATTTCTATCAGACCCATCAGTTTTTTGTGGTGGATAATAGAACCATTTATCACTTTTAGACGGTGGGATCTGGAACATAAAATAATTGTGCCACCTGTGATTCCCTTATAAAAAGTTCTTCTATGTACCCTTCATTACTAAAATACTCTTTCACGAATCCAAATTAATCTATTTTAATCACACTCTTGTTATAAACCCATTTGCATTGTAAAATCAACACTTGGAATGTTTTATAATACAAATCGCAAAATTATTTGATGATGCCAAATTGTGACATATTTTCATAAATTTTATTTCTATCCTAAATACCAAAAACATTCATTTCTCTAGCCACAAATGTGTCTACACTATTTTTCATGGCATTGGCTTCATCATGATCATTTGTATAGAACATATAACTATTAATTATATATCCAAAGTATGATAATACATACACCATTGGTCCCCCGAATATCCATCAAATTAGTTATGAAATTGAATCCATATTATCAACCAACTCTTTTAAAAATAATATCTAAAAACAATCCAATAAACTGCTAATTATGTGTGTTTTATATCTAGATTTCATCCCTTGATGGATTCAAATTCCTATGAATTTACTTGTGGGTTTCAATATATAGGGAAACCTCTAAACTATTATTAAATACATAAAGATGGGAATATTCTTGATCTATAATATTGATTGTGACACCATATCCCCCACAAATTCCTTAACCCACTATTCACCTAGTGTGATGAGACATTAGAAGAGCAATTCATTCCACACTGGATGGATAGTTGGTATAGAATTCAATGATTTCCTCAAAAAAAATATTCCACTACAATATGACCCTCTGGACAAATTTGATTTTTGATATTCCTTTTCAAAATCCACATATATTGTTCAGTTGTGTACATCCATATATAATGTACAATACCACATGATCCAATATCTCTCACCAAGTGAACCATCAAGTGAACCATCATATCAAATAATGATGGAAAGAAGAACATTTCCAATTCACTTAATTGGATGTAAATTCCTTTTTCCGTTGTTATTAATTTCACCGAGTCTATAACATTTTTGTATATATTTTTGAAAAAAAACCTAGATTGTTTAATGTATAATGGATATTCTTGGAAAAAATCAACCTAATGATACATGAATTAGATCTTGAATCAAAGCATGAAAACATGTAATTTCAGACACTTTAACTTTAAATAAGTCACTGAAACGATATTCTTGTTCTTCAATGAATACACCTATAGAACCATTACATCATTCAATAAGTATTAAATAGATATACCCCCTTCATTGAATGAGTGAAAGAATTTGGAGGTAGAAAGTGCCATTTTTCACCCTTTACTAGTGCTAGCTCTTCTCATATTTCCAAGTCATCCTTGATCACACTATCATTAATTCCATCATTTATTTTTTCAAGTGTAATTATTAATGTTCCAAATAAAA
Source organism: Viscum album (assembly GCA_963277665.1). Classification (NCBI taxonomy): domain Eukaryota; kingdom Viridiplantae; phylum Streptophyta; class Magnoliopsida; order Santalales; family Viscaceae; genus Viscum; species Viscum album. The sequence continues at coordinate 508,421,510 of OY728146.1, forward strand.
TATTACATAATGTTTTTTCATGATTCATAACATCATGAAAATCTTTGACGTACAAAAAAATCCATTATGGAAATTCAAAAAAAATCTTTTCCGATCTATTTTTAATAATGTTTTTTGAAAATTGTTTACCAAAAGTAATTTCAACATATTTTACTATCTCAAAAAGTTGATCACCTATTATTGGAGAAGGTGCTACAAGTTATTCTAAACATCCATCAAATGATATCATCCAATAATGGTACTATTGTCTGTAGGGTATAAATCTGTGATGTCCTATAAACACATTCTTTGATGAATGTTTCATCCTAATTGAATATGTACCTTGTTTGCAAATGGGAACCCTTCAGTTTCATTAAATCTATATCTTGAAAATTTTATTTAGGAATAAATTTCATTTATCATCTCGTACAACATGGTTCTCAACATGAGATTTTCATTTTTCTAAAAATCATAAAACATAACACCAGAATCCAAAAAAAATTAAAATCATTGATTAATGGATCCATATAAACATCAATGTCGTTAACTTCTTATGTTGGTCCTGATTTAATAATAGATATCATGATGAATTTTTATTTCACGCATAACCATGGTGGAAGGTAATAATTTACCAACATAACCATCCATGTACTATGAGTACTTCTTTTAAAGCCAAAAGTACTTACTCCATCTGTAGATAACACAAGATGATAGTTTTTCGACTCATTTACAAAATTACAATACTCATGATCAATTCTCTTCAACTGAGGGGATTATGTTGGGTGATGAAGTTTAGCATCATTATTTATTGTATTTGGGTGCCATGTAAACTTCATTGAAGTCTCATAAATCTTATATAGGTGCCCAATCCTTGAAATGATTTGAAAGTATCATACAACTTTCATAGAACCCAATTCAACTATTTTCTATCGAGAGTTACCACACTTTGGGAAATCATTAGGTGATTTTTGGTCCCCAAGAAATAGTATATGGATATGTATGTATTATTTCGAAGATCATACTGATTGAATATAGAATTAATTTAGTGTATTATGTTCTTCTAGGGAGTTCATTATCTTCTGGGAGCATATCATTCAAGAGTTCAAGAAGTGTTGTAAAATTGGATTCACTGTATCAATTTTCTGCTTTCAAATAATAAAACATCAATATGGTAGAAAATTCTATATATTTATTGCAACCATCATATAGTTACATGTTTTAACAACTCTTTAAATTCTAAAAATATTTTTTACAAATGAGAAATTATTCTTCAACATTCATTGTAATCTCCTCAAGACGTTCTCAATCGTCATTAACACATTTAATCACATCTTTGATACAGTCTTCATCATTGTCCACATGTATAATCATATCATATGATCCATAAATCATAGTGTTATCCATTTCACTAGCAACATTCACTTATTCCTTGTGTCTATTCTAACATTTAAAACATGGATCAATTTCAGGACATATCAAGTGTTCTTTTAACTAATCTATAGTAATTAGTCTTCAATAACATTAGTTTAAACACAAACCAAGAATTTTGAAAAGGATCATATGCATGATATTTTGGAAACATGATAAACCCTTTTAACCCATCTTCATAATCTTTTGTCATATGATTGTAACTCATCCAGTCTATATTCATATACATCATATTTGTTTCGGTAACATTAATATTTAACAAAATAAATACACAAAATATGTTCAATTAAAGATAGTTCGCATGAATATATAGAAAGAAAATAGAAAGATTGAAAATTTTTTTATCATCCCACATGATCAAAAACAAAAACTTATTGAAGGAAACATATAAATATAATGGATGAGGTTTCACTTTTAAAAACTATTTTTAACCTCATATTTTTTATGATCAAAACCTTTTTTGTATGAGTGTAAATGAAGTGTAGAATCATATTTAAATTATTAAAACCCAATTAAATACAACTAATGAATGTAATAATAGAAAAAAACTACATTATTTTAAAACCCATTTCATAATATAAAATGTGGATATTGAATATGATAAGGGTTTCACAAATAAAAAAATAAATTATTATATTTTTAAAAATATTTCCAACACTAATAGTAAATTTTTGAATGTATAAAATTATTAAACTATTGATAAATTGAAATAATAGCTATAATAGTATAAATTAAAAATCTATATATATTTATATTAGTATATAAAATTATAGACGCCTATAGAAGTATTAATTTGATATAATTCTTAAAATAATATATATTTTTAAGTAATATACATAATCTATAAATTTATATTAATTTATAAAGTTATATAAAAGTATATATATGTAATAAAAGTATAAATAATTTATATAAGTATATATTTTTACCGATTTATAAAAGTATAAACATTTAATATATAAAAGTATAAAAATTTAATATATAAAAGTAAAATTTATGAATGTATAAAATTATAAAATTATTCAGTTTTAGTCCATTGATGAAATAATTGATTAAGATTTTATGGATGATAAAAAAAAATCTACATGTAACTTATGAGACTCATGATGTTTCATTTATAGGTACTAATGGATTAAAACTACTTTAAAAAAATCACTCTCTATTTTTTAGTGAGTAGTTTGTAAAAATATTTGGGTAAAAATGATTCCTCAAACACCTCACATTTCATACTATAAACAACTTTATTTTTTCTAATATTCATAATAAACAAGCACCTTCTATCTACTTCACCTTACAAATTCTAAATGGCTATCCATTTCTTCACAGACTAGATAATCAATTGAACTGAAATGGTTAGAGTTCATTTCCTCATGAATTAATCATTGTTGAGTTGTTTCATCCTAAGCATGTTTGGGAGTTTGAAAGGGTTGATATTATTATTCATTTTATGAGAATGTTGAGTAAGTATTAATATAAAAATTTCACTCCATATATCTTCCCATTTGTGTTCATATTAGGGAATTCACCTCATTGTACATCCCTCCCATTATTATATTAGTTTTTCCTGGATCCATCCCATTCAAAAAAAAAATTTGGAATTCTGTGTAATAAAAAATAATATCTCCTAAGATGTCTCTTGAAAAGTATTTTTTCTAAAATTAATATTTCATATGATTCCCTATAGAAAGGGGAAACAAAAGAAGGATGGATATAAAATTATTAGAAAGGGAGGGAATATAAATGGATCATAATTTGGTTAGCTAAAAATAAAATGAGAAAAATATTAGGGAAGAAATAAAATATTAAAATTAAAATGGAATAATAAAATATTTCCATAAATAATTAAAGAATAACATATAACCTGAAGACATAAAAATATTCCCTAAAATAAGAATTTAAATATATATGACAATAATTATTATCCAAGGAGCAGTACATAAACATATGGAATAGCTATTAAATGTGGCATAGATACTCTGGAACATACTTAATCATAGAAAATCATAGAATATTCCATTTTTATATAAAAATACCATCATAAAAACTCCTTATGATATTTATCCTTTAGATATAGAGGGGAAAACTATCATTAAATCATAATCAAAGTTTTCATATATTTTTTTTGAGAATTGTCAAAGAAAATAATGTTATGACTATCTTTCCAAAATAATTTCTGAGATCCTGATGAAAAGAAGTATATATAATTTATAAATATGAATATATTTTAAATATATATACATAATTTATAAATTTATATAAATTTATTAAACTATATAAAAGTATATATATGTTAAAAAATTATAAATAATTTATATAAGTACATAGTTGTAGAAATTTATAAAATTATAAAATTATAATATATAAAATTAAAATTTAAGAAAGTATAAATGTATAAAATTTATAATGAATAAAACTATAATTTTGTACTAATTTATTAATCTATATAACTATAAAATTATAAATAATTAATAAATTTTAGTATTAAAACCATATATGTAAATTAGGATATACTATAAAATTTATAAAATTATGTAAATTTATAAATGAATATAACAGAAAAACTATAAATATTTAATAAAAATTATTATTCAGTTAAATTAGTATAATATTATATAATATAAAATTTATAAAATTATACAAATTTTAAAATGTATAAAACTATAAAATAATAAACTTTAAAAACTTTGAATTTGACAAAATACATTTTCATGCCATGCATTTTTAGCACTTCCTATAATATTTTTAAAAAAATATCTAATAGAGGGTCAATGGATTAATTATTAATGTTTTTCTTTATTGAATTCATATAAAAGATACTTTAATATTAAATTATTTTTTCTTTCAAATTGTGGGATAAAATTTAGTCTCAAAGTCATGTGTATTTTCCCGCGCCATAGGACACGGTTAACAAAAAATGGGTAGGACCATATTTATAGCATAAAAAACTAGACATGAAGTGGATATGGTCCAACAGACCACTGTCAAAGACCATAAACTATCACCAAAAAAATAAAATAATCAATCATTGAACTATGAGATGAAAAATAAACCCTCTACAACTATAAACTTGACTTGAACCACCGAAATGAAAAAGGAGGTCACACTAGGTGGATGCAAATGAATTGATGTCTGCTGTGAAAAGAATGAGTGACACTACATAGGGGTACAACTTTGTGCGAGCATGGAGTTCAGGTGTGTGGGATATGATTTTCACAACATACATTCTATGGGAGTCCAAGAAAGAGGTGATGATGTCAGGTTTCTCTGGTTTACTGTGTACTATATGTAAAGGGATGGAGGACGGTGCTATTGCGATGCACTTAGGGTGGTGATTCAAAAAAAGAGTTTTAGGCATACCTTAGATCGATTCATCTTGAATATAAACAAATGATGGCGGTGGTGGCGGTGGTGGCAGTGGAAGCAGATTTACCATTCCGCGAATGCTTGAGGGGTGAGTGGAAAATGGGTTCTATTAGGGTTCAACATATAAAACACGTAAGGATTTTATCAATGCATTCCAAAAACTATAGATAATAGTTAGTATAATCAGTACTTAAAAAGGAAATACTAATAAAAGTATAATATTAATAATTTATTAACATAATTATATATATTTATAAAAATATATTTATAATAAAGAAATATTTTCTTATTTGTAATTATATATATAATAAATATATTTTTAAATATATATATATATAATAATGTAAATATTTGTGTATATTTAAATGTATTTTTATATATTTATTAAGATATTTATATAATTATATATTTTTATAAAATTATTAATATTTTTAGTATAATTTTATAATTATTTAAATATGTATATATTTATTTATAATTAAAATCATAAATATTTATTTATTTATATAATTATATAATTAAAAGAAATATTTTTATTATAATTTTTTAATTATTTATATATATATATTAAATATATTTTTTATAATATTAGGATAACATAAATATATATTTATTTGTTTATAGTTATAATTACAAATATATATATATATATATATGTATAAATATTTAATTATTTAAATAATTATAAAATGATAATAAATATATATATTATATTTATAATTTTGTAATTATATAAAAAAATATATACCAAGACAGCATGACCCATTGGTATTAGCTCATTATCCCACAATTTATCGAAAAAAATGTGTATAATTAAACAAGGGTAGAGGGCATGTGAAAATAGTGTCAAAACACTAGCACAAAAAAATTAGTCAGTTGCCCATGAGTTTGTAGAATGTAAATCATCTATTTGAATATGATCAGCCACCACCCCTCCCTCTTTGATGGTGACCCTTCTTCCAGGTTTTGGACCTTTTCCATGTCTTCTCATCATCAATTGTGATTTCATCATGTGAAGTGGTCTTCTCAATAGTCGGAGGGTCCTATTCACCTTTCAGACTTGGATTAGGCTTGATCATTACATTAATAGTATCAGTTTTTTATGATTTCCCTTTTATAAGTGATGCATCCAATGATATATGAATTTAAATGCTAATGAGATATCATGGGGGATTCCTTTTCCCTCACCATCGGAATAGGTATAGAGTGTGTTGATAATTACATTACCCTTCTCACAAAATTATCATGTTATAAAATTGTAATGATTCATACGTATATAAATCCTTTTTCACCAACAACTCTATCTTAATATAGAATAGAAATTGATGAAGAGATAAGTGTAGATGCAAAATGCTTCCAATATCTTTGATATGATACAGATGCAAATGGATAATACCTCATACTTCTTGATAACAGAATATGATTTATGATAATTAAACTAAATGTTTACAAACATTCTATTGGAGTTGGTTCCCTATATCCAACTTATTTATACTTTATGATAACCTTTTTTCATAATTTTAAATATTAATAAACTTCTTATCACATCATGATTGTTCTTCTGTGTAACATAGTATGTGACAATGTCTGGATATTAGATATCTCATTGAAAGGTCATAACAATTTCCTCATATGGTGAGAACCCAGAATTATCATGACATTATTTTAAATATATATTTTATAGCCATATGATATCATTTTAGGGACACAAATGATATAATATATCATGGTGGAGACTCATAACATTTTGATGCTCCTTTCTATGTTGTACACCCTTAGTAATGTCCATTGTAGGATATTATGAGAATGAGACCCGCCAGTTGAAAATCCACATTTATATGTGTTATTGGATGTTCTTTTATGAGGACATGTGTATTGATCTTTATACACTAAGTCTATTATTAATTATTATTATAAGTCCCCTAATTTGATGCCTAGAAGAAAACATTGACGACATATGTTCGTTGGGAGTAAGAATACATTAGGTTCATAATGAGTAATATTTCATTAATGAATAATGAAATAAATGATTTTTCCCTTCCATTATTTAATAGAATATTATATCTCAAGAACATTCATGTATATGATATAACCTAAATAAATATATGGTCATGGTTTTCTATAGGACTGTTCGATTTTCAGAAAGTCAATGAAAGAGTCATCGAGCATATAGGTTGATGGCACCAGCATGCAACCTACTAGATTAGAGATATCATAATAATTAGAATATATTACAGAATAAGCATCCATATGTGGTATCATGTCTTTGTGTCATTAAATTATTTCTCAATGGGTGTCTTTACGTGTAGCAAGATGTTATCCTTGGTCTTAGGGTACTTCGCCTAATACCACTGAGAAAGATGAATAGAGGGCCACAGACTAAGTGTATCAAGAATCATAGTCAAATAATATATTATTAGTTATTATTTAACAAGTTGAATAAATATTATTACCACACATGGTAGAATAATTAAAAATTTATTCTTGACTGTATATATTCTATCATAAGTTATATGAGAGAATATTATGTGAGTGGAATAATTAATAAATATTAATTTTCTATTGAGTCAATAAAATATTTATTTATTTACTAAAAGATAATGATGTAACATACTAGACCAGGATTCCACTCAATTTTTCTTTAATCCTAGATGGCTACATGGCCTCATGTGCATCTCCCTAATCACCAGAGGCTAGCAGCTAATAGTAACGGCCTAGGGTGTGATCATGGGGATACTATTTCTTCATTACCATAGTGTATCATAGCAGATTAGCAATAACAGTCAATAGAAAAATTAGATATAACATTCATACAATAGATATGTCAGGATATGAGTATATAAACTATGCTAGAAGGGTTATACAGAAGATGGTGATACATTTCATGTTTCTACATAGCATCCAAAACAAGTGTATAGATAGCATGTATAACTCATACATAAAATTATCAAAAATACCAAAAAAGAACTATCTCTAGCAAGCATCAGGAGCCTTAGCTCAGTCCCATGCTCCCCAAATCCAAGGCATCACACAATATCAAGCATAAAGCTTTGGATTCTTTCCTTATCCATACATGTATCCATATAGTCTTTTCAGGTACTCAATAGCAGACTGAACATGGTGTGTGATACAATCCCTGTAGGTGGCCAACCAACAGTCTATAACAAATTATGGTTTTTGAATTTGACAAGATAAAGTTTTATGAAATTTATATCATAGTTAATTAGTAATAAAAACTAATGTTCCCAAGGATTATATACTAAAAAATCATGTGACATTGTATATCCATACCAAGATCCTTGCAAAACCAGTGTCAGGATCTTTGGACAAGGAAACATCAAGAATAAAGAAATAAACATCCTGGCCTCACCATATATGCAATATATCATATCACCCATGTCCATGTTTTATAAACATTATGTCATTTATAACATGTCCAAGTTGTATAACTAAATGATTCACATATACCACGATCGATCCATATAATCATGCAAGTCGCATTTACCACGGTTGTGCTGTATTATCAAAAGTGTGAGACCACACACGGTTGGATACAAGTTATAGTGGACCAAGGCGTACCCATGGAGTTATAGGAGCATGTTTGTGGAAACTCAGTTAGGCTTTAATTGGGGTCGAAGGATCATGTCATCAGACCAAGTCCACTGCGATCCAAACAAACTAGAACCAAGTGATACCATGTCCCAAGGTATCCCAAGGAATCATGACCCAAGGAGCAATCTAATCCAGGGTTTCTACTACTGCTATAAATATCATAGTAATATTCAAGACATATAATGGAGTTTAGATACAAGGTATACCCAACAAGGAATCCACTACCATCCTAATTCATCAATCATAATCATTGGAGTCCCAGGAGTACACCCACTCATATTACAATTCACATTTCAAAAATTAAATTGTCTAATATTATGTATCATATGGAAAATGATGAAGAACATATCATAATCAATCAATTCAGGTCAAATAATTTATATAAGAGATTACTCATAGTAGGTAAGCACAAAAACTCACCCCATGGGTGGTTTAGCAAAGGTAAAATCAAAGGCACACCCTATGGTTGAACCTGGTTGGGACAACAACCTCTAAAAAGTCTCAAGGTAACTAAATGTAATTTCTAACATGTAAAATTATATTTAATTTAATTATTAAATTAAATTTTGGGGCCATGAAAAAATGTTTGGATGGATGCATAATAACCAATATCTCTATACAACCCAGAACTACTTGGAAAAAGTATAAACCACTTGCCATAGGTCAATAGTAGAGTGGTCATCCAGAATCATCTTCTACTATTACTTATATTAGAATAAAAAATAGATGAAGAACATGGAAATAGGGAAAATTCTATTTCAACTAAATAACTTCATCGATCCAATTTTAAACGAAGAATGGGACAAAAGGGACTAAGTACTCACCGATGCAGATCCAATGAAATGATCAGTGCTAGATTTAGAGATCGTATATAGAAACAAGATGTACATGTAGAACCATCATTCTACTATCAAGGATATGAGTTAGATTGTCCTTAAATGACACATCTACTTTTATCTCATCCTCATTGGTCTAAAATGAATTAGGTGGGTTCGAATGATAATGGTGTTGCTGAGATACATGAAAAACAACATGCATTGCTTGGTACCTCTTAGGTAACTACAACTGATAGGCTATCATCTCGGATCTCTATATAATATCGAACTATCTAACATATCATGGTGATATATTACATTATATCCTAATCCATTTGTGTCCCAATATCAGTGAAACATGTAAAAATACATGATCCCCAAACTCAAACTCTAGAGTTCATCTACGGAAATCGACGTAAGATTTCTATTATGACTGTACAACAGCCATCAACTTTCTGATCAACTGGACTAGGTCAGAAGTCTCTTTCATGAGATGTGGCCCCACTAAAACTGCATCAACTTCCCCTAATCAGTACAATGTTGATTGACATGACCTACCATACAAATCCTTATTAGGATCCATCTGTATAGTCTATTGATAACCATTATTATATGTGAACTCCTCCAGGTGTTTTTGCCTTTCCCAAGAGCCCCAAAAATCCATAATTCATGCTCATAGAATTTCTTCAATCACATATATCATACCCTCTCACTAACCATTAGTCTGAGGGCAGAATATTGTGCTCAAAATCACCTGTGTTCCCAAAACCCTTGGAAAATGTTTCCAAAAATGAGAAATAAACATGGAATCCCTAACTGAAATGATCTAATGATGGTCCACGTGATGTCATACTATATAAAGGATATAAAACCTCCCAATATCATCCACAATAAAGGTATTCCTAGTCCACCGGAAATGAATAACATTCTTGATCCATTCAACAACATCCCACACAACATCACTAACTTGAGGAAAACTCAATAAACATGTCACGAAATCCATTGCGACATCATTCCATTTCCATTTGGGAATAGGTAACTACTATAAATGTAAAATAGGTCACTAATTTTCCCTCTTCACCTTCTGATAGGTGAAACACCTCATAACAAAACCTGCCACATCACATTTTATATCTGACCACTAGTACTAATGAAAGAATTCACGGTACATCTTGGTGATATCAGGGTGCACTTCCCAAACTGATGCATGAAACTCCTACCCTAACACCTCATGTAGGTCTACTGGAACCCAAAAAAATGGATATGTAGGATCTCATCCATTCATATGGTCTAACTAGGAGGCGGGTCTTCACCTGATATACTCTCTTGTATGATTGTGCCCTTTGAATACGATAGCTTCATCATCATCAATATATTCAGTAGGGAAGTGGTCAAAACTAAATAAGAAAGAAAAACATCACCACGACTTCCGTACAACTCCAAGTGCATCTCATTTAATAAAGTCATTAGTTTCCACATGCTACTGGCATATTGGAATTCCTGTATCTAATTTCTCTTTCTTAGTGCATCAGCTACTACATTTCCCTTTTCAGGCATATATGAAAGCATGTACAACTATAGAAATCCCAAGGTCATATGCATTGAAAATATACACTTGAGGATTTTGTGCGTATGTACACACCACATAAATCTCTCCCGGTAAATAATATATCCAACAGTTAAAAGCATGAACAACTATAGCAATCCCAAGGTCATGTGCTAGGTAGTTATTCTTCTGTGGCCTCAATTGCCAAGACCCATACACCACCACATTATCTCCCTATATTACCACTTCTCCTAGATCAATACCTAATTCATCACAATACACCGTATATACTATTCCCATCTCTGGAAGAATAAGTATCAATGATGAAGTCAATATTATTTTAGCCCTTGAAAGGCTATCTCGCAGGCATATTCCCATACAAACATCACACCCTTATTAGTAACTTCCTTAAAATCTATTTCTAATTATGATAATTCTTGTATGAATTTCTAGAAATATTTAGTTATCCCCATGTAACTATATATTTTAAAGACATTTTGAGGATTCTGTGTGGAAGCTACATCTCTCACATTCTCTGGGTCAACTGATACTCATTTCATTTAGATAATCTGACCCAAAAAGTGAAAAATAGGCATCCCAAAGTGAAACATTATGAGATTATAAAATAAATAATGATCCCTTGGTGTATCAAAAATTTTCTGAATATCTTTATCATGGTCATGTCAATTGTGAGAATACACTAAGAAATCATCCATGAAAACCACCAGAAACGAATCTAGATAAGTATGGAAAACTCATATCATCAGCACCATGAAAACTATTGTCATGTTCGTTTGACTGAATGTAATAACTTTTACCTTGTATAATCCATACATTATATGTACAGTGGAACAAGGAATGTCATCAATTTGAACACATACCTGGTGGTATCCTAGCCCCAAATCAAGTTTCTAAAACACCTGATCTCCTTGAAGATAATAAAATAGGACATATATCTATGGAAATGGGTCTTGGTTCTTAACTATTAGGTGTTTCAATTAGGGTTAATCCATTCATAGTGTAAGGTTATCATTCTCCTTTTTTGCAAAAAATACCAAATAACCCCATAGAGATGTATTTGGTAGAATAAACCCATTCACCTCTAAATCTTCAAGATGCCTCTTGAGATCCTGTAATTCAATCATAGCCATCCTATGAAGCAGAATGGATACTAGTGAACCTCCTAGAACTAGCTAGGTGGAGAAATCCTCTTATCTCTCATGTGGTAAACCAAAATATTTTTTTGGGAAAATTTCCTTGAAATGATCAACCTTTAGAGGAATGTATTATTAGAAGGCTCCCTAATCATCCAGATAAAAACTCATATTCTGGGATATCATTCCACCCATCCCACAATGCTCTAGTCAATCTCAGATAAACTGGACATCCCATTCACCCTTTTGAAAATAAACTCTACCCTCTGGTGATGTGAAAGCCACCTTCTGATGATATAAATCAATGAAGTATCGCTAAAAACTATCCATTCAATTCTGTGTATGAATTCAAAACCATTCATCTTGAAGACATAAATATTCTAGATGATTTGACATCCACCAAACTCAAGGGTAAACTCTTTGAACTAGCATACACATTCTATCTTGATCCCCAACAGAGTATGATGTGTCATGATGCCCTTTTAAAAATATATGGCACTACCAAGGCTCTCCAACCCATTTACATATATAATAAGAAGTTATACACCTATATTAAAAAGAGAAGATTCAAGAGTAAAGGATACTAATAACATACCTCTCAACATAGATGATCTGAATCCCTTCTCATTGGGGGTTGGCAATATAGAATAGATTTGGCATGAACCACGGTCATGTGACACAAACTCTCTACCCGGAGTAATCACGCTATGTTTTCAGGATAGAATGGGTTCTTGGAAGCCTTATCCATGACCATCAACACCTCTACCAGAACCATAGTTATGGATCCATACCCCTTCCAGATATGGACTTTGGAAACCTTCTCCCAAACTTGGTTTCAAATAAGTCCCCCTACCACTCACCGTAGGAAGGATGGTCCTGCCGAAATGTTGCACATGGCCCATCCTTACCCAAACATGGCACTCAACTGGGTCACAATCACAAGGGTTCCTTACATGTCTTTATATTACACACTGATGACATAACACTAAGCTAACAGTACTCACATCCTTCTTGGTAGTCATGTCATGAGGATCCTAAAAACATTTCTGCCTCGTAGTGGAAGTCAAACTACTGGGTCAAGAGACTACAATGATCTACTCTATTCCCCCAGCATCCCTTAGGTTATGCTCTGTAATTAGTGTCTTATTTACTATTTATGTAATAGTAATCAGCATGATAATTTTATACTGATATTGAAAATCAATCTGAATACCTTCTTAAAAGAAACATTCCATCAATTACTTGTCTGAAAGATAAATAGGTGAATAACACTACATATTTGTAAAGTGTGATGAGTACTCCATAACCATCATCGCACCCCACTCAATGAAGGATCCCAGAACACCCTGAGAGGGGTGGGGTGAATCAGGTTGTAACTCTTTCTTCAAAAGTGATGAATCTAGTTACCACTTTGGAAGTAATGTATTAAAACTGTCTTTTGTGAATGAGCAGTAAACAATAAATCCCATGCAAAGAGTCAACACATCAATTTCATAGATCCATTTACAGATTCAAGGAAGAATCCAATTCATTGAATATTCAATTCTATGAAGATATAAAATAAATTTTTTTCATTAAAAATGGATATGATCTATCTTTTTATAAGATTTTTAGTGATAATGAAATCATTAACCTGTAGAATATATTGATGAAAAATTACTTATTAGAAATGAAATACCAATCTTATAGTTTGTTAAGGACTAGTTAAACAAGTTTTTCTCATTGAAGGAATTAGGTGAAGATGCCTATTTTCATGGGATAATGAACATTCATTATAGATACAAGTGGTTTCTTGGACAATGTTAAAGTACATACATTGACCAGATACTATATAGATTATTTATTGAACAATACAAGATTGTATTAGATCCATTTCACATGGTTTACATCTTTATAAAAAAAATTGTCTTTATAAACAACTTGAGAATGAGATAATGAGAAATATACCATACTCTTCATTGATAGGATCAATCATGTATGTCAAATTATGAAATATAATTGATGTTTCTTATTCATTTAGCATGGTAAGAACGTATCATGTTGATATAGGAAACAACATTTGTCTATTGTTAAGGTTATCCTCAAGTATATGAGAAGAAATAAGGATATGTTTTGGGTGAATAGAGGAGAGGTAGAACATAGCATCAGCGGTTATACTGATTCTTGTTTTCAAACAGACCAAAATGATCAGAAGTTATAGTCATGTTATGCTTCATGTCTCAATGGAGAATACTTAAGATGGATGAGTTCAAAGAAGATTGTTGTTGCTAATTATACAGTGGAGTCTGAGTATATAGAAGTGTCTGATGTAACCAAGGAATATATCTAGATTCAAAATACTATTTAATAAATTGATGTGGTACCTAGTAGTAAAGAACCTATCACACTATATTGTAATAATAATGCAGTGTTGACAATTGAAAAAGTTTCAAGTTCACTCCAACAGACAAATAATATACTCCAAAAAGTATAAACACTTGGGTGATTTTATAAAAGGGTTTATGTTTTAGTAAACAAAGTTCCCACAGAAGAAAATGTGGTAGAGACCTTGACTAAAAGCCTATCTAAGCGGACGCATGAGTATCATTTGAGAGCTAGTGGACTGAAGGTTGTTAGTTGTTGTCTCTTGTGAAAGTTTGTGTATATTAGAGTTGGTTCCCTACAAAAACATCAATATACTTTAAGATAACCTATTTTCATAGTTTTTAATATTAATAAACTCAGGATCTCTTCATGACTATTATTCAGTGTAACATAGTAAGTGATAATGTCCTTAGAGTAGTCAACGTATTGAAAGGTCATAGTAGTTCCCCACTATGATAAGAATATTAAAGTGCCATGATAGTATTCTTAAATATTATTCAATAGACAAATGAAATCATTTTAGGGAAACAAATGATACAGGCTATCAATGGTGGAATCTTGTAGGACTTTGATGAACCTTCTCATAGTGCACACCCTTGGTAATATCTTGTGTAGGATATTATGAGAATGAGACCAAGCAGTGGAAAACACACCTTTGTATGTATCAATGGATGTTCCTATCTATTGATGTGTGTATTGATTCTTATGATTTAATATTATTATTAATTAGTATTATAATTTTCTAACTTTTATTTAATCCTGAAAACTGTGATGAAATATATTCATGGCGAGGTTGGATAAGGTGGGTGCATCGTCGATAATATTGAATAAATGAATAATTCAAGTAAGGATTTTTACCTAATGTTATTTAACAGAAGTTGGTATCTTAGGACATTTTTGGAAATTATATATCTCAAATAAATCCATGTTTGTGGTTTTCTATAGGCATGTTCGACTTTCATAATGTCAAAGAAAGTGACATCAAACACATTGGTTGATGGAACTGACATAAAAACTGCTTGATTAGAGATATCCTGAGGGATTATATTACATAATAAGCCTCCATATTAGGTATCATGTCATTGTGGAATTAATATATTTTTCCATGGGTTCCATGTTGTGCTACTATATTCTAATCTTTGACTTTTGGCACATTCTCCAAATGTTACTGAGAAAGAGGTCTATTGGGTCACACACTAAGTGTATCAAAAATCACATTAAAATGATATATTATAATTTATTATTTTAAAAAACATGAATAAATATAATTACCACACATGGTTTAATAATTATTCATGTATTCCTGATCACATATATTCTGTCACCAGTTATTTGAGAGAATATTTTATGAGCAGAATATATAATAAATATTTTATTTATAATTAGTGAATATAATGTTTATTGATTTCATAGTGAATAATGACGTTATTTTTATTTATTAAATATATAGTCATTATTAAAATATCAATATATATTGTAGAGGAATGTAAAACCAAGTTTTCAGGTCATGTGAGAAAAAATATATGTTGAATATTATTTGATTAAATATTTAATTTAACTCACAAGTTAAGAACATTTCAAGTAAATAATAAGAATAATATAATTATTATTTTATACATGGAGTTCCATAAGGGTTTAAATAAATATTAAATTACACTTATGAAAATATTAATTTCTAAACCTGGAGTTATATAAATCCAATTATTTTATTATCCAAGGGAGCTAATTCATTTGTTGTGTTTTGCATAATGAATCCTAAGAATCCTCCCAAATACCAAGAGAGATCCTTTCTCCATGAACGTTAGTATGAATAGAGAGAGATTTTCCTTCACCTCTCACTATATGGTCTTGAAATATCAAGGAGAATACTTTAGATGTGATTCTCATGGCTATCAAAGGAGAGAGACGCGAGCGATGTGATTTTTTGTGCAAGTACCCAGATATTCCTATGACAACATTCATAAATTTTTGAAGCTTGTACGGATCATAACTAGAGGGAATATTCTCTTGATTCCAAAATTACATATGGATCATTTTTCTAAAGTATCAAAACAATACAAATGAATTTTCATGGTTTCCAATATCTCACTTTTTATTTTTACGAAAATTAATGTCAAATTTAAATAAAAAAGACACACTTACAGTTATACTAGTCACATCATGCATCATATTGAGGTTGGGTTGATTCATACACATTATAAATGATTTATAAATCATTTTCCTAAAGTATGAAAGCAATATCTATGTGTTGTATTGGTTTTTAGTATGTAACTTGTTCTTTTTTCTAAAATTATTGTCAATTTTAAACAAATAGTCACAAATGGGATTATATTTGCCAAATCGTGCATCAGATTGAGGTGAATCTAATTCCTTCACTTGAAAAAGGACTTATAGATTATTTTAATAATGTATTAAAAAATATGGATGTTTTTCTCATTTTTGAGTATGTCGTTTTTCTTGTTCCCTAGGATTAATGTCAATTTTAAATAATAAGTTTAAATTGAATTCATACAGGTCACACTGTGTGTTGTATTGAGCTATGACTAATTCCAACACGTCCCAAATGAATTATGAATAATTTTCTTAAATTATAAAATCAATTTGAATGTGTTTTCTTAGTTTTCTATATGTCACTTATTCTTTTTTACTTATGTTAATGTCATTATTAAATAAACAACACATAGAATTATATCGGTCACACCATACATTAAGTTGAGGTGGGATTTATTTCTACACATTATATGTTACTTATGAATCATATTCCTAAAGTATCAAAAAAAATATGTTTTTGTGGTTTTTAGTATGTCACTTTTTCTTTTTACTAAAATTAATGTAAATTTTAAACAAATAGAAACACTTGGAATTATACCAGTCACATCGTACATCAGATTAAGGTGACACTAAATTCTACATATCTCGAATGAAATATGGATGATTTTCCTAAATTATCAAAATAATCCAAACATGTTTTATTGGTTTTCAGTATGTCACTTGTTATTTTTTTTACTATTAATGTTAATTTTAAATAAAAATACACACTTAGAGTTATAAAAG
Source organism: Viscum album (assembly GCA_963277665.1). NCBI lineage: Eukaryota > Viridiplantae > Streptophyta > Magnoliopsida > Santalales > Viscaceae > Viscum > Viscum album. The sequence goes on from OY728146.1 coordinate 508,438,825, forward strand.
CCAAAAAATGTTTTATATTGAGGTGGGTATGATTATTAAAAATTATAAATGACATATAAATCATTTCTCTAAAGTATCAAAAAAAATCCAAATTTGTTTTCTCTATTCTTAGTAGGTCACCTATTCTTTTTACTAAAATTAATTTCAATTTTAAACTAATAGACACACATGGATTTATACTGATCACAACATGTATTATATTGATGTTTGGATAATTAATAAATATCACATATGAATTATACACCATTTTTATAAATCAATAAAACAATTAAAATGTTTTTTCTCAGTTTTGAGTATGTTACTTGTGTTTTTTATTAAAAAGATATTTAAAACTGGAAGCACAAAATTTGGGACATACTACATCATGTGTTAATTTGCTATGAGACTACATGTTACATGTCACAAATAACTTATAAATCATCATCCTATATTATCAAGACAATATGAGCATGTTTTCTGAGTCTTCAGTGAGTGAAGCTCTGTGAACTAAAATTTTAATTTTAAACTAATAATGGACACTTTGACTCATTTTGAGCTCCTCGTGTATCATATTGAGGTGTGAATAATGTATCATTTTCCTAAATTATCAATATATATATATATTCTCAGTTCTGAGAATATTGGAGTTCTTTTTTACTAAAATTAATTTCAATTTTAAATTAAATGACACACTTACTATCATTCGAGTCACATAGTGTGTCAGTTTGAGATGTGGTTTTTTCTAAGACATCTAAAATGACTTAGGGATCATTTTCTTAAAGAATAAAAATCATAATGATTTTTTCCAATTTTTAGAATGTCAAATGTATTTTTTTCTAAATTATCATTTTAAATTGGAAACACAAAATTTGGGTCATACCGGTCAAATTTTTTATTAGTTTGACATAAAACTAATTCCAATGCCTAAAATATTAATTATGAATTATTTTATAAAATTATAAAGACAATACAAGTGTGTTTACTCAATTTTCAATGAGTGGAAATTTTTTAACTAAAATGACAATTTTAAACTGATATCGGGCACTTTGAGTCTTATTGGGAACATGGTGTATCAGATTGAGGTGAGGTTGATTACTACACATTAGAAATGACATATGGATCGTCTTAACAAAGTATAAAAACAATAGGAATTTTTTTTCTCAGTTCTATGTATTTAAATAGTCTTTTTTACAAATATTGTCATTAATTTAAATAAAAAGTAGTATTTTGAGTCATACCAGTCACATCGTGTGTTGGAAAAAGGTGCAGGTGATTCCTACATCTCCCAATGTCTCATAACAATACCTAATAATAATTTAAGCATGATTTGCATTGTATATATATGTAAAACTTGTAACATTTCATATTGAGTCGATGTTCCTAGCCAAAAAAGTATATAGTGTTGGTAGTTAGATAATGAAAGGCAATGGAAAGCATGGTAAAATTGGACATATGATACATGATATATATTTTATAGCATGTTGCATATTCTTGAATGTAAAATAGGAAATCCAAAAAGATATATGAAAAAAATAAGAATTAGATATAAATTATAAAGAAATTAACTTAAAAATAGTACATAAAATGATGACAAAATTAACTAAAAAAGTAGTTAGAACTCACCTTTCCATGATGGTGGTATATTAAAAATTGAAAAATGTCATCATATGTGGTTGGTTTGTTGTGTATCCATAGAGTGAATCATTGAAAAAAATCATTGGACTATCCAACATGACTACAATGGGAATCCAATGTTTCCTAAAAACATAGAAATAAATAAGTAATTAATGAAATGAAAATTTATTTGATATGATTAAATTTTTTATTTTTTCCCTACAACATTAGTATTAAGAATATTTTTTCATCAATATGTTTTATTTTAAATGATTTGGCCAGTTTTTTCACTATTTCATTCATTTTTTTGAATTTATTTCTTTGGGTTTTTTAGATGTGATGTGAGGACTGATGAAACTAAATTTAATTTCATGGGTTAATCCCTCATTTTGTATTGATATATAAGCCTGAAAATATTAATAAATTCATTTAGTAATAATTAACATAGTATATCATCTTTTGGAAAAAAAATCATGAAAACATACCTCATGTATACACAAAAAAATGATCCTTCTAGAAAGTCATATTTTTTTATTCCATTTACATTTTCATGAGAAATGTAGGCTTTAATGGCATCTATGTGCATTTATTATTCAAAATTAACTATTTGATTATTACTATTTTGTGAAATTGAATATACATGAACCTTAAATGATAGTAAATGATGATATTGAACGGGTGGTGTAACAATGTTTTTGGAAGATATTTTTGATTAGTTGGATGATCCTTTAGATGGTTTTGAGTTAATATTTTATTTAACCCTCTTCCCTTTGTCCAACTATAATGATATTCATTGGTTCAGAATTTTTCAATCAATTATTAATGTTTTAGTATGAAAAAAAATTGGAAATGAATACCTCCTTTTCCTACTGTTCTTTTACAATATCTGACAACCATGCTACAAATCATCTAATACCATAGTCAATTATATGAATATCTACATCATCTAGTGGAACAGGTATCTCAATTCTCGGCCCATGGGATATAGTAATCCCAACTCTCACATGACCTTTTGGAATTGGTCTATTATGTAGATGTTCTTCATAGATATTAAACAATGTATCCCTCAAAATAAGTTGATGGGAGATAGTTGATAGATATAAATCACAGTAATTTTCACCGTGTATAAGATCCATAAAGAAAATGTATTAGTGACTGTATGATTCACATTTCCTAGAAATAATTATTATAAAATTGATTTCCTAAACTAAGATAGCTCTTCGATTGGAATAGCTTTCCTCAAAGATGGATGGGTTGGGTGGGATCTTTATGCAATTGTTTTTCATGGGTTATTTCTTATCTTTTATTTCTGGTATAATAATTACTCAAAACATAGTATGCAAATGAATTTTTTCTTTAGGGGTGAGTAATCTTACTTTTGTTGCTTCCATTTCTTTTTCACTGTCCTCTTTTTTTTCTCAAAATATGTTCATGGTGTCACCCAAAAACCAACACCTCTGACATGGCCATACTATTCTGGCCTCTTCAAGACCATCGATAATAGGTGTTCAATAGGTATAGGTGATAATGATTCATGTGACTAAGTATGATAAAAAATATAGTAAAATAATTCATCATTGTAATATAAAAGGGATTTTAAGAAAAACAAATTAATACTATGTCATACTTACACATGTTTCCCCAACTTTTGTGTGTTTTCATCAATTAGTATCCCATATTTATTTACATGTACATACATCCCATATTTATTCACATGTACATGCCTCCATCCATAGAACATGACATTGTATGGAAGTGGATTTGGATTTGGATTAATATATATGCATATAAATAGAGGAACATAATTATGTTTTTTTTCAAGTCACATAAAAGTATTATGTTAGATTTAAAATACATACCATTTTTTCAAGTTAAGTGTGCCACATCCTTGATTTACAGTAGGGGTACATTGGTTTTTCTGCCCATTCCTTATTTTCAGTCCTCAGTTTCTATTTCATAAATAAAAAATTCTCAATAAATTTGATGAATATCCATATTTTCAAAAAACGTATTACCATGAAAAATGTACCTGAAAATAAATCTCCACATGATGGAAAGTAAATGCATCCCACACTTCATGTCTTATCAGTTGTGCATACATAAGCGGTAGGTGATGGTTTATTTTCCATTCAACATCTTCAACATGAAATCCCATTAGAATTATATGAAATCCACTATGAATATTTCCAACATCAATTAGTACGTATTTATTGTTGTATTAATATATTATAAATATACTCTTAAAGGGTTGATGTAAAGTAATTAAATGTTTCATTATTTAATTGTTTTGTAAAATGATGAAATGATATCATAATGTTACAGCAATCTCTTCCAAAATCAGTTCCTTAAGCATGGGCACAACATATTGTCATCAATATAACTTATTCAACATTCTCTATTAATGGATAAACCAAATGTAACTAGTAAACATGGCCCTGTTGGGGTTAACATATTGTCCATGTGCATTCCATCCGACCTAGAATTTAATTTATTTGATTTTTCCTTAATAATTATTTATAAAACCACAATGATATGGAGCTCATAGTTTTTCTACAACATATTATCTTCATCTCTAACCATTTCCCCATATTCTACAGCTTCAATATATTGTTCATTTGGATTTGTAGAACCGGCATGTGCATAGGTACAATGTTACTCTACACTAGGAGCAATAGTAGGTTGAGAAAACTATTGTTCCTTGTGATTTATATAATCATCACATGAAAAATTCATTATCTATAGACGTCATTTACTATTAAATTTAGATTATATAAATGCAATAGCGAACAGATAATGACATGAGTTAATTCAATGAATATTAAAAAAAATAAAACCTGATTATTGAACTCTCTTTTTTTATGATGGTGGGATTTGACCCCTATATCGAGTATCCAAATACATTATTTGTTGTATCATATGAATTAAAACACCATATCTACTTTGGGACTGTAGATAAATGATTACAAAGTCCCAATGAAAGGGTTATCCTCTGTTAAATTTTCATCAACCCCTTCAGTGGTTTTGGTCGATAATAGAACAATTTACCACTTTCGTTTTATAGGTTATGGAACATAAAATACTTGTAATGCATGTGATGCCATTATAAATGGTTCATCTTTTTACCCTTCCTTACTGAAATTCATTTTCACAAATCCCAATTCATCTATTTTAATATCATTGTTATTATTAATCAACTTGCAATAAAAAATCGACACTTGGATTATTATATAATAAACTCCCAGATTTTTTTGATTATTTCAATGTGTGAAATATTTTTATAAAATGGATTTCTATCCATAGTACAGAAAACTAGCATCACTTAAACCACAAGTTTTTCTCTCTTATTTTTTATGGATCTTCCTTTATCAAGTTCATTTTTATAGAACATATAACTGTTAATTTTATAATTTTTGTAAGATAATATATACAAAATTGTTCCTCTAGAAATATATCAAAGTCATTATGAAATTGAATATGTGTTACCATCTGAATCCTTAATAATATTGTCTTGAAACTATTCTATAAACTGCTGATTATGTTTATTTGATATCCATACTTCATCACAGGATGGATTTAAATGCCTAAGAATTTCATTATGGGTTTGAACATATAAGGAAACCTCTAAACTTTTATTAAAAAAAATTTTGTGCCTGCTCCTATTATATAATAATGATTGTGACAACAAATCCTCTAGAAATTCAATCACCCACAAGACATCTAGTGTGATGAGATTTTGGTAAAAAACCATTCCACTACAGACAAGTGGTTGGTATACAATATAATGGCTTCCTAAACAATACATTACTATACAATACAAACTTTTGGCCAAATTGTATTTTTCAAATACCCTTTAAAAATCTTCATATATTTTTCAATGTTGTACATCCATCTATAATGTATAGGACCACAATGTCGAAACCACTCTCACCAAGTGAACCATCATGTGAACCATCAAATTAATGAATACTAGTGGGAAGAACATTTTCCATTTCACATTATATAATGGAAATTTCCTTTTCCATAGTTTGAAATTTTTTTGGGTCTATAATGTTGTTGCAAATAGATTTTAAATAGAAACTGATAATTTTTAATGTATGATGGACATTATTAGAAAAAATGGAATATAAAGATACATGAATTAGATCTTTCATCAAAACATGACAATCATGTGATTTTATACCCTTTAACATTAAATTATTCATTGACATAATATTATTTATATTCTATAAAACACCTATAGAAACTTTAAATCATTTAAAATGTTGAAAAATATATATCTCTCATGCTTGGAAAGAGTTTAAATAGCAGGGGGAAGAAATGATCATTTTTTACCCTTTAATGGCACCAAATCTTCTCATATTCCCATGTCAACCATGTACAACCTAGCCTTAATTTCATCCTCAATTTTTTTCAAGTGAATTTACTAACATGCCAATGATACTATCACATATATATTTTTCAACCTGAATAACATCAAAGAAATTGATTTATGTACAAATAATTACATTATAGAAATTCGAAAAAAAACTGATCTCTTTTTAATACCAATTTTTGTAAGGTTTTTTTAAATGGTTTACCAAAATCAGTGTATACATATTTTACTTTTTCAAATAGTGCATCACCTATTAGTGGAGATGATGTTATATGTCATTCTGAACTTCAATCAATTGATGTCGTCCAATATCCATACAAATGTTGTCGAGGTAGAAATATGGAATATCCTAGAAACACAGTCTTCGATGAATGATTCAAACTAATCGATTGTGTAGATTTTTCTCAAATGGGACAACCATGGGTTCCTTTATATCTATATTCTAAAAAATTTCTATAGTAAGGAATTAAATATATCATCAAGTACATAATGTATCTCAACATGAAATATTTTTTTCTGTAAGCATCATAAAATGTAACACCTTAATACCATAATAATTTCCAATCATTAACCAATAGATCCAAATAAATATCAATATCATTACCCAGTTATTTTGGTCCTAATATAATCATAGATAATAGTAGATATTTTTATTTCATGCATAACTATAGTGGACACTAATAATTTACCAACATAACCATTGTAGGGATATGTATCTATATGGATCATCCCTTTGGGTGTTTCCGAAGACTGAGGTTCTCAGAGGAGGAATAGAGGTAGCGTGGAGGGGCTTAGATTATAATAGCTTGAAATATAGTAGATTTGACATTTTAAAGATACATTAAGTGAATGTGGTTTTCACTATGTCTAATGAATCATGGTTAGGAAAATAAATAAAATAGAGTAGTGACTCATTTTTCAGTGGAAACCAAACCTTGATGATTACATGACGTGAAAGGGGATTAAATGTCATGTAAATCCCTGTTTTTGTAAGTTTATTCATATTTCATCACATCAGTTTACTCAAAAAACTTATAGTTGTAGTGACACTCATCCTTTCTCTAGGCGTCCTACATCCCTCTCCTTCATCGTTTTGGAAATCCATTTGACGTTAATCGATCATTGGTCTTCCATTTCGATCTGTGGTGACCCGAGTTGTTCTAAGGTGTGTTCTTCCTTCGTTTTCTAGTATTTTCTCCCAATTTGATCTTTTTTCCTCTATTATATTATAATTAGGGTATAGAATTTTATTACCCATGTTTCTAATGTGGTTTCCCATGGTTTTTGTTGATTCAGTTATTCCATCACATCCATGGATTGATGAAGTTCCTATGAGAGGGGTGTTCGAAGATCCGTTGCATGGTCTGTTCTTGTGAAAAGAACATTAACACCCTTTTGAGTTAGGGGATTCAATTATTCTATATTTATTTTCATGAACTGATATAGTAATCTTGATTTATCCACTTTGATCGTGAATAAATTAACATAATAAATACTTTATCTGGATTAAAAAATTGGTATCAATAAAATGGTGATGTTTTTGTTTGTGTTGTGATAAATTGTTGCCTATTGATTTTCTAGATGGTATGATATATATTCTTAAATTTTTTATATTGATTTATCATATGATATAGGTAAATAATATAATTCTAAAATTAATTGAAAATTAATAGGCTAAACGATTAAAGAGAGATGTTTAATAAATTTGTTTTTTGTTATTGTAATTGGATGATAATAAAATTGATGCATATATGCATATATAATTTATTTTTTTAATGAATATTATGTATGATAATGATTATTTCTAAAATAAATAAATGCATGTTAAATTAATTATTTAATTATATTTTGACATCTTGTAAAAGCTTGTTTCTTTGTTTTCCCGTAGCTGGAACTTGTGAATAATGAATCGGTTAATTCAATATGGAATATGAACCAGCTCTATGATAAAATATAATACCTTCATAGAGACTGATATTCCTATATTCTTATAAATACAAAGATCCTTGTGCTTTGGATTTGTGAGAGCTCATTGTGTGTGAAGGATGGATGACTTGATTTAGGTATAAGAGCTCAGTTTCTGTGTTTGTTTCCTATTTCTTGTGATGTGTGCCTCAGATGGATGGTATTGGAGGGTTGTTGTGGTATATGGGGCGAGGATGCCTGAATTTATTGTGAGCCTAGGATGACTGAGTCTGGATTGTTGTTACTGTATAAGGGGTAGGGAGGCCTTGTTTTTGTGGTAGTAGTTGACTCATATAGTGGCAATATGCATCGATATATGAATATGGGTGTCAGGAAGGGCCCAAGGTATGATATAATGGGTTGAATATGGGATTAAAAATTGATATAAAAGTAGTATGATTATTTAAATATATTTTTTGGATGATGGCCAAGTCGTTTGTTTATCTTCTTTCTTTTCCCCACTACTTGACGTAGATAGATGTGCTTCGTTTCTTGCTTTGTGGGGTAGCTTATGATATTTTCCAATAGTACCTAGTAATATGAAAAATAATAATTATAATAAATGAATAAATTTTTAACTCTTGGGTTTGGAGCTTGTTGGGATGTAATGCAGAGTTTATAATTATCTGAAGTCATGGACTGAGTTTTCTCATGATTTTAGGGTATGGATCTTTATTCCAATGCTAATATAATGTAATGCGGAAATTTTTAATGGTTATAGAATTAATTAACATAATATTAAATTGATTAAAATTAAATTAATTTAATATTACTCTTAAAATGATTGTGTGTTTATAGGATACATGGTCTTCGAAGAGGCAGTCGATAGTCTGATAGACATTAGCTGCAGTCGAGTTTGAGATAAGGTTATGAACATAGTGTGGTTATGAGAAATATTATATCATGTAGGTTTTCTGTTTATAAATGAAAATTCGCCCTATTAATTAGTGTGACTCACACCCTAGGGATTCTTAGCCCTGAGGGTGTTTTCCCCAACATCCTGGTGGGACGATGGACTACTGACTACCCCCTTTCGCCGCACTCTCTTCTCTTGGTAGTTACTCGGGTTTGTATGCATGGTGGTTATTTTATCCCATATATGTGTGTATATATTTTTAATGGATTTTGGTTATTTCAAACCCATGTATTCTAGATATAGATTCTTAAGGGATTCTAAAGGTATAACATGTATAAGTTCTGATGGATTAAAGATCCTTACATAGTATATGGGTTGTAATTGATTGAGGTATAAAACTGGATGTATGACACAAATTATACGGGTTGTCGTGGATTTCATAAACTACCTATATACTTTTGGCTACATGGACATGGTGGTGTTTTGCGTGAGGTGCATGTTGTGGTGTTTCACCCAGGTGTCTGCGGGAATCCTTTTTTGAGAGAGATTCTCAAGATGTATGAGATTGGAAAAAACCAAAAATCTAATGGGGAAGTGGTAGCAGGGTACCCTTGATATAATTTATTGTATAATATTTTATTTTATGTGATACCAGGTGATTGTATCCACAATGAGGCAGGGAACTTAGTATACATGTTTTGGTGATGATTTAGTTTCACTTGATGTTCACTGTGCCTTAGAATGCTTTTTTTACGTTTTTCACAATAGGGTCTATGGAGGATCCTATTGATTTTACTATTATACTCACAATACATATATATATATATTCTACATTTCAGTTAATTTGGATAAGGTTATAAATCATGCTGGTTACTACTTGATTGAGGATTAACATGGGTGGTTTAGGCTTCGTGGTCGCTGCAATCTTCACAATATTTTGGTACTTGTAGATTTCCTTTTAGTCTATGTAAGAGTTTTTTGGTGTATGTATTACCTCTATCTTTCTCATATGTTGTATTATAGGGTAATGCCTTTCATCAGTGTGTTTACAATACACTCAGTGCTTATAACGACCCATACTTTACATACATTGTTAATACTTCAAAATTGAAGCACACTTATTACAACATATGATAAAACCACAAAGGACCGTATAGGTATAGTGTCTTTAGAAACTGGGAAACATAAACAACTGGTTCATAAATCTTCTACAGTGTCTCCCATTTATTTCATCATATCTAGGGTCCCTTTTAGCATATTCTACTTAATATCCATCTTCCTGACCTGGGGAAAAGAAAACATAAAAGGGTGAGCTCAAATGCTCAGCAAGGGCAATAAAGGAAATAAAAATCATGTCATATCTTTTTGAAAATCATAACCTGCAAAAGAGATCATAAAATCTTAATAAATCATAGAAGTGAAAATGAGATCCCCATAATCATAACATGATACTTGAAACTTTGTGGCATGCACACATAATCATGGAAAATCATTTCTTGTTAGTCATGACTTATTGCCAAGACTATCTTAGTGGACAAAGTCCCTTTCTGAACCGAGTTCACTCCTCGTTTCAGTCCTGTATCACTGAACCGAAATAACCTTCCGTTCCAGCCATGTCTATCTCATGAGATATAAAATCTTTACCCAATGCATTGGAGGGAGATATAGGTCCCACCCATCTTATAATGAATCCTTTCTTATGTGTGCCACATAATCATAAAACATACATCATTGCATAACACATGTAATAAAAATGGGATTCTTAAACAACATGACATCATAAAACAATTCATATAAGATAAAGGAATTCATAAAAATGTTTCCATCACAACATAATCAAATCCATGTAATAATAGGGGTAAAAACAGAACCCTTTTATTATCTTAGATGGAAAATAATTTTGATAAAATACTTGAACTTCATTCTTGAGGAAAATATCCTTTCTGCTTCAAAAATACTTTTCCTTTCTTAACATGTCGTACAATTATAAACTAAAAGAAGTTGATTAAAAATAAACTTAAAAACTTGTAAAGGAAACTTCTTGGAAATAATGTTTTAGAAATACATTCATGTCGTATAAGTTAAAAAAACATTCTTCGTATTTTTGTCGGAAAAGTCAAAAAGTACCTCGTACGAAAAACGAAAAAAGATTCCTTTCATACATATTACTAAAAACTCACCTAAGGGTAAAAATGGATTTAAACAATTGTAGGTGGATGGAAATAATATTACATATTGATGAAACATGGATGTGGATGATAAAATACACCCCAGTAAATGAATAAACAATCTCGGATAAAAATGAGATTGTGATATTTCCCTTACCTTAGGTCCGATTTGCTTTGTACGTGTCCGAAGCTCCTGTATAATGGTTTAAATAATGTTATTGAATTATTCCAGAATCATACATGTTGATATGATATCATATATGGTCATATTATTAGCTTCTTGTTAGTAATGTTTCATTGTTACTTGTTACTCGGGTCTTTATAACTTTTTGTTCTTATGCGTGTTTTGCCGAATAAATTCTTATTATTATTTCAAGGTTATAGATACCTTATATCCAGAATGGTATTAGTGTAACATATATCATATTTATTCATTCAATTCATTTATATAATTACTATGTAATGATGATCATGTAGAACGAGTCGCATCACATCGTGGAGACGGTATTCCGTACGTACGCACGAGTGATGATATCATTCCTATGATCGTGGAAATGTATTGGAGTATATATATATTATTTCAGTATCAATATTAATTTATAATAATCATAAATAGTTACTCATTACACCATTATACCTATCCTTGTAAAGTGATGGTGGAAAAATAGATTACACCACGGCGTGGAGACGGTATTCCGTACGTACGCACGCGCGGTGATTTCATTTTTTCCGTAGGATGGATAGAAGGTGAATTAGGGTTGTTTCATATTTATAATAACATATCAGTATGTAAGTAATACTGATGTTATTACTTCATCATGAAACAACTAAAGAAGAAGAAGAAAGAAATTGAAAAGATCGGTAATGGATATTACCTCTTCTTTGGAACGCCTCTTTGAATCCTCCACTTAAGGAACTAAGAGTGGTCTTTGGAGAAGAACAGGACCTCTAGGACTATTCTAGGGAAGTGGAGAGGAGAAAATGGCAGGGGTTGGCCGAGATTGAGTGCTCAATTTGGTGTGAGGAGGAGGGGGAGGAGGTGCCCTTTTATAAGGGAGGAGAGGGGCACCTTAGGAATATCTCAAAATATTATTTTATATTAAAGTCAAAATCGGTTTATAATGGTTCCAAAGGGTCTTATTTCGAAGATAAAGTGGGGAAGGGTCGAAATCCTATCAACCAATAGAATTTAGACAAGTTTAGGATATTATTTTAACCTTATCAATTAGATTTAACTCTAAGTTAAATAATTTAACATTTACCGTGTCTTTTTGTTTTCTTTCACTATATGGTTAATACACTTACTATAACATGCCAAACGAACCCCAAATTGTTTATTATTAATATATATATCCTTATCTAAGTCATTTGGCCGAACCTTAGATTTTTAGGAATAAAATAACAATTAATAATATAATATTTGATTTAAAAACTATTTTGTGTCAATTTTGACACTATTTGATATATGATTTTTGTGAAAGTCATAACAGAATTAAATGTTCGAACCAAGTTGATTAAATCAACATTAATATATCATAGTAACCTAGAAAATTAGTGGAATGCATAAAAATTTTCAAATTTCATTTATTTTGGTGTTTATAACATCAATTATGTCAATATTTCATTAATAAGATAATTACTGCATCATCATTGTCTCATAAATAAATTAAATTATTTGATGTCTAAAAATTACAAATAAAATACCATCATGTAGGAAATCTTTTTAGCTTTCTAATGAATATTTACAATCGAATTTATCTTATGTATAACCCCATATTAAAAATGATTTACTTATTAAACATTGATTTTAACTATTTTAACCTTTCTTTAAATAAATTAATAATAAATGTCCTAATCTAATCCAAGTGGGCCTAAATGGTCATATTTTATTCCTAAGTTTGTTTTTGGTCGAATTACACTTGTACAATAGAATTAGGACATGTGTTAGGGTAATATTGATATCATATTTACCCTTAGTTACCCTATTTACTATTAACCGCGGTAAAAAATAGTAAAAAGTTACTATTCACCAAAAATTATTTTCATCTCATTGAACCACATTTTAGTCCTTGATATTAACCGTGTCTCTCGGATTTTTGAAATTCCATTCACAGAAGCGGTAAAATTAAGTTTTATGCAAAATTCGGTATTTAACCTACCACTTAGTGGTTTCACTATTCATCAAAAATTGAAAGTTTTCAGAAAAATACCAAAATTTCACCCTAGGCTAATTTCGATATTCTGAGTCCAAAAATGAAGTCCATTTTGAAAAATAAAATTTATAAAATTTCAAAAAGTGGTTATTACTATTCATAACGGCTAGTTTTAATAGCATATTGTTATTTAGTGAAACTCGGTATTGCGTACGACGAAAGCTATCGAGGAAGGTCGCGATTGCGTGTAAAGCAAGCCAAGCAAGTGCTGTGTAGAAAAAGATTCCTTTGATGATTTATATAACATAAAAGTCTCAGGTGTTACATTCTACCCCCTTAAAAAGAATTTCGCCCTCGAAATTCGTCACTTTGTAACAAACAGATGAGGATACTTCTCCTTCATCATATCCTCAAGCTCCCATGTAGCTTCTTCAAGTTGGTGGTTCCTCCATAAAACTTTCACCAAGCGAGTGGTCTTGTTTCGTAGGACTTTTTCGTTACGATCCAGAATCTCTATCGGCTGTTCTTCATAAGAAAGATCTTGCTCCAGCGGTACAACTTCTGAGCTGAGTACATGTGAAGGATCTGGTATGTACTTTCTCAGGAGAGATACATGGAACACATCATGAAATTGAGAGAGATTCGGTGGAAGCGCCAATCGGTAAGCTACCTTCCCAACACGATCCAGTATTTCAAAAGGACCGATATATCTAGGGCTCAACTTCCCCTTCTTTCCAAATCTCATAACCCTCTTCCAGGGAGATATTCGTAAGAACACTTTATCACCCACTTCAAACTCTAGGTCTTTTCTTCGGTTGTCGGCATAACTTTTTTGTCGACTCTGAGCTGCTCTTATGTGTTGTTGAATAGATCTGACCTTTTCTGCCATTTCATCAACGAGATCAGGTCCTAATAGCTTTCTTTCCCCAACTTCATCCCAGCAAGATGGAGTCCTGCATTTCTTTCCATAGAGAGCTTCATAAGGAGCCATCTGAATACTGGAGTGAAAGCTATTATTATAAGAAAATTCCACCAAAGGTAGGTGTTGATCCCAACCTCCTTTGAAATCCATAGAGCAAGCTCTCAACATATCTTCTAGGGTTTGAATTGTTCTCTCAGACTGACCGTCTGTCTGGGGATGATAAGCAGTGCTGAAACTCAACTCTGTATCCAGAGTATGCTGAAGACTTCGCCAGAACTTTGAGGTAAATCTCGGATCCCGATCAGATATAATAGAAAGTGGTACTCCATGCAATCTTACCACTTCCTTTACATATATCCTGGCAAGCTGATCTAGAGAGAAATCCTCTCTAATAGGAATGAAGTGTGCAGACTTTGTAAGACGATCAACTATGACCCAGATAGCATTATTGCCTTTGGATGTTTTAGGAAGTCCTGTGACAAAGTCCATAGTGATGTTTTCCCATTTCCATTCGGGTATGGGTAATGGTTGTAACATCCCCTTAGACTTCTGTCTCTCAGCTTTAACTTGTTGACAAACCAAGCATCGAGATACATATTCAGCAACATCTCTTTTCATGCCATCCCACCAGAAGTACTCTTTCAGGTCCCTATACATCTTCGTACTTCCAGGATGAATAGAGAATGATGAACTATGAGCCTCATCCAGTAGCTCCTTCTTTAATTCGGGGATGGGAGGAACACAAACCCGATTCCTGAACTTTATTATCCCATCACAATCAAGGTTGAATTCAGGAACATTTCTCACCTTCTTTTGTAACTCGACATCTTCTTTCTGTGCCTCTTTAATCTTCACATGTATAGATGGTTGAACATTCATTTGAGAAAGATAAGATTTTTCCCCTTCCATTATAATTCCAAGATCCATCCTTTGTAAATCCATAAATATTGGATCTTTTGTGATCCTCACCATGGATAAATTAGCATGGTCTTGTCGACTTAATGCATCTGCCACCTTGTTTGCTTTCCCAGGGTGGTAATGGATTGAGCAGTCATAATCCTTAATCAGCTCCAACCATCTTCTTTGACGCATATTCAACTCCTTTTGTGTGAAAATATACTTTAAACTTTTATGATCAGTATAAATATCACACCTTTCACCATAAAGGTAATGCCTCCAAATCTTTAATGCAAAGATTACCGCAGCCAACTCCAAATCATGTGTTGGGTAATTTTTCTCATGGATCTTCAACTGTCGTGAGGCATAAGCTATCACCATATCATTTTGCATAAGAACACACCCCAATCCCTTCTTGGATGCATCACTGTAGATCACAAACCTTTCTCCACTACAAGGCAGTGTGAGCATAGGTGCACTGGATAACCTTCTTTTCAACTCCTTGAAATTCTCTTCACATTCCTCTGTCCAGACAAACTTAACTCCTTTCCGAGTCAACTTGGTGATTGGATTAGATAATCGTGAAAAATCTTTTACAAAACGTCGATAATAACCAGCCAAACCAAGAAAACTTCGGATCTCAGTTACTGTTGTTGGTCTCGACCATCTTTCGATAACCTCTGTTTTTGCTGGATCCACAGATATCCCCTCTTTTGAGATTATGTGACCCAAAAATGCAACTTTTTGAAGCCAAAATTCACACTTGGTAAATTTGGCATAAAGCTTCTCCTTTCTCAGGGTCTTCAATATAATTCTCAAGTGATCTTCATGCTCTTCCTTGCTCTTTGAATAGACAAGAATATCGTCTATAAAGACTACCACAAATTGATCAAGATAGTCTCTAAAGACTCTATTCATTAGATCCATGAAGATAGCAGGGGCATTAGTAAGACCAAATGGCATCACTATAAATTCATAGTGTCCATACCTTGTACGGAAAGCCGTCTTTGGTATATCCTCCCTTTTGACCCTTAATTGATGATACCCTGAACGAAGATCAATCTTGGAAAAGTATTGAGCTCCGCGTAGTTGGTCAAACAAGTCATCAATGCGTGGGAGAGGATATTTGTTCTTGATAGTGATCTTGTTAAGTTCTCGATAATCAATGCAGAGTCTCATTGATCCATCCTTCTTCTTAACAAATAGAACAGG
Organism: Viscum album; assembly: GCA_963277665.1. Lineage (NCBI taxonomy): Eukaryota > Viridiplantae > Streptophyta > Magnoliopsida > Santalales > Viscaceae > Viscum > Viscum album. The sequence continues at coordinate 508,454,963 of OY728146.1, forward strand.
TGCTCCCCAAGGTGACGCACTGGGGCGTATGAATCCCTTATCAAGATTCTCTTGGAGTTGCTTCTTCAATTCCTGCAACTCAATTGGGGCCATTCTATAAGGTGTCTTTGAAATAGGCAAAGCACCCGGTACGAGTTCTATTGAAAACTCAACTTCACGATTTGGTGGAAGACCTGGTAATTCTTCTGGAAAGACATCATCAAACTCTCGTACAATGGGCATATTCTTAATCGTAAGTTTCTCTCCAACCATTTGAGATAAATAACCTTCATTTAGTGGAATCATGACCCATAAGATGGAAGGAATTTCCACTGGAAGGTTATGTTCATCCTTGCATTGATAGACGATCATAGATTGATCTGGAATATGAAATGTGACTTCCCTTCTTTGGCAATTGATATGAGCTCTGTATAAAGAAAGCCAATCCATGCCAAGAATCACATCAAATTCATCTATAGGAAGGATCACAAGATTTGCAGGAAGCACTTTCCCACAAACTTCGATCGGAGAAGAATTATAAACTTTTGATGCGATTGATGTGCCATTAGGTGTTGTCACAGCTAACTCAACATCTAATTGTTGAGGTAATACGGTGATACCCTTAGAAAAGTCTTCAGAAATAAAAGAGTGGGTGGATCCAGAATCAAATAAAACATTTGCTACTTTAGAGTGGATGGTAAGTGTACCTTTCACCACATCGTTATCGTACTCCACATCGCTGGTAGAAATTGCATGTGACTTTCCTTTGTCTTTAGCCTTAAGAGTTTGTTGACGTCGACCATCATCATCAACCCTTGGATTTGGGCATTGATTGGCATAATGCCCCATCTCCTTGCACTTGAAACATTGAAGTGTAGTAGGATCATTCTGTGTATCCCTTCCTTTGTTTGCATCATTAGACATCTTCTTCCCATTATCACGGCATTCAAATGCCCGATGACCTTCTTTTCCACATTTAAAACATTTACTTGTCCCTTTAAGACAACTCCCTCCATGTTTCTTTCCACACTTTGAGCATAAGGGAACGTTCATCTTCTTTTCAGTGTGCTCTTTAGAGTTTCCTTTGAATTCCATCTTCCTCTTCTTATCAAACCCATGTGACTGATGGGTTACTCCAATCTCCATCTCGACTTTGAGAGCACATCGAACGATTTCCTCGTAGCTATTGAAGTCCCTTATGGCTAACGCCCTTCGAAGACTTGGTTTTAAGCCACTAAAGAATCGATCGATCTTACTCTCAGGTTGGATAATAATACCAGAAGCGTACCTTGCGAGTCTTGTAAAATTTGCTTCATAGGTACTAACAGATTCATCATCCCTTTGCTTCAGTTCAAGGAACTCTTTCTCCATCTTTGTTCGGAGAATACGAGGGAAGTACTTATTGAAAAATAAGTTCTTGAACTCGTCCCATTCCATAGACTCAATTTCATCCCTTTGCCTCGTATTCTTAACAAGATTCCACCATTGATCAGCATCTCCTTCCAAACGATACACTGCTAGGATGACTTTATCATGCTCAGAACATTGAAGAACTGAAAATATCTTTTCAGTAGTACTAATCCATTGTTCAGCAACTAATGGATCAGTAGACCCACTGAAAGAAGGTGGACGCTGCCTCATGAAGGATTCAACAGAATGTTGCTCCCTCCTTTGCTCGTTTGGAAATCCTGCATGATTCATAGCTTGAGAAAGTTGTGTGAGCATGGCTACAAGATTTTTCATTCCATCTCCCATATTGTTTGGTTGCTCAGGGGGACAATCATTGCATTGCCCATCGCATTCCGCATTAACACGGTTCCTTCGGGTTCCAGCCATTGACTAAAACCAAGAAGAATAGTGTGAGCAACACTAATTATAATAGGAAAACCACATAATTCAAGAATAAAATTTTCATGCTTAAGTTCTTATCCTAGGTTATTCAAGGCCATTTCTAAAACACTAAGATTGTGTTCTATGCTTAGACTTATCCTTAGGGTTCTTACTAAGGCTTTCACATCCTAGTTTCCAAAGGTTGACTATACCATTCCTCTGATACCAACTATAACGACCCATACTTTACATACATTGTTAATACTTCAAAATTGAAGCACACTTATTACAACATATGATAAAACCACAAAGGACCGTATAGGTATAGTGTCTTTAGAAACTGGGAAACATAAACAACTGGTTCATAAATCTTCTATAGTGTCTCCCATTTATTTCATCATATCTAGGGTCCCTTTTAGCATATTCTACTTAATATCCATCTTCCTGACCTGGGGAAAAGAAAACATAAAAGGGTGAGCTCAAATGCTCAGCAAGGGCAATAAAGGAAATAAAAATCATATCATATCTTTTTGAAAATCATAACCTGCAAAAGAGATCATAAAATCTTAATAAATCATAGAAGTGAAAATGAGATCCCCATAATCATAACATGAAACTTGAAACTTTGTGGCATGCACACATAATCATGGAAAATCATTTCTTGTTAGTCATGACTTATTGCCAAGACTATCTTAGTGGACAAAGTCCCTTTCTGAACCGAGTTCACTCCTCGTTTCAGTCCTGTATCACTGAACCGAAATAACCTTCCGTTCCAGCCATGTCTATCTCATGAGATATAAAATCTTTACCCAATGCATTGGAGGGAGATATAGGTCCCACCCATCTTATAATGAATCCTTTCTTATGTGTGCCACATAATCATAAAACATACATCATTGCATAACACATGTAATAAAAATGGGATTCTTAAACAACATGACATCATAAAACAATTCATATAAGATAAAGGAATTCATAAAAATGTTTCCATCACAACATAATCAAATCCATGTAATAATAGGGGTAAAAACAGAACCCTTTTATTATCTTAGATGGAAAATAATTTTGATAAAATACTTGAACTTCATTCTTGAGGAAAATATCCTTTCTGCTTCAAAAATACTTTTCCTTTCTTAACATGTCGTACAATTATAAACTAAAAGAAGTTGATTAAAAATAAACTTAAAAACTTGTAAAGGAAACTTCTTGGAAATAATGTTTTAGAAATACATTCATGCCGTATAAGTTAAAAAAACATTCTTCGTATTTTTGTCGGAAAAGTCAAAAAGTACCTCGTACGAAAAACGACAAAAGATTCCTTTCATACATATTACTAAAAACTCACCTAAGGGTAAAAATGGATTTAAACAATTGTAGGTGGATGTAAATAATATTACATATTGATGAAACATGGATGTGGATGATAAAATACACCCCAGTAAATGAATAAACAATCTCGGATAAAAATGAGATTGTGATATTTCCCTTACCTTAGGTCCGATTTGCTTTGTACGTGTCTGAAGCTCCTGTATAATGGTTTAAATAATGTTATTGACTTATTCCAGAATCATACATGTTGATATGATATCATATATGGTCATATTATTAGCTTCTTGTTAGTAATATTTCATTGTTACTTGTTACTCGGGTCTTTATAACTTTTTGTTCTTATGCGTGTTTTGCCGAATAAATTCTTATTCTTATTTCAAGGTTATAGATACCTTATATCCAGAATGGTATTAGTGTAACATATATCATATTTATTCATTCAATTCATTTATATAATTACTATGTAATGATGATCATGTAGAACGAGTCGCATCACATCGTGGAGACGGTATTCCGTACGTACGCACGAGTGATGATATCATTCCTATGATCGTGGAAATGTATTGGAGTATATATATATTATTTCAGTATCAATATTAATTTATAATAATCATAAATAGTTACTCATTACACCATTATACCTATCCTTGTAAAGTGATGGTGGAAAAATAGATTACACCACGGCGTGGAGACGGTATTCCGTACGTACGCACGCGCGGTGATTTCATTTTTACCGTAGGATGGATAGAAGGTGAATTAGGGTTGTTTCATATTTATAATAACATATCAGTATGTAAGTAATACTGATGTTATTACTTCATCATGAAACAACTAAAGAAGAAGAAGAAAGAAATTGAAAAGATCGGTAATGGATATTACCTCTTCTTTGGAACGCCTCTTTGAATCCTCCACTTAAGGAACTAAGAGTGGTCTTTGGAGAAGAACAGGACCTCTAGGACTATTCTAGGGAAGTGGAGAGGAGAAAATGGCAGGGGTTGGCCGAGCTTGAGTGCTCAATTTGGTGTGAGGAGGAGGGGGAGGAGGTGCCCTTTTATAAGGGAGGAGAGGGGCACCTTAGGAATATCTCAAAATATTATTTTATATTAAAGTCAAAATCGGTTTATAATGGTTCCAAAGGGTCTTATTTCGAAGATAATGTGGGGAAGGGTCGAAATCCTATCAACCAATAGAATTTAGACAAGTTTAGGATATTATTTTAACCTTATCAATTAGATTTAACTCTAAGTTAAATAATTTAACATTTACCGTGTCTTTTTGTTTTCTTTCACTATATGGTTAATACACTTACTATAACATGCCAAACGAACCCCAAATTGTTTATTATTAATATATATATCCTTATCTAAGTCATTTGGCCGAACCTTAGATTTTTAGGAATAAAATAACAATTAATAATATAATATTTGATTTAAAAACTATTTTGTGTCAATTTTGACACTATTTGATATATGATTTTTGTGAAAGTCATAACAGAATTAAATGTTCGAAACAAGTTGATTAAATCAACATTAATATATCATAGTAACCTAGAAAATTAGTGGAATGCATAAAAATTTTCAAATTTCATTTATTTTGGTGTTTATAACATCAATTATGTCAATATTTCATTAATAAGATAATTACTGCATCATCATTGTGTCATAAATAAATTAAATTATTTGATGTCTAAAAATTACAAATAAAATACCATCATGTAGGAAATCTTTTTAGCTTTCTAATGAATATTTAAAATCGAATTTATCTTATGTATAACCCCATATTAAAAATGATTTACTTATTAAACATTGATTTTAACTATTTTAACCTTTCTTTAAATAAATTAATAATAAATGTCCTAATCTAATCCAAGTGGGCCTAAATGGTCATATTTTATTCCTAAGTTTGTTTTTGGTCGAATTACACTTGTACAATAGAATTAGGACATGTGTTAGGGTAATATTGATATCATATTTACCCTTAGTTACCCTATTTACTATTAACCGCGGTAAAAAATAGTAAAAAGTTACTATTCACCAAAAATTATTTTCATCTCATTGAACCACATTTTAGTCCTTGATATTAACCGTGTCTCTCGGATTTTTGAAATTCCATTCACAGAAGCGGTAAAATTAAGTTTTATGCAAAATTCGGTTTTTAACCTACCACTTAGTGGTTTCACTATTCATCAAAAATTGAAAGTTTTCAGAAAAATACCAAAATTTCACCCTAGGCTAATTTCGATATTCTGAGTCCAAAAATGAAGTCCATTTTGAAAAATAAAATTTATAAAATTTCAAAAAGTGGTTATTACTATTCATAACGGCTAGTTTTAATAGCATATTGTTATTTAGTGAAACTCGGTATTGCGTACGACGAAAGCTATCGAGGAAGGTCGCGATTGCGTGTAAAGCAAGCCAAGCAAGTGCTGTGTAGAAAAAGATTCCTTTGATGATTTATATAACATAAAAGTCTCGGGTGTTACAGTGCTAGTCCCCAACTTGGACCATAGTGGAGGCTGGAGTCATGTGTCAATATATATCTTGTCCCATTTATAGAATAGGTGGGGTACACATTGTGGGTATGGGTCTTGAAGGAGTGGTGTCAGAGGTATGGTAAATGGATACTATTTAGTTTGTAGTTTTATAATGATGATGTTTCATGTGTTTCTAGTGAAATGGTTTCTGCTAAGTTTAGAAAGCACAATAATTATGGGTGACTAGCTTTTACATAGGTATTTAGGGCCCCATGTGATCAGATGCATGAATCATTAAGATTGTAGTGGCTAGTAAATGAGGTGACACTCATTTTAGGGATGAGACATAAGAAAGGATCATGCATCATTATTTTTTGTCAATTTGTTTTAGTGGATAGTTTTGGTATATGTTAACGTAAAATGAATAAAATAAAACAATTAATTAATGTTAAATTATTTCATATTCCATATTTGGAGCTCCAACTATTTGTTCATTTATTGTCATGGATCCATTTCAACTTTCTCATTAGGTTTTTTCAAAATATTTTCAACAGTTTGTGTTAGTAGATCGCCGAAGAGTGGAGGTTAATGACTGGTCTCGCTTGTCGTTGATTGAAGTTATATGAATCCCAAATTAATTACCCGTTATTAGAACTTTATTATAGCATATGTTCGGGGTCGATCCATAGGGAACCATGGCATGCATGAATTCAATTTATTTAATACTTAATTAGGTGAAGTATGAAAAATTTAGAAACGATTGGGTTGATTTTGGGTTTTGATTGAATCTAAATTTATTTACTTTTAAGAATGGATACAGTTTTAAAGAAAACAATGGGTAAATTTAACGAGTTCTTAGAAATGGAAAGAAAAGACGTGTCGGGGCTGTGGTGAATATTGAGTTCTTATGCAGATTGTTTAAATGGTTGTGTTGTTCATAATAATTCAATCATTCAGGATTTCATTTTGTTACAAGATTTCCTTGGTCTGGTTCCTCTTGTTTGGAATTAGAGCAGCTGACTCCTTGGTACGGTAGTCAATGTCCTTAATTATTTATTACGTCCATTCCATTATTTGAATCGTTGGAAACCTTCCAATGGTCATGGATGTTTTCACCATTACTTTTCTTTTATATCGCTGAGAATCCTTCCCTTGGTCCGGCTAAGAATTCTCAGTTATATTAGAATGTGGTTTAAGAAGATTAAGATGAATTACAATGATTCCAACAAAAGTATATAAAACAACATACAAATTATGATCCCATCATCCACAACCCCAACATGAGGGGTTTAGTTACACATATAATTTAGGAGAGAAACGACACACGTGATACCTGATGGATTCATTGTGTAGGCGTTGAGGTAGAGTATCAGAAGGTGGAATGGCGGAGTGACGACAGTAGCTTAGGGAATAGTGATAGTAGAGCTTTTCATTCCTCTCAATGGTTCTGAACTCCCAAATCCATAGGCCAAGGCTTCTTTTTATAGAAAAATAATGTACACGACGTGTATAGAAAGTACACACTTTGTACTTTTCTTCAATGCGCTTTGGCGCCAATTTTTCCACGGGTAGGCAGCCTAACACACCGTCTTTGACTTTTGAACACGGTGTCACCCGGTGGTTGAGTATACACGGCATGTAGCACCACCATACATGGAGTGTAGTGAAAAAATTTGGCCGCCAGCCCCTTCTATAATATCAGACACGACATGTAAAAGTTCAAACACGTTGTGTCTTCATCAACGGTTACATGGGCGTGTGGACTTTTCTTCGGCAACCATTGCTTCTAGAAGGTAGTACATGATGTGTAGCACCACCACACACGGTATGTATCTTCTTCCTGGTGACATGGGCATATACTCCCTCCTTCGGTCTATTTCCCTGCCTGGATGTACACGATGTGTATAAAAGTACACGCCGTGTAGTTTCAAAATTTTCACAGACTTCCCTTGGTCCGTGTATTTAGCCAGAAAGCTCCTAAAAGTAAACAAATTCACAAAAATCAAATAATATCTTCATAAAACCATAGATATTTTCTGAACACTTTTGTTATCTTCAATTTTATATATGGAAATGTATACACAAATTGGGTGCATCAAATTCCACCACACTTAGTCTTTTTCTTGCCCTCAAGAAAAATCTCAACATCTAATTAAGAGAGCTTGTACTTTAAAAGGAAGGAATTTAATTAATCAAACGTATAATTGATAAAGTTATTGAGGAAAAATTATGAATGGCACAAACAAATTAAATTCATAAGATATTAAAATCATCCCTCATATATAATGTAATTAACTGCTCTCATCCTCTTTTAACACATTTTTCAACCTTTCAAAAAATAATCATGCCACTTGATGATTTACCTTACCAGTTAAAATTACACTCCACACTCAAGATGTTTTTAATCGATGTTATGCTCAATCCAAGAAATATACACTCTATCTATAGGTTTTCAAGGTATCTTGTTTTCTACATCATAAAAATTTAATTACAAAAATCATGAGGGACTTATCAAGGACAATGACACTTGGAGAAGGAAACTCTGAGAGTTTAAACACAAGAATTTATAGTGGTACAAGGTAAGTGTTTCATATGCATTTAAGAAAGACTGGTTGGAGGAGGTTGAGATAGACTTATATTCGATCTGTTCTCGGAAAGAGCATGGGGTATCATTCGTTATAGAGATGTTGTGTCGGGCAGTGAGGCAATGGTGGAACGTGTTCCTTGGGGATCGTGGGTAGTCAGTGTTCTCATCGGAGGAGTTCTGATACCAGTTTCGAGATGAGTTTATTTCAACAATTGTGATGGCGGCCAGTTTCTAGGAGTTTCTTTCCCTTTGGAAGGGGAGCTCTAGTATTCTATAGTTCATGATCTATTTCAAGAACAATCTGTAATATAATTAAGACTTATATCCCGACAAGTAAACTAGGGTTTGGAATTTTGAGGAGGCTTTGGATCTAGAGATCCAGTGTTGGTCACCCTATTTATACTGAAGATTTATCTCAAGGCACTGGTGAGAGTATAGGTCATCGATAGGACGTTATATAGAACTTAATTTTCAAATTAAATGATTTTTCATGATTCTTTATGAAGTAGATATGTGGTTCAGGGATCCAATTTGTCAGTATAGAAGAGATTCTTATCAAATTTTGGTAGGTACCAACCCTTAATATTTACATTCTCTAGGGGAATTAGATCTCATGAATATTCTATGGGGTCTGATGCATGTTTTTTTATAGAGACTATGATCATTAGCAGTGAGAGTGCCCAACATTTCTAAGAAGTCAGCATGTGCCAATCATTCCACATTAGGTTCCTCTACTAAGGTTGTTCCAGCTAAGACAACAATAATAGGTTTCTCTAGTTTGGGACTAGTATAAAGTGGTTGGGATAGATAATATACAGCCTCATGATTCTTTCCATTCTCAGAGAGTATATCATGAAAATGATGGTGGTTGTAAACAGGGTCAAAGTGTTCAGGGAGTAGGTCATGGTCAGCTGCATGATTTAGAGCTTCCAGCATTCAAAAAGCCAGATATCTTTCAAGGTACCCTTTTCTAGTTTTATACTTGGTTTCATACCTTGTTTAATCTAATAGTGACACACTCCATCATATCACCAACCCTTATCCAGGATGTCGAACCAGAGGTAGAGATGATTTTAATGCCCTTTGTGTTGACTACATTAGTTTCAGGTCAATATGACTTATTTAATGTGTGTGTATATTGTTAGATATTGTTGAGGAAATACTACTCTTTGGAAGATTTCCCATTTTTAGGGATACAACCATATTAAATCCCCCTCATCTTGGATTTTTAGTATTCAGTGTAGGATATTATTGATTTCTTTAGGAGGTAGGTTGTATTCTTTGATTCTAATGGAGAGCTAGCAGTGTCTATTAGAGAGAAAAATCCTCATATGGGTCATAGGTGTGTCGTATCCTTCTCATCCTTGATGGCTAATATGATACTGAGTTTATTGGAAGTTCAACAGTTGTTGTTTATCAGGATTGTATAAGATTACCCTAATTTTCTTCCATAAGTGGTTTTCCCATTACTCCCTCGATGATAGATCAAGTTCATGATCAAACTACAACCATGTGTGTCTCCTATCTTGATTTATTCATATAGTATGGTTCCTTTTGTGTTTTGAGATCCACATTTATAGATTTATAGTCATTTGTAGTTTATTTTTGTTTTTCTGAGAGTTCCACCATGGGGTACACCAATCTTGTTCGTAAAGAAGACCAATAATAGTTTGTGGTTGTGTATCAATTATCATAACTTGAATCAAGTGATAGTGAATAACTTCTATCATAATACATGAAATGATGGTTTATTTTATCATATACATGGTAAATTTTTTTACTCGAAGATCAATTTGTGGTCAGGATATATTCAGATTCATGTAAAGGATGAGGATATCTTGATGACTAAATTCTATTTTCATTATGGTAATGAAAAAGTATGTTGTGATGTCATTTGTGTGAAGAATTCTCTATTTTTTTTCCTGGGGTTAATGAATGTTTCATTCTGTGAGATCATGGATAATTACATGGTGGTTTCCATTAATGAAAAACTTATATACTCTATGTCTAAGAAGGAGAATTAAAATCATCAACGTACAATTTTAGGATTCATTTTTCATGATCAGTGGTTTAGGATTTTTCTGTAGTGTGAGTTTTGGGCTCAAGAAGTCCATTTCATGGGGAATGTTTTATCACAATAGGGAGTAGTTTTGGATCCATAGAAGTTATAATTAGTTTTCTCTTGGGAATCACCCAAGATAGTGGCAGAGGTATGATGTTTCCATGGACTTATGTGCTATTACAAGAGGTTCGTAGCTGATTTATCTAGGGTTGAAACTCCTATAACAAAATTCAACAAAAAGGATTAGGTGTTCTTGTGGATGGATCAGTGTTAGGATTATTTTTGGTATCTAAAAGGGAATTTGTTCAGTGCCCCGGTTCAATTTCTTCTAACATAAGGTGTTCAGTTAGAGGTTTTCTATGATTATTCATGTCTTGGGTTGGGTTGTGGTCTGATGCAGTAGAAATCAGTTATTTCTTATGGGTCTTGGCAGTCATGTATCCATGAGTGTAACTATTCCGCCCATAATCTTGAGTTGGAATTGGTGGTGTTTTGCCTAAATTTTTTGAAACACTACCTCATATATTAGTTTTGTTTGGTCTTCACTAATCATAAGAGCCTGAAGTATGTTTTTTCACAATGTGACTTGAACTTGCGTCAGCATCAGTGGATGGGGTTCTTATAGTATTACGACATTAAGATTTAGTGTACACCTAGAAAGGTAAATTTTGTAGCTTAATATCTAATAAGGATGTCACATATTGATGTGGTTCTTGAATCAAGAGATTCACGGATGGTGATAGAATAAATTTCACAATTGCATATGAATATGGGAGAAGTCGAAGGTAGAGGTTTTCTTTTTCAGATGATGGTGTAGCCATCTCTGGGGTAATAGGTGTAAGGGTCCCATTTAAGGGATCTTGAGGTGGAGGTTTGGAGAGACCGAGTTGTTTTTGGCATGGCCCCTAATTGTTGGTCTGAAGATGAAAAACATCGAGTGTCATTCTAGGGAAGTATTTTTGTTCATTTGGCTAAGTGTGAGATGGTTTTCATAGAGTTATATAGTTTAACTTTGGTAGTATAACCTAGCATAAAAAATATGTACTATTCTTTGAGTGGTCATTTATGGTGGATTGGGTTGAATCATGCAGTTGTAGAGTTTGTGTCTCGATGTTTGGTCTGATAGAAGGTGAAGGTTGGGCACCGTGTTCCTGGTGGTTTACTCCAACCATTATCTGTTCCTCAGTTGAAGAGGTATTTCAAATCAATAATTTTTTTTATGATTTTACTTTGAGATCAGGGAGGCTATGATGATATATGTGTGGTAATGTATCATTTGAAAAAATCATTTCACTTTATATAAATCAAGGAGTCATGCTAGGAGGATATTTTGTGAGACCAAATCTGGAGGAAGTGGTGAGATTCCATGGAGTCCTAAAGATTATAATTTTTTTATCATGATGCTCATTTTAACCCTAGGGTGTGGAGAGGTCTCCATCGTGATTTTCATTCTCAGTTATTCATTATCCCTGCTTTTCATTCCCAGGTAGATGGTCATATAGATCTGACCATATGAACTCTTGAAGACATGTTGCACTCTTGTGTTCTGGATTATAGAGGTTCTTCGATGATTCACCTGCCCTTGGTAGAGTTCTATTACATCTATATTTTCACTCCACCATAGGTATGGTTCTATTTGAATATTTTTGTGGCTGACATTCTATTCTCCATTGTGTTGTACTAGGGTTAGAGAGTCAGCAATTATATAGTAAGAAATGGTATAGAATATAATAAAGATATTTCCAATGATTTGTGAGATGATTAAGGTAGCATATGATAATCATAAATATTATGTTGATCATAGGAGGAGACCTCTATAGTTTGAATTTTTGGATCATGTGTTTCTAATGGTGACTCCTCGTCTTTGGAAGGGATGGTTTTTTCATGGTTGTAAGCTTTCTCCCAAGATTGTTGGTTCTTTCAAGGTGTTGGCTTGTGTTGGTGTCATGGAATATCAAATAGTGCTTCCATCCTACATGAGCATGATACATGATGTTTTTCCCATGTTGTAGCATCTTCATTCTATGGATGATGACTCTCGCATCATCGATTGGGACATGATCGATGTTGAAAATTATGAAACCTTCAAGGAATGGCCTATAGAGATCGATGTCCACCACAAGAAGGTGTTTTGTATACATATTAACCAATTAGATTGTGTCTTGTGGTGAAATGGTGGTGTGGAGGATATTTCCTCGGAACATTACCCATAGATACATGCTCAATTCCCCGAGCTATTTGGTGTTTATATCATATATTCTAACACTATTTTTTATGGTTGTATAATTTTTTATATTTTATTAGATGTCTCTCCCTCTCTTGTTAATTATTGTGGATTACTATCATTCTATGGGAGATGAATACGTATGGGGTATGCCACGTGATTTTAGTGTTTAGATTTTTTGGGTTAGATGGGTCTAATCTTCTGCTATTGGTGGATAAGAATTGATGAGTAGTTTATATACCATCTATATTAATCCCCTTGGGCTTGGGAGAAGTTGTTGAGAACCTATTATGGAGAGATATTTTGAGAGGTATCACATGGGGTGGCTATTTAGATGGACCCTTTTTATTTTTTCTCTCTCGGTTGGTTTTGGATTCTCGATGATGAGAATGTTTTGAGAGGTATATAATGAAAGGGTTTAGATACATGTAGATCATCCCTATATATGGTTCCGAAGACCGAGGTGCTAGGAGGAGGCTCGAAAGAAGCCTATAGGGTCTTCGATGCTAAGAGTTGGGTGTAGAAAATATTTCACACCATGAGGTGAGACATTTTTCAATAGAAAAAAAGCCCTGAGGATTACACATTGTGAAAAAGGATTACACATCGTGTAAAACTCCACTGCAATATGCTTTTACATGTTTTAGTTGCTTGGGTTTTTTCATAAACCCTACACATATAGCCGCACTCTTCCTAATTTTAGGAATTTGGAATCCATCTTCTTTTGAATTTTGGAGATCCCATGGATGGTAATTGATCATTGGGATTCCTTCTTCGATTTGTGGTGACTCAGGTTGATCCAAGGTGTATGTTTCCTTCATATTCATGCGCTTTATCTCAGTTTGATCATGTTTCCTCTCATATCTTTTCACCATGAAATGGATTTTACATACAAGTGTTTCTAATTGGGTTTCTCTTAGTTATTTTTGGTGTGGTTATGTCGTTGCATCCTCTGATGGATGTATTTCTTATAGGAGGGGTTATCGAAGATCCTTTGTGTGGTTCATTCTTGTGTGAAGAACGTTGAAACCCTTTTTGTGGTATGGGATTCAGTTATTCTCTATTTATTTACATTCAATAATATAGATAGAAATATTTAACCCCTTTGATCATAATGAAATTAACCTAATAAATTCTTTAACTAGATTAAATAATTGGTATTGATCACGTGGTGATATTGTTGTATATACCGTGATAATAGATTGCCTCTTTATTTTCTATATAGTTCGATATATATGTTGTGATGTTTGTGCTTGGTTTAGAATTTGAAATTATTAAAGAACATAAACCCCAAATTAATTTATAATTAATTATTTAAAATATTAAAGAAGCATGTTTAATGAATCAAGTTGTTGTTTTTTAATTTAATGATAGTCATAATGATACAAGTATGCATGTTTAATTGAATTTATTATGTAACCTAAAGAATGTCGATGATTTTTGATAAAATAATTAAATTATTTTAGATGAATTTTTTATTTAATTTGTGACAACATGTGATATCTTTTTTCTTAGGTTTCCCATAGTTGGTACCCGTGAATAATGAATCGGTTAATTTTTAATTTAATTAGAACAAGTTGTGTGATAAAAGGAAAATGCCTTTTTAGGGCCTAAGTTTCCCGTTATCTTATAAAATACAAGTTCATTGTTATTTGGAGGAGTGAGAGCTCATTGTGTTTGATGGATGTATGACTTTTTTAGGGCCAAGATCCTGGTTTCTTCATTTTTATCCTATTATATGTGATGTGAGACTGTGATGATTGACCCTGGAGGGATGTTGTGGTATGTGGGGTAGGGAGGCCCGAATGTGTTATGAGGTTGGGATGGCAGAGCATAGAGGGTTTTTTGGTATGAGGGTGGGGAGGCCAAGTTGGTGTGGCATCAATTGAAACCTAGAACAGTGAGATGAATCAGTATATGCATTTGGGTGTCGAGGAAAAAAACAGGGATGAAAAAACATGTTGAAGCTAGACTTACCTATTAATATGAAAACATGATGCTTGTTTTAATCAGTTTCCTTGCCAGTGGATAAGTGGTATATTTATCTTCTTTCTTTTCCCCAGGTCTTGAGGCATATATATGTTCTTGGTTTCTTACTTTTTTTGGTAGAATCGGATGTCTTCCTAGGGTACCTAGTAATATGGAAAGTAATAATGTTAATATATGAATAAATGTTTAACCAATGGGGTTGGAACTTTCTAGGATGAAATGTTGAGGTTATAATTCATAGAATCATTGGACTGGGTTAGCTCATGATTTTAGGGAATAGAACATTAATTTCATTCTAATGTAATGTAATGTGGAAAATTTTAATGGTTAATTAATGGTTAAAGTACAAATTAATATAAAGTGAAACGAATGATAAGTAATAACATAGTTTAATGTATCTCTTTAAGTGTTTGATTGCTTATAGGATATTTGGTCTTAATAAAGGCATCTGAGTATCTGAGATATGGTAGCTACACTTGAGTCTTATATTGGGTTATACCCATAGTTTGGCTATAAGCTATATTATATCATCTACATTGTGTTTTCTATTTGCTACTCCACCCTATCGCTTAGTGAAACTGACACCCTGGGGATTTTGAGCCCTAGGGGGTGTTTTCTGAAACATCCCAATGGTAGGATGGATGGATAATTACTCCCTTTGTCCCTTCCCTCTTTTCTTGGTAGTTACATGTTCCAGTATGCATGATAGTTAGTTTTCCCATATATTTGAGCAGATGTATGTAATGGATTGTGGTTATTTCACACACAATTATTTTGGATATAGTTTCCTAAGGACTACTGTAGGTATAATGCGTATAATTTTTCATAGAATGAGGATCCTTACTCAGTTAATGGGATGAATGGATTGTGGTATAATACATTATGTATTATACTCATTAAATTGGTTGTGGTAGCTCCCAAAAAACACCTGGTAACTTTTGGTAATTTTGATGTGGTGGTTTGTTGCATGAGGTGCATGTTGTGGTGCTTCGCCCAGGTGTCTGTGGGATAGACTTTTTGGAGAAAGATGTTCAGGATGGGCGACATTGGGGCAGAGATAAAAACTAGTGGGGAAGCGGTATTGGGTAACCTTTATATTCATTATTATATAATATGCGCTTGTATGAAATTTTTGGTGAGTGTAGCCATAGTGAGGCTGGGAACAAAGTATGCCTATTTCAGTGATTTTTTAGTTCCACTTGTTGTTAAGTGTGCCTTTGTATTATTTCTTTACCATTTTTCACAATAGGATATGGGGAGGATCCTACTAAGTATGTTGTTATAATCACCTTATATATATATATATAAATTGTTTTCTAGGTCATTTTGGGTAGGATGAAACTTAGGTTGGTTACTACAAACTTGGAGTTTAGCTGGAGCTATTTTGGATGTGTCGTTGTTGTATTCTTTAATTTCTTTTTGTACTTGCATTTTTCCTTTCAACGGTAATTGTTCTTGCATAAAATTACATATATGTACATTGGATTCTTCATTATATTCCAGTATAAGAAGGGTTTGGTTGGTGTTGTTCTTATCTCTCTATTTCTCATCTGTTCTCTTAGAGGGTAATTCCTCCCACCTTCGTGTTCACTATACCCTCAGTGCAATTCACTAACCTGAGGCCTACTGGAGGTGGGGCTCAGGTGTCATTATCTATCTCCTCTCATTTTCAGCCCAGTATGGGTACATCATGTAGTGATGGGGTAATGAAGACTATCCATGTACTATGAGTTCTTCTATAAAAACCAAAATGTTTCACTCCATATTGAGATAACACAATATAAAGGTTTCTCGACTCATTTCTGAAATCATGATATTCATGATCATTTCCCTTCCACAGAGGACCGTATGTAAGGTGCTGAATTTTCCCATATTTATTTCATATATCTTCATTCCACGTCAATTTCCTGGAAGTAGCCTTTATCCCATATTGGCACCTAAACATTAAATGATTGTAAAGTACTAAAAAATATGTTTATGACCTGATTCGTCATTCATGTATCGAGGAGAAGCACATTTTTGGGAATTCATTAAGTGATTTTTGGTCCCTATGAAATAGTATACAGTCATTTGGATAGTAATTTATTTTTGGAGAGTTCATACACATTGAATGCAGCATTCATTTAGCGTCATATGTTCACATAGGGAGATCATTATCTTCTTGGATCATATCATTCAATAGTTCAAGTAGTTCATTAAAACATACATCTTTTCACAACTAAATAACTTATCAAACAATTTTGAACAATCAAGAAGTTTATCTTCAACTAACATTATCATTTCATCAATATGATCTTCATCATCATTCACACATGTAATCACATCCTCGATAGCTATTTTTCATTGTCCACACTTGTAACCATATCATATGATCCATAAGATGCAGTGTTATCTTAATAACAAGCCACATTTTCCTTTTACTCATGTCTATTCCATCATATATAGCATTTATCAATTTTGTGATAGATCAAGGGTTATTTCAAATCCTAAGGACAAATTAGTCTTGAATAACAACATTTTAATCATGGAAAAAGGATTTTAGAAGGGTAATATGCATGATCTAATTCAATCATGGTGAACTCTTTCACTACACTGTCATACTATTTTGTCATATGATTGAAATTCAACCATTTTCTATTAATATCCATAATATTTGATTCAATAATATTAATATTTAACAAAATAAATACACAAAATATGATCAATTGAAGATTGATCTCATGAATTGAAAGAAAGAAAATTGAAAGATGGAAAAATGGTTTATCATCCCACAATATCAAAAACAAAAACTTATTTAAGTAGGTTTGTAAATATAATGGAGGGGATTTCACTTTTAAAAACAATTTTCACTTCATATTTATAATGATCATAACCTTTTTTTATGAGTATAAATTAATTATAAAATCAAATTTACATTATAAAAAACTGATGAAATACAGTTATTGAATGTAAAAATGGAAATATAAAATAAGCCTATATTAATTGAAACCAATTTTTATAATAGAAAATTCGTCTATTAAATATAAATAATGGTTTCACAAATAAAAAATAAATCATTACATATTTTAAAATATTTTTCATCACTGATATTAAATTTATGATAGTATATAAGTATTGAACATTTTATAAATTGAAAAAAGTATACAGCTATAAAGTTAAAAATTAAAAAATTATATATTAATATTATTATATAAAATTATTGATATATATATAAGTATAAAATTATATATAATTTACAAAAGAAAATATATTTTAACGAAATATATATAATTTATAAATGTATATAAATTTATAAAACTATATAAAAGTATAGATATGTTATAAAAGTATACATAATTTATTAAAGTATATAGTTTAACCCGTTTATAAAAGTATAGAATTATAATATATAAAATAAAAATTTATGAAAGTATAAAAGTATAAAATTATTATATTTTTGTCCATTGATGAATTGATCAAACTTGATTTTATAATTGAAATAAAACTCTAGGTCAACCTTGTAAGTCTCATGAGGTTTCATTTATAGGTACCTATAGATTAAAATAACCTTTTTTTAAAAAATTCTCCCTATTTTGTTGTGAGTGGTTTTGGTAAAATATTTGTGGGATAATATTTCCTTAAAAACCATGAATTTAATACTATAAACATATTCATTTTCCTCATATTCACAATCAACACCCAACAACTATCTACTTTACCTTCAAAATTCTAAATGGCAATTTTTTCTTCAAAAACTAGTCAACCAGAGCAACCCAAATGGTTAGAGGGAATTACACCATCACTGAATACATGGGGTGTTGTTTCATCCTTAGCATGTTTGGTAGTCTGGAATGGTTCATACTGTTATTCATTTCTTGAGAATTCTGAGTATGTATTATCATTATATTTTTCACTCCATATCTCTTCCCATTTGGTTTCCTATTAGGGCCATCACCTCATTGTCCATCACTCCCACTGTTATATTGGTTCCTATTGGATTCTTCCATTACTAAAACTAAATGTGTAAATCATGTGTAATAAACAATAATAACTACCAAGATGTCTATAAATAAGTATTCCTTCAAAAAATAATATTGTATATGATTCACTATGGGAAGTGGAAACAAAATATGGATGGATATCAAATTCTTAGAAAGGGAGGACATATAAATGGAACATAATGTGGTTAGATCAAAATAAAATGATAAAAAGATAAGGGAATAAATATCATAATTAAATTAAAATGGAATTATAATATATTTCATGAAATCATTAAATAAGGATATATAACCAAAAGATATCAAAAATATACAATGTAATAAGAATTTAAAGACACATGACAATAATTATGAGCCCTCGAGCATTACATAGACAAGTATAATAACATAGAAATGTGAAATAGAAAATTAGAAACATACATAATCCTAGAAAATCATAACACATGTCATGTTTACCTAGTAATACCATCTTAATATAGTGGATAAAGTACCACAACCTATTTCTCAATGTTTATTGATCAACATTACTCATTTCTTAGAATAATTGTATCAAATTATAGTTTATATGGATAACTCATGAATCAAAACACCTTATGAGATAAATCCATTAGATGTAGAGTAAATCATAAAACAAAGTAATCATAAAACATTTTTATATTTTAAAAAATAAATATTATGAGTAACTTTTAAAAATCGTTTTTGAGATCACGATGAGAAGAAATATATTAAAACTATAAATAGGAATATATTTTAAATAAATATACATAATTTAGAAATGTATATAAATTTATAAAAATATATAAAAGTTCATATGTGTTATAAAATTATATATAATATATATAAGTATATAGTTTTACAAATTTATAAAAGTTTAAAATTATAATCTATACAACAAAAATTTATGAAAGTGGAAAAGTATAAAATTTTTAATGAATAAAACTTAAATTTTATATTAATTTATAAATATAGAATACTATAAAATTATAGATAATTAATAAATTTTAATATTTAAACCATATATGTTTAATATTTTTTACTATAATATTTATAAAATATATAAATTTAGACATGAATAAAAATATAAATATTTAAAAAAATATTATTAAATTATATTAGTGTAATACGATATACTATAAAATTTATAAAAGTATATAAATTTAAAAATATATAAAACTAAAAATAATAAACATAAAACACTTGGAAAATGTCAAAATACAATTTCAAACCATGCATTTTTATTGCTTCCTATAATTTTAAAAAAATATCTAATAGAAGCTCCATAGGATAATTATTAATGTTTTTCCTTATTAAAGTCATGTTAAATATACTTTAATAGAAAATATGTTTTTATTTCAAATGATAGGGTAAAATTTAGTCTCAATGACAAGAGTCTCCTCACATTCCATAGGCAACGGCCAAAAATAGGTGTAGGACCAGATTTAAGACAAACAAAACTGGATCTGAAATAGAGATGATCCTGCAAACTACTATTGAAGACCTTAAACTATCACCACAAGAATAAAATCATCCCTAATTGATATCCAAGATGAAAAATAAAACCCTCAACTACTAATAACTCGACACAAACTAGTAAATGAAAAAAAAGAGGTCTCACTAGTGGACACCAATGCATAGATGGCTAGTGTAAAAAAGAAAGAGTGATACTACATAGGGGTTCAACTTGTTTCAGGCTTGGAGTTCATGTGTGTGGGATGTGATGTTCATAACATACATTCTATAGAGGAAAATAAAGAGGTGATGATGTTAGGTTTCCCAGGTTTATGGTGCGGAACATGTAGAGGGATGGAGGATGGTGTTGTTTCAATGCACAGAGGGTGGCGACTGAAAAAAAACACTGTTATAGGCATACCTTAGATCGATTTGTCAGGAACGTAGAGCAGTAGTGGTAGATTTCTCATTCTGTTAATTCTTGAGGGGAGAGTAGAAGAAGGGTTCTACTAGTGTTCAACTTATAAAACTCATAAAAATTTTCTCAACGCTTTCCAAGAAGCACTAATAAATTTTAGTTTTATCTATACTAAAATAGAATGTACTAATAAAAGTACAATCTTAATAATTTATTTAAATTATTATATATATTTATAAAATCATATATATAATAAAGAAATATATTATTTATTAATAATTATATATATCATAAATATATTTATCAATATATATTTATTTATATTTATAATTTTTTATACATTTATTAAAATATTTATATAATTATATATTTTTATTAAATTATAAATATATTTATTATAATGTTATAATTATTCAAATATATATCTTTATTTATAATTATAATTACATATATATATGTAATAAATATATTTATTCTAATTGTATGGTTATTTAAATATATATATATATGATTATAAATTAATATGTATTTATTTAAATAATTAAAAAATTATAGTAAATATATTTATTATATTTATAATTTTATAACTATATATAGTAAATATATACCAATGCGATGCGAACAAAAATTATTAGCCCATGGCCCAAAAATTTGTTGAAAAAAACAAGTAGAAATAAACAAGGGTAGAAGTCACGTGAAAATAGTGTCAAAACACTGCTACATAAACAAAGTAGTTAGCTGCCCATCAGAGTGGAGAAAAAATACTCATTTGGAATATGGTCTTCCATTTCCCCTCCCTCTCGAATGATGGACCCTCTTCCAGGTTTTGGGATTTTTACATGTCTTATCATCATCAATTGATATTTCATCAAGTGGGGTGGGCTCCTCAAGAGTCTAAGGGTCCTATTCTCTAGCTGGACTAGGATCAAGGTTTCCCCTAGCATTAACAGTCTCAGTGTTTTATGGTTGTCCTTTGATTTCATGAGTGTATGAAAATTCCTCAAAAAAGACAACACTACTCTTAGATATATCATAAATTTAAAACAGACTAACGATGCCATTCTTATTGTTATGTTATTTATACCTTGAATTAGCTTGAATCTGATTCAAGGGGGGCTCATCGACGTGATCCACTTGGACAGCTTCCAACCCCCCTATACCCAATGTATTATGATTACATCCTAAATCTTGTTTGGGTTCAAAATGGGAGCCCCACAAATAATAAGAACCCTATTTTATTGGATAACTTCAAACATGTATTGATACTTCAACAGGGTCCTTATTCAAATCAGACCCAATGTCCAATGTTTTGAACTATAATTGCACTTCTGGATGAGGAGTAGCATCACCCCTAGGATGAGGGGCATTTTTCATGATCTCAAAGACTATTCTAGGTTCTTTCTTGGTATCCCATACATATATGAAATCCCCAATGACCATTCCATGAGAAAGAACATTAGTAACATGGAGATAGGGGTTATAGGTTGAAGCCCTAGTGATATCCTCTGTAACAGATCTGAAATTTCTTCCCTTCGCCAACTCTAAGAACAGTCTAGAGATTCGAGGTTCACACATTCCAAGGGTACCATTCCCTACCCTTTATCTTGACTCAAATCGAATTAAGGAGAGTGATTTAATATTAATGGATTTACCATTTTTTGCAGGCCCATTAAGGTACAACTCAGCCAAATATTGGTGAATGTTAGGGGGAGATTTCTCTTCATGGCCATCATGGGAGCTAATTCTATGTTCACTTGTTTGGGTTATCAAACCATACCAGTAACCACTATACTAATGAAACTTAGCAACATAATCCGCATTACATAATCCATTGTGATTATATTCTTCATGACATCTAGAATTAGGGTCAATCATAGGATTAAGGGTGTCTTCAGTAGAGGTGATATGCCCAAATTAAATCAATGGGCCTTGAGCACCCAAATTCCTGACATCTGTCTTGGTGCTGGATTTATTTTTTAAAAGATCAAAAGAGTGACCTTTCATCCCACAGTAGTTTCAGACCATTCTTATACAACCCTTATAATATGGGTATCTTAGATTATTTCATATTTACAAAAGTCAGGTTATTTTTCAAATTCAACCAGTAAATATAATTTGTTGCTATCTGCTATCGAAACAGTAAAACCAACCAAAGGGGAGCTGATATCAGCTTAAACTTTCTTCTAGTAAATGTGACTATAACTTGATTTCTTAGTTTGGTTATCCATTCTAATGGGAACTCTAGTAGCTGATGTAATTTCCCATAGAATATGAGGTTGATAAAGGAACTAACACAAACCATGAACATGTGTCCAAATTTTAGTGTTCAAGTTCTTGTCATTCAAGGGATCAATGTGTGGATCCCAGTCTTTGATAATAACTATTACATGTTTAAGGATTATAAATCTATATCCACAATATTTGGAATTCAGATAATCTGGAGGAAAGATAATGTGAATGTAACCTCTTCCAATAGACGTCAATCACTATCCATTGAATCCCCAACTGCCAGAAAGTTACTTCCTAAGCGCATACATATTAATAGGAATCATTTCATGGAAGATAAAGATGAGTGATAATGGAGTTCTTATATTCTTTATTCCTTTCTGAGAGGATACCAAATATAGCACTCGTGAATGTTTTATCCCCTTTTCACATGACCTTCTTGGTGTAACATTGTATCCCTTCAAAAGCCCTCCTGGATGAGGCCCTGGGATCACACGGTGTCTCTCGATCCCAATTGCAGACAAAATCAAAATACTTTATCATGATACAACTCATTTCAATAGGGTTAGAATATCCAAATACCACATGGTCATAGGAGGCTGGAATTGCTTCAATTCTAGTGGAATCATGGTCATCCGTCGAGGCCTGGATACTTGAACATGAGACCTCCCTGACAACCCATAAAGCTCAATGCCACTATGATATGCCCTAGGAAAACATGAATGAACTATATACCTTGTAAAGTATAAAAAATAAAAAGCGAGTCATCACATATATGGAAAGCATGAATAATAAGGGTGTTAATGTAATAATGAACATTCCAGATGAATACAAAACATAAGGATGTGTCATCATAATATAGGTAATCTTAATATTTGGAACATAGTAACTCACATTCATGCCCCCAAATAATATAATGATCATATCCAGTCAATTATAACCACACACATTAATATATGAACATAAATATTCACAATCATACCCATGAATATCATCATTATCTCATGATATATATATTGACAAAATTCATTGGATATATATATATATATAATTATAAATATAAATAAATATATTAAAAAGATATTTATATATAATTATAAATATATAATTATAAATATATAATTATAAATATATAATTATAAATATATAATTATAAATATATAATTATAAATATATAAATATATATATAATAAATATATTTATTATTTAAAAAAGTATTATAAATTTATAATTATTTATTTATAATATTATAAATACATATTTTTAAAATATATATATATATTTGAATTATTAAAAAAATGTATTAGTATATCATATTTATATTAATTATAAACATGTGTTTTTAATTAATGTATATAAATAAACAATACTTTTTAATATAAATATTATACTTTAAATGGTATTAATATTATTTTAAAAAAATATATCAGTGTTTTTTTAGCACTCATAAACATGACCTTTATCTGTTATTTTTGCTAGCACTCTTAATGGTGAGTCTTTTATCAGTTCTTTCTTCTTAGAACATATAAAAGAAAGTACTTCCTTTTTCCCAATTTGTGGTAGTGGCAGCTCAATTTATATTTTCCACTATATATTCATATTTGAAGATGAAAATAAATGATTCTAGGGTTTAAGGGATTCCTCCACCATGGATTCAATAACCAAGGGAAATAAATTTTTTATTGATCAACAGATCATCATGGACAAGGTATCATTCTCTGATTCTGGTATCTCATTTATATGTATTGATTCCCCTCTTTATATTCCATTATTTGTCTTTTAATTTGGGTATGAAATTTATGTATATTGTTCTTAATTAATAAATGTCTATAATAGACTAAAAATATCAAAAATATGATGTACTAATTCTATAATATTTGAGTATAAGTATTCACGAAAAAAATAACCCTTCAATTTTAGAAGGTTATCATTTAAATCATAATGATCCTGTTTATCCATATTTTATGTGATTAAATGAATCAAATTCGTTTCAATTAATTGGAATATGATGTATGGATTTCAAAACCATAAATATGGGATTTATGGGACTATTTTAAAAGATATTTTCATAATATTTTCTTATTATTGATTCATGAGGTCTACGTTATATCACATTTAATATACTAATGAGAAAAATGAAAGAACATAAAAATAAATTGTATTGGTTTTAATTTTTATAATATTTATGTTGTATTTAATCTCAAGATAATTCAATATTTACTTTTAATTTTTAGGAAATTATGTTTTTAATTAACTAAGATGATGGAAAAATAAAGATTTAGGGTGATGAGAAATAAGAAAACAAGAAATATTGTGAAGACCAAGGTTATTTTCTATCTAGTATTTCTAAACCAAAAGTGGCATAAGAGTAAAGGCCATGATCCCAATATAGAGGATTTAGGGAGTAGAGAACACCAAATAAATTAATCATATAATTGAATTGTGGTCCTATAATCCCTAGGAGATGAGAGTGTCTTAGAGAGAAATATACACACAAACCATCTGATTGATGTTGTTAGATTTCATTGGATGGTTCACATCACTCTCTCCTTATCAATGTAGGAGATTGTTGTTGGCCCTCTAACCAATTTGATCAGAAATTATCCCACTATACCACATCACCCATTATCCTTATTGGATAAAAATATCAATTCCAATATATCGAAAGGTGGTGGTAGAAGGTCGTGGATTCTCATAGACACATGAATCTAGATCTTATAATGATGCACATAATGTAATCAAGCAATGGGGTGAATCCCCAAGAACTAACTCCTTGATGCTCATTGTAGACTCATGTTGGAGATCTATATGGGACATATAGATGATATAGAAAACATGTGATGCATAAGGACACATAAATTACTGGTTTTGGGAACTAAAAATTACGTTAGACTCTACTCAATATCCTGAACCCAATAAAATCATGTTTGGGGAATTTTGGTGGAAATTTATGGATGAATTAATTTTTTAGTTATAAAATAACTATGTGAATTATTATTATAAATATAATAATAACTTAATTTTTTTAAAACAGTGTGTTCTCTTTGACTATTTCTACCAGTTTCCAGGTACTAAATTAATGATTATGATTTAATTGTTAAATGATGTACTAAACTACAATATCCATTATACATTGAATTAAATATGAAATCTTTTTATACTTTTCGTATAGTGTGATATTGTTTAATAAAAATGATATGGTTTGGATAATTTATTTTTTAAGATACATAGCCAAATATGAATGATATTGATCAATATTGGTAAATCAAATACATTATTCATTCAAATTAAATTGTTTGTTCGATTTTAAAATACACATGAAGGATTTTGTTGTAACTTAAACAACCACATAAACACATCAGATTTTAAAACTTCCAAATGTAATATATATCCATTATATATGAACCATAAGAAATTATACATTTGGATCCATTTTAAGAGATATACTAAGAGAAGAATTGATGAGAAGAGTAAAGGGGGAGATTTGATAAACAAATCATGAAATTTCACTTACTGTTGGTGATAAATTTCCCCAAAAGTGGCCCATGATGAAGGAGAATATAGGGGGTTCCCTATAGTCAATACCTAATTGAGAGCGGGTCCAATGGGAGGTGTAATCACTTAAATCGGGGTTTTAAAATAAAATTTATTTAGGTTGGATGAGAAATAATCCGTCAAGGCCACATTGCAGTATTTTTTGGGATGATTGTGTTTGATGGAAAATTCAGTTTCCATGGTTAGTAGTGGACTTCCAAAGATAGTATTGAAAAACTCTATTGACAAAGATCAATAATAAAGTACTGGAAACATTATAGATGGTACAAAAATATTATATATAATGTGGCGCTGTTGCCTACTATTTTCCAAATTTTTCGATCTAAAAATTGGAGAATAGATAAATGAGTTTTTGGTAAAGGATGTTGCACACATGTTTTAAGGTTGTTTGTAATGTAGTGTGTATGACATAATTTCGAGATCATTACATAAAAATATTGAAAAGTAATAATGTACATGAAATATATTGTTTTTCTTGACAGTTGAGTTGGTGGGAAAGAGACTTGCATTAATGATAGTTGCGCGCATATGGAAAAGATGCTTGAAGGTTCATAAATGCCTATAAATAGGTGTATACCTCTTCATATAAATACTATCAACACTTATATTAAATTCGAGCTCTGAATCTTGCATGTGGTGATTTGTGTGCAATAATGGAGTTGCGCGTATGTAATGAGTTGCACACAAGAAGGGAGTCCCATGCAAGTAGTGAGTTGTGTGTAAGAAGAGAGTTGTGTGCATTTATTATGGTGTGAAAAAGATGGATTTTTACAAAAAAAAGTTTCACGTAAGTCACCTTGAGGTTGTGATGAAATTTGTATTTTCCCAGTACATTTTTTTAAATCATAATTCATCAAGTTGATGAAATTTGAACTCAATGATACATTGAACGAGGTGTAAATAATATTGATTCAAGAAATCAAAGGATAATATTATGAAGAAGAAGTGATAACACTTCAGTTGATAGAGAAGTGAGATTTCAAATTGTTATTGGTTGTAAACCCCGAGGAACAGTGAGTGTGATCCAACCATTATAAATAGAAGTGTGCTTTTAGTGGATTTGGTGCATCATCACATTGTCGTTGTGTGCTCCTTGGAAGTAGCCTGATAAGGATGAACCAGGTGAAATTTTTATGTCTCATGAATGCATTAATTTGTGTTCATACATTTCTACGGTAAAGGGAGATAAGAGTGTTTTTTTACAATGAAACAATATAAAAAAGGTAATTAAATTTAATCTTTTATACCATGATCCCCCGCCCTCTGAGGGTATTTAACCTATTTTGGCTAAAAAATGTTATTGGAGACAAATTTTAATTTTAATGTTTCTCTCATGGAGGTTTTTAATCACAAATGTATTTTGATCATCAATGGAAAAATAAATTATGTAAGAATCAGATGGTGTGCTATTTCTCATCCATATTTTTGAATGTGTATATAGTATCAACAAATTGAATTACAGCCAGTGTGGAAAGTAGTACTTTGTTAGAATCAGATAGAAAGGAATTAGATTTTGAAGCAAAATTATCCAATGCATTTTGAGTATCCTTGAATAATGAAATATATACAATGGTGATTTCATGTATGTCTACTGATGAAATGAGGGAAAAGTATCTAAATTTCTAGGAAGGTTATTCAATAGTCATAGAAGAAAACTGAATGTTATTTGGAAAAAATATGACGATATGATAATGAACCACAATAAATATATTGATGCATTCATTGTTAGGTTGAATGCTGTTGTGGAATGCATGTGTGGTCTTGGAGAAATTATTGAAGATATAAAGATCATCAACAACATCTTGAGATGACTTCCCCCTAGGTTTAACATGAATGTTTTTATGCTGCAAGATAATGATCAAAAGGATCTGACACTGGAAAGTTGTCACAGTACTCTTGTTGCATATAAGATGATAAATGAATACATTGAATATATGGAAAAAGGGATTTACAATAAAGTGTAATTCATGGGAATGAAGAATCTCAACGATGAATATTTTTAAGAGTAAGATGATTTAGATGAGGTAATTTCATTACATTATTCAAAACTACAAATAGGATAAGGAACATTAAAAGGTAAAATTATACAAGCATGCTTGTGATGTTGAATGTTTATTCATCTTGTATTAAGGTTCCCTAAGAATTTTCAAGAAGATGTTGATGATGAAGTTATAAAATTTTCATCAAGAAGTCTTCAGTTTATGTGAAAGGTAAGAAACAGTTCAAGAGAAATATATTCAAAAAGAAGAACCTTATTGCATAAGAAAATAACTTCTCAGATTAATATGAGGATGAAGAGGTAGATACTTGCAAAGATCATGGAGAAAATTCTATGGTGTCATTTTTTGGTAACTCTCAAAAAATTTAAGAAAGTGACATTGAGGAAGAAGTGGTCGAAGTAAGAGTTGATATGTTGGATGAATTAGAAGCCACTCTTGATGTGATAGATTTATTGAGGGCCAAAACCAAGAAATATAAAAAAGTGGTTCATGATGAAAAACTCTACATACTGTAGATGATAGAATAGAAGTCTAAGATAATGGAATAAATTGATATTATAAAGTCTTTAAAGGACTTGGAAATAGTTTGTGGGTATAAACTCAAGGGTTGGGAATAGAAAATGTTGAAAAATGGTTTGAATGACACATAAAAAAGAAAAAATCAAATGCATTGAATAACTTTAAGAACTCAGTAGCA
Source organism: Viscum album (assembly GCA_963277665.1). Classification (NCBI taxonomy): domain Eukaryota; kingdom Viridiplantae; phylum Streptophyta; class Magnoliopsida; order Santalales; family Viscaceae; genus Viscum; species Viscum album. The sequence continues at coordinate 508,483,758 of OY728146.1, forward strand.
TGAAAATAAATTTTAAAGATCAAGGGGAACACTTAACTCCTGATATGTTATAGGGAGATCAGATCATTTAGGTGATAGGAAAGGTAGAAGTAGAGAATAGTGGTTCGAAAGAAAAGAATAAATAGCTATGTTAAAATGTGAAGTCTGATTTGGGTCTTGAACAGAAACAAAAAAAGTGATAATTGATGTCATTAAACAAGAACCATCTCTAATATTGAAGATTTATTTGGGTATTAAGTAGAACTAGAATACTCAAATACCCCAACGGACAACCAGTGGTGTAGAAAAGACATGAAATAATTCACCCTATATCAGGTGGTATTGTTGTGGAATGATGGAACACTCACAAAATTTGTATTTCATATCTGAGAGATGTCTAAGGGCATAATAACAATAGTGGAATCCAGCCTGAGAAGAATACTCTAGGATATCTTGGTAGGGAAATTATTTTTGGTGCAGAGGTTTTTGTTACATGGATAGATATTTTACATCAACCATGTAGAGGCATGTTCCAATGCAAAACCAAAGTGGTATCAATCATAAAATCAATGAATCAATAAGTGAGATGAAAATTAAAAACTGATTTGTAACTCTGAAGGATGATATTAGTCTATTACACTCTAAGGAAGATCAATATTTCCAATCATTAACAAGTATGTAGTCGAAAACAAGGATAAAAAAGAAGAGAGATAAAAAAGAAGTGGTTGTGGAAATTTACCTTAAAGCATCATATTGTTCTAGTTTTTGTATCCTTAATAGTGGTTTCACATCCCATATGAAAGGCAATAATGATCTCATTACAGGCATACAATTTAAAAATAGGGTGTTTTGAATTTTTTAAATGATGAAGTCTTGAAGATAATTGGCTTTGTAAATGCCATGATTGGGGGAAAAGAAGTGAGACATGTTTATGTCATAGTAGTATAATGTCTTAGTCAAAAATTTCCTTATTTTAGTCAACTATGGGACTCAGGGCATGTTATAACATTTACTATGAAAAAGTGTATTGTCAATGTAAAAGATGGTGCATTTTTTCTACAAGGAAAAATAAAAAAGGGGAATATCTATCTTGTAAGTGGAGAATATGATATGTTATTTTTTTCTAGATAGGAAGAAAATAGGATGTGGCATAAAAAACATGGTCATCTATGCCAACCAAATCTAAAAGATATGGTAAAATGTGATGCAGATAGAGACCTTCCTATGCTATCATGTGATCGTACTCACACGTGTGATGTTTTTTAATAAGGGGATATCATTATAAATACGTACAAGAAAAAAGGATCAAAATTTAACCACTGTTCTTGAATTGGTGTATGAAGATGTATGTGGACTTATCTCCCTAAGGGTTATTAACAATAAGATGTATTATGTTCTTTTCAATGACGATTTCAGTAAGATGGAATAAGTATTTGTCATTTCCCATAAGTTAGATGTGTTTAGTTGCATAAAAAAATATCGTAGGGAATCAGAAACAATGTATGGAAAAAAATTATTATGTTTCTTACTAATAATGGTATGTACTTTACAAATAGAAAAGTGTAAGGTTATCTTGAGAAACATGTTATATGGAATCAAATTTCTTCGCTGAGAACTCCTCAAAAAAATTGAGTGGTCGAGAAGGGGAATCATATCATCAACAACATGGCCATAATAATACTTATTAAGAAATATCCACTAGATAAATTAAGTAAGGTAGAAATATTTCAGTAAATCTACATTTCTAATAAGGATATATTACGACTAAAGGATGAAAAGACACCATATTATATGTGTAACAAAAAGAAGAAAATATTGAAATACTTTTGAATATTTGGAATGAAGAGATTTATTCTCAAAAAAGAGAAACATGATAAATTTGATTAATGTGGAGATGATGGTATATTCCTTGGATACTAATGAAAGAGTAAACATGTATAGATTATTCTATAAGAGGCTGGGAAAATTAGTTCAAAGAAATGATGTCACTATAGTTGAAAATGGACATAATTTTCATTAGTACAATTAACAGTTCCTTGATGACAGTGATGGAGTGTTAAGAAACATATGGGGGGAAGAATTATAAGATACTAACTCAAAATAAGATACGGACAATGAGCAGGATCATGGAAAATCTATATTTACACAGAAGACAAAGAGTCGGGAAAAAAATGATAGGAAAAATATCATTGGTGATAAGAAAGCGCTAGTATAGAAAAAAAGGATGAAGACTAGACAATAAACATCATTCTTATCATATGTAGTTTGTGAATATTTTTCTGATGTAGCTAATGATAACAATTGGTTTCAGTCTATAAATGATAAAGATGAACAAATTGAGAAAATCAGACATGAGTGATTATTTTGAGGCCAGTAGACAAGAATGTCATTAGTACTAAATGGATTTTTTATAACAATATGAATGTAGATGGAACAATAATTCGAAAAAATCCTGACTAGTGTGCCAAACGTATTTTGCAGTACAGGGTATTGAGGTTCTTCTGAAATTTCACCTATTTCATGGCTAGAGACAATCATATTATTCGTGTACATAACAATGAATGGAAAATTCAATTTTTTCTAGATGGATTTTAGTTCTACATTTTTGAATGGGGTTCTAGAAGAATAAGTTTATATTAAGTATCCATATGGTTTTATTATTCATAAATATGATAAAAGATTTTTTTGATTGAAGAATGTGCTATGTGGATTAAATCAGGCACTAAGAGCATGGTATTCAAGACAATATCAATTTTTGAAGATGTTTGGTTTTTAACATGGTAGATTTTATTACAATATATATTTCAACAATGAGAGTAATCAAAGGATGATAGTGGTGGTATACGTCTATCACATATTATTTTCTAGATCAAATGAAGCTTAGTGTAATCAGATCATGAGATTCATGAAAAGTGAGTTTCAAATGTGAATGATTGGTGAACTGGATTTTTTTGGTCTACATGTGACACATGGAAAGAAAGGCATATTCATTTCTCAATATAAAAATACTAAAGAAGTGTTGATAATATTTGGAATGGATAATTTGAAGGAGATAATGAATCTGGTGGCTACCTAGATGAAACTTTCATGGGATGATGAAGGAAAAGTAGTTAATATCATAGAATATAGGAAAATCATTGGAAGATTATTGTACATTACAGTGAAAAGACCTGATATTTTGTTTTCCGCATGCCATGTAGGGATACATTAATGCAATCCCAAGGAAATCTACTTTCATTCAATGAAGTGAATACTTCAGTGTATCAAGGGAATAATAGATTTCTATTTTCTGTACAATGAAAAATCTCATCATGAGTAATTATGATATACAAATGCATATTGTACTAGATAAGCTAATGATAGAAAATCAACATTAGGTGGTGAATTTTATCTTAGAAGAATTTTTATTTCTTTGTTGAGAAGGAAACATGACTACATTTCATTGATCACTGAAGAAGCTAAGTATATTTTGGTTACTCAAGAATACACATAGTTATTATGGATAAAGAAGCAGCATGATGACATGGGATTTGAAGTGAAGTCTCTGATTAGAATTCATTGTAATAATTCAGTGATATAAATCATATAAAAAACCATGCCATCAATCAAGGACATAGAACATTGAAATAAAATATCACTTTATCAAAGAGAAGGGGGAGCATGGTCTTGTGAGGTTGAAGTATGTGCCTACAGAACTACAGGTTGAAACCATTCTGAAAATGGACATAACCAATGAAGTGTTTGAAATCCATATAATGGATTTGGGAGTTCATTTGACCCCCTTACTTGAAATGTTCAGGATGTGGGACCCCCTCCCTCTCATCGAGGTATGGGGAGTTTTTTCTAATTCATTGATATGTTTTCATTACCCCATTTTAGGCCACAACGAAGTGACCTTCGGGTTTGTTAACAAAGGTGGATAAAGTGTGGATGTTTAAGGGGAGAAATGTCTTACTAAATAAAGTGCTATAATATGATTGGTGGAGCAATAAGATAAAGTAATAAGCTAATAAGGGAAGTAACATGATGATAATTCTTCAGTGTCATGAGGAAACAGTCAGAGCTTGGCTTGGACATCTCTATGTATTCCAAAACACGAGAACCCTAACAGTAAAGTAGGGATTGTTTGAAATATGATGATACTATAAGTGATCAATCAAATGATATGTACCATGATACATGGAGTTTGTGATCAAATAATTTTAATGGTTTCAGGCATGATGTGGTTCATTGATGAACTTTTCATAATACTCTTATCTCTCATGTCAAGCATTACTCATATGGGCTTAGAGTATGTGTTGGGTAAATCCTTGACCACTATTTGAATCAATAGTAGTGAATGGTGTTATAATATGGAAGAATATTTCATGAGTTATCAAAATTTAAGGAGTAGTCAACACACCCAAACAGGGATATTGTTGGGAAAAATCCCTTAAGACTACATTGCATTATTTTTGGGTTGATTGTGTTTTTTTACAAAGTTTGTTTCCATGGTTAGTTGTGGAGAAAGATATTGTTGAAAAAATATGTTGGCAAAGATCTTTGATAGTGGAATGGATTCTTTGGAGGTGGTAAAATAATATTGTTTACAAGTTGGCGTCGTTTCCCAGTATTTTCAAATACAATTATTCAAAAATATGAGAATAGAGAAAAGACAATTTGGAAAATGAATATGTGCACATGTGTTATGGTGGTTTTAAAAGTTATGTGAAAGGAAATTTTCAAGATAATTACATCAAAATATAGAAAATTATAGAAGTGCGCAAAAAATATGGTTTTGCATGATGAGTTTGTGAAAAGGATATTTCTATGAATGATAGTTACAAACCCGAGGAAAATGTTCATGAAGTTTCATGCAAGGTCAAAAATTCATATAAATAGGCATCTATCCCCTTCCCCTATTTTAACAGGCTCATCTCTTATAGAAAATAATAGCTCTAAATCATGCAAGTAGTCATTTTTACACAAGAAGGGAGATACATGCAAGTAGTGAGTTTGTGAAAATCATAGCTCTAAATCATAGCTCTAAATCATAGCTCTAAATCATAGCTCTAAATCATAGCTCTAAATCATAGCTCTAAATCATGCAAGTAGTCATTTTTTATGTTAAAGAAAAAATGTTTCGTTTCAATCAACATGAGGTTGTGTGAAGTTTTTTTGTTTCCTATTATATCTATGGTAAAGCAGCATTCATCAAGTGGATGAAAGTGGAACTTGATGGTACACTAAATAAGGCCTAAATCATATTTAGTCAAGAAATCAAAGCATAGTCTTCTGAAAAATAGTGATCACACTTTAGTGGAGAGTTAATTTATCTATCGAATTAAGTTTGGTTTAATCCATGATGGATAGTGTGTCTCCACCAAACACTTTAAATTTCAGTGTGCTTTTAATGGTTTGGTAACATCGGCACATTGTTGTTGTATTCTCCTTGGATATATCTAAGTGAGGGTGAACCAATTAAAATTGATGGGAATCATGAATTATTTAATTTTTATTCATAAATTCCTATTGGAAATTGATACAACAACATTTTTTTACGAAAGAAACAATATCAAATGGGGTAGTAGTTTTAATCTATCATACCCTGATTAACCCCCCCCCCCGCCCAGAGTATTTATGTATGTAGGGCTAACAAGTTTTTAATGGGATGCACATTTTTAATGTAGTTTTTAGTAAATCATGTTCAAATCATTTGAATGCTATTCAAAAAATATTTTCAACTTATAGGTGAGTGTTTCATGGTTTGGGAAAACCGTGCTCAAATCGTGTGACATGAAAAGTTTCCCAAAACCCTCAAAGGACATCCCAAACACGAGGGGAGGACACTCAGTTATAAATTAATGAGTTAAACACAATGTATTGACCCCATGTGATGGTTTTTTTAATCTATTGATTCTTTTGATTGACTTTATATATAGTCTGCGTACTCCATAATAGTTGTGGATCCATCAATATCCTCTTTGGTTATAATGATATTGACGATGATATTTTTTAATAGAGGTAGTGGGTGGTTACAAACATGATTGGTATATTTTTACTTATATCAGAGGAAGTTGTTATGTGATGAGATAGAGACAATAGATTATATATTATGATGATACTCAAGATATATAATTTATTAAGAGTACAATATACTTAGATAACCATCATTATATGTGGTTGTTTATATACCTTGTAGATAAAAAAAGTAATTCATCATATCATTTACACAATATACCATTTATGTTATGTTTTATTTGAAAACATGTAATTATTTAATGCATAGTGTTTGAGAATATATAGATTTCTATATGAGGATGTGAATTGTAACATTGATTTTTCACCAATTAGTGTGAAACCTTTGGGTGTTTCAACATATGGGATCTACGTGATAAGGGTAGTGCACATTAAGTGTAATGGGAGTTGGGTGATTTCTACAACTAATTCATAATCTTTTGAGGATTCTTACAATAATGTAATTTTATAAAATTAGAAGTCATGTAGAAATCCTTTAAATAGAAGTAAATTATCCATTTATTTCTAATTTTAAGATGAGGGGAAAACACATGGGGAAGTATTATAATCCAAATAATTTATATAGAGAATTACTATTGATTAGGGCTCTTTTTTTATTGGGAAAAAATATGAAAATTAGTCTCATTGTCATAATAAGCAGAATATTTAATCATAAATTAATTATTGATTGTTTTAGTAAAACATTGAAAGAATCGAAGTGAAAAATGGATCACAAAAGAGTAAAATGAAAAAAAAAATAAGAGAACACATAGATTTATGTGGTTTCAGAATAATCCATATGTACAAAGAGAAGAAAATTTCACGATGATTCAAGATCAAAATTTATAAAAAAATATCATAAAATTTCAAACACATTAAACCCTAGCCTGAAATTGGATAATAAGGAGGAGGAAACATTATTCCAACAACTATTAGAAAGTCTATTATGCTAAAGTGAAAGGTAGTTAGAAATCTGTGTCACTACAGTGAAAGGTGTCCACCCTTGAATTCGGCCCAAACATCATCTAGAATGGATCATACTATACCAATCCAACAATCTCCCATATGAAGCCTGATCTGCAACACTGCCCTACTTCGATGCCGCTGACTAAGACAACTCACTTAATCTAAGATCTTCCACTTCTCCACTTACTAACAGTGTACATTCCATTCAAGTATTTAATTTTCAATTGATGATTCGAGAACTAACAATTTTTTTACTCTTGTTCTCCCATTGTGTCCTCCCTTATACCACCTCACATTCTCTGTTCATTAGTGGAGACCAAAATAGGCACATTAGTGCCTTAACTTATGTATTACCATTGGTTACGTTACAATGTTTGTCGGATATTTGGTTCCACAAATCATCTACAATGTTAGTAACCCATCCTATATCAAACCTCTTTTGAAATGATACTTCAATTGAATGTGCTTTGTCTGGGATTGAAACACTAGGTTTTTTTCAAGATGTACCACACTCTGACTATCATAGAATAATAAATTCTCCTCTGACATTCTTCCCAACTTATCAAAGAAGTTATTCAGCCATACCATCTCCTTACCAGCTTCTATTATAGCAAGGTATTATTCCTATATAGAGGATAATGCCACAATCTTCTGCAATTGTGATATCCATCTTATTGCAGTTCCTCTCCACGTAAATACATAACTCGTGGTACTCCTCCTGCTATCAAAGTCACCACCATGGTCACCATCCACATTCCCCTACAATGAATTTCCATTTCCAAAATCATAGAAACCTCCTTTAATAACCTCAAATACCTCTGTATCCAATTAAAAACTTCCAAATGTTTTCTTCTAGGGTTTTCCATGTACCTGATCTCAACTCCCAAAAAACGAGTAATGTCGGGTTGATTACAAACCATTGCATACATCATGCTTCCAAAAAACTGACATGTATGTAACATTTTCCATGTACTCAACATATTTTTCCGTATTCGGTGATTACTCCATTGATATTTTGAAATGGCCCACCAGAAGAATATATTATGCCTTTTCTTCTAGAATTGTAAATCCTCTTAGAACCATTACTATGTAGTAATCATGTGATAATATCAAGGTTCTAACTGTGTGTTCACTCTTTATCTACATCCCCAAAATCTTGGTAGCTTCTCCAAGATCATTCACCTCAAACTCCTTAGCCAACATCCTTTTCAACTCATAAATTATCTTCATACATGATCCTAAGATGAGCATGTCATCCACATATAGAAGTCGGATACTTTATTAATAACCAAAATATTTTATGTAGATACATTGATGCATTGTGAGTCGTTTGTATTAATTTTTAGTCATGAATGCATCTAACTTATTATTCGAATGCTTGGGTGCCTACATCAGACCATATAAGCTATTGTAGAGTTCTCACATAATGTATTCATTTCCATAATCAACATATCCCTATGTATGTTGCATATAGATGTCCCCATACACATCTCCATGAAGTAAAGTCATCTTTACATCAAGATTCTCAAGATATAGTTCTTCAAATTCCACAATGTTGAGAACCATCCGGATGGTGGTAAGCTTCACTACTAGTGAGAATATTTCAGTGAAATCCACTCCCTCCTTCTGCTGGATGCCTTTCACCAACCTCCTTTCATTGAACCTCTAATTTTTATCATTTTCTTCCTTAACCTGATACAACCATTTTTATGCAATGTGATCTTCCCCACTGGTAGGTGTGTCAACTCCCAAGTGTTACTGTCATATAGTGAATAAATTTCTTCTTTCATGGCCTACTCCCACCTGATTGAATCCTTCAACTGCATTTCATCTTCGTAGAATTTTGGTTCTCCACCATCAGTCAATAAAAGATAATTTTTAGGCGATGAATACCTCTACATAAGACTTATCACCCTTATTGACCTCCTCAACTCCACTTGAGGACTATGATCCAATAGTTATGATGTCTCATGATCAGGTACACTTTCATGCTCTAATTTATCAGTGAAGTTTGATTATTTGTTCCCATTTTCATCTTCAACTACATGGTGATCCTTGTACATGACACCTTCAATGAATACCACATTCTTCCCCAGATCTCCATCCTGTTGAGATCATCCCAAATGTGGTAACCAAAATCCTCAGCACCTTATCCAATAAAGAAACCCGGATTTTACCTAGAATAAAACTTTTCCCTTGCATTAGAAATAATATGTATATAAGCCGGACTTCCTAACGCTCATAAATGGGAGATTCATACCTCCTTACCAGATGAAGTCACATCAGGAAGACATTCTCACATTAACATAAATGGACTCATATGTGGAGATATACATCCATATTCACTGCATCAGAATAGAAGGTCTTGGGTAACCATGAGTTTGACCTCATACTCCCGACACATTCATTAAATGTAATATTCATTATCTTTACACACCATTCTATTGTAGTGTACCTGGAAGATTCTTCTCCCTCCAAATTCCATTATCAGAACAGAATTAGCTGAACTCCTAACTGCCATACTCTCCACTATTTTTAAACCTCAATGATTTTATATTTGATACTGACTCATTCTCCACCATGACCTTCAACTCCTGAAACATCTTAAACAAATCAAATTTCCAATTCAAAATGTAAACCCATACCTTCTTTATTGATTCGTCGAGGAATGTCACATAATATTGTGACCCTATGATGGAATGCAATAGTACATTACCCCAAGAATATGTGTACATTAGGTTTATCTTCCTGACCATCAGTGTTCTATCTCCTTTTAAAAATGATACCTTATTCTTCTTTTTTGGATGAAATATTCACATAAAAAAAATACCACCCACTTCTACTCCGATAGTATCCCTTTTGTTTCTAGCACCATTACCCACTTCTCACTCACTTTGCCTAACTTTTACTTCAATTTTTGAGAATCCCCAGAAGCATTTATTAAAGCCACCATGTTTATGTAGGTCTCTGTCATGTGGTACATAGTGTAACGCCCGGACCCTTGTTACCCAGAGTCGGTGCATTATTACATAACATTGGCATGATACAAGAAAATAATGTCCCGAAAGACTGATCAGTTTGGGATCCTTGGAAATATTAGATACATTCATTAGTTTTACATTAATTTATAAAATTAAAAACTACAACTACGTTATTTCCATAGATCACACTCATTTCCCCATAGACTATCCATGTAGGTCAGTCATAAAATACTTCTTCATATCCTGGGAAAAATAAATCATAGAAAGGGGTGATCTCAGATGCTCAGTAAGGATAACAATATAGTGAAAACATTCATAGATAAGCATAAAAATTTAATGAAATGTATAAGACTAAAACAAAAGCCTTTTAAACTTGAACTTCAGAATATTATGGAAAAGATAAAATCAAATAATTCCATTTACTTATTCACGTGTATATTCTACTAGTCGAATAATCACAAGCAATATCAATAGCCACTTTCATAATGATGGAATGCATAATTCTAGACTTCATAACCACATAGACAAGGCCTTGTTCCAAGACTAAAAATAATATTTTTTCAAGTCCTTGTTCCAAGACACTAGTTTGTCTCATGAGACATACCGATGCATCGAGGAGCTATAGTGGGCTCCACCCATCACTTACTAAGTCCAATGCATTCCTCATATGAAAATGTTTAAACATAATATAAACATTAATATTAAAACTAGCATTCAAAATGTCAATATATTATCCATAAACCATGAATGGTGTAAAAATAACATATTCATAGTCAAACATATCACAAAACGATCAATACAATATAGAAGTTTTGTATCATAATAAATCAACTTCAAATAAGCTTAAAATCCATCAAAGGATGTTGACATAGATGAAATCAAACAAAATATAGAAATATCTCTTTATATTTTGAAATCATTTAAGAGTCACATAATTATAAAGAAAAAATTTATTTTAAAAATATTCTTATAATATTGTAAGGGACGATTTGACGATGTTATAACAGTGGAAAATATCCACACCTCCCGTATAAGTTAAAAAACATTCTTACCTTAATTGTTTCAAAAAATTCATAAAGTACCTTATTTGGAAAACGAGGGAAAGATTCCTTTAAAAAAATATACTTTCAAATAAGGGTATAAATGAAATTAATCCATTGTCTAGTAAATAGTAAAAGTTTTTGGAAATACATTTTTATGAAGCATGGATGTGGATGATAAAGAGGTCCCAGTAGATAATTACGTATAAACAACCTCGGATAATGAAGAGATTGTGAAATTAACCCTTAACATGTTATTTTACTTGGTATAGGGTATTTTAAACTCCTGTATAATGGTGAAATAATTGTTATTAAATTATACAAGAACCATATACATTAATATGATATCATATATGATCTTCTAATATTTCTTTGTTACTGATATTTTAGTAGTATAATTGTTTCGGGTGTTAACTGATTCGTTTTCATTTATATGATTTGTTACATTAGTAATGTTTGTTGTGGGTATTATGTATCTTATTAATATTAAAAATGATATTAAGTCTTTAACTATTATTTCTAATCAATAAATGAAAATTATTCTTGAATGGATACGATGGGTAATGAATCTCATCACGTTCGTGGAGATGGTAATCCGTACATACGCACGAGCGACAATATCATTCTTTTGATATTAATATAATATATAATTGGATGGTATATCATATATACAGAATAATTATAATGTTATATTTATTATCTACATCAATCATATATCATTATTATACCCATCCAATTATAATGTATTGAATAACAACTACACCATGACATGGAGACGGTAAGTTGTACGTACGCACATATGGTGACATGTCATTAAAAGGATGGATAGAATAATGACTATGGTTGTACCATATTTATAATAACATCACAATATATAGAATATAATGTATTTATTATTTTATAATGGAAACAACAAAGAAATCGGAAGTGGAAGAAGAAAGGAACTTGAAATAGGTGATGAAATATTTACCTCTTCTTCGGGTTCTTTCTTTTGATTTGATCAAAAGGGATCCATAGGTTGGCTTTATGAGTAAATTAAGGCCTCTAGAATTAAAGGAGGATATTTGAGAGGATATTTGGGTAGGGTTTGTCCGAGCCAAATATCTTTGAAGGTGTGAATTTGAGAGAAGGGAAAGTTCCCTTTTATAAGAGGGGTGAGGGGCACCTTAGAAAAAGATTGAAATAATATTTTTTAAGAAAATAATATTCGGTTTATAATGGCTCCAAAATGTTTTATTTAGATTATAAGGTGGGTATGGGTCGAAAAATACTCAATAAATAGGTTTTAGACTGGTTTGGGTCACTATATTAACCTTATCATTTAGATTTAACTCTTAGTTAATTAGTTTGACATTTACCATGTCTCTTTGTATTTTTATATTATATGGTTAATAAACTACCTATAAACTTTCAAGAGAACCTCAAGTGGTTCATTAATGACATATATAATAATATTTAATACCTTTGGAAAAACCATATATTTTTAGGAATATAATATCAATTAATAATATAATATTTGTTTTAAAAACTCTTTTATGTCAATTTTGACACTATTTGCTATTTTGTTTTTGTTAAATTCATAACAGCATTATTATTTCAAAAAAAATTATCTTATCAACCCTAACATGTCACATAAACAGATAAAATTAGTAGAATTCATAAAAAGTCTCAAATTACATTTATTTGGATATTTTTAATATCAATTATTTTAATATTTCATTAATAAGGTAATTACTGCATCATCATTGTGTCATTAAATAAATTAAATTATTTAATGTCTAAGAATATAAATAAAATACCATTATGTATGAAATATTTCTATCTTTATAATGAATATTTATAGTCTAATTTATCTTCTGTTTAACCCTATATTAAAAATGGTTTAGTTATTAAACTTTGAATTTAACACTTTTAACTCTTCTTTGAATTAAATAATTATCAATGTCCTAATCTAATCCAAGTGGACCTAAAGGATCATATTTTATTCGTAAGGTTATTTTTGGTCGAATTACACTTATCCAATAGAATTAGGACATGTGTTAGGGTAATAATAATATCATCGTTACCTTTAATTACCCTATTTACTTTTAACCGTGGTAAATAAAAGTCAAAAGTTACTATTCACCAAAAATTATTTTCATCTCATTGAACCAAATTTTACTTACTGATATCATCTATGTCTCTTGTATTTTTGAAATTCAACTCACCAAAGCGGTAAAGTTCTGTTTTATGTGGGTAAAAGACAGTAAAAAGTTCAATAAAATTTTTATATATCTACACTTATTATAAACTAACTCTAATGAATTACATTGAACTTATATAGGTATTATGTATCTATTTTTACCTAAAGTAAATTTAAATAAAATAAATAATTATTTAAATAAAAAGTCGGTTTTAAACAATAACTCAGTGTTTTCACTATTCATCAAAAATTGAAAGTTTTCAAAAAAATACCAAAAATTCACCCAAATATAATTTCGATATTCCAAATCCAAAAATGAACTCCATTTTGAAAGATAAAATTTACAAAATTTCAAAAAGTGGGTATTACTATTCATAACGTCTAGTTTGATTGGTTGTGGTGTGTTTCAACTTGAAGTTGCGTAAAACACACGCTACTGTATTATTCAAAGAAAAATATATCTTGGATGCTTGGGGTGTTACATTCTCCCCTCCAAATAATTTCTTCCTCGAAATTTCTAAAATATTACTACATAAAAAAGATTCGGGTTGTTGTTCATCATATGTTCCTTGGGTTCCCACGTTGCCTCTTCCATCTTATGGTTTCCCAATAGAACTTTTACCAGACGATTCGTATGGTTTCTCAACACTTGTTCTCTTGTATCAAGAACCTTGATAGGCTCTTAAGAATATGACATATTGGGTTCCAGTTCTAATTCATCATAGGTAAGTACATGTGTTGGGTCAGGAATGTATTTTCTCAACAGTGATACATGAAACACCTCATGAACTTTTGAGAGACTTGGCGGCATTTCCAAATAGTAAGCTACAGCCCCAATTCATTCTAGAATTTCAAAAGGTCTGATGTACATGGGACTCAATTTACCCTTCTTGCTGAATCATATAATTCCATTCCATAGATATGCCTTCAAGAAAACAAGATCTCCTACCTAAAATTCTAAATCCTTCCTTCAGTTATCAGCAATTCTCTTCTGCCAACTTTGAGCTACTTTGATGTGGGTTTGGACTACCTTCTCCTTTATCATCATTTCCTCAACAAGTTCTGGGCCTATGATTTTTATTTCACCAACATCATCCCAACAGGTTGGGGTGAGACATCTCTTTCCATATAACGCTTCAAATGGTGCCATCTGAATAGTTGAATAAAATCTATTGTTATAAAAAAATTCAACCAGAGGTAAATATTGATCCCACATACCATGAAAGTTAAGTGAGGAAGATCTCAACATGTCTTCTAAGGTTTGAACAGTCTGTTCTGATTGTCCATTAGTTTGAGGGTGGTAGGCTGTGCTGAAGCGAAGTTCAGTATCCAAGGCTTTCTAAAGACTTTTCCATTATCTTGATGCAAAATGGGGATCACGATCAGAAATAATTGATAGGGGTACTCCATAAAGTCTTATAACTTCATTAATATATAGTCTTGCTAAATGTTCAAGTGGTAAATCTTCTCTTATAGCAAGAAAACGAGCAGACATGGTTAGACGATCAACAATGACCCATATTGCATCATTCCTTCTAGGATTCCTTCGTAGCACCATGACAAAGTCCATTGTAATATTATCCCATTTTCATTCAGGTATGGGAAAAGGTTGCATGAATCCTCTAAGTTGTTTCCTTTCAGCATTCACTTGTTGACAAACCATACATCTTGACACAAAATCAGTAATATCCATCTTGATATTATCCCACCAAATATGTTCTTTCAAATCTCAATACATCTTGGTGCTCCCAGGGTGTATAGAGAAATTGGATCTATGAGCATCATCCAAAAATTCTCTTTTTAGATCAGGTATATTGGGAACACAGTGTCTCTTCCCAAATTTTAAAATCACATCTTCATATACGATATCACTCAATCTACCATCATTCAAAGATTTAATATTCATCAGAAACTCCTCATCATCATCCTGAGTACTTTTTATCATTTCTAGTAAAGATGGTTTAGAAACCATTTGAAAAAGCATTGATGTTTCACCTTCCATGGTTATTCCCATATCCATCTTTACTAGATCCATGTATATAGAATCCTTTTAAACTCGTATCCCATTCAAAACTCCATGATACTTTATACTCAAAGCATCTACCACTTTATTTTCCTTCCTCGGGTGGTAGTGTATAGTGAAATCATAATCCTTTTGTAGTTCAAGTCATCGCCTTTTCCTTATGTTGAGTTATTTTTTGTAAGAATATATACTTCAAACTCTTGTGATCAGTATAAATCTCATATTTTTTACCATATATATAGTGTCTCTATATCTTCAAAGAAAAGATTAAAACTGCTAACTCAATATCATGAGTAGGATAGTTTTGTTCATGAATTTTTAGCTATCGTGATGTATAGGAAATAACCCAACCATTTTGCATAAGGACACAACTAAGTTTTTTCTTTGAAGCATCACTATAAATAACAAAAATGTCATTCCCCGATGGTAGAGTCAATATAGAAGCATTGACTAATATTCTCTTCTGTTATTCAGAACATTCTTCGCACTATTTTTTCCAAACAAATTTAGCATCTTTACGTGTGATCTTTGTTAATGGGTTATCTAATCGGGAAAAATTATGGATGAAACGCTGATAATAACATGCTAAACCAATAAAATTTCATACCTCAGTTATACTCATCAATACTGGCCATTCTTATATTGCCTTGGTATTTTAAGGATCCAAAGATATTTCATCCTTAGAGACAATATGGCCATGAAAAGAAATCACTTGAAGCCATAATTCACACTTCCTAAACTTTCCATATAATTCATTTCTTCTAAGAGTCTTCAGGATAATGAAAAAGTGATATTCATTATCTTCATAGCTTTTGGATTATACCAAGATCTCATCAATAAATACCACTACAAAGTCATCAATATATTCCTTGAAAACCCTATTCATTAGATCCATGAAGATAGAGGGTGCATTATCCAATCCAAAAGGAATTACTGTAAACTCGTAATGCACATACTTGGTTCGAAATATTGTCTTCAGAATTTCTTCCTTCTTCACGCAAAACTGATGGTATCTAGATCGAAGGTCAATCCTTGATAAATATTGATCTCCACCGAGTTGGTCAAATAAATCATCAATTTGAGGTAGTGGATACTTGTTATTTATTGTTATAGAATTGATCTCCCTATAGTCAATGCACAACATCATAGATCTATATTTATTCTAAACAAAAAGGATAGGGTCTCCCCATGGAGAAAAACTAGGGAGAATAAGTCCCTTGTTACTTAATTCCTATAGTTATTTATTTAGTTCCTCAAATTCCATAGTGGCCATTCTATAAGGGTTCTTCGATATGGGCCTTGAACCAGAAGTTAAATCAATGGGAAACTCTATTTTTCATTCTATATAATGTCCAGGTAAATCTTTAGAAACACATAAAAATATCCTTACACAATAGGTACATCTTCTAGTTGAACATTGTTTCCCTCACCCACAGTTATTTCATTCTATTCCTCCTCAACAATTGAATTAAGTTGAGCTACTGGGGGTGGATCTAGATAAGAATAAGGTGGTATCTATTCTACTCTAAAGATAATGTGTTCTGTATCATCATCATCAAAATAGTAAACTTCTTATTTTTACAATAAATTTTTGCATCATGGTCTGAAATTAAATCCATACTGAGGATTATATCAAATTCAATCATGGGAATGACAATGGGTTCAGAAGATAAAGAACATCTATATGCCATAATGGGGACTGATTCACAAAACATTGTTGCAATGATACTTCCCTTATGAGTTTTGACTGAAAACTCCCTTGTTAAATCAAATTGGAAATATATAATTTTCTTAGAAAACAGGGATGATATGAAACAATACAATGATCCAGAATTGAATAAAGAGTTTTCTAAACTTGATGAAACCATTAAATTACCTGCCACCACATCTTTTGGAGCTTCAAACTCAGTAGTAGTGATAGCATATTCTTGGCCTTGATCCCTTGGAATTTTTTGAGTTAAGTTTCCTTGGAACTTATGAAATTCATTTTCATAATGCCCCCTTTCTCTACAATTTTAGTATTAAACATTGATATCCTATTTATTCCCCTTGCAATCATGAGCTTGGTGGCCTTTTTCACCACACTTGTAACAGACTTCAATTCCTTCTAGGAATGTACCGGGGTGTTTCTTCACGCATTTACTGTAGGTCAAATATTCAACTTTTCTCTTCTTCCCCTTATTTCTATTTCTAGAGTGTTTAGAAAATGTCTTCTTCTCTTTCTTTTCTTTATAGTCATAAAACAAAGAGAATTACTTTTATATCTTGATTGATCATGAGAAAATATCTTCGTACGAAGAGAAGGATCGTGAGACTAATGCTCAATGGAGAAATGGTTTTAACCCATCAAAGAAATAATCAATATTACTTCTTGGGTTACGTATATAATTTGCAGCATTCCATGCTAACCTTGTAAATTTAGCTTCATACTTTGTGAGATTATCATCCTCCTCTTACCTCAGACTCAGAAATTGTCTTTCTATATCTGCTCAATGGTTATGAAGAATGTATTTTTTAGAGAAAAATCTCTTTAAACTCCCTCCATTCCATATTTGATACTTCCTCATCTTCCTTTCTGTTTTGAAACAACGACCACCATATATCAGCATCTCCAGTGAGGTGGTAAAATTCCATGACAACTTTTTCCCTTCTGCTACTCCCCAAGGCATGGAATATTTTCTATCAAAAATTTATCCATTGCTCAGACACTAATAGATTTTTACTCCCATTTAATGTTGGTGGTTGTTTCCTCATGAAGCGATCTAACATTGATCCTCCTCACTGTGGATCAGGGTGCTCTATACGGGTAAGGTTATAATTCATAACCTAAGTGAGTTGTCCTAGTGTGGTGATAAGATGATCAGCACCAGTTGCTTCACCAACTCCACTATAATTATCTTGAGTAAGAGGGAAATACCTACATAGATTATGTGTATTGATACTGTTTCCATTCCTTCCACTAGTCACCATTTCTAAACAATGGCTTAAACTAGATTTGTTTATGAATTTAAATACATAATTACAAACTTGTAAAACACTTAACATAAACTAAATAGTGTATGGATATAATCCATAATAATAATAATGTTTTCATTGAGGAATTATATACTCATAAACCCTTCCTAATGGTTTGTAAAGAAAATAAAAATTATCCTATGAATATTTACCAGGAGTGTCGTAACCAATAGTGCATCAAGTCCAGTTATCATGCACCAGTTCTCATTCGAGTCTAGCTCAAAGAGGTGTTTTTTGGTTTTACCCCAATGTACATCTGTTCCAGAGCCACCTCTACCTTCTCGTATCCAGACAGGGATGCATTTCTTGGAAAACTTACAAAATCTATACAGTACCAAAATTCTCGGAAGTTATTTTATACTAATCTTCAAATTATATCTTATGGTAATGTGCTCTAATCAGAGTTTATCTAAATCTAGATTCCTATGTTTATACTAAACTTCCACTGATAACAATTGTAATGCCCCGACCCCAGTTACCCAGATTTGGGGCATTATTACATAACATTGGCATGATAGATGGTAATCATTTCCCAAAAGACCAATCAGTTTATTAGCCTTGCAAATACTAGATACATTCATAAGTTTTACATTATATTATAAAATGAAAAACTACAAAATCATTATTTCTATAGATCACACTCATATACCCTCAGACTATCCCTACAGGTTAGTCATAAAATACTTCTTCACATCCTGGGAAAAATAAAACATAGAAAGGGATGATATCAGATGCTCAGTAAGGATAACAATATAGTAGAAACTTTCATAAATTAGCATAAATGTTAAAGGAAATGTCTAAGACTAAAACAAAAGCTTTTTAAACTTGAACTTCAGTATAATATGGAAAACATAAAATCAAATAATTCCATTTACTTATTCACATGGATATTATACTAGTCTAATAATCGCATGCAATATCAATAGCCACTTTCATAATGATGGAATGCATAATGCCAGACTTCATAACCACATAGTCAAGGCCTTGTGCCAAGACTACAAATAATATTTTTTCAAGTCCTTTTTCTAAGACATTATGTTTTCTCATGAGACCAACCGATGCATCAAGGAGCTATAGTGGGCACCAACCATCACTTACAAAGTCCAATGCATTTCTCATATGTAAAAGTTTAAACATAACATAAACATTCTTATTAAAACTAGCAAAAAATTTATCAATACTTTATCCATAAACCATGAATGGTGTAAAAATAACAGATCCACAGTCAAACATATCACAAAACCTTCAATAAAATATGGAATTTCTTTATCATAATAAATCAACTTCAAATAAGCATAAAATACATCAAAGGATGTTGACATAGATGAAATCAAAACCTTTTTTAGAGAAAAATATCTTTTTATTTTGAAATCATTTAAGAGTCACATAATTATAACGAAAATATTTATTTCTAAAATATTCATATAATCTTGTAAGGGAATCTTTGATGATGTTATAACGGTGGAAAATAGCGGCACCCGCTGTATAAGTTAAAGAAATATTCTTACCTTAATTTTTCTGAAAAGGTCATAAAGTACCTTGTTTGGAAAATGACGAAAAGATTCCTTTCAAAAAATATAAGGTCAAATAAGGGTATGATTTACTTTAACCCATTGTCTAGTATATAGTAAAAATGTTTTGAAATAAATTTTTAAGAAGCATGGATGTGGATAATAAAGAGCCCCCGTAGATAATTACGTATAAACAACCTCAGATAATGAAGAGATTGTGAAATTAACCCTTACCTTGTTATTTACTTTGGTCTAGGGTAGGTTAAACTCCTGTATAATGGTAAATTAATTTTTTTTAAATTATAAAAGAACCATATACATCAATATGATATCATATTTTATCTTCTAATATTTCTTTGTTAATGATATTTCAGTAGTATCATCGTTTCGGGTGTTAACTAATTAGTTTTCCTTTATATGCTTTTTTATGTAAGTAATTTTGTCATGGATATGATTTATCTTATTCATATTCAGAATGATATTAATTATTTAAACATTATTTTTAAACATTTAATGAAAATTAGTCTTGAATGGATACGATTGGGAATGAATCTCTTCGCATTCGGGGAGACGGTAATCCGTACCTATGCACGAGCGAAAATATCATTATTTTGATACTAAAATAATATATAATTGGATGGTATATCATTTATACAGAATCATTAAAATGTTATACTTATTATTTACATCAATTATACATCATTATTATACTCATCCAAATAATAATGTATTGAATAACAACTACACCGCGACGTGGAGACGGTAAGTCATACATAAGAACGTATGGTGACATATCATTCAAAGGATGGATAGAATAATTAAAATTGTTGTACCATATTTATAATAACATCATAGTATATAGAAGATACTGGAGTTATTACTTTAGAATGGAAACAACAAACAAAGAGGAAGTGCGAGAAGAAAGGAACTTGAAAGAGGTGATAAAATATTTACCTCTTCTTGGGTTCTTCCTTTTATTTGATCAAAAGGGATCTATATGATGGCTTTATGACTAAATTAAGGCCTCTAGGATGAAGGGGGGACAGTTGAGAGGATATTTGGGTAGGTTTTGGCTGAGCCAAATGTCTTTGAAGGTGTGAATTTTATATAAGTGGAAGCGCCCTTTTATAAGAGGGGTGAGGGGCACCTTAGGAAAAGATTGAAATATTATTTTATAATGAAATAATTTTATGTTTCTAATGGCTCAAAAATGGTTTATTTCGAGGCTAACGTGGGTATGGGTCAAAAACTACTCAAAAATATGTTTTAGATAGGTTTTGGTCACTCTATTAACCTTATCTTTTATATTTAACTCTTATTTAATTAGTTTGGCATTTACCATGTCTCTCGGTATTTTTATATTATATGGTCAATAAACATAATATAAACATCCAAGAGAACATCAAGTGGTTCATTAATGACATATATAATATTATTTAAGAATTTTGTCTATAACATAGATTTTTAGGAATATAATATAAATTAATAATATAATTTTTTTTAAAAACTTTTTTCTCTCAATTTGGACACTATTTTCTATTTTGTTTTTTTAATTCATAACAGCATTATTACTTCAAAAAAATCATTTAATCAACCCTAACATGTCATATTAACCTATAAAATTAGTTTAATTCATAAAAAGTCTCAAATTACATTTATTTTGATATTTATAATATCAATTATTTTAATATTTTATTAATAAGGTAATTACTGCATTATCATTGTGTCATAAATAAAATAAATTATTTAATGTATAAAAAATATAAATAAAATACCATTATGTTTGAAATATTTTTATATTTCTAATTAATATTTATAATAAAATTTATCTTATGTGTAGCTCTATATTAAAAATGGTTTAGTTATAAAACATTGAATTTAACACTTTTAACTCTTCTTTGAATTAAATAATAATAAATGTCCTAATCTAATCCATGTAGACCTAAAGGATCATATTTTATTCATAAGGATTTTTTTTGTCTAATTAAACTTATCCAATAGAATTTGGACTTGTGTTAGGGTAATAATAATATCATTTTTACCTTAAATTACCGTATTTACTTTTAACTGTTGTAAATAAAAGTCAAAAGTTACTTTTCACTAGAAATTATTTTCATCTCATTGAACCACATTTTACTTACTGATATCAACCGTGTCTCTCATATTTTCAAAATTCAACTCACAGAAGCGGTAAAATTATGTTTTATGTAACATTGCAAATGCTCCTAGGAAGTGGGTAAAAGACGGTAAAAAGTTCAATAAAATTTTTATATATCTAAAATTATTATAAACAGACTCCAATGAATTACATTAAAATTATATTGGTATTATGTATATATTTTGTCCAAAAATAAATTTAAATAAAATAAATAATTAATTAAAAAAAAGTCGTTTTTGAACAACAACTTAGTGTTTTTCATTATTCATCAAAAATTGATATTTTCAGAAAAATACCAAAAATTCACCCTAAGATAATTTCGATATTCCAAATACAAAAATGAAGTCCATTTTGAATGATAAAATTTAAAAAATTTAAAAAATTGGGTATTACTATTCATAACAGCTAGTATGATTGGTTGTGGTGTGTTTGATCTCGAAGTTGCGTACAACACAAGTTACTGTATTATTCAATTGGAAACGTACTGTGAATGCTTGGGGTGTTACAGATAGTACCATTTTTTTCTCCTAGACTTATGACCATAGCTACCTTAGTAATCTTCCAGTAACCACCAATAAACATGGAACTGAAGCTTGCATCATCATGTTTCCAATAGAAATTATATTTCTTCTTAAACTGAGGATATACCCCACATTTTCCGTAATAAGAAAACTCACACTATTGGTCTTGATATGTGATTTTCCTTTACCTACATTATACAATGGTTAGTCATCAACAAAATGAACCTTGCAAAATTTTCTAGAAACATAATTGTTTTGGAAACCATTCACCAATGTTCAATGGAAAGATTCCCATGAGTCTAAAATTCAAGACTCCATAGGTCTATCTATGCCCAGCATCAATACGTTATCAGTTCCTTCAGCCACTGTGTTTTCTCTACTGATTTTAGGTCCCTTTCATTTTTCTCTACACTCCTTCTTGACATGTCCTTTCTTCAGGAATGTCCATCAGGTAGGACTATCCCCTTTTTTCTTGTCCTAGGGTTTTCCCCTTAACATTTATCATCATCTGCAATTTTCATGCTGCACGTATATTCCTATTCCATCAAAATATATAGTAGAACCTTAGAATCATCATTATATCCTTATTTGGAGATCCTCACTAAGGATCAAGTCAATCACATACAACTTAGTATTCCCGGAAGAACTGTTCACGACTGTTACAATTTCTTCCCAACAGTCAGGTAATGAAGATAGTAAAATCAGTACACATACCTCATCAATAAGATCAATGTACACTAATGTCTGCTGACTAATTATGGCGTTGAAATTGTTTAAGTGATCTGCAAAGATTCTCCGTTTAACCATTTTCAGGTCAAAAAGTCATCGAATCAGGTGCACTTTGTTTACAACATAAGGATTCTAATAGATATTTGAGACAGCTTAAAAAATTCCAATTTTTGTATTCTACTCTCTAATATTTAATGCCACATTGTTTCCCAACATAATATGTACAAATCCCCAAACCTTCTGATCCAATTGCTCATACTCTAACTGCTCTGTGTCTGTTGGCTTCATACCTAAAAGGAATAAGTGTATCTTTTTTTATAATGATAATCCCCATTCTACATTCACTAGAAAATGGAATCAATTCCATCTTTTTAATCGATATTCAATGTACCTTATTCTATAACCATCATTATAGAATCATGAACTCAACCTTTGAAGTCATTTGATAGAGAAAAACATTGAGGGAAATGAAGTGAAAAATATATCATAGAAGAGTAAAAAAAACAATTAGAAGACAGTGATTTACGTGGTTTGAGAATAATCCCTACGTCCATGGAGAGGTATAATTTTCACTATGATTCAAGAGAACAATTTACAAGAGATATCTTAGAGTTTATAACACATGAAACCCTATCTCAAAATGGGCTAAAAAGAAGGATGATGCACTCTTCCACCAACCGTCATAATGTTTATTGTGCTATAGTGAAAAGAGGCTGGATGTTCACATCGCTATAGTGAAAGGTGGCCACCATAGAATTCGGCCCAAACATCATCCAAAATCGATCAGACTACAGTAATCCAACATTAGTGTTTCAGTCCACTCAACACCTATTATACCATTTTTATGTACAAGATATTTTTTGTAATTTTTATATTGAAAGGGAAATTTCCCTCAAATAATGTATTTTTTATCATGATATCCAGTCAACATTTTTATACAATTGTCAGAGGATATGGGGTGAGGATTTGAGGATTAATTTATAATAGTTTATATAGTTGACTGATTTTAAACTATTATATATCCCTTAGATGTTAGAAAATATTTATCATAAAAATTTAGTGGAAATAAATTGTTTATAAATTTTGAATATATGATGTTTTGTTAGATTTGATTCATCAGTATTAATGTGTTGATGTTAGAGAAAATATGTTGTCAGACTTTTTCCATTAATGAATTTCAATGATGATCTATATTCATCCAATCTAGTGGGAAAATGGAAGGGAGTATCATAAAATAATAATTTATCATGTTAATTAATTCATGTTTATTATGATGTAGATTTGTTACATAATAATGGACATAAATTCCAGTGAGATGAAAATCATAGTGTGTTGCGATTTTATGATATCATTGGCTGATTTCATATAGATATAAGTGAATGTCGAGTGTGCATTTTCAATTTATTCATTGATAAGCCGTACTATAAGGGGTTCTTATGTAATGTAATGTGGTAGTTTGGGATAATAAAAGTGTCGATCTATGGTTTGGTTATTATTCATAACTATTCATATTTGAATTATTCTGTTTTTTTTACTTTTCATTAATGGTTCAATTACAGTTATATTCAATATCATTTCCTTTATAATGGGTCAGGTCGTGGAGCTGAGATTTAAAATATTATAAATGTTCAAAGTAGTTATTTAAGAGGTAAATTGTTCTTGTGATATCCTATTATTACTATTTTATGATATCTTAATTGGAAGTCATCTAGGACCAAGAAGGACATATGGTTTAATGGGATTTATAGGTCATCCTGTGAGACAATGCATGGTTTAGATTGTGGCTACATTTAGTTTGTCTTTGTTGAGTATTTATGATCATTGAGTACTATTATTAAATTATGGGATGTGGTTTGTGAGTGAATCAACCATAGTCAATATATTTATGCCAATACAACAAGTTGTTCTATAGTGATGGGGTTATTAACACTCCTTAAAATGATATATAATAAAATTTTATTGGATATGAAAGAATGTGTTGAGTAAATGTAACACATTCAAACATTAATATCTATAATATCTATAATTTTTTAATATAAATAGTTGTATACATAGATTTTCCATTATATTTTGTGACATTATGACATAGTGAAGACTTGTGAAATATCTATTCTTTTTTTGTCATAGATTTTTTATTTTTTATGCATATATCTATTTGAGTAAGATGAATAAATGTGTTATGAGGGAAATCATATTTTTTGTTAGGACATATAAGGGATATGTGTTTTTGAGATGTTCTCCATAGATTTTGGAATTTTTTACAGTAGTTCAAGTCATATTACTTGTGATTCATTATTTTTAGTTATATATTAAATATTTGTAGACAATGCTTACGTTGTTATGGAAGTATTTTGAATGAATGAACTAATTTTTATTTCTATGATTTATTTTATTTTTATGGAAAAAATAAATTAATTTTTATAGAATTTAATAGTGTGTGTTTCCCAACCTATAATGAGTTAACTTATATAGGGACTTCAACGCAAGTTCTAACATCATCGAATTTAATATCACTCATATTATTCAAATAATTTTCTTTAGTAGATAAATTGATTTATACATGATGCTTTAGGAATAAATATTAATTTTTTATTTAAAATTGTAGAATAATAAATACCACGATAATAAAAAATATATATTGATAAACATATTATAACATTAAATAAGAAAAAGATGTGTTTCTATTGGGAGTATGATCAATTAATTTTATATAATCATTGAGTTTCATGGAAGTGGAGGTGAGATATTTTCAATGGGAGGTGGAATCACTTAAATTAGGTTTATAAAATAAATGTGAGGTGGAATCACATAAATGATTTTTTCAAATCGGTTTTTTAAAATAAATTGGATGTGGAATCACGTTAATTTTGTTTTCAAAGTAAAATTTATTTTTTCAATGGGATGCAGAGTTTTGTTGCAGTGTTTATTGAATCATGTGAAAAACATGAAAATGATAATAAAAAATATTTTCAACTTGAAGCTGAGTATTTCCTAGATTGAGAATACCATGCTCAAACCGTGTAACCTAAAAAATTTATCAAACCCTAAAACATGTGTAACGCCCTGACCCCAGCTACCCAGAGTCGGTGCATTACTTCGTAACATTGGCATGATCACAAAAGATCAAGTCTCGAAAGACCGATTAGTTTAGTAGCCTTGGAAACACTAGATACATTCATAAATGTTACATTACATCATAAAGTGAAAAACTAATAACAAAGTCTTCATAGTCCACACGCATATCCTCTTCTGACTATCCCTACAGGTCATTCATAAAATACTTCTTCACATCCTGGAGAATATTAAAACATTGAAAGGGGTGAGCTCAGATTCTCAGTAAGGACAACAATATTGCGGAAGCTTTCATAAATAAACATTAACATTTAAGGCAATGTATAACAAAAACAAAAGCCTTTTAAACATGAACATCAACATAATATGGCAAAAGTAAAATGATATAATGTCATTTACTTATTCACATGGATATTCTACTGGTCGAATAATCACATGCAATAACATTAACCACTTTCATAATGATGGAATGCATAATGCCAGACATTCTGAAACATTTTGTCAAGGCCTCGGCCAAGACGTCTAAAATGATTAAGGCCTCGGCCAAAGTCACAAATCAAATTGGGAAAGGGCCTCGGCCAATTCCATGTCTAGTTGTATCATGAGACCTACCGATGCATCGAGGAGCTATAGCGGGCTCCACCCGTCACTTATTAAGTCCAACGCATTCCTCATATGAATAGGTTTAAACATATCATAAACCATAACATAATCGTATCACATAAAACATGCATAAAGGAAACATAACATTTCAACATTTCAATCACAATATATCAATACAACACATTGATATAATAAAAACGCTTTCAAAACCATTTTCAATACCAAAATAAAAGGAAAGTATAAAATGGTATTTATTTTTCATTAAAAAAATGATGGCTTGTAGAGGAAGCCGAAACTCAAATAGTGGTCATGGCGGCGGAGAAGTCGTTGTCGCCACATACGTACGACAAAAACATTCCCTTCTGTCATTTAGTAAACGCTTCGTATAAAAAAAATATTCCTTTTGAATATACGTAAAAGTCAAAGGTGTTTATACACCGTATAAAAGAAATTTGTGTATAAAACCAAATATGCCTCAATGAAAGGAGATTGAGACGAAGTCCTTACAAAGATCATTTTTTAAAATAAAATATATATATTATGTGTATTCACTATAGGTACACATAAAGAAAGTAAAAATACAAAATAATACATAATAATATCATGACATAATTTGAAAGTAGGTGATTAACCCAAAGAATGGAAGTTGGGTTAAGAAATTCTCTTACCTTGTGTCTTGTCCTGACTCGACCGTTCTTTAACCTCCTCAAAATCGGGTACCTCTTTTTGATTTGAGCCAAAGGATTCCTTGGGAAGAGTTCTGCCCAAAGTGAGGCTTCTAAGAGTAAGAGGGGGAAGTTGGGAGAGTATTTGTGCAGAGGTTGGCCGAGCCAAATGGCTTGAAAGTGTGAATGAGGTGGTAGAGGTGGGGGCCTTTTATAAGAGAAGAAGAGGGGCACTCTTGGAAAGTAAGGAAATTTTACATTATTATACAATGATTTTTGGATTCTAAAGGTCCCACACATATATAACTCGTGTCTATGGTGATAAGGGTTTGAAATATACCCATCCAATAGTCTTTGGACAAGTGTATGCCTTGTATTGTACATTATCTTTTCATTTTATTAAAATCGTTAAATAATGAGGTCATCGCTGCATCATAATGATGTCATAAATAATTAAATTTATTTAATGTATAAAAATTATAAAAAAAATTACTATGATGTAGGAAATATTTTTAGCTTTCCAATGAATATTTATAGTCAAAAATATTACTTGTATAACCCCATGTAAAAATTGTTTTAGTAAAACATTTCATGTTTGTGTCATTTTTTTACTTTAACATTAAATAAAAGGTATTTATGTAATTTTCTAACTAGAGTGGCTCCATGGGGTCCCCAAGTTTACCCATGGGTTGTCTTGGTCGGCCATGGCACATCCAATGAGGGTATGACATGTTTCAATCTCATCTCATATTATTAAAACATTATTTTTACCTTAAACTACACTAATTACCTCTAATCGCGATTAAAAAACTTAAAAGTTACTATTCACCAAAAATTATTTTAATCTCATTGAACCACATTTTACTTCTTAATAACAACCATGTATGTCGGATTTTTTAAAATCAAATCGCAGAAGTGGTAATATTTCATTTTAACGAAAAATCAGTTTTTAACAACCACTTAGTGGTTTCATTATTCATCAAAAATTGAAGTTTTTCAGAACAATGCCAAAATTTCACCCTAAGCTATAATTAATATTTTGAATTCAAAAATGATTTCTATTTTAAAAAATTCCAAACATATAAGTTGCATTAATTAATTTTATAATTAATTCTCGATATCACGACAGATAGCGTGTTTTTAAGAAACAATTTATATCAAAAGATTGGCAATTGTTTTTGTCCAATTTCAATGTTAAATTAATTCTAATGACCACCATTGGATAAAATGGTAAAAATATATTCTAATTATACTTTAAAACCACTCAATAGTATAACTTATCACTATAAATTATTTTGATAAAAAAGGTTGTTTAAGTATTTATCACTAATCATAAAAATTTTGAAGTTCTCAGAAAATTACAAAAAAATCAACATAGGCTAATTTCAATATTAGGAATACAAAAATGAAGTCCATTTTGAAATATAAAATTTTTATAAATTTACAAAGTGGTTATTACTATTCATAACGGCTACTTTGATTAGTTGTAGTGTGTTAGAACTCGAAGTTGCGTACAATGCAAGCTATTGCATTATTGAATGAGAAGCATATCGTGGAAGCTTGGGGTGTTACATTCTCCCCTCCTTCAATAAATTGTGTCCTCGCAATTTGAAAATTTTCTTTGAAAATAAAAGGTTGAAAAGAGAAAATACCTTTGTAGAAAACCCACATCGGAAATAAGGTTAATAAAAATATAACATTAAAAGAACGAAAGATAAGTACAAAGGTCACCCAAGATAGCCCATTCTAGGGTTCTATGAAAATATGGATATGGAGGAGAAACAAACCATCAAGGTCTAGTGGAGAGTTATAGAAAACATGATTAGGAGAAAGTTTAACTACAAGATAATCACAAACTTGTGGTTGGTTAAACGATCATTGATTCCCCAGTAGGAAAAGTTAACCGACAACATTTTTGTTTTGAGTTACCTTTTATAAAGTTTAGGAATTTATTTAGGTGATTTACTAAGAACGTAAGGGAATATACATACTTGTCATGTAGACATTCAATATTTAATAAATTTTTACCACAAACCCATCTTTCACTCTAAAATGTAATACAACTCATAAAAAATTCTATTTATCCTAATTGTATAAGGTTCAAAATTTTAACACATACCATTTAGATTAGAAAAATTATTTTGTAATAACCATGGACTTCACGTAGTCCAGTGGTAGGCGATTAATCTCAATCGCACTATGGTTGTGGGTTCGATTCCCACAGCTTTGTCCGACGCGATGGGTTGTCAATCGGTCTGCGTGTTGTCCTTTTTATAAATATCCAAAAATAAACTTAACAATAGTATCCAATGTAAAATATAATCCATTCCAACCTTTATAGTTATCCAAAATACTTCTGTCCAACTCACAGTCTAGATTTTATGAGGAAGGTAAACATAATGAAGCTCCTTTTTTTACTGTGTAACAACATGTGAACACCTTCATCATGTATTCCTTTAAAACACTGCAACATACTGAATTACCATAAATCCTTATTGATTACATTCATGATCCCTTATTCCTTATAGAAAACTAGATATACTCCTTCTATCCAAAAATGTATACAAATCATTAATCAGTTTCAAGGATGTTAAGAATATCCAACATAATTTATCCGAATCAATCATGTCTTATTCCAAAATCACTATCTCGGTATCATAACCATATTATGGTTTATCTTTCTCTCAACCATATATTTTCCAAAAATTTAACCTAATGTAGAGTCACTTTTCTTGGTTCCACACAATCTCAATTCCTAGATGATATAGTACTGCAGTACAATCCTTATATACTCCATAATTATTATAACCCGTACATCATTGATACAACAATCAAATTACAAAATTCTTTAAGAACAACATAAGAACTCTAATCATTACTCCTCATATGTGGTAGTATCATAACTTGATTATTATCCAATAACATCATTTGGGGCATACTCTGATGATTTGAACATCGGTTTGCGTAGTGTCCCCACTCCTTGCAGATGAAGCATTGTACATTTGAAACCTTTTTCTTACCCTCGCAGTCACGCACATGGTGTCCTTTTTCTCGACACTTATAACAAACTCCCATTCCCTTCAGGAAAATTCCAAGGTGTTTCTTCCCACAGTTATCACATATTGGAAAATTCCTCTTTTCCCTCGTCCCTTTATCCATCATTCTCTCTTCCATCCTTTTCTTCTCTTTCATCCCTTCAAATCCATAAGACTTAGAGATTTCTCTACTTATCTTATTAACACATGATACTACTTCATCATATGTTGATAACACATGGGAGAACATTTCCCTTATAAATGTTGTCTTAATACCATGAAATATATGATCTTTCTTACTCTTTGGATCATACGTATTGATGGAGTTCACATTCCTTCTACTGGGCGCCATTTCTATACAATTCCATAAACTAGGTTAGTTTATGAATCGAAATACATGATAACAAACTTGAAAACACTTATAATAAATTGAACTATTTATGGATATGATCCATAATCATAAAAAAAATTTCTTTGAGGAAGTATATAATCATAACCCTTCATAGTGGTTTGTAAAAAAAATGAGAATTATCCTAAGCATATCCCCCGGGAGTGTCGTATCCAAGAGTGCAGCAAGGCCCGTTGTCGTGCACCAGTTCCCGTTCGAGTCTAGATCAAAGCGGTGTTTTCGGGTTTTACCCCTAGGTACATCTGTGCCAGAGCCTCCTCTACCTGCTTGAATTCAGACAGGGATGTATTGCTCAGAAAACTCACAACATCTCTACAATACCAAAATTCTAGGAAGTTCTTCTATACTAATCCTCAAAGTCTATCTTCAGGCTATGTGCTCTAATCAGATTTTATCTAAATCTAGCATCCAAGGTTAGTACTAAACTTCCTCTGATACCAACTCTAATGCCCTAACCCCAGCTACCCAGAGTCGGTGCATTACTTTGTAACATTGGCATGATCACAAAAGATCAAGTCTCGAAAGACCGATTAGTTTAGTAGCCTTGGAAACACTAGATACATTCATAAATGTTACATTACATCATAAAGTGAAAAACTAATAACAAAGTCTTCATAGTCCACACTCATATCCTCTTCTGACTATCCCTACAGGTCATTCATAAAATACTTCTTCACATCCTGGAGAATATTAAAACATTGAAAGGGGTGAGCTCAGATTCTCAGTAAGGATAACAATATTGCGGAAGCTTTCATAAATAAACAATAACATTTAAGGCAATGTATAACAAAAACAAAAGCCTTTTAAACATGAACATCAACATAATATGGCAAAAGTAAAATGAGATAATGACATTTACTTATTCACATGGATATTCTACTGGTCGAATAATCACATGCAATAACATTAACCACTTTCATAATGATGTAATGCATAATGCCAGACATTTTGAAACATTTTGTCAAGGCCTCGGCCAAGACGTCTAAATTGATTAAGGCCTCGACCAAAGTCACAAATCAAATTGGGAAAGGGCCTCGGCCATTTCCACGTCTAGTTGTCTCATCAGACCTACCGATGCATCGAGGAGCTATAGCGGGCTCCACCCGTCACTTATTAAGTCCAATGCATTCCTCATATGAATAGGTTTAAACATATCATAAACCATAACATAATCGTATAACATAAATCATGCATAAAGGAAACATAACATTTCCACATTTCAATCACAAGATATCAATACAACACATTGATATAATAAAAACGCTTTCAAAACCATTTTCAATAACAAAATAAATGATAAGTATAACATGGTATTTATTTTTCATTAAAAAATGATGGCTTGTAGAGGAAGCCGAAACTCAAATAGTGGTCACGGCGGCGGAGAAGTCGTTGTCGCCACATACGTACGAAAAAAACATTCCCTTTTGTCGTTTAGTAAACGCTTCGTATAAAAAAAATTCCTTTTGAATATACGTAAAAGTAAAAGGGGTTTATACACCGTATAAAAGAAATTTGTGTATAAAACCAAATATGCCTCAATGAAAGGAGATTGAGACGAAGTCCTTACAAAGATCATTTTTTAAAATAAAATAGATATATTATGTGTATTCACTATAGGTACACATAAAGAAAGTAAAAATACAAAATAATACATAATAATATCATGACATAATTTGAAAGTAGGAGATTAACCCAAAGAATGGAAGTTGGGTTAAGAAATTCCCTTACCTTGCATCTTGTCCTGACTCGACCGTTCTTTAACCTCCTCAAAATCGGGTAACTCTTTTTGATTTGAGCCAAAGGCTTCCTTGGGAAGAGTTCTGCCCAAAGTGAGGCTTCTATGAGTAAGAGGGGGAAGTTGGGAGAGTATTTGGGCATAGGTTGGCCGTGCCAAATAGCTTTGAAGTGTGAATGAGGTGGTAGAGGTGGGGGCCTTTTATAAGAGGATAGTAGGGGCACTCTTGGAAAGTAAGGAAATATTACATTATTATACAATGCTTTTCGGATTCTAAAGGTCCCACACATATATAACTCGTGGCTAAGGTGATAAGGGCTCCAAATATACCCATCCAATAGTCTTTGGACAAGTGTAAGCCTTGTATTGTACATTATCTTTTCATTTTATTAAAATCGTTAAATAATGAGGTCATCGCTGCATCATAATGATGTCATAAATAATTTAATTTATATAATGTCTAAAAATTATAAAAAAAATACTATGATGTAGGAAATCTTTTTATCTTTCCAATGAATATTTATAGTCAAAAATATTACTTGTATAACCCCATGTAAAAATTGTTTTAGTAAAACATTTCATGTTTGTGTCATTTTTTTACTTTAACATTAAATAAAAGGTATTTATGTCATTTTCTAACTAGAGTGGCTCCATGGGGTCCCCAAGTTGACCCATGGGTTGTCTTGGTCGGCCATGGAACATCCAATGAGGGTAGGACATGTGTCAAGCTCATCTCATATTATTAAAACATTATTTTTACCTTAAACTACACTAATTACCTCTAATCGCGATTAAGAACTTAAAAGTTACTATTCACCAAAAATTATTTTAATCTCATTGAACCAAATTTTACTTCATAATGACAACCATGTATGTCGGATTTTTGAAAATCAAATCACAGAAGTGGTAATATTTCATTTTAACAAAAAATCAGTTTTTAACAACCACTTAGTGGTTTCATTATTCATCAAAAATTGATGTTTTTCAGAACAATGCCAAAATTTCACCCTAAGCTATAATTGATATTCCGAATTTAAAAATGATTTCTATTTTAAAAAATTCCAAACATATAAGTTGCATTAATTAATTTTATAATTAATTCCCGCTATCACGACAGATAGTGTGTTTTTAAGAAACAATTTATATCAAAAGATTGGCAATTGTTTATGTCCAATTTCAATGTTAAATTAATTATAATGACCACCATTGGATAAAATGGTAAAAATATATTCTAATTATACTTTAAAACCACTCAATAGTATAACTTATCACTATAAATTATTTTGATTAAAAAAGTTGTTTTAAGTATTTTTCACTATTCATAAAAATTTGGAAGTTCTCAGAAAATTAAAAAAAATTCAACATAGGCTAATTTCAATATTAGAAATACAAAAATGAAGTCCATTTTGAAATATAAAGTTTCTATAAATTTACAAAGTGGTTATTACTATTCATAATGGCCACTTTGATTAGTTGTAGTGTGTTAGAACTCGAAGTTGCGTACAATGCAAGCTATTGCATTATTGAATGAGAAGCGTATCGTGGAAGCTTGGGGTGTTACATTCTCCCCTCCTTCTATAAATTGTGTCCTTGCAATTTGAAAATTTTCTTTGAAAATAAAAGGTTTAAAAGAGAAAATACCTTTGTAGAAAACCCACATCGGAAATACGGTTAATAAAAATATAACATTAAAAGAACGAAAGATAAGTACAAAGGTCACCCGAGATAGCCCATTCTAGGGTTCTATGAAAATATGGATATGGAGGAGAAACAAACCATCACGGTCTGGTGGAGAGTTATAGAAAACAGGATTAGGAGAAAGTTTAACTACAAGAAAATCACAAACTTGTGATTGGTTAAACGATCATTGATTCCCCAGTAGGAAAAGTTAACCGACAACATTTTTGTTTTGAGTTACCTTTTATAAAGTTTAGGAATTTATTTAGGTGATTTACTAAGAACGTAAGGGAATATACATACTTGTCATGTAGACTTTCATTCTTTAATAAATTTTTACCACAAACCGATCTTTCACTCTAAAATGTAATACAACTCAAAAATATTCTATTTATCCTAATTGTATAAGGTTCAAAATGTTAACACATACCATTTAGATTAGTGAAATTATTTTGTAATAACCAGGGACTTCACGTAGTCCAGTGGTAGGTGATTAATCCCAATCGCACTATGGTTGTGGGTTCGATTCCCACAGCTTTGTCCGACGTGATGGGTTGTCACTCGGTCTACGTGTTGTCCTTTTTATAAATATCCAAAAATAAACTTAACAATAGTATCCAATGTAAAATATAATCCATTCCAACCTTTATAGTTATCCAAAATACTTCTGTCCAACTCACAGTCTAGATTTTATGAGGAAGGTAAACATAATGAAGCTCCTTTTTTCCTGTGTAACAACATGTGAACACCTTCATCATGTATTCCTTTAAAACACTGCAACATACTGAATTACCATAAATCCTTATTGATTACATTCATGATCCCTTATTCCTTATAGAAAACTAGATATACTTCTTCTATCCAAAAATGTATACAAATCATTAATCGGTTTCAAGGATGTTAAGAATATCCAACATAATTTATCCGAATCAATCATGTCTTATTCCAAAATCACTATCTCGGTATCAGAAACATATTATGGTTTATCATTCTCTCAACCATATATTTTCCAAAAAATTAACCTAATGTGGAGTCACTTTTCTTGGTTCCACACAATCTCAAGTCCTAGATGGTATAGTACTGAAGTACAATCCTTATATACTCCATAATTATTATAACCCGTACATCATTGATACAACACTCAAATTACAAAATTCTTTAATAACAACATAAGAACTCTAATCATTCCTCCTCATCTGTGGTAGTATCATAACTTGATTATTATCCAATAACATCATTTGGGGCATAATCCGATGATTTGAACATTGGTTTGCGTAGTGTCCCCACTCTTTGCAGATGAAGCATTGTACATTTGAAACCTATTTCTTACCCTTGCAGTCACGCACTTGGTGTCCTTTTTCTCCACACTTATAACAAAATCCCATTCCCTTCAGGAAAATTCCAAGGTGTTTCTTCCCACAGTTATCACATATTGGAAAATTCCTCTTTTCCCTCGTCCCTTTATCCATCATTCTCTCTTCAATCCTTTTCTTCTCTTTCATCCCTTCAAATCCATAAGACTCAGAGAATTCTCTACTTATCTTATTAACATGTGATACTATTTCATCATATGTTGATAACACATGGGAGAACATTTCCCTTCTAAATGTTGTCTTAATACCATGAAAGATATGATCTTTCTTACTCTTTGGATCATACGTATTGATGGAGTTCAAATTCCTTCTACTGGGTGCCATTTCTATACAATTCCATAAACTAGGTTAGTTTATGAATCGAAATACATGATAACAAACTTGAAAACACTTATAATATATTGAATAATTTATGGATATAATCCATAATCATAAAAAAATTTCTTTGAGGAAGTATATAATCATAACCCTTCATTGTGGTTTGTAAAAAAATGAGAATTATCCTAAGCATATCCCCCGGGAGTGTCGTGACCAAGAGTGCAGCAAGGCCCGTTGTCGTGCACCAGTTCCCGTTCGAGTCTAGCTCAAAGCGGTGTTTTCGGGTTTTACCCCTAGGTACATCTGTGCCAGAGCCTCCTCTACCTGCTCGTATCCAGACAGGGATGTATTGCTCAGAAAACTCACAACATCTCTACAATACCAAAATTCTAGGAAGTTCTTCTATACTAATCCTCAAAGTCTATCTTTAGGCTATGTGATCTAATCAAGAATTTATCTAAATCTAGCTTCCAAGGTTAGTACTAAACTGCCTCTGATACCAACTGTAACGCCCCGACCCCAGCTACCCAGAGTCGGTGCATTACTTCGTAACATTGGCATGATCACAAAAGATCAAGTCTCGAAAGACCGATTAGTTTAGTAGCCTTGGAAACACTAGACACATTCATAAATGTTACATTACATAATAAAGTTAAAAACTAATAACAAAGTCTTCATAGTCCACACTCATATCCTCTTCTGACTATCCCTACAGGTCATTCATAAAATACTTCTTCACATTCTGGAGAATATTAAAACATTGAAAGGGGTGATCTCAGATTCTCAGTAAGGATAACAATATTGCGGAAGCTTTCATAAATAAAAATTAACATTTAAGGTAATGTATAACAAAAACAAAAGCCTTTTAAACATAAAATTCAACATAATATGGCAAAAGTAAAATGAGATAATGCCATTTACTTATTCACATGGATATTCTACTGGTCGAATAATCACATGCAATAACATTAACCACTTTCATAATGATGGAATGCATAATGCCAGACATTCTGAAACATTTTGTCAAGGCCTCGGCCAAGACGTCTAAAATGATTAAGGCCTCGGCCAAAGTCACAAATCAAATTGGGAAAGGGCCTCGGCCAATTCCACGTCTAGTTGTCTCATGAGACCTACCGATGCATCGAGGAGCTATAGCGGGCTCCACCCGTCACTTATTAAGTCCAATGCATTCCTCATATGAATAGGTTTAAACATATCATAAACCATAACATAATCGTATCACATAAACCATGCATAAAGGAAACATAACATTTCCACATTTCAATCACAAGATATCAATACAACACATTGATATAATAAAAACGCTTTCAAAACCATTTTCAATACCAAAATAAAAGAAAAGTATAAAATGGTATTTATTTCTCATTAAAAAAATGATGGCTTGTAGAGGAAGCCGAAACTCAAATAGTGGTCACGGCGGCGGAGAAGTCGTTGTCGCCACATACGTACAATAAAAACATTCCCTTTTGTCATTTAGTAAACGCTTCGTATAAAAAAAATATTCCTTTTGAATATATGTAAACGTCAAAGGGGTTTATACACCGTATAAAAGAAATTTGTGTATAAAACCAAATATGCCTCAATGAAAGGAGATTGAGACGAAGTCCTTACAAAGATCATTTTTTAAAATAAAATAGATATATTATGTGTATTCACTATAGGTACACATAAAGAAAGTAAAAATACAAAATAATACATAATAATATCATGACATAATTTGAAAGTAGGAGATTAACCCAAGTAATGGATGTTGGGTTAAGAAATTCCCTTACCTTGCGTCTTGTCCTGACTCGACCGTTCTTTAACCTCCTCAAAATCGGGTAACTCTTTTCGATTTGAGCCAAAGGCTTCCTTGGAAAGAGTTCTGCCCAAAGTGAGGCTTCTAGGAGTAAGAGGGGGAAGTTGGGAGAGTATTTGGGCAGAGGTTGGCCGAGCCAAATAACTTGAAAGTGTGAATGAGGTGGTAGAGGTGGGGGCCTTTTATAAGAGAAGAGGAGGGGCACTCTTGGAAAGTAAGGAAATTTTACATTATTATACAATGATTTTCGGATTCTAATGGTCCCACACATATATAACTTGTTTCTAAGGTGATAAGGGATCGAAATATACCCATCCAATAGTCTTTGGACAAGTTTAAGCCTTGTATTGTACATTATCTTTTCATTTTATTTAAATCGTTAAATAATGAGGTCATCGCTGCATCATAATGATGTCATAAATAATTTAATTTATTTAATGTCTAAAAATTATAAATAAAATACTATGATGTAGGAAATATTTTTATCTTTCCAATGAATATTTATAGTCAAAAATATTACTTTTATAACCCCATGTAAAAATTGTTTTAGTATAACATTTCATGTTTGTGTCATTTTTTTACTTTAACATTAAATAAAAGGTATTTATGTCATTTTCTAACTAGAGTGACTCCATGGGGTCCCCAAGTTGACCCATGGGTTGTCTTGGTCGGCCATGGCACATCCAATGAGGGTAGAACATGTGTCAAGGTCATCTCATATTATTAAAACATTATTTTTACCTTAAACTACACTAATTACCTCTAATCGCGATTAAGAACTTAAAAGTTACTATTCACCAAAAATTAATTTAATCTCGTTGAACCACATTTTACTTATTAATGACAACCATGTATGTCGTATTTTTGAAAATCAAATAACAGAAGTGGTAATATTTCATTTTAACGAAAAATCAGTTTTTAACAACCACTTAGTGGTTTCATTATTCATCAAAAATTGAAGTTTTTCAGAACAATGCCAAAATTTCACCCTAAGCTATAATTGATATTCCGAATTCAAAAATGATTTCTATTTTACAAAATTCCAAACATATAAGTTGCATTAATTAATTTTATAATTAATTCCCGCTGTCACGACAAATAGCGTGTTTTTAAGAAACAATTTATATCAAAAGATTGGCAATTGTTTATGTCCAATTTCAATCTTAAATTATTTCTAATGACCACCATTTGATAAAATGGTAAATTTTTTTCTAATTATACTTTAAAACCACTCAATAGTATAACTTATCACTATAAATTATTTTAATTAATAATGTTGTTTTATGTATTTTTCACTATTCATAAAAATTTGGAAGTTCTCAGAAAATTACAAAAAATTCAACATAGGCTAATTTCAATATTAGGAATACAAAAATGAAGTCCATTTTGAAATATAAAATTTCTATAAATTTAAAAAGTGGTTATTACTATTCATAACAGCTACTTTGATTAGTTGCAGTGTGTTAGAACTCGAAGTTGCGTACAATGCAAGCTATTGCATTATTGAATGAGAAGCGTATCGTGGAAGCTTGGGGTGTTACAACATGACCCCAAACACTAGGCAAGGCCACCCAATAATCAATGAGTGAGTTAAACATAATGTATTGATATGGTGGGGTGGATTTTTTAATACCATGATTCATTTTATTGACTCAATGTATAGTCTATGTGCTCCAAAATTGTTGTGGATCCATCAATATCTTCATTGGATCCAATGAGCAAGAGGATGAAAATTTTTCATAGTGATAGTGGTTGGTTACTACCATCTCTTTATGTGGTGGTTAAGATTCTTTATAGATAGAAAAATTAATTCATCATAGGCATTGAAAAATATATAGTTTGTGTGATGTTTTATTTGAAACCATGGAATTATTTCCTGCATTATATTTGATAATATATAGAGTTGTATTTAAGGATGAGAATTATAGCAATGAGTTTTCACCAATTAGAGTGAAACATATGGGTGTTTTGGCATATAAGGTCTTTGTTATCAGATTACTGTGCCATAAGGGTAGTGGGAGCTTGGTGATTTCTACTAGAGATACAGAAACTTGTGAGGATTATTACAATAATGGAATTTACTATGGTTAGAAGACTTGTGGAACTCATTGAAATAGAAATAAATTATCCATTTATTCTTAATTTCAATAAGAGGGGACAACACATGGTAGTTATTATAAGCCACGTCGTTTATATAGAGATTGACGATTGATTAGAGTATTTTTATTTGTTGGTACAACAAAATGAAAATTAGTTTTATGGTCATAATAAGATGAATATTGAGTCTTAATTGAATTATTATTCTTCAGGTCCACTCAATATCCTTTATACCAAAATTATGTAATATACTATTTGTGGTGATTTTTATATTGAAAGGTCTGTTTTCTTCAAATAAGGTCATTTTTATCATGATATCCTATCAACCATTATATTCAATGGTTAGAGGATTTCGGGCAAGGATTTGAGGCTTTTTTATAACAGTTACTATTGTAGATTGATTTTGAACTAATATATTTCCCTTAGTATTTAAGAAATATTGATCATCAAAAAATTATGCAAAATAAATTCTATAGGAATTTTGATTATATGATGTCTGGTGAGATTGGGTTCATTAGTGTTAGTGTGTTGATGGTAGAGAAAATATGTTAGAATTTTTTCTTTCCAATCTAGTGGGAACATGTCTATGAGTATCATAAAAGATTAATTTATCATGTTAATTTATTCATTTTCATTGTGAAGTATAGATGTTATGGAATTATGGTCATAAATGCCTGTGAGATGAAATTCAAAGTCTGTTTTTATTTTAGTATATCATTGTCCAATTTCTTATATATATAGTTGAATGTCGAGTGGATATTTTCAATTTCTTCAGGGATAAGACTTACTATAATGGTATCTCATATGATGTAAAGATCTAGTGTGGGATAATAAAAGTTTATATCCATGGTTTGGATATTATTCATCACTATTTTTATGTGAATTATTTTTGTTATTTTTTTACATTTCAGTATTGGTTCTATTAAACTTTTATCAAATATAATTGTCTTCATGTTGGGACAGGTCCTGGAGTAATGATTTAAAAGATTATAAATGTTTAATGTCATCATATAAGAGGTTAACAGTTAAAGTGATATCCTATTATTACTATGTTATGTTATTTTAATTGAAGGTCATCTAGGCCAATAAAGGACATACTATTTGATGGGATTTATAGGTTAGCATTTCAGACATTTCATGGTTTAAATTGTGGCTATATTGAGTTGGTCTTTATTGAGTATTTATGATCACTGATTTATATTATTAACTTATGGGATGTGTTTTAGGAGTGATTCATCCACAATTAGATATATTTATGTTAATACCTTGAGTTTATATATATTGGTGGGGTTATTGACACTCATTCAAATGATATATAGTAAATGTTGATCAGATATGAAAGAATGTGTTGAGTAAACTTCACACATTCAAACATTAATATCTATAATATCTATAATTTTGGAGAATAAATAGTTGAATACCTAGATTTTCCATTATATTTTGTGAGAGTATGATTTATTTATGACTTTTGAAATACATGTTCTTTTGTGATCATAGATTTTAGATTCTTTATGATTGTCCCCAGTTGAGTAAGATGGATAAATGTGTTTTGAAGGAAATCATGTATTTTATTTGTATATATAAGAGAGATAAATTTTTGATTTTTTAACCCTACATTATGAAATTCATTACAGTTGTTCTATTCATCTACCTTGCATCTAATTATTTTTAATTATATATTAAATATTTGAAGATAGTTCCACCTTTAGGATGAAAGGATTATGAATGAATGTATTAACTGTTCTATCAATGGTTTATTTTCTTTTTGTGGAAAACATAAATAACATTTGTTAGAATGTAATGGTGTGGGTTTCTCACCCATGAATGAATTGAACTATAGAGGTACTTCAGCGTAAGTTCTAGCATCATCAAATTTAATATCACTTATTTTAATGAAATGATTTTATTTAATGGATAAATTGAGTGATGCATGATTCTTTTGGAAGAAATATTATTATTTATTTAAAATGGATGAATAATAAATACCACCATAATAGAATTACATATCGAGAAACATATATTAAAATCATTTCATAAATGATGTGTTTACTTTGGGAATAAGTTCCAGAATTTTTTAGAATCGTTGAGTTTCTTGGAAGTGGTGGTGATATATTTTCAATTATATATATATATTCATTATTGTTGATTAATTTGGATTTTCACCTATGTATTCATACTTATAGAGGAAAATAAATGAGGCTAGGGTTGAATACCCACAATAGAGTAAATAACCTAAGGGAAGAACTTCACCAGGGATCGACGGATCATCATGGACAAGGTATTGTTCTCTGATTCTGAAATCTCATTTAGGAACATAGATTTATCTCTTCATGTTTGGTTAGGTATATTTCAATATGGGCATTAAATCATTGTATCTTTTTCATATTCAATAAATTGTTCTAATGCACTAAAAATATCATAAATATGATGCATAAATTTCAAGATATTCAAGGAGAATTATTCCTGAATAAAAAACAACTTTTTGAATTGAGGAGGTTGTCATTTTAATAATGAAGCTCCTTTTTGATAAATATTTTATATGATGAAATGAACCAAATTATTTTTTATTAATTGGAATCCAAATCATGGATTTTTATATAACAAATATAACATTTTTTGGACTATATTAAGATATTATTTCATAAAATTTTATATTATTTATTCACAAAGAATTCCATATATCATACTTAATATCTTAATGAGACAAATAAAAAACCTTTTGAATATATTTTTTTTGGTTTTATATTTGATAATATATTTTATATTTTATATCCTTATAATTCAATATTTTCTTCCAATTTTGAGGAAATAAAACGTGTTAAGTACTTGGGATGAAGGACAAATTTAGATTCAGGGGGTTAAGATTTAATAAAACATGAAATATTATGAATACCAGTGTTATTTTCTCCCTAGGACTTGTAAACAAAAAGTGGAATGGTGGTAGAGGAAATGATCCCCATATAGTTTCCTTAGTGGGTAGGGACCACCAAATCCATTGATCCTATAGTAAGTTAGTATTCTATTAATCCCTAAGAGATGTGAGTTTCATGGAGAGCAATATCCACCCTATAACTTCTGATTGATATGATTAGATTTCATTATAGGGGTCGCATCACTCCCTCAAAATCAATGCAGGAGATAGTTTTGGGACCTCTAATCAATTTGATTTGTAATTATCCCACTATACCAAATCACTTATTATCCTTGTAGGATAAAAAATATCTAATCCAATTTATCGTAGTAGAATGTCTTGGTATCCCAAAGACACATGGATCTAGATCTTCTGATGATTCATATAATGTAATCGAATACTGGGGTGAATCCCCATGCATTGACTCTATGTCTCTCATAGTATCCACATGTGGGAGATCTACATGGAACCAATAGTAGACAATGAAAACACGTGATGCACAGAAGAGTGCAGTATGCAATATATTTCTGCTATAAATTACTAAGGATGGCCCTCTTTCTTTCTTTTCTAAAGCTCATAATCTTCTTTCCACTATTTTTTTCATTTTTAGAAATCCTCATAGAATCAGTCTCCGGGGGAATAGTTAAAAATGATTAGTTGTTGTGACTTCTAAATTTCCTCATTTTATTCACTAAGAGAATACCTTCATCATGTATTCCCTTATTACAAATTTCATTATTTAAATCATCATCATATAAGGATGATAGTGGATGGAGGTGTTAGGTTCTCAGGGAGCCTCATAAGTAGAGATCATATCCCCTAAATTCTCTTCCTCATGCTCTGGGTCTATTGGTGTTTTTCCAGCTTGAAACATTCTCTTTTTATTGAGCTCCAGATCTAAGAGGACTTCGCTCGATCCTATTTGTCTTTTGAATGTGGTTTTACCTACAAAACTCATGGTATTTGTTATTAAATGGGGCATAATTCATCTCAAGAATCAAATGAGGGTGAATAAAAGAAACCTTATTATAGGTATGGGGTTGCTATTGGGGTAGAGCCCAACGTCGTAGCGGAAGAAGTCACAAAACACCACAAAATTCACCTAAAGGCCTTTTGTCACCCAAATAAATTTTACACAGTACCCAAAGGATTTTTCCACCTGAAGGAATTTTTACAAACACACCCGAAATATTTTCACACCACATCGAAATACATTTTTATCATGAACCCACACCCATGAACATACCATTTTTATGAACTTCTAGTCACCACATCCAGTGCACGTCACTTGATCTCCTTAATTAATAAGCCTTTTAATACATGCCACAATCATAAATCTATTTACATGTTGTTATTGACAATTTTATCACAATCGCCGCACACCATTTTCTTTTTCGTCTTCTCAGACACGATAACAAAATTAGTAGGCTCTTCTCAATTATATTTAGGTATCTAAATCTTCTCTTCCCTCCCTTCACACTTGTTACCAAAAACGTGACAACCCCTTATTGATTCTCTCTCACAGTGGAAATATCTTTCCAACACTATGTTATGTTCAAGAGGTCGGGTGCAGCCTTTTTTTAAGTGACTTCTAGCCCTCTTAATGAAAAAAATAATCTCTTTTTTAATATTAAATATCACATATTTCCTTTTTTCTCTATCCAATCCCACATATCTCTTTTTTCGTATCTAAATCTTTAATACCTTTTTCTCTCTCAAAAATATTTAAATTTTAAATCAAATAATCCCAACAATATCCACATATATTTAAAGCCTAAATACTCCACCATCATCCCCGCCATCAGCACCATCATGATTTTCAGATCCACTATCATCGACTCAACCCTGATCAAATATGTCACATCAACACCACCATAGTCATAAATTCATATGAATCAGATCATCCATCGCAACATCTCTATCTTCTCAGAT
This sequence comes from Viscum album, assembly GCA_963277665.1. Lineage (NCBI taxonomy): Eukaryota > Viridiplantae > Streptophyta > Magnoliopsida > Santalales > Viscaceae > Viscum > Viscum album. The sequence goes on from OY728146.1 coordinate 508,528,506, forward strand.
CGGACCCTTGAACCTCTTCTAATACCAATTGTTGGGGAAGATCCCGATTTAGCAGCAGAAGCTGTCACAAAACACCAAAAATTTTACCTGAAGGCCTTTTATCGCACGAAGGAATTTTACACAGCACATTATGTATCTTTCCACCAGAAGGAATTTTGACATACTCACCTGAAGGATTTTCACACCACATAGGAAGAAATTTTTAAATTTCATCCACACCAATGAATATACCATTTTGATGTACTTCCAACCACCACAATAGGGACACGCCACTTGATCTCTACAATCAAGAAGACCGTTATTACATGGAACCATCATGAATCCCTTTTCAAGTTGTCATTGAAAATTATATCTCAATTGTTGCATGCCATTGTATTTGTAATCTCTTCACACGATCCACCTCAAATGGTACCCTCTTCCCAGTTATCTCTAGGAAGATACATCTAGTCTGCCCTTCCTTCGCACTGGTTACCGCAACCGTTTAAACCCCTTCTCAATTCCCTCTCACAGCTAGTACATCTTGTTGACTATGTGTTCTATTCAGGAGGCTTAGTGAATCCTTTTTATAAGTGACTACCACCCCTCTTTATGAAAAAAAAATATCTATTTTATTTTTCAAACCAAATCTCACATATTTAATTTTTTCCATATCCAATTCCACATATCTTATTTTTCATATCAAAATATATAATCCATTTTTCTGTCTAAACAATATTTAAATTTTAAATCAGAAAATCCAAACAGTTACACCTGGATTTAATCTAATAATAGACGCTCATGAACTAACCAACTAGGTTTTCAATCATATAGAGAATAACCATATTTTCAAAGGGGAAGGGAAAATATGTAGACATACCCAAATCACTCTGGTCAAGAGGACCTGGTTCATATAAAATGAATTGGACCATCAGAGAAGAGAAAACCTGATATCATTGAAAAATATAAACCTTTGGACCAGGCGAGAGTAAAATTAAACTAATCTTCAATATGAATAAAAATTGCCTCAAATTGAGTTTCCCTACCATGGTGCAGCCAATCAACCCTAGGAGAAGTTCATAAGTCGATCGAATGTGTTCACTGATTGATGATCCGGACTGAAGGGATCCACTAGAGTGAAATGGTGATGATATAAGGTTCCTAGGAATTATAGAGTGAAAATATTCAGGACTCCATTATTAGACCAGGGTGTATTTAGACTCAACGACATTTAAAGAATTTGCAGTAGTGTACATTGAATGGGAAAATACACATTATTGAGAAGAAGACCATATTAGAAATTTATTCTATTATATTATGGCATAAAATTTATGGAAAATTATTAATGTGGATAAACGGGTGAAATTATAATGGCTGTTAATTATAATTAATTTTGTAATTTATTTAGGAAAGTTATTGCAATATATCGTAGAATCACGTTGGTTATGTTAGATTAAGCAGATATAACAAATAATGTGAAAATTTATAGTAACCATGTTCATAGATTTTCATTGGGATAATTCCATAACATCATTTATTAATTATTAAATAATCACATATTAACTAAAGTGCATGGAATGTAGGAATCAATTAAGGATTTTATGACACCATGATGTAGTCTTGTATGGAACATAGTGTTGTTGATTAGGGGATCCATTTTTATGATGGATGTGATTATTTTGTGAATATATCCATCTTTATAGTTGATACTACCTATAATGGATTAATATCATTTATAATGAGATACCGTGGATGTTTCCTTATCACTCTCCCTTTAAATATAGATAGTGTGATATGAAAATGACCTTACCCTTCTCAGAAACTTATCATGGAAGAGAATGTCCTGGAATTATATGTATATTTATCTCTTTTTATCCACAACTCTCGATAAGATAGAGTTTATATTAATTAATAGATAAGGGGAGATACAAAAATCTTCTACTGTCATATGTATGATATAGATGGAGATGGATAATCACTCATACTTTCATGAGAAGAGGATACGATTTATGATAATTCAACTGACTATTTACATACTTCATGTACCATATCTCTAGGATAAAATTGGATGCAGATGCACGATAAATTATAACTTCCCCATAAATCTTCATTGGGATTTAATGAACTATTTATATATATATATATATAATAGTCGAGATTTATATTTCTTCCATAATCTTGATATAATGATATAGTTTTTGATATGTGCATTTTATCCATTGTTTCAAAGATTGGTGGAGATGAATTTTTATTCCCAAATATCCTGGAAGGGTTTATATAGGGTATATTATCATGAATGAAATCTATTGAGGGATGTGAGACCATATCATTATTTTCTATATGTTGTTTATATTTCGCGATGACCATTGGGAAATGGGGTTGTTGGGATCGAACATCAAGGATATAGTGGGAACAAATGGTTGAGTATATACCTTGTTCTTCCACTCTAATGGAAGGGATACCAGATTGATATATCAGATTATTATTATAACTATGTTGGATATTTTTTTATGGAGAACCATTAACATATTTTCATTATAGTGTGGGTTTTGGAAATCAAATTTAAAATTTTTATTTTGTGAGCATGATGAAAGTGTTGTATTAGTATCTTTATATGTAATGATTATGAATATTTTTTTGACAATAATGATGATGGGTGATGTTTTTTTATCTATAAAATAGTTATGATATATACATAGAGGCACTAGACGTTTATAGGGTTCACTCACTACTTAGGATGATCATATTGAGTATTATTTCTCACTCCATCACTTGTAGTTGTTCATTTTTTAACTAATGTCAATGTAGGTCTGTGGGTTTTCCAAGTGACATTATTTCTACAACATTAAATTGTACTGTAGCACCCTGATATTTTATGAGAAGTATATATTGATTATGTCTTATGTTATATGCAACATCAAAGCAATCTTTCATTACACACAACACTCACTTGGATTTCTTTACATGCAATCATGATCTTCCACGATAGCGTGTGTTGTACACTATATCAAGTTTCACTAAACAACGATATGCTATTAAAATATTATATAAACTATCCATTATGAATAGTAATAACCACTTTTTAAAATTTTATAAATTTTATCTTTTATAATGGACTTCATTTTTGGATTCCGAATATCGAAATTAGCCTAGGGTGAAATTTTGGTATTTTTCTGAAAACTTTCAATTTTTGATGAATATTGAAAACACTGGGTTACTATTTAAAAACCGACTTTTTATTTAAATAATTATTTAATTTTATTTAAATTTATTTTAGGTCAAAATTGATACATAATACCTATATAAGTTCAATTTAATTCATTGGAGTCATTTTATAACAATTTTATATATATAAAAATTTTATTGAACTTTTCACCATCTTTTACCCACCTCCTAGGAGAATTTGTAATTATACATAAAACTTAATTTTACCACTTCTCTGAGTTTAATTTCAAAAATCCGAGAGAAATGGATAATATCAAGGAGTAAAATTTGGTTCAATAAGATAAAAATAATTTTTGTTCAATAGTAACTTTTTACTTTTATTTACCACGGTTAAAAGTAAATAGGGTAATTAAGGATAAAATGATATTATTATTACACTAACACATGTACTAATTCTATTGGATAAGTTTAATTCGACCAAAAACAACCTTAATAATAAAGTATGACCATTTAGGTCCACTTGGGTTAGATTAAGACATTTATTATTATTTTATTTAAAGAAGTGTTAAAATAGTTAAAATCAAAGTTTAGTAAGTAAAAACATTTTTAATGTATCGTTATACATAAGATAATTTCGACTGTAAATATTCATTATAAATCTAAAAATATTTCCTAAATAACGGTACATTATTTATAATTTTTAGACATTAAATAACTTAATTTATTTATGACACAATGATGATGTAGTAATTACTTTATTAATGAAATATTAACATAATTGATATTATAAATACAAAAATAAATTTAATATGAAACTTTTTATGAATTAAAATAAATTTATAGGTTAATATAACATTTTATTATTGATTAAATTAAGTTTTTACGAACTAATCATTCTGTTATAATTTTTAAAAAAATCAATTTTCAAATAGTGTCAAAATTGAAATAATTTAGCTTTTAAAAAAATATTATGTTATTAATTTTTATTATATTCCTAAAAATCAATGGTTCGTCCAAATGACTTAGATAAGTTTACATATATTAATAATGAACAAATTGTGGTTCTTTTGGCTTGTTATAGTAAGTTTATTAACCATATAGTGTAAGAAAACAAGAAGACACTGTAAAAGTAAAATTATTTAACTTAGAGTTTAATCTAAATGATAAGGTTAAAATAGTAACCTAAACTTGTCTAAAATCTATTGGATGAGATTATTTAGACCCATACCCATCTTATCTTCGAAATAAATCAATTTGGAGATATTAGAAACCAAATATGACTATATAATAAAATAATATTTTAAGTTTTTCCAAAGGTGCCACTCTCCTCCCTTATAAAAGGGCACCTCCTCCCTCTCCTCCTCACACCACTGTGAGCCTTCAAGATCATCAAAACCCTTACTATTTCTCTTCTCCACTTCCCTAGAAACATCCTAGAGGTCCTGGTATTCTTTAAAGACCATATTTATTGCCCTAATAGAAGGTTAAGAAGAAGCGCTTCAAAGAAAAGGTAATGGCTGTTACCGATTCTTTCAAATTTATTTCGTCATCTACTTCCTATTATTTAGTTGTTTCATTATGAAGTAATAAAATCAGTATCAATAATATACTGATATGTTATTATAAATATGAAACAACCCTATTTCACCTTCTATCCATCCTACGAAAAACGATATCACCGCGCGTGCGTACGTACAGAATACCGTCTCCACGCCGTGGTGTAATTTGTTTTCCACCACCACCTTACTTGGATGGGTATAATGGTGTAAACAATATCTATATATGATTATTGTAAATTGATATTGATTATAAAATAGTATACATACACTTCAATACAATTCCATGATCATGGGAACGATATCATCGCTCGTGCGTACGTACGACCTACCGTCTCCATGATGTGATGCGACTCATTCTACATGTTATTCATTGAATAAATATTTTATAAATGAATTGAATGAATAAATATGATATATATTATACTACTACCATTATGTAAATTATGTAGCTATAACCTAAAAAGTTGAATAATAATTTATTCTACAAAACACGCATAAGAACATAAAGCAATAAACACCCGAATAACAAGTAGCAATGAAATATTACTAATAAGAAGATAAGAATATGACCATATATGATATCATAATAATGAATATGTTTCTTTAATAATTCAATTATATTATTTAAATCATTATACTGGAGGTTCGGATACATACGAAGCATATCAGACCTAAGGTAAGGGAAAATATCACAATCTCATTTTTATCCAAGATTGTTTATACTTCTGAATTTACTGGGGCATATTTATCATCCACATCCATGTTTTCTCAATATGTAATATTATTTCTATCCTCATAAAAAATTTTAAATCCAATATTACTCATTGGTGAGTTTTGGTAAAATATATTAAAGTAATCTTTTGTCGTTTTTCGTACGAGGTACTTTTTGACTTTTCCAGCCAAAGTACGAGAAAAATGTTTTTTTTAACTTATACGGAATGAATAGATTTTTATGATTTCATAGAACATTATTTCCATGATTTATGAACCAGTTGTTTAGGTTTCCCAGTTTCTAAATACAATATACTTATACGGTATTTTCATGGTTTTGTTATATGTTGTAATAAGTGTGATTCAATTTTGAAGTAATAACAATATATGTAAAGTATGGGTCACTACGGTTGGTATCAGAGGAAAGGTATAGTCATCCTTTGGAAACTAGGATGTGCAAGCCTTAGTAAGAACCCTAAGGATATGTATAAGCATAGGACAAAAATCTTAGTGTTTTAGAAATATCCAGGAATAACCATTGATAAGACCTAAAGCGTGAAATTTTATTCTTGATTATGATTATTTACTATTCTGATTAGTGTTTCTCACACTATGCTTATTGGTTTTAGTCAATGGCTGGAATCTGAAGGAACCGTGTTAATGTTGAATGCAATGGGAAATGCAATGATTGTCCCCCGGAGAAACCAAACATTATTGGAGCTGGAATGAAAAATCTTGTAGCCATGCTCACAGAACTTTCTCAAGCTATGAATCATTAATGAATTCCAAACGAGCAAAGGAATGAGAAAATTTTTGTCGAATCCTTCATGAGGCAGCGTCCACCCTCTTTCAGCGGGTATGATGATCCATTAGTGGCTGAGCAATGGATCAGTACCACTGAAAAGATATTTTCAGTTCTTCAATGTTCTGAACATGATAAAGTCATCTTATCAGCTTATCGTTTGGAAGGTGAAGATGATCAATGGTCGAATCTTATCAAGAATACGAGGCCAAGAGATGAAATTAAGTCCATGGAATGGGAAGAGTTCAAGAACTTCTTTTTTAATGAGTACTTCCCTCGTATTCTTCGAACAAAGATGGAGAAGGAGTTTCTTGAACTAAAGAAAAAGGATGATGAATCTGTTGGTACAAGTGAAGCAAATTTTACAAGACATGCAAGGTACGCTTCTGGGATTATTACCCTACCAGAGAGTAAGACCGATCAATTATTTAGTGTATTAAAACCAAGTCTTCAAAGGGTGTTATCCATAAGGGACTTCAATAGCTATGAGGAAATCATTCAATGTGCTCTCAAGGTTGAGATGGAGATTGGAGTAACCCATCAGTTATATGTGTTTGATAAGAAGAGGAAAATGGAATTCAATGGAAAATATAAAGAGCACACTAAAAAGAAGATGAGTTTTCCCATATGCTCAAAGTGTGGAAAGAAACATGGAGGGAGTTGTCTTAAAGGGACAAGTAAATGTTTCAAATGTGGAAAAGAAGATCATCGGGCATTTGAATGCCGCAATGATAGGAATAAGATGTCTTGTGAGGCGAACAAAGAAAAGGCTACACAGATTGCACCTCCTACACTTCAATGTTACAAGTTCAAGGAAATGGGTCATTATGCTAATTAATGCCCTAATCCAAGGGTTTTTGATGATGATCGACATCAACAATATTTTAAGGCTAAAGACAAAGGAAAGTCACATGCAATTTCTATCAGCGATGTGGAGTACTATAACGACGTGGTGAAAGGTACAATTATCATTCACTATAAAGTATAAAATGTTTTATTTCATTCTGGATCCACCCACTCTTTTATTTTTGAAGAATATTCTTAGTTTATTGCCATATTACCTCAGTAGTTAGATGTTGAGTTAGCTGTGACAATCCTTAGTGGCACAACAATCGCATCAAAAGTTTATAATTATTCTCTAATTGAAGATTGTGGGAAAGTGCTTCCTGCAAATCTTGTGATCCTACCTATAGTGGAATTTGATGTGATTCTTGGCATGGATTGGATTTATTTATATGGATCTCATATCAATTTTCAAATAAGGAAAATCACATTTAATATTCCCGATAAATCTACTATCATCTATCGAAGCAAGGATGAATATAACCTTCCAGTGGAAATTTATTCAATATTATGGGTCTTGATTCCAATAAATGAATGTTATTTATCTCAAATGGTTGGAGAGAAACTCACGGTTATGAATATTCCCATTGTACGAGAGTTTGATGATGTCTTTCAGGAGGAATTTCCATGTCTTCCACCAAATCGTGAAGTTGAGTTTTCAATAGAACTCATACTGGGTGCTATGCCTATTTCAAAGACACCATATATAATGGCCCCAATTGAGTTGTAGGAATTAGTGAAGCAACTCCAAGAGAATCTTGATAAGGGATTCATACGCCCTAGTGCGTCACCTTGGGGAGCACCTGATCTGTTTGTTAAGAAGAAGTATGGATCAATGAGACTCTGCATTGATTATTGATAACTTAACAAGATCACTATCATGAACAAATATCATCTCCCACGCATTGATGGCTTATTTGACAAACTAAGCAGAGCTCAATACTTTTCCAAGATTGATCTTTGTTCAGGGTATCATCAATTAAGGGTCAAAAGGTAGGATATAACAAAGACGGCTTTTTGTACAAGGTATAGACACTATGAATTTATAGTGATGCCATTTGGTCTTACTAATTCCCCTGTTATCTTCATGTATCTGAGGAATTGAGTCTTTAGAGACTATCTTGATTAGTTTTTGGTAGTCTTTATAGATGATATTCTTGTTTATTCAAAGAGCAATGAAGAACATGAATATCACTTGATAATTGTATTAAAGACCTTAATAAAGGAGAATCTTTATGACAAATTTACCAAGTGTAAATTTTGGCTTCAAAAAGTTGAATTTTTGGGTCACATAATCTCAAAATAGGGGATATCTGTGGATACAGCAAAAATAGTGTTTATTGAAAGATGGTTGAGACCAACAACAGTAACTGAGATTTGATGTTTTCTTGGTTTGGCTGGATATTATCGATTTTTTGTGAATGGTTTTTCATGATTTTCTAATCCACTCACTAGGTTGACTCAAAAAGGATTTATGTACGTTTTGGTGGTGGAGTGTGAAGATATTTTCAAAGAGTTAAAACGAAGGTTGTCCAGTGCACCTGTGCTCACACTTCCTTGTAGTGGAGAAAGGATTATGATCTACAGTGATGCATCCAAGAAGGGGTTGGGGTGTGTTCTCATGAAAAACGATATGGTGATAGCTTATGCCTCACGACAGTTGAAAATCCATGAGAAAAATTACCCAACTCATGATTTGGAGTTAGCAGTGGTAATCTTTGCATTAAATATTTGGAGGCATTATCTTTATGGTGAAAGGTATGATATTTATACTGATCATAAAAGTTTAAAGTATATTTTTACACAACAGGAGCTGAATATGCGCCAAAGAATATGGTTTGAGCTGATTAAGGATTACAAATGATCAATTAATTACCACCCTGGGAAAGCAAACAAGGTGGTAGACGCATTAATTCGATAATACCATGCTAGATTATCCATGATGAGGATCACAAAAGATCCAATATTTATGTATTTACAAAGGATAGATCTTGGGATTATAATGTAAGGGGAAAAATCTTATCTTTCTCAAATTAATGTTCAACCATCTATACATGTAAAGATTAAAGAGGCACAGAAAGAAGATGTAGAGTTATAAAATAAGGTGAGAAATGTTCCTGAATTCAACCTTTATTGTGATGGGATAATAAGGTTCAAAAATCGGGTTCATGTTCCTCCCATCCCAGAATTAAAGAAGGAGCTACTGGATGAGGCTTATAGTTCTTCGTTCTCTATTCATCCTGGAAGAATGAAGATGTATAGGGACCTGAAAGAGTACTTCTGGTGGGATGGCCTGAAAATAGATGTTACTGAATATGTCTCTCGATGTTTGGTTTGTCAGCAAGTTAAAGCTGAGAGACAGAAATCTAAGGTGATGTTACAACCATTACCCATACCCGAATGGAAATGGGAAAACATCACTATGGACATTGTCACCGGACCTCCTAAAACATCCAAAGGAAATAATTCTATCTGGGTCATAGTTGATCATCTTACGAAGTCGGCACACTTCATTTCTATTAGAGAAGATTTCTCTCTTGACAGCTTGCCAGGATATATGTGAAGGAAGTGGTAAGATTGCATGGAGTACCACTTTCCATTATATTTGATCGGGATCTGAGGTTTACCTCAATGTTTTGTTGAATTCATCAGCATACTCTGGATACAGAGTTAAGTTTCAACACTGCTGATCATCCTCAGACAAACAGTCAGTCTTAGAGAACAATTCAAACTCTAGAAGATGTGTTAAGAGCTTTATCTATGGATTTTAAATGTGGTTGGTATCAACACCTACCTTTGGTGGAATTTTCTTATAATAATATATTTCACTCCAGCATTCATATGGCTCTTTATAAAGCTCTCTATGGAAAGAAATGCAGGACTCCAACTTGTTGGGATGAAGTTGGGGAAAGAAAGCTATTAGGACCTGATCATGTTAATGAGATGGTAGAAAAGGTCAGATCTATTCAACAACACATAAGAGCAGCTCAGAGTCGACAAAAAAGTTATGTTGACAACTGACAAAAAGACCTAGAGTTTGAAGTGGGTGATAAAGTGTTCTTACGAATATCTCCTTGGAAGAGAATAATGAGATTTGGAAAGAAGGGAAATTTGAGCCCTAGGTATATCAGTCCTTTTGAAATACTGGATCATGTTGGGAAGGTAGCTTACCGATTGGTGCTTCCACCAAATCTCTCTCAAGTTCACAATTTGTTCCATGTATCTCTCCTGAGAAAGTACATACCCGATCCTTCACATGTACTAAGCTCAGAAGTTGTACCGCTAGAGTAAGATCTTTCTTATGAAGAACAGCTGATAGAGATTCTAGATCATAGCGAAAATGTTCTATAGAACAAGACCACTCGCTTGGTGAATGTTTTATGGAGGAACCACCAATTATAAGAAGCTACATGGGAGCTTGAGGATATGATCGGAGAGAGGTATCCTCATCTTTTTGTTACGAAGTGATGAATTTCGAGGACGAAATTCATTATAAGGGGGGTAGAATGTAACACCCTAATATTTTATGAGAAGTAAATTTTTTTTAAGTCTTATGTTATACGCAACATCAAAGGAATCTTTCATTACACACAACACTATCTTGGCTTTCTTTACACATAATCACAAACTTCCACGATAGCGTGTGTTGTACGGAATACCGAGTTTCACTAATCAATGATATGGTATTATAATATTAAATAAACTAGCCGTTATGAATAGTAATATCCACTTTTTGAAATTTTATAAATTTTATCTTTGAAAATGGACTTCATTTTTAGATTCAGAATATCGAAATTATCCTAGGGTGAAATTTTGTTATTTTTCTGAAAACATTCAATTTTTGATGAATAGTGAAAACACTCTGTTACTATTTAAAACCCGACTTTTTATTTAAATAATTATTTATTTTATTTAAATTTATTTTAGTTCAAAATTGATACATAATTTCTATATAAGTTCAACTTAATTCGTTGGAGTCATTTTATAATAATTTTAGATATATAGAAATTTTATTGAACTTTTCACCGTCTTTTATCCACCCCCAAGGAGAATTTTCAATTGTACATAAAACATAATTTTACCGCTTCTGTGAGTTGAATTTCGAAAATCTAAGAGAAACCGTTAATATCAAGGTCTAAAATGTTGTTCAATAAGATAAAAATAATTTTTGGTGAATAGTAACTTTTTACTTTAATTTGCCATGGTTAAAAGTAAATAGGGTAATTAAGGGTTAAAATGATATTATTATTATCCTAACACTTGTCCTAATTCTATTGGATAAGTTTAATTCGACCAAACACAACCTTAGGAATAAAGTATGACCATTTAGGTCCACTTGGATCAGATTAGGACATTTATTAATATTTTATTTAAAGAAGTGTTAAAATAGTTAAAATCAAAGTTTAATAAATAAAAACATTTTTTATGTAGGGTTATACATAAGATAATTTCAACTATAAATATTAATTAGAAAGATAAAAATATTTCCTACATAATGGTATTTTATTTAAAAAATTTATACATTAAATAACTAATTTTATTTATGACATAATGATGATGCTGTAATTACCTTATTAATGAAATATTAACATAATTGATATTATAAATACCCAAATAAATGTAATTTGAGACTTTTTATGAATTAAACTAATTTTATAGGTTAATATGACATGTTATTATTGATTTAAATAACTTTTGTCCAACTAATAATGCTGTTATGATTTTCACAAAAATCAATTACCAAATAGTGTCGAAATTTACATAAAATAGTTTTTAAAAGAAATATTATATTATTAATTGTTATTATATTCCTAAAAATCTAAGGTTTGAAAAAATGACTTATATAAGGTTATAGAAATTAATAATGAACAAATTGGGGTTCTTTTGGCTCATTATAGTAAGTTTATTAACTATATAGTGTAAGAAAAAAAAGACACGGTAAAATTAAAATTATTTAACTTAGAGTTAAATCTAAATGATAAGGTAAAAATAGTAACCTAACCTTGTCTAAAATCTATTGGTTGAGAGTATTTAGACCCCTACCCACCTTATCTTCGAAATAAATCAATTTGGAGCTATTAAAAACCGAATATGACTTTATAATAAAATAATATTTTATGTTTTTTCTAAGGTGCCCCTCTCATCCCTTATAAAAGGGCACCTCATCTCTCTCCTCCTCACACCACTTTGAGCCGTCAAACTCGGCCAAACCCTGCCAATTTCTCTTATAAAATTCCCTAGAAACATCCTAGAGGTCTCGGTAATCTTAAAATACCATATTTAGTGCCCCAAAAGGAGGTTAAGAAGATGCGCTTCAAAGAAGAGGTAATGTCTGTTACCGATTATTTCAAATTTATTTCTTCTTCTACTTCCTATTATTTAGTTGTTTCATTATGAATTAATAACATAAGTATCACTAATATATTTATATGTTATTATAAATATGAAACAATCCTATTTCACCTTCTATCCATCCTACGGAAAATGAAATCTTGCGTACGTACGGAATACCGTCTCCACGTTGTGGTGTAATCTGTTTTCCACCACCACCTTAATTGGACGGGTATAATGGTGTATGGAATAACTATATATAATTATTTCAAATTAATATTGATTATAAAATAGTATACATACACTTCAATACAATTCCACGATCATGGGAACGATATCATCGCTCGTGCGTACGTACGGCCTACCGTCTCCACGATGTGATGCGACTCGTTCTACATGATCTTCGTTGAATAATGATTATATAAATGAATTGAATAAATATATATGATATATATTATAATACTACCATTCATTAAATGATGTATCTATAACCTAAAAAGTGGAACAATAATTTATTCGACAAAACACGCATAAGAACATAAAGCAATAAACTCTCAAATAACAAGTAGAAATGAAATATTACTAATAAGAAGATAAGAATATGACCATATATGATATCATAACAATGAATATGATTCTGTAATATGTCAATGACATTATTTAAATCATTATAGAGTAGTTTTGGATACATATGAATCATATCATACCTAAGGTAAGGGAAAATATCACAATCTCATTTTTATCCAAGATTGTTTATACTTCTGAATTTACTGGGGAATATTTATCATCCACATCCATGTTTCCTCAATGTGTAATATTATTTATATCCTACTAAAATTTTTTAGATCCAATATTACTCATTGGTGATTTTTAGTAAAAGATATGAAAGTAATCTTTTGACATTTTTCGTACGATGTACTTTTTGACTTTTCCGGCCATAGTACGAGAAAAATGTTATTTTTAACTTATACTACATAAATGGATTTTTATGATTTCATAGAACATTATTTCCATGAAGCTTCCTTTAAAAGTTTTGAAGTTTATATTTAATTAACATCTTTTAGTTTAAAATTTTATGACATGTTAAGAAAGGAAAAATGTTTTTGAAGTAGAATGGATATTTTCTTCAAGAATGAAGTTCATGTGTTTTATCAAAATTATTTTCCATCTAAGATAATATAGGGTTATGTTTCTATCCCAATTATTAAATTGATTTGATTATGTTGTGATGGAATTATTTTTATGATGTCCTTTATCTTATATGAATTGTTTTATGATGTCACGATGTTTAAGAATCTCATTTTTATTACATGGGTTATGCTATGATGTATGATTTATGATTTTGTGGCACACAAAAGAATGGTCTCATTATGAGATGGGTGGGATCTATATCTCCCTCTAATGAATTCGGTAAAGATTTATATCTTATGAGATAGACATGACTAGAATGGAAGGTTAATTCAGTTCAGTGATACAGGACTAAAACGAGGAGTGAACTCGGTTCAGAAATGGACTTTGTCCGCTAAGATAGTCTTGGCAAAGAGTCTTGACTACTAAGAAATGATTCTCTATGACTATGTGTGTATGACACAAAGTTTCATGTTATGATTATTGGGATTACATTTCACTAAAATGATTTATCCCATGTTATGATATTATGATCTCTTTTGCAGGTTAAGATTTTCAAAATGTTATGTTCTTATGAATATGATATGATTAATATTTCTTTTGTTTGCCATTACTAAGCATTTGAGCTCACCCTTTATATGTTTTCTTTTCCCCGGGTCAGGAAGAAGTGTATTAAGTATGATATGCCAAGAGGGACTCTAGATTTGATAAAAAAAGGGAGACAATGTAGATGATTTATGACCCAGTTGTTTATGTTTCTCATTTTCTAAAGACACTATACCTATAAGGCCATTTCATGGTTTTTTTATATGTTGTAATAAGTGTGCTTCAATTTTTATGTAATAACAACATATGTAAAATATAGGTCATTATATGTACCATGATATATATATATATATTAATGTATCATAATCTCTATATTTTGATTCAATTTTTACATTGTGTTTGACATTTGATGATAATTGGTGACAAGTGCATCTATAGGTAATGATTCCCACTATTAAGTTCTTACCTTAGTACGGGTCACTATCCCCTATACTATAATGTTTTAGGATTTCAGTTACTGATATAATGGTATGTGACAGTAATTCTTACATCCCATGACACACAATGTATGGTGAATAAGCAATGGGCCAAGAACATTATTATAAGTCATCTTACAAGCAAGTAATGACTTATTTTTATGATAACATGTCTTATATTTGTTCCACAATCATATATTTGTGTTACATTCATAAGTTTCTCATTCTTACCCTATTTCACTAACATCATTCCTTTATGTTATGCTTATACGTGATCATTTATGATCATAAAACTTCATAATTCCATGTTATTATTATTTCCCCTTATGATATCTAACTCTTATGTTTTCCCAATTTACTACATTATTGTGATTTTATATCATCTTCGTTTTTAATTTTTTGACCCTAAGTTATCCCATGTAGTGTATGGAGTATTAAAAGATTTAATATTATATTATAAGTATGAAAATGATATATTAAACATTTTATTTAATGTTTCTTCATTATATATCTAATATTTTAAAGACACTAGACCATTAAAGTACTGGTTGTGTTTAAAAAAATATTTTCATAGTATAATGGTGTAAAATTATTGGTATGATATGAATGTTATTCTAATAACTATTATAGAATCCATATCTCAATCACATTTAAAATTAGTAGTTATCTGTTAGTAATTTCTACAAACCTCATAAGATACCTCATCGGGTAACATAGTTCAAATGAGAATTCCCAAGAGATCAATTATACATCACTCATTTAGCTAACTAATCTTACAAGAGAATTTTCCCCAAACACCCAAAACATTTCTACATTACTCTCACTTTACCTAAAGAAGAACACCCTCCATCAGATCCTTAATTTAACAGAATCATATAAGGACTGTTAATTCAGTAGAATATTTATAGAACCCCAACCCAGTCCTAATAGGTCTTATATATCATCTCTCTCTCATCTACAATCCCTTAAGGTCTCATTTAACAGGAACATACACTCACATCCGAGCCAACTAACATATGTCATATACACTATATATAACAATGGGACAATTTTATAAACCACCTAACTAAATGGTTTTCTAAATTTTTTATGTTTATTAAACCCATTAACCATTCCTATAATAACTTATCTTATATTGAAAGGAATTTAATTAATTTTGAAACAAATAATAAATTATATCATTAATTAATTCAATTCCATATAATTTTGGAAAAAGACGATGAACAATATGATAAAAATACTTCCCACACAATGAAGGACCAAGATATCATAAAAATTTCTTGGCCCCCTTTATGAAAAATCCCTTATATTTACAATTGATTTATCAATCTATTTCACTTATAATTTATGAAAAAATAATTGATAAATTTTTTACACACATTAATAAATATTTCAGTCAATAACATGATATTCACCATCTTGATTCTCCACAACCCTTTACACATAAAATAAATTATATTTTAGTAGGATATTACCATGATATTCTGGAATACAATGTAAATAGATAATAAATAACTTCCAAAATTAACGTAGTAATAGTTATACAAAGAACCAAAGATGAATGGAAGTAAACCTGACATCAATTGATGAACAAACATGAAATTACTCACCATAAACTAAAGGATAAAAGAGAAACATGATAAGTGGGGGGAATGGATAATACTTCCATATATTGATGATATTGGAGAAGTTAACCATAAAGTGGATTTAGAAAATACACTATGTAACTAAAAAAGTTCCCCCATATGAAGATTGTCTTGGGGAATTTCTCTAATATCATGGTAGACACACATCAACAGTCTAGTAGGCCAATGGATTTTTTATTTCTGGGCACTATTATTTTTATTTTTGTTACATTAGGAAACATAGGTAGTTTCAATAACCCCAAATATGTCTTTTATGAATATTTTAAGATGTGAGTTACTCCCTAAAGATCGATCACAATACCTACCTTTAAGATATTTAAGAGGAACCCCACTCATCAATCTATTTAATTTTTATAATTATTATCAATATAATGTAATCATATTGGGGAAATAATATCCATGGGTTTAGCATAATGAAAAACATGATTAATATCAAAACATTTGATTTTTAGTGAAAAATGAAAATTCCTTATAAAAAATATCATGTGGAAATAGGATGAAAATTTTATCCCCATATAGTATGTTAATTTTTTTATTGATTTTCCAATCATTATAATACATGGCACCTAATAGTAGTCCATCCAAAATAAAAGGGCACCATAAAGATGAAAAATCAAATATTATATTAATTGAGGAATTCCGGACCTTATTATAAGTTAGTTAACTTTTTTTCCTTATTGTTTTATCCTCCTTGCCATATGATACCTATCATTGAAATATATGATTAAAATCCATTATGATTTCATAAATTTTAAAATATGATTGTATGTGATGGAATTGATGTGTAATTTTCATCATATAAGTATTTAAGGATCCGATCCATATTTAATATATAAACATCACTATGTCAATGGTGGAAAAAATTGTTTCCTTATTTAGAATCACTAGGACACATTTTCACTCCATTTTATTCAATATTAATTTTCAAAATTTGTAATTATGGTCACATAGGGGTTGTTAATTTAACATAAATGTTAGTATTTTGAGTTTAGTATGCAAGTGAGTGAGTAAAATTTAGAACATTGATGTTTTTGAGATATTATTATATTTCATGGATTGCTATTTGAGATAGTATCTGTAATTTTTTTCTTCCTTCATAATAATGTATATGATGTTCATGCATTGAAAAACTCATGAGTTTCATCCTAATATGGGTTATATAAGAAAACTATTCAAAATTTTCATTTTTCTAACCGAGCAAAAATACATGAATAAGTTTTTCAATTTCAAAAAGGGGAATTTGATACTATGCTAGAACAATTACAATAAATGGTTTTAGAGATTATTTAAGTATATTAATAGTTATATGGACCAATAATCTAAACAATTGTATATTTTAAATTTAAATGAATGCTTGAGTTCAATTTTGCAATGCCCTAACTGCAGAATCCAAAATAAGGTGCCTTACTTTATAACATCGACAAGATTGTATGGAATAATATGTTGAAGGATCGATCAGTTTAGCAGTTTTTGAAACCTAGATACATAAATTGAACCCATTTTACATTGGTAATAGAAAATAAAACATAATACATAAAAAAATATAATTAGTTGCATCCTTGAAATCTCATTCAAATATCTCTTCTTAATAACCTAGGGAATGGAAATAAAAAAAATTCAATATAAAATACTCAATAAGGATTATGTATGGAGAAAGAGATCAAAAAACAATAATAATAATTAATATTTCAATGTAGATAGCTGGATTCGGATTCCATTAAAACAACTGGATAATGAATAATCAACATGGTAAGGTTAATAACTGAAGAAACATTTAATTTAATCAATAAGAAGAGAGTATGAGAGGAGCCCGTAAGGGGCGCCGGTTTGCTAGGGTTTCTTCTGTCACTGCAAAGCTTCATTCCACCTCGGTTCGGCATAAGATCGCCTCTACACTTCTTCTCGGTGCTCTCCTAATGACAGATTCCTTCCTAGGGGCGGTGTTTTGTGGGCACAGCCGACATGTCATTCTCACAGTTTGTTGGCCTCTCCTCGCTCTACCCCTTATTCATTAGGTAGGGTTTCCTCTGGAGGTGTGGTGAAGTCTTTGGATGGTGTTCCATCTTCTCCTGATGTGGGTCGACGTGTGGTTATGTGTCAGCTGGGTGTGCATGCGGTAGTTTGAGGTGGTCTTCGGGTGAGTGTGTGAAGGCGGCGACAGGATCTGGCCTGGTTTGCGGCATCTTGAGCAGCTGCATTCAGGGTTTTTCTTTGTTTCTCCTTGATTTGTTCTCATGTTTGCTATTGGTGTTATTTATTTGGGCATTTGGAAATTGTTGGATCTGGTTTTTCTGTCTACGATGGATCATGGATATTCATTTTGAACTTTTTCTGGGGTGGTTATCATAGAGGCCTTTGACGATTGTTCTTGATTTCCTTCGGTGGCATCGTTGGTATTGCGGTGGGAGTGTGGATTGCACTTGGAATTCCTCCTAAAATTTTTATTGTTTCTAGTTTTCTGTGTGTTTCTATTTTGTGGCATGCGATTCTGGTATGATCTGATTTTAGTGAAGGAGCAAACAATGATGCAATGTACTTTGATCTGCGGAGATGCATCATTGATTTCTTACAACTTGGGTAGGTTTTTTCTATGTTTCTGTGCACTGTTGAGGCTATTGTGGTTTGAATTTTGTGAATTCACTTGTGGTACTATGACTTTGGTTCATGAGACAATGCATCCCGTTTTCTTGCAAGGGACTGCCTAGATGAATTTCAAATCATGGATTTTTCTCCATATCATCTCTACTCAGAATTGGATGTTGATAGAGTACATTGTATTCCATCGGTACCGAGCATGTGAATCTTTTCTTGGGATAGCTTGTCGTGCAGTGATGGGAAGGTGGATGTTGATCGTATTGAGTTTTTTCTAGGGTGAAGCTTTTTCTTACTTTTGAACTAGAATGTCTTTTGTCTTGATGAACATGGTCCATGGAGGTATGGTTGTGTTTTAAATCCTTGATGTCACTCTGGTTTCCCACTTTTTCCTCAAAAGTTCTTTGAAATAAAAATTTAATTTTCAGTCAGTCAATAAGAAGAGAGTGAAATGAATCCATATATTTTTTCATAATTAAAATCCCCCGTATAATAATAACTAAAATATGAATCTAGAAAATTATTTATTATTTGACACCATGATCTCATTCATCATTTTACCTCTACTATAAACACCTTTCACCTGATATTCTAAATACTATAGGTAGAAACTCATTTAATATGACCAAATTAGTTTCTCTCTTAAGACCTAAAGTTACATTGAGGGGTTATACTAAACTAGGACCCACCCATCACTTTACATATAAATACATTTTCTTATATTGAGTATTCAACATAATTAATAAATATACCTTATCATTAAATATCCATATTGAATAAAATATATGGATATTTCAATATTTATCATGATAATCAAATATCATTCAAAGTAATCATCGTATTTAAAAATGGAAAAAGGTTTTGGGAATAATCATATAAATTATGAAAGAATATGTATATTTAAGATAAATGTAATTTATAATGAAAAATGATCATAATAAAGTGATTTTTTTAGATAAGTTTAACAATCACAAAAGAATCGAGGATTACATTGATAATTTTTACCACATGGTAATTTTCAATTAAAAAACTATTTGATGAGATAATTTTAAGTGAAACATTAAATACCATGAGTTATGAGTGAATAATTATTTAAAATTATAAATTTTAAGTATAAATACAACATTTAAGTAACTTGGTGCAAAATAACAAATAAAACTCACTAAAATATTAATTGAGACGAAATCTGTTACCTTACACTTCATTTTGGTTGAAATCTCTTTGACGTAATCTGTACTAGTTTTATTTATGTTTTTAAATAATAATATAAGGATATTAATATTTATAATATCATTTATTATCTTCATATAAAATCTTATTTCCCATTTTTTAATAATCATTCATTATATTCACTATTTCGAGTGTTGATTGCCTTGTTTTCGTATTTGTCATTACTTGTTATTTATTGTTCCCATTATATCGATCATGATTTAATAATCTCTAAAATTTAATCCAATATGTAAATATCATATATACTGATTATATATGTATTAATTGTAATCCATAATATTTAGTGATATGAGATGAAATGTACCATTCATGGATATTGTAGGTTGTACGTACTCATGAATGATACTTACATTTTATACTTGTATTCAAAATAATAAAAGTAAATGGAATATGATTATATTATAAAACCAATATAGTTTTTTTGTTATATATATCACATATGTTTATTAAACCCATCCTTAATACATTCTGTGTAAAGTGTGAACGAATCGCATCGCATTGAGGAGGCGGTAGTCCACACATCCTCAAACGATGTTATCGAATTCCCAAAAATATAAAGTATGAAGGTATGTGTTATATATTAATTCAAAAAGAATAAATAAATCCAATTTATCATAAAAATCATATATAATCTATAAATTCATTATTTTTTCCAACCTTTAATGGTGGTAACAGAAGAATGAAGGATATTGATCTGTCGTACACAATGATGATGATTGTGTATCCCATTTGATGAAACTGTATGATGTTATAGGTCATAATATTATCATAATTTTTAGTTTATTTATTATACTAAGGTTATTATATAATAATGATAAAATAATATTTTAATAAGGGGTTAATGTAATAAAAACAGTTCTCATTGAGGAATGTTACAGCTTCTTTGGATAACTCCTTTTTGTGTATATCAAAAGCCTTCCTTGATTTGATTTTTTTCCAAAAAATATTATAGGATGAAGGGAGGGATTTGGGAGTATATCTGGAAAGGGTTTGGATTAACCAATGGTCTTGGGGAGTTTTAATAACTATGGGTAGTGAGTTCCTTTTTTAGTGGAGAAAGAGTGACATTCTTATAAATATCAAATGGTAAACACTATTGGGAGGTCTAACTTAAATCAAGTTCCTCCAATAATGAACCATTTTATATAAAATTGGGTATATGGTCTAAATATTGCCATAAAATGGATTTATAATATGTTTCTAGTTCATTTGTCCCCTTAAGATTAATGTTTATCCTCTAAGTAAACTCATTTTTACATTAATCGCTATAATTTATTTTAAATTTCTTCCTGTGATATTTATTGTCAAAAAATAATTTTACCATTATAAACGTTATATTTTTTATGATTCCAACTATTGATTTAGTTTTTAAAAATTATAAACATATAAGTTTCATAATATAATTTAAAATTAATCCCGTAGATAGGAAGTGAATGTGAGTTTTTAAAGTGAATATATTTAAAAGTTCACTAAGTTTTTATATATATATTCAATATAAAAATTATTCAAATGACCATAATTGTATTAATATATTTATAATATATCTATTTTAAATTTTTTTAAAAATACTATTTAACATTATAAATTATATAGAATAAAAGTCATTTTTCAATTATAATTCAGTAGTTTTCAAAATTCATCAAAAAATTGAAACTTCTTAGTAAAAGTCACAAAATTCAGCATAAAATACATTAAAAATTCCACATTAAAAAATTAATTTCATTTTGAAATTCTTTTATAAAATTTTCGAAATTTATTTTTAAAATAGGTACACCATTAAAAGGTGGGAAAACTGTCTTTAGAAAAATATAACTTTTTAATGCATAAAATTGGGTTTATTTTTATCTTATTCTTATCAAATATATTGGATGAAATTAAAAACAATATATTAAATATAAAACATATAAATTTTATTAATATCATTCTATAATGGTAATTAATTTAATTTATTAAAATAAAAAAAATAGATCATAAAAATTGTTTTTTTATAAAAATGTTTCTTTTATATTCAATTGGTTTTTTTATTCATTCAAAATGAATTTATATCCAAGCAATTCAATCATATATTTTCATAATACTGTTAATCCTATTTTTAACAGCCAATTTAACATCTAATAGGTAACTATCATATTAAATAAAAATACTTATAATATATTGTTTGCGTATTAAATATAGTCATTGGTTTTAAATGAATATAAAAATCAATTGAATATAAAGTAGTAACTATCATACTAAATAAATATGAGGTAACTTTCATATTAAATAGACTCCTTTTGCATATAATTCAAAATAAACAAAATTTTGTGTGCATTTGAATATATATATTTATATCAAAATTTTAATTTATTTTAAATAGTAAATATATAAAAATGCATCCATATGATATATTCTTTTCTACTTTGGGTGTTGTGTTTCATACATTAAATTTAATAAAATGTTATTCTTTTTGGATTTTTTGGATGTTACATTCTCCCAACCGTAAATAAATAGTTTCCTCACAATTTTAACATGATACTAGTAATCAATGGTTTGGAATTTGTAAATAAAATTATTTTAAAACCCACATCGTAATGGAGTTAATAAAACATTATCATACTAAGAGAGAAAGGGAATTAAAATAGTCATCTGTAATAATCACATAACTAGGTTCCTAAAATAGAGAACATAAGTGTGAAATGAAAACATAGACATGTAAGAGAAAATGAATAGAAAAAAATTATGGAGAGTTATATGGAGCATTAATCATAAGAAAGTGGAATATCTAGATAAGGGTAATAACCACATTACCATAAAACAAATAAGCGTGAATAAGTTCATTAATATCATACGAAATGAGAGTTGTAAGATAACACATTTTTTAAATAATTTTAAAAAGATTTATGAATTATTTTAATGCCTAAGAATATAAGAAAATACACTTGATACATTTCAATTTCATAAGCCCAGTCTCATCATTTATTTATGCCTTGAACTATTTCCACTTCCTCTCTTAGCAAAGGCTTTATCCTATGGTGAATAAATACATTAATATCTAAAACCTTGTCGAAATATTAATATAAACCACTTCATAAATGGTTACTTTTTCAAAATAATTTTGATCTAAAAATTTAGAAGTAAGGCTACTGAATTTCCAAAATGAACATATCATTAATCCAAGAAACACGATGTAACACTCTATCATCACATACATAACATGAAAACACCTTCCTCATGCATTCTCTTGAAAATGGAAATGAATTTATTTATAATAAAATCTTATGGAAAACATGATTTCTTTTCTATTACTTAAATTAAAAATAGGTTATTGGATATATTCCTTAAATCCAAAAATGTTACAAATTCCATCAATGTTAGCATAAACAACTTTTTTAATAAATCATTAATCAATTATGAGATATTCAATACTTATCCAATTTACTTTATCCAAACTATTCATCTCTTTATCAAAACATTATTATTTCAGCATTAAGAAAATATTGAGTCTTATCTTTCCCTAAACATGTGTTTTCCAAAATATTGATCTTCCTACAAAATCACTGTTCCTAGTACTATTCAATACATTGTCTCAAATCCTTTATGGAATAGTAATATAGTACAATACATATATTTTTCAAAATAATTATGATGAGAATATCATCAATAAAATACTTTTATTACATATTTCTTAGTTCCAAATATAGAGTCACATTAATCATTCACTTTAGTTATATCAATAACCTTCTCCCCTAATAATGTTATGAGGTATATTCCATTAATGATTGGACCATTCATTTTTCATGTTCCCATGTCATTATATTTAAAGAATTTAACATTGTAAATTTCTTTTTTTCCATTAAAGTAATGATATTTATGGCCTTTATCTCTCAACTTATAGAAATATATCAATAATATTAATCATTTCCTAGGGTGATTCTTTCCATATTTATCACATCTGGGGAAATCCATTTTTTACATCATCCCTTTATGGTCTTTTTCCTGTTGTTTTATTTCATCCATATTAATCCATAAGACATGGAGAATTTTTTCTATGTATTGATAGAACATAAAACTATTTCATCATATGATGAAAATGTTTGAGAAAATAGTTCCCTTAAGATAATTTTCTAATTACCATCATATAAGTGACCAATATTTCACTCTATGTTGTGTATGTAATACATAACATACCTAGATAACCTTGGAAATTTATATTCATACTATGTATCAACTTATTCTTCATTTTGTTTTATGATATGTAATGTTCTCTTAATCCCAGTTTGTTTACCTTGAGGTAAATACATGTTAAATAATGTATCCTTAAAGGATTTCTATTCAATGAGTTATATTTCTTCTTCCTCCCTAGTATTTTGGATCAACAAAAACCATTCATTAACATCTACATTGGAACAATACATTGCAAGTGTAAACTTATCCATTTCACCACATCATAAGTCCATAAATATATTTTATTGAAACTTAATCTATTGCTCCACCTCCATTGTATTAGTAGTCTGACAAAATGACAGGGATCTATATCACCTAAAGTGTCCCAACATTATATAACATCATTGTGGAAAATGTTTCTCCTTCTAGGCAAGGTTATGTGTCATAACCTGATTAAGATACCGTAATATATCCATAACATTCATAGTTCCAATACTAGCTATATCAGCTTCCTCAATATGGTAACCTCTGCATTAACCGTGTGTATTGATAGCTTTCATCCTTCTTGGATTCATCTCTAAACAATGGTATATATTGTATTATATCCTAACATTATCAAATATAATGTATAATCCTAATACTGGTGAGATAATTTTCATAAATTGAAAATTTTATGAATACCTAATCTCATAATCATAATTATTATTTATTTGAAATGTTTTAAATACTTATCCTCAATGTTTATCTCAGGTTTATGTTCCCTAATCTATGTTCTCCTAAATGTATTTTCCAAGTCTTCTACTAAACTACCTGTGATAGCAACAATAACACCTTGATCTTATAAGCCCGAAGCTGGTGACTTACTTTATTAGATATCCATGATTAAAATGAATAAAACATTAAAGGATCAATCATTTTATAAGTTTTTGAAAACTAAATATATACATGGAACGAATTTTACATTGGTAATATAAAATAAAACATAATATATTACAAAAGATAATAATCCTCATTCTTGAAAACATATTCAATGATATGTTCTTCATAACCTGGGGAAAGGAAACAAAATACGGGTGAACACAAATGCCCAGTAATGGTTAAGTACAGAAGAAGAAATCATGATTCATTAATATTAATTAACATGGAATGTTTTATAACTAAACACACATTCCATTTAAATAATCAAATAAGGAATAATAAATATTTAAGGGTAAATTACTGAACAGACATGTCATTTAATCAGTAAGATGAAAATGAAATCCATACATAGATTGTTTCACAAATGAAATCATCTAGATAATAATAACTAATATATGAATGTAGGAAATTATTTATTATTTTTTGTCATGATCTTAGGCATCACGATACATTTTCTTTCAAGACATTTCATGAGATAGTTAAAATTCTAGAAGTAAAAAAATGTTTAATTTAGCCAAATTAGTTTATCTCATAAGACCTAATATTTTATATAAGGGATATATTATACCTTTACCCACTTATCACATTAGGCCCAAATCATTCCTATTATATATAATAGTCTATTATATTAATAAATATTTTTTATCATCCAATGTCCGTATTGAATAAAATATATGGATTTATCAATAGTTCCCCTAATAATCTAATAACATTAAAAGTAAAAACCATATGTAAAAAAGGGAATAAAATTTATTAAATAGTGATATCTATCATACATGAATTTGAATATTTATTACAAATGTAATTTCTAATGAAAAATGATTATAATAAAGTTAAGAATCACAAAAGAAAGCGATATTGAAAATATATCATTTTCTACATGGTAATTTTCAATTCAAAATCACTTGGATGAGATAATCAAAGTGAAATATAAAATACCAGGATTTAGTATTGAGCCATTATATAATATGGAAATGTATATGTATATAGACCAAATTAAAGTGAATTGGTGCAAAATAACATATAAGTCTCAATGGAATGTAAATTGAGATGAAACCCCTTAACATACACTTCTTTTTGGTTAAAATCACATTTAAATCTGTTATAATTGGATTATCCATGTTATTAAATAATAAAATAACCATATTAATAATTTTAATTTCATATATTATCTTCTTATAATATCTTATTACCAATTTGTTAATAATTTTTCATTATATTCACTATTTCGAGTGTTAATTGCCTTGTTATTTGTGTATGTATTGACTTGTTACTTATTCTTCATCTAAAATCGATAATGATTTATCCATATATAAAATTTAAAACAAGATTTAATATATTATATATTTAATATATATTTCTTTATGGTAATCCATAATATTTAGTGATTGGAGATTGAATTAACTTTTTATGGAGACGGTAGGCCATACATAAGCATTAACACTGCTTCCATTTTCATGTAGCATTAAAATAATGAAAAGTAAATGATATAAATGTATATTATAATTTCATTACCATTATTATTTCATATATATAACATTTTTTTATTAAACCCATATTAATACATTCCATGTAAAGCGTGAACGAATCACATCTCTTTGAGGTTGCGATAATCCACATGTCCACAAACGATGTTATCACATTACCACTGAATGGAAAGCATGAAAGTATGTGTTATGTACTAATTAATAAATAATAAATAAATAAAAAATATCATAACAATGATATATAATCTATAAATATATCATTTTTTCCAACATGTAAAGGTAGTAATGGATGAACGAACAAAATCAGTTCGCTTGGTAGTAGTCCTTCATAAACATGAATGATGATTTCTTATCCCATTTGATGGATGTGTGTGAATATGTAGGTCATAATATTAACACAAAAATGTACCTATATATCTATGATATTAAGGTCACTATATAATCATGATATAAGAGTATGTGAAAAGGTGGATTAAGAAATAAAACAAAAGTGCTTGTTGATGAACGTTACCTCTTCTTTAGGTAACTCCTTTCGCTTTATACCAAATTACTTCCATTGTTTGATTTATATTAAAAACATATTCTAGTATTAAGGTAGGTATTTTGGGATTTTATTTATTCCTGTTTTGGAATAGCCTAAATGTTTTATATGTGGGAATAAGTGAGTAAAGTATGTTCTTTTTTATAGTGGAGGAGGAGTGAAATTCTTGTAAATATCAAAAGGTAAGCAATATGTGGAGGTTTAAATTACCTCATGTGCCTCCAACAATGATCCATTTTCTATAAAATAGCGTATATGGTATAAATATTTCCATTCAGTGAGATTTAAAAACGTTTCTAGTTCAATTTTCCCTTTATATTAAATTTTAACCACTAAGTAAACTCATTTTTTACTTTATTCACTATAATTAATTTTATTTGATTTCACTAATATAATTGGTTAAAACTAATATGAATTTATTATAAATTATAAATTATTCTGATTCCAAAAATTCCATCAATTTTTTAAAATTAAAAACATTGAAGCATGAAAGATTAATTTAAAATTTATCATGTTGATGGGATGGGAAAATAGGGTTTTAAAGTGAAAATGTTCAAAATTTATCTAAGTTATTATATTTAAATTCAATATAAAAATGATTCCAATTGAATAAATTGGATTAATAGATATAATTTAAATCTAAAACTAAATCAAAATATAATTTGACATTATAATTTTTTAATTTGAAAATTCGTTTTCAAATAAAATTCATTATTTTTTACAATTCATCAAAAAAAGAAAAAATTTCAGAAAAAATACTAAAAATTTACACTAATATAATTTTAACATTAAAAATTAATAAATTAAGTTTATTTTGAAAAATAAAATTTATAAAGGTATCAAAATTTACTTTTCAAAATAGGTGCTGCATTAAATGGAGTCAAAACTATTTTTAAAAAAATGTAGCTTTTTATGCATAAAATTGGGTTTGTTCTTATCTCACACCTATAAAATATATTGGATCAATGTAAACAAATTAATTGGATATAAAATATCTGAATTTAATTTTAATCATTCACAAATGGTAACTAATTTAATTTTTTATGATAAATTCTATTGCGCATAAAAATATTTTTTTTATATAAATGTTTCCTTTATATTCATTTATTTTTTATATTAATTTATAATTAATTGGTAACCAATGAATTAAAAAATAATTTTTAATAAGTTATTTAATCCTAATTATAATCTCCAATTTAACGTCTAGTTTGTAGCTATCATATTAAAAAATAATTTTAATAGTATATTGTTTGTTTGGTAAAACTAAGTCTTTAATGTGACATAAGTTATCGAAGTGACTCATTATTGTGTGTAAAATAAGCTAAACACGGTGTTATATCCATTTCTAGCCATATATCATAGATTTAATTTATTTAAGATAGAAAATATATTTTAAAGTCTCAGGATATTATATTCCCTTATACACTTGATGTTGTGTTTCATACACTCAATTGAATAAAATGTTATTCTTTTATATTTTCGTGGTGTTACATGTAACAAAACTACATGGGATGACATCCTACCCAACACCTGACTATATTCTCTAAATAGCCTGATGTTCATTCCCAATCCCCATGGGCCATCAACAAGAAAATGTGCATCATAAAATATTATTTTGGAATGATTTCTCTGAAAACAGAGTTAAATGATAAAAAAATACAAAAATAAAAAAACCAAAATAATTAAATAACAAGAAAATTAGGCTATACTAAAACAACTAAGTAAATGAAAAGGATAAAAGTAATAAATAATGAAAAATAACTGACTCAATATGAGACCCAAAACATCTTCTACCAACTCTCCCCAATGTCGGACATGAAGAACAAAAGGAATCCAATTGGGAACCAAGAAATATGTAGGCATGAGATAAAAGCCCAATAGGTCACCACAACCCACAAAAACTGTGAAATTGGTTTCCAATGTCTAAATTTCAATGGTATTTTGAAAGTAAATCTAGATTGTAAGATTTACATGAATATTTATCTAAGTAAAAAACAAATCAAATCCATAGAAAACTTCCAAATCATTTTCCTTTGCATTCCAAAACCCAACACTTGAGTTTGAAAAAAATCCATAGTCCTAAGCCATATCATAAACCACGAAAGAAATTATCATTTCTCAAAAATAACCCACTTTCTTTATTTAATTAAAATAATAACTTCATATCATTTTCCAACAAGACTCAAATAAACACCCAAGACCAGTTAGGCATAAGACACACAAATATCCAAAAACGCATGGAAAAAAGGAGGACATAAAAATCAACATATTCGTGATAAACACAATGTGAATAACATATCTCAATTTTTCATGTCAAAAATGGAACTAGAAAAAATATATCATGAAATAAATAAGCCCAACATTTTCGTGAACCTCTAAAGGGATCTGAAATTCCTTGTTTAGTCATCCAAACCTCTAATTCCCAAGTCGAAGAACACGAAACACATGGTAAAGCAATGAAAAGGTAAATAAAAATGAACAAGGTTCCAAAAGCTAACAATTTTTATATTCATAAATATCTTTATTATTTCCATTTCATAACTTGTACTGTTTTAACCACGTAATTCATATTCATCACATGTTCCATTGTTCAGGAATCCACATCATTTACACTTCATCCTAAGACATTCATTTACCATGAATATGGGATTAAACATATTGCAACACCAAAATTATGTTCTATTCATAATTATCAATATACCACGAAGCATCAGTCCCATAACCAGGACATATCCATGTGTTTGGGAATCATATATCCTTAGTCTAAATTCCATATCCACCATGACCTTAAGTTGGGAAGCATAGATCATCCATCTGACATCCCAGACATTCTTTACATAACACTTACCTTGGAGCCTTAGTCCAGGTAGTTCAGAGAATGAAACCATTAGGGTCATAGATTATCAGTCTGGCTCCCTATCCAATGCATTACTGGGTGGGGTTAGTGCATCGCTCCAACCCGACACAAGGGAGGAGATTTTGTCCTTTATCCCACCATCACGCCATGTGCACGTGATTCATTAACCATTTACCACAAATACTATTGCATTACAAAAGATAAATAATAACATAATATTCACAATTCATAATTTATAAAAACATAAATCATTATCATACCATTAATCAATTAACATGTTTCCATTTTCAAATCATTTCTCATTAACCCATTAACATCATACAAAACACTCCCTCATTTCATGCTATCAATTTGGCATAGTTAACATCAATTTCATTTACAAATCATATTTAAAAACTAAACCCAATTCTCAATGCTTACATTCAAACCCATGCTAATATTTTTGACATAACAATCCTATGTTCAACCCCTTTTTGTGCCATCATGTGTATATTTGAGAACATGAACTCAAGTTCATGAACATAAGACCCCCCATGGGTAGCATCAATCTCATCCTCGACATCCACCATGCATCCAATGGGGATCATGAGGGTTTCAATTTCCATTTAATAAATAAATATATCATTTATCACCAAGGGAACCCTAAATCACAACAATAAGAGACCAATATCATTACCATTTATCACATCATAAGAATCAATCCCATGATAACATAATCATTATCTACAATGTAGAGGATTCAACAAGGGGAAATCAACATCATGTCTAAAGTTCCTACTATGCTTTCACTCAAATCTTATACATTTGAAAATTCTATTCTAAAAAAATATTAAACTTCAAACAAAATTCCTAGGAGAATCATAAACACTTTAAAGCATAACCACATATGTTAATGGAAACTCCATTATCACTTTATAAAATCAAAACACCCATTTTAAGTCAATGAAACTCCTGAAACACAAAAATAACCCACATAAAACCCAATTTGTACTAAAGCCCAAGGTTCAACTTCATTTCACAATGAAATCCCTCGTTGGAATTTTTTTTAAAATGAAGACTATGCAAATCCTTATTTTAAAACCATGTTCCATCACCAAATGAAATCCACCCACTCTTTACAAAGTAAAACCCCAAGCATTTGAAGCATATCAAGTTAACCCCCACAAAATAGTTTTTTTAATCCAAAACTTGTAAAAGGGCCTTTTTTCCATCACACTTCCAAAAAACACCACTTAAAAAATTTCGGGGTTTAAATAATCATTCATTTCATAATACATTTTGAGATACCTAATGAAAGACCAAAAAAAGGCACATAGCCTTTTAATTTCCATCAAACCCCATTTATAGAATCTAAATAGGATTTTTTATGAAAATTTAATCCAATCACACAATTCAAATTACCATTTCAAATAAAACTAAATCCCCCTTCTTAGGTCACATGGGGTCGACACCTAAATTAAGGACCAAATTCCACATTAAAATATAATTTTCACTCAATAAATACCAAACTGAGTCAAAAATAATCACCTAACTTTAAAACCATCAAAAAATCACATTTTAATTTCATGGAAATCTTAACACAATTAACTATTACAATTTAAATAATAAAAAATGAATTCCCCAAAACTAACCATTTAAGCCAAGGCCAAGGAACCCCAACTTATTTTCAAATCATCAAAAGACTATCACATATATTTATACATTCAATAAAAAAAGAAATTAAATGGCACAAGCATGTTAGAATTCAATGTCAAACTAATATCATAGTGACACATACCTCATAGAGAAGAGGATCTAGATAGAACAGTTTGGATTTTGA
This sequence comes from Viscum album, assembly GCA_963277665.1. Classification (NCBI taxonomy): domain Eukaryota; kingdom Viridiplantae; phylum Streptophyta; class Magnoliopsida; order Santalales; family Viscaceae; genus Viscum; species Viscum album. Next base: position 508,560,276 of record OY728146.1, read on the forward strand.
TGCTTTTGATGAAGATTGCCCCACACTTTCCTGGACATACATTCCTATATATATATACCCCTTAATCCAATGTACTTATTCCCATCGCCCTGATGGAATATGTACAAGGGAGATATAAATATATATATCTATATATGCACATATTTACCTATGTATGTGAGTGAAACCCTTCAACGAACCACCAAACTCTCAACAAAAAATTTCTTGGAACCCTAAATCACCAAAGGGACCCAAAATAAATGCACTAAACAATATAGTGGAACCTCAAATGGTGGTCTCAAGATGACTCAATACAATCTTCTTAGCATTCATTGGTTGATGTTGAAATATTCATGAACGATTCTTGAGAGACCCTTCACATACCAAAACATCAAAGGAAAAAAGAAAAATCCAAATTATCCACAAACGTAGGGTTCGATCGCACCTCACCAAGAGAAGGAGAGAGGGAAAATAACAAAAAATGGGAGAAAAGGTAACCATAAACCATACATTGAAGGATCAAAGATAAATAATATAGAAAAATGGTGGAAATGGTTATCGGTGATAGAGGCTAGGAGAGGGGTTCGCACGCCATGGAGGGAGGGAGAGACCCTGCATACAACACACAAGGAGATGGGGAAAAGAGGGGAAATAAAATAAAAAAATTAAAATTAAAATAAAGTAAAAATTAATTTTTTAATATTCTGGGAAACTCACATGGTTCGTGTATGGTTTACTAAATCATAATCGTGCAGTAGCCACTACCATGGCCAGTAACCCCATGCACGGTAACCTATAGTCAGACACACGGTTGCGAAAACCATGCTCAAACTGTGTGACTCGGTACTACAAACATACATGGCCCAACCACATGTTTTCCTCTGGCTTAGTAGACCATACAGAAGCTATGCACCACATCATTTACTCACATAGGCACCTATGTTGGAACAACATGTTTACTACTAAATGTGTGGCCTAGCTGTGCAATAGATAAAAAGCCTCAACAAACACAAATGTTTTCCCTGCCGATAACCAGAGATCAAACTCAATCCATAATGAGATTGAATAATAAAAAATATAAATAATGTGCTAGATGGGGTATTACAATCTCCCCACCATACCACTTTCTGTCCCTAGAAAGTCTCGATCAAAGGAATAGAAAAGGAAAACGAAAGGTACAAAGGGGACCTAACTAGAAGAAATACCAAACAGGGCATAACATCAAGATAAATAGCTTAAATATTAAAAAAATGATAGCAAAAAAAACTAATAAATATCTGGGTCTCTAAGTACTTCTGGAACATGAGCATAATATAAGAAATCTTATCCAATAGTAGAACCTCTAACATGATCTCCCCACCAATTAGTGTTCCTATCAAATGGTGGTATTAAGACAAACTACCAAAATACATATCCTTGAAATAACTAAAATTCCATGAGAGACACATTCTCAAGAAAAAGTATTTACATTCCCAAGGAAGAATAAAATAAAACAAGGATCCTCAAAAGATGACAAGAGACCTCATAAGGGTCATGACACATGAGGATAACCAGTGGTCCAAACCATAAATCACACCCACATGGTGCATATAAAATGACTACGGTAAAATGCCAGTTACTATATCATACTCATATGGTATATGAAACACCCTAGATACCTGATTGAGCACCCAAGGCCTCTCTCTCTATATCTTTTCCAAAGAAATGAGCATCTCAATGGCTCGATGGTAAAACAAGTGGCACATCCAAATGATCTAAACAACCATAACCCACACTCCAACATTTAGTTTATAGACACCAAAAGAAAGGATCCCAAAATCAACTCAAATCATTAAACTGAACCAAAAATGAAAATCCAAAACTATACCTCACTCACAAGGATTGTTTTACATCCACTACTCCACAAGGATTCATGGTAAGAACCAGTTTAGAAGAATTTCTACTGACCATTATGGGGAATAAAAAACGGAATTCGACACGGACCTAGGAAATCCATGCCTCTAAACACAAACAAAACTATTCTTTCTAAAACAAGGAATAAAAACAATACTTCAAGCTACAAATAGTCAAAAGACAACCCGAAAAAGAGGAACACACAATTACACTAAATGAAATTTTCCTTTTAAAACAACATTTATACAATGAATTTTTAAAAATCACCCTCCAACAAGTTATTTTCTAAAAATAAATCCATACATCTTCGTAACCAAAAAACCTTTATGGAACCCAAACATTTTTTAAATAAGAAAAACCACAAAAAAATTTATTTAAAATCCCATTTCATTTTTGAAAACCAAGCACCCATGGATTCCCATTCAAAACACACATTCCCTTTGAAAAAACTATTCCACATGGAGGAAACCATTTTTAAAAAACATTTTATAAAACCAAGTAAATTCACTCATACCTATTTAAAAAAAATTAAAAGAATAAATATTTTCCTTAAAACCCATTCTTATTTAATAACCAATGATTTTCCAAATCATGCACACACTTGAACTACACAAAAACCAATCTAATAATCACTAAAACCACATCCCAAAACACACATAAATCCACCTCCAAAATGAGGAATGCATATTTGGAAAAATACATAATCAAGTGGAGTCCAAAATAGGCCAACTGGAAAGGGAATTGTTTTATTAATTGAGTGTCCCCATGGTGGGGGGAGCACAAGCCAACCCTGTAATACACTTCATAAAAAGGAAAACATGAATGCATGGGAACTGCATGGTTTCTCGGGCCATGTGTGCTAACCACACACCTCAAGTTCTCTTTTATTTCCAACTCAAGACCAAGAGAGACCCCCCAATATTATTTATATTATCAATGGGGATCAAAACCTTAATAGCATAAATAACCACAAAAACATCTCAATGAAACATTAAATCCATGATTTTAAACCCTACATTCCCATATAGATTGAGGCTTGGGAAATTTTAGAGTTAGTTAGACTCTCCCTTCCCTTACATTTAAATCTTCAATAACCTTAGTCTCCCTTCTACCTAAACATACCAAAATAACATGGGATATACAAATCCTTGGTCACATTAGGAACATAGGCTCTCATACACTTTGTAACGAACTGATCTGGGATGTCATCCTACCCAACACTTGACCCAATTCGCCACACGGCCCAAAGGGCATTCCCAATCCCAACAGGCTGGAGACTAGAACCTCGAATCATCGAAAATATTTTCGGAAATATTTGTCCCAAAAAATAGATAAATGAAAATAATTGATATAAATTAAATAACCAAAATAATTAAATAAGAGGGAAAGTATGCTATATAGAAACAAATAACAAAAGAAAATAGCTAAAAGTAGGTAGTTAGGAAAACTAACTAAACCATACTGAGACCTAGAATATCTCTACCCAACTTTACCTCATGTCATCTACGAATAAGAAAATGAATCTGACAGATAACATGGGATGATATAATCAAGAGATAAAATCCCAATTGGTCACCACAACCCATCAAAACTATGCAATTGGTTTCCTAAGTCTAAAAATCAATTCTATATTGAAAACAATGTGATAAATTAGGCTTCACTTACGTATTCATATCAAGGAAAAACAAATCAAATCCATAAACAACTTCCAAAAAATTTTCCTTCACCTTCTAAAAACTCAACCCATGATTTTGATGACAAAGACACGCTCCTAAGCCTTTTCATAAACAACACATGCCAATATCATTTATCAAAAAATAACCCACATACTTAATTTAATGAAAATAATCACATTAAAAAAATTTCTAATAGGACTCGAATAAACACCCACGAACACTCTGAGAAAAACATACTCAAATATCCAATAAGGCATGGAAAAAAAGGACATAATCATCAACATATACTCGATGAACACAATCAGAATAACTTATCTCAACACATCATATAAAACATGGAACTAACAAAAATACATCATGAAATCAAATATGGCCTACCAAAAAGTGTACATTTTAAGGGATTCAAAATGTCACATCTGGTCATCCAAACCTCTATGTATCTAGTTGGAAAACACAAAGAATTTGTAAACATAATGAAAATATAAATAATAATTAAAAAGGTTATATTATCCAAAAATATTTACATTAATCAATTTCTTTATTATTTCTATTCCATCACTTATATCGTTTTCACCACTTAATTTATTTTCATCACATGTTCTATGGGTTAGGAATCTACATCATTTACACTTCGACCTAAGCCAATAATTTTCCATGAATCAAGTATTATGTATACTATGGTACACAAATAAATTAATATTCATAATTATCAACATACCCCACATCCTTGGTCTGGTGATCATGCCATGCCTATATGTTTTCGAAGTATAGATCCTCAGACTGACATCCCAACCCACCATGACCTTATGTTGGGAAGTATAGAGATTCAGTCTAGCATCTCAACCATTCATTACTTAATAAATTCTTTGGATCCATAGTCTAGGTAGTTCACCGAATGATACCATTAAGGGAATAGAGAATCAGTTCGACTCCCTAACCCTCACATTCATGGGTGGGGTTAGACCATCAGTCCAAACTAACCTATGGTAAGAGCCTCAATCCTTTATAAAACAACCAAGCCATGATCACATGTTTATTTAACCATTTACCACATTTATTATTCCATAATGATATTTAAAAAAAATATAACATTAAAAATATATAATTCTTCAGTATATAAATCAGTATCATACCATAACCCAACAAACAAATTACTATTTGAAAATTATTTATCATTAAACCATTAATATCATACAAAACACTCACTCATTCTTTAAAATCAATTATGATCAATTAACATCAATTTAATTTTAAAAAAATATTAACCAACTAAAACAAATTCTCATAGTTTACTTTCGTAAACCCATGTTAATAGGTTCAAAATAAAAATCTCATGTTTAACCCCTTATGGGCCAACATGTTTATATTTAAAAACTATAACCCAATTTCATGAACATGGAACCCCCATGGGTAGCCCCAATCCCTACCACAATATCCTCCATGCATCCCCTGGGGATCATGAGGGTTTTAATTTCTATTTAATAAATAAATCTATCATTTCTCACAAAGGGAACCAAAAAACACAATAAGAAGAGACCAATAGCACAACCATTTAATACATCATAAGCATCAATCACATGAGAAACATAGTCATCATCTACAAACAATAGGATTCAACAAGGGAAAACCAATATCACATCGCATGATCCAATCGAGCCTTTACTCATATCATATAAATTTAAAAATCCCTTTCTAAAGAAATTTGAAATTTGAAACATAGATTCACAGAGAATCATACAAACTTTCATTAGAGCCCACATATGTCAATGGAAACTCCGTTTTCACATATAAAGACAAAACACATTTTTTAAAATAATGAAAATCCTCTAACACAAAAGGAATCCCACTTAAATACCCATTTTGGAAAATCCCAAGGATCAAGAGTATATTACCGATAAATCCCTCATTGTAATTTTCTTAAAAATGAAGAGTGCGTAAAACCTCATTTCAAAGCCATGTTCCATCGACCAATGAAACTATCCAAATATTTTCAACGGAAAAACCCAATCCTTTAAATCATTTCAATTGCACCACCACACAATGGATTTATACTTTTTAAATCATAAAATGGCCAATGTACTTTCTTCTATCTCACTTCAACAACACCCCACTTAAAACAAATTTAGAGGATCAAAAAAAATAATTCATTTCATAATATATTTCGATCTGACTTATGAAAGACCAAAATAAGGAAATAACCACTTTTATTTTCTTTAAAACATCTTTAATTAATCCAAAAAATATTTTTTCAAAAAATGGTAAACCACTCACACAATTAAAATCACCATTTGATATAAATCTAAAACCACCTTTTTAGTCGAATGGAGACAACTCCTAAATTTAATAACAAATTACCCTTTAAAATATCATTTTCACTATATAAAGACAAAACTGGGTCAAAACCCATCACACAACATTAAATGCATTCAAAAATCCCAAACTAATTTCATGAAAAACTTACCACAATTAATTATTCCTATTTAAATCATAAAACATGAATTACAAAAAATCAACCATTTATGCCTAGAAAAATTAACAATGACATGGTTTTAAATAATTATATTACTATAAAATATATTTATACTTTCGAAAAATTTGAATTAAAAGGAACAAGAATATTATAATTCTAAATCAATCAAATTTTATAGTGAAACCTACCTCAAAGAGAAGCAGATCAAGCCAAAATAGTTTGACACGTGAACTTTTGATGAAGATCACAACACACATTCAGGAACATACATTGCTATATATATAAACCCCCAAATCCAATGTACATATTCCCCTTTCAATGAGATAATATATAAAAGAAAGATATATATATATATATATCAACACACATACCTATGAATGTGATTGAAACCCTTTAAGGAACCACCAAACATTCAAAAAATAGATCCTAGGAATCTAAATTACTAAAGGGACCGAAAATAAAGGTGAAAAAAATAGTTGAAGAAAAAACATACCTCAGATGGTGGTGAAAAGTCAAATCGAACCAACATTATCCACCTTTAACAGTGGATGCCAGAATATAATAGAATGGGTCCCGAGATACCCTTCACATACCCAAATATCAAAAGAAAACCAAAATTCATTTTATACTCAAACCCTAGGGTTCAGAAACATGTCATTGGGTGGCTCGGATAGGGAAAATTGTGGGAAAAGGAGAGGAAAGTGAACCAAAGACCATACCATGAAGGATTGATGAGAATGTGCAGATAAAAATATTTACAATGGTGATCGAAGAGGGAGGCCGGAAGAGGGGGTCATGCAACATAGATCGATGGGGGAGACACCTCATGTCATTCATAAGAAGGATGGGAAAATAGAGGAAATAAAATAAAAAAAAGAAGAAAAATAAAATGAAAATGAAGATTTAGTTTTTAAAATTTTTGGAATTTCACACGGTCTACAAATGGTTTACATAACTGTGTGGTCACCGTGTATTGTCCACAGCCAAGGCCAGGAACCCCTCTTACGATTACCTATATAAAGATGCACAATTGAAAAAACTGTGCTCAAACCGTTGGACTCTGAACTATCAACATACAAAGCCTAACCATAGACATATCATATGTTTAATAAGTTGTGAAAAATTCATCTTCCACATCAGTGAAAAAACTGGAAACCTATACAAACACCGTATGGGTAATATTAACCTAGTGGGATAACTGTGATATGGTTAAAAATCCTAAAAACCTATATTTTTCAGGCTTCCAAAAATCAAATATGTAACACACTCTGTAATGAGATAAAATAATCAAAAATAAAAACACATCGACTCCTAGGGTATTTCATTATGAATTTTCCATTTTCTGTTACTCAACCATATATATATGATGTTAGTGGAATCTATCCAATAAGTTGTATAATATGTGAATAAAAATTTATTAAAGAAATTATAATTTTATTTTATTTAATTGATACAGTGGATTTATAATTAATAGGGTAAACATTAGACCATAAATACATTTTAATTAATGGGGTCCAAATATGATTGTTTTGGGTGGTAAGACATAGCAATGCAGGTCATAAAACCTAGCTACTCAAGGATCATTCCTTAGTATGATAACAATTGGTGATAAAATAATTCAAGAATAATTAAAAAGAAAAATAAATTAGGAATGTCTACCAATATACCATCAATTAATTTATTTGGGGTTTTTTTGCCACCATCCTACATTGCCAGTTAGACACAATGATTTTACTATATAATTTTCCTTTAAAGAATCATTTTATCAAGAGATTATTTCACAAAAAAATAGTGAACAAAAACAAGAACCAACATATTAGTTGAATATTATTCAGAATTTGTTTTAATATAATATATATCCAACAAAAAATTTGAATCAATTAGAAATTCATTTTAAATTTTATTAATAACCCTTATTATTTTAAAAGTGTGTTTTTAAATAAAATCATTATATATATATATCATATTTTCAGTTGATTTCTAAATATATAATTTTAATAATTTTAATTTGAAAAAATTAACTTCATTTTTTATTAAACATTCCAATACATTCTTTGTATAATTTTTTTATATTTTTCTAAATAATTGATTTTTTTGTTGAATAGTTATAAATATTACTTTTCCTAATACTGTAACATTTATTTTGTAAATGAATTTGAAACCATTTTATTATAAAAATTTATAAAGTAAAAAATAAATCAACTTGAAATAAAATTATTAATTTATAAGACCCAGGTTTACTTTTTTTGAATCACAATTAATATTTTACTTTAAAAACTGTATTTTTTGTATATATTAAAAGTTAGTTTCATAAATTACATAAATTAAATATACTAAAATGTATTTAATATTTTTTATCAACATGATAATATTATGTAATTATATTATTATCACTTTTAGGCATTAAATTATGATTTCTAATATTAAATTTAATAACTATGATAATGGTGAAATAGTTATTTTAAATTAATTGAATTATTAATTTTGTGTAATTTTAATCTAATAAAAACAAATTTATTTATTTTAGATAATGAATTTTATAAGTTTCACACAAGGATTTTTATATTTTACCTTTGATTTAATTTATATTTCGGCCTTGAATTTTTTTCTCATATTCTGGGTCTGACTGTTTGGAATTTTGTGTTTCAGTGTGTTTTTCTCTTATCACACAACCGACACATGGTTATAGGAAACCAGTTGGCCTTGCCTAGGAAACCATGAAAGAATTGATGTGATTATGGTTTATGGTGAAATAATCATGCATTATTAGTCAAACCATGCTTAAATCATGAATCAATCCACTACCTCATCGTAGAACCATTCCACCTGGTTTACCGAACCTTGTGGCAAAAATGTGTGAGTTGCCCAGATCTAAAAAATTATGAAATGTCTCTTTTTCCCACATATTATTTTTGCACCAATCCACCCATTTACTTCTTATAATGGTTTTTTTTGACCCAAATAAATCCTCTACCTCCTTCTCTATGCCTCCACTTACATCCCTTTGTGTGCATCTATGGATTCTTCTTGTTTTTGGGTTAGATCTAACAAGGTACTCTTATCCTCTTCTCCCTCTTCCTTCTCCATTCATGTCCTTTTGAGTTCTTCTTCTCCTATGGTCTATTGGACCTTGGGTTCATGTTTCCCCTTGATTTATGTTGGTTTTTTATGGTTCTTCTTGGTTGATATTGGATATTGGATCATTTGTGTGGTGGTTTCGAGTGTGTGTCGTTGAATTGTCATGCGTTTGAGGAAGGTTTAGAATGGAACGAGCCTTTATAATTCATGATTCATTGGTTTGATGTTTTTCACACAATCCTTATATGTTAAATATTGATGTTTTATATTTTGAATAATTTATTTATGTGAAATTCAGTGGTTTTCATGATTATTTTAAAGTATATTCCATTTTTTGGTTATGTAATGCACACCAAGTGTTCAATAAAATACCCAGTTAGTTTTGCAGGGGATTTTTCATCTCAACATCATGGTTTTTATTTGTAAATATATTTTTGATTTGTGAAATAATTAGTTGGGTTATTTGAATTGGTATTGAAAGTGTATTTGAATTTAAAGGAAGTTTGTATTTGGATTTAAAAAATGGGTTAGCATGTGGTCGTGGTTAATGTCTTGTTTAGAATTTGGATGAAAATGGGGTTTTCTTGAAAATTTGATGAGGGTGTTTAAATGTAATTTGTTTCTATATAATTATGAATGTGTAAATGGTGTATTCTTACCCTTTTAGAAAGCTGGGTTTTTTATTTTAAAATGAGGGTTTTGTGAAGTGTGCTTGAGGCCCATTTGGTGATCTTGTGATAATGGTGAAAGTCTTTATCATCAAACTCTCCTAGTATAATTTACCAATATTATTTATATTAAATAGATTGGATGTATTCACTGTGTAATCCTTGTGATCCATTAATATGATTGGGTGGGACTTCCACATTATGGAATCCTCGGATGCCATTTACTTTGAGCAGAATGAGAGATCGTCGATGTGGAATCTGTTGAGACTTATTTGTTTACAGAAAGATATTGATGCCTGTGGTGACATGGGTAATGCATGTCAAGTGAATTATTATTATATATTTGAATGTGTTTGGATGATCAATTGGAATCAATTTACTCACATATTTATATATATTGACATTGGAACCTAGCATAGTGCTAGAATTTTCTGAGAACGATTAGAACACTAGTTAGGATTACGCTTTGACTAGTGGCCCATTGTAAGGGGAAATATTGTGTTTTATTACTATGGTATAGTTAACCTTGGACTATAACATATATTGGATGGATGAGTGTGTGAGGTATTTATCAATGTCATCAAGTGATGTATAATTTTTGGGGTGAGTCAACATGTATTATTGTGTTTCATATTATTCCGAGCTCACAGGTTCACCCATATATTTCAACACATAGTTGTATGTGGTGAATGATCATGATAAATTCTTGGTTGCATAATCTTGTGTGATATTTTCCCAGTTCCCTTTTCTTATGACTTTTATTCTTACTTCATGATTTGTGTCACTTTATACAAAAAATTACAAAATGTTTTCAAATGTTTACTGAAAACGGGTTTTGGAAATGGTTGACACACATTCTCTTCCTAATAAATGATATATAACTGTTATATTTTAAAATTAAAATACTTCATCCTTAAAATAGAGTGTGGTTTTGAATATATTTGGAGGAAATAGAATTAATTAGGATTTCTTTGAAAAAATTTACGGAAAATCTTACTTTTATATATTATATTTCAAACTTGAATTTTATGTTTCTCTTATTTTAAAAGAAGTGCACTGGGAATAGACTAGTTCGGACATGCCTATTAAGTTTTAATTCTCACACCTATAGCTATTTCTTGTTTATGCTTGTGGTGTATGTTTCAGATTGGTATTGATCATTGGGGGTGAGGGATGGTCAAGGAATCAATGAGTGACCCCTAGGGTAACATGGATACATTTTTATCGTCATGTTTTGGTTTTGTTTTTTTTTTGTTTTAATATTTTTAGTTGTTATATTTTTAATTTTATATAAATGATATTCAGTTTTAAAGTCTATTTAAATTGGTCCTCCCTATTTATTTCCACTATTTTTTTCATATTTGGTTAGATTGTTCCCTTTCATTACTCTATATATGCTCGACACTAGTTGTCATCTAGTAGGGATTGGGAATACCTTTAAGTCATTTCCACAGATCAGATTGGGGGACCAGTTTGGGATTGACCTGGGATTGTTCATTAGAATATGGTTTTTAAAAATATATAAAAATATATTTTCAATTATTAATTTTGTAATCAATACTAAATATAATTAAGACCATTTAATGGAAAAACAATATTTTTCTACAGAACAATTTCAAAAAAATAAATGTTTTAATATAAATATTAATTTTATCATATTTGTAAATTTAATTTGGCTATATGGAGCCAAAATTTGGTTTTTGAAAATATGTTATTTGAAGTATCACATTATATTTGTAATAAAATATAAACTAAATGGGTAAAAAATTGATACCGTTGTAAAAACCACAATGGTAAAATGAAAAAAAATGTGGTAAAATGCTTGAAAATGTTCAAAACGTGTGGGAATATGGTTGTTAGATTCTGGATCAACCATATATCACCTGAAAAATCCACTATTTCTATCATTTTGAACCATTAACCCCGAAATAGTATCATTTTAGTTTTTTGAAAAATAATCGGTGTTTACAAATGTGCCCTTCTCTACAATTATTAAAGGGAATCATTTACACCATCTCAAAGATACAAATTCCCTTCGAAATTTAATTCAAACACTTTAAAATTGGAATATATTGGATTTTATTTACATCACCTAATTCTCCTGGTCACATTAATTTATCATAATACCTTTATTTCCAAGGATACGTTCAATAGAAAATTAAAATTCCCAATGTGAGTATTACTTCATAGTTATCCTTCACTTCTTAAAATATATCATCCAAAACTATATTAACAACACTAGTATAAAAAATAATTATCATTTTTATACTAAAATTCTATTATATTAATGTACCAACATTTTTTTATTCCTTCCCATCGAAATAGAAATTCAAAATAATGTCTACCATGCATTTGTAGGGACTACAACCTCCATGAAAAAAAAATACTTTGTTTTCCATCCCCTCTTAACATTAATGAAATTATTAATTAAGGTAAAAATTTGATATTTATGAAATATTAGTATTATTTAATAGTAATATTTCATATTTTATAAGTGATACTAATAATATAAGGTCATAGTAAACATAATCACCTAAAATGAACATATCAAAGTACCTATCAAGATCTAAGTTCATTTTATAAAATACTACATAATTGTGTATATTTTTTCATAATTTATTAATAATGTATATAAAAACCAAAAAATATTTATATTGTTATTCTATACTACAACACCTTTAGCAATGGTCTGCGTACCGAAAGAGTTACATATAAATTGACCAAACCACCTCAAATAACCAATATAAGAAAAAAGTATATAATAAATAAATAAGATATGTAATAACCCAATAAATGTTCAAATAACAAATTTTAATGAATTAATAATATTAATTTAGTTTTTTATAGATTAATATTCTTTATAAGTATATTAGGTAATTTTTCATTCAAAATGAAAATGCATTATTTCAAACCAAATTTAGTTATCATTCATTATATGGTTTTATTTAAAACATGTATTTCAAAATTATAGAATTTTAATTTGAAAAAAAATGAAAACATTTTTTAAATTTATCATGTAAAATTTATCATAGGATTAATTTTTGATAATTTTTTAAAATGACAGATTTTGCCATGAATAGTGAAAAATACTAGTTTTTATTAAAAATTATATTTTCCATTCATATTTTTACAAAGTCACGTTATATTTTAAATTAAATTTAAAATTTAAATATATAATTTGGATTAAAAATAATCCAATAAATTTTATTGGATTAAATATTATACTTTAATTTGGTATAAAGAACCTTTTTTGCGTAATAAGACATTTTTCTGAAAAACCATTTCCATCACGTTTTGTGAGATTAATTTTAAATTAAAGTATAACACTTCTGAAAATTGAATTTGATACATTAGATTCAATATTTTTAATCATCATAATTAAAAAAAATTTAATTAGTTCAACATATTTTTTGTTCAAAATGAATAGTAAAAATAGAATAAATTGAAAAAATATGTCACCACAGTTATGGTGAAAACCAATTTATTGAGGGGTTAAACAAAATAAATAAGGGTTAAAATGAACTAAAAATAACCTAAATTCAATTTTATAGAAACATTACATCACTATATCATCTAATATGCATAAATGTGCCATTTTTTATATTCTTATAGAGTAATACATTAATATATTTTATTGTTTTTAAAAAAAATCATATTGTGTCTTCTCCCCCACTTATAAGAGGACACCCCATATCCTCTCTTATAAATGATTCAGGAACCTTTAGATTCAGAAAATACCTACCCAAATACCTTCTAATGTCCCTATTCATGACCTAGAGGCCCTATATTAATCGTAAAACCAACCTAGTAAGGCTTTAGGTATAAACATAAAGAGTTTTTCTAAAGAAGATGATTATTTATTAACCGAGCATTTTAATTTTTTTTATTCTTCCACCTCATTGAGATATCCTTAAAATATGATGAAATAATTAAACTATTATTTTCCATAAATAGATGTTTTCAGGTTAATTTAATAACCTCTATACATCACTTTCAACCACCAAATAGAATATGAAACCATTGTTTGTGTGTACTACAGGCCACCGCCTTGTGTATCGATTTAATTTGTTTTCTCACAAAAACTCACAACTAGTTATAATAATGTTTTTAATGTATATATATATATATTATTAATGACATATTTATACTTAAATAATAATAATATATTATATTTTATTACCTTTCTATCCATTGAAAAATGATAATTTCATTCGTGCATACGTGTGGATTACCACCTCCAATAAGCGATATGATTCATTTTTCATGACCACATAACAAAGTAGATATATATAATTATGTTTAAATAAATTATATGATATTTATGATATATTTATTATTATTATTAAAATATAAATTGATACTTGTATTCTTTCTATCATTCCATTTAACAAATAAAAATGTTACTCGTGCGTCCGTACGATCAATAATCTCCCTGATTATAATGTAGTTAATTTTTTATAACCATTTTTCATTTATTATATGAAAATTGTAACTCATGTGTAAAAATTATAAATGAGTCATCATTATTATTCTATATATTATATAATTATGACCTATTGGACCATATTCAGCCTACCAAATTTATTTTTTATGTATGATCTAAATATAATCAAAACGTCCACATGAACATAATATATTAGGTAATTTAATATAACGTGGTAATAAATATAATAAAATAAATAATTAACATGAAAAATTTATTATTCAATTAAAAAATTAACACATGTTTATTATTTTGGAATATATGAACATACGTTATGAGTTAGACTTGTGGTATGAGATTTCGTATCTTAATTCCCTTCGTTTAGGACCTAATATATTTTCCTGAAATGTTTTATATTACGTGGTGTATAAACTTCCATATGTATTTATTTTATCATTATTCTAAAAAAGAATAATGTTTTTAAAAATTAACTCAAGTTATTTCCTAATATGTTTTCATTTAAAAATTTATCAATTTGTAAGTGACACTATACCTTAAAACCATGTTTGTAATCATTTTAGTGATTTAATTTCATAATAGTTTTCATCCATGTAAATATTATTAAATGTAGTTTATGTATGTATTTATATGGACATAAATAAATTATAATGAACATTTTTTGTCTCTCTTTTTACTTTCTTCCAATGGTTTTTAAACAGAATCATTTAACTTATTTTATTTAAAATGTTTTGAAAAAAAAGGAAAAAAGAAAAATATATTTTAACATATAAGACATCAAATAAATTTCCCAATGCCTTAAATATATTTTATGTTTTTATTCCTTCATATGATTACATGTTTTATTTGATGAAAATCTATACTTCCTTTACCCTATTTATTTTTAAAAAATGGATTAAATAGAATGGATATTTCGATATCCAAAAATGTTTTTATTATGGGTACAATGATTATTTTTATAATTATGATGATGGATTTTTAATATTTCATATGTTATGGTTATTTAATAGTTGTTGGAAATTTTTTATAATGAGGGTGGATCCCAATATAGCTTATGAATATGGGGGATCTTCATATAACTCATGATGATGGGTGAGCTCGATTTATCCCTCCAATGCATTAGGTAAAGGGATAAAGTTAACAGGTTAGGTTTTTTCTAAAAGATTATATGAATTTATCAGGTAGGTTATTAAATTTTTCTGAGTTTTTGTAATAATGATATATAAATTATTTCCCATATAACATATATAATTTATCTATTCTTTCTATGTATTTTTATGTAAATATTTTGATTTTACAAGGTTATCTTATGAGCTTATGTTTACAAAAATATTTACATTACTTATTAAGGGTGAAATGTATAACATTTTTAAAAAATTTATAATGTGTTTTATTTTTTATATTCCTTATTAAATGTTTTATGAAAATTTTATTTAAGGAAGTTGATTTTTACAATAATATTATGTTTCATTTGATCTTGAATTTAATTTTTAAAAATAAAAAACTTTTATGAGTATTCATTGTATAATTCATTATTTTTATATGACCCATACAGAGTTTATTTATTATGACATTTTTTTAAATATTTTTCATAGGGTTTTAAGGATTACTATAGACAATGATGAGGTAATGATGAAAATTTTGAAGATACATAATAATCCTAAAACTTTTCATATCTTAATAGTATTGAATTATGGGAAAACATTATTCTGAGTGGAAGTGTACAGTATGTGATCTAATATATTATTTTTTAAGATTATTGAACAAATTATATTAAAATCTAAAATTAAATGATCCAGGGAAATTATTGAGAATGAATTAAAATATAAATAAACAATTTTAAAAATTAGCATGGTTTGGACCTTATAGTTGCTATCAAAAGAAAGGTTTAAATAATTTAAAGGTTATGATAATGTAAGTAAATACCCACACGAGATTCCATTTTATAGTTAACATTCTAACATCCCAAGTAAATAAATAATATTTCATTTTCATATTTGTTAATATTTTTTAATAAAATAATAATTTTAATTTAAATGGGATTCTATGTTCGATGGCGTACCCTATATGCAACAATGAGTTTCTTTGAAATCTTATGATGCACAGTAATAATATAATAATATTATTGTAAATGGTAGTAAACTCCTAGCTGATGTAATGGTGGGAATGAACATAACTTACTAAAAATTGATTATATATGTTTGTTAAATATTTTTTCATTTATCCAATAAATTTTAGAGGCTTAAAATGAAAATGAATCCAATTTAAGAATAAATATTCTTATATTCTTTAAAAGGACGATTAACCGCCTTTTGATGGAGAACCCTTTTTAAATATACTTTTTCACTTTAATTTTTTATATTTGAAAAAATAAAATCTTTCTTTAGAATCAAGATATCAAAATTTACATTGTGTAAATTTTTGGTATTTTTCTGATAATGTTCTTTTTTTTAAAATGATGTATTTTAATTCAAAACCTCATTTTAATATAATTTATTTCTATGGTTATATTATATTTTTAATAGGTTTTAAAGTTTAATTAGAATATATTTTTATTATTTAATACAATGGTAGTCATTATAATTAATTTCACTTTGAAAACGGACATAAACAAGTGTCAATCTTTTGATAGATGTTGTTTCTTAAAAACACGCTATTTATTTTGACCACAGGAATTAACGATATGATTTATTAATGAAACTTCCATGTTTTTAATTAGGTAATATGGACATAATTTTTTTAATTTGGAATATCAAATTTATCTTAGAGTGAATTTTTGGTATTTTTCTAATAATGTTAAATTTTTAATGAATAGTGAAAAAGACAGCATTTTAATTCAAAACTGCCCTTTCGTCCAATTTATTTATATAGTTATATTGTTATTTTAATTGGTTTTAAGGTTTAATTTAATTATTTTTTTATCATTTAATAAAATATTGGTAATTATATGTAATTTCACATTTAAATTGGATGTAAAAACAAATCAATCTTTTGATAGATTTTACTTCTTAAAAACCTGTCTTTGGTTCTGACAATGGGAATTATTTTTTAACTTAATTACTAAAATTTTTTTATTTGTAATTTGGTAGAATGGATTCCATATTTATAATCACAAGGTCCAAATTATGTAATTAAGACTCTTGTTTTTTGACATTATGAATAGTAACAACGGTAATTATCTTTAATTATCGTGATTAATTAGTAATCAGGTAGTTAAGGGTAATAAAATAATATCATAATAATATAAAATGACCCCCAATATGTGTCCTAATGCTATTTTTTGTCTCATGGAAGACCATGGTATGCCTTGTGCCAACTTAGGGATCCCATGGAATAACTTTTGGGTGCTAGTGATATTTTATCATTTTATTTTTAAAGAAAGGAAAATATAACAAAAGTATGTAACACCTTATTAAAACAATTTTAATTTTATCTACATAAAAGATATATTAGACTATAAATATAAATTGTAATGATAAAAAGATTTCATACATCATGGTATTTTATTTATAATTTTTGGACTTTAAATAAATAAATTTATTTATGACACCCTGATGATGTAGTGATTACCTCATTAATGAACGATTTAAATAAAATGAAAAGATAAGGTAAAATATACAACTTACACTTTCCTAAAACCTATTGGATGGGTTTATTTATAACCCTTATCACCTTATCCTCGAAATATATCATTGTGGTACCTTTAAAATCCTAAACTCATTTTATAATAAAGTATCTTTCCAAGACTTTCCAAAAGTGACCCTCCACCCTCTTATAAAAGGCCCCCACCTCTACCCCCTTACCCACACCTCTCAAGCCCTTGACTCATCCAAAATATGCTAATATTGTCTCTAAAAATCCCTCTATTACTCCTAGAAGCCTCAATTTGGGCATTAGACTTTCCAAGGAACCCTTTGGGCTCAAATAAAAAAGTGTTATCCGATTTGAAGGTAATGTCTTCTCTTATGTTCTTTTGTTTTATTTTGCTTCTCCAACCCCCTAAACTCATTTTATTCCTTTATTTTTTAACAACACCAGTATATTAAATATAATAGGATGTTTTTATGATAAGGATTCTATCTACACTCATACACACCACCATCTAATGGTTAAAGAACGTATGGTTTCTGTGGGTGGCAAATTACTGCCTCACGAAACGATGATTGTTCAATCTTCATTTTACACCTCTCATGGTAGACATTAAGATGTCACTATATTTATATATGATATATATATATTATTTTTATGTTTTATTTATGATTATTTATTTTTTATTTATTCCATACCTTTATTGTTTCCAAAATGGTTAAATGCGATAATTTCATTTTAGGTAGTGCGGACTACCACCCCCTCAAAGTGATTTGAATCGTTAATTCCATATGTGGGATGTATAAAGGATGGAGTTAATGATATTATATATTATATTATACTATAATTATAATATAACTATTTATAATTATGTTTTCATTTCATTAATGTATGAAATAGAAATGAAAGTAGCGTTCATGCGTACGTACGGCTTACCGTCTCCATGAACGGTACATTTCATTTCTTATCACCAAATGTTATGTACTATTATAAGTGCATATATGTAATGAATATATATGAAATATATTACATCTAAATGATGAATATAATTCTGTAATTATAATATATATATCTCTAATTTAGTTTTAATTCCATTAATATGACAAAGAAATTGAAGTAGTGTTCATGTGTACGTATGACCTACCATCTCCATGAATGGTGCATTTCATTTTTTATCTCCAAATGTTTGGGAATAGTATAAAATTAATATATAATGGATATATATGATATTGAAATCATCAATACTATTATGGATATGGTTTAATTATAACTACATGGACAATTCTTTTCAAACAAGTTCATTTTTGACTCATGTACCGAACATTGACAAAAACGTCTGATATGAACTCACATAATTAACTAATTATTATAACATTATAATATGTGATATGAATTGAATAATAAACTTTAAATTAGTTCCTAAATAAATTATAAATTGAACAAAGATTATTATTCAGGAATATAAATAAACGAACAAGACAAGCCGGACTTGAGGTAAGGGATCCTACCTCTCTCTTTCTTTATAAGTACTCTCTTTTATGTCATTTAATTTAAGCTCCTTTTTCTTATGTTTGGGGATGTTATTTTATATTACTATTACTGTAAATTTTTTTTCATATGATGATAGAACCTATTTTATCTCATCAATCCATTTTTTTATGAAGTATTAATTGGCGTTGTTAGGCTGCCGAGTTTTCGTAAGGGATTTTTCATCTCACTTTTATTCCCATGAGATTCATGCTACATTTTACACTATTTACTTTTTGTGTGGTGTTTGTACTTCCCATGATTGTATTATTTGTGTAATATACTTAAATTTATGGGTATTTACATCTTTATTTTATGATCCTTCTTTCATGGGGTGTACATTTCAAGAGTTACCTAAATCGGTAAGGGAACGTTTCACCCTCCTCTTTTTAAAAGACTTTTTTTTGTTTGGTCTTTTAATTTAAATCTTCTTTTATTTGGATATGTTATTATATATCCTTATTGTTTTAAATGTTATGTACAAGTAATGAGGTACCCTTTTTATCTCTCATCATATTATTTTTTGATTTTAAAGTGACGTCGTTAGTCTGTCGAATTTCTGTAAGGGAACTTCTTAACCCAATTTCAGTTATTTGGGTTAAACCTATAATTCATTATTATGTCGTGATATGAATATGTTTGGATGACCTCTGATTGTTTTACACTTAATATCCACTTATATTGGGTGTATTTATTTTTACACACATATTTATGTAATTGATTTATCCTTAATCTAAGGATGTCATCTTTGTAAGGGACTTCGTCTCAATATCCTTTCATTGAGGCATATTTTGTTTTATACAACACTTTATTTTATACTGTGTATAAACCGCTTTGTCTTTTACTTTTATTCAAAATGAATCTTTTTATATGAAGAATTTTACTAAATGTCAAAAGGAATGGTTTGTTTTACGTATGTGGCGACAATGACTTCTCCACCACTGTGACCATTATTTGAGTTTCGGCTTCCTCTACAAGCCATAAGTTCTTTTAAATTAAAAATAAATACCATGTTTTAATTTTCTTTTATTTTGGTATTGAAAATGGTTTTGATAATGTTTTTATTATATCAAAGTGTTTTATTGATATCTTTTGATTGAAATGTGTAAATTTTAAGTTTCCTTTATACATGTTTTATGTCATATGGTTATGTTATGATTCTTGGGCATTGTTTATGAAGACGGGTGGTTTCGTGATAAACTAAGAGTGAGTGAGCCCGTGATAGCTCTCCAATGCATTGAGTAATGCGAAGGATTCAAAAGCTAAGGTTTCTCCGAAGATATTTAGGGAATATACTATGATGGGTATTTCAAATGTAACCATGAAGGTTACTCCCTACGTAAGAATGTTATGAATGCCTCAAGTTACCTTTATGTCTTATGATTTCTATGAGTTATACATAAATATTATGATTTCAAAAGGTATGTTATGATTTAAAGTTATGGTTTCATTGATTTGTATTTATGGGCGGGTTAATGTTTCCTTTCATTATGTTATAACACTTACTGATCTTTTTATGCTCATCCTATGTTTTCGAATGTTTTTCACAGGTTATAAGGAAGGGTAAGAGAAAGGAAGTATTCAAGAAGATTTATATCAAGAAAAGAACTCTTGTTTAATTTAATGATATTTTATTGTTGTGAAAAATCAGTTATAGTAGTAGTTTCTACTTTTTAATCTTTTGAGATGTAATAGTTATGTCCTAATTCTCTAAAACTCTAAACCTAAAAAGATCCTCAATGTGAATTATTAATTTAATTCAAGATTAAGTAATGTTTTAAGGTTGGGTCCTTATAGTTGGTATCAAAGGTTGGTTTAGATATCTTTAAAGTTTAGAGTGTTTTTTATGAATAAGTGACTAGTTGTGTATAACCACAATGGTTAGTATATTAGATGGAGTCATTGTTATTTTTAAAAGTTGGAATGAGATTGAGATAACTTGGATAAGTATATCTTCGTGTTTATCTACCTCATTAGTAAACCATGACTTTGTTAATATACTGACATTGACATTTTTGGTTTTAGTAAATGGATGGATCTAGCAGGGACCAAAGTGACAGCAGGTTTGAAGGAAACTGTGGTGGTTCTCTGATTAAGAGACTAGATGAAATGAGCGATTCAATGAGGAATCTCGTTGTTATTATAAACCAACAATCAAGAAGTCATGATTAACCACTTGAACCATGGTGAGTTCTCTAATGCATCATATACAAGAGAACCAACTCGATGTCGAAGTTTAAGTAATAATTATAATGGTAACCATTAAGTTTTATATGATCCTTACTTTTGAGGTAATTATGGGTTACTATATGTTGGAAAATAAAAGGCATGAGATAAAATTGAGGTTAAATTATGTTATCATTATTTTTGAAGATTTTATCTCTTTTCAGGGAATGTTTTAAGAATTATATAGTTTTGGAAAATGGGACAACACGCAGACCGTGTGACAACCCGCCGCGTCGGACCAAGCCGCGGGAATCGAACCCACAACCGAAGTGCGACTTGTATTTATCACCTACCACTGGACTACGTGAATTCCCTAGTTAGTATGACAAATTCATTTTAGTTAGATTATTTTATGATTCAAGAATAATTCTATTTTGGGTTATCTATGGAAACAATTGACCAATCATGGAGGATATGTTATTAAGATAATTATTTATCAGTACGAGACTTTAAGAGTAACTGATGTTATTTGAGGATAAATGTTAAGATTTACCTTCGAAGACTATGCAATTAAATCCTTCAGAGATTTGGTTTTAAATCTTAGGTTGGTTTATTTTTGATGAATTTTAAGGTAAATTTTGTATTTAATGGTCTGTTTTTGAACTTTGGGTTGTTTGACAAATTTTGTAGAGTAAGAGTAGTTTTTATTTTTTGTAAAAGATTGTATTTTTTTTGGGATTATCTAGTCTTATACAAACAATTTTACTTTTTATTAAGGTCTAAAGACATGGGAAATATATAGTTCATATTTTTTGAGTTATGTTATTCTCCGAAAGTTGTTTATAGAGCTCTTAATGTGAACAAGTCATTTTGAATACTCGTTGTTTGGAGAAAACATGAGTTAGTGTTAGAAATCTAGTAAAAGTTGAAAGTCTACATGACAAGTAAGTATGTTTCCTTATGTTTTAGTTAAGCTCATAAATGAATTACTCAATGAAATGTAACTTAAAACAGAAACGTTGTTTGTTAACGTTTCCTACTGGGGAATCAAATACTGTTTAACCCATCACAAGTTTGTGCTTTTCTAGTGGTTAACTTTCTCCTAGACATGTTTTCAATCACTCTAAATCAGACCTTGATGGTTTCTTTTTTTCCTCCATATCCATGTTTTCATGGAATAATAGTATCTACTATCTCGAATTACCTTTTTACTTCTCTTTATTTCTTTTAAATTGATATTTTTATTGACTCCTTTTCTGATGTGGGGCTTTCAATGAAATTTTCGAGCACAATTTTTTTTTTAAATTGCGACGATGCAATTCCCAAAAGGGGGGAAGGATGTAACATCCCAGGTAAATAAATAATATTTCATTTTCATATATTTTAATATTTGTTAATAAAATATTAATATTACTTTAAATGGGATGCTATGTTCGATGGTGTACCCTATACGCAACAACGAGTTTCTTTGAATTCTTACGATGCACACTAATAATATAATAATATTATTGTAAATGGTAGTAAACTCATAACCAATGTAATGACAGGAATGAACATAACTAACTAAAAAGTGATTATATATGTTTGTTAAATATTTTTACATTTATCTAATAAATGTTATAGGCTTAAAATGCCAATGAATCCAATTTTAAGAATAAATATTATAATATTCTTTAAAAGGTCGATTAACCGCCTTTTGATGGCGAACCCTTTTTAAATATACTTTTTGTCACTTTTATTTGTTATATTCTAAAAAATAAAATCCTTCTTTATAATCAAGACATCAAAATTTACTTTATGTAAATTTTTGGAATTTTTCTGATAAAGTTCATTTTTTTAGAAATGTTGTATTTTAATTCAGAACCTCCTTTTAATCTAATTTATTTCTATGGTTAGATTATCTTTTTAATTGGTTTTAAAGTTTAATTATAATATATTTTTACCATTTAATCCAATTTTGGTCATTATAAATAAATTCACTTTGCAAACGGACATAAACAAGTGTCAATCTTTTGATAGATGTTGTTTCTTAAAAACACTCTATTTGTTTTGACCGCGGGAATTAACTATTTAATTTATTGATGAAACTTCCATGTTTTGAATTTGGTAATATGAACATAATTTTTTTTAATTTGGAATATAAAATTTATCTTAGAGTTAATTTTTGGTATTTTTCTGATAATGTTCATTTTTTTAAATGAATAGTGAAAAATACAGCATTTTAATTCAAAATTGCCTTTTCGTCCAATTTATTTATATAGTTATATTGTAATTTTAATTGGTTTTAAGGTGTCATTTAATTATGTTTTTATAATTTAATACAATTTTGGTCATTGGATGTAATTTCATTTTTAAATTGGATTTAAAAATCAATCAATCTTTTAATAGATTTTACTTCTTAAAAACCCATCTTTGGTTCTGACAACATGAATTATTTTTTAAATTAATTACTGAAATTTCTATGTTTGTAATTTAGTAGAATGGATTACATATTTGGAATCATAAGGTCTAAATTATTTAATTAATACTCTTTTGTTTTTTGTACATTATGAATAGTAATGATAGTAATTATCTTTAATTATCGTGATTAATTAGTAATCGGGTAGTTAAGGGTAATAAAATAATATCATAATAATATAAAATGACCCCAACATGTGTCCTAATTATATTTTTTGTGTCATGTACGACCATGGGATTATTTTTGACAACTTAGGTACCCCATGGAATCACATTTGGGTGCTAGTGACATTTTATCATTTTATTTTTAAAGAAAAAAAATATAACAAAAGTATGCAACACCTATGTAAAAAAAATTAATTGTGTCTAAATAAATGATCTTTTAGACTATAAATAGTCCTTGGAAGTCTAAAAATATTTCCTTCATCATGCTATTTTTTCTATAATTTTTAGACATTAAATAAATAAATTTATTTATGACACCATGATGATGCAGTGATTGCCTCATTAATGAACGATTTAAATAAAATGAAAATATAAGGTGAAATATAAGACATAGACTTGTCTAAAACTTATTTTATAGGTGTATTTCGAACCATTGACACCTTATCATAGAAATATATCATTTTTTGTCCTTTAAAATCCGAAACTCAATTTATAATAATGTAACTTTCCAAGACTTTCCAATAGTGACCATCCTCCCTCTTATAAAAGGCCCCCACCTCTACCCCCTTACCCACACCTATCAAGCCCTTGGATCATCCATCCTCTGCTCTTATTTTCTCTACACATCCCTATATTACTCCTAGAAGCCTCACTTTGGGCATAAGTCTTTCCAAGGAAGCCTTTGGGCTCAAATCAAAAAGAGTTATCCGATTTGAAGGTAATGTCTTCTCTTATATTATTTTGATTTATTTTACTTCTCCAACCCCCTAAACTCTATTTATTCTTTTATTTTGTAACAACACCAGTATCTTAAATATACTAGGATGTTTTTATATGATTTATTCTAGCTACACTGATACACACCTCCATCTAATGGTTAAATAACATACTGTTTCTGATTGTGGTGAATTACTGCCTCACGCAACGATGATTGTTCAATATTCTTTTAACACCTCCCATGGTGGCCATAAAGATGTAAATTTATTTATATATGATATATATATATATTATGTTTATTTTTTTCCTTATGCTTCTGTATTTTTCATTTATTCCATAACTTTATGGTTTCCAAAATGGGTAAACGTGATAGTTTCATTTATGGAAGTATGGACTAGCGCCCCCTCAAAGTGATTTGAATCGTTAATGCCATATGTGGGATGTATAAAGGATGGAGTTAATGATATTATATATTATATTATAATTTAATTATAATATACCTATGTATAATTATGTTTTCATTCCATAAAAATATGAAATAAAATGAATGTAGCCTTCATGCGTACGTACGGCTTACCATCTCCATGAACGGTGCATTTCATTTCTTATCTCCAAATGTTATGTACTATTATAAGTACATATATATAATGAATATATATGATATATATTACATATAAATCATTAATATAATTATGGAATTATAATATATATATCTCTCATTTGGTTTTAATTTCATTAATATGACAAAGAAATGAAAGTAGTGTTCATGTGTACGTACGGCCTACCATCTCCATGAACGGTGCATTTCTTTTTTTATCTCCAAATTTTATGTAATATAATATAATGAATATATACTGGATATATATGTTATTTAAATCATTAATACTATTCTTTAGATGGTGTACATATAACTACATGGACAATTTTTTTCAAACAAGTTCATTTTTGACTCATGTACTGAACATCGACAAAAATGTCTGATATGAACTCACATAATTAAATAATTATTATAAAATTATAATATGTGATATGAATTGAATAATAAAAATTAAATGAGTTCCTTAATAAATTATAAATTGACCAAAGTTTATTATTCAGTAATATAAAGAAACGAATAAGACAAGTCGAAATTGAGGTAAGGGATCCTACCTCTCTCTTTCTTTTTAAGTACTCTCTTTTATGTCATTTCCTTTAAGATCGTTTTTCATATGATGGGGGATGTTATTTTATATTCCTATTAATGTAAATTTTATGTTCATATGATGTGAGACCCTATTTGATCTCGTCAATCCATTTTTTCGAAGTTTTAAGTGGCGTCGTTGGGATACCGAGTTTTCGTAAGGGATTTATCATCTTACTTTTATTCCCGTGAGATTAATGCTAAATTTTCCACTATATCATTTTTTGTGGTGTGTGTACTGCCCATGATTGTATTATTTGTGTAATATAATTTAATTTATGGGTATTTACATCTTTATTTGATGATACTTCTTTCATGGGGTGTACGTTTCGAAAGTTACCCAAATCGGTAAGGGAACCTTTCACCCTCCTCTTTTTAAAAGACTTCTTTTTGTTAGGTCTTTTAATTTACATATTCTTATATTGGGATATGTTCTTATATATCTTTATTGATTTAAATTTTATGTCCATGTGATGAGATACCCTTTTTATCTCTCATCATTTCATTTTCTGAATTTTAAAGTGACATCGTTAGGCTGTCGAATTTCTATAAGGCAACTTCTTAACCCAATTTCTATTATTTGGGTTAAACCTCTACTTCTTGATTATGTCATGATATGAATATGTGTGGATGACCTATGATTTTTTTACACTTAATATCTACTTATATTGGGTGTATTTATTTTTTTCACACATATTTATGTAATTTATTTATCATTAATCTAAGGATATTGTCATTGTAAGGGACTTCATCTTAATCTCCTTTCATTGAGGCATATTTTGTTTTATACACAACTTTCTTTTATACGGTGTATAAACCACTTTGAATTTTACTTTTATTCAAAAGGAATATTTTTATACAAAGCGTTTTACTAAATGACAAAAGGAATGTTTTGTCTTACGTATACGGCGACAACGACTTCTCCACCGCCGTGACCATTATTTGAGTTTCGGCTTCCTATACAAGACATAACATCTTTTAAATGAAAAATAAATACCATGTTTTAAATTTATTTTATTTCGGTATTTAAAATGGTATTTATAATTTTTTGATTATATCAATGTGTTTTATTGATATCGTGTGATTGAAATGTGGAAATGTTATGTTTCCTTTATACATGTTTTATGTGATACGATTATGTTATGGTTCTTGGGAATTTTTTATGAATACGGGTGGTTTCGTGATAAACTAAGGTCGGGTGAGCCCGTGATAGCTCTCCAATGCATTGGGTAACACGAAGGAGTTAAACGCTAAGGTTTATCCGAAGAGATTTAGGGAATATATTGCGATGGGTATTCCAAACGTAACCATGAGGGTTACTCCCTATGTAAGAATGTTATGATGTCTCAAGTTACCTTTATGTATTAAGATTTCTATGAGTTATACATAAATATTATGATTTCAAAAGGTATGTTATTATTGGAAGTTATGGTTTCATTGATTTGTATTTATCAGCAGGTTATTGTTTCCTTTCATTATGTTATAACCCTTAATGATATTTTTATGCTCATACCAAGTTTTTGAAATGTTTTTCATAGGTTATAAGGAAGGGTAAGAGAAAAGAAGGATTCAGGGAGATTTATATCAAGAAAAAAACTCTTGTTTTATTTAAGGATTTTTTATTGTTGTGAAAAATTGGTTATAGTAGTAGTGTATACATTGTAATCTTTTGAGATGTAATAGTTATGTCCTAATTCTCTATAACTCTAAACCTGAAAAGATCCTCAATGTGAATTATTAATTTAATTCAAGATTAAGTAATGTTCTAAGGTTGGGTCTTTATAATCATAATATATAAATTTAATATTTAATATTTCATTATTTTAACTATATCAGTTTACAGTGGTTTTTTGAAGGGGAAATAGGGAAGCTAAAGTGTATAGGCACCAAGGGGGAAATATCCTTTCAAATCAAAAATCATGAATGTATGGAATCTGATCAAGTAGTTTTTTTTATTTTGACAACACTGTTTTTATGATATAAATAGCGGTGGCATCTATGTTAGAGAGAGACTGGATCTACCATATAGGAATATGTTGATAACAGAGCAGTTAATGAGGAAAACCCCTCTATCATTTAGTGTATCTTATGACTCAATTGTAATTGAGAGATGGGTTAAATCTCTGGAAAATATATTAAAAGTAATGATTTGTTTGAATCACAAAAAGGTGACTCTTGAAGTTGAATCCAATCATTAATGGTCAATTGTTGTGAATAATAGGGAAATATAAGAGATTTTCACCAAGTAATGATATTCATTTATGAATATTTTACTTGAGAAACATTTTCCTAAGGTTGCTCCAATTATGATAGAAAATATATTCTTGGAATCGAGATATAAAGATAAATATTTAGTGGCCACATATGAATAAAAATTCACTTGATTGGAAAGGTACACACCAAATTTTATCAAAGATCTTGATAGTAATATTAATAAGTTTTAATGAAGAATAAATACAATATATTTAGGTTATTTTGACTCTAAATAATTTAAATTTTATGAAAAACGTGTAAGATGTATTGAAAAGTAGTAAAATATGTTTTTTATGATCAATTTATTTACAAAAATAAGAAATGGGGATTGAGGTGGTAGAAAAAATGAGAATATTTCATCAAATAAATCTAATCGAAAAAAATAAAAAATAATAATTTGGGATAGGTGTGGTGAAAATACTAATGGGGAATGTATTATAAAATTTGGGAAGTGATTTTTTTGTGGTATGTTAGTAAACATGGCTCATGGATTACATGAAAACTATCACAGTAGTGGTAAAACAATTTTGATACATAGGTAGTAAGGTGCTTTAAATGTAACAAAGATGGGTAATTACAAAGATTTATGTTCGAAGAAGAGAACGCATGATGGGAAGTAACCAGAATTTAAGCATAATGGTGTGATGGAATACTTTGAAGCTACTTCACTAGATGTTGGGTCATCAAATGATGTGGTAACATGTATTTTACTTATTTATTCTGATTATTCTTTTGTATTTTTTGATTTTGGGTCTACACATTATTTTATTTTTGATAAAATTATTGGAAAAATAATAATTTCTACTTAAAAAATTATCTTAGAATTTTTTAAAAAAACATATGGTGTAATATTAAGTAATTAAGAATTTAAAAATATATTAATTTTATTATATGTAGGGAGATTTTCTTTTAAAACCATAATATCTTTCTCATTATTGAACTTGATGTTATTAATGGTATGGATTGAAATTCAGTGTATCTAGCTAAGAAAGATAGTAGATCCATAGAATTTATTTTCAAAAATATTTTTTTGTTAGTATATAATAATTAATTCATACCTTTATAACATTCAATGAAGCCAATAAACTATTAAGAGTTATAAATGATTTTTATCTTGTTCATATTATTAAAAATAAGGGAACTATTAAAATTAATGACGTGCTTAAAGTAAATGAATACTAGGATGTGTTTCCTGATGAGTTTCCTAGTATTATACCTTATTGTAAATTTGAGTTTATTATTCACTTAGTTCCTAATTCTATTCTAATTTGAAAACCCCCTTATTGAATGTGTAATGTAGAACATATACAATTGAAAAGTACTTTTTGGAGTTTCTTATAATGGTTTCATTTTTTCTAGAATATCACCATGGGGTTATTTTATTTTTTTATATTTAAAATAATGATAATTCCATGATTATTTTAATTAATTATATATCATTAAATAACATCACTTTTAGGAA
Organism: Viscum album; assembly: GCA_963277665.1. Taxonomy (NCBI): domain Eukaryota; kingdom Viridiplantae; phylum Streptophyta; class Magnoliopsida; order Santalales; family Viscaceae; genus Viscum; species Viscum album. The sequence continues at coordinate 508,589,996 of OY728146.1, forward strand.
TAAATATTTTTCTCCACATAGTGTTGAGTTTTTGGATCAGCTATAGAGAGATCAATATTCTTTGGAGATTATTCTCTAGTCTATGTACTATCAACTGATGTTGATAAAATATGATATAACTATGATAGTGTTTCATATTAAGTATGGGAATTATGATTTTATGGTTATTCCCTCTCCGTTGAATAATACTCCAGCTGTATTCATGTATCTTAGTAATAAAAGTTTCCTATAATATTAGGACAATTTATGGTTTTGATTATTAATGATGTTTTGATTTATTGAAAATGTTATGAGGATCACAAAAAATAAAAGTATTTTTATTCAAACCATGAAACAAAATATGTTATATGTAAAATTTAGAAAATAAGAATTTTGGTTACATCTTATTTAATTCCTTGTGAAATCGTCAATAATGAAGGCATAACTATTGATCCTAACAAAACTAAAGTGGTTGATGAATGGATAAGACCTGAACATGTTAATAAGATTTAGTATTTTCAATGATTTATTGGATATTACTACCTCTTTGTTGAAAATATTTATTGTTATCTAGCCCACTAAACATTTTAATAGGAATATGATTTGGGTTCATCTAGAAAATATAATTTCATTAATGATTTCAAGAATTGAAAAAATATATTAGTGAATGCACACATTTTGGACCTACCATTTGTAAATTGTGACTTTTTTATCTATAATAATTCTTCACTGAAGGGATTGACTTGTGTTCAATTTAGAATGGTCAGATAATTACTTATAATTAACATTAATTAACACATCATAAGAAAAATTATCCTACATATGACCTTGAACTAGCAGATGTAGTGTTTATTCTAAAAATTTAGTAACATAATTTATATGGATGAAAGTATAAAATATATACTAATTGAAAAATATTGAAGTATATATTGATTAAGGATTAGTTGAACATGAGACATTGGATATGTAAAAAATTGATAAAATATTTTTAGTGAAAAATTATTTACAATCTAAGAAAGGAAAAAGGAGTAACTGATACATTGAGTCCACAAGATAAAGAATTATTAACTATGATATGTCTAGAGAAAGAACCCATGGTTAATGATTTTGGATTAGAAAATTTGTATACACGAACTACCCCCTTTTTTAGGTGACAGTGTCATCATTTTTTTGGATAGGATTATGAATACTTAAAAGGAATAATATGATTTATATGGAAAAGATGAACTAGTAACGAATGATAAGCTTTATAAAACTAGTATCGATAAAGAAAGTGTTTTGAGAGTCAGAGAATGGTTTGGTGTTTCATGTGAACTCTAGTTTACAAAACGATGTTGAGTTAGTCTCATATATCTCTATATTTTACTCATTGTGACGGTAAATAAATTTATAGAGACCATTGAGAACATTATTTTTTACTCAAAAGGCCCAGAAGGGAGTCAGACTCACTCCTACCAAATTTCATTTTTTCCTCATTTTACTATGAAATGTGTGACGTGTCAATATGTTAAAGTAGAATGAAAATTACCAATAGTGATGCTTCAACATTTTTCTATGTCATAATATAAATTAATGAATATATCTATGGACTTCTTGGGGGGTTACCAAATAAATCTTGAGGTAAAAATGTTTTGTGGGTTATTATTGATCGATTAACTAAATATTTTCACTTTATTGTCATTTGGGATAATACATCATCAAATAAAATTTCTTACATTTATGTTAATGAGATAATAATATTACATTAAGTTTCTATTTCAAATATTTTTTATCATTATCCTAGTTATGCCATTAATTTCATAGATTTACTTTAGAATTCATGACGTACTGAATTAATTTATAGTACAACCTTTAAACCTCAAGATGATGGATAGTTTTGGAATTTTGGAACAATATATGACTTTAGTTGATTTTTCCTATAACAGCAGTTTTAATTCTAGTCTACAGATGACACCTTTTAAAGTATTATATGGAAAGCAGTATCCGACTCCAACATATTGGGATTTAGTTGGTGAAAGAAATTTTTTTTACTAGAATTGGTAGAAGAAATTTTTAATATTGTGAAGTTGATTCATCAATATATGAGGATGTATCATAGTAGGTATAATATTTATACATATAACGAGATGAAATATCATTAATTTGAGGTAGATAATTATGTTTTTCTTAAGGTATCACTATAAAAAATTGATATACATTTTGGTAAAAAGGTAAAGTTAAGTCAATTTTTAATTAAAACATATGAAATTATAGAGATGATTGGATCATATTATTACCCAATGGTTACCTATAAAATTATCTTAGGTTAATTATTCTTTTAATAATTTATTATTATGAAAATATATTCTAGTGTTTTGAGATTTAAAGTACTTTACTTGGAAGAAAAACATTATTATAAGGAAAAAAGAGTAAAAATTATTGACAATAAAAAGAAAGTGTTGTTGAACAAATTTATTTACTGGGTTGAGGTTTTATTTATAAAACATATGGTTGAAGAATAAATATGAGAATCATAAAATTTGATGAAGGAGAAATATCCTCACTTGTTTATGTAATGAATAAAATTTAGAGGATGCAATTTCCTAAATGGGAAAAAAATGTAACAACCTATGTAATGTTAGTATAAATAATTTTCAAATATTATTAATATTCATTAATTAGATTTTATAGACTTATATTCATTAAAAAAATATTATGTAGTTTTTTAGTCATAATTCAAAACCTTAATTTGTATCAAAATTTTAGTTTTCATGCATTATATAGTTTATTTAAAAGCTATATTTCCAAATTACAGAATTTGAGTTTTAGAAAATGAATTTCATTTCTTAATTATATAAGGAAAAATTCTCTTAGGATTAATTTTTGAGAAATTTATTAAAAATTTTATTTCTCAACGAATAGTGAAAAGTACTAATATTTATTGAAATATGTATTTTTTTCTAGTATTCAAAAAGTAACATTCTATTTTTTATTATTTTAAATTTTTAATTTGTTATATTTTATTAAACAAGATCTTTTAAATATTATTAGAATCGTCATTACACTTGAACTTGTTATAAAATCATTTGTATACTCAAGAAGACATTTTTTTGAATAATTGTTTTCATCACATTTTGTGAGATAAATTGTAAATTAAATTAAAATATATTTGTGGAATGAATTTCATAAAATTAATTATATTATTTTAATTAGAACAAATGAAATTTTATAATAATTTAATCTAAATTTTTTATCATAATGAATGATAAAAATAGTAAAACTATGTTACCATGGTTACAGTTAAAAAAATATTAACAGAGGGTTTAATTAAAGTGATAGGGGTTGAAATTAACTAAAAACATGTCAAAATTATATTATCAAGAAATAAATATACCCTATATATCTAATATTTAAAAAAATTATTCAATATTCTTTTCCTAGAGTAATAAATTAATACATTTTAATTTGTTTAAGAAATTCCAAGTGTGTCCTCTACCCCACTTATAAAAGAACACCCTCTCTTATCTCCTATGAACACTTAAAGAGACTATTCGTTTTGATGATAACTACCCAAATATCTTTATAAAATACATAAATATTTTATATAATCCATTATTTTATAATAAAACAATCCCAGAATGGATTTAGATATAAACATTAAGTTGTTGTCTGAAAAAGTGTTATAGTTCTTAACCAATTTTTTTCTTATTATTTATTCTTTTTCCACCATAAAATATTATTAAAACATGATGAAATAATAACACCAATATATTACATATAATAATATATTTCTATGTTAATTTAATAACATATGTCAATCCCCTTCTTCCATAAATTCCGAAATGAAATTATTGTTCATGTGTACGACGAACTACTGACCCATGAACCCATTCATTTCATTTTCCATCACTTATTATCCATAATGGTTATAATGATGGATTTATTGTATATATATATGATATTTATGAAAATTTTATTATTATTAAAAGATAAAATATCAACTTTTTTCTAACCTTTCTATCCATTGGAAAATAACTATGTTGTTTAGGCCTATATGCGGATTACGACACCCACAAAGTTATGTGATTCGTTTTTCATGAAGATATCACATAGATGATATATATAATTATATTTAATAAAAATATATTATATTTATTATTTAATTAAAATTCTTTAAATATAAAATTATACTTATCTTATTTCCATAATTCTATTTGGGAAATAAAAGTATTACTCATGCATACATACAACCTACCATCTCCATAATTGTAACAAATTTAATTTTACATTACCATATTTCAATGTTGATTTAAAAATTATAAATTATGTATTATTATTATAGTTATTTAGTGATTATTATTACATAGATTATAAAAAAGTACATTTTTGACCATGTCATCCCAAAAAAATCATTTCAGAAATATGATCTAAACATCATAAAAACACTTGATTTGAACTGAATTAATTAAATAATTGAATATAACAGGATGATAAATAAAATAAAAAGAATAATAAAAATGAAATTTTTATTAATAATGTAATTAATTACCATATTTTTATTTTCTAGGATGATAAAGAGTGCACATGATTAGTTAGACTCGAGGTAAGGGATTTCTAGTTTCAATTCCATTTTTAGAGACTTATGAAATTTTCAACGCATGTTTTATTTTGTGTGATATATAAAAATCCTTATTGATTTATTTTTTTTATTATTTTATATAAATTATAATTATTTAAGAATTCTTTGAAATTATTTCCCTTAATGTTTCTTTGGATAATTATTATCAAGTTATAAGGTACACTTTACCATAAAAACCAAATTGGAAACATTTGAAAGACTAATTTTATAAATATTTTATATCCATGTAAATATAATAAAAATTATTTTATAGATTTATTTATATGAAAATAATTTAAATAAAAAAAATTGGTGTATTTTTAATTTCTTTCAAAAAAAATGAAATGAAACTTTATTAAGAATTTTATTCAAATAATATAGACAATAAATAAAAATTAATGTTATATTTTATCATACATGACATCAATGAATATTTCCATGATCATAAAAGTCATTTTATGTTTGGATTCATTTATAATATTCAATGTTTTCATCCATGGAAATCCATTCTTTTCATTTTTTTGGTAATTTTCAAAAAGAAGTTTAAATGGAATGGATATTTCAATATTTGAATATGTTTTTCTAATAGGTGCAAGGAATATTTTTTTAAGTCTGATGATGGAAATACAATATTACTTCTTTTATGATTATTGTTTGGTTGTTTTGAATTTTTTATGAAGACGGGTGAGCCTGATATAAATCATGATTTTGGGTGATCCTTATATACCTCATGATGAGGGGTCAGCCTGATATAGTTATCCAATGCATTGAGTAAATGGACAGAGTTAAAAAATTAGGTTTCTCCCAATATATTACAAGAATTTCTGGGTAGGTTATTCCATTTGTAAGAGTGATTATAATAGATATATGGATATGATATACCATGATTCCATTAAGATTTATTTATTATTTCTTTGGGTTTTTACATAAATCTTATGATTTCACAAGGTAATAAAGTGATCTCATGATTAATGGATAACCCATGTTAATTCCTAAGAGTGAAATGTATTTCATTTTGAAAAAATTTCTTGAGTTTTTCCTAATTGAAAAGAAACCATTGTTTGTTTTATTTTTATTTAAATATTTTTTAAGAATTGTTTTCTAACTCTTTTGGTAGACATGTTTATTTATGTGGTAAGAAAATGTTTATTTTGAGTTAAAATATTATTTTGAGAAAGGTAAATTTTTATTTTTATTCAGGGACTAACTAATATGAATTTTCCTTTATTGGTCATTTTTTTCTTATCATGTTATTTTAAATGTTTTTCATAGGGATTTAAAGATGAGCTTGGTCAATAATAATGTCTAGATAAAAATTGCGAATCTACATAATGAAAAGAAAAATTATTATATATTAAGAGATTTGTATTTTAGGAAAAATGGATATTGAATGAACATATATATTATATGATGTAATAATATATATTTTTAAGGGTGATAACTTAATTTCCTAAAACACTAAACTAAAACATATATGTGAATGAATGAAAATGAATTCTTGTTTAAAGAGTTGATTTTTTTAATAGTCAAGGTTCAAGTCCTTATAAAATATTAAAATGAATGGTCCTTAGATTATGGAATATATATGAAGAATTATATTAATATTTTTAATAATAATCATAATATAATTATTCAACAAGTTTGATACATGCACAAAGCGAATCAGGACAATGTTATGGGTTTGTGATAACTAAATTTTATTTCTATTATGTTACAAATTTTCTTATTGATGTATATTGTTCAAAGTATGATTTATTTTACCTAATTAATACCTTTTATTTATTCCTCCTTCATGTAAGGGGTTATAAATTCATTTGGGATGCACATGATGAAGGCCAAAACTGCTAGGCATCCTGAAATAGAATGGAATAATATGTTAATGTTGGGGGATGTAATATGAAGAGTGTCTCAGAAGCAATGAGATGTTTTCAAGCTCCTCTTACCTATAATTTCATGGAAGGAACCTCATTATGGGAAATGTTCATTAACAGTAAATATGGGATGTGGCCGGTCAATTTATTGAGAAGAAAATCTAGGCTATGGGATGTTATTTCTCATCACATACTAGTTCTCCATTAGCATTCATAGTGTATTGTGGGATTTTTCACGCTCAACTATTGGAATGATAACCAGGTTGGGAGTGTTCTTGAATTTTTAGGTTCCCTGATGCCTAATATTTCATTCTCATAGGCCATAATGTTTCCCTTCTTCATTCATTCAACTCTTAACACTCAAAAACAAGATGTTTTTTTGCAATATTGACCAATTCTGATCAGGAAAAGCTCATTTATACAACCTCCTCAGTCATATCCTTCTCTAAAAATATGTATCATCAGGAACTTCTTGAAAATGTGGATGGTGATGCATGGGGAATAATCCTCCAGTGCAAAGAAATACAGAAAAATTTGAAATTCATAGCTTGGTGTACCTAAAATAACTTCCTCCCTACTGATGAGTGTGTGAGAAAAGGATGAGTCTCGATGGTGACCATGTGAAAATAATGTTGTTTACCCAAGGATGAATCATCCTCAAATATTATTTTCAAAGGTGAATGGGCATCCGCAGTGTGGAATTCATTTTTTATTTTCAGCAACCATAACATGTAGGGGTGATCTACTGATATTTTACTTCAATCGTGGTTCCATGACATATAGAATATACGTATGAATGGAAGGTGTAGTTTGATCTCTTGGAATTAGGTTTTTTTAATTTTTTGGCATGAACCGAACAAGGAATGACAAGAGGGAGGCCCCATCACATGCCCTACAATGGTGATCTGGGAATGTTTACTAGTAATTGAGTTGGTCTTGTTCCTCAAAAAGTGAGAAAATTCTATATCTTTTCCAGTTATCAGGGCTGTAAGGGGACTAGCTCCTATAGTTAAAAGGGAATCTCCGAAAGGAATATAGGCTTGGTGTAACCCTTATGAAAATGTCATGAAGATAAATTTTGATGCCTCGTGTATTAATTAGAAGATTTATGGGGGGAAGTGAGGTTCATAATTAGGTAGTTTCGATTATCTTCATTTTCATTTCTTTAGACTCCCTCATAGTGGACACCACTATAATGATAAAGGTATTAAATTGTGTATATCTAGTGTTTTAGTGAATGAATAAGTAGAATCTGAATCCTCTATTTTACAAATTTATATCAAAAAATGTACCCAAATACCATTGTCAAACATCTATTCAGTCTAATGATGAATAATCTTACTGAATAATCACACATATATTTATAACATTTGGTGGGAGGTTAATAAGGTGTCTGATTACCTAGTATCAAGGGGGACACTTGAAGATCTGTGAATCCTTTTCACTTGTGTAGGTTTCATTACCTTAGAGTGTGTTAGTATTATACAAGATGATAATATGGGGATCCATTATTTAAGACCCATCTGACCGATTCTAGGCCTCTCCCACATCAATCAATAAAATTTTATTAACATTTGATATATCAATGGTCTTAATTACTATTTATTGAGACATGCATATTGTCGCGACCCATCCCACGGGGCCCGTATCATGACTACCCCAAGCCCGCCTTCCATAGGCCTGGGGCTGGCGACTAGCACCAAAGGCGTAAATCTATAAACTGGGAAGGGATTTTCTTTATAACTATAAAAAACACATCAGAGTACACAAATGGAAGAAAAGCTCTAAGTAAAACTGTATAAAAAAGTGTTCGAAAGTAAAAGGGTCCGGAAATACAAGACCAACTGGAAAGTACAAGTACAACGTAAAGCAAGTGCAACTGAAGAAAAGTAAAGTAGCTACTCGATCGTCCTCTGGGGTTCCGACCTAAAGGGTCGGTACAGATGGCCTCCTCCGCACTCCACATCCATCTGTCTCATTAATGCACCATCACACCAAGTTATCCACCTCTGGGTACCATCCAGTCCTGCTACTCTCTGCCTCAGTTAGCATTGTCTGTCATCTAAATCCAACACAACAAGGTGCGGTCATATCCCGTGCAGGGGTGAGTATAATGATACTCAGTAGGGACCCTAATACCCTCAAGGTCTCACTAAATCCAACAAATATAAACCAAAAAGTATGAAATAAATGGATAAACATTACTTAAGTATATTCCCACACATATACCTATGTTATCTAGTAACCTGTTTCAATCATGAGGAAAACACAAAAGTCATTAACTCAACTTAAACTCGGATTTTTATTTATCTGAACCCTTGGCTGCTGGAGAACTCCTCCTCTATCGAGTACAGTGGGACTTCCGCATCACACAGAGGTGCTTCCCACTGACTTGGATTTCTAAGGTACTCCTCATGTCGAGTACTTTGGATCTGTTGTGCTCACACAGAGGTGCTCTCCATCGTGGGTCTGATGCGATCACACAAAGGCGCTCCCCTGGTAGCCTGCTGAGGTACTCCATGTGTCGAGTATCGTGGGTCTATCGTGCTCACACAGAGGCACTCCCCACCGTGGGTCTGCCGTGCTCACACAGAGGCTCTCCCCACTGGTCTAGTCGAATCAATCCGAGTCAAATCGGTCAGTAGTTTTCAAGTCTCAGCCAGCTACTAGGTTCCCGCACAAATACTTTCTCGTCTCTGGAAGATCTGCACCACAAGCTATTGGTAGATACTCCAACTATCATGAAGTCCCACGTAGAAGTATCACAAAGGTTTTCCATGTCATAGGGGTCTCAACGCAACAGACGGTGCATCAATCAGATGCCTGGTCTGTTAGTTATTAGCCTTTTAGTCCCGAGGGTCCGGTTGGATTTATGTATGAAACAAACCTGGTCGTATTTCGACTATACCCCGAACTCCAGTGGGGTATTCTCAAAGGGACATCATCTCTCCAAGAATACTGGCACCAATGACAGTTTATCAAATAGATATCTGATGCCAATGATATGGCCCAAGAAGGTAATGGGTCAGTAATGGGCTCGGGTCCGGTCTGACCTGGTCGGACCGATTCGGCTCAACCCAGTCATGGTCGACCCAGTCTGGGTCGACCCAGTCAGACTCGCTAGGTCTGACCCATCCCATTGGGCGGGTCACCCCGCTATGTTTTGGCCCGGTCCGATGGGCCCGGCCTAACGGACTGCGAGGGCGGTTTAGCTAGGAGGTCACCACGTAGGCGACTCGGCTCGGAGGTCGGGGGCCGCTTCGGCCAGCGCCGTGAGGGGCGCGGATCGGGCTGGCGGTGATCAGTCGGATGCTTCGGTGCACCACGGGTAGGGCACGACAGGTGCTTGGTAGGGCGTGACAGGTGTCGGGCAGGCTGTAGGTGTGCCAGCAGGGCACTGGGCAGGCCGCGGGGGCGTCCGGCAGGCTGCGGAAGAGGCCAGGCAGGGCGTGAAGGCGCCTCAAGGGCACAGCAGCGGCCGACGGGGCACCGGGTAGGTGGGTCATGCGTCGGGTAGGGCATCGGGAGGCCGCTGGGGTGTCGGCAGGGCCCGGGGGCGCCGGAGGGCCGGAGGGCCGCGAGCATGCGGGCCGCACGCTGGGAACGACGCCGGGAGGCTATGGGTCATGCACCGGTTAGGGCGCTGGGAGGCCACGGGTAGGCAGGCCGGGCACTACTCAGGCCAGCGGTGATCGGTCGGATGCTTTGGTGCGCCACGGGGGAGACACGATTCACGGAGGCCGTGGGTAGCACGACATTCATCGTTGTCGCCTTCTTCGTCATTGTCTCATCATCATGTCATAGAACGCCACAATAAGGAATAATCAATAGAGAATGTCGGGCCATGTTAGGTTGGCCCGCATCCTCCGCGTTTAAAGTGATATCAATTGGTTCATTGAAAAAGGAAAGATAAACATCAATTATTTACAACCACGCAACGATTTCTTTTCAGACAATGAAGAGAAAATAAAAGGGATAAAACCCAAGGTAAAACCTCTACCTTTGATTCATCGATCGACGTTCGTCGTTCGTTGACGGTGTTGTGGAAATAAGATAATGAAGTTCGACGTTCGCCGCGTCCGTCACGCACTCCCAACCCCGAGCTAGGTCGGCCGTGGAAGACACTCCACATCAGTAGAATTCGAGGGAGGAAGTCGAAGAAGGTTGATGGCGGTGTTTTTCTCATTCTTCGTTCATCTTTGGGAGAACATCTTTTCTCCCAATCTCTCTTATCAAGCTCCCTCAAAATGATAATTTCCAAGCCAAAAAATTAATATAATTTATCTATTATTTTATTGGAACAACAGTTTCAAAATGGAGGAATAAATTAAGAGGCCCCCATTAATAAATTACATGCGTTTTCGGAATTAATTAAAAGGGAAAAGTGGCACCAATTAATGGTAGAGGAGGTCAAGGGACTCCCCCCTCATTAGTGAGGGTCGTTGGGAGATTTTCCACCCTCCCATTAATTGGGGGGTTTTAGTCTCGTGTAGTCCCCATGACGTAACCTCTCACAGGAGGTTATGTTCAGGTGGGACTCACCACCATAACCTTTCTTGGGAGGTTAGGGTGTGGCGGTTTCACCTCTGACTCCCATGTTGAGGTTTTTAACCAACAACCACTCACACTCAAGGTGGCTCAAAAATAAAATAAAGTGTTGTACAGTTTATTTTTTTATTTTTTTTATAAAAATCCAAAAACTAACATTTATTCTCGACTATATTCCATTGAGGTGAAAGTCTTATTAAGTGAATACCATTGCTACGAGTTCAACGGTGCCCTTGGATTTTAGTTCCGAGCACCAGTTCAAAAGTTTTAAAACCCCACTCGTACGTTTACTGAATATACTCGAAAAAACATCAGAAATTGATTCCGGTCACACCAGTCCTCGGAATCAGGCACCATAAAAATTTCCGGACTCGTAAAATTCCCATGTATTTAAAAAAAATCCACGGGATTTCTGGGTTTTTAAATTATCTCCACCTCAGGGATTTACATCTCCGTAAGCTTCAACTCGAAATATGGGAACAAATGGGGGTATTGAGCACGCATTTGAGCTTCCCGCTCCCATGTTCTCTCCTGGAGGTTCACGTGTTTCCAGTGAATGCGCACCAGAGGTATCAACCATCCACGAATGACCCACTCCTGTCGATCCTCAATCTCCACTGGAACCATCGTAAAATTCACTCCATCATCGACATCCAGCTCTCCATGGTTGATGATGTTGGAAGGGTCATGCACGTATCTCTTCAGCTGAGATACATGGAAGACGTCATGCACCCGGTGCAACTGAGGTGGAAGAGCTAAGCAGTAAGACACCTCACCTACTCTGATGGGGACCTAGAAAGGTCTGATGAATCTCGGATATAACTTGCCGCCTCGTCCAAATATTCACTGACCTTGATGAGGTGAGACCCGTAGAAATACGTGGTCGCCATCCTCAAACTCCAAAGGTCTCCATATCCTATTAGCATACAACTTCTACCTGCTCTGTGTAGTCTTCATCTGCCCCTGGATGATCTGCACCTTCTCCGTAGTAGCTCGTACCATCTCTGGTCCCACTAGTGCTGACTCCCCAGGGTCAGTCCAGCACAAGGGTGATTTGTAAGGTCGCACGTACAAGGCCTCAAAAGGTGGCATCCTTATGGTGGATTGATAGCTGTTGTTGTAAGAAAACTCCACCAAATGAAATTAATCCACCCATCTACGACCAAACTAGAGGACACAAGCACGTAGCATGTCCTCGAGGGTCTGAATGGTCCGCTCAGTCTGACCATCAGTCTGAGGATGGAAGGCGGTTCTCAAGCGAAGTTGTGTCCTAAAAGCTTCTTGCGACCACTTCTATAGCTGGGAAGTCAACCGTGCATCATGGTTAAAGATAATATAGGAAGTTACTCCATGTAGTCTCACAATATCATGCACATAGAGGAGTCTCAAGCTCTCTATTGAACCCTACTCTCTGATCGGAAGGAAGTGGGCCAACTTGGTGAGTCGGTCAACGAACAGCCAAATCAAGTCGTGTCCTCTGGATGTACGTGGAAGACCCATTATGAAGTCCATGGATATCCCATCCCACTTCCACTCAGGGACCTCTAAAGGTTGAACCAATCCTGCTGGTACCTGGTGCTCTACCTTCATTTGCTGACAAGTGAGGAACCGTGAGACAAACTCAGCTACTACCTTCTTTATACCTGGACACCAGTGCTATCATCGAATGTATTGGTACATATTTGCCACTCCTGGATGTACCGCTAGAGGGGATGTGTGGAAATCCCTCAACACTTCCTCCTTAAGTGCCACTGGTACCATGGTACGTCCTCTGAAGAGGATGATATTCTCCCCACGTTCAGAAAATCCATCAGGTTCTTGCCCTATGGATATCTAAGCACGTCGCGTCTCGCCGTCAGAGTCTCCAGTCTGTGTCTCCCTAACTCGCTGAAGAAGTGGGGGAGTGACTGTAACAGGCTGTAGAAAGGTTGCTCTGTCTCTATCCACAAAGGATATCTGTAAAGCAGCCAGCTACATTGTTGCCTCTCATCGCAGTTGTATACCATTCCTCCTGCTGAGCGCATCTGCAACAACTTTCCCCTTCCCATGAGTATAGAATATCTCGAAGTCATAGTTCTGGAGGAACTCAAGACAACATCGTTGTCTCAGGTTCAGTTCCTTCTGAGAGAAGATATACCTAAGAATCTTTTGATCGGAGTACACGGTAAAACGCTTGCCCATCAGATAGTGTCGCCACATCTTCAAGGAGAAGACCACTACTGTTAACTCCAAGTCATGGGTAGTGTAGTTCTGCTCATGTTGTCTCAGCTGAATAGAACCATAAGTAATCACTACCCTCTCATGCATCAGGACACACCCATGTTAGGTCTCTAATGCGTCGTAGTAGACTACATACCCCACCCCTTCCTCTGGAATCCTCACGATGGGGGGCACTAGTCAGCCTCTACCTCTGCTCCTGAAAGCTATGTTTGCATCTCTCTGACCACACGAAGGGTTTCCCCCTATTTTTCAAGGCTGGTAATGGTGATGTTACTTTGGAGAAGTCTAGAACGAACCTCCGGTAGTACCCATCCAATCCCAGGAAACTACGTACCTCCATCACACTCTTGGGTGGCTCCCAAGCATGTACCGCCTCGATTTTCACTGGATCCACTACAAATATAGCCTCTAAGATGACGTGTCCCTAGAAGTGAACCTCTATAATCCAAAACGGGAACTTCGGGATCTTACCATAAAGCTGGTGATCTCAGAGTGTGTCCATTACTACCTATAAATGGTAGGCATGATCCTCCTTAGTAGTCGAGTAGATCAGAATTTCGTCGATGAAGACTACGAAAAAGGAATCGAGGTATGGCTGGAAGATCCTGTTCATGAGTCCCATGAACACTACTTGAGCATTGGTTATGCTGAAGGGCATAACCAAGAACTCATAGTGGCTGTAACGACACCTGAAGGTCGTCTTCTGAAGGTCCTTATCTTGAAACCTGATCTGGTGATAGCCTGATCTGAGGTCTATCATTGAGAACCACTGTTCTTCCTTTAGTTGATCAAAGAGGTTGTCAATCTTCAGGAGTTAGTACTAGTTCCTCACGGTCACCTGGTTCAGGTGATGGTATTCAACACAAAGCCTCAAGCTCCTATCCGCCTTCTAGGTGAATAGAATCGGGGCTTCCCAGGGAGAAACACTGGGTCGGATAAATCCCTTCCCCTGTAAGTACTCCAGTTATACCCGCAGCTCATGAAGCTCAATGAGAGCAATCCGATATTCAAGAGTAGATATTGGTGTCGTCCAGGGGTACAGGTCAATGTAGAAGTCCACCTCTCGGTGAGGAGGTAGTCCTGGAACATTATCAGAGAAAACATTCGCATACTGGTCCACCACTACATGATAGGTAGGACTCTCCGAATCAACTGCTCTGAGGGTAATGCAATACATCTGGTGAGTGATCGGTTGCACCCTCCTCTGACTAAGTCCTTCTTGTGCTAAAAGGGATCCCTTCTCGCTGGTGATGGTAAACCTGGTCCCATCCATGCGGACACACCACACTTTTTTCCTAATGCAGTCAATATGAGCATGGAATGTAGATAACCAGTCCATACCCAAGATGACATCGTAAGGCCTCGATGCCACTACTAGGAGTTCCCAGCTGATGATCTCACCTCCTAGAGTAAGCTCACACTGTCGGAAATAGTGTACAATCATCGAATCATCTCCCATAGTAGTCTATAGCCATAAGGATCGAGCCAACAGCTCCATCGGAATCTCCGAGCTCTGAACGAGGGCAGTGGCAATGAAATAGTGACTAGAACCTGTGTCTATAAGAACTGTATCTAAGGTAGAGTAGACACAGATCATACCTCGAATCATCTCTAGAGCACCGTGATCATGGGCCTCAGCTACCTAAAGCTGAGCTCTCCTCTGTCCACCTGCTTCCTATGATCGGGGTGGGCCTCCTGGTGGTGGTGGCGGTAACACCTCGTAATGTCTTCCACCGCCAGTTGCACGTCCATCTACTATGCCACGTCCGCCTCCTCCCTACAAACAACCTCGTTCGAACTTCTGCCTCTGCCTGGGAAGTCCCTCAACTGTCTGCTGATCATCTATATGGTGGGTCAGATAGTCACGAGCCATGTGACCCTACTTGCCACATGAGTAACATTGTATTCTCCTAGCATGTATGGCTTTGTCTCCACTCTGGGTGCCCCGCACAACCGATTCTGAGTCGTGCGGTCGTCCACCTGTAGGTCTGGTCCTCTTGGACCTCTACGACATCTATCTACTGCCAGCTGTAGAAGACTCCACTGTATGTCAGCTAGTAATGGGTCTCACTGCTAATGACTTCTCAGCAAGGAAAATCTCCACCAAGAGGGCTCTCTATAACACCCATGCTTGGGTCAGGATGCTGAGTGAGATCATCGACGCTCTGATCTCCCGTTGGAGCCCCTACTCGAAGGTCTGGGCCCTATAGAATGGGTCCCGCACCATATCTATGGAGTAGCATGAGAGGTCGGTGAACCTTGCTGAGTACTGTGCTACTGTCATGATGCCTCGCTGCAGATGAAGTAGCTCCTATATCTATACCACAAAAAGGGTGGCTGATACAAACTCCACCCGAAACAGGCTCTCGAAGTCTGCCTAGAGTAGGGTCACCTCGTTTTGAACCTGGAGCATCAAGCTCCACCATCTGCCTGCTACTTCCTGAAGGAGACTCGCGTCATGGATCAACATGAATTCTACTAGTGTCCCTACTCGCCTGAAGACTCTCACCACAGCCTCCAGCCAATCCTCAGCCATTTTTGGGTCTGTCTCTCCCCTAAACCTTGGTGGCCTCTGGCGCTGGAACATGTGCAATGTTCTCATGCGGTGTGCATTTTATGTTGTTGGTGCCAGTGGCATCAGTGGCCCAATGGGAAGTAGTACCACTGGTGCCTCCACTGGAAAAGGACCCTACATCGAGGCCTCGTCCCTCGGTGGGATATCAGTACGTATGACTCTCAGGGCACTAACTGTTCATCCATGGGGAGGAATCCTTAATGAAACAGATGCGACATGATCAAAATATTATACCTGGTGATCTGACCTGGTTGATCTAACTTAAAGAAAACTTTTGAAAACATGCACGCAATTAGTGTTTTCATGCACTGAGTCAGAAATCAGAAGTCAGGGTCCTAGTGTTTGGATACATCGGCCACCCGCACCAACACTGGACTCCCTAAACTAAAAACCACACTTAGTACCCTTAACACTAATGCTTCACAGAAAAGAAATATCAGAGTTCTAAGTTCTGTAGTAGAACCGACTCCTTTGATACCAATTTGTCACGACCTGTCCCCCGAGGCCCATATCGTGACTACCCCAAGTCCGCCTTCCATAGGCTAGGGGCTGGAGACTAACACAAAAGGCGTTAATCCCTAAACTAGGAAGGAATTGCCTTTATAACTATAAAAAACACATCAGAGTACAGAACTGGAAGCAAAGATCTAAGTAAAACTATATACAATGGAAAGTAAAAGGGCCAGAAATACAAGCCCAACTAGAAAGTATAAGTACAACTGAAATCAAGTACAACTGAAGAAATGTAAAGCAGCTACTCGGTTGTCCTCTGGGGTTCCTACTTGAAGGGTAGGTACATATGGCCTCCTCAGCACTCCAATTCCATTCGTCTCCTCTGTGCACCATCACACCAAGTGATCCACCTCCGGGTACCATCCAGTCCTGCTACTCTCTACCTCAGTCAGCGCTGTCTATCGTCTACAACCAACAAAACGAGGTATAGGCATAGCCCGTGCAGAGGTGATTATAACAATACTCAGTAGGGACCCCGAGACCCTCGAGTTCTCACTAAATAACAAGGATAAACCACAAATTATGAAATCAATGGGTAAACATTACTTAGGTATATGCCCATATATATACCTAAGTTATCTAGTAACCCATCTCAGTCATGAGGAAAACACAAAATTCATCGACTCAACTCAAACCGGGATTTTTATTTATCTGAACCCTCGGCTGATGGATAACTCCTCCTCTATTGAGCACATTGGCCCTACCGCATCCCACAAAGGCGCTTCCCAGTAACTTGTACTGCTGTGTTACTACTCCTATAGAGTACCGTGGATCTGTTGCACTCACACAGAGGTGCTCTCCACCATGGGTCTACTACGCTCACACAGTTGTGCTCCCCTGGTAGCCTGCTAAGGTACACCACGTGTCGAGTACCGTGGGTATGTTGTGCTCACACAGAGTCACTCCCCACCGTGGGTCTTCCACGCTCACACAGTGGTGCTCCCCACTGGGCTATTTGAATCACTTTGAGTCGAATCGGTTTGCAGTCATCAAGTCTCATCCAGCTACTAGGTTCCCGCACAAATGTCTGCTCGTCTCTAGAAGATCTACTCAACATGCTATTGGTCAATACTCCAACTGTCATGAAGTCCCATGTAGAAGTATCACAAAGGTCTACCACGTCATAGGGGTCTCAACGCAATAGATGGTGCGTCAATCAGACGCTCGGTCTGTTAGTTATTATCCTTTTAGTCCTGAGGTCCCGGTTGGATTCATGTACGATCCAACCTGACCATATCTCAACTATACCCCAAAATCCAGTGGGGTATTCTCAAAGGGACGGCTTCACTCCAAGAATACTAGCGCCACTGATGGTTCTTCAAATGGACATCTGGTGCCAAAGATATGGCCCAAGAAGGTAATGGGTCAGTAATGGGCCCGGGTCCGGTCCGACCCGGTCAGACCGACTCGGCCCAACCCAGTCTGGGACAACTCGGTTAGGTTCGACCTGGTCAAACTCGCTGGGTCTGATCCGGCCCATTGGGAAGGTCATCCCGCTAGGTTTTGGCTCGATCCGGTGGGTGCGGCCCAACGGACCGCGAGGGCAGTTCGGCCCGGAGGTCGCCACGTAGGCGACTCGACTCGGCTCGGAGGTCGGGGGCCGGTTCGGCCAGCGCCGCGAGGGGTGCGACTCCAGTGAATCATCTTGGAATTATGGCCGGCTAGTGGGCATGTCAGCTAGATGCTGGGTAGGCCACGAGTGCGCTGGGTAGGGTGCGGCTGGTGCCGGGTAGGCCGCGGGGGTGCCGGGTAAGGCGTCGGGCAGGTCGTGGGGGCGCCGGGCAGGCTGCGGCAGGGGCTGGGCAGGGAGAGGGGGCACCGTCAGGGCGTGGCAGTGGCTATCGGGGCACCGGGCAGGTGGGTCACGCGTCCGGTAGGGCCACGTGAGGCCGCGGGGGGGCCGGCAATGCGTCGGGAAGGGTACAGGGTCACCGGAGGGCACCGGAGGGCCGCGGGTAGGCGGGCCGCACGCCGGGATGGGCACCGGGTGGCCACGGGCAAGTGGGCCACGTGGCGGGTAGGGCACTGGGAGGCCGTGGGTAGGCGGGCCGGGCACCGCTCGGGGCGGTGGTGATCGGTCGGAAGCTTCGGTGCGCCGCAGGGGCGGCGCGATTCACGGCGGCCAAGGGTAGCACGACCTTCGTCCTTGCCACCTTCTTCGTCGTCGCCTCATTGCCATGCCGTAGAACACTACAATAAAGAAGAATCGATAGAGGATGTTGGGCCATGTTCGGTTGGCCTGCATCCTCTGCGTTTAAAGTGATATCAATAGGTTCATCTAAAAAGTAAAGATGAACATCAATTATTTGCAACCACGCAACGATTTCTTTTCAAACAATTACAAGAAAAGAAAAGGGATAAAACACAAGGTAAACCCCCTTCATTTGATTCGTCGATCGAAGTTCGTCGTTTGTTGACGGTGTTGCAGAAAGAAGATGATGATGGTCATTGTTTGCCGCATTCATCACCCACTCCCAACCCTGAGCTGTATCAGCCGTGGAAGACACTCCATGTTGGTGGGATCTGAGGGAGGAAGTCGAAGAAGGTTTTTGGCAGAGTTCTTCTCATTCTTCGGTCTTCCTTGGGAGAACTTCTTTTCTCCTAAGCTCTCCTCTCAAGCTCCCACCAAATGATAATTTCCAAGGCAAAAAATAATATAAGTTATCTATTATTTTATTAGCACAACAATTTCAAAATGGAGGAATAAATTAAGATGCTACCCTTAATAAATTACATACATTGGCACAATTAATTAAAAAGGAAAGGTGGCACCAATTAATGGTAGAGGAGGTCAAGGGACGCCCTCCTCATTAATGAGGGGAGTTGGGAGATTTTCCACCCTCCCATTAATTGGGGGGTTTTAGCCTCGTGTGGTCCCCACGACGTAACCTCTCATGTGAGGTTATGTTTGGGTGGGCCCCACCACTATAAACTCTCATGGGAGGTTAGGGCGTGGCGGTCCCACCTCCAACTCCCAAGTGGAGGTTTTTAACGAACAACCACTCACACTCAAGGCAGCTCAAAAATAAAATAAAGTGTTGTACACTTTATTTTATTATTTTTTTATAAAAATACAAATTCTAACTTTTATTCTCGACCATTCGCCGTTGAGGTGAAAGTCTTCTTAAGCGAATAATAGAGTTGCGAGTTCAATGGTGCCCTCAGATTTCATTTATGAGAACTGGTTCAAAAGTTATAAAAACCCACTCGTACGTTTGCTGAACGTACCCGAACAGAACTTCAAAAATTGATTCCGGGCACACCCGGCCTCAGAATCAAGCACCATAAAACATTTCGGACTCGTTAAATTACCATGTATTTAAAAAAAAATCCACGGGATTTCTGGGTCTTTACACATATTTTTATGATCCAATTTACTATATATAGTGTATATAATACCTATTTTTTTATATATAATTAACTATTTTATTTTCATGGTATTTGATGTTCACCTTCATGAACAATCTCAATCAAGGGGTATTGATTTAATTTTTACTTAATATGTAATGCTTCTTCTCCTAACATCATTCTAAAATTGTTATCTTTAAAATCTGATAAACTATGTGGGTAATTTTTTATTATTCACTTACAATATTTCAATAATTTTATCCCCTTAGAATTTACATTTTTTAGGTGTCCCTGTATTTATTTCAATAATTTTATAAGATCATTTTAAACTTGAATGAGTTTCATTGAAATACTTTTAAATGAAAAATAATTTTTATTTTCTCATATGGTTCATTATTTTTAAAAACAACCTCATTTAATTTTTTTGTTTGAAAATGTGATTTCACCACTATTATCATTTTAAATGAATCTACCTCTCTGAATTTTCATGGTTTCTTGATGAATTTTTTTTAGTTTTATAAATTTTTTATTTTAAAAGTATTTAAAATGTTAATGGGAAATTCTTATTTGGAAAGTAATATTTTTTGAAACTCAAAAAAATTTATCATTCAATTCATTTTCTATTGACATATTTATACTTTATCCAGTATATTAATCAAATATTTTCATCAAGCATATTTCTCTAGATAGTTCAATAAATTTTATTTTTCTTTAGAATATATGATCCTTCACTACATTTACCATCCCTATAAACCCACTATGAATAGGTACAACTTTTCTTCTAATTCCTTTATATTGTCAATATCTAGTTTTCTATTTATTTTTTTGAAGGGTTTTCTCCCAGATTCCGTAAATTGTATGATTGGGTAAATTTATAAATTAAACATATTCCCTATATCAATAAATTGTGAGGACTATATGTTCTACTATCTTTATTGAATGTTATTTAACTATAACATTACTGAATATCTTTAGATACTAATTTATTTTTCAGGGGTTTATCATGTTATTATTTTTGATGAAATTAATAAAGGAACCCTACTTTTCTTACATTAATATTGCATCATTTTTAAGATAAACAAGATATAATAGCTTTACATAACCAGTAAATATAGGTTTAGTGTCTTAGGAAAATTAGTTTCATACATAACTTTTACATAATAAAACATAAATATTTCTTTAAATTATTCTTATTTTTTTTACTATCAATTATGTTCTCCCTAGTGCATGTAATCAAGAAAGAATTTACAATAAAGAATGGGGTGATATAAAAGGCCAATAAGATGATATATAAGATACATGGATCAATATAACATGGGTGATCATAATCATCATCATCATATCATAATCATAGAATCTACATCATAATCCTGTGAAGAAGCATTAGATAGAGGCTTGGAATGTGTAAATGCATATGTAAAATCCTAACCTTTTTGGGGATCTATCGGTATTGTTTATATATAATATATTTCATTTTTTGATTAATTTCTATTTGGGTTTTACATTGGGGTGTGTTTGGCTGAAAATTTTGATAAAATATGGATGAAAGAGGGTTGTGAATGGTTGGTGTAGAATTTTCCCTAAGAGTGTTCCAAGACCTTGAAAACCACACAACCCTAGATAGAGGGGATTCTCATGGATGATGAATTGTCTGTCAAAACATGATCCCTAAATAGAGAAACCATTTACCCCTAGAAGATTCTATGGGTTATGGGACATGGTTAGGGGAAACCAGGTGCCCTGAGTAAAAAAATGTGTGTATGGAATTTCAATCCCCCAAAAATTAGTTTTAAAATTTCTCGATCCCCCATTTTAATACTCATTCGTCCCTAACTCAACCCCTAACACCTATTCTTGATTTTTGAGCCTCCCCAATAGATTCCAAGCCTTCCTGAACTCCATTATTTGGTGAATCAAAAGGATCATTTATGATTTATACTCCTCATGGTAAGAGGATTGTATCCCATTTGGTTTCCTTCTTCTCTTCTGGACCACCCTCATATTTTAGAGGGAAGTTATCCTATGTTTTGTTGGATCTAAATCTTACATTGTTGGGTCTAGATTTGGGAGTGTGGTATCCTTATTTTTCAATATTTAATTAGGGGTTTGGATGTAGATCATGTTCCTCTCCACATTCTTGATTGATCCACTTCCAATTTGGGATTTTTGTTGGGAAATCACTTTCAAAAAATCAAGGTAGGTGGTCTATAATTATAATAACAAAGTCTTGATTTAAATTACATGTATGAAAATATATAATTTCTATTAGATTTTTACAAATTGAGTTCTTGATTTAATTAATTAATTTGGTGAATTAATAAATTTAGGAGATGTAAAATTATGGATTTTGAGATTATAGATTATGAATAATTAATTATTTAACTAATTATGAGATATTAAGATTATATATTATAAATAAATAATTACTTAATTAATTAAGTGATATTGAGATGATAGATTTTGAATAATTATTTATTGAATTAATTACGATATATTTAGATTGTTGATTTGAGATAATTAATTGATGAATTAATTAGGAGATATTGAAATTTTTTATTTCAGATAATTAATTGATGAATTAATTATAAGATATTTAGATTGTTATTTTTATATAAATAATTGATGAGTAAATTATGATATGTTTAGATTGTTTATTTTAGGATAACTAATTATTGATTTAATTATAAAAATATTGAATTGTGAATTGAATAATAAATTATTGAATTGACGACTGGGTATTTAGATGTGGATATTGATTAAATGATTTGAAAATTAATTAAAAGGGATACGTGTACTTAATTATATGGGGAATTAATTGATGGGATTGATGTGATGAACTAATAGTTGAATTTTTAATTGAATTAAGATGATTAATCAAGTTTTGTGTTAATTACTGTGATTGAGGTGATTATTTAAAACATGAATTAATTAACGGGAAAATTTTGAGATAATGAATAGTAACAATGGAATTTACATTTAAATTGAGATAATGATTGGTAATAATGAAATTAATGTGTAAAATGAGATAATGAATTGTAACAATGGATTTCATGTGTAAATGGAGACAATGAATTGTAATAGTGGTATTCTTGTGTAAACTGAGATGAAGAATGGTAATGGTGGAATTTTGATATATGTTATGGTTCAAGGGTCCTCGGGAACCCCAGTGTTATGTACTTAAAGAAAAAATAATTGAATATCTGATAACTATTTACTTATGAATTGTATTCATTTCATTATATAACTACATACACTGTTATTGACTGGATACTATTTTGGATGCCTTTGGTGGTGGGATGCCGATTTCTATTCACACCCTATTAGGTTTCCTGATCGGTACCTGAATTTATTTCATGGTTGCAGGACAAGATAAGGGAAAATGATGTGTGTTAATTAGCTGAGTTGGGATTGATCATGGATGAGAAACCCCAATGTGGTTCAGGGAACACTTCGATGTTATTAGTGTCTTCACTTTTGAGTTTCATTTTAACACTTGGCACATACTTTTTCATGGAATATCTACTATTTAGTTTTGATATTGTTTTTCTATATTTGGATCTTGTGATACTAGATTATTCAAGTTATTGTATATATTTGTTTATTTATTGATTATTTATTTACATAGGTGTATTACTCCCAGAAAGAGGCTATAGTCTCCCTATGACTGATATTATAACCTCGCTCCTATTTGGAAGCCTCTATCATATGTGTAGGCGCACATGAGGTCATGTGACCGACCGACTCAGGGCACCGATATGTTGCACCCAGGTCGTGATGTTACGACATAAAAATAAAAAATATTGTGTTAGTGGTGACATACCACACATAGTTATGAAAGAATATAGCATCATCTTCATTGATAATACACATAATCTCATGATATATTTCACATTACCCAATGCATTGGAGCGTTATATAATTTCAGGCAGACCCATCACATCATAATAATTACATAATCATTCGCGCCAAATTGAATGTATATTAACCCAATTCATGAAGTAACCCATGTAATGGAATTAATTATATAAGGATTTCATGAATCAGAAATAAACTTGGGTTTATCCGTTGAAATGTAAAAAAACATATTTGGTATATGATTTATAATTTTTGAGCAATGAAGAAACAACCCAAGAAGAGTCAGGATATGTTTTTGAAAGAATAATTCATTTTGAAAATAATTGTATTTTTCATAAACTCATATTGGAAACCAGTATATCAAAGAAAAATAATGGAAGGAAAATGAAATTAAATTTGAGGAATTTTAAAATAATATCCACACTGAAATTTGGCCTAAAAGTGGAATAACCCATAGAAAAGGATTTTGGTTCGAGAATCTCTATACCTTATATTTGAATGCTTTCTTCACATTAATATCCTAAATAATAAACTTAGATTCATTAGTTAGAAAATATAGAACCTATTATTCTTTTAATTATTTATTAAAATTTTATTATGTTTTTATGGCAATTTTGATGATTTATAGAGTTCAATTCTGTCATTATGGAAGTGTTTGTTTTCTTAGTTTTCATGATCAGTTCTCTTCTATAAAAGTTTTTTAGTTCGTGTAAAGTGTGAATAATTCTAAATAATACAAATTTAATGTTATTAAGGTTATTTCATAAGTATAAATGGTATTATAATTCAATTTATATATAGTATGACGATGATTCATTAGATAAAACAATAATAAAAATGATTTAAATTATTTTGGTGGATTTACAACCATCACAAACTTATATCATTTTAATTAATATCATGTTTATATATTGGTTCCAGAAAATTATATAACATATAATATGTATAATAAAATCTTATTTAACCGTAATCATGATTTTGTAACTAGAAATTTATGAGATATTTGAAAATAAAATTCATCATTCATGAAGGCGGTGAATCGACACATCATAGATGATGTTTTCATTTTTTTGAATAAAAATAAGAGTAACAGGTGATTGATAATAGATATTCTATTAACATAATAAAATTAATTTATTTATATTATACTATAGTTATCATGACTTTTTTTATAGTTATGGTGGGTAAATAATGATAAAAAAATAAATTAATAGAGAATAGAATTCGATTTTACCTCTTGAATTTCTTCTCCTTTAGAACCTCCTAAAGGAACTTGGGTTTAGTATTATGCGGAGACGAACATCTATTGGATGTAGGGGAGAGGCTTGGACAAGGAATTGGGATTAATTTATAAAATATTAAAAGATGAAAAGTTTTTTAGAGAAGAGGTCGGGATGAGTGGTATTTATAGGGGAGGAGGGGGTGTTTTTTGATTATTTTATTCATTTGTTTATAATGTTGGCTCAAGACTATCAATAATGATTATTATTATGAATAAATAAATTAACTATAGAAGGATAGTTATATATATATGTTCTCACAAAATTCATAAATCAATAATGTCTAAAAAATGAATGTATTTAACATATAATGTTAAATAACATAAATTACGGTATTTTACTATTCACCAAAAAATCAACTATTTTATAAAAATCCCCAAAATTCACCCTAATTAGTTTTCAAAGTTTAAAATTACAAAATAAACCCCATTTTATGAAAATAAATTTCCAAATAAGATAAATTTAATTGTAATTAAAATCATCATTTATTCAAAAAATATCAATTCTAATATTATAACTGATTTTATGACACATAAAAAAAAATTTAAGGTTTCATAAAATTATATTATAATTATTATAGAAAATATAAATTTATGAATATATTTTATGAAAATTAATTTTCTTTTAAATAATTATATTAATTATAAAATTGTAAATAAATATTTATGTTTGATAAAAATACTAACACATAATTTATCATTTTTAAAACAGTTATTTACATATACTATGATATAATTATATCTTGTTTTAATTTATATGAGGCCTGAATTTTACTTATAGTTTTATAGGCGAGGTTACTATTATATTGACTATATTATTATCTCTAATGGTCAGGTTGTTATTCCATCGTTATAATTCACTTAATTTTTATAAATAACAATTATTTCATTCTTCATTTATGAGAATAATGTTTTTATTGGGATCTATATGTGATGTATGTGTTTTATAATATATTACATAATTATAATAAGGGAAAAATCCATTGATAAAATTATGGGTCATTACATTCTTCCCCCCTTTTGAAATGTCTTCCTTGAAATTTTTTTTTACATAAAAATGTGAATACATGTGAGGGTACTTCTTTTTCATCACTTCTTATGTTTCCCATGTTGTTTATTTATAATTGTGATTCCTCCAAAACACATTGACAGTGTTAGTTGTATTATTTTGGGATTTGTATCATTGGTCCATGATCTTTGCTGGTTGCTTCTCATATGAGAGATCATTATTCAGTTATACCACCTCTGAATTCAGTACAACTTAGGGGTTGTGTATGTACATCATCAGGAGTGATACATGGATCATGTCATGAACATAAAGTATATTTTTTGGAAGTGAAATCCTATAAAACAATGGTCATATTCAATCATTGATATCAAAGTAGCCAGTGTACATTATTTTAAGCATCCATTTCTTTCCAAACCACATAAATCTCTTCCAAGGTGATATTCAAATGAAAAATTTGTATCAAAAATCAAAATCCAAATCTCTTTGATGTTTGATAGCATGGCTCTTTTGCATACCCTGAGCATATTTTATGTGTTTTTTGGATTTATTGAATCTTCTTGATCATCACTTTCATAAGACTAGGTCAAAGTAGTTTTTTTCAACTCCATCCCAATTGGTTGGAGTTCTCCATCACTTTCTATACAGAGCTTCATAGGGAGCCATATGAGTACTTGAGTGGAAGATGTTGATGTATATGAAAGAAACCAATGGTATATGATAAACCCATATATATTTAAAGTCTATTGAGCAGGATCATATCATGTACTTGAGAATCTGAATAGTACTTTTAGGTTAGCCATCCGTTTTGGGGTGATAGGCCATACTAAAATTCAATTTAGTACTCAAAGAATATTGAAAAATTCACCAGAATTTAGATATGAACATTGGATATGGATCATATATGATCTAAAGTGGAACCCCATTTAGCCTCAACACTTCCATTACATATATCATGCCAAATGTTTCAAGTGATAGATCTTCCCAAGTAGTGATAAAGTGGTAAGTCTTGGTTTGTGGATCCACCACAAACTATATGACATTATTTCCTTTGAATGTTTTTAAAATATCAGTAACAAAGTCTATATTAACATCATGAAATTTCCATGTGGGTATAGGCAATGGTTGAATCATACCTTTGTACTTTTATATTTCAACATTAAATTTTCGACATAGGAAACACCATGATATATATTCTCCAATCGTCTTATTCATGTTATCCCAATATAAGTATTATTGAAGTTCATGG
Source organism: Viscum album (assembly GCA_963277665.1). NCBI lineage: Eukaryota > Viridiplantae > Streptophyta > Magnoliopsida > Santalales > Viscaceae > Viscum > Viscum album. The sequence goes on from OY728146.1 coordinate 508,617,036, forward strand.
TATATCCTGCTACTTCTAGGTTGGATAGAGAATAGTGAGCTATGTGCATTATCCCTTAGAACCTTCTTTGAATCAATTGACGATGGCATAAATATCCATGTTCCAAACTGAATCACACCATTATCATCAAGGTTTAACTCTTGTAGCTTCCATTCCTTTACTTAATTCACCTTCTTTTGAAGCTATATATTATCCTTTTGTACCTCATTGATCTTCTATTGTATAGATGGTTTGGAAAAAAATTGGGAAATCTAGGATTTATTCCATTACATTATGATTTTCAAATCCATCCTTTTCATATCCATAAAGATATATCCTTTCTCCATCCATTTCAAAGATAGAGTAACAGGTTCATTTCATATAAGAGCATCAACCACCTTGTTTTCCTTTCCTAGATGGTAATGAATGGAGAGATCACAGTCCGTGATCAAAAATAACCATCTTTCTTAAAGCATGTTGAGCTTCTTTTATGTGAATATATAATTTATTCTATTGTGATCATTATATATGTTACACTTCCCACTCTAGAGGTAATTCCGCTATATTTTCATGGAAAAATCACATGAGTTTGAACATATCAATAATATGAGCATGGAGAATAATTTGGTAGGAATAAATAATGATCCAATAATTCCATATAAATAATGAAATGATTTGGAAATTATAAAGATATATAAAAACTAATTTAATCATCTAATGGATATTAATAAATGATTTTGTAATGATATAATTCATAATTCCACACATCTTAAACATTCCATCGAGGCCTCATTCCAATAAATATTAAGTAAATTGGTAAGTCCTTTACCAAATATTTTCTCAGTATATCTACCAATGAATCAAGGGTATATATAATTTCAATCACCACCCATCACTTAGTAAGTTCAATATATTAATAATATGAATAAACAAATTACTTAATAAGTATTTCTTAATAGTAAAAAATTGTCTATATTTGAAGAACTAACACAAAAAATATCTACGCATTCCCTAGTTAAATTGATCATAAATCATATATAGAAATACGTTGAATGGTATCATTATATTATATCCTCATTAACACATAATAATTAATAAATTATGTTGGAATATGATAAAATTATTGAAAATGATCACTGGAAATTTTTATGGGGAGAATTCTCATTTTATTTTGAAATAACTTATTAAAAATATAAGCATCTATAAAATATAAGTGATAACATTTTACTTGGAAATAAATTAATAAAATATTCAATTAATCTTCAAAAAAAATAGTTCTCTTGATTATGTAAAATTATATTCTTTTTTAGTATGATAAAATAAACATTCTTTCACTTTTTTTGTTAAAAAGTTGAAAGTACCATATTCGGAAATTGATAAAAAGATTCAATTTAAATTATTTTGTAAAAATTAAAACATGGGTGATAATTAATTTAAAAAATACTTGAATAATATAAAAATAATTAATGAAATAATTTTTAGAAAACATAGAAATAGAAAAAAATAATTTTCAACTGAAGAGATAAATAAAGTAATTTTTTCTTAAAAATATTCTTTTGATCTCCTGAGTACTTAATGAGCGGAAAATTATAGGAATTTTTTTAATTTATATATATAAATACAGGATAACATAATTTAATTATATTAATATATAAATATAATATAATTCCTTTGAATCAGTCTCAAACATAAACAATCTTGATTAATGATGAGATTGTGAAATAAACCCTTACCACATGCCCGAATTTCTTGGTAAGTGATTTTACCATCAACAGTGGTAAATTTAAATTTATTATAATTATATTTAAGAACGATATATATATATATAATTATAATATCATATATTATCAACTTATCACATTTTAACACCCATTTATTAGTAATTCATTTTTAAAAGCATCATTTCTAAGTGTTAACTTTCTCGTTTTTCATGTATTTCTTAGTTCAGTAGTTTCTGTACTTACAAATTTATCATGGTTACATAATATAAAAAATTATAATGACGATATAAATATCATATATATTAATTATATACATATTTATAATTATTCATGAAATGTTTTGATCGAAAAATGGATTAAAATGTTCATGGAGATGGTAGGTCATACGTATGAATGAACGTTGTTTCTACTTTTTGACGGATGAAACAAAAGAAAGGAAAATATTAAATTACTTTTTTAGAATAATTATTATATCATATATCTATTATATATTCATTAAATATTCTTTATTCCCATTTATGTAATGTGTAAATGAAAAAAAAATTGTATTGCTTTGTTGAAGCAGTAGCCCACACAAACACATGAGCAATTTTATGTTTTCTAATGAATTTCAAGGAAAGAATGTTGATATGATAATATATGTCCAAAATAATAATAATTTCATAAATATAATTTATATAAATGAAACCAATATTAATTCCCAACCATGAAAAATAATGACAGAAATGATTTGTATCGCTATTTGGAGGTGGTAGTCCACACATACGGGCGAGCGATTTCCCTTCCCATTTGAAATATGACAACAACAAAAATTTATTTTTAAAATTATTTTTTTGAAGACCACATTTTTTAACAATATTATAAATATTTAATGATAAATCAAGGTAAATAGAAAAAACATATCACAAGGAAAAATTATAAGGGGATAAATTTTTTGTAATATTAAAAGTAAATAATATAAATATTCCCTATATGGTTTATCATATTTGATATATCTCAATTTTACAATGTTTTTAGGAAAATAATTGTTACATATTAAGCAAAAATTAAATAAAAATATAATATAATATTTATTCCTGTAGAATTATATATATTATCAGTATTAATTTTTTTTTCAATTTAAAACTGAATCCAAAATATAATTGGACTTTAAATTAATTAATTTTTTGAAATGAAATTAATGTTTTACAAAAAGCATTATTTATTACTATTTTCAGAAAAATAATACTTTCAGAAAATTGCCAAAATTTGATCCTATGTTAATTTTGATATTATATGTCAACAAACTATATGTAATTTTAAAATAAATTTTTTAAATTTTTTAGAAATTAATTATAATATTCTCACAGAAAATTCCTTAAAACCCACATTTGAAGAAATCATGTTTTTGAAACCTAAAATAAATTTAATAAAAATATTGAGTAATTAGTTTTTATAAAATAATAAATTTATTTTAATTATAAAAAACCATTATAAATATTATTCATAATGTGGTTATTCATATACATATTAATCAAAATTTGGTTATTCATATTAAATTAAATTAAATTTATTTAAAAAAATCTATTCTAAACTCTAGTGGAATCATAGAGAAATAAATATGAACAATCATAGTAAATGAGATCTTTAGTTTTTATGGATTGTTGGATACTATCAATGATATGTGAGAGATTTCTTATGACCATCCAATACACTCATAAAGTTTACTTGAAATGGGGTTATGTTCTTATGGATAAATAAATTTAAAATGAATTTCAAGGATAGAAAGAAAAAATTTCTCAATGCATCTACAACAACACCACCCTGCAATAGTGAAGGGATTGTGATATGTAGTTATACATTAATGAATGGATAGAGATGTGTTATTACAAAAAGAAATTACTGATTCCATATGCCTCATTGAAATTAAAAATTCAACATAAAAATTAATTGACTCATGGTTTATAGTTGGTAGTATAATTGTTTTCATTGAAAAAATGGAGGAATTATCTTTATGGTGAAATATGTGATATATATACTAACAATAAAATAATGAAGTATATATTCACACAAAAAGTGTTGAATATGTTCCAAAGAATAAAGTTGGAGGTGATCAAATATTCTCACTACTAAATACATTACCACGCTAGGAAAGAATATAAGGACGATAATGCTCTAATTGAGAAATAACAGAATATTTTTTCCAGGATAAGAATTAGAAGAGATCCAATATTTATGGATTAAAAGTATATGGATCTTGATATCAGGAGTATATGGGACAAATAAAATCTTTATCAGATAAATTGTTATACATCCATCCATTTGGGGGTTAAAGTGGTACATACGGTGTATATGGAACTGTAGAAGAAGGTGAGAAATGATTCTATGTTCAATAATGATTATGAGGGAATGATAAGATACAAAAACTTAGTTTTTGTCTCCCCTAATAATATATCGAAATAAGGATCTATTATATGATTTTCATAGTTTATCATTATCTATTCATCCTTAAAGTACAATGATTTATAGGGATGTTAAAGATTATTTCTGATGAAAAAAAGTGATGTATTTTAAAGTGTGTATCTCAGTGTATAGTTTCTTATAAAGACAATGTTATGAGACATAATTCTAAGAGTATGTTATATCCATTATCGATATCAATATGTAAATGGAAAAAATTCAACAAGGATTTTATTATTGTATACAACAAAACTTATAAACCATGGAAAGGAAATATAAGAAGGGGGCGAGCTGAAATGCCCAGTAAGGGTAAACATAAAAGATATCAGTTTTTTATCTTATGAAAGTAAAAGATAATAAATATAGGTATGTGATCAGGATCATGGCATAAAAATTTAATACCCAACCTATCTTGGATTATATAAATGAGTTATTGAATAAAAAAATAACATGAACCATTAGAATGAAACATCTGCATAACTCAATCAGGAAACATATGTTCATAACATAAATGTGTGTGTTGAATCATCATAAGTATAGAAAACCATTTATTAGGTCAATGTTAACTAAAAAGACTCTCAGACCAGGTCTTTTACTACTATCCCCTAACAGATCAAGAAAATATACATGTTTCCCATCATAGATCTGGCACTTCAACTTGATTCCCATCATAGATTAAGTACTTCAACTTGTTTCCATTAGATATCTCACAAGATATTATTCATTACCCAATTATTTAGACATAGATATAGTTCCATCATTTAACATAATTAAATATATACATATGTATTCCAAAATACCATAAATCATTAATGACATTAGTTCCCATGTAAATAAACTAGTTTCATAAAAACATCATCATAACCTAACTCATGAAAAGAAATATATTTCATAAATATCTAGTCATCGTTAACCTAAACCATTTAGAGAAAGAATAATAATAGAATACCTTTTTCATATCCCTAGTAAATCATATGTAATATCATATAATGTCATCTTATATAGATAATGATTTTTGATATATTACTTGAAATAATTCTTAAAGAGGATATACATTAATTTAAGATTTTTATTAAGAGCCATGTAATTTTAAAAGAAAATTTATTTTATGAAAATATCATTACATGAATGGATGGAATGATTAAAGTTATTAAGGTGTCATAAAGGTGGAGAAATCCATTCATTCCATATAAGTTAAAAAATCATTTGTTCATTAATTTTTCTAGAAAAATCACAATGAACCCTGTTTGGAAAATTAAAAAAAATATTCTTTTCAAACCATTTAGTAAAAATTCAACCATATGTGAAAATAACATAAAATATTAATAGGGTAATAGTAAAATAATATTTGATTTTTTTAGAAAACGTGCATGTCAAAAATAAATATTTATCAATGTATATTTAGAATGAAAGGATCCTGAATGTTGATGAGACTCTGAAATATTCCCTTACAAATTAATAATCAATAGAATAATAGGCCCCATGAAGGAAAGAAAATTTTATGTATATGGAAATACCATAATATTTAGAATATGACTCAAAAAATACATTCATTATCTGTATATACACCACTCATAAGAAATAATTATTGAATAAGGCATGTTTCCCACAGAAATAAAAGAGAGAAAAAAATCATTTAACTTAAGTCTTGACATCCTTTGTGTACGTTCAAACCTCACATATAATAAAAATAAGTTTATTATAATTCTATTAAATAAAAATATTAAAATATTTAATACCTTTTATAGTTTACTTATGACTCTATATTACCCTCTTATTATAAATTCCATGTTGAAGTTATGTTTTGGTTGATAACTGCTTTGTTTTTCGTACATGTTTTGACTTGTTATCTTTGGTCATATTACCTAGATAATTATTTATATGATTAAATAATTATAACTATGTTAAAAATTATATATATATATATATATATATTCAATATATATTCATTATTTTTTATTAATAAAATTCATAGGTTGAAATAAAATACACCTTTCGTGGAGATAGTTGGCCATTCATATTCATGAATGAAATTTTTATTTTTTTTAATATTAAAATAATTTATATTATATAATAAATTATCATTAAATAATTATTTTAATGTTATATATATCATATATATTTATAAAATTTATCCTTATTACCATCCTTGTGAAATATATATGAAAAATAAATCAAATCTCATCGTGGAGAGGAGAATCAATACATACACACGAGCGATGCTATCATTTCCCAAGACATTAGGTTGTAAAAAGGTAGATATGATATTATCATTAAAAAATTATAATTTTGTCATAAATATCATATCTAAACATTAAATCCATCATAATTCCGACTCATAAAATTTAGTGATGGAAAATGAATTGTATCGCTATTTGAATACAGTAAGTCGTACATACGCACAAGCGATAATTTCAATTCATGTTTGATGGGAAAATGGGTTGTATAAATTTGAGTTCACCATCATAATAAAATTTCATAATATTAAGTATTATGATGTTATTATTTTATCATATATATCATATATTTATATTAGGTATGGAATAGTAGAAAAATAGTGTGATCAGTTATAGTGATTACCACTTGTTCAAAAATGCTCTTTAAGATCTCCTTTAAAGGACTCCAGAGTTGGTTATTTAGGAATACCATAATGTATATAATGTGTGTATGGATGTTTTTAAGATAATTTGGGATATTTTTGTAGAGATAATAGTCTCAATTTGATGATATGAGATGATATAGGGGTGTCCTTTTATAATGAAGGTGATATGCTCATTTGGAATTTTTTAAAATATTAAATTAGGATAAATTAAATCTCAATCAAAATACTTCCTGTTGGAAAGATTATTGAATATAATGTGGAATGTTTAGGTAATACCATAAATATATTTATTTTTGAAAATAAATTTGTATAATTCTAAACCTCATATTATTTATTAACCCTTAGTTAACCTATTTTAATATTAACTACAATAACATCATTTTCAATATTAAAGGGTATAATGATTTACTTATATGGTCTCGATTGAACTATAAATGTTATAGTTATGATATTTTAGACAATAATTTATCCCCTATGTCCTTATTATGGTTTTTTATTATTTTTTTCTAATTTAATAATATATTATTTTCATAAAATATCATTAGTGTAAATTTTGACACTACTCATTAAATTGACAATAATAAAATCTATAAAGAAAGATAAATTATAAAACATTAAATCCCCACTTATATATTATATTAACATATAAAATTCCTGGATAAACCTAATTAATTCAAATTATATCTATTTTAATATTTTTAACATCATTATTTTATTTTTTCATTAATTGAACAATTATTATATCACCATTGTGTAAATATTTATAATAATTATTTATTACCTAAAAATTAAAAAAATATAGATGTTGATAATAATTATATATATCATTATAATATATATAGTCAAGAATACCATACATTTTACACCATATTAAAGATATTAAACTTATTAAAATTAAGAGTGTAACGTTTTTTCAATCTATAAGATTTTAATAATATTTAAGAAATTTTTATAGACAAGTGTCCATTATATTTTTAATGTTAGAACCATACATGTTGAGGGAATAATTAACTTCAAATAATAAATTTTTTAATTGTTTTATCATTGATTTATTATATTTATAATATTTTTTTTATTCATAATTAACCCATTTACCATTAATTGTGATAATAAAAATTAATAAAGTTACTATCCATATTGTCAAAAATAAAAAGGGATATATTTAATTAATTAGGTTATTCTGATTCCAAATATGGAATCCATTTTTTAAAAATTAGAAACACATAAATGCCTAAAATTAATTTAAAATTAATCTTGTTGACAGAACCAGAAAACAACTTTATGAAATGAAAACATTCAAAAGATTGCAATATTTTTATATCTAAATTCAATTATAAATTGATTCCAATGTATTAAAATGGATTTAATGTTAAAATATTAATCTAGGTATAATTTAAAATTAGTAAATAATATAATTTAACACTATAAATTATTTTAATGAAGAAGTTGTTTTCAATTAAAATTCAGTATTTTTCACTATTCATCAAAACATGAAATTTATCAGAAAAATAACTAATATTAAACCAAAGTAAATTTTTATATCCTTATTTTAAATAATAATTTTATTGGTACAAATATAATTTATGTATGTTCCCAGATTTTGGATTTAAAACAATTGCATCATCAAATTGTGAAAAAAAATTATTTTTTAGAAAAATACAGTTATTAAGCATAAAACTTTATTTATTTTTATATCATGTATAAAAAATAGAATGGATAAATGTTAAAAATTATATTTAATATTTTATAAACTTATTTAGTTAATATAATCCAACAGTATTTTTTTTATTTGTATAAAACACATATGTGGGGATAAAAAGATTTCATTGAAAATATATTTACATCTGTAAACCATACTTTCATAACCCATTTAATCATATTAATACCTATTTTTCAAATTGATATATTATAAATTCTTGAATAAATAATTAGAATTGTAAAATTATGTTTCATAGAAACTCAATGTCACATGAAAAGTAAGCTAAGGTGGCGTTGTATGTAGGACAAGATTGACATGGAGTATAGTGTAATCAAATGTATCAAATAATTAATATTATTTAAATAATATGTTATAAACATCATGTGATCTTACATTCTACCCCCATTAAAATGAATTCCTCTCACAAAATTAAAATTTTCATCAATTGATTAATAAATGATGGTTCATTTCATGTAAACTCGCATAATAAAAATGAATACTAAAACATCCATTCAAAATGAAATGTTGGAAACTTAATGGTTACCTAATGTAACACATGACTAGGTTTCCACATAAGATAACATAGATGGAAAGTGAATACAGGTACATGGAAAAGAAATGTAACATTAATGTTCTACTGGAGAGTGATAGAGAACATTATTAGGAGGAAGTTCACAGTTACAATGCTGTAAATAGGTGATGATCTATGTGACCATTTGATTTATCAATAAAGAAGGAAGTATGATAAATTTTTTGGTTTCAAGATATTTTCACTAGATTTGAATAATTTTCATGAGAAGAAATAATTACTTGATTTAGTAATAATAATCTCTTCATTTCATTGGGCCTTGATCAATTTCTACTTCATCTATTATTCTAAAAAATTAAAGGTGAATTTTTTATTCCTAAAGAATTAGCAGATAATGAGTTTCATAAAATGATAGTTTGTGCTATCTATCTTAACAACAAAAAGATTAACATAGGTTATCAAATATTCTTAAATCCTCATATAGATAGACAATAGATTAATTTCTAAAACCTCATCCAAGTTTCAATATAAAAAATTTCATAAATGTAACCTTTATGATCCTTCCAAAACAATAAAATCCAAAAACATTCATATACAGGTCACAAAATTTTCCAAATAAATATAGTATTAATTCACCAAACAATATAATGTATCTCCTAATTGATACACTCCAAACATGTGAATACTATTATCATGTATTCTCTAGGAACGTTTTAATAACCTAAATTACCATAAAACCATAGTGAAAACATTCAGGATTTCAAAAATTAACTCTTTCCTAATTCAATAAATCCAAAAATTCTATAATATCAATCCATTGTATCATAAACCACCATTATTTTTATCTGTCACATGGTAATCAATATTATACCATTTATTTTGTTACAATCAAACATATATTCATTTCCTTATCAAAATATTGTGCACATATTAACGATTTTCCTTACCCCAATCATGTATTTCCAAAAATATCACTATATCACATAAATAAATTTTCATGGTTACCAGTACAATTCAACATATGCTCTTAAAGCCTTACAGAAAAACTATAGTGGACCAATACATTATAAGATTCATTATTCCATAATACAAAAAAAGTACTTATACAAGATTATTAATGAATTTTATTACATAAAAACCAAATCATTGAACCACTTCATCACCATAATTTACATCGCCAATAGTGATCACATGATATTTACCTTTTTCATGGGATTTAAGAGGATGTTGATGTCGATAATGAACATTATCCCTCAGATTTGGTAACTGTTTAGCATCATGCACATTTTCTTTACAATTAAATCATTGATGTTTTGATTGTGCATTAGTTGGTATCCTGTTTTCCTCAATTTAATTAATCATCATCATGTTCATAACCTTTTGACATTCATGAGTTGTATGTCCTACCTTACCATATTTAAAGAACCTTATAATTCCATTGAAGCACTTCCCTAGATTTTTCATTGCACATTTCTAGAATTTATATGGTCATAATTTCATTCCACTATATAATTTATTCAATTTTTCATGAGGCTTGATCATTCTTTTCCTATCAAAACCGTGGGAATAGTTGGTATCTCCAATTTAAATTTCATATTTGAGTTCACATAAAAATTTTTATAAAGATACTTATGTAAATTATAGAATATATCCTTTAGAGACTTGGTTTTAAGAATTCGAATAATCAATCAACCATACTTTTAGGTTGGATGGTAATTCCATAAGTGTACCACTAAAGTATTGGAAAATTTGATTCATAGTTCCCAACAGATTCATCTTCCATTTTCTTTAACTCAAGTAATTAAATTTACATTTTAATAGAAATAATCTATGAAATGTACTTATTAAAGAATAAGTTCTTGAAATTTTAATATTCAATGGATTCAATTTCATATTTCATCCTCTTATTCTTGATTAGTGTCCTCCGCTAGTCTACTTCACCTTCTAAATGATAAATAACCAAAATGATTTTTTATTGATCTGAACAATAAAGGATGGGAAATATCATTTCATTGGTACATATACATTGTTTAGGAAAAAGTGTATTTAATGACCCACTAAATTATGTTGGATGTTTCCTCATGAAGGACTCAATAGGTAGTCATTCCCTTCTATGCTCATTTAGAAGTATAGAATGATTCATTTCTTATGTAGGTATAATGATAAAATTTTCTATTCCATCTCCCATAACATTTGGTTGTTTAGGAGAAAAATAATCACATTTACCATTTAATACATCATTCATATAGTTCCTTTGGGTTCTAGTAAATGACTAAAACTAGAAAGAATAGTTTAAATAACACTAACAAGAGTGATAGATCCACATAATCAAGGGAAATTATTTATAAAATTTTGATCTATTGCACCACATGTTTAATCCTAGTTTATTATTTATTATTATTAAAACTCTAGGACTATTAACTATACATAGAGTTATCCTAAGATTCATCCATAAACATATCCTATGAAATTTCTATAGGGATCTCAATAAAACATTATCGTCCTATTTTCCAATGGTTGACTAAAACTTTTAACTAATTCCAACTATAATGACCAGGGATTTTCAAACATGGATATCACATATATTTTTATGAATATTCATTACATTACCATAACTGATGTCTGAGGACCATAATAATTTAGTGCCTTTGTAAACTTTGAACACAAAATTCTAGATTAGTGAAAGATCTTCAATGTTACCCACATTTATAATTCCCTTTATCACCCCTACTTAAAACTATTCTCCATAACTCATGGAATGGAAACATAAGAAAAGGGTGAGATCAAATTCTCAATAAAGATAAACATGGAAGATACCATTTATTATCTTATGAAATCTCAAGATAAGAAATATTTTCTATGTTATCCTAATCATAACTTAAAAATTTCATACCCATCATATAATTGATCATAAACATGACTTATGGAATAAAACATTAACATGAACCATATTAAGGAAACTTTATCATAACTCAATCACGAAACATAAGTTCATATTATAAATGTGTGTGTGGAATAATTATAAGTATATAAAACCATTTCAGATGAAAATGTTAACTACTGAGTCTCTCATATCATGTGTTATTACATTTTTCCCTAAACTGATCAAGCACTTCATATTGTTTCCCATCACAAATCAATAACATCAACTTGTTTCCCATCACAGATCAAGCACATCGACTTGTTTCCCTTAGTTATCTCATGAGGTATAATTCATTTCCAAATAAATTGGAGGGAGATATAGGTCCTTCCCATTACATAATATAAAATAAAACATATGTGTTCCTTATGACCAAAAATCATTCATCACATCAGAACCCATGTAAATAATTGAGTTTCATAAACACTTTATTAAAACATAACTCAAAAAAAGAAATAGGCTTCATAAATATCATTCCATTATAAAGATAAACCATTTAGAGGAATAATAATAACATAATCCTTTGTTCATATCCCTATTAAAGTATAAGTAGCATCATATAATGTTTTCATATAATGAAATTGATTTTTGAAATATTACCTGAAATAATAATGGATGAGAACATCCTTTCCTTTATGAAATCATTTTATAATAAGCCAAAAAATTTTAAAGGAAAAAATTCTCATTGAAAATAAAAATATAATGTTTTAAGGTAAGATTCAAGGAATTATGGATTCAGAAATGTAGATAAATATGTTCACTCCATATAAGTTTAAAAAAACATTCATTCCTTGCTTTTTTCTGAAAAGTCACAAAGTACCACTTTTGGAAAATAAAAAAATGATTCTTTTTAAACCATTTAGTTAACAGTGAAACATAGAGAAAAATAAATTTCAATATTCATATAAGAATAGTAAAACTATTTTAAATAAAGATTTATAAAACATAGATGTGGAAGATAAATATTCACCAATGGATATTTAAAATGAAACAATCTTGAATGTTGATGAGATTGTGAAATAAAACATTACAACTGTTTAATCTATAGAATCATATGACCCATGAAAGAAATAAAATTATATGGATCTAAAAATAACATAATATTAATAATAATACTCATAAAATAATTTCATGTGAACTATATAAACCATAAAAAATAAATAATTAATGTATAATGAATGTGCCCCACAAAAATAAAAGTGAGAAAAAAATTATCTTTACCTTATGAATTGACCTCCGTAGTATAGGATCAATCCTACTATATAATAAATAAATGTTTATTATAAATATAAAAAATATCCATATTAATATATATAATACCATATAATATTTACTTCTGAAATTATATTACTTTCTTATTAATAATTCCATGTTAAGTTATGTTTTGGGTAACAACTACTTTATTTTTCATACATATTTAGTCTTTTTATCCTTGGTCCTCTTACATAGATCATGATTTAATTATATAAATAATAGTAAATATTTTATTAATATCATATATATATAGTATATATTTATTGATGGTGATTCATGAAGTTTATTAGTATAAAATAAATATACCATTTATAGAGACAGTGTGTTGTACGTATGAATGAACATTGTGTTTATTTTATTTTCAAATTAAAATAATGAAACTTATATAATATATTATAATTATAGAATCATTTTTATTTGTTATATATCATATATATTCATAAATAATCTTTATTACCAACCATGTGAACTATATATGAAAAATGAATCACATCGCATCTCGGAGACGGTAAGCCATACGCACACACGAGCTACATTATCATTTCTCAAAAGATTATGTGTAAAATGAAGTGATGATATTTTGATACCATAATTTTAATTATCTCATAAATATAATATATAAACATTAAATCAAAAATAATCCCCACTCATAAAATAATGATATAGAAAACTAATGGTATCACTATGAGGAGATAGTTAGTCATACATACGCATGAGTGATACTTTCACCTCTTGTTCGATGGGAAAAGGGATTGTATAATGGTGTGTTCATAATGGTAATAAAATCTCATAATATTTATGATGATAAATTTATTATTTTATGATATATAACATATATATATATATGAGGTATATAAGAATAGAAAATGAGAGTGATCAGATAGAGTGATTACCTCTTCTATGAAATAGCTCCATTAGATCTACTCTAATGGACTCTTGGGTTTTTCAATAGGGAAGAACATAACTTGAAATGTCCCACCCCTTCCAAATTGACTTGAGATGGTGGAGAGAAGGTATTAGGCCTTAAGGAACATTCCCAAGGCACCAAAGGCTGGAAATAAATACAGAGGGCTCCAAGAATATATTGGGGAATGATTATCCCTTAAGATTATCCAACAAAAAAATAAGGTATCACCAAGAAAACTACATGATCAATGTTAACATAGAAATCCTAACTGTATATTATGAAAATACAACCCAAATATTCCATAGCAATTCCCAGAAAACAATACAAAAAACCATACCAATTAGATAATATAGTTCCCAGAGGAAGACTAAAAAACAGAACCCAAATGAACTATGACAACATTCATCAGTCCACAATTGGATCCATGATCTAAGAACGATAATACATCCAAGAGAATCATGACGACCCACTAGAAAAATTAGATTTTTTACTCTTACCTGTGTCCTAAAAACAACATCTGCAAAATCACCAATGTTACAAAAAAGGGGTGTGCAATAATACTCAATAGGATTTCCCCATATGAAATCCCTACACATGACACTAGGATAAGACATGTTAGCACAACTTATATAAAACTATTCATATAAATTAAGTGCAATAGTTCAACAACTAACAACAATCCAAACACATTTTTTTCCGAGGAAATTCACCTAATCTAATAATAAATCAAGGAAAACAAACATGTCATTACCCATTCCACTTAACATGAACGAATATATATCTCAACCATACAAATAATTATTTCATAGAAAAAATATCATTCATACAATTCATGAAATAATGGTGCTACTTTAATGGTGGCACATTTACGACCAAATCTTCTAGTCTATGGTGTGGGACTTCACACCCATCACCCTCCCTTTTAATGAGGTTATATTCATGACTGTCATGACTTCCATTGAAATAAAATCAATATTTAATTATTTATAATTTCATATAAATTACTTTATAGTGTTAATAAGGGTCAAACCCACAAAAAATGAATTGTTACCAGTATTCTTCTAAAAATTTTCAAAAAGACCCCAATGTTTTCAGCAGTGGGGTTATTTTTATATTTTTTTAACTTTTAATATTTTTTGTGTTTTTATAATGTTGAAATTAAACATTGTAATATTTTAATTTTTATTGTTATAAACTATAATGAAATAGGAAACATACCGAAAACTGTAATAAATAGAAATATACTATGCTGATAAAAGAAAAAAATTGAATTAAAAACCAAAAAAAAACCTATTCTATTGTTTTTTATAAGGATTCATAATCAATAAAATGTTTCTGCTATGTATCATTTTAAAATGAATGACTAACTTCCGTCACCAAGAGATAATCCATACTAATTGACCAATCATGTAGTTCACCACTCCAAGAATGTTCAATGGTGAAAATTCTTTTTTCAAATTGATGACAGAAAAAACACGACGTAAGTTCTGAAATTTTTTGAATTTAAAATATTTTTTGAAATGCATTCACAGTCATTCTCGCCAAACGATCATGGATTTAGAAATTAATTAAGAATGGTATAAGGAAATCTAATGAATTTGGAATTCATATCACCGATCAATTCTAAATACATTAAAATGATAATGTGAAAAGGAATAATAAAAGATAACGGACAGAACATTAATTTCTCTGAGAACTAAATGATTTAGCTAACAGTCATGTTAATTATTAATATAGAAATTGAAAACATACTAAAACAGAGTGTGAAAATTTAAAAAAAAGTGGGAGGAATAACTCTCCAATATGTTGCTCTACTTATTGGATCTCTAGGAAAATGGCTCTCGAGGATATCCTCGATGGTTCTACTCTATGCCAAATTATGTGAAGTTATCGAATGATTATCTCGTCAGTTGTGTTTGTACCCAAATTATAATGCTTGCTCTATTTTAATATCCACTATTATCTTCTGCACATCACTACATGTTTCCACTGACATACTTTGGTTCTTTAATCATTGACCACACACATTTATTTTTTCACTTAACAATCATAACTTTAGAATCAACCTTTAAACTAACTCCAAGTTAGTTAGTTGAATGTATCTGGATGTGGTTTTGACTCTGTTTTGAATGAAACTACACAAAAA
The DNA here is from genome assembly GCA_963277665.1 of Viscum album. Classification (NCBI taxonomy): domain Eukaryota; kingdom Viridiplantae; phylum Streptophyta; class Magnoliopsida; order Santalales; family Viscaceae; genus Viscum; species Viscum album. Next base: position 508,633,232 of record OY728146.1, read on the forward strand.
AGAACAAAACAAAATAGTTAAAAGCACGAAGGAAATAAATTTAATATTTATTACTAATTCCATTAATTTATTATAATGTATTTAAAAAAATTAAATAATGTTTTTCATTAATTTAATTTATTTGAATTATTGAAAAATAATAATTAGATTTTTAAAATGAATTATTTATTATTAAAATAGTTATTACTTAATCATAAATGTTTAGTTATAATAAATTATTAAATATTTAGGTATTATTAAGTTAATTATGTTATTTTGTAAATAATTAATTTTATAAATTATTATTAACATTTAAATTTATTTTGTGTTACTATTTATATATGAATTGTTAATTTTAATGTTATAATGTTATAAAGTTATTAATTTTTATTAGTTAACATTATTAATGTTAATTTTAAATATAATGTTTATTATTATTTTGAAAATTAAATTATTTACTACTCTAAATTAATCGGAGTAATTAATTTTAATTGAATATTTTAGTTTTTATTTATTTAATTTAATTAGTTTTATATTGTTATTATTTATTTATTATTATTATTAAATATTTATTTTTTAATTATAATTGTTTTTATTATTGATTATATTTTTAATATTTTACTTTTATATATTTATTTTTATTTAGTTATATTTCTTCTCTTTCTATTTTTTTAATTTTATTCATCCTTCCTCAAATCATGTTTCTCCACCTCCCATCTACACTAGACTGACTCCATCGGTCTTTAGTGGCACAGCTTGGGCAGTGAACTCTTCCTTTTTCCAGGTGAGATCCATGCATCATCGACGACACAACTCCTCCCTCACGGTTCATCCCCTCCAGTGGTGGCTTATAGTTACATGAATCTCCCATAATAATGCAGCTTCTTAGTTTAACCAGTTCTTCTATAGATGACATGTTCCTTTATTAGGATGTGGTGTGACGGTGCTGGTTCGGTCTAAAGACCCCAATTCTTCCCAAAAAACACCCGATAGGAAACCTACGATCATGTCGCAGATACTTTAGCCGGCACAACTCATCAGTACCGGTGATCAAAAATGGGATCAGATCTAGGTTCTTCTCTTGATCCAGTGAATTTCAATGAGGTTGAGTTTCATACATCCATAGCGGCACCTTGGCTTCCATCGACGTCAACCGTCTTGGATAGATTCAGATCCTGGATCTCAGTTGGTGTGATAGTGCCTCTCCCATCCTTAGATTCAGATTTTCGAAATCCAGATTCAGTCGACCTTCATCCATGGATTTCATTATCAACAGGTTTGATTTCACTTTGATAATGGGATTCTTTAATAGGACTTCAAACTACTACATTATCACTCTTAAAACAGAAATCATCTTCAATTGAACGGTTACCACGTCATCTTTTAGTTTGTGGCGAGCTGTGGAAATGTAGGGTAGTGGTCTGTGGTAGAGTGTTATTCAGAGAAATGTGGTGTATCATTTTGATCGGTTGTAAGAGGATTGAAGGTAAAGAATATTGAAGAGTTGGAGCATTGGATGATTTTGAGGTTTCTAGACATAAGACGGAGTGTTAATAGTTGGCAAGACACCGATGGGGGTGGATGGTAATAGTAGTAGAGGGGGATTAAGTTTTTGAGAAAAGGAATTGTGTCAGTCTGTAAAAAATAAGGATTTGGATGCGTCGATATTTGAATGGGGAAGGGTACGTCAGTGAGACTTTTCTCACTGACAAGAGCTAGCTATCGGTAGGTGGATGTGGAGCCGACACTAATGAGACTAAGAAATGTTATGTTGTTAGTATGTGTGGAAACTGATGGTATCAGTATCACATGGGAGAAGGAAAATTCTATGATTAGTAAGATGGTTCCATCGGTGGTGCCATTGATATAAACATATATGGAAATTGGTTGTAATGTGACACAAACACTGTTAGTGCAAAAAAGATATCAACATGAGACTGACACCATTGATCTCGATATGCGGAGTGAGGTGCATGTCGGTCTCACTATTAGTGGGTAAAATTCATCAATGAGACATAATTTTACTTCAACATAAAAACTTAATTAAAATTAATAATACTAAAACAAAAATTAATTAGGATAAACATTTAATTAATCTAATAAATTGTAAACATAAAAGTAAAATAAACTTAAACTAATATAAATAAAACATAACAAAAAGGAACTAAATTAACACATTACTTAATTAATTGAATTAATACACAAAATTAAAAATACATTTTTTTAATAAATTAAATCTCAAACTCTTAACTTAATTAATTTGTAGAATAACTAAACCTAAAAATTAATAATGTTAATTTATTTTAATGAATATAAATTAAAGGGTAAAATATTAAATTAAAAAATAAATTAGATAAATGAAAATAGAAATTAACAATTGATTAAGTGATAAAAAATTTATATTATTTAATTGTTGAGAATTTTAAATTTAACACGTTTAATTAAGAAACTATTAAATTAGAAAAGTTAGATAGATTAAATTAATTATATTAAATACTAAAAATTCATAATTAAGTATAAAAGTTGATAAATTAATATAATTAATTATAGAAATATAAGAGTGTGATTATTTATTAATAAGTGTAAAATTATCTAATTATATCACTAAAAAATAAATAAAAACATGTTGAAAACTGTGTAAAAAACGGTCACATAAAATTTCTCCACACTTAAACATTGTTTGTCCTAAAACAATCCTACTTTTAATTATATTTGAGAAATATTAAAGTGAATATTATAGCTCAAAAAAAACATTTCTATAACATTCAAAATAGAGGACTATCATAGGACAATAGGATTTAAAAATGAACTATTCAAATGAATCTCACCTAAAATAAAACACTGACTAGTAGTCTAAAAAACTAAGACCCATCATGCAATGAAGATTTCCTACCTCATATGTGATACTGTTTAGTGACTCATCTCAATTCAAATCTATGATCTAAATCCAAGAGTGAAAAAATGTTAATTTTATGTGGAATTAAGAACATAACCAAAGGAACTTTGTACATGGACTCATCACATAGGTTCAAAAAAATAATAATTTCTGAGTCACCTTATTAATACAACCTAAATGCTTCACATACAAACAGTTTTTCCCTTCTTCATTTGGTGTTCATCATTCCCCTCACCTTAATAGACTAGTTTTTGACCCTAGAAACTTTATTTTATTTTTTCCAAGCCATGTATCATGTGCTATGCACTTTTCAATTCACATATTCAAGGTGTATAGATGGCATATAGTAATCAGAAATGCACCCAGCATCTAGGGTCTAAGAGAATCGTCGTGGGATCCCAAATGACCAAACTAATCCTATTTAAAAATATTTATATAAAAATCATTTATATTGTCTCACTATAGGAAATGACATAAAAATTAAAAGAAAAATGAGTCCCCTAGGATCAAATTTAAACTTCTAGTTCCAAGGTTTATGGTCATAACTCCACTAACTTGTTACCCAAATCACTATCAAAAGTAGTTCCTAAACCAGATATACATTAAATCACTAAGTATATTCACTCAGAAATAATCCACCCACATTAATTTCAGATTCAAAGTAGATCTTGACTACCAATCAAAAATCATTTTATGTCAAGACACATTTGAGAAACAGTGTAAAGCCTAAATTTGTGAAAGGAAATTTGAAGAAAATTTAACCATTTTTTAACCATTTTTATGTTTCAGTGGGAATTGTAGGGATTTTCATTAATGCATAGTTTAACTCCACAACGGATGACCCCCACCCCCACACATAAAACCATAATTTGCCCCCAAAGTTGAATTCCATGTGGAGAAGAACAATTTAGTAATTAATGATCAAAATAGATATTTAATTTAATAGATTTATAACATTTATCAGGGGTCTCATTAATGTTCAAAGAATGTATTTTCCACATAGATTTATTTATATCAATTTGACATCCAAATACATGCATTGAAATTTATGTCTGTAGAAAAGATTTTAAATATAATTCAAAAGTGGCATGTAACATTTATGTTCACAACGTACTGGGTGTAAGAATTTTAATAGATTGAGTTCAACAATATGATCAATAGAGCATGATAAATCATACTAAAACACCCCAATAAAAACAAAAAGATTCAATAAATTCCTAGCCAACATGTACCCCTCACAGATAAGTTCAAAAATTGAAGATATTAAACAATTGAAACTCTAATTTCAATAAGGTGGAACATACAAAAAAATTTAAAACATAGAGACATGTAGTAGACTATCATTCCAAAATAAGAAGAAGAACACATATTAAGTAGAATCTTTCATCAACACAATAGTATAAAAATTATCCAGTCAAGATATATGCAGTAGAATAATTTTTGTTACAAGTAGAATTTTTTCATAACAAAGAATAATTCCCGAAATAAATAGTCACTGATTCACAGCTATCCGTTTATCAGGGAGTCACCATTGATATGACTCGTGTATAGTAGTGGAATAATGTCTCAAGAACAACTATAGGTCAACGACTCACTATTTATCTGAGTAAATGAGAATTACCATTAATTCTTATTAATGTAAACTAGAGATGAAAATTGAAACATAATATAACTGTAAGGTACTTCCCTAAGATAAGATTTATTTCATTAATCCCCCAAAAAAAATTCCACACCTTTATTGATACAAAATAGCAACATCTTAAATGTGAAAAAACATGTAAACCAAGAATAAATATCCAGTAGATATAGAGAATTTAGAAGAAAGAAAAGAAACACTTTATTCAAATAAAAAACAATACAGAATTGAAAACAAATAAAGAACATGGGTTGAATCCAATGAATAACAGAATTTAAAGTCTTCAGTTCAAATTTATTTCCCTATATATTTCAATCCATGATCATTTAATGGGAATGAATTATTAATAGTGTAACATTCATAGTTATCTAGTAATTCTGAAACAAGACCAACCAACAAATTTTCATCTTCAGTATTAAGAAACATTCTCAAAAATTCTTCCAAAAGAAGAGTTTCTAATATACTATCCAAATCATATTTTTCTCTTGAGATCACTACCACATGTCTAAAAATTTTCAACACCTTCCTAATAACATCACTAAATTGGTGAGGAATATTTCCATGGCTGCCCCCACACTTAGTGGTTAGCTCCATCCTAGAACAATTAGATAAAATATCATCAAACTCTTCATCATTTTCAGAAAATGTTTACAGTAAAGATTTTACAAAATAAAACTTAAAAAAAACTCTCTGAAGAAGGAATCAAACTCAGGTTCCTACATGGGGTTCCCAATGTCCACAAAGGACTCATAAAAAATGAATCTTTCAAGATCAGGAAGTAAATATATAGAAAAAACATAAAAATAGGTAGGATATAATGTTCCCAAAAAATACACTTGTTCATAATGGGAAAAATCTAGTTTTTTAGAAGAACTCAGTTCAGAACATTCAACAAATTCAGAAACCCATAGTGAGTCAACTTCATATGGAAATTTTTCAAAAACATGTTGAGAATTTTTTGAAGAAGAATGTGACTCACAATATTGAGAGAGTTCTAAGGAAAAATTATAACCATGTATTGAAGTGAGTGGGGAAGGAGCAGCAGCCTGAAGAAAATATTCAATAGGATCGGTAATCATAATATCTATGACCTTAAGAGGGAAAAACCATAATCATCCCAGACCTCAATTTTGAAACATTGATCATTAATAATATCTATCAAATCACAACCAGCCACATGTTAAGGTATTTCAAGCACTAAAAAATCATCCACGTCATCAGCATCATAGAGAGTGAGTTTCCCTTTGGACACATCTATGATAGCACCAGTGGAAGAAAAGAAAGGTATCACTAAGATGATTGGGAAATTTTCATCACTCTATATCTAAGATAAGGTTGTCTATGGGAAATGTGAGTTTTCCTACACTCACTAATAGGTTATCCACCTTCCTAGAAGGATGTGTGATTCACCTGTCAGTAAGTTGAAGACAAAAAAATAGTGGTTGCAAATCCCTTGGACCCAACCTTCTAAATGGGGAATTTGAAATAATATTTATGGTTTCTCCTAGGTCACTTAAATAGATATGTTTCCCACTTGCTACTACTCTTCATTGAAAGATAAAACTTCTAGGATCATTTATGTTTGTAGGTAACATATTTAATAGTATTACACTACCCTCCCCACTGATATTATCTTTATCCAACTTCTTACAATCATTTTTTTATTTTAGAAACCTTTTGGAGACTGTAAAATATTAAGTGATTTTATCCAAGGCTTCTAAAAATGGATTGTTGATACTAATGTTTCAAATTATTTTATGAAACCTCAAATAGTCAGGTTCATTATTCTTTTTCAATATTTAATGGAAAGGAATGGGAGGGGAGTAATTTTTAAGAATAGATTAATTGTATCCCATCTTCTCAATACCATGTCTTTTACTTCTTTAATTAATTCCCGCTTCATTTTCCTTAGTTCTTTAAATTTTTCCGATGTGGGTTCTACATTCTGTTCATTCTGGAAAATGCTGTCCAGATTTCTAGATTCCATTTTTTCATTATTTTTAGATTTCCCAGGGTATTCCATTAAATGATCTTGTGTGTACAGACTAGACCTGGTGGTTACAACATTGATATTCTCTCTTTGATTAATAATTGACATGTTTTTAGCATTCCCCATTACTTACCACCTTGATCCATATCCAAATGACCTATTTAATGTTCTAAATTGTTAGTGTTATCATTTGTATCCTTCTTCAATGAATTGATCTCTCCCAAAACTTTTTGTTACAACCCTTTTAACTCCCCCTCATAATTAGAATACTTATCCCCATATTCATTTTGTAAAGATTGTTTGGAATGTGGGTTGAGGATTTGTGTAGTGTTTTGTTTTATCACATATTAATCATTCCATGAAAGATTTGGGTAACCTTTATTTCCATATTTGTGCAGATATGATAATTGAACATTTTTTCCCTGGTTCCTAGCTTCAAAATCCACATATTGTGCACTCTCATCAAATTGGATAGGGAGGTCAAAATTGGGACAACATGTATGAGTGTGATCGAACATCATACAATGACTACATTACTTCTTTATGACCATATCATTAACAACAATAACCTGAGGATTGAATTCAACCCTATGGAAGACCCCCTTCATAGAGCACTTTTGCTGGGATTTTTGGGCATGTTTGTCATACACATGTTTCATCTCATCAGCAGTGGAGTCATAAAAGTCACCCCCACAGAATTGGTCAGCGAAATTCTGGTTATAAGGAGTGAAAACATTGTAAAATGCCTCCATGGGTAGATGGGGAGAAAAATAGTGATTGTGTCTTTTAGTAAGGAGACTTCTAAATATATCCCATTCCTCGTAAAATAATTCTCCCTCATCCTGGACAAACCCATTAATTTTTGCCTAATCTCAGAGGTGGTATTCCTAGGACTGAATTTTGATATATAGGTAGTGAAAACCTCTTCACAGTTCTCTAATATCTTTTCATCTATGCTATGAAACGAAGTCCTAGCCTTACCTTTCAGAAAAAATGGGAATATTCTCAATCTCAACTCCTCCTCACAAAGGTCTCTCAGAGGTAATTGTTTTTACAGAACTATAAAACTATCTAATAAACTCAAGTGAATCCCCTCATAGAAGACCATTTAAAGAATGTAGTTTAGAGTGGTGAGACTGCTTAATTTTATAATTCCTAAAACTAAGGGATAGCTTAATACATGATGGTTTTCTTGACACAATTGGAATTTGAAACACCCTAAGTATAGGTAATTGAAGGGCTAGAACTATGGGCAGTGGTACATTAATGTTTTAATTATCAGATATATTATCATTATCCTCTATTTTAATATGCTTTTAGGATCAGCTAATATTTTTTCTAGTTCAAAGATTAAGGTCTCTAATGTAATAATGAATTCCCTTGGGCTCAATAAAATATGATATCAGAGTGAAACTAGCACAAACAAAAATTAACATCAAGATGGAAATATAAGAATCATCAGGAAAAAAAAGTTATAACAAAGAACTGTGAAAACAAATTGAAAACAATAGAAAATTTATCAACACAAATTCAAGAAAATTTTGATAGAACAGAATTTTTAAATAGTTTTCAATTTTTCAATTTTTTATATGGAATTTGTTAGAATGTTTTTTGGAATGTAATGGGTTGTGCCTTCTATAGAAATGGTGTGAAAAATTCACATGACTATCGTTGAAATAAAAACAAAGGATAGTTATTTATAATTTCCTACAAACTACTGTATAGTGTAAAGTTATATTGCACCCATGGGGATGGAATTTTGACCACTATTCTTCAAATGTTTTTCAAAAAGACACCACTATTGTCACCATCAGGGTAAATTTTCTATTTTCATACATTTTATATTTTTTTTTATAAGGAAGAAATGAAACACCATTATTTTTTTTATTGTAAGAAATAATGAAACAGAAAGCAGACTAAAAATTTTAAGAAGCAGAAATATAATATTCTGATAACAGAAAAACAAATAGAATGAAAAACCTGTAGAATAACCCTATTCTACTAATTTTTAAAAGGACTCCTAATCACTAAAATGTTGCTTCTATGTACCAATGTAAAAAAGAATGACTTAATTCCTTCTCTAGGAGATAAGACTTATAGATTTGTTCTATCTTGGAGTTTTCCCTTCTAAGAATGTTCAACTCTGAAAGATTTTTATTGGAAATTGACGACAGCACAAAAACTCCACAAGTTCTGATATTTTTTGAATTTAAAATCATTTATGAAATGTATCCATGGTCATTATCACTAAAAAATCTTGTATTTATAAAATAAGTATGAATGGTACAAATAAAATGAATAAATTTAGAATTGATCACACCGATCAATTATGAATACATTAAAATGATAAGGTGAAAAGGAAGAATAAAAGATAACCAACAAAACATTAATTTATCCCTTAACTAGAATATTTACATAATAGTCATGTTCATTATCATTACATCAAATTCAAACATACTAAAATAGTGTGTGAGATTTAAAAACAATAAGGAGGAAGAACTCCTGAAAATGATACTCTGGTTCTTGGATCTTAAGGAAAATGGATCTCTAGGATCTCCTCGAAGGTTCTTCTCTACTCCAATGTGTGTAAAGTTGTCTATTGATCATCTCGTTAGTTGTGATTGACCCAAAATTCTACAACTTTCTCTATTTTAATATCAACTGTCATTTACTACATTTCATAGCATGTTTCCACCGACATACTTTGGTTCTTTAATCTTTGACCACACATGGGTATTTTAACATAACACATGTCACTTAAAAATCACCCTTGTAACTAAATCCAGGCCAGTTAGTTGAATGTATCTAGATGGGGTTTCGCCTCTATTTTGAATGAACCTATACAACAAAGAACAACAAAAACAATTAAAATCACAAAGAAAATAAATTGAATATTTATTATTAAAGTAATTAATTTGTTATAAATTCTTTAATAAAATTAAATAATGTTATTTATTAAATTAATTTATTATAATTATTTAAAGAAAAATTAGTATAATTATATTTTTATTAAAACGAATAAATTATTATTTACATATTTATTATTCAATTATAAAAGTTAAGTTATAATAAATTATTAAATATTTATGTACTATTATGTTGATTATATTATTTTAAAAATAATTAAGTTAATAAATTATTAGTAAAATTTAAATTTTAGATGTTTTATTAATTATATATTAATTATTAATTTTAAAGTTATAATGTTATAATGTTATTAATAATAATTAATTAACATTATAAATGTTAATTATAAATATAAAGATTATTATTATTTTAAAAATTAATTTATTTACTACTCTAAATTAATTTTATTAGTTTATTTTATTTAAGTATTTGAGTTTTTAAATTTTAAATTTAATTAGTTATATATTGTTATTTTTTATTTATTCTTATTATTAATTATTTATTTATTAAGTTTATAGTTTTTTATTATTATTATTTTATATTTTTTGAAATATTTTATTTTTATTTATTTATCTATCTTCACTTTATCTTTTTTTATTTTATCTGGTCTTTTCCTAAAGACATGCAGCTCTGCCTCGCATTGGCACAGGGCTGACTCCTTCATTCTTTAGCGGCACGACTCGGGCGATCAACTCCTCCTTATGTCCGGAGAGATATGGGCTTCATCAATGCACAACTCCTCCCTCGCGGTTCATCCCCTCCAGTGATGGCTAGCAGTTACATTGAATCTCCCATAACAACACGACTTCTTGGTTCAACCAGTTCTCCCCCAGATGACAAGTCCCCTGCTCGGGATGCGGTGCGACAATAGTGGTTTGGTCCAGAGACAATGATTCTTCCCAAAAAAATACACACAGTAAAGAACCTAAGCTCGGGGTGTAGCGACTTCAGCCGGCACGACACCTCAGTACTGGTGGCCAGAACTGGGATCGGCTTCGAGTTTATCTCTAGATCCACTGAATTGCAACAAAGATGATCTGCAGTCTTCCACAGTGGCAACTTGGCTTGGACGGCTTTAGATCCAGGGTCTGGGCATGTGTGATGGAACCTCTCCCTTCCTCGTATTAAGATTTTCGAAATCCATATTCAGTTGAACTTCATCTATGGATTTCACTATCAACATGTCTGATTTATCTTTGATAATGGTCTTCTTTAACATGACTTTGGTTTTCTACATTACCACTCTCGAATCATACATCATCTTCAATTTAACGATGAGCTTGGCTACTCCTGGTTTGCGGCATGCAGGGGCAATGATGGGCAGTGGTCTATGGTGGTGTGTTATTTGGCCAAATGTGGTGTCTCTTCTGGATCATTGCCGTAAGGATTCAAGGAAGAAACTGTTGTAGCGGTGAAGCATTGGAAGATGGTGAAGTTTCTAGTTCATTGATGGTTTGTTAAATATCGGTAATACACAGAAGGGGGTAGCTAGTAATGGTAGCAGAGGGGGCTTCGATGGTAGCGATAATGAATTGTGTCTTTCTGTCAAATACATGGATTTGGGTTCGTCAGTATGTTAATGGGGAAGGGTGTGTCGGTGAGAAAAGTATCACCAATATGATCTAGATATCATTTGGTGGTTGTGGAGAAGACAACTACATGAATAAGAAATGTTAAGGTGTCGATTGGTGTAGAAACTGATGGTAATAGTATCATAAGAGAGAAGGAAAATGCTAAGATCGGTGAGATGGTTCCATCATTAGAACCATTGATATAATGATGCAGGTACATTAGTAGCAATGTGACACTAAATTAGTTAGTGAAAATTAAGGTATCAACATGGGACTCACACTGTTTATAGTGATAGACGTGGTGAGGTTCATGTCAGTCTCACGGTTAGTGTGTAAAATGCATCGATGAGACATCATTTAACTGCAACATAAAAACATAAAAAAAATTAGTAAAAATAATTCTAAAACATAATTAAGATAAAGATTGAATTAATATTCTAAATTGAAAAAATTAAACTAATATAAAAAAAATTAAAAAGAAACTAAATTTACACTTTAATTAATTAACTAAATTAAGAATTAAAATCAAAAATACATTATTTTATTAAATTAACTCTCAAACTCATTACTTGATTAATTAATAGAATAACTATACATAAATATTAATAATGTTAATTTATTTTAATGAATCTAAATTAAAGGATAAAATATTAAATTAAAAACTAAAGTAGATAAATGATAATAAAATTTACAATTGATTAGTTAATAAACATGCTATATTTTTTAAAAGTTCAACTGATTAAAATTAACACAACTAATTAAGAAAATATTAAATTAGAAGAGTTAGATAGATTAAATTAATTATTTTAATTACAAACAATTCATAATTAATTATAAAAATTGATAAATTAATATAATTAATTATAGAAATAAAAAAGTGTGATTATTTAATAATAAGTGTAAAATTAACTAATTAAATCATTAACAATGAAATAAAAACATGTGGAAAACATTGTAAAAATAAGGCTATATCAAATTCCCCCACGCTTAAACATTTTTGGTCCTCATGAAATATAATGTTTAATTATCTTTGAGAAATAGTAAAGTGTGTATATTATAGCTCAAAAAGTTACATATCCAGCACTCTCAAAATAGAGGACTATAAAAAGTCAATAGGATTTAAAATTGAATTGTTAAAATGAATCATTCCTTAAATAAAACTCTCACTACTAGTCTAAAAAAACTAGGAACCATCAAGTAGTGAAGATGTCGAACCTTATATGAAATACTATTTAGTGACTCATCTTAATTCAAATCTATTATCTAAATCCAAGCGTGACAATAGGATAAATTTATGTGGAATTAAGAGCATTACCAAAGGAACTTTGTTCTTTGACCAATCACATAGGTTCCAAAAATAAATAATTTTATTAATCACCTTATTGATACAACCTAAATGATTCCAATATAAACAATTTGTCCCATCTTCATTTGGCGTTTATCTTTCCCCTAACCTCAATGAACTCATTTTTTACCAAAGACACTTTATTTTATTTTTCCCAAGCCACGAATCATGTACTAAGCACTGTGAAATGCACTTATTCAAGGGGTATATAGGGATTATAGTACATAGAATCTCAAATAACATCTAGGGTATCAGAGATTAACTGTGGAATCCCAATTTCCCATACTACTCTAGTTTCAAAATAATTATATAAAAATCATTAACATTATCTCACTATGGTAATTACTTTAATAAATAAAAGTAATATAGGTCTCCTAGGATCAAATTAAACATCCAATTCTAAGGGTTATGATCATAACTCCACTAACAGGTTACCCATATCACTCTCAAATGTAGTTCCTAAACCAAATTACCATTAAATCACTAAGTATATTCACTCAGCAATCTTCCATCCATATTGTTTTCAGATTCAAATAATATCATGACTACCAATAAAAAATTCATCCTAAGGAAAGACTCATTTTAGAAGTAATGTAACACCTAAATTAGTGAAAGAAATTTTCAAAAACAATTAACCATTTTTTAACCAGTTATATGTTGCAGTGGGAATTCAACGGCATTACATTAAATTAATGTTTTTGTCAATAATTTTTGACCCTTCCCTCACACATAAAACCTAACATTGTCCCTAACGTGGAATTCCAAGTGCATAAGAACAATTTAGAAATAAATTTCAAAACAAATTTTCAATTTAGTATATTTATGACATTTATCAACGGTCGCAATAATGTTCAATGAATGTGTCTTCCATAAAGATTAATTTAAATCAGGTTCACATACAAACACATGCATTAACATTTTATTCAGTAGAAAATATTTTCAATATTATTAAAAATTGGAATGTTACAAGTAAGTGCACAGTGTTCTTGGTGTAATAATTTTAAATGATTGAGTTTAATACTATGTTCAATTGAGAAGAAGAATTAATGCTAAAACTCCCCAATAAAAACAAGAAGATTCCATAAATTCCTAGCCTACATGTATCCCCCCCACATAAGTTCAAAAGGTGATGATATTTAACCATTGAAACTCAATTTTCAACCTGGAGGAACATGAATAATTTTCTAAAAACATAGTGATATAATGCTAGCATTAATTTCAAAAAAATTATTAGAACACATATTAAACAAAATTTATTAGAAACACAATAACAGCAGAATCAACCAATCACAATATAAGCAGCACACTAATTTTTGGTACAGGCATATTTTTTTCACAGAAAAGCAAAATTTCCTAAATAAAGAGTCAGTGATTCACCAATAGCAGTTTATATGGGAGTCACCATTGAGAGGACTCACCTATAGCAATGTAATAATGGCTAAAGATCAGCATTTGGTCAATGGTTCACTATTTATCTGAGTAACTATGACTTCTCAATGATTTTTTATAAAATTAAATAGGAGTAGAAAAATAAAACAAAAATTAACAATAAGGTACTTATCAAACATAAGATCTTTTTATTAATCATCCAGTAAAGAAATTTCACTCCTTTATTGACACCAAATAGCAGCATCCTGAAAGTCACAAAACATGTAAACTAAAAAAAATATCCTGCACAGACAGAGCATACATAAGAAAGAAAATCAATACTTTATTCAAAGAAAAAACAATATAGAAATGAAAACCAAGAAAGAGCATGAGTTGACTCCTATGAAGAACTGAAATTAAAGTCTTAAATTATACTTTATTTCCTTATATATTTATATCTATGGTAATTTAATGGGAATTAATTATTAATAGTGTGAGCTTCACTATTATATAATGATTCAGAAACATAATCAACCAAGTCATTTCCATCTTCATTATTAATCACATTCTAAAAAATTCTTCCAAAGCAGTAGTTTCTAATATACTCTACATAACATCTTTGAATTTGTAGATCACTACCTTACCTCTAAAAATGTTCATCACCTTCCTAGTAAAATCAAAAAATTGACCAGGAATATTTCAGTGCCTTCTCCCACACATAGTTGTTAGTTGCAACCCATAAATAGAAGAAATACTAGCAAAAACTCTTCCTCGTTTTCATAAAATGTTACCAACATATCTTATACAAAAGACAACATACAAAACTCTCAGAATAATAAATCATATTAAGGTTCCAATAGGTGGTTCACAATGTCCAAATAGGGATAAAAAAATGTTTCATGTTTAGGTTGGAAATCATCAGAAACAACATCAAACTAGGTAGGAAGGAAAGTACCAAAAAAATACACTTGTTCATTATGGGCACAATCTAGTTTTTTTGGAGGAGTCAACACATAACATTCTCCAACCTCAAAATCCCTTTGAAAGTCATATTCATATAGAGAAAATTCAAAAATATGTTGTGAAACATCAGAAGATGAATGTGACTCACACACATTAATTAGCTCCAAGGAAACATTATAACCATATATATGAGTGAGTGGGATGGAGCATCAGCCTGAAGAAAACATTCAATAGGTGGGGGAATCATAATCTATCTGACCTCGTGAGGGAAACAACCATACTCATCCCGTACCTCAATTTTAAAACATTTATCCTCAGCAACATCTATCAAATCACAACCAACAACAAGTTGATGCTTTTCAAAGACTAAAAACTCATCCACATCAACAACAGTGTGGAGAGTGAGTTTCCATTTGGACACATCTATTATTGCACTAGAGGTATCCAGGAAAGGACTCAGTATAATGTTTGGGACTTTTTCATCACACTACAGATCAAAGATATTGATGTAGGTGGTCAATGTGAGTTTTCCTACACATACTAATATGTCCTCCACCCTCCCGAAAGGGTGTGTGAGTGACCTGTCAGAAATTTAAAGACAAACTAATGTAAGTTGAAAATCTTTTAGCCTAATCCTTCTAAATAGAGAGTATGGCATATGATTGATGATTGCACCTAGGTCACACAAAATGTTTAGTAAATCACTTTCTCCTAGTATACATTGAATGATAAAACTACTAAGATCCTTCAATTTTGGAGGTATCTTCTTAATAGTATCACACTACACTCCTCATTGAGATTATTTTTATCAAAATTCTTCCAATAATTTTTGTTTTTTAGAATGCTCCTTGTGAATGAAACATTTGATGGGATTTTATCGAAGTCTTCTACCAATGTCATATTGATTCTGATGTTTCAAATTATTTTATTAAACCTCAAATAGTCTGGTTGATTATTCATTTTCACTCTTTTAGGAGAGGGAATGGGAGGGGAATAATTTTTAATAACATATTGATTATTGTACATCTCCTCAATACCATGATTTTTATTTTCTTCTCTAATTAGTTCCCACTTAATTTTAATTGGTTCTTTAACTTTTTTAGATATGGGTTCAACATTCTGTTAATTATATACAAAGTATTCAAGATATCTAGATTCTGTTTTTTCATTAGTTTTAGATTTCCTAGGGTGTTCTTTTACTTAATCATGGGTTTGAAGACCAGATCTGGTGGTTACATCAATGATATTCTCTCTTGGATTAAGAATTAAAGTGATGGTCAGCTTCCCTTTTCCTTACTACATTGATCACTAGACAATTGACCTATTTGATGTTCAAAATTTTGAATATTATCTTTGGTATCCTTCCTTAATGAATTGATATCTCCCAAAAAATTTTGTAACAACCCTTTTAACTCCTCTAGAGAATTATAAGATTCAGCAACATATTCATTTTGGAATGTTTGTTTGTGATGTGGGTTGAGGATTTGGGTAGTGAATTGTTTTGTCGCATATTGAACATTCCAAGATAGATTTGGGTAATTTTTATTTCCAGAGTTGTGTTGATATGAGAATGGATCATTTTCCCCTTGGTTCCTAGCAATAAAATCCACAAATTGGGCACTCTTATCAAACATGATAGGGAGGTAAAAATCGGTTCAACCTGTATGAGTGTGACCAAACATACCGCAATGACTACATTGCTCCCTTAGGACCCTATCATTAACAATAGTATCCAGATAATTGAATTGACCCCTATGGATGACCCACTTCCTAGAGAACATGTGCTGATATTTTTGAGCAAGTTTTTCATACACATGTTATAACTCAATAGTAGTGGAGTCAGAAAATACACCCCCACATATTTGGTCAACTAAATTCTGGTTATAATGGGTGAGAGATTTTTAAAATCTCTACATGAGTATATGGGGAGAAAACTGGTGATTGGGACATTGACTAAGGAGACTTCTAAATATATCCCATTCCTCGTGAAATAAATCTCACTCATCCTAGAAAAACCTAGTAATTTTGTTCCTAATCTCAGAAGTTGTATTACTAGGATATATTTTAGATATAAAGGTAGTGAACACATCTTCTTGAGGTCTCTAAAATTACTTCATATATGCTTTGAAACCAATTCCTTGCCTTCCCTTTCAGAAAAAATGAGAACATTCTCAATCTCAACTTATCCTCACATTGCTCTCTCAGAGGTAATTGTTGTACATAACTATAAAACTCTATAATAACGTCATGTGAATCCACTCCTAGAATACTATTGAATTAATGAAGTTGAGAGAGGTGAGACTACATAATTTCATAATTCCTAGACCTAGGGGACAAGCTAATACAAGATGGGTTTCTTATAAATAATTGGAATTTGAAAACTCCCAACATATAGGTAATGGAGGGACTAGAACAACGGGTTGTGGCACATTCATGTTTTGATTATCTTCAATATTATCCTGATTCTCCATTGCTGTATTATTTTTAGTATCAGCTAAATATTTGCCTAGTTCAGAGTTCAAGGTCTCTTATCTAACAGTGAATTCTCTTGTGCTCATGCAAAGTGTGACATCGGAGTGAAACCAGCACAAACAGAAATGAACATCAAGTCGAAAACGTAAGATACAACATCCACAAGCAGTAGTAACAAAAAATAGTGAAAAAAATTAGAAATAAGAGAAAATTTATCCACAAAAAAACAATAAATATTTGATAGAACATAATTTTTAAACATTTACCAAACTCTCAAATTTTATATGAATTGTTTTGTAATTTTTTTAGAAATGTTGTGGCTCACGCCTTCTCCAGAAACAGCGCCAAAAACATGACACAACTGTCGTTGAAATCAAATCAAAGTTTAGTTATTTATAATTTTTTACAAACTATTGTATAGCAGAATGTTGGGTTGAACCAACAAGGAAGGAATTATGAACCATATTCTTCTAAATATTTTCAAAAAGACCCCATTGTTGTCATCAATGGGGTAAATTTATTATTTTTTTACATTTTTTTATAAGGCAAAGAAGAAACACCATAATATTTTTGTGTTTTTTTCTAAATATAATGAAACAAGAAATAGACTGAAAATAATAAGAAATAAAAATATAATATGATGATAAAGGAAAAATAGGATGAAACACCGAGAGAAAAACAATATTCTACTTGTTTTGAAAGGATTCCTAATCACTAAAATGTTTTTGCAATGTACCATTGTAAAATGAATTACATAATTCTTTTTCTAGGAGAAAATCCATACAGATTGATCAATCTTGGTGTTTTCCACTCCTTGAAAGTTCAACAGTGTAAATTTTGATTTGAAATTGATGACAGAACAAAATCTCCATTTGTTATGCAATTTTTTGAATTTGAAATATTTTGAGAAATGTATCTACGTCCATTCTCTCAAAATGATTGTGGAATAGAAATTAAGTAAGAATGGCACAAATCAAACGAATGAATTTCGAATTGATCTCACAAATCAATTCTGAACACATTAAAATGATAAATTGAAAAGGAAGAATAAAAGATAACCAGCAGAACATTAATTCCTCCTAGAATTGGAAGATTTAGCTAACAATCTTGTTCATTGTCATTATAGAAATTGCAAACATACTTAAAAAGAGTGTGAGAATTAACAACAGGATGGAGGAAGAACTCCCCAAAATGATGCTCTGCTTCTTGGATCTCTAAGAAAATGGATCTCTAGGATCTCCTCGAAGGTTCTACTCTGCTCCAATGTGTGTGAAGTTGTGGAACAATCATCTCATCAGTTGTGTGTGTCCCCAAATTTTGATGTTTTCCATGTTTTAATATTCACTATCATTTGTTACACGTCACTGCAGGTTTCCTATGACATGCTTTGGTTCTTTAATATTTGATTGCACAAGTGTATTTTTCACTTAACACACATCACTTTAGAATCACCCTTGTTACTAACTCCCTGCCAGTTAGTTGAATGTATGTGGACGGGGTTTCGACTCTGTTTTGAATGAACCTTCACAATAAAGAACAAAACAAAATAGTTTAAAGGGTAAATGAAATAAATTGAGTATTTATTATTAATGTTACTAATTTATATATAAAGTCTCTAGTAAAATTAAATAATGTTATTTATAAAGTTAATTTATTATAATTATTGAAAAAAATATTTAAATTAGATTTTTATTAAAATGAATTAATTATTATTAAAATTGTTGTTATTTCATTATAAAATTTATTTTATAATAAATTATTATATATTAGGTATTTTTATGTTGATTAATTAATTTTAAAAACTATTAATTTTATAAATTATTATTAACATTTAAATATTATATGTTTTATTAATTGAATATTAATTATTAAATATAATGTCCTAATGTTATTAAGTTATTAATTTTTATTATTTATCATTATTAATGTTAATTATAAATATAATTTTTATTGTTGTTTTGATAATTAAATATTTTCTACTCTAAATTAATCCGATTAGTTTATTTTAATTAAGTAGTTTATTTTTTATATATTTAATTTAATAAGTTCTATATAGCTATTATTTAGTTATTCTTATTAATAATTAATAATTTATTAAGTTTAATGTTTCATTTTTTTTATTAGTTTTTTAATATTTTATTTTTATTTATTTATGTTTATTTTCTTTCTTTTTTTTATTTTCTCTGGTCTTTCTTCCCCAAATCCAGCGGCTCCGCCCCCAATCTTCACAGGGCCGACTCCTTCGGTCTTCTATAATGATGTGGCTTCTTGGTTCAACCAGTTCTCCTCTAGATGATAAGTCCCCTACTCAGGATATGGCACGATGGCGGTGGTTCGGTCTGGAGACCATCATTCTTCCCAAACAACACACATGTCAGCGAACCAAAATCTCGTGGCGCGACAGCTTCAGCTGGGAGAGCTCTTTAGTACCTGTGATCAGAACCAGGATCGACTCTCGGTCCTTCACCAGATCTAGTGAATTGCAATGAATATGATCCACGATCTTCTATAGCAGCGACTTGGCTTCCATCGGCATCGACCGACATGGACGGCTTCAGATCTAGGGTCTCCGCTTTTATGATGGCGCCTCTCCCTTCCTCAAATTCAGATAAATTCAAATAGAAATTAACATTTGATTATTTAATAAACATGTTATGTTATTTAACAGTTGAGGAGATTAAAATTAACACAACTAATTAAGAATATATTTAATTAGAAATGTTACATAGATTATATTAATTATCTCTCACTAGTTGTCTATATAAACTATGAACCAAGAAGCAATAATGATGTCACGCCTCATATATGATACAACTTAGTGAATCGTCTCAATTAAAATCTAATATCTAAATCCAAGAGTGAAAACATGTTAAATTTATGTTGAATTAAGAACCTAACCCAATGAACTTTTTTACTTTGACACATCACCTATATTGAAAAAATAAATATTTTTTCGGAATAACCTTATTGATACAACCTAAATGATTCTCACATAAAGAATTTGTCCCCTTCTTCATTTGGCGTTCATCTCTCCCCCCACCTTAATGAACAAGTTTTTGACCCCAAACAATTTATTTTATTTTTCCCAAGCCATGTATCATTTTCTAAGAACTATACAATGCACTTATTCAAGGTGTACAGAGGGTGTACAGAAAACAAAAACGCACGCAGCATCTATGGTCTCAGAGATTCATCATGGGATCCCAAATCCCAAAACTACTATAGTTTCAAAATAATTATATAAAAATCATTTACACCGTATCACTAAGGTAATTATATTAATAATTAAAATTAAAATGAGTCCCCTAGGATCAAATTCAATCTTCCAATTCTAAGGGTTATGATCATAACTCCACTAACAGTTTACCCATATCACTCTCACAAGTAGTTCGTAAACCAAATTTACATTAAATCACTGAGTATATTCACTTAGCAATCATCCACCCACCTTAATTTCAGATTCAAAGTAGATCTTGACTACAAATCAAAAATCATCCTAAGGCATGACTTAGTTGAGAAACAGTGTAAAGCATAAATTTTTGAAAGAATGTTTAAAAACAATTAACCATTTTTTAAACCTTTTTGTGTTTCAGTGGGAATTGCAGGGATTTTCATTAAATCATAGCTTAACTCAATAAATTTTGACCCTCTCCACCATACTAAAAACCCATCTTTGTCCCCAATCTTGAATTCAAGTGGAGAAGAACAATTTTTCAATTAATGTTCATAGCATATTTTAAATTTTCTAGATTTATGACATGTATCAAGGGTAACATTGAATTTCACAGAATTTGTTTTCAGAAAAGATTAATTAAATTGGTTTCACATCCAAATACATGAATTAACATTTATGTCGGTATCAAGTATTTTCAATATAATTCAAAAGTGGCATGTGACATATATGTTCAAAGTGTAAGGACCCGACCCGAGTTGCCCGGAGCCAGTGCCTTGTTTGATAATGTTGGCATATATACAAAGGATACAAATCCCGAAGGACCAAGTAGTTGAGTATTATTGGAAACAAGATACATACATAAGTTCAACTTTACATAAGGAAAGGAAAAAACAACACTAATTTATTCCACTAGAGTCATCACATCTCCTAGATTATGCTTGCAAGTCATTCATAAAATACTTCTTCATGTCCTAAGAAAATGATACATAAGAAAGGGGTGAGCTCAAATGCTCAGTAAGAGTAAGAAATACAGCGGAAGATAATATAAACATTAGAAATGGTGAATAATTGAAAACACATGCCTTTAATAATAAACTTGAACACATTATGGAAGGAATTTGAGCTGAGTAAATAATGCCATAATAAAACATAATCATGGGTATTCTACTAGTCGAATAACCACATGAAATATCAATAGGTGAACTCATAATGATGGAATGCATAATGTCGGACATTCTGAAACATTTTTTCAAGGTCTCGGCCAAGACATCTAATGATTAAGGTCTCAGCCAAAATCCATATCACATTTGGGAAAGGTCTCGGCCAATTCCTCATCTAGTTGTCTCATGAGACCTACCGATTCATCGAGGGGATATAGCAGGCCCCACCAATCACATAATAAGTCCAATGCAATCCTCATATGAGCGGGGATAAACATAAACAACGTATAAATTCATATTTAAACTATCATATGAAATGTAACTAACATTCCCCAATCATTAAACATAAAACACTAACTATTCGGTATAATATGTTGAATAGTTTTAGGATAGATCATCCATAATAGAGTTAGTCATAAACCATTAAATCAAATATGGTAGATGTCTTCATAAATTATTAAACCTAGTGATACCATGGAATCAACAATAGTGTTTAATTAGATGAAAACACTATTATAAAATCATTAAGCAATTCTGGAGATAAATACTATTTTATTTTAAAAAGAAGAGTTCTTTTGGAAAAATCTTTATATAAAACCAGAAGTGAAGTAAGATAGTATTTTTAAAATAAAATTACTGATTTTATAAATATAATTGTTTCTAAAAACAAATTATAGCGTGCCCTTGAAAGTAAGTAAGAATTTGAGAAATTCCCTTGAATCGGGCTTGTATTTTTGAAACAATTTTGAAAGTTCCATTTAAAATGTGTAACTATCCATAAAATAAGGAAGGGTTCTAGTTTTTACATATATATATGATACTCACAACGAATATATGATGAGTACATAACAATACATAATAATTTCATTGAGGTAATTTGACAATGAAAGTATCCCGAATGAAAATGGAAGTTCGGGTGGAAAAAACCTTACCTTAACTCCGAACATGTTCCGCTCTTGTACTTAAGTTCATGGAATATGAAATTATACTAATCAATAAATTCTTTCAGAATCTATTATACAAGTATTTAGTTTATCATAATTCTGGTTAGTTCATTTATGTCTTTATTGATTAGTTATTGTATTGACTTTCGTCGTTCTGGAGTATTCGTTTCTCTTATTTTCATATTCGGTTCACTTGTTTTTAAGTAATGAAGTGGAATGGGTGTAAATCTCCTAAATTGAAATTATATATTATTTATGAACATAAATAGGTGTTATTGTTCATTTATATAACTTTGTTACATGGAACGAGGATGAATTATCATATAGAACTTTAATGATAATTGTTTTGGTTAATTTGTGGGTTTTGATTACAACGAACTCATTTTTCTTTATAACCTAATACCATTTGAAAAAATGGATTACATAATATTAAATAGGTTATATTATATATAATAATAGGGTTCAACCATAACAAGAATGGTTTCATGACCAGAATTTAGAATGATAAAAGAAATTGAAAGTCCATCGTCCATGAATGTGTAAAATTGACACATCACGGATGGTGTTCTTGCTACTAGTATAAAAGAAGGTAAAATGGGGGAAGATGATGATAAATTATTCCACTATAATGAGAACAGTCCAGTACATATAAGTTACTGGAGTAACCAAAAAATTTGGATAAAGATAGGTAATAGAAAAATCAAACAAATGAACTTGAAAGGAAAGACAATGAATTAAAAAGAGGAATTTACCTCTTGAACCAAACTTCCTTGAGAACCTCCTTAAGGGACTGGTTTTGGTCTTTTAATGAGACCAAAGCTTGCTGGACATGGGAGAGGAGGTTGTGAGGGTATTTTTCCAGAATTTGGAGAAGGCACAAGGCTTGAGAGGAGTTATTGGAATAGGGGGTGAGAGGGGTTTTTTATAGTGGAGGAGAGAGGGGATTTCTTAATATAAAACTCATTAATTTATTATTTCTCCTCAAGACAAAGAATAGTGAGTATTACATGACCAAGAATAGTAATTTTACCACATGATCCCGAACCAAGTGGGCTTACATCAGCAGAACATCACACATGACTCTATAATTAGTGTATTTATCTAAATTTTGCAATTTATGATATGTCACTATTCATAAAAAAATTCAAGTATTTTAGAAAAATCCTAAAATTTTTCCCCAACCATTTTTCAACGTGTAGAATCCAAAACTGAAATCCATTTTTCAAAAATAATTTCCTAAATATTATTAATTTAATATTTAATTAAAATCCTAATTTATTATCAAAAAACCAGTTTTAAAACATTCATTAACTTATTCTAAAATATAGGTATATCGTATTTTCAACTTGAATATTATTTATACATTATCATAGGTAAGGTTACTATTCATTAGGTTATATAACTATTCATAAGGGTATGTTACTATTCACTAAAAATTATGTTTTCCTTGTTGGACTCTAAATAACTCACTGATCACGACTGTGTATGTCAAATTTTTGAAATTCACATCACAGAAGTGACAAACTTATGTTTTAAGGGTCCTATAGCACTTAGTAGTTAATGTGATTATGAAATATTTATAAGAAAGTGATTTCCTTTAAAAAATATTGGATCGTTACATTCTCCCCTCCTTACAAAAATTTCACCCTTGAAATTTCATTTGCAATATAGGCCATGAACAAGTGGGGGTACTTCTCTTTCCTTGATTCCTATAGTTCCCAAGTTGCCTCTTCATACTTATGGTTTCTCCATAGTACCTTGACCAGATGAGTAGTCTTGTTGCGTAGAACTTCGTCTCTACAATACAAAATTTTCACCGGCTACTCCTCATAGGAAAGATCATCCTCCAACTGTACCACCTCTGAAGAGAGTACATGTGAAGGGTCTTGTATGTACTTCCTTAAGAAGGATACATGAAAGACATCATGTACCTTCAACAAGGTTGGTGGAAGTGCCAGTCGATATTCCACTGCTCTGACTCGATCAAGGATCTCAAAGGGGCCGATATACCTGGGACTTAGCTTTCCTTTCTTCCCAAACCGCATGACCTTATTACATGGAGATATGCGTAGAAATACCAGGTCTCCTACTTTTAACTCCATGTCTCATCAACGGTTATCCGCATAAATCTTCTTTTGACTTTGGGCTGCCTTGATATGCTGCTGAATGGTTTTCACCTTCTCCTCCATTTCCTCAACCAATTCAGGTCCTAACATATTTTTCTCACCAACTTCATCCCAACATGCCGGCGTTCTACACCTTTTCCCATAAAGGGCTTCATATGGTGGCATACAGATGCTCGATTGGAAACCATTTTTGTAGGATAATTCAACTAGTGGAATATGTTGGTCCCATCCTCCTTTGAATTATATAGAACAAACCCTCAACATGTCTTCCAATGTCTGAATAGTCTGCTCGGATTGGCCATCAGTTTGAGGATGATAGGCCGTATTGAAGTTCAGTTCAGTGCTTAAAGCATGTTAGATATTTTTCTAGAACTTCGAGGTGAATCTAGGATCACGATCAGATACAATAGAGAGTGGTACTTCATGCAGCCTTACCACTTCTTTTATGTAAATCCGTGCAAGTTGATCCAATGAGAATCCCTCTCGAATCGCTATGAAGTGAGCTGTCTTTGTAAGATGATCCAAAATGACCCATATAGCATTGTTTCCTCTAGATGTCCTTGGGAGTCCAGTGACAAATTCCATGGTAATGTTCTCCCACTTCCATGATGGTATGGGTAGTGGTTGCATCATCCCCTTACACTTTTGCCTATCAGCCTTCACTTGTTGACATACCAGGCACTTTGACGTATATTCAGAATTCTCCCTTTTCATATTGTCCCACCAAAAGTTCTCTCAAAGATCTCGATACATCTTTGTGCTACCAGGATGTATAGAGAAATTAGAGATATGAGTAACATCCAACAGTTCTCTCTTTAGATCAGGAATAGCGGGAACACAAAGCCTCTTTCTCGAATTTCAAAAGGCTATATTCATATGAGAATTCAGTCACCTTCCAATCATTTATTGCTTTAATTTTCTTTTGAAACTCCTCATCAGCAGCCTGAGAACTTTTTATCCTCTCTAGTAAAGAAGGTTGGGAAACCATTTGAAAACGTAGTGATGTGCTACCTTCCTTAATAATTCCCATATCCATATTTACTAGATCCATGAACATAGGATCCCTTTCAACTCTCATCTTGTTCATAATTCCATGGTATTTTCTACTCAATGCATCTGCTACCTTATTTGCTTTCCCTGGGTGGTAGTGTATTGTGCATATCGTAATCTTTGAGTAGCTCAATCCACCTCCTTTGTCTCATGTTGAGTTCTTTCTATGATAATATATACTTCAAACTCTTATCATCTATATATATCTCACATTTTTCTCTTTAGAGGTAATGTATCCAAATATTCAAAGAAAATATTACCACTACTAACTCAAGATAATGGGTTGGATAGTTTTGTTCTTGAATTTTTAGTTGACTAGATGCATAGGGAATCACTCGATCATTCTGCATAAGGACACAACCAAGTCCTTTCTTTGATGCATCACTATAGATAACAAACCCATCATTCATCGATGGTAGGGTTAGGATCAGATCATTCACTAACCTCCTCTTCAATTCTTCAAAACACTCTTCACATTCCTTGGTCTATATAAACTTAACCCCTTTTTCGTGTGAGCTTGGTCATTGGGTTGGATAAAGGGGTGGAGTTCTGAACGAAACACCGATAATAACCTACTAAACCAATAAAACTACGTACCTCAGTTACATTTGTTGGAGTAGGACATTCTTGAACAGCCTTTGTCTTTTCAGGATCTACAGATATTCCATCCTTAGAGACAATGTGGCCTAGAAAGGAAACTTATTAGATCTAGAAATAACCCTTGCTGAACTTCCCATATAATTCGTTTCTTCTCAGAGTCTTCAAAATAGTGAGCAAGTGATTTTCATGTTCTTCATAGCTTCTAGAGTACACAAGGATATCATCAATAAACACCACCACAAAGTCATTAAGATATTCCATGAATACTCTATTCATCAGATCCATAACAAAAGATGGTGCATTAGTTAGTCCAAAATGCATTACTATAAACTCGTAATGCCCATATCTGGTATAGAATGATATTTTTGGAATGTCTTCCTTCCTCACAAGTAACTGATGATATACAGATCGAAGATCAATCTTTGAAAAATATTGGGTTCCATGAAGTTGATCGAATAACTTATCAATTCTTGGTAGATGATATTTATTCTTTATTGTAAGAGCATTGATTTCCCTATAATCAATGCACAGCCTCATGGATCCATCTTTCTTCTTAACAAAGAGGACATGGGCTCCCCATGGAGAAACACTAGGTATAATAAATCCTTTATCACTCAATTCCTCTAGTTGCTTCTTCAGTTACACTAACTCCATAGTGGCCATTCTATAAGGGGTCTTTGATATGGGTCTTGAACTAGGAATTAAGTCGATAGAAAACTCAATTTCCCTCTCTGGAGGATGTCCAGGTAAATCCTTTGGAAAGACATCAATATACTCTTGCACAATAGGTACATCTTCTATTTGAACATTATTTTCCTCACCCATAGTTATTTCATTATGTTCCTCCCCAATAATTGAATTTAGTTGAGCTACTGAGGGTGGAACTAGGTAAGAATCAGGTGGTGACGTCTCTACTCTAAAGATAAGGTACTATTTATCATCTTCGAAGATTGTAACCTCCTTCTTCTTATAATAAATTTTCACATCATGGTCCGAAAGCCAATCCATACCAAGGATTATATCAAATTAAATCACGGGTATGACGATGAGATCATCAGATAAAGAACATTTATATGCCTTAATGGGAACTGATTCATAGAACTTTGTAGCAATGATACTTACTTTAGGAGTTTTTATTGACAACTCCCTTGTTAAATCAAATTGGAAATATATAATTTTCTTAAAAAACTGGGAAGATATGAAACAATGTGATGATCTAGACTCAAATAAAGCATTGTCTAAGCTTGATGAAACAATTAAAGTACCTGCCACCACGTCACGCGGAACTTCATCCTCTGTAGTTGTGATCTTATATGCTTGTCCTTGCTCCCTTGGCCTCTTCTGTTGCACATTTCCTTGATGTTTTGGACAATAATTAGCATAGTGCTCCATCTCCTGATAATTATTGCATCGAACATCATTGTCTTCCTTATTTCCTTTACAATCACCAGCAAGATAGCCTTTCTGACCACATTTGTAGCATACTCCTTTTCCTTTTAAGCATGCACCGGGGTGTTTCCTTCCACAATTGTCACATGGTGGAAATTCAACTCTTCCTTCTTCCCTGTTTCCTTATTTCCTTTCATAGGGTTTTCAGTAGCCGTTTTCTTTTCTTGTTTTCCCTTAAAGTCATAAGACTTAGAGAATTATTTTTTGGTCTTGATAGCACATGAAACTATGTCCTCATATGATGAAAAATTTTGGGAGACCAGTGCCCGTCAGAGGAATGGTTTTAGGCCATCAAAGAATCGATCGATTTTTCTCCTTGGATTTCGTATGTAGTCCACAACATGTTTTCCCAGCCTTGTAATGTTGGATTCATACTTGGCAACATTTTCATCCTCCTTTTACCTTAGATTCAAGAATTGACTCTCTATATCTTCTCTTTGTTCATGAGGGAAATATTTTTCTAAGAACATTTCATTAAAATCCCGCCATTCCATCTCTTCTATATCTTCCTCTTCCTTTGTGTTTTGGATTAATGACAACCACTGATCTGTATCTCCCGATAGATGATATAATTCCATGACAAACTTATCTCTTTTATTACATCCCAAGGCAAGAAATATCTTCTCAAGGGAACATATCCATTTCTATGCAACAAACAGGTTTGTAATCTCGTTGAATGATGGAGGTTGTTGTCGCATAAAGCGATCTAGCATGGCCCCTCCACGTGATGGATCCGGATGCTCCATACGGGTAAGGTTATTATTCATAACCTGAGTAAGTTGTCCCAGTATATTTATGAGTTCCTCAGGACCAGTCACAGCACCAGAGCCAACATCATTATCATGCGTCGGAGGAAAATCCCTACAGGGGACATGTGAATTCGTGTGATTTCTATTCCTTCCACTAGGCACTATATCTTGATAATGGAATACACTAGATTAGGTTATCATAATGTATAATCTTAACATAAAAATACTCAGAAAAATTTAGATCCTAAACATGGATAATCCCATATTCACAAATATGGTTTATTTGAAGAATATTTTACATTTCAATCCTTCATAATGGCATGTAAAGAGAATGTGAATTATCCTAAGCATATCCCCCAGGAGTGTCATAACCAAGAGTGCAGTAAGGACCGTTGTCGTGCACCAGTTCCCATTCGAGTCTAGCTCAAAGAGGTGTTTTCGGGTTTTACCCTTAGATACATCTATTCCAGAGCCGCATCTACCTACTCATATCCAGATAGGGATGTATTTCTTGAAATATCCACATAATCTATTCCTTACCAAAATACCATGACGTTATTGTATGTATATCCTCAAAGAATAACTTAGGGACTCTTCCGTAATTCTACGTTTTCTAAATCTAGTTTCCAAGTATTCTACTAAACTTCATTTGATACGAACTATATGGACCCAACCGCAGTTGCCCGGAGTCGGTGCCTTGTTTGATTACGTTGGCATACATACAAGGGATACGAATCCTAAAGGACTGAGTAGTTTAGTATTATTGAAAAAAAGATACATACATAAGTTCAACTTTACATAAGGAAAGGAAAAACAACACTAATTTATTCCACTAGAGTCATCACATCTCCTAGATTATGTTTTAAAGTCATTCATAAAATACTTATTCATGTCCTAAGAAAATGAAACATAAGAAATGGGTGATCTAAAACACTCAGAAAGAGTAATCTGTACATCGGAAGATAATGTAAACATTAGACATGGTGAATAATTGAAAACACATGCCTTTAATAATAAACTTTAACACATTATGGCAAGAATATGATCTGAGTAAATAATTCCATAATAAAACACAATCATGGGTATTATGCTAGTTGAATAACCACATGAAATATCAATAGCTGAACTCATAATGATGGAATTCATAATGTCGGACATTCTGAAAAATTTTTTCAAGGCCTCGGCCAAGACGTCTAATGATTAAGGCCTCATCCAAAATCCATATCACATTTGGGAAAGGCCTTGGCCCATTCCTTGTCTAGTTGTCTCATGAGACGTACCGATGCATAGAGGAGCTACAACGGGACCCACCCATCACTTAATAAGTCCAATGAATTACTCATATGAGTGGGGATAAACATAAAGAACATATACATTCGTATTGAAACTATTATATGAAATGTAACTAACTTTCCCCAATCATTAAACATAAAACACTAACCATTCGGAATAATATGGTGAATGGTTTTAGGATAGATCATCCACAATAGAGTTAGACATAAACCATTAAATCAAATATGAAAGATGACTTCATAAATGATTAATCCCAATGATACCATGTAATCAACAAGAGTGTTGAATTAGATGAAAATACTCTTATAAAATCATTAAGCAATTCTGGAGATAAATACTCTTTTATTTTGAAAAGAAGAGTTCTTTTGGAAAAATATTTGTATAAAACCAGAAGTGAAGTAAGATATTATTTTCATAATAAAATGAATGATTTTATAAAGATAATGGTTTCCAAAAACATATTATACAGTTCCCTTGAAAATAGGTAAGAATTTGAGAAATTCCCTTGAATCGGGCTTGTATTTTTAAACAACTTTGAAAGTTCCTTTTAAAATGTGTAACTATCAATAAAATAAGGAAGAGTTATAGTTTTTACACATATATATGATAATCGCAAGGAATATATGATGAGTACATAACAATATATAATAATTTCATTGAGGTAATTAGACAATGAAAGTATCCTGAATGAAAATGGAAGTTCAGGTGGAAAAACCCATACCTTAACTCCGAACGTGTTCCGATCTTGTACTTAAATTACTAGAATATGAAATTATATTTATTAATAACTTATTTCAGAACCTATTATACAAGTATTTATTTTATCATAATTCTGGTTAGTTCATTTATGTCTTTATTGATTAGTTATTGTATTGACTTTCGTTGTTCCAGAGTGTTCATTTCTCTTATTTTCATATTCGGTTCACTTGTTTTTAAGTAATGAAGTGGAATGGATGTAAATCTCAAGAATTGAAATTATATATTATTTATAAACATAAATAGGTGTTATTGGTCATTTATATAACTTGGTTACATGGAATGAGGATGAATTATCATATAGAACTTTAATGATAATTTTTTTGGTTAATTTGTGGGTTTTGATTACAACGAACTCATTTTTATTTATAACCTAATTCCATATGAACAAAGGTATTACAAAATATTAAATAGGTTATAT
Organism: Viscum album; assembly: GCA_963277665.1. Classification (NCBI taxonomy): domain Eukaryota; kingdom Viridiplantae; phylum Streptophyta; class Magnoliopsida; order Santalales; family Viscaceae; genus Viscum; species Viscum album. The sequence goes on from OY728146.1 coordinate 508,664,082, forward strand.
TATATATAATAATCTGGTTAAACCATAACAAGACTGGTTTCATGACCCTAATTTAGAATGATAAAAGAAATCGAATGTCTATCGTCCTTGAATGTGTAAAAATGACACATCTCTGAAGGTGTTCTTTCTACTAGTATAAAAGAAGGTAAAAAGGGGAAGATGATGATACCTTATTCCACTATCATGAGAAAATTCAAGTACATATAAGGTACGGGATTCATCACAAAATTTGGATAAAGAGAGGTAATAGAAAAAGAAAACAAATGAACTTGAAAGGAAAGACAATGAATTGAAAAGAGGAATTTACCTCTTGAACCAAACTTCCTTGAGAACCTCTTTAAGGGAGAGTTTTTTGTCTTTTAATGAGACCAAAGATTGATGGACATGGGATAGGAGGTTCGGAGGGTATTTGTCCAGAATTTGGAGAAGGTAAAAGGCTTGAGAGGAGTGATTGGAATAGGGGTGAGATGGAGTTTTTATAGTGGAGGATAGAGGGGTTTTCTTAATATAAAACTCATTAATTTATTATTTCTCCTCAAGACAAGTAATAGTGAGTATTACATGATCAAGAATAGTAATTTTATCATGTGATACCGAACCAAGTGGGTTACATCAACATAACATCACACATGACTCTATAATTAGTGTATTTATCTAAATTTTTCAATTTACGATATGTCACTATTCATAAAAATTCAAGTATTTCAGAAAAATCCCAAAATTTTACCCCACCCATTTTTCAACGTGTAGAATCCAAAAATGAATTCCATTTTTCCAAAATAATTTTCTAAATATTATTAATTTAATATTTAATTAAAATCATAATTTATTATCAAAACCCAGTTTTAAAACATTCATTAACTTATTCTAAAATATTGGTATATCGTATTTTCAACATGATTATTATTTATACATTATCATAGTTAAGGTTACTATTCATTAGGGTATATCACTATTCATAAGGGTAGGTTACTATTCACCAAAAATTAATTTTTTCTTATTGGACTCTAAACAACTCACTGATTCCGACTGTGTATGTCGGATTTTTGAAATTCACATCACATAAGTGAAAAAATTATGTTTTAAGGATCCCATTGAAATTAGTAGTTAATGTGAATATGAAATATTTATGATAAACTAATTTCCTTTTAAAAAATATTGGGTCGTTACACAAAGTGTACTAGGTGTAAGCATTTTAAAAGATTGAGTTCAATAATATGTTCAATAGAGCAGAAGAATGCATGCTAAAACACCCCAATAAAAAAAAAATTATTCATTAAATTCCCTTCCAACATGTAACCCCCACACTTATGTTAAAAAAATGTTGATTTTAAACCATTTAAACTTCATTTTCAACTAGGAAGAATATGCATAATTTTCTAAAAACATAGTGACATGTAGCAGACTTTCATTCCAAAAAAAGTAGAAGAACACATTTTAAGTATAAATTTTCAGTAAAACAATAGCAGTAGATTCTTCTAGTCAAGATATATACAGTAAACTAATTTTTTTTACAAGCAAAATTTTTTCCCAACCAAGATGAATTTCCCAAATAAATAGTCACTGATTCACCATTACAGTTTATCAGTAAGTCACTATTGAGATGACTCAACTATAATAGTGGAATAATGGCTCATGAACAATAGTAGGTTAATGACTCACTATTTATCTGGGTAATGATAAATTATCTATTAATTTTTATTAATGTAAACAGGAGCAGAAAAATGAAACAGAAATTAACAGTAAGGTACTTCCCTAACATAATATTTTTTTCATTAATCCTCCAGTAAGGAAATTCCTCTCAATTATTCGCACAAAACATAAGCATCATGAAAGTCACAAAGCATGTAAACCAAGAACATATATCTAGAAGAGACAAAACAAATAGAGGAAAGTAAAGTAACACTTTATTCAAATCAATAACAATACAGAAATGAAAACCATGAAAGGGCATGGCTTGACTCCATTGAAGCATTGAATTGAAAGTCTTCAGTTAAAATTTATTTCCCTAGATATTTCTATCCATGATCATTTAATGGGGATTAATTATTAATAGTGTGAGCTTTACTATTATCTAAATATTAAAAGATGATCAACCAAGACATTTTAGTCTTTAATATTAAGCAACTTTCTCAAATTTTCTTCCAAAATAGCAGTTTCTAATATACTGTCCAGATCATCTTGGTCTCTAGAGATCACTACCTCAACTCTAAAAATGATAAAAACCATTCTACAAAAATAACTATATTGATCATGAATATTTCCATGGATTCTTCCACACATAGTGGTTATCTCCATCCCAGAAACATAAGAAAAAACCAGCAACAATCTCTTCATCATTTTAAAAAAATGTTCCCAGTACAGATTGTACAAAAGACTTCTCATTAAAATTTCAAAAGAAGGAATCATACTTAGGTTCTAACAGGTGGTTCCTAGTGTCTATAGAGGACTCAAAAAAAATTATCCTTTCATATTCAAGTTTCAAATCATCATAAAAAGTATCAAACTGGGCAGGAAAGAAAGTTCCCATAAAATACACTTGTTCATAATGGGCACATTCTAGTTTTTCAGCAGGACTCATCCCAAAACATTCTCCAACATCAGAAACCCTTATACAGACAACTTTGTATGGAAGAAATTCAAAAATAGGTTTAGAATGTTCATAATAAGAATTTCACTCACACTCTTGAATGAGTTCCAGGGAAAAATTATAACCATTTATTGGAGTTAATGGAAAAGTAGTGGAAGCCTAAATAAAACATTCAATAGGATTGGGAATCATAATCACTATTTACTCAAGAGGTAATGAACCATACTCAGCCTGAACCTTAATTTCAAAACATTGATCCTCAACAAAATCTATCAAATCACAACCAACCACATTTTGAGTCTTTTCAAACACTAAAAAATCCTCCACATCATCAACATCATGAAGAGTGAGTTTCACATTGGACATATCTATTATAGCACCATTGGTATCAAGGTAAGGTATCCCTAAGATTATTGGGACTTTTCATTACCCTCCATATCTAAGATAATAATGTCTTTGGCAAATTTGAGTTTGCAACACTAACTAATGGGCATCCACCTTCCTAGAAGGGTGTGTGAGTGAGATGTCATCATGTTGAAGACAAATAGAAGTTGGTTGCAAATTCCAAAGACCCAACCTTCTAAACATGGAGTAAGGAAGAAGATTCCTGATCTCTCCTATGTCAAACAAACATCTATGTTTCTCACTTTCTCCTATTCAACATTGAATGATAAAACTACCAGGATCCTAAAATTTTGGAGGTAACTTCTTTAACAGTATTTCACTACACTCCTCTTTGATATTATCTTTATCTAACTTCTTCAAATCATTTTGGTTTTTTAGAATCCTTTTTTTGAATGCATCATATGATGGTATTTTATCCCAGTCTTCTATAAATGGCATATTGATACTAAATTTCTAATCATTTTAAGAAACCTCAAATAGTCAGGTTCATTATTCTTTTTTCACTCTTTCAGGGAAGGGAAGGGAGGGGCATAATTTTTATGAAGAGGCTTATTATTTTCCTTCTCCTCAGTACCACATTTATTTTTTTCTTCTTTAATTAGTTCACACTTCATTTTCCTTTATTCTTTAACCATTTAAAATATGGGTTCTATATTATGTTCATTCTGGACAAAGCTATCCAAATTTTCAGATTTTGTTTTGTCATAATTTTTAGTTTTCCCAGGGCATTCTTTATTGATATTGGGTGTGAAGACTAGTTCTAGTGGTTTCAGCCATGATCTTCTCTATTGGATTAAGAATTGAAGTGTTGGTCAACTTTCCCTTTACCTTTCCACATTGATCCCTGGCCAATTAATCTATTTGATATTCTAAATTGTGAATATTATCATTTTTATCCTTCCTTAATGAATTTATCTCTCCCAAAATTATTATAAAAACCTTTTTAACTCCCCTTTAGAATTACAAGATTCATCCCCATATTCATTTTGGAACGTTTGTTTGGGATGTGGGTTGAGGTTTTGGGTAGTGGATTGATTTTTCACATCTTGATCTTTCCATGATCGATTTTGGTAATTTTTATTTCTATAGTTATAGTGATATGAGAATTGATCATTTTACCCTTGGTTCATAGCTCTAAAATCTGAAAATTTGGGCACTCTTATCATACTGGACAGGGAGGTCAAAATTTGGACAACATGTATGTGTGTGAACAAACATCCCAAAATGAATAAATTACCCCCTTAGGACCCTATTATTAACAACAATATCCTAGGTATTGACTTCACCCGTATGGATGAACCTCTTCCTAGAGAACTTGTGGTACAATTTCTAAGTAGGTTTGTCATACACATGTTTCATCTCATCAGTAGTGGAGTCAGAAATGTCACCCCCACGGAATTGGTCAACTAGATTCTGGTTATAAGGGGTGAGAGCATTTTCAATGGTATCCATGAGTATATGGGTAGAAAGCTAGTGATTGGGACTTTTCCTAAGGAGACTTCTAAATATATATTGTTTTCGATGCTTTTTCTAGGGCGCGCACGTCCATCTTTTTTTAGGATGTCAGCGCTGTTTGTTGTCCTGCATTCCCACTTTACAAAGGTGGGTAGAATCCATTCCTTGTTTAGGGACATTTTCTCCTTGATTGAAATGAGATGATGGGATATTAGTTCTTCCTTCTACATATTCCTCCTCAAAACTCGTCACCTAGTCTGAGTCTCCCTTATAGATTTAAGACATGGTTCGTGAAACTCTTCCCAGAGTCATATCTTCATGGACACCAATTAATTACACTGCTTATGTTAGGACTTTCCAAGGGGACTATTCAGGGCAGCAACCTTCGGTCATAGGAGTAGTCACGTTGGACATCACTGGCGTATCTGGATGCTGGAACACTAGCGCATCTATGTTTTTCCCCTTATTATAGGGCTTCTCGAGGGCGCGGAAGCCCGAGGCATCCCACATCGAACGAGGGGAATTTTATTCCGTATGCATGTATCTGTGGTTTTCCTCATCTTCCCATGTTTAGCATAGGGTATTCCATGAGTTTAACATCTAGCGGAGATGGGTCGGACTGATCGGAAAACTGACTAGAGCAGATCAGGTGAGGCGACCCCTGGAGGGAACACCGATGTTGGGGCTAACGCGTGGTTAGCTACCCGATTGTTGTTAAGGGGGATAGGGAATGAGGTAGCATGATCCCACTGGGATGTGGCAACCTAGATAAGAACCAAAATGTATGATGGATGGTTATATGAAGTGGGTGGAGAATGAGATGGAGTCGACTCGAGGACGACAATGATGTTGGGATTGAGTCTCAAAGAGACTTCCTATGTATCTTCGTGGAAGGGAATCAAAGTCCATGTATTTAGGTGGTTCCAATGGTTTACCATTGGTTGATGTTTCAGTAACTAACCACTGAATAGGGGCCATAACAGCTTACCGCGAGATGGGGTCACAATGGATTATCGTTGGATGGGGTTAATCCTTATGGAAGATTCCTACGTACCCTACCTAGGAGACAGAGATCAAACCCACATAGTTCCTATGGGACGGGGTTCGGATAACCGACATGAAAGAGGACCTGGGGTCCAATGGTTGGTCGGCTTGAACCTCAGGGAGGTGTCCTACATACCTTGCCTTGGAAAGGATCAATGTCCACGTAGTTCGGGTGGGTGCAACGGCTTACCACTGACTGGGGGTAGAATGACTTACCACTGATTGAGGTCCACAGTTTAACATCATGCAGGATGGGGGAGAACCGACGTGAAGGAGGACCTAGGGCCCAGATATATAGTGGGCTTGAACCTCATGGAGGCTTACTACATACCCTACCTTGGTAGGGATCAATGTCCATGTAGTTCATAAATGGGGAATTGGTATCTTGACGTGAATATTGGTCAGGACCAATGGGAGTTGGGCTTGAACCTCATGGAGGCTTCCTACATACCTCGCCTTAAAAAGGATCAAAGTCCACGTAGTTCAAAAAGGATGGGGCCCAATACACAGATCTGAAGATGTTTGAGACCAATGGGGTGTTGGGATTGAATCGTAGGGGGGCTTCCTACGTACCATACCTTGGCAAGGATCAAAGACCACATAGTTCATAAGGTGTGGGAAAACTGACGTGAAGGGGGTAGGAGCGATCGAGTGTCAGCCTTTAACCTCAGGGAGGTTTTTTATGTACCCTGCCTTAGCAAGGATCAATGTATACGTAGTTCAAAAGGAGTGGTAGAACCGTCATGAAGGAGTTCAGAGCGACCGGGTGTTGGGATTGAACCTCAGGGAGGATTCCTACATACCCTGCCTTGGCAAGGATCAAAGTCCATGTAGTTCAGAAGGAGTGGGTGAACCGACATGAAGGAGTTCGGAGCGACTGGTTTTTGGGCTTGAACCTCAGAGAGGCTTTGTACGTACCATTCCTTGATAAGAATCAAATTCCATATAGTTCAGATGGTGTGGGTGAACCGACGTGAAGGAGGTTGGAGCGACCAGGTGTTGGGCTTGAACCTTAGGGAGGCTTCTTACGTACCCTGCCTTGGAAAGTATCAAAGTCTACATAGTTCAGATGGAGTGTGTGAATCGACGTGAAGGGGGTCAGAGCGACCAAGTGTTGGGCTTGAACCTCAGGGAGGCTTCCTACAAACCCAGCCTTGGCAAGGAACAAATTCCACGTAGTTCGGAAGGATTGGGAGAACCGATGTTTAGGAGGTCAGAGAGACCGGGTGTTGAGCTTGATCCTCAGGGAGGCTTCCTATGTACCCTGCCTTGGAAAGGATCAAAGGCCACATAGTTCAGAAGGAGTGGGTGAACCGATGTGAAGGAGGTCAGAGCGACTGGGTGTTGGGCTTGAACCTTAGGGAGGATTTCTACATACCATGCCTTGGCAAGGATCAAAGTCCATGTAGTTCAGAAGGAGTGGGAAAACCGACGTGAAAGAGGTCGGAGTGACTGGGTGTTGTGCTTGAACCTTATGGAGGCTTCCTAGGTACCCTGCCTTAGCAAGGATCAAAGTCCACATAGTTCAGAAGGAGTGGGTGAACTGACGTGAAGGAGGTTGGAGAAACAGGGTGTTGGGATTGAACCTCAGGGAGGCTTCTTACATACCCTTCCTTGGAAGGGATCAAAGTCCACAAAGTTTAGAAGGAGTGGTAAAACTAACGTGAAGTATGTCGGAGCGACCAGGTGTTGGGCATGAACCTTAGCGAGGCTTCCCAGATACCCTGCCATGGTAAGGATCAAAGTCCACGTAGTTCAGATTGCATTTGGGGATTACACTCTAGGATTCCTGGGTAGAATTTCATTGTCGACACTTACTCTAAGCCCACATGAGTCATGATTGGTGTGAGAAACAAGAGGTAGCAATGTGTTAGGACCAATAGGGTCCTATATAACCTGATAGGGGGGGTGAATCAGGGTATGGATATTATTTTCTAAATTCTTCATTCCCCATTGGATCTTGTCCTCTTTATTACAAGGATTTCTTTGTTTTCACTTGTGTGTTTATTATGACCAATTATTTTCTTCTTTATCTAATGATGATGCTTTGAATGCAATACAGGGAAGCAAGCAGGCAGACACATAGATTTTTACTTGGTTCACCCACACTGGGTTACATCCAAGGAGCATACAACGACAATGTGCTACTGTACCAAATCCACTAAGGCTCACTGCCATTAATGTTCATGCCAGATCACTTCTATGCCCAGGCTCACTACCATTAAAATGTTTAGGGTCAGATCACTACTTTCCCAAGGGTCACTCCCTGTTTCTCTTCCACTGGCTCATTGACCTTCTTCCTCTTCCTTTGCTCACTACACTTGGAAGGGATCCACTCACAGTTTATAGACTTGTAGGTCTCTTCATTACCACTAATGGATTCATCCTCCACTGTATGTAGATGCTCTATTGAAGTCTAAATTTCATCCACTGATGAATACCTCTTTACCCTAAACACTGGAAATTCTTTTGGAACAACCTTCACAAAGCACCCTACTTCGCGAGGCTCCCAATTTAACGAAGCTGAAACAAGCCTTCACAAAAATTCTACCTTTTCACAAAGTTAAAGCCTTTTCAATGCTTATGTTTTCGTGAAGCTCCTGCCTCTTTGCGAATCACACTCCTTAGAGCACACGGCATCGCGAAGCGCACTTCCTTCATGGAGCTAGATTAGCCGCCGCGAAGCACCTCTCTTTTGCGGCGAACACTGCTTTTGCGAACCCCCTTCGCGAACCGAGAGCAAAATATTTTCCTTTTAAAACTATCTACATATCTTGAGGGGGTCGACCTCAATTTATAGTTAATTCCACCAACCATCGATCCTTCCGCGCGAATTCAACGCCATGTCATCACAAATCGTGAAGCTCCGAAGTTTCTACCAAAATTCCCTCAATCTCACGAAGCACCACGGAAAATTTCCGATCGTAGAGATTGACGTAATCATGGAGCATCACCGTCAATCCCTTCACGCCTTCACCACGAAGCTCACTCTCAAAGTCCTTTACCTCCGTGATGCGCTTCATCCTCTGACGTTTTCGAAGCTCGACGTAATCGCGAAGAACACCATCAGCATTCTTCTTGCCTTCGCAAAATTCAATCCATGAAGCCTATCTTTTCAAAACTCATGACTTCGCCATATTTAAATAAGGTCTTCAAGGATATCCACTTTTCGTGATTCTCACCAACCTCCAAATTTTGGACCCCAAAAAATTTGGCAAACACTGGAAAACAGTGCCACCTTGTACTGCTCTTTTTGTACCACCTCCAGATCGTCTGTTCCTTTGTCATTGTTCTTTGTCAACATTGATTGTCAACAATATCTATGGAATGTGAAAATTCACCATGTAAACCTTCTTTTTCAACAAACACAATCAACCCAATAATACTGCAATGTTACCTTGAAGGATTTTTTCCCAACAATCTCCCTCTTTGGGTTTGTTGGCAACTCTTCACAAATCTTCTCAGAATGATTTTCTGCATGTTGATACCTCACTGAATCTTCTTCTATCCGCAACCACAATTTGCCTCTTGCAATTCTGATAGTGTTCAAGGATTCACTTAACACATACTCTATGACCACATGATCAATGCTTGGCATGATAAACAAGAGTAGTATGAGAAGTTCATAAATAAATCACTTAATGTTAGACACCAATTGTCGATTCCAAACTAATACCAATTGAAAATTGACACCAATTGTCAAACCATACTGATACCAATTGGTGATAGCTGGAAACCTTCTCTCACCATTCCAAAACCACTCTTATACTTTTATCATGATCCTCAACTGTCGTAATATATACTCTTTGATCAATCACTTCTAGCATCGTCAGATTTAAAATGCTCCCCCTATCTCATTTCTCTCCCCCTATCTCACCGATCCACCTTTCAGCTTCTCCCCATATCATTCATGATTTCTCAAATAGACAGAATGTCTCCCCCTTGAACCATCACTAATTTCTCCCCCTTTTTCAATGAACTCAAAGGTCCCTCCTTTGCAGTCTGTAACAGAGTAGAGAACACATATCATCACATTAGTGAAAAACACACACCATACCTCGGGGAGAGGTGGGGTTCCACACCCACACTCTTTGAAGTGCGGGGAGTTAACTAAACTCCCAGAGCCAGTCAATGCCTTTCAAACACTTCCTTGGGTAAGGCCTTTGTCAAAATGTCTGAAACTTGTAGTTCTATAGGCACATACTACAACTTCAAAAATCCTTGCTCAACATTCTCCTTGATAAAATGATACTTTATCTCAATGTTCTTTGTCATTGAGTAATGGATGGGATTTTTGCTGAGATTTATAGCACTTGAGTTATTGCACTGGATTCTGATCAGAGACTTCAATTCAATGCCCATATCATCAAGTTGTTTCTTCATCCACAATAACTTTGTGCAAGCTTGAGTGGAAACAATATACTCAGCTTCTACGGTGCTCAATGAAATGAAATATTTCTTCTTGCTTAACCAAGAAATACACAAACCACCAAGATAGAATGCACGTCCTGATGTTTATTTCCTATCATCCACTGATCCGGTCTAATCTTTATCTATATATCCCAAAAGCTCTTGATCAGATTTGTCAGTATACTTCAAACTGAAATCCACAGTTCCCATTATAGACCGAAGTATTATTTTCACTGCAAGCATGTGGATTTACTTGGGATTTCTTTGATATCATGTTGCTTTACATATGGAAAATACAATGCCAGGACTTTTAACTATTAGGTACAATAATCTCCCAATCATCTGCTTGTATTCATTGATATTAACTGCCTTGCCATTATCTTATTTTGATAGTTTCATCCAGGTAGCAACTAGAGTCTTCATTTCCTAGGAATTATCCATTCAAAACCTTCTCCGAACCTCCTTGGAATATTTTGATTGAGAAATAAAAGTTCCATTACTTCCTTATGTCACCTGTAAACCAAGGAAAAATGTCAACTCACTAATCATTGACATTTCGAACTCACTTTTCATGAATTTAGAAAAATGTTTGCACTGATCTTCATTTGATCCACTAAATATTATGTCATTGACATAAACCAACACCATCATCCTTTGATTACTATTGTTGTTGATTTAGAGATTGTAATCAACTCCACCACGATGAAATCCAAGCTTCTTTAAATACTGATCCAGCCTTGAGTACCATGCTCTTCATGCTTGTTTTAACCCATATAGTGCTTTCTTCAAACGAAAAAATTTATTCTCATCTTTATGAATGAGAAAACCATCTAGTTTCTCAATGTACACCTCTTCTTCCAGAAACCCATTAAGAAATGAAAATTTGACGTCCATCTGGGACACTTGGACCTTTATTGGCACTACTATGGCTAAAAATAATCTGATTGTCTCCAACCATACACCTGATGAAAATGTCTCATCAACATCAATACCCTCTATTTTGGAGTATCCTTTTCACACCAGTCGTGATTTGTTTCGAATCACTTTTCCATATTCGTTCATCTTATTGCGAAAGACCCATTAAGTCCTGATGATGTTCTTATCTGTTGGCCTCAAAAAAATCTCCCAGGTCCGATTCTTCTCAATCTGATCTAGCTCTATATTCATGGCCTGAACCCAGTTTTCATCTTCAGTTACATCAACAAATCATTTCGGCTCAACCTGAGATAGAAAAGATGTCTGCTGTAGTGATTTCATTCTCCTTGTCTGAGATAGAGCTGACACTAATCACCAATGATATTCTGCCTGTCAATTTCAGCTCGACTCTTTGGCTTTTGTGCAGTTAAGGATTTTACTTCCTCGTACTCACCATAAGTATCTTATTTTAAATCAACTTCATACACTTATACTCTCCCTGAGTCTCTTACCAATTCATCACTTTTAACAAAAAACTTGTCACTGTGTCATTTTTCAATGATGACATTTCTTTGAACTTCTTCTCTCAGATAATTTTTTGACAGACCTATGATTTTCTCTCATAGCTTCTTGGAATCATGAAAGTAGTCCGCTGATACCATATTGTTAGAAAAAAACAGATAATCATGAAGACCTGTGTGTTGCTGCTTGTCACCCAATCATTCTTCATGAACATAGACATTCATCCTTCACATCCCATTGAGATCTTGCATCTGATTGGGATACAGAGTGCTCCCCCTGTGTTATGTAACTCTTCTAGTTGTTAGGACCAACTGTATAGACCCATAACCATTCTTCTTCTCATGCATCTTTTATTATCTATCACTCCGCATTGATCCATTAACAGAATCTCTAAGCCTAATGAGTTGAAACTCAGTGTAGGAAACAACAGATAAAGATAATTACACAATCACTTCTTATTATGCTATGTTCTTCCCTTTCTTCTTCAACTCTGATACCTGATTTGAATAAATTGAAACTTTGGATCATATCACTTCTCCAATTTGCATCTTTAGATGCCACATCCCCTTGGATTGTATCTCCCTAAAACCTGAAACACTTGAATAATCAGTTAATATCATTTATATGAATAGGGAGAGGGGTACTTATGGAATTCTCAAGATGAGGATTGCGGTTGATCCTGATGGGTCAACCCTTTGATTCTTTCTTGCAGAGCATCATACTCTTTCCTTGCTTCTTCTAGCTGCCTAGCCAACGTCAACTACTCTGGCCATATGACTAAGCATTCATTACCCGCATGATGAGTCTTTTTCTGATATGTAGCTTTTTTAGGCATGTCCTTTCTCAACACTTGGGGTTTAAACCCACTAGTACACATTTTTGTCTTTGATGTTTCACCAAAATTCTATTTCCCTTGATTCCTTCGCTGAGCAGTAAAATATCTTCTTGTCATCTTCCCTTGCTCCTTCCTCCATTGTAGGGATATTCCTCTTTCCTCCACTAAATGTACATTCTTCGTACTCACAGGTGTATCATTTCCTCCCTTATTCTTCCAAATTTGTTCATGTTATTTCTTAGAGGGAGGTTGTGACTGTGACAGAGGAGGTGAAAGATACACCTTTCGTTCAGCTCCATGTGATTTCCATGAGGCTCTAAGCCTATTCTCCAACTTTCCACTTTGTCTCCCAATGTAATATTTCTCTTTATACATGCCTGGAGTCAAGAATCTCTTTTTGGGAGCCTTTTCCTTTCTCAAATTATTCTTGCTGCAATATCTTGCCAAATTACCATGATTAGAACATATAAAACATCTTACATTAAAGTCATACCTCATTTCGTCATCTCTCAACTGACATGTTAATGCTTCTTGAGTTCTTCCTGTGACATTGATCTCCTGAGCTTCCTGACATATATTCATGGTGTGTCCCATTCTTCCAAAGTAATAGCATCTAATGAATGCTTTCCTCTGAGATACTCTTCTCTCTGTTTTCTCATGATGCTTCTTCTTATTCTCAAATTTATCAAAGTTTCTATTTTCACAGTTTGAAATGTATTCCAGGGCCTCTGAACAGAAGCTTGATGTATGGCCATGAATCCCACAGAAATAACACATGTCGTCACTTCTTTTTGTAACTGTCCTCTTAGGCCTATCTCTAGCACCTGTAGGGTTTTGTTCACATCTAGAACTATACACAGCTCTCTTTCTATCATGCATGGGAGGTGATTCGTCAAATACAATACCAGTTTTCCCAAAATACATGGTCTTTAGGCTGAGAGAATTTGTTCTTGCCTCTTTTCAGAAATATAAAATTTGCTTTTCATTTCATCATCACCTACCAAATGATAATCAAATAGTAAGTGTAAGGAATCCTTCATTTTAGTCTTTCCTCTAGCATTGGATTTCACTACTTCCTTCTTTACTGATTTTAGATCTTCTTCCAACTTCTGAATCTTCATATCACTTGATTCAAGTTGGGAATTGAGTTCTCTTTTGAGATTCTTTCCACAACTCATCTCATCTTCTAGTACTTGTGTGAGATTTTCTACCATTTCACCTTGCTCCATTACTTTCAAGTTTTCTTGAGAAACAGATTCAGAGACAGATTTATTCTCTTGTTGTAGCCTTTGATTCTTCTAAACTTCTTCAGAAAACTATGTTGCTAGATCTTCATTTCTAGCTTTCAGATTCCGAACTTTTTCTAATTTTTTATTCACTTCATAATCATCAGCATTTTGTTTTCCTTTCATTTTATCCATCTTTTGTAGTTATTCACGTTGAGAATCATTCTTCTCCCTTAGGTTAGTAGGCACATCAATAAGCCTTTGATTTAAGCCCCTTATCTTGTTGACCTCAATTTCCAATACTTGGATCCGGATATCTTTAGATTTATCTTCTTCATCCAATTTTTGATCCAATTTCTTTGTCATGTTGACAACATCTACTTATGGCATCCTTCTTAAAACATCTTCATCATCAGTTTTTTCTGTATCACTTTGATGTTCATGTACTTCACTCATTCCAACATCATGATTGAGTGAATAAATATTTTCCCTATCAGATTCATCTAGACCATCCTTCATTAAGTTGTTTGATTCTTTTAGTTGAATCACACTTTTTCCATAAACACTTCCACACAGAGGGACATCACCTGACTTCTGATTCTTCTTTGATGATTTTCCCTTTTACATGGCACACCGAGATAAGAGAAGACTGATTTACCCACAAAAATCTAATACACTAAGTCGAAGCAAACAAATCTGATAAAGGAAACCTTCCATTTGATACCAATTGCTGCGACCAATAGGGGCCTATATACCCTGAGAGGGAGGGGTGAATTAGGGTATGGATATTCTTTTCTAAATTCTTCATGCCCCACTGGATCTTGACCTCTTTATTACAAGGGTCGCTTTGTTTTCACTTGTGTGTTTATTATGACCACTTATTTTCTTCATTATCTGATGATGATGCTTTGAATGCAATGTAGGGAATCAAGCAGGAAGACACATAGATTTTTACTTGGTTCACCCTCACTGGGTTACGTCCAAGGAGCATACAACGGTGATGTGCCACTGTACCAAATCCACTAAGGCTCACTAAAAATAATGTTCGATCTAGATCACTTATATGCCCAGGATCACTGACTTTATATTATTTAGGGTCATATCAAAACTTTCCCAAGGGTTACTCCCTATTTATCTTTCACTGGCTCACTTCCGGTAGAAAGGATTACCTTCTTCCTCTTCCTTTGCTCACTGTACTTGGAAGGGATCCACTCACAGTTTATAGACATATAGGTCTCTTCATTACCACTAAAGGATGCATCCTCCACTGTATGTAGATGCTCTATGGAAGTCCAAATTTCATCCACTTATGAATACCCCTTTTCCCATAATCACTAGGCAATTCCTTTGGAAAAACCTTCGCAAAGAACCCTACTTCATGAGGCTCCCAATTTCACAAAGCTCAAACAAGCCTTTGCGAAGCTCCTGCCTTTTCACAAAGTTCAAGCCTTTGCAAAGATTAGGTCGTCTCGAAGCTCCTGCCTCTTCTCAAAGCACACTCCATAGAGCACGCAGCCTCACGAAGCGCACTTCCTTCATGGAGTTAGATTAGCTGTCGCGAAGCACCTCTATTTCTCGAAGAACACTGCCTTCGCAAACCACCTTTGCGAACCGAGATCTAAATATTTTCTTGTGATAACTCTATACTTATCTTGAGGGGTTTGTCCCCTATTTATAGGCAATTCTACTGACCCTCGATCCTTCTGTGCGAAGTCAACGCCACGTCATCACAAATCGCGAAGCTCTGACGTTTCTGCCAAAATTCCCTCATTCTTAAGAAGCACCACAGATATTTTATGATCGCAGAGCATGATGTAATCATAGATCATCACTATCAATCCCTTCACGCCTTCAACTCAAAGCTCCCTCGCAAAGTCCTTCACCACTGTGATGCGCTTCAACCTCTGACATTCGCAAAGCTTGACGTAATCGTGAAGAACACCATCAACATTCTTCTTGTCTTCACGAAATTCAATCCATGAAGCCTATCTGAGTGAAACTCATGCATTTTCCATATTTAAATAATATCTTCAAGGATATCCACATTTTGTGATTCTCACCAACCTCCAAATTTTGGACCCCAAAAAATTTGGAAAACACCGGAAAACGACACCACCTGGTACTGCTCTTTTTGTACCGCATCCAGATCGACTGTTCCTTTGTCATTGTTCTTTTTCATAATTGATTGTCAACAATATCTCTGGAACATGACAATTCACTATGAGAACATACTTTTTCAACAAATACAATCAACCCAAAAATAATGCAATGTTACCTTAAGGGATTTTTTCCCAACACAAAGACCTGACAATCACATCGCGAAAGGTGTATCCATGGGAAGTTGGATGGGGATACGTGTATTTGGAGGCCCAAATTGGAAATAGGGGCTTACACGTGGTTAGTAGCCCAGAGAAAAAACAGGGTCTTACTCCAGGATGGAGGCCCGAGGAGGTGGAGATTGGGACTTACTCTAGGATGTTGGATCGGTTGGTGACAAAGCCCAGCGGGAGAGGGATTTAGCACCCAGGAAGAGAGGAGGAGCATGGATGCTACCTCCTGCAAGAAAGTCTAGGGGATTAAACCAGGGTAGTCGCCCTTTCCCTGTGGATGGACACCACTCCGATAAAGAGGATGTCATTCCATGTGAGGAATGATCTCAATCTCTTAGAGACTAGTGGGCGTAGAGAATGTCCGAGACGGGGCACACCAAACGCACAGCATGGGGAGAGGTCATAGTTTAACATCATGTGCTAAGGATGATGGGGATTGGCAGTTTAACATCCTGCAGCTCGGATGAGGTAGGTTTTCTTCTCACCTCTAGGACTTACATAACCGATACTCGCCTGCCTTTGAGGGAAGGAAGGCATCGACAATGCCATGACTGGGGGGTGTCGAGAGGTGATCCCATTGGGGGTCCACATTAGCGTGGCTATGCAAAGAAGCAATAGACATTAGTGTGCCTATGTAAAGAAGCATGAGGTGAAGCAACGCAATGTGAAACACCACCCAAGGGGTTTTGAAGTTACTTTTTGCAAACCTGGTGCGTTGAACGGGAAAAGGAGTTGCATGGAAATGGAGTTCATAGGTAGAAGCCTTGTAGAGATCTGGTGCTCCATGTAGTGGAGGGGCTTCATAAAGGGGTATTCTTCATGAAGTGAAGTGGCGTAGCCTAGGAATAAAGCACAGGTGCATATAGGAGGAGCTTCGTGAAGTGAAAAGGCATTCATGAAGCAATGCCTCACGAAGCAAGGTGTTGTGATGCAATGTGCTTCGTGAAGCATAGTGACCCTACTTTAGCATGTGGGTCGCGTGTGTATGGAAAGTGTTTCACTAATCATAAACGCTTCGTGATGACCCAAGTCCCTGTGGGGATCCCCTTCTTTTGCGAAGGCCCATGGGCTTCGTGAAAGGCATCCCTCTTGGAATAGGGGTTGAATTAAAGAAAAGGGGGAGGCACTTCGTAATGCAAAAGTACCTTGAGAAGCTCATGGTTTGTAGAGAAAGAAGTGGTTCATGATTTGAGGGCATAAAAGGTGAAAGTTAGGATGATTCATCCTTTGGGATCGAGGGGAGCCCTGTATTTATATGCAAGAGGCACCACGAAGCAGAGCTCGCTTGGCGTGAAGATAGCATTTGCTTCGCGGCGGGCCGCGAATGTCAAATCGGATCGTGGAGGATAGCTTCTCCTTGCTCCATGGCGAGGTTGTGAATGTCAAAGGGGTTTTCAGGGCGTCCCGCCTCCTTACTCTGCTATGATCTTGTGAATGTTAAATTCGTTCATGTAGCCTCCCACCTCCTTGCTCTGTAGTGGGGTCGTGAATGTCAAATTTTTTCATGGAGCCTCCCGCATCCTTGCTCCACGGTGGGCGCGAGGCCATGTGGCTCCGCGAAAGGTCTTCGAGAGGCAGCCCCGAAGACTTACCTCTTGTTATTCTTCTTCCCAAATTTTCGC
The DNA here is from genome assembly GCA_963277665.1 of Viscum album. Lineage (NCBI taxonomy): Eukaryota > Viridiplantae > Streptophyta > Magnoliopsida > Santalales > Viscaceae > Viscum > Viscum album. The sequence continues at coordinate 508,681,436 of OY728146.1, forward strand.
ACCAAATAATGCCCCCCCCCCCCTCAGACTTGGATCTGAAGAGAAATTAAGGGTTAAAGTCTGAGGGTCAATCACCAAAATCATTCGGCCGTCTGCGAATCTATTTCGCGAAGAAGGATTGCGAGGCGGATAAGCGACATGTAGGTTGAGCGTGCTATGAAGTTCAACATGGTATGTACTTTCCGTGAAGCTCCGGAGGTCATCAAGTATAAATAGTGGAGCTGAACTCTCTTTTGTCCTTCCTTTCCTCTGCGAATTTGGATTTTAGCGCTCTCGATTCACGAAGCTCCCACATAGTCCGAGATTGCTCTCTGTGAATCAGGTCTTCTGCTTTGTGGCGCAAAGTGAGTCTTTGACTTCGCGTCGGAGCACTTTGTGTCTTGGCGTTGGCAGGTCGGGACAGGGTTCCACGAATATTCTTCGCGAACGCGCTCCGTGAATGAGCTTCACGAACCAAACCCAAAAATCACCCAAACTCAAAACTGAATGGATAAACAAGAGGCTGCCAGGGGGGTCCTTGTGGACGTTTCCTGAAGGGAGGAGATAGAGAATAGCATAGGACTAGGGGAGTTAATACGGAGCCATTATGACCACAGTTCATTTGTGGAGCTGCTATCGGAGAGCCAGATGAACTATCCACTATGCAAGAGGCTGCCTTTGTACGGTTTTGGGATGAGGGATGACGTCTTCATTTTTGAAGCAAGTAGGAACGATCCAGCTTACTACTTCAGGAGTACACCGTATCCGCACTGATGTGGCTCTATTTTTACATAATTTTGCAACATATTTTTACTTAATTTTTATTGATTTAATTAATATTTTAAATATTTATACTAAATATTTGTACTTTTTTATTTTTATAATTAATTTTGTTAAGTAATCAATTTTTATATTTAATTATGTATTTCTAGTCTTTAAATTAAAAAATTTAATCTTACTTAACTTTTCTATTTTAATTATTTCTTAATTAGTGTTGTTAAGTGGATTCTTCTTGACTATTTAATAAGTTAATATCTATTTTAAATAATTATTTAATCATTTTAATTCTATTTAATTAAGTTAGTATTTATTTTAAAAATTTATCTTTTTTACTTAGTTTTTTTAAAATATTTTATCTTTATTAAATAATATGTTTTACCATCTTGTTAATTATTTAAGATAAGAATTTTAGTTCAAATTAAATAAAATAGTTCGCTTTAATTTTTATGAATTCAAATAGTTGATTAATTAATTAATTAAGAGTTTTAAATTATTAATTATATAATTTTATGTATGTAGTTTTATTATTTTTACATTAATTTTTTATTTTAGACTACTGGCGAGGTAGACAAGAGCTATCTGTAACCTATTGGGTCACCCATGCTCTTCATTTTTATTCGTTGCTACCTTGTAATCAATTTATATATTATTTTAAATTTATTTCTTTTATCATTTTAGTTTATCAATCATCCAGTTCTTAATTTAATTGTTATCTAATTGATAATCTTAGTTGTGGTTTTAATATTTTGAAGTTTAATAAAAATCCTGTTTTAAATTAATGGTGTTTAGATTTCTTGTAATTAATTATTTTCCATCTTTTTTTAAATAACTTATGTTTTTATTTTTATGTTCAACTTGTGTTTATTTTAAGGCCACTGTTAGTTTTCTATCGGTGACCCTTTTACCTTATGCATCTTACCAGAAGATTTCATTTAAAGATATCGGTAATCTCATGTTTTCTATCGGTAACCTTAATTTATTATGCTACCGACAAGCATCTAATTTTGGTCTATCAGTGACCTTGCACTGTAATGTTTATTTTAATCTTTATTTTCTCTAAAGGTGACCCTTTAATTTTAATACTAACAGTAGAATTTTCTTTTAGCTACCTGTGACCTTCATTTTAATTCTAACGGTAACCTCCCTACAGTTACCCATCCTTCCGGTGACTTTTTTTCTAATGGTGAGCTTTTCATTTTGCCTAGCAGTGACCCTGCCCTGCTTCTCTGCACCCCACTGGCAGACCACTGTCCTGCTTACTAACTATTCACACTTCCACTTTTCATCCACCGATACTATCGGTCCCGTCAATCCCTCTTTTCCACATCAGTCTCTTAGCCTCACACCGATGCGCTTCTCCACTTCCACCTTTACAACATCAATATCTCCTCCACTCACCTACGCATTCACCAACACTACCTCATTCTCACAAGTTCTCACTACAATACTATTCTCATTCCAACATCGCATCACCGGGAAGCCACAACCATCGCCAACCGGATCTCTGGTGGGGCCAGACGCGACCACAACGGCAATTGACTGGCACACCCTTGACAGAGACCCAACATAGTTTTGTGAAGATAGCTCCATGTGTGATCGAACCCACTATAGGCCTTCAAGAGGATACCAAGAGAAGAGCCGTCACGTGAGGAGAATCCAAAGTTACCAGACCTACTGTCTCGAGGAGAATTCGAAGAAGACTTCCCCCACCTAGGGTTGCGCCGATTTTGGGGGGGAAGAAGGAGATTAAAAATTAAAATAAAACTAAAATAAAAGCTGAAATAAAATAATAATAAAGTCAATATATTAAACTTTAATAATTATAAGATATTTAATATTTATAAAACATAATATTTAATTTAATTAAATTTAATTAAACTATATTAATTAATAATAACTTCTAAATTAAATTTGAATAAATTATCATTTAATGTTACATAGTAAATAGTTATTTAATAATAAGATACATAGAATAAAATACTAATAATTTTTTATAAATATAAATTAAAGTAAGATAAATCTAATTAATTTAAATTAGTAAATAATTTAATATTCAAATTGTTTATAAACATAATAATTATATTAAATATGATTTAGAAATATTTAATTACTATATTACTTATGATGTTAAAATTTTAATTTGAATAATCTTGTCTAAATTATAAACTTAATAAATTATTAATTATAACGATATTAAAGAAATAACTTAGTTAAGTTAATAACTTATAAGAAAACTTAAGATTTACCTTAATAATACTAAGTAGATAATTTTATAATTTTAAAAAGTTTTATTAATAAATTATAATAATTACCAACTATATTTATTAATTAAAAATAATGAACATTTTAATAAGTAATTCAACTTCAATTTTTTTTAAAAAAATAACTTTATTATCATAATTAACTCTTTTCGTATTTTTAACTATTCGATTTTTTTTCTTTACTGTGCAGGTTCACGCAGGAGTTGGAAACATGTCCAAGTGCATTTAACTAACTCATTAGAAGTTAGTTATAATGGAAAAGCTAGTACGACGTGTGGTTTGTGAAAAAGTGCACTTGTGCGGTGCATAGGTGAAGGACTTTGTAAGTCGGTGGAAGTGAGCGGTGAGAAGTATCAGAAGACAGCATGATACTTAAGCAGAGAAAGTCGCAGATTTGAGGGGGGGATGGGTATTCACACATTAAGTGAACGATTGGAGATCCAAGAGCTTCTCTCTCATCAGGAGCATAGGGAGTCCAGAGGGAAACTCTGCAACCTCTTTCTGGAGATGGAGGAGCATAGGAGCAGAGTATCTTCAGGGAGTTTTGGTTTCCCTTATTTTTGAATTCTTACACTCTTCTTAGCATTTTTTCAATTACTGATTTTATAATATACATGTTTTCTAGATAAATCATATAGTTTGGGGATGAATTGAAGTTCTACTAGTTATTTTTAATTCTCATTTCACTTAATCATTTTAATGAATTTTGTAACGATTGGTGAGATCAATAGAGAGTTCATCCAATTGCTTGGACCACTAGAACATAATCAAAAAAATTCACAATCAGTTGGAGAGACTGGTTGTGGAAACACTTTTCAAAATATAATAGATTCTAAATACTTCAAGACTTACGGTGAGTTTTTCATGCTGTTAGTTTTGAAGTAGTTCACAATTGATTAATTTTGGAGCGGTGAACTCTTAAATTGGTTGACTTGTGTGACTTAACTCCTGGTGAGGGAGGTGAGTCATACTCTTTACAGTGGTACTATACAACAACCTATAAGTGAATTGAAACACCTTCAAAACCAGTAGAATAGAGATTACTCCCCGAGCATTTTAATATATTGTCTTTTTATCAGTGTTTGAAATCTATGTTATTCCAAGTTTTCTACTGTCTCTAGCCTTAATTTAGTTTAAATACATGTTTTAAATAATCTATCACTTAAATTATTGTATAAAATATATAAAAAGTGAAAAAATAGAAAATTCACTTCACTACTGACAACAGTGGAGGTTACCAAGTTATTTAGAAGAATAGTGGCCATGTTTACCTTCCTTGTGGGTTCAATCCTACTGTCCACCAATACAGTAGTTAGTAGGAATATAAATTTTAAACTTTTATTGACTTTGAGGATTTATAAATACAGGACTAAAATCATTCATGATTCTATCATTCAAAACAAAAATTTCAAACCTAGATAGAAGGTCCTTCTTTTTAATTATAGACTTAAACTTTTTCCTGGAAATCTAAAGTCCAAGTGGTATGGACCTTTTAAAATTGTGAGAGTTCTGAAAATGGAGCTTTAGAAATTGTAGTTGGAGATAATAAACCCATTTTAGTAAATGGGCAGAGAGTGTAACTTTATTTTGTGGGACAACCGAAGGGCTTGGCTTCCTTCACTGTGCTTGAAAATTGTTCTTGAATAAAGTATGGCTTGGGACATTAAACATAGTGCTGCATGGGATGAAACCCATGGTTCTTTTTGTCTTTATGTTTTTTATTTTTAACTTTGAATAAAATTCTTCTTCTGTGCTCCATTTTTGTGAAATATTTATTACTGCTTGTTCTTTGTTTCTTGGTTTTGTCTTCGGTTGCTGCTGTTTGTGTCAATAAAGGAGTGGAATTTCCATGATCATTTTTGGACAAGAACTTAGTCAGGGAAGTACTTCAACTTTCTGTATTTATTTCTCCTCCTGCTTTTTCTAATAAAATCATGCTCACTAAAAAAATTATGCTTGTTTAAGAAATTATGCTACATATTTTATAAAAATCTGCTGTATATATTGCATATAAAAAAACATTTTCTACATGAAACTATGTTGAATTTAAAAATTCTGCATGTGCCTATTGATTAAATTTGAATTAATTGATAAATATTGAAATAATCTTTCACTGTATGAAATTAAGTGTGGGGGGTACATGCTTGCTGGTATTTGTGTTTTTCATTGGAACAGATTAGTCTATAGGGTGTTTATCATGCATCTTTCTGTTATATTGAACACCCATTTGACTCATAATTTGTTAAAATGCTTACACCCAATTAATTGTTCACTTACACTTCACATTTACGTTTGAGATGTATTGAAAATCTTTGTCACTGGACATCATTGTTAATGCATATACTTGTTAATGAACCTACTGTAAGTTAATTTTTGTGGTAAAAAATATTTTTGAACTTTAATGTGACCGTTTATACATTTCATAAATCTACTAAATTGAATATCTGTTTTGAACATTAATTGTCAAATTGTTATTCTCCACTTTAGATGTCGACTTTGAGGACAAATTTGGGTTTTAACTGTGGGGGAGGGGGTCGATTCTTGAATGTGCTAAACTGTGATTTAATGTAATCCCATCAATTCCCACAGCAACTCAAAAATTTTGGTAACATATGGTTAATTTTTTTTAAAATTCTTTAATAATTTTAGGCTTTACGCTATTCTAAAATGAGTTTTGCCTTAGGAAAAGTACCTTGCTGGATGTTAAGAACTACTTTTAATCTGAAATTAATGATAATGGATGATTGCATAGTGATATTACTTAGTGATGTTATACAAATTTGGTTTAGGAACTACTTCTGAAAGTGATATGGGTAACCTTTTAATAGAATTATGATCATAACCCTTGGAACTAAAGTTTGATTCTAATTCTGGGGGTCTCATTCATCTTTTAATTATTAAAATTTATTTCTTTAATGAGACAATATAAATTATTTTTATATAAATCTTTTGAAACTAGAGTAATTTGGGAATCTGGGATCCCACAGTGAGTCTCTAAGACCCTAGATGTTGGGTGCATTTTTGTTAACTTTAAGCCCTCTATTCACTTTGAATAAGTGCATTGCACAGTGCTTAGCATAATAAAACATGGATTGAGAAAAATAAAATAAAGTGTCTAGGGTCAAAAAATGAGCTCATTAAGGTGAGAGGAATTATGAACGCCAGATGAAGAAGGGGTCAATTAGTTTTTATGGAAATCATTTAGGTTGTGTCAATGAGGTGATTCACAAAAAAAGTAATTATTTTTTTGGAACCTAGTATTCGGTAGAAGTACAATGTTCCGTGGTCAAGGTCTTAATTCCATTGATATTTTACCTTTTGTCACTATCAGACATTGGACATAATCTTGGATGGAAGTTATTCACTAAGTTGTATCAAATATGAGGCATGACATCTTCATTGATGGATGGTCTTTGTTTTCTTAATTACCCTTGAGTATTTGTTATAAGAAAGATTCATATGAGTAATTAATTTTCTAAAAGCCTACTATTATGTTTTGTCCTCTGTTTTCATTGAGTGCTGGACATGTTATAGTGTGATCTTAATCATTAATAAACTTTAAAATTTTTCAAAGATAATGAAGCATGAGATTATTTGAATACAAACAATTCTTATGTTTGGGGGAATTTGATGTGCCTCTATTTTTACATAGTTTTTCCACATCGTTTTACTTAATTTTTAATGATTTAATTAATTATTTAATCACATTATACTAAATATTGTTACTTTTGTATTTTAATAATTAATTTTTTTAATTAATAAATTTTTGTAATTAATTATGTATTTGTAGTCTTTAAATTAGTAATTTTAATCTTACTTAACTTTTCTAATTTAATTATTTCTTAATTAGTCTTGTTAAGTGGAATCTTATATACTTTTTAATAAGTTAATTTCTATTTTAAACAATTATTTAATCATTGTAATTATTTTTAATTAAATTAGAATTTATTTTTAATCATCTATCTTTTTAATTGGCTTCATTAAAATATTTTAACTTTATTATATAATATGTTTTACCATCCTGATAATTATTTAAGATAAGAATTTTAGTTTAAATTAAATAAAATAGTTCGCTTTAATTTTTATGTATTCAAATAGTTGATTAATTAATTAATTAATCGTTTTAAAATATTAATTATATAATTTTATTTATAGAGTATTATTATTTTTACATTAATTTTCTATTTTAGTCTACCGGTGAGGTAGAAAAGAGCTATCGGTAACCTATTGGGTCACCCATGCTCTTCATTTTTATTTGCTGCTACCTTGTAATCAATTTATATAGTATTTTAAATTTTTGTCTTTTATCATTTTAGTTTATCAATCATACAGTTCTTAATTTAAGTGTTATCTAATTAATAATATTAGTTGTGGTTTTAATATTTTGAAGTTTAATAAAAATCTTGTTTTAAATTAATGGTGTTTAACTTCCTTGTAATTAATAATTTGCTATCTTTGTTTTAAATAACTTAAGTTTTAATTTTTAAGTTCAACCTGTGTTTATTTTAAGGTCACTGTTAGTTTTCTATCAGTTACCCTTTTACCTTATGCAGCTTACCAGTAGATTTCATTTAAAGATATCGGTATCCTCAGGTTTTCTATCGGTAACCTTAAATTATTTAAGCTACCGGTGAGCGTCTAATTTTGGTCTATCGGTGACCTTGCGCTATAATGTTTCTTTTATTCTTTATTTACTCTAATGGTGACCCTTTAATTTTAATACTAATAGTATCCTTTGCTTTTAGCTGTCGGTGACCTTCATTTTAATTCTAATGGTAACCTCCCCACAGTTACCCATCCTTCCAGTGACATTTTTTTTCTAATGGTGAGATTTTCATTTTACCAAACGGTGACCCTACCCTGCTTCTCTACACCCCACCGGTAGACCACTGTCCTGCTTACCGACAATTCACACCTCCCCTTTTTAGCCACAGTTACTATCAATCTCATCAATACCTCTCTTCCCCATCGGTCTCTCAACCTCACACTGATGTGCTTCTCCACTTCCACCCTTATAACATCAATATCTTCAATACTCACCTACGCATTCACTACATCTGCCTCATTCTCACCAGTTCTCAATTCAATACTATTCTTATACCCACATCGCATCACTGGGAAGCCACAACCATCACCAACCGGATCACTGGTGGGGCCAGATGTGACCACAACAGCAATTGAGTGGTCCACCATTGACAGAGAGCCAACAAAGTGTTGTGAAGACAACTTCATGCATGATCGATCCCACAAGAGGCCTTCAAGAGGATACCGAGAGAAGAGCTATCATGTGAGGAGAAGCTGAAGTATCCAGACCTACTGTCTCGAGGAGATGCCAAAGAAGTCTTCCCCCACCTAGGGTTGCGCCGATTTTGGGGGGGGAATAAAAAGATAAAAAAATAAAAATAAAAATAAAATAAAATATAAAATAAAATCATAATAAAGTCAAAATATTAAACATTAATAATTATAAGATATTTAATATTTATAAAACATAATATTTAATTTAATTAACTTTAATTAAACAATATTAATTAATAATAACTTTTAAATTAAATTTAAATAAATTATTATTTAATGTTTCATAGTAAATAATTATTAAATAATAAAATATATAAAATAAAATACTAATAATAGTTTATAAATATAAATTAAAATAAGATAAATCAAATTAATTTAAATTAGTAAATAATTTAATATTCAATTTGTTGATAAACTTAATAATTATATTAAATATAATTTAGAAATATTTAATTACTATATTACTTATGATGTTAAAGTTTTAATTTTAATAATCTAGTCTAAATTATAAACTTAATAAATTAATAATTATAACGATATTAAATAAATAACATAGTTAAGTTAATAACTTGCAAGAAAACTTAAGATTTACCTTAATAATACTAAGTAGATAATTTTATAATTTTGAAAAGTTTTGTTAATAAATTATAATAATTACCTAATGTATTTGTTAATTAACAATAATTAACTTTTTAATAAGTAATTCAACTTTAATTTTTTTAAAAATAACTTTAATATCTTAATTAACTCTTTTCACGTTTTTAACTATTCTATTTTTTTCTTTACTACGCAGGTTCACACAGGAGTTGGAAAAACATCCAAGTGCATTTAACTAACTCATCGAAAGTTAGTTACAAGGGAAAAGCTAGTGAGACGTGTGGTTCGTGAAAAAGTGCACCTGTGCGGTGCATAGGTGAAGGACTTAGGAAGTTAGTAGAAGTGAGCGGTGACGAGCAGCAAAAGACAGCATGATACTTAAGCAGAGAAATTAGTAGATTTGAGGGGGGGACAAGTATTCACACATTAAGTGAACGCTTAGAGATCTGAGAGCTTCTCTCTCATCAGGAGCATAGGGAGTCTGGAGGGCGAATCTGGAACCTCTTCCTGGAGCTGGAGGAGCTTAGGAGCATAGTATCTTCAGGGAGTTTGGTTTCCCTTGTTTTTGAATTCTTACACTCTATTTAGCATGTCTTCAATTACTATTTTGATAATATACATGTTTTATAGCTAAATCATATAGTTCAGGGATGAATTGAAGTTCTACTAGTTATTTTTAATTCTCCTTTCACTTAATCATTTCAATGAATTCAGTAACGATCGACGAGACCGATATCGAGTTCATCCAATTACTTGTACCACTAGAACATAATCACAAGATTTCACAGTTAGTTGGTGAGACTGCTTATGGAAACACTTTTCAAAATATAATAGATTCAAAAGACTTCAAGACTTACGGTGAGTTTTCCTTGCTGTTAATTTTCAAATAGTTCACAGTTGATTAATTTTGGAGTGGAAAAATCATAAATTGGTTGACTTGTGTGACTTAACTCCTGGAGAGGGAGGTGAGTCATACTCTTTACAGTGGTACTCTGCAACAACCTATAAGTGAATTGAAACAACTTCAAAATCAATAGAATGGAGATTACTCCTCGAGCATTTTAATAGATTTTCTTTTTATCAGTGTTCAAAATCTCTGTTCTTCCATGTTTTCTACTGTATCTATCCTAAATATAGTTTAAATACATGTTTTCAATACTCTATTGCTTCATTACTTATAAAAAATATATATAAAGTGAATAAATAGAAAAATCACTGCACTACTAAAAACATTGGAGTTTACCATGTTTTTTTAGAATAATAGTGGCCAAATTAACCTTCCCTGTGGGTTCGAACCTTCTTTCCATGTATACATTAGTTAGTAAGAATATAAATTTTAAACATTGACCGACTTCAACGACAGTTCAGGTCAAGCGTCAATGGTTTAGGGCGGCTGACGACCATGCCCGAGAAGACTTCACGCCTGTCAATGTTGACTGCCTGTATAACCACCTAAACAACATGGATGGGAAGACAATGAATCTAGAGACGTCCCCACCTCTATACTAGAAAATATTTAAGGTATCCTTGAGGAACACGAGTAAGGGATGGTCTGAGGAGTGGAACCTACGATAGGGCGACAACTTCATGGATCACTGGGCCTAGGCCTACTGGGTAGGTTCCTCGTGTGAGGAGTTCAGGGCAGAGATGAGAAGAGTGGGTCTGTATTAGGCAGCTTGGGCCTCCCAATTACACATTTACCAATCGATGTAGCTGATGTCAGAATTGTTGAGCAGGTGTTCATCGAGGACCAATACCTTACACTTGCACCACGGGGAGGTTGGCATTAGCTTGTGGAATGTGCACCAGATCACAGGGTCCCAATATTGGGGGAGATGCACGATTAATTCCTCCCTGTTATGGGCACATGGGAGGATCCATAGTAGATTCCACCGCTGGAGATGGTGTTGATGAGGATGGTGCCTGAAGAGGAAAATGAAGTAGTGAGGGATATCCATTTCAGGTGGTGGTTCAAGCAATTTCAGAATTTTCTGAAAGAGAGGCATTTTCCAGTGAGCCCTCAAACTTCCCTGAGCAGCATCTGATAGTCAGGCTGGCATCATTCATCGTGGCTCTCATCTGTGGATGGTTCCTTCCAGTGAGGGATAAAAACATGGGTGTGTGACCAAGAAAATTCATCATGGTGTCCATGTTGGCAACAAGATGGCGATTCAACCTCAGGATCCCGATGATCTCCAAGCTATACAAGATGTTGTGGAAATATATGAGGGGAAGAGGCTGTAGAGGATATGCAGTCCATTCCTCCTCTTGTATGGGTGGATGGTGGCGCATGTTAGGGAGGTTTATGAATATCTGAACCCCATCTCGTCTCTAGGATCGAACTTCCGCCCATCAATCCTGAATGTCGCGGTAAGCTTTCCGGTCATGCTAATCACACTGTTGGTACTGAACCAGGTGTTGAAGGTGGAGGAATTCAACCTTCACCCATTTATTTTTCCAACGGGTTCTTTTACCGATGACTTCCAAGGAACATAAGATCACTGGTCCTATCTCCTGGCTTTTTGAGGTGGAGTGCTGGTGTAAAAGATGGACCATGAGCCCCTTTGTGAGGCGTACACCCCGCACGGATTTTCCAGGACATTTCGGTGTCTGTAGAGACTAAACCTGCATGTCTATCTAGGGGTGCTCCACAAGGAACACCCATGTGTGATGAGGCAGATGTGGATCAGGTTCACATGGGAAGACGGTAAGATGTGGAACAAGTTTCCTCCACCTACTGTTGTTTTCGGGCTGGTAAAGAAGTATTCCCAAAGATGGGAGGCGGCCTGCCTGGGGAGAAGCTGAAGTATCCAAACATTCGGGACACTGATGGTAAGCCTTCCCAACCTTGGGGTTGGGGCCAAAAGGCGGCAAGGGCATCCCGCAGTGGCGGGGTTTCTGTTGCGATGAGGCACGCACATATTGAGGGGGCATTAGTGGCAGTGGATCCAGCAGTAGTAGTGGACCCAGTGGTCCCATAAGAACAGTGTTATCTAGAGGGGGGGCCACCGAGAGGATTCTTTAGGATATCCACCCAGGCTCCAGGGAAGCGGTTGTTCCATATAAACATGTCGGAGAATGCTGTATTCCTAGAGGCATGGGCCATCTTGGAAGTCAAATGGAATTTCCTCGGCCCGTTTGAGATGTGGCAACACTTGAACCATCTCGAGATGGATTTTTTAGGGATTTTCCCTATCATGGCCGACTTTGTGGTGTCCCAGGTGGAGTCAGAGAAATACCTGGCAGAGCTGGAGGACTTTGTGCATTCCCAGGGTGCCCCGCGTCTAATGACATACCGTGTCAAGGTGCTGTTGAATTGTATGGTCCCTCCGCAGTTGTCGGTCACTGAATTGAGAGAGTTCTTCCCTCTTCTAGAAGAATCAGAAGATTCCTCCTAGGGGGACGAGGCCGGTAGAGGGATCCCGATGGGGGAGGGAAATGTTGGCAATCAAGACCCGGATCTTGAAGATTTAGCATAGGCCCTCAAGGTAAAATCCCAAGCCCCTTCCTCAAGGTCTTCTTCCAGGCCTTTCTGTACCCCTTACTAATATTTGAACTATGAAGGAGGGTCTCATACACAGAACCTGTTCTCGCCCCTCAACAGATGCAGATGCAGGACCTTCAGGATCTACACCTGCAGCTTCATTGATTATCGCATCTGGCAGGACCAAGACACCTGAGGTGGATTCTTCGGAGCTTTCATACCTTCTGACAATATACGGGGGGCCACGCCTCGGGGTTCCAACAATTTCAACCCATGAATGAGACTAAGAATTCGATCTCTATAAGTCTCCTCTACCAAATTCATTATTGTCACCCATTGACTATGTAAACTGACGTCCAAGCCCCTTTTTGGTGTGCACAGTACTTCAAATGGTGTGTTCTGCCTTGGTGAGGTTGGTCGGGGATTCTGGCGGCATCTTTCCCAGAGGAATGTCAGTGATCGTGGAAGCGGATATCCAGACCGACCAAGATGTGGTGCTCCCAATCACCGTTGGGACCATAGATTCCTAGATCATTGAGGTGGGGTTCGATGTTGAGGATCAGTCAAACAGTCTGAGTCGTGCCATACCTGATCAAATGCCATATGTGGACCCTGCTGATGAGTTCCTAGGGGCATTCCACACATATCATCCTACCAACCATGCAGATTGGGACGAGATGACCTATGATGGAGAGGATAGCAAAATAGTCCATCGTCGATCATGAAATCTTATCAAGTGCTTCATTGATGACACCCCCCAAATACAAGGGCTGGATGAAATGGATAGAATTCACTCGTGACTGAGTGAACTCTGTGCAGAGGGAGTGGATGCCCGACATCCCCATATACTCGTCTGAGATCTTATGATGGAGAATATTCGAGAGTATGAATGTGGCCTTGGTGTGGGCTGGCAGCATAGGAAATTAGTGAACATCAAGAGGCTCCAGGAGGATGAAAATGAGGTCCAGAGGCTGCAGAGTCAGGTGGATGAGCACTCAACCTCCCCCAATGCACAATATGATCTAGTATTGCGATTAAAGGCCCAACTGGAAGAGGCCTAAGAGGTCATGAAGCGAGCCTCTGAAGAAATGAACGTCATCTAGACCAGTGTGGAGCTGGCCCAGATTGTGGTTGACGAGATGTGCCCCATCGCTGTTGAGGAGGAGCAGGAGCGAAACAGGCGGCATCTAATCCTGGACGCCACTAGCCAGAGGGTGGCAGAGCTAAAATTCTCTTTTGACGGGGTCAACCCATCCATGGGAGGGGTTGATACTAGGGTGATGTAATGCATGTAACCTCTGAACTTACATTCACGCTTGGATATTTTATGTTAACTGTATGCATGAGTTCTGTTATTTGTGTTGGCTTGTTGCACTCTTGTGACATTCGTGGAGTATCCAACGATCATTCCCTAATCTCACATGGGTCATACCTGATGTGAGAAACAAGGGATGACCACCTTATTACTCCATTCAAATGTGGGAGTTTAAACCAAGCTTCAGGTATCCTAGGGTTTGAATAGTTGATCTGAATTCCTATGAGAAAAGGGGAGAGGCTCGACTGGAGGAGTACGTGGTGCGGTAGCTATAAACCCAATGAATGAAAAGGTTAGGATGGACCTAAAGCAAAGTGTATGAGCGGTCCTACATATCCCATGTGGAGGGGAATCAAGCCACACATAGTTCTAAGGAGTGGCATGGTAAGGTACCAGTGTCAGAGATAAAAAGGTCGCGCGAGTCTATCCCTTGCACCAAAAGTAGCGGAATTTGATGGGTCTTATTTTTTCCTTTAGGGTGAATGGATTTTTATGAAGCAATGGACCTAGAGTAGAAAGCCCAGGCATCACCACAATAATCAAGCCATATACTGTAACTGACAAATGGTATGGTAGATGACTGATACCAAACATGATGTCCCCTCGAGCGAGGACATTACAATGCAGTGCTATTTTTCTTCATGCGGCCAGAATGATAATGTGACAGTTTAGGGTCATGTGATGGGACCAGGTCATGCACTTTTAATGTAGTTCATGATATATGAAATAGTTTAGAGTCATGTGGGACTAGGCATCATAGTTTAAACACATATAGATCGGAAATATACAGAAGAGATGAGGTTTCAGAGGGGATGCACATGGTGTGATAAAGCATACCTAGCGTGAATTAGGACAAGGTCCACACCATACCGTGCATGATTCCAAGGAGGAAACCTCGGGCTGAGGGGCCAGGAAAAGTTAGAGGATAAGGGGCAGAAGAAACTAGCTCCTAGTTGACCTCGACCCAAAGATGAGATGTCTGGGTGTTCCTACGTATCCCATGAGGATGGGAATCAAGCTACACATAGTTCTAGAAGTTTTCTTTTAAGGTTTTACGGGACAAAAAACAGTTTAATGTCATGTGAGATAGGAATTAGGGGGCTAACTTCTAAAAGGGGCGTACATGGTGACGCTGACACAAACCCGACGTGAATGAGGACATAATCCCATACCATGCCATGTGGTACCATAAGAGTTGGGTCCTAGAAGGCAGAACAAAAGAGATCAATTAGTGGAAATCAAGCTGGACCCAAGGATGAGATGTCTAGGCATTCCTATGTATCCCATGGGAATGGGAATCATGTCGTACATAGTTCTGAAAGAGATCTTAGTTTAAGGTCATAGATCTCGGACCAGAGAGAAGAGAAACTCTTCCAAATAGGCGCAGACCTTGATCAAATCCCTAATCCCATGTGTGTCAAGCTCAGTGTGGGAAACAGGGGCAGAAGATGTTTTGTCAATACATGGAATGTATGTATGGGTGTAATCGGTGAGTAGCCCTGAAGAATTCCTTCCCATGGTTTTTTCCTCCTACCGTGAAAATGCACACTGAGGTATAGTACCAAGAGTGTTGAAATTCTACTTTAGACATGATGAAGTGGAGAATGATGTGAATCATGTGACTGATATTTTGGTCTTAATAGGGTTGGTGTGATGATGGAGGATAACTATTGACTGTGTTTGAAACATAGTATCCATATCGTGTGACCTAAAATGGGAACAACAAATGAGCATCAATCGTTGACTGTATTCGTAATGTGGGACTTGTATCAAATTTTTGTTCGAAAACCTCAAGGGCGTTGGCCCGTAATGGGAGGAGGGCCCTTGGGCCGAGAATCCATGCCATTTGGGGGTCCCTTAAGATGTTAAAGGTGATGAAATCCCTAATAATGGGGATCATGAATCCTGGAAAATGGGTGAAAGCATGTCCAGGTAGAATCCAACAATCTAGGTGCTGAACTAGAGTACTCTTGGAGAAATTGGCGAATCACCGAAGAGGATCGAGGAGATCAACTTGAAAGAGGATGATTTGAAAGGATGAGTATATAATAAGGGGATAGATAACTCTTAGGAGAATGAGGCACATGGCGTGGTTGTTACAAACCCAACGTGAATGAGGGTGTAAACCCATACCACACCATATACCCCTTTCCCTAGGGAAATGCTGGCCAAGGGGCAAAGATGAGGCTGGACCAAAAGACTAGATGTTCGGGTGGTCCTACGTATCCCATAAGGATGGTAATCAAGCCACAAGTAGTTCTTGAAGATATGAAGATAGGGGTAGGATACCCTAATAAGGGAGGTGTATGACAAAACGAGTAACCCGACGTGAATGAGGACATAATCCCATACCACACCGTACGATCCAATGTGAGAACTTGGCCCATGGGACTGGGATTGGGGCACATACATAAATTTTGCAGCCAGATTGTGGTTCTAATGTCTTATAGTATAGACGATAGTGATCTTAGTTTTAGTTCATAGAGCTCTGACTATAGACACTTCATTTAAAAGCGGTAGTGATGACAGAGGATAACCGTGGACCAGATTCACAATAGAGCATCCATCCTTGCATGATCGGAGCTCGGGGAAAACAATTGAGTGTCAACCATTGACCGTATTTGGAACGTAGAACTTGTATCAATTTTTTTTCATGAAATCCTCAAGGACGTTGAACCGAGATGGTAGGAGAGCCCTTGGGCCGAGCATCCATGCCATTCGGAGGTCCTTTTGGTCATAGAAGAACAGAAACCCAAATGATGGGGCCCGTGAAGCATGGCTAGGAATGTGCTTGTAGATGGGGTGTTATTGAAGAAGGAACACCTCATGGGGATGTGTGTGGCACGTACAGATAGCCCGACATGAATAACGATGCGAGTCCATACCACATCATGCAATCCCTAACAATAACATGAGCCGAGGGGCCGAAAGGGTCAAGGGACCTGAGATTGGGCGTCCCGGTCAGCCGTGGCTACATAACCTCTTATGCGGGTGCTGCCTCATCACAGTTCAAAGCCCACGTGAGCAATGCTCGGTGTGGGAAACAAGGACTAGGACTTGGATCTCCCCATCATATAAGGGTCAGATGGCTGGCATCACCCGAGTGAGACCGCAACATGAAGATCTAGCGGGGCAGAACGAACCACTACACTCAATATTTGGGACCTATGGGAGTGGCGATAATGAAAAAGGATAGTTTTTGACCATGTTTGAAACACATCATCCATATCATGTGACCTGGAAAGGGAACAACAAATGAGTATCTCCCGTTGACCACATTTTCAACGCAGGGATCGTGTCAATTTGTTGTTCGAAATCCTCGAGGACGTTGGCCTGTAATGGTAGGAGGGCCCTTGGTCCGAGTATCCATTCCATTCGGGGGACCTTTTGGACATGAAAGATGATGGAGTCCCAAAAAAGGAGCGTGAGTGAAGCATAAGTGTGCCTGTGCATTTCAACGTCAAGCATGATGGTGAAAGAGCTGGAAGTCTTCGGGGAGTGGAACGCATGGAGGGGTTTTGATGAACTCAACATTAATTGAGGAAAAATCCTATACCACACCATATATCTTGACCTAAGGGGATATTCTAGATTTTTGGGCTCGACCGACAGACAAAATTTTCGGGCCTTCTTACGTATTCCATGAGGATGAGAATCAAGCCATACGTAGATCTTGAAGGCCATGCAGTTTAACGTCATGCAGTGAGGATGTAGGAGGATAGAAGAATGGGGAGGGGGCACATGGTGAGATAGTCGTAATCCTGACATGAGTGGGGCTAAATAATCCAACATTATACCATTCAAGTTCCCTCCGAGAGAACTAAGGGGGATAGTTGAAGAGAAGATTCTAGAGGCTGGACTCAGGACCGAGCATCAGAGCGTTCCTACGTATCCCATAAGGATGGGAATCAATCATTACATAGTTCTTGAAAATCCATACATTTTAACGTCTTGTAGGACGATGAACAATTTAACATCATGCAGGATGATGAGAATTTTTAATGTCATACGAGATGAATCAGTTTAGGGTTATGCAGGACCTGAAATTTTATGGTCATGCAGGACCAGCTAGCTTAGGCAAATTATTTCTTGAGAAAATTGGAATTGTTGGGAGGAGTTATACACTCACCATCCATGGTCACCAGTGAGTATACACCATTGGGGTAAACACTGTGAATTATGTAATGTCCTTCCCATTTGGGCTCCAACTTGGGTGGTTTCCTACCGGGTATCATTGGTGTCCTGAGGGCCAATACCAAATCACCTTGAAAGAAGGAACGGAGGTGAAATTTATTGTTGAAAGCTCTAGCTATCTTATTCTAATGTCTTTCTAGGTTGTGCGGGGCATGAGCCTATTTTCGTCGAGTGCTTCTAGCTCAGCCAGGTGGATTTCAGTTGCCTTATGTAGCGCCTACTGGTCATAGACCGTTGTGCGTAATGAAGGAAACTAAATCCCGATGGGCAGGACAACTTCTGTTCCATATACTAAGGAATATGGGGTCACCTGTGTGGAATTATGAGTCGTCGTCCGATAATCCCAGAGGGCGTTGGAGAGATTTTCCGACCAACTCTTCTTATTTTGACCAACAATTTTCTGTATAATGTTAGAGAGGGTCTTTTTGAACACCTCGATCTGTCCATTTTCTTATGCATGATAACGAGAGGTATGGTTTGAAAGGATGTTATACTTAGCATACAATTTCTTCAAATCAGCCTCTCGGAATTTGGTGTCGTTATCAGTGAGAACAACATGAGGGACTCTAAATCAGTAGATGATATTATAGCTCACAAAGTCAACGATAGAACGTGCCTTGACCTCCTTGAGCAGAACTACTTCTACCCACTTGGAAAAGAAATCTATAGCAGTTAGGATGAACTGACACGGACGAGCTATTGCTGGATGATATAGTCCCATGACATCCAGTCCACAGACTACAAAGGGCCAAGAGTACTTGGTAGTGTGGAGAGGCTCCAGTGGCCGATGCATTAAGTTAGCATGAATCTAGAACGCATGGAATATTTTGTCAAACTCGATACAATCATGGATCATGGAGGGCCAAAAATACCCCAGTCTCTGGATCTGGTGAGACAGCTTCGGCTAGGTCTGGTGGGAACCACAGGAACCGACATGAACCTCCTGCATGACATGATAAATCTTGACTCCTTGGATACAACGGAGGAGAACACCATCAAACACACACTTTTAGAGGATCTGATCAAGTCTAGGACCACTCTGGAGGGTAAACTGTAGCCCGCGGTGTCAGATTCACTCACGCTTGGCCTGATCTACCCAGAGATTACCATGTCGGGCATATTCAACAAAAGGCATCCTCCAATCGGAAGTCAATCCAATCACTGCATTCGGGGGAAGTAGGGGTCCTAACGTGGAGGCATCAGTGATAAGATGGCTTACCTGTGGGATGTAGTCATCATCTAGAGTGACGGGAGCAATGAATCTACGATGTGCCATGTGGATAATCTGGTCATCCTACTCGGGCTCTGCAAGTGATGCAGCAAGGCCGACCAAAGAATCAGCTCGACCATTCTCTGACCGAGGGACATGGGTAACCTCTTTCCAAGATGGGAACTGGGCCATTAGCTAGAGAGTGCACTCCAAAAATGGTATGATCTCTAGAATTCTAATGATATATTCACCATTGATTTACTTGATGACTAGTTTGGAGTCCCCTTTCACATGCAAATGGGGCACGTCGATCTTGAGAGCTAGCTCGAGGCTAGTTATGAGAGTCTGATACTCTTCTTCACTGTTGGTGCAGCCTTCTAACAACATGAATGAGTATGGAAGAATGGATTGTGCCAGGGTAATAAAGATGATACCCAGGCCTACCCTATTGAGCCTAGGGTCATTGAGCCTCCTTCAGGTGGGGCTTCGAGAAGCACCATCGAAGTGCATCTGCCAGTATGACATGGCTTGGTCCACTGAGAGGATCACCTCATTAGGGAAGTATAGGTCTAAAGACTGGTCTGTAGGGGCTGTATGGGGAACAAGGAAGTCTTCCAATGTTTGTCCCTTGATAGCCTTCTATGGCAGGAACTTGATGTTAAACTATTGGAGGATTACCGCCCACTGTTCTAGGAGGATTTTCAGCATGGGACGACTTAAGATGTAATTTAGTGGATCTACCCAGGATACTAGTTGTACCTCGTGGTGCTATAGGTAATGTCGCAACTTCTATATCATGAATACCAACGCAAGGCAGCTCTTTTCAATGGGGTAGTTTCTAGTCTCCGTATCAAGGAGAATGTAGCTAAGGAAGAAAAGGTTGTTCTATGTCCCCTCATTGTTCTTCTGGGAAAGAAGGGTGTTGAGATATCATTATAGGGAAGTCACATAAAGAACCAGAGGTTCTCTGGAGATAGGTGGCATTAAGACCGGAGGCTGGAGCAAATACTGCACTCGAACGTGGTCTGGCAGTCTTCGTCCCATTCATAAGCAGTGCCTTTCTTCATTAGCCAAGAAAAGGGCTTACACTTTCCAGCCAGATTCGCAATGAATCGAAATATGTAGGTTAAGTGGACTTGAAAACCTTGAATCTCTTGAATATTTCTCAGGGGAGGCATCTGGCTAATGGACTTGATCTTCTCTAGGTCGATCTTGATGCCCCTATATCTGACAACGAAGCCAAAAAAATTTCCGGAGGTGACCCCGAAGGCACACTTCAATGGGTTCATCTTCAGGTGACGGGAACAGAGGAAGCTGAACACTTTCTCAAGGTCTTTAAGATGGTCCCGACGCTGGAAAGATTTGACCACCAGATTGACCACATAGCATTTCACCAACATTCCATGGATCGACTTAAATATGCGATGCATAGCCTGCTGGTAGGTGGAACTTTCATTCTTTAAACCGAAGGGCATGACTTGGTAATATAAAGTACCTTTTGGTGCCCTGAAGGCTGTGAACTCCTTGTCCTCAGGGGACATTTGGATCTAGTTGTATCCAGAGTAACCATCCATGAAGGAGAGGGTTTGTAACTCATCTATATCATCAATCAACAATTCTATCATAGGAAGGGGAATGTCATCCTTCAGGCACTGACGGTTGAGATCCCGGAAATCAATGCAGACTCTGATCTGCCTGTTCATTTTTCTAACTGTCATAATGTTGGCTAGCCATTTGGGGTACTAGACTTCCTTAACAAAATTGGCTCTGATGAGCTTATCCACTTCCACCTCTACCATGGTGTCGTGAGAAGGGTGCATATTCCGGGGAGGCTACTTGAAACCGTGATGATTTGTCCGGAGACCAAGTTGTTGTACGACTACTTGAGGATCTTGTCCTTGCATCTCATCGTAGATCTAGGAGAATACATCACGATGTTGTTTTAGGAATTCTACATACCGCTGCTGCTCCTCGGGAGGCATGGAAGCACTGATCAATTTGGGTCTCGGATCTTCCTTGCCACCGAGGTTCACATATATCAGTTCATCAACCATGGCGGAGATTCCCTCCTCAAAGGCAGGGCGAGAATCCTCCTAATACTCTTCTTCACTTACAAAGGAGGGATCCCCAAAGGGAGAAGCTTACTATGGGTCAACAGCCCCCTGTGAGAGGCAGGTACCATCCTGAGCAGTAGTGAACATCACATCGGGAGATTCATGTGCTTCCGAAACCATAGCAACGAAGGCTGTCAATCTGATCTCATCTGGTATTCGGCCCAAGGGTCCACGCTTGAAGCTATAAAAGCAATAGTGGTGTGTCAGCTTGAGCCGGTTGATTCCAGCATGGAAAATCAAGCAGTTATGATGTATTTTCATTTCCATGGGGTGGAAATCATGATACCTTATGGGAGTATGGGGCTCAGGGATCACCAAGTATTGATTCGTATAAGAATATGAAGAGATCTCCCGATCTCGCTTGGACCTAAGAATATGCTCCCCCCTTGTACTAGAGACAACAAAACATTTCCACATATTAGGGGTTGTGGTCTCCAATCGATGGATCAGGAAGACGTAGGCATCATCCAGACCTACCCAGGGGTCAGTTGCAATCGCAACAGGTTCAACCTTACTAGCCTGAATCAGCTTTTCATTGCTCTTGTAATAGCCGGAATCCAGGTATAGGGCTTTACAAGAGGCAAAAGGAGATCTGTCACGTTGGATCATGCACACTCGACCATTGAGGGAGTAGTTGAAGCACTGGTCATATGATGAGAGAACTGCTACATGCAAGTGGGGCCATGGTCTTCCCATCAATGCATTGCACGTGGTGTCTTGGGAGACATCCATAAACTCGGTGCTGGAAACTAGGCCACCGAACTGGGTCTTCAAGCGGATCTTACCAACCAGTGTCTTTTCATTCCTATCATAACCATGTATTCTTTGGTCAGATGGACTTAGATCATCTTCAAACAATCCCATCTTCTGTAGTGTCCATAACGGGATAAGGAAAATCCTGGAGTCTGTGTCAACAAGACAGTGGTAAACCTTCACGCTATTGAATTGGCTGGTGATGTATAGTGGGAGAATGTGTCCTTGTATGGGAGAGACTTCATCTTCTCCATAGAATGAGATGATGGCCTGGCATTCAAAATTATTGATTGCCTCAGCGTGAAAGGCCTCTGCAGCTGCTACCTCCGTCTCAAACTATAGGGGACTTCATAAAGCCTCAGAGAGGGCCTCACACATATCTGATGACAGTTTAAGGGCCTCAAGGATGGATATACTTGCTGGAATACTGACAAGATTCTCAATAAAATCGTACTTCCATGCCAGGTGTGAACTTCTACTTGTACAAGGCCACTCTATGACAAGAGGCATGACGGGCCCTCCCAGCTGGACCAGCGGCTGACTGGTGCTGGCAATGTCCCGCTACTCAATATTCAAATCATGTGGAATACATGCCATACTGGGGATAGCTGACTGGGACTGGTCTGGGGGGGAGCGTGGTTGATCACAGCAAGGCCAAGGTGGCTCTTCTTGGTCCAATAGCACAAACGATGGTGGAGGTAGGCCTTATGACACTGGATGAGGAGGCTGCACGTTCTGTGCTCTACGCTGGGTCTACTGTTTGGTCTTAGTGGCATGCATGGCCTAGCTAGAAGTTCCAACTGATGTGCCTTGATGACCCATATGGTCGCGGCTCCACCGACGTTGGCGTCGGCTGGGGATGTTGTCACAACTAAAAAAATGGACTATTTACACAGTTCAAAATCATGGCAATAGGGCCCAAAACATTGACCATAAACTATGTCCATGGTTTTTTACAATCGTGGGTTCAATCGCCATGGAAGTAGGGTCTGAACCATGGCCACGATTTTAACCGTGGCAATAGGTGGCCTGTTTCGACAGTTTTGAAAACTGTGGCCATAGGTGTCTCTGTTGTCAACCATGGAAGTTGACCTTTGGACGTGGTTTTAAACATGGAAATGGGTGGCCTATTTCCATGGTTTTAACCATGGCTATAGCCCTAGAAAACCATGTAAATAGGTGTCCTATTACCACGGTCAAAATCGTGGCTATAACCCTTAAAAACTGTGGAAATAGCCTAAAAATATTGTGTGTTTAGCCAGATTTGATCCCAGCACCTTCCTTTCACGTTCCTATGACCTAACCACTACACCAACAATGCTTTTGTGTATATAAATATATAATATGTTATATATTATTAAAAACCATGATAGTATCCTAAAAACTGTGGCAATAGTTCTTCCTGCCATTTTTTTGGTGGGAGATTTTTTCGCCCGCGTAAGGGTGGGAGACCTATAGCCACGGTTTTCAAAACCATGGCTACAGTCCTTCAAAAAAGGCCTATTTCAATAGTTTTGAAAAACCTAGCTATAGGCCACATAACCGTGGCCATAGGTTTGGGCTATAGCCACAGTTTTAAAAACTATGGCTATAAGCCATGAAAAAAAGACTTATAGCCACAATTTTAAAATCATGTCTATAGGCCACATAACCATGTCTATAGCCACCTATAACCACAGTTTTAAAACCATGGATATAGGTTCGTGGATATAGCCTATTTTTATAGTAGTGTGGGGAGATCTTCCTGGCACTCCCCGTCGTCGGGAGTCATATAGGGGTTTACTAGCTCCATGGTGTTAACCAAACTGTACCCTTTATTGTCACTCGAATATTCATCCACTACTGGGTGGATTCTGAGAGGAATCTCTAGCTCTGGGGGCATGAAGTCGCCAAGATTATGGGACGACAATGGCATTGGTGGGGCATGTTGATTTCCCTTGCGTCGCCGATGCTTGCTCTTCCGGGAAGGGGATGGCTAAGATGACAATGCATAAGTAGTAGTTGTGGATTCTGAAGGCTTCGACTGATTCAATCATGCACGTACGATACCATGTGAAAGAGAAAGTGTTTTTCGAGCCATACAGTTTTCATACTTTTGGGACCCACGGTTAGAAAACTGTTGGCACTCACCTTTGCTGTCGCTATTGCTATCTGGACTTACAAAGACACATTCCACTTGTGTTGGGGCCGAGCCCAACCTGACTATGTTTTTATCGACCTGGTCTTGGAGCCAGTCTTTGAACACAAAGCACTGCTTGAGGGTGTGCCCCGGGATTCGGTGATAGGGGAAGTAGTTAGAGAGATCAGTGAGGTTCGCTTCTTCTGGCCTTCGGCACTCAGTAAAATGCAGAATCCCATGTTCCAAGGAACTTCAGAAATAGATGGGAACCTGATTCTCATTGAATGAGCAATTCTAGTTTCTTTTGTCTGGAAATGGATCCCATGGAGTCTGATTCTGACGAGGGGATAGAGGATCCTATCGAAGAGGCAGGGCCTGATTATCCCCTCTAGGAAGTAGCGACACATTACGCGGGGGTGCCTGCTGATTTTGAAGCGGCCACTGCTGGGCTGGAGGCAGTGCCTGTGGTGGAGGGCCTCTGCGAGGTTGCGAATTCAGCACCACTGGTAATAATTCAAGCTGTATAAAGGCCTCTATTTAGGCCACTGTAGTGGGCTTAGTTCTGATAACCCTCCTTTCTGGAATTGCAGGAGGTGAAGGACGTGTCTGGTTGGCCTATTGCAGGGCTTCTTCCAGGCACTGAGCCTTATTAGAGAAGTGTCAGAATCCTCCAGGGTAGTCTTGGGTGATCAGAGAGGGAACTGGTTCTGTCTTAACATTTCCCACACACATCGTCAGTAATTGCTCCTGAGTCAGTGTCATGTCAAGGGAGTATGTGAGCCCTTTCCACCATGTGATAAAGTCCACGAAACGCTCATCAGGCCTCTTTTTTCACTTGAAGAGGTCTGCGATACTTTTCTTCCAAGTGGTGGAGTTGAACTGGTACATAAATTGTCTGCAGAGATCCTCTTATCCCGCTATTGACTCGATATGGAGTTGGATATACCAGATGAATGCAGGACCTTGCAATGTCTATACAAAACATCATAGCCTGGAGGCTTCTTGCTGCACTGGATTCCCTAACATGGGCCCACAACTTGAAATGAAGTGGGACAGATACTTTGGGGGGTCACTCGTCCCATTAAAGGGGGAGATGGTGGGATTTCTGAAACCCGGGGGGTTCTGGCATATTATCCACCCACGCCAGATATGTCTTGCCATCAGGGCGGAGTACCACATGTCGTGTTTCCAATGCCTCGAGGTGGGCAATGAGTGCCTCCATTAGATCATCTGGGAATAGGTCCCGGTCATGACGGGGATCCCTAACCACGAGTTCATTGGCTGGTTCTTCAACATGATAATCAGGACTAGAGGCTCATGGAGCAGCTGGTGGGGTGGCCTGATGAGCAACTGGGGGAACCTGAGCTCAGTCCCGTGGGTTTTCATGTCGTTCAAGATGATTTGGTGATATGTTTCGCGCCCTCTTACCTTAAGTTCTGGCCTCTACCCTATCTGCATGGGTAGGATGTTCAGGGTCACCCAAAGGCAACTCACCGGGGGGTGTTGCATCTTCCCTTGCTATACTGGTCACGAATCCCCTTAATTTGGATGTTGTTCTATATCGTGTTTATCTAGGAGGTATTCGACCCAAAATTTCTATTCGGAAAGTTTTTGATGCAACCCGACCTTCTCAGGGTCCTCCTCCATCTTCTGTACTAAGGCGGATGGGTCGGAGTGTTTGGTGGCTTCGAGGTTCACTTTAACCTTACCAAAATTACGACTGAGAACTAATGCCTCGGTGGGCACAGGGAGACCTATTAGATTCCTCTACTGGCTAGTAAATCTTCCTGATGGATCCAGTATTGGTGGCACGACCTCGGGGGGTAATTCACCATCAGGAAGCTCCAGATATTTCTCCTCATTCAATTTGTTAGCCATGTTGATAGTGACCCTTCCTGGGGCATGTACTCAATATCACCTAGTGAGTCGGACTGTCATCGGATTGGACTGAAGAGGAGGGAATAATACTACCCCCAGCCATGGATTTGCATGTGGGGGGAATCCTCCTTAATAATCTTGCAGAGTACCTTGAAACACTGAACGCATTGCTGTTGGAGGGCCCTATGGCGGCCTGGTGACTTAGGGTGCTGGGCCATAGGGAGTGAAGCCAGGTTGACCAGATGACATTTCTTGCCAATGTCCTTAAAATGTGCTTGGCTTTTGGGATAAGACACTCACTGGTGATGAAGGTGGACGTGTGTCGCCCAGAGGGTTTGACAAAAACACTCAAACTTCTCTTGGGTAAGGGATTTTGGCATACAAAAATTCAGTGCGGCAACTGGCCAGAACATCTTGTGGAAGCAGTCCTCTATGAGGATATTCCATAATCTCCTGGGGTTGGATTTAGTTTTTGTCCCTTTATTGGCCCATTCATTGACCGGTGGGGGATGAATAACTGGAAACCGTATTGAGGTAGGCCACTGGGATGGCAGGCTGGCCAGTGGAGAATACAACGAACGGGTTGACAAGCCACCGAATCTCAGGCTGTCCTCTGAAGAGTGTAGTGACCTGGATGCTATGTTGTGGTTCGAAGGGCTAGGGACCAGGGTTTCCGACAGAACATCAGTGATCGTTGGTGGACTACAATGTGGCCCTTCCGCCATTACTCCCCGAAACAGCTCTCCTTAGTCTCTAGTCGAGGTGGAGGGTGCTTCTGGTGATAACGGTGGTGATTGCGTGGTGGGTCCCTAGGTAAATACTAGGTTTTCATCCTCCTAGATGTACGTATAGAGGGAGGTAGGGATCTGGTGGACCTCACATTCTGGTATTACAAGGCTGATGCGCCTCGTTCTTACCCCAACCCTTGACTCAGAGGAGCGAGGGGAGGGTTCCAGCGCTGAGTCGTACTCTGCTTTGGAGTCCGAGAAGCAGACTGGTTTGATCTCTATCTAGAACTTCCCAGAATTCCTCTTATGGTGGCGAAAACCTAACTTCCTACCCTTGGATGGCTATTCAGGACAGGGTAGATTTATAACACTAGAAGGTCCTTCGACCGTACTGGTGCTCGAGCATAGAGGGTTTCCGCCTGAGTAAGCCGGGGTGTGGGGAGCACCGGGATAGATATCAATGGGGACATTGGGAGGACCTCCATGAGTAGAGCTAGCGAGGGTAAAACCTATATTGGAACTGATAGGAGCATGGGGGTACCTCTATGATTTTTTCCCCTAGTGACATCAGTATGAGGAGGGTCCTCGTACTGGTCGAGCTGAACACGGGTAGGATGTCTGTACTGGGCACTGGTGAAGTGAAGCCATCCCTCACTCTTCTAATTTCTAGGGAGAGGAGAACCTTACCCAATTTCTACAAGGACATGGGGAGGGTCCCCATGTTGGAGTGTGACTGGATGTGCAATGTCCCCATACTAATGGTCTGTGGCAGGAGGAATGACTCCATATCCGGTGTAGTGGGCACAAGAGAGACTTCCGTACTGAGCATCATCGTTGTGGGGAGGACCCTCATTTAGATTGAAGGCGGAACATGGCGGACCTACATGCCGAGCCTAGAAGTAGGGAAGGGCCACGTTCTCCATGGTAGCAGTATGAGGAGGATCTCCGTACTAGGTGGAATCACTGCGGGTTAGTCCGCGGCGACCACTACCTGTGCCGACGACCAAGAGAGTCGACACAGCCTGCTTGTGGTGTAGTTGGGGCCTCGATCCAGGTCGGTTATATGAATGTCCATACTCTTCATACACAGGGAGTTGGTGATATGTGTCAGTGGTGGATCGGGCCGCAGTAGTTGCTGACATTGACGCCCCTTGGCAGACGTCCTCTTCGACTTGCGCCCGACACTGGCGTCAGGTTAGATGGACCAGAGATGGTGGTGTAGGTACATGTATTACCTGCTCCTCGGCTAGTATGACTAGGTGGCAGTGCTAACGCGACCTAGTGGGATCCCTTGCTAGAAGCCCCTAGAATGGGATCCTGGCTGGGCTGACCCGGATATCCTCTACCGAATCGGCACATGGCAGGGAGTTGTTGAGACATTCCGGGTGAGGCTCCTGAAACAGTTATATGTTGGAGTGGGTATCAGTGGCTCCCTAAGTGGCCCTTGGGGGTGGTGTTGACGATGAGGTGTAGATGCCTCTAAATCTAGGCGGGCCATATCAAGAGTCGAGATAATACCCTCCCCCTTGTACCAGTGTTTGAGGTCATTGATCACCCTTCGTTGGATGAACTCTGAGGGAGATATGGGGTGGGGGAGCCCAATGGTCATGGCCGTTGAGATCGTCACAGAAGAGGCGGAACTGCGCAGGACTACCGCGCTGGTACTGTCCATGCCCCTGCATCGGTGGGTAGGAGGTGATCGAGTACTAGGTGCAGCAACATTGTTCCGAAATGCAGGGATATTAACTCATCAATGCTGAAAGAAAAAGGGAATCAACCCAATTCCATTTTGTCTTCTATGACCAGTATGAGGGATCCACGCTGAATATGTTTCAAATTGGGATTTCTAATATTCTACAGTCCCATCTTCTGGTGAGTTTTACACCAGGACCACTATTTTCTTGGTGGGACCTAGCGCCGGATAGATGAATCTGGAGGCACACTAATCCAATGATGTCTCAAACACTACTAATCTCTATATTTAGGAGAAGATATTCACTTCAGGTTCACCATTTCTGTTTCCGACGCTTTCACCGGCACGCGCGCGTCCATCTTGTTTCAGGGATGGTGGTGCTGTTTGTTTCCCCATATTCTCTCTTTCCCAAGGTGGAAGAAATCTGTTCCTTATTCAGGGAAGTTTGATCCTTGATCAAAATAGGATGATGGGATGTTAGTTCTTCATTTCAGAGATTCCTCCTCAAAACTCGTAACCTTGTCTGGGTATCTCTTATAGATTTAAGAACTGGTTCGTGAAACTCCTCCCAGTTCCATATCTTCAAGGACACTGGTTAATTACTCTGCTTCTGTCGGGACATTCCAAAGGGTCTGGTCAGGGAAGCAAGCTTCGGTCGGAGGAGTAGTCACATTGGACATCACTGGCATATTTGGATTCTAGAACACTGGCGCGTCTGGGTTTCGTCCCCTTATTATATGTCTTCTCGAGGGCGCGGAAGCCCAAGGCATCCCACATTGAACAAGGAGAATTTAATTCCATAGACTTGTATCTGAGGTTCTCCTCAGCTTCCACTATTTAACACAGGGTATGTCATGAGTTTAACATCTAGCGAAAATGGGTCGGACTGATCGGAACACCGACTAGAGAGGATCAGGTGAGGCGACCCCCTGGAGGGAACACCGATGTTGGGGCTAACGCGTGTTTAGCTACCCAATTGTTGTTAAGGGGGGTGGGTAATGAGGTATCATGATCCCACCAGGATCTGGTGACCTGGATAAGAACCAAAGTGGATGAAGGATGGTTAAGTGAAGTGGGTAGGGAATGATATGGATTTGACTCGAGGAAGACAGTGATGATGGGATTGAGTCTCGAAGAGACTTCCTATATATCCTCGTGGCAGGGAATCAATGTCCACATAGTTCGGTGGTTCCAACGGTTTACCATTGGTTGAGGTTTCAGTGGATTACCACTAAATAGGGGCCACAACGGCTTACCACGGGATGGGGTCACAACAGCATACCACTGGATGAGGTTAATCCTCATGGAATATTCCTACGTACCCTACTTAGGAGATAGAGATCAAGACCACGTAGTTCCTGTGGGATGGGGGTCAGTGAATAGACATGAAGGAGGACCTAGGGTCTAGTGGTTGTTGGGACTAAACCTCAGGGAGGTTGTAGAGACCCCAAACATGACATACATGTACATTACATTACTTTTGCAGAATACTTAATACATAACAAAAACCAACACTCAAGGATCGTAATGGTTTAATGTCTTTGGAAACTCAGAAAAAAATCTTTTAATCGTTGTGAAAGATCTTCAACATCTCCCATAAAGATCTTCCCCTTTGGTTTTCTTACCTAAAACTTTTCTTTATATCCTGGGGAAAAGAAAACATATAAAGGGTGAGCTCAAATGATCATTAAGGGTAATCCTGGAGAGAATAAAACAAACCATATACATTTGAACTTAAAAACATGAACATAATGTTTAAACATCAAAATCATGAGCAATGACATAAAACATAGCAGTAAATAAGGCATAGATCATAATGGAACATCAATAATCATAAAATAGCATGGGAATAAATCATGTAATTGTGGAAAACCATTAAGCACATGATATGATTTCCATAGTAGCCAAGGCATTGCTACTGAGACCATCTTAGTGGACAAAGTCCCTTTCTGAATTGAGTTCACTCCTCGTTCCAGTCCTAAAATACTGAACCGGATTAACTTACTGTTCTAGCCATGTCTATCTCATGAGATATAAATCTTTACCCAATGAATTGGAGGGAGATATAGGTCCCACCCATCTCATAATGAAATCATGCTTACTTTTGCCATAAAACAAACATAAATCATTCATCATAACCCAAAGAATAAAATGGGTTTCATAAACATCATCCCATCATAACATAATCAATATAAAATAAATGGATATAATTTCATTATAATAATAATCAAACCATTTAAATAATAAAGACATTATACTTTAAACATAAACATACTGAATAATGTCATCTTAGATGGAAAATAATATTGATAAAACACTTGAAATGAATTCTTAAGGAAAATATCTTTTCTTCTTCAAAATCATTTTATTTTCACAAAATGCCATGCAATTTTAAAAGAAAAGGATTTTTTTTAAAATAGTCATGAAATCTTGTAGAGTATGTTTTATTAATAAAAGTCATTATGAAACCGTAAAAATCTGTTCATGCCGTAAAAGTTAAAAAAACATTATCCTTGTACTTTTGTCAGAAAATTCAAAAAGTACCTCGTATGGTAAACAAAAGAAAGATTCCTTCCATACGATGTGGTAAAAGTAAAAAAAAGGTAAAAATGACTTTAGACATACATGGAAGAAAATTAAACATTTTATGAAAACATTTTGAGAACATATGTACAAGGATAATAAACATATCCCCAGTAAATACTTACGAATAAACAATCTTGGTTAAGAATTAGATTAGAATAATTATCCCTTACATTAAGTCTGATATGCTTCATACGTATCAAAACCTCCTGTATAATGATTTAAATAATGTCATTGACTTATTACAGAATCATATTCATTGTTATGATATCATATATGGTTCACTTATGACTTTATATTACCCGTTCTTTTGTAAATTCCATGTTAAAGCAGTGTTTTGGGTAAAATCGTTTTATTTATTGTACGTGTTTAGACTTGTTGTTCTTGATATTATTATTAATTATATCATGATTTAATAAATTTTAGAATTTAAATCATGATTTATATATCATATATATTCAGTATATATATATATATAATAGATAGATAAATGAAATGAAATACACCGTTCATGGAGACGGTAGGTTGTAGATATGCATGAACACTATTTTCTTTTCCTTATTGAATTGAATGGAAGTAAGTAGATGACATATATATATAAATAAATCCAGTAGCTTTATCATGTCATATATTTCATTATTTTTCATTATATATACTTTATAATCATTCTTGAGTGGTTAACATGGAGAATGAATCTCATCGCATCGTGGAGACGGTAGTCCGTACGTACGCACGAGCGATGATATCATTCCCATAATTATTGAATTAAATTTAAGTGGATGATATAATATATCAGAATCAGTATGATGTTATAATAATCATATATAGTTATTCTTTACACCATTAAACCCATCCATGTAAGGTGGTGGTGTAAAAACTAATTACACCACGGCATGGAGACGGTATATCGTATGTACGCATGCACAGTGATTTCGTTTTCCGTAGGATGGATAGAAGGTTAAATAGGTCTATTTAATATTTATAATAACATATCAGTATATAAGTATTTCTGATTTTATTACTTTATAATGAAACAACTAAATAAGAGGATGTAGAATAAGAAAGAAACTTGAAAGAGTCGGTAGAAGAGATTACCACTTCCTCGACACACCTTCTTTAATAATCATCTTAGGGAACTAGAGATGGTCTTTTGAGAAGACCAGAACCTCTATGATGTAAATAGAGAGGTTGAGAAGAGTAATTGTCAGGGTTTTTCCGAGCTTTAAGGCTTAAAATGGTGTGAAGAGAAGAGGGAAGTGGTTCCCTTTTTATAATGCAGGAGAGGGTCACCTTAGGAAAACATAAAATATTATTTTATAATAAAGTCATATTCAGTTTTTAATAGCTCCAAATTTACTTATTCATAAGCTAAGGTGGGTATGGGTTTAAATCCTCTCAATCCATAGGTTTTAGAAAATTTTAGGTTACTATTTTATCCTTATCATTAAGATTTAACTCTAAGTTAAATAATTTAACTTTTAATGTGTCTTTTTTTTCTTACACTATATTGTTAATAAACTTACTATAACAAGCCAAACGAACCCCAAGTGGTTCATTATTAATATATATATCCTTATCTAAGTAATTTGGCAGAACCTTAGTTTTTTAGGAATAAAATAACAATTAATAATATAATATTTGTTTTAAAAACTATTTTATGTCAATTTTGACACTATTTGGTACTTGATTTTTGTGAAAATCATAACAGCATGATTAGTTCGAAAAAAAGTTATTTTAATCAATACTAACATGTCATATTAACCTATAAAATTAGTTTAATACATAAAAAGTTTCAAATTAAATTTATTTGGGTATTTATAATATCAATTATTTTAATATTTCATTATTTAGGTAATTACAGCATCACCATTGTGTCATAAATAAATTAAATTATCTAATGTCTAAAAATTATAAATAAAATACCATTAGGTAGGAAATATTTTTAGATTTATAATGAATATTTATAGACAATTTTATCTTGTTTATAACCCTATATTAAAAATGATTTAGTTATTAAACTTTGATTTTAACTATTATAACCCTTCTTTAAATAAATTAATAATAAATGTCCTAATCTAATCCAAGTGGACCTAAATGGTCATATTTTATTCCTCAGGTTGTTTCTGGTAGAATTACACTTATACAAAAGAATTATGACATGTGTTAGGGTAATAATAATATCATTTTTACCCTTAATTACCCTATTTACTTTTAAATGTGGTAAATAAAAGTAAAAAGTTACTATTCACCAAAAATTATTTTTATCTTATTGAACCACATTTTAGTCCTTTGTATTAACCGTGTCTCTTAGATTTTCAAAATTCCACTCACAGAAGCGGTAAAATTAAGTTTTATGTAAATTTTCAAACTCTCCTATGAGGTGGGTAAAAGATAGTGAAAAGTTCAATAAAATTTTTATATGTCTAAAATTATTATAAATTGACTCCAATGAATTAAATTGAACTTATATAGGTATTATTTATCAATTTTGACGTAAAATAAATTTAAATAAAATAAAAAATTGTTTATATAAAAAGTTGGTTATTTAAATAGTAATCCAGTGTTTTCACTATTCATCAAAAATTGAATGTTTTCAGAAAAGTACCAAAAAATCACCTTAGGCTAATTTTGATATTCCAAATCCAAAAATCAAGTCCATTTTGAAAAATAAAATTTGAGAAAGTAGGTATTACTATTCTTAACATCTAGTTTATATAATATTTTAATAACATATCGTTGTTTAGTGAAACTCGGTATTGCGTACAACATACGCTATCATGGAAGGTCGTGATTGCGTGTAATGCAAGCCAAGTACAAGTTGTGTGTCATGCAGGATTAATTTTTTGTTATTTATAATAGAATCCAACCATATTTCATTTATACATTCAATATACATATTTATATACACTCAAGGTTGCGTAGAATATCTTCTCTCAAACGAAATTGAAATTTTGTGTAACACGATCCATGAATAGTGTTACGTATACAGTAAGCTAATACGGTGTTGCATATATCGCACGATAATATTAGTGTAGAATACACCACAAGACATCAAATAAATTAAAAAGAATACTTCTCATAAAATCTCAGGGTGTTACATTCTACCCCCCTTAAAATGAATTTCGACCTCGAAATTCATTGGGGTTATAAATGGTTTACTACATGAATGTTTCTTTCATAGAAACCCACATCGTAAAAA
This sequence comes from Viscum album, assembly GCA_963277665.1. Taxonomy (NCBI): domain Eukaryota; kingdom Viridiplantae; phylum Streptophyta; class Magnoliopsida; order Santalales; family Viscaceae; genus Viscum; species Viscum album. The sequence goes on from OY728146.1 coordinate 508,715,621, forward strand.
GGAACACTAAAACTTAATTTTAAAAAGTGAAGTATGAAACATAATGGTTACCCAAATTAACTCATCACTAGTTTTCCACATAGGAGAACATAGGTGAAAATATGGATATGGAAGAGAAATCTAACCACCATGTTCTGATGGAGAGTGGTAGAGAACATGGCTATGAAAAATCCAAAAATCACAAAGCAATAAATTTGTGATGATCTAAGGTACCATATGATTCATCAGATATAAGGGCACTAGGACAACATTTTTGGTTTTCAAGATCATTTCCCTAAAGTTGAAGAATTTGAATTAGAAGAAATAATTACTTTATTTCGGTATAATCTCACCATTGTTCGTGCCTTGAACAATTTCTACTTCATCTCTTAATGAAATGAAGTTGAATTTTTCATTCTTGAGGTGTTAACAGATCATGTGATAGAATGACGGGTCATTCCATATGTCTCAATCAAAAGGTTATCAAAAGTTATCAAATTTACATCAGTACATCTATGGTGAGGTTAATCGTATATGATTCCAAAAATGGACTTATACTTCATCTATCATACCACTTAATAAAACTAGTTTCTACTAACAAGGGACTTCTTGTAGGCCAGTGGTAGGCAATAAAGTCCTGTTGCACTTCGGTTGTGGGTTTGATTCCCACAGCCTTGTTCGACGCGACGAGTTGTCCCTTTTCTAAAACAACATTATTATAACATTCCATTAATAATATCGAAAAAATTTATAGACATAAACAATACTAACTTATGTCCAACATAATCCATTCTAATCTTTAGGCTTATCCAAAATACTTTTGTCCAAGCTCATAGTATATAGAAAACAATTAATAGAAATGTCATCTACCAAGAATGTGAATACCATCATTTATCCCCCATATATCATACGATATATCTTGTTGGTCAAATTACAAACATGTGAATACCTTTATCATGTATTTTATTGAAAAATGAATACCCACTAAACCCTAGTGAAAACATGAATGTTGTCAAAAGTTAACTCTTTCCACATACCAAAATCCCAAAAATTCTATATACTCAAACCATAATATCAAATAGTCCTTATATCAATCATGAGCTCATGAATACTATCAAACAATTTATTTTCTCTTTATCCCTTCATTATGCACATATCATCTGCTTTCCAAAATATTTGAATCACTTTTCATGGTTACCGGTACCATATTCTTATAGAAAACCACAAGGGACCAATACAAAGATACTTCAATATACTATAAAAGTACCTCAACAACATTATTATTGAATTCCAATACATAATCCCTTCAATCGAACCTCTTCAATGATTGTCATGGAATGGGTCCTTCCTCTATTTAGAAGTAAATTCTTAGGTCAAGGCGTTGAGTTGGGTAATGCCCCTGTTCTCTACAGATAAGACATTGGACTCCATAACAGTTTGTCACTCTATAAACCTTTTCTCAACCTAGATATCATCTTCCCCTCCATTTGAGGTATTCCTCAAGGTTATTCTTCCCTTCTTTAGAAATCTCAATCTTCATTTCTCTATGCTCTTCACTATGAGAACATGCATAAAATTTCATATTCCTCTTATCTGATGACTTATGAATACAACTAAAGTTCACCTTGTTAATCATATATCGAGATGACTGATTCAGAATAATCACAATATCTTTCTCTCTAGGAGTTACATAATTTTTTTGATCATAATCACCAATTTTTCCATTGGGATCAATGTTAATTGAATTTCTTCTCGTTCCCTCCATTGACTAAGACTAGAAACCATAGTGTAAGAAACATTTAAAATAATGAGAAACCACATAATCATAAAAAGTAACTTATGGGATGTGTAACTTATAAAAAATTCTTTAATCCATGACACCTTAGGTTCACCCTAGGATATTCATGATCGTCAACATAATTGTAGGACTCTAACCTATATGTATACCTAACCTTAGGGACATCCCTAGACATACCTTAGAAATATCTCTAGGGATTTCACTAAAGTTTTCACATCCTAGTTTCCAAAGGTTAATTAAAACTTTTCTCTGATACAAACTGTAGAGACCCCAAACATTACATACAAGGACATTAAATTACTTTTTCAGAATAATTAATACATAATGAAAACCAACACTAAAGGATCGTAATGGTTTCGTGTCTTTGGAAACTCAAAACAAAATCTTCTAATCGTTGTGAAAGATCTTCAACATCTCCCATAAAGATCTTCCCCTTCGGTTTTCTTACCTAAAACTTTTCTTTATATCATGGGGAAAAGAAAACATATAAAGGGTGTGCTCAAATGCTCAGTAAGGGTAAGCATGGAGAGAATAAAACAAACCATATACATTTGAACTTAAAAACGTGAACATAACGTTTAAACATCAAAATCTTGAGAAATGACATAAATCATAGGAGTACGTAAGGCATAGATCATAATGTAACATAAATCATCATAAAATAGCATGGAAATAAATCATGTAATTGTGGAAAACCATTAAGCACATGATATGATTCCATAGTAGCCAAGGCATTGCTGTCGAGACCATCTTAATGGACAAAGTCCCTTTATGAATCGAGTTCACTCCTCGTTCCAGTCCTGAAATACTGAACTGGATTAACTTACCATTCTAGCCATGTCTATCTCATGAGATTTAAATATTTACCCAATGCATTGGATGGAGATATAGGTCCCACCCTTCTCATAATGAAATCATTCTTACTTGTGCCACAAAATAAACATAAATCATTCATCATAACCCAAAGAATAAAATGGGTCTCATAAAATCATCCCATCATAACATAATCCATATAAAAAAATGGATATCATTTAATCATAATAATAATCAAACCATTTAAATAATAAATACATTATACTTGAAACATAAACATACTGAATAATTTCATCTTAGATAGAAAATAGTTTTGATAAAACGCTTGAAATGAATTCTTAAGGAAAATATCCTTTCTTCTTCAAAATCATTTTCTTTTCACAAAATTCCATGAAATTTTAAAAGAAAAGGATTTTCATGAAAATAATAATGAAATTTTGTAGAGTATGTTTTATTAAGAAAAGGAATTATGAAACTGTAAAGATCTGTTCATGCCGTATAAGTTAAAAAAACATTATCCTTGTACTTTTGTCGGAAAAGTCAAAAAGTACCTCGTATGGTAAACAAAAGAAATATTCCTTCCATACGATGTGGTAAAAGTAAAAAAAGGTAAAAATGACTTTAGACATACATGGAAGAAATGTAAAAATTTTATGAAAACATTTTGAGTACATATGGACATGGATAATAAACATAACCCCAAAAAATACTTATGAATAATCAATCTCGGCTAAGAATGAGATTGGAATAATTATCCCTTACCTTAAGTCCGATATGTTTCGTACGTATCCGAACCTCCTGTAAAATGATTTAAATAATATCATTGACTTATTAAATAATCATATTCATTTTTATGATATCATATATTGTTTACTTATGACTTTATATTACCTGTTCTTTTGTAAATTCCATGTTAAAGCAGCATTTTGGGTAAAATCATTTTGTTTATCGTACGTGTTTGGACTTGTTGTTCTTGATATTATTATTACTTATATAATGATTTAATAACTTTAATAATGTAAATAATTATTTATATATCATATATATTCAGTATTTATATATATAATATATAGATAAATGAAATAAAATATACCGTTCATGGAGACGGTAGGCCGTACGTACGCATGAACGCTGTTTTATTTTCCTTATTGACTTGAATGGAAGTAAGTAGATGAAATATATATATAAATAAATAAATTAGCTTTATAATGTAATATATTTCATTATTATTCAGTATATATACTTTATAATCATTCTTGAGTGGTTAAAATGGATAATGAATGTCATCGCGTCGTGGAGACGGTATTCCATACGTACGCAGGAGCGATGATATCATTCCCATAAATATTAAATTGAATTGAATTGGATGATATAATATATCAGAATCAGTATTATTTTATAATAATAATATATATTTATTCTTTACACCATTAAACCCATCCATGTAAGGTGGTGGTGGAAAAACTGATTACACCACGGCGTGGAGATGGTATTCTGTACGTACGCACGCGCAGTGATTTCATTTTCCGTAGGATGGATAGATGGTGAAATAGGGTTGTTTCATATTTATAATAACTTATCAGTATATAAGTAACGCTGATGTTATTACTTTATAATGAAACAACTAAATAAGATGAAGTAGAAGAATAAAGAAACTTGAAAGAGTCGGTAGAAGAGATTACCTCTTCCTCGACACACCTCCTTTAAACTTATTATTAGGGAACTAGAGTTGGTCTTTGGAGAAGAAAAGAACCTCTATAATGTAACTATAGAGGTTGAGAAGAGGAATTAGTAGGGTTTGGCCGAGATTCAAGGCCCAAAAGGGTGTGAAGATAAGAGGGAAGGGGTGCCCTTTTTATAAGGGAGGAGAGGGGCACCTTAGGAAAACTTAAAATATTATTTTATAATAAAGTCATATTCGGTTTTTAATAGATAAAAATTGATTTATTTAGATTATAAGGTGGTTATGGGTTGAAATCATGTCATCCAATAGGTTTTAGACAAGTTTAGGTTACTATTTTATCCTTATTATTTTGATTTAACTCTAAGCTAAATAATGTAACTTTTAACGTGACTTTTTGTTTTCTTACACTATATGGTGAATAAACTTAATATAACAAGCCAAAAGAACCACAAGTGGTTCATTATTAATATATATATCCCTATAAAAGTCATTTGGCCGATCATTATATTTCTAGGAATAAAATAACAATTAATAATATAATATTTGTTTTAAAAACTATTTTATGTCAATTTTGACACTATTTGGTACTTGATTTTTTTTGAAAATCATAACAGCATGATTAATTCCAAAAAAGTGAATTAAATAAATACCAACATGTCATATTAACCTAGAAAATTAGTTTAATTCATAAAAAGTCTCAAATTACATTTATTTCGGTAATTATAATATAAATTATTTTAATGTTTCATTATTTAGGTAATTACTGCATCACCATTGTGTCATAAATAAATTAAATTATTTAGTGTCTAAAAATTATAAATAAAATACCATTATTTAGGAAATATTTTTATATTTCTAATTAATATTTATAGTTGAATTTATCTTGTGTATAACCCTATATTAAAAATGATTTAGTTATTAAACTTTGATTTTACTATTTTAACCCTTCTTTAAATAAATTAATAATAAATGTTTTAATCTAATAAAAGTGGACCTAAATGGTCTTATTTTATTCATAAGGTTGTTTTTGGCCGAATTACACTTAACCAATAGAATTAGGACATGTGTTAGGGTAATAATAATATCATGTTTACCCTTAATTACCCAATTTACTTTTAACTGTGGTAAATAAAAGTAAAAAGTTACTATTCAAAAATATTTATTTTTATCTTATTGAACCACATTTTAATCCTTGATATTAACCATGTCTCTCGGATTTTCAAAATTTCACTCACAGAAGGGGTAAAATTAAGTTTTATGTAAATTTTCAAACTCTCCTAGGGGGTGGGTAAAAGACGGTGAAAAGTTCAATAAAATTTTTATATGTCTAAAATTATTATAAAATGAATCCAATGAATTACATTGAACTTATATAGATATTATGTATCAATTTTGACCTTAAATAAATTTAAATAAAATAAATAATTATTTATATAAAGAGTAGTTTTTTAAAATAGTAACCCAGTGTTTTCATTATTTATCAAAAATTGAAAGTTTTCTGAAAAGTACCAAAAATTCACACTAGGCTAATTTCGATATTCCGAATCCAAAAAAAAATTCCATTTTGAAAAATAAAATTTCAAAAAGTGGGTATTACTATTCATAATGACTAGTTTATATAATATTTTAATAACATATGGCTGTTTAGTGATACTCGGTATTGTTTATAACTCACACTATCGTAGAAGGTCGCAATTGCGTTTAATGCAAGTCAAGTCAAGGTTGCGTGTAGTGAAAGATTCCTTTGTTGTTATGTATAATAGAATCCAACCATATTTTATTTATACATCGAATATATATATATATACACTCAATGTTGCGTAGAATAACATCTATCAAACGAAATTGAAATTTTGTGTAACACGATCCAAGAATAGTGTTGCGTATACTGCATGCTAATACAATGTTGCGTATAGAGCATGATAATCTTAGTGTATCATACACCACAAGACATCAAATAAATTAAAAAAAATACTTCTCATAAAATCTCTTGGTGTTACATTCTACCCCCCTTAAAATGAATTTCTCCCTCGAAATTCGTCGGGGTTATAAATGGTTTACTACTTGAAAGTTTTTTTCATAGAAACCCACATCGTAAATAGGAACACTAAAACTTAATTTTAAAAAGTGAAGTATGAAACATAACGGTTACCCAAATTAACTCATCACTGGGTTTCCACATAAGAGAACATAGGTGAAAATATGGATATGGAAGAGAAATCTAACCATCATGTTATGATGGCGAGTGCTAGAGAACATGACTATGAAAAAGCCAATAATCACAAATAAATAATTTTTTAATGATCTAAGGTACCATCTGATTAATCAGATATAAGGGCACTAGGACAACATTGTTGGTTTTCAAGATCATTTCCCTAAAGATGATGAATTTTAATTAGAAGAAATACTTACTTTATTTTGGTATAATCTCACCGTTGTTCGTGCCTTGAACAATTTCCACATCATCTCTTAAAGAAATGAAGTTGAATTTTTCATTCGTGAGGTGTTAGAAGATCATGTGATAGAATGATGTGTCATTCCATATGTTTCAAACAAAAGGTTAGCAAAAGTTATTAAATATACATAAGTCCATCTATGGTGAGGTTAATTGTATATGATTCCAAAAATGGACTTACACTTCATCTATCATACCGCTTAAGAAAACTAGTTTCTACCAACCAGGGACTTCTTATAGGCTAGTGGTAGGTGATAAACGCTTGTCGCACTTTTTTTGTGGGTTTGATTCCCACAACCATGTCTGACGCGACGAGTTTTTGCAAGTCATATGGGTTGTCCTTTTTCTAAAACTACATTATTATAACATTCCATCTATAATATCGAAAAAATTTATAGCCTTAAACAATACTAACTTATATCCAACATAATTCATTCCAATATTTAGGCTTATCCAAAATACTTCTGTCCAAGCTCATAGTATAAAGAAAACAATTTCTAGAAATGTCATCTACCAAGCATGTGAATACCATTTTTATCCCCCATATATCATACGATATATCTTGTTGGTAAAATTACAAACATGTGATTACCTTAATCATGTATTTTCTTGAAAAATTAATACCCATTAAACCTTAGTGAAAACATTAAAGTTGTCAAAAGTTAACTCTTTCCACATACCAAAATCCCAAAAATTCTATATACTCAAAACATAATATCACATAGTCCTTATATCAGTCATGAGATTATGAATACTATCAAATAATTTATTTTCTCCTTGTCCCTTCATTAGGAACATATCATCTACTTTCCAAAATATTTGAATCACTTTTCATGGTTACTGGTACCATATTCTTATAGAAAACCACAAGGGACAAATACATAGATATTTCAATATTATATAAAAGAACCTCAACAACATTATTATTGAATTCCAATACATAATCCCTTCATTACATCCTCTTCAATGATTTGAATGGAATAGGTCCTTCCTCGATTTAGAAGTAAATTCTTAGGTCATGGCGTTGAGTTGAGTAATGCCCCTATTCTCCGTAGATAAGACATTGGACTCCATAATATTCTGTCACTCTATGAACCTTTTCTCCGCATAGATAACATCTTCCCCTCCATTGGAGTTATTCCTCAAGGTTTTTCTTCCCTTCTTTATAAATCTCAATCTTCCTTTCTCTATTCTCCTCACTATGAGAACATGCATAAAATTCCATCTTCCTCTTATCTGATGACTTAAGAATACAACTAAAGTTCACCTTGTTAATCATATATCGAGATGACTGATTCGACATAATCACAATATCTTTCTCTCTAGGAGTTACATAATTTCGTTGATCATAGTCACCAATTTGTCCATTGTGATCAATGTTAACTGAATTCCTTCTCATTACCTCCATTGACTAAGACCAGAATCTATAGTGTAAGAAACATTGAAAATAACGAGGAACCACATGATCATAAAAAGTCACTTATGGGATGTGTAACTTATAAAAAAATTTTAATCCATGACACATTAGTTTCACCCTAGGATATTCATGATCGTCAACATAATTCTAGGACTCTAACCTATACGTATACTTATCCTTAGGGACATCCCTAGACATACCTTATAAATATCTCTAGGGATTTCACTAAAGTTTTTGCATCCTAGTTTCCAAAGGTTAACTAAACCTTTCCTCTAATACCAACTGTAGAGACCCCAAACTTTACATACATGGACATTACATTACTTTTGTGGAATACTTAATACATAACAAAAACCAACATTCAAGGATCGTAATGGTTTCGTGTCTTTGGAAACTCAGAACAAAATCTTCTAATCGTTGTGAAAGATCTTCAACATCTCCCATAAAGATCTTACCCTTTGGTTTTATTACCTAAAACTTTTCTTTATATCCTTTGGAAAAGAAAACATATAAAGGTTGAGATAAACTTATCAGTAAGGGTAAGCATGGAGAGAATAAAACAAACCATATACATTTGAACTTAAAAACATGAACATAATGTTTAAACATTAAAATATTGAGCAATGACATAAAACATAGTAGTACGTAAGGCATAGATCATAACTGAACATCAATAATCATAAAATATCATGTGAATAAATAATTTAATTGTGGAAAACCATTAATAACATGATATGATTTCCATAGTAGCCAAGGCATTGCTGCTGAGACCATCTTAGTGGACAAAGTCCCTTTCTGAATCGAGTTCACTCCTCATTCCAGTCCTAAAATGCTGAACCAGATTAACTTACCATTCCAGCCATGTGTATCTCATCAGATATAAATCTTTACCCAATGCATTGGATGGAGATATAGGTCTCACCCATATCATAATGAAATCATTCTTACTTGTGCCACAAAATAAACATAAATCATTCATCATAACCCAAAGAATAAAATGGGTTTTATAAACATCATCCCATCATAACATAATCCATATAAAAAAATGGATATCATTTCATCATAATAATAATCAAAACATTTAAATAATAAATACATTATACTTGAAACATAAACATACTGAATAATGTCATCTTAGATAGAATATAGTTTTGATAAAACACTTGAAATGAATTCTTAAGGAAAATATCCTTTCTTCTTCAAAATCATTTTCTTTTCACAAAATTCCATGCAATTTTAAAAGAAAAGGATTTTGTTTAAAATAGTTATGAAATATTGTAGATTATGTTTTATTAAGAAAATGTGTTATGAAATTGTAAAAATCTGTTCATACTGTATAAGTTAAAAAATATATTTTCCTTGTACTTTTGTCGGAAAAGTCTAAAAGTACCTCATATGATAAACAAAATAAAGATTCCATCCTTATGATGTGGTAAAAGTAAAAAAAAGGGTAAAAATGACTTTATTCATACATGGAAGAAAAGTAAACATTTTATGAATACATTATGAGAAAATATGGACATGGATAATAAACATAACCCCAGTAAATACTTACGAATAAACAATCTCGGCTAAGAATGAGATTGGAATAATTATCCCTTACCTTAAGTCTGATATGCTTCGTACGTATCCGAACCTCCTGTATAATGATGTAAATAATGTCATTGACTTATTAAATAATCTTATTCATTGTTATGATATCATATATGGTTCACTTATGACTTTATATTACCCATTCTTTTGTAAATTCAATGTTAAAGCAATGTTTTGGGTAAAATCATTTTATATATCGTACGTGTTTGGACTTGTTGTTCTTGATATTATCATTACTTATATCATTTTTTAATAAATTTTAGAATTTAAATAATGATTTATATATCATATATATTCAGTATATATATATACATATAATATATAGATAAATGAAATGAAATACACTGTTCATGGTGACGGTAGGTCGTACGTACGCATGAACGTTGTTTTCTTTTCGTTATTGACTTGAATGCAAATAAGTAGATGAAATATATATATAAATAAATCCAGTAGCTCTATCATGTCATATATTTCATTATTATTTATTATATATACTTTATAATCATTCTTGAGTGGTTAACATGGAGAATGAATCTCATCGCGTCGTGGAGATGGTAGTCCATACGTACGCACGAGCGATGATATTGTTGCCATAATTATTGAATTGAATTTTAGTGGATGATATAATATATTAGAATCCGTATGATGTTATAATAATCATATATAGTTATTCTTTACACCATTAAACCCATCCAAGTAATGTGGTGGTGGAAAAACAGATTACACCACGACGTGGAGACAGTATTTCGTACGTACGCACGCGCGATGATTTCATTTTCCATAGGATGGGTAGAAGGTGAAATAGGGTTTTTTCATATTTATAATAACATATCAGTATATTATTAATACTTATGTTATTACTTTATAATTAAACAACTAAATAAGAGGATGTAGAAGAAGAAATAAACTTGAAAGAGTCGGTAGAAGAGATTACCTCTTCCTCGACGCACCTCCTTTAAACTTCTTCTTAGGGAACTAGAGTTGGTCTTTTGAGAAGAACAGAACCTCTAAGATGTAACTAGAGAGTTTTATAAGAAGGATTTTCCTCGGTTGGACAAGTTTCAAGGCTCAAAAGGATGTGAAGAGAAGAGGGAAGGGGTGCCCTTCTTATAAGGGGGGAGAGGGGCACCTTAGGAAAACGTAAAAAATTATTTTATAATAAAGTTATATTATATTTTAAATATCTCAAAATTGATTTATTTAGAATATAAGGTGGGGATGGGTTTAAATCCTCTAAACCAATAGGTTTTAGACAAGTTTAGGTTACTATTTTATCCTTATCATTTAGATTTAAAGTTAAATAATTTAACTTTTAACGTGTCTTTTTGTTTTCTTATACTATATGGTTAATAAACTTACTATAACCAGCCAAAAGAACCCCATGTGGTTAATTATTAATATATATATCCTTATATAGGTCATTTTTCCGAACCTTAGATTTTTAGGAATAAAATAACAATTAATAATATAATATTTTTTTTAAAAACTATTTTAGGTCAATTTTGACACTATTTGGTACTGGATTTTTGAGAAACTCAAAACAGCATGATTAGTTCAAAGAAAGTTAATTAAATAAATACTAACATGTCATATTAACCTATAAAATTAGTTTAATTCATAAAAAGTCTAAAATTAAATTTATTTGGGTATTTATAATATCAATTATTTTAATATTTCATTATTTAGGTAATTAGTGCATCACCATTGTGTCATAAATAAAGTAAATTATTTAATGTCTAAAAATTATAAATAAAATACCATTAGGTAGGAAATATTTTTATATTTCTAATGAATATTTATAGTCGAATTTATCTTGTGTATAACCCTATATTAAAAATTATTTAGTTTTTAAACTTTGATTTTAACTATTTTAACCCTTCTTTAAATAAATTAATAATAAATGTCCTAATCTAATCCAAGTGGACCTAAATGGTCATATTTTATTCCTAAGGTTGTTTTTGGTCGAATTACACTTATCCAATAGAATTAGTACATGTGTTAAGGTAATAATAATATCATTTTTACCCTTAATTACTCTATTTACTTTTAACCATGGAAAATAAAAGTAAAAAGTTACTATTCATCAAAAATTATTTTTGTCTTATTGAACCACATTTTACTCATTAATATTAACCGTATCTCTTGGATTTTCTAAATTCCACTCACAGAGGTGGTAAAATTATGTTTTATGTAAATTTTCAAACTCTCCTAGGAGGTGGGTAAAAGACGGTGAAAAGTTCAATAAAATTTTTATATTTCTAATATTATTATAAAATGACTCCAATGAATTACATTGAACTTATATAGGTATTATGTATCAATTCTGACCAAAAAAAATTAAATAAAATAAATAAATATTTATATAAAAATTTGGTTTTTAAAATAGTAACCGAGTGTTTTCACTATTCATCAAAAATTGAAAGTTTTTAGAAAAGTACCAAACATTCAAACCCGGATAATTTCGATATTCCGAATCCAAAAATGAAGACCATTTTGAAAAATAATATTTCAAAAAGTGGGTATTACAATTCATAATGGATAGTTTATGTAATATTTTAATAACATATCGTTGTTTAGTGAAACTCGCTATTACGTACAACACACGCTATCGTGGAAGGTCGCAATTGCGTCTAATTCAAGACATGTCAAGGTTGTGTGTAGTGTAAGATTCCATTGTTGTTGTGTTTAATAGAATCCAACCATATTTCATTTATACATTGAATATATATATATATACACTCAATGTTGCATAGAATTACTTCTATCAAACAAAATTGAAATTTTGTGTAACACGATCCAAGAATAGTGTTGCGTATACTGCAAGCTAATACGGTGTTGCGTATAGCACACGATAATCTTAGTGTATCATATATCACAAGACATCAAATAAATTAAAAAGAATACTTCTCATAAAATCTCGTGGTGTTACAGAGGTGTCCTACGTACCTTTCCTTGGCAGGGATCAAAGTCCACGTAGTTCGGGTGGGTGCAATGGCTTACCACTGACTGGGGGAACAATGGCATACCGCTGGTTGAGGTCCACAGTTTAATGTCATGTAGGATGGGTGTGAACCGATGTGATGGAGGACCTGGGTCCTATATAGATGGTGGGATTGAACCTCATGGAGGCTTCCTACGCACCCTTCCTTGTAGGGATCAAATTCCACATTGTTCATAAATGGTGCATTGGTGTCTTGACATGAATATTGGTCAGGACCAATTAGATTTGGGCTTGAACCTCATGGAGGCTTCCTACGTACCTTTCCTTAAGAAGGATCAAAGTTCACGTAGTTCAAAAAGGATGGGGCTCAGTACACCGACGTGAAGATGGTCGGGACAAATGGGGTGTTGGGCTTGAACCTCGGGGAGGCTTCTTACGTACCCTGCCTTGGAACGGATCAAAGTCCACATAGTTCAAAAGGAGTGGGAAAACTGACGTGAAGGTGGTCAGAGAAACCAGGTGTTGTGCATGAACCTTAGGTAGGCTTTCTACGTACCCTGCCTTGGCAAGGATCAAGGTCCACGTAGTTCATAAGAAGTGGGTGAACCAACATGAAAGAGGTTGGAGTGACTAGGTGTTGGGCTTGAAACTCAAGGAGGCTTCCTACGTACCCTACCTTGGCAAGGATCGAAGTCCACGTAGTTCAGAAGAAGTGGGAGAACCGATGTGAAAGAGGTCGGAGTGACCTATTGTTGGGCTTGAACCTCTAGGAGACTTCCTATGTAACCTCCCTTGTCAAGGATTAAAGTCCACATAGTTCAGATGGAGTGGGAGAACCAACGTGAAGGAGGTCGGAGCGACTGGGTGTTGGGATTGAACCTCAGGGAGGCTGCCTATGTACCCTGCCTTGGGAAGGATCAAAGTCCACATAGTTCAGAAGGAGTGGGAGAACCGACGTGAAGGGGGTTGGAGAGACCGAGTGTTGGGCTTGAACCTTAGGGAGGCTTCCTATGTACCCTGCCTTGGCAAGGATCAAAGTCCACATAGTTCAAAAGGAGTAGGTGAACCGACGTGAAGGAGGTCGGAGCGATCAGGTGTTGGGCTTGATCCTCAGAGAGGCTTCCTATGTACCCTACCTTGGCAAATATCAAAGTCCACGTTGTTAAGAAGGAGTGGGAGAACCGGCGTGAAGAAGGTTAGAGCGACCGAGTGTTGGGATTGAACCTCCGGGAGGCTTCCTACGTACCCTACCTTGGCAAGGATCAAAGTCCACGTAGTTCTGAAAGAGTGGGTGAACCGACATGAAGGAGGTTAGAGTGACCGAGTGTTGGGCTTGAACCTCAGTGAGGTTTCCTACGTACCCTACCTTGGCAAGGATTAAAGTCCACGTAGTTCAGAAGGAGTGGGCGAACTGACATGAAGGAGGTCGGAGCGACCGGGTGTTGGACTTGAACCACAGGGAGGCTTCCTACGTACCCTTCCTTGGGAAGGATCTAAGTCCACGTAGTTCAGAAGGATTGGACAAACCAACATTAAGGAGGTCGGAGCGATTAGGTGTTGGGATTGAACCTCATGGAGCCTTTCTACGTACTCTTCCTTGGCACGGATCAAAGTGCACGTAGTTCAGATGGCGTTTGGTGCTTATACTCTAGGCTACTCGGGTAGGATGTCATGGTCGACGCTTACTCTAAGCCCACGTGAGTCATGCACGGTGTGAGAAACAAGAGGCAACAAAGACCTAATGATCACGTCGCAAAAGGTGCGTCTATGGGAAGTGGGATGGGGCTACGTATAGTTGGCGGTCAAAGAGGAAACAGGGGCTTATGCATGTTTAGCAGCCCAAAAAGGAAACATGGGCTTACTCTAGGATGGAGGCTCGGGGAGGGGGAGATTAGCACAACTCCAGGATGGAGGCCCAGGTGGTTACAAAGCCCACCAGGAGATGGATATGGCACCCAGGAAGTGAGGAAGAGCATGGATGTTACCTCCTACAAGAAAGGATAGGGGCTTACACTAGGGCGGCCCCCCTTTCCCCGTGGACGGACGCCGCTCCAATAAAGAGGATGTCATTCCATGTGAGGAATGATTTCACTCTTGTGGAGACCAGTGGGCATAGATAATGTCCAAGATGGGGCACCCCGCGTGCACGACATGGGGTGAGGTCACAATTTAACATCATGTGCTGAGGACGATGGGGCTTAGAAGTTTAATGTCCTACAGCTCGGATGGGGTGGTTTTTTTTTGCATCCCAAGGACTTACATAACCAATACCCGCCCGCCCTTGAGGGAAGGAAGGCATCGACAATGCTATGACTGAGGGTTGTTGAGAGGTGATCCAATTGGGGGTCCACGTTAGCATGGCTATGCAAATAAGAAATAGCCATTAGCGTGCCCATTTGAAGAAGCATGAGGTGAAGCAACGCAATGTGAAGCACTGCCCAAGGGACTTTGAAGTTACTTCGTGCAAACCTAGAGGGTTGAATGGGAAAAGCAGTTGCAGGGAAAAGGAGTTCATATGTAGAATCCTTATAGAGCTCAGGTGCTCCATATAGTGGAGGGGATTCATTAAGGGGTATGCTTCACGAAGTGAAGTGACCTATCCTAGGCATAGGGCATAGGTGCTTATAGGAGGAGCTTCGTGAAGTGGAAAGGCATTCATGAAGCAATGCCTTATGAAGAAAGTGTTCCTCGTGAAGCAAGGTGTTGTGAAGTAATGTGCTTCGCAAAACACAGTGACCCTACCTTAGCATGTGGGTCACGTGTGTATGGAGAGTGTTTTGCGAAGCATAAATGCTTCATGATGACCCGAGTCCCCGTGAGGATCCCCTTCCTTCATGAAGGCACGTGGGATTCGCGAAAGGAATCCCTCTCAGTAGAGGGGTTGAATTAAAGAAAAGGGGGAGGCACTTGACAATGAAAAAGTACCTTGAAAAGCTCATGGTTCTCAGAGCAAGAAGTGCTTCATGATTTGAGAGCTCCGACGGTGAAAGGTAGGATGATCCATACTTTGGGCTCTAGGGGAGCCTTGTATTTATAGGCAAGAGGCGCCGCGAAGAAGAGCTCGCTCGGCGCGAAGACAGAGTTTGTTCTGCGACAGTCGCAAACTTCAAATCGGCTCGCGGAGGATCCTTCCTCCTTGCTCCATGGTGGGGTCGCAAAAGTCAAAGGGGTTCGTGGGGCGTCCCACCTCCTTGCTTCGTGGTGGGTTCGTGAACTGCAAATTCGTTCACAGAGCCTCCCGCCTCCTTGCTCTGCAGTGGGGTCACGAACGTTAAATTCATTCGTGGAACCTCCCGCCTCCTTGCTCCGTGGTGGGTGCGGGGCCATGGGGCTCTGCGAAAGGTCTTCGCGAGGCAGCCCCAGAGACTTACCTCTTGTTCTACTTCTTCCCAACTTTTGGCACCAACATATACCATGCCTCGTGAAATAACTCTCCCTCATCATGGACAAACCCGGTAATTTTTGCATAATCTTAGAGGTGATATTCCTTGGATATAATTTTGATATAAAGGAAGTGAACACCTCTTCCCAAGTCTCAAACATTTCCTCACATATGCTTTGAAACCAAGCCTTAGCCTTCCCTTTCAGACAAAATGGGAACATTATCAATATCAAATCCCCCTCACAAATCTCTCTCATAGGTCATTGCTGTACAGAACTATAAAACTCTCTAATAAACTCAAGTGAATCCTCTCCTAGAATAAAAGTGAATGAATGATGTTGAGAGGTGTGAGACTGCTTAATTTCAAAATTCCTAGTCCTAGGGGACAACCTAATATAAGATGGGTTATTTGACACAATTGAAATTTGAAACTCCCAATGTCTAAATAATTGAGGGGCTAGAACTATGGGCTGTGGCACATTCATGCTTTGATTATTAGCTATACTATCATGATTATCCATTGCAATATTATTTTTTGGATCAGCTAAATGTTTTTCTAATTCAGAGTTCAAGGGCTCTAATGTTACAGTAAAATCTCTTGGGCTCATGAAAAGTGTGATATCAGAGTGAAACTAGAAGAAAAAAAAATGAACATCAAGTTCAAAAAGTTAGAAAAAACCACAAAAAGTAGTGGTAACAAAAAAAGTGAAAAAATGTTGAAAATAAGAGAAAATTTATCAACACAAAAATAAGAAAAATTTGAGAGAAATAATTTTTAAACAGTTTTCAAATTTTCATTTTTATATGATTTTTTAGATGGATTTTAGAAAATTAATCACTCATGCCTTCCCTAGGAATGACACCAAAAACATGACATGAATTTCATTTAAATTGAATCAAAGTTTAGTTATTTATAATTTCCTATAATATAATTTATAGTGGAAAGTAGGGTCGAACCCACATGGAAGGAATTATGACCACTATTCTTCTAAAAATTTTCAATAAGGCCCCACCGTTGTCTATAGTGGGGTAAATTTTATATTACTAAAATTTTTTGTATTTTTTTTATGTTTTTATAAGGATTATAAGAAACACCATAATCTTTTTGTGTTTTTGTTCTAAACTATAATGAAATAGGAAACCAACTGAAAATAGTAAGAAATAAAAATATAATATGCTGATAAAAGAAAAAATAGAATGAAACACCTGGATAAAAACCCTATTTTACTGGTTTTAAAATGGATTCCTAATCACCAAAATATTGCTGCTATGTACCTATGTAAAAAAGAATTCCATAGTTCCTTGGAGAGGAGATAAGCTATACAGATTGATCAATCTCAGAGTTCTCAACTTCGGGAAAGTTCAACTGTGAAATTTTTTATTTGAAATTGATGAGGGAACAATCTTTCTGTATGTTCTGATGTTTTCTAAATTTAAAATCTTTTGAGAAATATATCCATAGTCTTTCTCTCCAAACGATCGTGGATATTGAAATTATGTACAAATGGTATGAAGCAAACAAATAAATACAGAATTGATCTCACCAATCAATTCTGAATAGATTAAATTAAAAAGTGAAAATCTAGAATAAAATATAACCAAAAAAGAAAATTAATTTCTCCTTGAACATGAAGATTTAGCTAATAGTCATGTTCATTATCATTACAAAAATTTCAAAACATAACAACATGTGAAAATAAAAAACAAGAGGGAGGAAAAACTCCACAAAATGAGGACTTGCTTCTTGGATCTCTAGGAAAATGGATCACTAGGATCTCCTTGAAGGTTCTACTATGATCTAATGTGTGTGAGGTTGTCGAATGATCGTCTCCTCAGTTGTGTGTGTCCCTGAATTCTGATGTTTTCTCTGTTTTAATATCCATTGTCATCTACTCTATGTCACCACATGTTTCTACTAACATAATTTGGTTCATTAATCTTTGACCACACACGTTTATTTATTCACTTAACAAACGTCATTTTAGAATTTCCTTTATAACTAACTCCTCGCCAGTTAATCGAATGTATCTGGATGGGGTTTTACTATTTTTTGAATGAACCTGCACAACATATAACAAACCAAAAAATTTAAAAACACGCATGAAATAAATTGAATATTTATTATTAATATAATTTATTTATTATAGACTTTTTATAACAATAAATAATGTTATTTATTGAGTTAATTTTTTAGAATTATTGGAGAAAAAAATTATTTCAAAATTATTTTTTTAAAATGAATTAATTATATTTAAAATAATTATTATTTAATTATAAAAGTTATGTTATAATAAATTATTAATTATTTATGTATTATTAAGTTGATTAAGTTATTTTAAAAATAATTAATTTAATAATTTATTATTAACATTTAAATTTTAGATGTTTTATTACTTATATATTAATTATTAATTTTAAAGTTTTAATTTTTTTAAGTTATTTATTTTTATTAGTTAATATTATTAATTTTAATTATTAATAGAATTTTTACTATTATTTTGAAAATTAAATTTCTTAAAACTCTAAATTAATTAGATTAGTTTATTTTAATCAAGTATTTTAGTTTTTTTTATATTTAATTTAATTAGTTTTATATTTTTATTATTTATTTATTATTTTCATTAATTATTTAATTATTATGTTTTATGTTTTTTATTTATTATTTTTAAAAAAATTATATATATATATATTTTTATTTAGTTATCTTTATTTTGTTTCTCTTTTTTTCTACTTTCTCTTTTCCCCAAATCCTACGGATCTGCCTCCCATCTCCACAGGGATGACTCCTTGTGTCTTTAGCGGCACAACTCAGGCGGCGAACTCCTCCTTATGTCTGGTGAGATCCAGTCTTTGTTAACATGACAACTCCTCCCTCATGGTTCAACCAGTTCCCCTCCATATGACAAGTCCCCTACCTAGGACGTGGCGTGACTGCGGTGGTTCAGTCCGGAGACCGCGATTCTTCCCAAACTAAACACATGGAAGTGAACCTAAGCTCGTGGCACGACAACTTCAGCCGAAACGATGTAGGATCGAAATTTAATATGAGATGCTCAATATACAATAGGGGGGGTGAATTGTATACTTTAAAAATTCCTTTGGAACCTTTAAAGTTAGTTAAGAATAACTAAGTTTTCCTTAAGCTAAGGAAATGACTAAGTTTAACAAAGTTAAACTTAAGTAAATTCACAACACCTCTAACACTGAACTATACTTGGAAAGTGATTCCAATAGTAGGTTCCAGAAATATGGTTTCGGATATTGAAACTTAACAAACAATTATAATATGAGATTCTACCTTAAAGCGTATAGAATCTAAATGAATCAGAGTAAGTAAGGAAGTATAAGAAAGTTATACTTTCCTTATAATACAAAAATTTAGCGGAAATAAAACAAGTAGTAAAACTACTAGTAACAAGATAAAAGTCTTTTAACCCAAAGAGAAGGGTATCCAACAACCTTGGATAAAGGTCCCTTGATTTATACTTTCAAGCAAGTCTGTCTTACCCACACCAGGGTAAGCCCTCGATACGAAGATCGGAGTCTCTGTCTTGCTATCCCCGCAAGCCCTCAACTTCAAGGTATTTGGCAACCTCTGTCTTCCTCAGCAAGGAAGCCCTCGAACTTTAAGGTGGTCGGCACCTCTGTCTTCCTATCCCCGGAATCCCTCGAATGTAATCACCAACATTCGGAGTTGCACGAAGCTTTGAGAGTTAATAAGAGCCTCTCTCTCTAGAAATCACTTCAAGCAAATTTGTCAGCCTTTCAGTACTTTTCATCAGCCATTCGCTATCCATCAGCACTGAGCTATTTTAAATGAGCTCCTATTTATAGGTAAGGTCGGCTCCTACTCCAACGGTCATATTTTCCTTAAAGATCGGAGGGAACTGTACACGTGTCACTTAGACAAGAGTTAGTTTATAACAAAATGGACGACATTGTTTTATAACAAAACAAATGTAACAGAATATACGACATCGTTTTAAACTCTAACATAAAAGTTCGGAATGAAAACTTCGGAGTGAAGGTTCGGAGTGTAAAGAACAATAGTAAAGAATAGACAAATTTTTAAAAGTGTAAGCAATATAAAAGTTCGGAGTCTAATAAAGATATTTTTCGGAGTCTGAAATAATTCAGAGTGTATAAAACAATGATACTCAAATTCTGTTTAATAGGTGAATTCGGAATCAGAATTCAGAATAGGTATTCGTCATTAGAAATCATAATGAGAATTCATCATTGGAATTCGTACTGAGAATTTGTCATCAGATTTCGTAATGAGAATTCGTCAACAGAATTCGTAATTAGAATTCGGAATGAGATTTCTTCATTAGAATTCGTAATGAGAATTCTTCTTCAGAATTCGTAATGAGAATTCGGAATGGGATTTCTTCATTAGAATTCGTAATGAGAATTCTTCTTCAGAATTCGTAATGAAAATTCTTCATTAGAATTCGTAATGATAATTCGTAATGAGAATTCCTCATTATAGTTCGTAATGGGAATTCTTCATTAGAGTTTGTAACCTAAATCTGGAATAGAACTTAGTCAGAGTTCATATCCGGAATTCGGAATGAAACTTCCTTATAGTTCTTGCCCTGAATCCGAACCCTAAAACAGAATGCTTTATATCAAAGTTTCAATGATTCCGAGAAAATGAATCCGAAACTTATACTTAAGAAAAATATGGATGAAAATATGATAAGGATAATTTTTCTTATAAAAGCGATTTTCCTTAAGAAAGTTATTTTCCTTATAAAAGCAATTTTCCTTATAAAATCAATTTTCTTAAAAAATCAATTTTCTTAAAGATAATGTGTTTGTGATTTTCAAAACAAGAAGGAATGGAAAAGTCATAAGGAAAACCTTATTGACTCAACAATCTCCCCCTTTTTGGAAAGCACAAACATCCTTACGAAAAAAAAATTCTAAGAAGAAAGAAACATATTAATTCTTATCTCCCTTGTTTTAAGGATATAGATGAATAAGACTAACTCCCCCTTAGGCTTTGAAACTCTAAGGATTGTATTCATTTTTCCGGAGTGATATTTCATAAGAAGGTCTTCTTTAAGAAAAAAACTCCCCCTTAAACAAACTCTTATTAGAGTTCTTTTTCCTTGGGTATTTTTCTTTCTCCCCCTTTGATAAACTCTTATTAGAGTTCCTCTTTTTCTTAAGGATCTTTTCCTTCTCCCCCTTTGTGATTTTCAAAAAGAATTGAAGGGAATGAAAAAACTTAACAAAGTACCTGAGATATTAGTAATGACAACAAAAAGAAACAAGAGACACAATTTTCATTAAAATTTGTAATCTCAACAACAACAAAAAAATTACAACAAAAAGATCAGATTGGGTTATTTCAGATCTTTTTCCTTAGACATGAGGCCCTTTAGAATAGTCTTGATCTTCTTGAGGTCTTTATGAATTTCTTCAGCTTGCTTTTCTAAGGCAACTATTATTTCGGATTGAGCTTCAATATTTTCTTCCTGAGCCTTCATCTTTTCTTCCTGAGCTTTAATTTTCTCTTCTTGAGCCTTCATCCTCTCTTCAAAATCAATCCGATGATCCCTTTCAAATTTCCAATTTTGAGAAACGGAATTGAGCTTCCCATTCAGATCTCTCACTTCCTGAAACCGAACGTTCATTTCCCTTGTCAACTTCTCTTCAAAGGATGCAGTCAGCTCATTAATCTTCTTGTCCTCGGTCTCAAAGGCATCCTTAACATTATCTTGAAACTCATCGAAAAGCCTCATCTCTTCCACAGTCTTCTTAGACCAGCTTGTCATCCTCTTGCAAGATCTTTTATGAGCTTCGTAACCAATAAAGAAGTTTTTGAACTGTGCATCAATCTCAATGCACTTATCCATAACCATGGATACGGAGTCTGTTTTCAGATTCAACGCATGTTGGAGCATCTGGCATCTTGAGTCAATGCTAGAGAAGGTCGGAATGGTTCCCACCAACTTCTTTAAGGACTGAAAAACAAAGTCATGCCCCAACGAGGATGACTCCGAATCCGAATCTTTTCTAGGAGAATTTTTTTCTTCAATAAGCTCCAACTTTCTTTTTGAAGAACTACCAGCTTCCTTCCTTTTTCTTACTTCTGAGCTCGGAGTCTCGGTAAGAATTTTTTTCCCTTATCTTTTTCTGGAATTGAAACCTATTCCGGAGATCTCTTCTCACTATCAGAGACTTGAACAATATTATCTTCCTCATCAGGAACTTCCTGAACACCAACCTCTATATTTTCTTTCTGTGCATCATAATGTAAAAGATGTTCTTCTTCTCTTAGATAAGAAAATTCTTCTTCACCTTTCTCTTCTTCCATTGTCGAAGTAACAAGCTTCGAAGATTCAGCTTCAGAGGTTCGGAGCGATAAGTGTTCCGAAGGAGTTCCCCTGTACTCATCCACTTGTTTTAGGACATCTCCTGTCTCACCACTTCCTTCAGAAGCCTCTTAAACTTGTTCCACTTGCTCTACTTACTCAGTATTAGTAGCAACAACTTGTTCCGGAGCAACGAGATTTCTTCCTGGAGTCTCAGGTAGAGATTCCAAGGAGAATGATCTCGGAACTGGAATTGTTGCTGAAACCATTTCATTGAACTTTAACAATGCTTGAACAGCCTCGGCTTCTGACATCTTCTTCTTAAGCTTCTTCTCCTTTGCTTGCTTTTCAAGCTCATCAGCCGTTTTCTCCTTCAAAGCCTTATCCTCCGCAGGGTTCAATCCGAACTGCGGATCCCCTTCTTTCCTTGTTTCTTTATCTGCTCTCTACTTTGCAACAACCTCATCAGGATAGGCTTTCTTCTTCTTAGGCTTTGGAGGTGTGGAATGGACTTTCTTAGACTTAGGATCTTCGACTACAGCTGCAACTTCCTTCAACATCCTTTTCTTCACTGGTTTGGATGATTCCGGTTCAGCAGCCTTCGGAACCGTTTCTTCTTGATCAGGCAAGTCAACGAACTCTGCAATCTCCTTGTTGAAAGCCACATTCATCCTCTTAAGAGTGTCATCACTAAGCAACAAGATTTTACAAACCCTTGGCTTAGATCTACAAGCTTCCTTGAAAGATTCTAGGCACCGAACTATGAGCTTTGATAATATTGCTGGGTACATAACGATCTGAGCTCTGAGATTTCCTTTCTTAAGGTTCTCAATGGTTATAAGGATGTGCCTCATGAAGTTAAACTTCCTTAGATTTATCAGAAAATCTACGATATAGATCTCACTCTTCTTCAAGCTGTCCTTATCACCTTTTCTCGGTACGATAAGTCCTTGCACCCATAATTCCAGAATCCGAAAATTTGTAGATAGACTTTCACTTTTCGGAGCCTTGTCATCAGCAAGTCCGAGAGTTTCTAATGCTTTCTCTTTGTTGAAGCTACCCTTAGAGTCCGGCAATATGTGAGAAATAAACTCAGCTTCACCTTCATAAGATAAACCTACCAAGCTTGCAGCCTTGGTGTAAGAAAGCTTATATGTCTTGCCATATGATTTGAAAGAAAACTTCTCTCTATCATCTTCCTTAAAGAAAGAAACTGATTCATAAAATTCGACAAGTAAATCAGAATAAAATTCATCTTGATTCCCGGTTTTAGATACCTCAACATCCTCCCAGCCATTCAATTTGATGTTTTTTGAGATAAGGGAATCATAATTGTTGAAGAAATCCGGATGGAGTAACCTTTCTCTGTATACTAACCACTGAGAAATAGGCTTGGTTGAAGACATTTTTTGAGAAGCTAACTCTGCAGACATTCGGATCTGAAGTCCTCTGAGAAACTCGGAAAGGAGTAAACTATGGTTTGGAACGGCCTTAAAACAGAGGGGTAGAGCTTCAGCACGTGAAAGATTGAAACCGATGTGGGACTAGAACTTATGGTCCCCTTTATATAGGCAATGGGATGACGGTTCACCTTCCACAGTTGATCTAACAGTTTAGAATGAACTGAGATCAAATCTGACGGTTGATAACTTGAATCCGATCTTTTTGAGGTTTTTATTAAATTAATGAATTAAGAAATCCAAAATCTGAAAACAAAATATAAGAAACTGCCAGCAAGTAAAATATGATTACGAAAACTTCAGTAAGGAAATCATACCTTTCGGATTAGCTTAGGAAAGTTATTCATAATGGGTAATATAAAGATGACTTCGAAAAACTCAATACGAAAAACTAAATACGAAAAACTCAAAACGAAAAAGTATATACGAAAAACTCAATACGAAAATGTAAATACGAAAAAGTAAATACTAAAAAAAAAACTTGGTACGAAAATCTGGTTATGAAAGTACCAGTACGAAAGTTTTCCATTCCGGAAATTTTTAATACGAATACTTCCATTCCAGAAGTATTCTGTATGAAAATATCCATTCTGGAAAATGGTAGTTCCGGAAGTTTCATTCCGGAAATCTTCTTTCCGAAAAGTTTGAAAACAAATTTTGAAAAACTTTGTCAAACAAACAATCAAATGTACTCCCCCTATAAAAAGGAGTTTATAACTGTAAGGAGACTTTTTCAATAGAAAGTTAATTAAGAAATATTACCTTACGGTTATCATTCCTAACTTCTGTTTAATATATTCAAATCTATCAGAAGGCAAATATTTTTTGAATATATCAGCAAGTTGATCTTGCGTTCCGATAAACTGAAGAATAATATCTCCTTTAGCAAAAAGAACATTTGAAATCAAGGTTTTACCAAGAAAAACAATATTACCAATACCAACAATCTCTCCCTTAGCATTGTCTCCGAAAGTTACCTTTCCTCCTTTCGTTTTGATAATCTTTTCAAAAAAACTTTTGTTACTAGTCATGTGCCGGGAATATCCACTATCCATGTACCATATATTGTTGCTGGAACATTCTTTATTTTCCTGAAATTAAGAACAAAGTTAGATTTTCGGAATCCAAACTTGCTTGGATTCGAGATTTCCAGACAATAAAATTTTTGGAACCCACATTTTCTTAGAAAAATAAGCTTTATGAAAACCTAAGGATTGTGTTTTGCTTAAGGAACAATTCTTTTCCCAATGACCACCACATTGACATTTAGTGCAAAATGGAACACTTTGAGGAACAAAATAATTGTTACTGAAAACTGGTTTTGCATGGGTATAACCAAATCCAGATTTATTCTTTAATGGTCGTATTTTTGAATACATCTTGTCAAAATTTTCTTTACCATGGGTAAGGTTTGATAAACACTTATTTAAGGAAAAAATTTTGGACTTGAGTTTTAAAACCAAGTTTTTACCCTCAAAATCATTAGTTTTAGAACTAGAGTTAGGCTCGAAAACATTTTTCTTAGAAATTACTTTTTCTAATTCTTTAGAAAGTTTATTCTTCTCAGAACTTACTTCCTCAAGATTTTTGGAAATAATTTCAATATCATCATTTTTCTTATCAAGATCTTTAGAAAGATCTGATATCTCTTTAGTAAGAATAGAATTCCTAGAGTTTGCCTTATCAAGTTTCTTATTGAGTTTGGAATTCTCAATCTCAAGAAGTTCAGCAAACCTAGAGACTTCTTCATAAGTAGGTAAAGTATTTTCCTCATCAGAAGATGATTCTTCATCAGAAGAGTTATAATACATACTATCATTAGAATTTAAAGAAACATTGGTCAATGATTCAGCATTTCGTACCTTAGCCATAAGACAATGATTATCAATAGGTAATCTGGCTATAAGACCAAGGTTCTTCTGTCCTGATGATTCATATTCAGAAGATTCATCTGAAGAGTCACCACCACTGGCACTCCAGGTGTCATTAGCTTTAAGAACTTTCTTAGCTTTGGCTTTATAATACTTCTTCGTGTTCCTGTCTGAATGTATTTCCTTTCTTTCTTTCTTTTTGAGCATAGGGCAATCTGGTCTAATATGTCCAGCTCTTTTACATTCATAACAAGTAACTTCTCCATCTTTCTTGTCTTTCCTATCCTTCTTCTTATACTTGGATTGAAAATTTCTCTGTCCAGTTATCTTGTTCATCCTTCGAGCAAGATTGGCTAATTCATTTTCTGAAACTTCACTCTCACTAGATTCGGATTGGAAAATGACTTTCTTAGACTTGGATCTGGTTACTCTCTCAGGAGTCTTAGCTTTCATCTGATTTGATGTAGTAAAAGCAACAGTACCATTTCCATTCTTTTTCTTGATGTTGTCAGCATCTCTCTTCATTCTGGTTTCATGTTGTAGAAGAGTTCTAGATAATTCATCAAGAGTAATTTGAGTAACCTTCCTGTTCTCATCTATAGCTGTTCTCTTGGATTCCCATTCATTAGGCATAATATCAATTATTTTGTCCACAAGAGCTTCATCATCTAAACCTTTCTCTCCCATTGACTGCAGACTGTTGACAATAGTCATAAACCTTTGTTGAACTTTACAGATAGGTTCTCCATAAGGAAAATTGAAGCCATGATATTCAGCTCTAAGCATAGCTCTTCTAGTCTCAATTACCATAGAAGTCCCAAAGTGTGTAACCTCTAACTTCTTCCATATACAGTTAGCTGCTTCACAAGAAGATATTTGGATATATATATTTCTGGTCATTGAACATAGTAAAGTGTTGCGTACCTTATAGTTGAGTTGATATTCTTGTTTTTCCTGTTTAGTGAAAGATCTGACTTCCTTGTCAGGAATTTTATAATCACCAGTAAGAATAACAAAGTTATCTACACCAGTATTGATAACAAAAGTCTTCATACGATCTCTCCTGTATTCATAGTCATTACCATCAAAGATTGGTGGTCTTGTAGGATTTAGATTGTCAATTGAACCAACATTAATTCCTGCCATACTAAAAATAACTTTGCACACAAACTTGTTAGAAGCAAAGAATCGTAATAACAAAGTTCGGAATGAGAAAAGTTCGGAATGGATAAATCGGAATGACAAAGTTCGGAATGGAAAAGTGAGCAAGAAAAACTTGTATGTGAGTACGAGTATTTCAGAGACCTCCTCTGATACCAAATGTAAGAATGGTATAGAGTAAGAGGTTTCCAACCTCTGATACCAATTGTAGGATCGAAATATAATATGAGATGCTCAATATACAAGAGGGGGGGGGGTGAATTGTATACTTTAAAAATTCCTTTGGAACCTTTAAAGTTAGTTAAGAATAACTAATTTTTCCTTAAGCTAAGGAAAAGACTAAGTTTAACAAAGTTAAACTTAAGTAAATTCACAACACCTCTAACACCGAACTAAACTTGGAATGTGATTCCAATAGTAGGTTCCGTAAATATGGTTCCGGAGATTGAAACTTAACAAACAATTATAATATGAGATTCTACCTTAAAGCGTATAGAATCTAAATGAATCAGAGTAAGTAAGGAAGTATAAGAAAGTTATACTTTCCTTATAATACAAAAATTTAGCGGAAATAAAACAAGTAGTAAAACTACTAGTAACAAGATAAAAGTCTTTTAACCCAAAGAGAAGGGTATACAACAACATTGGATAAAGGTCCCTTGATTTATACTTTCAAGCAAGTCTGTCTTACCCACACCAGGGTAAGCCCTCGATACGACGATCGAAGTCTCTGTCTTGCTATCCCCGCAAGCCCTCAACTTCAAGGTAGTTGGCAACCTCTGTCATCCTCAGCAAGGAAGCCCTCGAACATTAAGGTGGTCGGCACCTCTGTCTTCCTATCCCCGGAAGCCCTCGAATGTAATCACCAACATTCGGAGTCGCACGAAGCTTTGAGAGTTAATAAGATCCTCTCTCTCTAGAAATCACTTCAAGAAAATTTGTCAGCCTTTCAGTACTTTTCATCAGCCATTCGCTATCCATCAGCACTGAGCTTTTTCAAATGAGCTCCTATTTATAGGTAAGGTTGGCTCCTACTCCAACGGTCATATTTTCCTTAAAGATCAGAGGGACCTATACACGTGTCACTTAGACAACGGTTAGTTTATAACAAAATGGACGACATCGTTTTATAAAAAAACAAATGTAACAGAATATACGACATCGTTTTAAACTCTAACATAAAAGTTCGGAATGAAAACATCGGAGTGAAGGTTCGGAGTGTAAAGAACAATAGTAAAGAATAGAAATTTTTTTAAAAGTGTAAGCAATATAAAAGTTCGGAGTCTAATAAAGATATTTTTCGGAGTCTGAAATAATTCAGAGTGTAAAAAACAAAGATACTCAAATTCTGTTTAATAGGTGAATTCGGAATCAGAATTCAGAATAGGTATTGGTCATTAGAAATCGTAATGAGAATTCGTCATTGGAATTCATACTGAGAATTCATCATCAGAATTCGTAATGAGAATTCGTCAACAGAATTCGTAATTAGAATTCGGAATGAGATTTCTTCATTAGAATTCGTAATGAGAATTCTTCTTCAGAATTCTTAATGAGAATTCGGAATGGGATTTCTTCATTAGAATTCGTAATGAGAATTCTTCTTCAGAATTCGTAATGAAAATTCTTCATTAGAATTCGTAATGAGAATTCATAATAAGAATTCTTCATTAGAGTTCGTAATGGGAATTCTTCATTAGAGTTTGTAACCTGAATTTGGAATAGAACTTAGTCAGAGTTCATATCCGGAATTCGGAATGAAACTTCCTTATAGTTCTTGTCCAGAATCCGAACCCTAAAACAAAATTCTTTATATCAAAGTTTCAATGATTCCGAGAAAATGAATCCGAAACATATACTTAAGAAAAATATGGATGAAATTATGATAAGGATAATTTTTCTTATAAAAGCGATTTTCCTTAAGAATGTTATTTTCCTTATAAAAGCAATTTTCCTTATAAAAGAAATTTTCTTAAAAAATAAATTTTCTTAAAGATAATGTGTTTGTGATTTTCAAAACAATAAGGAATGGAAAAGTCATAAGGAAAACCTTATTGACTCAACACACGACTCCTCAGTACCGGCGATCAAAACTGGGATTGGCTCCAGGTACTTCTCCAGATCAAGCAAATTGCAATGAAGATGAGCCGCAAACCTCCATAGCTGCGTCTTGGATTCCATCGGTGTCGACTGACATGGATGGATTAGGATCCAGGGTCTCGGCTTGTGTGATGGCCCCTCTCCCTTCCTCAGATTCAGATTTCTGAAATCCAGATACAGTCGACCTTCATCCATGGATTTAACTCTCAACAGGTTTTATTTCCCTTTAACAATGGCCTTCTTTAACATGACTTCAGTATACTACATTATGACCCTAGAATCATACATCATCTTCAATTTAACGGTGAGCTCGGCTTCTCCTGGTTTGCGGCGAGCGGGGTCAATGCGGAGCAGTGGTCTATTGTGGTGTGTTATTCGGCCAAATTTGGTGTCTTTTCTGGATCAGTGGTCGGAGGATTGAAGGTTGAAACTACTGTAGCGGTGGGCATAGGAAGAAAGTGATATTGATGGATCTACAATGGTGTGTTAAGGATCGGTAAGACACCGACGGGGGTGGCTGGTAATGGTAGAAGATGCGGCATTGGTGATAGGGAAAATGAATTGTGTAGGTTTGTCAAAAAATAGGGATTTGGATGCGTCGGTATGTGAATGGGGTAGGGTACATCTATGCGACATGTCTCATTGATAGGAGAAGGTTATCGGTAGGTGGCTGTGGAGCTGACACGGATGAGAATAAGATATGTTATGGTTTCAGTAGGTGTGGAGACTAATGGCATCGATAGCGGGAAAAATCGTCTTAGGTTCACTGTTGAACCTGATGGTCAGGTTGGTCAATGGATGACCGCCACGTGGGGTACATCTATGCGACATGTCTCATTGATAGGAGAAGGTTATCGGTAGGTGGCTATGGAGCTGACACCGATGAGAATAAGATATGTTATGGTTTCAGTAGGTGTGGAGACTGATGGCATCGATAGCGGTAAAAATCGTCTTAGGTTCACTGTTGAACTTGATGGTCAGGTTGTCCAATGGATGACCGCCACGTGGCGGTCATCCATTGGCCAAAACCCAACCTGGGGGTCAAGTTGAGCACTCCAACCTGAGATGATGTAAATCCATCAATATCACAAGGGCGGAGGAAAATGATGTGATCAGTGATAAATTGAAAAAATGAATCTAAAATAAAAATAAACTAATAAATATAAAACTTAATAAAAGGCAACTAAATTAACACTTAAATTAATTAACTGAATTAAGACATAAAATAAAAAATATATTATTTCATTAAATTAAATATGGAACTCTTTACTTAATTAATTAAATTAATAACTAAACATTAAAATTAATAATGTTAATTTATTTTAATGAATCTAAATTAATGGGTAAAATATTAATTTAAAAACAAAATTAGATAAATGCAATTAGAAATTGAAAATTGATTAATTAAAAAACACGTTATATTATTTAACAGTTGAGCAGGTTAAAATTAAAACAACTAATTAAGAAAATATTAAACTACAAAAGTTATATAAATTAAATTAATTACTCAAAATACTAAAAATGCATAAATAATTATTAAAGATGATAAAATTTTATATTTAATTATAGAAATATAAAAAGTGTGATTATTTATTAATAAGTGTAAAATTAACTAATTAAATCATTAAAAAATAAATAAAAAGATGTGGAAAACTGTGTAAAAAAGGCCACATCAAATTCCCCCACACTTAAACATTGTTTGTCCTCAAACAACCCCATGTTTAATTATCTTAGAGAAATAAAAAAGTATGTATACTACAACTCAAAATGTAAATTGTCCAGCACATTCGAAACATAGGACTATCACAAGTCAATAAGATTTAAAAATGAAATGTTTAAATGAATATTTCGTTAAATAAAACTCTCACTAGTAATAAAAAAACTAAGAACCATCAAGAAATGAAGATGTCCTACCTCATTTGTGATACTATTTAGTGACTCATCTCAATTCAAATCTATGATCTAAATCCAAGAGTGACAACGAGTTATAATTATGTGTAATTAAGAACATAACCAAATGAACATTGTACTTTGACTCATCACCTAGGTTCTA
Source organism: Viscum album (assembly GCA_963277665.1). Taxonomy (NCBI): domain Eukaryota; kingdom Viridiplantae; phylum Streptophyta; class Magnoliopsida; order Santalales; family Viscaceae; genus Viscum; species Viscum album. The sequence continues at coordinate 508,746,654 of OY728146.1, forward strand.
GAAATAAATAATTTTTTTAAATCACCATATTGATACAACCTAAATGATTCCCATATTAACAATTTTTCCCCTTCTTCGTTTGACGTTCATCTTTCCCTTCACCTTAATGAACTCACATTTGACCCCAGAAACATTATTTTATTTTTCCCAAGCCACGTATCATGTGATAAGCACTGTGAAATGCACTTATTCAAGGTGTATAGAGGGATTATAGTAAACATAAACGCACACAACATCTTGGGTCTCTAAGATTCACTGTGGGATCCCAAATGCACAAAATACTCCAATTTCCAAAGATTTATTTAAAAATCATTTACATTGTGTCACTAAGGTAATTAGTCTAATAATTAAATGTAAAATGATACCATTAGGATCAAATTAAAACATCCAATTCCAAGGGTTATTATTATAACTCCACTAATAGTTTACACATATCACTCTCAAAAGTAGTTCTTATACCAAATTTCCATTAAACCACTAAGTATATTCACTCAGAAACCATCCACCCACATTAATTTTAGATTCAGTGTAGATCTTGACTACCAATCAAAACTCATCCTAAGGCTAGACTCATTTAAGAAAAGATGTAATGACTAATTATTTTAATGAAATTAAAAAAATTAACCATTTTTAAGTTGTAGTTGGAATTGAAGGGATTTTCATAAATAATAGTTTAACTCAACAAATTCTGACCCTCTCCCCCACACATAAGACCAAAATTTGTCCCCAAAGATGTATTCCAAGTGGAGAATAACAATTTAGAAATTAAAGTTCAAAACAGATTTTCAATTTAGTAGATTTATGACATGTATCAAGGGTCTCATGGATGTTCAAAGATGTGTTTTCCACAAATATTAATTCACATTAGGTTCACATCCAATGACCTGAATTAACATTTAAGTTAGTATCAAATATTTTCAATATAATTCAAATGTTGAATGTATCGTGTAAGTGCACATTGTATTGGGTGTAATAATTTTAACAGATTGAGCTCGATAATATGTTCAATAGAGAAAAAGAATGCATGCTAAATCACACTAATAAAAAAATCATATTCAATAAATTCTCAGCCTACATGTACCCCCAACCCTTAAGTTCAAACAGTGAAGATATTAATCCATTGAAACTCTATTTTCAACTAGGAGGAACATACAGAATTTTCAAAAAACATAGTGACATGCATCAGACTTTCATTCCCAATCATGTAGAAAAACACATGTTATGTAGAATTTTTCAGCAACACAGTTGTAGAAGAATATACCATTCATGATATATGTAGTAGACTAATTTTTTGTTTAAACATAAATTTTTTACAACCAAGCAGAATTTTCCAAATAAACATTCACTGATTCACCACTATTAGTTTATCAGCGAGTCACTGTTGAGATGACTCACATATATATCACCACCCGTCCCCCGGGGCCCGTATCGTGACTACCCCAAGCCCAACTTCCATAGGCCAGGGGCTGGCGACTAGCACAAAAGGTGTAATTTCCCAAATCTAGAAAGGCGTTGCCTTTATAAAACATAACACACACAACCAGAGTACAAGCGGAAGCAAACACTAAGTAATGTAGTATAACAAGTGTGCTGAAAATACAAAGGGGCCAGAAATACAAGCCCAACAAAAAGGTACAACTACAACTGAAAAATACAAACAACTGAATGGTGAAGCAACTCCTGGATCGTCCTCCGGGTTCCTACCTGAAGGGTATGTACAGATAGCCTCCTCAGTGCTCCACGTCCATTCGTCTCCTCCGGGTACCGTCTCGTTGTGAGGTCCACCACCAGGTACCGTCCAGTCCTCATATGCTCTACCTCGGTCAGCGATGTCCATCGTCTGCATCCAACACAACGAGGTGCGGGCATTACCCATGCATGGGTGAGTATAACGATACTCAGTAGGGACCCCGAGACCCTCAAGGTCTCACAAAATCCAATAAGGATAAACCACAAAGTATGATTTCAACAGAAAACCATTACTTATGTATATGACCATACATATACCTAAGTTATCAAGTAACCCATCTCAATCATGAGGAAAACACAAAGGTCATTGAATCAGCTCAAACTAGGATTTTATTCATGATGTCGAAACCACGACTGCTGGAGAACTCCTCCTTTGTTGAGTACAGTGGGTCTGCCGCTACAACCAAGGACTTCCCACTAACCTTGGACTGCTGAAGTACTCCACCTGTCGAGTACTGTGGGCATGCTCCTACAACCAAGCGCTTCCCACCATGGGTCTTCCACTACAACCAAGCGCTCCCCCTCATAACCTACAGCGGTACTCATTCTGTCGAGTACTGTGGGTCTGCTGCTACAACCAAGCGCTCCTCCGTCGTGGGTCTGCTGCTACAACCAAGTGCTCCCCATTGGGACATCTGAATCACTCCGAGTTGATCGATCAGCAGTCGTCAGGTCTCAGCCAGCTATTAGGTCTCTACAATATGCTCGCTCGTCACCAGGAGGGTCTGCTCCACAAGTTACAAGACGATACTCTAAGTGTCACGAAGTCTCACAAAAAAGTATCACAAAGGACCGCCTCGTCATAGGGGTCTCAACGCAACAGACGACGCGTCAATCGGACGCCCGGTCTGTGAGTTATTGATTTTTTCGTTCCAGGGGCTCGGTTGGTTTTTAGGGTAAAACCAACCCAACTATACTCCAACTGCTTCCAAACCTAAATTGGAGTACGCCAAAAGAACCGTATCATCAAAAGGAATCCAACGTAGTTGAAAACATATCAATCGGACGTTCGGTCCTTAAGTTATAACTATTTTCACTCCGAGGGCCCAGTTGGTTTCGATTTCGAAGCAACTTGGCCGTTTTTTCAAATTCATCCAAAACTCACTTAGAGTATCGCAAAAGGGTTTCCTCGTCGTGAGAATCCCAGCGCTGCAGACGACGTGTCGATCGGATGCACGGTCGTGACGTTATTCATATTTAAGCGAAACGGTCCCGGTCCGTCAAGCCTAGTGGGCTGGCGGGTCGGACTGTTCTGGCTCGACTGGTCCGACCTAGCTAAGGGGATAGCCCGGCCCGATGGGGCATGGCCCGACCTGTGGCAGGCGGCCCGGCCCGGCCCATGGCGGGGCGCGGCCCGGCCTGACTGGCGCGACACGATCAGCTATTGGCCACGGCTCGGCCAGCTGGCTGAGCGACGCGGAGCGGGGGGGGGGGGGGGGGGGGCGACCCCCCGTCTTCTCGAACCGGTGGCACCGCCCTCCTGCCCGGTCGGCCGAAGCTGGCCGGCTTCCCCAACGTGAGCGGCCCATGACTGTGGGCCATGAATCCTCTGCTGCGGCGCCAGGCAGCGCCGCAGACTCTTCTAACCCGACCGACCGGTTCACCTGCCGAAGCGCCCCGCCCTGTGCGGGCCACGGTTCTCCGCAGCACAGCGCCGAGAGGCGCCGTGGTTCTTCTGTCCGGCCGGCTATGGCTAGCCGGTTCTTCTTCAGCCGTGCAGCCCAGTTGCGGGCCGCAGTCTCTTCCGCCCACGCGGCACCTGGAGCCACAGTTCTCTAACGAGCCGGCGTGTGACCGCCATTGTCGCCGCCGCCTCCGATCGTCATCGCCAAAACAAACAAGAATTCTTCGCAGGGTCATCATGTCGTGTTTGTTCGGCCCACGCCCTCCGCATTAGGTGTTATCAACTGGCCATAAACGATCACTTGCTTTCATCAACGACAAGGTTATAATTTATTCAAATTAAATTATACAGACACCGTACCTCGTAATTTATGTCGCATGTTGACAAGCCACAGAAGACGAGCGTCGCGGTAGTCGGGTGTCGTGGAAGATGGCGTCGCGGAGAACAGTGTCATCATGTCAACGTTGGAGGAAGAGTCGTTGACGTAGGCGACGCTTCTCACGAGCGGTGTCTTCTCCCTTAACGTGGAGGAAGAAGAAGGTAGGAGAAGTCGTGGAGTGTTCTTCACCGAGAGAGGATGATGTTCTTCGTGGAAGAATGAAGCTCCTCTAATTCTCCAATGATTCCCCACCAAAATAGTTGCTAAGGAAAATATTATAATAGACTTCACCAATTTTAAAGAATTGTCATGAAAATAAAATTAATTCAAAAGAGATGTGCCAATTAATTAATAAGGTTATTAATTAAATGGGTTGGCATCATCAATGTTTGGGAGGTGGAGAGGCTCCACCATAATGAGGGGAGGAGTTAATTAATTAAGGGGGGTTTAAGGTAGTTAAGGGGAGATGAAAGGATTAGGGCTCGTGTAGGGCCCCACCACACTAAATTCTCTCATGGGAGGTTATGTGGGTGTGGGTCCCACCTCTAACTCCTCTTGGGAGGAAATAACCGCCACTAAATAATAAAATTGTGTACCAAAAATTTTATTAATTGAGTATGAATTCCTCAAAAAAAAACTTTCAACCCGCATAAAACGCAACTGTGGTTAAGGTCCCCTTAAGTAAATAGCGGTGCTAGGAGTTCATCGGTGTCCTCGGTTTTCAATTTCGAGCACCAGTTCAAAAGATAGAAATACCCGCACGTACGTTTATTGAACGTACCAGAACAAAACTTCAGAAATTGATTTCGGGCACACGGGGCCTCGGAATAAAGTTCCGTCAGAAACCACAGACTCGTAAAATTCCAAAGTATTTAAGAAAAAACAATTTCCTTGAAATTTCCGGGTCATTACATTACTACCACCCTAGGGATTCACATCCCCATAAAGCTACAACACACACTAGAGAAACAAATGGGGGGTAATGAGCTCACATCTGAGCCTCCCGCTACCAAGTGCTCTCCTGGAGGTTCCCGTGCTGCCAGCGAATGCGCACCAGAGGAATCGACCGTCCACGTAGGACCCGCTCCTGTCGATCCTCAATCTCCACCGAGACCTTCGTAAATGTTTTCCCATCATCTATGTACAGCTCCCCATGGTCGATGATGTGGGACAGTTCATACACGTATCTCCTCAGCTGAGATATGTGGAAGACGTCATGCACCCGGTGCAACTGAGGTGGAAGGGTTAGGAGGTATGCCACCTCACCTACTCTGCTGAGGACCTGGAAAGGTCCGAAGAATCGTGGAGATAACTTACCACCCTTGTAAAGGTGAGAACCCTATGAAAATGTGGTCACCATCCTCTAACTACAGTGGTCTTCGTCTCCTATCAGCATAGGACTTATGTCTGCTCTATGCAGTCTTCATCCACTCCTCGATGATCTGCACCTTCTCCGATAGCCTCAAGATGGGTGCACTGGTCAACCTCTGCCTCAGCTTCTGAAAGCTCTGTTGGCATCTCTCTGACAACACGAAGGGTTTCCCCTTCTTCATCAACGCTGAAAACGGTGCGGCAACTCTGGAGAAGTCTGACACAAATCTAAGTCTGGCCGAATCATGAGTGATCGACTGCACCCACTTATGCATGATTCCATCCTATGCTGCTTGGGGTGTCCTTTTCGCTGACCAAGGAAAACCCATCCTAATGTTGTAGGTAAACCACAAAATTTTTTCCTAATATAGTCAATCTGTGTATGTACTATGGTTTTCCAGTCCATACCCAAACTAACATCGTAAGGCCTCGATGCTGCCACCGAGAGGTTCCAACCGTAACTCTTGCCTCAAGGGTTAGATCACATCGTCAGTGTAAGTGTGATTATCGAGTATCCTCCCAAAGTTATCTCCAGACGTGAGGGTCAAGTCAACGATTTAACTGGAAAATCTTGGTCTGGGACAAGATCCATGGTAGGAAGGAATGATTGGTACCTATGTCTATTGATACGACAGCTAGTAACAGACACAGACCATACCTCGAATCATTCCTAGAGCCCTTGGGTCACAGTCCTTGACCGCATGCAGCTACTTTCTTCCCCTGCCCTCCTGCTCCCTGAGACTAGTGGGGACTACAAAGGCGGGTGGTTGTAACATGTCCAAATGTACGTCACCACATGTTGTCCTCCTAGCTCTGCTTCCATGTCTGTTTCTCTGAAGATTCATATGTCATTATCACTTCCTCTTCTTAAAACATTTTACACTCCCAAGTATCTGAGACTGGCGTCGATTCCCTAATTTTCCAATGCTAACATTCACTAGCTGTATCCGTTCAGCAAAAGAACATTCAACAAAAAAGGTTCTCTCTAGCACCCTAGCATAAGTAGGAATGCATAGGGGAAAAGTGTTGGCTCAGATATCCTTTAAACACACCTCGTTCAGTAGTCTGAGCCCCAAATCACTGATCATATCGTATTAATCGAGTACCCGTAACGATCAGTATGCCTCGATGAATACTCAGCTACCGACATGTCATCCTAACGAAGCTGTGTAAGTTCTAGAGAACTCTCAGCCACCTCCTCAAGCCAGTCCTCAACCACCTGTGAGTCAGGCTCACCTCAGAACTTGAGGGGTATATGATGCTAAAACACATGTAAGGCACTAATCCTACAAGTGTCCTCTATCGGTACTGCCAATAGTGACTACTGGTCAACGGGTAGTGATATAGATGTCACACTACCCAAAGGTACTATCTCAGGCATCGATCAACATACTGAAGCCTCATCACTAAGCGGACCAACCTCGTGGTCATGCACGGAAAAAGTATAGTTGATAAGATCACCATCTGCTCTACTCGTGTCTCAACTAGGAGGAAAAATCTAGCAATCGCCTCCATCCAGTCCTCTACTGCCTGAGAATCTGTCTCACCTTGAAACCTCGGAGGCCTATACCACTGGAACTCCTGCAATGCGCTCAGTCGGTGTGCACCGCCTGCCAGTGTTGCTGGTGGTATCTGCTGCACAACGGGTGGTGGTGCTATAGGTACACCACCTGAAGGTGCCAACATAGAAAGAGGGCCCTGCACCAGAGCCTCGTAGCTTGGTGGGCCATCATCGGGTACTCTCTCAGAACACCAACTGACTGTCTATGTGGAGGCATACTGAACAGATGCCACACGGTCAAAATACTATACCTGGTGAGCTGACCTGGTTGAGCTGACTTAAAGAAAAGTTTTGAAGACACACACGTAATCAGTGTTTTTGTGCACTGAGTCGGAAATACGAAGTCAGGGTCCTGGTGTATGGATACGTTGACCGTCTCACCAACACTGGACTCCCTGAACTGAAAACCACACTCGGTACCCTTAACACTATTGCCTCACAGAAAGGAAATATCAGAGTCCTATGTTCTATGGTAGAACTGACTCATTTGATACCAATTTGTCACGAACCGTCCCCGGGGCTCGTATCGTGACTACCCCAAGCCCACCTTCCATAGGCCAGGGGCTGGCGACTAGCACCAAAGGCGTAATTTCCCAAATCTGGGAAGGCATTGCCTTTATAAAACGTAACACACACAACCAGAGTACAATCAGAAGCAAACACTAAGTAAATTAGTATAACAAGTGTGCTAAAAATACAATGGGGCCTAAAATACAAGCCCAACAAAAAGGTACAACTACAACTGAAAAAGACAAACAACTGAAAGGTGAAGCAGCTCCTGGATCGTCCTCCGGGTTCCTACCTGAAGGGTAGGTACATATAGTCTCATTAATACTCCACGTCCATCCGTCTCCTCCGGGTACCGTCTCGTCGTGAGGTCTACCTTTGGGTACTGTCCAGTCCTCATACGCTCCACCTCGGTCAGCGATGTCCGTCGTCTGCATCCAACACAATGAGGTGCGGGCATAGCCCGTGCATAGGTGAGTATAACGATACTCAGTAGGGACCCCGAGACCCTCAAGGTCTCAAAAAATCCAAAAAGGATAAACCACAAAGTATGATTTCAACGGATAACCATTACTTAGGTATATGCCCATACATATACCTAATTTATCAAATAACCCATCTCAATCATAAGGAAAACATAAAGGTCATTGACTCATCTCAAACCAGGATTTTATTCATGATGTCGAAACCACAGCTACTAGAGAACTCCTCCTCTATCGAGTACAGTGGGTCTTCCGCTACAACCAAGTGCTTCCCACTAACCTTGGACTGCTGAAGTACTCCACCTGTTGAGTACTGTGGGCATGCTTCTACAACCAAGCGCTTCCCACCATGGGTCTGCTGCTACAACCAAGCGCTCCCCCTCATATCCTACAGAGGTACTCCTTCTGTCGAGTACCGTGGGTCTGCCGCTACAACCAAGCACTCCTTCGCCGTGAGCCTACTACTACAACCAAGCACTCCCCACTGGGCCATCTGAATCACTCTGAGTCGATCGATCAGTAGTCATCAGGTCTCATCCAGCTACTAGGTCTCTACAATCTGCTCGCTCATAACCGGGAGGGTCTGCTCCATGAGCTACAAGCCGATACTCCAAGTGTCACGATGTCTCACGAAGAAGTATCACAAAGGAACACCTCGTCATAGGGGTCTCAACACAACAGACGACGCGTCAATCAGACGCTTGGTCTGTGAGTTATTGACTTTTCCGTTCCAGGGGTCTGGTTGGTTTTAAGCAAAAACCAACCCGACCGTACTCCAACTGAATCCAAACCTCAAGTGGATTATGGTGAAATAACCGTCTCATCAAAAGGAATCCAACGTAGTTGACGTCACATCAATCAGAAATCTAGTCCTTATGTTATAAGTGTTTCCGCTCTAAGGGCCGAGTTGGTTTCGGTTTCGAACCAACCCGACCGTTTTTCCAAAGTGGTCCAAAACTCACTTAGAGTATCACAAAAGGGCTTCTTCTTCGCGATAATCTCAGTTTCATAGATTTTGCGTCGATCAGACGCAGGGTCATGAAGTTATTCGCATTTAAGAGAAACGGGACCGATCCGTCAAGCCCGGTGGGTCGGCCCGTTCTGGCTCGCCAGGTCCGACCCAACTAAGGGGTCGGCCCGACCCGATGGATCATGGTCTGACTTGTGGCAGGCGGCCCATCCGACTGTTGGCCGTGGCTTGGCCAGCTGGCCACACGACGCGGAGTAGGGGGGGCGGCACCCTCGTCTTCCCGAACTGGCGGTGCCGCCCTCCTACCCGGACGACCGAAGTCGTGCGGCTTCACCAGCGCGAGAAGCCCGCGACTACGGGCCTCGAATCCTCCGTCGTGGTGCCAGGCGGTGATGCAACCTCTTCCAACCTAGCCAGCCGATTCACCCACAGAAGCGGCCCGCCCTATGTGGGCCACGGTTCTCCTGTCCGGCCGGCTACGGCCGGCCGGTTCTTCTTCGGCCGTGCAGCCCGGTTGCGGGCCGCGATCTCTTCCGCCCACACGGTACCCAGAGTCGCAGTTCTCTAATGAGCCGGTACGCGGCCGCCATTGTCACCGCCGCCTCCGATCGTCGTCGCCAAAACAAACAAGAATTCTTCAGAGGGTCTTCGGACCATGCTTGTTCGGTTCGCGCCCTCCGCGTTAGGCATTATCAATTGGCCATAAACGATCACTTTATTTCATCAACGACATCGGTATAATTTATTAAAATTAAATTATACAAACACCCTACCTCGTTATTGACGTCGCACATTGACAAGACGCGGAAGACGAGCGTCGCGGTAGTCGGGCATCGTGGAAGATGGAGTTGCGGAGAATGGTGTCGTCCCGTCAACGTTGGAGGAAGAGTCATTGAAGTAGGTGACTCTTCTCGCGAGGGGTGTCTTCTCCCTTGATGCAGAGGAAGAAGAAGGTAGGAGAAGTCGTGGAGCGTTCTTCGCCAAGAGAGGATGATGTTCTTCATGGATGAATGAAGCTTCTCTAATTCTCCAAAGGTTCCCCACCAAAATATTTGCTAAGGCAAATATTATAATATACTTCACCAATTTTAAATTATTTCAATGCAAATAAAATTAATTCAAAAGGGAGGTTCCAATTAATTAAATAGGTTATTCATTAAATGGGTTGGCATCATCAATGTTTGGGAGGTGGAGAGGCTCCACCATAATGAGGGGAGGAGTTAATTAATTAAGGGGGGTTTAAGGGAGTTAAGGGGAGATGAAATTATTAGGGCTCGTGTGGGACCCACCACACTAAATCCTCTCATGGGAGGTTATGTGGGTGTGGGACCCACCTCTAACTCCTCTTGGGAGGACATAACCAACACTAAATAATAAAATTGTGTACCAAAAAATTTATTAATTTAGTATGAATTCCTCAAAAAAAAAACTTTCAACCCGCATAAAACGCAACTGCGGTACAGGTCCCCTTAAGTGAATAACGATGCTGTGAGTTCATTAGTGTCCTCGGTTTTCAATTCTGAGCACCGGTTCAAAAGATAGAAAATCACTAACGTACATTTACTGAATGTACCCGAACACAACTTCAGAAATTGATTCCGGGCACACCAGACCTCGGAATCAAGTGACGTCAATAACCATAGACTCGTAAAATTCCAATGTATTTAAAAAAAAAATTTCCTTGAAATTTTTGAGTCTTTACATTACTTCCACCTCAGGGCTTTACATCCCCGTAAATCTACAACACACACTAGGGAAACAAATAGGGGGTACTGAGCTCGCATCTGAGCCTCCCGCTCCCAAGTGCTCTCCTAGAGGTTCCCGTGCTGCCTGCGAATGCGCACCAGAGGAATCGACAGTCCAAATAGGACACGCTCCTGTCGATCCGTGATCTCCACTGGGACCTCCGTAAATGTTTCCCCGTTATCTATGTCTAGATCCCCATGGTCGATGATGTTGGATGGGTCATGCACTTATCTCCTCAGCTGAGATATTTGGATGAAGTCATGCACCCGGTGAAACTGAGGTGGAAGGGCCAGGCGGTAAGCCAACTTGACTACTCTACTAAGGACCTAGAAAGGTCTTATGAGTCATGGAGATAACTTTCCGCCTCGGCCAAATCTCTGTAGACCTCATCGAGGTGAGACCCGTAGGAAAACATGGTCTCCATCCTCGAACTACTTTGGTCTCCGTCTCCTATCAGCATAGGACTTCTGTCTGCTCTATGCAGTCTTCATCCGTTCCTAGATGATCTACACCTTCTTCAGTATCCTCAAGATGGGTGCAGTATTCATCCTCTGCCTCAGCTCCTGAAAGCTCTTCTGGCATCTCTCTGACCACATGAAGGGTTTCCCCTTCTTCGTCAATGCTGAAAGTAGTGCAACAACTCTGGTGAAGTCTGGCAAAAATCTAAGTCTGTCTGACTCATGAGTGATCAACTGCACCCAATTATGCATGATTCCATCTTGTGCTGCCTGGGGTTTCCTTTTTTCCAACCAAGGAAAACCCATCCTAACGTTGTAGGTAAACCACAACCTTTTTTCCTAATACAGTCAATCTATGTATGAACTGTGGTTGCCCAGTCCATACCCAAACTAACGTCGTAAGGCCTCGAAGCTGCCACTGAGATGTTCCAACCGAAACTCTCACCTCAAGGGTCAGATCACACCATCAGTGTAAGTGTGATTATTGAGTCTCCTCCTAAAGGCATCTCAAGATGTGAGGGTCAAGTCAACGGTTTAACTGGAAACTCTTGGTCTGGGACAAGATCCGTGGTAGGAAGGAATGATTGGTACCTATGTCTATTGATACAGCAGCTAGTAATAGCCACAGACCGTACCTTGAATCATTCCTAGAGCCCTTGGGTCACAATCCTTGACTGCATGCAGCTACTCTCTTCCCCTTCCCTCCCGCTCCCTTAGCCTAGAAGGGACTACAAAGGCGGGTGGTTGTAACATGTTGAAATGTACATCACCACATGCTATCCTCCTAGCTCTGCTTCCACGTTTATTGATCTGCAGATTCATCTGTCATTAACAATTCCTCTTCATAAAACATTTTACATGCCCAAGTCTCTGAGACTGGCGTCAGTTCCCTGCTTTCCCACTACTAACATTCACTAGCTGTATCTGTTCATCCAAAGAACATTCAACCAAAAAGGTTCTCTCTAGCACCCTAGCAAAAGTAGGAATGCATAGAGGAAAAATGTTGGCTCAAATATCCTTTAAACACACCTTGTTCATTAGACTGAGCCCCAAAGCACTAATCGTATCCTATTCATCGAGTAACCAGAACGATCGGTATGCCTTGATGGATACTCACCTACCGACATGTCATCCGGATGAAGCTGTATAAGTTCTAGAGAACTCTCAGCCACCTCCTCAAGCCATTACTCAGCCGCCTGTTAGTCGGGCTCACCTCGGAACCTGAGGGGTATCTAATTCTGAAACACATGTATGGAACTAAGCCCACAAGAGTCCTCTATAGGTACTGCCGGTCGTAAATACTGATCAACGGGTAGTGATATCGCTGTCACACTACCCGAAGGTACAATCTCAGGAATCGGTCCACGTACCGAATCCTCATCACTAAGCGGACTAACCTCATGGTCATGAACGAAAAAAGTCCAGTAGCTAAGATCACCATATGCTCTACTGGTGTCTCAACTAGGAGGAAAACTCTAGCAATTGCCTCCATCCAGTTCTCTACTGCCTGGGAATCTGTTTCACATCGAAACCTCAGAGGCCTCTGCCCTGGAACTCATGCAATGTGCTTAGTCAGCGTGCACTGCCCGCCAGTGGGGCTGGTGGTATCTGCTATGCAACGGGTGGTGGATCTGCTAGTACACCACCCGAAGGTGCCAACATAGAAAGAGGGCCCTGCACCGGAGCCTCGTCGCTCGATGGGCCGTCATCGGATACTCTCTCAGAACTCCAACTGACTGTCTGTGTGGAGGCACCCTGAACAGATGTGACGCAGTCAAAAGACTATACCTGGTGAGGTGACCTGGTTGAGCTGACTTAAAGAAAACTTTTGAAGACACACACACAATCAGTGTTTTTGTGCACTGAGTTGGAAATCATAAGTCAGGGTCCTGGTGTATGGATAAGTCGGCCACCACACCAACACTGTTCTCCCTGAACTGAAAACCACACTCGGTTCCCTTAAAACTATTTCTTCACATAAAGGAAATATTAGAGTCCTATGTTCTATGATAGAACTGACTCCTTTGATACCAATTTGTCACGACCCGTCCCCCGGGGCCCGTATCGTGACTACCCCAAGCCCACCTTCCATAGTCCAGGGGATGGAGACTAGCACCAAAGGAGTTATTTCCCAAATCTGGGATGGCGTTGCCTTTATAAAATGTAACACACACAACCAGAGTACAAGAGGAAGAAAACACTAAGTAAAATAGTATAACATGTGTGCTGAAAATACAAAGGGGCCGGAAATACAAGCCCAACAAAAAAGGTATAACTACAACTGAAAAAGGCAAACAGCTGAAATGTGAAGCAGATCCTAGATCATCCTCTGGGTTCCTACCTGAAGGGTAGGTACAGATATCCTCCCCAGTGCTCCACGTCCATCCGTCTCCTCTGGGTATCGTCTCATCATGAGGTCCACCTCCAGGTACCATCCAGTCCTCATACGCACCGCCTGGGTCAGTGATGTCCGTCATCTACATCCAACATAATGTGGTGCGGGCATAGCCCGTGCATGGGTGAGTATAACGATACTCAGTAGGAACCCCGAGACCCTCAAGGTCTCATAAAATCCAACAAGGATAAACCACAAATTATGATTTCAACGGATAACCTTTACTTATGTATATGCCCAAACATATACCAAAGTTATCAAGTAACCCATCTCAATCATGAGGAAAACACAAAGGTAATTGAATTAGCTCAAAATAGGCTTTTATTAATGGTGGCGAAACCACGCCTGCTGGAGAACTCCTCCTCTGTCAAGTACAGTGGGCCTGCCACTACAACCAAGCGCTTCCCACTAACCTTGGACTGCTGAAGTACTCCACCGGTCGAGTACTGTGGGCATGGTACTACAACCAAGAGCTTCCCACCATGGGTCTACCACTACAACCAAGCGCTCTCCCTCATAGCCTACAGAGGTACTCCTTTTGTCGAGTACCGCGGGTCTGTCGCTACAACCAAGCGCTCCTCCACCGTGGGTCTGCTGCTACAACCAAGCGCTCCCCACTGGGCCATCCGAATCACTCCGATTCGATCGATCAATAATTGTCAGGTCTCAGCTAGGTACTAGGTCTCTGCAATCTACTTGCTCGTCACCGGGAGGGTCTGCTCCAAGAGTTACAAGCCGATACTCCAACTGTCACGAAGTCTCATGAAGAAGTATCACAAAGGACCACCTCGACATAGGGGTATCAACGCAATAGACAACGCGTCAATCAGACGCCCGGTCTCTTAGTTATTGACTTTTCCGTTTCAGGGGCCCGGTTGGTTTTTAAGATAAAAACCAACCCGACCATACTCCAAATTCATCCAAACCTCAATTGGAGTATTCCAAAAGAACCTTCTTATCAAAAGGAATCCAATGTAGTTGACGGCACGCCAATTGGACGTCCGGTCCTTAAGTTATAAGTGTTTTCGCTCCGAGGGCCCGGTTGGTTTCGGTTTCAAACCAACCCGGACATTTTTCAAAAGTCATCCAAAACTCACTTAGAGTATCGTAAAATTTCCACCTCGTTGTGAGAGTCCCAGTGCCGCAGACAGCGTGTCGATCGGACACACTGTCGTGAAGTTATTCGCATTTAAGCAAAATAGGCCCGGTCCATCAAGCCCGGTGGGCTGGCGGGTCGGCCCGTTCTGGCTTGACGGGTTCGACCCGGCTAAGGGCTCGGCCCGGCCCTATGGAGCATGGTATGGCCCATGGAAGGTGGACCAGCCCGGCAAGGCGCAGCTCGGCTGCTGGCCGCAGTTCTCCGCAGCGCGATGCCGAGAGGCGCCGCGATTCTCCTATCCGGCTGGCTATGGCCGGCCAGTTCTTCTTCGGCCGTGCGGCCCGGTTGCGGGCCACGGTCTCTTCCTCTCACGTGGAACATGGTGCCACGGTTCTCTAATGAGCCGACGCGCGACTTCCGTTGTCTCCACCGCCTCCGATCATCGACGCCAAAACAAACAAGAATTCTTCGAAGGGACTTCGGGTCGTGTTTGTTCTGCCCATGCCCTCCGTGTTATGCGTTATCAATTGGACATAAATGATCACTTGCTTTCATCAAAGACAAGGGTATAATTTATTCAAATTAAATTATACAAACACCCTACCTCGTAATTGATGTCACACGTTGAAAAGCCGTGGAAGACGAGCGTCACAGTAGTCGAGCATCGTGAAAGATGGCGTCGCGGAGAACGGTGTCATCCCATCTACGTTGGAGGAAGAGTTGTTGACGTAAGTGACACTTCTCACGAGCAGTGTCATATCCCTTACACGGTGGAAGAAGAAGGTAGGAGAAGTCATGGAGTGTTCTTCGCCGAGAGAGGATGATGTTCTTCATGGAAGAATGAAGCTCCTCTAATTCTTCAAAGGTTCCCCACCAAAATATTTGTTAAGGAAAATATTATAATAGACTTCAACAATTTTAAAGAATTTCCATGCAGCTCAAATTAATTTAAAAGAGAGGTTCTAATTAATTAATAAGGTTATTAATTAAATGGGTTAGCATCATCAATGTTTGGGAGGTGGAGAGGCTCTACCATAATGAGGGTAGGAGTTAATTAATTAAGGGGGGATTAAGGGAGTTAAGGGGAGATGAAAGGATTAGGGCGCGTGTGGGCCCCACCAAACTAAATCCTATCATGGGAGGTTTTGTGGGTGTGGGCCCCAACTATAACTCCTCTTGGGATGAAATAACCACCACTAAATAATAAAATGGTCTACCAAGAATTTGATTAATTTATTATGAATTCCTCAAAAAAAAACTTTCAACCCGCATAAAACGTAACTGCGGTAAAGGTCCCCTTAAGTGAATACCGGCACTACAAGTTCATCGGTGTCCTTAGTTTTCAATTCCGAGCGCCGGTTCAAAAGATAAAAAAACCGCACGTACGTTTACTGAACGTACCTAAAAACAACTTCAGAAATTGATTCTGGGAACACCGGGCCTTAGAATCACGTGCCTTCAGAAACCACAGACTCGTAAAATTCCAAAGTATTTATGAAAAAAAATCCTTGAAATTTTCGGGTCTTTACATATAGCAATGGAATAATGGCTCCAGAACAATAGTAGGTCAATGAATCAATTTTGATATGAGTAACATTAACTTATCAATGAATTTTTAATAATGTATATAGGAGTAGAAAAATGAAATAGAAATTAACAGTAAATTAATTCCATGAATTAACATTTATTTAATTAATCATCCAGTAAGGAAATTCCACTCCTTTATTGACACAAAATAGCAGCATCCTGAAATTAAAAAAATCATATAAACCATGAAAAAATATCAATCAGAGACATAGCATACATAAGAAATAAAATAAACACTTTATTTAAAGAAAAAACAATACAGAAACAAAAACAAATAAAGAGCACAGGTTTACTCCCATGAAGCACTGAATTTAAATTCATCATTTAGACTTTATTTCCCTGGATATTTCTATCGATGATCATTTAATACGAATTAATTATTAATAGTTTGAGATTAAATATTATCTAAAGATTCAGAAATAAGATCAACCAAGGAATTTTCATCTTCAGTATTAAGTAACATTCTAAAAAATTCTTCCAAAACAGTATTTTCTAATAAACTTTCCAAAGAATCTTGGTCTCTAGAGATCACTACCTAATTTCTAAAATTATTCATCACTTTCCTATGAAAATAAATAAATTTAATAGGAATATTTACATGGATTCTCCTACACTTAGTGGTTAGCTATAACCCAAAAATAGAAGAAAAACTAGCAACAAACCCTTCATCATTTTTTTAGAAAATGTTCCTAGAAGATCTTCTACCAAAGACAACTCTGAAAACTCTCAAAAGAAGGAATCAAAATCATGTTCCAAAAGGTGGTTCCCAATATCCATAGAGGACTCAAAAAATTGAAACATTCATGTTTAGGATAGAAATAAACACAAATACCATCAAACTGGGAAAGAAAGAAAGTTCCCAGAAAATACAATTGTTCATAATGGGCCCAATCTAGTTTTTCAGCAGGACTCAGCCCAAAACATTCTCCAACTTCAGAAACCCTAATAGAGTCAACTTCATATGGAAACATTCAAAAATAGGTTGAGAAAGTTTATATGAATAATGTGACTCATACTCTTGAATTAGTCCCATGAAAAAATTATAACCATCCATAGGATTGAGTGGGGAAGGAGTAGTATCATAATGAAAAAATTCAATAGGCCGGGGAATCATAATATCAATGACCTCAGAGAGGTAAATAACTATAATCTGGCCAGAACTCAATTTTAAAACATTGATCCCCATAAAAATCAATCAAATCACAACCAACCACATGTTGACGATTTTCAACCCCTAAAACTCCTCCATATCATCAATAACACGGAGAGTGAGTTTCACTTTTGACACATCTATGATAACACTGACGATAGTAAGGAACAGTCTCCTTATGATGATTAGGAGTTTTTCATCACACTCCATATCTAGGATAATGATGTCTATGGGACATGTGAGTTTTCTTAAACTCACTGATAGGACATCCACCCTCCTACAAGGTTGTTTGAGTGACATATCAGGAAGTTGAATACAATCATAAGTTGGTTGCAAATTTAAAAGACCCAACCTTTTAAACAAGGAATAATTCATAAGATTGATGCTTTCTCCTAGGTCACACAAACATTTAATTTGCTCACTTTCTCTTATCCTATATTGAATGATTAAACTAACAGGATCCTTTAACTTTTGAGGTAACTTATTTAACAGTATCGCACTACACTCCTCATTGAGATTAACTTTATCCAACTACTTCCAATCATTTTTGGTTTTTAGAAACCATTTGGTGAAGGAAACATATGAAGAGATTTTATCCAAGGCTTCAACAAATGGAATATGGATACTAATGTTTCGAATAATTTTAAGAATCTTCAAATAGATGGGTTAATTATTCTTTTTGACTCTTTGGGGAATGGAATGGGAGGGGCATAATTTTTACGAACATGTTAATTATATTCCATCTCCTCAATACCACATTTTTCTTTTTTTATTTAATTAGTTCTCACTTTATTTTCCTTTATTATTTAACTTTTTATGATGTGGGTTCAATATTCTATTCATTCTAGAAATTTTTTTCCAGATTTCCAGATTCTGTTTTTTCATCAGTTTTAGTTTTCCCAGGGTATTCTTTTACCTAATCTATGGTGTGAAGACTATATCTGGTGGTTAAATCCATGATATTCTCTCTTGGATTATAAATTGTAGTGTTGGTCATCTTTCCCATTTCATTACCACATTGATCCCTAGCCAATTGACCTATTTGATGTTTTAAATTGTGAATCTTCTCATTTGTATCCTTCCTTAATGAATGGATCTCTCCCAAAATATATTGTAACAACCCTTTTAACTCCCCTTGAGAATTAGAAGATTCAACCCCATATTCATTTTAGAATGTTTTTTTGGTATGTGGGTTGAGATTTAGGGAAGAATATTTTTTTTGTCAAATATTGATATTTCCATTACACAATTGGTTAATTCTTAATTAGAGAGTTGTGCTGGTTTGTGAATTGATCATTTTCCCATTGGTTCCTAGCTCTAAAATCCAAAAATTGGTCACTCTTATCAAACTGGATAGGGAGGACAAAATTGGGACAATATGTGTGAGTGTGACCAAACATCCCACAATGACTACATTACACCCTTAGGACCCTAGCATTAATAAAAAAATCATGGGGATTGATTTCAGCCCTATGGATGTCCTGCTTCCTAGATCATTTATGCTGGGATTTTTAGCATGTTTGTCATACAAATGTTTCATCTCATCAGCAGTGGAGTCAGAAAAGTCAACCCCATGGAATTGGTCAACTAAATTCTGGTTGTAAGGGGTGATAGCATTGTACAATGTCTCCATGAGTAGATGGGAGGACAACCGGTGATTCAGAATTTTCCTAAGGAGACTTCTAAATCTATCCCATGTCTTATGAAATAACTCTCCATCATCCTAGAAAAACTACGTAATTTTGTGTCTAATATCAGAGGTGGTATTTTTATGATATAATTTTGATATAAGGATAGTGAAAACGACTTCCCATGTCTCAAAAAATTCATCATCTAAGCTTTGAAAGAAAGACATAGCCTTACCTTTCAAAACAAATGGGAACATTCTCAATCTCAACACCTCCTCACAAAGCTCTCTCAGAGGTAATTGTTGTGGAAAACTATAAAAATAACTAACAAAAACATGTATATCATGTCCTCAAATACTATTGAATGAAGGAAGTTGAGAGAGGTCAGGCTGCTTAATTTCATAATTCATAGACCTAGGGGACAACCTAATACATGATGGGTTTCATGACACAATTGTAATTTGAAACTCCCTATGTATAGGTAATTGAGGGGATAGAACAATAGGTTGTGGAAGATTGATGTATTGATTATAATCTATATTATCCTGATTCTATATTGTAATATTATTTTTAGGACCAGATAAATGTTTTTCTAGTTCAGAGTTCATTGGATCTAATGTAACCATGAATTATATTGTGCTCATGTATTGTGTGATATCAGAGTGAAACTAGCACAAATAGAAATGAACATCAAGTTGAAAATGTAAGAAACAACAACGAAACAAGATGTCATGACAAAAAACCATGAAGAAAATTAAAATAAGTGAATATTTATCAACAAAATAAAAATAAAAAAATGACATAACTGGATTTTAAACAATTTTAAAATTATTATTTTTATATGATTTTTTTAAAAATGATTTTAGAAATGTAATGGCTTGTGCCTTCATTGGAAACAATTCCAAAAACCTAACACAACTGTCGTTGAAATCGAATCAATGTTTAGTTATTTATAATTTTCTTCAAACTATTGTATAGTGGAATATAGGGTCAAATGCACAGATAAAGAATTGTAACCATTATTCTTCTAAAAATTTTCAAAAAGTTACCACTATTGTCAGTAGCGGGGTAAATTTTCTATTTTTCTATCTTTTTATATTTTTTGTGTTTTTATAAGGAATAATATAAATACCATAATATTTTTTTTGTTCTAAACTATAATGAAACACGAAATAGATGGAAAATAGTAAGAAACCAAAATATAATATGCTGATAAAAGCAAAAAAATAATGAAATGCCTAGAGAAAAAAACAATTCTACTAGTTTTTAAAATGACTCCTAATCACTAAAATGTTGCTGCTATGTACCACTATAAAAATAATTACATACTTCCTTCTTCAAGAGATAATCAATTCTGATTGATCAATCTTGGAGTTTTCCACTCCAATAAAGTTCAACTGTGAAAATTTTGGTTTGAAATTGACTTCAAAACAAACTCCTCGTAATTTCTGAAGATTTATGAATTTAAAATATTTTGAAAAATGTATCCACAGTCATTCTCGCTAAATGATCGGGGATTTATAAATTAAGTACAAATGGTATAAAGCAAAAAAATGAATTCAGAATTGATCACAATGATCAATTATGAATACATTTAAATGATAAATTGAAAAAGAAGAATAAAAGATAACAAGAAGAACTTTAATTTCTCCCCAAACTAGAATATTTAGTTAACATGCATGTTCATTATCAGTACAAAAATTGAAAACATAATGAAACATAGTGTGAGAATTAAAAACAGGAGGGAGGAATAACTCCTCAAAATGATGTTATGCTTCTTGGATCTATAGAAAAATGGATCTCCAAGATCCCCTCATAGGTTATGCTCTGCTCCAAAGTGTGTGAAGTTGTTATGTAATCACCCCTTCAGTTTAGCATGTCCTCGAATTTGGGTTCTTTCATTGTTTTAAGATCCACTGTCATCTGTTTCATGTCACCATATGTTTCAACCGACATACTTTTGTTATTTAATCTTTGACTACGCATGTGTGTTTTTTCACTTAACAATAGTTACTTTAGAATCTTCCTTGTAACTAACTCCCCATAAGTTAGTTGAATGTATATGGATGGGGTTTCGAATCTGTTTTGATTGAACCTGAACAGAAATCAACAAAACAAAACAGTTAAAAGCACGAAAGAAATAAATTGATTATTTATTATTAAAGTTATTAATTTTTTATAGAGTCTTTAATAAAATTAAATAATGTTATTTATTAAGTTAATTTACTAGAGTTATTGAAAAAAAATTAATTATTTTTTTATTAAAATAAATTATTTATTATTAAAATAATTATTATTAAATTATAAATGTTATGTTATCATAAATTATTCAATTATTAAATATTATTAAGCTAATTATGTTATTTTAAAAATTAATTAATTAATTAATATATTATTAACATTTAAATTTGAGAAGTTTTATTAATTATATACTAATTATTAATTTTAAAGTTATAATGTTATTATGTTATTAATTTTTATTAGTTAACATAATCAATATTAATTAAAAATATAATGCTTTTTATTGTTTTAAAAATTAAATTATTTAATAATCTAAATTAATCGGATTATTTTAATTTAATTAAGTATTTTTTGTTTTTTATATATGTAATTTAATTAGTTTTATATAGTTATTATTTATTTATTCTTATTATTAACTATTTATTTAATAAGTTTAAAGTTTTCAATATTATTATTTATTTTTAATTTAAATTTTTTTATTTATTTAATTTATTTAGTTATCTTTCTTCTCCTATTTTTTTCCTCCAGTCTTCTTCCCCAAAACCTATAGCTACGCCTCCCATCTGCACATGGCATACTCCTTCAGTCTTCAGTGGCATAGCTCGGGCGACAAACTCCTCCTTTTGTCCAGTGAAATCCGGGTTTCATCGACGATATAACTCCTCTTTCATGGTTCATCCCCTCAAGAATCGGCATACGGTTACAATGAATATCCCCTCGAGAATCGGAATGCAATGACTTCAGCCGGCATGGCTCCTCAGTAACGACTATTCGAACTGGGATCAACTCTAGTTTCTTCACCAAATCTAGTGAATTTCAACAAAGATGAGCAGAAGACTTCCACATTGGTCTCTTGGCTTCTATCGGCGTCAACCGGCATGAAGGCTTTCAGATCGAGAGTATCAACTTGTGTGATGGATTCTCTACATTCCTTAGATTCAGATTTTCAAAATCCATTTTCAGTCGACCTTCATCCATTGATTTCACTATCAACATGATTGATTTCACTTTGACAATGGTCTTCTTTAACATGACTTCAGTTCGCAACATTATCACTCTCAAATTAGACCATGGTAGTCAAAATCATGAGTTTACAGTTCGAGTCTACCCTTTGAGTTAGATGAGTTTACACCGAGTCTATATGTTTACACATGAGTTTACCACAAGTCTATGAGTTTGCTACTGATCATGAACAGTAAACTCGTCGAGTTTGACTACCTTGAATCAGACATCATCTTCAATTGAACGGTGAACCTGGCTTCTCATGGTTTGCGGCAAGGAGGGGCAATGTTGGGCAATGGTCTGTGGTGGTTTGTTGTTCGGACAAATGTGGTGTCTCTTCTGGATCGGTGGCGGGAGGATTGAAGGTTGAAACATATGTAGTGGTGGAGTACATGAAGAAGGTTAGGATTATTGATCTATGACAGTGTGTTAAGGATCAGTAAGACACCAACACCATTAATGCATTGAAAGGCAGCGACACGAGACTGGCACTATCAATAGCGATATATGGGGTGAGGTGCATGTCGGTCTATCCTTTAGTGTGTAAAATGTATCAGTGAGACATAATTTAACTGCAACATAAAAAATTAAATAAAATTAATAAAACTTAAACTAAAACATAATTAATATAAAAATTTAATTAATATGATAAATTGAAGACATAAAACTAAAATAAACTCAAACTAATATTAATAAAACTTAATAAAAAGCAACAATATTAACACTTTAATTAATTAACTGAATTAAGTCTTAAAATTAAAAATACATTATTTCATTAAATTAAATCTCAAACTCTTTACATAACTAATTAACATAATAACTAAACATTAAAATTAAAAATTTTAATTTATTTTAATGAATCTAAATTAAAGGGTATAATAATAAATTTAAAACTAAATTACATAAATTCAAATAGAAATTAACAATTTATTAATTAACAAAAAAATTATATTATTTAAAATTTGATCAAATAAAAATTAAAAAAACTAATTAATAAAATATTAAATTAGAAAAGTTAGATAGATTAAATTAGTTATTTTAAATTAAAAAAATGCATACTTAATTATAAAAGTTGATAAATTAATATAATTAATTATAGAAATACAAATGTGTGATTATTTATTAATAAGTGTAAAATTAACAAATTTAATCATTAAAAATTAAATAAAAAGATGTGGCAAATTGTGTTAAAATAAAGTCACATTAATGACCATCACCTTGATGGTGCTACCTTCAAGACCACCATCCATCCAACTCATGTAATTAGACATATACCAAATCACAAAAACATTTCAATTTACCACTTCCAAAACCATAACAACATGACAAATGATAATTTCCACATCATAAAAACCAACACTTTTCATCAATCGCGCCAAGAAAACAATTACATAAACATATATTTTAATCCCTACCACATTTTAATAAAACCCACATCTTATTGAAAACCCTTTTCACAACTCATTTTCATAAAGCAAACCAACCCACCGATTTTAAAATCACCATTTTAATATCGTAGACAAACAAATTTCACAACAAAACCTAATTTTTCCCAAATACAAAAAGCAACACAAAATGGGTTCCAAACAAGATTCACACATCATTATCACAGCCATGTTCTTGTAAAACCAGTTAATTTAAAACTAACACCTTCTTGTTCTATCAGAATGGATATGGGACTGAAGCCATCGACATTAGGGTTCTGGTGAAATCGACCCACAAGAAATCGCACCACAAATCCAGGCGAACAGTCCACCAAAACCACTCTATATATTCTTCCCTATCATCAAAAGACCTAAAATCATCATTTTAGGCTACCAAAACCCTTGATCAACATGAAACAGGTGTATATATAAAAAACCAAAAGATGGAGAAGAGTAGATCTAGAGGAAAAACACAAGGGACCAAGAGAGAAGGCATACTCGAGAAGAACCACCTTAAAACAACCAAGAAACCCCTTCAATTTTCTTTCAAATGGGGTTGGAGAGACCCTATAACCCTTGAGAACAAGGAATACCATATAGAGTTCTTATGGGAGATGAAATGAGAGAGTTATGGAAAATTCCAACTTACCCAATTTTTTTTATTACTAATTTTAATGGGCTGCACAGTTAGCTCACACATTTTGACAAGCCGTGCACTAACCGTGTAGATGCTACTATCCGAACAGTGACAAATTGCAAGTTTACTAGGGATTCTTACACGGTTTCCTCTAACCATTCTCAAAATGAGTAACCTTAAAAAGGCCTCCAAAAATTTCCAAAACCTTTCCAAACACTGCAAAACTCTCCCAAACATTACCCAACCCATTATATACATAATGATTTATAAACAAAG
Source organism: Viscum album (assembly GCA_963277665.1). Classification (NCBI taxonomy): domain Eukaryota; kingdom Viridiplantae; phylum Streptophyta; class Magnoliopsida; order Santalales; family Viscaceae; genus Viscum; species Viscum album. The sequence continues at coordinate 508,770,940 of OY728146.1, forward strand.
GTCAAATAACTTAAATAGGGGGTGAGATATTCTCCACACCATTGGACTTTCTGTCATCAGAATGTATAGAACCATCGCTTTGCTAAAAGATCTCGGGCCATTGCTCGACCATATATTTTTCCCACTCCTAAGTCTCCTCCTAGATCTGACCATTCTTCCACAAAACCCAAACTAAACTTATGATTTACCATGCAAGGATTCCTCTTGGCTATCCACAATCTGCACTAGCACATGCACTAATGAAGCATCTGGTTTTAGATCAACATGATCCCAATGAATCACGTGGTCATGATCCTGCTGATACTTTTTTAATTGAGATACATGGACCACATTTTTTACCACACTAAACTGTGGTGGAGAAGGTAATAGATAATCCACCTCTCCAACCCACTCATGTATCTCAAAAGGCCCAATATACCATGGAGACAACATGCCTTGTTTTCCAAACCGACAATGTGCAAACCATTGGAGAGATTCTAAAAAACACATGATCACCCACCACGAATGATAATGGTCGTCAATGATGGTAACCATATTATTTATGATTACTCTAAGTTGTCTCCATTCTCTTCCTGATCAACTTGATATTTTTCATATTCTCTTGGACAAGGATTGGTCCAACCATACATGTCGCACCCATTTCCACCCAACATATTGGAGAACGACACTAACACCCATAATATGACTCAAATGGATCCATATGTATGGAATCCTGATAACTATTATAAAAGGAGAACTCCAACAATGATATGTTATCCTCCCATGAACCACTAAAATCGACCACACAAGCCCTTATCATATCATCCAATGTTTGTATCATCATATCTGATTTCCCACCTGTCCTAGGATTATATGCCATACTTATCGTTATCTGTACCCCATGGGATTTATATATGGATTTCAAAAAATGAGGTGTGAATCTAGGATCTCTATCTGATACAGTTTAAACTAGAACACCATTCCTCTTTAACACCTCATGGATATACATCTTGGACAGATCTTCCACCATATGAGATTCACAAATCAGGATGAAATGTGCCGAATTTATAAGCTGATCCACTATCACCCATATGGAGTTTTGCTTTCTGATCATCTTTGGGAGACCTATGACAAAATCCACTGCTAACTGTTCCCACTTACATACATGGATAGGTAAAGATTTCAATATTCATAATGGCCACTAATGCTCTGCCTTGACTTGCTGGCAAGTCAAGCATCTCAAAACAAACTCATCCACTTTCTTTATCATACTATCCCACTAAAACTATACTTTGAACTCTTTATAAATTCTATGAATTCTAGGATAGAAACCCCACCTAGAATGATGATGATTCTTAAGAATTTCTTTCTGAAATGAAACTGGTAATACAATCCTATTCTAAAAACACAAAACTGAATTCCCATTCCCATCCCTCAATGGAATCCTCACTATTGAGTTTCGACCTTATCTCTATACACTCGGAATCAGACACCCGTGCCTATTTGACCAGACTAACCAAGTTAAGAACTAATGAGACCAGAAAGAAAACTGCTTTATCACCGAGGTTATCATATTCAAACCACATGTCGGCTATAACCGACATCAACTTCAACTAACATGATGTCTTTTTCACAACTTGAGCATATAAGTTATTACTTAATACATCCACCCTCGAATTTCCTTTACCTGTGTGAATATTAGGTCAAAATAAAAATATCTATAAATACATCATCAATCTCCTTTTCCCCAAGTTCAAATATCTTTTTGAGAAAATATTCTTTAAATTCTTATGATTGATACACATAGAAAAATTATATCTGAAGAGATAATGACACATTTTCAAATCATGAACCATTTTTGCTAAATCCAAATCATGTGTTGGGTAGTTCTTCTCATGTAACCTCAAATACCATGATACATATTAAACCACATGATCCACTTGCCTATGAACATAGCCCAACCCTAATCTTTATGTGTCACAATACTCCACATACCCATTCCTTGGTTTTGGAAAAACCATGATTTGTGCTGATGTAAGGAGAACCTTATGCTCTTCCAATGATTTATGATACTACTCATTCCATTGAAATGGAACATTCTTCCTTATCAAATATGTAATCGGTGATGCCAATCATGAGAAATCACAAAAATTTTTGATAATAGCTAGCTAAACCAAGGAAGATATATATCTCAAAAATGTTCTTTGGTGGGTTACATGAGATAACAACCTCTATATTTTCTGGATAAACTGAAACACGCTTGTCTGAAATTACATGGTAAAGGAAACATACCTATTGTATCCAAAAATTACACTTCAATAATTTGGTTTACAAATGACGATCTCTCAAGATCCCCAACACTATTGAAAAGTACTACTCATGCTCAACCCTTGTCCTTGAATACACCAGTATATCATCCACAAATACCACCACGAAAAATCTAGATATCTATGAAATATTTGATTAATCAATTCCTTGAAAACTGCTTGTGTATTTATGAGACCAAACAAAATAACCACATACTCATAATGGTCATATCTAATATTGAAAGCTATTTAGGGAATATCCTCCTTCCTCAGCACCAATTGATGATATCATGACCTCAAGTCAATCTAGGAGAACCACCGAACTCCCATAAAATATTCAAACAAATCACCATTCCATGGAAGTGGGTATCAGTTATTTAGATTGACCCGATTCATCCTATGAAAATCAACACATAACCGCAAGGTTCCATCATCATTTTTAACAAACAAAACCAGCATTGCCCACAAAAACTTGCTATTCTGTATGAACCCTCTGTTTTCTAACTCTTCCAACTGCAATTTAAATTTCGTTAATTCTATTGGTTCTATCTAGTAAGTTGTTAGGGTGATAGGACTAGTCCTCAAAAAGAGATCAATAATTATCTTCACTTATCTCATGGGTGGATAACCAAAGAATTCATTGGGAAAAAAACCCAAAAACTGATCAAACATAGTTTGAAAGATTCTATGCTACATTATTTCCATTTATGAAAATGAAATATCCACTAACTGATATGAGATCATACAAACAGATAGTACCAACAAACCTGTTGCACCAAATTTTTCATTCTTCTCCCCTGTAAAGAGATGTTTGATGCCGTTATCTATCATAAAACTAATTGTTCATGAATAAAAGTGGATTTGGGCATTAAACATCACCAACTTATCCATTACCATGATTATATCATAAGAATCCATCTCAGGCATACAGAAATCCCACATTAACTTGACCTTATCCACAACTATACATGAAGATCTACACAAGAAGGCTCGACCCTCTCTTCGACCCATAGGGGTTTGAAGTTTCAAAATAGAAGGAATAATTTACACAAGTAAACCCAGCAAACTTATAGCAGAAGAATACATAAAATATTGAGAGGAACCTATATCAAACAACACTTGCATCAGGGTAGAGTTTAGAAGAATCATACCTCAAACCATGGATGGTCCAGATTGATCATCCACTACAACCTTCTTAGCTCCAAACAATTGGTTTCTTTCCACGCTCTTCACTTTATTACCCTGTTGAAACATCCCCTCTTAAAGAGTCGTGGTATTAAAATAATCCCCATGAATAACTCGGCTCTATTTATGATGGTTAAAATGTTTCCCCCACCCCATCAAGGCATGGGACTCCTGGACCCCCTAAGGAGTGTCACGAACACCCAACCACGGAGCATTACAACAATAATTCTGAAGACGCCACATCTTCTTGAAATTATGACATGATTTAGGTTATTTCATACAACCCCACTTCATGTGGCCTACAAAACCACATCAAAAACATCCCAACATACTTTTGGTTCATGGATGAATTTTTAACAATCTAGGGGTCTGATTCTATTGTGATCTATTTCTTTGAAAAATGTGTCTTTTTTCTCTTTGTCTTAGAGTTTGGGATCACACCTACTCTCATAAATACAATCGTACATCCATTACTTGGATTTACATCCATGATGTATATCATAACAGGAGTATCTGGTTTCAGTCCTGACTGAACAGGTTGAAAATCCCGAATGATGCTTTGGGACAACTACTGGTGCACATGGGACTCAGGTGAAATGACATTTTCAATAGCTTCCTCTGATTGGTCTCTACGACATCTACCCGGTTCCATTTCTATCAACACAATTGTCACTATAATCCTCACTCACTAGAAACCAAAGGCTTACAATTTCAATTTCAATTTTAATTACATTACAACTATCACAATCATGATTTCTAAATTTTCACACTTCTCATGTTCAACAATTTTGAAAAATGAATTATGTTTTGAAAATAAACCCATATTAAAAATGAAAAAACCAATCTCTTTTAAAAATCCACACATTTGAATACCAATACAGATTTTTCAAAAGACAACACATTGTTATAACAACATAAATCATTATTCCCACTAAAATATTCATCCTTGTGGGAATTCATTTCTACCATGCATTCAATTATCTTCTCATTGGCTACACCCACAAAAATGAAATCACACTCCTATAAGTGTCTCGAAAACACTAATGTACCCAACTCTCTATTAACTTTATGTCCATCATAGAAGGGTTACCTACATCCTTTTATGTTATACAATCCATGTTCCGACAATCCTATTCCTTGTTACTATCCCATATCAAAGAATAGACTAAGAATGAATATCAACACCAAGACTAAAAATCAACGCCAAAGGACCAAAAAACGTCATTCACTTGAAAGTCAAGGACTGGAAAAACTGATACCACTTGAAATTTCCTACCCCTTCCTCATTGTCTTGAGAAGGTGGAGAGATGTTATTAAGAATTATGCGATGTACCAAGGTTCCAAAGGCTGAAAATAAATGTATAGGGTCTCATGAATAAATTGGGGATTGATTTTCCCTCGAGATTAAACAACAAACAAAAAAATCCATCAGGAACAAAACTACATGATTCCTGTTAACATAGAATCTTGAACCGTATATTACCAAAAGACAACCAAACATTTCATAAAAATTCCCAAAAACCAATACAACTAAATAATACCAAACTAATAACATAGCGCTGAGGGGAAGTCTAGATAACAAGACCCAAAAAAACTATGAAACCATCATTAGATCCACACCCAGATCCATTCTCAAAGCACCGTAATACCACCATAGCATTATGGTGAACCGCTAGTAAAATGAGTTGCTTTAATCTTAATTGTGCCCCAATAAACAAAATATGCAAAAGCACCAAATTTTAAATGCATGGGTGAGTAATAATACTCAGTAGGATTTCCCCAAATTAATTCTATATACATGCCACTAGCATAAAACAATTTAGCATAATTTATATAAAACCTGTCATGTAATGTTAAGGAAACAATTAAACAAGTAAAAATAAGACAAACACATCTTTACATAAGGAAATTCATCCTGCCTAATGAAAAATCACGGAAGGAAAACAAATATGTCATTACCCATTAAATTTTGTGTGGATTAATACATATCTCAACCATACAAAAAATTATGTCACACCAAAAATACCATTCATACCATTCAACCAATAATTATGCTACTTTAACGTTGAAAATTTACTAACCAACCCCTATCTTCCATGGTGCGGGACTTCACGCCCATAGAACTCACTTTTGATGATGGTACATTCAAAACCATCACCTTAAAAGTGCACCTTCATGACCAACATCCATCCAACTCATGCAAATGGAAATTTACCAAGTCACAAAAATATTTAAATTTACCACCTCCAAACCATAACAACAAGCCAACCGATAATTTCCACATTATATAAACCTACATTTTTCATCAATCATTTCAATACAACAATTACATCCCAACTAATATTTTAATTCCACACCATTTTTAATAAAACCCACATATTATTGAAATTCATTTTCTCAACTAATTTTCCATAAAACAAATCTAACCACCAGTTTTTAAATCACCATTTTAAAATCAATCACAAACAAATTGCACAATGAAACCTCATTTTCAGCAAATCCAAAATGCAACACAAAATGGGTTCCAAACAATTTGTGCACATCATAATCAAAACCAATTTCAAGTAAAAAAAGTTAATTGAAATATAAAGCCTTATAGTTATATAAAAATAGAGAAGTGAGCGAATCCACCTACCTTAAGGTTCTAGTGAAATCAACCCACAAGCAATCACACCACAAATTTGGGCGAACTCTCCCCCAAAACTACTCTAGATCTCCTTCCCTATCATAGAAAATCACTATAATCATCACTTTATGATAACAAAACCCTATATATACAAGAAATAGATGTATATATAGAAATCCATGGGAGAGAGAGGATTAGATCTAGAGAAAAACCACAAGCTACCAATATAGAAGGGTTACCCGAGAAGAACCGCCTTCAAAACACCAAGAAACCCCATCATTTTTCCTCCAAAAATGGTAGGAGGGACCCTCTAACCTTTGAGAATAATGAATCACATATAGGGTTCATATGGGATAAGAAATGATAGAGTTGGGGATAATCCCTTCTAATCCCATTTTTTAAGAAAAACTACTTTTAAAGGGACACACGGTTAGCTAGCATAGTTTGACACACCATGTGCTAACCGTACGAATGCTACTGTTTGAATAGTGATAATCACATGGTTACTTGGTTTTCTTGAACGGTTTCCTCTAAAATTTCCCAAAATATGAAGCCTTAAAAATTCCTCTAAAAATTTCCAAAACCCTTCCAAACTCTCCCAAACTCTCGCAAACATTACCCAACCCCATCATATACATAAAAATGTATAACAAAAGTTCAAAAATGTCAATCAAGGGGTGCTACATAACCTATAGAATGTGGATATGAAAGGGTAGAATATATTTTGGAAGAGTTTTATCTATCTAAAAGACTCAATATGGTAAAATTAAATGTGGGATGGGGCGTCCTTTTATAAAAACGGTTATGGACATTTTGGAAATTCAAAAAATGTTAAAATATAATAAATAAAATCTCAATCCAAATACCTATAATTGGAAATTTATTCTAATATAATGTGTGATAGAGTGGTAATCCAATCAAAAAATTTATTTTATAAAAATTTGTTTGTAATTTGAAACCTTATATTTTTTACTAACTCTTAGTTAACCTATTTTAATTTTGACCAAGGTAACAACATTTTCAATATTAAAAGGTGGATATTTTTACTTATAAGTTTAAAATTGAACCATAAATGGTCAATATATGATATTTTAGAGCATAAGTTATCCCATTTTCCCATATTTAGTATGTTTATTATTTTTATCTAATTTAATAAAATACTATTTTTATAAAATATCATCTTTGTCAATTTTGACACTATTAATTACATTGACTTTAATAAACTCAATAGAACAAGATAACTTCAAAACAATTATTTTAAAACATCCATTATATATCATATTCAATTATAAAATTCGTGCATAACCTTTTGTAATTCAATTTTTATTTATTTTGGTATTTTTAATATCACTTAAGTGAGTTTTTTATTAATTGAATAATTACTGCATCATCATTATGTATGTATTTATGATAATTATTTATTAACTAAATATTTTAAATAATTTTCCTTGAATTAGATAAAATTTTTATGTTTCATAATAATATATATAGTCAATAATACCGTCTATTTATCCCCATATTAAAAATATTATACTTATTAAAAGTAAGTGTGCGGCATTTTGTCACTCTCTTTGATTTTAATAATATCCAAGTCATATGCAGGCAACAATTTACATTAAATTATTAAATTTATAAAATTATATGTTTAATATATAATTATTTTCTTCTAGTAAAATATGTGTATGGTTTGGGGTAGTTTTATACTAATTATATTATTAATTTTACCCTTAATTATTTGATCTACACTTAACCGTGGTAATATAAATTAATAAATCTTCAATTTATATGGTAAAAAAATAAAATATACCTATTTACTAAATTTTGAACTTATTATTAAATATATAGAGTCTATTTTTTTCAAAATAAAAAATAAACAATTTTCTAAAATTAATTTAAAATTAATCCCATTGAAAGAATAAGAAAAAAAATTATAAAGTGAAAATGATTAAAAGATTGAAATGTTTTAAATCCCAATTCAAGGTGAAATAGATTACAATCATATAAATTGGATTAAATGATAAAATATTAATTTAATTATAGTTTAAAATATATCAATTATATAAATTAAAACTATAAATTATTTTGATGAAAAATAAAATTTCAATTAAAATTTAGTATTTCTCACTATTCACAAAAATATGAAACTTATCAGAAAAAAAAAACTAAAATGAAGTAAATTTTGATATCAAAATTTCAAATAAGAAGTTTATTCTTTAAAAAATAATTCATAAAAGTTTCAAAATTTAGTTTTAAAGCATGTATTCAATCAAATGATAGAGAAACTATATTTTTAGAGAAATAAAAAATTTTAGCATAAAACTAGATTTATTTTTATATAATTTATAGAAAAAACATATGATAAATGAAAAAAATTATATGTAATATGTTATATATATATTTCATTAATATTATCCAAAAATATTGATTATTTTATTTTGTTGTTATAAAACACACTTGTACGCATTAAAAGATTCCCTTAAAAAGGGTTTTACATGGGTAAACGGAACATTAATAATTAAGTTAATCTTATTCATACACACCATTATTGTAACACCCCAAGCTTCCATGATACGTTTCTCTTCGAATAATGCAATGGCGTTCATTGTACGCAACTTCGAGATTCTAACACACCACAACCAACCAAACTAGCCATTATGAATAGTAATACCTACTTTTTGAAATTTTATAAATTCTATCTCTCAAAATGGACTTCATTTTTGGATTTGGAATATCGAATTTATCCTAGGGTGAAATTTTGGAACTTTTCGGATAACACTTATATTTTGATGAATAGTAAAAATTACTAAATTTTAATTAAAAAAAACATTTTAAATCAAAATAATTTATAGTGATAAATTATATTATTGAGTGGTTTTAAAGTATAATTAAAATATATTTTTACCATTTTATCTAATGGTGTTCATTAGAATTAATTTTACTTTGAAATTGGACCTAAACAATTGTCAATCTTTTGATATATATTGTTTCTTAAAAACACGCTATTTGTTGTGACATCGGGAATTAATTATAAAATTAATTAATGCACCTTATATGTTTATAATTTTGTAAAATAGACATCATTTTTGAATCCGGAATATCAATTATAGCTTAGGGTTAGATTTTGGCATTGTTCTGAAAAACTTCAATTTTTGATGAATAGTGAAACTACTAAGTGGTAGTTAAAAAAACTGAATTTTTCATAAAACATAATTTTACCACTTTTGTGAATGGAATTTCAAAAATCCAAGAGAAACGGTTAATATCAAGAAGTAAAATTTGGTTCAATGAGATGAAAATAATTTTTGCTGAATAATAACTTTTTACTTTTATTTACCACAGTTAAAAGTAAATAGGGTAATTAAGGGTAAAAATGATATTAATATTACCCTAACACATGTCCTAATTCTATTGGAAAAGTTTATCTAGACCAAAAACAACCTTAGGAATAAAATATTATCATTTAGGTCCACTTGGTTTAGATTAGGACATTTATTATTATTTAATTCAAAGAAGAGTTAAAAGAGTTAAAATCAAAGTTTATTTACTAAAACTTTTTTAATATAGGGTTATACATAAGATAAATTCGATTGTAAATATTCATTAGAAAGATAATAATATTTAATAAGTAATGATATTGTATTTATTATTTTTAGACATTAAATAATTTAATATATTTATGACACAATGATGATGCAGTAATTACCATAATAGTGAAAAATTAAAATAATTGATATTATAAATACCCAAATAAATATAATTTAAGACTTTTAATTAATTAAACTAATTTTCTAGGATAATATGACATATTAGTATTGATTTAATTGAATTTTTTCGAAGTAATAATTCTGTTATGAGTTTCACAAAAATCAACTATTGAATAGTGTCAAAATTGACATAAAAGAGTTTTTAAAACAAATATTATATTATTAATTGATATTAAATTTTTAAAAATCTAAGGATCGGCCAAGAGACTTATACTATGATAGGTATATCCTTAATGGACCACTTGGGGGTCTCTTGGATGTATATAGTAAGTTTATTAACTATATAATATAAAAATACAAAGTGTCATGGTAAATGTCAAACTAATTAACTAAGAGTTAAAACTAAAAGATAAGTTTAATATAGTAACCCAAACCTGTATAAATTATATTGGTTGAATTGTTTTCTACATATACCCACCTTAATTTTTTAATAATAAACTTTTAAGCCATTAGAAACCGAATATGAATTTATTATAAATTAATATTTCTAGCTTTTCCAAAGGTGCCCCTCACCCCTCTTATAAAAGGGCACTCCTCCTTCTCATTTATTCACACCTTAAAAGCCTTTTGGTTCGGCCAAACCCTTCCCAAATACTCTCTCAACTTCCCTCACTACAACCTAGAGGCCTTATTTTGATCAGAAAGCCAACCTAAGGAGCCCTTTTGATCAAATCAAAAGGAAGAACCCAAAGAAGAGGTAATGTTTTCACCACCCCTTTTCTAGTTGCTTTCTTCTTCCACTTATTAATTCTTTGTTATTACCATTATAAAATAATAAATCCAGTATCTTATATATAATTTTATGTTATTATCAATATGGTACAAACATATTCAGTATTATATCCACCCTTTGAATAACATGTCACCATACGTGCGTATGTACGGCTTACCGTCTCCACGTCGTGGTGTAATTGTTATTCAATATATTATTATTTGGGTGGGTATAATAATGATGTGTAACTCATTTAAATAATAAATATAACATGATAATGATTCTTTATATATGATATACCATCCAATTATATATTATTTTAATATCAAAAGAATGATATTGTCGCTCGTGCGAACGTACGGAGTACCGTCTCCACGAACGCGATGCGATTCATTCTCCATCATATCCATTCAAGTATAATTCTCATTTGATGAAAAAAAATAATGTTTGAGGACTTGATATAATTCTGGATATGAATAATATACCTCCCATTAATAACAAATATGGGTCACATAACAAATAATATAAAGTAAAATATACCCATTAACACCCGAAATGACGATAATTCTATGATATTATTATCAAATCAATGTTAAAAGATAATATATGATATCATATTAATGTAAATGATTTTTTTTATAATTCAATAACAATTATTTCACCATTATACAGGAGGTTAACCTACCATTTACCAAGGAAAATGTACAAAGTAAGGGGTTTCTTATCTCACTCTTAATTTCGTGAGAATTCCATTGTTCACCACTTATTTATTTCATGTGGTGTATGTGTACTTCCCATGATTGTATTCATTGTGTAATATAATTTAATTTATGGGTATTTACATCATAATTTTATGATCCTTCTTTCATGGGTGTATGTTTCATAAGTTACTTAATCGATAAGGGAATTTGGAATTTCAATTTCCATTTATTTGGATTTACGCAAACTTCAATGATTATTTTACTCCAAGATTATGTGTGGAATCACTATTCATTTTCTTATGTCATAATTTCCACTCCCCTTTTTTTGGATATACTTTTGATACACATAATCACTCCATTGATAATTTCTCAAGTCATTGATATGATTTTGATAAGAGTAATTTTAACTCATTCTCCATTTGTTGAGTTAAACATCCAATTCATTGGTGTTGTTTTTACAAGATTATGTGTGAATGTCCTTTGAATTTTTTACACTGAATATCCAATCATATTTAGTGTATTTATATTTGTCACACATAACTATGTCTTTGATTTATCCTTAACCTAAGGATACGACCTTTATGAGAGATTTCATCTCAATTTACATTCCATTGAGACTTCTTTGTTGTTATACACCAACTCACTTTTATGTGGTGTATATAATGTAGTTTGACATAGTATATCATGAATCCATTTATTCTCATGATATTACAATGTTTTTATTACCTCAATTATTTGTATTCAAGTGTCTCTCTTTTGGTTATAAACTCTAAATAAAATACCATTTTTAAATGTTTTAAGGAATTATTCTTCTAAATATTGCTCATTAATGTCCATGTTTAAAAATGGTTTTAAGGATTTATTTATATGAACATTAATGTTTTAAAATTAAAACTCCTTTTAAAAGTTTCAAAGTGGTAAGGCACACTTTGATTCAAAAATCTATTTTTAAATATCTTCTTGACAAATACTGCGACTTCAAATGATTTCAAGAAAAAGGGGGATATTTCTCTCAAATAGTTTTGATGATTATTTTCATCTATGTCAATATCCTTCATTATTCTCGATTGAGGTTAATATGATACAATACAATCTTCCATATTGTATCGAATGAGTTATGTTTGACTATGGATGTGCTATTTTGATACCATTCATGGTTTGTGGATAAAGTATTGACATTTCGTATGCTAGTTTTAATACGAATGTTTATGTTATGTTTAAACCTGTTCATGTGAGGAATGCATTGGACTTAAAAAGTGACGAGTGGAGCCCGCTATAGCTCCTCGATGCATCGGTAGGTCTCATGAGACAAACTAGTGTCTTGGAACAAGACCTTGGAAAAATCTTATTTGTAGTCTTGGCACGAGGCCTTGGATATGTGGTTATGATAGTCTGGCATTATGCATTCCATCATTATGAAAGTGGTTATTAATATTGCATGTGATTATTCTATTAGTAGAATATCCATGTGAATAATTAAATGAAATTATTTCATTTTACTTTTGCCATACTATGTTGAAGTTCAAGTTTAAAAGGCTTTCATTTTAGTTATAAACTGCCTTAAGTGTTTATGCTTATCTATGCAAGCTTCTGCTATAATGATATCCTTACTGAGAATCTGAGCTCACCCCTTTGAATGTTTTATTTTTCCCAGGATTATTAAGAAGTAATTTATGAATGACCTGCAGGGATAGTATGAGGGGATATGAAGACAAGATGTTTTTTTTGATGTAATGTAAAACTTTATGAATGTATCTAGTATTTCCAAGGCTACTAAACCAATCGGTCTTTCCAGATTTGATCTTTCTTGTGATCATGCCAATGTTATGTAATAATGCACCGACTCTGGGTAACTGGGGCCGGGGCGTTACAGTTGGTATCATAGGAAGTTTAGTACAAACCTTGGAAGCTAGATTTAGATAAACTCTGATTAGAGCACGTAGACCTAAGATGAACTTTGAGGATTAGTACAGAAGAACTTCCTAGAATTTTGGTATTGTAGAGATTTTGTGAGTTTTCCGAGCAATACATCCCTGTCTGGATACGAGCAGGTAGAGGTGGCTCTGGCACAGATGTACCTAGGGGTAAAACCCGAAAACACCGCTTTGAGCTAGACTCGAATGAGAACTGGTGCACGACAACGGGCCTTGCTGCACTCTTGGTTACGACACTCCCAGGGGATATGCGTAGGATAATTTATATTTTCATTACAAACCAATTTAAAGTATTATATATATAAGATGAGATTAAATGACCTTGGTTAATCGTAATGTGTTTCAAATTGAGAATATGGTGATATGTTAATCTCTAAATGATTTTATGACTACTATTACTCACACAATGCTTTCTGGTTTTAGTTAGTGGCTGGATTCCAAGGAAGTCATGGTGACTTTGAGAATGATGTACAAGGTGGGAACGGTGGTGGAAATGAGAAAAAAAATGGAATATTGATAGGCATAAAAGATATCGTCTTTATGCCAAATAAGTTTTCCAAAAATATGATCAACAATATATATATTAACCAATTATCGGACTCAACAAAGAAGAGAAATGTGATGAATGATAAGAGATCTAGTAGTGGAGACCATCGAGAAAGAAATACTCAATTTCCATCATGCAGGAAATGTGGAAGGAGACACCCAAGAAAGTGTCTCAATGGGACACAGAAATGCTTTAACTGTAGGAAGGAAGGACATAAAGTGAAGAATTGCCGAAGAAAAATGAAGAGTACTATGGAAGAAGATAAAAATGGTCCCAAGAGTCCATTTACAGTAATTTGCCGTAAATGTAGGGGACCTGGCCATTAACCATGTGAATGTCCTATTCTATAGGATATTTTCTTGGTCAGAGACGAAGCTATGTGGAAATAAATGGTTGGATAAATGTTTAAAAATTATTAGTGATCCTTGTTGAAGGGTTTACTTTGGAATAATTTTCTCTTGTATTTGTAACCATAAGGTATTCCATGTGAGAATGATATTTATGGATGAATTATCTTTTCTCTTGTGGATATAGTTATAAATAACCATTTGTTTTTATATGATCATTGGGTTTGAGGAAATTACAAATTATTATAATTTGGGATGAAAATGCAAGGTATGAGATAACATTTGAGGTTAAATTATGTTATGGTTATTTTGAGGAATTTATCTCATTTTGGTAATGTTATAAAATATAGTTTTTGAAAAAGGACAGCACGTAGACCATGTGACAACCCATCGCGTCGGACAAAGCTGTGGGAATCGAACCCACAACCAAAGTGTGATTGGGATTTATCGCTTACCACTGGACTACGTGAAGTCCCTGGTTAGTGTGTCTATTATTTTTAGTTAAATGATTTTATTGATCAATAATAATTTGATTTGGGATCTTATGTCTTAACAAATGAATACCCTTAGTATAGGAAAATGATTTGGTGATTAAGTGATAAATGTTATTTTGGAAGTTTTTCGCTTTGTTGAGAACAGTATATGCCAAAGGAAAATAGAGTATTATGGGATTTAATTTGAGGAGTAACGGTGGATTTTTATCTAGGTTGTTATTGTGGATTTATAATGATTTAGGTTATTTATGGAAATGATTAGGTTAATTACTTTTAAGTATGTAACTTTAAGAGTAATTAATGTCATTTGGAGATACAATTTAACGTGGATGACTACATTCTTAATATGTTTTGGTTTTCAATATTAGTTTTAATTATATTAAAGTATTTTAATGACAATTGATTATTGAATGGTATTTATTTAACTTTGGGGTATTGTTGGTTTAATTTTTGAAATTAAGATTAGTGTTTATTTCTCTAAAGGAATATCCTTTTGGGGGATCATTAGATCTTGTACTAACCATTTTGGTTGTGATTAAATATCTAAAGACAATGTAAATATATAGTTCATCCTGCATGGATCATGTGATTCTGTAGAAGTTTATTCTACCTCTTCCAGTGTGACCAAGTCTTCTTGAATACTCATCGTTTAAAAAAAATGAGTTAGTGGTGGAAATTTATTGACGAATGAAACTCTAGTTAAAATGTAAGTATATATCTTTATATTCTTAGTCAATATCATAAATAAATTCCTCATCCTTATGTAATGTAACTTAAAACAAAAAAATGTTGTCCGTTTACTTTCTTACAAGGAGACTAATGGCCGTTTGTCCCAACACAAGTTTGTGGTTTTCTTATTGTTAACTTTCTCCTGATCATGATTTCTATCCCTCTCTATCAGAACTTGACACTTAGTTTATCATACATATCCATGTTTTCCTACATGGAATCTGAGTATGGGTTATCTTGGTTGACCTTTATACCTATCTTTCTTTCTTTTAAAGTGATAGTTTTATTGACTCTTTTTCCGATGTGGGACTTTCCATTATATTCCCAAGCACAATTTTAAAAAATTGAGAGGATGAAATTTATTGAAGGAGGGGAGGATGTAACACCCCAAGCTTCCACGGTACGTTTCACTTCGAATAATGCAATGGCGTTCATTGTACGCAACTTCGAGATTCTAACACACCACAACCAATCAAACTAGCCGTTATGAATAGTAATACATACTTTTTGAAATTTGATAAATTCTATCTCTCAAAATGGACTTCATTTTTAGATTCGTAATATCGAATTTATCCTAGGGTGAAATTTTGGAACTTTTCATATAACACTTATATTTTGATGAATAGTGAAAATTACTAAATTTTAATTAAAAGTAACTTTTTAAATCAAAATAATTTATAGTGATAAATTATATTATTTAGTGGGTTTAAAGTATAATTAGAATATATTTTTACCATTTTTTCCAATGGTGTTCATTATAATTAATTTTACTTTGAAATTGGACCTAAACAATTATCAATCTTTTGATATATATTGTTTCTTAAAAACACGCTATTTGTTGTGACAACGGGAATTAATTATAAAATTAATTAATGCAACTTATATGTTTAGAATTTTGTAAAATAGACATAATTTTTGAATTCGGAATATCAATTATAGCTTAGGGTTAAATTTTGGCATTGTTTTGAAAAACTTCAATTTTTGATGAATAGTGAAACTACTAAGTGGTGGTTAAAAAAACTGAATTTGTCATAAAACATAATTTTACCACTTCTATGAATGGAATTTTGAAAATCCGAGAGACACGGTTAATATCACGGAGTTAAATTTGTTTCAATGAGATGAAAATATTTTTTGGTAAATAGTAACTTTTTACTTTTATTTACCACGGTTAAAATTAAATAGGGTAATTAAGGGTAAAAATGATATTAATATTACCCTAACACATGTCCTAAATCTATTGGACAAAAGTATCTCGACCAAAAACAATATTAGGAATAAAATATTATCATTTAGGTCCACATGGATTAGATTAGGACATTTATTATTATTTAATTTAAAGAAGAGTTAAAACAGTTAAAATCAAAGTATATTTACTAAAACATTTTTAATATAGGGATATACATAAGGTGAATTAGATTGTAAATATTCATTAGAAAGATAATAAGATTTCCTACATAATTATATTTTATTGATAATTTTTAGACATTGAATAATTTAATATATTTATGACACAATGATGATTTAGTAATTACTATAATAGCGATAAATTAAAATAATTGATATTATAAATACCCAAATAAATATAATTTAAGACTTTTAATGAATTAAACTAATTTTATAGGATAATATGACATATTAAGATTGATATAATTGTCTTTGTTTGAAGTAATCATTCTGTTACGAGTTTCACGAAAAATCAACTATTGAATAGTGTCAAAATTGACATAAAAGAGTTTTTAAAACGAATATTATATTATTAATTGATATTAAATTCCTAAAAATCTAAGGTTCGTCCAAGAGACTTATATCATGATAGGTATATCATTAATGGACCACTTGGGGGTATATTGGATGTATATAGTATGTTTATTAAATATATAATATAAAAATACAAAGTGACATGGTAAATGTCAAACTAATTAACTAATAGTTAAAACTAAAAGATAAGGTTAATATATTAACCCAAACCTGTCTAAATTCTATTGGTTGATTTTTTTTCGACCTATACCCACCTTAAACTTTTAATAATAAGCTTTGGAGCCATTAGAAACCGAATATGAATTTATTATAAATTAATATTTCTAGCTTTTCCAAAGGTGCCCCTCACCCCTCTTATAAAAGGGAACTCCTCCTTCTCATTTCTTTACACCTTTAAAGCCTTTTGGTTCGGAAAAAACCTGCCCACAAACTCTCTAAACTTCCCTCACTACAACCTAGAGGCCTTAGTTTGATCAGAAAGCCATCTAATGAGACCATTTGATCAAATCAAAAGGAAGAACCCAAAGAAGAGGTAATGTTTTCACCACCCCTTTTCAAGTTGATTTCTTCTTCCACATATACTTTCTTTGTTATTACCATTATAAAATAATAACTCCAGTATCATATATATACTGTGATGTTATTATAAATATGGTACAAACATACTCAATATTCTATCCACCCTTTGAATAACATGTCATCATACGTGCGTACGTACGACTTACCGTCTCCACGTCGTGATGTAATTGTTATTCAATATATTATTATTTGGGTGGGTATAATAATGATGTGTAAATAATTTAAATAATAAATATAACATGATAATTATTATTTATATATGATATTCCACGCAATTATATATTATTTTAATATCAAAAGAATGATATTGTCGCTCGTGTGTACGTACGGAGTACCCTCTCCACGAACGCTATGAGATTCATTCTCCATCATATCCATTCAAGTATAATTCTAATTTGATGATTAAAAATAATGTTTAAAGACTTGATATCATTATAGATATGAATAATATACATCCCATTAATAACAAATATGGCTCACATTACAAAGAATATAAAGTAAAATAAACCCGTTAACACCCAAAATGACGACAATTCTATGATATTATTAACAAATCAATTTTAAAAGATCATATATGATATCATATTAATGTAAATTATTATTGTATAATTCAATAACAATTATTTATCCATTATACAGGAGGTTAACCTACCATTGACCAAGGAAAAAGTACAAATTAAGGGGTTTCTTATCTCACTCTTAATTTCGTGAGAATTCTATTATTCACCACTTATTTATTGCATGTGGTGTATGTGTACTTCCCATGATTGTATTCATTGTGTAATATAATTTAGTTTATGGATATTTACATCATCATTGTATGATCCTTCTTTTATGAGTGTATGTTTCATAAGTTACCTAATCGATAAATGAATTTGAAATTTCAATTTCCATTTATTCGGCTTTATGCAAACTTCATTGATTATTTTACTCCAAGATTATGTGTGGAATAACTATTCATTTGCTTATGTCATAATTTCCACTCCCATTTTTTGTGGATATAATTTTTATACACATAATCACTCCATTTATAATTTCTCAAGTCATCAATATGAATTTGATAAGTGTAATTTTAACTCATTCTCCATTTTGTTGAGTTAAACATCCAATTCATTGGTGTTGTTTTTACAAGATTTTGTGTGAATGTCATTTGATTGTTTTACACTAAATATCCAATAATATTTAGTGTATTTATATTTGTCACACATAACTATGTCATTTATTTATCCTTAACCTAAGGATATAGCCTTTATGTGAGATTTCATCTCAATTTACATTCCATTGAGACTTCTTTGTTGTTATACACCAACTCACTTTTATGTGGTGTATATAATGTAGTTTGACATAGTATATCATGAATCCATTTATTCTCATGATATTACAAAGTTTTGATTACCTCAATTATTTGTATTCAAGTGTCTCTCTTTTGGTTAGAAACTCTAACTAAAATACCATTTTTAAATGTTTTAAAGACTTATTCTTCTAAATATTTCTCATTAATGCCCATATTTTAAAAATGGTTTTAATGATATATTTATATGGACATTAATGTTTTAAAATTAAAACTCCTTTTTAAAGTTTCAAAGTGGTATGGGACACTTTGATTCAAAAATCTATTTTTAAATAGATTCTTGACAAATAGTGTGACTTTAAATGATTTCCTGAAAAAGGGGGATATTTCTCTCAAATAGTTTTGATGATTATTTTCATCTATGTCAATATCCTTTATTATTCTCGATTGAGGTTAATATGATACAATAAAATATTCCATATTGTATCGAATGAGTTATGTTTGACTGTAGATGTGCTATTTTTATACCATTCATGGTTTGTGGATAAAGTATTGACATTTTGTATGCTAGTTTTAATACGAATGTTTATGTTATGTTTAAACCTGTTCCTATGAGGAATGCATTGGTCATAATAAGTGACGGGTGGAGCCCGCTATAGCTGCTCGATGCATCGGTAGGTATCATGAGACAAACTAGTGTCTTGGCACAAGGCCTTGGCAAAATCTTATTTTTAGTCTTGGCACAAGGCCTTGGATATGTGGTAATGATAGTCTGGCATTATGAATTCCATCATTATGAAAGTGGTTATTGATATTGCATGTGATTGTTCGATTAGTAGAATATCCATGTGAATAATTAAATGGAATTATTTCATTTTACTTTTTCCATACTATGTTTAAGTTCAAGTTTAGAAGGCTTTCGTTTTAGTTATAAACTGCCTTAAGTGTTTATGCTTATCTATGAAAGCTTCTGCTATAATGTTATCCTTACTGAGCATCTGAGCTCACCCCTTTCAATGTTTTATTTATCCCAATATTATTAATAAGTAATTTATGAATGACCTACAGGGATAGTATGAGGGGATATGAATACAATATGTTTTTTTTGATGTAATGTAAAACTTTATGAATGTATCTAGTATTTCCAAGGCTACTAAACCAATCAGTCTTTCGAGATTTGATCTTTCTTGTGATCATGCCAATGTTATTTAATAATGCACCGACTCTGGGTAACTAGGGTCGGGGCGTTACAATTATAATTGATGGGTTATAATTTTCTTGTTAAAATAATTATAATAATAAAATGATGTTTTGTAGAAACTCATTGTTACGTGAAACAAAAGCTAAGACATTGTTACATAGAGTGAAATATTGACATAGAGTAGTGGTACATGCAAGGTATGAAGTAAATTAGATTATTAAAAAAATATTATAAAAATCTCAGGGTGTTACATGAAGAATATACTCAATAAACTATATTGATCTCTCTATCGGCCCATCTATATGTGGATGATAGGTCATGTTTAATTTCATCTTAGAACCCATCACATCCAGTAAAACTTTCTTAATTGTGGATGTTAACCTCATGTAATTTCAAGAAACTATAGTATAAGTAACACCATAAATTCTCAAAATCTCTCAAACATATAAGTACCCATGATATTTCACATTCATCATCTCATTGATAGATATTAAATGCACCAATTTCATGAATTAATCAATGATCACCCAAATCACATCCTTCCCACTAGGAGCCCAATGCAAACCAAGGATCAAATCCATGGAAATATCATCCCATTTTCATATCGGAATGGATAAGGGATGAAAAAAATAGTAGGACTATGGAATTATTCCATAATTATCTAATAATCAAGACACCTGATACAAAATCCACAATCGACTGTCGCATCCCTATCCACCAATACCTGCATCTCACATCATGATACATCATGGTATAACTTGGGTGTATAAACCAGAATGAATGGTGTGAACTATCCATAAAATATTACATTGAAAAAAATGGAACAAAAAAATTATTTCAAAAACATGATGCTCTATTGGGAGATGAATACAGCTCAATTTTTGGTGTCCCCACCATAAACGACATTACTAAATCTCTGGTAGTCAAGGTCAGGCATCTGGTCGAGTGAAACCCAGTCATAAAACAATGAGTTAGCCTTTATCAAATCCAAACATACCCTCCCAACATCTTCTTAAATTACCAAGATCTTCATGTAAATAAGACTCATCAAGGAATACTCTTAAATTGATTCATTCGCAACTTGTGTCAGTAATTTCCTACTCAGTGTATCAATGATAACATTCCCTTTCCAAGGGTTATAAGTTATATCAAAATAAAAATATTGGAGATACTCTACCCAATGACTTTGAATATTGTTGAGATTCCTATATGTGAAGATATAACGTAGGATCTTATAATTATAATATACCATAAACCGTTACCCCAAAGAGGTAGTGACACCATGTTTTGAGTGCATACATAACTGTTTCCAAAAAATGATTACAAGTAGGGTAGTTATTATCATGAGTTTATTACTATCGAGATATATAGGATACCACCTATCACCCTAATATCAAGAGACACCCTAAACCCATTCTAGAATAATCACAAAAAACATCATAAACCAAACCTGGTGTTTGAAGAATCAAAACTAGAGTTGGATTCAACTTCGTATTTATCTCCTCAAAAGATCTATGAAATTTTTCATTCCACTCAAACATTAAACCCTTATAGGTTAATACTATCATTGAATATGAAATCATTGAGAAGTCCTCAAAAATCACCTGTAATAACCAGCTATTCCTAGGAATCTTGAAATCTCAAACAAATTTTTGGGACTCTCCCAGAACATAACTACCTCTACCTTATAGGATCCACTAAGACACACCTTTCAGAAGTAACTTTTCCAAGAAACATTACTTCATGAATCCAAAACTCACATTTAGAAATCTTAATATACATATGACGTTCCATCAAAGTTCTAATAATGATATCCAAATATACCACATTCTCCTCCACTAAATTTTAGTAAATAAAATAACATATGTAAACACATAAACATAAAATTTAAAGAACCAATAAAATATTATGTTCATCAAATCCATAAATACCGTAGGATAATTAATGTGTTTGAATGGAATAACCAAAAACTCAAAAGACCCATACTGGCTCTTAAATACAATCTTAGGTATATCCTATTTTTAGACTCTCAAAATATGGAACCATTACCACATACCAATATTTGAAAACTAATGATTCCCTATAAGTTGATAAAATATATCATCAATCCTAGGAAATTGATATTTGATCTTGATGGTCACATGATTTAAATTAAAATAGTCAATATAATTTATGAGTATCCTGTATGATTTCTTATAAAATTGGATAGGTGAAGCCCACCGTGATATACTAGTATGAATAAGTCCCTTAGACTCATTATTAATAAGCTAGAACTTAAGATCTACCAACTTATCAGGTTCCATAAGGTAAGAGGGAAGATAAATTGTTTTTATACCAAGTAGAATGTATAAGGTAAACTGGACCACTCTCTAGGGAAGTAAACTAGAAAAATCATCTGAAAATACCTTGGGGGTATAGAAACACTACATTCGGTAGTTTTATACCTAAATAAGTTTCAAAAACATCAATAAACATCTAATAATAGAAATGATATTATAACTGCATAAGGAACAACATGAACCACCCTTCCTAATATAGAGCCCCACTCACTCAGAAAAGCATGAGGGACCCCATCGACAGATAAGAAATAAACTGGATTAAGATAATAGTATACATGGTTCTTAATACTAATCATTCGATCCATACTAATAATCACATAAATTTTGTTAATATCAAGCACTGAGAAGTCCCACACCACCTCAAAGTCAGTTATCATCACCCAACACATGGGACACTTGAAACCTTGTTTGAATATCTTCCCTAAGGGAGTGGAATGATCCAACAAGAATGAAATAATATATGAACACAATACCAACATTTCAAATAGATTTGGAAAAATAATATAATGAGTATCAAGTATATCAATCAACGGTAGCACTATATAAGAGGAAATAAATACCACACTTCCTACCATGGTTGGCCCTGCTTTGGATTCCACTAGTGCATAATCAATTGCATAAATAAATTTAGTCTCATCTCCGACCTACAATTTCTTAGCCACATTAATGTCTCCCTTATAATGTGAATATAATTTACCATTGGAAGCATTGATAAAAACATGTGAACCCTTGGTGAATATTGATCCAACCTTACTACCTAGAGACATCGTGTCACAAAATTGTTTTAGAAGGCCAGATTATCCACAAGGATAAAAATTTTTAGGATCCTCTATATAATTACACTTGGTATGACATGGATACACAAAATTATAAAAGAAAACATAGTACTATCTATATGAATCCCATGAAACTATTCTTGAAGAAAATTGGCTAACATTACACTTTCTTTTCTAGTAAGAATACACATCCTCGCTAATGATAGTACCAACCAAAGCTATTCCAAAACATGTTTTTGTAGCTATTTCAACCAATGAAAATGCTGAATTATTGAATGCCTCCCTAATGGTAATATTTCGTATTAGAATCATCATTGAATGAATACTAGACCTCAACCCCAACTCAAACCTAGGATAATTCTAGTAATCATTGTTGAATAGATTTGGTTCCAAGTGCACCATATCTAAAAAATGGGTCGAATATTATAGAATGGTATTTTTTCCCTTCTCTAAGGTAAAAAGCTCCCAGGTATTTTCCTCATGTAATTTCATACGATAAAACTATTGGTTGATGATTTTTTTGAAAGTATCCCAGTTAAGATCCTTGTGGAACATAGATTTTACAATAGAGTCCCACCATCTCCTTCCTAGTAATTCAAGCATATAAATTGAAAAACCCACCTTATATTCCTTAGGGGTCTTTAGAAATATGTAGATACTCTCAATACACTGAACTTAAACATCATATTCTTGTCGTCCTTTATCACCATGGAAGGAAGGTGGATGCTGCTTTTTATATTTTGAGTCGTGATCCACTAATCATCCCGAGTTCCCAAAACCTTATTAACTTAGAGTATAAATATTGTGGATTACAATGTATACCAAAGAAGGATCCACTAGAGTATTTTCATGCAGAACCTATCTCATAGCTTCCTCACTCGGAATTGGAAGATCTCTTCTTGGAACAATTGTCTAACGATTATAAGACAAAAACCTATCTTTCATGGGAATATTCCAAAAACCATAAGGCTAACTTTAGATATCAAAATCAATTATTTAAATCCATAAGAATTTATATAAATATAAATGCTACTGATGAAACTAAAAAATTAAAAAAAGAAGATATCTGTCTAAATAAACCACCCATCATGTTCATTCAAATTTCCTCAAACTCCGAGGCTGAAACTTGATGAAAATCCCTAACCCCCATGTTAAAATGGATTCACATTTAAAAATGAGATTACCAAACCACTTTCCACACATAAAATTCATATTTCTATGGTCCTAAATCCTCTATACCAAAACTCCAAACCAAACATATATACTGTTAACACACTTTAGGAAAAGCATCCCTCTAAATCTAATTTGTAATGAACCAACCCGATACAACAAGACAATTCACAAAAGTTGATCCTTCACATAGTGAGATACAAAAAATAACAACAATTCTCACGTAAAAATAATGATACATCATAGTATAATGTGGAATCAATGAATACTGATCCATGATACATACAAAGATATGCTAAAATGGACAAAACAGTATGATAAAAAAAACCAAACTAAACACGTCTCTATTTTATCATCCATCACCACTAATGTATCACACTATGAAGGTGGAAAAATAATAGAGAATAGGAAATTATAGATTAATCCCTTCCCTTTCCCTGAGTCCTACAAAATAAGGTTTACAACCATGTAAAGGAAAAAATACGGTGTGAGCACAGATCCCATTAGGATATCACAAAAGAATTTATACAAGTTCTAATATCAAGAATCCACATGTTCTATCTTTAAAACAAAATATATATTAAAATCATTTTTATAAATAAAACCATATGTAAAAAAATCATCTATTTTTCATAAATTCAATGAATATCCACTAAATCAAAGAGTATATTAATTATGAAATAAAAATAGATAAATTAATCACATGAGAAAATATCCATGAAATAAAAAATCACGCGATAAACTAGGAATAACAGAAAAATAGAACTCTTTGGAATATCACCTATAGGAATACATACTAGACACAAAATAATACTAAAGATATAATTTTTTGGTTACAATTGATATTAATTACTTCCATTATTTGTTAATATCAAAAAAGTAACCCCCATTTGTTCCACACACACCATGATCACCTATTTCTATTTCCCAACACACATAGGTTCCAAATGTGCTATGTCTGTCTAAAACCATTTTCAGAATTCATGATAACATTTAATAAAATCCAATTTTCACTAAATAAAATTCATTTCAATGAAGGACCTAAAAGCATAAAAAATAACATATAGAAATTCATGAATTATAAACACTTGCATAGATATAACTACATTAGGCATGATGGAAAGCAATTTTACCTTGTCAATGGTGATTGAGAAACCATGGATCAACCTTCGAAAGATAAGTCTCGATAATAAACTACAATGAATCAATAAAAAAAAGTAATTGATCCTGAATCAAAAAAAAATTCATCCAATGCTGTCACTACAACCAAAGGCAATTATGAATCATAAAGATCTTTTACCAAGGATATATAGTGAAACCACCACAAGAGACAACTGTTGAACAGAGTGATCCCAAAAGAGGGAAATTTCCCAAATACTCCCAAATTTGTCATAGGGATTGAGGGGAACCCTACACACTGAAGGAAAAAATATTCATCTATATAACATTTTTTAAACCACTAGACCTAGGGAATTCCTGTAACAAATCCTCTTCATGGCATGAAATCCAAAAAATAAAAAATACGCTGAAAAAAGTGTCACATGAGATTAATTAAAATATTGATCGATGATTTCACATCATGTAATGATTTTATGGTATATAAATTTTCACTCCATGTACGGTACTCACGATATATTCCCATCAAAAGATTGATATTGTCTAACCCATTCATGATGTGAATGTGTCCATCAGGTAGTTCCTAAAAAATATTTCTATTGAAAACCTCAAAACCAAAACTTATGGTTCATTGGTCATAATAAAAACACTTAAACTCATTTACACATTTACACCCTCACTATATTAATTAAAAAAAATCATATTTCCCTATACTTTAGGTAAATTTCCCCAGAAAAGGATCTTCATTTCTGAAAATCTGGTGAAGCATCCACACCAATAGGGAAACCAAAAAAATACAAAGAATACCTAATGAAAGGTAAAATGATGTTATAGTACTCATAAGAGACTCATTTATGTAATTAATCCCTATAACACCATTATACCCAACTCTAAAGGTTCTTCATAAAGAATCTGCTGTAAATGTCCTCTCAAAAGAACCATAATCAAGATCATTGTAGGTGCTCCCTAAGTCATTTACTATTATTTTACTCACCAAAAAACCATATTGAACAATTCTAGAGGTCCACCCTAATGAATCCATTGGGAAAATATTCCCAAAATAACCTTAATCAGTAACTATATAATTCCTCAATATTTTATACTCAAATAAGTTCCTCCAAGAATATCTATAATAAAAGAATATTGTGGTATTCACTATGAAATACACTATGATTTATATCTTAATGACACCATAATCCAAAAATATAGAAGTCATCTTTAGAGAACCCATCATAGAGTTCCTCTCTATAATAATTCAAATATCAATAATGAATGTCCCTTTTATGATTCCAGTAGTACAATGACTCTAAATAGAAAAATGAACATCTAGAGAGATGGAAATCCCATTACAAATTCATTAATAATCAAAAATCATATAATTACACACTATTGAAAAACATTTGAACTCTAGGGGTACTCTCTAGATTATATGTAGTAGAGGACCACCCTAAAATAAAGAAAATTTGAAAAATATAGTTCCTCTAATAAAGGAAACCATAAAATTAGAAACCAAATATACCATCCTCATAGATACTATAATAATAACTCTACTGGTATTCCCATGATTATAAATTATAGAGTTCATCTCTATGACCAACAAACAATCCAAATTAGATGTCATCCACATAATTGTGAATCAATAAAACACTATAGAGGTACTTTACATGGTGGCTATTGTAAAATCCCTCCACTTAATGACTCATATTCTCATAATGAATTTATTCCACATGAGAATATACTATGATTATTCCATTATATCAAAATGAACTTAATAAACTATGTTCAGTAAAAACATGTGACTCATAAACAATTATTAGTGTATCAACCCACTCAATAAGGATTTTGAGGTAATGTTCAGTATATGTGCCACCCCCTTACCCTACACCCTTTGATGTAATGGAGGATGTGTAGAATGATCTAAATATTTTTGAAAAACACATGGAGAAAAAAAAATTATGGATAGATCAGGTTGAATAACCCCTCATTAATGATAAAGACAACTCTAGTTTCTTAAAGAATTAATTTTCAGAAGATATAATAGCAGTCATGTTCTAGCACATAGCCACCCCTCATTAGTACATTCACAAGGTACTAAACTTGGAATGAAAAACCCACACACACATAGATATATATATATATATATATATTTAAAAAACTCCTCAAAATTATAAGTCATGGTAGTTAACTTATATGGAGTAATTTAACCATCTCAATATATTGGATGCGTTTATCCACCATTATGATTTTGATACCATTTCAGTGTCCTAAAAGAAAATGTAATGAAATTTTTGGGAACATATAAAATAAAATTTCCCCATTTTTATAAATTCACTCAACCAGATTGTCACTGATATCCTGATTGATATGTATATTAGATGGTGGGTTGAATATAAATCTCTCTATTTTACTCTTCTCAATGGATAATGCAGTTAATTTTGAGAAGAATATTGGAAATTCATTGAATGAAGACAAGTATTATGCACTTGATTTTAAAATGATAGTTGGTATGTCCAATGATGTTTAGACATTTCTATGACCCATAAATTGAAAACATAATAGTACCTTTCTATAGATATGATCCTATATTAGGATAAAAAATATGTAAAATAGGGTACTCACTTAAGGAAAACAAAAATATTTATCATGGAAAATCATTCGATGAAAATCACTAAACACCCAAAAAGGTTGTTACATCACTGCCATGAAAATTTCAAATTATGCAAGGCTAAGAATGTTGTGTTAGAAATCAAAATAATAGTATTTTACCATCCCCAAACAATTGGTTTGGTGACATATTTACTGCTTTATCCATCTAGGATATCATCATACATGTTATAGAGAAATTATATGATAGCAAAAATGAATAATTTTTCTATTATAGAGTTATAGAGGCATTATTACCTCCAAAATGTGGAAGGATGAATCCTTTTAAAGATTAGGTGCGACAATAGATGAATCATAATAATAGTTTCATCTATAGATGTTTCTTGGTTCATCTTTTTTATGTAGAGAATACCTAGTGAAAACTAGTGGGGAATCTCTAAATATTACCTTCCACAAAATAAATATCTAGGTAAAATGGTTCCCTATGATAATAAATATGTATGTATATTATCACATATCCCATGGGGATAATTTGTAAGATAAAAACTCCCCTCACAAATCTAAAATAGAAGAGCTTTTAATTCCTACCATATGTTCCCACTCTTTAATGTTGTTAGTGTAAATCCTAATAATAATGTGGGAGATGACCCCAAATATAAAGGATGTGATGGTGAGATATCTATTTCAAATATTGGGAACAAAAAAATCATATTTAGGTAATGTAAAACTAATACTAATATAATATTAAAGATTTGGGATATCCTAGAAACATTTAGCAATAACCAACTCAATGAGAATAAACTACATATATTAGGAATGGTATGTCTATATCCATATAACATCTTCCACCAAAAGAAGATAAGACACTTTTTTATTATAAAAAAACAACCTAGTGTGAATTTAAATTTATGTTTTTATAGAGACTCAATGATTAAATTCTTAGAGGGAATATATATAGTGAGTGCATGTCACAAGAAGAAACCAACATATATCATTTAGAAAACATTCTTATAAAATAAGGAATTATTTATCTAGTAAGAGAATATTACATTCATCAAACCATCACCGGATCCAGAAAAGAATTCTATTTAATCTTAGTGGTTGTAAATTATCAGGATACCCCTAATTAGGGGTAATAACTATGACTATTTAATGTGATTTACACCGGGATTAATTAATCTAATTATCAATAATATGAAAAATATATTGGCCATAATAGGTTCCATAAACTAGTATTACTCATGCATCATTCTAAGAAATAGTCCCACCATAACTCCTTGAATATATAGATTAACTAGCTTCTAATATTGAAACCAAATATGGGATATGTATTCCAGTGAAGTTGTAGAGGAAATCATACCCCACATGGGTATATTGGAATCAACCTCCACCCAACATTGATAACACCAAATTCAAAATATTCGATGGAATATGTGATTTTAAGTAGCAACATATGAATTTTTCATCCTGATATGGCCAGATGATGGTAAAACTAGATTAGTATGTGGCAATTAAACTGATGTGTTTCATAAAAATCATTGAGGTAATTGGGTTTTTATTGTATTACAAATAACCATATGGGTATATCACTAAATGGGAAGTTATTTTATACAAGTTACATTAAAAATTATGCTTGAATCTATCAAAAAAGTCACTCTTGAACCACAAAAATTGAAACAATATAAAATGAGAATGTTTTTGAAATCATATTCATGTGGAACAACTTGAACCATTTAATGAATATGATGATTTTTCAATAGTAGATGTTATGTATATTCATATAAGACATCAATGATTAGTTTTATATAGAACACAATCCCTTAAAATTTGAAATTGATTATAAGAGTATGTGTTAGGAATATTTTATTTGGTTTTGTATATCAAAATCTTAGATTATGTATTAATTAAATTGGAAGAGATCTATAATGTAATAAATTATTACCATCATAATCAAACTTATGTCAAGGGAAGACCTAAACATAAATCCAATTTTTTATAATCGGTACCATCTCTTAAATAGTGGTAGATGAGATAGTGACATAGATGGGATGTAAAGGATAAAAATAACCTGAACATCAATGATCATAATAATATGGTCTATTCAATATTAAAGGATAAATTAATGGTATTTTCCAACACTTTCATGGGGATAATATCATTATATATTCCAGAGTTCATGAATCCCAATAAAGTTGGTTTGTATGATCACTCAAATAATATCACCTTCCATCAAATATTATTATATAACTTCCACGAAGTTTTTAACATTATTGTTCTGAACTAGAAGATGAATGAATCATGGAACATAATGTCAGGTATACCCTCAATATAGGTAACATGAGTAACCAATAATCTACTAGAAGGAGAAATATCATGATATGATATCTAAAAAATATGATTATATATTTTATCACTATATTTCCATAAAATTTGACATATTTGTGCATGTAGTCATCTTGGAATAAAAAATCAGCCATTATTAACCATAATTTCCCCATTGATACCAGAGGTTATATATTCATCACCAAAGTCATCCATTAGTTTTTGTAACCTTCGTTGGTAGAGTAATACACAAGAATAGGATCCCCAATGGGTACCAACATGATTTTTACTCTCCTAGATTGCATTCTTTCATCATTGGGAATATGATCAATAATCTAGAAAAAATAATATTATGATGATCAATGGTGAAATTATAGCTTTTTCAATGTCAGTCACATGATACTATACTTATATAATGAGGAGGAATAATGATATCCAGAGTTACCCATCAATAATTAAGGAGGAGGTTATAGTGGGATGGAAAACAATGTCAAAATAAACGACAATAATGAGGTGTTTTTCTATAAAAGGTATACTTATATATAGCTAAGACATTAGAATAATTGATTCATCGATATGAGTAGGAACATATGTTTGATGCTAAATTTTATAATCTTTACTACAAATTAACCATACTATTATTCTAGTAAATAAACAAATAGTTTATTGGGATATGGGAAATTCAGTGCGACAAAACACATGGACATCAATGTAACCACTAAATTCTGGTCATTAAACAACATATAATTTATTCCCCAAGACTAAAGGTAAATATAATAATAATATAATGATAACTATAACAGTAGTTCATATATAATTTTTTAATCATCTTTCTATCATACCAGTTAGAATGTCATCTCATGATTAAATTGATATTTTAGAGGCACATTAGGAAGACATCAATGAGGATCTATCAGATAAATAAGTGTTTGAGAAAAAATATATTGTAATAAAAATTATAAATTATTCAAGAATGACTATTATATGAAGAAAACCACTTCTATGAACCATGGTTTCTACTCTCACATTTTCGATTACACTATTTGATCCCATTAATTCTAATGAGAGATATGATCCAAATAGATGAAATAACACCAAAAATATCATAACCATGATCTAAATAAGAAATTCTATAATATAATAATTATAATAGTGGATATGGAGAGGAATAAATTAAATATAATATACCATCATTTAAGGAAGGCATCTGAATCACCATTGATGAACATAGATTGTGAATCCAGATATAGATGTATATTTTTTCCTATATTGATTATTGGAACCATGAACCAAGAAAAACATGTGAAATACATCTACTTCATTAAACACTATAAGGAATTATTCCTAGGGAATTACATTGAACTTATATGGTTGGTTTACCTAGTGGATACTAATAATGTGGGTCTATCAAATGAAAATTATTTCCATAAAAAGGAAAAATGGAGAATACACCCAGCCCATGCTTCTAAGGATGATGAAAATATTTTTAATATGATCAAGAAATCACTATATTAGATGTTAAATGCCTAATGTGCCTCTACAATATCATACAAATGAATAAAAATAATGGGAAAATAATTGTACTTCATTATTTTTAGGTTTTTTAATTCTAGAAATCAATGGATAATTTCCCAAGAAAAGTCTAAAAAAATTTTATTGGTGAAAAAACTAGTCTTCATGCCATATTATTTATATATGGATATTTTTGTTTCAACTTTATTTTAATATCCACCAAATATCAGGACGATAATACCATTTAGTCACTACTACTGTATATAATTTTAACATTTAAGGAACCTTCCAAGAAAAATATTGGAAAAACCTATTAACATCATATTTACTATATTTACATGTCATTTATAAGAAAATTTTTATAATGATACACAGATGACCATCTGGTCAAAGATATATAATTTTTTTGCATCATTTTTATCATTACGAAATATTCAATAAGCTTTGTTAATATAGATTTAAGATGAACCCATAGAATTTTTCAGTTGGTGTTACATTATGAAAATTGTTTCAATTTATGGTATTCCATTATTCCATCAACATTTCCTCTGATAATAAAAAGTAATTACTCCATATTCATCCTTCTCTCATTCTTATAGAGATGGGATGATTCTATTGATGTCTCACATATATTATACATGTCATATCCAATCATTTCAAAATGTGAATTCCTACAAAAACAATTGATAAAGAAATGGTCCACATATCAAAAGAATAATGATTGTAAAAAAATCCTTTTATGATTTCAAGTATATCCTTTTGAATAACCAATCATAATGAAACCTAAAAAAGGGAATCCTCCCATCATTTATTTAAAAAAATTGCAATAATAATGTTGTAACCTACCTGATTAAAACAATGGTGCCAGTATGGTGAATAGTTAATTTTACATCCAAGAGATGATGTTTGATGTTGTGAAATAATATTTCAATATCAAGAAGAACTATAATGCATTACTTCTTATAGATAAATGGATAAGAAAATATTTCAACACTATAATGAAAACCAAATCTCTCATTCCAATCTTAGAAAAATAGTTTCTCTATCTTATGAGGCTAACTAAACAACTAGTAAAATGAGAGGTCATTCAATAAAAAATTTTACATGTAATTCATGTCTCAAATTGTGATTAAATGGGAATCATTTTTAGATTTCATATTAGTTCACTCTATCCTAAATATGACTTTATTCGACATGCATCTCCTTGATGAAGAAGTAATCTAAATAAATATATCCCCTAATACTTGGAAGATATATATTGGGGGTTACTATAGGACCCAAAATGTAAAATTATATAAATCCTGATGCTCAATGATGTCAACTTAGGGATCATATTTTTCTATATATCCAATGTTTTCCTTCAACACCCTTTATACAAATAGATGGATAGGCATATAATGTGTAAGCATACATAACCCACATTATATTCATAGAAGTGTCCATAAAAATACCAATTTATTAATTTAATATTAAAGGTGAATCAGAGTTGGTAATTAAGTACATAAACAGTAAATATTCATTTAAAAAGGAAGAGTTTATTCCCTTTAAAGATTCTATATTTGAATATACTTTTCAATTTCCATGAAATCAATCCCTATCACAAATCAAATGTATAGAGGATGTTTAAGTAGATTTATTTTCCAATGAATCCATAACTTGGTTAGATATATATTAGTATAAGATATTCATTAACATCACACATTATAGGTTTGTCACTCAATATATGTTTTTATATGGAATATGGTAATAAAATCAACCCTAAAAAAAGCAAATAGAGATTTAATTATCATTGAATAATTCCATAAAAGGTCTTATATATTCTATTGTAATATTCCTTCACAATGTGATTCAATCATAGGATCAAACTTAAAAGAAATATATACACTAGTGTGTAGAAGCTTTTTTACATCACAATTTCCAAAATTACTCTAAAAATGAATGTTTTATGGATTCATACTTAGATTAATTACATCAAAAGAGACACTCACTGTAATGATATAAGTTAATACTATCACTTATTATTCCTATCAATTAGGAACCAAGATCATCCATCAAATCAAAATCCTATTATATATCTAGCCATAAATTATGTAGGATTGCATAGACTTTATTAGAAAATTATATTCCCTCTTGATACATGACAACTTTATTCAAAAACCCAAAGATTTCTTTCACACACTTAAATACTATTATCCATTAAATATTGGGGATAATAATCAACAGTTCATACCCTATAGGAACAACCAGGATATTAAATTCCTAACACAAATAATTTTGTCTATAAATGTGGTTTTTTTGTACAATTTCAGGACGTTGGGATAAAATATATTATAAATTTCGCAAATTATAATATCATTATATGATTTAGAGTCCCTAAAAAAATATTAATGGGATATGAAACCAATTTCAATGATTTTTAATTGAAGTGTAAGTATCTGGATATAATACTCTATCAAACTAATCATCCCTCTATCATGAAATAGTGAATAAATAAAATATTACTTCAATACACTCTATTTAAAATAATTATAATGATAGTGGATAGAAATAATAAGTCTTTTCCAGGTAAACTCATATATGCATTTTGTTTTTATCAGATCACAACCTTCACTACTACAAATGAGACCACATGCTCACTTGTCTATTATATATATGAAATATTGAACATAAAAGTTCTATTACCCTCACATCACGTCACCACCTCTTATCAAATTACTAAAGTAGATAAGTCTAAAATATATCATGACAATTTATTGAGACTCCAAGAAAAAATATTTCACATGATTCACTACCATGATATCTATCATAACCAAGTCTCATGATCAATCAATATAAGTTTCACCTCTACTTGAACATTTAAGGAGAACTAGTATTGTCTTTATGAACTCCCATGACACATAGGAAGATGCCTCTTAATATTGGGATAAAATGGGTTTGACCTTATACCTTTCACAAGGTCTCCAGCAATAGATATTATTCTGTTTTTACCATGGATGGAGAGTATATAATATCTAAAAATGATGAATGGATTCTCAAAAATTAATTTTCATATCTCCACATTGGAGTTTTTAATGTCTATATCAAATGCTATTAAAATTCTTGGAGATATTTATAATCATATAACCTTAAAATTAAATAGATGATGGTCCTCGTCACATGATGTTAAACTAAATAACATATGGTTTACCCTTAATAAATATTAAACTTATCACTTTAATCTATAAATACAATACGACTCCTTACATGAGAGCTTGAAACATACTATCATTATTAGTGCGTTTTCCTTCCTCCATAAACCACACTATAATTAAAATTTTTCTACTATCATAAAAATCATGTGAGCATTGATTCTTATTATCATAAAAAATAATGTTACAAAAAGAAATTATGTTTTAGGTCCAATAATTTTTTTACCCACTTTTATTGTAGTTCATTGGTTCTTACATACCTCAGGTTTACCATAACATCCTAGCACCAAAAAGATGCCCCCAATTTTCCATTGGTATAACCTAAATCTTTATAGATATTTCTTTCATGAACTATGTGTAGCTTGATTTCTACTATCAAAGGATACATATTGACATCCAGAACATCGATCTCAGACTTAGTAACAAATTTAGTAACCATATAAATCTCAATTATTAACACCCTTAAATTTTAGTATAGTATTACCTTTCAATAAGACAATTTTTTATAGCTCAGTCAGTGTACAACACCAACATAAACAAAATCATGATATATTTTGATAAAATATAAAATTTTAATTATAAAAATTAAAAACTACCCATTGATTTTGAATTAATGATTTGGAATTTTCACTTTGTGATAAATATGTATAATGAAAATAAAGTCTCTTATAAACACTAATGAAAATTAATTATGTTAATTAAATGATTAATAATATTATTTATTTTATAGATTTATTTTTAAAAAATTTATTTTATGTGATACATATTCTAATTCCAAAAAAAAATTGTTAATGAAAATTTATGTTTGATATTAATAATTTATTTACCAATTTTTTGTTGGTAGATGATATGAAATAAAAATTATAATTATTAATATTTTAAAATTTAATTTTTAAATTAAAATGGGTTTTTAATTATATATTTTATTTCATTAAAAACTGATTTTATAAAATTTCTAATTAGAAATTAATAAAAATTAAATTCATTTTTTTTATTTTTTTCATATCAAAATTGAGTTGGTATGAATTTTGGACATTTTTTAAAAAAGGTGGTGTTTTAGTTGAAAAAAAATAGATTTCATGAAACATGTAATTTTTTATAAGTTTACCGTTATATAAGAATGACCTAGAAATTATAAGACCATTTAATTAATCCAATATGAATTTTTGGAATTATGTAATTTAGAAAAAAATATTCTTTTGACTTAGAAAACATATAGACATCATATTTATACCTAATTAAAATGTTACTTTAATATAATAAATTTTTGGGTCTTTTATTTGAATCAGGTATATTTTGGGGGAGATTCAGTATAAGATTATCTTGTAAGTATCATCTAATTTATCTATTTTATAATAATTCAATTCATTACATTATAATTAGTATCAGAGATAATCTGACCTTATATAAAAATTTAAATCTTTAATA
The DNA here is from genome assembly GCA_963277665.1 of Viscum album. NCBI lineage: Eukaryota > Viridiplantae > Streptophyta > Magnoliopsida > Santalales > Viscaceae > Viscum > Viscum album. The sequence continues at coordinate 508,807,551 of OY728146.1, forward strand.
AATTATTTTACTAAAAATGGTTTTACATGTTTAAGTTATTATATTTTAAAATTTATATTTCATATATCAGGACCCCTCCCCCATAGGTACCCATACTATAATGGTAATGAGAGGATAAAGATAATGATGATACAATCCCACATCTAATAGGACACAGTTTGATGACACACATAGAGGGAATATCATATATACAGATGGGAGACATTACCCTATTAGAGAAAATGGGGAATGAGAGATAAGAAATGATCACCAATAAAACTCATTATAAAGAAAATAAGACCCATGTTCATGCATTTAATTTCATTAAAAACTAGTACATGTAAAAAAATCAAAATTTCTCAAAGATAAACTTGCTAATAACCAAAATTCCCAAACTAAACCCAAATAACCACATGCTAGTGGTATCCAGACCAATCTCTAGCCTAATTCTGTTAAGATGGAAAATAGTTTATATATACATAGGGTGATAAAAACATTTATACTCAGTAATATGCTATATGGAGCCTCTTGTAAAAAAGATAAAGAAATAATGTTATAGAACAATGAATAATAAGCGACACCAACTGATCATCTAAATAGCTATACTAAGTTCCTAGTCTCACAATGGATACCTCTAAGTAAGAGAAAAACATATCATATAACATAACAAAAACAACAAGGGTACTCTTCTACAACCTCCACACTAGGATATGCTTTGCCCCAATATTTTTTGTCCATAGACATCTCTCATTAAAAGAATCCATCCCAATGAAACCTAGGATAATGTATCATAACTTGCATCTTGTTGATCACACATCTCATCAGCCCATGAAACATCTACTTGTAGTAACCTAGTATTTTTAGGGAGCCACCGAAACCCATATATCATGTATTATACATTGATTAATGTACCTCAATCGATCACAACCCATACATCGAGTATTTTTCCTCAAGCCATTACAACCTATACACATCATATCTATAATAATACTTAGGATAATATATATAGAGATACATATGTGTGAAATAACCAAAAAAAGTTATATCCCTCTATAAAAATATATGGGGAGATATAACCATTGTTCATCTGAATACATAACACTTTCAGGAGAAGAGAGGGAGTCATAAGGGGAAACCATCCATTCATTCCCCACTAACATAGATTTTGGGGAAAAAACCTCTCATAGTTTGATGGTTTTAAATCGACCTAAAAACATGGGTGGGTTAGTGAAAATAATAATAAAACACAGAAGATATAATATATATCATAACTAAACTATGGGAATTAACATATTCCTAGGTTCAATTGTAGCTATCGTCTCTCAAACACTAGACTACTACTACTACAAACTAGATATATGATAAGAACACAATTCATTTAGAAGAAATTGATTAATTACTTTCTTTAAATTAAAAATTTATCATTAAATTAATTAATTTATTATCCAATAAATATCATTATTACATTCACATATCATTAACCTTAAGTGAAGCCCATGCCCTATATACATAAACCAAACGAGTCCATGATTCTTCAAGATCAACATATTCTCAAAACTCCAATAAACACTAACCCCAAGGGATAATATTAAAAAAACATTATCATTATTATTCCATAAATCTAGGTACTCTATGAAATATCCATAGATACTATAATAGATATGTATAACCAAGAAAAACTATATTACTTAAGAAATGAGGAAAGGAATGTTGGGATAAGTTACCTGACCCTCTATACCTTGAAGATAAAATTAATAATAAAGTAAGATTATGTCAATATATCAATGTGAATTCCCAAATTTAACCTATTCAATTTATCATGGTTCCATCCCTAACACCATCATGCGTATAACCATGAATTAATCCATCACATACTTAATGTGCTTCCACAAAATCAGGCCTCCCAACCCACATCTCCTCAACCAACAACCATCCCAGCAGCACACTACATCATATATCATATATCACATCTAGAGAAACCAAAAATGATCGAAAACAAAAAAATAGAGTCAATAAGTAATATAGTCCATAAAATAAGACATTGATCCTTTACATTAATACATGATCTCTTGGCCCCAAAAATTATATTTATTAAATTACTAGTATTATTACCATAATGTATTGTCCAATTAATTTATTACACGTCACTACTATAGTAACCTATGTCAATAACTATTACAATCTATTACGTATTTAAATAGTATTTCTGGTATATATTTCAGTTTCAACAAAACCCTAAGAAATAAAAACACTTATTTTACATGATTAATTATTATTATCAACATAAAGCATTCCATATTTACATTCCTTAGACAATTCTATTAACAAATTGAATAATAATTGTTAAAACAAGCATTAATTATTTTTTTATAATATTATAAAATAATCAACATATTCATTAAACCCAACTCTTTAAATTCAATAGATCGACATCAAATACCGAATGTATGTTCATTAATTTTTTTACTAAATTAACATACTAACCTAAGCATAAAAAATTACATAAAAATAATAAACATAGATAGGAAACTATTTAGAAACACATGAGAAAAATTGTTACCATGGTGTAAAAATATACAATTGCTATAATAAGAAAAAATTTCCTTCACTAATATAATTTATTAATTATTAAGTTCAATTCCACCATCATCCAAAGGGAAAAAGAATGAATACTTCATGATTTCACAAAAAATAAATGGAGAATCATTGAATCCCCAACCTCAAGGATTTTGATGGTCCTTGATGAAAATTGAAAAACAACATGGAAAGATATAATGGGAGGAGAAACACCTAATAGAGAATAAACCAATAGGTAAAGAAGTAAAATCACATTATATCACCAGAGATCGATCTCTATAAGGTGTTGTTGAATTCAATAAAAGTGGATTCAATGGAATTTAAAAATATCTCTATATTTTTTAGGGTTCAAGAGGGGAATTTGAGAAAATAATAATTTTTAATGGTTTGAATGTATTTAGAGGTAAATAGTATGACAGAAGACCATGATACATCCACAAACACTACGGTGCAAGGGTGAGGGAATATGAAAAAACTACGAAGTAAGGAAAGTGACTCTTCAATAAAATGCCTGGTCAAATCCATGTCCAAGAAACATGGCACAGTTTGTGCCATAGATTATATAAATTTGGAAGAGGAAAATGGTAAAAGGTAAACCACCATATCATGGAATACAATTTATAGAAATGTTTTTAAACCACAACTCATATTTACGACATAGTGACTATGAAAATGGTAGAACCTAAAATATTTACCTCAATGGATTCCTCATAATAGTATACCCCCATGATGTAGAAGATTTGAAATTATAAAAACCACACAAACTCCGTTCTCAATCCTTTAAACCATAGCTCAAATCCCATGTTGAAAACTCATATAATATATGGTGTAGTAAACTCATCCATATTGTAGTCTTACTCTATAGTTGAAATTTCAGTTTAACTCCCCTCCTTATCTATCTAAGACTCCTCTTATCACCACGAACATCTCAACTAAAAAAGGAATGGTATATAGGTTTCAAGTCACTTACATTATATACTAGTCAAACAATTCTCATCATTGAGAATTTAAAACCAAATCCAATGACAAATAAAGGAAAACATGTCATCTAAACAACCACCCTATGAGATAACTCCCAATATTATCACCACTATAAAAGCTAAACCTACTCAAAAAAATTAATAGAGTGAAAAATTATGAAACAATAATAATAAGATCCTAAACAATATCTTTGGGTAGATACCTCTCAAATAAGAGAAAGCCCATAAAAACATAAAAAAGAAGAAACCATATTATAAGAATAATAATAATAAACAACCATCAACATGAATTGGTACAAGAGAAGAGATATAAATCAATAATATCAAGATACCGGGCACACATATTTGACTCATATTCGCATGTAATCTCTTCCATGAAACTATATCTCCATAAGTCACTAACCGAAGGAATAAAATGCCTAAACAATACCTTCTCTGGGTGGTCCTAGATCTCTACATGATGCTCCTTAAAGCTAAAATCATCATAAATGTTTATCCCACCCTAATAAATTACATGGGGGTCATCATTATGATTGTGGTGGAGAAAATAAACATGGAATAAATCATTTATCTAGACCATCTATGGGAAAAATTCTATTCGATACGCTGTATATCAAATATTATCCAACACCTCTAAAGGACCAGAAAAATGAGGATAAATCTTAATCTCTTGACCAAATGTTCACTTCCAACAACGAGGAGTCACCTCCAGGAATACATGATCTCCAATGTAAACATACATAGGCATCCTACTATGATAAGAATTGGGCTTATGAAAATCTTGCATTGCCATTAACCTCTCACAAATCACCGAGATATACTCTTTCATTTATTGCACTAGTTCTAGCCTAAGAATTTCTTACTATTACACCACATCCTTACACATTGGAGAATAGAAAGGTCATATGTATAAATCATAATATTTTTTCATACCAATGGTGGAGTTAAAATTGTTTTTGTAACCAAACTCAACCAAAGGTAGACTCTTCATCCATGAAAATCCAAAATCTAGGAACAATAAAGAAACATGTCTTCAAAATTTTGGATAGTCCACTCTATCTCATCATATATATTTTGATGAAAATTAGATAAAATTTATAATTGAGAGCCTAAAGAATAGTGTATTCCCCTTCACACCATTATGGTAAAATTAAGATAATGATCAAAGATGAACCTCATTGGGACTCTGTGGTGTCTGACTACCTTCTCCAGGTACTACCTTGGAAAAAATAAATTGATCACAGATCCATGATCCTTATGAAGTGGGTTGACTTTTCAAATGATCAAATACCACCCATATACCATCAAAAACTCCATGAAATAGAGGTAAACCTTTCATGAGGTCCATAGTGATGTCCTCCCAATTCAACTAAAGAATATTTAATGGACAGAGAAAACTATAGAGAACAAGGTTCTTGACCTAAAACTTATGGTATACCAATCATTGGGCCCTAAACTTTGAAAATACATGCTTTAACCCTGAATACCTAAACTTCCCTTGAAGATATTAGTGCATATTCCTCATTATAACATTACCACAAAGGGTGTTCTATTGAACATATGGAGAACTATCTCACACACCCTTAAAGGGATAAAAATCACCCCTTAGAATAAATCCCAGTTCTGTTCATCATCATAAAAACCATTAAAGTGATCTCCATATAAAACTCAATCTCTCTAGACCTCCCGCTCAGAATCCCCCAGCTGGGACTCCTCCACTTTTTTTTACCAAGGATGACTGGACTTCCATTTAAAAAAATAATACCTCTACCAAAAACCTCTCCCATTAAATGATGCAACATTGAGAGATCTTACATCACTCTATTAGAATATATAGACTCACACACATCATTACTATTTGGATTCCTTCTCAGAATATCAAATATAACTTTTCCATATATTTGTATATATAAAATATTGAATTCAAAATATTGTAAGAAGTCCATACATCGTTACTGTTGGAAGTTCACGTCACACTAGGAGAAAACATACCACAAACAATTATAATTGATAATCACCTAAAAATGATCACTGATGAGGTAATTCCTCCACAACATCATGATTAAGCACAACTATTACCAACTTGAGATCATGGTTGATGTAGTTAGGGTCATGGGGACTTTAATGATTATACCCATGAGTAAAAAGTAACCACTAGTCATAAAAAATCTGAAACTAAACTCCATATTCTGGAAGATTAAGAATTGGAGTGCTCACCAAATTCTCATTTAAGTAATAAAAAACATCCAAACAGTAATTATTCATTAAAAAAACTGATACTTTCTAGTTAAAGTTTTTTGAGGAGTCACATCTAGAGATAAATTGGCTACAAACCACCTATAAATTTTTGTAAGATCATGGACACTCTACACCTCTCCAACAGTATTTGTGGATTCCCAATAAATGATTGAAATGGTCTTCAAAGGACTGGAAACTTATACTTTTGGGAAATGACATGAACTAAGAATAGAATATCATGATCCTTGAAATGACAATTTTATATATTCCCAAATAGTTATTGATGAAAAATAACTCCCAAAAGGTATGTAGATTCCCCGTATTCTTTTCCTCTTATATAGTGTTCACAAGGATTTCATTGATAAAAAACATTATGAAATGATCCTGGAAATCCTTAAACATTGTGTTCACCAAACCCCCAAACACATATAAAGTGTACATCACCCCAAATGACATCACAATAGACTTTTAATTCTCATATTATCATCAGAGAGGGATATTCATAATGTTCCCATATTTCACCCTATTGACTGATAATTTTTAAAAAAAATCTCAGAAATACTTTTGATGGAAAGAGAGAACCCAAATAGATATCATGAAGTAAAAAATTTCAAACTACATATTAAATTACCAAGTAATTTTATAAAATATTTAAAAAGTTTTAACTAATCACCATATATAATCTATATGTGACAGAGTTCACCTTCATATCTCTATCATCATTGATGAGATCCTAGAAGTGGTAGGCCATCATCTCCTAGGTTTTAATATATTCCTCTTGATTTATTATATCTCTATTGATTCTAAATTCAAATATTTAATCTTTTTTGTTGGTCCAATCAGTTTTCTCATCATTAAGATCAACTCAAATCGATATCTCATACATTATATCAACATCTACTTTTGATACATCAATATTGAAATCATCCTCCAAAATAACTTGCTTATAATATAGGAGATGAGTTAGGTTGAAGTCCTCATTCCATATATCCTTATATATTCCATACAATTAATTTAGTTATAACATTTGTTTAGAATATTTTAAACCACTAACTTGAAACTCCATAGAATTATAACTAACAACATCAACCACATCAATGGTCGGTGCTGATTGCATCCCATAATTCTAACTCCCTGAACATCCGCTTTATCCTTTTTATCCTCATCCAAAAATGTTGAAATTTTATTTCCCATATTGATAAGACCCTGAATAAACCCTTATTCAAGTGTCACCACCACCGGTATGGCCTCTGCCTCAGTATTATTTAATTTTCAAATTGACCGGGTGACCAAGGGCTTCAACAAAGTTTAGTAGTATTTGCAGTGTCTAGATTTTTTTATTTTTTACTGGTCGAAAAATTCCCAGATACAATATTATCTTTATTCCCATTACAAAAACCATATCCAATGACCATTATAGTATGATGATCTTAATCCCATTATAAATCTTTTTGGGATTCCATTTCTTTATCACTCTGATAAATATCTACTAGGGTCCTAGACCTAGTGTACTTCCTCTTCCATCTTGGGATTAATGCCGACCACACTTCATGATCAAGTTCATATTCAACATTTAAATTCATGTATGGGAATATGTTATGATATTTAATTTAGGTTGTGGGTTATATCAAGGCTAAAGACCCTTACGATTGGGTAGATACTATATTTATAAATGGAGCTTCTAGCATTGATGTGAGAAATATAGAACCATAAAAATTCAGATTACACTCAAACCTGGTGTCATAGGTATCATTTCAATAGAAATCATCATCAAAATTATATCATATTACCACAAATAAAACTATAACATATTGAAAAAAGGATATATAAATATTATGATAACTCATCCCAATCTATTCTAAGATAGCCAACTTGGAGACATCCAGGTAATTCCTCAAACTAGAAAATAAATATGTGACCCTCAGGTCTGGTTTAAATACCTCACCTATTTTGGATGGAAGTATGCAATTGTTAGAGAAAAAAATATCCAAATGATTAACTGAGATGAGTTTAATTGGACCTACCTTCACCCCATGTCAATAATTGAAGGATTCAAGACCCAACCACATACGAAACAGAGAGAAGGAAACCAAGGATTCATAGAAGACCTCTTGCTTTAAATGAATTTCACCTTCAACCATGATAAAAATGAAATTCAATGAATCCCATGAGACCCCCAATTTGACATAAATACGAGGAGGTATGGGGGGACATAAATCTTGAGTGCAAATACCTGATAATTGAAATTGACTGACCATATTACCAATAAGATTTAGAATAACTATATTCTGCAATAGTAGAGGATGCCCAGGTAGAGATATCCAGATTGTAGTGGAAGGGGAATCCTTTATCAAGCGTAAGTAGAAATTATGATGAAATAGAGAGAAACGAACACCAGAAATGAAATGAGGAGTGTTTTCCAAGGTAGTGATGAGATTAGATTTAGATGAAAACTGAATAAATTTTTTTCATGGATCCAAGAGTTCAAAGACCTCCAAATTAAATAAACCACATGAATCAGAGAGTTAAATATCAAACAAATCCATTGAAGGATGATTCATTCCTTAAAAACCACCAATTAAATATCCAATAGTGAATAAGCATGTGAGAACTATGGGAAATAAATAGGGAGTGGGAGAAGACTATAATTGAATGATTCAAATTTAGGTCACACATCACATTCAGGGAAGTTAGGGAGAAGTATAAGATTGATTAAAGGGGTTAATGGATGGTATAGAGATAATGGTGGGGCCATAGAATATCATTCCCCATCCTATGAAGGGAATGACAGAGAGAATGTTGGCCATGCCACCGCCAATGCAATTACTGGGGGTGGGGAAGTGGAACGTGGTATCAATCCTTATAAATTTCCCACATATTATGACAGCCTAACCATATATCGATCATTCAAAACCAACTATCTAATTTTATAATATTAAATAAGTAATAATTCCATTAAAGATGATATAAAATTTTCATTGTCACACAATTTAAGTGAGATAATTTATAGAAATGCAAAAAAAAAATTCATCCTTCTTAATGGAAAAAACTACTACACCCCAAGGTGACACAGTCTGATGAACAAAGCCTCCCCACTATAGATAATTGAACTATACCTATATCTATCACAAGTCATAAGGTTCCATAACATGTATATACATTGATATTAAATAAGCACCCAGATATAGATCTATCCCAAACTCGATCTCCCATTAAGAGGGTAATGGAAAAACATCCCAAGAAAAAACAATAGGGTATTATTCTACAAACTTATAAAATTTTGTTGGTTATACCTCTATAGAACTAAATAAGAGATCAAAAAACAAGTAACACAGGAAAAAAATGACTCGGACCTATCTTAAGGTATCAGAAACCAATGAACACATTATATTCCATGTCAGTATATTAGAATACAATCTGTCTCTTAAAGAAATCCAAAATATCATGTAATAAAAATGGGAAATATATACTAAAGATGACATCATATTTCTATGTACATAAACATAGGATGTCTCCCCAATATTGGTTACATCTCAACACTAGATCACAGTCTCTACATACTTCATATAGATAATCTCATCCTCATACTAGCATAGTTAGTTCTAAGGGAACTATAAGCCTATCCACCGTAATTCACAAATAATAGATTTGGGTAGGTGATATAAAGGAGAATTAATATATTCAATCAAAAAACATACATGAACACATGTATTAAAAAAGAAAAGGGTACCTAAAATAGCATCTATTTCACCTGATTCTAGCAATACCAATATTTTCAGTTGGCCGCAGCTTACTATGCGACCTCTTGAACCCCAATGACTATCACCTACTTTGAAACAAGTGGATATATGAGGGTGAGGAACATATTAGGAATATTCCTTACCTATCCCATCTCTGATATGTTGATCCTAATATAGATCATATTACTGTTACAACCTTTGAAGAAACTTCCTCAATAGAGGAACCTAAAGTGGAACAACAGGTGCACATTGCCAAATCAGAAAGACCAGAAACTATTTCTACAGATGATATTTTTCTCTATAAGAAAACATTCATATGATCACTAGAAAGGTCCAAATATCATCCACATCTAAATAAATGAGGTTATGAGAGCTGGGACCTACCCCTATCTCTCTGTAATTTCTTATGTCTAAAAAACTGGGAACCCTGAACCACAACTCTTCATCAAAGAGAGTCTTGATGACTCCCCTCTAATGAGGATCCTATTCTGAAAAACATCATCCCAATAACCTATTCTCTCTCTAATACCACAAGATGAACTAAAATCATAAAAAGGGTGACATGGAACTTGATCGATGGATGTAACGCGTCCTCAAAATGTGTCTCCCTAAACTCCTCATTTGGAAACATGTCCAATTCATAATAGGGAGCAGTCCAGAAATGGATCCTAGAATCCCACATGATATAAATCCCCTCTATAATGGTAAGAAAATCCTATAAATTGGCCACATTAATGGTTGATGAAATAATATATGCTCGGAAATAGTCTCAAATGTTCACCCACAATACATCTAACTCCTGAGGATCTTTAAAGAACAATATCCACTATTGCTCACTGCTACAAGAAACATCATCACTACCAATAAAATCCATTTCTCCTTTCAAGAATTGGTCAAACTATAATATATTTATAAATATTCTAACATGTATTATTTTACTGAGTCTTAAATATATTCCTCATATGTATCTAGGACTTTGTTCTATAAATATTTGAGTGTCTTTGTCAATGTATTTTCATCATGGACCTCTACTATGTGGTGATCTACCAGAATATCCTGAAAAACATCCTCAACAAAAACATAATGGGGAAATTGACCAAGCACCATACCCATAAAAGAGAAAATGGGCAGAGACTCCTAAAACTGGAATAAGGAATATTTATGATTAAGTAATTGATTACTTTATTCAAGTAATAACCTATCCGCTGGTATAATCATTTAAAACATAGACATAAAGAATAATGATACACCATCCATTTTGTGGTATGTATCCCACAACTAGTATTAAATTTCTTAGTAGACATTGTAATAAAAATATTCATGCATCAGATCAAAGGTGTCCCTAAATACCAATTTGTTATTTATTCTCCATTTCTTACTTTGCCTACTAAATTTAGATCACACCATCTCCCTATAAACCCACACAGTATCACCCATACATCACACCATACTATATCATCCCTTAACTTGAAATTTTGATCCCAAAAAACCCACACAGTCTCACCTTGTTTTTTAATCCCTATCCTCTTTTAAAAATGGTTGGGTCTCACAATCCCCCACCATATAACATATCTTCTTAAAGAAAAATTCCTAATAATTTTTATGATTATGAGATAAAAATATTGGTCCACTAATCCCTAATATCCTTTTCTCTGATCCATGTTTTCTCCTACACACATCCATTAAACCAGTATATGAAAACTATCAGCAAAACATTTCCCCACAACACCTTCTCAATGTGATCCAACACACGTATCAGATTCTCCTCAATGGAAGAATCTATCTAAAGCTCTACATCATCCACATGAATGACTTGATAAGTATTTGGGTGATACCACCAATGTTATGACACATTAAAAACATAATTCATAGCTCTGTATTCCCATGGAAGAGTCAGATGGCATACCATCAGCCCAATTCTCTTCAAAACCTCAAACTGTCCAACGAACATGGGTGCTGACTTTCCCTATCTCCATATCATGTAGTGACCAAACCTCAGTGATACCTGAAGGAATACATGATCATCATATGAAAACTCCAGGGGTCTTCTATGTATGTCAACATACACATTTTTTCTATGGTGAGACATAGATATATCTTTCTGAATAAGTTGTACCTTCTATGGCATATCAGACATGAGACTCAGTCCCAATAACAATGAATGACGTACCTCTATCCATAAAAAATGTGGTCTGAAAGTCTTTTAGAAAATATCCTCATTGGTGCCATCTATATAGTTTATGGATAACTATAGCTTTAGGAAAAATCCAAGAAAGCTAGGTTCTTTTCTTAATAACCTCCTATGTCTATGAAATACACTTGAAACATATCCTTAAGAATTTTTATATTATCCTCCAACTTCCCATCTGTCAATGGGTGGAGTTCCATAGTAAAAAAAACTTGTGTCCCAAGAACCTTTTGTAAGACCTTATAGAAATGTGTGGTAAAATGAAAGTCATGATCAGAAACAATAGTTCATGGAACCCCATGTAGATAGACTATATCTGTAACACCCTGAGCTTCCACGATACGCTTCTCTTTCAATAATGCAATAGCTTGCATTGTACGCAAGTTCGAGATTCTAACACACCACGACCAATCAAAATAGCCATTATGAATAGTAATACCCACTTTTTGAAATTATATATATTTTATATTTCAAAATGGACATAATTTTTGTATTAATAATATCAAAATTACCCTAAGTTGATTTTTTTTAATTTTCTAAGAACTTCCAATTTTTTATGAATAGTGAAAAATAATTAAAAACAACTTTTTTAATAAAAATAATTTATAGTGATAAAATATACTATTGAGTGGTTATAAAGTGTAATTATAATATATTTTCACCATTTTATCCAATTGTGGTCATTAGAATTAATTTCACTTTGAAATTGGACATAAACAATTGTCAATATTTTGATATATATTGTTTCTTAAAAACACGTTATTTGTTTTGATAGCGGGAATTAATTATAAAATTTATTAATGCAACTGATATTTTTGGAATTTTTTAAAATATACATCATTTTTTCATTCAGAATATCAATTATAGCTTAGGGTGAAATTTTGGCATTGTTCTGAAAAACTTCAATTTTTGATGAATAGTGAAACCACTAAGTGGTAGTTAAAAAACCGATTTCTTGTTTAAATGAAACATTACCACTTCTATGATTTTATTTTAAAAAATCTGACATACATGGTTGTAATTAAGAAGTAAAATGTCGTTCAATGGGATTAAAATAATTTTTTTGGTGAATAGTAACTTTTAAGTTTAATTAATCATGATTAAAGGTAATTAGTGAAATTTAAGGTAAAAATGATATTATAAAAATATTAAAATACATTTACACTTGTCCTACCCATTTGGGATGAGTCATGGACGACCAATAAAATCCATGGGTCAACTTGGGGACCCCATGGAGCCACTTTGGTAGGAAAATGACATAAGTAAGTTTTTATTTAATGTTAAAATAAAAATGTCACAAACATGAGTTGTTTTACTAAAAAAATTTTTAAATAGGGTTATACAAGTCATACTTGTAACTATAAATATTAATTAGAAAGATAAGAAGATTTCCTACATAATGATATTTTTTTTATAATTTTTAGACATTAAATTAATTGAATTATTTATGACACCATGATGATGCAACGATTACCTCATTATTTAACGCTTTAAATAAAATGAAAAGATAATGTAAAATATAAGAATTACTCTTTTCAAAAAACTATTTTATGGGTATATTTATAACCCTTATCACCTTATCCTTTAAATATATAATTTTGAGACCTTTTAAATCCGAAAAGCATTTTATAATAAAGTAACCTTTTATAACTTTCCAAGAGTGCCCCTCCTCTCCTCTTATAAAAGGCCCCCACCTCTACCACCTTACCCACACCACTCAAGCCTTTTGATCGGCCAAACCCTTGCCATTTTGTCTCTCCACATCCCACTATTACTTCTAGAAGCCTCACTTTGGGCATAAGTCATCCCAAGGAAGCCTTTGATCTCAAATCAAAAAGAGTTACCCGTTTTAAAGGTAGTGTTTTCACTTGTGTTCTTATGTTTTATTTTGCTTCTAAAACCCCCTAAAATATTTTATTAATTTCTTTTGTAACAACACCAGTATCCTCAATATACTAGGATTTTGTTATAAGAAGGATTATAGCTACAATTACACACACCTACATCTAATGGTGAAAGAACATACTGTTTCTGTGGATGGCAAATTTCTGCCTCACGAAATGATGATTGTTCAACACTCATATAAAACCTTCAAAGGTGTCCATTAAGATGTCACTATATTTATATATGATATATAATATGTTATTGTTTTACTTAAGTTTCTTTATTCTTCATTTATGTCATACCTTTGTGGTTTCCATTATGGGTAAACGCGATATTTTAATTTTAGGAAGTGCAGACTACCGCCCCCTCAAAGTGATTTGAATCGTTAATGCCATATGTGGGATTTATAAAGGATGTAGTAAATGGTATTATACATTATATTTTACTGTAATTATATTATAACTTTATATAATTATAATTTCATTCCATTAAAATTTGAAATATAAATTAAAGTAGCGTTCATGCGTGCGTACGGCTTACCGTCTCCATGAACGGTGCATTTCATTTCTTACCTCCAAATGTTATGTAATATTATAAATCAATGTATACAATGGATATATATGATGCATATGATATCTACAAAATGAATATAATTATGTATATAATGGATATTTTACCACATGAACAAAGTGAAATTATATGAAGTTTATTTTTGAATCAAGTACCAATGATCGACAAAATGACCGTTAATAACTTAAATAGCTACATAATGTTCATAACATGGTAATAAGTGATATAAAAGGAATAATGAACTTGTAAAAGATTCTTAAGCAAAAATAAGTTAACTCTAGTTTATTATTCAGGAGGATAAAGAACGATCGAGTCAAGTCGGACACGAGCTAAGGGAACTTCTCAACCAAATTTCCATTCTTTTGGTTAATCTCCTACTTTCAAATCATGTCATGATATTATTATGTAAAATCTTGTATTTGTACTTTATTTATGTGTACATATATTTAATACACATAATAGATCTATTTTATTTAAAAAATGATATATTTATGGGAACTTCGTAACCCAATTTCTATTCTTTGGGTTAATCTCTTACTTTCAAATTATGTCATGATATTATTATGTCCTATCTTGTATTTGTAATTTATTTATGTGTACTTATAGTGAATACACATAATAGATCTATTTTATTTACAAAATGATCTTTGTAAGGGACTTCATCTCAATCTCCTTTCATTGAGGCATATTTTGTTTATACACAACTTTATTTTATACGGTGCATAAACCCCTTTGACTTTTACGTTTATTCAAAAGGTTTTCTTTATAATTATGTGATTTATAAATGATTTCAAAAAAGATATATTTCTCTCAAATATATGAAAATCCAGTGAAAATGTATACATATTTAAAGCAAGCTTAAAAATGTTTTCAGAAAAACCAGACACTCGAGTGTGGTAGATAGGAAGGGATTGGGAGTGGACCCATCATGGCCTGTAATTAGTCGAGAAGTCTCAGAATTAGATATTTTGTTTTCAGAAGCTTGCATAATGTTTTCAGAAAAACACTGGAGTATATTTGAGCAATTTTAAACGTAAGTATCTTCTAAAAAAATTTCATCGGCAGGTCTCATGATAAAAACTAGTGTCTTGGCACGAGATCTTGACAAAATCTTATTTGTATTCTTGGAATGAGTCCTTGGCTACGTGGTTATGACAGTCTGACATTATGCATTCCATCATTATGAAAATGGTTATTGATATTGCATGTGATTATTTGACCAGTAGAATATCCATGTGAAGAAGTAAATGACATTATCTCATTTTGATTTTTCCATATTATGTTGAAGTTCAAGTTTAAAAGGATTTTGTTTTAGTTATACATTGCCTTAAATGTTTATGTTTATTCAAGAAAGCTTCCGCTATATTTTTATCCTTACTGAGCATCTGAGCTCACCCCTTTCAATGTTTTCATATTTTCCAGGATGTGAAGAAGTATTTTATGAATGACCTGGAGAGATAGTCAGAAGAGGATATGAGTGTGGACTATGGAGACTTTGTTATTGTAGTTTTTCACTTTATGATGTAATGTAACATTTATGAATGTATCTAGTGTTTCCAAGGCTACTAAACTAATCGGTCTTTCGAGACTTGATCTTTTGTGATCATGCCAATGTTACGCAATAATGCACAAACTCTGGGTAACTGGGGTCGGAGCGTTACAGCTGGTATCAGAGGCAGTTTAGTACTAACCTTGGAAGCTAGATTTAGATAAACTCTGATTAGAGCACATGGCCCTAAGATCGACTGTGATGATTATTATAGAAAACTTCCTAGAATTTTGGTATTATAGAGATTTTATGAGTTTTCCGAGCAATACATCCCTGTCTCGATACGAGCAGGTAGAGGTGGCTCTGACACAGATGTACCTAGGGGTAAAACCTGAAAACACCGCTTTGAGCTAGACTCGAACGTTAACTGGTGCACGACAACGGGACTTGCTGCACTCTTGGTTACGACACTCCTGGGGGATATTCTTAGGATAATTATCATTTTCATTACAAACCATTATGAAGGTATTATGAGTACATACTTACTCAAAGAAAACATTTTTATGATTATGGATTATATCTATAAACTATTCAATTAATGTTATGTGTTTTACAAGTAGGGAATTATGTATTTTGATTCATAAACTAATATAGTTTATGCCATTGTTTAGAAATGATGCCTATTGGGAGGAATGGAAACCATATCAATGCATTCACTCCGTGTAGGGATTTCCCTCCTGCTCAAGATAATTATTGTGGAGCTGGAGATACAACTGGTGCTAATCAACTTATTACCATACTGGGACAACTCACTCAGGTTATGAATAATAACCTTACTCGCATGGAGCACCCTGATACACAATGTGGAGGATCAATGTTAGACTGCTTTATGAGGCAACAACCACCAACATTTAATGGGGGTACAAATCCATTAGTAGCTGAGTAATGGATAACCTCCTTAGAAAAAATATTCCATGCCTTGGGGAGTAGTGAAAGGGCGAAGGTCATCATGGCAGTTTACCGCCTCACTGGAGATGCTGATCAATGGTGGTCATTGATTCAAAACACAAAGGAAGATGATGAATTATCTAATATGGAATGGAGGGAGTTCAAAGAGATTTTCATAGAAAAATACTTCCCTCATGACCATAGAGAAGATATGGAAAGGAAATTTCTGAGTCTGAGACAAATGGAGGATGATAATGTTGCAAAGTATGAGGCTAACATTATAAGGTTAGCGAGGCATGCTATAGATTATATACGTAACCCAAGAAGTAATATTGATCATTTCTTTGATGGGTTAAAACTATTTCTCCGTCGAGCCTTAGTCTCACAATCTTTCTCATCGTATGAAGATATTGTCTCATGTGCTATCAAGAAAGAAAAGGAATTATCGAAATCTTATGACAATAAAGTAATGCAATAGAAGAAGAGAATGGTGGAACAAGAGATAGATAAAGGGAAAAGGGGAAAGAAGGATTTTCCATTATGCGATAATTGTGGGAAGAATCACCCAGGTACTTGACTAAAAGGAATTGGATTTTGTTACAAATGTGGAGAAAAAAGTCACCAGGCTCGTGAATGCAAGGGAAAGAAAGAGGCTATCAATGTTTAATGCTACATTTTTAGAGAAATGGGGCATTATGAAAATGAATGTTCTAATAATCAGAGAATATTACCTCAGAAAAGGCCAAGGGATCAAGGACAATCTTATGCTGTTACTACAGTTGAAGTGGAATAATTAATGTATTGGTGCTTTTGGACTCAAGGAATATATTCTAGTTATAAGAATAATGTGATATATATAAGGATTGTACTGCAGTAGTTGTTATTTTCATTAAGGTTTTAATATGATGAATGTAATCATATTTTTAGTGTGTGATAATAATAGAAACTTTACATTGTTTGGGGAATCTGATGTTACAATTGATTTTGGAATTTAAGGACCTTTTAGAGAAAGGCTGGACGGAGGTATTTTGGATAACTATAAAGGTTGGAATGGATTAAGTTGAACTTTGGATAGTATTGTTTATGGTTAAAACATTTATAAAGATTATTTTTGGAATATTATAATACTATAGTTTTAGGAAAAGGACAACCTGCAGGTTGGGGGATAACCCGTCGCGTCGGACAAAGCTGTAGAAATCGAACCCACAACCATAGTGTGACATGCCTTTATTACCTACCACTAGCCTACATGAAGTCCCTGGTTATTGAAAAACAGTTTTCCTAATCTAAATGGAATGTGTTAATATTTTGAACCTTTCATGATGAGGATAAATATAATATTTTTGAGTTCTATTATCTTTTTTAGTGAAAGATGAGTTTGTGGTAGAAATTAGTTGAATGTTGAAACTCTACTTGTCAAGCATAAATATGTATATACCTATATCTTATTCTATGAATAAATTAATTCTTAAACTTTAATAAAGGGATATTAAACCCAAAAGAATGTTTTATTTTAATACCTTATGTCTTGTTGACCAGATAATATTTTAAATCAACATAGATTGAAGGCTTTGAGACCTTCAATTTTACACTTGTTTGTGATTGATGACCCCAATCACTCCCTACATATATTTACTTTTTTTCTCCAATTATATGTCTCTAATTTCCACCAATGTTCTCCTTATCGAGATCATAATTTGGTGGTGACTGTTTCATTTCATTTTCCCTCTTATTAAGGCTAAATTTTATTAACCTTATTTCCGATGTGGGTTTTCCACAAAGGTATTTTCTATTTTCAACCTTTTATTTCAAAGAAAAATTTCAAAATTTGAGGATGCAATTTATTGAAGGAGGGGAGAATGTAACACCCTGAGCTTCCACGATACGCTTCTCTTTCAGTAATGCAATAGCTTGCATGTACGCAAGTTTGAGATTCTAACACACCACGACCAATCAAAATAGCCATTATGAATATTAATACCCACGTTTTGAAATTATATATATTTTATATTTCAAAATGGACTTCATTTTTGTATTCGTAATATCGAAATTACCCTAAGTTGAATTTTTTGTAATTTTCTGAGAACTTCTAAATTTTTATGAATAGTGAAAAATACTTAAAAACAACTTTTTTAATCAAAATAATTTATAGTGATAAATTATAAAATTGAGTGGTTATAAAGTTTAATTAGAATATATTTTTACCATTTCATCCAATGGTGTTCATTAGAATTAATTTCACTTTGAAATTGGACATAAACAATTATCAACCTTTTGATATATATTGTTTCTTAAAAACACGCTATTTGTTGTGACAACGGGAATTAATTATAAAATTAATTAATGCAACTTATATGTTTGGAATTTTTTAAAATAGACATAATTTTTTAATTCGGAATATAAATTATATCTTAGCGTGAAATTTTGGCATTGTTCTGAAAAACTTCAATTTTTGATGAATAGTGAAACAACTAAGTGGTAGTTAAAAAACTGATTTCTTGTTTAAATGAAACGTTACCACTTCTGTGATTTGATTTTCAAAAATCTGACATAGATGGTTTTTATTAGGAAGTAAAATGTGGCTCAATTGGATTAAAATATTTGTTTTGGTCAATAGTAACTTTTAAGTTTAATTAATCGTGATTAAAGGTAATAAGTGAAATTTAAGGTAAAAATGATATTATAAAAATATGAAAATACCTTTACACTTGTCCTACCCCTATTTGATGAGTCATGTACGACCAATAAAATCCATGGGTGAACTTGGGGACCCCATGGATCCACTTTGGTAGGAAAATGTCATAAATAACTTTTTATTTAAAGTTAAAATAAAAATGTCACAAACATGAGTTGTTTTACTAAAAAAGTTTTTCAATAGGGTTATACACATCATATTTTTGACTATAAATATTAATTATAAAGATAAAAATATTTCCTACATAATGATATTTTTTTATAATTTTTAGATATTAAATAAATTCAATTATTTATGACATGATGATGATGCAGCGATTACCTCATTATTTAACGATTTAAATAAAATGAAAAGATAATGTCAAATCTAAGACATAAACTTTTCAAAAACATATTTGATGGGTAGATTTCGAACCCTTATCACCATAGCCTCGAAATCAATAATTTTGGGACCTTTTGAATCTGAAAATAATTTTATAATAAATTATCCTTTTATAACTTTCCAAGAGTGCCCCTCCTCTCCTCTTATAAAAGGCCCCCACCTCTACCACATTACCCACACCTCTCAAGCCTTTGTCTCAGCCAAAACCTACCCATTTTGTCTCTCTACATCCCACTCTTACTCCTAGAAGCCTCACTTTGGTCAGAAGACTTCCCAAGGAAGCCTTTGAGCTCAAATCAAAAAGTGTTACCCGTGTTAAAGGTAGTGTTTTATCTTGTGTTCTTATGTTTTATTTTGCTTCTCCAACCCCCTAAAATCTTTTATTAATTTCTTTTGTAACAACACCAGTATCATCAATATACTAGGATGTTGTTATAATAAGTATTCTAGCTACACTTACACTCACCTACATCTAATGGTGAAAGAACATACTTTTTCTGTGGATGGAAAATTTCTGCCTCACGAAACGATGATTATTCAACAATCATATAACACATTAAAAGGTGGCCATTAAGATGTCACTATATTTATATATGATATATAATGTGTTTTTGTTTTACTTAAGCTTCTGTATTTTTCATTTATGGCATACCTTTATGGTTTCCATTATGGATAAACACGATATTTTCATTTTAGGAAGTGCGGACTACCGCCCCCTCAAAGTGATTTGAATCGTTAATGCCATATGTGGGATGTACAAAGGATGGATTAAATGGTATTATACACTATATTATACTGGAATTATAGTATACCTTTATATAATTATAATTTCATTCCATTAAATATGAAATATAAATGAATGTAGCGTTCATGCGTACGTACGGCTTACCGTCTCCATGAATGGTGCATTTCATTTTTTACCTCTAAATGTTATGTAATATTATAAATGAATTTATATACTAGATATATATGATATATATGATATCTAAATCATGAATATAATTATGGATATAATGGATATTTTACCACATTAACAAAGTGTAATTATAAGAAGTTTATTTTTGACTCAAGTACCAAAGATCGACAAAATGACCGTTATTAACTTAAATAACTACATAATGTTCATAACATGGTAATAAGTGATATAACAGGAATAATGAACATGTAAAATGTTCTTAAGGAAAAATAAATTAACTCTAGTTTATTATTCAGGAGGTTAAAGAATGATCGAGTCAAGTCGGACATGAAGTAAAGGAACTTTTTACCCAATTTCCATTCTTTGGGTTAATATCCTACTTTCAAATTATGTCATGATATTATTATGTACAATCTTGTATTTGTACTTTATTTATGTGTACATATATTGAATACACATAATATATCTATTTTATTTAAAAATGATATTTGTAAGGGAACTTCTTAACCCAATTTCTATTATTTGGGTCAATCTCCTACTTTCAAATTATGTCATGGTATTATTATTTCCTATATTTTATTTTTAATTTCATTATGTGTAATTATAGTGAATACACATAATATATCTATTTTATTTACAAAATGATCTTTTTAAGGGACTACGTCTCAATCTCCTTTCATTGAGGCATATTTTGTTTTATACACAACTTTATTTTAAATGGTGTATAAACCCCTTTGACATTTACGTTTATTCAAAAGGTTTTATTTATAATTATGTGATTTTTAAATGATTTCAAAAAAGAGATATATCTCTCAAATATATGAAAATACAGGGCAAATGTATACGTATTTAATGCAAGATTAAAAATGTTTTCAGAAAACCCGACTCTCGAGTGTGGTAGACAGGAAGGGATTGGGAGTAGACCCATAATGGGCTGTAATTAGTTGAGAAGTCTCAGAATTAGTCATTTTTTTTCATAATCTTGCATAATGATTTTAGAAAAACACTGGAGTATATTTGAGCAATTTTAAACTTAAGTATCTTCTAAAAAAATTTCATCGGCAGGTCTCATGAGACAAACTAGTGTCTTGGCACGAGGCCTTGAAAAAATATTATTTGTAGTCTTGGCACGAGGCCTTGGCTATGTGGTTATGATAGTATGGCATTATGCATTCCATCATTATGAAAATGGTTATTGATATTGCATGTGATTATTCGACCAGTAGAATATCCATGTGAAGAAGTAAATGAAATTATCTCATTTTACTTTTTCCGTATTATATTGAAGTTCAAGTTTAAAAGGCTTTTGTTTTTGTTATTCATTTCCTTAAATGTTTATGTTTATTTATGAATGCTTCCACTATATTTTTGTCCTTACTGAGAATCTGAGCTCACCCCTTTCAATGTTTTAATATTTTCCAGGATGTGAAGAAGTATTTTGTGAATTACCTACAGGGATAGTCATAAGAGGATATGAGTGTGGATTATAGAGACTTTGTTATTGTAGTTTTTCACTTTATGATGTAACGTAACATTTATGAATGTATCCAGTGTTTCCAAGGCTACTAAAATAACCGGTCTTTCGAGACTTGATCTTTTGTGATCATGCCAATGTTACGCAATAATGCACCGACTCTGGGTAACTAGAGTCGAGGCATTACAATATCCTCAACATATAAGTCTCCCAAATATTCCATTTATAAAGTATCCTGTATATGAAAGAAAAGTTCTACATTTATCAAATAGTACACAGTCAAAAAATAACATCATTATTTCAAGGTGTACTCAAGAGACCCACCACAAGGTCTATGATAACATTATCCCACTTCCTCTATGGAATGGACAACAATTGTAGAAAACTCCCAGGTTGTTGATGCTTTAATTTCAATTACTGACAAGTGTTACATCATTCATGAACCCTAAAATCTATTTTTTCACTCACAACCCCCAAAAATATCATCGTATGTCATTCTAAATTTTTTTCACACCAGAATGTACCACCCACATCAAGGCATGAAATTATTGCATCAAATCCCCTTATATACTCATAAGAACAACAACCAAAATCTTAACATAGATGATCTCATCCTATTCTATGATCAATTATAAAGGTGACTACCCACATTCATGGTTTTACTTCAAAAATAAAAATTATGGATGCTCATACTAGCTATCACTGATCCATTTCAAAATTGTATACTCCACTAAAACTGACACTAGAATCATCTTATCATGATTCCCTTGAACCAATAAAAGAATCTTAACAAGTAGAGTCATCATCTTCTACTCGACATTAGACTCCTAAACAACCCAAGTCAAGGTTTTTCTAATTAATGAATCAATAAACAATATTCCCCTTACAATGCATATATTCTAGCTAAAAATCATAACACTTCATGTAATCAACCAATCTCTATTGTTGAAGATTTAAATATCACTGTGAAAAGATATACTTAAAGATATTGTGGATCATATAAGCAGGAAAATTTTCATGCAATAGGTAATTCCACTGACAGTTTAGTGCATAAATTTCTGCCACCAACTCAAGGATGTGCATAGGGTAGTTCTGTTCATGTGGACTCAATTTTTGAGACCCATACTGGTGTCATTTTAGCCAAAGTGTTATGTTTGGAATCCCAAATTTCAATACCTAATATTATTACTAGTATAGTGTATTTATGGGTTCGATCCATAGGGAGAGAGAGTAAATACGTTCTATTTTTATAGTTTATACTAAATTAGGTGAAGATTAACTGATTTTAGAGTTGATATTTGATGTTTGAAAGAAAAAGTAACCGGTTCTTCTACTTATTAATAGATTTATTTAAATATAATGAAAAACATTAAATTGATTTTGAGGATAAATCGAAAGAATGCATTGGGGTTGTGGAGTTTTTAGGTTGTTAATAAATTGATTTGATTATCATGTTATTCTGTCCATAATAAATCACATATTTGGGTTTCAAATATAACAAAACCCCATTGATCTGGTAAGTTATGTTTGAATCAATAGAGACCAATTACTTGGTCTGTAATTTGACTCCTATTAATTTTAATAATTATAGGAAATTTTGAGATGATAATTACACCGACTAATCATGTGTTATCTTTGTCTTAATTCCTCTAAATATCCCTGGAAATTCCATTATTGGTCTGATATGGGGTTTCCAACGATATTTTGCATGAAATTACTTGGGATTATGAGAGATATATAATAATAAAAACACAATAATATAGTTGATTAATAACAAACCATAATCATATTAATCTCTAACACATGATGAAATTAGCTACACATGGAGTAGTTACTAACTAACAGGCTCTTAATACATGAATAAAACATAGTAGTAGATTCAGATTGAAGATTTCCGAGAATTAAGAGAAACATCACCTCTTCTCTTCTCTTCATTCATTCTATTTATCTCTCTTCTTCACTCTCCATTATTCTTCCATTTGGTGTCTCTAGTTCTCCTCTCATTCAGTGTCAAAATTTGGAAATCCAACCCTAATATTTATAGTTTTTAAAACTACACTGTGAGTACTATAAAGTACACAGGGTGTAACCAAGTCAACTTGAATTTGATATTATTTCTCTGTCGGTAGGTGATATGTCATGCCACCCTTGACATTGAAGGTGTCATCAATCCCTTGGTGGAAGTAAACGGTGTGTATCACTTCTCCATTTGGTGTGTAGTATCAACTTCATCCACCAACTGCTTATATATGGTAGAACACGATGTGTAATAAGAAGTACACGACATGTGAATCTTGGTTGCCAACATGGGCGTGTACTTAGTCTGGTCGATCTATGTGTTGGGAAAATGGGACATGGCATTCGTAATATGTACACTCCATGTATATATGAATTTTTTCTTTGATCATTCCCTGATTTGTGTATTTGGATTGAAAATACTTGAAAATAATCATGATCGCCAAATCAAAGCATTTTATCTCAAAAACAAAATATATTTGGTGAAAACATGTTTTGATAGTCAATAGAATGTATTAAAATGCATACACAAATTGGGCACATCAAACTCCCCCACACTTAACCAATTTCTTATCCTCAGGAAAAATTGCAAAACAAATTAACATAATCCATATTCTAAAAAGGGATGAATTCATCTAATTATAATTATAAATACTATAGCCATAACATATAATTTTAAAAGGAACAATAAATATTTCAATTCAAATGATATTTTAATCATTTTTCCTATATAATCCAATAAAGTATTTTCATTCTCTTTTATCCACATTGTTTAAAATTTCATAAATAAACATGCTAGTTGTTGACTTACCTCACCAATAGTACCTCACTTATCACTCAAGATCATTTAATCAGATTTATGCTCAATCATAGGTAGTTGAATTCTATCCATAGGCTTGAAAGTATTCTCATTCTGTACTTTAGAAGTTAAATAAAAAAAAGTCAATAGGGAATAAAATAATGTTCAAATGTTTTTGAGGCTAAGGGTTGGTAGGTAACAATGAAAAATAATCTAAGAGGCTTGAAAAAGGAGGATAAATTCTTAAATAACAATGGCCGATATTCCAAATAAATCTTACTGAAAATGAATCCATAATCAAGATCTCTTAAAGGGTATCATCACTGTGATATTCCCTTACAAACATGGGTTCATAAACCATCAAATAATGTGTAACAAATGAATCTGGTCCCTCTTTTGAAGTTTTCAATATTTTGTTCTCTTTTCATAACATATGGACCATCAGTAATATAATGAATAATGGTTTTGTAATCCTTATTCCCAAATGAACAAGTTTCACTCTCCCCCACACTTAAATGCATGGTTGATCTTCAGAATATACCATTAATGGATAAAAATACCTCTATTGTACACTGTATGTATGGGGTCAATCCACAGAAAGATAGAGTAATTGAATTTTGTTTTTCTAGTTTTTACATAATTAGGTGAATATTATATCAATTTATAGTCAATATTTTATGTTTCAAAGAAAAAGTATCTGATTCTTCTATTTCATTACAAATTACATTAAAGATAAAGAAAAATATAAAGGATTATTTTGATGATAAATGGAAAGGATACATCAGGGATGTGTAGTTTTTTAAGTTGTTAATAATTCTATTTGATATCCAAGATGTATTGTTCATATAACTCATGTGTATGGGTTTCAAATATAATAGAACCCCATTGATTTGGTAAGATTCATTTGAATCAATAGAGACCAATTCCATGGTCTAGAAAATTATTCCTATTAATTTTATTAATTATATGCCCGTTTGAGATGATAAGTACACCTAATGATCATGGGTGGACATTGTCATAATTCCTATGAAGATCCCTAGAGATTTCTTTCTTGGTCTGATACAGGGTTTCAAGCGATATTTAGAAAGAAATTCAGAGGCATTATGAGAGAGATATAAATAATAAAAACACTATAAGACAATTGGTTAATAACAAACCATAATAATATGCACCCTCATCACATGGGAAAATTAACTACACATTGAGTATCTAATAACTAATAGACACTTAATACTTGAATTAAACATCACAACAAATTTAGATTGATGATCGTTGGGAAGGAAGATCGGAAGCACCTCCTCTCTTATCTTCACTCTTTATATTTCTTTCCCTTATTCTCTCTCCTTTATTCTTCTATTTTGTGTCTCAATTTCTCCTATCCTGATGTGTATGAATTTGGAAATACTGAACTCCTATTTGTAGTTTTTATAACTATATGGTGTGTACCATAATGTACAGGTCATGTAACCAAGTCAACTGGATTTGGATCTTCTTTATCTATCAGTAGGTGATATGCTACGCCACCCTTGACTTTTAAGGGGTCAGAAGTCAGTTTGTGGGAGTACATGACATGTAGCGCCACCCCACATAGCATGTAGTATCATCTTTATCAACCAACTTCTTCTAGGAGGTGGAACATGATGTGTAATTTGAAGTAAATGACATGTGAATCCTGGTTGACAACATGGTCGTGTACCCAAGATGATCAATCAGTGTGTCGGGAAAATGGGACACAATGTGTGTAAGACGTACATGATGTGTATATATGAATATTTGTTCTAATATTTCCTTGGTTTGAGTCTTATGATGTAAAATATTTGAAAATCATCATTATCATCAAATGAAATCATTTTATCTCCAAAACAACATATATTTGGTAAAAACATGTTTTGATACTCAATAGATAGTAAGAAAATGCATACACAAATCGGGAACAATACATACTCCAAAACTCAATCTACCTACAACAACAAATCTCATATTATTTTCCCAGAAGAATCACAAAACACAGTGTATGCCTCACTTGGCTTGGGTAGTATCATAATTGGTTCCGATGTCGAGTAATTCTTCAACTCCTAGGAACCATTATAACATGATTCTAACCGTTCAAGAATTATCCCCTTATTTATTAATACTAAAGAGGTTCTTATAATTTGTAAAATCCTTGAACAATCCTCTAATAATATTAATCTTAACCTCGAAAGTGATGGAATTCAAAAACATTTTTAGGGTACTCTTTAGAAACAACTACCTGTACTTTCTGTGGGTTCAAAGACACACCTTTCTCTGAAATGATGTGTCCCAAGAATCATTACTGATCAATCAAAAAATGGAACCTAGATATCTTGGCATATAAAAAATTCTCTCTAATTGTACTTCAGACAATGTTAAGATGATGGGAATGATCTTCATGAGTCTTGTAGCACACTAAGATTTTTTCCATAAACACCACCACAAACTGATCTATATATGGATGGAATATTCTATTCATTAATACCATAAACCCTACTAGTGCATTCATAATCCCAAAAGACATCAAGAATAAATCATATATTCTATAATAGCATTTTAATGTAGCCTAAGGTATGTTAGAAGGTTTATATCTCCACTGATGATAGGCAGATATCAACTCGATCTTTAAAAAGAAAAAAGCCCCTCTTAACTAGTGTAAAAGATCATCGATATGTGGAAGAGGATACTGGTTTTTCACTATATTTCATTTCAACATTTCATAATCAAATTATAAGAATATATTCTTTTCATTATTCTTAGAAAAAAAACTAATGATCCCAAATGAGACTTACTCAAAGGGATAAAACCTTTAGCCATCAACTCCTCCAGTTGAGTCGGGATCTATTGCAACCCTATCAGCGTTATTCCATATAGTGGAATAGAAACTAATTTAGCTCCTGGTATGAGGTAAACTATAAATTCCATAGAACTCTCAGTTGGAAACCCTAATAAGTATTCAAGAAACACATCATGAATCCATTCAACCACATAAGGAAATACATACAACTTTACTTCATCATCCATAATTGGACTAGTAACCCAAGCTATGAGCTCTTCTAGTTACTAAGTAATTTTCCATGCTCGACATTCCTGGATATCCCACACTTCTCGATTAATGTATTTTTCACCCTTAGGAGATGTAAATATCACTCCCAGGTGGATATAATCAATAATGGATTGGTATGATACTAATTAGTCTATACCCATAATAAAGGTCAAATCCTAACATGTCTAGGATATAGAGATCCCACATAAAATGATTCTCACTATCTTTGAGAGAACATCCATTGAACAAGTATATGTATTTAGACTGCATTCCAAATGGTGTATCAATCATCAATAACCCACTCACAGACTCCACTTCTAGGCTCAAACCATTAAAAAGGTTGTGCAGAAATAAAAGAATGAGAGGTACTAGTATCAAATAAGACACTATCTAATTTAGAACCTATAAAAATATTATCTATCACTATCGATTATTCATTATTAAAATCCATAAGTGTAGGATTATCAATATGAAAAAATCATATCACTCTTCCCTGTGATGTAGTCTCACACCCCTTAGCTACACCAATCTAATGATACAAGTGTTCTTTCCCATATGAACTATTCCCACGACATCTACCACCATGTCTCGTAAAATTCCATATTCCAGCCTGACATAGTGTAAAATCTGCCCTCGTAAACAATGATTATTTATAGATATTACATCATTACCCATCTATCGTGGGTTACTATAAAACAGATATAAATGTCCAATATTTCCAAAATATTGGTACCCCAATGGGGGTCTAGTACAATGCCTATGATAGTGTCTGGTCTTACTGCACTGGTAAAAAATCACTAAAGAAATGTCATGTGTGATTGAAGTTTCCCCCTAGACAATCTATTTTCCACTACTATGGATAAAGTTATCAAAACGACAATACCTACTCTTAGAATACATATCTATATATCAACCATCAAGAACCATATATCTTATACTAGAAACAATCTTTATGTTCCCTCATCTATAAGAGCTTGATTAACTAATTCAAAAAACATCTTCAACCTGATGTTATTCATCTGGGACTAAATTTTACACTTAGGTCCTTCTTGATGTATTTTTGATTATGTAGAGTCATACACTCCCCACACTGGAGAAAAGTACTACAAATCTATAAAGAGTCCAGCATAGTGCATCAGAGACTTACTACCCTTAGTTATCCTAATGAACTCAGATACTCTCTCCGACCTCAACCTCTCTAGATAGAAGTCCTCCAAGAATCTCTCCAATAATTCCTTCCATAACATACCATCAGTCTATCCAATTAGATCCTGAACATCACACCAGTGAATCACTGATCCTCGTAGCATATATTAAGACAACTTGATCCTCTTCTCAATAATATTCTCTAAGTGTTGAATTATAGTTTAGATAGACTTAATCTAGATCTCATCTTCCTTAGGTCCACCCTCTCCAAAAAACTAAGAGGGTACTACAACTGATACTCCATCATCAATTCAATAATTCTCTTCTCAACATACCCTGATTCCCTTTCAATGAATTGCATGAATCTAAAAATATTCTCCTAGAACTATTTTCCAACATCCCCACCCGGAACTATCACCGCCTCATGTTCCACTATAGGAGGATCATCCTTATCCATGTACTCCTATCATCCTCAAAAAAATATTCATTATTAAGGAATATCTCGACAATAAAAACACACAACTTAGGATACTATTCTCAATATTAACACATTTACGAGAAGATATAATATATCACAATATGTATTTTTCCCAAACCTCGTCACATAGTAAAAACATAAGTGCAAAAACTAATATTAACCATCATACATCATGAAATAGTTTAAATAAGGGTAAGTAATTTTAATTATTCAATTTTCTCATTTACACACCCAATTAATATCATCTTAAATCATTTTACCACTTTTAATTTCATATCAGAAACTATTTTCATTTTAATTTCACAAGGAAAGAGAAAAAAATCAATTTAAATAACATACCCATAACCAATCTCCACACATCCCTAAAATGACGAATGTCAAAAAATAATCCCATGTTCCTCGTAAGAAGCATGAAAACTCAACTCTAATTCCATACATGGCCATTAGTCTATTATCATAAAATCTCATAATTAGTAATCACATCACACCACAACTACATCACCCAAGGTGAAATAATATTCAACTATAATAGAAAACAACAATAGCAATATTCACACCCTGGGAACTTGGGATCTCCCCCGTACATGGGTTAGTTACTCCCATCCATTATATCATAACAATGGCCTTAATCATCCTAGTTTCATATCTACCTACCAAAAATAGTAATAAAAAAGAAAAATAAAAGAAAATTGGGATCTGATAACACTTTGTAACATCTTGGTTCAGGTGACAAGCAACAGTGCCCCAATCTGATCAATCACATGAACTCAAGCATTCCTCCCCATATGAAAAAGGCTGCCAACTAGTAGTGAGGGTATAATATCAATCATGGGGACACTATACAAACTTATTTTCATATTAATATACAAACATAAACATGTAAACAATAATAGCTGAATAACCTAATAATATCACAACCAGAAAATTAATATTATAATAAGATAACTGAAGATATGGATACAATATCGAATGTAAACAATATATATTCCATAAAAAAATACACGTCTCATGCCAAAATGAAAAGATAATGTAAAGACCCTAATGAATCCCATGTGGGTCCCTAACCACGTCTGGTTCCCCCATAAATGCTACATCCCGACCCAACCACCTTTTAGAGGGCCCTTACCCTTATCATATCTTGTATGAATGAAATATATTTGGGTACCAATCAGTATGCTTATATAGTGTGTGAGTACAACTCATTAGGCTACCACCAATGATGTATTAAACAATATACAGTCAATAAATAGTGTATGTAGTTGTATAAATAAATAAACACAATGCATAAATAAACAATTTTCACATTATCAAATTATTCCTTATTTAACCACAGAAACTTCCTTGGGTTTCAAGGACAGTCAAACCTCAATACCAGCTTCAATCAATACTGAAGTCGATACTACCCCCATGGGATTTGATGTTCTTGAATTCCACTTCTACTATTTTATATCTCAAATCAATCACATATTGTCATTCTTACCATTCTAGATCTCAATTTTTATATTAATTCTATTTTAACCATTCATCATCTCATTAATTTATTCAACAATTAATTAATCATCTCTATGGAATTAGTTAACTCAATAATTAATTAATCTTCTCAATCTAATTAATTAAATAAAAAATTAATTAATCTTCTCAATCTCATTAATTAACTCAAAACTTAATAAAATTATCAATATCATTAATTAAATAATTAATTAATTAATCCCCCAATCTCAATAATTAAATCATAAATTAATTATTCATATCAATTTTATTAATTAAATAAACAGTTAATTAATCTCTCAATCACATTAATTAACATAATAATTAATTAATCATACTAATCCAATTAATCAACTCAACAATTAGTTAATCTCTCAATGTCATTAATGAAATCAATAATTAATTAATTAATCAATCTCATTAATTAACTAAATAATTATTTAATAACCTTAACCCTAGTATTTAAATAAATAAATAAATAATCATCTCTCAATCCCATTATCACAAAATTAGTTCTAAAATTAATTACCCACATCAACAATCTCAAATCCCCTAATTGATTCCATAATTAATAATTCAAATTAACAATCTCAATAACTCAATAATTAATTATCCCTATTCCAAATTCACATTATTTAATCAAATCCCTGATCCATTAATTAATTATTTTAATAAATTAATTAATTCAATTTAGGAGTCTCGAATTTCTAAAAAATCCCTTTAACTTCTAAAATTACTTAATTGTAATCTAAATAATGACTATGTGATTTGAAAGATATAAAACATACCTCAATTTTATGATGACTGATCACCGAATGGAAATCTAGAAAATTTTAGAGGCACAATGACTTATAATGTGATCCAAATCTAAAACCCTAAATAAATATTGAAAAAAAAAGATCCTTAAATTATATATCTAGATCTATAATCCTAGATCTAGATCTAATAAAAATAGAAGAATAAACCTTTGTAGTATGGGAGAATAATGGAGGATGAATGGGAAAACTAATCAAGATAGGGTTTTCTTACAAGGATGGGTGAAGATCTTCAATCTTGGCTTCAAATCATGATGAATGGAGGTTAGGAAGGCCTAGAATATATTCAAGTTTCTCTGAAATCATTTTAGAGATGTTCTAATTGATTGGTGGTCAAATGGAATGATTTTTTATGGTTAATATTACTTAAAATATATATTTTGGGTTATTTTAAATTTTAGACACGGTTTTCTGGAAAGGGGTGTGTGGTTTTTCCTAATCTTACACATAAATGATGCACCTATTTTGTACAAGTGAATAAACTAAAAAACCATCTTCTAATTGTGAAAAACTTCACTATCCTGGGTTTCCAAATTTCCTTGGATGTGGAACATGGTTTTCCATAACAGTGTACCAACCATGTACTTCTCTCTTTCATACATTTTTCTCAAACATTCACCCAAACACATTCCATGGTTTAACCCAAATAAAATATGCTCAAACAAAGAAAAAAATTCCTTAAATCAAGACCAAGTCTTCTCTATAAAATGTTGGGAACTTAAATTTTTCCCGAATTTCTCAAGTTATACATTTCCATTACTGAGCATATGAGATCACCCCTTCTTATGTGTTCATTTACATAGGTTATGGAAAAAAGTAGTACCCATAAAATTTTTAGAATGATAAAAAATGTGAAAGTATTTTTTTTAGATGGTGAAGTATTTTTATAAATTTACTTGTCTTTTATAAAATAGGAAAATTATCCCTTTTATATAATGAACAAGTAATTGATAAGCTTATATTATATCCTAATTCTCTAATACAATATTCCCGAAAACATTGTTCATTTATAAGAGATTCAATAACTGTAATAAATTTTTTAATTATGGATAGTTATATAAAGGATTCAATAGCTGGTATCAATGGAAAATATAAAATATGTGTTTATAAAACTAGATATGGGAGTGTGGGTCTAGGGAATCATAGTTGGTATCAAAGTAATGGTTTAAAATAAATTGGATAATATGATATTTTTAAGACAATTTAAGAAATTATAAGATATGTTTTATCATAATAGATAACCCTTTAGGACGCATTTATGATTTAGTGTTAATGAAATAATTCACATTTTATTTAGGTATTAGGATTGGAAAGATCTATTTCAAACTCAAGTAATATGTCTTTGTATACAATAACAACTCAATGTTTTGGTATTATTGATATTATATGTTAATTCATAGAAATACATCTATATATAGATACTAAAAAGTAGATTCATCAATGAAACAAATTCATCTAGTGGTAATCACATCAAAAAGGGTTTGTTAAGTATAGTATCAATCATCACTCTAATGCATGATGTGTGGTCTTAAGACTGCATACTTAGTTTGACACTCCAAGAGTATATTATTTTGTTAATCACATTCACTTTATGAACCTTTTTTAAATATTTATTAATTTTGTTAACTAAATTGGTTAGAAACCCTAATAAAAAATTTCCACAGATAACCAAAGATTAATCAAAGAGAGTTGTAGGTAGATCCGAAAGTATATTATGATAAAAAAAGTTCCATAATAGAATAAATATTCAGAATTATATTTAAATATACATATTTTAGAAATTATGATATCCATTTTGGATTGAGTGTTTGGTTTAACAAGATGAAGAAGTTTAATATGATAAATGAGATTATCTAGAAACCACTATGTATTATAAAATATCAAGGCTGGATACTTAAATGGTTGAGAATCATATTATATTCCTGTTATGATGGAAATATGAGTATCCTAGTCTTACCAAAAGTAATGAGATCTATATTTTCTTAATACTCCTAGATATTTTCATTATTGAGTGATATTTATCAATGATATTCAGGTATATTCTAAATTTTATAAGGATTATATAAAATATCTAAAGATTATGATTCAATAGTTTTACTTTAATGATATGGAAATATATATTAAATTATATTAATAACCTTGGAAAGTGATTTTATGAAAATGTTATATTTTTTGGGATATCTATAGGATTACACATAATTTAGGTATGTATAAATATTATGTTTAATATATAAGTGAGGATGAGATGATAACATGTGGTTCTATTTTGAAGAAGTAAGTTAGAAGATAATTAGTGTCCTAGTAATTATTAATTGATATATAATATTTTTAAATAAGATCATTTCATTTTTCAGATTATGATATATAGTGACTAGTCTGTAACCTTATAAACGATTGGTTAATACCACTTATAGAGTTCATATTTGGAGGAATATATTATATCATTGTGGTATAATTTATTATATATTAAAATGGTTTTGGGAATGGTATGCTATTGAGAGTATATGATTAGGGTATATACATACTTATTTATATGATTATAGGAATGTTTTATATTTTTTCTAGAAGGATACATTATATATTTAGAGAATATATTTCAATGATTATTGGTTTTATAATATTTTAATAAATTTCATTGTAATTTGGGATCTCTATTTTAAGGATTATTCTAATATGTATAACAGAAACCAACTCAATGTAACCTAGGTTAAACCAAGAATGATATTTGTTAAATTGAGAGGGATATATGTTTAATTGAGTTTTATATAATTTGGGTTATAATAACCATATGCTAACATCATTTTGTTATAATGCGAGATATCATGTGGTAGAATTTCCCTATGATTATTTATATTATTTCACTTATAATGATCTCCACTCATATTACATCGTTTGGTTTTAGTAATTAATTATTCATTAAGGGACCAAGTAAAAAATGGATGTCATACACAATACAAAAACTATACCAACAAAAAACCTGACAAGATAATTTATGGATTGAGAAATATTTTAATTTTTACAAACCATATATCATGAATTTTGATTAATAATGTGGACATATTTGAAATCCAAAACATATGAAAGAAGAGATTGATGAAATCTCATAGAAATTCAGGTGAAAAAGATGATAAAGTAAATAATATTTAATTTAATACATTTCAAAATTGTGGGATGAAACACGGGGGAAATTATATAAGTTTATAAATTAAGGTCATCACAGTCACGAGTGTATGGAAAAGATAAAATCTACAAGAATTAGTTGCTTCAATTAAAAGGTTGTTAGGAATTTAATATCTCAATGTCCCAATCCATTTACCTACAAGGTATATAGTCACTAATAACCATGAAAATAATGAAAATCATACAAAAAATCAAAAAAAATAGTGGATAGTGAGTTCTCACTCTAGAATTTATAGTGTCCTTTTCTATGTATATATTCCCCAAGTACTTTATATTGAGTTAAAAATAAAAACAAATGGTGGCATTATTATAATATAAATTATTTTCAAGTATCATGGGATGTTAGTAATCATGGATCTAGATCTTATTACCTTAGTATAATTTAGTTTGAAATTTGGAATGTGTTATCTCTATTTATAATTAACTTATAATAAATTTTCATCTCATTCCACATCCTAAATAAACCCATGACCTTCTAGTGGTGCATGGTTAGTTATATGTTTCATATTGGAATTAATCTAATATTATGAGTCAAATTGAAAGGATAAATAAATTTAATGGGGGATAATTAAACAACCTAAGATGTTAGTATTTGATTACCTTTGAATAAGTTAACTTGATTGACAACCTTCTCTACACACAACACCAAACATGAATGAAACAACAATCTATTTAGATAAAATATAAATATTTATATATTACCATTAAAACATATCCATTTAATTATAGATAAATAATAAGAGTAATATATTTATGAAATATATTCTTAATTTAAATAAATGGTAATTTTAATATTAATCATATTCAACTGGTTTACGTAAAATTACAAATAAGATCATTTAGTTTTTAGAAAATAATTTTTCTATAATATATATTTTATGTCATAAATGTTTATATTTCCAAATAAATATGATAAATGATAATTTATCTTTTGAAATTAGAAATTTCTTAATAAAAATTTAGTTGGTAGATGATATGAAATAAAAACAATAAAAATTAATATTTAAAAATATAATTTTTTATTTTTATTTCAATTATAATTTTTTTAATTTCATTCAAATATAAAATTTATATATTCTTTATTTTAAAAATAATAAAAAATAACTCTATTTTTTTATTTAACATATGAAAATTTACTTGTATGAATTTTTGAGAATTTTCTAATAAGGCCAGTTTTTAGGGAAAATATATGGTTTTCATGAAATGTGTAACTTGTATGAATTTATCATTATATATAAGAATGAACTAAAAATTATAAAACATTTTATGTATTGAAATATTCATATTAGGAATAAAATTATTAATTTTAAAATATTATTTGAACCAATATAACCTATTGTAATCATTTTTATTACTATTTAAAATGATACTTTAATATAAAAACTTTTTTGCCTTTTCTTTGAATTAAGTATTTTTTAAGGTAGATTTTGTTTTTTATTTCCTTGGAATCATCATTTACTTTATTGTTTTTATAATCACTCAATTTTATACAAATATAATAATCATCAAAGATAATTTTACCATATATATTAGTTTAAATCATCAAGACCATAGTTTCAAAAAAATGATTTCAAAAATTTAGTTGTTTGTATATTAGAATTAACATTTTAAACAAGTAGAATCTATATTTTATAAAATTACATTGAAAATTGAAATCATATGGTTCATATTAGGTAATTAGGACAATATTAATTTTGGTAATTAAAATTAATTACAATGGATAAAAACCAGTTTCTCTAGTAAAATGTAAAAATGGTAAAAGATATTTTAAAAGGGGAACCCCAGAACGTACTAAAACATATTTCCAGATATATGGTTGAGGTTGGGATCAACCAAAAATCACGCACTTTCCTTATTTTTTTCTTTTTAGTCGCATGAACCATTAATAGTGAAATTTAATTATTCAAATTCAATGGGTATTTTCAAAACGAACCTTCTATTAACTTATAAATGGGTAAATTATTTACCAATTAATGACTGAAATATTATTTGAATGTATCCATAAAGATATGATATTATAATCTTATTAAAAACCTCTTCTACTTTTTATTATTCTGATTACCATTAGTTAGTTTAATCCCTTCATTTCCAAGGTGTCTTATAAGGAAAAAGTCTCTGATGTGACTATTATAAACTATTTAGTTTTCTTCTAAATTATATTCCATAAAATATATTGTATTCACACTAATATAATCATATAAGTATCATTTAAAAACATTATTTTCACTATATTAACAATATTTCCATTTTTATGCACATATCTCATCCATTACAAATAACCAAACCTATATTCATACAATGAGAGGACTACCACATCCAAAACGTAACATGATTATTTTTCCATACCACCTCATAAGGATTGATATAAATATAGTGTTAAAGTATAAGTATTATTTCAATAATATCATTGCGTTTTTGGTATGAAAAATTTGAGACCATATTATTGATATGATCTAAAAATTGTTATCATTAATTCAATCATTTAAAATGAGCGAACTATGAGGAAAATGATCTATTTTTGAAAGTAATGAATTTATATAAATTTTATTCTATTAATAATTCTTTCAAATTATATTATACAACACTTATAAACAGTATATAATATCATTATTCTTACATTATTATGATATTACTAATAACCCATCTAATAATCATCCATAAATTACAACACTTAGCTTCAATTATAGTAAATGAAAATTATATCTAAATAAAAGTATAGAACAATGAATATTTTAATATTTCATCGAAAAAAACTTCTAATTTTATAATATTTAAATTGATTTTAAAATTGTTTAGTCAAAATAATACTAAAATAAAAATTTGAATTTTCTCTTAGAAATAAGATTCTATGAACAATAAAAAATATAGTATTTAAAAACTCAACTTTTATTTATAACTTTTTTAAAAATATTTATAATTAAAATTTTATTAATATAAATTTTATATTAACGAATACAAGAACCTTTGGAGGAAAAAAGTGATATTTTTTTAGAAAACCATTTTTGTTTAAATAGACATAATTCAAATCTATTTTAGTTAATTAAAATATTCATTAAATGATAAATGATTTAAATGAAATATAATGATTATATATCTAACTATATTAATTTAAATCCATATAATGATGATTATTAGTCAAATAGTTAATATAATAGCATCTTATGCTTGAAAAGTTCATTTCTTGGAAAATCATTTTTCGACTCGATTTTTGTTTGTTTTTTTAAACTAAATTATACAATTTTTTATGATTTTAATTTGAAAAAATGGAATCATTATTTTGAATAATCATAATTATTATTTTGTAAAAAGTTCAATAAAATAATAGGTCGAAATGAATTGTTAAAATAGTAAAAAAATAATTACCATAGTTCAAGTTAAAATGACGTTTTGTGCATTACATATGCTTGTGATAAAAGTATTTTCCACCGAGGTTTAAATTTTTTTATGATAAATTAGATTTAATATTTACAATAATTGGGTAAAAATTATCTATAAAGGTTAATTTTATTTTTATACTTACACTATAAATTACCTCGGGTAATAAAAATTAGTTACCGTGGTGAAAAGTGAAATGGTAAAATGAATTAACCTTAGATTTAATTGAAATAACATGTTTAAAACATTTATTTTAGTTACAGTGGTGTGTATAGACTTTATATTCCATAAAAACCATTATTTATCAAATTTTGAGGAACTATGGTAGAGAGTGACTTCCCAATACCAAATAGTATTGGGTATTAACGAAAATGCTACTTCTACTCAATTATAAAAGGGCACCATATCTCCTCACTTATTCTTAAGTCTCAAGGAATTTATCTCAACCAAAACATACTAAAAGCTTCTCAATAAATCCGTATCCACATTCTAGAGGTGATTTTCTTCAAAAAAATATTAATTATATAATCCTTAACTATAACAACCCATGTAATTATAGAATAATAAACTTTAATATCAATTAATATTAATGAATTAGATATTAATTTTACTTTAATTGGGTCTCTATATTTGATATCATACTCGATATGCAACAATCAGTTTCCATGAAATCTTATGTTGCACACAAGACTGAGTTATACCGAAAAATAATACATTATTAATATTATTATTTTTAAATTGTTATTATCACCTAGCCATTGTATTATAAAGAATGAAAAAAACTAACTATATTATGTTTACACATATTTATTTAATATTGTTACATTATTGCAATACATTTTAGAGACTTAAAACGAGAATAAATCCAATTTTAAGCATAAAACACTCTAATATTTTTAAAAGGAAGTTTTAACAACATTTAATGGTGATACCTTTTTAAATATAGTTTTTTTACTTTTATTAGTTATATATGACAATAAAAAATTTTCTTTTTAATAGGGACATAAAAATTATCTTTGGTGTAATTTTTGTTATTTTTAAGATAATATTTATTTTTAATGAATAGTAAAAAAACTCCCTTTTCATTCAAAAATGATTTATGATATAATTTTTCTATATTGATATATTTTCCTTTTACAAGTATTTAAAGTATAATTATATTATGATTTCATCATTTAATCCAATTTAGTTCATTGGATTCCATTTTAATGGAAATTTAATAGAAAAACTATGAGAAATTTTAAACGTTTTTCTTAAAAACCCTTGTTTTCTCAATTTTTCAATGAGATTAGTGTTAAACCTATTTTAACCACTTCTATGAATTAAATTTTAAAAAATGTACATAAATTTTTTTAATTGGTATGATTTTTTTTAAAACATGATCAAAATAATTTTTGGTGAATAATAACTTTAATATTTTATTTACAACATATAATGGTAAATAGGGTAATTAAAGGTAAAATTAATATTATAATATTATAAAATTACCCTAACACATTTCTTAATCTTATTTGATGAGTTATTATCTACCAAGATCATAATATGTCAAAAATAGTGACCATTGGATGCCACATCGGTGTGATTAAGACATTTATAACTTTCAATTTAATGTAATGGAAAAGATGTTAGAAATATATTAATTATTACTAAAATATATATAATATAGGGGTATATAAGTGATATACTATACTAGTAATAATCCATATAAATAAATAAATATTACTTACATCACGGTAATTTTTTAGAAACTAAATAATTAAATCAAATAATGACACAACGATGACAGAGTATTTGATTTATTAATGAAATAATCAAATAATTGATATTAGTATTATTACAGTAAATATAATTTGAATTATTTTATTCCATTAAATAATTTTTCCTATTAATTTGACTGTTTATAGATTATTCATTTTATATTTTTTTAAGGAATCACTTTTTTCTTATTTATTAAAAAGGAATGTAATGAATAGTTTCAAAATTGATATAATTCATAACATAAAATATAAAATATAAAATTAAATGATAAAAAATTTATAAGAATACAAGATTCAACAAAAAAGTTTATATAAGTTTACAAATGTTACTAGTGACTCATTCATTGGTCGTTTAGCTTGATTTGGTAATTATTTTATCTCTCAAACTGTACATTCCTTGATAAAATAGTAAGAGTTAAAAAGATTAAAACAAAAAGTCAGGGATAAAAATTATTCAAATCTTGTATTATTGTCATTATGTGATTATATTTTTACCACACTCATCCTGTATTTTAACTAAATCAACTTGGGTCCATTTGGAATTGGAATTGAATTTATATTAATTTAATACTTTTAATAATTCAAAGGGTGCTCATCCCATCTCCGATAAAAAGGAACTCATCAATATCTATAACTCACACTTCAAAAAACTATTTTTTAGAAAATATCTACACCAAAAATTCCTATAATACCTACTCACATTTTAGATGTATTAGTTTAGGCATAACACCATTCTTAGAGGTGTTAAGGTGTTAAGAAAGGTGATCTTCCGTAGGAAACGTAATGTTGTTATTTAAGTGTTTCTATTTTATTTATTATTCCACTTCCTTTATATATCCTTAATTCATTAGGAAATAATAACTCTAGTATAATAAATATAATGAGATTTTATATGTTAATATCATCACCTAAATCTATCTTCACTTCCATTAAATGGGAAAGTAATTAATCATTTTTGCGTACATGTGAACTATCACCCCGAGAAAGCAATATAATTGTTTTTCATAACTCTATCCAATGAATTGGTATAATAATCGAATTAATGTTCATATTTGATATTTATGACATATTAATTATTCTAATATAATAATATATCAATTATTTTCTTACATTCCTTTCACATAAAAATGATAATGTCGTTCATGGGTAAGTGTGAACTATCACATCCAAGAAGCGATGCGACTCATTTTAATTCATTATATCACTTTTAAAATATATATAAGTATATTTAATTTATTAATATGATATTAATTATGTTATTATAATTTTTTAATGATAAAATAGTACTTATATTTATTCTATAATGATCAATGAAAGAGAGAAAAAGTTACTCATGCGTACGTATGGCTTACCATGTCCATGATTATAATGTTGTTCATTTTTCATAACCACACTTCATGGTT
Source organism: Viscum album (assembly GCA_963277665.1). NCBI lineage: Eukaryota > Viridiplantae > Streptophyta > Magnoliopsida > Santalales > Viscaceae > Viscum > Viscum album. Next base: position 508,849,125 of record OY728146.1, read on the forward strand.
TGATTTATAGTTATAATATATGTATATAAATGATAATAATTTCATTAATATTATTCTTGAAATTAAGGACGTATTACCACATGGACTAGTGATATCAAACCATGTTCATTTTTGAATCAACTACTGAATATCGACAAAACAATAGACATGAAATTAAATAATTATGTAATTGTAATAACATGGTAATTAGTAATGAAAAAGGAACAATGGACATAAAATAGGTTATCATGAAAGTATAAATTAAACTAATTTTATTATTTAGGAAAATAATTAATGTACGAGATGATTCAAACTCGAGGTAAGGGACTTCATATCAATCTCCTTTCATTGAGCATATTTTTGTGTTATACACCACATTAATTTATAAGGTGTATAATCTACCCCTTTAAATTTAATTCATTCAAATGTTTTCAAAAGAAAATATTTTATACAAAGTGTTTTACTTTCTTTACTAAATGACAAAAGTAATGTTTTTAATATATGCAACGACAACAACCTCTCCGCTGTCATAACCTTTATTTGATATTTGGCTTCCTCTATAATACTTAATGTTTTTAAAGTTAAAATAAATCCCTTATCCCATTTCTGGGTGTTTTGGTATTGAAAATGGTTTTTAAAGTGGATTGGCTATTTGAATATCTTAAAATGTTTTCTTATTATTTCTAATGAAATTTTCTATGTAAAATGTTTATTATTTCATTTTTTTAAGTGTTATGATTATATAATGGTACTTGGAAATTTAATTGGTGGTTACATGATAAACATAAGATGGCTGGTTATGTGATAAACCAAATATGGGTGATTTCTTGATAAATAACATATGGGTGGTTAGGTTATAACCTCCAATGCATTGGGTATAAAATTTAGTCGTATGGATATTCTATTTAGTGATATGTGTGGAAGTAAACAGTATGGTTATTCCATTAATGTATGATTATGTCCCATGTTTCCTTTATATGTCATATGTAATTTATATGGGTTTTAATGGAATATTTTGATCACTAAAATGGTAAGAAATGAGATTTTATTTAGTGAAGTGTATTCAATACTACTTTAATGTGAAACGTATTACTTTATGATAATGTATTCACGGTTTACATGTTTTAGAAAGGCTAACAATTTTCCTTCTTTTTGTTTCCCTTACTAATATTTTTATGCACATCCCATGCTTTGATATGTTTTCATTGGATTTAAAGAATAATAATTTCAAGTATGGGAGAAAGGAAAAGTTATTAAGTTTAAACATGAAACAAAACTATGTTTCATTTAAATGTTTTTTTATTTATAAAAAATGGATAGGGAGTATAATTTTCTAATCTATAATATTTGAGTTGTTATGTATGAGTTATGGAATAATTATCTAAATATGAAAACCTAAAAAGATCCCTGAGATTAATAAATGTCAAATTAGTGACATAACTCATGATTAATTAATGCTTAAGGCTAGGGCTTTATATTTCATTTCTGAGGTTGATTTAGATAACTTTAGGAGTTAGAATATTTTTAATAGAATATCCATAATTTTTTTATTTTATTGTCAAATTTAAATGATATAGAATTTTAATATTTTCACAATTTATTATCAATGATATTACTATTCAGAATGTTTTCCTGTAGATGAAACAGGGCAGTAGTGCTAGGAAGAAATATAGATGAAAAAAAACTTCCAAATGAACATCCCAAGATAGTCGGAATCAAAACTAAATAGTTTGTTACACTAATGGATCAGTTGGATCAGGTTATAATTAGTGGTGGTGTCCATACATGAAGTCAACCAAATCTATCAAAGAGGAATATGTTAGGATGAGGTAATTTCAAGAGGCAATTCCCAACATTATTTAGAAGATCATATGACCATGTGATAGATTAATGGTGGATTAAATTACTAGAAATAATTTTTTATGTAATGGCGTGTTTGTAAACTCAAGTTTCCAGTCTTTATGTTTATCATTTTGAAGGCGAATCAGATTAGTGTTAGTCAATGATTAAAGAGGAAGTGATGAGATTGATTCCATGGAATGAGATTAATTTTAGAATATATTCCTTGAGAAATATTTTCCTAAGACTATTAATCATAGATTGGAAAATAAATCGTTGTAATTGATAAAATAATAATAATGTTTTATGGATTCATATGAAGAACATTTCACCCATTTGTCAAGGCACATTCCAAATTTTATCCATGAGATTGATAGTAAGATAAATCAGTTTTACTCAGGATTGAAGCCAAAATATCGATGGGAATCAGCTTCTCTTGAGTTTAAATGTTATGAGAAACTTTCCTAATGTGCTAAGAAGGTAGAAATAGAGTTTTCTGATGATCATTTATTTGAATAGAGATAGAAAAAAAGTGATCCAATTGAAAGCCAATGAGAAATCATTCATCAAAGAAGCCTGGAGGTAAGAAAACAAAATTTCAATCTTGTGATAAGTGTTGTAAAAAGAATATTAGAGAAGGTCTTTTAATGCATTTTAAGTGCTTTGGATATGGTAAGACTAGTCATATTTATCATGAAATCAAGGGAGATGATCAAGAAAGTAAAGAAAAGTTAGTGTGATGATTTTTTAGTATAATTTTTTTTGGGAATTATGTGAATGTGTGTCCAAAGTTGATTACCTAGGGTAGAAACCAACAAGAACGAAAGTAGAAGGGTGTTGGAAAATCATTTGATACTTCTAAAATTGATGTTGGACCATTAAATTAAGTGGTAAAAGATATGTTATGATGTTTTTAAAAACAATTCAATACTCTATTTGACTCTTGATATTGACATTCATTCTTTTATGAGAGCTTTTCAAGTAAATTGAAAATATCACCTTGTGAATTTGACATAGATCTTCTGTTCAAAACTATGGGTGAAAGTATTAAAGAACACAAGATAATGGGAATATTCATATTATCACTAATGGGATGGTTTTTCTTGAAAATCTTGTTGAAATATCCATAGTGAAATTTTTTTATCATTTTGGGTATGGATTGACATTCAATTTATCATGTTAAAATAGATTGAAATGATAAGAAAATTTTATTCAATGACTTCATAAATTTTATAACATACCAATTAGTTTATAGATTTATTAAAGATGGTATTGAAAATATATATATCATGTTTTTTAAAAGAATGAAGTAGTTTTGATTAGTGACATTCTAGTAGTGAATGAATTTAATGATGTTTTTCTAGATGAATTTCCTTGTATTATTCCTATTTGGGGGGTTTGAATTTAAAATTGATTTAGTTCATAATAATAATATTATTTATGAACCCCCTTATCGAATTGCTCAAGTGGAATTGGTGGAATTGAAAAAACAGCTAAAAGAATTTCTTGATAAAGGTTTCATTCAACCTAACACATCACCATTGGGTGCTACTATTTTATTTGGGTAAATGAATATTGATTCTATAGTACTATGTATTGATTAATGAGCCTTGAATAACATCACTATTATGAAAAAGAATATATTTCATCATATCAATTATTTGTTTTATCAGGTCCAATGAGCTCTGTATTTTTTAAAGATTGATTTGAGGTCCTGGTACCATCAGCTGAAGGTGAAAGAGGATGACATTCCAAAGGTAGTGTTCTAAATGATATATGGGAATTATGAGTTTTTATTTATTCTCTTTGGGTTATCAAATTCCCTTGTTGTATTTATGAATCTCATTAATGGAGACTTTCATCCGTTTTTTGGATCAGTTTATGGTTAGGTTTAAAGATAACATTTTGGTATTTTTTAAAAGTCAGGAGGAATATTATAGTCACATAAGATTATTTTGAAAACCTTAAAAGAAAATAAACAATATGTAATGTTTAGTAAGAGTTATTTTTGGTTGAAGAAATTTTCATTCCATTGTCATATTGTTTCTAAAGATGGCATAACGATTTACCCATTTAAAACAAAAGTTGTTTAGGAGTGGCATAAACCTACCAATATCACATATATTTTTTACTTTTCATTGATTAGCAAGTTATTACTAAAAGGTTTTTGAAAAAATTTCTCTATTATCTATCCCACTAACTATGTTAACATGTAAAAGAGTTTGGTTCATATGGATAGAATAATGTGATTATTGTTTTTAGGAACTGAAAATAATATTAGTAAATTGTCCAGTTTTGGAATTTCCATCTAGGAATGGAGAGTTTTTTATCTACAGTGATGATTCATTGAAAAGAATTTTTTGTGTCCTGATATATAATGATCAAGTAATTTCATATGGTTTATGTCACTTGAAACATAGTGAGTTCAATTACCCAACACACAATTTGGAATTAGATGCCTTTTTTCATTAAAACATTGGAGGCATCATTTGTATGGTGTAAATTTTGAAATATACACTGATCACAAAAGTTTTAAGTATATGTATTCACTCAAAAAAATTAAACCTGTGAAAGAGGAGGTGGATTGAATTAATCATATATTATGATTTTATGATTCATTACCATCTATGAAAATAAAATAAAGTCGATGATGCTTTGAGTCAAAAAAATATTGCAACATTAACCATTCTATGTTTGGAATGAGTTCCATTGGTCAATGATTTGATGAGTTCTGGCTTGGAAGATGTTGGTGTAAGAAATTCCTCTATTTTGTTTCAGGTGTCAGTGAAATCATCTATATCGTAAAAAATTATGAAAGTGTATAATGATGATAGTAATTTTCAGAAAAAGGTAGAATTGGTTTAGAAGGGAAAGTTACATAAATTTAACATTGATAAATATTGTTTCTTGAGGTTTGGAAAGAGATTATGTGTTCCTTTTTATTCATATAGGAATAAAGAATTGATATGTAAAGCTAATAGTTATCCTTTTTTAGTTCATCTGGGAAAGACTACGATATATAGAGACCTTAGAGAGTATTACTGGTGGGATGTGATGAAAATAGATATTTCTGACATTACCCTGAGATGTTTGATTTTTCAAAAGGTTAAAGTAGAGTAATAGTTACTAAAAGAGATGATTCAGTCTTTTACAGTGTGATAATTGAAATGTGAAAATATATCCATGGGATTTATTTTGGGATTACCAAATACATCTCTAGGTAATAATGCGATTTGTGTGATTCTTGATCTATTGACTAAATATTCTCATTTTCTTCCAATTAGAGATACTCTATCTCTAGATAAACTTTCTCAGTTTTATATAAAATAGATATTTATGTTACATGGAGTTACCCTCTTAAATTTATCTTATCGTAACCCTAGGTTCACTTTTATTTTTTGGAAATTACTTTATAAGTAATTGGGCACTGAATTACATTTTAGTGAAAATTTTCATCCTCAATTACATGGATAGTAAGAACGAACAATTCAGACATTAGAGGATATGCTACATTCATGTTGAATGGATTACAAGGGATGTTGGGATAAAAATCTTTCTTTTTTTGATTTTCTTATAATAATAGTTTTAATTCAAGTATACAGATGACACCATTTGATACATTATATGGAATGTGGTGTCGAACTCCATCTTTTTGGGATGAAGTCGGTTAAAGGAAGTTGATGAGACCAGAATTGGTAGACGAAATGACATATAAAGTTCATTTGATTCATTAACACATGAGGAAAACATAGAGTAGGCCGGAAAGTTACATGGATAATTAGAGGAAGGATTTTTTATTTGATGTAGGCTATCATATCTTTCTCATAATTTCTCTATTGAAAAGTGTGATGTATTTTGTTATGAAAGAGAATCTGAGTCCAAAGTTCAATATACCTTATGAAATCCTAGATAAAGTTGGATAATTCTACTACAATGTGGATTTACCTATGAGTTTATCCCAGATACACAAATTTGTTCTTGTTTCAATGTTAAGAAAGTATATTATTGATCTATCTTATGTTTTGAGTATAGAAGTAGTTTATTTGGAAGAGAATATTTCTTATGAGGAACAACCAGTTCAGATTCTTGACCACAAAGAGAAATTGTTGTGGAATTTTGTGATTTATCAAGTTAACATTTTATTAAAATAACATATATTTTACGAGGAAAAATGGGAAACTAAAAATTATATGAGGGATAAATACAACGACTTATTTGATAAGTGAATAAAATTTTGAGGACGCAATTTCCAAAAGGGGGGAAGGATGTAACAAACCATGTAATTATATAATATGAAATTTTTGTATCTATTAATATTTATTAATTGGATATTAATTTTACATTAAAGGGTATTCTATGTTAGAACTCATACTCAAAATGCAAAAACTGGGTTTCTATGAAATTTAATGTTTTACACAAGACCGAGTTATACTAAAAAAATTATATAATAATATTATTATTATTATTTTAAATGGAAGTTATCTCCTTGATCTTGTATTGGTGGGAATAAAAAAACAAATATATTATGTTTAAACATTTTTATTCAATATTTTTACATTCTTTCAATAAATTTTAGAGGCTTAAATTTAGAATAATTCCAATTTTAAGCATAAAATACTCCTATATTTTTAAAAGGCAGGTTTAACACCATTTAATGGAAAAACCATTTAATTTTTTTTACTTTTATTTGTTATATATGAAAAAAACATCTTATTTTAAATATGGACATCAAAATTTACCTTGTTTGTATTTTTGGTATTTTTCTTGATAATATTCACTTTTTAATGAATAGCGAAAAAAACTACATTTAATTTTAAAACTACATTTTCTTCTAATTTTTTTAATATTGATAGATTATACTTTTACAATATTTTAAGGTATAATAATATGAGTTTTTTATCAGTTAATCCAATTTATTTCATTGCATGCATTTTCAAATAAAATTATACAGGAAAACTATGTGAACTTTTGAACATTTTACTTAAAAAACCTCACTTTCTTGATTCATCAATGAAATTAGTGTTAAAAATAAATTATTCACTTCCATGAATTGAATTTTCATAAACTAACAATCATGGTTGTAATGAGTATGAAAAAGTTTTTCTAATTGGATTGAAATAATTTTTTGTAAATGCTAACTTTAATATTTTATTTACTATAGTCAAAGTTAAATAGGGCAATAAAAGGTATAATTAATATTATAGTATTATAAAATTACCCTAAAACATGTATTATAATTATTGTATGTGTTATTATTGGTAATTATAATAATTTGGCCTAATTGGTGACCTTTTTAAGTCACTTATGTGTGATTATGACATTTATAACATTTAACTTACTGTAAATGCAAAGATATCTTAAATATATTTCTAATTTATAAAACAATTTCAATATGGGGTTATAATAGTGATATCTTCGATTATGATTAGTTAGTATAAAGATAAAAATATTACCTATATAATGGTAATTTATTTATAATTTTTAGAAAATGAATAATTAAATTAAACAGTGACACAATGATGATTCAATAATTGATTTATTAAGGAGGTAATAAAATTAATGATATTAATAATATTAAAATAAATATAATTTTAAATATTTCATTCCATGAACGAATTTTCTATATGAATTTGATATTTTATATATGAATTAATGGATTTCTTTTCAAATGAATGAATTTTTTTTATTTTTGAGAAAGTCATGTAATTAATAGTGTCAAAATTGACATAATTCATAACAAAAAATATAAAATATCTAACTAAATGATATAAAATTTTTAAAAATAAAAAATTTGACCAAAAAATTTATATACGGAAATAAAATTTCATTAATTGCAAATTTATTGGTCTTTTGGCATGATTTGGTAATTATTTTATCCTTTAAATTTAAAATTCCATAGTAAAACAGTACGAGTTAAAATAGTTAAAATAAATGGATAAGGATTAAAAATTATAAACAAACGTGTATAATTCACATTGGATGATTATATTCCAACCCCTCCTCATCCTGGTTTCTATCTAAATCAACTTGGACCCATTTTGATTCTAAATTGAATTAATATTAATTCAATAATTTTAATAGTTCCCAGGGTTCCCCACCCCTATCCTATAAAGAGTCACCAATTCCTCTCTATTACTCACACTTAATTTTTTTTTCATCCATGATCTACCCAAAACACATCATAGAATCACTGAAATTTTTTTTGGTGCCTTATTTTAGGCAGACCACCCTTCTTAGTGGTGTTAAGGTGTTATGAAATGTGATCATCCAAAGGAAAGGTAGTGTTCTTATTTAAGTGTTTCTATTTTATTTCTTCTTCCACTTCCTCTAAATAATATTAATACATGAGAAAATAATTAATCAAGTTTTCTAAATATACTGAGATTTTATTATGTTAATATAATAACTTCAATTCACCTCTACCTCCATTAAATGGGAATGGAATTAATCGTTCGTTCGTATATGTGAACTATCACCACCACAAACTGATCTAATTCATTTTTCACTACCGTATCTCATGACTGGTTATATTAATGTAATTAATGTAAAAATGTGATATTCATGAAATATTAATCATTATAAGGTAATAATATATCTATTATGTTCATACATTCCATGCACAAAAATGATAACATCGTTTGGGCGTATGTATAAACTATCACCTCCACGAAGTGATGTGACTCATTTTTCTTCATTATAAACTTGTATGATATATATAGATATATTTAAATTATTAATATTATATTAATAATTTTATTATTATTCTGGAAAGATAAAATAATACTTAAATTTCTTCCATAATGATCAATGAAAAATGGAAAACGTTACTCACGCGTACGTACTACTTTCCATCTCCATGATTATAATATTGTTAACTTTTCTTAAACAAACATCATGGTTTGATTTAATGGTATAATTTATGAATAAAAATGATTATAATTTCCTGAATATTATTCTAGTGATTAAGGACTTATGATCACATGGACTGGTGACAGTAAACGATGTTAATTTTCGACTGAAGTACAGAATATCAGAAAAATTTCTGCCATGACCATAAATCATTATGTAAATATTATAACATTCTAATAAGTGATATAAAAGAAAAATTGAACATAAAAAAAGTTATAATGAAATTATAAATTAACCTAATTTTATTATTCAAGAAGTTAAAGAATGAAAAGTTGATTCACCGTTGATGTAAGGGACCGCGTCTCAATCTCCTTTCATTGAGGCATGTTTTGAAGTTATACACCACCTTATTTTATAAGGTTTATAATCAGCCAATTTTACTTTTAATTCATGAAATTTATTTCAAATGTAATCTTTTTATATGAATAATTTTACTTTATTTTTGAAATTACGAAAGGAATGTTTTTTAATATATGTGGTGAAAATGGATTCTCTTCTACCATAACCATTATTTGATATTTGGATTCCTCTATAAGCCTTAATGTTTCTAAAACGAAATGGAATACCTTATCCCCCTTTTGGATATTTTGGAATTCAAAATTGTTTTTAAAATGGATTTCATATTTAAATATCTTGAAATGTTTTCTTGTGATTGCAAATGAAATTTTATTAGTGAAATGTTGATTACTGTAATCTTTTATGTGATATGATTATATAGTGGTAATTGGACATTTGATGGGTGGTCACGTGATAAACCAAATACGGGTGGTTACATGAGAAACCAAAGATGGGTGGTTTCATGATAAACCAACGATGATGAATTACATTATAATATCCAATGTATTGGGTATGTAAGTCGACCATATTACTATTCCATTTAGGGATATGCGTGGAAGTCGAACATATGGTTATTACATTTAAGTATGATTACATCCCAACTTAACTTTATAAGTTATATGTGATTGATATGGGTTTTATGGTAATATTTTGATTAAGAAAATGGTAATAAATGATATTATATTCCATTAAGTTTAGTTACTACTTCTTAAAGGTGGAAAGTATTACTTTATGATAATGTTTCATGATTTAAATTTTTTCACAAGATTAACAGTTTTATTTCTTTGTGTATCCTTTATTGAGATTTTTATGCTAATCCAATGTTTTGAAATGATATTAAAATGATTTAAATAATAATAGAGTAAATTATTAGATCATGTAAAAGTTATAAAGTTTAAAAATGAAACAAAACCATGTTACTTTTAAATGTGTCCTGTTTTATAAAGAAAATTAATAGTGAGTAGAAGTGTCTACTTTGTAATATTTGAGTTGTTATATATGAGTTATGGAATAATTATATAAATATATAAATCTAAAATTATCCTTGATGTGAATTAAAGTCAAATTATTGTCTTAATACAATATCAGGTAATTTTTATGGCTGAGACCTTATTTTAAGATGAGATCCAAATAAGGTTTCTCTAAAAGAAGGAAATTGTCGTCACCAAGGTCATTCTTTTTTACATTTGTTGTATCACATTAAATTATGTATTAAAAATTAAAATATCATAACACCAGTATATAAAATGTAATTATATATTATTATGTTTATGTAATATTAGATATCTATCTATTTCTTCATCAAATTAGAAACTAATCCATTACTCACCTGAAAAAAGGACCACGATGTCATGTGATAATGTAATTTGTTTTCCAACACCGAATCACATGGATAGTAATAATGGAATAAATAATTTAAATATATGATAAATATGACATGATATTAATTAATTATAATTAATATATCATAAACTTCATTTCCCTTTCACCCACTAAGGGAATGATATTGTTAATCGTACATATATATGGCCTACCGTCTCCACGAAGTGACATGATTCATTTTACTTGTAAAAATTTAAAGAATGATTAAAAAAGGTTTATATAATAACAAATATGATATTTTTAACATTAATATCATTATTTATATGATTTATATATATCCAATGCACAATAATCATATATTTTGTGACAAAATATGCCTAATAAAATTAAGCAATTAACACTTGAAACAATAGTAGTAATGAAATATTATTAACAAACTGGTGGTATTATGTTATAAGAGAACAATATATGATATTATCAATATTAATATTGTTATATTATAACATTATAACATGATTAAAACCATTATACACGATTTTAATGAATTTTTAACTAATAGGAAGTAAGAGATAATGGATTTTGTCACAATTTACACTCCGTTGAGACATATTTGTTATTATACACCTATCAATTCTATGTGTTGTATATACTACCACATTGATATATTTAACATAAAAAAAAATTTACTAGTAACGATTAATGTTTCACTTCAAGTCTATTCTTTCAATGGGTTATGATTTAAAATTTTCCAAATAGATATGAAACAATTTGACAATATAAATTTCTTTTGGAATAACATTTATTTTAATTGAATGAATTTTATCATTTATCATTAATAAGACCCAATAATTTTATTAGTCAGTATATATTTAAGTATATTATAATTTTATTCTAAATTTTCCTCTAATTGGAACTTTAATCATGAAATGAAACTTTTAAAATATTGGTTGATATTATTTCTATTTTAATCAGATATATTTTCCTTCATATAAATGTTTTTGATGATTTTTTTTTAAAAAAATTAATTTAATTTTCTCAAATAATTTTTAAGAAAATTTTATTTTATCCCATAATTTAACAAAATGGGTTTATAGGAATATTTATTATTATTTTTGAAATGTGTGTTTTTAGTTTTTTTTACAAAAAGTTAAAAAGAATATTTTATATCATATATGAAAATAAAAAACTTCCCCACTTCTATAACCGTTTTATGAAATTTATAATCTTCTAAATATTTTAAACAGTTTTACAAAGAAAACTATTTTATGAAATATTATTTTAATATTTCACTTCCATTTACTTTATTAATCCAAATGGTATTATTTTATTACAAAACATATATTCCTAGTGAATCGATGGTCATTTCTTATCTCTTATAAATTTTATATTCATTATATTTTCTAGAATCATTCAATTTATTATGATAATTGGAAATTAACTTTACCTTAAATATCCACATTATTTATCATTGATATGACTATTTCTTAAATTATATATCATTTTTATAAATGGTGTTCTATTTTTAAAATTACGTGATTGATTTGGAATATATTGATATAATTTATAACTTATTAAATAAAAACATATATTGATAAGTAATATTGTTCATAAATGAAATCAATCATTCAATATATGATGAATTCATTGGAAATGTAGTGAAGAGTGAGGCCTAGAATTATATACCCCCTCAATGATTCAACAGTTCTCATGAGACAAATCCATTGTAAAAATTAAATGGGTTCTACCCAAAGTTTTAAACTATCTTGGAAAAGGTCTTGTTGGCATATATATCATGATTTTTTAGATCATTACATATAATATTATAAATTACCTTCATTTATAACTCATTTATTAATATCCATGATATTGTTTCCTTGATAATATCTATGGATTAATTTCATAAAGGAGTTATGGGTTAAATGAACTGTGTTTTCATATTTTTACCTTACTACATTGGTTATGACATATTTTATCATGATTGATTTTGTTGTACATAACCCATACTATGAATTTAGGCCCACGCTTGTTTTTTTTCTTTCACCAAGACATAAAGAATAATTATTTGATTGAGTTTATATATGCTATATGTTTTATATTTATATTTTTTATATTTTATCCCCAACATAAAATTAGCGTCATGTATGTATCTAGTTATCTCAGACTAATAAAATAATAATTAGTTCAAGATTGACCCCTTGTATATATCCTATTATAGACACCGAGGATATGTCAAATTGTGGAATAAAATCCTATTTTTTCAAGGTATAGATTATGTGGTTTTTTAAAGAATTACATCCTTATCAAGATACAACAAGTGGAAATGGTTCTATCACATGTTCACATAGGGGTAATAACTCATAAAAGGGTACATTAGGTTTTGAATCGATAATCACTTGGATCATAAAAACATGCCTTAATTCACACATTTTATGAAACCTTTGATGAGAAATGATAAGGATAATTCCCATTTTCATTTCAAACCATAATGAATGAATTTAAAATATTTTTATAATTTAAAGATATTACAAAAAAAATCATGTCTATGATTATGAAATTAAAAAAATTACATTTTCAAATTATGTTATGTGTTGAACATGATTATGAATTTTATCTAATGATTTAAAATTAAAAATGACATGAAATAATATATTTTATGAAATTGTTTCAAAATGGAACCTATAAGAAATAATTGTAGCAACACTCATGTTCAATATAGAAAATTCCCTAGTGAGCAAGACAATACTACAATTATTGGAACTAAAATGATCATGGATATATTAGAGATACATAATTAGGTAATAAAAAATAACATTTAATGGATAGAGCAACCTGTTATTCCACATTTTTATTATCCTATGATGTAATTCTTCATATATTAGAGTTCCCCATCATTTAGCGGCACTACTAATCATGTGGTAGCTGATTAATGGATTATGTCCCTTAAAAATATATTTTTGGTCTTGGGATATGATGGAAAGTAAGGTGTTATAATATAAGTATACTATATAAATGGTGATTCAGATCATTATTGGTCATTGATCCAAAATAGTAGAGAGGATGTGTAAATTGAATATATTTAATAAGGAGACGTTAAAGAAACATTCTTTGAAAAATATTTCCTTCATGGGAAACATACTATAATGAATAGAATGTTCCTAAAAAATAATGGTTTGAGAGAAATAATGTGTTTTAGAGTATGAGGGTACCTTTACACGACTATCTAGGTATGAAATAGATTGAATACAAAAAATATAATGCAATATTAACAATCTCTTTGAAGGGATTAATCCAAATATTTAAAGGGTGATTGTAAAATCTCTGACCTAGAAGCCACTAAACTGGTGCTCCGAGCTAGGTCTTCACATGACCTTAAGAGAATATCCCCATATGCCATAGGTTTTTGAATAATGGTGAAGGTCTAATGATCCATGTGTGGAGACTATACCCTCTTTACCAGAGCACGCCACGAGAGATAATAATTTTGACCGCAAGAACAATAGACAAAAATAAACATCATTCATAAATTACCCATTCTAAAAACTGGGTTCAATCATATACAACCGTAAATATTTCATGCCATGCTATAGTGAAAGTGAAAGAAACCGAAAAGAAAATAACGGCTAAAAACTCCCAACGGGTCCTGAATCTAATTCCAGATCCTTCTCCATCAAAATCTTGAGACCAAATCAATATATCATTGTAGGGACCTTTCCCTTTTCTAGACCTATAGCCAAGATGCTTGCTCAGGTACCCAATGATGGCCTCGAGTTTGGTTTGAGTACAAAACTTAGTAAAGCCCACCAAAAATTTCTAAAAAATATCCAGTCTAATATATTTTGTATACAAGTAAAAAAATGAAAGGTGAGAAAACAAGGGACGATTTGGGTGCCATTAGTTAACATGTTTCATTTAGTTCGTGACTAGAGTTCATCTCAATTTCATTTTATATTCCATTTTCACACATTATACATTTTAATTTATTCTCTTTGGGTTAGGCATATACATCATCCATACATGGGTCTAAGGTAATAAATCACAATGCATATGGAAAATCAATCCATTCCCTATATCACTATGGACACACATATAACATCAAACCATTGCCCTCACCTCAAATCCTCAGTCTTGGTGGAATACAATCATTAGGGGAATATAGCCTTTATCCTATTCCCTAACCTATGCATTTTAGACGGAGTATAGAGCCTCTGTCTATAACTCAACTTGTGGGAATAGAACTTCAAGTCAATTCCCCACACTACCAAGCCATGTGCATATTCTTATTTATCAATCACTACAACCATACCATAACTAAAAATAACATAACCAATTCCATTGGAAATAATCATTCACAATAAATAGCAAACAACATGGGAATTAATACTATTCCACAACCCATTAACACATTTTCCTACTTACACTTTATATCCATTTATCAAAATTCCCATTCCCATGCCTTAACCCATTAGGTATATTCAACAACCCATATTCCTTATCCAAATTCATCATTTACTAGTAATTAACCCATTTAGAATATTTATTATTTCACAATAATTTACCCACTTGTGCATTTCAAGTACAATTCTCATATCACATAACAAAATACCTTTATTGCATTCAACCATTTATGTGTACCACCTACTATCCATGTATTAAACCATTCCAAAAAATTAATCCATTAACATATTAAATCTCAGTAACATATCTCGACTTATTTATTCCATTGTCTAATTAAAAGATTACAATTTAAAATTCACTAACCCCCTCAGGAATTTCTATCAAAAATTCTTTAAACTATTTACATAATCCCATTCGACAAAAATTTCTCGTTTCCATGTCATGAAAAACAACTCCTTATGCTTTATCATAATAGGAATATCTATTATCATTCCATTTACACTTAATAAACCATTAAAATATGTTCTACATGGGTTCCACATTATCCCTCGGCAACCCATCATTTAACCCTACCATTTTCTAAGTCCTGAAAAGTCGTCGCACCCCATGAGTGGCCCTTAAAGGGTCAAGCCATCCTCTACGCATCCCATGGGGATCACGAGGGTTCCAATTGGTCACTTAGACACCCATTTTTTATCAAATTCCTCAACATAACCAAGAACACCAAAAATGGGAAAACAAGAACACAAACTTCCATGCACAACCACGAAATAAAACTATATTATAACACTTGTAGACCACCTACCCCGGATCTGGAGATGAAAACACTCTTATTCGAAGCCATTGATCCTGATTGAAACTCCTCTTGATGACCCAACCTAGGTTTCACTGGATAAGAAATGGGTTTAGAGATTTCAAAGAAGATGGGAGAAAACAAAATTCCTAATCCAAAAAAAGAGAATTTTGGAGATGATTAAACTACCCAGAGCTTCGATCCGCAACCAACAACATCCAAAATAGCCAAGAATCAAGGGAGGAACACATATTGGAAGATTGGGTCATCCAAGTTCGTAACTAGGGTTGAGAGTGGAAGAATATAGGAAAATCATGAGTTAGGGTTTAAAAACCTAGAGTGGAAATTTCGCAAACTTTCCATCTTTTCTAGGCCTCACAGTTTACCCGCACGGTTTTCCAAACCTTGCGGAAGCTATTGCCCAAAATCCCCCCCATCGCATGGTTTCCAGGGAATTCTACATGGTTTTCCAAATAGTGCACAAACCATGCATAAGACTATATATATGGCTTCACTATTACCAGGGATGCTCCACACTATTTGCACTAACCATGGGCAAACCATGAAACATGCCCAGGAACCCCCTTTCTCTTCCTCTTTCTTGTCCCGAACACCGAGAACACCCCAGATCCTTCACATAAACCTTGGGAAACATTTATTTAGCCTAAAAATAATAGGAAAAACCAGAAACATAAGAAAACATACCTTAAGGAGATCCTAGATCATAGAACCTCCCCACCTTATAACAGATCATCCTAGAGCCGCTCTTATAAGCATCAACAAAATTCTGTAATAAGAGATCATACCACAGGGTCTGCCTATCCCTTCACATCTAACTATTTCTAGATTCACAACACAAGGCCCACCGAAAACACATCAATGGCAGAGACTTGTCTCAAAATTCCTCACCACAACATGAACCGATAACTCTTCACAGATGCTTCTAGTCTAACCACACCCAACCACTAGAACATCACAAAGAAAACATAGACAACAGTTCATGAATCTTTGTACATGGAATCTTTGCAAACAACATCACATCGTCATGGAAGAAACCAACCATCACCTCATTAGCCCGAACCTCTACAAAACTCATGACCCAAATCAGTTGATGCCATTTTTCTCTTCACCCAACTCTAATGGTGATAGACCCAGTATCACCTAGGGGAAAACACACAATCCTTCCAACCAAATTTCCTAACAATTTCACTATATATCTTTATAACCAAACTCCACCCAAAACTATCAGGTACTCATCCAACTAAATCATGTCAAGGCTCTCTATAAGGGATAACTTACACGAACTATGACCACTCTAGTCCTCCCAACCCGAAACTATGATCACCTCATCAACAAAAAAATTATCTGGTATGATTCTCTTCACTATTTTAGGTTACTTGGAACCTCCTCCATTGACGATGGAATACAAGATCTTAACCCAACCTTCATATCCAAAAACACATCAAGGGAAGAGACCAAGATCAACTTGACCTCACTCAGTTACAAATTTGTTTTAGAAGGGGCTTTCTATTACATCCTGAACCCAGAGGTGAGTCACTCTCACCACACCCATTCAAGTTTATCATCTCAGGTCGGACCACCTTCGATTGGATTTCCCTAGAACATCCACCTTCCACTAATGGTACATTACCCTTTTCTCACCTTACCAAGGTGCTTACTGACTTGAGGGCTATCATTATCATCCCACACACCCAATGAGGTCATTTCCTAAATTCTAGTACAAATCCCTCATCATGGAACTACTGGACTCCACACTGTCATCGAGATTCACCCTTGGAATGTCACCACATCCAAGTCCCACATTTCCTCTCTGAGGGACATAACATACACCTTACATGTTCCTCATTGGTATCCCGATTCCACCCAATCAGATCGATGTTCCCCTCTCCATATCTAGACTGACTCATCACTACCCAGAATAGGATTGTTGTTACCACTAATCTCAAGAGGGATTCCAACCACCACATCCTATACTCGATCACAAACCAAACCCCAAACTTAGACTCGACCATCTGACTTTTTCCAAAAACAAGAAATCAAATGTCACCCAGTGCTCGTTCCGGGCTTCCGCAAACGACACCTATGACATTTTTCAACATTCGGTCAATCTTGAGGACCTCACCCAAAACCATAGAGGGTGAAGATTCCATTATCAAGATCCACATATACCACTCTCATGCGCGTACACTCCATGATGTCCCTCATCCAACCAAACACCTTCATGTCTCTTGGCTTGAGCCAGTGCTTCTCAAAGTACCTGGGACAATGTCAAGATGTTGGGCATGATCGTCACTAGATGAGATATGCTATGAAGTTTTGGAAGAACACCACCACCAACTTATCCATTTATGATGTTGAACCATGGGACATCATGAACTAGAAAGTATCTCAGGCTCCCCTACTGAATGCATCTTATCAACACTTGACCACCACCACTCATGTGTGATGGACAACCAGGTTCAACCATCGCTCCATAACAAAACCACCAAGTATCTATGAACCGACATTTCTTATGGCACTACTTCCTCCACACCACCTGAGTTCTTCCAGAGTGGCCCTAATTTCCAACAATCAAATCACACAGTCTACCATACCCTTCAAACCATCAGTCTCTCACCAAAACAACCTTAATTTGTGTAAATCCCACCATCTTCTTAATTAACTTGCAATGTCTATTGGTTATTCAGTCCCATCATCCTTGAGGTAGTGTCTTCATATCACCCAAAAACCAAACCATTCACACTAACAAGTTCGGCCATGTGACCACCCTCCCTCAGTTGTCACCATTGAGAGAAATCATGTAACATCACATCTAACACCCTTGTCTTTTCTACTCGAAAACAACTCCAAGGCCTCCATTAATTATTATACAATAGGCTATTCAGGAATCCATATGATATGACCCTTCAGAACAACCTCACCTCCTATAAAAATAGTAGGGAACCCTTATAATGGAACCAAGGGCAACTATACCATCAACCTTACCACTTAGACCTCAAGGACAAACCTGCACCATGGGGCACTTAGAGTCCCAGTGCCCAAGCCCAAAACATCTAAATGCGTGACACATAACCAAAATCACTAGAATCCCTTCTCGAACTCTCTCATAGGTCAAATTAAAGTTTGAATGATACCAACTCCTTAGACTGGAGTCACAATTGGGAAAAACCATTAGTCCTCTCTCCAAACCATACATATCATGACAGGAACAAACAAATGCACATGAATTTTACTCTTACTCCCACTATAATGAAAACTATGCTTAGTGTACCAAAAGACCATCTACTCTAGGTTTAACACCAAAAGAGTACACATTCATCAGCACTAAGGAAAAAAATTCTCTATGGGATTCGAGACACAACCCACAGGGTCTCTACTCACAAGGTCACCAAGACCCAGGATCCGTCCTTATAGTCCAGCATGTACTCCGTATAGTCATAGACCATGAGAGTTCCCTCCCTCACATCACCGAACAAAACCTCATAACCCAATAGACACACCCTACTAAGGGTTTGAAAAACACACAACCCATGCCACATCATAAATAGAAAGACCTCACAAACCAAATCCAAAGTCTCAAAATAGGGAACTCTCACTACCCAACTTACACATACATGGGTCAAATCAAAGACGCAAGGATAATCCCCTTTAACTCATCCATTCTCATTTTTATAAATTATCATTCACCCAATGCTTCGAATAATGGCCAACATGATTTAACCATAGATGTAAACGGTCTCATGATATAAACCTTAAACAATACATTCTTCATACAGTAGCCCAATAGCCATCATAACACCTAGAAAAACACACTCTACTATACCTACCATGGGTCATGGTAATCATGGGGGTAAAAAAACATAATCACAAGTCTTTCATCAACACCCCTTCATCCCATTGTTCTTTTACAACATTATCCTTTCCTCTTAGAAACATTTCCCATTTTAGAACTTGTTAAAATTATAATTTTAACTCATTTACACCTTTTATTAGAAAAAATTCATTAAAGATTTTACCGTCATTATGTAAACCATTTACTTTTAAACACCAAAACAAGATTTACATTTTATCACAACCGAAAAATCTAATCCAGTCATAACATTTCATTATACATGATATTCCATAACTACTCATTTTCATTATTTCCATTCACCCACTTTAATTGATGTTATTAAGCATCATTTTCATTATATTTAACAAGTAATTAAAATGCATTATACTCTCTACACCCCACACACCCATCCTGTGTTTGTGCCTGTAATGATGCATGCCACCTACATCCTTAGGTTCCTAAAATTATGCATGAATGCAAAACCTCATGGCATTATGAAAATGATAAAAACATCATAAATCAGTAAAATCGCACACTCAATGGTAAAATATCATTTAACTATAATAACACACATTGATAACAATAATTCCCACCAAGGGTGACTTGGGTTTTCCCTCATACATGGGTTGGCTACTCCCAAGCACGAGCTCATTACCAAGGCCTAACACATATTAATCTCATGTTTACAATACCCAAATAGTATGAAAGATAAAATAACTCATCTGATACCACTTTATAATGTCCCCAAACTAGAAGCCACTAAACCAGTGCTATGAGACGGGTAGTCACATGTCTTCAAGCGTGCCACCCCAAATTCCAGAGGTTACTGACTAGCAGTGAGGGTCTAATGTGTTACGTCGAGAGACTATACCCCATTTACAAGATTAAGCCAAATTAGATAATAATTTAAACAACAGAAACAATAGAAAACAATCAACAACATGAATAAATGAACCATTCGAAAAACTGGGTACAATTATATACAATAGTAAATATGCCATGCCATGATACAGTGCAAGTGAAATAATCCCAAAAGAAAACAATGGACAAAAAAATAAATGGGTTACGACTATAAGTCTTGATCATTCTACATGAACATCCTGATCCTAACTCAACATCTTAGTGTAGGGACCTTTCCCTTGTCCTAACTGGCAACCAATAAGTTTTCTTGGGTACCCAATGAAGGCCCAAGCAGGGTGTGAGTAAAAAAATCAGTAGGCCACCACCAAAATTTTCTATAAAATATCCAATATAATAGATAGTGAATGAAAGTAAAAAAATTAAAGTTATGTAAACTAGGGAATGTTTGGGTTCCATTAGTTAACATGGTTCATTTAGTTCGTGAGTAGAGTTCATCCCAATTTCATTTCTCATACCTTTTTGACACAAAATTCATTTAAACTTATTCTATTTGGGTTTGAAATATATATATATATATATATTCTATAAACGAGTCTATAGAAATCAATCACAATTCATAGAGGAAATAAATCCAGTCCATATATCACTATGGACACACATATCACATCAAACCATTATCCTCACCTCGAAGCCTCAGTGCATGTGGAATAAAACCATTAAGGGAATAGAGTCTATGTCCCCTTCCCTAACCCGTGAATTTTGGGATAGAGTTTAGAGCCTCAGTCTATAAGTCGACCCATGGGCATAGAACCTAATGTTAATACCCCACACTACCAATCTATTTGCACATTATTATTTATTAATCACCACAACCAGACCATAACACAACATAACAAAACCAATGCCATTGGAAATCATCATTCAAAATGCATTGTAATAACATGGTAGTTAATACTCTTCTATAACCCATTAACACATTTCCAATTAAAATTCATATCCATTTATCCAAATTCTCATTCCCATGCCTTAACCCAGTAGGCATATTCTAAAACCCCTATGCCTTAGTCAAATTCAGCATTTACTATTCATTAACCCATTTAGCCAATTTATCATTTCATAAGAATTTAACCACTTATGCATTTCAAGTACAATAATCATATCACATAACACAATCCCTATATTACATTCAACCATTTTGGTCTACCACCTAATCTTTATGTATTGACCCATTCCACAAATTCATTCATTCCCTCATTGAATATCATTAACACATCTCCCCATATTCATTACATTATCCAATTACAATTTTACCATATGATATTTACTAACCCACTTAGGCATTTGTAACCACAATTTGTTAAATAATTGACATAATCCCATTCGACCCAATTTTCTCTTTCCATATCTTGGCAAAAATCCCATAATGCCTTATCACCCTAGGAATATCTATTATCATTCCATTTATACGTAATAAACCATTAATAGATGTTCTTCATGGGTTCCACATTATCACTCAGTAGCTGTTCATTTAAACCTACCATTTTCTATGTCCGGAAAAATTGACACACACCATGGGTAGACCTTAAATGGTCAATCCATCGACTACACATCCCATGGAGATTGTGAGTGTCAAAATTTGTCACTTAGACACCCATTTTTATCAAATGCCTCAACAGATCGAAGAAAACCATAAAGGGGAAAAGAAGAACACAATCTTACCAGAAAAGCTCTGTCAGAGGCAAAGCCTCTGACTATTTATTAATAATGTAAAAGTACAGTAAACAATCAAAAAAAAACAATAAAAACCATTTACATGTTATAAAAGTCATACCCATCGCCGCACCCATGATAGATGACTTCCTCCACAGTAGAGAATTCCAATACTGAGCTTTCATAGTGCTTCCAGACATTAGCATACTTCTGCCTAAGATTTAGTTTTTCTAATGATATCAACTCCCTAGAGGATTGCTTGAAAAAGGACCTAATTTACACCGACTTTGGAAGATCAGAATAATACTTCCTCGGTCTTCTTTATTCTAGGAGAGGTTTCTCATTTCCATATTTCTTCTTCCCATTATTGACAACATAACTAATGGAAGGCTTGACCAAATCAACATGATTTTCATTGTCACTCTCAAAGAAGTCCCCCCATTTTCCAGTGATGATCACAACATAGCAAGAATAAATCATAGTCAAGTCCTACTCATATCATCCATTAGGATAAAACATATCTAAAAACTGTAAAGGATACACAAACTCATGACCAGTATCCACCTATTTCCTCAATTCATCTTCTACAACAAGATGCTTGTTATTGCCTTTCTTTATTTGAGAGCCACCCTTCATCTCATCATGACCCAATTCTTCAATTTAGTTACTAGTGTCAATTTTGATTTGAAAACCACCATCATAATTCATATTTGAATGAGTCTCATTAACAACCAGAAAAATAATAAGTGCATCATGGGCTTGACAATCACATACAGAGCTCAATTCCTACTCTCCCTCCTTCTGCAGAGCATCACCGGCTTTGATCATCCCACTATCTTCCCTACCTACAACACACTGATCGAATCAATCTTCCCCATGATGCAATGCATCCCCTCAAGTACCAGGCACTCCCGAAATGTCTCCAATTACATTACCAGGACCAGATTTGTCCATATCAATATAATTCAACCAGTATTCAGGAGAAGATCTTGCTTCAATCTATCAAACACCGAATTAAAAGATGGGTTAGAGGATGACCATGCCTTCCTTCCCATAGATGAACCACCCAATCAATCAGCAGTTCCATGATTAACAACATCATTGCTCGTATTTCCCAAACCAGATACCCTTCCAGGCCTCTTCATAGAAGTAGCCGACCTTCTGTTCCTGGATCCACGAAGACAGTGACCAACCATATGACCCAAGAGACAACATATCGAGCAGTAGTCAACCAAATATTCAAACACAACATCTTGCCTCTATCGGAACTCCTCACCAACAGTAATCCAAATCCAATCAATTGGTGGCTTCGAAGCATCCACCTCAACACAAAAATGAGGATTAACCGGATGACTCACATAGGATGTGTGAGAATCATAACAGAGAAATCAACCGACTAGGATACATAATATACGAATTATCGATGATTTTTGAAAAGGCAAATGAAGATGAGTAAGGCTTACCCATGTCTCTACTCAAGGAGGATCCTGATTCATAAATATGTCAAACGACTATCAGAGAAGAAATAATTTACATACATTACATCTACGAGGAGCTCGGGACCATGCAAAAATTAATTCTACCTCCAAAGAAAATCAAATCATCAGGTGACGATTATCAATGAGCCGTACAACCACAACGTCTTTCAGATCTCAGTTACTGAACTCAAAGCGATCGAACCCATAAACTGGAGGCCTTAGATGAATAAATAGATAATATAAGGTCAAATTTAATAAACCCAAGGCTGTAGGGAATTCTGATAATGAAATCAAAAGCTGAGGGTCCCCAAGATTAATATTTGGAACTTTTGGACTTAGAGAAATCGACGGAAAGTCCAAGAGATAAATAGGTTTAAAAAAGGGTAAAACGACACCCTTGACACTGGAGGTGGTGGAGGCAAAACATCCTCCATCCTCCCACCACCAGGAGGGGGGGATCATTCATCGATCATCAACTATGTTTCATCGCTGGTAGCCATCTCCCTCCGATCCATAACCAAGAATGAGTCACAAGAACACAATCTTCCATGAACAAACCCAACATAAAAATATGGGATAATACTTGTAAACCACCTACCTTGAATCTGATGATGAACACACTCTTAATCATAGCCATATATCAGGATTCAAAAAATCCTAGAATCCCCAACACAGGTTCCACTAGTAAAAGGTTTTTAGAGCTTTGGAAGAAGATGGGAGAAACCATAATCCCTAATGCGAAAAAGAGAAGGGAGGAGAGGATTAAACTTACCCGGAGATTCGATCCAAAACCAGGGGTGTCCAAAACGGCCAAGAATAGAAGGAGGGATACCTCTAGGAAGATTTGGTCAACCATGTTCATCACTAGGGTTGAGAGGGGAGTAATGGAGGAATATCCTGAGTTGGGTTTTAAAACCCTGGAGTGGAAAATTTGTAAATTTTCCAACATTTTTGGGTTGTAGAGTTTAACCACACAGTTTTCCAAACAGTGTAGCAGCTACTTCCCGAAATCACCCCCTTTCCATATTTTCTTAGTAATTCTGCATGGTTTGAAAAACCATGCATAAACAGTGCGTAAGCCCCTATCTATGGTTTCACGGTTACTTGGGATGCTCTGCACCGTTTGCACTAACTATGCGCAAACAGTTCAACATCCCCAGAAACCCCCTTTTTCTTAGTCTTTCATGTCCCGAACCCCCATAAGTCCCCCAATACATAATATGATCATTGGAAAACACTTATTTATCCCATAAAGACAGTAAAACCCTAAAAATAAACAAAAAAATAGCTTAAGTAGATCCGGGATCTTACAGTGATGGATTCTCATTTTTTTAATCATATGTTGACTTTTTTTATACTTTATAAAAAATGAACAATTTTTTATATCCTACATATTCAATGGAAATTAATAGAAAAATATGTCGGATGAACACCCTAAATTAAGGAACACACCAAAGAAGAAGAATAAAATTAATCAATTTCCATAATGTTAAAATTATAAGAAGAAACATCTTGGAAAATGTTTGAAAGACAATAGAGTATGTTGTAGATGTATTGATAAAGTTCATTTGTCTAATACATTATAGATGAAGAAAAAAATAAATCATGTCTAGTGTTTTAACAATAGATATATGGGTCATTATTTAGACAAAATCCCCAAGTATCAAGAGAACATACCACAAAAAAAGTTGAGGGGATAAGGAAAATATTATGAATTCACTACAAATAATGTGGATGTACCTAATGATGAGGTGTTAGGTATGTTACTCATTTATTAAAATTTATACAATGATTTATTTGATTATGGATATTGTCACTCTTTTATATAATCACTTTTTATATGAAATTAGATATTTCCATAACACCTTAAGAAGAGAGTTATCTGTCAAAAACCATAATGTAAATATCACTATAAAAAGTATGTGTTATAGAATTTCCATTATGAGACATAAATGTGTAGTATTTGATTAATTTATTATCATATATGTAGTAAAATTTTATATAATCCATGGTATATAATTTCCATAAAAATATTATTCGTATATTCATTATAAGGAGAAGGAAATTATTATTTGTGACGAAGATGTGGAATTACTTAACATTAGTGTATATACCTTATCATCTATGTCATGTATAGATCCACCCCCAAAATATATTCTGAATTATATTCTTGTAGAAGAAGAGAAATCAAAATCTATGAATGGAAAAGATAATCTTCAAATTGAGGATGTACCTATTGTACCAGAATACATTGATGAATTTATTGATAAATTACGTAGACACCCACCAAAGCATGAAGTCAAGTTCTCCATTGATTTAATCCCTGATGTAAGACCAGAATAAAAGAATCTATATAATAATAGCCACTATGGATTTATTGGAGTTGATGAAACCACTATAATAGTTGTGTGATAATGGACTTATACTCCCTATTGTTTCACATTATGGAACCCTTATTCATTGTGATAAGAATAATGATGGTTTGATGATGATATACAGTTATTTTAGGGATATAATTTTCATTAAAATAAGGGAAAATAATCCTAATCCTTGCATTGATGACTTATTATGTCAAATTAAAAAGGATTAATATTTTTCAAAGATTGAAAATCTTCTGGGTATCATCAATTTCAACTGAAAAAGAAATTGATTTCTAAGAAAATATTTCTTAACAAGGTATAAGCATTATGATTTTATAGTAATTAAATTAGGATTTACTAATTAATAATATGTTTTTACAGCTCTAATGAAAAAATTATTTTAGGATAATATGTATAATTTCATTATGGTATTCATTGATGATATCATGGTGTCTACTAAGAGCCATAAATGCCAGAAGAATCTCCTGAGTATTATTTTGGAGAAACATAGAAAGAAATATTTATAAGTGATATTTAGAAAGTGTGAATTATGGATGGAGAATGATTATTTTCTTGGTGATATTGTCTCCAATCATGGGGTATCACTTTATCCTATGATTACAAAGTAAGTTGAAGGATTTCCAACACTAATGAACATAACTGAGGTATGTATTTTCATTGGTATGATATGTTACTATTAGTGATTAATTAATAAATTACCCTAATTGGTAACCAATTGACTAAAATTACATATAAATTGGTTATGTTCATATGGTAAAAGTAATTTAAATAATGTTTTGAATTATTTATGAGGTTATTTTTCAATAATTCAATTATGAATATACCATATATAAAGGATAAATTTGTGATATATAGTGATTTATAAAAGAATGTAGATGTTTGTTTCCTTATAAAAACTGATAAATTTATTTAATATAAACAAATTTAGTTAAAGAATCATGAACATAGCTATCCAACCAATGATCTTGAGTTTTTATCCATAATAGTTTCTTTGAAGATATGGAGACATTATCTCTTTCGGGAAATATATGAGATATAAAAATAATATAAGATCCTCCAATAAATATTTAAAAAAGGTCACAATATAAATAAAATTAGATGGATTGAGTTACTCAAGGATTATTATTTCTTAATATACCAGCACATAATAAAGGAAAATAAGGTAGAAAATGCATTGAGAAGGAAAGGTTATGGAGTTCAAACCCAAATGAGGATTGACAGGGATCCTATGTATAACACCCCAAAATTATTAAAGAATGAAAATGTATTTGATAGTGAATATTCTAAACAATGTTGAGTTTAACTTGTGTTACACACAAACACTATTTTTTTCAATATATTTCATTACACACAGGACTAAGTTTTACTAAACAAAAAGATATTATTAATATTATTATTTAACATGAAAATTATCACATAGATTTTGGAATTGAGGGTATGAATTAAATTAAATAGATTAGGAAATTATGATGTTTATAGATGTTAATTACTTATCTATTTATTATAAATAAAATCAAGATCATTTAAACGTAAATCAAATGTTTTCTGAAAACCATTATTCTCTCTAAAAGGAAACTTAATCATGCTTTGCAAACATAATTTAAAATGTTTATTTATATTTTATAAAATTTATTTTCAAAAAATAAACTTTATTTTTTAAATTAGAATATAAAAATTATCTTATGTTTATTTTTTTGTATTTTTTGAAAAAATTTCACTTTTGGATTAATAGTGAAAAATACTAAATTTTAATTAAAATTAGTCTTCTAGATTAAATAATTTATAACATTAAATTATATTTTGGAGTCTTTTTAAAATAAAATTAATTAAATTTTATATCATTTAATCCAATTTAGTTCATTTGAATCATTTTCACATTGTGTTTTTATATAAAAAACTTTGACAACTTTTGAACATTTTCACATTAAATCCTTATTTTCACATCCCGTCTAGGGGATTAATTTTAAATTAAATTTTTTTAATTTTTTAAATTAAATTTTTATAAATGGATTCAATATTTGGAATAATAATAAACTATAATGTATAATAAGGTCAACTAAATTTGTGATAAAAATGAATAGTGAAAAGAAAAAAAACTAATTTCTACAGTTAAGGTAAAAATGTATTTACCCAGGGTTAATATAAGAATATAAGGGTTAAAATGGCCTAAAAATATATTAAAAACCAATTTTATATCCACATTTATTCCTTATCCCTTATAGTTCTATAATGAACCATTTTAATTGCTTGTGGTAGGATAAAAACAAGGGTATGATTGAATCTTATAAAAAGCTTACATGTGTGACACTCTCCTCACTTATTAAAGGACACACCTATCATATATTATTCACAATGTAAAACCAAATTGGATTGGAAATTAACAGATATAATCAAATCCTAAATTTCATCATCTCATCCTAGAATCCTTATTTTGGGTATAAGTCTATCCTTAGAATGATTTAGTGTAAACTTGTGGAGGATAACCCGAAAAGAAGAAATGTTCATCAAGAATATTTTATTTATTTATTCATGAACCTCCTTAAATTAATAGTTTAACATTATGATATAATAACCAAAGTAAATTATATATATTTATATTTTTATTGATAATTTAATTACCAACAACATTATAAACTTTCATCAAATGGGTTACAAAATCATCGTTTGTGTGTACGAAGGACTACCGCCTCGTGAACCAATGTCATTTGTTTTTCCATTACCGCCTCTCAAGGTTAATTATGATGATTAAAATAAAGTATATATATGAAATTTGTATCATAATTATACATTGAGTAATTATATTGTATATAAAATTTTACTTTCCATTCTGTAGGAGATATGATAATGTCGCTTGTGTGTACGTCAAACATTCACCTCACAAAGCGACGTGTTTCATATTTCAATAACGATTTTAATGGAAGTTGATAAGGGTAAGGTTAATAATTATATTTTTTATAAATGAAATAATTATGATAATATCATTCGTGTTTGTGTAGAATACAACCTTCATAATGCGATGTGACTCTATTTTTATAAACAAACCTCATGGATTATATAATTTTCTATGTATGATATTATTATAATTCTAGAAATATAAAATATTACTTACCTCCTTTCTATAATTGTCATTAAAAAAGGAAATGTTACTCATGCGTACGTATAACCTATCATCTCCATGATCATAACAAACATTATTTATGAAGTTCAGATTTCATGATTGATATTAAAAGTATAATTTATTTTTAAATATGATAATTATTTAATGATTATAATTCTAGTGATAATGAAACAATATAATATAAAAAGAACCAAAAAATTCAAAAAAAGAGTGAGAAAACATGAAAATTAACACCTGAAACCATGAAAATAATAAAATATTATTAAATAATGGGTGATAAGATGTTATAAAACGATCATATATGATATTATAAATATTAATAAGTTTCATGTAAAATTTAATAACTTATTTAAAACCACTACACATGAGTTGAAATAATTTTCAATAAAAAATAAGCATAATGTAAGGGATTTCTTCTCAATTTTAATTGGTTGAAGTATATTGTAATATTATGCTCCTAATTTATTATATATAGTCTATAATACCCCTTTTAATTGTAATATTATGAATAAATCACACTTTATGGTATTTTATGGGTCAATTGTAATTATTTCATCTTTTGGGAATTTTATTAAGAGTTACCAAGTGGAATATAATTTCATAACTCAATTTAATTTGATTGGGTTGTATTGCCAAAATATCTTTTATATTATAAGTTTCTATAGGTAATTAAATTTTACTATATATTATTGTATTTACACATGTTTTATGTGGATTTATAGTTGGTAAAAGTAATCTATTCATTGAATAATTCTCACTTCAATGTTATGATCATTATAGGGGTATATTTTACAATCACATTCTAATCTATATTAATTATTCTTGAATACCAGTTGAAGAAATTATTTGAACATTTATAGATAAACCGATTTTATTTTCTTAACATTTTGTTACTTATGTTAATTTCAAGTAATTTTACTAATTTTTCAGACTTTGGTAATTAGAAAAATTATGGAATTTCTTTTATTAAATTTAACATTATTTCACTCTTTGGTCTAAATTCCTTTTTAATTAAAACAATGATTTATATTTTTTTTTTCAAAAATATGATTTAACCATTTAAAAATGATTTACTAAAGAAATTTATACCCATGTTTTAATTTTTACAAAATTCTTTGAATGGAATATTATTATAATTTTCCAAATGTGGAACTCTTGTAAGCTTCTAACTGTATAAAATGAATGTTCTTTTTAAACTTATAGAACATGTACAATATTACCCGCCAAGATGACCATAATTTCTTTGAAGCTTCACTTACAAGATTACATGCTAATTTTGAAATAAATACTCATTCCTAATATTCTATAAATTATTAGTTTTTAAAATTTGTTTCTAAATAAAATTATTTTCAAAATGTTTTATGTTTTCAAAAGCGATGTTCAAAATTAAAAAGATATTTTCCTAAAGAATGTCTTTAAATATATTTTATTTTGATTTTTATTCAACAATGAAAATAACCCATTATTTTTTATTCCAATGAGTATATTTTGTATTTATATCATTATTATTATTTCTTTAGATTGTTTATGATTAGATTTACTATGGATGTCATATTTTGATACCAGTTCCATATTACTAGGGATGGTTTACAATAATGATTATTTATTAGAGAAAGTATTGAAATTTTTTATGATATATTTTCAGTACTAATGGTTATGTTATTTATATGTATCCCATTTTAATTGAGGATTTCAATGGACTTAGTATGTGACTAGTGGGCCCCAACTGTATCTCCTTGATTCACTAGTAGTTCTTTGGAGACAAACTAGATATGGTTTTGGCTGAGGCCTTAAAAATTTATATAGATGTATTGTCATGAGGACTTGACGATACTAGATTCCTTGGAATGAATACTGGATGGTATTATATGTATTGGCAAGGATCTTTCAAGCCTTTACTAATCCGGAGTTTCTCCCTCCTTTCCCGAATGCTACGATAAACCCTAAGGTCCCAGATCTGATTGACGGGGCGTCGAGCCTTCAACTTTCTACTACCGAGTTTACCGAGTCTTCAAGCTTGCGGAATCTCGCTCTTGTGGTGTGTTTCAAGAACAGGAGGCCTTCCGTGGATGACTTTGACCGTTTTGTTTTCGGTTTGTGGGATCTCCAAGAACGTGCGATTGTTGGATTGCTCGACAGTAGGCAAATGATGATTCGCTTTGAGACAGAGGCGGATCTGATTAAAGCGTGGTCGAGGGTTCCTCATTCCTTTATGGGAAACCGTTTTCTGCTCCTTCTATGGTCATTCGATCTCCATATGAACTGTGAATAGTCTTCTACCACAGTCTGGGTAAGTTTTCCAAAGCTTCCATTGCCGTTTCAAAACCCTTCAATTATTCGATTACTGGGAAATATGGTAGGTCACTATTTATTCTCTGATAGCCCCACCGAGACGGTTTCCCATCCAGTGATCCCCCAAGTGTGTGTCGAAATCGACGTGTCTCGCAAGCCATTCGACTTTGTTTGGATTACGATTGGCGAAGAGTATCAGTGTAAACAACAGGTCTTTTATGAAGATTGGATCAATTTTTATGGTTCTTTCAGGAGGAAAGGGCATTTAACTGAGGTTTTCTGAAGGGGTCAGCTACCATGGATGAAGGAGAATCTCCATATTGGGAAATCACTTCTGGTGGACACAGCTGAAGATACCCGTTTGGAGGTTGATATGGGTCCTATACTGAGATCGGTTAGGGCTGATGATATACGAGGATGCGAGGGTGGGTCTAGTTCTGCTTTGAATGATAAACTTGCAGGATCTTGTAAGCCATTTGAGAACAATGGGTAGGATATTAGAGCTTCAGGGGGGTTGGAGACATATCCCGGAGGATGCTGGAAGCTTGAAAAAGTCAATACAAGAGGCTGGAGTTTCCACTATGGATAGCGTGAGTGCAGGGAAGGATTAGGACAGGGAGATTTTGATCTCTGCAGATACTGTCTACTCGGTTGGTGCTAAGGACTCTAGAGGTCTGGATCCTCTGGAACATCCTTTTATGTCTTTGAGCAACAGGTTTGAAGGTTTGGCGGAGGGCTTGTTGGCCGGAGGTTTGGAGGAGGCTGGTCCTGCTGGAGGGCTTGATGGTGAGGAGACTCCAATAGTGAGACAGTCGATGGAAGGTTTTAATGATGAAACTGGAGGTAGGGGTCTTGCTGTCGTTGGTTCGCCAGTGGAAGAAGATCACACTATGAAACTTGTGTCTACAGAAGGGTAATTTCTTCCATTGATGGAGTTGAATACCCCAGATCAACGGAGGGAGGAAAATTCTGGGAGACCTATCTCCGGTTTAGGGGATCAAATCATTAATGGTAAGGTGACCTCTGGAGGAGCTAAAGAAAATGTGATATGCCCAGTGGGTCTCTCTTTCAGTGAAGTTGTTCAAGGAGGGAAGCAGTCTCGAGATTCAGTTGAAGGGCCTGTTTCAGCTACACCAAGAAGATGACCAAGGAAATATTACTCTTGTCTCCCACAACCAATGCGTACTAGGTCCACCTGTAAGGGGAATAGCCAGGTGACTGTGGCTGTTAGGAAGGGAATCTTGATCAAGGGGACTTCTCCAGAACAGTCAGCACTGGAACAACTCAGGTGTCGGGTCCAAAGTGCAATCTACTGGAGGTCGCCAGAATGGGAATCAGCTACGGATATTGGTGAAGATGAATCTGGTAGGGGATGCAGAGATAATTATGGATTTTCTGATGTGTAATTCTGTGTTGGCTGGGTGGCCGTGTTTGTGTCCCCCTTGGTTGGGTTTGTGGTTGTTTGTTTGTGCACCGGTTCCCTTAAACCAGCTTTTGATAATTAAAAAATGATTTATATTCAATTAGATTATCCTTGGTCATGTTTCATGTTTATGTGACTATTTAATATGTAATTATTTGATCAGATTTTACCCCTTTCATATCATGCATATGTTAATGATTCAACTGATTTTTCAGTTATTTACCTTTACTTATTGATTATTCCTTATATATTCATATCTTCTACTGTATGATTAACCTTACTAAGAATTTAATAGGACCACTTTATTATGTTTTATTCTTTCCAATGTAATATGAAGTATTTTTTTATTTGATAAGAATGGATACTCCAATTGTTTTAAGGGAATTCTCAAATAAAATTCCTTCATTTATTTATTTATTAAATTATAATGTTAATTTAAAATATGTTTCTAGTTTACCAAAACTACTGAACTATTTGATCCTTCATGATAAAATCCCTTATATAATATGTTAAGGTAATAAAGTGGACATCAGGTCCATGTTATTGAGGAAAGGGTAGTTATAGTTAGAGTTAGAGGAGGTTTAGCAGAAACCTTGGAAACTAGGTTTAGGAAAATATAGATTTGGGAACATGAACCTATGACAGACTTTGAGGATATGTAAATAAAAACATCCCAATGTTTTGTTAAGGTTGATATTATGTGTACATTCCTATTATTACATCACTTTTTTGAATACAATAAGTGGACATGGATTTGGACCAAAATTACCTAGGGTTAATAACTATAAAAAGGGAAAATTAGACAGGACCCAATCATCACCCAGTACACAACAATAGGCCTTACTAGACACATAGTTAGAAACTATTTGAGTATATAGTTATGATAATTCAAATTTTCTATAAAAACCATTATGAATGATTTGAGGATAGAGATATCCCCAAAGAAACCATGTTTATGAATTTGAAATTATATATGAAAAAAGTTTCCAATTAATGTAATGTTTTTCACTAGTATTGGGATTATAAATTATGTTTCATAATGTTATGATCTAATATAGTGTATGATATTTTTTTATAAATGGTGCCTAATGGAAGGAATGTGAACCATATCAATGAATATACTCTATGTAGGGGTTTAGCTCTTCAGAAAGATAATGATATTGATGCTTGAGCTACAACTAGAACTGTTAAAATTATAACAATATTGGTGAAACTAACTCAGGTTATGAGTGATAAAATTTCCCATATAGAGATTCATATTGATCCACCATATGGTGTAACAATTTTATACTACTTCATGGGTTAATAAAATATATCATTCAACAAGACTACAAATCCATTTTAGCTGAAAATGGACATGTTCTTTATATTATATATTTATTTACCTAGGAAGTAGTTGAAGAGAGAAGGTTTTTATACTAGATTATCATCTATCATGAGATGAAAATCAATGGTGTTCATTAATCCAAAACACTAGGGATAAAGAAGAAATAATAGACAAGGAATAGAAGGATTTCAAGGGAATCTTATTGGAAGAATATTCTCCTCATGGAAAATAATAGGATATGGAATGATAGTTCTTGATTATATGATAAAAAGAAGATGAAAATGTTGATAATTATGAAGCTCACATTACAAGGTGAATAAATAATTCTATAGACTACATAAGTAATCAAAAGACGAGGATTGACCATTTCTTTGATGGGATTAAGCTAATAATTGAAGGTAACAACTCTCCCAAACATTCTCATCATACATGGGACAAATATCATGTGCTATCAAATTAGAGAAATAAATTTCCATGTGTTATTATATTAAAGGGAAGTAAGATAAGAAGAGTTTGAACAATTATATGATGGAAACAGTATGAAGGGAAAGAAGAATTTTAGAATATCTGATACTTGTCGATAAAAAAACCTTGATACATTCTTAATAGGAAAATGATTTTTCTTAAAATGTTGATAAAGAGGAGACCATGCTCATTATTTCAAGGGTAAAAAATAATTTTTTAATGTCAAATGATTCAAATGTAAGAGTATGGGGAACAATAAAAATGAATTCCATATGCTTCAAGGTAATATACCTCTTTAGAAGCTAATAGATCAAGATAAATCTTATAAAATTACCAAAAATTATATGGAATTATTGATGTTAATGTGTTTTGATTCGTGAATTTTTTCATTAAACATTTTATTAATGATATCCTGGTTAAAATAATTATGAAATGTATAAGGACTATACATAATTTTTCTCAAGGATATGAAAGAATATATTGAACGGTACCACTGAAAAAGAGAAATGATTCAGTTGAAATATTAACTTCTTCAAAAACACATGATTGAGGAACATAAACCCTTAATATGTTCTTGATGTTGATGTAATAATGTTAGGATAAATAGGTGATTATTATAGATTATGTAAATTTTTTAGTATTAATTACCTTGGAAATGATTGATGATTTGTTTAAAAACTTGTTTATTCTATCATTGATGGAAGAAAAAAAATATTTGGATTTTAGAAGTATATCAAATTATCTATATTTTTTTTTGGAATGAATAATCATTCATGTTTCCAATAAGGATTTATAGTAATTAATTTTATTTCCATGTTTCAAGAGAACACCTGATGAATTATTCATGTGTTTAGTATGTAATGATCAAGAGATACTTTATATTTCTAGAGTATTAAGGATAAGTTTATTTTGAAAATTTAACAACCATCTTCCTAATCTATTGAATCTTAATCATTTGGAAGGGATATAATGTTAACTATTTACAAAATGGTTTAAGTTAAAATTTGGATGAGGTTTAAGAGTTTAATGTATTACTTCACTATATTGATATTTATGCAAATTTTTTAACTTCTTCTAATCATATTGGTTTAAAAAAAAATTTGAGATAGATGATTTTTTTTCACTCATTTATGGATATTATTATTTGTTATATGTTAATTTTAGTGCTTCAACCATAAATATTTCATTTTTATATTAATTTCCTTGATAAAGGGATGAATTGGGAATTGATCTAATCATATCCAAAAGATGGAATTTTATGTTCTCATATATTCTTAAGTTGTAATATAATTCCTCAATTT
Organism: Viscum album; assembly: GCA_963277665.1. NCBI lineage: Eukaryota > Viridiplantae > Streptophyta > Magnoliopsida > Santalales > Viscaceae > Viscum > Viscum album. Next base: position 508,884,908 of record OY728146.1, read on the forward strand.
TTGGGAAATGAACTTGAAATGAAAATTTAATGCTATTAACTTTATATATGATGAATAAAATGGGCTTTTAAATCATCACATATTTATGATTTTCAGTCCCCTAACGTTTCATTGATCGTTTACTTTATTTTGATCAATTACCTCAATCACTCTATATAATTGTTTAATTTGTTTCTAGTATATATTTTTATATAAAACCAATATACCACATTGAAACCTAGTTATGTGTTACCTGATTTGACCATTATACTTATATTTTTCTCTTATTAAGAGTATTTTTTATTTACACTTTTTGTGATGTGTATTTTCAATAAAATAAATTTCAAATGTCAAACACTTGAGTTCCAAAATCAAGTTTAAATTACAAGAAAAAAATTATTTAAGGCAGGGAGAATGTAACACCCTAAAATTATAAAAAAAACAAAATTATATTTTATTAACTATATTAAAAATGAACTTTATTTCAACTTTTGATACATGTAATAATGGGGTTTTTTATTGGTTGTGTTTCATGCAAAGTTGAATGTTACCAAACAATAATATAATATTCATATTATTATTTAATATGATAGTTATTACCTAACTTTTAGAATAGTGGGTATTAATAGGATTGAAAATCCTATAATTTTTTTACCTAGTTTTGTTAGTTATCTATTTATTATATAAAAACAATGACCATTTAAAAAGGAAATGTTTTCAAAAAAATTGTATATTTTGTTAAAATATGGATTTGTCATGCTTTGCAGACATAATTTAAATTAATTTTTTTAATACTTCATGAAAAATTATTTTAATAATTATAATTAGTTTTTTTAAATTTTAATATCAAAATTATTTTAGGGTTATTTTGTGGGATTTTTCTGAAATGTTTCATTTTTTGGTGAATAGGGAAAAATATAGAATATTAATTGAAAACTATATTTTCATTTAAATAAGTTATAATGTACAATTATATTTTGAATTGTTTTTAAAGTAAAATAGGTTTAATTTTCTAACAATTAATATAATTTAGGTAATTGGAATCATTTTCATTTTGAATTCTAATCTAAAAACTTTGTAATATTTTAGACATTTTATCTTTAAAATCCTACTTTCTCAACCTATCTGTGGGATTTATTTTAAATAAAAAAATTCCAATTATGTGGATTGAATTTTTAAAAATGGATTCCAGTTTTTTATTTATCAAAATTTATAATTTCAAATATGGTCAAATTAATTATTGACAAAAATGAATAGTGAAAACAATAAAAATTAATTAACACAATTAAGATAAAAATTAATTTAATTGGTGGTTAAAATAAAAATATAAAGGTTATAAATTACTTAAAGAGTTTTAAAAACCAACTATCAATATATATTTTAAACATATATTTTATAGGATCGATAATGGCCAATTTTAGAGGCTTTTGGAATGATACAAATGTAGGTACGATTGAATCTTTTCAAAAAAATACAAGTGTGCCATGCACTTGACTTATTAAATGCCATATGCTATAATCTATTATTCAGAAGATAAACCAACTTTTTTTCATCCAATTACTACCCAAATAAATTTCTCACTTACCTAATATCATCTTATAATCCTTATGTTGGGATTAAATCCATCCTAGGAAAGCATTAGTGAAAACTTAAGGAGGATACCCAAAGATGATGTAACGTTCTTCAACAAGGATTTTTAATTTTATTTCTTACTCCACCTCTTTAAATTTTTATTCTATAATGATGATATAGTAAAAATAATATTTTATATCTTATGATATTTTTATATGATTATTTCATAAACTAAAACCATTTCCATTTCCATGAAATGGGTTACAAATTTATCATTCATGTGTATGGGGAACTACCGCCTCACAAACCAATGTCGTTTGTTCATCAATTACAACCCCTCATGGTTGGGTATGATGAAGAAAATAATATATATATATATATATATGATATTTATAGAATTATTATATCTCTAGAGATATTATATAAAAAATTTAATTTTAAATTTCCATTCTATAGAATATATGATAACATCGACCGTATTTAAGACAGACTACCGCATTGCGAAAAGTTGGTATTCGTTTTTCACTAACACTCCACATGGAAGGCGATAACTGTCATGTTAATGATTATATATCATATAAATTAATTGTGTTTAATATTGATGACATATTTATCATTATTAAATGGTAATATTGTTTCTTAAATTTTATCCCACTTAAAGATGATTACATCATTTGTTAACGTGTGGACTACCACATTCACGAAGTGATGAAAATCTATTTTTATCACCACACCATATGGTTGATATATATATTTAATTAAATAATATAATATATATGATATTATTATTATTATACAAAAAATAAAATAGTACTTACCTCCTTTCCATAATGATCATTGTTAAATGGAAACTTTACTCATGCGTACGTATGACCTACCATCTCCACGGTCATAAAATAGTTAATTTCTAGAGAACATATTTAATTATTTGTATTGATAGTATATTAGGTTTATAAATATTATAATTATGTCATTATTATTATTCTATATGTTATGAAACTATATAGTATAAACAAGGACCAGAACTTTTATGAAAACCCACAAATGGGAAAACAAGTCAATTAATAGCTGAAACCATGAAAATAATAAAATTTTATTAATAAACAGGTGATACGATGTTATAAAAGGATCATATATATGATATTATAAATATTAATATAGATATTTTATAATTTAATATCATGTATAAAACCACTTTATAGGATATTAAATAATATCCAATCAAAAGAAAGCGCGAGGTAAGTAATTTCATCTCAATTTCATTCAATTAATTCATATTGTAATGTTATGTACCTAATTTCATTTATATGGTGTATATAATATCACTATGACATGTAATATCAATAATAATTAATTTATAATGGTATTTTATGTTTCAATTTTAATTATTTAATCTAAGGGGTTTTTAGATAAGAGTTACCATGTGGTAAAGAATTTCATAGCTCAATTTCACATCTTTGGGTTATATTACCATCTTGTCTTTGATATTGTAAGATTACGTGTTTAATGGATTTTGACAATATATTATTGTATTTCTACGTGTTTTATGTATATTTAAATTTGTTACACATAATCTATTCAATTATCAATTCTTACGTCAATGTTATGATCATTGTAAGGGTATATTTCACAATCTCATTATACTCAAGAATGTTTATTCTTGAAATTTAGTTAATATAAATTATTTGATAATTTATCTTAATAAACCCATTTAATTTTATTCTCTTATGTTTATTAATGAAATTTTCATGTAATAGTACCAACATTCCACTCTTTGGCACTTAAAAATATCGATAAAATGTTTTTATAAAATCTAACTTTATTTGTCTTTTCAGACATAATAACATTTTCATCAAAACAAATTTTTTTAAAAATGATTTCAAAAATATGATTTTAACATTTGAAAAATGATTTAGTATATTAATTTTTACCGATATTTTACTTTTAAAAAAATTAATTGAAATACGTCTTCAAATAGTTTTCTGAACGAGGCACTCTTCTAACATTTTTACAATGCAAAAGGAATGTTATTTTTTAAATTGTAAAAAATGTATGAAATTACCATTTTACATAAATATAATTTCTATGAATATTAATTTTCAAGATTACAAGGTCATTTTTTAATAAAAATATTTTTATAATATACTACACATTCTAATTTTTTTAAAAGTGATTTCCAAATAAAAGCATTTTCAAATGTTTTATGCTTTAAAAGTGATTTTCAAAATGAAAAGCATGTTTTCTGAAATAATGTTTTTATAGATAATTTTATTTCATTTCTATTAATAAAGGATAAAAACATTTATTCATAATCAAATGGATATAATTTTTTTTGATATAATTCTTATTATTTATTTGGATAGTTTGTGATCTATTTGATAGTGTATATAATATTTTTATACCATTGACCATATTAATGTGGGTGGTTTATGGTTATGATTATTTATTGGGGAAAGTTTTCAAATTTTATTTGACTTTTTTAAAATATGAATGTATATATTGTTTTTGAATATCCCCTTTTATATGAGGAATTAAAGACACATATGTTTTGATATGAAGGTCCCACTCTACCCCCTCAATATATCAGTATGTTTAATTATACTAACTATATAAAATTTTTTATGAGGCCACAAACCTTTATATAGATGTCATTTCATGAGACCTTAACCATACTAGTTGTACTGTAACAAAGCTTCAATGGAATTATCTGTCATGGAATGAGGAATTGATGGTATGCTTTAGATGTCTTTATTATGTATTTTGGTGATTAAGTTGAACTGAACACTAACATTTTTATTGTTTTTGGAAACACACAAAACATAACTCCCAAGAAGTTCATCATGTAGTTCTAAAGTAATAGAGTCCCAAAGCATCGTTAATAAAAAAAATTGGTTCCAACAGACGAAAAAGATCCTAAGTTAAGGAAGAGTGATACATTTTGGTTTGGGGAAGCCTTAGAACCCAAGAAGTTTGAAACTTATTCCCCTCACACCACGTGTGATTGATCTTCATATGGGATCCCATGATGTCTTCTCACTTGGGTATTTAATAAGATATGCTCCCGAGGAAACGTCCACTAACTGATAATGCTTTTTAGAGGATCAAGGAATTTGTCTCCACTGCCTTCAGATTGATATGTATTGGATCACATAACTCCAACCCCATAACCAACGCCTTTACCTCAGCCTAAAGGTTATCACCACATACATAAAATTATGATAAAGTAGTGATGACGAACCCCCTATGGTTCCTTATAAATCCTCCACCTCTTATCTCCCCCCTCAGGAGGGACCCATCTGTGTTGAGTTTCAACCCGCTTCATAGTTTGTTCCAACATACCCAATGCCCCTATCCCATCATCCCTATCTGTTTGGATGAACCTAGGTTGAGAGGCCTTACTGATGATGATCCTTTTCATTATATACACAAATGGACCTTGTCCATCAAGGTGTTATTAATTTTGAATTTGATACTGGTTCTTGTGGAGATGATATTTCTGTGGAGAGTGTCATTCCTAGCTTTCCAGATGGTCCAATATCCCGCCACTAAAATGATTTCCTGACCTATCCTCCCAAGACCGTGATTGTATACGCAATAAAACACTAAATGAAAACATTCTCCTATATACCTCCTTCATAATACCACCCTAAAACTGTTCCATATGCCTGATATATCCAGTGAACCAATTCACTATTGAAGAAGAGATGCCCCACCACTTCTTTTTTAGGATTTTTATTACCCCGGCATCTGGTGGCCATGTTCATGCCCATGCATTGGATGTTTTCATTAGTGGGAATAACGTTATTACTCACTCACCACATCAAGAAGTTAAACTTGGGGGAATCCCCTTACACCAAAACATTTCCCCCCATAGGTCACCGGTATTTGGATCCCTCCTCACGTGGGTATAGGCCTTAATTGAGAACTCACCCAACGAGGATCATGTGAAGATGAGTATGTCAGGATCCTCCCTAAGAACAATCTCATTTAAGGCGGCATGTTGATTTTCTTCAAATATGGTCTGAATAAAAACAGAGTTTGTCTATGCTTCTTTGAGAACATATTGGTGTGGGGAAACCTGGAAACCACAACCTTCCCCCCAATACTAATGCTAGAAGTTCACATCTCTTCTACCCACCTTCCACCTGGCATGAGGATGCATGACCTCCTTGTACGGATGGATCAACATCCATATCTATGATAGCTGAGACCTCTACACTGCCACATCCAGGACATATTTATTTTGTATGAGAATTCCCTATAGATTTTTTCCTTCCATATCCTCCCATGAAATTTTAGTGTGGATTCCATGCATGGTCGAGGATAGACCCCCCAAATTGATGCCCAATTTAGCTATTGGTCTTGCAGGACACTTCCCAAAAACCCATTGATGTTTGTCTTTCATCCATACATCCCATAGGAAGGACATGATTATCCTCTCCATGATGGATATCACAATTTTGGGAACCTTCATGGTGGATATGAGATGCATGGGGATAGAAACAAGTATGCTATTTACCATAGTAATACAACCTCCATAATATTGGTACCTCTTTTTACAATTGAAAATGTACCCTATAATTTTTCCCACTATCTTATCAAAATTATGATCATGAAGGGAGTTAGTACTAACCGGCGCTCTGAGATATTCCATGGGGAAGGAACCTCTACTCAAATTCAAGATGTCATCCAATGTCCTCGCCCTCCGGTCCGAGAGTTTCGTAATAGTATAATACAGGATTTTCTCCCTATTTTCCACCTACACACTCCATTTACAATATTCACCTATAAGAACATTCATTCCATTCAATGATCTCCTACTTCCATTGATAAATAGAATTATATCATCCACAAACATCATGTGTGAGATACCCATTATAGTATTCCCTTCCCAATATGGAAGAACTTTTACCCTGTGCAGAATCCTTTTTATATAGTAGATTAGAACGGTTTTAAATATAATTACGATAAAGGGGGATAGGGGACCCCCTTTTCTTAGACTTTGATACGACATAAAGAACCCGAATTGCTTACCTATAAACAAAGAGGATATCCATGCTAAACTGAAGCAAAAAAATAGTAGGTCATATGTCATGATGGATTAACTGATGCTGGTAAAACCTTTAGAATGAAACCCCATTTTTCTTATCATAGTCCCTACTGATGTTAGAGTTTTTGTCGTAAAACCCTCAATCAATATTTTCCCTTTTAATGTATCACAGTGGTGACCATAGTGTTGTCTCTCTAGGAGGTTGCAGTTCGAGTTGTAAAACTGTCACTTTTGTTATTTTGTTTGTTTTTAATGAAATGAAAATGGGGGTTTGATTAAAAATTTGAAAATAAAATTTTAATTAAATACTAAACTAAAATAATTTTAAATGAAAGATAAAGTGGGTTTGAAATCAAGAATAAAAATAGCAGTCACATACAAGCTTCACCCTCTCGGACACTCCCCTCTTCCTTGTATATAAAAAAATATCTCTTATTTTAAATTCCTAAATGTACCTCCAAGGACCCCCAGGTTTACACTAAAATTTGAAAACAAACCATATTTAATACTTCAATATAATTTTTGTCCCGCCTATAGAAGTGATTCAATAACTTAAATACCCCCAAGTAATTGAACCTAATTGAATTCGCTATGCTCAATGACAAAACCTCACCAAAGAATTTTAAATAGTGAAGTCAATTGTTATAATTTATAGATTGAACAATGGTCAAAAAAAATTTGTTTAAAATATATTTAAGAAATAAAACAACCAGATTTATTCAAAATTATAGGTTCAAGAGAAATTCAAAAGGAGATTACACATTAAAATCCAAACTCAGAAGAGAGTGTCCGTCGGGTGTCGCCATCCGCAACCACTTTCCGCTTAGCCATCCATCACATGAGAAGCCTTCATCTTTTCTATTGAATATTCTAAGAATGTCATCTTCTTAAGGAACAAAATTTACACCTTCCCCTTCTCTCTCTCAATCCAACTCCCTTTTGTGACGGATGATGTGGTGAAAAATAGAATATGTCTTGAGAGGTAGGAGCTCCCCTCTTTTTATAGGCAGATTTTATCTTCACTTTTTTGTCACGTTTTATAACTATTAAATGGCCGATTAATGCATGGACCTCTGCATAAATATTGTTCAAAAATGGCTTGGCCGTCCACCTTCAACATTTCAGATTAATTTGACGCTTATTGAAGGAGTTATAGTTTTTCTGTTGAAAATATATTTCTCTGGATGAAGCTTCCTGGAAGCTTCCTTCAAAACTATATCACTAAACGACCATCATAAAGGATTCCAAACGACTTTAAATTTATTTTGGAGACGAGCCTGGGAGTCCTCTGTCATATCCAGGTGGCATCTCATCATTTGGAGTAGTGTAGGCCGAAATTTGCTTCCATTACTATGGTGGAGTCAATGCAGTCCGCCCGGAAAAATTGTCAACTTCATTGATTTTTTGGGGGCACCAAGGGTATCGATTCAGCCCTCGGTCCTGAAGACAAAGTTGAAGGAAATAAAATAAGGGTTGTAAAAAAATTCGAATCACAAAATTTGGAAATATATTTTATAAGAAATGACCAAAATACCCCTGTGATAAAAATCTGTTAAAAATCCAGAATTATGCAATTTAAACTTTTTATCCCAAAACACACTCTATATCCAAAATTGTTACAAATAAGATCAAATTGTTAGATTTTTATGGTTTAAATAATTTAAATAGACATTAAAAATACTGGAACTATTAGCTCTATCAATACCCCCACACTTGGATCTTGGACTCCTGGACAAATGAGCACGGTATCAAGAAAAATAAAACACATACCAATGGAGTTTACCTATTTACAACAATGAATTAAAAAGATATCATGCCTCATTAAAGAAAAATATTTAAAATTCTAAATTCAAATCATTCAATCCATTTCCACTTAGTTTGTCTTCTTATGGACATAACACATTTACCTCACATTCATTTTCTCTCAGCACCCAATATAGATTTGCAACAAGGCTTTTCTCATCCAACTCATGCAAGAATTACCATAGGCTTGATAAATTGCTACATCTCCCCCCGATGTGAACCAAGAACATGTGATTATCATGAGGACTTTACATGGTTTTTCTATGGATTGGGGTTGGTAGGTTTCAAATGTGAAAAATTATGTGGCTGAATAAAGAGGGTTTGGCTCTTTTTGAAGCAGAAATGCATGATTCTAATTTTTACTCAAGTATGGTCTCCTCCATATTCTCTTAAAATAATCATCTCGGATCTTCTGTTTTCCACCCCATTCCATCAATATTTCAGTAGAATGTATGATTTTTTTTAAAGCTTCAGATTGGGCACAACTTATTCCCATTGCGAGCTCCAGACAGGCACAGCTCCATTTCATTTGAGTGCTCCAGATAGGAACAACTCCATTTCATTTGAGAGCTCCAGATAGGCATAGCTCTCAGAAAAATATATTCCAGCATCACAAATACGCCTTCAATGTTTAAATTTTCTCCCAAACCAACACCAAATGAGGTAGCACATCATGAGTCATCTTCCCCTCCACACCTAAGTTCAACTAGATCATGAATTTATACTTCCAGAGCAGGTTGGAAAGGGAAATTTGGCTTGTAATGTGGCTAACCTAACAGGCTATACATGGCTACTAAGGGCTCATGAAGGATAAAATGTTCAAAGAAGGCCAAAATAAAAAGGATAATCATGAAAAGGAGGATCCAATATTCAAACAAATGCCTCAATCATTTTAATCACAAGTATCTCAGCCCTCAAGTTTTGATAGAAATAAATCAAGATCTGGTTTAAACAAACACAAATTTGTTCTCTCAAGAAATAGTTAAATGTGACGAAGATGTAAAAATGGGTCCAGAGGCCTCACAAGAATGAGAATTTCAATCACAATTCCAGTGATATGTGCCATGAAATTTAAAAATCAGTGGTCATTTTAAGAATTTTCCAAATTTTTGAACTTAAAACAATGTCGTTTTCAGCATTCCTTTATGTTTAGTTTCAAAGGATAAGTTGGTTCACTCCATGGCATGAGTTTCAAATGAAATTCAAGAAATTCCAAAACCCATTTTTTTTAAAAAGAAACACGAAGAAAGAAGAAAAAAATGGAAAGAAATTTTGACAACAAAAAATTTCAAAAAAAAAATTCATAAAAAATCTACTCTACCCAGCATTGTGTCCCCCCACACTTATTCTATGCAATGTCCTCATTGTGTAGTTTTTTTTACCATGAAATTCAAGAAATTAAACACAAAACAAAAATAAATGATAAGGTAAGACACAACCTGGCATCAATTATATTCTACATCATGAAGTTGAATTTCCTCCCCTGGAGGATCTTGAAAATTTTCTCGAAATAGCTTCAACCGATGCCCATTGATAGTGAATAATGTATCTTTGTCTGGATCATTAATCTGTATTGCACCAAAAAGAAAAAAATGAGTAACAATGAATGGGCCAGACCATTTGGAACGGAATTTACCTGGGAAGAATTTCAATCTGGCATCAAACAGCAGAACTTTGTCTCCCTCCTTGATGTTTTTATTGAGAATCCTCCAATCATGAAAGGATTTACTTCTCTCTTTGTATAACCTGGAGCTTTCGTATGCATTATTTATGATCTCCTCCAACTCCTGAAAACAATATTTTCTTTCTTTACTAGCAGAATATAGGTTCATGTTACATGTTTTTACAGCCCAAAAGGATTTGTGTTCTAACTCAACTGGTAGATGACAAGCCTTTCCATAGACCAATCTAAATGGTGAAATTCCAATGGGGGTTTTGAAAGCCGTTATATGGGCCCAAAGAGTATCATCAAGTATCAAACTCCAATCCTTTCTATTTGGGTTCACTGTTTTTTCTTGGATTTGTTTGATCTCCCTATTAGAAAACTCAACCATTCTATTTGTTCGAGGATGATAGGGCGTAGAGACCCTATGATTAACACCATATTTCTTCAAAAGTGATTCCAAAGTCCTATTACAAAAATGGGTACCTTGATCTGTAATTAGAAACTTTGGAAATCCAAACCTTGAAAACAAATTTCCTTTCAAAAATTTAGACACAATCTTTACATCATAAGTTCGGGTGGGGATAGCCTCTACCCACTTGGAAACATAATCAACAGCCAAAAAGATGTAGAGATATCCAAATGAATTAAGAAAAGGCCCCATGAGATCCATTCCCCATACATAAAAAACATCACAAAACAAAAGTGGGTTTTGTGGCATCTTATTCTGCTTGGAAATGCATCCTTGGAATTGACAATTTTTACAGGTTTTGCAGAATTCGAAAGCATCTCTAAAAATGGTGGGCCAATACAATCTAGAATCAAGAACATTTCTTGCTGTTCTTTGTGGTCCAAAGTGTCCTCCACTGTTTAATGTGTGGCAGAAATGTAGGATGGATTGAAATTCAGAGTTCGGAATGCATATTAGTATCATTTGATCACTACTGATGTGCCATAAATAAGGATCATCCCAAATGTATTTCTTTGAATCGCTCCAAAGTTTATCAATTTGATTTTTGGAAAACCAATGGGGGTGTTCATTAGAAGCCAAATAGTTTACAAGATTAGTGAACCATGGTATTTCACTTTGAGCAGCAAATAAATCCTCATCTGGAAAGGTTTCCTTAATTGGGGAACACAACTGAAATTTTCTTTTCCAAATAGATGGTATCCTGCTCAAATGATTAGCAACAAGGTTCTCACATCCTTTATTATCTTTTATTTCAACATCAAACTCTTGTAAAACCAAAATACATCTCATAAGTCTTGGTTTTGCATCATGTCTAATCATCAAGAATCTGATTGCAGAATGATTAGTAAAAACAATCACCTTGGAGCCCAGCAGATAACTTCTAAATTTGTCTAGAGCAAAGACAACAGCCAGCAGGTCTTTCTCAGTTGTTGTGTAGTTTGACTGGGCTTGATCAAGAGTTCGGGATGCATAGGCAATCACATGAGATTTCTTTTCTATCCTTTGACTCAATACTACCCCAAGAGAAAAATCATATGCATTTGTCATTATTTCAAATGGAATGTCCCATATAGGAGTTTGAACAATGGGAGGGGTTATCAATCTTTGATTCAGATCATGAAATTAATTTATGCAATTCTCCTCAAAGACAAATGGGACATCTTTTTGGAGTAATCTGGAAAATGGAAGTGCAATCGTGCTGAAATCTTTAATGAATCTCCTATAAAATCCAGCATGCCCAAGGAAGGATCTCACATCTCTGATAGTTTTTGGGTATGGTAATGAAGAAATGACCTCAACTTTGGATTGATCAACTTGAATTACATCACGGTACACAAAATTTCCAAGAACGATCCCTTTATCAACCATAAAATGGCATTTTTCGTAATTTAGAACAAGGTTCTTTTCAATGCATGTTTTCAGGACACGTTCCAAGCTTTTCAAACAACTTTCAAAAGATGATCCATACACAGTGAAGTCATCCATAAAAACTTCCATGCAAGTTTCCAAAAATTCAGAGAATATGCTTATCATACACCTTTGAAAAGTTCCTGGGGCATTACATAAACCGAAGGGCATTCTTCTGTAAGAAAAAGTTCAAAATGGGCATGTGAAAGTGGTTTTCTCTTGATCCTCAGGTAAAATGTGAATCTGAAAATATCCAGAGAATCCATCCAGAAAATAGTAGTGGATTTTTCCAGCTAGTCTTTCAAGGACTTGATCAAGGAATGGTAACGGGAAGTAGTCTTTCCTTGTAACCAAATTTAGGTTCCTGTAATCAATGCACATTCTCCATTTATTTGGAAGTCTTATGGGGACAAGATCACCAAATTCATTCCTTGAGATTGTAAATACACTTTTTTTAGGAACAACATGGACTGGACTTACCCATTGACTATCAGATATGGGAAAAATAATTCCATCAGCCAACAAGGTGGTGACTTCTTTCTTCACAACCTCCAAAAGTGTTGGGTTCAGTCTTTTTTGAAATTGTCTTACCGGTCTAGTATTTTCCTCTAGTAAAATTCTGTGCATGCAAACCGAGGGGCTGATTCCTATTAGATTAGAGAGAGTCCATCCTATGGCTTCCTTGTGGGACTTGAGAACTTCCAACAATTGGTTTTCCTGGACTTCTGACAAATCTTTTGAGATTATTACAGGGAATTGTTCCTTATGACCTAAGAAGGCATACTTGAGGTTATCCGGAAGGGGTTTCAATTCAACCACAAGTGGGTTGGTTTCATTGATAACTGGGAACTCTTCAGAAGTTTGATTGTTTGGTGAAGCTCCATGTTCATCATGGTTATCTCTTTCTATGATATCAAGACTTGTTCCATGTGAAAAATTGGAAACCTCTCCTGGAATACCACTAAGAGATTCAATGGTTTCTAGAAATTCATCTTCATCATTTCTCAGATATCCAGTCTCAACATCCCAAGACTCTTCATAGTCTCCAATTTCATCCTCATTTTTATCTGATTCGGTATCATACAAATATCCCTCTTTTTCCACATCAGTTGGTATTTAATCACAGAATAAATAAGGTAACATGCCAGAGGAAAACCAATCAATCATGTTTACATGGGGAGTTGAATGATCCTCAACTGGGTGTTTCATTGAATGAAATATGTTGAAATTAACAATATCTACTCCAAATTCTAATGAAAGTGTTCCCTTGTGAACATTGATGATTGCTTTTTCCGTTTTTAGAAATGGCCTCCCTAGGATGAGGGGAGCATGTGTGCTTAACCGATCATCTTCCATATCCAAAACATAGAAGTCAACAGGAAAAAGCATGTCTCTCACTTGAACGAGAACATCCTCTATAACTCCAGCAGGTTTGGTGGTACTTCGGTTTGCGAGTTGAATGATAATTCTAGAGGGTTTTAAGTCTCCAACCTGAAGAGATGAGTAGACAGAATGTGGAATGACATTGATGGAGGCCCCTAGATCAAGCATCACATCATTGAATTCACATTTCCCAATGGTATAGGGAATGGTAAATGTCCCAGGGTCTTTACACTTGATAGGAAGGGCATGTTGAATCAACGATGAGACATTCCTTCCTAAGTTTACCTTTTCACCCCCTTTGAACTTCCTCTTGTTGGTACACATGTCTTTCAGAAACTTAGCATACCTCGGAATTTTTTTCACAGCATCGAGCAATATAATATTGACTTGGACTTTCTTGAATGTTTCCAAAACCTCCTTATCCAATTCTTTTTCAGCACTTGACTTTGGTGGTGGTTCAAACCTTGGATAAGGTAGTGGAGGTTTGAATGTTTCTGGGGTATTCTGAGTATGTTTTGGAGGAACATAAGGACCAGACATCCTCTTCGAATAATTCTTTGTTCTTTCAAACAAGATTTCTTCTCTTGACTTTGAGTTTCTATCAACTTCAGATTTTTTATCATTTTTATCAAGGGTAGGATTTTCATCAACAGTATCAGAAGAAGGCTTGATGTTCTCAATCTAAGGATTTTTCAATTTTGTTCCACTCCTAAGTTCAATTGTACTCACATTTTCCTTCCCATTATTCCACGGATTTAATTGTGGCTGTGAGGGTAAACCACCACTCATTTGATTTGTTATGCAATTAATACCAGAGGCAAGTTGACCCATTTGAGTCATCAAGGTATTCATTTTTTTATCTTTTTGTTTTGTGTATTCTTTTAGTTCCCTCATTTCCTCTTGTTGTTTCCTCATTTCTTCTTCAAGGTTCATATCAGAGTTTTGAGTGGGAGGGGTAGGGTGAAAATTGCTTCCAGAATCATCATTGGCTTGCTCATTGAAATATATTGGTTGAGAATTACATGATTTTCCTTGGAAGAATCCTCTTGTTTGTTCAGGTTGACGAAATATTTCATTTGAGTTGTTGTTCCATCCTTCATTGAAATTTTGGTTGTTTTGAAATGGTCTTTACTGGTTTGGTTGAAATGGTCTTCCAGGAAAAACTGCATTGCAGTTCTCAGGAGGCTCTTGCATTTGTGGGCATTGGTCACTAAAATGTTCATTCGATGAACAAATCCCACAGTGGACATGTAGTTGGAAAGCCGCTTCAGGTTTGGGTTGGGTTGTTGGGGTGTTAGACAACATTATTGACCTTACCATGGTGGTAAGATCAGATGGTTGACTTGCAATTGTGTTGTTTTCGGGACTAGTAGTAGGGAATTCTAGTGCAGCTTTGACAAGAAGAAGGCATCTGGTTCCAAATTGTTGGGCATTCTGGGCCATGTTTGCAATTAAAATCCAAGCAGTAGCTGGTGTCTTATCAACTAATGCTCCTCCGGCAGCAGCATCGATCATACTTCTATCTGTGAGACACAATCCTTCATAAAAGTATTGAATGAGAAGCTGGTCACTAATTTGATGATGGGGGCAACTAAAAGAAAGACGTTTGAACCTTTCCCAGTATTCATGAATCGTTTCTCCTTGTATCTGCCTAATTCCACAAATCTCCTTTCGAATGGAGGTAGTTCTAAACGCAGGGAAATTTTTTTCAAGGAAAATCTTTTTTAATTCATTCCAGTTTCTAATCAAGGTTGAATGAGAATAGAAAAACCATTCCTTAGCAACTCCATCTAGATAAAAAGGAAACAACCTAATCCTCCTTTGATCGGCATCAACTCCATGAGGTTTCATGTTGACACACAGGTAACAAAATTATTGGAGGTGTTTGTGTGGGTCTTCACCAGGCAACCCATTGAATTTGGGAAGCTGGTGGATGAAACTGGACTTGATTTGAAATCCAGCAAGGGCATCAGGGTACTCAACAGGATTCTCTTGATTTTCGTCATAGGACGAAGCCAGTTCTTTCAAAGTTCTATTTTCAGCCTTTTGGATTTCAGTTTCAACTAAGTCCTTCCTAGGTGTATTGGTGGAAGATTCACAACATGAAACTTGTGGATTATTACCTCTAACCCTAGTGTGAAAAGTTCTATCAATTTCTGAATCTAAAGGTAACAAGTTCGGTTCAGAAGTTCGGGTCATACAAGAGAAAGGAAATATATATATATAACTAAAATAAAATAAACTGTAGCAACCTCCTCTGAAACGGCGCCAGTTGATGTGAGTGTTTTTTTCGTAAAACCCTCAATCAATATTTTTCCTTTTAATGTAACACAGTGGTGACCATAGGGTTGTCTCTCGAGGAGGTTGCAGATCGAGTTGTAAAACTGTCACTTTTGTTATTTTGTTTGTTTTTAATGAAATGAAAATGGGGGTTTGATTAACAATTTGAAAATAAAATTTTAATTAAATACTAAACTAAAATAAT
Source organism: Viscum album (assembly GCA_963277665.1). Classification (NCBI taxonomy): domain Eukaryota; kingdom Viridiplantae; phylum Streptophyta; class Magnoliopsida; order Santalales; family Viscaceae; genus Viscum; species Viscum album. Next base: position 508,900,722 of record OY728146.1, read on the forward strand.
TTTAAATGAAAGATAAAGTGGGTTTGAAATCAAGAATAAAAATAGCAGTCGCAGACAAGCTTCACCGTCTCGGACACTCCCCTCTTCCTTTAATATAAAAAAATATCTCTTATTTTAAATTCATAAATGTACATCCAAGGACCCCCAGGTTTACACTCAAATTTGAAAAGACAACATATTTAAGACTTCATTATAATTGTTGTCCCACCTATTGAAGTGATTAAATTACATAAATACCTCCATGTAATTGAACATAATTGAATTCTCTCTGCTCAATGATAAAACCTCACCAAAGAATTTAAAATAGAGAAGTCAATTGTTATACTTTATAGATGGAAAAACGGTCAAAAAAAATTTGTTAAAAATATATTTAAGAAAGAAAACAACCAGATTTATTAAAATATATAGGTTCAAGAGAAATTCAAAAGGAGATTACACATTAAAATCCAAACTCGTAAGAGAGTGTCCGTCAGGTGTCGCTGTCCGCAACCACTTGCCGCTTAGCCTTCCATCACTTGAGAAGCCTTCATATTTTCTGTTGAATATTCAAAGAATTTCATCTTCTTAAGGAACAAAATATCCACCTTCCCCTTCGCTCTCTCAAGCCAACTCCCTTTTTTTACTGATGGTGTGGTGAAAAATAGAATATGTCTTGAAAGGTAGGAGCTCCCCACCTTTTATAGGCAGATTTTATCTTCACTAAGTTGTCACGTTTTAGACCTAATAAATGGCCCATTCACGCGTGGACCTATTCATAAATATTGTTCATAAATGTCGTATCCGTCCATCCTCAAAATTTCAGATTAATTGGACGCGTATGGTAGGAGTTATGGTTTTTCTATTGAAAATAGATTTCTCTGGATGAAGCTTCCTAGAAGCTTCCTTCAATAATATATCACTAAACGGCCATCATAAAGGATTCCAAACGACTTACAATTTATTCAGGAGATGCCTCTGGGAGTCCTCTGTCATATCCAGGTGGAAGCTCATCATTTGGAGTAGTGTAGTCCGAAATTTTTATCCATTACTATGGTGGAGTCAATGCAGTCCGACCGGAAAATATTGTCAACTTCATTGATTTTTTTGGGCACACATAATATCGATTCAGCCCTCGGTCCTGAAGACATAGTTGAAGGAAATAAAGTAAGGGTTCAAAAACAATTCGAATCACGAAATTTGGAAATATATTTTATAAGAAATGACCAAAATACCCCTGTGATAAAAATCTGTTAAAAATCCAGAATTATTCAATTTAAACTTTTTATCCCAAAACACACTATAAATTCAAAATTGTTACAAATAAGATCAAATTGATAAATTTTTAAGGTTTAAATCATTTAAATAGACATTATAAATATTTGTAATATTAGCTCTATCACCTGCTCATGTATAATTTAACTGCCAAGTTTTTCTCGAAGGCATTTTTATTGATCCCAATAATCATTTTTTGCACATCTCTAATCACACAGTATATTGATCTAACTTCGATGAATTCATGATTCTATGATTCCATCCATGTATTTAAGTGAGGCTCAAACCTTTTGTTTAGGATGCTATCTAGAACCTTTTATGGTATGTTTCTCTTACTTATAGGCTGGCACTACTCAACGGACTGTGGGTTACACACATTCAATATTAAAACCTTATTGGTTGTACTGGCTAAGCGTGGAAGGTGTCCTCCTTAGAATTAATCCTACACATATCTCACTAAAAAAACCTTTGACTGTATCCCTTGAAGCCCTATAAAAATAACTAGGTTTGTTTTCCGGACCTGGTGCACTATCTTGGTTCAATGCCCAAACCTCCTCTCGTACTTCATCCTATTCTAAAGGCCTCCTCAAGCACTCATCAATCTCCTCTATAACACTACTTGGGATGTCCTCAAATATGTTTGTTTCCTCACTTGGATAAACTTATTCCATGTTAGGATTGTAAATATCTTGAAAACATTTGATTTTTTTAATTTTTCGTATCCCCTAATTCATCCCATTCAATGGAGTATGACCCATCATCCTTGAGAATATTTGTCTAGTGAATACAGTGCCTCTCTTTTATGAATGCATGGAGAAATATGGTATTCTGATCCCCCTCATGAAGCAATCTTACTCTACCTCTTTCTCTAGTAAGCCTTTCTTATGTTAAAAAAATATTAGAGAGAAGAACCTTCATGGAACATAGTTCATTAAATACATTTTCATCCCAATTCTCTTCCAGGATAGACTACATGCATTCCTCCTCCTTTATGGTCACAAGAAGGTACTGATCACTGGTGGGAAAAATCATCATCTACCTTCATAATAGATGTTAGAGCCGCCTAATCTTATTTTGTATTGTTATTCATGGGTTCCCTAAGTGGGTAAAATTACTTGTTTCCCTAACAACATCATTGAAGCCAGGATTTTCCAACCACATCCTAGAAAAATGAGTATGATCATCACTCAAATTTATGGAGTTTAGAGAATGTTGTAGCGGAGAGTGGTAAGATAAGAACTGCACTAGGTGAGACACTTTCATGTTTAGGAAGTGAGAAATATTTTCCATGTTCACAAAGAATCGGTCAAGATGACACCATGTGATCCTTCCACCCCTATGATTATTACACCAGGTGAAGTGGTCTCCCGCAAAGCCCGCATAAATAAGGCTTGTTCTAGAAAAGAATGAAATAATGGATTGGCATGAACTCCATGGAAAATCACCTCCCCATTGCTTATCAACTTGATATTCTATAGTATTAAAATCACCCTAAAAATAGAAGGGGTGTTATAAACGATATGGTCTTCTATGTCATGACACAGAACCTCTATGTCCTTAGCGTTGAATTTAGCATAGACAAACAATAATAAAATACCATGAGTACCTACGAAAATTTTCGTTGAGAGGTAATGGTCAGATGCATTGAGCATTTTGACCGTGATATAGTCCTAGAATAGTTTTATTTGGCTGTTGGGTGGGTTCTCATGCATGAAAACATGTACTCTAAGCCTCTGAGCATACTCCTTTATTTTTCATGATGTCTGTTTTGGTTCAAGAATTTCCACCATGGATACTGACTGATTAATTAATATATTAACTATGAATTTAGACTTCACCTACGCACCAATCCATTGGGTGTTCCATTTAAAAATCTAAAAATTGAACATTGGGCGTATGGTTTTGGCCCCAAACACCAGGACCTCGGTAGGAGGTGATGACTTCGATGAACTTATCACACTAGATTTGAACTGTGAACAGGTGATCATGCTGCACTGCTCCTTCGTGCTGATGGCCTCAGTAGTTAGACCTCTACTAGGCCAATACTTGTGTGCATCTACTAGAGATATGAGGTACTTATCATATAAAAAATACTTTACAAGATATGATAGAGGAAATATTAGAGGGGATGACAAAATTTCTGGTCCATACAACGAAGTTGGGGATGTCACTATTGGCAAAAAAGATGAAGGTAGAGAAAGGTTGTCAATGAACGAGGAATTCTGAGCAGCTACTAATTCATATGTACCAAGATCCATATGGGGAATCTCTATAATACAGATGTGGGAAGTGACCCATAGGACCAGAGAACTAATCCTGTTATGAATTCTGAGGATCATCCCATCAGGAGTTGGACCCACTTCTTGAACTTGAAAATGCATTTTCCCACCCACGCCTTGGATGAACTAAACCAGATCCCAATCAGAGGATTCTAGACCAAAGAGATCAATCATTGATGATCATGCCTCATATTATTCAGAAAGAGGGTAGACAACCACACCTTTTCATCGATCGTTTCTCATTGAAGTGGACATCAAGGTAGGGTTATGCCTGGAAGGCCTCATAAACTCTTAATGAACCTGCCCCCGGACCTTACGACACACCTATAGAGTGTGACATAAGATGTGATAGAACGAGCAGAAAAAAGGATTAGAGGCGTTGATAAATTCCCGAAGATGATCCTTCTTCCCTTCGATCCTGAGCACTACATGGTCCGTGATCAGCCTAGAAAGGTCCATCTCGACATAGATTTATGCAACCGATGACTCCTCCAATAAAATATTCTACTCATCTGCACAAAGGTATTCTTACCCGTAAAAATCAATTTCCTTTTCTTTTTTGTTTATCTTAGGATTCTAGGAATTATTTTTTTACAGATATGCAGACATACACTATATGGAATAATGGAATTATCAAGTAAAATTCTTTGACTTTTTATTTCTTAAAATGTAATGTGAATTTCATCTATGCATATAGTTTACCAAAACTAATAAACTATTTGGACCATGATAATGTGAATCCTAGTATCTTATTCTAATTTAATAATGTAGACACTGACTCTAGGTTAATGTCTTTGGGGTTTCCACACTATGTGATTGGATCAAGTTAAGAAGGATATGAGAATTATCAAGTAAGATGATATATCAAACCTTTTTCAAATGATTGTGGAACAATTTTTACTGACAAAGATAAAATAATTAACAATATGATGAGGATAATTTTCTGAGGAAAATTAATGTCAAGAATGATGAGAAATTGGAATACTTAATTTTCAAAGATTGAGTTATGAAATTGGTAAGATGTTATTTATTCCATCCATATATGATATAAAAAAATAATTGGATGATTTTCATAACTCAAATTTCTCAATACACCATGATATCAATAAGACATATAGGTATTTGTGGGATTAATTTTCGTGTGATAACATGATGTGGAGAATTACATATTATGTACCATGATTCTTGTATTTTAGTAGGTGAAGGTGGAAAAAAATCCTATAGGAGTCATGAAACTAATACCAATTCCTATTATGAAAGGAGATTTTATTACTATGGAATTTTTATTGGTGTACCAAAGAATCATTGAAATAATGATTCAATATGGGTTATTATTGATCATCTAACCAAATTTTCATATCTCCTTGAAATAAGAGAATATTGAGCTCTAACTTTCATCATAAAGATATATATTAGTAATGTTGTATGAATTAATGGTGCAATAATTTAATTTTTTTTTTGATCGTGATCCATGTTTTACATAATAATTATGAAAGATCCTTTTTAAGGCTCTGGAAATAGAGATTTATTTGAGTATCATGAACCATCATCAAACTAATGGACAACTTGAAATAGTTATTATTTTTTTTAATACAAGTTAAGTCCATTATTACATGAATTTTAAGGTATATGGGACTAGTATTTACCTTTGGTAGATTTTTACTATAAAAATAGTTTCCATTAATATATTCTAATGGTTCTATATAAATCATTATATGGAAAGATACGTCATTCTCCAACATGTCGAGATGTTGTTTTTCAAAGAAAAATTATAAGAGTAGAACTTATTGAGGAGACAAAAAGGTAAATTCTATACAGACTCAAATTAATGTAGTTAAAATTAGAAAACAAAGTTATATTGATAACCAGATGAAATATTTCTAATTTCATGTGGGAGATCATGTTTTATTATAAGTATCACCATTTAATGGTATTAAAAGTTTTAGTAAGAAAGGGAATTAGATCCCCTGGTAAATATCATTTGTAATTCTATAAGGAATTATATATATGGATTACATATTTGAAATGATAGTAATCCTGTATAAATTTCATGATGTGTTCCACATATCATTGTTAAATAGATACATTATAGAACCAATGCATGTTCTCACCTATAAAGAAATATAATTGGAACATGATATACATGACAATGAAGCGCCTAACCAAATTACTGAAACTAGATGTAATGTATTGGGGGATCACATGACATGATTGGTGAAGGTACATTGGATAAATCATAAAATGGAAGAAGCAATATGGGAAATATAGGAGGTAATGAAGAATAACCACCTTCAATTGTTTAGAAAGTGATATCCATTCAAATTTTATGGATGAAATTTTCATAAGAGGGAAGAATGTAACTCCTAAGACTCAATTATATTAATTGAACATTCTATTTTAACAAATATATATATAAATTATCATTTTAATATTTTAGGTAAAAAAACTAATTTTATAGGATGAGTATTGATTTCGAACATGGTAAAAATAAGTCTAAAAAATAATTTACCAAATTTTCCATTACAAATAAGAATTTATGATTTATCTAAATTATAGTTTTAAACTATTTCAAAATATATATATAATAAATTTGAATAATATTAATATTTAAAAATTTATTAAATATCAATTATATATATATAATGATAAGATCATTTAGAGGTAAAAGGGTTATTTTTTCCTAAAACTATTTTTATTCAAAAATGAATAATGTATTTTAAATTGAATTAATTTCAATAATATGTAAGGAATAATTATTTAAAATAAATTTAAAGATTATATATCTTACTATATTAATTAAAATCCATATAATGATTATTACTAGTCATATAGTTAATGTAAGATCATATTATGTATGACAAATGAATTTCATGAAAAACCATTTTTCGACACGATTTGTGGGTTTATTTTTAAAATATATTATAATTTTTTTATTTGAATTAGATATGATGGATTCAATATTTGGAATCATCATAATTAATTTATGTTAATAAGGTCAACATAATTTTTTTTCATAATGAATATTAAAATCATTTAATAAATAATTACTACGGTTAAGGTTAAAATGAGGTTTTGCACATTACATGAGGTTTTTTTAAAATTAATTTTCAACACACATAGAAATTTTATTTAATATATTATATCTATTTTTTTAAATCAATATTTCCAAATTATTTAAAAAGGATCATTTTTTCTCTTGAAGGATAAATTACCTTGGGTAAAAAAGATATTTATAGTAGAGAAAACTCAAATGTTAATGTAAGTAACCATGGAGGTAAAGAAAACAACATGTTTCATTTTAGTGTAAGATATGTTTTTTGACATTTTATTCCTTCCACATGATTATTTATCAATTATTTGGCACTTGGTTTGACAATGGATTCCTATTATTGAATAGTTTTGGGTATTTACAATAGTGCTCATTATCCTCAATTATAAAAGGGAACCTCCATTCAATTATTCACAACTCCCAAGAAATTTAGATCAAACAATCTACCAGAATATATCCAGAAAATCATTATTCAAATTCTATAATTTCCATAATTCCCAAAATATTAGTCCAAAGTTCATATATAAGATGACCAAAGAAGGTTTCTCTAAGTGAAGGTAATCATCTTCAAAAAGATCTATCTTTTTAACTACATATTTAATCAACTTAAATTACATATTGAAAATTAACATATAATAATAGTAAAATTTCCCATATATAGAGAAGTTATTAGGTTTGTGTAGTAATATTTATGCATATCCTTCTCCATAAAATGGGAAACAAAATCATCATTTGAGTGTACAGAGGACTACAATCTCGTGAACTAATGTAATTTATTTTCCATCACCAAATCAAATGGATAGTAATAATGATGGAAATAATGAATATATATGATACATATTACATGATATTAATTAAATTAAATTAATATAACATCTATTTCCTTACCCTTTCACTCAATAAGGGAGTCATATTCTCTCCCATGCATACATATGACCTACCATCTCTACGAAGTGGTGAGATTAATTTTCAATAAAATAATTTAAATAATGATTATGAAAATTGTATATAATTTAAAAATATAATATTTTTAACATGATTATCCCTCTAGAGATGATTTATCTATATTCTTTGAATAATATTAAAAACATCTGTGACAAAATATGCACGAGAAATCAAAGCAATTAACACCCAAAGAAATCATAATAATGAAATATTGTTAACAAATGGGTGGTAATATGTTATAAGAGGATCATATATATTAATATAAATTTGAATATGGTTATGTTATAATTTAATGAAATTATTAAAAACAATATTCTGGAGGTTAAATCTTATTCAAGTAAAAGGAAGTGAAAGGTTAGATATTTTTTCTCAATTTTCAATACATTGAGTAATATTTGTTATTAAGTGCCTATTAACTTTTATTTAGTTTATATACTAACCCTTTAAGGTATTAAATATGAAGAACTAGTAATTTATTATGATTAATATTTCATTCCAAGTCTATTCTTTCAAGGGGATGCAATTTAAGTGTTACCAAAGAGGTAAAAATCCACTTTAAAATACCACTCTCTTTTTGAATTTTTGTTATTTTTGTTAAAGTAATTTTATCATTTATCCATCATAAATTAAAATAATTTTCATATATGATATATATTTAAGTATTTTATACAATTATTCCAATTATTTCCAAATTTTTTACATGAATTAAGAAAATAAATGATTAAAAGAGAATGTATTTAATATTTATTTTAATTATATATATATTTTCTTCCTTGTTGTTTTTTTGGAAATTATTTTAGAATTGTAATTTTATTCATTAAAATGATTTATTAATTTCAATTTCTGTTATCGTTGAATTTTTAAAAGGGTTTGAAATAAATATTTCTAATGTTTTCCAAAAGTAATTTTTTTTACTTTCATTACAAAATGTCAAAAGGAATGTTTTTTAACATTTACGGTGATAGAAGATTTCCCCACCACCATAATAGTTTTATGATGTGTATATTAATATACATGTTTTCAATGATTTCACAAGGAAAACACTTTAATAAATATTTAATTTTTTATTTCACTTCCATTCCATTTATTCTTCTAAAGGACATGATTATATTATAAAACCTATATTATCATTGAATAGATAACCGTGTATTATCTCCTATTAATTTTGTTATCATTATTTTATCTTGAAATATTAACTTTATTATTATAATTGAACATAAAATTTACCTTAAATATCCATACTATTTACTATAGTTATGATTATCTCTTAAACCATACATTATTTATATATATGGTATTTTTCATTAAAAATTATTTAATTGACTAAGTAAATATTTATATTCCACATTATTTTTAATATAGATATATATTGACAAGGCATACAGTTCATTTATTAAATCAATAATTCGATATATGATACATAAATTGGACATGTAGTAATGGGTGAAGCCTGAAATTATATATCCCTTTGTTGCATCGATGAGTCACATGAGACAAATTAGTTAGATAAATTAAACGAGGTTTTATATATAGTTTCAAATTGTCTTAGCATAATTAATTTAAAGTATATATATCATGATGTCCAATATTAATAATTTACATCATTTAAAATTTAGTTATTATTATCTATGATATTTTTTTATTAATATTATCGATGGATTAATTTAGTGCTAAAGTTTTTGATTAAATGAAATGTGTTTTTAGTTATTAACCTTTCCATATTGATTATGTCTTATATATACATAACATATTCCATTCTATATAACCCTTTGAGACTATTTTCTCACATCATTATTTTTTATTTACCCCATGATATGAAGAATAATTATTTGAATTATTTCATGGATGCCAAATGTTTTCCATTTCCTTATCATATATTTTATCCCCAATATAAAATATTTATCATGTTTATATCTCAAAAAAGACTAATTAACCTATCATTCCATTTGGATTTGACCCCTAAAATTTATGCCAATGTAATAACATGGTCACTAAATTTGGGTTATGAGAGTCTAGACTATTACGTTAATCATAGAAGGTTATCCATTGGGCCAGTTCAACCTCCTACATGAACAATAATAAAAACTTATTCCATTGATTAATATATGAACATATTTATTACTGTAAAATGATATAAATATTTTAATAATTTTTTTTTCAGTTCTCGTAAGGTGATATCAATATTTAACTCACTAATTTAGAAAAAACCAAATTTTTACTGAGAACCACTAAAACATGATCATTGTCAATTTCATTATTATGGTTTGTGACCATAATTTACATTAAAAGTAATTATATATTTATAAAATATTTAGTTATGTGTATTACATTACCTTATATTATTCAATAGTGAAAGAATTTGGAAAAATAATATATACCACAATTACCTTTACAATACCATATTAAGTGATAAAATATTACTTACACCCACTATTGAAAACTGGTAAAAATGAGCTAATATATATATATGGTGATTATAAATTTTTATATTAATGAATAAGGATTTTGGGTATGTATTTAGAGAACATAATTTAACAATTCATGATATTTGGGGAAAATATATAACTAATTAGGATAAGTTGAGGATTTTCATATCAAATTTCTCCCTTTGAACCCTATTTGAAATTAGGAACCTATTATCATGTGTGTGCTGTGTTAATTTACTTTTTGAGATACTATACCAAGAATAATATTTTTATAGTATAATTTTAATTATAACCACAAGAAATATCTTTTAAGGGGTTTGGATTCTAATTCTTCAAAAGTCATATCGGTTTTCATGGTCCCATTTCTAGTTCTTTAAGACATAATAAATTTTGTGCAACATATTTTATTTAATTCTATATTCAATTACCATGCATATATTTTCCTAAAAATCCTTTTATTTCATGGGATATATCAAAATAATGTTCCTTGATTAAAGTGTCCATTGATTCCATTGTTTCCATAGTAGTGAGGATTCTTGGTAACTCAATTTTCATTCATTAATTCAAGATCATTCAACTGAACTTATTTTATATAAGTTTTGTAGATTATCTGGTTTTTATTTTATTATGTGTTTTTCTATCATTATTTTTTTGTTATATACATTACTATCACATAAAAGATTTGAAAAATATTTCCCACTTCTTTGTATATGTTCTTTTAAAACAATAAACATTCATTCTCCATATGGATTATGATCATGTTATTTTAGCATTGACTTAGTTATATAATAAATATTATTTATTCGTCAAACATAATTTTTTTAATAACTCATATTTTTTGATGTTATCTTAGAATGTATGATATAATATTTACGTTGGTATTTTTATTCATACCATACATTATTATTCTAATAAGAATGAATATTGGAAAGTTAACTATGTATTGTTTAACCATTCACATCCTTTCCCTAGATAGGTTGAAATCATGTTATCCCTATATTGAAATGGGAAAAAGTATTAAAATTATAGATTATTTTCTTCTTAAAATATCAGTTTATTCTGTATTTATATTATATATTCATCATTATAATTAATACCTTGTTATTTTATTCATCCAAAGGCTCCTTAGGGAATAATATGAAAGGTATTATTGTATCATATGGTTAATGTATTATATATAATGTGGAGATGGGTGGGACAATAAATATATATCTCCTAGATGTATCGATAAGTCTCATGATACCAAATCAATTTGGGTATTTGGTGTATGGAAGACCAGTTTGTTATGATGTTTTGACTGTAGTCTCGAAGAAAAGTAATGTGTCTTGTCACAAGGCCTTGAAAATAATGGATTTCTATCCAAAATAATGAATTCCACTAGTATTATATCATTATTATTTAAATCTATTTTTTATTTATTTTCATAGATATAGTATTCTTCTTGATTAATGTTTAATATTGTATCATGTTTCTAACCAATTCTTTCTATAATATGTATGACATATTTATGCCCTAATTACTTTATTTATTGGTTGTCTTTACTGAGAATTTGAGCTCACTAATTCATATGATTCTAGTTCCCTAGGTTATAGAAAAAATTAGTACATATGAAATATTTTTAAGGTTAAAACAAGTAAGAGAATTATTTAGAGACATTAAATACATTCCATGGATTAAGTAGTTTCGTATATAATAGTAAAATTTTCAATTTGATATAAAGAACATGGAATATATCAATTTAATTTTTGTCCTCATTATATACATCTCTAAACAAAAAATTATTATTCCATTGTAATAGATTCAATAATAATTATTTATTTTTTAATTTCAGATTTTTTATCCATATGTTTACATTTGGTATCAAATCTTGTATGTAATCTATGTCTTTATAACACCAAATATGAGAGTGAAGTTTAGGGTCCTCACACATTTCATCAATGGGTTTGAAAGTTCAAAAGTTCACATTGAGTATAATAAATTGAATTATTATTAAGATAAACCTATTTAATTTTCCATGTTATATAATCTTCTAAAATCCATCTATATAGTGATCCACCTTATATGAACATAAAGTAAATAATATTCAAACACTTTCCTCATGTGGATAAACTGGATTGAATTTGGTCATCCTTCCATGATATATAAACATATTATAATGATTCACATTATATGAAATAATTTCCTAAAATAAATCCACATCCATATAAGTGTCCTTGAAATATGGTTTTAATCCATCTTCCTATGTAATGATAAAAAAAATCCAATTTAATAATTTTACTAGGGACTAGGAATTCATCATTCTAGTCAAGATTTCAAATTCAAAACTATATATAGGGATCATATAATTATATATATACCTTACAAGTTATTAAGATCATTAAAAATATATATTAATATCTTGGTGTCCCATGATTCTTGTTATTTTCGGATACATATTAGTTTCCAAATCACATTAATCAAACTGAGCTTACAAATTCTCTTTTATTAAAATTCTATTTGTGTTTGGGTCATCCCCCACCATGGTGGGATATTGAAATATACTATACACTGATAAAAAATAAAAGAAACCTCATATCATCAAAAAATGGGTATAAAAATAGGGCTTAATTTTTTTCATGGAATTACACCAAAGTAAAAATGCCTCTTTTGAGAACTATATTTGATTTTAATTACTAGTATCATGGATATATAGTGAGTATTGGATAAATTATTATAATAGTATCCAAAATATTCAAATACATTCCTGATTCATCCCTATTTACTATTTTTTTCATTTTTATCAGTTTTACTTCAATGGACACTATTATATGATAAAGAATTCCATATTATGAACCAATTATTATATTTTCCATTCATCAACAATTAGTGAATATTATCATCATTAAAAACCTCCCTATTTGAGGTCTCCTTATTCTTATAGTGTCTTTGAATCTACTATGGGATAATTTATTTTCTTATGGAATTACAAGTGCTTTAATTTATTTTCATATAGGGTACGTGGGGACAACATAACTATCTACCTTATTCTAAACCAAAAGTATTCATCTATTTTTTATCCACTCTAATGATCTATAATAGGCCAATCCTGGTAAATTATAAAATAGATGTTCTAATCCCCTTTTTAATATCCTCTTTATTATCCTATAACTTTTTACCTTTATAATTTGAATCATGATTGATCATTCATCACCATTGGTAACAAGTGTATATACTTTTAAAAAGGACACATATTCTTTATAATGACATCCCTACTCTATATTTGAAATTTTAGATGGCTATGTGTTTCCGTTATGAGGATAATGTGATCTAACCCAATGAGCCTTACTAAATATATTGTGTAACCCTTCATTCAAATTTGACCTATAGTCACACATGGTATGATTATTTCATCTCATCACTTTATAATTCAGCTAACTCACAATTCAATTAACATAACTCTAATTACTTGTTTAAAAATGTTAAATAAATCATATATCTTAGTACTTATTTAGGTATTCACATGTTGTAACATCCCCAAACCATAACACCAAGTCTGATCTAGGATTTACATTGATCTCAAGCCTTCTACCCTATACTCAAGAGGCTACTAACTAGCATTGAGGGTCAGAGTCCATCAATGGGGAGATTGTATCCCCTATATCATGTCTAATAATCAATAGTAAAATAATAAAATAAATAATAAAACATCCATGTAATCATACATAAACTAAATAAAGGATAGAATATATGTCATAATGATAATGAAGCACCCAATGTGGAAAGTATTTCCATAGTAATAAAAGAATATAAAAAAATAAATGAGTTACAGGGGTCCATAAGAGTTCATATGGGAACAATGATATCTCCATCCTCCTTTTATTATTTTACCACCAAATGGATTTTTTCCTTCACCATATCCCTCACAAAATCTTTACGAATATCAAAATTATTGATTTGGGTGTGAGTAAAAGAGTCAATAAGACACCAAAAATTCATCCTCAAACTGATGAGATCAATTATAAAATGTTCATACTATGATAATGAAAAATGTGTAAAATACATAAACAAACAATCCAATATCGAGTGTTTATGTTCTAGTAAATACACCAGAATACCCAAACCCTACCTGCTTTGGATCCATTCCAGATGATAATAGCATATGTCAGCATTAACCAAACCAACCCATGTATGAAATCCTCATGACGATGAGTGTACATGATACCCATCACCATTTATCCATCAAGACGACCATTCACCCGACATTCTCTAGATCAAGAATATCAAGGTCTCACATCAACTAGGCTACCTTATAGTGAGTGGAACATGCAAAATCGCTGATAACTCAACTGCATTAACAACACAGAATCATGGACACCATTCCTCCACCCTATACCGAGATCCCTCATCTCCATCAATAAATCTTGACACACTCCCCTACTAAGGTATAAATATGTTACGATAGACCACCCATCTCGAGTATTACTCACAAACACTAAGTCATGGTAACATACATACAAGTTGAGCACACAGGAAAGCATTGAATAACATCATGAGTATATATAAAAAAACATGACATCATGCGCTGAAAATCAAACATGTAAATAAGATATGCTAATATCACTCATGGGATCATAATGGGTCTCACAAGACACACACCCACACCCACATGTTATCACAATAAAGATTGGTATCAAATATTCCAACACATAAATGATAGTATAGAAATATGTTTTAATGAGAGACCAAGGGTTAAGAAATATCAATCTTTATGGTTTTGAATGTTGATGTTGTGGTTTACCAAAGTTGTTGTCAACCAACCAATGTTTGTACACAAACAAAAATGAGATCACAAATCAATGTATCTTAGTTACTACAAAACATAACATCTAGTATTGTAGAGAAAGGAAAGGAGAAACCAGAAAAAGGAGAAAAAAATACCTTAGGGTAGGATACTATAGGGACAACACAATGTAATTCCAAATATTTTGGTGTATATGGTGTGATATAAAAGAAACATGTTGCATAAAGGGTGAGATTCTTTATAGGGTTCTCAAAGAGAAAAAACAAATGGTGAAGGGTGTATGGATGTGGCACAAAACAATCATGCAAGGAACCACCATAGTGGAAAGTGACACACCACATTTTATGGGTGATCCAGTGGAAGCACACCACAATTAAATGTATGGGGATGTGGCATAAATCTTGGATAACATGGAGTAGAAGGCATGAAAAATAGAACAATAATTTATTTGATACCACTATGGTATATGAGATTAGGCTATTGTGTGTAGTTTGACTTTAGTTAATCTAAATTCCTAGAATGATGATGGATGAGGATAGGATAAACGATATTTATAGGTAACTGTTAGAGGTTCCGCCCATGTAAAATCTCCTAATAGAGTCTTATTTTTAAATTTCCATCATGAACCCCTAATTTATTTCCTTTAAATTAATTAACACCTACTGACCAAAGAGTTACCTAGTAATTGTGTAATTGATGTGGATAAACACCTTAAAACACAGTCTCAGGTGATACAACACATCATGATCAATCAAAACCTCCATTATAATAGCCATAAAAACCACTTTTATAATAAGAGGCTATGAGAGAGCCATGGGTTCTTTAGAATAACCCTTATATTATTCTTATGGTGTGGTATAACTGTTATTTATTTTTGTGTAAGGTTCCCCTATATAGTGTGATCTTATGAAATAAGGTGCAACTAAACCTATTTTTGGAACTGAACATTCCAAAATTTCCCAAAATCATTTCTTACCCCTTTCCATGTTCTCAAGACATGAATTAACATATGTATAAAGGATAATGATATTTAGGTTTTTACAATTATCAACCTCTAAAATAATTCTTATCCTCAAGAAGTGTCTCAAAGTATCATTCTGAAATAAGTTTGGCCAATGATCCCAAACACGAGCCACTCACTCAAAAGTCTCCTACTATATTAACCCAAACACTCAATAAATCCAAAATAAGGGTATCATATATTCTTTTTGGAATTTCTCACTATGATATGTAATCCACATATGATGCTTCTGATATGATAAATTTTTTCCAACTCAATGTCTTTGTAGTCAGTAACATGGGATGGATATGGAATCTACCTCTAAAGTTGATAAATTTTGAATACATCAAGAATTCCAAAATATTGTGGGGGATCTACCCAAAATGTGGTGCTTTCTTTCCCTACGTCCCTAGGAATCAATTCTGTAACACCCCATGTAAATACAGAATATGACATTTTTATATTTATCCCTATTTGTGAAAAAAATAATCTTTTAAAGGGAACGCTATGCTCGATGGCGTACCCAATACGTAACAACGAGTTTCTTGGGAATCTTACATTGCACTCTAATAATAAGATAATATTATTTTAAATGGTAGTTAACGCCTAGCTGTTGTAATAGAGGGAATGAACAGAAATAACTACAAAATGATTATATATGTTTGTCAAATATTTTTACTTTTTACAATAAATGTTAGAGGATTAAAAATGTGAATGAATCCAATTTTTAAGCATAAACATTCTAATATTCTTTAAAAGGTCGATTAACTGCCTTTCGACAGCAAACCTCTTTTAAATCCACTTTTTAACAATTTTATGTGTTATATTTGACAAAATAAAATTCTTCTTTAGAATCGGGACATGAAAATTTACATTGTGTAAATTTTTGGTATTTTTCCAATAAAGTTCATTTTTTAATGAATAGTGAAAAATGTTGTATTTTAATTCAAAACCCCTTTTTAATATAATTTATTTATATGATTAGATTATCTTTTGAATTGGTTTTAAAGTTCAATTAGAATATATTTTTACCATTTAATCCAATAGTGTTCTTTGGAATTAATTTCATCTTGAAATTGGACTTTAACTAGAGTCAATCTTTTGATACTTATTGTTTCTTAAAAACACGCTATTTTTTTTGACAGCGGGAATTAATTATTAAATTAATTAATGAAAATTATATGTTTCGAATTTTGTAAAAATGAATTTATTTTTGAATTATTAATATAAAATATAGCTTAGGGTGAATGTTTGGTATTTTTCTGAAAAACTTCAATTTTTGATGAATAGTGAAACCACTAAGTGGTAGTTAAAGAGACTGATTTTTCGTTTAAATGAAACTTTGCCACCTCTGTGTTTTGAATTTAAAAAATATGACATAGATGGTTGTCATTAGGAAGTAAAATGTGGTTCAATGGGATTAAACTAATTTTTTTGGTGAATAGTAACTTTTAAGTTTTTAATCGCGATTAGAGGTAATTAGTGTAATTTAAGGTAAAAATAATGTTTTAATAATATGAGATGAGCTTGAAACATGTCCTAACCTTCTTGGATGTGTTATTTCCGACCATGAAAATACATGGGTCAACTTGGGGACCCCATGGAGCCACTTTGGTTGGAAAATGACATAAATACCTTTTTATTTAATGTTAAAATTAAAATGACACAAACATGAGTTGTTTTACTAAAACAATTTTTAAATGGGGTTATACAAGTCAGAATTTTGACTATAAATAGTCATTGGAAAGATAAAAATATTTCCTACATCATAGTAGTTTTTTTATAATTTTTAGACATTAAATAAATTAAATTATTTATGACATCATGATGATGCAGTGATGACTTCATTATTTAGCGATTTAAATAAAATGGAATTATAATGAAAAATCTAAGACCTACACATGTCCAAAACCTATTGTATGGGTGGATTTCGAACCCTAATCACCTTACCCTCTAATTATATCAATGTGGGACCTTTTTAATACGAAACTAATTTTTAAATAAAGTAACATTTTTTTACTTTCCAAGAGTGCCCCTCCTCTCCTCTTATAAAAGGCCCCCACCTCTACCTCCTTACCCACACTTCCAAAGCCATTGGCTCGTCCAACCCCTGCCCATTTTGACTCTCCACTTCCCTCTATAACTCTTAGAAGCCTCACTTTGGTCAGAAGCCTTCCCAATGAAGCCTTTGAGCTCAAACCAAAGGGAGTTACCCGATTTTAAGGAAATGTCTTCCCTTGAGTCCTTTTGTTTTATTTTAATTCTCCACCCCCATAAAGTCTTTTTATGCCTTTATTTTGTAACAAAACAAGTATCTTAATTATACTATGATGTTTTTATGTTAATTATTCGATCTACACTTACACACACCTTCGTATAATTGTTAATGAACATACTGTTTTTGTGGATGGCGAATTACTGCCTCACGAAACGATGATTGTTCAATCTTCACTTAACACCTTTCATGGTGGCCATTATGATGTCACTATATTTATATATGATATATAATATGTTTATGTTTTTCTTAAGCTTCTGTATTTTTCATTTATGGAATACCTTTATGGATTCCATTATGGGTATACACGATATCTTCATATTAAGAAGTGGGGACTACCGCCCCCTCAAAGTGATTTGGTTCGTTAATACAATATGTGGTACATATAAAGGATATATTTAATTATATTATATATGATACAATACTGGAATTAAAATACTATTATGTATCATTATGTTTTAATTCCATTAAATATGAAATAGAAATGGAAGTAGCGTTCATGCGTACGTACGGCTTACCGTCTCCATGAACGGTGCATTTCATTTCTTAACTCTAAATGTTATGTAATATTATAAATGCATGTATATTTTGGATATATATGATATATATGATATCAAAATCATGAATATAATTCTGGATATAATGAACCTTTGACCACATGAACAACATGTGATTGTAAGAATTCTACTCAAATATGTTTGTTTCCTCACTTGGATAAACTTATTCCATGTTAGGATTGGAATTATCAAGAAAACATTTGATTTTTTTATTTTCCATATCCCCTAATTCATCCCATTCATTGGAGTAGGACCCATCATCCCTGAGAATATTTTTCTAGTGAATACAATGCCTCTCTTTTTTGAATGCATGGAAAAATATAGTATTCTGATCCCCCTCATGAAGCAATCTTACTCTACCTCTTTCTCTAGTAAGCCTGTCTTATGTTAAAAAAATATTAGAGAGAAGAACCTTAATGTAACTTAGTTCATTAAATACATTTTCATCCCAATTCTCTTCTAGGATAGACTACATGCATTCCTCATCCTTTATGGTCACAAGAAGGTACTGATCACTAGTGGGAAAAATCATCCTCCACATTCATAATAGATGTTAGAGCCGCCTAATCTTATTATGTATTCATATCCATGGGTTCCCTAAGTGGGTAAAATTCCTTGTTTCCCTAACGATATCATTGAAGTCAGGATTTTCAAACCACATCCTAGAAAAATGAGTATGATCATCACTTAAATTTATGTAGTTTATAGAATGTTGTAACGGAGAGTGGTAAGATAAGAACTGCACTAGGTGAGACACTTTCATGTTCAGGAAGTGAGAAATATTTTCCATGTTCATAAAGCATCGGTCGAGATGACAACATGTGAGCCTTCCACCCCATTGATTATTACACCAGGTGAAGTGGTCTCCCGCAAATCCTGCATAAATAAGGCATGTTCTAGAGAAGAATGAAATAATGGATTGGCATGAACTCCATGGAAAAGAACCTCCCCATTGTTTATCCACTAGATATTCTATAGTATTAAAATCACCCTAAAAAATAGAAAGGGTGTTATAAACGATAAGGTCTTCTATGTCATGACACAAAACCTCTATGTCCTTAGCGTTGCATTTAGCATAGACAAACAATAATAAAATACAAAGAGTACCTACCAAAATTTTCGTTGAGAGGTAATGGTCAGATGCATTGAGCATTTTGACCGTGATATAGTCCTTCTAAAATAGTTGCATTTGGCTGTTGGGTGGGTTCTCATGCATGAAAACATGTACTCTAAGCCTCTGAGCATACTCCTTTATTTTCCATGATGTCTGTTTTGGTTCAGGAATTTCCACCATGGATATTGAGTGATTAATTAATTTGTTAACTATGAAGTTAGACTTCACCTACGCACCAATCCATTGGGTGTACTATTTAAAAATCTAAAAATTGAACACTGGGCGTATGGTTTTGGCCCCAAACACCTGGACATCGGTAGGAAGTGATGACTTCAGTGAACTTATCACACTAGATTTGAACTGTGAACGGGTGATCATGCTGCACTGCTCCTTCGTGCTGATGGCCTCAGGAGTTAGACCTCTACTATGCCAATACCTGTGTACATCTACTAGAGATATGAGGTACTTATCATATGAAAAACACTTTACAAAAAATGAAATAAGAAATATTAGAGGGGATGACAAAATTTCTGGTCCATACAATGGAGTAGGGGACGTCGCTATCGGCAAAAAAGATGAAGGTAGAGAGAGGTTGTCAATGAATGAGGAATTACGAGCAGCTACTAATTCATATGTACCAAGATCCGTATAGGGAATATCTATAATATAGATGTGGGAAGTGACCCATAGGACCAGAGAACTAATCCTGATATGAATTCTGAGGATCATCCCATAAGGAGTTGGACCCACTTCTTGAACTTGAAAATGCATTTTCCCACCCACACCTCGGTTGAACTAAAACAGATCCCAATCAGAGGATTCTAGACCAAAGAGACCAATCATTGATGAGCATGCCTCATATTATTGAGAGAGAGGGGAGACAACCACCCCTTTTCATCGATCGTTTCTCATTGAAGTGGACATCAAGGTAGGGTTATGCCTGGAAGGCCTCATAAACTCTTAATGAACCTGCCCCCGGACCTTACGACACACCTATAGAGTGTGACCTAAGATGTGACAGAATGAGCAGAAACAAGTATTAGAGGAGTTGATCAATTCCCGAAGATGATCCTTCTTCCCTTCGATCCTGACCACTACATGCTCCGTGATCAGCCTAGAAATGTCTATCTCGACACAGATTTATGCAACCGATGACTCCTCCAATAAAATATTCTAGTCATCTTCACAAAGGTATTCTTACCCTTAAAAATCAATTTCATTTTCTTTTTTATTTATCTTAGGATGCTAGGAATTATTTTTTTTACAGATATACAGACATACACTATATGTAATAATGAAATTATCAAGTAAAATTCTTTGACTTTTTTATTTCTTAAAATGTAATGTGAATTTCATCTATGCATATAGTTTACCATAACTAATAAACTATTTGGACCATGATAATGTGACTCCTTGTATCTTATTCTAATTTAATAATGTAGAAACTGACTCTAGGTTAATGTGTTTGGGGTTTCCACACTATGTGATTGGATCATGTTAAGAAGGATAAGGGAAAAACTAAGTATGATGACATATCAAACCATTTTCAAATGATTTTGGAACAATTTTTACTGACAAAGTTAAAACAATTAACAATATTATGAGGATAATTTTCTGAGGAAAATTAATGTCAAGAATGATGAGAAATTGGAATACTTAATTTTGAAAGATTGAGTTATGAAATTGGTAAGATGTTATTTATTCCATCCATATATGATATAAAAATATATAATTGGATGATTATCATAACTCAAGTTTCTCAATACACCATGATATCAATAATACATATAGGTATTTGAGGGATTAATTTTTGTGTGATAACATGATGTGGAGAATTACATATTATGTACCATGATTCTTGTATTTTAGTAGGGGAAGGTGGAAAAAACACCAATTCCTATTTTGAAATGAGATGTTATTACTATGGATTTTTTATTGGTGTACCAAATAATCCTTGAAATAATGATTCAATATAGGTTATTATTGATCATATAACCAAATTTTCACATCTCTTTGAAATAAGATAATATTGAGCTCTAATTTTCATCATAAAGATATATATTAGTAATGTTGTATAAATTAATGGAGCAATAATTTAAATTTTGTTTGATCATTATCCATATTTTACATAATAATTATGAAATATCCTTTTTAAGGCTCTTGAAATAGAGATTTGTTTGAGTATCATGAACCATCGTAAAACTAATGGAAAACTTGAAATAGTTATTAAATTTTTTTATAACAAGTTAAGTCCATTATTACATGAATTTTAAGGTATATGGGACTAATATTTACCTTTGGTAGATTTTTCCTATAACAATAGTTTCCATTAATGTAGTCTAATGGTTCTATATAAATCATTATATGGAAAGATACGTCATTCTCCAATATGTCGAGATGATGTTTTTCAAAGAAACATTATAAGACTAGAACTTATTAAGGAGACAAAAAAGGTAAATTCTATACGAACTCAAATTAATGTAGTTAAAATTAGAAAACAAAGTTATATTGATAACCAGATGAAATATTTTGAATTTCATGTGGGAGATCATGGTTTATTATAAGTATCACCATTTAATGGTATTAAAAGGTTTAGTACGAAAGGGAAATAGATCCCAAGGTAAATATCATTTGTAATTCTATAGGGAATTATAGATATGGATTACATATTTGAAATGATAGTAATCCTGTATAAATTTCATGATGTGTTCCGCATATCATTGTTAAATAGATACATTATAGAACTAATGCATGTTCTCACCTATAAAGAAATATAATTGGAACATGATATACATGACAATAAAGAGCCTATCCAGATTACTGAAACTAGATGTAATGTATTGGGGGATCATATGACATTATTGGTAAAGGTACATTGGAGAAATCATAAAATGGAAGAAGAAATATGGGAAATATAGGAGGTAATGAAGAATAACCACCTTCAATTGTTTAGAAAGTGATATCCATTCAAATTTTATGGATGAAATTTTGGTAAGAGGGAAGAATGTAACTCCCAAGACTCAATTATATTAATTGAACATTCTATTTTTACAAATATATATATAAATTATCATTTCAATATTTTAGGTCAAAAAAATTAATTTTATAGGATGATTATTGATTTCGAACATGGTAAAAATAAGTCTAAAAAATAATTTACCAAATTTTCCATTACAAATAAGAATTTATGATTTATCTAAATTATAGTTTTAAACTATTTCACAATTTATATATAATAAATTTGAATAATATTAATATTCAAAAATTTATTAAATATCAATTTTATATAAATAAAGATAATATCATTTGGAGGAAAAAGGGTTATTTTTTCCTAAAACTGTTTTTATTCAAAAATGAATAATATATTTTAAATTTAATTAATTTAAATAATATGTAAGGAATAATTATTTAAAATAAATTTACAGATTATATATCATACTATATGAATTTAAATCCATATAATGATTATTACTAGTCATATAGTTAATGTAAGATCATATTATGCATGACAAATGAATTTCATGAAAAACTATTTTCCGACACGATTTATGGGTTTATTTTTAAAATATATTATAATTTTTTTATTTTAATTAGATAAGATGGATTCAATATTTGGAATAATCATAATTAATTTATGTTAATAAGGTCAACATATTTTTTTCATAATGAATATTAAAAGCATTTAATAAATAATTACTACGGTTAAGGTTAAAAAGAGGTTTTTCACATTACATGGGGTTTTGTTAAAATTAATATTCAACACACATATAAATTGTATTTAATATATTATATCTATTTTTTAAAATCAATGTTTCCAAATTATTTAAAAAGGATCGTTTTTCTCTTGAAGGATAAATTACCCATGGTAAAAAAGCTAGTTATAGTAGAGAAAACTAAAATGGTAAAGTAAGTAACCATGGAGGTAAAGAAAACTACATGTTTCATTTTAGTGTTAGATATGTTTTTTGACCTTTTATTCCATCCACATGATTATTTAACAATTATTAGGCACTTGGTTTGAAAATGGATTCCTATTATTGAATAGTTTTGGGTATTTACAATAGAGCTCATTCTTCTCAATTATAAAAGGGAACCTCCATTCAATTATTCACAATTCCCAAGAAATTTAAATCAAACAACCTACCAGAATATATCCAAAAAATCCTTATTCAAATTCTATAATTTCCATCATTTCCAAAATATTAGTCCAAAGTTCATATATAAGACGACCAAAGAAGGTTTCTCTAAGTGAAGGTAATCATCTTCAACAAGATCTATTTTTTTAACTACATATTTAATCACCTTAAATTACATATTGAAAATTAACATATAATAATGGTAAAATTTCTCATATATAGAGAAGTTATTAGGTTTGTGTAATAATATTTATGCATATCCTTCTCCATAAAATGGGAAACAAACTCATCATTTGAGTGTACAAAGGACTACAACCTTGCGAACTAATGTAATTTATTTTCCATAACCAACTCAAATGGATAGTAATAATGATGGAAATAATGAATATATATGATACATATTACATGATATTAATTAAATTAAATTAATATAAGATCTATTTACATACCCTTTCACTCAACAAGGGAGTCATATTCTCTCTCAAGCATACATATGACCTACCATCTCTACGAAGTGGTGAGATTAATTTTCAATAAAATAATTTAAATAATGATTATGAAATTTGTATATAATTTAAAAATATAATATTCATAACATGATTATAATTCTAGAGATGATTTATCTATATTCTTTGAATAATATTAGAAACATCTATGACAAAATATGCATGAGAAATCAAAGAAATTAACACCCAAAATAATCATAATAATGAAATATTGTTAACAAATGGGTGGTAATATGTTATAAGAGGATCATATATATTAATATAAATTTGAATATGTTTATGTTATAATTTAATAAAATTATTAACAACATTATTCTGGAAGATAAATCTTATTGAAATAAAGGGAAGTGAAAGGTTAGATATTTTTTCTCAATTTTCAATACATTGAGTAATATTTGTTATTATGTGCCTATTAACTTTTATGTAGTTTATATACAAACCCATTAAGGTATTAAATATGAAGAACTAGTTATTAATTATGATTAATATTTCATTTCAAGTCTATTCTTTCAAGGGGATGCAATTTAAGAGTTACCAAAGAGGTACAAATCCAATTTAAAATACCACTCTCTTTTTGAATTGTTGTTATTTTTGTTAAAGTAATTTTATCATTTATCCTTCATAAATTAAAATAATTTTCATATATGATATATATTTACGTATTTTATATAATTATTCCAATTATTTCCAAAATATTTACATGAATTAAGAAAATAAATGTTTAAATGAAAATGTATTTAATGTTTCTTTTAATTATATATATTTTTTCTTCCATGTTGTTTTCTTGGAAATTATTTTAGAATTGTAATTTTATTGATTAAAATGATTTATTAATTTTAATTTATGTTATCCTTGAATTTTTAAAAGGGTTTGAAATAAATATTTCTAATGTTTTCCAAAAGTAATTTTTTTACATTCATTACAAAATGTCAAAAGGAATGTTTTTGAACATTTACGGTGATAGAAGATTTCCCCACCACCATAACAGTTTTATGATGTGTAAATCAATATACATGTTTTCAATGATTTCACAAGGAAAACACTTTAATAAATATTTAATTTTTTATTTCACTTCCATTACATTTATTCTTCTAAAGGACATGATTATATTATAAAAACTATATTATCGTTGAATAGATAATCGTGTCATATCTCCTATTAATTTTGTTATCATTATTTTATCTTGAAATATTAACTTTATTATTATAATTGAACATAAAATTTACCTTAAATATCCATACTATTTACTATAGTTATGATTATTTCTTAAACCGTACATTATTTATATATATGGTATTTTTCATTGGAAATTATTTAATTGACTCAGTAAATATTTATATTCAACATTATTTTTAATATAGATATATATATTGACAAGGCATACAGTTCATTTATTAAATCAATAATTCGATATATGATAAATGCATTGGACATGTAGTAATGGGTAGAGCCTGAAATTATATATCCCTTTGTTGCATCGATGAGTCACATGAGACAAATTAGTTAGATAAATTAAACGGGGTTTTATATATAGTTTCAAACTGTCTTAGCATAATTAATTTAAAGTATATATATCATGATGTCCAATATTAATAATTTACATCATTTAAAATTTAGTTATCATTATCTTTGATATTTTTTTATTAATATTATCCATGGATTAATTTAGTGCTAATTTTTTTTGGTTAAATGAAATGTGTTTTTAGTTATTAACCGTTCCATATTGATTATGTCTTATATGCACATAACATATTCCATTCTATATAACCCTTTGAGACTATTTTCTCACATCATTATTTTTTTATTTACCCCAAGATATGAAGAATAATTATTTTAATGATTTCATGGATGCCAAATGTTTTCTATTGCCTTTTCTTATATATTATCCCCAATATAAAATATTTATCATGTTTATATCTCAAACAAAAAGACTAATTAACCTATCATTCCATTTGGATTTGACCCCTAACATTTATTCCAATGTAATAACATGGTTACTAAATTTGGGTTATGAGAGTCTAGACTATTACGTTAATCATAGAAGGTTAACCATTGGGCCAGTTCAACCTCCTAAATGAACAATAATAAACAATTATTCCATTGATTAATATATGAACATATTTATTACTATAAAATGATATAAATATTTTAATAATTTTTTTTTTCAGTTCTGGTAAGGTGATATCAATATTTAACTCACTAATTTAGAAAACCCCAAATTTTTACTAAGAATCACGGAAACATGATCATTGTCCATTTCATAATTATGGTTTGTGACCATAATTAATATTAAAAGTAATTATATATTTATAAAATATTTAGTTATGTCTATTACATTACCTTATATTATTCAATTGTGAAAGAATTTGGAAAACTAATATATACCACAATTACCTTTACAATACCATATCAAGTGATAAAATATTACTTACACCCGCTATTGAAAAATGGTAAAAATGAGATAATATATATATGGTGATTATAAATTTTTAGATTAATGAATAAGGATTTTGGGTATGTATTTAGAGAACATAATTTAACAATTCATGATATTTGGTGAAAATATATAACTAATTAGGATAAGTTGAGGATATTCATATCAAATTTCTCCCTTTGAACCCTATTTGAAATTAAGAACCTATTTTCATGTGTGTGCTGTGTTAATTTATTTTTTGAGATACTATACCAAGAATTATATTTTTATAGTATAATTTTAATTATAACCACAAGAAATATCTTTTAAGGGGTTTGGATTGTAATTCTTCAAAATTCATAACGGTTTTCATGGTCCCATTTCTAGTTCTTTAGGACATAATAAATTTTGTGCAACATATTTTATTGAATTATATATTCACATACCATGAATATATTTTCCTAACAATCCTTTTATTTCATGGGATATATCAAAATAATGTTCCCTGATTAAAGTGTCCATTGATTCTGTTGTTTCCATATTAGTGAGGATTCTTGGTAAATTAATTTTCATTCATTAATTCCAGACCATTCAACTGAACTTATTTCATATAAGTTTTATAGATTATCTATTTTTTATTTTATTATGTGTTTTTCTATCATTATTTTCTTGGTATATACATTACTATCACATAAAAGATTTGAAAAATATTTCCCACCTCTTTGTATATGTTCTTTTAAAACAATCTACTTTCATTCTCCATATGGATTATGATCATGTTATTTTTTCATTGACTTAGTTGTATAATCAATATTAGATATTCTTCAAACATAAATTTTTTTATAACTCATAATTTTTGATGTTCTCTTAGAATGTATGATATAATATTTATGTTGGGATTTTTATTCATACTATACATTATTATTCTAATAATAATGAATATTGGAAAGTTAACTATGTATTGTTTAACCATCCACATCCTTTACCTAGATAGGTTGACATCATGTTATACCTATATTGAAATGGGAAAAAGTATTAAAATTATAGATTATTTTCTTCTTATAATATCAATTTATTCTGTATTTATATTATATATTCATCATTATAAAGAAAACCTTGTTATTTTATTCATCCAAAGGCTCCTTAGTGAATAATATGAAATGTATTATTGTATCATATGGTTAATGTATTATACTTAATGTGGATATGGGAGGGACAATAAATATATATATCCTAGATGTATCGATAAGTCTCATGATACCAAATCAATTTGGGTATTTGGTGTATAGAAGACCAATTTGTTATGATGTTTTGACTATAGTCTTGAAGAAAAGTAATGTGCCTTGTCCCAAGGCCCTGAAAATAATGGATTTTTGTCCAAAATAATGAATTCCACCAGTATGATATCATTATTATTTAAATATATTTTTTTATTTATTTTCATAGATATAGTATTCTTCTTGATTAATGTTGAATATTATATCATGTTGCTAACCTATTCTTTCTATAATACGTATGACATATTTATGCCCTAATTACATTAGTTATTGGTTGTCCTTACTGAGAATTTGAGCTCACCAATTAATATGATTCTAGTTCCCTAGATTATAGAAAAAATTAGTACATATGAGATATTTTTAAGGTTAAAACAAGCAAGATAATTATTCAGAGACATTAAATACTTTCCATGGATTAAGTAGTTTCGTATATAATGGTAAAATTTTCATTTTGATATAAAGAACATGGAATATATCAATTTAATTTTTGTCCTCATTATCTATATCTATAAACCAAAAATTATTATTCCATTGTAATAGATTCAAAAATCATTATTTATTTTTTAATTTCATATTTTTTATCCATATGTTTACATTTGGTATCAAATCTTGTATGTAATCTATGTCTTTATAACACCAAATATGAGAGTGAAGGTTAGGGTCCTCACACATTTCATCAATGTGTTTGAAAATTCAAAAGTACACATTGAGTATAATAAATTGAATTATTATTAAGATAAACCTATTTAAGTTTTCATGTTATATAATCTTCTAAAATCCATCTATATAGTGATCCACCTTGTATAACCATAAAGTAAATAATATTCAAATACTTTCCTCATGTGGATAAACTGGATGGAATTTGGTCATCCTTCCATCATATATAAACATATTATAATGATTCACATTATATGAACTAATTTCCTAAAATAAATCCATATCCATATAAGTGTCCTTGAAATATGGTTTTGATCCATCTTCCTATGTAATGATAAAAAAAATCCAATTTAATAATTTTACTAGGGACTAGGAATTCATCATTCTAGTCAAGATTTCAAATTCAAAACTATATATAGGGATCATATAATTATATATATACCTTACAAGTTATTAATATCATTAAAATGATCTATCAATATCTTGGTGTCCCATGATTCTTGTTATTTTAGGATACATATTAGTTTCCAAATCACATTACTTGAACTGAGCATCCAAATTATCTTTTATTGAAATTCTATTAGTTTTTGGGTCATCCACCACCATGGTGGGATATTGAAATTAACTATACACTGATAAAAAATAAAAGAAACCTCATATCTTAAAAAATGGGTATAAAAATAGGGATTACTTTTTTTCATGGAATTACACCAAAGTAAAAATGCCTCTTTTGAGAACTATATTTGATTTTAATTACTAGTACAATGGATATATAGTGAGGATTGGATAACTTATTATAAAAATATCCTTAATATTCAATTACATTCCTGATTCATCCCTATTTACTATTTTTTTCATTTTTATCAGTTTTACTTCAATGGACACTATTATATGATAAACAATTCCATATTATGAACCAATTATTATATTTTTCATTCATCACCAATTATTGAATATTATCATCATTAAAAACCTCCCTATTTGAGGTCTCCTCATTCTTATAGTGTCTTTGAATCTACTATGGGATAATTTATTTTCTTATGGAATTACAAGTGATTTAATTTATTTTCATATAGGGTACGTGGGGACAACATAACTGTCTTCCTTATTCTAAACCAGAAGTATTCATCTATTTTATATCCACTCTAATGATCTATAATAGGCCAATCCTGGTAAAATCTAAAATAGATTTTCTAATCACCTTTTGAATATCCACTTCATTATCCCATAACTTTTTACCTTTATAATTTGAATCATGTTTGATCATTCATCACCATTGGTAACAAGTGTATATACTTTTAAAAAGGACACATATTCTTTATAATGACATCCCTACTCTATATTTGACATTTTAGATGGCTGTGTGTTTCCATTACAAGGATAATGTGATCTAACCCAACGAGCCTTACTAAAAATATTGTGTAACCCTTCATTAAAATTTGACCTATGGTCACACATGGTATGATTATTTCATCTCATCACTTTATAATTCAGCTAACTCAAAATTCATTTCACATAACTCTAATTAGTTGTTTAAAAATGTTAAATAAATCATATATCTTAGTCCTTATTTAGGTAGTCACAAGTTGTAACATCCCCAAACCATAACACCAAGTCTGATCTAAGATTTACATTGATCTCAAGCCTGCTACCCTATACTCAAGAGGCTACTATGTTGCATTGAGGGTCAGAGTCCATCAATGAGGAGATTGTATCCCCTATATCATGTCAAATAATCAATAGTAAAATAATAAAAGAAATAATAAAACATCCATGTAATCATACATAAACTAAATAAAGGATGGAATATATGTCATAATGATAATGAAGCTCCCAATGTGGAAAGTATTTCCATAGTAATAAAAGTATATAAATAAATAAATGAGTTGCAGGGGTCCATAAGAGTCCATATGGGAATACTGATATCTCCATCCTCCTTTTATTATCTTACCACCAAATGGATTTTTTTCCTTCACCATATCCCTTAAAAAATCTTTTAGAATATCAAAATTATTGATTTGGGTGTGAGTACAAGAGTCAATAGGACACCAAAAATTCATCCTCAAACTGATGAGATCAAGTACAAAATTTCCATACTATGAAAATGATAAATGTGTAAAATACATAAGCAAACAATCCAATATCGAGTGTTTATGTTCTAGTAAATCCACCGGAATACCCAAACCCTACCTGCTTTGGATCCATTCTATATGATAATAGCATATGTCAGTATTAACCAAACCATCCCATGTATGACATCCTCATGATGATGAGTGTACATGATACCCAACGCCATTTATCCATCAAGAAGAGCATTCACCCAACATTCTCTAGATCAAGAATATCAAGATCTCACATCAACTAGGCTACCTTATAGTGAGTGGAACATGAAAAATCGAGGATAACTCAAGTGCATTAACAACACAGAACCATGGACACCATTCCTCCACCCTATAACGAGATCCTTCATCTCCATCAATAAATCATGAAACACTCCCCTACTAAGGGATAAATATGTTACGATAGACCACCCATATCGAGTATTACTCACAAACACTAAGTCATGGTAACATACATACAAGTTGAGAACACAGGAAGCATTGAATAACATCATGAGTATATATAAGAAAAAATGACATCATGCGCTGAAAATAAAAAATGTAAATAAGATTTTCTAATATCACTCATGGGATCATAATGGGTCTCACAAGACACACACCCACACCCACATGTGATCACAATAAAGATTGGTATCAAATATTCCAACACATAAATGATAGTATAGAAATATGTTTCAATGAGAGACCAATGGTTAAGAAATATCAATCTTTATGGTTTTGAATGTTGATGTTGTGGTTTACCAAAGTTGTTTTCAACCAACCAATGTTTGTACACCAACCAAAATGAAATCACACATCAATGTCTCTTAGTTACTACAAAACATCACATCTAGTATTGTAGAGAAAAGAAAGGAGAAACCGGAAAAAAGAGAAAAAAATACCTTAGGGTAGGATACTATAGGGAAACCATAATGTAATTCCAAATATTTTGGTGTATATGGTGTGATATAAAAGAAACATGTTGCATAAAGGGTGAGATACTTTATTGGGTTCTCAAAGAGAAAAAACAAATGGTGAAGGGTGTATGGATGTGGCACAAAACAATCATGCAAGGCACCACCATAGTGAAAAGTGACACACCACATGTTAGGGGTAATCTGATGGAAGGACACCACAATAAAATGTATGGTGATGTGGAATAAATCTTGGATACCATGGAGCAGGAGGCATGAAAAATAGATCAAATATGGATTTGATAACACTATGGTATATGGGATTAGGCTATTGTGTGTAGTTTGACTTTAGTTAATCAAAATTCCTAGAATGATGTTGGATGAGGATA
The DNA here is from genome assembly GCA_963277665.1 of Viscum album. NCBI lineage: Eukaryota > Viridiplantae > Streptophyta > Magnoliopsida > Santalales > Viscaceae > Viscum > Viscum album. Next base: position 508,932,789 of record OY728146.1, read on the forward strand.
GGATAAACGATATTTATAGGTAACCATTAGAGGTTCTGCCCATATAAAATCTCCTCATAGAGGCCTATTTTTAAATTTCCATCATGATCCCCTAATTTATTTCCTTTAAATGAATTAACACTTACTGACCAAAGAGTTACCAATTAATTGTGTTATTGATGTGGATAAACACCTTAAAACATGGTCTCAGGTGCTACAACACATCATGATCAATCAAAACCTCCGTTATAATAGCCATAAAAAACCACTTTTATAAAGACATGCTATGAGATAGCCATGGGTTCTTTAGCATAACCCTTATATTATTCTTATGGTGTGGTATAACTGTTCTTTATTTTGGTGTAAGGTTCCCCTCTATAGTGTGCTCTTATGAAATAACGTGCAACTAAACCTATTTTTGGAAATGAACATTCCAAAATTTTCCAAAATCATTTCTTACCCCTTTCCATGTTCTCAAGAAATGAATTTACATATTTATAAAGGATAATTATATTTAGGTATTTATAATTATCAACCTCTAAAATAATTTTTATCCTCAAGAAGTGTCTCAAAGTATCTTTCTGAAATAATTTTGGCAAATGATCCCAAACATGAGCCACTCACTCAAAAGTCTCCTAATATATTAACCCAAACATTAACTAAATTCAAAATAAGGGTATCATATTTTCTTTTAGGAATTTCTCAATATGATCTATAATCCACATATGATGCTTCTGATATGATAAATTTTTTCAAACTCAATGTCTTTGTAGTCAGTAACATGGGATGGATATGGAATCTACCTCTGAAGTTGATAAATTTTGAATACATCAATAATTCGAAAATATTGTGGGGGATCTACACAAAATGTGGGGCTTTCTTTCCCTACGTCCCTAGGAATCATTTATGTAACACCCCAGGTAAATAATAAATATGTCTTTTTTATATTTATCCCTATTTGTGAAAAAAATAATGTTTTTAAGGGAACGCTATGCTCGATGGCATACCCAATACGCAACAACGAGTTTCTTGGGAATCTTACGTTGCACTCTAATAATAAGATAATATTATTTTAAAAGGTAGTTAACGCCTAGCCGTTGTAATGGAGGGAATGAACAAAACTAACTACAAAATTATTATATATGTTTGTCAAATATTTTTACTTTTTTCAATAAATGTTAGAAGATTAAAAATGTGAATACATCCAATTTTTAAGCATAAACATTCTAATATTCTTTAAAAGGTTGATTAACCGCCTTTTGATGGCGAACCTCTTTTAAATCCATTTTTTAACAATTTTATGTGTTATATTTGAAAAAATAAAATTCCTCTTTAGAATCGGGACATCAAAATTTACATTGTAAATTTTTTGTATTTTTCCGATAAAGTTCATTTTTTAATGAAGAGTGAAAATATTGTACTTTAATTCAAAACCCTTTTTTAATCTAATTTATTTTTATGATTATATTATCTTTTTAATTGGTTATAAAGTTCAATTAGAATATATTTTTACCATTTAATCCAATAGTGGTCGTTGGAATTAATTTCATCTTGAAATTGGACTTAAACTAGAGTCAATCTTTTGATAGTTATTGTTTCTTAAAAAAACGCTATTTGTTTTGACAGCGAGAATTAATTATTAAATTAATTAATGAAACTTATATGTTTTAAATTTTGTAAAAAAGACTTCATTTTTGAATTCGTACTATAAAATATAGCTTAGGGTGAATTTTTGGTATTTTTCTGAAAAACTTCAATTTTTGATGAATAGTGAAACCACTAAGTGGTAGTTAAAGAAACTGATTTTTCGTTTAAATGAAACTTTGGCACCTCTGTGTTTTTAATTTCAAAAATCTGACATACATGGTTATCATTAGGAAATAAAATGTGGTTCAATGGGATTAAAATAATTTTTTGGTGAATAGTAATTTTTAAGTTTTTAATCACGATTAGAGGTAGTTAGTGTAATTTAAGGTAAAAATAATGTTTTAATAATATGAGATGAGCTTGAAACTTGTCCTAACCTTAGTGGATGTGTCATGTCCAACCAAGAAAATCCACGGGTCATCTTGGGGACCCCATGGAGCCACTTCGGTTGGAAAATTAAATAAATACCTTTTTATTTAATGTTAAAATTAAAATGACACAAACATGAGTTGTTTTACTAAAAAAAAATTTATATGGGGTTATAGAAGTCAAATTTTTTACTATAAATAGTCATTAGAAATATAAAAATATTTCCTACATCATATTAGTTTTTTTATTGATGTGCCCAGATCAGTGTGAATCACTGAGAGGGGGAGGGGGTGAATCAGTGATCCTTTAAAACTTTTTACTAATTGATTCTTTATCAATTAAACCTCTATGTATTGTTAAGGCCTCTATCCACTCTTCTTGTATCTCTCAGCCTTTCCTCGAGTGATGCAGTAAATGTAAAGGCACATGACACAAGGTTTTACAAGGTTCAGCACCAAAGGCCTACGTCCTTGCCATGTTGGTTATACGCCCCAACATGGTTTCTCCCATTATAATCTGTTAGTATTACAATGGTCGATACAGAGTCCCACTGTATCTCTCCTGAGTCCCACAGGAGGGTCTTTATACTACGTCCCACAGTGTTACCAGAGTCCCACTGGCCTGCTCCAGAATCCCACTGAAGACTTCTTCTCCCTGAGTCTCACAGGGGGCTTCTCCGGGCTGCTCGAGTCACACGAGTAGCTCTTCTTCAGTTCAGCTCTTTCAAGTATCTTCAGCAGCCTGGGATAAAGGCTGCTGGCCTTGCTCTGTACCTCTGATCACTTGAGTTGATCAGGTCTTCTCGTCTTGCTCAGGATTCATATCCTTCTTCTATGGATGACCTGGCCTCTCTCCAATTACTGAATACTCAGATAATTGATGTCTTTAACTTCAGTCTGGTCCAGTCTCAGTTCAGTTCAACTTCATGCACTGAGTGCATGGAAACTCTGATTCTTCAAGATCTTCTGGTCTTGGACTACACAATCACACACAGCCTGATTTAGCTTTGATCATGTGTGCACGTGCATGCATGCATGCATGCACTCTCCTTCTTCTACTCTTGGTGCAATAAACCCACAAAGGGTGTAATCACTTCAAGAACACACCTTCCTTGAACTTCACACACTTTGTTCAATTTGTTCACACACTTAAAAGTGTGTTATACTTTAGTGTGGAAGTCTTCTTCTCCAAAGTGTGCACATCAACTTTGCACACACTAAGGTTCGACCTTTTGTTCTATTGCCCACACACCACTAAGGTAAGTCTTTAGCCTTCCTCCTTCACTTTGCACACACACAAAATGTGTGGTCTTCAATTGGTGCTTATGCACACACTTGGGTTCTAAGTCCCTCTTGTCTTCCCACTTGGCTACGGCCTTCCTTCTCTTCTTTCACACACCCAAGGCTACGACCTCTTGTTTATTTGCACTTATACCACCCATAGGGTGTCTTCACTTTGCACACACACAAGGTGCAAGCCTTCCTTGCACTTAGCACACACACAAGTGGAAATGTGGCTATGGCCTTCTTGGCTTCTTCTTGCACACACCCGAACTCCCTTGTCCTTCAAAGGAGGCGCACAAGGTCTCGGTGCAAGGGGCAGCCGCGCAAGTGCGGGCTTCAACCGTGGCCGCGTAAGGTGCTGCGGCCCCGGGTTCTTCCTGCCATGCAACGGAGGCACACATGGTACCTCCCTTTCTTCTTTCACGCAATAAGTGCGCAAAAGGATCCTCACGGAGCAAGGGGTGCTCCGGGCTTCACTGCCACGCAGGGTGCTGCACGGGGCTTCGACTTCGCGAGGCAAAGAGTGCTTCTCACGGGACTCCTCAAATATTCAGCAAAGCTATCCAATGCCTCGGGCTCTCCTTTTATAGGCAGAGGAATGCCTCAGCCCATCCGCGTGATACAACTTTGAATTCCCGAAGATTTCGGGTTTTCAAAATCTTTCCAAATCTCGTTTTTTTATTTTCTGTTTCACGCGGGATCCATATTTTTTATCTTCTTCACGTGCTTGCGACATAGAAACGCATGCATGGACTCTTATCTTCTATACCATGCAAAACACGAATCTATGAAGCCTCGGCAACTTCGTTTGCCTTCGGCCGAACTCCAAATTCTCACGTTGTTGCATGCACACCCATTTTTAGGCATGGATGTGTTCGTTATGCTCAGACGATCTCAATGGTGTCTTCGGCTCGATTTATGGTGGCTGGGATCTCAAAATCCGTCGTTGGGAGGCGCTTGGTTTGACGGAGGCATGCGGGGAGGCCTCGACATGGATCGAGGTTGAAGACGATCCGCAGATGCATCAGACGGTTAAGATCTGGTGTGCGATTAGATGGGCGGCTCTGATTAGATCGCGAGCGGCGCGATGCATCGGGCGGCCGAGATCTGCCGCGTGATCACTCAGATGGCCAGGATGCGCTCCCGGTGAATTTTTCACTTCCCACATCGAATTGGCAGCCGGATTTTCCATGGCATATCAACCTCACGCTCCCATCAGCTCAGCAATTGAATCTCCTCCCCTCTCGGTGTCGCCCCGCGCCGAGTTCTCTTAGCGGGCACGCTCTTGCGCCCACCCCTGCCATTCGGGCGAGCCACTGGCGCCCACTATGAACACACGGGCGCGCTATGCGCCCACCATGCGCTCCTCCGGGCGTGCCCCTGGCGCCTACGCTGCGTCCTGCGGGTGCGCCCCTGCCTCAGGGCTGCTGCCTTGGCCTTGAGGGTTCCCCACGGGCGTGGTGACCTTCAGTCCCATTAGAGCCTTGGGTGATTGACCCTCGGCTGGCCTCCTTGGTGGCTCTCTTTTTGCTTAAGTATTGAACAAACACTTTGTTTAAAAACAAAGTAAGCTCAACATGCCAAGTGCCACTTCTTCCAAGCCATTCTTCCTCTTCCTATTCTTCCTTCTTCATTTCTTCTCTTCTCTTCTTCTTAAGAATTCCTCCATTCCTCTTAAACATTTAATATTCACCTAGGAGTGACATTCCCAAAGGTTCATCTTCAACCGAAGCTCCTGAATCAAATAATTCTTCAATGTTCTTCATTGATCCAATCAGAGATCAAGTTGGATCAAATTCTGCAAATTCACATACACTAGGAGATAGTGCATGGACATCTTTAATCCACTTCATCCACTCAGTAGTTATGGATGGATCATCTTCATCTCCTCATGCATTGTCTTAACAATGCATGGTCTTCTAATAATGTGGTGACATTGTATCCAGTTGATACAAGTTCTTTGAACTTAATGATCAGCTCAACAATCGTCAGATGTAATGATGATGCTCCATCATCATCCTTCAAGTGTTGTCACTTAGTATCACCTTGATACAAGTATTGGAACATTAAGAATAGCTCTACAATCGTCTGATATTGTATGAGAATGTTTCAACCACAACATCCTATGTCACATAGTGAATCTCCTAAGTGACATGCATCTTTATGTTCCATGGCCATTCTACATTCATCACCATCACCATCACATCCTTTGACATTCACATCTTGACTCCTTGACATCCATCCATCCATTCCTTGACAACAACATACCTCATTGACAACAAATGCAACACAGTGAACTTCAATCTCCCCCTTTGTATTTGATGGAAATACACTAGAGCATATATAAATGGGTCAATATGTGTGCCAATATTTTCTCCCCCTTATTGGCAATCAAATGCAAAGGTGTGGTGTGGTTCTCTTCCAAAATATCTCTTCCTCCCTTCGAATAGCATCTTCTTGGAAAGCACTGAGAGGGATGATGTCACATGTTCTCTTTAGCAAAGAACCTTTAGTAAATCATCTCTAAGTCTACTTGGGCTAACCCGGTGTAGAAAACAAGAGTGATGTAACCAAGGTACTCAATGCTGTCCAACATTCACTATACATGTGAGATCATGCTTCAAGGGGCTTGAAATTTTTCAGATATAACAATGAATTTTCTAAATCCTGCACAACTTCACAAAACTCATTAGAAAGTTCAGGTTCAAAGATAAAGCTCCCCCTTTCAACCATTTGCCTTCAATCAATACTCCCCCTTAATTGTCATGATGAATACAATTAAGAAACAAGGGATGACAGTATGATTGGAATACCTTCAGCTTTTCTTAAGATGATATTAAATCATAGAATACCATCTTCTCCAGATTGGATCCCCCTCAAGGGGTGCACTCCATTCTGTCCAAACCACTCTCCAGATGAGAATGATCATCATCTTGAATTCCCTGCAATGTTAGCACATGAAAATACCAGAAGTATAAGGGAATAAGATGGAACCTCCTTGGTTCATCAATGTGAACAACAAGGTCGAGAAGATTCTCTCAACCGAGATGTCCCATTTTCACCATTATTCACACTTTCACATTTGATCTTCAATGATGTTTGTGCTGGTGTGGATCTCAATACATCTTCATGTGAAATCTTCTTCTTCCCTTTTGCCTTAGCAATTGACAGAACTTCATCTTCAGCTCTTTGTAGATCTTTGGCAAGTTGAAACTGATTTGGCCATATGACTAACAAATCGTTCGGAAGTGTGGCCTCAGTTCTAGAAGTTCCACATAGTTCTTTTGATGCTGTCAAGCTACCTTTCTTAGGCAACTTGTTTTCAATCAATCCCTTCTGCTTCTTCTGGATTGATTGTCTGTTTGAGTCTAGTCTGCCTCTATTGAATTTCATGGCTTCTTTACAAAGATCCATGATATGTCCTTTCTTTCCACAGTAGAATCATTTCTTCTTGGTGGTCCTTCTGGATGCATCACCCTTCTTGGATTTAGACTCCAAGGTCTTCTCTTCCTTTTTCATAATCTTCATGGGAGCATCTTCTGCTTTCTTCTGCTTGCTTCCCAAGGATTCTTTCTGAGCCAGGTTATGTGATCTTTTCTTCTTTTGAGCTCTGGATACAGTTGGAGATTGACATGTAACTTTTTGACCACTTTTGCAATCATCCCAGATGTTGTCAAGTAATCCAAATCTATTTGCAGTAAACAGATGTCTCTAGACCTGTGGATGTTGCTTCTTTTCTTCTGGCTTGCTCCCCCTAGGCATGGGCTTCCTTTGTGCTTTAACATTCAGTGGATTGCACCAACAATACTTTTCATAGTTCCCACACTTATTACAACACCAACACTGACCCACAAATCTTGACCTTTTCAGTCCTTCTGATTGTTGGGTTCTTTTCTTGACTTGCTGTGTTGTTTCAGGAGAGCTCTCTTTCTTTATTGTCTTCATCCATACTTGTTTGGAGTTATTCTTCCATCCTGCACTTTTTGTGGAAACACATTTAGAAGAATGAGTACAAGATGGGATGGATGGTACCTTCTTCTAAGAAGTTGTTGCCCTTTTATTAGAGGATGTCTTTCTTTTAGAATCATCCTGCTCAATGCATACTTGAGTAGCAACATTTATCCTTTCAGCTGACTGGGAGGCTTTGGCTTTGGGTGATTCCTGATTTTTCAATATCACCTCCAGTTCTAAGCATTTCATATTGAGGGAGTTCTTCTCATCCTCAATAGTTCTTAGCCTTCCTTCCCATTTCTCTTCCAGCTGCTTTATCTGGTCTTCATGCACCTATTTTATTTCTAGCAATGAATTGTCCAGCTCCTTCACCCTTTTGACTTTGTCTTCTAGTTGAGCATCTTTGACAACCATTGAAACTCTGTGCAATTTTTCCAGTGCATGGAAAACTTCTTTGATCATTATCATAAAGATTTCTTTCTCAGAAAGGCTTCTTTGCAATTCTTCACAATTATCTTCATATCTATCATTGCAAAGAGAAACTGTTTCATCCTTAGCCTTCACCAGCTTTCTGAGAGTGTTGGATATGCCAACCTTTTTAGCCAACTGATCTTCCATTGTATTGGCTTCTTCTTCTAGCTGTAATTTTTCTTCTTGAAGATCAAGGATTCCTGTAGCTATACACATTGCCACTTCCTTGGGGACTGTCTTCTGAAGATATTCGATTCCACTTTGAAGATATTTCATTGTTCCAACTTCATCATAGCTAGGACAGGCTTTCTTCATCTTCTTGGCCTGTTTCTTCTTTCTATTTTTCTGAGTCTTGGCAGATATCTCCATTTGAGGCTAGTCGCTCATTTCCTCAATTCTGCACTTCTTAAAGACTCCCTTGGATCTTTTAGAGGTAACCTCCCTCTGATACAAATTGAAGTGCCCGGATCAGTGTGAATCACTGAGAGGGAGAGGGGGTGAATCAGTGATCCTTTAAAACTTTTTACTAATTGATTCTTAATCAATTAAACCTATATGGCTTGTTAAGGCCTCAATCCACTCTTCTTGTATCTCTCAGCCTTTCCTCGAGTGATGCAGTAAATGTAAAGGCACATGACACAAGGATTTACAAGGTTCGGCACCAAAGGCCTACGTCTTTGCCATGTTGGTTATACGCCCCAACATGGTTTCTCCCATTATAATCTGTTAGTATTACAATGGTCGATACAGAGTCCCACTGTATCTCTCCTGAGTCCCATAGGAGGGTCTTTATACTCTATCCCATAGTGTTACCAGAGTCCCACTGGCCTGCTCCAGAATCCCACTGAAGACTTCTTCTCCCTGAGTCTCACAGGGGGCTTCTCCTGGCTGCTCGAGTCACACGAGTAGCTCTTCTTCAGTTCAGCTCTTTCAAGTATCTTCAGCAGCCTGGGATAAAGGCTGCTGGCCTTGCTCTGTACCTCTGATCACTTGAGTTGATCAGGTCTTCTCGTCTTGCTCAGGATTCATCTCCTTATTCTAAGGATGACATGGCCTCTCTCCAATTACCGAATACTCAGACAATTGATGTCTTTAACTTCAGTCTGGTCCAGTCTCAGTTCAGTTCAACTTCATGCACTGAGTGCATGGAAACTCTGATTCTTCAAGATCTTCTGGTCTTGGACTACTCAATCGCACACAGCCTGATTTAGCTTTGTTCACGTGTGCACGTGCATGCATGCATGCATGCACTCTCCTTCTTCTACTCTTGGTGCAATAAACCCACAAAAGGTGTAATCACTTCAAGCACACACCTTCCTTGAACTTCACACACTTTGTTCAATTTGTTCACACACTTAAAAGTGTGTTATACTTTAGTGTGGAAGTCTTCTTCTCCAAAGTGTGCACATCAACTTTGCACACACTAAGGTTCGGCCTTTTGTTCTATTGCCCACACACCACTTAGGTAAGTCTTTAGCCTTCCTCCTTCACTTTTCACACACACAAAATGTGTGGTCTTCACTTGGTGCTTATGCACACACTTGGGTTCTAAGGCCCTCTTGTCTTCCCACTTGGCTACGGCCTTCCTTCTCTTCTTGCACACACCCAAGGCTACGACCTCTTGTTCATTTGCACTTATACCACCCGTAGGGTGTCTTCACTTTGCACACACACAAGGTGCAAGACTTCCTTGCACTTAGCACACACACAAGGGGAAATGTGGCTACGACCTTCTTGGATTCTTCTTGCACAAACCCGAACTCCCTTGTCCTTCAAAGGAGGCGCGCAAGGTCTCGGTGCAAGGGGCAGCCGCGCAAGTGCGGGCTTCAACCGTGGGCGCGCAAGGTGCTGCGGCCCTGGGTTCTTCCTACCGTGCAACGGAGGCACACAGGGGACCTCCCTTTATTCTTTCGCGCAAGAAGTGCGCAAAAGGTACCTCACGGAGCAAGGGGTGCTCCGGGCTTCACTGCCGCGCAGGGTGCTGCGCGGGGCTTCGACTTCACGAGGCACAAAGTGCATCTCACGGGACTCCTCAAATATTCATCAAAGATCTCCAATGCCTCGGGCTCTCCTTTTATAGGCAGAGGAATGCCTCAGCCCATCCGCGTGATACAACTTTGAATTCCCAAAGATTTCGGGTTTTCAAAATCTTTCCAAATCTCGTTTTTTTATTTTCTGTTTCACGCGGGATCCATATTTTTTATCTTCTTCACATGCATGCGACTTAGAAACGCATGCATGGCCTCTTATCTTCTATTCCATGCAAAACACAAACCTATGAAGCCTCGGCAACTTCGTTTGCCTTCGGCCGAACTCCAAATTCTCACGTTGTTGCATGCACACCCATTTTTAGGCATGGATGTGTTCGTTATGCTCAGATGATCTCAATGGTGTCTTCGGCTCGATTTATGGTGTCCGGGATCTCAAAATCCGTCGTCGGGAGGCGCCTGGTTTGACGGAGGCTTGCAGGGAGGCCTCGACATGGATCGAGGTTGAAGACGATCCGCAGATGCATCGGACGGTTAAGATCGGGCGTGCGATTAGATGGGCGGCTCAGATTAGATCGCGAGCAGCGCGATGCATCGGGCGGCCGAGATCTGTCGCTCGATCACTCAGACGGTCAGGATGCGCTCCCAGTGAATTTTGCGCATCCCACATCGAATTGGCAGCCGGTTTTTCCATGGCATATCAACCTCACGCTCCCATGAGCTCATCAATTGAATCTCCTCCCCTCTCGGTGCCGCCCCGCGCCGAGTTCTCTTAGCGGGCGCGCTCTTGCGCCCACCCCTGCCACTCGGGCTTGCCACTGGCGCCCACTATTCACACACGGGCGCGCTATGCGCCCACCATGCGCTCCTCCGGGCGTGCCCCTGGCGCCTACGCTGCGTCCTGCGGGTGCGCCCCTGCCTCAGGGCTGCTGCCTTGGCCTTGAGGGTTCCCCACGGGCGTGGTGACCTTGAGTCCCATTAGAGCCTTGGGTGATTGACCCTCGGCTGGCCTCCTTGGTGGCTCTCTTTTTTCTTAAGTATTGAATAAACACTTTGTTTAAAAACAACGTAAGCTCAACATGCCATGTGCCACTTCTTCCAAGCCATTCTTCCTCTTCCTATTCTTCCTTCTTCATTTCCTCTCTTTTCTTCTTCTTAAGAATTACTCCATTCATCTTAAAATTTTAATCTTCACCTAGGAGTGACATTCCAGAAGGTTCATCTTCAACCGAAGCTCCTGAATCAAATAATTCTTCAATGTTCTTCATTGATCCAATCAGAGATCAAGTTGGATCAAATTATCCAAATTCACATACACTAAGAGATAGTGCATGGACATATTTAATCCACTTCATCCACTCAGTAGTTGTGGATGGATCATCTTCATCTCCTCATGCATTGTCTTAACAATGCATGGTCTTCTAATAATGTGGTGACATTGTATCCAGTTGATACAAGTTCTTTGTACTTAAAGACCAGCTCAACAATCGTCAGATGTAATGATGATGCTCCATCATCATCCTTCAAGTGTTGTCACTTTGTATCACCTTGATACAAGTATTGGAACATTAAGAACAGATCTACAATCGTCTGATATTGTATGAGAATGTTTCAACCACAATATCCTATGTCACTTAGTGAATCTCCTAAGTGACATGCATCTTTATGTTCCATGGCCACTCTCCATTCATCACCATCACCATCACATCCTTTGACATTCACATCTTAACTCCTTGACATCCATCCATCCATTCCTTGACAACAACATACCTCATTGACAACAAATGCAACACAATGCACTTCATTTATAATTTTTAGACATTAAATAAATTAAATTATTTATGACATCATGATGATGCAGCGATGACCTCATTATTTAACGATTTAAATAAATTGGAATGATAATGTAAAATCTAAAACCAAAACATGTCCAAAACCTATTGGATGGGTGGATTTCGAACCCTTATCACCTTGCCCTCTAATTATATTAATGTGGGACCTTTTAAACCCGAAACTCATTTTAAAATAAAGTAACATTTCTTTACTTTCCAAGAGTGCCCCTCCTCTCCTCTTATAAAAGGCCCCCACCTATACCTCCTTAACCACACTTCCAAAGCCTTTTTCTCGGCCAACCTCTACCCATTTTGTCTCTACACTTTCCTCTATAACTTTTAGAAGCCTCACTGTGGTCATAAGTCTTCCCAAGGAAGCCTTTGAGCTCAAACCAAAGGGAGTTACCCGATTTTAAGGTAATGTCTTCAATTGAGTCCTTTTGTTTTATTTTGCTTCTCCACCACCCTAAACTCTTTTTATTCCTTTATTTTGTAACAAAAACAGTATATTCAATATACTAGGATGTTTTTATGTTAATTATTCGATCTAAACCTACACACACCTTCATCTAATGGTTAAAGAACATGCTATTTCTGTGGATGTCGAATTACTGCCTCACGAAACGATGATTGTTCAATCTTCTCTTAACACCTTTCATGGTATCCATTATGATGTCACTACATTTATATATGATATATAATATGTTTATGTTTTCATTAAGCTTATGCATTTTTCATTTATGTCATACCTTTATGGATTCCATTATGGGTATACGCGATATCTTCATTTTAGGAAGTGCGGACTACCGCCCCCTCAAAGTGATTTGATTCGTTAATACCATATGTGGTATGTATAAAGGATATATTTAATGATATTATATATGATAAAATAATAGAATTAAAATACTATTATGCATCATTATGTTTTAATTCCATTAAATATGAAATAGAAATGGAAGTAACGTTCATGCGTACATATGGATTACCGTCTCCATGAACGGGGCATTTCATTTCCTAACTCTAAATGTTATGTAATATTATAAATGCATGTATATTCTGGATATATATGATATATATGATATCCAAATCATGAATATAATTCTGGCTATAATGAACCATTGACCACACGAACAACATGTAATTGTAAGAAGTCTACTTTCGACTTATGAACCAAATATCGACAAAACAAACATTATTAACTTAAATGATTACATAATGTTTATAACATGGAAATAGGTGATATAAAAGGAATAATGAACTTTAAAAAGGTTCTAAAGAAAGTATAAATTAACTCAAGTTTATTATTCAGGACGTTAAAGAACAATCGAGTCAAGCCTGACCCGAGGTAAGGGATCCTACTCTTCTCTTTCTTTTAAAGTACACTCTTTTATGTCATTTCTTTTAAGCTCATATTTCTTGTGATTGGGATGTTCTTTTATATTAATCTTAAATTAATTTTTATGTTCATATGATGAGCTAACATATTCTCTCTCATCAATCCATTTTGGACGTTTTGAGTGGCGCCGTTAGGCTGCCGAATTTTCGTAAGAGATCCAACCTCTTTTTTTTAAGTACTCTATTTTATGTCATTTCTTTTAAGCCCATATTTCTTATGTTTGTGGATGTTATTTTATATTCCTCATACTTTACTTTTTATGTTCATATTATGGGAGACCCTATTTGATCTCATAAATCCATTTTTGTATGTTTTAAGTGGCGCCGTTAGGCTGCCGAGTTTTCATGAGGGATTTTTCATCTCACTTTTATTCCCGTGAGATTTATTTTACATTTGCCACAATTTCCTTTGAGTGGTGTATGTACTGACCAATATTTTACTCATTGTGTAATATACTTTCATTTATGAGTATTTACATCAATGTTGTATTTTCCTTCTTTCACGGGGTGTATGTTTCGAAAGATACCCATGTCCTTAAGGGAACCTTTCAACCTCCTTTTTTTAAAAGACTACTTTTGTTATGTCTTTTAATTCACATAAAATTATGTTGGGATATGTTCTTCTATATCCTTAGTGATTTAAATTTTATGTCCAAGTGATGAGATACCCATTTTATCCCTCATCCACTCATTTTCTGAATTTTTTAGTGACGCTGTTAGGCTGTCAAATTTTTGCAAGGGAACTTATTAACCCAATTTTGATTCTTTGGGATAAGCTTTTACTCCTTGAATATGTCGTTCTATGAATATGTGTGAATAAAATATTATTATTTTACACTTAATATCCACTTATATTTGGTGTATTAGTTTGTCACACATAATTATGTAATTGATTTATCCTTAATCCAAGGATATCGTCTCTGTATGGGACTTCGTCTCAATCCCCTTTCATTGAGGCATATTTTGTTTTCTACACAACCTTCTTTTATACAGTGTATAAAACCCTTTGAATTTTACGTTTATCAAAAAGGGATATTTTTTTATACAAAGCGTTTTACTAAACGACAAAAGAGAATGTTTTTGTCATACGTGTGTGGCGACAACGACTTCTCTGCCACCGTGTCCATTATTTGAGTTTCGGCTTCCTCTACAAGACATACCTTTTTTTAAAGAAAAATAAATACCATGTTTTACTTTTCTTTTATTTTGGTATTGAAAATGGTTTTCATTATGTTTTTTATATCAATGTGTTGTATTGATATCTTGTGATTGAAAACTGGAAATGTTATGTTTCCTTTATGCATGTTTTATGTGATACGATTATGTTATAGTTCTTGGGCATTATTATGAAGACGGGTGGTTCTATGATAAACTAAGGGCGGGTGAGCCCAATATATCTCTCCAATGCATTGGGAAACGCGAAGGGGTTAAACGTTAAGGTTTCTCCGAAGATATTTAGGGAATATACTGTGATGGGTATTCCAAACGTAACCAAGAGGGTTACTCCCTACATAAGAATGTTATGAATGCCTCATGTTACCTTTCTTTCTTATGATTTCTATGATTTATTCATGATTTTATGAGGTATGTTAAAGTGATTATGTTTTATGGGGAAAGTATGATTTCATTATTATGTATACATGTACTCATGTTTCCTTTCCATATTTTTATATCCCTTACTGAGATTTTTATGCTCATCCCAAGTTTTTGAAATGTTTTTCACAGGTCAAGGGAAGGGTACATGATATGATGATAGTGTCAAGGAAGTGTCAAGAAATAATCCATGTTTTATTTTAAATATTTTTCCACTGATGGGAAAAATGAATACTATCTTTTATGTAACCACTTTGTTTAAATGTGGAATGTAATGCAAGTTTTATGATCTAATTATCTAAAACTCTAAACCTGAAAAGATCCTCAATGTGTAATCTTGTAATAACTCAAGATTAAGTACGGTTTAAGGCTGGGGCCTTATAGTTGGTATCAAAGGTCGGTCTAGATAACTTTAGATGTTAGGGTATTCTCTAAGCACACGTGAAATTACCATAATGGTAAGGATTTTAGAAAGAGTCCTAGTTTTAGATAAAGTGAATGAGTAAGTATATCTTAGTGTTTACCTTCCTCATTAGTACATGATGGTTTTGTTGATATACTCACACTGACATTTCTGTTTTTAGTGAATGGATGGATCTAGCAGAGACCAAAGAGACAATAGGTTTGAAGGAAACTGTGGTGGTTCTCTGATTATTATACTAGATAAAATGGTGGATTCAATGAGGATACTCGTGGTGGTTCTAAACCAACTATCAAGGATTCATGATCAACCACTTGAACCTTGGTATGATCTGTAATGCATCATGTACGAGATGACCAATCGATGTGTAATTTAAGGTAATAATTATAAAGGTAACCATTAGAGTTTATATGATCCTTACTTTTGAGGTAATTATGGGTTATTATATGTTATGATGGAAAATGAAAGGCATGAGATAAAATTGAGGTTAAAATATGTTATGATCATTTTTGAAGATTTTATCTCGTTTTGGGGAATGTTTTAAGAATTATATAGTTTTGGAAGAAGGAAAACACACAGACCGTGTGACAACCCGTTGCGTCGGACAAAGATGCAGTAATCGACCCCACAACCAAAGTGCGACTGGTATTTATCGCCTACCACTGGACTACGTGAAGTCCCTGGTTAGTTTGACTAATTCTTTTTGTTAGATGATTTTAGGAATCAAGAGTAATTTTATTTTGGGTTATCTATGGAAATGAGTAACCTATCATCGAGGATATGTAATTAGGTTATTTACTTTTCAATATGAGAATTTAAGAGCAACTGATGTTATTTGGAGATAAAAGTTAATTTTTACCTTGGAAGACTATGTGACTAAATCCTTCAAATATTTGGGATTCAATATTAGTTTGGTTTACTTTGAAGAATTTTATGTACAAATTGTTTATCAAATGGTCCTCGTTGAACTTTGCGTTTTGTTGGAAAAATTTTGGATATTAAGAATAGATTTTCTTTTTATAAAGGGTTATCCTGTTCTAGATTATCTGATCTTGTACTAACCTTTTTGGTTTTGGTTTTGATTAAAGTCTAAAGACATGGGAAGTATATAGTTCTCTTTTGTGGATTAGGTGATTCTATAGAAGTTGATTATAGTGAACAAGTCTTCCTAAATACTCATCTTTTGGGGAAAATATGTGTTTGTGTAAGAAATCTAATAAAATTTTAAAGTAAACATGATAAGTAATTATGTTTCCTTATGAATAAATTCCTCAAAAAAAAAAACAAAAATGTTGTCTATTAACTTTTCCTACTGTGGAATCGAATACCATTTAACCCACCATAAGTATGTGATTTTCTTATAGTTAACTTTCTCCTAGACATGTTTACTATCACTCTCCTTCAAAACATGACCCTTTGTTTTTTCTTCCATGTCCACGTTTTCCTACATGGAATCCTAGTATGGGTTAACTCGGGTGACCTTTGTACTTATCTTTCTTTATTTTAAAGTGATTGTTTTACTGACTCTTGTTCCGATGTGGGATTTTCAATGAAGTTTCCAAGCCCAATTTTAAAATTGCGAGGACGCAATTCCCAAAAGGGGGGAAGGATGTAACACCCCAGGTAAATAAAGAAAATGAAATTTTTATATTTATCCCTATTTGTGAAAAAAATAATGTTTTAAAGGGAACACTATGCTCGATGGCGTACCCAATACACAACAATGAGTTTCTTGGGAATCTTACGTTGCACTCTAATAATAAGATAATATTATTTTAAATGGTAGTTAACTCCTAGCCGTTGTAATGGCGGGAATGAACATAACTAACTACAAAATGATTATATATGTTTGTCAAATATTTTTACTTTTTACAATAAATGTTAGAGGATTAAAAATGTGAATGAATCCAATTTTTAAGCATAAACATTCTAATATTCTTTAAAAGGTCGATTAAACATATTTCGATGGAGAAGCTCTTTTAAATCTAATTTTTAACAATTTTATGTGTTATATTTGACAAAATAAAATTCATTTTTAGAATCGGGACATCAAAATTTACATTGTGTAAATTTTTGGTATTTTTTCGATAAAGTTCATTTTTTAATGAATAGAGAAAAATGTTGTATTTTAATTCAAAACCCCTTTTTAATCTAATTTATTTATATGATTAGATTATCTTTTGAATTGGTTATAAAGTTAAATTAGAATATATTTTTACCATTTAATCCAATAGTGGTTGTTGGAATTAATTTCATCTTGAAATTGGACTTAAACTAGAGTCAATCTTTTGATACTTATTGTTTCTTAAAAACACGCTATTTGTTTTGACAGCGGGAATTATTTATTAAATTAATTAATGAAACATATATGTTTTTAATTTTGTAAAAAAGACTTCATTTTTGAATTCGTAATATCAAATATAGCTTAGGGTGAATTTTTGATATTTTTCTGAAAAACTTCAATTTTTGATGAATAGTGAAACCACTAAGTGGTAGTAAAAGAAACTGATTTTTCATTTAAATGAAACTTTTCCACCTCTGTGTTTTGAATTTCAAAAATCCAACATACATGGTTGTCATTATGAAGTAAAATTTGGTTCAATGGGATTAAAATAATTTTTTGGTGAATAGTAACTTTTATGTTTTTAATCATGATTAGAGGTAATTAGTGTTATTTAAAGTAAAAATAATGTTTTAATAATATGAGATAAGCTTGAAACATGTCCTACCATTATTGGATGTGTCATGTACAACCAAGACAATCCATGGGTCAACATGGGGACTCCATGGAGCCACTTTGGTTGGAAAATGACATAAATACCTTTTTATTTAATGTTAAAATTAAAATGACACAAACATGTGTTGTTTTACTAAAACAATTTTTAAATGGGGTTATACAAGTCAGATGTTTTACTATAAATAGGAATTGGAAATATAAAATGATTTCCTACATCATAGTATTTTGTTTATAATTTTTATACATTAAATAAGTTAAATTATTTATGACATCATGATGATGCTGCGATGACCTCATTATTTAACGATTTAAATAAAATGCAAAGATAATGTAAACTCTAAGACCTAAACATGTAAAAAACCTATTGGATGGGTGGATATAGAACCCTTATCACCTTAACCTAGAATTATATCAATGTGGGACCTTTTGAATCCGAAAATCAATTTAAAATAAAGTAACTCTTCTTTTTTCCAAGAGTGCCCCTCCTCTCCTCTTATAAAAGGACCCCAACTCTACCTCCTTACCAACACTTCCAAAGCCTTTGGAGCGGCCAAACCTGCCCATTGTTCCTCTCCACTTCCCTCTCTAACACTTATAAGCCTTACTTTGGCCAGAAGTCTTCCCAGGGAAGCATTTGAGCTCAAACCAAAGGGAGTTACCCGATTTTAAGGCAATGTCTTCACTTGAGTCCTTTTGTTTTATTTTGCTTCTCCACCCCACTAAACTCTTTTTATTCCTTTATTTTGTAACAACACCAGTATCTTCAATAAACTAGTATGTTTTTATGTTATGTATTCGATCTACACTTACATACACCTTCGTCTAATGGTTAAAGAACATACTGTTTCTGTGGATGGCGAATTACTGCCTCATGAAACGATGATTGTTCAATATTCTCTTAACACCTTTCATGGTGGACATTATGATGTCACAACATTTATATATGATATATAATATGTTTATGTTTTTTTTAATCTTCTGAATTTTTCATTTATGGCCTACCATTATGGCTTCCATTATGGGTATACGCGATATCTTCATTTTAGGAAGTGCGGACTACCGCCCCCTCAAAGTGATTTGATTCGTTAATACCATATGTGGTACGTATAAAGGATATATTTAATGATATTATATATGATACCATACTAGAATTAAAATAATATTATGTATCATTATGTTTTATTTCCATTAAATATGAAATATAAATGGAAGTAGTGTTCATGCGTACGTACGGCTTACCGTCTCCATGAACGGTGCATTTCATTTCTTAACTCTAAATGTTATGTAATATTATAAATGAATGTATATTCTGGATATATATGATATATATGAAATCTAAATCTTGAATATCATTCTGGATATAATGAACCTTTGATCAGACAAACAACATGTAATTGTACGAAGTCTACTTTCGACTTAAGAACCAAATATCGACAAAACAAACATTATTAACTTAAATTATTACATAATGTTTATAACATGGAAATAAGTGATATAAAAGGAATAATGAACTTGAAAAATGTTCTTAAGAAAGTAGAAATTAACTCAAGTTTATTATTCAGGACGTTAAAGAACGATCGAGTCAAGTCGGACCCGAGGTAAGGGATCCTCCTCCTCTCTTTCTTTTTAAGTACACTCTTTTATGTCTTTCCTTTTAAGCTCATCTTTCTTGTGATTGGGATGTTCTTTTATATTACTCTTACTTTAATTTTTATGTTCATATTATGAGGGACCCTATTTTATCTCATCAATCTATTTTGGATGTTTTGAGTGGCACCGTTAGGCTGCCGAATTTTCGTAAGAGATCCAACCTCTCTTTTTTTTACTACTCTATTTTATGTCATTTCTTTTAAGCCCATATTTCTTATGTTTGGGGATGTTCTTTTATATTCCTCATACTTTAATTTTTATGTTCATATTATGGGAGACCCTATTTGATCTCATAAATCCATATTTGTATGTTTTATGTTGCGCCGTTAGGCTACCGAGTTTTTGTGAGGGATTTTTCATCTCACTTTTATTCTTATGAGATTTATGCTACATTTTCCATAATTTCCTTTGACTGGTGTATGTACTGCCCATTATTTTACTCATTGTGTAATATAATTTCATTTATGAGTATTTACATCAATGTTGTATTGTCCTTCGTTCACGGGGTGTATGTTTCGAAAGATACCCATGTCGGTAAGGGAACCTTTCACCCTCCTTTTTTTTAAAAGACTTCTTTTGTTATGTCTTTTAATTCACATAAAATTATTTTGGGATATGTTCTTCTATATCCTTAGTGATTTAAATTTTATGTCCAAGTGATGAGATACCCTTTTTATCTCTCATCAAATCATTTTCTGAATTTTGTAGTGACGCCGTTAGGCTGTCAAATTTTTGCAAGGGAACTTCTTAACCCAATTTTGATTCTTTGGGATAAGCTTGTACTCCTTGAATATGTAGTTCTATAAATATGTGTGAATAACCTCTTATTGTTTTACACTTAATATCCACTTATATTTGGTGTATTAGTTTTTCACACATAATTATGTAATTGATTTATCCTTAATCCAAGGATACCATCTCTGTATGGGACTTCGTCTCAATCTCCTTTAATTGAGGCATATTTTGTTTTATACACAACCTTCTTTTATACGGTGTATAAACCCCTTTCAATTTTACGTTTATCCAAAAGGAATCTTTTTTATACAAAGCATTTTACTAAATGAAAAAAGGGAATGTTTTTGTCGTACGTATGTGGCGACAATGACTTCTCCGACGCCGTGACCATTATTTGAGTTTCGGCTTCCTCTACAAGCCATACCTTTTTTTAAAAGAAAAATAAATACCATGTTTTACTTTTATTTTATTTTTTGTATTGAAAATGGTTTTCATAATGTTTTTATATCAATGTGTTGTATTGATATCTTGTGATTGAAAAGTTTAAATTTTATGTTTCCTTTATGCATGTTTTATGTGATATGATTATGTTATAGTTCTTGGGCATTATTATGAAGACGGGTGGTTCCATGATAAACTAAGGGAGGGTGAGCCGATATAGCTCTCTAATGCATTGGGTAACATGAAGGGGTTTAACGTTATGTTTTCTTCAAAGAGATTTAGGGAATATACTGTGATGGGTATTCTAAACATAACCAAGAGGGTTACTCCCTACGTAAGAATGTTATGAATGCCTCATGTTACCTTTATATCTTATGATTTCTATGATTTATTCATGATTTTATGAGGTATGTTAAAGTGATTATGTTTTATGGGGAAAGTATGATTTCATTCTTATGTATACATGTACTCATGTTTCCTTTCCATATTTTTATATCCCTTACTGCTATTTTTATGCTCATCCCAATTTTTTGAAATGTTTTTCACAGGCCAAGGGAAGGGTACATGATATGATGATAATGTCAAGGAAGTGTCAAGAAAGAATCCATGTTTTATTTTAAATATGTTTCCGTTGATGGGAAAAATTAATACTATCTTTTATGTAACCATTTTGTTTAAATGTGGAATGTAATGCAAGTTTTATGATCTAATTATCTAAAACACTAAACCTGAAAAGATCCTCAATGTGTAATATTGTAATAACTCAAGATTAAGTATGGTTTAAGGATGGGGCCTCATAAATTACATAACTAAAGAGTGACTCTCAAGAAAACCTGTTCAACCATAATGAAATATAATAGTCTTATACTGTGGATGATATATGATATATTCCTACTCTATGTAGTGAAAAATATATTCTATATAAAATTTAATTTCTTAGAGGTCTCAATTACCATGATTGGACCACAAATTCCACTTCACCTACATCATTTAATAAATTAGTGCTCAGAACAACTCCTCGAATAGTGCCTCATAATGTTCTATATGAATTGAGTCTTGTTAACTATTGTTATAAAAAAACTGAACCATGTATAGGTATTCACCACATTCTCAACCAAAGTATATGATCAAACATCAAATCATATCCTCTAATATGAATATAGTCTACTCGGTATATCCATATATCTTTGAATGGTGACCCGTGATAATCCACCACTAGGTCCCTATGGATTTTTAAAAATCTTACCTGAACCAAAAAATAAAATGAACACATATATCCAAAATAATTATTATATTAACTCCATGAAAGAAAATGATTTAACTGATGTAAATAATTCTGAGCTCTTGCACTGAGTGAGTCTATATGACCAATAAGAAGTGTGCAATATTCATTAGTAGATCAAAAATCACTGATACTACTTTATGTCTCCTAGGGTTTTGGGTAATCGCATTAAAATTTCCATCGTGACATGTTACCCCTAACACAAGGGTATACAAATGGGCTATGGAAAACCACCTATTCATTGGTGCTCAAAATTCACCCACTGACAGGTAAGGTATCTAGAGACGAACCCAATAGTGTCCCTATTGATTCTTGGTCACCATAACTAGAATCTAATGTTATTATAGATATTGATTGCAATAAGATATACTTACCATATATATTTATTGTAACATAATATTAGCTCTTCTATTCCAGAACTATAATATATTACTCCCCCATTTACCTAGATAACAACATCATCGCACAAAGACTACCCGGTTATTAGACCACCTCCAAATAGCTATTCCCTCAACAGAACACAATATGAGTTTAACTCATGAATTAATTTTACCACTAAAAATCATTTCACTACTATGGGATTAAAATTCATAGAGCACTGGTCCTATAAGGACTCCATTCTCTAATCATCCAAGAATATCATGAAGCACCATTGCTCCTCAGATGACTTCTCACCATGATCCTGCATGGATTTCATCTTATATCTAGGATCCTCCTAAATGATATTTACTTAACAAGTAAATAAATTATATCAATGTTGAAAATCTATAGATACTCAACCTAGGTACTCTGTATTATGATTAAGTCTTTGTGATTTAAGATATATCTAAGGCTTTTATGGTTCATGAGAAAAAATATCTCACTGAAGTGATAGTGTCACCATCACATCGAAGAATATACAAAAAAAATCCATATCTAAGTCATGCAATGGGTAGTTCTATTCGTGGTATAATAGATTACTTGAACAAAAAGCTACTACATGCAACCACTATATCAAAACCACTAAAAAAATAATACTAGATGCATCACAATACACTATACAACCAATTACAAGCCTATTGAGTTTCAGTACTAGAGTTTTCATTAACCTTCTCATTAGTTCAAGGAAGGACTATTAACATGGAACAAAAAACTATAATATCACTATATTTTTATCAATTCCATCATAAGTGTTGAGAGTTAGGATATTTAATGGATAAAATGCCAGTAAAATCCTTCTAAATCAAAAAATCTTCTAATCTCAAACACATTCAAGAGAAATGTATACGCATTACTACCTCAATCTTATTTGGGTATATGGATATACCATTAATAGACAACACATGAACTAGGAAATTCAACTCTTGATTCCAAAATACTCACTTTTATATCATTACATAATGTTTGTGTGCTCGAATCATACTATGGACTATCCTAAGGTTCCGGGAAATCTTCTATAGTGTCAAAGAATAGATGAGGATATCATTGAATAACTCCATGAAAATGATTCTAGATATGGGTGAACAAATTTATTCATAAGGTCCATGAAAATTACCAGTGAATTCTCTAGAAGTAATGGCATCCCCAGGGACTGATACAACCCATACTTAATATAAAATTCCATTTTTGAAATGTACTCCTCTATAACTCATAAATAGTGATTTCCCAATCAATGATATATCTTTAATAATGACCGACCACCCCTTAGTTGATGAAAAATATCATTAATATTGGTCAAGGTATATTTTTAATTCACTTTCACCATGATCAGCTACCGAAAATCAATATAGAGTCGACAAATATCATTTGTATTTTTGGTGAACAACACATTTTCAACCCATGGGGATGTACTTGGAATTATAGATAAATTCCTCTACAATTCATAAAACTATACCTTGAAATCATTTATCTTGTTTAGTTCCCTGAAATAAAATTGTATTAAAATGGGTTATTCATCCAGTACTATAACATCTTGATTTTTTATGAATTATATTTAGCTTTAATAAATTAAAATTCTTTGATGGCTTGTGTTTCACATTACACTATGTTAAAATTTCATTATACACAACACCAATTTTATATTTCACTACATCAAACCCAAATCCTATATTTCATTACATGAAACATGATGTTTGGCTTGTGTTATACATAGTACCAAATTACTTTGACATCTTTCATTACATATAATACTGAGTTTTACCAAACTATAATACATTATTATTATTTTTACTAAAATATTTCTATAGTTACCACCTTGCCATTAGAATTGATGTAACAAATAAGATTACCTAATATTTTAATATATGATATAAAAATGAATATAAAATGAATCCTTTTGTTATCAATTAGTTATAACTATTTGTAAGAACTACATGAAAATAGTAAAATTCATTTTATAAGAAAACAACTTTCTATGAACATACACATTTTATAATAATAAATTAATAAACCCACTTTTTATGAATGTTTTTTATAAAATTTATATATTATATATTTGATAATTTTATTTGACTCTCATGAAATACATTTTATAGGCATAAGGTAATAATAAGTCATATTTTATGAATAAAATTTGTATTTTTCTAAAAGGCAATTTTACCACATTTTAGGAGAATAAGTATTTCAAATTAATTTTTTTGCACTTTTAAAAATTTTATTTTAAAAAATAAACTTCATTTTAGATATAGTAATATCAAAATTCACATAGGTTAAAATTTAGTTTTTTATGAGATGTTTTTTTTGATGAAGAGTTACAAATAATCAATTTCAATTCAAAAATTAATTTTTGTCTTCTTTATCAATAAAGTTAAATTGTATAATAAATTAGTTTTATAATATAACTAGTTCAATTATAAATCAATAAATAAAATATAGGTAATTATAATTAATTTAATATTGAAATTAATTATAATAAAATATTAATAATTTAATAAAAACATGTTGTTTCATCCCGTTTGAGGGACTATTATGAAATGCATTTCGGCCAATTAGGTGATTATATTTTATAAAAATGAAATAAATTTTTTTAATCAATATAAAATTTAATTTAAACATAGTATTTTACTGAAAATAATAGAAAAACATTAACATTAATTATAGTGTTTATGGTAAAAATAAGTTTAGTTAGTGGTTAAATACAAATCTCAATGGGAGAAATGACCTAGAAACTTGTCCAAAAGCCATCAGATGCAAATATTTTGACCATATCCCCTCTTTTTTCAAAATTTTTCTATTAATGGTGCAATATTATATATCTAATACCACAAAATAGGGTTTATCATTTTGTATTTACAAGAATTCCCTTCAACATCCACTATAAAAGAGGCATCACCACACACCCAATTCTTCGCAACTCTCATGACCTTTGAATCATCTAGAAACATCCCAAAAAAACACACAAAATTACTCCAATCATAATATAGCCTCAATTTTGTCTAAAATCTTTCCAATGAAGTCCTTGCGTGTAAAACAAAAGGAGTTACCTAAAGAAGAGGTAATGTTCTTAAATGAGAACTTTTGTTTTACTTATTTCTCTACCACATAAAGTTTTCTTAAATCAAGATTATATAATAAATTTATCATACTAAATATAATTAGATTAATTTTTTGAAATTTTATGACATAAAACATCACAAAATTCCAGGAAATGGGATAAAAAATCATCATTCATGTGTACGACGGACTACGCGTCACATACCAATGTCGTTTGTTCTTCTATTAACACCTCTCTAGGATGGAAATAATGACAGATTTACTATTTTTATTTGATTTATAAATTTTTTTTGATGTATTTATGCTTATGTAATTTTTATATAACACATACCTTTATGTTTTCTAATTTCTGGGAATACGATAACAACATTTTTGGACGTGTAGACTACCACCACCTCAAATCAATGTAATACATTCATGATTTACATGTAATTTATAAATGATGGGTTTATTAAAATTATTTTGTATTTATTGAATAATTATTCTAATTTATTGATAATATATATATATATATAAATAATTTAATTTTCATTTTTCAATTCAATAAGAAAATGGAAACAATGTTCACGTGTATGTACGACCCTACCATCTACATGAATAGGGTATTTCATTTACTAATTATATATTTTATAGATTATTTTAAATACATATATACTAAATATATATTATTTTTATAATTTTTTTAAATTATTTAAATAATTAAATCATTATAAAAGTAAGAGGACCATGAAAAGCAAGTCAAAACACGTGAGAAAAAACAAAGCGGATATTTCCCAAAACATAACTTTAACATGAAATTATTAGTAAATGGGTAATGTAAAGTCATAATTAAATTTCATATGGTATTATATATAAGAATATGTTTTTATGGTAGATTTATAATATTATTATATTTATTATATATGAGGTTTTAACATGTTTGATGAATTTCAAAACTTAAATTATGTGAATTTCTCGTCTAACTTTTATTTCTATGAGATGTATTCCATATTTACCACTCGTTTATTCTTTGTGGTGTATATAATACCATATGACACCTTATATCATGAATTTAATTTATTTAATGATATTAAAATTTTTAATTTTTTTATTCTTCCTTATATATCATGATTCAAAATTTAATCTTATATTAATGAAATTTACGTCTTACTTTTGTACTTCTATGAGACACATGCCATATTCACCACCTTTTTATTTTGTGTGATTTATATTATACCAATGAATATATTATTTGATAAATATCATAAAATTATGTGTATTTATATATCCATTATATGATCTCTCTTTTATAGGGTTTATGGTTCAAAAGCTACTAAATCGGTAAGGTAACTTTTTCTCAATTTTCCTTATTTGAGATAAATGTTAGGTTATGCACCTACATTATTTTATGGGGTGAATATACTGAACGTTGAACTTTTATGTCATGAATCTCCTTATTTTAAAGATATTTAAATCTTATGATAATTTTATTCTTTAACGGTGATTATGATACAATGTTACTAATTTGGTATGAGTTTATTGCTTCAATCTCATCATATATCAGGATTGTTTATGTTATGGTTCCATTGATGAAATATTAAGTTCCAAAACTCAAAAATTATCATTAATTTTTTACTCCTATGGTTATATATAATATCTTCATATAATGGTTTCATTTTCAATTCATTGGTACTAAATATTATTAAGAATGTTGTTAAGATAATAAAACATTATTTCTATCTTAGGTCATAAATATGTTTTATTAAAAAAATTATAATGTATATTTTTTTAAAATATCTTTAAGTGATATTTTAATCTCATTTTCAAGGAAAAGGATTTTAAAAATTATTTCTGTTTTAAAAAGTTTTTAAAATGGAATTCAAAGACAATTTTATACATTTAAATTGATATTTTGAACAGAAAAGTATTTCAAAAAAAATTATGTTTAAAACTCTTTTAAATGATTTTTAAAGATTTTTAATAACATTAAAAAGGGTAGTTACAATGAACATGATTTATACTATTTCAAATATTCTTTTATATGTTTATAAATATATTTTAGAATAAAAAAGTTATGAAAATATTTTATTATTTAATTATTTTTAAGTGGATATGATATTTTTCTCATGATATGTTTTATATGGAATTTCAAATAATTATTTATATGAAAATGATTTTTGAATTTTTTATCAAAGGGATTTTCAAAGAAAGAATATATTCTTTATGAAATGTTCCAAGTTATCATTCAATATTATTCTCTATATAATATGGCATACTCTATTATAGATTATTCATTATTAGGGAAATGATTGAAGGAATACATTCGTATTATCTCTTTGAATGGTTTTTGTTTAAGATGAAATGTTTGATAAGGAAACAGATTTATCATCCATGGATTATACCTTGATAAAACACTTATTAAACCTATTTACTTTGATGTATTATTAGAATATGAAATTTTCATGAATGCTATCCATTTTACAGAAGTTTTTATTTGTTGAAATGTTTATGATACCCATATCATTTCACATATTATGAGATGATGTTAATGAAACACATCAATTTTTATGAGTCATGACATTAGCCATATTTCACTATATTGTGGAATACATATGTATGATTTCATAATGTGATGGGTGGAAAAAATATATCCCCCCAATTAGTTGGGTAAATATTTATACCTCATTAGTTAGACATGGATGACATGGGGAGTGAACTCGGTTCAATAAAGGACCTAGTCTACTAAGATGGTTTTGGAAGAGAACCTTGACTACAAAGATGGTCTTGGGAGTAAATGTTGATTACTAATATATTCCTGGGAGTGATCCTAGACTACTAAGATGATATTGTGAGTGAACCCTGACAATAAATATGGTCTTGGGAGTTATCCTTGACTACTAATATGGGAAACAAGTCGATGATCTTGAACCTCTTTTCGATGAAGGGGTAACTTGATCTAGAATAATGAAGGAGATGTGACTGGGGATGGTAATGTGTCCCTCAAAGTGTGTATATCCATCATAAATTTTCTTTATAGATTTTTTTAATGAGACTAAAATTATAAGGACTGATTTTATATTCTTATATGTATTCCCCAAGTCTTTGATTTTCGATAATGTTATGATCTACTGAATCATGTTATTTGATTTACTTATGATTCATTCTTTTTTAACTACCAATATTTATTCCATGAATCGTGATTATTATCTTTTATATTCATAGTATGATCTTAAAATGTTATGCTCATGTTTTCATACCCTTATGTTAATGTTATTCTTATATATCTCTTTTATTTTTACCCTTAACAAGCATTTGTGTTCACCCTTTCTTATGTTTCCGTTCCCCAAGTTATGTAGAAAGGTATAACGTATGTATAATAAAGAGGTTGATTATTATGGGATATATTAAAGATATTTTATCAAATTCAAAGAATTTTTTCAATGTTTCCAAATACACCAAACTATTACGATCCCCAGACATGAAATTTTTTAATGTGCTGAATATTCATCTAAAATTATGTAATATCCATGTAGGTTAACATTGGGTTGCTATAGTTGGTATCGAAGGAAATTTTAAACTAGTATGAGACAAATTTAGTGATATCCCAAGATATATATATATATGGATATGTATAGGGATGTCTTTAACGATAATTATAAGGATGAGTTGAGGTGTATGAAAATATCTTGGAATTTTGATAAATGATAGAGCGAGTGGTTTTTTATAATTACATCACTTTATGGATACTCCAAGTAGATATGAATATGGCATAGATTTACATAGGGGTAAAAACATGGAAAACATCATATTCATCTAGACTCGATTTGGAATTGGTGTACCAAAATGTGCCTTTCTACACACCTGTTTTAATATTCCCATGGGATATTATTTGGAAATTGAAAAACTCTATATGAATCATCATGGTTGATTTAAATAGATAATGATAATGGATTATCAAGGATAAGACTATGGTGTCATATATTTAAAATATGGTGTCACAATTTACACATATAACATGTAAATTTTCATGATTATGTGGATTTATGATACGATAACTATTGGTCACACTATTATTTTTGGTTTTAGTTTATGGAAGGAACTAGAAAGAATTGGGTTAATGTTGAATGTGATGGAAAATTATCTGATGAGAATCCAAATGAGATTATTTCATGAGTAAATGATTTTGTGAGTATTCCAAATTTGTTTTCATAGAATATAATTAACAATGTGAACCTTAACCAACTCTCAGACTCACCAAAGAGATAAGAAAAGAGTTCCATGAGAGTTCTAGGGATGGTAACTATGGATTAATGAATATTAAGTTTCATATATGTCAATAATCACTAAAGGAAATGATTTAGAGGAATAATAAGATGTCTTATGTATGGTGAAGAATTATATAAAGTATGTAATTGACATTGAAAATTGAATAATTTATTTAATTAAATTTTTGGGAGTATTATTATCAATAAGGTATTATCAATAGTTGAATTTATTAATTATGGAATGTATGGGAATTATGATAATAAATTTCTTAGGGGGAAATATCATGGAGGAACTCAACAATGTTTTGTAAGTAATTGTAATACTTTTCATGATGAATAAACCATGAGTGAAATATGAAAGGAATGTATTGTTCTAATAGTATTGTTTATAAGCTTCATTAAATTGGGTTATAGTAATATTAATACATGATTCATATTTCAAATTTTTTGAAAGGGGAATGAATTAGACGATGAATCTTAGTTAATTTTTTAGAAGGAAGTTGGATGAATGAAATATTTATGTTTTTTAATTCAAATATTAATTTATTCAAATCATCAAAATATATAATTATTTTCAGCAAATGATTTTAATTAAGTATTTAAAAGGATATATTTATTTATGATGATAACATATAAAAGTGATTTAATTGTAAGGTGATATTTTTATTAAATTAATGTAAATCTTAATGTGTTATAGATGTTGGGAAAATTGTGTTTATCTTGGATAATGATATGATTTATTTGGATAATGTAAATTTTATAGTATCGATAAACTCATAAATGATAAATGATTTTTTAAAAGGTAGTTTTGGCTATCATGGATGGATTTTATTAATTTTTTTATTTTAGGAATATATCAAACAATCTTTTGAATTATAAATAAATCATGTTTTCAATAAGGATTTAAGTTAATTTAGGTTATTACCATGTTTCTAGAGAACACATGATGAAGAAATTTACATGTTTGGAATGTGAAAACCAAGAGATACAATATGATATATAGGGGATCAATGTGATGTTTTTTAAAGATATAGTTACGTTATTTCTATTGTTTTTAATTTTTACTTTTTTGAAAGGTTATATGGTTAAACATTTATAGAATGGTTTAAGATAAACTCATATGTGGTCTTATATATTAATGTGTGATCTCTACATATTAGGATTTATGCATATTGGATGACCAGTGCTAACCATTTTTTCAAGATGTCAACTAAATATAGATTAAATGACTTATCAATATATTTATGGATCTCATGATCATTTAGTGATTAAGGGATGAAAATTTTACCTTTAGTTATTAGACTAAGAGATAAAATGAAAATTGATCAAGGCACAACCAATGTGTGATATTGTGAATAATAATTTGAATGAAATAATGTAATTATATTTCCTTGTAAAAATTATTCATCTTTATAAAAAGGACATTGAAATAAAATGTTACCATATTCTCATTATTTTTGATGATATAAATTACATATTCATGACTAATTCGGTTATGGTTCTATTGACACCAACCTTCTATATTTTACCCACAATATTTTGATCAGTGGTCTTTATCACTCTCTATAATTATTTAAGATTTTATTCTAGGTCTATTTCTTCACTTTCCATCTATGTTCTTATATATCAAAACCTAGTTATGAGTTACGTTGGGTAATTGGTATATTTCCAAATTTCTCATTTTAGGGGAAGTCTCATTATTAATTTTAATGATGTTAGTTTCTATGAATGAAATTTTTTTGTATTAAAAATATTATGAACTAGACAAATTTTGAGGAAGAAATTCATTTGGGGTGATGGAATATAGTACCCGAAGTTTTTATTATTTATTATTTTTTGAAAAGAGGGAATGGAAGGCCTCTGAGCAGCTTCTCCTCTCCAAATCGCAGAGGCTAGGATTTCCTGTCATTCTAATTTTCCCTTCCCCCTCCGGTCTCTCTCAGTCTCGTCTTGGCCTCCATTTGTTCGAATCAGTATCGGCGTGCGTGGAGTCGTCGTGGCGTGGTGGGGATCTGGCGCGGTTTGGTCTCTCTGTGGTTTGGTGGATCTGGCATGGTTCAACATCCCTTTCGCAGTAAAGATGTACCTAGATGTGTATCTGGCCTCTCGGATCAGCCCGACGCACCAAGGTGGCATCTCTGGTGAGCTGTCGGTAGGAGTTTGCGATGGTTCCTGTTTGGATGGGAGGGGAAGGTTCTGGGTTTCGGTGTTTCTTTCAGGTGTCCGACGGTCTTCCTAGTAAAGAGTTCTATGTTATTTATTTTCGTTGCATGATGGTGTTTCTTCGGCATCTTCATTGTCTGAGGTTGTGCTTCTGGCTTTGGTTCTAGTGGTTATGTTGTGGGAGAGTTCACATTGGCTCTACCCCTTGAGATGAGGTGCTTCTGGATTTGGCTTCAGCATTGATAGCTGAGGGCTGTGAAACCTATTCAGTTGTTTTGTGATAGTTAAATGGTGATTTGGTGATGGTGAGGTGATGGTAAAATGGTGATGTGGTGAACTCCCATGATGGTGAAGTCTATGTTGGTGAATCTGTTGAAATGTTGGCAATGGTGGATCTCTACAGTTGTGAGTTTTTTGAAGTGTTTGATGCTGTTGTTTTGACTTGATATGTAATTTTCTCATTTTGGTTGGAAGTGTTGATTGGGTTTGGGTAAGATGTCCACCCTTATCCATACCTTTGCTTGCTGTAACTTTTATTTTTCTTTAATAAATAGTCAGAGGTTCTTGCCTCTGACTGAACTTCCCTGGTATTCTTTGAACAAATTAAAATTCAATGATGGATTACATTGCATGAGACACTGAGTTATGATTTCGTTATATGGAAAACCGATTTAATATTATTTTATATGAAATAATAAAACAAGATTGTGTTATATGAAACATTATGTTTGGCTTTTGTTACACATAATAACATGTTCATTTGAAAACTAGCATTACATACAATACTGAGTTTTACCAAACTATAATATACTATTAATAGTGTTATTAAAACATTATTATAGTCACCACCTATATTTTAAAATGGTAATTTTGAATATTATTAACTATATTGTGAAAATATTATTCAAACAATTATATGAAATAGATCCTTTGGTTATAAATTAGTTCGAAATTAATATAAAAACTATTTGAAGACAATGAAATTTATTTTATAAAAAACTATTTCTCTACGAACAAATATATTTTATCTCAGTAAATTTTAAACAAAATTATTTTTATTTTAATTAAATTTATAACTTATATACAAATTAATTTTTGTTATGATCATCCAATAAATTTTCTATGCATAAGATAATAATTAAACCAATTTGATGAATAAAAATATGTATTTTTCTAAAAGGTAATTTACCTCATTTTAATAACACACATTTTTTAAATCTCATTTTTTACACCTTAATAATCCTTTTTTGAAAAAATAACATTATTTTGGTAATAAATATATAAAAAATTACTTTGGTTAAGATTTTGGATTTTTTTTGATAAGTTTCATTTTTATTGAAGAATATTGAAAGGCACTAAATTTTAATTGGAAACTACATTTTCATCTAATTTTTAATAGTTAAAAAATATTTTAAATATTTTAATGTTCAATTATGTCCATTATACATAAATAAATAAAATTGAGGTCATTTAAATAAATTTTAAATTGAAATTGGTTCTAAAAACATTTCATGCTTTTGAACCTTTTCACCATAAAAACCTATTGTTATGTCCCGCCGACATGACTAATTTTAAATTTATTTTGGAAAAATTATGAGAATAAAATTTAGAAAAATGAATTAAATATTTACAATAAGAATAAATTATAATTTCTAATAAGTTCACAATAGTTTTTTACCAAAAACATTAGTGAAAGAAATTAACATTAATTGGTACAATTAAGGTAAAAATTAATTTACTTAGTAGTTAAATAGTAATCATAATTGACAAATGACCGAAAACTAGAAAAAAATCAATTCCTCCCCATATTTCAAATATATCACATATTTTATAGAATTTGGTCTACTATTGGAGTAACATAACATAAGGGAGAGCTCCTAATATTTTTTTTACTTTTTGTATTTATAAGAATTACAATCCACCTCCAATTTAAAATGAAACTCACCCCCTCACATCTTCACACCTCTCAATCCATTTGTCTCATCCATAAAATTCCCAAAAAAAAAACTACCAACATCACTAATATCATATTAGTAGCCTCAATTTGGGAATAAATCAATCAAAGGAAGTTATTTGGTGCAAAAGAAAAGGATTTACCCGGATAAGATATAATTTTATTTAATGAACACTTTTATTTTAATTCTTTCTCCACCTTTAAATTATTATTATATCAATATTAGATAATATCCTCAGTAGCCTTCACATAATTAGATATTATTATGTTAAGGTTATGACCTAAACCTTCACACACATCCATAAAATGGGATATGCAATTTTAGTTTGTCAAGAGAAAGATAATACTACTAAATAACATAATACAAAGAGTCCTAAAAAAATTACCTAGAAAATAAATAATGGATAAAAATAGGATAAATGAAAGTAATGTTAATAATTTTACTTCTAAAATAATATTTAATAATGTATACTTAAAAAAAATTTATCAAAAAGGAATGTGATTATACGAATGATAAATTTTAATTTACAAATAATATTTGATAATAAATAATTGATAAAAATAATGTTCTCAAAAAAAAATACATATTTATTAATAAAATATTTATTATGAAATGATAAATACTTTATTTTGAAAATTTTGAAATTACCATGTTGGAAGCCAATATAATTAAAAATGTTATAAATGCCTTTTTTAAAAATTAATGAAGTAAAATAAATGTATTATTTTAGATAAAAATAATTATGTTTCCTCTAGAAAAGAATAAAATTCATGTGATGTAAAAATACGTACTTGGAAGAAAAATTTATAAAAATTTAATTTGAGTTATTCTTAATAAAATGAATTTTAATAAAATATTGGAATCATCGAGGAAGAATACTTTTTTGTGAAACCTGACTTAGTGAGGAAAAAATGTTTAAATAGAATATAAGTTCATCACATTTGAGAATATATACTCATGAAAAATAATTGAAAAATATGATGGATATTGATGAAACAAAGATATTTGAGTAACACAAACCACTTACAATATTAATAATTTCTGAATCAAATGAAATTGGAATTTTTGAAATCAAATAGTTTAATAAATACCATGGAAACAATAATATATTATTTGAAAATTTATTATTCTGAATTATATACAAAATATAAATAATAAATTAGTGAAAAAAAATTCAAAAATGTATTAATGAAGAGAAGTTGAGATGGAAAACAATTGGAAATTTTGAAACATTTGAACAAGAATACAATAAGGTTGACAAAATAAAATATTAAATGTATATATATATATATTATATACTATTATAATTGATATATTTATGATGAGGTTTGTGTGAAATTATGTGTAACAACATAAAAATTATATAATGTAGGAAAAAGGTTAATATCAATAATACCTGAAGGTTGTAATAATCTATAACTGACCAATATAATCATAATATATAATTTTAAATGAACATATAAGTGGTCAGATTAAAATTTATATTATTAATGTATATATCTTTATTTGACAAGAATATATAGTGTCATCTAGTAATAAAAGAAACAGGGTAAGGATTGCATCACAAACATTCCATCTTGGAAGCCCATGTTTTTTTTGAAAATAATTTATTTTAAATGTTTTATATAATAATTATTAGATATTTAATGACTTATATTATTATTATTAAGGTTATTTTAAATTCATTTTCATGACCTCTATCTTTCAAGGGTTTTTTAGAATCTTTCAAAATCTGTTAGGATTTAAGTCACATTTTAATTTCATTGAGACAAGTTTTTGATACAATGCATTTTTATGCTTATATGGTGTAGATACACTACATGTTTATGTTTATATGGTGTACATGTATATTTTTATATAAATATCATATATAGATTTATTATTCTATTATATCAATCTATAAGTGTTTTTGTTATGTTGCGTGAAAATTGAAATGGTTTTGACTCATTTCAGTGATTTTTTAGAATGATAAAAATTCTTAAATAACATGTTAAATAGTTAATATAATATTTATAAAAACATATTACAATCATTATATTATTATTATAAAATAAACATATTATTTTTCATGTACCCAGAGTAATTTATAGTCATATTTTAAATCATTGTTTATATAATTGGTCAAATCAACCAAAACATGAATGCAATTTAACTCAATTAATAAGTATGGTCAAAGTGGTGTTTTTTATGACATTTTATAATAAATATATAAAAAATATGATTTTATTTTTACATTTTTTTTATTATTAAAAAAATTTGATGAAGTTTTTATTAATAACTAAAAACTAGTAGAAAAAATTCAAATTCGTTTTGGAGGAGGATATGTGCACACACATAGGATTTTTGGGGCTTTATTTTTCTATAGAGATAGAAATGAATAAATAATGTATGTGCCATTAATATAAAATCACCTCATTATAGAAGTTTTACAGAAATCATCATATAATTATTTT
The DNA here is from genome assembly GCA_963277665.1 of Viscum album. Lineage (NCBI taxonomy): Eukaryota > Viridiplantae > Streptophyta > Magnoliopsida > Santalales > Viscaceae > Viscum > Viscum album. Next base: position 508,968,849 of record OY728146.1, read on the forward strand.
TATATGATATTTTAAGAGTATTATTAATAATCATAACTTTATAAGGACATTGTACATATATTGTATACTTGAATTTTTTTACTGAAATTCCCTTGAAAATGAAGGGATTGGGATTAAAATGAGTGACTAGGTGATAATCCTATTTTAGAAGGTTCTATTTTGTGTAAAATAGACTTATTTCCATGAGTAATTTAAAATTTACATGTATTTTTCAATGGTTGGATGTGGTACCCTTTTATAATAGAAGAAATGAGTGATTTTAGAAACACTTATCTTTTTTCGATAATGAATGACACTATTTAAGGTTCAATGGATCAAATTTGGAAAAAATTAGAATGCAAGACAAGAAAAATTCTATAATAATCCAAACCAAATATTTTAAAATATTTTTTTCACATGTTATATCAATTTCCCATTAGTAAAACATTTTATAATTTTTACTTGTCACCGGGGTAACTATTTTTTGACATTAGAAATTAATCTTGATAACTAAAATTAAAGTAAAACTTATTAAATAATATTGAAATTATGAATTTAAATTTTAAAATAATTTTATGATATGAAATTTCTAAATCCGTGAAAATAAAATTTTAAAATAGACATACTTAACATCATTAAATAAATTTCCAAAAAAAATAACATTTTTAAAATTTATAATTAAATATAAGATAAAATTATAATTATAAATGATTTTAATGACATAAATTAACTTATTAAAAACAAAAATAAATTCATAATAATATAATGAAATTATAAAACTTAATGTCACCATGAAAATAATTCATTCAATGAGAATACGAAATTGTTTTTTATTAAACTATAATTTTTATTTAGTTCTTCAAATATTGGACATCGTATTTATAAGCTCAAAGAATATATTAAAATGAATAATGATACTTTTTAAATACAAATTTTATTATTTTAAAGGTTTTTAAACTTCTCGAAAACACTTTTATAGCGATAAAATACATAAAATATAATTTTTACAAATACTATATTTTTTTATTAGAAATAAATCATTTTAGGAAAATATTCAAAAATTCATACAAAGTAAACATTTGTGAGAGTAGTTAATAAATTAATTTTATTCTATAAAAGTATAATTATTTGAAAATTTGAAATTTCTTTTTAAATTTTGTATAATAAAAAAATTATACTTTTTATAAACTTTTTCAATATTAACTCTTATATATTATTTATGCAATAAAGGTAATAGATATCAATGGAATAAAAAACCATTTTTTATTAAAAATTTATTAATAATATCTTCTAAATATGTTTTTTATAAATTAGGTAGAGTCTCTCACTTTTGTTATAGAACATCATATCTAATTTAAATTATCCAAATTCGTGGGTCATTCCATTCTACCATTTAAAATAACCTTATCCTTAAAAATTAAATTATCATTTATATATAGGAAATGATGATAGTGGAAAAAATATTTTCATTCCTCAATATATTATATATTTTGATATGTGATACTCAATATAATAGGGAATACTAGAAAACACATATTTTTCCCTACGCATTTTAAAGAAAGGATTCTCATAACTTTTTTTAATACCCATGTGAATGATTTGGTTTTCTTCCTAGATAATTCAAAGTTTTCCATTCACTTATTGATGGTCACAATTGATTTAGAATGTTTTTTTCTAATATAGAAAATATTTTATTTTCAAAGTGAATATATCTAGTGTATTTTAAAAATATAATTGGTTTTTTAGATGAGGATATTAATATTTATTAAATTATTATATCCACAATCAAAATAATCACACCATAAAATTATTTAAATAAATTAAATCATAGTAGGTAGTGAATTGATGTTCCTAGAAAAAAACCTAGATAAAAAAGGGGTTAGAGACAAGAATAAATTATCTAACTCAGGGTAGAGGTATGTGGAACATAATTACCACTATCCTTTTTATCGATAGTCATTGAATATTATTTTCATTGATACCATGATATATGTGTAAATCGGTAGTGATTTTCATTTTAATCCCCTATATTTGTTCACTAGTTCACATAGTACCCAAATTAAACATATATAGGAAAATAAAAATCTAGTGGATAATTTGGAGGAGTATTATTTTTCTCTATCATATTAATTAAAAAATTTCTATTCTTTATGTAGCTTGTTGTTCGATATCCTTATTTACCATCGATAAAAAATATCCCAGTTAATTTGAGACATACCCTTGGGTGCTTATTCAATCATTTTTGACATAAATGAAATTGAACACTTTTAACTTAAACATCATCATCAATTGATATTTCATAAGTCTCCATCATTATCTTCATTTTTTATGTTTGTTTCTTTGAATATGTTCACGTTTTTAATCAGATTCCATGATATAGGGATTGGAATAATCACAAGATCTCTCATTCCATATATCATTTTATGGGGGTTTTAATGAGGGAATATTTGCATTAACCCTCATATCCATGGTTCCTTCTTGTTCCATACATTACAAAAAATCCAAAGGGTTGTCATACGTGACAAAAATTTTGAAGTATGGGGATATTATAATAATTATAAAAAAGTAATTAAACCATAATAACCCTTGTTATTTTTCATTTTACATATTGTTTCATTATTCTGTTAGTTCAACCTATATAAATATTAGTTTAACACATTTTAATGACCCTGTCCATAGTAACTCAGCGCCAACTTCTACATTATTAAATTGAAATATATAAAAGGGGTCATGTAACATTCCACCCCACATCCATTCACTTGGTAATAGTAAGTGGTGTTACTAGGACTTAGGTGAAATCCCTAATACATAAAAGGATTTCAATAAATTACAAGTGTCCCAAGAACATTTGGGGGATGATTTTCCCTTAAAAAACAATCAAACCATAAAAAAACCATCCAAAAAATTTTTATATGATGTATGATAAAAATACCATTCAAATCACAACAAAACAAACAAATATATCAATGCAGAAGAGGAAACCAAAAGACATAATCAAGAGGGACAACAGGCCACAAAACTACAAACTCTAAAGGGACATCAAACTTCAACACCCAACTCACAACAAGCTGAAAATCCATATGCCAAGACCACAATATCAAAAAGCTACACTAAAGAACCGGGATACCTTGGATTTACCTATGTCTTAAAATATGACATATGTAAATGAAGAAAAATTCATAAGAAGGTGGTGAGATTAATATCAGTAGGATTTTATCAATGATTTTTCAACACAGACCTCTATTAAAAAAATTATTATTACATTTAATAAATAAATTTTAATCACTAAAACGTTTCATAACAAGGCTATAACAATATTCAATGTAAATTAATAAATGATTCATAAAAACTCTCTATAATAATTTGGAAAACCAATAACTATGCCCCCCCACATACCATTCATTCCCTAGTTAATGTTCTATACTCACGATCAGTCTCCATTCGATCTACCAAGTCATCACATGGTAACAAATACTAGTTGACCCAATGGACCACACCACTTCCATAGGGTCATGTATAATAAAAATTAACTCACACCAACTATTTATTTCATATCCATAAAAAATGATTCCAAAAACGTTTCATTATTAATACCATTACCAAAAAAATTCCATGCATGAAAAAAACCATATTTTTAAAATCCATATTTTTAAATCAAAAACCAACAATTTTTTTGGGAATCCATCCAATTTTTACCCAATTAACAAAACAAAATACAATCAGGATTTTCAAAAATAACCATAGAAGTATATTACCACAATTCTTGTAAAGAATTTAAACTCAAACTTATAATTCATGTTATAAATAATGTGGATTCCAGAGATAAGCCACCAATCTCTTAAAAGTTGGTGAAAATAAAGAACACAACTACCAAACCTAAATATACGATCACCACTCACATTCCCTTAACTGTATCCAATAATATTTCATCATAAAACATTCATAACATGGAGATCTATCAATATAAGAGACTAGATCTATTGTTTAGAGAGAGAAGAATATCATATCTAAGAAGAATAATGAATAATAGGAACTTATAAATGAATATGGTCCTATAAAACACATTGATTTGACAAAGCATTTATCTCATATGAGAGGGGAGCATCTCTCATGCCTTGGGATAAAATGGAATCAAAATTATGGGAGGATTAATGAAAAACTGAGTGCTTAAGGATATAACACAGATTAAATAAAATATTTTAGTTGGGAAACCTGCACATCACATGGTTAAGTAGCAGGATTTGAAAAACCATGTGCCAACTATGCAGTGACATTGTCTTAAGGCCATACCTTACACTTCTGGCTTGTAGAGCTAGAAAAATCATAAACCATCTATGAATTTACCTATATTTGAATAATCATTGTATCATTTGGGAATTCTCATAGTTTTACCAAACCATTCCCTAACTGTATACCTTCTTAGTGTGCACCATTTTACGTTGAAGGGTTTCCTGGAGATATTGAATGGTTTCTACTAACTGTGATCAAAATGTGCACCTACAAAAATGACATAAAAATATTCCAAAACCATTAGAAAACTCAAACAATTTAATCTAAACATTATATAGACACAATATAAATTAATAAAGGGTCACATACCTAACACCCAGTGTGGTATATTCTTTCCACTATTGTTTTTTTCATATTGGGGAATTATAAAACCCTTTCTTTCTAGAATGATTCTGGGCCATTGCTCCACCATTTCCTTCTCTTTCTCTCACTTTTATTCCTAAATCCACCCTTTTTTCCATGAAAACCACTCCTAAAAATTGATTTTCTGATGAAATATATTAACTTTTCAGTCCAAAATCTATACTAGGACATGAATCAATTAGAATCCATCTCTAGGTCAATGTGATCCCATCAAATTTCATATTCAAGATCATGAAGATACTTCTTAAACTAAGATACATGAAACACATTATGCACTGAACTAAACCATGGTGAGAAATACAACTGATATTCCACCTCACTAACATGTTTGTGTTTCTTCAAAGTGCATATGAATAAAAGATATAACATTTCTATCTTACCAAAACAACAATTCCAAAGACTTAGATAAATTATAATGAACACATGATCACTCACCTTAAACAACATCAGTCATCGATGATGACCTAGATAAAATTTATGAAGAATCCGAGGCATATTCATTCTCTTTATGATTAGATGAATCTTTTATATTGTTTCATACACAAGGATTGGTCCAATTAGTGAATTTTGACATGTTTCCCCCTAATAAAGTGGATAATGATAAGGAAATCTATACAATGATTCAAAAGGATCCTTAAGTATTACACCTGATAGCTATTATTGTTGGAGAAATCCACTAAAGGTATACGATCCACCCATCATTCACCCAATCCATTACACAATCCCTAATCATATCAAAAAATGATTGGTTTTTTTGTTCAGAATACATATCCTTTTAGACATGATAAGGTATAATCATGGTCAAATGTGTTCCGAGGGCTTATTGAAGGGTTTTAAAATATGTGAAAACCCTAGGGTATTAGTTTGATTCAATTGAGACTTGAATTATTTTTATCTTTACAAATATTAAAATATTTATTTTTTATATATCTTCTACTGAATTAGATTCATGATAAAAATGAAATTATCCAAATTCATTAGTCAATGCACAATCACCCATATTGAATTGTGATTCCTAAAAATACTGGTTATAACTATTATAAAATTGATTTCTATCTAAAAAATGACCGATGCTTAACATACATAGATATTACATTATTTTAGATGAATATCCCACATATTAGAAAATTTCATCCCTGAGGATCATAATAGTTTAGTGTATTTGGAAACATAAAACACAATTGTAGACGCCGGAAAAGTCCGTTGTTCCCAAACGAAGCTCCGGATGCGTAAAGCGAGGTCATAATTGGAGTCGGAAGTATGTTTCGGAGGGCCCGGAGGCCTTGCGCGGAATTTCAGAGGCCCGCGCGCAAAGGTGATGAGTCGCGCGCAAAACCACCGGGATGCGCGCAATGCGCTGGGCCGGCGCGCATTTTTGCGCGCCGCTGGCCCGCGCGACTCCCTTGCACGCCGTGCCCGATTCCGCGCCCGCGAGGAGAATTTCGCGCTCGCACCCTGGATTCCGCGCCCGGGGTTGCCTATAAATACAAGGCGACCCCCAACGTTTTAAAGGTTGCTGGAAGTCGAAAGGTCTCTCGTGCGCGCAATTCAACCCCTTCCGCGCGCAATGCCGAACTCCAGGTAACCTCATTTCTTTCGCGCAAGAAAGCCTCGGGGTCCGCCTTCGCGCGCAATCCCCCCTGGCTCCTTTCCTTTAAATAAACACTCACCCTAAGGCCTTCGCGTGCAAAAGAAGCCTCTTGCGCGCAATTTCCCCCGGGGTGCGCGCAATCCGCCCCGATTGCGCGCACCCCCTTCTTTCAAGTGGCTATCCATTAAAGGATGAGCTGTTGCCCCCGCGCGCTATCCGAAGCCCGGTGCGCGCAATCTCCATCATCCGCGCGCAAGGCGCTGGCCCAATTGCGCGCCAGCCCGCCCAATTGCGCGCCGGCCCGCAGTATTGCGCGCCAAGCTTCCCTTTTGCGCGCAATCTGCCAGGGTCGCCCCCGTTGACCCCCTGAGGATACCCGCCTGCGTGGCGCCCGACGATCCTCATTCCGGGTACCCGCACCGTGCGTTGTCTTCCCGTGCGGCCCTCCAGGCTCGCACGAAGTGACACGGACCCATCGGCGGCAAATCATTCGTCCCGCACGACGTTAAACTGCATACGTCCGAGCTACAAGACGCTAAACTGTACAGCATTCGTCCTGCACGACGTTAAACTGCAATCGTCCAAGCTACAAGACGTTAAACTGTACAGCATTCGTCCTGCATGACGTTAAACTGCACATTCGTCCTGCATGACGTTAACCTGCACCACGTCCGCGCTGCAAGACGTTAAGCTGCCAAGCATCTTCGTCCTCAACACACGACGTTAAACTGTACTTCGTCCGGTAAGATGTTAAACCGTCCGCTTCGTCCTCAACACACGACGTTAAACTGTACTTCGTCCGGTAAGACGTTAAACCGTCCGCTTCGTCCTCAACACACGACGTTAAACTGTACTTGGTCCGGTAAGACGTTAAACCGTCTGCTTCGTCCTCAACACACGACGTTAAACTGTACTTCGTCTGGCAAGACGTTAAACCGTCCGCTTCACCCGATCCCGTGCCTCGCACGCAGGGTCCCCCTCCCGGTTTGGATGTGGCCCCCACCCGCTCGTCTCTGCAGGGATGTCGGGATTGGAGTGGCCTTCGCCCCCGGGGGTAGAGTGTTACCGAATGAACTACGTATACTTTGATCCCTGTCTCCTAAACAGGGTACGTAGGAAGCCTCCCTGAGGTTCAAGCTCACCACCTGGTCGTCCCGGTCGTCTTCACGTCGGTTCGTCCATCAGTGGACCCCTCCTGGGTTCACGCTTGCGTCGATTCACCTATGAATCCGCCCCTGTGGGAGACTGCACGCGTGTATCTCCATCGTGCTTCCCCACTGCCCCTTTTTCTATTTTCGTCCAGCATGACGTGAAACTGTGATCCACCCGGCCGTTCCATCCCCCTCTGTGCGAGGTGGTTCGGTTCAATCATCCGCCCGGCAGCCTCGATCCCCTTGTGAGTCGGCTCGCCAACGTCCAGCATGACGTTAAACTGTATATTCGAACTACGCTGACTTTGATCCGCGCTAACGCGCGGTACGTAGGAAGCCTCTATGAGGTCCAAGCTCTTCACTCCATCATCCACCCTGACCCTTACCCGGGCCGCCACATCCCGGTGGGGTCATGCCACTTCAATCCACTCCACTTGACCCGGGAAGCCGCCCATGTGCTGGCCCCAGCATTAGAGGTCCCCCACAAGGGGTTCTGTCATCTGATCCACTCTTCGTGTCGATCAGTCCGATGCCGTCCCCGCTGGACGTTAAACTCGCGGCATACCCCGTGTTAAACATGGGAAGCTGAGGAAAACCTCAGGTGACGCAGTTCCTCGCACCCAGTGCGGGATGCCTCAGGCCATCATGCCTTCGAGAAGCCCTATTAGGGACGGAAGACAGATATGCAGAGCCGCAGTGTAAAGACACGCCCCCAACACCCAGAGCCACCCGGTCTCCTCACCGCAGGTTGCTGCCCCGACCAGACTCCTTGGAGCGTCCAGGCGGAAGCGGCGTAATTAACCGGTGTCCATGAAGATATGGCGCCGGGAACGAGATTCACGAGCATGTCTTAAATCTATGAGGGAGACCCGGATTAGGCGACGAGTTCTGAGGAGACGTCCAAGGAAGGAGGAGCCGACATCCCATCATCCCAGTTTCGATCAAGGAGCAGACGCCCCTGAACAAGGGACGGATGCCGCCCGCCTTTGGAAAGCGGGACTGCGGGACCACAAGCCGCGCTCCCATCCCCTCGGGTCGACGGGCGTACGCGCGAACGCGTCCTGGCGGAACAGCGTCGGGACAGAAGCCCGACGCACATCCGCACCGAAACAGAAAAATGGTGAACCCGACGTGAATGAGGGCGTAGCCCCGCCTTCTCTTCGATATGAAGACCGATGGCTTTCAGAGGTGTTAGAAGACCGGCATGTTGCCCGGCCGAGCATTCAGTTTTACCCGCCAGGGGCTGGGGAAGTAAAATCGGGCACTCCGTCTCGTGACGTCGATGGCCTGGGTCCCCCCCACGGAAGGCGTCGTGGCACTAAAGGTTGGTTGTCGATTCCTTTTCCTGTCAGTGTTAATGGGTTTTCCCCCTGCTTTCAGGAATCAAGTCGCCCAACCCAGTGCCCGATCGCCGCCCGCCCACTGGCGCAGGGGTAGGGGAAACACCGACGCGGCTACTCCGCGCGGTCCCGCCCGTTCCACAGCCGTCCCAGCAGCCGCAGCTGCGGGGCGACCACGCCCTCTCTCCCCCTCAGAGGTCATCCAGAGAAGGGTGATCAACAACTTGGTGCGGAGATATGAGGAAGAGGGAGTCATCCCCACCAGGGACATGGCTCGCCTAGACCTCGAGGAAGCTGCACCTCGCCACCAACGCCGCCCCCGAGGGCCGCGCAGGGAGGCACTGCTGCCTACCTCGACGTCCAACCGCTTCGGGAGCTTATCCCCGGAGCGCTCCGACAGTTCCTTCCCCTATGCGGATGAGGTGGAAGATGTCCGGGACCACCCTATCCGAGATTCGTTCCAGGGATCCGTGATAAGGGCTCCTGTCAGGCCACGGCGACACCGCCGCCAGGCCTCTCAAGTCGAAGAACGGACTCTCCACCTGCCCGCGCCGCTCATCCCGACTCATTTGTCCCGATGCCAACGTCGGGCACGAGCGGAAGAGGATGCCCACCTTGGGGCCCTAGCAACAGCGACCGCATTGGCCCAAGCCACCGTTGGCTCCAGTCGCCAGGCCCCTGCGCATCCTGAGCAGGGGAACTTCTATGCCCGACCTGGATCGAGGCCCCGACCGCCCCAAAGGCACGTTGGGTCGACTCTCCCGGTTGCTGGTACAGACGATGGCCACCGCGGACCACCTCGCGGTAGCGCTATTCGCCAACAGGGGCTACTCCGTGTGGCCGATCCAGGAGGCATGGGTCATCCCACCTTCCGATCCCGGCCCGGAGGCCTGCCCGGAATCATCTCTCCCCGCGTCCCCTTTGATATCTGTCCCGGTGCCCCTCGCACCTTGGTTTCTAGTCCTCTTGGCCCCAGTACCAGTGCGGCCGGAGGACGCCAGGACAGAGATCAGCCCTGCCCCGAAGAACCACCCAGGGGCAGGAGGGCGAGGCGTCGACGCAGAGGGAAGAATGTTACGGAATTCCGGACAGAGATCCGACCTGTTCGCTTCTCTGATTCAGAGGCGGAGTATGATTCGGCGATAGAGCCCTTCCCCCAATCCCGCCAGTCAAGGGCAGGGGTGGGAATGCGGCACGTCAGCCTCGTACTCCCCGAGAGCGAGATCGATGTGATCCCTGCTTCTCTCCGAAGGTATATCCGGAGTAACGAGGGCCTGGTAGACCCCCAAGGATCAAGCTTGCGGCTGGTACCGGCCCCTCCGGAAGTGCCTTCCGCCCCGATCGGAGAAGCGGGAGACTTTATCTGGGGACCGACGGTCGAACCTCGATCTAGTGCACCCTCGGCGAGCACCGATGCTACGGCAGGATGTTCGCTCGCTGGCCCGTCCTATCGTGATGTGGTAGCTGGGGCACCGCCACCCTCAGGGGGCGGCCCGGGATATGGAGGCCAATCGGCCTGCTCGCCGTATTCACCGCCGGCCAGCCCGTCGGCCCGACGGCCCGCCTCGGCACCACTGCCGGTTCCCCGTCCGTTCCCAGCCATTGAAGAGGACCAAGGAGATCTAGGTCCCGAGTTTGATTCATGGAGCTTCTGGACCGTCCTTGCAGAGGTCCACTTCCCTGAGAAGTTTTGGCCAGTTGCAGGACCGGGCTTTGATGCACCCGAATCACTCACCCCGGATGAGTTCGAATGCTTCCGCCGAACTCTCCGGGAGACTCACTCCTGTCTTCACTGCCTACAAATGCCATACCCCGGGAGTCAACTACACCTGGAGGATATTGGTGAGCAGTGCCGTCAAATTGACCTGGCCACGCTCCCCGCGGTTCGGCACCCCGGGTCATTTGGGCACCATGAGGCCCTCCAACAACAATGCGTTGAGTGTTTTCAAGTACTCCGCAAGGTTATCGAGGAAGCCACTCCCCACGTGTATATCCGTGGATGGGGGCAGTACGCTGCCCTACGCTTCAGTGCGATTCGCCGATAGCCCGATTCACTGGGTGGCCTTGAGGGTATATCCCCAGGGACGGAAACAGTCAATATGGCTGACCTGTCGGGAGAGGGGAACGACTTGGAACTTCTCGACGGGGGCTCCCCCCCGAAGACAAGCCGTCGTTAGATCCATCGGTTAGAGTTACTCGTCATCAGAGGAACCTCCTGGGACTCCCCGCACCCACTGAAGCACTGACGTTGAGCCGAAACGTCAGCAAAGGTAAAGAGCACAGCGAGGCTGTAAAGCCCGCCGACCCATCTGCCTCCATGCGGAGGGCAGAGGAGGATCCCGAGAAGGCTACGCTACGTCAACAGCTCGCCGAGCAGAAGAAGCTGGTTGACCAGCTCCTCGCCGAGCGCGCTGCAGAGCAGCGGCCTGACTACGGTGATCCTAGGTCAGGACAGCAGGGACCGGAACAACCGCTCCTCGACGAGACCCTCCCGGGCAACCGTGATTACGCCGTGTTCGCCGACAGGAGAGAGGCCATTGCCTATGGCAAGAGGGCACGGTTTGTTTCGCCACACCCTCCCGAGCGGCATGACTACCTGAGAGACCCCGCTCGGATTCCTCCCGCTGCCCCAAGGGCCGCTCCGCCCGCCATCCCACGAGCTGCCGAGTTCGACGACCCGGTCGACGACCCGATTGAAGGGCCGTGCAATGCGCTCGTGGTTAGAGATCCTCGCCAGGACTGGAACCCATGTCCGGAAAATCCGATGGCGGCACTCATCGCCCGCTTGGAAGCCTTGGAGACTCGGTAAGTGGTGATCCCACCGGACGGCAAGCCATACCCAGCATGGGTGGATGACATGCCGGCGCCTCCGGGATTCGGGAATCCCACTTTCGCCCACTTCAACGGGACCGGAGATCCGCCACAGCATTTGGCCCATTTCAACTCGAGGTGCGGGCCTATGTTGGGGACTCCGGCGCAGCAGGAGGCCGCTAAGCTTCGCTGCTTTGTTCAGACACTGGAAGGGCCAGCATTTGTCTGGTACAGCCAGCTTCCCATCGGGTCGATAACTAGCTGGGAGGACCTTCGTAGACAGTTCCTCTACCAGTTCAGTTCCACGACCCGGAAGACGAGTATCGCAGACCTCTTCAAGTGCAAGCAGAGGCCTGATGAGCGAGTCGCGGACTTCGTCGCCCGATGGAAGAGTCTCACGTATTCCCTTGACATGCCATTGACTCAGGAGCAGTTGCTGACAATGTGCGTCGGAAACGTCAAGACCGAGCTGGTCCCTTCCTTGATCACTCAGAATTACCCCGGAGGGTTCCGGGACTTCTCAGACAAAGCTCAACGTCTTGAGGAAGCCCTGCAACAGGCTAGTTAGGCGCGCCCGCTGCCTCCTATGATTCCTGCAAAGAGAGTCAGCAGGGCTGAGCCCGCTGCTGTTGCCCAGATAGAGGCCCCAGGCCGTTGGAGCTGCTGCCGGCGAGGCCAGCTCCACAGCCTCACAGGAATCCGCCTCCACGGGCTCAGTTCCCGGCCCAGCAGCGGCAGCCCCAGAACCGGCCGGCCCCTCCGCGTAATGTACCGCCACAACCCAGGCGAGATAATCAGGGTCCACCTCCTCGGCAGGCCCCTCCGGCCCCTCGTCAAGACCACGCTCCCAGGGGCCCGCGATACCTGACTTACTCATTTCACGAGGATCAGGTCCCCGGTTATTTCCGGAGCGCCCTGGAGCAGAGGATTGTGCGACTGCCTGAGTGCTGGAGGCCAGAGGAGGCACATCTCACGGATAACCCCCGCTACTGCCCTTACCATCGAGCCCTGGGGCACACCATCCAGCGGTGCTATGCGTTTAAGGACTGGCTCCAAGACCAGATTAACAACAATGTAATCAGGTTGGGCCCAGCTCCAGCACATGTGGCGGGCGTGTTCGTGGGATCAGATGACGATAGTGGCAACGAGGACGAATGGAAGCTGGTCTCCGACCGCGGATCCCAGAAGTATAATAACTGGATGGCCCACAAGACGATCATTCGCGCCCATGGAATCATCCGTGCGCGCTTGAATCAGCCTGAGCCCCCAGAATCTGCGGGTGCTGCTTCGGCGTCGTCATCCCAGCCTGCCTCTTCCGAGAAGAGCAAACGACGGCGGCGCAAGAAGGAAGAGCGCACCCCGCCAGTTCCGCCTCTATCCCGCACTCTCGGAGATTTCATGCCCCCGGAGATGGGGATCCCTCCTCGGATCCGCCCGGTGATGGATGATTCGTCCGACGAAAGTGTTGGGTACGCTTCGGTTAATACCGTCGAGCTGGTAAATCCCTTTTCGGTTCCCGACGTTGAAGAACACCAGGTGGACCTCCCTAGTGTCCCCGGTCGTCGCCACCGTCGGAAGAACCGCAGCAGCAGGAGTCGCCGGGGCACAGCTGTTGGTACCTCCAGCCAGGCCGTGCACGCCACTGAGACTAGGCAGCAGGCTCAGAACCGAGCTCAGCGTGCGCAGCCCCCCCATCCGGGGATGACGGATTCGCCTCCGCCACTGTTTGTGGTGTGGGACCAGGCAGAACCGCCTCAGCCGCGTCGCGACCAGCTTCGCCCTGCCACGAGTCCATCCCGGCCTCCTGACCCCAGTACGGTGACCATTTCCCGGACTGCAACCAGTGAACAGCGAGATGCGCCAAGTACCAGTCGGCCGCCGGTCCGACCGGCAAGGCCCGTCATGCCGCCAACCGCAGAGCAACCTCCTGCAACCAGGGGCTCGCACTTGGCCAAAAAGTATGATGTCCTGAATCACTTGGCCGACATCCCAGCAAGGCTCTCCATCCTTGAGGCTCTGCGCATGTCATCTGAGATGCGCGAGGCACTCGCTGAAGCCCTGAGGAGCCCCCTCCAGTTTGAGACAGAGGTTGCGGCCGCAGAGGCCTTTCACGCCAAAACGATTGAGGACGCCGAATGTCAGGCAGTTATCTCGTTCTCTGGTAAGGATGAAGACCCTCCTATACAGGGACACATTCGTCCGCTGTATGTTACTGGCCAGTTCAACGGCCTTGAAGTCCGGTGCTGCCTTGTCGACACGGGATCCGGGATCAACCTGATTCCGACTCGGACGCTCCGGAGATTGGGGTTGTCTGAGGATGACTTGATCCCCTCCAACCTCAGGATCCAGGGGTATGACCGCACCGAGCAAACCCCGGTCAGCAAGATACGTTTGAAGACCCAGTTCGGTGACTTGGTTGCCAACACCGAATTCATGGTAGTCTCTCAGGACACTGCGTATAACGCATTGATGGGCAGGCCATGGATCCACCTTCATGCGGCGGTTCCCTCATCATACCACCAATGCCTCAAATACTCCCTTAATGGTCGAGTAGGCGTGCTTCAGAGAGATGCCTCTCCTTTTGCCTCATGTGAAGCCCGTTATCTGGATGTGGACTATTACAAGAGCAAGGATAAGCAGATCCTGGCAGGTGAGGTTGAGCCTGTCGCTGTTGCAAGTGATCCATGGGCCAGTTTGGATGACGCTTACGTCCTCCCGATTCAACGGTTGGACGTAGCCATGGTCTCGACGGCCTGTGAGTCTCCTGATGAGATGACCGCGACCGCCCGTGCCAGCACCAGCGGCCCAGCAGGATCTGGTGGCCCCAATGAAATTTCCAACGCAGTCTCTCCCGTGGACGATCCCTCCCCGAGTGGAGAGGACGTGGAAGATGCACCCCCAGCCTTTGAGGAGGGCGTCCCCGCCACGGTCGATGAGTTAGTACAGGTGAACCTTGGAACCGAGGCAGATCCAATACCCACATTGGTCAGTGCCGCCATGCCCTCTGAGGAGCGGCGGCAGTACGTGGACTTTCTCAGGCAGCACCGTTATGTGTTCGCTTGGGGCTATGACGAGATGCCGGGGCTAGATCCTCAGGTAGTCGTCCACCGCCTTGGTCTCCCGGCGAACCATCGCGGGTTCAAGCAGCCTCCCAGGAAGATGCACCCGTCCCACGGTGCCATGGTTGAGGCCGAAGTTGGCAAGCTTATCAAAGCCAACTTCGTGAGGGAGGTCCAGTACCCCAAATGGCTGGCCAACATTGTGCCGGTCAGGAAGAAGAACGGGCAGATCAGAGTCTGTATCGACTTCCGCGATCTCAACCGCCACTGTCCGAAGGATGATTTTCCCCTTCCAGTGACAGAGCTGTTGATTGACGCCACGGCAGGGTTCCAAGCCCTCTCCTTCATGGACGGATACTCCGGATACAACCAAATCCGGATGGCCCCCGAGGATGAGGAGTTCACTGCCTTCAGGGCCCCCCAAGGTACCTTTTGTTACCGGGTCATGCCCTTCGGCCTGAAGAACGCAGGTGCCACCTACCAACGGGCGATGCACCACATATTCAAGCCAATCCTCGGCACACTGGTGGAATGCTACGTCGACGACTTGGTGGTCAAATCGCGCCAGCGTCAGGACCATCTCAAAGATCTTGAGAAAGTGTTCGGCTTCCTCCGGTCTCGCTGCCTGAAGATGAACCCGTTGAAGTGTGCCTTCGGGGTCACCTCCGGAAAGTTCCTTGGATTTGTGGTAAGATACCGGGGTATTGAGATCGACCCAGAGAAGATCAGGGCGATTAGCCAGATGCCTCCCCCAGGTAACATCCGGGAACTGCAAGGGTTCCAAAACCACTTAGCCTATATACGCCGATTCATCGCGAATCTGGCCGGCAAGTGTAAGCCCTTTTCTCGGCTCATGAAGAAGGGTGTCACCTATGTATGGGATAAAGAGTGTCAGACCGCTTTTGAGGAAATCAAGCAGTACCTGCTTCAACCTCCGGTTCTGATGCCGCCTGTATCCGGGAAGCCGCTGGTCCTCTATGTGACCGCCCTGGAATGGTCCCTTGGTGCCCTTCTAGCCCAGAAGAACAACGAGGGAACAGAGAATAGCCTCTATTACCTCAGTTGCATGCTCCTCGACGCGGAAGTTAGGTATTCCCCCATCGAGAAGAGCTGCCTGGCGCTCGTATTTGCCGTACAGAAATTACGACACTACTTGCAGCACCATGAGGTAGAGTTGGTTTCTCGAGTAGACCCGTTGAAATATATCCTGAGCCGGCCTATGTTGACTGGCCGTTTAGTGCGGTGGGCTGTGATTCTCCAGCAGTTCGACATCAGGTACGTGTCTCAGAAGGCCATCAAAGGGCAGGCATTGGCAGACTTTCTGGCAGCTCACCCGACCTCCGCGGATCAGCCGCTGGATCTAGGCTTTCCTGATGAGACCATTCTCTCGGTCGATCATGCCGATCCATGCTGGCAGATGCACTTTGACGGTGCCTCCCGGAGCCCCACCGGTAGAAGACTCGATAATCCTAAGCTCAACAGAGTGGGCTTGGGTATCGTCTTAATTACCCCGGAGCGAGCCGTGCTGCCATACTCTTTCCTGTTGTCAGAGGGCTGTACCAACAATGAGGCGGAATACCATGCCCTCATCACCGGCCTCGAGTTGGCTCTCGAGATCGACGTGCCCCATCTGTGCGTGAAAGGGGACTCCGAGCTGGTCGTTAAGCAGATCAATGGCGACTATGTTGTCAGGAAGCCGGAACTTGTGCCATTGCTGGAGTGCACCCTCCTTCTGATGGCCCAGTTCCCTTCTCGGCCAGAAATTGTCCATATTCCCCGGTCGCAAAACGGTCGAGCAGATGCTTTGGCCAGCCTTGCTGCGTCACTTGCAGAGCCTGAACAGGATAACCTGGTCATCCGCGTGACGCACCGCAGGCTCATCGCTCCCGTTATCCCAGGGGAAGATCGCGGCCCATTGGTAAGTAATCTCACCGTGGTTTCCCCTGTGCCTGGAGCCCCGAGTACCCCAGATATGGCAGTCGAATCAGCCCATGATTGGAGGATGCCTTTGGTTGAGTACCTCCAATATGGCATTCTTCTGTCAGATCGGGCCGAGCGCGAGCGAGTTCGACGCCGCGCATCGCAGTTTGTCCTCCAGAGTAGCCCCAGCCTGGAGCAGATCCTCTATAAACGCGGATTTGATGGTGTTCTCCTCCGTTGCCTTCAGGGAGTCGAGATCCCACGAGTCATGCAAGAGGTTCATGCTGGTTCGTGTGGCGCCCACCAGACTGAGCCGAAGCTGTCCCACCAAATTCGGAGGTTGGGATACTTCTGGCCCTCCATGATCCATGACTGCATCGAGCATGCCAGGAGGTGCCATGCGTGCCAGGTTCATGAGAACTTTGTGCATCGGCCGCCGGAGCCTCCCCATACCACCAGGTATTCTTGGCCCTTTGCAGTCTGGGGGATGGACGTTGTAGGACCTTACCTGTCGGCGACAGCTCGCCAGTGCCGGTTCATTCTGACCGCCAAAGACTTCTTCTCCAAATGGGCAGAGGCGATTCCGCTCAGAGAAGTCAAATCCTGTTCTATCACTGACTTCGTGACCTCCAACATCATTTATCGATTTGGAGTGCCTCACGCTATCCTCACGGATAACGAAACCAATTTCCGAGCAGCCGAGTTGAAGAAGTTGTACGCCAAGTATAACATTCGCTCGAACCATACATCTCGCTATCATGCGCAGGCGAATGGACAGATCGAGGCGTTTAACAAGACCCTCTCTAACATTCTGCAAAAGATGGTTGGTCAGAACAAGAAGAGTTGGCCGGACAAGCTCCCCAACGCCCTCTGGGCTTATCGGACGACGACTCGCAATTCCACCCAGATGACCCCTTATTCCCTGGTGTATGGAGCCGAGGCCGTCCTGCCCATCGAGATCCAGTTACCGTCCTTGCGCACTGCGGTCTACGACCAGCAAGCGCCGGACAGAGCTGCTGAAGCCCGTCTAGTCGAGTTGGAAGCACTGGACGAGAATAGACTTCGCGCTTTGCACAACTTGGAGAGGCATCAGAACAGGATGGCTCAAGATTTCAATAAGAAGGTTCGCCTCCGCTCCTTCCTGCAGGGTGACCTAGTGCTAGTCCTGAGAGCGCCAATGATCCCCGGCAGGAAGCCGCCCAAGTTGGAGCCCAAGTGGGAGGGACCTTTTGTTGTCCACAGGGTCTATCCCAATGGCGCGTACTCCCTAGCGACTATGGATGGTGAGCGTGTCACTCCTCCCACCAACGCTAGGTTCCTCAAGCAGTATTTTGCCTGAGTGCTCTACGTCCAACATGACGTTAAACTGTACCACGTCCAACATGACGTTAAACTGTATCTCGTCCAAGCTACAAGACGTTAAACTGTTCAGCATACGTCCAACATGACGTTAAACTGTACCACGTCCAGCATGACGTTAAACTGTATCGTCCAAGCTACAGGACGTGAAACTGTTCAGCATACGTCCAACATGACGTTAAACTGTACATCGTCCAAGCTACAAGACGTTAAACTGTTTAGCATTCGTCCAAGCTGCACGACGTTAAACTGCCTAGCGTATCGTCCAAGCTACAAGACGTTAAACTGTTCAGCATTCGTCCAACATGACGTTAAACTGTACCACGTCCGCGCTGCAAGACGTTAAACTGCCAAGCATCATCGTCCTGCATGACGTTAAACTGCACTTCAAGAACTACGTGTGGCTTGATTCCCATCCTTATGGGATACGTAGGAACGCTCGGATGTTTGAAACTTCGGGTCCAGCCCCCACCTCTTGAAGATTCCCCCTTCTCTTGGGAATCCGCCGCCTACGGGTCACCCTCAAGGCATGTCCCTCGACCCCTTGCAGTGGTCCACCGGTGTCAAGGGTACTCTGGTTTATTGCCAGGAGCGTCAGGTTCTGCTTGGTCGGGTTCCTTCCACTTTTCAGGCTTCATGCTCCATTTCATTCGGACCAATCACCTACGCCCTGGGTGGGATCCCCGTGAGCGGTTCGGATACAATGCCCCAGTGCTCTCCCACCGACTCGGGCTGGTGCCCCCAAGGGCTTTGGGCAGCAAGTCGATATGAATCCTGCGCTTGAGCGGTTGATGCTCGTTTGCTGCCTCATTCCATCAACGGTCAGTGCGATATTGATGCTGCTTTTCCGCCACGGTCGGCAGTACTCTCATATCGCCACGCCGGTGCTCCCAGTCCTCGAGTGAATGGCCGCATGATTCACGATCTTTCCACTTCCCATTCTGACCAGGCAAAATCTCAACGCTCTTGACACTATCCCTCAGTGCATCTTTGCATATCCAGGGGATAGGACCGCGAAGTGGCGTACGTGAGGTTCTTATGGTCCGAGCTCTACGACTTTAAACTAAGATCTCATTTCCCTCGTCCTGCATGACGTTAAACTGCACTTCAAGAACTACGTGCGGCTTGATTCCCATCCTTGTGGGATACGTAGGACCGCCTGAACATTCATGTTTCAGGCCCAGCCCCATCCTTCGGGAATTTCCATCCCATCTCGGGCCCTTGGCACAGTTGCCTCTGGGTATGCGGCGTATGGTGTGAAGGCGGGGCTACGCCCTCATTCACGTCGGTTTGCTCGTCACGCTGTACGCCCCCCACGTTTGGGGATGCCTTCTGCTCCCCCCTTCTTTCTCTCATCGTCCAGCATGACGTTAAACTGCACCTCAAGAACTACGTACGGCTTGATTCCCATCCTTATGGGATACGTAGGACCGCCTGAACATTCATGTTTCAGGCCCAGCCCCATTTTCTGGGAATCTCTATCCCGCATTGGGCCTCTGGCCCAAGTTCCCCTCCTTTTTGTGCGAGGCGTATGACGTGAGCGAGGGATTATGTCCCCATTCACGTTGGTCTACTGGCCGCGCTGTACGCCTCCCCCGTGTGTGGGACTACCTCACACCCCTCATCGTCCTGCATGACGTTAAACTGCACTTCAAGAACTACGTACGGCTTGATTCCCATCCTTATGGGATACGTAGGACCGCCTGGACGCTTGTGTTTCAGGTCCATCCCCGTCTCCTGGTTGATCACGGGGATCTGCCCTCTTTTGGTTGCTCTCAGGATGAGTCCTCCGACCCTTTCCGGTGATCTGTTAACATGTTTGGGGTACTTCGGTCTATGACTCGTGGTGTCAGATTCAATCCCGACAAGTCCTGTGTTGCTTGTCAGGCCTCGCGCTTCCTCTTGTTTGAGCCTCCACTCAAAGGGATCCTCGTTAGCGGTTTGGGTACGATGCCTTAGCGCTCTCCTACCGCTCCGGGTCGATTTACCGGCGGGTCCTGGGCCGCAAATCGATATGAATCGTGCGCTTGAGCGGTTGATGCTCGTTTTCTTTCCTCATTCTAGGCTGACGCGATCGGGTGTTGTGTTGCGAACATGGTCAGCAACATCCTTGATCGGCATGTCGGCTCTTTCAGGCTCCGAACATTGGTTGCGCAGTCCTCATCACACTCCGCCTTTGTGCGTTGTAGTGGAACCTCGACACTCTCTTCATACTGATCTTCAGTACACCTCTACATGTTAGGCAGGCCAACCAGGGTAATGGTGTCTTTTGAGGCTCCCACGATCTGAGCACCAATGATATATGCGGATGTCCTCCCTAAGGGCCATGCGTAGCTGGACCCTCATCCCCATAAGGAGGACGGAGTGGCCCGAGCAATCGCGTTCTGGGCCCAGCATAGCTGGAGGCTAGCATCTTTGCCCCTCGGGTGATGAACATACGCAGGCCCCTATCCCAAGACCCTTCTCCTGGAATCATGCGTGACCGCAGGGCCGGGATATGTTCCCACCTCCGCTGGGTCCGCCATATCGCAAAAAGCGGATTCCTCCGTGGTCCAAACCACATGACCTTAAACTGTGTTGTCTGGTCCTACCACACGACCGTAAACTGTGATCGTCTTGGCCGCCCGACGAGAAACGGCACTGCATCGTGATGTTCTCCTCAAGGGACACTCACGTTGGGCGCTGGTTAATAACCACGCCATTATGCCTTTCATGGATTAATTATTGTGGCAACGCCAGAGATTTCTTAATCACAGGCATGTCGCCGCACAAAGAAAAACCATCCACCTTTAAGGACAAACAAGAAATATCAAATGCCGCTTCTTCTGTGTGCGAGGGTCAGACCCGCACCCTTCCCCGCGCTGGTGCCCGATTGTGTTGCGCCGCGCCTCAAGAACTACGTGTGGCTTGATTCCCATCCTTATGGGATACGTAGGAACGCCCGGATGTTTGAAACTTCGGGTCCAGCCCCCACCTCTTAAAGATTCCCCCTTCTCTGGGGAGTCCGCCGCCTTCGGGTCACCCTCAAGGCGTGTCCCTCGACCCCTTGCAGTGGTCCACCGGTGTCAAGAGTACTCTGGTTTATTGCCAGGAGGGTCAGGTTCTTCTTGGTCAGGTTCCTTCCACCTTTCAGGCTTCATGCTCCATTTCATTCGGACCCATCGCCTACGCCCTGGGTGGGACCCCCGTGAGCGGTTCGGATACAATGCCCCAGTGCTCTCCCACCGACTCGGGCTGGTGCCCCTAAGGGCTTTGGGCAGCAAGTCGATATGAATCCTGCGCTTGAGCGGTTGATGCTCGTTTGCTGCCTCATTCCATCAACGGTCAGTGCGATATTGATGCTGCTTTTCCGCCACGGTCGGCAGTACTCTCATATCGTCACGCCGGTGCTCCCAGTCCTCGAGTGAATGGCCGCATGATCCACAATCTTTCCACTTCCCATTCTGACCAGGCAAAACCTCGACACTCTTGACACTATCCCTCAGTGCATCTTCGCATATCCAGGGGATAGGACCACGATGTGGCGTACTTTGAGGCCCCTATGGTCCGAGCTCTAAGACCTTAAACTAATATCTCCCCTTATGGTCCGAGATCTAAGACCTTAAAACTAAGATCTGCCCCTATGGTCCGAGCTCTAAGACCTTAAGCTAAGATCTCCCCCTTTGGTCCAAGCTCTACGACCTTAAACTATGATCTCCCCAAATGGGGTTCCACGTCCTGCATGACGTTAAACTGCACCTTCAGAACTACGTATGGCTTGATCTCCAGCCTGATGGAGTACGTAGGAACGCCCGGGCATTTCGACTCGGGTCCAGCCTCAGGGATCGCTAAGTCCCGCCCCTCCTCGTCGCCGACTGTCTGGCCTGACTTCGGGTAGAGTGGTGCGGTTGTGATATTCTCCCCGATTCAGCTCGGGATGCCCCATCGCAATGATGGGAAGCGACAGTTTCCTCGTCAAAGAGGTTCTGTCTGAGAATTGGGGTGATTCACGGCCAGATTAGTGCATCCGCCTAATACGCTTTCCCCACGGTGGCGCAATTTTGAGAGCGTTGGATCCTGTCCGAACAAATCATCACTTCGCCCCACGCTTCACATGCCCTGTTGATCTGGATTTCCACCATTGTGTCTGAAGGAACCCCCAAAGCGGTATTCATGATTACATATGGTCCGCCTCCTGCAATATGAATGATGACCTTCGGTCCGTCTATTGCAGTTGTTATGGTCGATCCACTGTCCGCCTACCGTCTTGGGCATTTCCTGGAAGGCCGACCGTTGTGGATTTCTGAATTAGGGACACGCGATTCACCCTTGCTCATTTCCCTATGTTCGGATAAAATCTCAACGCCCCTAGCGTTGTCCCGCTCGTGTGTCGGAACAAGTTGGGGGGATGATACATTGATTAGGTCTGAGGTCTCCTTTCCTTGGAATGACCTCCCTCTTTTCTTTAGGAATCCAGGCCCAATTACGGATGCCTGAAGCTTGGTTAACACTCCCGCGAGACAATTTGTGGTTGAGTATGTTAAGCCAAAAGACGCAGATAAATATATTGATTCATACAAATCGAAATATTGAGTAGCGGAAGTAAATTCTCTGGGAGTGGAAAAAACAAAGCCCCTAAGGATTAGCGTGCTGGATAAGTCTTTCTAATGCCGCTACCCTTTGGCTGGCGGCCTCCAGGGCTGCTTCTCGTTCTCTGCGTGCCCTCTCCTCATCGGCGGTTGCAGCACGCAGTTCGTCGATCCTGGCCTGTGCACGCTCCCGCTCGACTTGGAGTGTGACCATCTGTTGGCCCGCCTCCGTCAGCTGTACCTGGGCGTCGATCAGTTGTGCCGATAGTTGCTCCACAAGCTCAGTACATGCTGCGACGAAGGCCTCCTTCTCTGATGCCTGCCCTTCGAGGCGCCGGACTTCCTGCTCTGCCACGAGGAGCGCCCGCGTGCTCTCCGACATGTCCCGACTTTGTGCGACGTCGGCACGCCGGCGGCTCTCGCGCATCTTTTCGGCCATGAAATCACGGACCGTCAGATGGAGGCGTCGAGCATCAGCTCCCCCGGCACACAGTAGGCGCAGCCAGGTTTGAAGTGATCCCATGCGCCCCAGCCACTCCGATGAAGGTCGCTTGAGGAAGCGCTGGATGAACTTCTACCCCCTGCGGCGCGTTATCCGGCTCTCCTCGACCGCCTCCGCGTCTGAGTCGTCCATCTCCTCGGGGTCGGCAGGCCGGTAGGCAGGGAAGGCAGCCAGCAGGTCTGCTGCAGGGTCCGCCCCTGGGATGTCCTCATGAGGGATAGGTTCCCCAACATCTGGGCAACCTTCTTCTCTCGCCCCAGCGGCGTTGACACCCTCGTCAGCCCCCCTCTCTCCGATGTCAGCACCGCCGGCGTCCGTAGCCCCCTGATCAGCAGTTGGTGGGGCCGGCTCGGTTTGGGAAGTCTGTTCCGGAGTGGGCGGCATGTCTGCCACCGGTCCACTCCTGGATGGCCCGGGTTCGGCAACCCGACGAGCCTCCAGTGTTGAGATCACTGCACAGGGCATGCCGTGGTTAGTCATGGATCGTTAATGGAAAGCACCAGTAGTAAAGTAAGGAGACTTACGGGAGTTCAGAGCGTCATCTTCCGCTATCCCGGCCGGCGCAGGAACAGTTGCAGCATGGGACCCTTCCGCACTTGTCAGTTCAATGATAGGTGTCTGGCCCCCGCCTTGCCCTGCTGGCGCCTCTCCTACTCCCGCTGAGGACGCCTGACCGATATCCGTGCGCTCCTGAGAAAGGTGGAGAAATGGGTTAGAAGCTGCATAAGAGGATGGATGAAGCAAGTTGAGTAGGGATAGAAGCGGACCTCGAGGAGCTCGGTGACATCAACATTGTCAGAGCCGGCCACCTCGCCGCTCTCCCGCGGGCTCCCCTGGTGGGACCTTCCCTCGGAGCCTTCATCCTCCCCCACCTCCTCCTCTTCCTCAGAGTTGTTGCTACTGTCGTCTTCCCCCGGCGGCATCTGTTCTGGAGCAGGCTCTAGACCGAGCATCACCTTCACTAGAAGGGATGGCTCCGCATGCTGACCACGTTGGCGCGCGTACTCGTCCATTGCCATCAGATACGCATACTGCCGGTTGAAGTCCACCCTGTCGGTGATCTGGAGGCGCCCGACCTCTGGCAGATAGATTCCTTCCCTGAGTATCTTTCGCCAGATGACGTCGGTCCCCAGTGACTGCCGCAGGGTCATCCAGGCCGACCACAGCGCCGGGAAGACCGCATCATGGGAGGGTTCGAGCAGACCCCTCACCTGCTTCCCGGGCCGCTCCCCGACCGCCGCATGTGCCCCCTCTCTGGGCGCCGAGGTCGTAGCGGCAGCCTGCGATGTGCCCGCCGCCGAAGTCCCTGCTCGCGCCGACTCCGCTGCTTGGCGCGCCTCCGTTCTCCCCCGCGTGGCGGCGCCTCGCCTCCTTCCTTGACGCCCGGTCTCCGCACGGGTGACCTCGAGCCGCCGAACTGGCTTCCGTAGAAGCCCCTCGGGGTACGCAATGGCCCAGTGTTCGGCGTACTCGGTTGCCAAGCCTGCGTCGACCCCGGTAGGAGGGAGAGTGATGACGTCGCCAGAGCCGAAAGCGGCGAACATTAGCCACATCTGGCGAAGGACGCCAGGGTTCGTCTCCTCCCGAACAGCAGTGAATACCCTCTTCGGCATCCGTTGAAGGCACCCGAACTGCCTGGCGAACCGGGTCGGCACGTAAGGCTCGCAGATCACCCTCCCATCGATCCGAGCCACGAGCACCCCACCCCGCATGTTCAGGAAGTATTCATGCTGCTCCAGCGGGCCCTGTCCATTGTCGATCATCTGGCCGACGGGAGTGGGGAACGGGCTGAAGTTGAAATTGGAGTGATTGCCAATCCGAATCCTCACGCCCTCCTCACTTAGGGTCATCGGAGCGACCCCCGCAATGTTCAGCAGGGAGGGTCGCAGGCCGTTGCCCGGAGGGATGATGGTGTTCGGAAACGTGTACCCACCAAGGTGAGCAGCCACCCAGCCGTGGAAGAGTTGGAAGGGCCCACAGATCCTTCGTGGCGACCCCCCTCGTGAGATGCGTCCCAGAATGGCATACAGCCTCGCCAGTACTGGGACCCCGAGGTTGTATCTTTTATTGGAAGCCATGGCGCCCGCCATCGTCAGTGTCGCCGGGCGGACGCCCATCCTCGCATCCCGCACTGGCAGGAGCCACCCGCTCAGAAAGGCGGCCAGGAACGCCGCGTACCGGACATTTGGGTCCCGGGCCTCGATGACGCGGTACCCCCATGAGCGGTAGTCGCCCGTCTCCAGGACCCGCCAGTACGACCCGTTCCGGCTCCTCTGAGCCGCGGTTGGGCATCGCTTCCCCCTGCCTGGCATCTTGACCGCCGGGTCATGCTCCAGGAACTGGCCGAACCACTCCTTGTAGGCTATGTCCTTCTGGAAGTCCTTGACCCCGAGCCGCTCCGTAGCCAGGTCCAGCAAATGCCATGTCAGGATGGGAGTCTGTGACCTGTCGCCCCAGGTGTTCCTCGGAGGCAGGAACTCATCGTACTGGTAACCCTCCAGCGGGATACCTCCGATGCAGTGGATGTCCCAGAGACCGATGCCGACCTCCCCATGGTGAAGATGGAAGGTGTTGGTGTTCGGGGACCAGCGAGTGAACAGCTCCGGCCCGAGCTCGGACTGCTGGTAGAAGTGGAACTGCGACGTCCACACCGCCTCAAACAGGCCGATGTACCGCAGCTCCTCTGCGAAGTGATCGCAAGTGTGGCGTACCCAGAACGCTCAGGCCCATTCACTGGTGAAATTGACCCCAAACCGCAAGTCCCAGTCCTTCAGCCAGCCCTTGGTGTCGTCAGTGACACTCTGGCGATATGTGCTCGAGTAGAGGGCTGGAGAATTCTCCGCAGTAGGCTCACCCAAGTCAATGGTTCGCGTCCTCGGATTCAGGACATAGACGTCCAAGTGCCTGGTCTCCCTGGTAGGATGCCCATTGTTGGTGATGTTATAGCGGGGAAGCTCGTCCTCCCGGGTCACCCAGGTCCGTGGCGCATCAACCTCGAACCCTGGCACCAGAACCTCATCCAGGATGCCGAAGTTCCAGAGCGGCAGGTTGTCCGACAGTGGATATGCCTTCTGGGCCGGCGTCAGCAAGTTGAACAAGGATTGCTTGTTGGAAACAATCTCCTTGGCTCCGTAAACCTCCTCGTTCGCCGCCATCTCTGCTCTGCGAATGGCGGCATCCCCCTCATTTACTTGGTTCGCGGCCATCTCGGAAGCTTCGGGAGTCGTGCGGGTTAAGGGATGAAGCGTGCGGGATCGGACGAGGCTGGTAGAAAGGTTTGAAGGTTGGCGCGCAATCCAAGTGGACGGCGCGCAATCGGGAAGAATGTCGCGCAAAGTTCCGGGTTTTCGCGTAAAGACAGGGCGAAATCCGGATGGTTTTGCGCGCCGATCGGGCGAATTCCGCGCCGGAAAAGGCAATTTCGCGCACGAGAGCGGAGAGGCTTATCGCGCGGAAGGCCAGTGTACGGCACGGAGGGACCCAGTGCCCCTATTTATAGGCGAGGCCGGGGTCCGCGCTGCGCGGAAAGAGCTTTGCGCGACCGCGGCGGCGCATTGCGCGCCCGGCGCCCCTTTTTGCGCGCCATAGTCCCGCGCCGCCCAGGACTTCGGCATTCCGGCGTCTCCCTCGGAACCCGATCGTTGCGACCTCTCGCCGATCAGATTCCGAGGGGGGGCTTTTGTAGACGCCGGAAAAGTCCGTTGTTCCCAAACGAAGCTCCGGATGCGGAAAGCGAGGTCATAATTGGAGCCGGAAGTATGTTTCGGAGGGCCCGGAGGCCTTGCGCGGAATTTCAGAGGCCCGCGCGCAAAGGTGATGAGTCGCGCGCAAAACCACCGGGATGCGCGCAATGCGCTGGGCCGGCGCGCATTTTTGCGCGCCGCTGGCCCGCGCGACTCCCTTGCGCGCCGTGCCCGATTCCGCGCCCGCGAGGAGAATTTCGCGCTCGCACCCTGGATTCCGCGCCCGGGGTTGCCTATAAATACAAGGCGACCCCCAACGTTTTAAAGGTTGCTGGAAGTCGGAAGGTCTCTCGTGCGCGCAATTCAACCCCTTCCGCGCGCAATGCCGAACTCCAGGTAACCTCCTTTCTTTCGCGCAAGAAAGCCTCGGGGTCCGCCTTCGCGCGCAATCCCCCCTGGCTCCTTTCCTTTAAATAAACACTCACCCTAAGGCCTTCACGCGCAAAAGAAGCCTCTTGCGCGCAATTGCCCCCGGGGTGCGCGCAATCCGCCCCGATTGCGCGCACCCCCTTCTTTCAAGTGGCTATCCATTAAAGGATGAGCCCTTGCCCCCGCGCGCTATCCGAAGCCCGGTGCGCGCAATCTCCATCATCCGCGCGTAAGGCGCTGGCCCAATTGCGCGCCAGCCCGCCCAATTGCGCGCCGGCCCGCAGTATTGCGCGCCAAGCTTCCCTTTTGCGCGCAATCTGCCAGGGTCGCCCCCGTTGACCCCCTGAGGATACCCGCCTGCGTGGCGCCCGATGATCCTCATTCCGGGTACCCGCACCGTGCGTTGTCTTCCCGTGCGGCCCTCCAGGCTCGCACGAAGTGACACGGACCCATCGGCGGCAAATCATTCGTCCCGCACGACGTCAAACTGCATACGTCCGAGCTACAAGACGCTAAACTGTACAACATTCGTCCTGCACGACGTTAAACTGCAATCGTCCAAGCTACAAGACGTTAAACTGTACAGCATTCATCCCGCATGACGTTAAACTGCACATTCGTCCTGCATGACGTTAAACTGCACCACGTCCGCGCTGCAAGACGTTAAACTTCCAAGCATCTTCGTCCTCAACACACGACGTTAAGATGTACTTCGTCCGGTAAGACATTAAACCGTTTTCTTCGTCCTCAACACACGACGTTAAACTGTACTTCGTCCGGTAAGACGTTAAACCGTCCGCTTCGTCCTCAACACACGACGTTAAACTGTACTTTGTCCGGTAAGACGTTAAACCGTCCGCTTCGTCCTCAACACACGACGTTAAACTGTACTTCGTCCGGCAAGACGTTAAACCGTCCGCTTCACCCGATCTCGTGCCTCGCACGCAGGGTCCCCCTCCCGGTTTGGATGTGGCCCCCACCCGCTCGTCTCTGCAGGGATGTCGGGATTGGAGTGGCCTTCGCCCCCGGGGGTAGAGTGTTACCGAATGAACTACGTAGACTTTGATCCCTGTCACCTAAATAGGGTACGTAGGAAGCCTCCCTGAGGTTCAAGCTCACCACCTGGTCGTCCCAGTCGTCTTCACGTCGGTTCGTCCATCAGTGGACCCCTCCTGGGTTCACGCTTGCGTCGATTCACCTATGAATCCGCCCCTGTGGGAGATTGCACGCGTGTATCTCCATCGTGCTTCCCCACTGCCCCTTTTTCTATTTTCGTCCAGCATGACGTGAAACTGTGATCCACCCGGCCGTTCCATCCCCCTCTGTGCGAGGAGGTTCGGTTCAATCATCCGCCCGGCAGCCTCGATCCCCTTGTGAGTCGGCTCGCCAATGTCCATCATGACGTTAAACTGTATATTCGAACTACGCTGACTTTGATCCGCGCTAACGCGCGGTACGTAGGAAGCCTCTACGAGGTCCAAGCTCTTCACTCCATCATCCACCCTGACCCTTACCCGGGCCGCCACATCCCGGTGGGGTCATGCCACTTCAATCCACTCCACTTCACCCGGGAATCCGCCCATGTGCTGGCCCCAGCATTGGAGGTCCCCCGCAAGGGGTTCTGTCATCTGATCCACTCTTCGTGTCGATCAGTCCGATGCCGTCCCCGCTGGACGTTAAACTCGCGGCATACCCCGTGTTAAACATGGGAAGCCGAGGAAAACCTCAGGTGACACAGTTCCTCCCACCCAGTGCGGGATGCCTCAGGCCATCATGCCTTCGAGAAGCCCTATTAGGGACGGAAGACAGATATGCAGAGCCGCAGTGTAAAGACACGCCCCCAACACCCAGAGCCACCCGGTCTCCTCACCGCAGGTTGCTGCCCCGACCAGACTCCTTGGAGCGTCCGGGTGGAAGCGGCGTAATTAACCAGTGTCCATGAAGATATGGCGCCGGGAACGAGATTCACGAGCATGTCTTAAATCTATGAGGGAGACCCGGATTAGGCGACGAGTTCCGAGGAGACGTCCAAGGAAGGAGGAGCCGACATCCCATCATCCCGGTTTCGATCAAGGAGCAGACGCCCCTGAACAAGGGACGGATGCCGCCCGCCTTTGGAAAGAAGGACTGCGGGACCACAAGCCACGCTCCCATCCCCTCGGGTCGACGGGCGCACGCGCGAACGCGTCCTGGCGGAACAGCGTCGGGACAGAAGCCCGGCGCACATCCGCACCGAAACAACAATATTATAATTTGTTGAAATATCCTCAATATATATTATAAATATCTTCCCCTTTATTACCCCTACATAAAACCTTTCTTTATAACCAAGGGAATGGAAAAATAAGAAAAGATGATCTCATATTCTCCGTAATGGTAAAAATAAAGAAGATACATAAGAGTAACAATGATACAAGTGTTTGAATCCATTTGAAAAACACTTAAAGATCATAACTTATATATAAAATATCATAATCATGACTAATAGAAACCTTATTTGATGTTTATAAGAAATAAATCATAAATAAATACAAGAACATGAGTCTTCATAGCATAAGATATATACAAGACATAGACATGTGGTATACATATGAGCTTATAACATTGTGAACATGTTTAAATATAAGTTGATTCAATCATTAAATGGAGGACATGAAATAAGAACCTCACATAATCATGTTGAAATACTACTATATCAAATTATAGAAATGTTAATTTGTAATCTAGTTCATGTATAAAATTGTGAACATTTATTCAGGCTCCTGCATAAAATTATGATCATGTAATTAGGTCCATACATAATATTGTTAACTTGTAATTGGGTTTATTCATAACATTTTAAACATTTAATCAGTTTCTGGAATAACATTGTAAAAATGTAATCAGGCTCATGTAAAACATTGTGAACATGTAATAATGTTTATGGATCAGTGGATATACATCCTAGGTGGGTCACACCACAATCCCCAATGGTAGCCCTTTCCTCACAATGGATTAGTTTACACCTTCTTCCTATAGTGGATCAAGCCCATTGACATGTTTCTCATCATTATCTCATGAGATATAAATATTTACCCAATGAATTATAGGGAGATATAGTTCCCACCCCTCACATAATTAAAGTGTTCTTATTCGTGCTACATGATAATAAAACATCCATCACATCATGAACAATAAAAAGATATGGGTTTCATAAAAATCATATTATATCCCATGAAATGAAATTGGTATCATAAACACTTCATCATATCACAAACTATATAAAAGATATATGATTCATTATAATTTTATCTTATAATAATTTGTGAAAGTAAGTAGGTTTTGTAAGCATTACATAATGACATAACCCATAAGAGATAAATAATTTTCACAAACAACAATTCATATTATATGTAAACCATTCATAAAATGAATATGAATGGTATCCTTGGATCATATATCAAGTAATGTGTAAACTATATCAAAGAATTTCATCTTAAAAGGGGTATTATTTGAGAGATCACTTGGATCATTTAAAAAGGGAAAATAAAAATAATTTAAAAATAATTTTTAAGACATAAAACATGGTTAAAAATAATGTTTTGTGAAAAAATATTTTTAAAATATAAAAAATTTTAAAATCATTATCTTTGAATATAACCCAAAAAACATATACAAAAATATTTACAACCCATTTTAAATATTTTAAAAATAGAAATCCTTTTTAAAATAATTTTACATGAAAATAAGTATTAATTATAATATAAAACCTATTAGTATTTTTTTAGAAAACATTGTTTTTTGAATGAAAATGTTTTTGAACCAAAGATAGATATAAAGTCAGATTTTATTAAAAACATTTATTTATTTATATCATGTAGCAAAGATTGAAAAAATGGTACCATTACATGATTTTATCATGAATAAATAAATTTGATGGAAATTGATGATAGTTATTAAGATATAGATCATAATATTTCATTAGTGTACAAAAACAATTATGATAAATGATGAGATTGTAGCAATAAACTCTTACAACTTTGGTAACATTGAAATATAATTTACATGAGATAATAACATTAAATAAAGCTTAAAATATCATGAAAACAATAATATTCATTATATATCATTTCATAGAGTAGTATGTACCCCCCAAAAAGAATATAGGTTTATAACATGACATGTGTCTCAAAGAAGTTAAATTGAGACAAAATTACCTTGCCGATTTGTTAACTTTTGAAACATAAAACCCATGATAGAGTGATTATAAAATGAATATTTAAATTCCCATAAATTTAAGGATAATAACCTTATAATTAATTCATGGGTAGTATATATTCCACATTCAAGAAATAGGTGGTGAACATGGCTTGTGTATAATAAAAAATAACGATGAGACAAAAATCCATTAATACTTAAGTAACGTTTGAATCATTATATAAATGAAAGAATAACATAAAGTAAAACTTTTAATATCATTAAATAAATTATATTCATGATATAACATTTCATATTTCAGAATATACACAACATAATAAAACTAGTGTTGAAACTGTTATAAGTCTCACAGGAATAAAAGTGAGACTAGAAATCCCCTTACCATAACTCTTGACTTTATTTGTACACAATGAATAATAATGTATAATAAATATATGTTTATTATATATATATAATATAATAATATTAATTTACATAATAACATATATCCTTTTATTATTACATTTTATTACATGTTTATTAATAATTCCATGTTAATGTTATGTTTTGGGTACTAACTGCTTTGTTTTTCATAATTGTTTATCTTTTTTTTATTGGTAATTTTACATAGATGATGATTTTATTCTTTAATAATGTAAAAAATTATATAAATATCATATATATGATGTATATATTTATTTATAATAAGCTATAAAATATATATTTAGTAAATTATATACACCAATCATAGAGACGGTACATCATACGTATGCCTGAAAGAAGTTTCCAAATTCATATCATTTTGAAATAAATAGGAGTTAATAATGAAAATATATTATAATTTTAGTTTAATAATTATTTAATTAATATAAAATATGTCTAAAAAAACCATCCTTAATACATTACAATTAAAGCGTGAACTAATTACATTGCTTTGATGAGACGGTAGCCCACATGTCCACAAAAAAAGTTATCGTATTCCAAAAAAGTGGAAGGCATGAATATATGTTCTATATAATAATTATAGAAGTATAAATATATCATTAATATTATATATCACTTATAAAAACATTATATATATCATTATTACCAACCTTGATAGGTGGTAATGGAAGAACAAATGACATCGATTCGTGGGGTGGAAAACCGTGGTACACACAAATGATTATTGTGTATCCAATTTGATGGATGTGTGTAATGGTGTAGGTCTCACCAATTACATTATTTTTTAGTATACTTAAGATACCAGGGTTATTATATAATATTTATACAAAGAAAATTTAATAGGTTTAAGGAATAAATAAAATAAAACATCTCATTGGAGAATGTTACCTCTTCTTCGGGTAACTCTTTTTGGTTTGAAACAAATGACATCCTTGGATTTATTTTTTCCAAATAGAGGATTATATAATGAATTTAGAAAATTTTTAAGGAAATTTTAATAACTTTTTAATAATCCAAAATTATTTATAAGGGATAATGAGTGGGGGGGGGGGTGAGTGCCCTTTTATAGCATAGGATAAGTGACATTCCATTAAATACCAAATGGTAAATAATATTAGGAGGTATCCCTTACATAAGATGCCTCAAATAATGATATATATATTTATTAGAATATGGAATATGATGTAATTATTGGTATAAAAATTCTTTTGTACCAGTTTCAATGTAATTTACCCCTATAAGATTAATGTTTAACCACTAAGTAAACTCATTTTTTTACCTTAGTCGATGCAATTAATTTTAATTTCATTCAATAATTTTTTTCGGTAAAAAAATAATTTTACATTAATATAAAAATAAAATTATGATTACTATAAATATGGAATATATTTTACTAAATTCCAACCATTGATGTGTCATAAATTAATATAAAATTAATCACACAGATGTGTTGAGAACCCAGTTTTCTAAAGAGAAAATGTTTCAAAGATTGAAATGTTTTTATATCAAATTTCAATTTTAAATTATTTAAAATTATATAAATTTGATTTATTTATTCATAATTGAGATAATTACAAATTAAAATTATTTTGATATATAATTTAGCTATATAAATAAATTAGATAAAAATTCTATTTTCAATTAAAATAAAGTGTTGTTCACTATTCATAAGATTTATTGTTGTCTATTTCATAGAAAACAAATAAGTTAAATGTCAATTATTTTATTCAATATATAATACATAAAATCCAATAAAATAAATAATACAATGTTTTTTGTTTAATTTTTTATGATAAAACAATTTTTTTTCAAAGTAAAATTGTTTTTCCGGAAAGGAATTTCTTTATTTTCAAATTGATCTTCCTTTCATTTATAACTAACCGATAACCAAATAATTGATTTTATATACATCCAGGAACACTATTTATATAATTTAACTAATCCTATTAATAACCTCCATTACAAACATTATGTGACATCTATAATAACATTTTAACATTAATATTGATTGTATTTTATAGTTTGGTAAAATTATGTCTTGTGTATAACAATAACTATCAAAGGAACTCAGGTTTTTGTGTAACACATGAAAAACATATGATTTTTTATACCAAATTTTAATCCATGTTTTTCATGCAGTGTATGCTCAACTAATTTTTTATAAATAAAGCATAACTTTGTGTAGTGTGCAATGCAAGCCATCAAAGAATATTTATTACTTCAAAAAATAATTATTCATAAAAAATGAGTAACATTTTATGCACATTAAAATTAATCTAACCCTAAAGATTAATCTATGTAATTATTATTTTAATATATTAAAGTTACATTCTTAGAAACTCACATTATAAGAAGGAATACAAAAATTTATCTAAAATAGAGAAAGTTTGAAACATTACAGTTACCCAAAGCAACTTATAACTAGGTTTCCTCATAGGATAAATAGGTGGGATGTGAAAACATAGACATAAAAGATAAGTGTTAATAATTATATATAGTGATAAAGATAAATGATCACAAGAATGTGTGTTAAAAAGGGAAGGTTAGTGATCATCACACTATAGACCAAATAAGTTTTAAAATGGCCAATGATATCATAAAAAATGTTGATAACTGGAAAACATTATATTTTATGACCATTTTCTAATGTTGAATAATTTTCCACAAGATTATATACTTAATTTAATTTACTTTATTTGATTAGTTCATTTTTATTCTAGAGTTGTTCCTTGATCAATATGCACTTCATCACTTACTCCAAGAAATGTTGGTGAATTTTTCATCCATGATGAACTAGTCGATCATGAGATTCATAAATAGAATGATAAGTCATTCTACTTATCTGTAGTTCTCCTAAAGATATTTTTTATAATAGTTTATCTAATATTTATAAAGAATCATATAAAAAATAATACATTAATATCATAAAACATATTCAAAGTTCAATATAATCCATTTATAAAATGGTTATACTTTTAAACCTTATTTAAGAAGAAAATACAAAACAATATAAATAAGGTCATTAAATTAGCTTAAAATCAATCCCACATATATCATTAATTACTCTTGGTTTTCACGAACCAATCATGTGAATAACTACATCATTTATTCTCATGAAACATGATAATTACCTAAATTTCCATAAATCCTAGTTGAAAAAATACATACTTTTTAATTTCGTACATAAAACACATATTATTGGATAGATTACTTAAATCCAAAAATGATAAAAAGTTCATACAAGCGAGCATAATCCACTCTAAAAACAAATGATTAATCAATTCTAAGGTAATCATTTCCATTCAATTTGCTTATTAATATCCAACATATCATTATTCAAACATTATTTTCTCAAAATCAGAAACATATTGTGTGTTATCTTTCCCTTAATAATGTGTTTTCGTTAAATATAATATTTTTATTAATTCACTTTTCTATTTTATCAAAATCGATCAACATATTTTTATAAATCATTTGTGATAAACAGAAATTAAATAATATTTATATATGCCACAATTAATATTAAATCATTCTTGAATCCAAAAACATAAACACTTTGATTATTACACTTCATCACAAATCCATTAAAAAGTATTTCCCATCCTATTCCTTAATACCATTTCCTTTAACATTTTACCTATAGTCTCATCATACACAAAAATATAAGCATTACTCGTACCACCTTGTTGATTCTCTTTTTGATCTTTCCACTTAGGACATCGATTTTCATAAGGACTATCCATTCTAAATTTAAATCATTACACAATCACTGATGACATAGAGAGTCCATTATTCTAATTCATTATGTTAACATAACCTTTCAATTTCTATTTACAGTTACTTTATTTGTTTTCTTATTTTCCAAAATCAAAAAAAACTACACGTTCCTAAAAGACAATCACATAGGTTATTATTTCAACATTCTTGAAACAAAGGAAACTAAATCTTCTTTCCTCCATGGTCTCTATTACATAAACTCTCAGTGAAATCTTTCCATCTCTTCATTGGTGAGACCATGAGTTTCATAAGGTATACGTTGTAAATAATGTTTTATGAAGACTGATTAGTCATAATTATAATTCCCTCTACTCCAGTAATGATCACATTTGAATGGTCATAAAAAAACTTTCCATCACATTTAATGTCAACCCAGTTTGTTTCTATTCCCGTCATTGAATAAAACCAGATATCATAGTATGAGTAACACTTATCCTTGTAAAAAACCTCATAATAATAAAAAATTACTTATAGGATTTATAAATCATGAAACCTACTTCTTTAATCTATGAAACTATAGGTTTATCTTAGGATATTCATAGTCATCTTCTTTTATAATCCCTCATGATGGTTTTTAAATTATTTCTTTAATTTCCAAAGAATATCCCTTGGTAGTGTCAATCTAGGTGTGCAACAAGGCCCATTTGTATGTAGTATTTCTCAATTGAGTCTTTCTCAACACAGTATTTTCGGGGTTTTTACCCTTATATACATCTATTGTAGAGCCAGATAAACTTATATTATACAGGTAGATTTGTATTTATAGGAAACCACTCACTCTATCATTTAAAAGAATTCCAATACAATTTCCCGAACATTAACTCGTCATTATACTTACACTTTGAGACATACCTAGACACATCCTTAGAAATATCCTTAGGGACATCACTAAAGTTTTCAAATTCTAGTACAAACAATTTAACAAAATCATTACATTGATTCAAAAAATAGAAACCCAAGCCTAATATAGATGGATATTATATCAATTTAGATGAATATTAATCACATTAAAAAATTTCATGCTTGAGGACCATAATTGATTTTTGTATTTAGAATAAATATAATACATTTTTGAAATTTATTGAAAGATATTTGACATATCTCTCAATGATCTTACACTGTATTAAACCTACTTAAAACATGTATTCGTAACATGGGAAAAGAAAACCTAAGAAATGGTGAGATTATATTTTCCGTAAGGGTAAGAATAGATGATATATGTAATAATAACATTGAAATAATGGTATGAGAACATGATCATAACATTTGAATATCATTACTTGTATATCAATGAACATAATCACAAGTCATGGAATAATGATTGGTATTTCACAAGACATGAATAATGAAAAAATAAAATAACACGAGTTGTTAGATAATAACATTTTAATAATGCATAGAACTATGGTATACATATCATGTTGTAAAATTGCGAACAAGTGTAAATATAAACAAATTCACTCCTTCAGTTAAGGAAATGAAATCAGTCCCTAAAATAATTTTGGAGAAATGCCACCAGTTCCACACATAACATTGTGAACATGTAATTAGGTTCACACATAACATAGAGAACATGTAATCTGGTTCGTACATAACATTATGAACAGGTAATCATGTTCATGCATAATAATATCATGTTAATGAATAACATTGTGAACATGTAATCAAGTTCTTGAATATCGTTTTGAACATGTAATCATGTTCACACCTAGCATTGTTATCATGTAATCAGGTTCACACATAAGAGGCTATACCTCATAGGAGGGATACACCACCATCCCTAGGGGTATCTATTTCCTCATAGTGGTTATAATTACAACTTCTTCCCTTAGTGGATCATTTCCATCAACTTGTTTTCCATAATTATCTTATGATATATAAAACAATACCAAATTCATTAAATGGAGATATAGGTCCCACCCCCCACATAATGAAATCATACATATTAGTTTCAAAAGATAATAATATTTCATTATATCATGGCCCATAAAAATAGATGGGTTTTATTAACATCATATCATAACCCATGAAATGAAATTGTAATAATAAAAATTTCATCATATAATAACCTATGGAAAAGAGACAGGTTTAAAAATCATCTCATCATAGAATAATTTGTGAAATGAATCAAGTTTCATAAGTTTTATATTATGGTATAACATGTAGACATGAAACAAGTTTCAAATCATTTTTTATATTAAATAAAAACTATTCAAACAAATAATAAAATGTTTTCCATGGATAATATCTTTAGTAAATAGTAATCTATAGCAATGGATTTCATAATAGAAGAAGAATTATTTTTAAAGATGAGTTGGAGGATTTCTAATTAAAAAATAACCTTTCTTTAAAAATCATTTTTAAGACATAAATTTGTTTAGAATATCATATTATTTGGAATGAACATTATAAACACATTAAGTAATATTTAAAACCTTACTTGAGGAAAATATCCTTTCCTACTTGAGAAATACTTTTTAAAATAAAAAATCATTTTTATACCCTTTTCTTTGAAAATAACCCTAAAAACTAATAAAATGAAATTTGAAAACAATTTTAAATACATTTTAAAACATAAAGTATTTTTAGAATAATTTTTGTATAAAATCATTATAAAATATCATTTAATAAAATTTATAACATTTTACTAAAGAATGGTTTTCAAATAAATAGATTTTCGTTTGAAAAGGAAAATAAATTCATATTTTCTTAAAGTTTTTTTTAATTATATCACTTACTAATGAGTTAAAAATGGTTCCATTACATGAGTATAAAGTGAATAAATTTAAGAGATAAAAATTCTTGAGTGTTATTGAGAAATGGATCATAGTATTTCATTAATGGAAGTACAATCATAAATAATCCCAATAACGGATGAGATTGTAGAAACATACTCTTACCAATTTGGTGACTTTGAGTCATAATGACCATGAGCATAAATACCTAGAAATTCCATGTAATTTTTTTAATTAAATGGTAATTTTACGAGTCCACAAAAATTAACGGTGCAAGATTCTGAGGCCCGGAGTGCCTACAATGAATTTATGAACTTTTTTTCAGGTACGTTCAGTAAACGTGCGGGTAGGTTTTTCTAAATTTTGAACCGGTGCTCGAAATTGAAATCTGAGGGCACCGTTGAACTCAAAGTACTAGTAGTCCCTTAAGGATACCTTCACCCCGACCACAGTAGGTCGAGGGTGGAAGTTATATTTTAACTTATTCGTGAAAGAATAAAATAAAATAAAAGTGTGTAACATTTTTTTTCTTTTAAAACTCCCATGTGGATGTTAAGAGGTGGTGACCACTAGAACTAAACCTCCCATTTGAGTGTTAAGACGTGAAAACCACCAAACCTAAAACCCCCAATTAGAATTTAAATGTGGGGACCACTCGAACCCTCATAATGTGAGAAAACTCTTGAACTCCCGCTTTAATGAGGGTGGTGACCTTTAAGTTTCCCCAAAATTTATTATGCGAACCTCAATGTAATTATGATGCCAATATAATTTTTTCCAAAAATTAAATTGGAGAAACATATCATATTGGATACCTTTTCTTTTTGGTGGAATTGGGGGAAGGGTTGGCAAAGGGAATTTGGGAGATAACTTTAGAGGAATTCTTCTTCTCTAACGAAGAACACTCCTCCAATGAAGAACGCTGATGCACGACTTCAACTTCTTCCTCAAGGCATCCTCCAATGCGGGATGTCTTCAATCGATGACCGTCCTTCCCTCCTCATAAACATCAACAAATCTCAGAGGTAATGTTTTTATTATGTGTGATTATGGATTTCCCATGTTCCTCCCTTCTAAAAAAAGAGAAGATGTTTTCTTTTTCTGTTGGTTTGGGAATAATCATTGCTGGGGGTTGTAGAGTTTGACGTTCTTCATTCAAGGTTTTTGTTGAGCTACTTGCTACAACTCTATCACGGAGGGTGCATACCAAAAAAACATGGACCGACCCCTCCGCAGTTCTTCATTATTGGTGTGTTCTTTGTGATGGAAGAAGATGGCTTTGTGCCACGACGATGAAGGGACAACGGCCGAACGAAACTGCCGCCAGTGATGGTGCGGTGCACAACTGCACCACATGGAGAGGATGGCTGGCCATCCGACCAGCCGTGGTAGACTACTGCACCACGACTGCCCCCCTCACCGTGGCCCCCCGGCCCCCCACGGCCACCGTGGCCACTGTTACTCCGCGACATCTGCCGCTCCAGGGCCTCTGCCGCTCCACGGCAGACCTCCGCACCGCGGTCGCCCCGCCGCACCATTGTCTCCCGGTGCTCTGCGGCCTCCGCCACCCAGTGGCCCTTCACGGACCCCATATCCTTTGCTGTCCCACGACCCCTGTGGCCTCTCTTCCCTGCGGCCACACATACCCCGTGACCTCACCTCCCTATGGCCTCACACCCCCCGTGGACTCGCTGCCCAGCGGCCATCTGTGGCCCCCGCGGCCTCGCGCCCCGCAGCCCTCCAGAGCCCCCGCACCCTTTGCTACCCTGCAAACCTTGTGTCCTCACCATCCCATGTCATCACGGCCCCCTGCGACCGTTCACGGCCCTTGCGCCCTCATCATCATCGTGGCCTTTG
The DNA here is from genome assembly GCA_963277665.1 of Viscum album. Classification (NCBI taxonomy): domain Eukaryota; kingdom Viridiplantae; phylum Streptophyta; class Magnoliopsida; order Santalales; family Viscaceae; genus Viscum; species Viscum album. The sequence continues at coordinate 509,008,883 of OY728146.1, forward strand.
AGCCGCCCTCGCGCCGCTCCGTGGTCCCTGCGCCACCCAGTGCGGGCCGGGCCGGACCCGACGGGCCGGGCCGGACTCAGTGGGCTGGGTCGACCCAAACTGGGTCAGGTCGGCTCAGTTCGGGTCAGGTTGGGTCGGTCCGACCGGGTGGGACCGAACCCGGACCAACTATGAGTTTTATGCTCTTTTGGACATAACATTGGCAGCAGATGTCCATTGGAAAAACCATCAATGACTTTGTAAACCTTGGAGAGAGACGGTCCATTTGGTATTCCCCACATGAGATTTGGATAAAGGTTGGGATAAGTTTAGGTTGGATCGAACAAAAATCCAACCGGGCACTCGGGACTAAAAGGCTTATAACTTACAGACCGAGCGTCCGATTGATGCACTGTCTATTGCATTGAGATACCTATGATGTGGCGGTCCTTTGGAATAATTTTATGTGGTACTTCGTGGAAGTTGGAGTATCGACCAGTGGCTTGAGGATCGGACCCTCCTGGAGATGCGCAAGCTTAGTGCGAGAACCTAATAGCTGGATGTGATGTGAAGAATGAATAGTGATCTTATGCGGGTCATCAGTAAGAGTTCCTATGTGGGTCATCACCGAGCGATCCTGTGTGGGTCAGCCCTAAGCGATCCTGTGTGGGTTAGCACTGAGCGATTGTGTGTGGGTTAGCACCAAGAGATCCTATGTGGGTCAGTATCTAGAGATCCTACGTGGGTCAGCACTAATCGATCCTGTGTGGGTCTACAACATAGCCTCTTAACCACGTAAGATGATTCAGCAGTAACATCTAATCATTTGTACTTATGTACCAAAGTTGTACCTAGTGTGAGCTGAGTCCGTACCTGTGTGGTACTTTCCCTTTGTGGTAATACCTTGGAGGTATTCTTCTATGTGGCGTACCTGTGTGGTACTTACATTCGTGGTACTCCTTCCTTTGTGGAATAGTTGAGCTTGGAATTTTGAGTTGGACTTTGTGTTTCCTCATGATTGAGATGGGTATACTTGATAACTCAGGTATATAAATGGGAATACACTAAATTAGGGGTTTCAGTTGATTTCATGCTTTTTGGTTTATCCTTTGTTAATTTTTTGAGACCTTGAGGGTCTCATGGTCCCTACTGAGTATCGTTATACTCACCCCTGCAAAGGCTATGCCCGCACCTTGTTGTGTTTGGTGCAGACAATAGAAAACACTAACTAAGGATGAGAGTACCAGGACTAGAGGTAGCTCAGAGGTTGACCTTAGACAAGGTGTACCATAGAGACGGCCGAAAAATATATGTACCTACCCTTCAGGTAGGATCCTTGGTGGGTGTTCATAGGAGCTGTTCCAGTTTACTTGTACTTTCAGTTTCTTATACTTTCCAGTTGGGCTTGAATTCTGGCCTCTTTTACTTACTACACTCACTCTGTTTACTATTCAGTTTACTTGAGTTTGTATATTGATGCATGCTTGGTTTCATGTTCATATAGGTTATAAAGGCAATGCCTTCCCAGTTTTAGGGAATACGCCTTTGGTGATAGTTTCCATCCCATAGCCTATGGAAGGCAGGCTTAGGGTAGTCACGACACGGCCCCCGGGGGATGAGTCTTGACAATGAGAGAAAAACATTTCAAGAAGCATAAAATACCATTAAATTAATGATATTACTAATACATCATGTAAAAAGAAAATATATACACATCGTAAAATAATATAGGTTCATAACATAACATGTTTCTTAAGGGATGTAAAATTGTCACAAAATTACCATACTGATTTGGTAACCTATGAATAATAAAACCCAAGAAATAGATATCATCAAATGGATATGAAAATACAAATAAATTTAAGTTTAAAGATCATATAATACATTCTTGGGAATTATATACACCACATTAAATAAAAATATGGTGATAATGCCTTGTGTATCATAGAAAATATAAGTGAGATGAAAATCCATTACAATCTAAGTAATTTTTGAATCATGCGATTCATTATAGATTAACATAAATTGAAACTTTTAATATCAGGTAATAATTTAAATTAATGATATAACATATCATAGGGTATTATATACACCAAAATAAATAAATGAGTGGGTAATATGTCATAAATCTGATAGAAATAAAATCGGGACTAGAAATCCCCTTACCAAAAGTTTTTACATTTATTGTACAAGTTAAAACAGAAAATATAATAAGTATGAGTTTATTATAAATTTAAAACATAATAATATTATTATATATCATACCATATATGATTTTATTATTACTTTATATTACCTTTTTTAATAATTCCACGTTAAATTTATGTCTCGGGTAATAACTGCTTATATTTTCATACATGTTTGACTTGTTATTCGAGTTCCTCTTACATATATTATGTTTTAATTATTTATAAAATGTAAATTAAGATATAAATATCATATATATTAATTATATATGTATTTATATTAATATGAAAAATATAAAAAATATATAATTTGGAAATGAAATATACTGTTCATGAAGACGGTAGGCGAGACATACACATGAATGCCTTTTTCATTTTCTTGTCATAATGGATGAAAAAGGTAAATTATTTGTATATATATTTTTTCATTAAATTGTAATTATTATATCCTAATTATCTAATATTTTTCATAAACCCATCTTTAAAAAATTCCATGTAATTTATTAACAAATCATATCACTTTGAGGGGTTGGTAGACCCCACATTAATAAACGATGTTATCGTATTCTGAAAAAATGTAAATCATGAAGGTATGTGTAATATAACAATTATGGAATTATAAATACATAATAAGTATTATATATCATATATAAATATATATTACATCATTATTACCAACCGTGAGAGGTGGTAATGGATGAAAAAATGATATTTGTTCATGAGGCGGTAGTCTGTCGTACACACGAATGATGATTATACCATTTATGATAGTGTTTGAATGTGTAGGTAATAACATTAACATTAAAAAATATGGTAATATTTAATATATTATTTATATTTTATAATCATTACATGAAATTATTTTAATGGGATTATTGATGAAATAAAATAAAATTTCTCATTGAAGAACATTACATCTTCTTCGGGTAACTCTTTTCGGTTTTCACAATAGGCCTTCCTTCAATATATTTATCCCCAAATGGTGCATTCTTGGATGAATTTGTATAGTTTTTTATGATATTTTTATAGGTTTTGTATGAACCAATGGTACTAATAGGGGATAATATGTTACGGGGTGATTTCTCTTTTATAGTGGAGTGACATTCTTGTAAATACCAAATGGTAGACAAAATTTTGGAGGTATCACTTACATCACGCACCTAAAATAATTAAAATAATTAATTAAAATTGGGTATATTATCGAAATATGGTCATAAAATGACTTTTTTAAAGGTTTCTTGGTCATTTATCTCCTTAATATTAAATATTAACCGCTATGTGAACTCAATTTTTTTTCCTTCATCACTGTTATTATTTATAATTACTTACCAAAATATTTTTGGTAAAAAAATAATTTAACCATACTAGAAATTGTAAATTATTATTATAAATAATATGGAATCTATTTTTACAAATTAAAATGATATAAGTTACATAAATTAATTTAAAAATAATCCTACATCCATGTTAGGAATGTTTTAAAGGTGAAAATATTCAAAAGATTGAAATATTTTTATATCCAATTTCAATGTAAAATATATCCAAATGATTTAAATTGGATTTATTGATGAATAATGAAACTAATTTTACTTTTAAAAATTTTAAAATATTATTTTACTATATAAATAAATATGAAAAAATGGAGTTTTCAGTTAAAATGCATTGTTTTCCCTATTCATCAAAAAAGAATCTTATCAGAAAAAAATAAATAATTAACCCAATTAAAATTTTTATATTATTATTTCAAATATGAATTTTATTTTTTCAAATAAAAATTATTAATGTGTCAATTTTTTTTAAATGAGTGAACCATTAAAATTTGGTAAAACAACCTTTTATAAGAAAATACATCTTTTATGCCTAAAATTGGAATTATTCTTATATCTTGTCTAGAAAACACAGAAGATAACTTTCAAAAAGTTTATTTATTATATAATATACAAATTCATTTGAAATTATTCATTAAAAGAAGTTTTTTTTAATTTATTTTCATGAAACATGTTTATATATAGAAAAATTGTTTTTTTATAAAAAGAATTTCATTACATCAAAATCGTTCTTACTATAATTTATTACTAATTGGTAACCACAGAAATAATTTTATATACATTTGTAGAATAATTTATAATTTAAATAATCCTATAAATAACATATATTCCATTGGATAAGTGATTACTATAATAGCATTTTTTTATAATAATAATAATACTATATTGTAATTTGGTAAAACTAGGTCTTTAGTTTAATGAATGCTACTAAAGGAACTCGAATTTGTGTATAACAAAAGAAATACATAGTGTTTCCTATACTGAAAGATAATCTATGTTTTTTTGTATCACAAGATCATTCTTTTTGCGTATAAATAAAGAATAACTTGGTGTAATGTTAAATGAAATCCATCAATGGATATTAATTTATTTCAAAAAATAATTCATAAAATCTTCTGGTGTTACAATCTACAATCATTTACAAAGAGGAATTAGTAAATAAAGAAACATACCAGATAGTCATTTATTCTCTACAATGACCTTATGAATGGTGAGGCATCTCATGACATACTCCATCATAGATATTTTCATGTCAACCCACCCAACCAATGAATTCAACAGTTTATAATTTTTTTGAATCCAAAGTTGAAAAGCTTATCTCGAATTGTGGTATGCACTGAAAATATATTTCTGATAAGAAAAATGAAAACCCATCCCATCTTTAAACCATAAAACTAAATTCATATCTTGTTTCAATTCATCAATTTTCTTCATTCCATTGATTTTTGACCTTATAGAAACACATTCAAGGTATGATATTCGATCATTTATAACTTGTTAAAATAAAATAAGGAAAACATAGGAATGGAAATTTAAAAAATACATTGGTTTAATAATTCTATAATCATATCCATTTTGAATGACATTAGTTTTCATTGGTTTGAAATTTATTTAGCTATTTGAGCATATGAATTATAGTTTAATGAATCTTCCATATAGTTCCATTCACTTGGTTTATACATAATGTATAAGTCTAAAAAGTACAGATTATCTAACCATCTACAATATTATTTACTCAAATATATCAGTAATAAATTGTGTTTTAAACTATTATGATCCATAAACATAATTAATTTCACACCAGAGAGGTAATGAATCCATGTTTTCAAAGCAAGGACCACAAAAATGAATTCCAAACCATGTGTAGGGTAGTTAATCTCAAGAAACTGTAACTATCATGAACCATAAGTAACAACATTATCTACCTCCATGATAGGAAAACCAAAACCTAATCCTGATATATCATAATAGAATACATAAACCAATCCAGGACCAGGAAATGTAAGAATGGATTTTTATGTTAGTATAACATTATTGTAACATCCTAGGTAAATAAAGAATATGGAATTTTTATATTTATTAATATTTTTGAATAAAATGTTAATATTACTTTAATGGGAATTCTATGTTAGATGGAATACCCAATACGCAACAACGAGTTTCTTTGAAATCTTATGTCACACACTAATAATATAATAATATTATTTTAAAGGGAAGTTAACACCTAGACATTGTAATGGCGAGAATGAATAGAACTAATTATAAAATGATTATATATGTTAACAATTACCCAATAAATGATAGAGGCTTAAAATCTGAATGAATCCAATTTTAAACATAAATATTCTAAGATTCTTTAAAAGGTTGATTAACAGCCTTTTGATGGAGAACCTTTTTTAAATATACTTTTTGTTAATTTTATATGTTATATTTGAAAAAACAAAATACTTCTTTAGAATCTAGACATCAAAATTTACTTTGTGTAAATTTTTGTTATTTTTTTGATAAAGTCCATTTTTAATGAATAGTGAAAATGCTGTATTTTAATTCAAAACATCATTTTAATCTAATTTATTTATATGGTTAGATTATATTTTTAATTGGTTTTAAAGTGTAGTTAAAATAAGTTTACCATTTAATTCAATTGTGGTCATTGAAATTAATTTCACTTTGAAATTGGACATAAACAAGTGTCAATGTTTTGATAGATATTGTTTCTTAAAAACACGCTATTTGTTTTGACAGAAGGAATTAATTATAAAATTAATTAATAAAAATTATATGTTTTTAATTTTTTAAAATGGAAATCATTTTTGAATTTTAAATATCAAATTTAATTTGGATAAATTTTTTCTATTTTTCTGAAAAATGTTCATTTTTATTGAATAGTGAAATATACTGCATTTTACTTCAAATCTACTTTTTCATCTAATTTAATTATATAGTTAGATTGTCAATTTAATTGGTTTTAAAGTGTAATTGAATTATGTTTTTATAATTTAATACAATTTGTTTTAATTATAAGTAATTTCACTTTTCAATTGGATGTAAAAACAAGTCCATCTTTTGATAAATTTTACTTCTTAAAAACCAGTCTTTGGTTGTGACAACGGTAATTATTTTTAAATTAATTACTGCAATTTCTCTGTTTGGAATTTGGAAAAATTGATTCCATATTTGGAATCATAAGTTCCAAATTATTTAATTAAGACTCTTTTGTTTTTGAACATTGTCAATAGTAACGGCCGTAAATATCATTAATTATCATGGTTAATTAGTAATTGGGTAGATAAGGGTAATAAAATAATATTATAATAATATAAAATGACCAAAAAATGTGTCTAAATACTCATGTTTGAGTCATGTCCGTCCATGGGAAGCTTTTTACTGAACTTGAGGGCCCATGGAGTCACATGGGTGTAATAGTGACATTTATGGCATTATTTTATTAAAAGAATAGAAATATTACAAAGGTTTTTATATCCTAAGTAAAACAATTTTAATTTTGTTTAAATAAATGTTCTCTTAGACTATAAATATTCATTGGAAATATGATATTATTTCATACATCTTGGTATTTTTTGTATAATTTTTAGACATTAAATAAATAAATTTATTTATGACACCGTGATGATGCAATGATTACCTCATTAATGAATGATTTAAAAAAACTGAAAATATAAGGTAAAATCTAAACCATACACTTGTCAAAAACCTATTGGATGGGTTGATTTTGAACCCTTATCCCTTATCCTCGAAATATATTTGTGTGGGATCTTTGAAATCCGAAAATCATTTAATAATAAAATAACATTTTAAAACTATCCAAAAGTGACCCTCCTCCCTCTTATAAAAGGCCCCCACCACTACCCCTTAACCAAACCTCTGAAGACCTTGGATCATCTAAAATATACTCATAATATATCTCCACATCCCTCTCTTACTCCTAGAAGTCTCACATTGGGTAGAAGTATTTCCAAGGAAGCGTTTGGCTCAAATCAAAAAGAGTTACCTGATTTAGAGGTAATGTCTTCTCTTATGTTCTTTTGTTTTATTTTTCTTCTACAACCCTATAGACTATTTTTATTATTTTTTTTGAAAAAAAACATTATCATAAATATAATAGGATGTTGTTATGAGAAGTATTAGAGCTACACTTACAGACACCTCTGTATAATGGTTAAAGAACATACTTTTTCTGTGGGTGGCGAATTACTGCCTCACGAAACAATGATTGTTCAATATTCTTTTAATACCTTTCATGGTGGCCATTATGATTGAACTATATGTATATATGATATATATTATATTTATTTTCTCTCTATTCATCTGTATTTTATATTTGAAATATACCTTTACACTTTTCATGTTGTGCAAATGAGATAATTTCATATGAGGATGTGTGGACAACTGCCCCCTCAAGTGATGTGACTCGTTCATTCCAAACATGGAGTTTAAAAAGAATTTAATTAATGAACTTATGTTACCTATATTACATATATATTATACTGTAATTATAATATATATATATATATATATATATATATATATGTCTCATTTACTTTTAATTCCATTAATATGACAAAGAAATGAAAGTAGTGTTCATGTGTACGTACGGCCTACCGTCTCCATGAATGGTGCATTTCATTTTTTTATCTCCAAATGTTATATAATAGTATAGAATGAATATATACTAAATATATATGATATTAAAATCATTAATACCATTTTTGAGATGATTTACTTACAACTATATGGACAATTCCCTTCAAACAATTTTATTTTTGACTCATGTACTGAACATCGACAAAACGTATGATATGAACTCACATAATTAACTAATTATTATAAAATGATAATATGCGATATGAATTGATTAATAAACATTAATGTAAGTCCTTAAGAAATTATAAATTGTAAAGATTTTATTATTTTGGAATACAAAGAAATGAACAAGAAAAGTCAGACTTGAGGTAATGGTATTTCTTATCTCGCTTTTAATTCCGTGAGATTTCCATTATTGAATGTGGTGTATTGTGTACTTCCATTTGATATATATTATAAATATTCTATTTACATTCATGGTATTATGTGATTCATTTGGTTATTATTATATTTTGGTCATATGAATCGATTTATTACAACGATGTTAGGGGTTTTTATCTCACTATTTATTCGTGTGAGATTCATTCTATATTTGTCACTATCTCTTTTGAGTGGTGTATATACTTCCCATTATTATAATATTTGTGTAATATACTTTTAGTCATGGGTATTTACATCAATATTGTATATTCCTTCTTTCATGGGGTGTACGTTTCGATGGTTACCCAAATCGGTAAGGGAACCTTTCACCCTCCACTTTTTAAAAGACTTCTTTTTGTTTGGTCTTTTAATTTACATCTTATTATGTTGGGATATGTTATTATATATCCTTATTGTGATAAATTTTATGACCAAGTGATGATATACACTTTTTATCTCTCATCAACTCATTTTATGAATTTTAAAGTGACGTCGTTAGGCTGTCGAATTTCTGTAAGGGAACTCCTTAACCCAATTTCAATTCTTTGGGTTAAACCTCTACTTCTTGATTATGTCTTGCTATGAATAAGTGTTGATGACCTCTTATTGTTTTACATTTAATATCCACTTATATTGAGTGTATTTATATTTTTCACACATAATTATGTAATTGATTTATCCTTAATCTAAGGGTACCATCTTTGTACGGGACATCGTCTCAATCTCCTATCATTGAGGCATCTTTTGATTTCTACAAGACTTATTTTATATAGTTTATAAAACCCTTTTGACTTTTAATTTCATTCAAAAGGAATATTTTTACCTGAATCATTTTACCAAATAACAAAAGGAATGTTTTTGTCTTACGTATTCGGTGACAACAACTTCTCTTCCACCGTTACCATTATTTGAGTTTCGTCTTCCTCTACAGGCCATAACTTTTTTTAAATGAAAAATAAATACCATGATTTACTTTTATTTTATTTTGGTATTGAATATGGTTTTGATAATGTTTTTATTATATAAATGTGTTGTATTGATATCTTGTGATTGAAATGTTTAATTGTTATGTTTCCTTTATGCAAGTTTTATGTGATACAATTATGTTATGGTTCTTGGGAATTGTTTATGAAGTCAGGTGGTTCTGTGATAAACTATGGGAAGGTGATCCCAAGAAATCTCTCCAATGCATTGGGTAACATGAAGGAGTTAAACTCTAGGGTTTCTCCGAAGATATTTAGGGAATATACTTTGATGGGTATTCTAAATGTAACCATGAGGGTTACTCCCTATGTAAGAATTTTATGAATGCCTCAAGTTACCTTTATGTATTATGATTTCTATGAGTTATTCATAAATCTTATTATTTCATGAGGTATGTTAAAGTTCTTATGTTTTATGAGTAAAGTATGATTTCATTGATTCTTATGTATACATGGACTAATGTTTTCTTTGCGTATTTTTATATCACTTAATAAGATTTTTATGCTTATCCCAAGTTTTTGAAATGTTTTTCACAGGACATAAAGTGGAATAGGGTCACGTATGTGATCCTGGAAATGTCATGCTATATAAAACATGGAACTAGTCATGTTTCTTTTTTAAGAGTTTTTATTTTGTGAAAAAATGGAAACTGAGTAGATGTGTCTACTTTGTAATCATTGAGATGCACTAGTTATGTCCTAATTCTCTAAAACTCTAAACCTAAAAAGATCCTCAATGTGAATTATTCATTTAATTAATGATTATGTAACGTTTTAAGGCTGGGTCCATATAGTTGGTATCAAAGGTTGGTTTATATAACTTTAGAGGTTAGGGTATTCTTTAACCATAAGTGACATTACCATAATGGTTAGGATTTTAGAAAGAGTCATAGTTATTTTTATAAAGTGAATGAGTTTAAGATAACATGAATAAGTATATATTTTTATTTACCCTCCTCATAAGATATTATATGATGATTTTTTTGATATACTCACACTGAAATTCTTGGTTTTAGTAAATGACTGGATCTAGTAGACACCAAAGTAACAATGGATCTGAAGAAAACTGTGAAGGTTTTCCGAACGAGCAACTGAATGATGTGGGAGCCGCAATGAGAACTCTTGTGTTTATTCTCAACCAACTATCTAGAGTCATGATTGACCACCTGAACCTTTGTGATTTTTATAAGGTATCATATACACAAGAAACAAATCCCTATGGAAGTTCAGGTAATAATCATAAAGGTAAGAACGTTAATAAACCGATGTGTCAAAGATGTGGAAAGAAACACATAGTAAAATGTTTCAAATGGACAGAAAGATGCTATATATGTGGAAATGAAGGTCATAAAGTAAAAACACGCCATGGAAAAAGGAAGCTTCTAGTTGACTCTAGGAAAGGGAAAAAATTTATTTCTGAAGGATCAATTGAATGTTTTAAATGTGCTGTGCATGGTCATTATACAAACACATGTCCTATAAATAATTTTGGAAATGGGATCACTAGGATTGTACAAATATTCGTTTACCAATACCTAACACCATTCTGATTGAGGATGAAGAAACTGGCAATGAACAATGAAAGGTATGGATTATTTCATAACATATGTTTTCCTATTATTGAAATCTTAGAATATGATTCATGATTTTGTTTATAGGAAATAAGTATTTTAGGATAAGTTGGAAAGGAATGGTTAACGGATCATGAAGAATGTTGAATGAGTAAGAAGTCAACATATGAGGGTTTCAAGAGATATGGTAGATTTTAGGATGGTGAAATTCTTAAAAGTATTAAGGCTCTTTTGATGATGGGATTAAATTAGAAGACTTTTTATAGTATTTTTAACCTTGATGTTTGATATATGGAAATTTTATTCAAGGAATAATTATCTTCTATTTTGTGGATATAGTTATAGAGAACCATTTTGGATTATATGATCCTTGAATTTGAGGCAATTACCAGTTAATTCATTTTGTGATGCAAAATGAAAGTTATTAGATAACCTTTGTGGTTAAAATTTGTTATGGTTATTTTTGACGAATTTATCTCTTCTTGGGAATGTTATAAAATTATGTAGTTTTAGAAAAGGGACAAAATGAAAACCGTGTGACAACCCATCGCGTCAGATGATGTTGCAGGAATCGAACCCACAACCAAAGTGCGACTGGTATTTATCGCCTACAACTGGACTACGTGAAGTCCCTGGTTAGTATGACTAATTATTTTTAGTTATATAATCTTATGAATCAGTAATAAGTTGATTTTGGGTTATCTATGGAAATGATTAACCTATCATAGAGGATATGTGATTAGGTCAATTACTTTTCAATATGATACCTTAAGAGTAAATGATGTTATTTGGTGATAAATGTTAATATTTACCTTGGAATACTATGTGATTAAATCCTTCAGAGATTTGGGTTTCAATATTATTTTGGATTATTTTGAAGAATTTAATGGATAACTTTTTATTTAATGGTATTTCTTGAACCTTGGGTTCTTTTTGTTGAATTTTGGAGATTAAGAGTAGTATTTATTTTTATAAAGGATTATCTTTTTAGGGATTATCTGATCTTGTACTAACAATTTTGGTTTTGGTTAAGGTATAAAGACATGGTAAATATATTTTTCATCTTTTGTGGATTAGGTGATTCTGAAGAAGTTGATTATAGCACTCTTAATGTGAAAAAGTCATCCTAAATACTCATCTTTTGGAGAAAATATGAGTTTGTGTAAGAAATCTAGTAAGAGATGAATGTCTACATGACAAGTAAGTTTGTTACCTTATGATTTAGTTAAGCTCACAAATAAATTCCTCAATTAAAAGTAACTTAAACCAAAAAACGTTGTCTGTTCACTTTTCTTACTAGGGAATCAAATACTGTTTAACCCATTAAAGGTTTGTGATTTTCTAGTGGTTAAATTTCTCCTAAACATGTTTTCTATCACTCTCCATCAGAACATGATGGTTTTTTTCTCCTCCATATCCATGTTTTCATGGAATCCTAGTATGGGTTATTTCAGGTGACCTTTGTACTTTTCATTCTTTATTTTAAAGTTATAGTTTAATTTACTCCTTTTCCGATGTAGGGCTTTCAATGAAGTTTCCGAGCCCAATTTTAAAATTGTGAGGATGAAATTCCCAAAAGAGGGGAAAGATGTAACATACCAGGTAAATAAATAATATTACGTTTTCATAATTATTAATATTTGTGAATAAAATGTTAATATTAATTTAATGGGAATGATATGTTCGATGGAGTACCCTATACACAACAACAAGTTTCTTTGAAATCTTACGTTGTACATTAATAATATAATAATATTATTTTAAAGGGTAGTTAATGCCTAGCCATTTTAATGGAGAAAATTAATAGAAATAACTACAAAATGATTTTATAAGTTAATAATTAACCAATAAATGATAGAGGCTTAAAATGTGAATGAATCCAATTTTAAGCATAAATATTCTAATATTCTTTAAAAGGTAGATTGACAACCTTTTGATGGAGAAACCTTTTTAAATATACTTTTTGTCAATTTTATATGTTATATTTGAAAAAATAAAATCCTTCTTTAGAATCAGGACATCAAAATTTACTTTGTGTAAATTTTTGTTATTTTTTTGATAAAGTTTATTTTTAATGAATAGTGAAAATGTTGAATTTTAATTCAAAACCTCCTATTAATCTAATTTATTTATATGGTTAGATTATATTTTTAATTGGGTTTATAGTGTAGTTAAAATACATTAACTATTTAATTAAATGGTGGTCATTGGAATTAATTTCACTTTGAAATTGGACATAAAAAAGTGTCAATCTTTTGATAGATATTGTTTCTTAAAAACACGCTATTTGTTTTGATTGTAGGAATTAATTATAAAATTAATTAATGAAACTTATATTTTTTTAATTTGGTAAAATTGAAATCATTTTTGAATTTGGAATATCAAATTTTCTTTGGATAAATTTTTGGTATTTTTCTGACAAATGTTCATTTTTAATGAAAAGGGAAAAATAATGCATTTTACTTTAAAATTTCTTTCTCATCTAATTTAATTATATAGTTAGATTGTAATTTTAATTAGTTTTAAAGTGTAATTTAATTACATTTTTTATCATTTAATAAAATTTTGTTCATTAGAATTAATTTCACTTTTCAATTGGATGTAAAAACAAGTCATTCTTTTGATAAATTTTACTTCTTAAAAACCAACTTTGGTTGTGACAATGAGAATTGTTTTTAAATTAATTACTATAATTTTTGTGTTTGGAATTTGGAAAAATTTATTCTATATTTGGAATCATAATAACCAAATTATGTAATGAAGACTCTTTTGTTTTTGGACATTATGAATAGCAACGATGGTAATTATCTTTAATTATCGTGATTAATTAGTAATCAGGTAGTTAAGGGTAATAAAATAATATTATAATAATACAAAATGACCAAAAATGTGTTCAAATACTCATTTTTTAGTCATGGACAACCATGGGAATCATTTTACCGAATATGATGGCCCATGGTGTCACATGGGTGTAATTGTGACATTTATGACATTATTTTTTTTAAAGAGAAATATGACAAAGGTTTATATATCCTAAGTAAAACAATTTTAATTTTGTTTACATAAAAGATCTATTAGACTATAATCTTAATTGTAAAGTTAAAAATATTTCCTACATCTTGGTATTTTTTTAATTTTTAGATATTAAATAAATAAATTTATTTATGACACCATGATGATGCAGTGATTACCTCATTAATGAACGATATAAATAAAATGAAAAGATAAGGTAAAATATATAACTTACACTTGTCAAAAACCTATCGGATGGGTTGATTTTGAATCCTTATCCCTTTACCTTCAAAATATTTCATTGTGGGACCTTTATAATCCAAAAATCATTTTATAATAAAATAACATTTCAAGACTCTCTTAAAGTGACCCTCCTCCCTCTTATAAAAGGCCCCCACTACTACCCCCTTACCCACAACTCTCAATCCCTTGGATCGTCTAACCTCTGCTCATAATATATCTCCACATCCCTCTATTAATCCAATAAGCCTGAATTTGGGCAAAAGTCTTTCCAAGGAAGCCTTTGGCTCAAATCAAAAAGAGTTATCTGATTTAGAGGTAATGTCTTCTCTTATGTTCTTTTGTTTTATTTTGCTTCTCCAACCCCTTAAACTCTTTTTCTAAATTTATTTTGTAACAAAACCAGTATATTAAATATAATAGGATTTTTTTTATGAGAATTATTTGACCAACACTTACACACACCTCCGTCTAATGGTTAAAGAACATACTGTTTCTGTTGGTGGAAAATTACTACCTCATAAAACGATGATTGTTCAATATTCTTTTAACACCTTTCATGGTGGAAATTATGATGTAACTATATGTATATATGATATATATTATATTTATTTCCTCTCTATGTTTTTTATTTTATATTTAAAACATACCTTTATTCTTTTCATGTTGTGCAAATGCGATAATTCCATATGAGGAAGTGTGGACTACCGCCCCCTCAAGTGATGTGACTCGTTCATGCCAAATATAGAATTTATAAAGAATGTCATTAATTAAATTATGTTACCTATAAAAATATATATTATACTGTAATTATAATATATATATGTCTCATTTAGTTTTAATTCCTTTAATATGAAAAAGAAGTGAAAGTAGCGTTCATGCGTACGTACGGACTACCGTCTCCATGAACGGTGTATTTAATTTTTTTATCTCAAAATGTTATGGAATAGTATAAAATGAATATATACTGGATATATATGATATTTAAATCTTTAATACAATTTTTTAGATGATTTACGTTTAACTACATGGACAATTCTCTTCAAATAAGTTTATTTTTGACTCATGTACCGAACATCAAAAAGACATATGATATGAACTCATATAATTAACTAATTATTATAACATTATAGCATGTGATATTAATTTAATTATAAAATTTAAATTAATTTCTTAAGCAATTATAAATTTACCAGTGATTATTATTCAGGAATATAAAGAAACGAACAAGACAAGTCGGACTTGAGGTAAGGGGATTTCTTATCTCAATTTTTATTCCGCGAGATTTCCATTATTTCATGTGGTGTATTGTGTAATTAAATTTGATATATATTATCTTTATTCTATTTATATTCATGGTATTATGGGATTCATTAGGTTCTTATTATCTTTTTTTTCATATGACTCGATTTATTACAACGAGGTAAGGGGTTTTTATCTCACTATTTATTCTCGTGAGATTCATGCTATATTTGTAACTATCTCCTTTGAGTGGTGTATGTACTGCCCATTATTATTATCTTTGTGTAATATACATTTGGTCATGGGTATTTACATCAAAATTCTATAGTCCTTCTTTCATGGGGTGTACGTTTCGAAAGTTACCCAAATCAGTAAGAGAACCTTTCACCCTCTTCTTTTTAAAAGACTTATTTTTGTTAGGTCTTTTAATTTACATATTATTATGTTGGGATATGTTCTTATATATCCTTAATGTGGTAAATTTTATTTCCAAGTGATGAGATACCCTTTTTATCTCTCATCATCTCATTTTTTTTAATTTTAAAGTGACATTGTTAGGCTGTCAAATTTCTATAAGGGAACTTCTTAGCCCAATTTCAATTCTTTGGGTTAAACATATACTTCTTGATTATGTTGTGCTATAAATATGTGTGGATGACCTATGATTGTTTTAAACCTAATATACACTTATATTGATTGTATTTATATTTTTCACACATAATTATGTAATTGATTTATCCTTAATCTAAGGATACCGTCTTTTTACGGGACTTTGTCTCAATCTCCTTTCATTGAGGCATCTTTTGATTCCTACATGACTTTATTTAATACGATGTATAAAACCCTTTTGACTTTTAATTTAATTAAAAAGTAATCTTTTTTAAATGAAGCGTTTTAATAAATGAAAAAAGGAATGTTTTTGTCTTACGCATGCGGTGACAATGACTTCTCTGGCGCTATGACCATTATTTAAGTTTCGGCTTCCTCTACAAGCCATAACATTCTTTTAAATGAAAAATAAATACCATGTTTTACTTTTATTTTATTTTGGTATTAAATTTTTTTTGATAATTTTTTGATTATATCAATGTTATGTATTGATGTGTTGTTATTGAAATGTGTAATTGTTATGTTTCCTTTATGTATGTTTTATGTGATACAATTATGTTATGGTTCTTAGGAATTGTTTATGAAGTCGGGTGGTTCTGTTATAAAATATGGGAAGGTGAGCAAGAGAT
This sequence comes from Viscum album, assembly GCA_963277665.1. Lineage (NCBI taxonomy): Eukaryota > Viridiplantae > Streptophyta > Magnoliopsida > Santalales > Viscaceae > Viscum > Viscum album. Next base: position 509,025,687 of record OY728146.1, read on the forward strand.
AGCTCTCCAATGAATTGGGTAACGCGAAGGAGTTGAACTCTATTGTTTATCCGAAGAGATTTAGGGAATATACTATGATGGGTATTCCAAATGTAACCATGAGGGTTACTCCCTACGTGAGAATGTTATGAATGCCTCAAGTTACCTTTAGGTCTTATGATTTCTATGAGTTATTCATAAATCTTATGATTTCATAAGGTATGTTAAAGTGCTTATATTTTATGAGTAAAGTATGATTTCATTAATTCTTATGTATACATGGACTAATGTTTTCTTTCTGTATTTTTATATCACTTACTGAGCTCTTTTATGCTCATCCCATGTTTTTGAAATGTTTTTCATAGAACATAAAGTGGAATAGGGTCAAGGATGGGATCAAGGAAATGTCATGCTGTCTAAAACATGGAACTGGTCATTTTTATTTTTTAAGAGTTTTTGTTTTTTGACAAAAATGGAAGTTTAGTAGATGTGTCTACTTTTTAATCATTGAGATTTAATAGTTATTTCCTAAATCTCTAAAACTCTAAACCTGAAAAGATCCTCAATGTGAATTATTCATTTAATTCATGATTATGTAATGTTTTAAGGCCAGGTCATTATAATTATATTTTTTAAATGATATATGATATTTTTTATTCCCATTAAAAGGAATTAAATTCCTAACAAAATCTAACATAGATGATGAAAATGGTGAAAAATAATGTTTAAATCATCATTAGTATCCCTATAATCCATGGACACTACATATGTAAAATAAATTATTCACTATTTTCCAAAATATATATGCTTTTATATTTTCTGGATCCATCAAAATTTTTTTTTCAGAAATGACATGGACAAAGAATGTACCTCTTGTATATAGAAATCACACTTTGAGAACTTTGAATATAGAGGATGTTCCCACAAGATACCCAACACTATTATAATGTGTTTCTCATGATCCACTTTTGTCCTAGTATACCATAGTATATCATCAAAAAACAACACTGCAAATGAATATAGATACCTATTAATGATTCAATTCATCAATTTAATAAATATTAATGGTGTATTAATATGAACATAAGTCATTAAAACATATTCATAGTGGCCATATCTTCTTCTAGAATATATATTTAAAATAATATCTTTCTGAACTCACTATTGCTGATATCTAAAAAATAATTCAACTATAGAGAACCATAGACCTCCCCTCAATTCATCAAATAGTTTATCAATGCATGGAGGAGGGTATAAATTCTTTATCATAACATGGTAATGCTTATGATAATTGAAAAAAAGTATATGATTTCTAAACAACTTCTTCACAAAATGAACTTGTGATTCTCATAGAGACTCACAATGTCGAATGAACCCTTAATATCCAAATCATCAATCCGGGCTTAAAATTATCTCAATTATATTGTTTCCATAAGATTATACAAAATTGATATATGATTTTTACTTGTATAATATCAATAGTAAATTCACTTATCTTCTGGGTGAGAAACCTATGAAATGTTTTTGGAAACAATTGGGAAACTGGTCAACAATAGTTGGAAAATATCCCTTACCATTCACATCCATAGATGGAAAGGTATGAGATAAAAAATGATAAGATATAGTTTTAAACACTAATGAAAAATGTATTACTTTAGTATCATTTAAAACCTAATCTTATATAAATAGACGATAAATTCCATCAAAATATGTGGAGCTAACCTTTTAGTCATAATAGTTGCTATGATATGTAAAATGATACCATCCAATTGATATCCAGAATAATGTCCTAGAAATTCATCTCAAGAAAATATAAATCCCAATGTAAATAATCCCTATATATTTTAATGTAAATAAAGTTACACATAATGGTTTGACACACTCTTTGGCCAATAGGAGGTTATAGTTTTTAAATATGAGGAAACATCTCAATATAAAAAACCATATGATAAACTACATTAGAAGAAATAAATGTGTGGGATTCACACATAACCAAAAAATATTTCATTCGTGTATAATTAAAAATAATCATACCTCTCACCATAGAGGATTAGATTAATCATCCATTATCATTTTCTAAGGCCCATATAATTTCACACTTGTTTCAATTTTCCCTTTATTTACTTATTAGGATAAAACTATTTGAGGAGTCATGATGTTCCAAGATTCACAATTGATCACTCTATTATGATGATAATAATTATTCGAATTCACTTTTATCATCATAGAATATAACAACTAAGATGTAAAATATGTGTATTTAGCTTGAGTTCTCGACGAACTACATCAATGAAACTAAAGATATCCCATTTTGTTGTAATTATGACATGCTTTAGGTGGTACTGAAAAATATTACTTCATATGGTTGAGGGAACTACATGGAAAACATCCTGAATTTTATTATAGTTGTGGAGGAAGATTTACATATCCCATTATTTGATTGTGAGGTGTCCCCCCACTCTTGAATGAGTTTTAGCTCTATATATTACTTATATTAGTAGAGTTCCCACATGTTCCAATATGAATAAAAAATAATCCCCAATTATATTTCCCTAGAGGTACCTTTTTATACAGTTTCTACATTTACCATCTATGTATAATTCATTATAAAAATAATTATAATATTTAATTTAATATCCTTCCTCAAACCCAATTAAAAATTTTATGCCTTCAAGGATTCACATGAAGTTACTTTTAAGGAAAAGCTCTCTAAATTCATAAATTTATCAGCATAATATATCTCTATGATATTCTCATTCATAAAACTGAATAATTATATTGTTCTATAAATATTAAAGTTGTGATGGTATAATTTATTATTAAAAAATTATTCAAAAGAATCCAATGTCATGATTTAAAAAAATTCAATAATTTCTAATTAAAACCAATGGCATTCCAAATTCTCCATAACATACATTTTCAACTTCACATTCAACTCGACTGGTGTCCTAATGAAATATAAAAATCAATTCATACTATTCAACCAAACTTTATCGTTTTTTAGCTCAGAATCCCCCTAAAATATGGGTGGATTTTTATATTGGAACTGAACATAATGAATCAATTATTGCAGTTCATCATATCAATTTTTTTGGTCCATTGTTTGAATATCGTAAATAATAATTTGACCCAACTATTGGTACACCTGTAGATTAAGTGAATCCACATTCTTAGAAACTACTTCAAATTGGGTTATATGATTCTTATTATGTGCTGTTTACTATAACTAGAAAAAAACACCATTTAGTCTCATTAATTAGCAAATAAAGGATTAGTAATTACTATTCACTATATAAATACATATCACAATAGAGTATTCCACAATTCAACCATTGGTAGCATTTTTACCATTTTGAAAAAATTTAAACCATGATTTTCAATATCAATTTTTTTTTCATTTTTATAAATCACACTTTTAGTCCTTGTTATAAAATATTTTACCCCAAATGAATAATAATACACTATTGGGAAATATTACTATAAATTCATGTTAGGAAAAATCTCATTGGAAAATCTCATGATGATGAAGTGACACTCACCTAGATGTGTCTGAAGACAATCATGTACCAAAACTCCCTTATAACATGATGTTTAAAAAAAAGGTTAGATATACATTTTTATGATATTCATTTTAATTTTATATAATCAAACTCTTTACTATCATCATAGGAGATGAATGATACTAATTTCAACTCTAATATAAAAAAAATGACACCACTACCTATGTTAATAATCAAACAATAGTGAAACTATTTGTCACAAAACGATGTTTGGATTAACCAATAATGATGTCATTTGTATCATCCTACCCCTCACCCATTATCTTGGGAATAGGTAGTGGTGTTATTGTGCCTTCAGTGACCTCCTCAACAAACCAAAGGCTAACAATAAATACAAATGGAATCAAGAAAACTTTGGGGAGAATGTTCTATTTGAAAGAAAAACATCCAAACCATAATGATATTAACCAAAAAAACCTATATATAATTAATGAGTACAAAATACCACTAAAAAAAATAAAACCAAGAATCATATCATATTATAAGCTTAAACTAAAAATAATAATAAAGAGGTCCAAAAAGTATATAAAACTCAAAACTCCAATGTGACGTCAACCATCAACACTAAACTCACTCCCTGATGCAATTCCACTTACCAAGCCTAAAGTTTTAGGAAAAATTGCTAAATAACTAAGATACCCTCCCTTTACCTTTGTCTTGATAGATACCATATACAAAAATACAATAGTTCCCAAGTAGGGGGTGAGTCTAAACTTAGTAGGGTTTCCCCAATGACATCCCAACTCAAGCCACAACGATAAATCTCTTTAGTACATTTAATAACATAGTTGTTTAGAAGATTTTTTATAACAAGGCTATAATCATTTTCTATAGAATATAATAAATGAATTATAAAACCATTTTAAAATCAAATGGAATACCCATAACTATGTATCCACACACCCCATGCATTCTTAGGTTATGGTTCTATACTCAGGAGTGGTATTTCTTCGATCTATAAAGTTATCAAAAGGAAACTAATACCTTATTTGGTAATGGCACACACCCATTCTATAGGGTCATGTATAATGGAAATTATCCCTTGCTAACCATGTAAAAACCCCAAATAAATAATTCCAAAAACCAATAATTCATTAAACTATTTCGACATAAATAATTTCAAACATCAAAATAAAACAATTATTTTAAAATCTATTATTTAAAATTATAATCGAAGGAGATTTGCAAAATCCTTCCAATTTTACCAATATTTATAGAACCAAAATAAATCAGAATTTATATTATGTATCACACAAGTATTTAAAAATAATTTCTATCAAATAATATAAGTAAAATTAGTCCATTATGTTTTAAATCAAGATTTTTTTAGAGAGAATCCACCTACATCTCAAACATTGTTGAAAATAAAAAATGACACAAAAAAACTATAGGATCTGATCACCAGTCACATCCCCTTTCACAATATCCAACAATAATTCATCATAAACCATTCATAACACATAGATATATCTATAAAAAATAATATCTATGATTTTGAGAGATATAAGAGCCACAGATTTAAGTAGAATGATGGAAATCATTAACTTAACAATGAAAATGGGACTCCAATTCACTTTGATTCACCAAAGGATTAATCTTGTATTGAAGGGGATCATATATCACACCTTGGGAGAAAAATAAATTTTCAATATGGAAGGATTAAGGGAAAATTGGGTTCTTAAGGAGATATTTCAAATGAAATCCACTTTTTTTAAGGAGGGACACCTTTACACCACACTGTTAGGTCAGATTATTTAGAAAACTATGCACCAACAGTCCAGTGTAACTTTTTTAAGGCCATAACTCGATCACTTTTTTTATTAATATTAAACAAACCATCCACCAACCATGAATTCCCAAATATTTGAAGAATAATAGTTTCTCCATGGAATTTATATAGTTTGGCCAAACCATGTGCCAATAGTTAATCTGCCCAATGCCCAATGTTTTGACTTTTACAATTCTCTAGAGATGTTTAATAGTTTCTATTAACCATGAAAGAAGAATGAACCTAAAAAACACCCCTCAAATGTGGAAACCCCCAGAAAACCTATTAAAAATTAACCTAAATATCATATCGAATCAAAATACATGAATAAGGGGCAGTGTAACTCAAACTGAGTGTGCTATAGGTGAAATATTGAAGTACTGGTTAGTTTATAAGTTTTGTAAAACCAGATATATACATGATATAGATTTTACATATAGAAATTAAAAAAAATCATATTAATGAAAAATATTTGGCATCATTTAACTCAATCGAAGAATTCTTATTCATACCCTCGGTAAAGTAAACAAAATAATGGTGAGATAAAAATCTAAGTATGACTCATGTATAAATAAGTTACCATGAATCATTAAAACATAATCAATATGGAATGATAAATAACTAAAAACACATTAAATTTAATCAAAAATTGTACTATCATAATTGGATAAGAATTAATAAATATTGAAAGTAAATTTACCTAAAACACATTCCATTAAATCAACAAACTAATAATGAATTGAATCTAGAGTGAATATAATAGTAAAAATATAGTGGATAATTAAAATAATGAAATTATAAATGAACAAGATAAAAAATTATTAGATTTAATTATCTGATATATCATGATACCTCTACCACCAAGTCAGTTCGTAAGATGGTATATAAATAATGGTAAAAAAACCACATGATTTGGCCAACTAATTTGTGTCGTGAGACCTATTGATGCATCAATGGGATATATATAACTGATCCCAACCCATATATAAATGTAAAATGTATCTTTATATCTAATTATATAATAAAAAATTTCATATGTATTAATATGTATGAATTAGATATTAATTTTACCATAAATAGGACATAATATTCGATAACGTACCCGACACAGAATAATGGCTTTCTCCAAAATCTTATATTTCACACTGGACCGATTTATAACGAAAAATCAAACATTATTAATATTATTATTATTTTAAAACGTATTTATCACCTAGGTGTTGTATTGGATGGAATGAAAAAAACTAACTATATTATATTTACACATGTTTATTCAATATTTTTTAATTTCATCCAATAAATTTTAGAGGCATAACATGAGAATAAATCCAATTTAAGTATAAAATACTCAAATATTTTTAAAAGGATGTTTTAGAACATTTTAATGGAGGAACTTTTTAAAATATATAATTTGTAACATTTAAGTGTTCTAATTGTAAAAAATACTTATTCTTGGGAATAGGGATATCAAATTTTACTTTGGTTGAATTTTTTGGTATATTTCTGATAATATTAATCTTTTAATGAATAGTTAAAAATACTGCAAATTATTTCAAAATTTCCTTTTGGTATAATATTTATATATTGTTAGATTATAATTGTACATTGTTTAAAGGAATAATTACATGAATTTATCATTTAATTTAATGCAGTTCATTGGATGCAATTTCAATTAAAATCATATAAAAATACTTTGAATACTTTTGAACATTTTAAATAAAAAAATGTTTTCTCGATTCGTCAATGAGATTAGTGTTAAAAAAATTTAACCATTATTGTGAATATAATTTTAAAAAATGGACATCCAATTTTGAAATTAGTATGAAAATTTTTACTTAATAAGATGAAAATAATTTTTGGTGAATGATAACTTTAGTATTTTATTTACCACGTTTAAAGATAAATAAGGTAATTAAAGGTAAAATATTATTAAAATATTATTAAAATACCTTTACACTTATACTAATATTATTAGATTAATTATTATCAATTGTGATCATCCTTTTTATGAAATTGTGACATTTGAAATCCACTTGGGTTTGATTATTATATTTAAAACATTTAAATTAAAGTAAAGGAAAAGATGTCATAAATATGTTTACTATTAATAAAAAATTTAATATTGTGTTATATAAGTGATATATTCGACAATGGATAGTACATAGAAATCTAAAAGTATTACCTACAAAAAGGAAATATATTTATAATTTTTATAAAATAAATAATTAAATTAAACAGTCTCACAATGATGATGTAGTAATTGATATATTAAAGAGAGAGTCAAATAAATGATATTAGTAATATCAAGAAAATATAATATGAAATATTTTATCCTATATAATAATTATATGGATTAATTAGACATTTAATAGACGATTTAATTTATTTTTTTTAATGGAATCATGTTGATAGGATTTTTTAAAAAGTCAAGTAATTAATAGTGTGATAATTCACATAATTCATAACTTAAAATAGAAAATTTATAATTAAATTATATAAAATTTATAAAAATATAATCTTTGTAAAACAATTTTATATATTTCGAGAAATTTCATTATTGACTCATTAATTGGTCATTTTTCATGTTTTTATAATTATTTTCACTCTCAAAGTGTACATTCCTTGATAAAGTAGTAAGAGTTAAAAAGGTTTAAAAACATAACGATGGAAAATTATTCAAACCTTATATAATTATCATTTGATGATTATATTTATACCCCTAACCGTCCTATATTATATATAATTCAAATTTGACCCATTTGTAATTTAAATTTAATTTATATTAATTTAATACTTTTAATAATTATAAGGGCACCCCTCCCCTCTCGGGTAAAAGGAACTCATCTCTATCAATTAATCACACATAAAAGACCATTTTCTTCATCCAAAATCTTAAAAATACCCTTAATATAACACCTATTTACATTCTTGAGGCCTTAGTTGAGGCATAACACACTTCTTATAGGTGTTAAGGTGTTAAGAAAGGTGATCATCTTAAAGAAAGGTAATGTTTTTATTTATGTGTTTTTATTTTTTTTCTTATTCCACATACTTTAAATATACATCATCCATGTGAAAAAATAACTAAAGTAACATTAATACCATGACATGTTATTATTTTAATATCAACTCCTAAATACATCTTCACTTCCATTAAATGGGAAAATAATTAATCGTTCTAACATACATGTGAACTGTCACCTCCACGAACCGATATAATTCATATTCCCCAATCATCAATCACAACTGGTTATAAAAATGGATTTAATGTTCTTATATGATATTAACTACATATTAATCATTATATTATAATAACCCATCAATTATGTTTTTTAGTTTTCATTCACATAAAAATGACAACGTTGTTCGTTCGTGCGTGTGAACTATCACCTTCAGAAAGAGATGTGAATAATTTTTATTAATTATGTCATTTTTTGATATATATAAGTATATTAAAATTATTAATGTGATTTTAATGAGTTTATTATCATTATGGAATTATTAATAATTATTAATTTTTTTCTATAATGATCAATCAAAAATTGAAAACGTTACTCATGCATACGTACGACTTACTATCTCCATGATTACAATGTTGGTCATTTTTCATAACCACATATCATAGATTGATTTAAAGGTATAATTTATATATAAAAATTACAATAATTTCATGAACATTATTATATATATGATGGACTTATGTCGATATTGACTATTGATATCAAACTATGTTCATTTTTGACACAAGTATCGAATATCAATACAATTTCTAACGTGAACATAAATCATCATGTAATTTTTATAAAATGGTAATAAGTGATAAAATAAATAATGAAAAAGAAAAAGGTTCTCATGAAATAAAAAAATAACATAATATTATAATTAGGTAAGATAAATATTGTATGAAGGATTCAGACTCATAGCGAGGGACATAATATCAATCTTAGTTCATTGAGGAATATTTTCATTTTATACACCACCATATTTTATAAGGTTTAAACTCAACCCCTTTTACTTTTAATTTATTACATGGTTTTCAAAATCAATCTTTTTATATGAATAATTTTACATTATTTATAGAACAATAAAATGAATTCTTTTTTATGTAAACCTATACAATGACTTCTCTATCGCCATAACCATTATTTGATATTTGGATTCCTCCATTAGCCTTAATATTTTTAAAAGGAAAATAAATCACTTATTCCCATTTTGGGTGATTTGGAATTGAAAATGGGTTTTAATGTGGATTCACTATTCTAATATCTTGAAATTATTTCTTGTGATTTCAAATGAAATTTTATTTGTAAAATCTTAATAATTACAATATTTTATGTGTTATGATTATATAATGGTAGATTGAAATTTGACTAGTGGTTATGTCATAAAAAATGATAGGTGGTTACATGAAAAACCAAATACAGGTGGGTCCATGATAATCCAAGGGCGGGTGGTTATGTTATAACCTCCAATGCATTGGTTATGGAATTCAGACCTACGACTATTCCATTTAGTGATATGTGTAGTTGTCGATCACATGGTTATTCCATTTAAGAATGACTATGTCCCAATTTACCTTTATATTTTATATGTGTTTTATTTGGGTTTTAAGGTAATATTTTGATTAAAAAAATGATATATAATGATATTATATTTAGTGAAGTGTATTTAATGCTTCATGAAGGTAAAATGTATTAATTTATGATAAAGTATTCGTGGTTTACATGTTTTCACAAGAATAATAGTTATGCTTATTTGTGTATGCCTTACTATTATATTCTTGCTCATACCATGTATTGAAATGTTTTTCATTATATTTAATTAAGAATAGAGTCAATTATGGGATCAATGAAAATTTATGATGTATAAACAGGAAATGAAACCATGTTTCTTTTAAATAGTTTTTGATTTATGAAAAATATAGATAGTGAGTAAAAGTTTCTGCCCTGCAATACTTGAGTTGTTATGTATGAGTTATGGCCTATGTCTATAAATCTATGAACCTTAAAATATACTCAATGTGAAGGAATGTTAACTTATTGACATATCTTATTATCATGTAATGTTTAAGGATGAGGCCTTATTATTGGTATCAAAGGTTAGTTAAATAACATTAGGAGTTAAAATATTGTTAATATAATATTAATAAATGATTTTTATTTTATGGAAAAAGTGAAATGATTTATAATTTTAATATTACCATGTTGATTATTCTAATATATAAATATTTAGAATGGTTTTCTATAGAGGAAACAGTGAAGCTGTGTTGGGAAGTCATACAAATAAAAACAGCCTTCCAAATCAGCATCCTAAGATGGTTAGAATTGGAAATGAATAGTTTTATATAGTGATGGATTACTTTAATTCGGTGATAAATAGCGGTCGTGTCAATTAAAGAGAATAACTAGATAAAAAAAGGAATTTGTCGGTATGGGACCATTTCATGAGACAATGCCCCCATCATTCATATGATCATCTAACATCATGCTAGATTAAGGGTGGATTAAAGTAGTAGAAAATATTTTTGATGTAATGGGATATTCAAAAAATGTATATGTTAGTATGTATATTTATCATTTTTAAGGTGAATTTGATCAATGGTAGAAATGATTAAAAATATAATAGGTTGTGAAGAGATTTATTCCATGAAATGGGAGGATTTAATAATATATTCCTTGAGAAATATTTTCCTATTGTTGTTTGAAATTAGATAGAAAATAAATTCTTGGAATTGATAAAAAATGAGGAAGATTATGTTGATGAATATGAAGAAAATTTCACCTATTGGTATAGGTATATCCCAAATTATATCCTAGATATTGATAGTAAGGTAAAAAAGTTTTAATCAATATTAATGATGAAATATCGAAGGGTATTAGCTTATTATGAGTTCAAAATACATGAAAAATTTTCAGATATGTTGAGGAGGTAGATATAGACTTTTTTGATGATATTGTTTTTATAGAGGGGAATTAAAAGAAGTGATCTAGTTGGTAGAAGATATGAAATCATTCATCAAATAATTTTGGAGGTTATAAAACTAAATTTCCATCTTGAGAGAAGTGTAGGAAAATGAAACCTAGAGAATGTCTCTCAAAATTTGAGAAGTGATTCTAATGTGGTAAGAATAGTCATATTACTTGTTACTATAAGGGAAAGGATCAAGAAAGAAATGAAAATTTTGTGGAAAGATTTTTTAGTTTCAACGAGATAGGGAATTATTTCAATGTGTTTCTCATATTGATTACCCAGGGGGGAAACCGACAAGATCGAACAAAGAAGGGCATGCAATTTTTTTTACTACTACAATTGATGTGGTATCATCAAATATTGTGGTGATAGGTATGTTTTGGGTTTTTTAAAAATATTAAAATTCATTATATGACTACGGATCTTCACATTCATTCATTTCTGAGATCCATTCAAGTAAATTGGAAATATCGCCTCATGAATGTGATATAAATTTTTTATTATAAACTATGGGAAGAAGATTTAAAGTTACCGTGATTTATGGTAATATTACTATTATCATTAGTGGGATGCTTTTTTTCCTACAAATAATGCTGAACTTACCATAGTGGAATTTGATATCGTTTTGGGTATCAATTGGCTCTCAGTTTATCATACTAAAATATATTTCAAAGATAATAATGTTTTATTCAATGATTTAATACATTTGGAAACATGCCAATAGGACGATATATTTATCAAATATGGAATTGAAAGTTATATGTCTCATGTTGTTGAAAATAAAGAAACAGTTTTGATTAGTGACATTCTAATATTGAACGAATTTGTTGATGTTTTTCTTAATGAATTTCATGGTGTTGTTCTTAATCGGGAGGTTGAATTTTTTATTGATTTAGTTTATAATTTAAAGCCTATTTATAATCTCCATAGATAATGGATCATGTAGAAGTGGTGGAATTTAAAAAATAGTTGCAAGAATTTCTTGATAAAGGTTTTATTTAACCTAACACTTCACTATGGGTGATGCTGTTTTATTTTTAAAAATAAATTTTGCTCTATGAGAATTTTTATTGATTAAAATACCATAATAATATCACTATTAAGAAAATTTTTTTTTTCTCAAATCGATGATTTATTTGACCAGCTGCAGGGATCTCAATATTTTTTAATGATTGATTTGAGGTCTTGGTACAATCAACTAATGGTGAAGGAGGGTGAAATTCTAAGGAAAGTGTTTTTAATGAGATATGAGAATTAATATATTGTAGTTATTCCTTTTGGGTTACATAATGCCCCCACCGTATTTATGACTCTCATGATTGGAGTCAATCATCAATTTTTGGATTAGTTTGTGGTTGTTCTTATATATGATATTTTGGTATATTCTAAAATTGAGGAGGAACATGAAAGTCAATTAAGGATTGTTTTCCCAACAATTAAAGAAAATTAACTCTATGAAATTTTTATTAGGTGTGAATTTTGGTTGAAAAAAGATTAATTAATTAGTAATATTTAATGAATATATGGAGTAATTTTTGACACATTTAAAACAAAAGTTATCAAAGATTGGGAAGACCTACCAATATCACAAAGATTCTTAGTTTTCTTTGGTTAGAAGGTTATTAACAAAGGTTTGTTGAAAACCTTTCTCATTTATCTATCCTACTAAATATGCTAACATTTAATGGAGTTAAGTTAATCTATATCAAATAATGTGATGACTATTTTCAGTAACTGAAAATAATATAGGTAAATTCTCTAGCTTTTCCTTACTTTCCATGAATTGGGATTTTTTTATATAATGATGATTCATTTAAGGGACTATGGTTGTGTACTAATGTATAATGATAAGGTAACTACTTATGCTTCATGTCAGTTCATGAGTTAAATTATCCTACCCATGATTTGGAATTAGATGATATTGTTTCTGAATTAATAATTTGGAGGCATCATTTTTATGGATTAAATTGTGAAATATATAATGATCACAAAAATATTTAGTATACATTCTCCTAAAATGAATTGAAAATGAGAGAGAGGAGTTTGATATAATAAATCAAGGATTATGATTTCATGATTCACTACTATATACAAAATGAAAATAATGTGGCTGATTACTTGGTTTGAAAAAAATAATTCCTCATTAACCATGATACATTTGTAACGATATACCTTGGTTAATGATTTGATGAATTTTGGATTGGAAGTTTTTGGTGAAAGAAATTCCTATATTTTTTTCAGGTTTCAATGAAATCATCTCTATCAGATAGAATTAAGGAAGCATAGAAGGAATATAGTGAGTTGTAGAAAAGGTATTATTAGTTTATAAAGTTATGTTACCAGAATTTAACATTGATAATGATTTTCTTTTGAGGATTGTAATTATATAATATGTTATTTTTTATTAATATTTGAATAAAGAATTTTTATTTAAAGAATATAGTTATCCATTTTCAATTCATCAGTATAACACTATGATTTAGAAAGACCATGGGATTATTATTAGTGGGGTGGAATTAAAAGAGATATTTCTGACTTTACCCTCAGATGTTTAATTTGCCAATAGGTTAAAATAGAGGGTGAGTTACTGAAATGGATACTTCATACTTTTCCAATATGATAGTGGAAATGGTAAAATATACCCATGGACTTCATTGTGGGATTACTTATGATTTCTTGATGTAATAATAAAATATGGTTTATTATTGATCGATTGACTGAGTCTTCTCATTTAATTTATTTTATATGTACTTTATCTCTAGATGAAATTTCTTCATTGTATATTAAAAATATAGTTAGGTTACATGGAGTTTGTAGCGACTTGGGTTTTGGCCCTGTTAGACTTTGGAATATTTCTACGAATAATTCCAGAGCTAGGCGCGAAGACGGCGTGCGATTCTGAGGCCAGGTGTTCCTGGAATAATGTTTATAAAAATATTAAGTATTTTTATACTATGCATGTGATGGGGGTGTGATATCTCCCAAACGGTAGATCAGAATGGGAATCTGAGGGCACAGTTGCGTCCGTAATGTGTCGTTTACCCTAGGTGGGGTGATAACTTTTTCGGCGCGGGCCTGCGGTGAGAAACACCACCAGGGGCTTTTTGTAAATAAGTGGAAAAGTTTAATAACAAGAGTTTGATCAAATAACATCTGAATGGAGTCTCGGATCGCAAATCTGAGTCCACCGTTACATTCAGAATGGCGTGTTTACCATGGGGCGACCTAATTTCCTCCTCACAGGGAGGTCTTGTCGAGGGTGTTTGTTTTAAATGAGGTTTAAAAAAAAGAAAACAAATTTCCCCTCCCCTCCCTCACCTCTTACATGCAGGGATGGAACCCCCACCTACCTCCTCCGTTCTTCACCTAATCGCGACAAAATCATCTGTTTTAGCCGCCGATCGTCAGCAGATCGAGCTTCTGGGCGTTGCCGGCGTCGATCTGCACCCGAAGCTTTAGCGTTTCTCCTACGAGGTAGGCGGTTTGAGTTTTAAAGTCCCGGATCCCATTTTTGTATTGTTTTTATTCAAATTTTAATATGGATTGTGTAGTTCGGGTACTGAGGTTTCCGAAAATTATTTCGGATCTGAATTTGGAGAACCGGGGTGCTCCTGGTAGCTCCCGGAAGTTTTCCAGCGAAATCCCGTTTTTTCTGTAGCGTCAATGGCGGAATCCGGCGTGGCGCGACGGCGGCGCGACAGATTCCTGTGACGGCGTCGGTGGCGCGGTGGAATCCGGCAGCGACACAGTGGTTTCCGGCAACGCCATCGGTGGTCCGGCTTGGATTTTCTGGGGATAATTTAAACCCCCATAACACACAAACAATAACTCCAATTTGTGAGCAGTTTGCGGCGACACATTCCTTGCATCGAGACAGACCTTTTAGAATCACTTTGAGAATTTTGTTAGTCTGGATTTTGGTACGGTGGCCTGAAACGTTGAATAAAATAATAATATTTTTTTTATTATTCGACTTCGGGCCGTTGTATCTTCTACCCGGAGCATCCGATTGACGTACTGTCAGTGGCGATGAGACCCTGATGGTATAAAAAACTTTTCTTGATGGTTTCTAGGTGTCAGGAATGAGTTTGGGGTGCAGGCCCCATGAGGCCGGGTTTGGGCATTTTCGGAGAAACACAACTTTCTCACCAGGAGTCCGATTTTGGCAGATGAGTAGTTGACCCTGTGTTTTTTTTCCGAGAGAATCACAATGGGGCGATCTGTTCGATGTCTATCGAGATCATGGCGTGGGCCCACCTGGGCTGGCTTCGGTGAATAGTGCCTTTTTCACTGGGTTTCTGTTTCAGACGAACGAGTATTCGATTCCGTGTGTTTTTCCGAGGGGATCGCCGTGGTATGATCCTCCTGATGAGTTTTGGGATTATTGTGTGGGCCCCGCATGGGAAAGCTATGGTGAATAGTTCATTTTTCACCAGTTATCCATTTCGGGCGAGTAAACAGCCTATCCGGCATGTTTTTTCGCTTGGATCGCGATGGTGGCCTAGGTATTGGCCTCAGTGCAACGATGAGTAGCGTTGTTGTGGGTCACTCTGGTTAGCGACATTTGGACTAGCAGTGGTTGAGTGTACTCCCTTGGTTCATTAATACAAGGGTTTGTGCGGCATCACAACCCTAGTATAGGCTTGTGATCCTCTCGACGAGATGTTTAAACTGTTTGAGTTGTGGCATCCCTACGGTGGGCCCGGAGCGGGATCCTCTAGCATAATTTCCCTAGATTGGGTTCTTGGTATCGCTATGTCCGCTTATCCACAGGTGGCAATCCCCTATCTAGCAGGTTAACCCCATAGGGTTTGTGGAATCATTGGGAATATAATCAACAATGCAGTGGGCCGTGTTCATTAGGGTTGTGGTATCGTCGGGTATACGATCCCCTGCTCATCATGAGGTTTTTAGTAGGGTTGTGGTATCGTTAGTTATATGATCCCCTACTCAGCACATGGATTGGGTAGAGTTGCGGCATCTTCAGTTTGATCCCCTACAACATGAGTTATACCAGATAGGGTTCTGGTATCGTCGTGACCACCTTTATGCTGGCGACGATCCTCTATCTAAGTTACGTGTTTCTACCGAGCGCTAGATCAGGTTGTGGTCTCCACAAGAAAATCTTGGGAGTGATCCCCTATCTATGAGATTTACGAATGCCAGATCAGGTTGCGATATCCCCCAGTGGACCCTAGGAGTGATCCCCTATATGTGAAATCTTCTTATATTGGTGTGGGTTCTTGTATCTCTTATCGGACCCTAGGAGCGATCCCCTATCTGAGGGGTTTGTTGTTCTTGTTGTTTCAGTGTAGTTTTCCTCAATGATGATATCTGATGAGCGAGATATGTCGTATGAGTGTCTGAGATGTTTGTGTGAAACCTGATGGAGTGTATCTCTCAGAAGAGTGTCATCTGGGATGACAGTGATCATGGAGGGTTCTCTCTTGGCTGTAGACATTTGTTGGTGATGAGGTCGGTACCTCTTGTGGCTTAGTGCGTGAACTGATTATATCTGGATTGTTCATGGTGTATGTATGGGAATACACCTGAGCTGAGATGACTAGTTGTGTTTAGTCGAGGATGGTCACGAGATGGAGTTTCTCTCTCATCTGGGTTCCCTCTGGCTGGGATGAGCGGACTTTTGTCTTTCAGTTTCTCTCTTTTGTTTTGGGTTTTTGGGGTTCCTTCTGAGTATGTCTATACTCACCCCTACACGGGATTTTCCCACACATGTTTGTGTCTTGTGCAGACCACATGCCTTTGGAAGGAGTCCTTAGAGGACCCAGAGCAGGCAGATATTAGTGAGCGGGTTTGACCGGGGTGTTTACCGGAGCTGTGCCAAGGAGCTTACAGGCATGTGTTTTGTCAGTGTTTCCCTCTTTCTGAGCAGGTTGGGCACTTTGTAGTTTTCTTTTGGTGGGCCCTATTTTTCCCTTTTTTACATTCACTGTACTCTGGTTTGGGATAGATGTATGCATGATTTTATTTCCTATTTTTGTATATATCTCTACATTGCTTCATGGAGGTGTATGTGGGTACGTGTGTATAGGTACCTTAGGCTAATGCCTCCCATGTGTGTGATAGCCTACTCGGAATAGGTCTCCAGCCCCTGTGCTTTTAGAGGTGGGCTTGGGGAGTCACGGCTCGACCCCGGTTGGTTCGGGTCGTGACAGAGTGGTATCATAAGAGGATCCACATTTGGGATCTCAGAGCATAGCTGGTCTAGGTGTGAGTTTGGTTTGGGTTGCATAGCGGTAGTGTTAGGATGTTTTGAGTTCGGCTTTCAGGCCAGGGACTCCAGTGTTGGTGCGGCGGCCGACGTATCCACACACCAAGACTCTGATAACCTGCCTTTTGACTCGGTACATTCGAACACTGGTCATAGGGGAAAAATGGTACATTCATCATATAGGACTGGGTTTTGGGGTTTTCCTTGTCCTTCCAGAGTCATCTCTCTAGATATACTCTTTGAATGTGATGCGTCTTGAATGTATTTCAGGATTCCTCGACGACGATAGCAAGCGAGGGTTCCACAGTAGGATAGTGGTGATGTTCTACCCCGTGTAGAGGCTATGGACTAGGGCGCAGGATCTGAGGGTGGACCTCCAGGTGGTCCGCCAGTTGATCGACCACCCATCGAGCAACAGGTTGTTCTAGTAGTGCAGGATTAGGTTGTGCGCAGGCAGAGTGCACCACACAAGTTTCAGAGGCAGCGGCCCATGAAGTTACAGGGTGGTCCAGACCTCCAGGCAGCTGATGACTGGCTTGAGGCAGTCACCAGAGTTTCCCGCCTAGTGAGGATACCTCTAGATCAGATGGAGGTCTTAGAGGCGAGACTTCTTCATGGTTAGGCCAGGCGATGGTGGAGTTAGTGACGCAGTAGCATGATGAGTAGACGCTCACTTGGGCTGAGTTTGAGTGGCTCTTCAAAGAAGAGTTCTATCCTGTGATGCTGAGGTCAGTGCAGATACAAGAGCTTCTGCAGCATTGGAAGGAGGGCTTGTCTGTATCGGAGTACTCAGCGAGGTTTACAGACCTATCACGCTACTCCCTGGATATGGTTTGAGACCCGTTCTTTAGGGATTAGACCTTCGAGTAGGGATTGCGCAGAGACATCCAGGCGGGTGTGGTTTCTTTGTGCCTGCCCACCTATACTGGAGTGTTGGAGAGAGCTTTGGTGGTGGAGAGCTTTATGGATGAGCAGACCCCCCTATTAGTGTTGGGCATGCGAGAGTAGAGACGTCGGCATCTAGTAGCCGACGGCAGACGCAGGGGGTCTGGGCATGGTATACATTTCAAGAGGCATCCCTACGATGGAGGATCTGAGGCTCAGGGCTCACAGGGCTCGCAGGCTAGTGTTGGTCAGCCACAGGAGAGGCGGTGTTACGTTTGCGACGGTCGGGGAAATCCTACTAGATATTTTCCGACCCGATGTGCTGCAGAGAGGGAGCGGGTCGATCGACCACCTTGGCAGAGGCAGCGTCTCGAGAAAGGAGGTCAGTGGGGTGGTGGACGTGGCGATGAAGCTGGTGCAACATCAGGAGCTAGTAGGCGGTATCAGTTTCCAACACCCCTACCCCCAGGTCGTCCATGCCAAGCTCAGGGTGCTGGTGGTCGAGGGCGAGGACAACTGCATGCCCTAGAGGATGTTGACCTAGAGGCTCCGCGGTTGGATAGAGGTATGCCTTGTGTCCTTTATACTTACTGCAGTAGTTTTATAGACACGGTTTAGCGGTACTCTTCCCTTTATGTTTCTTACTCGAGTTTTTTTCAGGGCATTGGTAATACCCTATGTGAGGGTTTTGTATGGCGTGCTTCGAATGCTTAAGGAGGAGGGATCCATTCCCCAACAAGACGTGTTTTTGTGATGTGATTAAAACCGTGTGGGCGAGTCAGTGTTGCCAAAAGCAGATAGTTTTGAGGTGTGGTGGATGAGTCACTCTGACTTATTTGTTCATGCATGGGTGTTTTTTGGCGAACTCACTGTTGTGGGACCCACTTGAGAGTTCAGTCACATTCCTTGAGCTTATGGATTTCTGGGGATGAAAAGTTCTAATCGGGGAGGATGTAGTAACTCAGGTTTTTACCCTTTTATACTTTTGAATATTTCTACGAATAATTTCAGAGCTAAGCGTGAAGATGGTGTGCGATTCTGAGGCCCAGTGTGCCTGGAATAAATTTTATAAAAATATTGAGTATTTTAATACTATGCACGTGATGGAGATGTGATATTTCCCAAACAGTATCTTAGAATGGGAATCTGAGGGCACATTTGCGTCTGGAACGTGCTTTTTACCCTAGGCGGGGTGTAAACTTTGCGGGCGCAGGCCTGCAGTGAGAAACGCTTCTAGGGGCATTTTCGTTAATAGGTCGAAAAGTTTATTTATGAGCGTAGACTCAAATAACATCTGAACAGAGTCTCGGATCGCAAATCTGAGCCTTCCGTTGCGTTCAGAATGACACGTTTACCCAAGGGGCGACCTAATTTTCTCCTCACAGGGAGGTCTGGTCGGGGGTGTTTGTTTTAAATGAGGTTTTTAAATAAAAAAAGAAAACCCATTTCCCCTCCCCTCCCTGACCTCCTATGTGCAGCGATGGAACCTCCACCCCACCTCTTCCGTTCATCGCTAAATCACGCTAGAATTGTCCATTTCAGCGCTGATAGTCAGCTGATCGATCTTTAGGGCATCGCCGATGTCGATCTCCACACGAAGCATCCGCGTTTCACCTGCGATGTTGGAGGATTGAGTATTATGATCCTAGATATCATTTTTCTGTTGTTTTTCTTCAAACTATTTTAAGGGTCGTGTACTTCGGGTCCTGAGGTTTTCAAAACATTTTTCGGATCTGAATTTGGAGCACCAGGGTGCTCCCGGTGGCTCCTGGAAGATTTCTGGCAAAATCTCAGTTTTCCGGCGGCATCAATGGCAGAATTCGGCGAGGCGCAGTGGTGGTGTGGAAGATTCTGGTGACAGTGGTGGAAGCACGGCGGAATCCGGCGGCGGCGCGGTGGTTTTCGGCGAGGCCGGTGGTGGTCCGACCAGGATTTTCTGGGGGTTTTTTAAACCCTCGTAACTCGCAAATCATAACTCCGATTTGTGAGCCTTTTGCGGAGATGAGTTCCTTGGGTCAAGACGGAACTTTTGAACTCACTTTGAGAATTTGCGAGTCAGGATTTTGGCCTAGGGGCTTGAAACATCGAATAAAATAATAATATTTTATTATTATTCGACTTCGGGCTGTTGTATCTTCTCCCCAGAGCGTCTGATTGATGTGCCATCAGTGGCGTTGAGACCCTAATGATATGAAGGAAATTTATTGATGGTTTTTGGGTGTTGGGACCGAGTTTGGGGTGCAGGACCCACAAGGCTCAGTTTGGGTGTTTTCGGAGAAACACAACTTTCTCACCAGGAGTATGATTTTTGTGGATGAGTAGTCGATCCTGTGTATTTTTCTGAGAGGATCTCAATGGTGTGATCCATTTGATGTGTATCGGGATTGTGGTGTGGGCCACAATTGGGCTAGCTTTGGTGAATAGTGCGTTTTTCACCAGGTGTCCGTTTCAGACGAACGAGTAGTCGATTCCGTGTGTTTTTTCAAGCGGATCGCCATGGTATGATCCACCTGATGAGTCTTAGGATTGTTGTGTGGGCCCCGCTTGGGTAGGCTATGGTGAATAGTGCCGTTTTCAATGGTTGTCCTTTTAGGGAAAGTGAACAGCCTATCCTACATGTTTTTCCTCGTGGATCGCGATGGTGGCCTCAGTATTGGCCTTGTTTCTACGTAGGGTGGTGTTGTTGCGGGTCGCTCGGGTTAGCGACGTTTGGACCAGCAGTGGTTGAGGGTAATCCCTTGGTTCATTCCTATGCGGGTTCGCTCTACATCACAACCCTAGTATAGGCTTGTGATCCTCTCGATGGGATGTTTAATCTGTTAGAGTTTTTGCATCCCTCCGGTGGGTCCAGAGGGGGATCCTCTTGCATTGTTTCCCTAGATCGGGTTCTTGGTGTCGATGTGACCTCCTATCCATCAGCGGCGATCCCCTATCTAGCAGGTTAACCCTGTAGGGTTTGTGGAATCATGGAAAATATGATCCCCTACGCAGTGGGCCGTGCTCAGTAGGGTTGTGGCGTCATCGGGTATACAAACTCCTACTCAGCATAAGCGTTTTAGTAGGGTTGTGGTATCGTTGGTTATACGATCCCCTACTCAGCACATGGTTTCGGTAGGGTTGCAGAATCGTTAGTTCGATCCCATACACCATGAATTATACCAGATAGGATTCTGGTATTGTCATGACCACCTTTACGTGGGAGATGATCCTCTATCTGAGTGATGTGTTTCTGCTGAGCGCCAGATCGGGTTGTGGTAACCCCCAGTGGATCCGGGGAGTGATCCCCTATTTGTGAGATCTACAAATGCCAGATTGGGTTGCGATATTCCCTAGTAGACCCCGGGAGTGATCCCCTATCTGTGAGATTTTTGTATACCGGTGTGGGTTCTGATATCCATAGAGGACCCTAGGAGTGATCCTCTATCAGAGGAGTTAGTTGTTCCTACTGTTTCAGTGTGGTTTTCCTCAATGAAACTATCCAACGAGCGGGATGTCTCGGGTGAGCATTTGAGATGTTTGTATGAAACCTGATGGAGTGTATCTCTCTGACGAGTGTCATTTGGGATGATAGTGATCGTGGAGGGTGCTCTCCTGGTTGGGGACATTTTTTGGTGATGAGGTCGGTACCTCTTGTGGCTTGGTGCGTGAACTAATTATATCTGGATTATTTAAGTTGTATGTATGGGCATACACTTGAGTTGAGCTGAATAGTAATGTTTATCCAAGTATGGTCACAAGATGTGGTTTCTCTCTCTTCTAGGTTCCCTCTGGAAGGGATGAGCGGACTGTTGCTTTTCAGTTTCTCTCTTTTGTTTTGGGTTTTGGGGCACCTACTGAGTAGGTTTATACTCACCCCTGCACGGGCTTTGCCCGCACATGTTTCTGTCATGTGAAGACCACATGCCTTTCGATGGAGTCCCAGGAGGACCCGGAGTAGGCAGAGATTAGTGAGCGGGTTTGACTAGGGTGTTTACTAGAGTTGTGGCGAGGAGCTTACCGGCAGGTGTTTTTTCATTGTTTTCCCACCTTCTGAGCAGGTTGGACACTTTGCAGTTTTCTTTTGGTGGGCCCTGTTTTTCCCATTTGTACTTTTGTTGTACTCTATTTTGGGATATATGTATTCATGCATTTTCTTTCCCATTTTTATATATATCTCTGCACTATTTCATGGAGGTGCAGATGGGTGCGTGTGTATAGGTACCTTAGGCTAATGCCTCCCATGTGTGTGATAGCCTACTCGGCACAGGTCGCCAGCCCCTGGCCTTTTGTAGGCGGGCTTGGGGAATCACGGCTCGAGCCCCGTTGGGTCAGGTCGTGACAGTGTTCCCCTATCCATTGTATCTGATCCTGATCCCAGGTTAAATTCTGACTTTTGTAAAGGACTTCAGAAGTCATTGGGTACTAAATTAAATTTCAGTGTTGCATTTCATCCTTAATCAGAAGGGAAGTCACAATGAATAACTCATACATTGGAGGACATGCTACATGCATGTTCAATGGATTACCAAGGAAGTTGAGATCAACATATCTTTGTGGTTGAATTTTCTTATATCAATAGTTTTCATTCCAGTATACAAATGGAACCATTTGAGGAATTATATGGAAACCAGTGTCAAACACCAAAATTTAGGTATGAAGATGGTTAAATGAAATTGATGTGATTATAATTGGTAGAGGAAATGGAAGATAATGTTAAGTTCATTCATAGATCCATTAGGATGGCATAGAGAAAGTAGAAAAGTTACATGGATAATCGGAGGAAGGATATTTTTTTGAGGTAGGTGATCATGTCTTTCTCAATTTTTATCCATGGAAAAGTGTGATTAGTTTGGTTAAGAAGGGGAAGCGGAGTCCAAGGTTTATTGGACCCTATGAAATTCTTGAAAAATTTTAACGAGTTTCTAAAGAGTGTCTTTACCTCCGAGTTTTTCCCAGATACAAATTTTTTTCATGTTTCAATGTTAAGAATGTATATTCTAGATCTATCTCATTTTTTGATTGTAGAAGTAGTTTATTTGGAAGAGAATCTTTATTATGAGGAAAAATGAGTTCATATTATTGACCATAGAGATAAATTGTTATAGAATAAGTTGATTAATCAGGTTATGGTTTTGGGGAAAAAACAATATGGTTTAAGAGGAACTCTAATGGCCCAAGAATTACATACGTGGACATTAAATTTATTTTAGAAAAAATTGACACATTACACAAATATACACCCAAATACTGTAATAGTTTAGTGTCATTGGAAACATTGAACATAATATTCTTACTTGGTGAAAGATCTTCAAAATATCCCATAATGAACATACCATTTTTCATTCATACCCAAAACCTTTCGTTATATACTATACAAAACAAAACAAGAATAGTTTAAGATGAAATGCTCTGTATGGGTAAACATGGATAATATAAAACAAACCATAAACATAAGATTATAAAAACATGAACATAATTTTTAAATCTCAAAATCAAGAGTCATGAAATAAATCATGGTAGTATGTAAGGAATATATCATAAAGGAACATTAAAAATGATAAAATTACTTTGAAAAAAACATTGAATTATGGAAAACAAATAAAAAGATAATATGATTTCCATAGTAGCCAAGACATTAATTCCATGACCATCATAGTGGAGAATATAAATTACTAAACCAAATTTACTTTCTGTTCCAGTAATATATATCTCATGAGATATAAATATTTTCTCAACTAAATGGTGGGAGATATAGTTCACAAACATATCATAATGAAATCATTCTTACATGTGCAACAAAAACATAAATCGTTCATCATAACATCACCCAAGATATGAAATGGAAAACTTAAACATCATTCCATCATAACATAATCCATATAAAATATCATTTAATAATTAATACAATTAATTAATGGAAATAATAGTTATATAAACATAAACCTATTTATAGAGTGTGCACTTATATGGGAAATAATTTTGATAAGACACTTAAACTCAATTCTTGAGGAAAATATCATTTCTTATTTTAAAATGTTTTCATTTAAACAAATGCCATGAAACTTTAAAAAAATATTTATTTGAAAATTTACTTGAAATCGTGTAGAGTAAGATTCAGGTAAATAAGGAATTAATAAGATATAAAATTCCATTCATGTCGTATAAGTTAAAAAAAATTCTTCTCGTACTCTAACCGAAAAATTAAAAAAGTACCTCGTATGGAAAAAAGAATGATTCCTTACATACCATTTAATAAAAATTCACCAATGGGTAAAATTAACATTAAAAAATAGTAGTAGAATAGAAATAATATTATATATTTTGGAAACATGGATGTGGATGATAAATATACCCCAGTATATAATTAAGTATAATCAATCTCATATAAAAATGAAATTATAGAATTATCCATTACCTTAGGTCCAATTTGATTCATATGTATCTAAACCTCATGAATAATGATATAATAATTTTATTGACTTATTATATAATCATAGTCAATTTTATGATATCATATATGATCATATTATCATCTAGTTGTTAGTAACATTTCATTGTGTCCCTTTATTCAGATATTAACTGCTTTGTGTTCTTATGCATGTTTTGTCGAACAAGTTAATGTTCCAGATATTTGGTTATAGTTATAAAATTTACCGAATGATCTTAGTATACTATATATCTTATTTATTCATTCAACTCATTTATATAATCATGTTTTAATGAAGATCATACAGAATGAATCGCAACACATCATGGAGATGGTAGGTCGTACATGCACACGAGTGATGTTATTATTCACTTAATGTTTAAATTGTATGGAATTGGATTTATATTAATTATAAATAATAGTTATCAATTTATATAAATTATTTAAATATATTATACTCATAATTTTACACATTCAAATTAATTATTGTTGAATAACAAATAACACCAAGGTGTAGAGACGGTAAGCCGTACTCACAAACCCATTGTGATATTATTATTTGTTGGATAGATAAAAGGAGGTATACGTTGGTACCATAGTTATCATAACATCTTATAATGTATAATATAATGTATTTATGACATTATTATTAAATAAACATAAGAATAGGATGTATAAGAAGAAAATAATTTTGAAAGTGGTGAAAAAAATAACATTTTTTCGAATATCTCCTTTCGATTTTCACAAAAGGTCCCCATAGGATGGATTTATGCCCAAAAGTGTGGTATCTAGAAGGAAGGGGGGGATTTTAGGAGCTTATTTTAACTGAATTTGGATGATCCAAAGGGAATTAGAGGTGTGAGTAAGTGGGTAGATGTGGTGACCTTTCATGAGACGAATGAGTGGCACTTTAGGAATGCCATGAAATATTGTATTATTATAAATTGATATTCGAATTATAATATCTCAAGAGTGATATATATCTAGGATAATATATGTATGGGTATAAATTATCTCATCCTAAAGATTTTAGATATGTTTAAGGTCACTTATTTAACATTATCTTTTTTCTTTAACCCTTAGTAAAATAAATTAACTCTTACCATATCCTCTGGTATTTTTACACAATATGGTTAATATAGTTAGTATAAAATGCCAAGAGGACCTAAATTATAATATTAATTAAATTTTAACATTATCTAAGTAATATGTACTAATTATATATTTTTATGACTATTATATTATTTTATACAATAATATATGTTCTAAAAACTCATTTATGTCAATTTTTAAAACTATTAAGTAATTCATTTTTGTTAAAGCTATAAAAAATGATTAATTATAAAAACAATACTAAATCAAATATAAAATTTTATTATAATACAAAATATTCATGTATGGCATCATAATTTTTAAATTACATTTATCTTAATATTTATAATATCATTTTTTGTATCACTCATTAATAAGGTAATCACTACATCATCTTTGTGTCATAAATAATTTTTTTTAGTTAATGTCTAAAAATTATAAATAAAATTACATGATGTAGCAAATATTTTTAGATTTATAATTAATAATTATAGTGAAAGAGATAAATTATATTACCCCACCTTAATATTGTTTTTGTAAAAGGATACATGTTTATGTTATATTTATCTTTACTTTAAATTAATTATTTTAACATGTGATTTTCACACCCAAGTGGCTCCCAAATGAATAAAGTTCAGCCTAAGGATTTATTTTGCCAAAAAATACTTATATAATAATATTTTGACACGTGACTTCTTAGTTTTATATTTTTATAATATTATTTTTACACTTCTTTACATGAAATACTGTTTAACCGTGGTAAATAAAATAATTATTAAAGTTACTATTCATAATGTATAAAACAATGTACCTATTTGAATAATTTCAACCTTATGATTCTATATATGATAAAATTTTCTTAATTCCAAAAGAAGAAGTTTCATAAATTAATGTAATATTAATTCCTGTCTTCAAAACTAGAAAGATGGTTTTTAATTAGTAAAAACTATCAAAATATTGACATGTGTTTATTTTCTATTTAAATGTAAAATTAATTATAATTACCAAAATTATATTAAATGATAATAAAATATTCTAAATAAACTTTGAAGGACAATAAAAAGGTAGTATATCTATATAAATAAATTAGATGCAAATGCAGTTTTGAATTAAAATGGAATATTTTTCCCAATTCATTAAAATATAAATTTAATCTTAAAAATACCAAAATATAAACCAAGGTAAATTTTTTTATGTCCTTATTCAAAATAATATGTTTTTTATGTCAAATATAAATTATAAAATTTTCAAGAACTAGATTTAAAATGGGTTTCCTATCAAAAGGTTATAAAACTATATTTTTTTGAAAAATAATTCATTAATATGAAAAATTGAATTTTTTCTTATATAAAATCTACAAAATGTATAAAATGAATTTAAAACATTATATTTAATATATTAAATATATATTTCACTAATAAATCCATATAGTGTAATTTTATTATTATATAGACACACTTATTTTCTTTTAAATAGTTTTTAGAAGAATGTTAATACTATTCATACACGCCATTAAAATGACTAGGTTATAATATTTTGTTATCACTTATACTTGGTCATGAGTGAAATTAAATATTTAAAAAAATATGAAATTGTGTGTAACACAAAACACGAATAGTGTTGCACATACTACAAGATAAAACGTTATTGTGTATAATGCAAACTAATCTTTGTGTATCATATAACACACGACATCAAATAAATTACAAATAATATATCTCATAAAATCTCTGGGTGTTACATTATACCCCCCCTTAAAATTAATTTCTCCCTAGAATTTTTTCAGTTTTATAAAGGATTTAATAATTTAAAGTTTCTTTCATAGAAACCAACGTCATATAAAGGAATACTAAAACATCATTTTGAAAAGGAATGTCAGAAACATAACGGTTACCCAAAGTAACTCATACCTAGGTTTCCACATTATAGATCATATGTGGGAAGTGAATATATATATATGAAAGATAATCCTAACCATCATGTTCTAATAGATAGTGATAGAGAACAAGTTTTGGTGAACATTAAAAACTAGAAATCCATAAATCTGCGATGATTTAAGGGACAACCTGATTCATCAGATAAGAAGGTACTAATAATTTTTTTTTGGTTTTCAAGATCCTTTCCCTAAATTTTAATTTTTTTTCATTTTAATACCCACATACTTGATGACAGAAAAATCTAACCATTGTTAGGGCCTTGATAAAATTTCTACTCCATCTCTTATTTAAACAAATGAAGTTGAATTTCTCATATGTGAAGTGTTACCGGATCGTGTGATAGAATTATAGGTAATTCCAAATATCTTTAAAAAAAGGTTAGCACGGGTACTAAAATAATCATAAGTCCACCTATAATGAGATAATACAATAATATAAGAAACATAAACTGGAATATAATTTATATTATCCAAAAATGGATAACATTACAATCAATCAAAAAACTGAAAATATATAAAATTCAAATGTGGTTAAATAAATCAACTTAAAATTTATCTCTCATATCTCATATGTTAGTTCGTAGTTGTCACATTCCTAACATGTGAATAACATAATCATGTATTCTCTTGAACCATGATAATAACATGAATTACTATAAAACCATATAGGAAACATAAATTCTATCAAAATAAACTTGTTCCACACACCATAAATACCATATAATCTAAATACTCAAACTGTGATATCACTTTGTCCTTATATCAGTTAGGAGGTCATTAATACTATCAAATATATCATTATCTTTTTATCCCTTCATTATGCGTATATCACGTTATTTCTAAAAATATTTTAATAACATTTCATTGTTACTAGTAATATATACTTATGGAAAATCCCAATGGAACAATAAATAGATATTACAATATTTCATAATACTATAAAAGAGATTCTATAACACTATTTTGAAACCCCATTACATAAACACTTAATCATTCTACCACTTTGTTGTCATACTCAACATCTCCAACAGTGATCACATGTGATTTTCTATTGTCTTTGGCCTTAAGGGGTTTTTTAACATTGATAATCGTTTATACCCATTGTATTAGGACATTGGTTAGAATAATGACCTATTTCCATGCACATGTATCATTAAAGTGGGCGTGGTGAAATCTTTGTATTCTTTTCTCTATTCACATCATTAGAACAATTTTTCCATTATTTCAGTACTTAACTACTTGATGTCCTTATTTTACACACTTAAAACATTTTATATTACCTTTATGTCAATATCTACAATGATTCTTTCCACACATTGAGCATAAAGAAATATTTATCTTATTTTTACCGTAATTTTGAGATTTTCCCTTGAACTCCATCTTTTGTTTCTTGTCAAAACCATGAGATTGATATGTGAGACAAACATCCATTTCAACCTTGATAGAAAAATTTATAATATCTTCAAAACTAATAAAGTCTCTTATAGTTAATTCCATTCAAATAGTTGGTCTTAAGCCACTAAAAAATCCATCAAATTTACTTTTAGGTTGAATGAATAATCCATAAGCATACCTTGTATGTCTTATGAAATTTTCCTCATATGTACCAACAGATTGATCATCCTTTTTCTTAAGCTCTAAGAAATATTTTCCTTATTTTTTTATAATAATTCCTAAAAAGTAATTATTTAATAATAACTTATGGAACTCGTCCCATTCCATGGGTTCAATTTTATCTTGATAAATTGTATTATTAATTAGATTCCACCACTGGTCTGTTTCACCTTGTAAATGAAAAACAACAAAAATGAAATTTTTATGTTCTGAATTGTGATGGATGGGAAAAATATTTTCAATGGTATTGATCCATTGTTCGGCAACTAGTGGATCAAAAGACACACTAAAATAAAGTGTATGTTTTATAATAAAGGACTCATCAAAATGTTGTTCCCTTCTCTGCTCATTTGAAATTTCAGAATTATTCATAGATTCTATAAGTATAGAAATAATATTTCTCATTCCATCTCACATAATTTTTTTGTTGAGGAGTTCAATCATTGAATTTCCAAGAGAATTGATCATTAACACAATTACTTTATGTTACATTCATTGTCTAAATCCTAAAAAGAATAGTTTTAGAGGAAAAAATTATACTTGGAAAACAACATAATCAATGGAGTGTGAATTCAATATTTAATATCTTAGGTTTAATACTAGTTTATTTTGGATATTTATCATAATTATAGGACTATAAACTGTAGTTAGACTTACCCATAGGGATATCACTAGACATGCCTTTGAAATATCTATGGGGATCTCGCTAATGTTTTCATATCCTAGTTTCCAATGGTTAACTAAACCTTCATTCTGACAGAAAATCTAATGAACCAAGATTGATGTACATGGATATTAATTTTATTTTTTGTAATACATAATAAATTAGACAAATATAATCCCAAATACTATATTAGTTTAGTGTATTTAGATAGTTAGAACATAGTATTAAAACTTGGTGAATGATCTTGAGCATCACCTATAAAGATATTCCCCATTTGTTTTCCTACCTAAAACCATTATTTATGTCTTGGGGAAAAGAACACATAAAAAGGGTGATCTCAAATTCTAAGTAAGGGTAAAAATGGAGAAAATAAAATAAACCATAAAAATAAGAATGTAAAAACATGAACATAATGTTTAAATATCAGAATCCTGAGTCATGCAATAAATCATGGAAGTACGTAAGGCATAGAACATAAAGGAACATCAAACATGATAAAAGAATATTGGAATAAAACATGTATTTTTGAAAACAAATTAACATACAATATGATTTCCACAGTATCCAAGGCATTTATTTGAAGACCCTCATAGTGGACATTTTCCATTACTGAACTTGGTTTACTTGCCATTCAAACTATGCATTACTAGACCAGACATAATTGTTGTTCCAGCCCTGTATTACAGAACAAAATTTACTTTCTATTCCATTCATGTCTATCTCTTGAGGTATCAATCTTTACCCAATGAATTTAAGTGTGATATATGTCCCACCCAACTCATAATAAAATCATTATTACATGTTCCACAAAAAATAAATCAATCATCATAGAATTAAACAAGAAATAAAATGGTATTCTTAAGCATCTTTCAATCATAAAATAATCCATATAAAATATCATTACATAATTAACACAATAAAATCATATTAATAATAGGGACATATACATATCCTTATATAAAGATAACTATCATTGATGGAAAATAATTTTGATAAAACACTTAAACTTAATTTTTGAGGAAAATATCATTTCTTCATCAAAAACATTTTCATTTCACAAAATGCCATTGAAGTTAAAAAGAAATGAATTTAGTTGAATTTAAAATAGAAATATAATATATGGAGCTTCATGGAATTATGGAAATAAGAATACATAAATGTCCACTAATTCTGTATAAGTTAAAAAACATTCTTCTTGTACTCTTGCTGGAAAAGTCAAAAAGTACCTCATATGGAAAATGAAAGAAATATTCATTCCATAATTATTAATAAAAATTCACCAAATGGTAGAATTGAATTAATAAAATAGTATAATAATAGAAAAAATATTATATATTTAGGAAACAAATATTTGGGTGACAAATATACCCTAAAAAATACTAAATATGAACAATCTTAGATAAAAAATAAGATTTTAAAATTATCCCTTGCCTTATGTCTAATATGATTTGTATGTCTCAGAACCGCCTGTATAAATATTTAAATAAATTTATTGACTTATTCCAAAATGATAGTCATTTTTAGGATATCAAATATGATCATATTATCATCCGGTGGTTAGTAACATTTCATTGTCACCTGTTATTCAGATATTAATTGCATTATGTTCTTATGCATGTTCTGTCAGATATGTTCATGTTCCAATTATATGGTTATATTTATATCATTTATTGAATATATGTGCATAAAATATATCATATTTACTCATTCCATTCATGTATATAATTTTGGTTTAATAAAGATCATGCATAATGAATTTCATCGCATCTTGGAGACCGTAGGTCGTACGTACACACGTGCAATGGTATCATTCACTTAATGGTTAAATGATAAATAATTTGATTCTATATAAATTATAAAGAATAATTATAATGTTATATTAAATATTTAAATCAATTATACTAATCATTATACCTATACAAATTAAGTATTGTTGAATAAGGAATTACACCACAATGTGTAGACGGTAAGCCATAACCCACACACATGTTGATATTATTTTTCATATGATGGATGAAAGGAGGTATAAGGTTGTAATATAATTATAATAACTTATATTCATGTATAATATTCTGGATTTTTTACATTAATATATAAATAGAAAAATAAGATAACGTAGAAGAAGAAAATAATTTTGAAAGAGGTGATAAAACAATTACCTTCTTTTTTAGTATATCCTTTTTATTTTTACAAAAGCTCCCCATAATATGGATTTCAACCCAATATGTGGAACCTCTGAGTAAGGTAGTGATGTTTTGATACTATTTGAGTAGAATTTGGATGATATAAGGGGATTGAGATGTGTGAGTAAGTGGGTAGATGTGATAGACTTTTATAAGAGCGGGGATGGGCACTTCAGGACAGTCTTGAAATATTATTTTATTATAAATTTATTTTCAAATTATAATATATCCAATGTAATATATTTAAACTATAGGATGAGGATGGGTATATTTAATATCAACAAATAGGTTTTATACATTTTTTGGTAACAAATTTAACCGTATCTTTTGGATTGAACCCTGAGTTAAATAAATCAACTCTTACCATGTCTTCTTGTATTTTTACACTATATGATAAATATAGTTACTATAAAATTACAATAAAACCTAAATTGGATAATTAGTTAAATTTTTAACATTATTTAATATAGTTTCCCAAATCTTATACTTTTTTTACTATTATATTTTTTTTAAAATAATATTTGTTTTAAAAACTCATTTATGTCAATTTTGACACTATTTAGTAATTGATTTTTTTAATCTATAAAAACATGATTAATTTAAAAAAACTAATTTAAATCAAATATAAAATGTAATATTCACCCAAAAAGTAATTTTATGGCATCAAAATTATGAAATTAAATTTATTTTAATATTTATAATATCATTTATTTTAATCTTTCATTAATAAGGTAATCACTACATCATTATTGTGTCATAAATAAATTTTATTATTTAATATATAAATATTATAAATAAAATAAAATGATGTATGAAATATTTTTATATTTATAATGACAATTTATAGTCAAATATATCAATTATATAACCCCAGCTTAAATGTTTTGTATTAAAAATACATGTTTATGTTATATATCTCTTTACAATAATTTAATTACTATAACATGTCATTTTCACACCTAAGTAGCTTCAAAATTCAAAAATTTATGAATAAGGATAGTTTTGGTAGCTAATCACTCCAAAAATATTCAGTCATGCGTTAGGGAATGTTTATATTATTATAATATTATTTTAACCCTTATTTACCTAATTTATCATTTTAACTCTGGTAAATAAAATAATTACTAAAATTACTACGCATAACATCTAAAAAAGGTACCTATTTACATAATTTGGAACATATGATTTCAAATATGGAATCCATTTTCCATCTTCAAAGCAAATATGTTTCATTAATTAATTTAAAAATAATTTCAGTTGTCAAAACCAGAAAGTTAGTTTTTAAGAAGTAAAAACTATCAAAAGATTGACATGTGTTTATTCCCAATTTAAATGTGAAATTAATTCCAATGAACTAATTTTTAATAATGATAAAAAAAATCCAATTATACTTTAAAACCGATTAAAATTTTAATCTATATATCTAAATAAATTTGGCAAAAATAACGCTTTGAATTTAAAAAAGTATTTTCACTATTCATTTAAATATGAATTTAATAATTTTTTTTAAAAAAGATAAATTTTAATCTACCACATAAAAAAATAATATCATTATGTAAAATAGAACCTATAAAATTTTAAAAAACATGATTTAAAATTGATTCTCCATCAAAAGGAAGTAAAATTATTTATTTTAAAATACTTCTTTTATCCAAAAAATTGAATTTGTTCTTATATCATATATATAAAACATGTAAGAAAAATTTAAAAAATTACATTGAATATAATACATATATATTTAACAAATAAAATCAATAAATAGTGATTTTATTATTTTATAGACTCACTTATTTTCATTTAAAATGTTTTTAGAAAGAATTTAACATTATTCATATATGCCATTATATTGAATAGGTTATAATATTATTTATCACTTATACTTAGTCTTGCATGAAATTCATTCTATCAAAATAACTTGAGATTTTTCGTAACACATGATAAGAATAATGTTACGTATACTGCAAGCTCACACAGTGTTGCGTATAACACAAGCTTATCTTTGTTTAGCGTACAACACACGACAGAAAATAAATTAAAAGGAATAAATCGTATGAAATATGGGGTGTTATAAGTAACATAATAAATTGAAAAAGCTATGAGTTAATAATACCCCCACTTATTTGATAAGGGAATAAAATTGTGAGGATGTAATTTCCAAAATGGGGGAAGGATGTAATATCCCAAGTAATTGTAGAATATGACATTTTAATATATATTAATAATTATGAATTAGATATTAATTTTACCTTAAAGGGGAAACTATGTTTGATAGCATACCCAACACTCAACAAGGGGCTTTCTGAAATCTTATGTTGCACACAAGACTGAGTTATAATGAAAATAATACATTATTTATATTATTATTTTAAAGGGTAGTTATCAACTAGAAGATTTTTTGGAATGAATGAAAATAACTAGTTATATTTTATTTACACATGTTTATTTTGTATTTTAACTTTATTCAAATAAGTTTAGAGTCTTAAAATGAGAATAAATCCAATTTTTAGCATGAAATACTATAATATTTTTAAAATTTCATTTTTTCTGCCTTTTAATGAATAACCATTTTAAATCTATTTTTTCACATTTCTATCTTCTATTTGATAAAAAATATAGTTTTTGAAAGCGGTATATCAAAATTTACTTTGGTTTATTTTTTTTTATTTTCTAATAATATTCTTTTTTAAGGAATAGTGAAAAATACTACATTTTCATTCAAAATGACCATTTCATCTAATTTGTTTGTATTTTTATATTATTATTTCACATGGGATTAAGGTATAATCCTATGATGTTTTTTTATCATTTAATAAATTTTAGATCATTTATAGAAATTCCAATTAAAATAAAATTTAAAAACTATGTGAACATTTGAACATTTTACATTAGAAAACCTCGTTTTCTCAATCTGTCAATGAGATTAGTGTTAACCCTAATTTAACCACTTATGTGAATTGAATTTTTAAAAATAAAAATTAATGGTTGTAATTATTATGAATAATTTGTTCCAAAAAGATCAATATATATTTTGTAAATAGTAAATTTAGTATTTTATTTACCATAGTTAACGGTTAATAGGGTAATTAATAGTAAAATTAATACTATAATATTATAAAATTTTAAAATCACCCTAAAACATATCATAATATTATTTTATTAATTATTATAGAAAATTAACATCTTTTTTCTAAAATTGTGACCTTTGGAATCCAATTGGGTGTGATTATGTCATTTATAACATTTAATTTAATGTGAAGGCAAATATGTCATAAATATGTTTATTATAACTAAATCAATTTTAATATGGGGTAATATAAGTGATATATCTTACTATATATTTTAATTATAAAGATATAATTATTACCTATAACATGAAAATTTATTTATAATTTTTATAAAATAAATAATTAAATTAAATAGAAACACAATGATGATAAAATAATTGATTTATTGAAGTAGGAATCAGATAAATGTTATTAATAATATTAAAATAAATATAATTTGAAATATTTTAGGCCATAAATGATTTTTTTGGATGAATTTTACATGTTTTTTATGATTTAATGCAATTGTTTTAATGGAAAAAATATGTTATGATTTTTAAAAAGTCATGTAATGAATAGTGTCAAAATTGACATAATTCATTACATACAATATAAAATATCTAATTAAATGATTTAAAATTTTCTAAAAATCAAAAAAATGACAAAAATTTTCTATATCAGTCAAAACATGTAATTATTTCATCATTTTATTTTCGTTTGGCATGATTTGGTAAATATTTTTACTCTAAAAATATAAATTTTTTGAAAAAATGGCAAGGGTTATAAAACATAAAACAAAATGTTAAGGATTTAGAATTATTAAAAAAATGCTCTTATTATCATTTTATGATTATATTTTGACACCTAATCATCCTATATTTGAAATATATCAACAAGGACAGATTTCTAATTAAAAGTGAATTTATATTTATTTAATGATTTTAATAATAACAAGGGTGCCCCTCCCCTATCCTATAAAAATGAACTTATTTCTCTCTATTAATCAGAATTGAAAACCAATTATGTTTGAAAAAATATAACAAAAAATCCTCATAGAAACCCTCATCACATTCTTGTGGCCTTAGTTTAGGAAGAACACCCATCTTAGAAAAGGTAAAAAATGTGATCATCCGAAGGAAAGGTAATGCATTTATTTAAATGTTTTATTTTATTTCATCACCCACTTCCTTTAAATCTCATTAATCCAAGTGAAACTAATATTTATATTATCCTAAATATAATTAAGTGTTATTATGTTAAAATCATCACCTAAATATATCTCCACTTTCGTTAAATGGAAAAGGAATTAATCGTTCTTTCTATCGTGTGAACTATCACATCCACGAACCGATCTTATTTGTTTTTTTTAATTTTCTATCATGGCTGGTTAATATAATTGAATTATTGTTAATATGTTATATTAATGAAATATTAACCATTATATTTTAATAGTATATCAATTATTTTTTTACTTTCCATGCACTTAAAAATGATAACGTCGTTCGCGTATACTTGTGAACTATCACCTCCACGAAGTGATGTGACTCATTTTTATTCATTTTATCACTTTAATTATATATATAATCATATTTAAATGATTAATATGATATTAATGATGTTATTATAATTATTGAAAGATAAAATAAATACTTAACCTCTTTATAGAAAGAACAATGAAAATAGAAAACGTTACTCATGCGTACGTACGACTTACCGTCTATATGATTATAACATTGTTCATTTTTCATAACCACACTTCATGGTTTGATTTATTGTTATAATATATATATATATATATATATAATTTTCATGAATAATAATCTATATATGAACGACTTATGACCACACATACTAGTGACATACACCCATGTTCATTTTGGAAACAAGTACCGAATATCAACAACGCATCTAGCATGAACATAAATAATTATTTAATTGTTATAACATATTAATAAGTGATATAAAAGGAATAATGAAGAAGTAGAAGATTTTAATGGAAGTATAAATTAACCTAATATAATTTTTAATGATGGTAAATAATTTTCGAGACGATTTACACTCGAGGTAAGGGACTTCCTCTCAATCTTTATTCTTTGAAGCATATTTTGATGTTATACACCATCTTATTTTATAAGGAGTATAATAAGCCCTGTTTAATATTAATTAATTTAAATAGATTCAAAAGTAATATTTATATACAAAGTATTTTTTAAATGAAAAAAAGAATTCTTTTTTTATGTATGCGGTGACAACAACTTCTATGCTGCCATAACTTTTTTTTTGATATTTATATTCAAGTATAAGACTTAATGTTTTTAAAAGTAAAAGAAATACCAAATTCCCTTTTTATGTACTTTGGTATTGAAAATTGTTTTTAAAGAAGATTGAAAATTTCAATATCTTGAATGTTTTATTTGGATTGGAAATGAAATTTTATGAGTAAAATATTGATAATTGGAATCCTTTATATTTTAGGATTATATAATGGTACTTGGAAATATTATGGGGGGTTATATTATAAACCAAATACGAGTAGTTACGTGATAAACCAAGGATGGGTGGTTTCATTATAAACTCCAACACATTGGTTATGGAAGACCAACATATGGCTATTAAATTTATATATATGTGTGGAAGTAGACCATATGGTTATTCCATACAATTTTTATTATGTCCCAAGTAATCTTCATATGTTATATATGATTTATATGGGTTTGTGGTAATACTTTGATTATAAAAATGGTATACAATGATCTTATATTAAATAAAGTGTATTTAATAATTCTTAAAGGTTAAAATTATTACTTTATGATACATTATTTATGGTTTAAATATTTTCAAATGACCAATAATTTCTTTCTTTATGTATCCAATACTAATATATTTATGCTCATCCCATGTTTTGGAATGTTTTTCATAGGATTAGATAAATAATAGATTCATTGATGGGAACAAGAAATGGTTATGAAGTTTAAATATGAACTGAATCTAGGTTTTATTTGAATGTTTTTTATTATTAAAAAATGGATACTGAGTAGAAGTAAATACTTTCTAATATTTGATTTGTTATGTATGAGTTATGGATTAATTTTCTAAATCTCTATACCCGAAAATATCTTCCATGTGAATGAAATTCAAATTACTTACTTAATTTAAGATTAAGAAATGTTTAAGGCTAACACATTTTATACAAATAATTCTTCATATATCTAATAATATGTTTAATTCATGAATTAATATTACTTATCTTCAAATACCCGTATTGAGTAAAGGATACAAATTTATCAATATTTACCTAGTTTATCACATAAAATTATAAGTAAAAACCGTATATAAAAATTATATATGGTTTAACCACAATATAATAATATTGATAATTAATATGAATTTAATGTTGAATGAATAATTATTATATGAAATAGATTGTTTCATGATAAATTTAACAGTCTTGAAATAAAATGAGATTGTATATTAAATTTTACAACTTGTTAATTATCTATTAAAATCACATTGGATAAAATAATTCATATTGAAAGTAAAAATAACATGAATTATTAGGTAATAATTATATTAAATTTAAAAGGGGTAGTATATAAACCATATAAAATAAATTAAGTTCATAACATTAGAATATTCCTTAACAAAGGGAAACTGAGACAAAGTCTGTTACCCCACACTTCCCTTTTATTGATTATTATTTAAGATCATGTATAATTATTATAATCATGTTATTTATTTCTAATATAAGAATATTAATATTTATAATATCATATATGATGCCTTTATAAAATTTTAACACCTTTTTATAAATAATATTTCTTAATTTTTAGGGATTAGATGTTAATTTCCTTATTTTCTCATATGTTTTTTGACATTAAATTTCAAGTCATTACATATATTATATATTAATACCATATCTAGAATAATATTTATGTTATAAATATAATATTTACTCATTATATACATTTCTATAATCATTCATTATGGTCATACATGGAAAATGAGTCACATCACGTCATGAAGATGATATGTCATACATATGTACAAGCGACAATGCCATTCCATTAACAAGTGAATGGGTGTGGATGTGGGCGATACATTAATCTTAAAAAATTAATATAATGTGATATATATCACATATATTTATTAAAGGTATCCTTATTACCTTCCATGTAATGTATGTTTATGTGAACAATTAATCACACCGCTTTGTGAGGTGGTATTATGCCGTACACAAGAGAGACATTATCGTATTTAAAAAAAATTAAATAAAGATAAAATATATGATATTATAATTCCCTAAGTATAATAAAATCATAAATTTCAGATAATTGTGTTATATAAATTATTATATCCCACATTTAAATAAGTTTATGGAAAATGAATTATATCGGTTAGTGAGGTAGTAGTCCGCTATACAGATGATAGATTATTTTGTTTTATATTTCATGGAAGTGGATATGGGTATATGTTATTAAATTAGCATAATAAAATCTAGTTATATTATTTATACTAGTGTTTTAACACTATGGTGATTAAATACAATTTTAATGAGGTGGAAAAAGAAATAATGTGAAATTTCTCGTTTTAAAAAGTTACGTATACTTCAAGGAAGTTATTTTATTTTTACCAAAAATAATAATTATGATATAGTTAAAATAAAGTCTATTGGATGTTTATAGGAGAGTAACAAAGTGATTTGGGTAGGTTTTGGATGAACCAAATGTCTTTGGATGATTAAATTGGGGAGGAGAGTGGGTGTCCTTTTATAAGTGGGGTAGATGAATGACATGGAATTTTTTAAAATAATAAAATACAGTCATGTTTTTAAAATGTAAAAATCTCCCCAAAAAAGTAATTATAGGCCCTTACTAGTGATAAGGTAGAAAAATGGCTATTAAATGAGTATTTTACATGTTTTTAGTAATTTTTTATAATTAAATTTTTTATTTTTTACAAGGTAATTCATTTTTTACGTTAACCATGACAATTAATTTTTACTACATTGACTATTAAATTCATATAAGTTCAAGAATCCAATTTAATATTATATCTGTAGACCTACCAAAATGTGGGTTTCCAATGTGAAAAGTCTCAGATGCTTAGCCGATTTTAATATCAAAATTCAATATGAAATTAAGTAAAATAACCTAAATTTTCATTCATATAATTTAATTGAAATAAATTTACATTAAAATAAATTTAAAATATAATTTATACTATTAAATAATTTTATGTAAAAATCCATTTTCTTTAAAAAGTATTTTTTTTCCACAGTTCATCAAAAAATAATATTTTTTCAAGAAATCCAAATTTTTTTCCTTAATTGAATTTTGATATTATGTTTCCAAAAATGAATTTAATATAAAAAAAAGTTTTCTAAAATATTTAATAATTTATTCTAAATTATTGTTTTTATAGTATGACTAAACTTCATTTTAGAAAAATACAGCTTTTAGAAAACATTGGTTTTTATTTGAAATGATTCCTATTTTATTTATAATAAATATACATATATTTAATTTATTTTATACATGTGTAAACAATATATTTTTTTATAATTTATTTTTCAATATCCATACCATCCATCATAATGAATAGGTTATAGTCGTTTTGTTTAAATAAAATTGTAATGGAGTATTTTCTTTTAAACACGGCGTTGAATGAATTAAAATCTATTAAATATATTGAATTTAATTAAATGTAAATAATTAATGAATTCCATTGGTGTCACATTATTTATTCATAAAAAATTTCATCCTAGAAATTTCATGCTTATTACCTTTTAAATAAACAAGGTTAGTTCTTCTTCATAACATTATATAATTCCGAAGTTGTCTCCTCTGTTTTGTGATTCCTCTAAAGTTACCTTAGTAGATGAGTCATCCAATTATTTAGTACATTCTCTATAATATTAAAAATATATTTGGGTCTTCATAGTAAGATAGATAGAGTCCCAATTTTATTTTATCAGAGATGATCAAAAATATTGGTTCTAGCATAGACATATTTAATAATGATATATGAAGCATATCATGTACTTTTTCGATATTTAATGAAATTAAAAAATGGTATAAAATAAATCCAATAAATTCAAGGACTTAAAAAGGAAATATACCTAGGTATAAACTTTACATTCTTCACAAACCTTATAAAACCCTTCCATGGAGATAAATAAAAACATGATATTCTATTTTGAATTCCAAATAATTCTTCCCATTATTGGAAGAACTCCTTTTCGTAATTTGAGTTGATTTAATATGAGACAGAATATGAATTACCTTTTTGATTGGCTCTTCAATATGTTTTGGCCCTACAAGTTTCCTTTCACAAACGACATCCCAAAAAGATAGAGTACTATATCTTTTTCTATATAACAGTTTATATGACGCCATTTGAATTCAAGAGTATAAACTATTACTATAGGATAATCTACCAAAGGAAAATAATAATTCCACATACCTTTAAATTCATGTCATCCTGAAATCAACATTTGTTCCTTTTTTTGAATAGTCTTTTTAGACAATCCATCAGTTTGAGGATGGAAGGCAGTGCTCAAATAAAGCCCAATATCTAGATACTTTTGAAGTCCCTTCAATAATTTTGATGTAAAATGAGGAGGAAAATCAGAAACTATTGAAAAAGATTTATAAAAATGTCTTCCAACTTCATTCTTATAGTTCCTTGTGAGATTATAAAGATTTAAATATTCTCTTTTGTTGAGTAAATTTTCAGATTTTTGTAGGCGGTCAAAGGTAACCCATATTGAATCATTATTTCTAGTATTCTTTTGTAGTCATAAAAAAATTACATAGTAATGTAATCCAATTTCAATACAAGAATATAAATAGGTTTCATGATACCTCTAAAAAGCTATCTCACGACATTCACTTACTAAAAAACTAAACATATGGACACCTAATTTTTGTTTTCCTACTTCATGTTATCACGTGAGAAATACTCATCAAATCAATATATATATATATTTTCTACCAGTTTTTATAGTGATGTTAAACATATATGATTCATCTAGTAATTACCTTTATATATAATGTATATATTGAATTAATAATCTCTTTTAATTTTCAAAAAACATCTTCATAAATAAAATCTTCTTGTTTCCCATCATTTAGAGCATTAATTTTCTTTTAAAATTTATAACTCTCATTAGTAACTATTTTAATTTTTAATAAATTTGGTTTCAAAATCATTTGAAAAAGGAGTAATGTCTCTCTGTACTTAATAATTCCCATATAAATCTTTACTAGATTAGTGAACATAGGATCCCTCTCAATCCTTATTTGGTTTATAACTCTATTATCTTTCCTACTCAATGCTTATTCTACCTTATTTTTGTTCAAAAAATTATTTTTTACTAAGAAATCGTAATCTTTGAGTACCTAGATCCATTATT
The DNA here is from genome assembly GCA_963277665.1 of Viscum album. Taxonomy (NCBI): domain Eukaryota; kingdom Viridiplantae; phylum Streptophyta; class Magnoliopsida; order Santalales; family Viscaceae; genus Viscum; species Viscum album. The sequence continues at coordinate 509,068,434 of OY728146.1, forward strand.
ATTTTTATAATATTTAGTTATATCTATGAAAATTTATATTTTATGCCTTTATGATCGGTATATATATCACATAAGTCACTATAGAGATAATTTCTCCACATCTTAATAAAAATTATAACTGCTAACTCTTGATCACGGGCTGGATAGTTCTACGGAAGATTCATTAATTTCATTGATGAATATTCAATAACATTATAATTTTTCATTAGAACAAAACCAAGTACTATCATTTATAGATCACTATATATCACAAACACATTATTTACAGATGGTAGAGTCAAAATCGAAGCTTTTAATAATATCATGTTTAGTTAATCCAAACTTTATTTACATTTCTTTGTAAAAAAACCGATCCCTTTTATGTGTAATCTTGGTATTCAAGTTATCCAATTAGGAAAAATGAATAAACAATTACAGATAATAACCTACTAAAAAATGAAACTATATAACTTAGTTATGTTTTTTTGGGTATAGTCCATTCTATGACTTCCTGTTTCTTATCAAGATCCACTGAGATTCCATCCATAGAGAAAATAGGGCCAATAAAAAAATTCATGAAGGAAACATATAACAATATCTAAATTTACCAGATAATTATTTACTTCTAATAGTATCATGAATAATCTGAAACTGATTCTCATGGACCTTATATATTTTAAAATACACCAGTATATAATCAATGAATACCATAAAAATATAATTAAGATATTCTTTGAATACTATATTCATTATATCCATAAAATAAGAGGGAGAAGTAGTCAATACAAATTCCATAACTATAATATAGGAATGTAAATAAATTATTCACAATGATGTCTTCAAAATCTAATCCTTATTTACACGTAATTGATGATACCCAGAACAATGCTCAATCTATTAAAAATAATGGGATCTTTTTTTTGAATTGAATAAGTCATTAATGTTACGTATAAAATAATTTTAATTTATTTTAATAGAATTGATTTTCTTATAATCAATGAATAACCTCATAGATCTATCATTATTCTTGAAAAAAGAACATGGGTTCCCCATGGTGAAACAATAGGGTAAATAAATCTCTTTCCACATAACTCCTCTAGTTTTTTATTCAACTATAATAATTATACAGTGTCCATTCTATATGGAATAATTAATATTATTAATGCATCATTGATTAAATAAATTGAAAACTCAACTTCATGCTTTGGGGGTGTCTAGGTAATTACTTATGAAATACATTAATGTATTCCAATACAATATTTATATCTTCAATTAGATGGTTGACTTATACATCCCTAGAATGAGAATTCTATTATGCTCCAAGAATCTAATTTAGTAGAGCTACTAGGGGTGGATCTGGACATGTCTTATATGATGATCTATTTTCTCTAAAGGTAAATAATTCTATATATTCAATATGAATTGAAATTCCCTTCATCTTACAATAATATTTTTTTCATCAAATTTTAAAATGTCATCCAGAAGAAGGATTATATCGAATTGAACCATATGCATGATAATTAAATCAAAAAATAAAGGACATTTGCATGTTATAATGGGTAATTCATGACATATCCATGTTTTAGTGAGACATCAACTATGAGTTTTTCCTAAAAACTCATCTCTTAATGTTGTAGGGAAACAACTAATTTTATGGAATGGATTGGAATATACTAATGAGTTTGAGTATCCAAAATCAAATAAATCATTATCTAAATTTGAATATAGGATTAATGTACCTTATTCCAAATAATTGGGTACTTCCACCTCAGTTGTAACAATCTCATTATCTTGGAATTATCCCCATATAATCTTATATAGTAGAATCCCATGATTTTTGGGGAATTATTTTTCATAGTGCCCTATATCCCTATAGTGGAACCACTAAATAACCATGTTTTTTTAATTCCATTTCATTATTTATCCTGATTACCATTATCTCCACACTTATGAAAAAATATAAATACCATCAATCATTTCCCACGATGATTATTTCCACAATTCTCATAATGTGAAAATTCTATCATTCTCCTCTTCTTCTTTGAGAAAATCCCATCAGGTTGGTGCTCATTTGACCACTAATTCCCTTGATTTTCCTTGATCAGGTATTATGTTGAGAATTACTTCTCCATTTTTTGGATTGTAAAACTATTTAATCATATGATGAACAAATTTCAGACATGAGCACCCTTCATTCACCTAATCCCATCAGGTAAATAGTCAGTCTTGCGCTATGTATTGTGTATATAATCCATTGAAAACCTAGATAAATTGAAAAATGTATCCTCATACCTAGAAAACATTTCTTATTCATTTTAATTTATATTAAGAAAATTTTCTTCATCTCAGTTTCTCTCCCATAGGAGAAATACTTGTACAAGAACGTCACCTCAAATTATTTTACTAGCAGGAGTTCTATTTCTTATACTACCCTAGTATTTGGGATCAATTAACACATTGATCAATATTACCTTTGATACAATACACATAAATTGTAACCTTTTACTTTTAATTTTATCCTAAGGGAATAAATATATTCTCGAAATACTTAATCCATTTCTCATCTTCTAATTTATTGGTTTTACCACCAAATTTTGGTGGATTGTATCACAAAAGAAATCCAACATAGGATAATCTCAATATGAAACAAGTTTCTCCATATAAGGAAGTATATTTTTCAAAACCTGATTTAGTTATCCTAACATATCAATGATTTACTATGTTCTAATACTAGTTATACTGGCTTTCTCATTTGGGAAGTCTCTACATTATCAATGAGTATTGGTACCCCAATTCCTTCAACGATCCATTTCTAAAAAATAAAACTTACTGTATTATCTTATAAAATGATGAAATTCACATCACAATGTATAATTCTAAATATGGTGTAACACTAACCATAAATTTATATATATTTATTATTAATATTATAATCATATGATTGGTTTTATTGGAGATATCATTATTTTTAAATCATTCATAATGGGTTACAAAGAAAATATGAACTATCCTAATCATATTACCTTGGAATCTCAAACTAGGCGTAAAGACCCAATATTGATGTACATGGACATAAAATTACTTTTGAAGAATGCTTAATATAAAACAAAAATAGACACTCAATGACTGTAATAGTTTAGTGGCATTGGAAACATGGGACACAATTTTATAATCATGGTGAACGATCTTCAACATCTCCCATAAATATTGTTCCCCTTTTTTTTCTTACATAAAACCTTTCTTTATATCCTGGGGAAAATAAAACATAAAAAGGGTGATCTCAAATGCTCAGTAAGGGTATGCATGCAGAAAATAAAACAAACCATATACATTTGAACTTAAAAACATGAACATAATGTTTAAACATCAAAATCTTGAGTGGTGAAATAAATTGTGGTAGTACATAAGGCATAGATCATAAAGGAACATTAATAATGATAAAATATAATGGGAATAAAACATGTAATTATGGAATCCATTAAGCATATGATATGATTTCCATATTTGCCAAGGCATTGCTGCCAAGACCATCATAGTGGACAATTTCCATTACTGAACCGGGTTTACTTGCCGTTCCAGCCCTGTATTACCGAACCAGATTCACTTTCCGTTCCAGCCATGTATATCTCATGAGATATAAATCTTTACCCAATTCATTGTAGGGAGATACAGGTCCCACCCATCTCATAATGAAATCATTCTAAAGTGTGCCACTAAATAAATAAAAATCATCCATCATGACCCAAAGAATAATATGGGTTTCATAAACATCATACCATCATAACATAATCCATATAAAACAAATGGATATCATTTCATCATAAGAAAAATAAAACCATGAAAATAATAGAGACATTATACTTTAAATATAAACATATTTAATAATGTCATCTTATGTGGAAAATAGTTTTGATAAAACACTTGAAATGAATTCTTGAGAAAAATATCCTTTCTTCTTCCAAATTATTTTCTTTTCTCAAAATGACATGCAATTTGAAAGAAAATAATTTTGTTGAAAATAATAATGAAATATTGTAGAGGAAGATTTATGTAAATAAGGAATTATAAAATTGTAAAAATCTGTTCACGCATTATAAGATTAAAAAAAATCTTCTCGTACTTTTTCCAAAAAAGTCAAAAAGTACATCATATGGTTAACAAAAGAAATATTCCATCCGTAAAACATAGTAAAAGTAAAAAATGGGTAAACATGACTTTAACAAAAAATTGAATAATATTAAATACTTTATTAAAACATTTTTCTAAAACATTATAATGAATGATAAATACAACCCATGTAAATAATTACGAATAAACATCTCAGATAAGAAAAAGATTGAAATAATTATCCCTTACCATACGTCCAATTTCTTTCATACGTGTCCGAAACCCTTATATAGTGGTTTTAAACATTTTATTAACTTGTAAAAAAACCATAATAGTATTTATGACATCATATATGATTCAATTATGAATTTATATTGCCCGTTCTTTTGTCAATTCCATGTTAAAGAAGCGTTTTGGGTAAAATTGTTTCATTTATCGTACGTGTTTGGACTTATTGTTCTTGATATTATTACTTATATACTGATATACATAACTCCATAATGTAAAACATTATTTATATAAAATATATATTCAGAATATATATATATATATATATATGATAGATCGATAAATGGAATGAAATATACCGTTCATGGAGACGGTAGGCCGTACGTACGCATGAACACTGTATTCGATTCCTTATTGAATTGAATGGAATTAAGTCAATGAAACATATATGTACATAAATACAGTATCATTATTATTTCATATATTTCATGATTATTTATTATATATACTTTATAATCATTCTTTAATGGTTAAAATGGATAATGAATCTCATCGTGTCGTGGAGACGGTAATCCGAGCGATGATATTGTCCCCATAATTATTGAATGGAATTGGAGTGGATTACATAATATCTCAGAATCATTATGATGTTATAATAACAATATATATTTATTTTTATTCCATTATACCGATCCAAGTAAGGTGGTTTTGGAAAAACAGATTACACCACAGCGTGGAGATGATATTCCATACGTACGTACACGCGGTGATTTCGTTTTCCGTAGGATGGATAGAAGGTGAAATGGGGTTGTTTCATATTTATAATATCATATAAGTATATTAGTGATACAGACTGTATTAATTTATAATGAAACAACTAAATAAGAAGATGTTGAAGAAGAAAGAAATTTGAAAGAATTGGTAGAAGAGATTACATCTTCTTCGACACACCTCTTCTTAATCACCTCTTAGGGCACTAAAGATGGTCTTTGAAGAAGACCAGTACCTCTTGTATGTTGATAGAGAAGTGGAGAAGAAAAATGGTCACAGGTTGGCCGAGTTTGAAGGCTCAATGTGTTGTGAGGAGGAGAGGGAGGAGGTGCCCTTTTATAAGGGAGGAGAGGGGCACCTTTGGAAACAAAAGAAATATTAATTTATAATAAATTTTAAAACCACTTAAAAACCTCCAAAAATGACTCAATTCAAAGACAATATGAGATAGGGTTGTAATATCATCAACCAATAAAATTTATACATGTTGGGAATTTATTATAAACCTCATCAACTTTACTTATCCTTATTTAATCAATTTAATTTTATTTGTGGTAATAATATTCTATATAGTAAGTTGTTATAAATAATTATTTATGTGTTGTGAATTTTAAATAATTTGATACTTTATGACCTTTTAGACTATATAAATTTCAATTTATAGTTTTTAAATATTTTTGTGATCTTTAAACAATTTTATAATACGTTATTTTTATAAAATAACAATAGTGTCAATTTTTACACTATTTATTTATTTGAATTTTAAAAAAATCCACACAGAGTATGTATTTGAACAATAATATTTAATAGACTCCTAACATGTCATATTAATCTTTAAATTTTTTGGAGAACATTAATTAGTTCATATAATATTTATTATAGTATTTTTAATCCATTTATTTGATACTTCAGTCAATAAAATAATTTCAACATCACAATTGTGTCATCATTAATGATAATTATTTAATCCTTAAAAATTATAAATAAATTCTTATGATGTAGATATTTGTATTATATTTCTGTAGAATAATAATTTTCGATGTTTTATAAAGTTTATCACTAAATTAAAATTATTACACTTATAAGATATAAGAGAGTGACATGTTGTCACTTCCTTTGTTTTTAATTATAATTATGTCATTTTCATGGTCAATAGTCCTTGAAACGAATCTATTCCTACCCTTAGGTGATATGGGTCTACTTTTATTCATCCAATAGAATTTTTTTAGGTGTTAGGAAAATTTTATAAACTTATTTTTACACTTAATTACCTTATTTACCTTTAACTGTAGTAAATAAAATTTACCGTAATTACTATTCATAATGTCTAAAAAAAGTATCCCATTAGCATAATTTGGACCTACTGATTAAAAATATGGAATTTATTTTTCCAAATTCAAAACCAAAAATATGCAGTATTTAATTTAAAATTAATCAAGCTGTTGAAAAAATATGTTTTAAAAGTTAAAACATTGCAAAAGATTGAAATGTTTTTACCTATGAATTCAGTGTAAAATTAATGATAATGAATTGCATTGTATTAAATGGTAAAATTATATTCTATTTATACTTTAGAACCATTCAATAATATATTTTATCCATATAAATTGTTTTGATGAAAAAAGTAGTTTTCAATTAAAATTTAGCATATTTTTACTATTCATCAAAATAAGAAACTTATCAGAAAAATAACAAAAAATTTATCCAAAGTAAATTTTTATATCATTATTCCTATGAATAAGTTTAATTTGTCAAATTTAACTTATAAACATGTCAAAAACTATATTTAATATGGGTGCTCCATCAAAAGGCGGCAAAACTGCATTTTTTTTTAAAAATACTTATTTTACCTGAAAAATTTATTTTGTTTTCATACCATGTTCTAGAATATGCGTAAGAAGAATTATTATGTAATAAAATTCAAAATTTAGTTAATACTATTAATAATGGCTACTTCATAATAAGATAACAATGTTTAGTAAAACTCGGTATTGCGTACAACACACGCTATCGAGGAAGGTCACTCTTACGTGCAACACAAGCCAAGGATAAATTTTGTGTATATTATATGCTAATACGGTGTTGTGTACAACACAATATAATATTGGTGTAGCGTACAACACAATACATCAAAGAAATTAAATATAATATTTCTCATAAAATCTTGGGGAGTTACACTAGGTGTGTAGTAATGATTTTTTTCAAGCACCATGTGATAATTGGGTCAATCCCAATGCACCCATTTCAGGCTTTTCACCCAGAGGTACATATATACGAGATTAAAATCCAATTTTAGTATTTAGAAAATGATAAATTCTTAATAAAAACGAAACAATCACGTCTTTTATAGAACATTAAGTTGTTATTATATATTTTTGTCCAATTTATATCATAGGGTAATGATCCATAAATTTTTTTTCATTAATTTGTATTCCATGGTTTATCTTAAACTTCTAATATTACCAACTATAATGACTGCAAATTCAGTTAACCAGATCCAGTGCATCTTTTTTACATTGGCATAAATCCAAAGGGTCATATAGAAAATATTATCCATTTTAATATTTTGGTAAAAGTAGATAAAATCATGACACCTATTTTACATTAAGAAATAAAATATGATGTTTAGTAATGGAAATGATTTTCATCCTTGAACACATTTCAATAATTCTTCTTCATACCCTAGAGAATGTAAAAAAATAATAACAGTGAGATAAAATGATAAGAAATGGTTATGTACAATGAAAAATACCATGGATAAATAAATAATTATCAGTATATAATGTTAAATAACTGATCACATATTCCATTTATTAAATAACTTGAAAACCATATTTCGATTATAAATAATCAATATGGTAATGTAAATAATTGGGAACACAAGCCATTTAATCAATAAACATTGAAAGAAATGAATCTAGAGATAAAATAATTATGAAAACCTCATGTATATTTGTAATAACGAAAATATAAATGATGGATACTCTTAATTATTAGTTGTAATGATATCAAGAGTCATGATAGCTCTATATTTATGTACTTTCACATGATTGTTTAAATCTACTAGGTAAAAACCGATCTGATTTAGAAAACTGATTTGTGTCATGAGACTTTTCGATGCACTGAGGGATAATCTATAAATGAGAAACACTCAAATATGTATGTATAAACAATTCATCAAATATCAAATAATCAATTTAATTGATGAATCAATATTCTTATCATTAAATATACATATTGATTAAAAGATATGGATTTTTTAATATTTTTCTTGATAATCAAATAATATTTAATGCGAACACCATAAGTAAAAATGGATTATGGTTTAATAAATAACCATAATAATCATAAAATAATATATGTTTAAGATAAATAAAATTTATAAATAAAATTGATCACATGAATGTGATTATTTCATATAGAAAATTAACAATCACAAAATAAAGTGAGACTGTGCAGTACTTTTTAACACATTGTAATTTTCAGGTCAAATAATATTGGAATAAATAAATAAAATTAAAATAAGAAATTCTTTGAATGATTGTATAATCATGATATTATATTTCACATGGTATTTATATACACTACATAAAATAATTTAGTTGTATAACATTACAATATTCACCAATGAAGGGAAATTGAGATGAAGTCCCTTACTACACGCTTCCATTTTGTTGAACATGATTTTTACTCTTATATAAAAGTTTTATGATTGTTATTAATTTATACTAGAATCATATAAATATTTATAATATCATATATGATCCCATTATAATATTTTAAAACCTATTTTATAATTATATTTTATTATTTTCATTGAGTACGGTTTTAATTAGTTTGTTTTCTCATTCATATTTTTCTAAAAAAATTCTTATTATCTCACATATTATATAGTACCATAATGTCTAGAATGATATTAATGTTACAAATATCAAATTTAATATTTTATTCATTTTTATAATAATTATTGAAGTTTTTATAAGAAAAATTAATCACATAGCTTTGTGGAGATGGTAGGTCGCATACACACACGATCGATGATATCATTATCTTAATGAGTGAATGTGTAAGGAAGTGGGTTCTATATTAATCGTCCAAAATAAATATTATGTAACATATATCACATAAATTAAATATATTTTTTCTTATTACCTTACAAATAATGTTTAATTGAAAAACAAATCACTTTTCTTCGTGAAGTTATAGTCTACTATTCACATGATCGACGATGACAGATTATATATGGAATGGAAATTTAGAAGGTATAAGTGATATAATAATTAAAAAAGCATAATATTATAATAAATATATTTTAAATATGTTATATTTATCATTATATCCATTCTTTAAAGGTTGTTATGGAAAAAAATTATCAGTTTGTGAGGTGGTAGTTCTCCATACACACGATCGACAGTTTCGTTTCCCATTTGATGGAAGTGGAGATGGATAAGTTTTTACGTTGAAATAATAACTCTTAATTAAATGGTAGATTATTATGATATTATAATATGATTATTTAATTTGAATTTAAGGAGGTTTAAATTAAATAAATTGAAAACTTTTATTTAAGAACGATATCTCTTTTTTCAATTTTGGTTATTAGCAAAATCATTCCATATATGAATTTTTGAAAAAACCAAATTCTATAAGATGTTTTTATAGGATTAATTATGTGATTTCAGTTGGTATTGGACAATAAAAATGCAATTAAAATTGTTAATACGGTATGGAATGTGGTTTCCTTTTCTATGTTGGGGAGAGGTCACAAATAGATTTTGTTTAATGAATAAATTACAACCACATTTTTATCTCGTAAACATAATCCGAAATGGGATATTATCATACCTTAGAGGTGATAACTTTGGAATATGTCTATAATTTTTTTCATAAAAATTTATATGTCATTTTAACCGTCATATTATTAGTTTATCCCCTAATAAATCAGTTTTTACCTCAACCACCATAATTAATTTTTACAACTTTTACTATTCATAATAGGGAAAATTTAATTTGAAATTACTATATAATATAAATTATTCAGATTATAAATATGTAATCCATTATTTCAAATATAATTCATATAATTGGAAGGATCCAATTTAAAATTATACCCCCAAATGCGATGAAAAATGAGTATCCAAAGAGAAAATTATCATATGTATTGAATGCATTAATATCACAATTCAAAATGAAATTGATTCAAATGGACTTAATTTTATTTATTATAACATTATTTAAAAAAAATTAATTTAAAACCAATATAAAATATAAATTATCTTTGTTAATAATTTAGAAGAAAATTTAGTTTTGAATAAAATGCCGATTTTTTTCACAATTCATTAAAAAATAAAATTACTCAGAAAAATCACAAAAATTCACCCTAAGATAATTTATGTTTTATTATATATAAAACTAATTTAAATTTATCAATTAACATTTCTAAAATTGGTTAAATTTAATTTTAAATTATGTGTGCAAAGTGTGATTAAATTTTCTTAAAAAATACAATTTTTTAGAAAACATTTATTTTTCATTCAAATGATACCTATTTTATTTTTATTAAACAGATATTTATTTAACATATTTTATATATTTATGAACAATATAATTTTCACAATTTATTTAGTACAATTTATACCCACCAACATAACGGATTTGGCATAGTGGACATGTTTAAATATAATATTAATAGAGTATTTTCATTTAAACCCGGTGTTGGGTGCGTCACAAACTACTAATGAGAATGAATCTAATTAAAAGAAAATAAATCATATTGTCTTAATGTGTTATAATAATGTTAATTTAAGTAGGGTGATATGACACTCCTTAACCTAACCCCTCAATGTAACAAAGAAATAATTTCTTCATAGTGTTTTATAAATAACAAATGATAAACCAAATAATATACACTTATTGTGTCTTGAGATTTGTGTAGTCTTAGGCTCACTCACCATGAATTAGGGTGATTATTTAGTCCATGATCACTGAACCCTTTTGGGGTGATTACCCCAAAGTGTATCAGGGCCATAACTGCTCCCAAAATCTAGTATCTAGATGTGAATATATTTATAATAAAACCACTTATTGAAAACGTTAAAAATATTTTAAGATATTATAATATACATAGACTCATATCTTTAGTTTTTACTATGTTTAACTAACACAAATACCAAATATAAATAAACATAACTAAAAAATTACTATACTAGTCTCAAAAAAAATTCTAGTCTGATACAAAATGATGTAATCAAAGCTAAAGATGTCTTAAATAACTCATTGATACAATGATCTAAATAATACCTATCAAAACTAATAAAAAACCTAAAAACCAAATTGATTAGCCTCTTTGAGAATATATAAATAAATATCTAATATTAATGAAATTTCAAACATTTATCATTAATCATGTTCATTTAAATTCATTACTATATATATAACATTATATAACCATATTCATAACTGGGGAATGGAAACATAAGAAATAGGTGAGATCAATCACTCAGTAAACGACAACATTAGAAGGGACATAATGGTTACATCATAAAAATGTAGAAAATATAGAATATGGGAAATTTTATGATTTAAAAGATTATAAATCAGTAATTTTTACCCCTGATAAAAAAATATGTATAATACCTAAATTGATAACCCATTTACCATTTCATGATAAAACAAAACATTAAACATATAGCCTGGGTTATGGAATATAGAAATGAAAACATTAAAATTATAAATATAATATTTTATATAATTGTGAACATGGAATCCCACTAAAAAATTCAATCATAATACATTCAGTATAGATAAACTCCATAACACTCACTCTTTCTGAACCTACCTACTAGAAAACATGTTCACATGTTACATTTTGAGTAGATATTATTTTATCACCCTCACCCCTTGTGAACCTAGATATTTTACAACCTATTCACAAAAAACATCTATCATGTGAGATATAAGCCTTTAAAAAATTTATTTAAGTCATATATATTTCCTAACAATCATATAATCTAAACACTTTTGTTCTACTTGATAATAAAACCTTCTTAATCTCATAAAGAACCCAAGGAAAAAAGAATGTGTTTTTAGCCAATCAAAAATGCCACATATCATGAACATAAGAAAATATAATATATAAAAAATATCATCTCAAAACATTATTTAAATTATAATAACACACACACACATATATATATAAGGTGATCAAAATATCACTTCATTAATTCTTAACATTGTAGGGTAAATAGAATTGAAAAAACAAGAGTTTTCTCAAAACCATCTAAAATATTGATGTGAAAATTTCATGAAAAACATTTTTAAGAAAAAGATAAGACTTTTTAAACCATAATATAAAATTTTCCAAATAAAACCAAATTAGAAAAAAATAGTTTAAATCTAAATTGAGAAGAAAAATAAATTGAAAAATTGTAATTTTAAAATAATCATTAATAAACGAGACATTAAAAATACATAATGTTTTTAAAAATAGAAGTAAAAATAATTTGAAACAATTTAAATTAGAAATGATTATTTGATAATAATACCTTGTAAAAACAATTAAGGTTATAATAATAAAATATGAATTTAATAATAAAAAATTTATTTCAAAATTATGGAAAAACCTTTTGAAAATTTTGAAAAAACCCTGTTAAAAAACAACATCATTAAAAAGGATAAATAAACCATTTCTCCAAAATAACAAAATTTATATAAAATAATTATTTCATAAGAAATGTTTTTCCATCAAGTAAAATATAACATTTGTGTAATGTAGAAATATGGACATGGAAGAAAAATACAATAAAATTATGTGGAATTATTCTTATTAAAATGATTTTTAAAAAATTTTTAATCATTTTGGAAGAAGAAATTGGTGTGAAAGATTACTTATATTTTAAAAATTATTAAATAAAACATAACATAATAATTGGTTTGAATGGAAAAATAATTAAATATAATTGATAAAACAAAGATATTTTGACTTAATAATTAGAATTGGGTCATGAAAACCCCTTATGGTAATAGAGAATTTTTAATCAAAAATCATTTGAATCCTTAAAATCACATGTTTTTTTAATATCATGGAATAAATCTTTTATCCTGTTAAAATATTCTATTTGGGTAGTATATACACAATATAAATAATTAAATTGTTGCAAATGATAAAAAGTAGTCTCAATGAATAGATATTGAGATGAAAAGCCCTTACAAATTTTATAAAACTTTAGCCAAAATACCATGGGGATTATAACATGAAGTCGAACATTTAATATAATTAAATATTATAGAATAATTTTATAAAATTTATAATGGGGTATTAAATACACCATACACATGTAAACATGTTATATAACAATATCATATCTCAATGAAATAAAGATAAGATGGAAACCCTTTCATCATTAGAAAAGTTATAATAAAAACACCTTGAAAGTAGTTGGTCTTAAAGTTGATGTTAGTATACCAAGAATAATTATAATTAATTAAATTAAATATAAAATTTTTAGTATATACAAAATTTAAAATAAATTTAGTTTATCCAATATATCCCTTAAAGAAGGAAGGTTTTAGATGAAACAGTTACCTTGTTTCATTTCTTATTTTATGACACACTATAGTCATATATGAAAACATATCTACTATAATAAACTATTTTTTAAACATATTCATACTTCTTAACTCCTATATTTCTCATTTAAAAATATTTTTTAAGGCTATTGTGGTCAGTTATAACTTATTTTTTTCATTAGGTGTTAATAAATTTAACCGTTTTTCTCGTATAAAAATGTTGATCTCGTAACCCATAAATTCACACCAAGTTAATAATAAATATAACATTTTAGAAGAAATAATATATATATATATATATATTCAATTATCTTATATCATTCCATAAGTGTTTTAGTTATGTTGCATGAAAATGAAAATGGTGTTTTTATATTTCAGGGGGATTGGGGAAGCAAAAAAAGATAATTAAATAGTAATTTAAATAACTTATAAAATAATTTTATAACTATATAAAATCATTATTTTATTTTTATATAAAAATAAAAATATTATTTTCCCATTTTTATTCATAATATAAACTAAAATCATTGTTCGTGTAGGTTGTTAAATCTACCCAAACATGAACACTCATTAACTCAAATAGAAAGTATGTTTAATAAGGTGATGATTCTAAAATAATTTCATTATAACATAATAACCATTATATTTTTATTATTTTTTATTAATTATATCAATATTTTATGATATTTGGATATGAAATAAAAAACTATAATAAAAATAAAAACATGATTCTACGTAGAGGTGGTAGTCCATATACATGAACAATTATCATTATTTTGTTTTTACGAGTTGATTAAATTGAACAAAAAAGGGTTTTAAAAATAATATAAAAACATATTACAAAAATAGTGAAACTATAGTAAACATATTATCATGGTAGAATGATATTTCAGTGAGTAATATTATGAATAAAATCTTCCCAAAGAGATAATACATATCTTAGAGACTTGATTTTTTTCTTGAAAGATCCCTTGAACTTAAAGAGATTTGGCTAACAATGAGTTTCTGTTGGATTATTTAGGTGGAAGGGAGTTATTGGGATGGTAAAATTGTAATTTTTATTGGAGAAATTTTATAGTTAAGTGTATCTATTAAAGGGTATAAGTGGTTTCCTTTTACAATAGGTTAAATGGCCACTTTTGGAAACAGTCATCATTTTTTTCAATTGTTACATGACACTATTCAATGATCAATGGCTATAATGTGAAAAAATTGGAGTTTTGAACAATTTAATGACTAAAATCATCAAAAATATTATTTTAATATGTTTTTTATAAGTTATATCCATATCTTATTTATAAAACTATTTCTATCATCTTCACATTTTACCAGGGAATAATTAATTTATTAACCTTAGTAATTAATATTGATTAGTAAAATTAAAATTAATATTATTACCTAATATAATTATTATTATTTTAAATTTTAAAATTATTTTATCCTAAAAAAACATATAAATAAGAAAAACTTTAATTTTAAAATAAACAAACATAATTGGGTAAAAATTGTTCTAAGAAAAATGATATTTTTTGCTTAAAATTTATATATAAGATTAACTTATAATCATAACTAATTTTATACAAATATATTGATTTACTAATAATATCATTATACATGTAATTATTTTATTTAGCTATAAATCCAAACATCCCAATGAAGAAACTTCATTTAAATAGAAAACTAAAAATAGTTTTTTTTGAAATAAATTTTTTATTTTGAACAATAAATATGTGACATAGTATTTATTAGATAAAATAATATATTAAAATGAATAACTTTTTCCTTAAATACATATTTACTATATTATTTTTTTTGTAAATTATATAGTATAAATATATGGTTATAAAATCATAAAACATATTATTTTGGTAGAAACCATATTCTGGACTAGGAATGAATATTTTCAAAAAAATTAAAAAAATCACACTAAGTGAAATTTAATAAATGAGTATAAAAATAAATTTTATTTTTTCAAATAAAAATTTTTAAAAATTTTAAATTCATGTTTTTTATAAAAAGTCGAATATTAATAAAATGACTTTTATTATAACATTATCTGAATTAACTCATATGAATGTCGTATTATCTAATGGTAATAACATTTAATGGTATACTATTTTAGAGTTTATATTATACTTATTAATAATTTATTCTCAATATAATGTGGTTATTTTACATTGGGTGTGACATGTGAAACAATTTATAAAACATAGTATATATTTTAATGGATAGAAAATATAATGTCATTACATTCACATCATTATGCTTATGGGGAAATGATGTTACTATTATATAACACTATACACATAATCATTAGTATAGAGTGTACTTATTTTTATTAGTTAAAAAATTCATGATTATTGTTAAAAAATAAAAAAAATCACCAAAAATATGCATTAATACATTAATATTGGTAATATATTATATTATGGTTTAATATATTTTATGATCATTTTTTTAAATTTTTGAACCAAAAATGAATAATCAGTATAAATTAACATTTTTTTCTTAAAATTACATGAATATTAATCATCATGGATTACATTACTATTTAACATAACTATATATTCCATTAAGTTATCATGGTAAATCATTTATCACTGAAACCGAAAGATTCCAATGTCTTTAATAATATGTAAATGACTAACATGATATTAATTAACGATGACTGACATATCCATTATGAAAATTATATGAAAGAATCAATATTAAAATTATTATATGATGAGAATAAAAAATAATAAACAAATATATTTGTAATGAATGAATATAAATGAAGAGTATAAAATTGAATAATTATAAATAATATTTTCAAATTATTGATTAATATGGTTATATTAACTATAAAGGATGTTAAAGGGATTTCATTGTTGTTGGGAATAAAGGTAATGGTTATAACATCAAAATTTACATTCCTTGATATTTGTTTTATATTACCCAAATATATTCACATCATAGACAGTATAACACATCATGAATGAATTATACCATATAAATCAAGTTATTCAATTTACTTTCTAATCGATATCAGTTTTAATAAAAGAAGGGATCTGGATTCAATTGTTACCAAAACCATATTGGTCTTCTTTTATAATATAATTTTTACTTGAGATTTGTTATAAATTAAATTCCATCTAAGGAAAATATATGATATTTATCTATAAAACCACATATATTTTATTGTCCCATAGATATTCATTGATTTTAATAGTATTCTTATCTTTATATTCTATTTTGTTTATAACACAATAGAAAGGTTACATGTAAGTTAAAGCAACATCATCTATTAATTTTGGTCATGAATCTTCTTATAACATTTCCATATTATTTAAAATGAATAATATATTTTGTATGTATACTTATATAATTTATTAAGGTTGTTTTATATTAAATTTCACTTTCTTTGCAGTGTTTTGAAATGATTTTTTAAATGTCTTATATAATAGTCATTTTCTGTTGATTTGGATTTCATTTCAAAATTCCATAGAAGAATATCTATTTTTAATTCCTTCCCAAAAAATGAATTTTCCTTCTATTATACCCCCTTTTCATTATAGATCATCCTTTATGTTAATTAATGGGGTTTCAAATTAATATAGCTATTATTGTTTTATATTTTTTTAAAAAAAGAAGTCAAATAGAAATTATATTTAATTTTATTTATCAAATAAATTTCCTAATGTAAACAAAAATATATTTTTCATGTGCATAAACAAACAAAAATATTATTATTCTAAAATAATTATATTCACCAATGATACCATCAACATTCATACCCTTGATAACTAATTATAATCTATTATGGATGATTTTATGAAATATGATTCCTTCCCATGATTTAATTTACCTATAATCGAATTTTGAATGTTTTCATATTCCTGATTGACCCACATTTTACATATATAGCTATGGGATGATTGAAGCATTTTGAACATAACAAATCCATGAATTATGTTTATATATCAAGAAATAATTGTGAATGGGGAGTGAAAACAGTACCTTTTGGATCTATATCCACTAAATAAAAGGTGTATTTGTTATATAACTCTAATAAATTGGGTAAATACTTATATCTTTTTAGATAACACATTCTATATTTTAGAGAAATAAAAATCCTTTATGGGAATCTATCCAATTTCTAATCATGGTCATGGTGGGAATCCTTGAAATATGGTATGATTTTACAGGATTATATACATGAAACATTTATATGATTGTGTTATATTTTCATGGATCTAGATTATTGGTTAATGTTTTTATATTCATATATCTCATTTTTTATTATAATCCAAAACCGTTATGTCATCACTAATGATTTATGATCATTTTTGGGTATGATTATCTTACATTATAAACATGTACCTTAATTATATTCCCATACACACATGCCCATACTAATATCTCTTATTATTTTTTATATGTATCTTTTATGTTTACTATTATTGATTATATGATCTCATTTCACTTCTTATGACGAGGAGTATTATGTATGATGTGTTTACACAGGTATAATGTTATAATATTTTTAGGTGATTAAAATGTTTTCAATTATGTATTTTATGTATCTAATTTCAAAATATAAAAAAAATTCTAGGGTGTGATTTTGAAGGATATGCAATGAATAATCATGTAAAATTATGTCATATGAATATATGATGTTCTCATGTCCCCATATATTATATGAAATAATGTGTATATATAAATATTTTTAGTACCTAATCAATGAGTGAAGGTATGCGGTGACTTGATTTTTTATATGTTTCTTTTCTCCATAAATTTAACATAGAAGAACATAAAATATTGATATCTAATTGAATAATCATCAAGAATTTTTCCTTACTATGGAGATTTCAAAATTCAATGATCATAATATATCTTTATTTTTTTGATGTAGATAAAATTACTAATACATTTCCATGAATATTTTTACATAATTATAAGTACAGAAACTCATTTAACACCAATTTAAAGGTTCCAAATGAAAAAATCCCTAATATAACTGTTGTAACCCAAATCTATAGTGATTATAAAATTAGAATAAATAAAATAATTTCAATCATGTAATAAATATACTGTAAAATAAATTACATTTAAATTTTATTAAATTCATTAATATGGAACATAAAATAGTTATCTTCAAGAATCATAATCATTAAAGTTCTATTAATCATAAAAAAAAATTTTACATTGATATATATTTATACATGTTTTTCAAGGACTCTATCAATCCCATTGTATGATAATCTTAAATAAAATTGACTATAAAATGTTTCTCCAATGATATAATATAATTTATAATTTTTTTCAATGGACTATAAATTAAACTGTAGAAGAAATTTTCACATGATTACAAAAACTAGTTCTAGTTTCTAATTATTATAATATAGAATGATTTAATCATTATCTTCCATGATCTAAAGTATTTTTTATAAAAGTTTTTGATATTCAATATTATAATATTAATTTATTTGGTAATATAATAAATGAAAAATCTCAAAGCAAAACCATTCTCTGATACTACTTATTAAAAAAATTAAGAAAAAAAGTTAAAAAGTTTAAATAAATCGATTACAATAAATATACATTTTTTAATATGAATACCCAATGTGTGTAGGAATGAGAAAAAAATCACTAATTTATATATAGTGTTATGAGGAATGAAACTGAATAAAAAATAATATAATCCATTTACAAAACATTCAAGAAATTTATATTATAAATATTAAATTTCAAATTTGAAACTACTTTTTATGTGACATAAATTTTCTATGCCTCTCTATGAACAAAACATGTAATTTTACAGTCACATTTTCTGGTAAAACCAATTTGAAAATTACTTATATGTAATTTTGTAAACTATAAGGGATACTATGATCTATGATTATATTTTATATATACCCACTATAAAATTTCAACCACTAACTCTATATTATATTTGTATCACATGTTTTTTCCCAAAAAATATATCTCTTATCCCTATTCCCCTAAAACATGTGGCATTATGAAAATAAGGGTGTTTCCCTATTATATTTCCCCATGACCTCTAACCTACAGTCGAAAGATAATGTTTTTGGCACGGTGTTTTTTATAGACTATTTCATGTGAATTAAAATATGTATTTCAACAAAAAAAGTGTTCTAGGAGAGAGTTGAAATCCATTTAGAGGTAGTGGATAATTAGTGGATTCCATAATACCAACTCTCCAAATATTTTTTATGAAAACACATATATTTAATAAACATTATTTCAGAATTAATTACATAAAGTTATGCTTAATACAACCTTGGTGGATTGTCAATCCTAGTGTAAATGGATAATTATATGTATTGGAAAATAAAATACAATATAAAGACAACAAAATAAAGTAAATATCTATAAAATGACCCTAAATTCCCTATATTTTAAAAAATTAACTAGATAACCTTGTGATGTAAATAAAATGGGTTGTGATATAAATACCAACAAGGTAATAATGAATGCATAACTTGTTGAAAGATAAAAATGAGAGCCAACAAGAATATCAACGAGAAAAAAATGGGTGAGAATCATAATCATGAATATCAAATCATGGCATAAGATAATAACATGAAAGAATAATAATAATTTTAAAACAACATAAAACATGAAAAAATAAGCACATGTCAAGGATTACTGTTAATAAATAACAACATAGTGTGATTTGGATAACTTCATGTGCACCATATATGGAATCCTAGGATATAAAATCATTTTATAATGAAACGAAGGTATTAATAATGTTGGGCCCACCAATCATATTCATATAATGTATATGAATTTATGTACTATATAGATCATACAAAAAAATAATTATTTCATTTAATTTTAAACACATGATTAAAGAGTGTGGGCTATATAAATGGGATCTCCCAATAAATTAAGTATAGTTAAATCTATGTGAATACCTTTTATTTGAAATGGTAGTGGGTATTCATAATAAAATTTTTTGGTATGGATAATAACTAGATAATTCCGGTTGCATAACAAGGGTACATAAATATTCTTGGAAGGGTTTAATAAGAGTGAAAGGGGGAAATAATAACCTTTAAATAATAAATAATGTAATAAGTATATTTAAAAACACATTAATAGATGGAAAATTTAAAACAAATTTTTTTATTACAATAAATGTTCTTGAAATAAGTAGAAGAGAGAGGACATTACATAAGAGAGGGCTTCTAAAATCTTTGAAGGAGGTTATTACGAGCCTGAGAAAACATTGGGAGGGATATTTAGATGTAAATGTTGAAAAACTCCATGATTTGGGGGTTTTTATAGAAGATTAAGGAGAGGTTTGGTGGGCTTTTATAGCTTTAGGGAGGGGAATTTATTTTTTATTTCTAAACATATTGTTTACACACAATATGAAAAAACAATCAAAACCAAAATCCTTACCATGGATTTTTTCCATGGTGTAACACCCCGAGCTTCCATGATACGCTTCTCATTCAATAATGTAATAGCTTGCATTGTACGCAACATCGAGTTCTAACACACTGAAACTAATCAAAGTAGCCGTTATGAATAGTAATAACCACTTTTTAAATTTATAGAAATTTTATATTTCAAAATGGACTTCATTTTTGTATTCCTAATATTGAAATTAGCTTATGTTGAATTTTTTGTAATTTTCTGAGAACTTCAAAATTTTTATGAATAGTGAAAAATACTTAAAACAACTTTTTTAATCAAAATAATTTATAGTGATAAGTTATACTATTGAGTGGTTTTAATGTATAATTAGAATATATTTTTACCATTTTATCCAATGGTGGTCATTAGAATTAATTTCACTTTGAAATTGGACATAAACAATTGTCAATCTTTTGATATAAGTTGTTTCTTAAAAACACGCTATTTGTTGTGACAGCGGGAATTAATTATAAAATTAATTAATGCAAATTATATTTTTGTAATTTCATAAAATATACATCATTTTTGAATTCGGAATATCAATTATAGCTTAGGGTTAAATTTTGGCATTGTTCTGAAAAACTTCAATTTTTGATGAATAGTGAAACCACTAAGTGGTAGTTAAATAACTGATTTTTCGTTTAAATGAAATATTACCACTTCTTTGATTTGATTATCAAAAATCCTACATACATGGTTTTCATTAAGAAGTAAAATGTGGTTCAATGAGATTAAAATAATTTTTTGGTGAATAGTAACTTTTATGTTCTTAATCACGATTAAAGGTAATTTGTGTAGTTTAAGGTAAAAATAATGTTTTAATAATATGGGATGAGCTTGACACATGTCCTACCCTCATTGGATGTGCCATGGCCGACCAAGACAATCCATGGGTCAACTTGGGGACCCCATGGAGCCACTTTAGTTGGAAAATGGCATAAATATCTTTTATTTAATGTTAAAGTAAAAAATGACACAAACATGAAATGTTTTACTAAAGCAATTTTTACATGGGGTTATACAAGTCCTATTTTTTATTATAAATAGTAATTGGAAATATAAAAAGATTTCCTACATCATAGTAGTTTTTTTATAATTTTTAGACTTTAAATAAATTAAATTATTTATGACATCATGATGATGCAGCGATGACCTCATTATTTAACGATTTAAATAAAATGAAAATATAATGTACAATCCAAGGCTTACACTTGTCCAAAGACTATTGGATGTGTATATTTCGAACCCTTATCACCTTATCCTCGAATTATATAAGTGTGGGACCTCTAGAATCCGAAAAGCATTGTATAATAATGTAACATTTCCTTACTTTCCAAGAGTGCCCGTCCTCTCCTCTTATAAAAGGCCCCCACCACTCCCACCTTATTCACACCTTCAAGCCATTTGGCTCGGCCAAACTCTGCCCAAATACTCTCCCAACTTCCCCCTCTTACTCCTAGAAGCCTCACTTTGGGTAGAACTCTTCCCAAAGAAGCCTTTGGCTCAAATCAAAATGAGTTACCCGATTTTTTAGGTAATGTCTTCTCTAATGTTGTTTTGTTTTATTTTGCTTCTCCAACCCCTTAAAATCTTTTCATTCCTTTATTTTGTAACAAAACCAGTATCTAAAATATACTAGGATGTTGTTATGATAAGGATTTGGTTTACACTTACACACACCTTCATCTAATGGTTAAAGAACATACTGTTTCTGTGGGTGGCGAAATACTGCCTCACGAAACGATGATTGTTAAAATTCTTTTAACACCTATAATGGGGGCCATTTTGATGACACTATTTTCATATATGATATATATATTATGTTTATGTTTTCCTTATTCTTTTTTTTCTCATTTATGTCATACTTTATGATTTCCATTATGGGTAAACGCGATAATTTCATTTTAGGAAGTGCAGACTACCGCCCCCTCAAAGTGATGTGAATCGTTAATGCCATATGTGGGATGTATAAAGGATGGAGTAAATGATATTATATATGATATTATACTGGAACTATATTATACCTTTATATAATTATGATTTCATTCCATTAAATACAAAATAGAAATGAAAGTAGCGTTCATGCGTACGTACGACTTACCGTCTCCATGAACGGTGCATTTCATTTCTTACCTCTAAATGTTACGTAATATTATGAATGAATGTATATACTGGATATATATGATATATATTACATCTAAATCATTCTGGAGATAATGGATATTCTACCACATAAACAACTTGTAATTATAAGAACTTTATTGTTGACTCAAGTACCAAAGATCGACAAAACGACCGTTATTAACTTAAATAATTACATAATGTTCATAACATGGTAATAAGTGATATAAAAGGAATAATGAACATAAAAAAGGTTCTTATGTAAATAGAAATTAACTCTAGTTTATTATTCAGGAGGTTAAAGAACGGTCAAGTCAGGACAAGATGCAAGGTAAGGGAATTTCTTAACCCAACTTCCATTATTTGGGTTAATCTCCTACTTTCAAATTATGTCATGATATTATTATTTCTTATTTTGTATTCTTTATGTGTACCTATAGTGAATACACATAATAGATCAATTTTATTTTAAAAATGATCTTTTTAAGTACTTCGTCTCAATCTCCTTTCATTGAGGCATATTTGGTTTTATACACAACTTTCTTTTATACGGTGTATAAACCCCTTTGACTTTTACGTTTATTCAAAAGGAATATTTTTTATACTAAGCGTTTTACTAAACGACAAAAAGGGAATGTTTTTCTATCCATACTTATGCGGCGACAACGACTTATCCTCCGTCGTGACCATTATTTGAGTTTCGGCTTCCTCTACAAGCCATCATTTTTTTAATGAAAAATAATACAAAGTTTTAACTTTCTTTTATTTTGGTATTGAAAATGGTTTTGAAAGCGTTTTTATTATATCAATGTGCTTTATTGATATCTTGTGATTGAAATGTGGAAATGTTATGTTTCCTTTATGCATGTTTTATGTGATACGATTATGTTATGGTTTATGATATGTTTAAACCTATTCATATGAGGAATGCATTGGACTTAATAAGTGACGGGTGGAGCCCGCTATAGGTCCTTGATGCATCGGTAGGTCTCATGAGACAACTTGACGTGGAATTCGCCGAGGCCCTTTCCCCATTTGATTTGTGATTTTGGCAGAGGCCTTAATCATTTTAGACGTCTTGGTCGAGGCCTTGACAAAATGTTTCAGAATGTCTGGCATTATGCATTCCATCATTACGAAAGCGGTTATTGATATTGCATGTGATTTTTCGACCAGTAGAATATTCATGTGAAGAAGTAAATGGCATTATCTCATTTTACTTTTGCCATATTATGTTGATGTTCATGTTTAAAAGGCTCTTGTTTTAGTTATACATTGCCTTAAAAGTTTATGTTTATTTATGAAAGCATCCGCAATATTGTTATCCTTACTGAGCATCTGAGCTCACCCCTTTCAATGTTTTAATATTTTCCAGGATGTGAAGAAGTATTTTATGAATGACCTGTAGGGATAGTCAGAAGAGGATATGAGTGTGGACTATGAAGACTTTGTTATTAGTTTTTCACTTTATGATGTAATGTAACATTTATGAATGTATCTATTGTTTCCAAGGCTACTAAACTAATCGGTCTTTTGAGACTTGATCTTTTGTGATCATGCCAATGTTACGAGGTAATGCACCGACACTGGGTAGCTGGGGTCGGGGCGTTACAGTTGGTATTAGAGGCAGTTTAGTACAAACCTTGGAAGCTAGATTTAGATAAACTCTGATTAGAGCACATAGCCCAAAGATAGACTTTTAGGATTAGTATAGAAGAACTTCCTATAATTTTGGTATTATAGAGATTTTGTGAGTTTTCCGAGCAATACGTCCCTGTCTGGATATGAGCAAGTAGAGGCGGCTCTGGCATAGATGTACCAAGGGGTAAAACCCGAAAACACCGCTTTGAGATAGATTTGAACGGGAACTGGTGCACGACAACGGGCCTTGCTGCACTCTTGGTTATGACAGTCCTGGGGGATATTCTTTGGATAATTCTCATTTTCTTTATAAACCACTATGAAGGGTTATGAGTATATACTTCCTCAAATAAAACATTTTTATGGATTATATCCATAAATAGTTAAATTTATGTTAAGTATCTTACAAGTATGGAATTATGTATTTTGATTTATAAACTAATATAGTTTATTCCATTGTTTAGAAATGGCGCCTAGTGGAAGGAATGGAAACTGTATCAATGCACGCACTCCGTGTAGGGATTGCCCTCCTGCTCAAGATAATTATTGTGGAGCTGGAGATACAACTGGTGCTGATCAACTTATTACCATACTGGGACAACTCACTCAGGTTATGAATAATAACCTTACTCGTATGAAGCACCCTGATCCGCAACGTGGAGGATCAATGTTAGACCACTTCATGAGGCAACAACCACCAACATTTAATGGGGGTACAAATCCATTAGTAGATGAGCAATGGATAAACTCCTTAGAGAAAATATTCCACGCCTTGGGGAGTAGTGAAAGGGAAAAGGTTATCATGGCAGTATACCGCCTCACTGGAGATGCTGATCAATGGTGGTCATTGATTCAAAACACAAAGGAAGATGATGACATATCGAATATGGAATGGATGGAGTTCAATGTTCTTTTCTTAGAAAAATAATTTCCTCATGACCATAGAGTAGATATGGAAAGGCAATTTCGGAGTCTGAAACAAAAGGAGGATGAGAATGTCGCAAAGTATGAGGCCAACTTCACAAGGTTAGCGAGGTATGCTGCAGATTATATACGTAACCCAAGAGGTAAGATTGATCGTTTCTTTGATGGGTTAAAACCATTTCTCCGTCGAGCTTTAGTATCACAATCGTTCTCAACATACAAAGATATTGTCTCATGTGCTATCAAGACAGAAAAAGAATTCTCTAAGTCTTATGACAACAAAGTAAAGCAAGAGAAGAAGAGAACGGTGGAACAAGAGACAGATAAAGGGAAAAAGGGAAAAAGGATTTTCCATTATGTGATAATTGTGGGAAGAATCACCCAGGTACTTGTCTAAAAGGAATGGTAGTTTGTTATAAATGTGGGGAAAAAGGTCACCAGGCGCGTGATTGCAAGGGAAAGAAAGAGGCTATCAATGTTGAATGCTACAATTGTAGGGAAATGGGGAATTATGAAAATTAATGCCCTAAGCGTCAAGGAAACTTACCTCAGAAAAGGCCAAGGGATCAAGGACAATCTTATGCTGTTAATACAGTTGATGCAAAATAATTAATGTATTGGTGCCTTTGAACTCATGGATTATATTCTGGTTATTAGAATAATGTGATATACATATATATATATAAGGATTGTACTGCAGTACTTGTTGATTTCAGTAAGGTTTTAATATAATGAAGGTAATTATATTTTCATTATGTGGCAATAAGAGAAACTTTACTTTGTTTGGGGAATCTGATAAATTGATTTTGGCATTAAGAGACCTTTTAGAGAAAGTCTGGACAGAGGTATTTTGGATAACTATAAAGGTTGGAGTGGATTAAGTTGATCTTTGGATAGTATTGTTTAAGGATAAAAATTTATGAAGAATATTTTTGAATACTATAATACTATAGTTTTAGGAAAAGGACAACCTGCAGGGTGGGGCATAACCCGTCGCGTTGGACAAAGCTACAGGAATCGAACCCACAATCATATTGTGACATGCCTTTATTTCCTACCACTAGCCTACAGGAAGTCCCTGGTTATTACAAAAAAATTTTACTAATCTAAATTTCATGTGTTAACATTTGGAACCTTATACAATTAGGATAAGTATAATATTTTTGAGTTCTATTATCTTTTTGAGTAAAAGATGAGTTGAATGATGAAACTCTAATTGTCAAGCATAAATATATATATACCTATCTCTTATTCAATGAATAAATTAATTCTTAAACTTTAGTAAAGGGATATTAAAACAAAAAAATGTGTTATCATAATACCTTCTGTCTTGTTGAACTGATGATATTTTAAATCAACATAGATTGAAGGCTTTGAGGCCCTCAATTTGACAGTTGATTGTGATTGATGACCTCAATCACTCCCTACAAATATTTACGTTTTTCCTCCAATTATATGTCTCTAATTGCCACCAATGTTCTCCTAATCGAGATCATAATTGGGTGGTGACTTTTTCATTTCCCCTTCCCTCTTATTAAGGCTAAATTTTATTAATCTTATTTCCGATGTGGGTTTTCCTCAAAGGTATTTTCTCTTTTCAACCTTTTATTTTCAAAGAAAAATTTAAAATTGTGAGGACGCAATTTATTGAAGGAGGGGAGAATGTAACACCCCGAGCTTCCATGATACGCTTCTCATTCAATAATGTAATAGCTTGCATTGTACGCAACATCGAGTTCTAACACACTGAAACTAATCAAAGTAGCCGTTATGAATAGTAATAACCACTTTTTAAATTTATAGAAATTTTATATTTCAAAATGGACTTCATTTTTGTATTTCTAATATTGAAATTAGCCTATGTTGAATTTTTTGTAATTTTCTGAGAACTTCAAAATTTTTATGAATAGTGAAAAATACGTAAAACAACTTTTTTAATAAAAATAATATATAGTGATAAGTTATAGTATTGAGTGGTTTTAAAGTTTAATTAGAATATATTTTTACCATTTTATCCAATGGTGGTCATTATAATTAATTTTACTTTGAAATTGGACATAAACAATTGTCAATCTTTTGATATAAATTGTTTCTTAAAAACATGCTATTTGTTGTGACAGCGGGAATTAATTATAAAATTAATTAATGAAAATTATATGTTAGTAATTTCATAAAATAGACATAATTTTTGAATTCGGAATATCAATTATAGTTTAGGGTGATATTTTGGCATTGTTCTGAAAAACTTCAATTTTTGATGAATAGTGAAACCACTAAGTAGTAGTTAAATAACTGATTTTTCGTTTAAATGAAATATTACCACTTCTGTGATTTGATTTTCAAAAATCCGACATACATGGTTGTCATTAAGAAGTAAAATGTGGTTCAATGAGATTAAAATAATTTTTTGGTGAATAGTAACTTTTAAGTTATTAATCGCGATTAGAGGTAATTAGTGTAGTTTAAGGTAAAAATAATGTTTTAATAATATGGGATGAGCTTAAAACATGTCCTACCCTCATTGGATGTGCCATGGCCGAACAAGACAATCCATGGGTCAACTTGGGGACCCCATGGAGCCACTTTAGTTGGAAAATGACATAAATACCTTTTATTTAATGTTAAAGTAAAAAATGACACAAACATGAAATGTTTTACTAAAACAATTTTTACATGGGGTTATACAATTAATATTTTTTATTATAAATATACATTAGAAAGCTAAAACGATTTACTACATCATAGTATTTTTTTTTATAATTTTTAGACATTAAATAAATTAAATTATTTATGACATCATGATGATGCAGCGATGACCTCATTATTTAATGATTTAAATAAAATAAAATGATAATGTACAATACAAGGCTTAAACTTGTCCAAAGACTATTGGATGGGTAGATTTCGAACCCTTATCACCTTATCCACGAATTATATAAGTGTGGGACCTTTAGAATCCAAAAATCATTGTATAATAATGTAAAATTTCCTTACTTTCCAAGAGTGCCCCTCCTCTCCTCTTATAAAAGGCCCCCACCACTCCCACCTTATTCACACCATCAAGCCATATGGATCGGCCAAACTCTTCCCAAATACTCTGAAAACTTCCACCTCTTACTCCTAGAAGCCTCACTTTGGGTATAACTCTTCCCAAGGAAGCCTTTGGCTCAAATCAAAAAGAGTTACCCGATTTTTTAGGTAATGTATTCTCTAATGTTGTTTTGTTTTATTTTGCTTCTCCAACCCCTTAAACTCTTTTCATTCCTTTCTTTTGTAACAACACCAGTATCTAAAATATACTAGGATGTTTTTATGATAAGGATTTGGTTTAAACTTACACACACCTTCGTCTAATGGTTAAAGAACATACTGTTTCTGCGGGTGGCGAAATACTGCCTCACGAAACGATGATTGTTCAAATTCTTTTAACACCTATAATGGTGGCCATTTTGATGACAGTATTTTCATATATGATATATATATTATGTTTATGTTTTCCTTATTCTTCTGTATTTCTCATTTATGGCATACTTTATGATTTCCATTATGGGTACACGCGATAATTTCATTTTAGGAAGTGCGGACTACCGCCCCCTCAAAGTGATGTGAATCGTTAATGCCATATGTGGGATGTATAAAGGTTGGAGTCAATGATATTATATATGATATTATACTGGAACTATATTATACCTTTATATAATTATGATTTCATTCCATTAAATACGAAATAGAAATGAAAGTAGCGTTCATGCGTACGTACGGCTTACCATCTCCATGAACGGTGCATTTCATTTCTTACCTCTAAATGTTACATAATATTATGAATGAATGTATATACATGATATATATGATATATATGACATCTAAATCATTCTGGAGATAATGGATATTCTACCACATAAAAAACTTTTAATTATAAAAGTTTATTGTTGACTCATGTAACAAAGATCGACAAAACGACCGTTATTAACTTAAATAATTAAATGATGTTCATAACATGGTAATAAGTGATATAAAAGGAATAATGAACATAAAAAATGTTCTTACGTAAATATAAATTAACTCTAGTTTATTATTCAGGAGGTTAAATAACGGTCGAGTCAGGACAAGAAGCAAGGTAAGGGAATTTCTTAACCCAACTTACATTATTTGGGTTAATCTCTTACTTTCAAATTATGTCATGATATTATTATTTCTTATTTTGTATTCTTTATGAGTACCTATAGTGAATACACATAATAGATCTGTTTTATTTTAAAAATGATTTTTTAAGGACTTCGTCTCAATCTCCTTTCATTGAGGCATATTTGGTTTTATACACAACTTTCTTTTATACGATGTATAAACCCCTTTGACTTTTACGTATATTCAAAATGAATCTTTTTTATACGAAACGTTTTACTAAACAAAAAAAAGGGAATGTTTTTATTTCCGTACTTATGAAGCGACAACGACTTCTCCGCCGCCGTGACCATTATTTGAGTTTCGGCTTCCTTTACAATCCATCATTTTTTAAATGAAAAATAAATACAAAGTTTTAACTTTCTTTTATTTTGGTATTGAAAATGGTTTCGAAAGCATTTTTATTATATCAATTTGCTATATTGAAATCTTGTGATTGAAATGTGGAAATGTTATGTTTCCTTTATGCATGTTTTATGTGATACGATTATGTTATGGTTTATGATATGTTTAAACCTATTCATATGAAGAATGCATTGGACTTAATAAGTGACTGGTGGAGCCCGCTATAGATCCTCGATGCATCGGTAGGTCTCATGAGACAACTAGACGTGGAATTGGCCGAGGCCCTTTCCCCATTTGATTTGTGATTTTGGCCGATGCCTTAATCATTTTATACGTCTTGGCCGAGGCCTTGACAAAATGTTTCAGAATGTCAGGCATTATGCATTCCATCATTATGAAAGCGGGTATTGATATTGTATGTGATTATTCGACCAGTAGAATATCCATGTGAAGAAGTAAATGGCATTATCTCATTTTACTTTTT
Source organism: Viscum album (assembly GCA_963277665.1). NCBI lineage: Eukaryota > Viridiplantae > Streptophyta > Magnoliopsida > Santalales > Viscaceae > Viscum > Viscum album. The sequence goes on from OY728146.1 coordinate 509,099,215, forward strand.
CCATATTATGTTGATGTTCATGTTTAAAAGGCTTTTGTTTTTGTTATACATTGCCTTAAAAGTTTATGTTTATTTATGAAAGATTCTGCAATATTGTTATCCTTACTGAGCATCTGAGCTCAACCCTTTCAATGCTTTAATATTTTCCAGGATGTGAAGAAATATTTTATGAATGACCTGCAGGGATAGTCAGAAGAGGATATGAGTGTGGACTATGAAGACTTTTTTATTAGTTTTTCACTTTATGATGTAATGTAACATTTATGAATGTATCTAGTGTTTCCAAGGCTACTAAACTAATCGGTCTTTCGAGACTTGATATTTTGTGATCATGCCAATGTTACGAGGTAATGCACCGACTCTGGGTAGCTGGGTTCGGGGCGTTACACATGGTTTCTCTCCAAATAATAGATTTATATAAAATTTTATAATATTTATAACAAAAAATATTAAAAATCACCCTTGGTTATGTGGAGTTGACTATCCAAAAAAATAATGGATTTTAATACCTTAAAATATAATATAGTTTTTGGAATATTCATTAAGGGTTTATAAAATTAATCGAATTACTTCAAAAAAATATTATAAAGGGTACATATACTTTGGGTCTTTGAAATAATTATACTATATATTTATTAAATTTTGGGTTATTATGATGTTATAAAATATATCATAAATTTATACTGAATTTAATTTTTACACAATAATTCAAATTTCTAAAAAAATTATGAAAAAATAACCATTGGATAATTTTGATACATTTATTTCAAAAATATTTATTATTTTACTAAAAAAATTATCAAATTATCATAATTTAAATAGTTATACACGAATCCCTATTTATTGAAAATTAATTTTTTTACAATAATTGTTTTATGACCATTATAAAAAATAAATTTGACTTTATAAAACTAAATTATAATTTATATTTAAATAAATATTATTTAGTAAATACATTTTATTAAAATAAAATTTATTTAATAAATGTATAATTAATCAAAAAGAATCTCCTGATTGAAACTATATAGATCCAAAAAATACAACTCTATTTTCATCGTATGAAAATCTAGTTTTTATCGACCTCATTATTTAATAATTTATAAAATAATAATAAATGGTATAAGTATAATAATTTTTTTTCTAAAAACAAAAAATTATAAATTCATAGTAATATGGTCTAGATACATAACCACTTGTATCACTAGCACATTCCCTAAGGCTATGGTGTCTGATTATGCCACTTTCTTGAGGTGGTTCAGTGAACATGGTTTGGGCCATGATCTCAATTAGATTAAACTATTCCATACATGGTTTCTCTCATGATTTAGTTGTCAAATATCATGATGAGTTTGCTCAACAAAAAATCCAAGTGATTATATATCCCTTATATTCTATGACAAATGGGCTTCATAGGGTATGAATATACTAGTTAAGGCCGTCGTTTCATTCATATGTGTCAATTTCACTTTACCATAATCCTTAACATTCCAATATTAATGGTTACTATAAAATAGATATATTATCAATGTTTATTATTGATAACATTCTTTAAAATATGATAAGCTATTTAGTGGTCTAAAATAACCAAATATGTGGATTTATTTTCAATAAATTTATTACTCAATGGGTAATTTTTTTATTTTAAAATTGAATTTCATTCATAAAATATAATGTCATTTTATTATTCCCAAATTTATAAATATCTCCCTAAAAATTTTCATTTTATACAAAGAAATAGATGCAAGTACTTGTTTTTCATTGCCTATTCCACTTCCACTTGTTTATTTCTCTGACTTATGGTTCTTCTATGTACGTTGAACATGTGATTTTTCTTATTTTTGTATGTTTGTATCTATGATATATGGTATTAAAGAGTTTCTGATAATTAAAAACATTGATCTCCAAGTGTATCACCTCCAGATTTAGTACTTATGAGGGGTATGGTATATACTTCCTCAAGAGGGATACAAGGAACATATCATGTACTTGGGATTGGTTAGGTGGGGTTGTTACTCAATAATCCATTGATCAAATGTGATCAAGGTGATTAAAGGGTCTAATGTGACATTGATTATGTTTTACTTTCTTCCTAAACCTCCTGAATTTGTCTCATGATTATATAAGAATGAAAAAATTATCTTCAAACTCAAAATCAAGGTCTCATTAATGATTGTATACATAGTTTTTATAACTACTTAGGGTGATTTTCAAATTATGATTAATTATTTGAACCTTTTTTTATCATCTATTAGATAAGAATTTTTCCCATTAGCTTCCTCAATCCAACATCGACTTGATGAGTTGGAGTTTTAACCCTATTTCTATTCAGAGACTCATAAAGGGCCTTTTGAATTATTTAATAGAAAGTTTAATTTTATGAGAACTCCACTTGGGGAAGGTGATAATCTTAACATACATGGAAATGCATTAAAAATGATCTCATTATATCCCCTAGAATTTGGTTGGTTATCTCAGACTAACAATTCATATCAGGTTAATAAGAAGTAAAAAAATCGTCTCTTTCTCTAGTTAATACTAAATAATTCTCTAGAATCTATATGTAAACCTCAGATATTGATTAGATACAATAAAATGTGTTACTCCATAATTTATAAAAAATTATTATATATATATTTTAGTGGGTTGTTTAAGAGGGAAATATTCCATGATGACAATGAAATGCACCATGTTTTTTATGGTGTATATTAACACATAGATAAAATTATTGACTTTAGATTTCTTGGGGATTCCTTTGATGGAATCCATGGTTTCTAACATTTTCATACTATATTGGTAAATTGTTTCATAATGCCCATAAAAACATATCATTCATCCCTAACTCATATAAATACCAAGCATCAAGATATAAATTATGTAATCTTCTGCTACATATTATCCCACCCTATTTTTTTCTTGATATATATATACATTATAGTTCTTCATATATGAAAATTTAATAATGAGATATGTATATCATATAGAATTTCAATCTTTAGATATGGTTTTTAGGGATAACATGTTCATGTTCTAAAACTTATAACTCCATCTTCAGTAATGTTGAACTCTAGAATATTCACTACTTTTTTGTGGCACCACATCCTCTTTTGTGGACACCTTTATAATATAATGAAAGGGTTGTTAATAAGATATTAGATAATTTTAAGGTTAATTTCATTTTATTATACCCATGTTAATCCTTTTAATGTCCTTTTAGATTGCATCCCTTTCAATATTCATCTTTGATAGGGTTGTGGCATCCTTTCTACTGAGGGCACCTACCACCTTATTCCACATACCATGAAGGTAATGGATTGAAAAACCAAAATACATGATATAATCTAACCAAAATAATTTTTAAATAATGTGATATTATTGTGTGAATATATAATTGAATATTTTATGATCAATATATATGTCACACTTATACCTATAAATATAATGTCACCAAATCTTCAATGTGAATATTACTACATCAAATTATATATCATGAATTAAGGATATTTATTCTCATTTATTTTTATGTATTGGTTAGAATATGTTATAAATTTTTCATTTTGTATGAGGACACAAAAAATTCCCTTTTTCAATGAAACACTTTATATCCCAAATCCTTCACCACTAGTGGGTTATATGAGCACAGGTGTAGTGACTAGACTCTTCTTTAACTTGTTAAATGTATCCTTGGATACCTTATTATATAGAAACATCACTCCTTTATGAGTAATTTTGGATATTGGGATTAAAAATAATGATATGTTTATCACAAATCGATGATAGTACCCAGATAATCAAAGGAAACTACATAGATCCATCAAATACAACGGCCTTGAAAAATCATCAATTGCCCCTCTTTTAAAGGAACGATATAGAATCCTTTACAAGTGATAAAATTAAATATGATTGTTATATTCTATATTCAAAACCCTCATTTACCATATATATAAAATAAATGTTCCTTTGGTAAGGTAATCAATATAGAAATCAAATTCTCATCATCTTCCTCTTTGATTTTCGAGTAGATAAGAATATCATCTTTAAATACAACGATAAATTTGTTTAGGAAATCCACGAATACTCTATTAATTATGAATAGGAATATTTTTTCTTCATTAGTGAGTCTAAATGGAATCATTATGAACTCATAGTGACCATACCCGGCTCAACAAGCCGTTTTGGGAATATCCTCATTCTTCACCTTTATGTGATAATATCCTAATTGAAGATTAACCTCAGAGAAGTATTAGTCCCCATGTAGATGATCCAAAAGTTCATTAATCCATATAATGATAATTTTTATTTATAATGATCTTATTTATCTCATTATAATAAATTTATAGGGGAATTAAACCATCGTTTTTCATGATGAAGAGGACTGGTACAACCCATGGTGAAGCACATAGGCATATAATCCCTTTATTAATATTATCATATACATACTTCTAAGGGTCTTCAAGCCCAATAGAGGAAATTATATAAGTATTCATTGATATTTTATATTCTCTATGTATAATATTAATTGAGAGCTCAACCTCAGGGAAAAAAGGATGACTATACAATTCTTCAATAAACACATCTGTTTGTCCGATTACAATGGGTATGTGTTCAAGGATGATCTTTTAGTTAGTGTTTAGAATTTGAGATAGATATTATTGCACATAGAAATGTGACATCCATGATTTATATGATTATATCAAATCATATTAAACCACCTCATTTAACTTGTTTAGAATAAGAGAGTAATTTTTTGATATAGAGGTTGATTTCCTTCTCTCATAATTTTATGTTTTATCTATATAAGGAAAGTTATTTCATACCCATAATAACATAAAATTCAACTAAAGGATGTATAAAATGGTTCACTAGGATGTTCATCCTATAGATATAGTTAGGTTAATATTTATATAGATGGGATAAAACAATTTCCCAATTTTCCATCATTAAAGATAACTCCACATCCATGTTCTATGGTGGTGTTTTAATAGATATAATAAAAGTGAATGACATAAAAGAATACATAAAAATAGAATAAAATAGTACATCTTCATTTATTTAATGAATAAATAGAATTCCTATTGTCATGAACTAACATTTAATAGGACTATAACAACACAAAAATAGACATTATTAGTGTTAGAGAAGTGATGAGTATTAGAGTGAGATTAAACTCCCCAATCTATTTTGATCCCAAAAAAATCACAGAAAAGAGGGTACTTTATCAGTGATTGTATTTAGAATTTATAAAGAGGAAATTTATTAAATCATATAGAAGTAATAATAAAATTTACATTTATTAGGGATTTTAAAATGACGGATAAAGGTGAATACTATAGTGTTATATAACTCCATACTATAACACCAGTATAGTGTGCTATAACAGCACACTGTAGCACCAGAAACACCACCAAAAATAAAAAATTATCACATAAGAATACATAATTTAAAAGAAATAAAATTTACAAAAAAAATAAATGAAAAACACTATCTAAAAAGAATTTAAAACCCTAGTTTATACAATTACATAAGTACACATTGTTACATATATTAAAAAACACAAAAGTCCCTTTATCTTTTGATAATGACCCTGAGTCATGCTATTTCTAAACAAAACACCCCTTATCAAGAAAAAAACATTCCTATATAAGAAAAAAGTTATTATTTTATTAATAATATAAATAAATAAATTAACAAACAGTTTTAATTTTAAACTAAACATTGAGTTATACTCGGAACATTGTGTATCAGATTGAGTTGTGGTTGAATCTTGAAAATCACACCATCTATTGATCATCATAAAGAATTATATATTTAAATAATAATTATGTAATTATAAGTTAAAAATGATTAGAAAATTAATTAACTAACAACATATACAATGAGGAGAACCAATCTAGGCTCATTTACTTGGTTTTTGGTGATGTGATGTGCGATATAAACTAAAATGACATATATATATTGAAAAAATATAGTTAGAGTTATAATAGTCACAATGGGTGATAGATTTGGGAGTGGTTGATTCCTAATCTTCTCAAATGACATATGGACCATTTTCCTAAAGTATCAAAAGAATTTTAAGTGGGTTTTCTTTGTTTTGAGTACATTCCTTGCCTTTTATACTAAAATATCATTTTTAAATTGGAAATAAGAACATTCATTAATACTGGTAACATTGTGTGTCAGTGTTATATGAGACTAATTCCTATACATGATAAATGACTAATTAATCATTATAACAAATTTTCAAGACAATACGATTATGTTTGTTTGATTTTTTTGAACTATAATGTCAACTTTAAACTAATAATGGGATCTTTGAGTTACACTAAGAACAACATGTTTGATAGTAAGGTTTTGATGATTCCTACACATCATAAATTACTTATAAATCATTTTAATATAGTATAAAAATAATGTGAATTTATTTTCTAGGTTTTGAGTATGTCTATTTACTTTTTACTAAAATAGATTTCAATTTAACATAAAAAGACAAACTTGTATTAATATCGGTCAAAATGTGCATTGGGTTTATATGATTATGATTCATAAAAATCCCAAATTACATATGGATAATTTTAATAATTCATCAAAATAATGAAAATTTGGTTACCCAATTTTGATATTTTCACATATATTGTTTAAAAAAATGTCATTTTAAAATGAAAACATGCACTTTGAGTCATATTGGTATCATCGTGTATTAGTTTGATGCGAGAAAAATTCCTACACATAAAAAAATGGATTATGAATCATTTTACTAAATTATCAAGGCAATATGAGTCTATTTGTTTTCCATTTTTAGTGAGTGACACTTTATGAACTAAAATACTGAATTTAAAATGATAAAGGACACCTTGAGTAATATTAATAAAATTGTGTATCAGATTGAGATGTGAATGATTACCACCCATCAAAAAATACATATAAATAATTTTTATAATGTATCAAGACAAAATGAATCTATTTTTTCTGTTTTGAGTATGTGAGCTGTCGTTTTTACTATAATAAATGTAAATTTTAATTAAAATGATGTACTAAGAGTCATATTGAACACATCTTGTGTCAGATTGAGGTACATATGATTCCAACACATCCCAAATTACATGTAGATAATTTTACTAATGTATCAAAATAATATGAATGTTTTTTCTTTATTTTGAGTACATCACTTGACTTTTTCACTAAAATGTCATTTTAAACTGAAAACATAGACTATAATTCATACTAGTAACATCGTGTTTCACATTGATATGATATATATTCCTATACATAAAAATAATTTATCAATAATTTTCCTAAATTATCAAGATAATCTGAGTGTGTTTTCATAGTTTTTATTGAGTGACACTTTTTGAAAAAACTATCAATTTTAAACTGATAACAAACACTTTTAGTAATACCATCCACATTTTATATTAGATTGAGATATAATTTATTCCTAATAAAACTACTTTTGGATTTCTTTACTAAATCAATCGAAAAATCTTAATTAGTTTTCTTAGTTTGGAGTATGTCAGTTGTCCTTTCTACTAAAATTAATGTCAATTTAAAAAAAAGTCACACTTGGAGTCCTACCGGTCACATCGTGCACAAGATTTTGGTTTGGATGATTAATATACTTAAATTATTATGTATGAATAATTTTACCAAAGTATAAAAGTATTTTTAAATATTCTTATCATATCTGAGTTTGTCACTTGTCTTTTTCACTAAAATTTTATTTTAAATTGGATATATGAACATTGACTCAAACCAGAAACATCATGTATCGATTTCTTTTTATAACTATTCATGCCCAAAAAAATTATTTAAGAACTTTTTTACTATGTTATCATTACAATTTGAGCATGTTTGATCAGTTTTCAATGAGTGAAACATTTGAATCTAAAATATCAATTTTTAAACGATAAGAGACAATTTGAGTCATACCAGACACATTGTGTATCATATTGAGGGGTTGCTGATTCTTAAAAATAAGAAATGAATTAAATATCATTTTTATAATGTATAAAAACAATATGAATTAATTTTCTTAGTTTTCAGTATGTCATTTTTCTTTTTAATCAAAATTAATATCAATTAAAAATAAGAAGATGTACTTTGAGTCATACTTGTCAAATTGTGCATCATATTGAGGTTTATATGATTCATAAATGTCTCAAATTACATGTATATCGGATTAATAATGTATAAAAACAATATTATTGAGTTTTCTTTGTTTTGAGTACATCAATTTTCTTTTTTACGAATATGTCATTTTAAACTATAATCATGCACTTTTAGTAATACCTGTCACATCGTGTATCAATTTTATAGGAGACTGATTCATATGCTTAAAAAATTATTTATGAATCATTTTACCAAATTATAAAGAAAAGAAAATTTAATTATCTTGGTTTTCAATCAGTGATACTTTTTGAACTAAAATGTGGATTTTAAAATGATAACACACTTTAGGTCATACGAGGCACATCGTTTATTAGATATTGGCGAGGTTTATTAATAAAACTAAAACCGACTTATGGATCATTTTACAAAAAAAATGAATACTTTTTCTTGATTTTGAGTTTTTCAGTTTTCTTCTTTAATAAAATTAATGTCAAATTAAAATTAAACGATGCACCAAAAGTAATATCAGTCACACCATGCCTCATATTGAGGTGAGGCTAATTCCTTCTTCTCTAAAATAACATAGGGATAATTTTTATAAAATATAATTGAATCCAGTATTTGTTTCTCATTTTTTAGTTTCACACACGTCTTTTTTTTTCCAAAAATGTCATTTTAAACTCGAAACATAAACATTGTGTCATATGAGTCACATAACGTATCAGTTTGAAGTGAGACCAATTCCTATAATCAAAAATTACTTATGAATTGTTTTCATAACATATCATGAAATTATACTCATATTTACTTAGTTTTTAATGAGTTACAGTATTTGGAATAAAATATATATTTTAAACTAATAATTTACACTTTAGATCATTACATACACATCATGCATCAAAATAAGGTGAGGATGATTACTATACATCAAATATACCTTATTGATAGTTTCCCAAAATTATCTAATCATTAAGAATACTTTTTATTCACTTTTGTATGTAATTTTATTAATATTATTAATGTAAATTTTAAATAAAAATAATAACTTAGACTCATACTATTCACACTAGAGATCAGATTGTGGTGCCCATGACTCTGACACTTATCAAAGTCTAAAAAATATCCCAACTACCAAAGTCAACAAAATTTACATTGAATTTCATTGTCAAACTGAAAACAATGTATATTGAGTTGATATTCTTATCTGAAAAACCTTTTTATGATAAGAAAATTGACTCCATATGTAGTGTTGCAGTTTGATAAATAAGGTCAATGAAAATTTGGGTAACACTGGAAGAAATAATCATCTTACCTATATTTTTTCTTTTTGTCGATAGTTTATATAAAAATATGACTTTCTAAAATATTTTTAAGAAAATTAAATATGTTTTAGATAAAAATGATATGGAAATTAACATACACTTAGTAGATAAAATTATGTCAAAATTAATTAAATATATTATAGGAATTCACCTTCTCATGATGGTTGTATGCATTCTATCTGCATTTCCTTATTGTCATTATCTGAATTTCACTACCAAAGTGTAGTATCTCTCGAGCATGAGAAGATTCGAACAAACCATCCGAACATAAATAGTAGAATACAGCTGTATAAAAAAAAGCTTTACATTAGTGATACTAAATAGAATAAATTAAACATAAATATGAAAAGTCATGAACCAGCCCAAGTGAACCCTGAAATGATCACCTGAGTTCGCCTATGTCAAGGCCCGAAGTGTGTTCCCAAACCCCATGAGCTTGAAAATAGATCTTGAAATCAATATAATCCAATTGGGAATGATGTGGTCCATAAAAAATATATAAATAATCATAAACTGAGAAAAAAGATAAATAAATGAAAATAAACTGAACAAACCGGTAGACGAAAAATGAATAAACTATGAACTGATACATAACTCACGTGACCTCATGGGTAATAATATAGGATAAAATACACTCTCTCAAAGGGAGATACCAATGTATATGAACATGAAACTAAAAAATAATATAGTCTTGATCACTCATATGCTTAGTAGAAATTCCAAAGAACAAAAACATCGTATTCCATTACATTTATGAAGAAACCGAATCAAGATAGTTTGAAACTAATATGCAATAAAATCACATTTTCATTATATTCAAAATCATGATAGAGTTTACATTTTATGGAAATCATTTCAACTCAAATACATTTTCGAAATAGTTTCCATGTATGTATTAACATTACAAAAATGGAAGGAAAATGGTTTAAATTAAAAATATGAATTTTACAATGAGGAAACAATATTGAAGAAATTAGAATGGTAATCATTCCACAAACACCATATCATATGTGATCACCATAATTAATCCCTCTCGTTAACCTACCAAAATGGGACCCTAGGAAGCTCGTACATCAGTGAAATGTGGTATAGAAACCATGAACAACTGATGTGTTATAGAAACCTTTGAAAACTATGTTCTCATGCTTGAGGCAATAGTAGGGGACATCCCAGTAACCCTAGTGATCTCCAATAATCATCCATGTTTAGTTATAGTTATACAATCAATCATTATAGACAAATAAAGTACAAACCACTTCTAAATCATCTATTATAATAGTTTTAGTCATCCCACCTAGATACCTTGCACATCCTATGTTCTCTATTTCTAGTGGTGGTGAGTTTTTATCAAACTAACATACATAAATACATCATTATCTTTATTCGAAACCATAGTCACACTCTCACCGTTGATCTCCATGCTTTAGTACACCCCCCTTTTTTCATGACACAAAAAATGAATAAGTCTCGTTACTAAGCCCATATCACAATTCAGAAATTCAACAACATCATCTTCTAAAACAAGGGGAAAGAATCAAGATTGGTTTTACCTTTAAAAAAATCATTAAAAATTTTCCAAATGATCCCCATTACATTATATAAAATATTGTCATTTTATAAAATCATAAACATCGAACACTTTCCAAACCCCTTTATGTCCAATTAAACTACAAAGGTGCCACAATTTGAAAAACTTGCATCAATACATGATTATATAAAATAATAAATTTTAATAAATGGAAATTACTAATTAACATCAAATTCATAACAAAACCCAATAATTTTCAATACTAAACAAAATATAATGTTTCTATTTTTTTAAAACACAGTCAAACCCATCATCATTCAAGTCACCCTTCAAAAAGATTATACACACTCCAATTACCTTGGGAAATACTTATCAAATTTACATTAAAATTTATAAGGACACATTTAATGAGTTATCATCTAAAACAAATTTATCATTGGAAATGTATTTCACTTAACAAGAAAATTCGAGAGCATGTATCAATAATGAAAAAAAACAAGTTGGAAACATCGATAAATTATAAAAAACAAATAAAGAACCATTTATAACTATCACAACTAGATTATACAACCTATACATATAATACATAAATGAAAGAATATTTTTCTAAAACAATTAGGTAGTTATTAAATTCAAATAAAAGGGTTAAGCATAGGGAACCTACCACAAACTTGCAACTATTTTATAATGACCACTTGGACCGATATTTCACACATCAATCCACTTGATTTTATACATATATTTACATAAATACCACTAGCTATATTTCACATTTTCCCCATCCCATGAGGGAATATACAAAATGAGGGTATATATATATATATATATATATGACTTACCCTATGTATGTACAGGTATGAATTCTTGAAAACCAAAACCGAAAACTATCTTAGTTAGGTCCAAAATACACAATAAATTTTTTCTATAACTCAAACATGTTGGAAATGACCAACACACCTCAAATTAATTCATGATAACTAAAAAATAAAGAACCCCTTAATTAAAATTAATTCAAAATGAAAAAAAATTTAATAATCCTTACCCAAAACCATGGAATACCCACGTACCATGATGGAAGCAGCTGGAACTAGCCTCAGCAAAACCCAATGAACCTTAACTAACAAAAATCGATCAAAAGAAGAACCACAAACACATAAAGTTCTTCCAAATTTCAGTAGTGCAACAGGGTGGGGAAAACAGTCAATCAAGGGAGAGAGGGTATTAACTTTAAAATCATACCAAGAATACAAAATAAATAACGAGGAAACATCATAGAAGAGGGAGCTCTCATAGGGGGTGGCACATGACTTGGAGGAGTGGCATAGGGAGATGGGTTGAATGAGTAGGGATGGGAGGGGGGTGACACCAGACATGCTAGGAACTTCTAAAGGGGAGGAGGATGGTTGTGTGAGGAACCAATAGAGGGGAGGATTCCTACCACATGAGAATATTATAGAGAAGAGCCCAAGGGTGTTGCTGTAGGTAGGGAGGAAGGGGAGGTAGTATGTAAGGGATAAGGGGTAGGAAAGGGCAGCCAAGGGTTTCAATAAAAAATATAAACATAATAATAATAATAATAATAATATTATTATTATTGTTAATAACCATAGTAATGATGTTCATGATAATAATAATAATAACAGTAATAATAATAATAATAATAATATTATTATTATTATTATCATTATTATTATTACTGATATTTTTTTTAAAATTTACCTTTTTTCCATATTATATTATTTCTAAAAATCTTAGAAACCAAAACAGATTTGGCTACACGGTTGGTCAAATTGTGCACTAGCCATGTGCCTTTACTAGAGGCCCCCAAAATTTATTATTTAAATCCAGTTCAACCCAAAAATCAAATGAAAAATAGATATAATTTATTAATTAATAAATCATTGTACAGGTTAGACAATTCACATCACCATAAAAATTCCATAACGTAACTCAGAAAATTGAGGAATCAAGCTCGAGTTCAAGAATAAATGAGGAAAATGAAATCATGATGTCATTGTGACATTCCATTCTACCATTAATACCCAACCAACTCTAAGAGAATCAACAATGAAAAGAGCCAGCAGGAAACGAGGAGGGCTCTCCCCACTTTAAGAACCCAACTAGCGCAACAAACATTGAGAATCTCAACACGAGATAGCTCTAGAAAAAATGACTTGAAAAAAAGCATAAACTTCAAACAAAGGCCAAGAATGTTTCCCATAATAACACTCGATGAAACCATAAGAAGAAACATAGTGGGTATCCCTACTATTTAAGAATCAACCAGCTTAGTTTAACCAACACAAACTGACATGGGAGCTTCTAACCTATACTAGAAACCCCCAATACAAGAGAAAACCCACATAAAGAGTTCATACCAAATAATGAAATGAAAAACTATTCATTATTTCTACAACACATGAGTATCTCCAAGATGAACATGACATAAAATAATAACGATCCAAAAAATGGCAAACCACACAAGAGAGACAACTATTCAAAGACTCACCTTGGAGGATGAACAACCACTGGAATAATGAGAAAACAATATCCCCATGCCTTTTTATAACCAATGCGGGGTTTTCAAAGAATAATAGTAAATGATACCTCTATGCCTCTTACAAAAAATAGATCCTTTTAAGGCAATTAAACTACTAAATATAAATTTAAACCATCCCCATTCTAGTAGTGGAGGGAAAACCCAAACCATAGTCCTCTACACCCAATGATTTACTGACTATGTGAAAAGATTCACTTCAAGACCTATGACTAGAGTTATAATGTCTTGAATTATTTGTTACCCCACAGTAAGTAGCTGATAATTATCAACCGAAACTTCCACTTTTGGTAGATCGATAGACAAAACCCCCTTTGGATGACCCAAGAAACAACATTGGACGAAATATCTATTTGTAAGCCTCTATGAACAAGACATTGTTTTATTTTTCAGATAATGAATGTGGTAGATAGATCATGAATAATCTAGTGTGGTATATAATCATGAAAAGATACAATTATACCACTAAATTCAAAGTATGGGTAGATTCATAAATGAGAATACTCAGAGAAACACTCATTCAGAATTTCCTAAAAACATTATCCACCTCAGTTTTGAAAATTTCAAGCCACTAAATGACAACCAACACTGAAGGAAATCGATTGAAGGATGATGAAATTGAATCATAATGTTCTCAAAATGACTTCACAAGTAGAAAAAATAGTGTGTCATGACTATTAGAAGATAGAACTTATAAGAATACTTTTCAGATACAGGTTCTTCAGCTTTGCTCTCTTCACCAGATAAAGAACCTTCCAAAATAACATAAATAGATAAGCCCTTAATCCTTGGACTAAGACCAAAAACATGAGAAACTGCAACTGATTCCATGATGTTATCTCCTGAAAAATATGAACCAACCCATTGAAATGACCGACGTAAGCCTTTATTATTCTTTGGACTTTATGGACACTCATAAGCACTTACACATTCTTATCCTTAACTTCCTCTAGTATAAAACATTATATGAGAGTGGTCTTAAACAAATTATAATACATTTACTCATACAGTGATTCTAGGATTATCTCCATCACCAATACAAAGTTTAAACTTCAAATTAACTCAAACAATCATAGACACTCGTAGAATTGGGATTTTCCAATACCCTAAAAACACAAACAATTTCTCCTAGCTAGTCTGCAACCTTCAGTAGATCATGATCACCACCGAATAAGGACAAAAAAAAGTACTCAATTAAACCACTACATTAAGAGTCTGGGTAAAACCAATAACTAGAAGAGACTCACTAGAACCCTCTGGGACCTTTCAAGGTGACTTACTCAAAAAAAGAATCCTGAAGCCGAATCAAAACACATCATAAATTGATATTCCACAATTCAATTACAAAATAAAACTAAAACTCAAATTACCATTACAAAAAATTCAATATGAAAAAGCATAAATCACATGAATAGGGACTTGAAACATGGAAAGAATCACTGAACAATTTCTCACTCACTATTCAAGACATTTAAATTACCCTTTTTGAATTTCATTTTCAGCCAACAAAAAATTATAATTATCTCCCATTGGTATTCCATGATGTATCATATATATAAATATATATCCTTTTTCTAGTTGAAGCAACCTTCCACTAATACCACCAATTATCCTTATGTCATATGCGTACCTCCATATATGTGATCCATCAAAGGAATACCAAGGGTCGATTCAAAAAACATCTCATTTTCAGAACAGATCATTCAATGTAAAACATAAATTCCCAACAAATTTGATAATTCCACTTATCAATAAAGGAGAACATTTAAAAATTCCAAAACATTTTCCATTTAAAATACCAAAAAGTGTATCTATTCCCCCTAAAAATTCCCAAAAAACCTCTCATTTTTTCATTTGAAACAACACATTACATTAGAAGAAAACAATTTCAATTACAAAAACAACTTTTCCACTCTAAAAACCAAATTTAATTTTGAAGACCCATTTCAATATAATCATTTTAATTTTTAAGATCCACTCACATAAAAAATCTAATCCCAAACATAACTAACATAAAATATTCCAAAATTAAGGAACTAGTGTATATGCCAACGTAAAAACATGGTGTAGCAGACCATGATACGAGCAAGAATCCACCATAGGAAGTATCATGAACCATGAAATTGAGCTACACATGGGTCACAACTTCATGAAAGCTTTCCATATAACACTAGAAAACTTCCTTTGTCATCCCTTATCTACACAGACCTAATTAAATTAAAATTCAAATCCCAAAATACCTTTGGAAACTCAAGGATTAAAACGAGAAAGGGTTTATGAAGTCCTTATTGCACCTACCTATCGATTCCAAAAAAAAATTAATCTTCAAGCAACCAAACACCCAAAATAACAAGAACCTCCCTATAATACCATTTTTTCACGAAGCAGCTCAGGTAAACCCCAAACCAGTCACCTGATTTAGCCTGTGTTAATCCCGAATGGGCGTTCCTGATCACTATGGGATGGAAAATATTACCAGTCATCGAAATAAACTAGTTGGGAATAATTTGGCCCCTAATAAAAGATAGATATATAAAGATTAAATAAAAAAACACAAATAAATAAAATAAAATAAATTGAACAAACTAGAAGTGGAAAAAGTAATAAACTAAGAAATGAGACATACCTCAATTTACCTTGCAGGTCACAAAGGAACATAAAATACACTCAAACCAAGAATGATCCAAATCTAGAGGAACCTAAAACTGAAAAAAAATAATGCAGGTGTGAGAACCGAGAAGCTTAGTAGGAACACCAATGAACAACAACGCCCTATAACCTTACCTTAAAAAGAAATGTAATCATGCTAGTTTGAATATAAAATGTAATGAAATAATGTTTTTCATTTTATTCAAACTCAAGTCACAATTTTACATTTTCAAGGAATTCATTACAATTACACAACATTTTAAAAATAGTTTCCAATCATTCATTAATATTACAAAATGAAAGGTAAATAGTTGAAATTAAAAACATGTATATTACAATTAGGAAATAAGCTTGATATAATTAAAATGGAAATAATTTCACAAACAACAGGTCATAAGTGAGCACCGTGATCAATACCTTTAGGTAAAAAAATCAAATGGAACCCTAGGAACCTCATACATCAAAATATTGTGGTATATAAACCATGACCAACTGATGTGGTATAGAAACGATGACCAACTATGTTCTAATCATGATCCACTAGTAGGGTACATCCCCCTAACCATAGTGGAATCCAATCATCATCGTTATTTAGATAGAGTTGTATCATCAATCCTACTAGATGGAACTAGGATGAACCACTTCTGAATCATTTAGCGTACTTTTCCTAGTCCACCCATCTTAATACCTGAGGCTTCTCATGCTCTCTATTTCACGTGGCGGTGAGTTTTCATTAAAATAACATTCATATATACAAAATTATCCTTATTCAAAAAACACACTCACCCTCTCACCACTAATCTCCCCACTTGAGTAAATCCCCCCTTTTTCATCTCATAAAAAATCCCAATGTCTCATTACTAGGCATGCATCACAATTAATACATTCAATGACATCATTTTAAAAACCAAGGGACATGCCTCAAGAGGGGTGTTAACCATACACAAATCAGTCTAAAAGTTATAAATTATCCCAATTACATTATATAAGATATTGTAATATTATAAAAAAATAAACATCCAACACATTCCAAAACCCTTTAAAATCCCAATTAAAAGAAAAAGGTGAAATTTTTTCAAACACTATCTTGAATTAATACGTAAAATAAAGAATGCATTTTAATAAAGGAAAATTACCAATTAACATCAAATTCACACAAAAACCAATTAATTTTTTAAAAATAACCAAAACATGATGTTCCACCCATTTTGATTTAAACACACACTTACCCATATTCAATCAAGTCACCATACACAATGATTATACTCAAAACAATTAACTTTGTAAATACTTATCACATTATCAAAACCATTTAGGAGGAAAATTTTTAATAGTTGACATCTAAAACCGATTGATCATTGGAAATGTATTACACAATCCAAGAAAAGTTGAGAGCATGTATAAAAAGAAAAAAATGCAATGGAAACTTAGATGAATTATGAAAAACAAAGGAAGAACCATTTATAATGATCACAACCATATTGCATAGCTTATACATGTACTACAAAAATATAGTAATATTATTTTAAAATAATCAGGCAATTATGAAATTCAAATTAAATTGATTAGCAAAGGGGACCTACCTCGAACAAGCTGTTATTTTTTGATAACCACTCGAACCGATATTTCTCACTTCCATGAACGTGAATATATATATATACACATATATATAAAATACCCCTAGATGAATTGCATATATTCCCTATGCCATGAGGGAATATGTACAAGAAGGGTATATATATATGTATGTCGTACTATATTCTTGTACATGTAGGAATTATCGACAGATGTAGCCTAAAAAAATTGCAACGAGGTTTACACGACACTATAAAATTTTCCAATAAATCAAGAACTATGGAAAAGACCCATGCACCCAAAATAAATTGATAAAAAACTCAAAAATCCTTGATCACCATAATTAAATTTATGTTATAATGAATAAATTGACAAATCATTACAAAAAAACATGGAAAACCCACTGACCTGGACATAAGTGGTTATAACAGACCTCGATGGAACCTGATGAACCCTAAATAACAATAATATATCAAAAGAAGAACCATAAACGCATTAGGGTTCATCCAAATTTCCATAGGGAAAAGGGGAAGGGTAAAACCATTGAATCAAGGGAGATATGGAATTACCTTGACAAGAAGAACAATAATCCCGAATAAATTAAGAGGAATAAATGGTAGAGGGGGATCTCATCTGAGGGGGTGGCATGTGGAATGGAGGAGTGGAAAATGGATATGGGTCATGTGAGTAGGGAATAAGGGGGCATGGAATCCACATAAGGAGTTATTGTAGGGGAGTTGTATGGACACACAAGGGGCTGCCGGAGGAGAGGAGGATGGTCATGTGAGGAGATGCGAGAGGGAAGGCCTAGGGGTTAGCACAAGCAGGGATGAAGGGGGAGGCACTATGTATGGGGCTAGGGGGAGGAAGGGGAGAAAAATCTTAACAATAATAATAATTTTGATAACCATAATAATGATAATAATAATAATAATATTTTCATTATTATTACGATTAAAATTTTTTTTTCATTTACCTATTTTCTATATTATATTAATTTTCAAATGCAAGAAAACTACACAAAATATGGCCACATGATTGGTCAGACATGGCACCATCTTTGTGACTCTACTGGAGACTCCCAAAATTTAAAATTTAGAACCAGTTCGACCTAAAATTTTAAAGAAAAACCAGATATAATTAAATTATTAATAAATCATGGTAGCGACATGAGACAAAAAATTAAATAATTATATATAAAATTATTTTTCTATGAAAAAATCCAGATTATCTCTATGATTTGGAATTAGAAGCATCGCTCCTCATCTTGTAATGGAAGATGAGTGAAATTGATGGAAAATGATAAATGTCAAGATTTTAGAGTTGACAGGGATTTGAGAAAGAAGAAGTTTGTTTAATTTTTTGTTTTCTAAATGAATGAAATATTAAAATAAAATTCCCATAATAAACAAATTATTCAATGAATAATGAAAATTAAATTAGTTTTTTATTATATAAATTTTTGGTAAAATAGAGAAATTATATGTTAACATTTCCTTGACATCTTCTCAAAGGTTTCCAATTGTTATAGTCTATTCTACCATTGGAATGGTATCATAACCATGTTTAAAAGAAATTATTTTTAAGGGTATTCAAACATTAAATTTATATTATGTTAATGATGTAGAGATATAATAATATTAGGAAGAAAAACACAGTGTATTAAAAAACACATTTACCATCTCATTGAACTCTGTTTTTTTTCTTAATGGTTTTATGTATTTTTTTCCTATATAGATAATTAAAATCCACTATTTGTGGTCCCATATAACATAAAAAATATTGTCTTCATTGGGAATGATATGAAATTATTGGGATCTCCCACTTAAAGGGTCATCCTTGATTGAATTCTTATCTAACCCAAGATTTGTATTTTATACTAGTAGGGAAGTCAACCAATTCTTGTTTTATGGGTCTCAACATAAAATATATGTTATTCTTGTTATTACACTATGAAAGACTTGTCTATTCCCCTATATAAAATAAAATTCACCATCAAAAAATCAATTTCATCTACTTTCACTCTACTCATATTGTCAAACCATTTTCAATGGAAAATCATACTTGAAATTTTTTATAATCAAACTCATATATCTATTTGATAATGATAAAATATGAAATATTTTTATAAATTGTATTTCCATCCTTGGAACCATATATTTGCATCACTTTCACAATAAGAATAACATAACCCTTTTCAACTTACTATTATCACTTTATTCTTTTGTATAGAATGTATAACCATTGATTACCAAACCTGTTCAAGATATAATATTTTCATTCGGTCCCCTAGATTGATGAATAATTACTTCAAAAATTGAATTCATATTTTCATATAACTCTTTTAAATTTGATATCAGAATCATCCAATAAACTCTTGATTATGTGTATTTGATATCCATCCTTTAGTACTTGATGGATTCTATTCTCTATGAATATCTTTTTGGAATTAGAGGTGTAGATCAAAATATTCACTATTATATAAATTTAAATGTTTTTCTAGATCATGCTCTATCATGGTAATTTTAACAACATCTCTTCAAGATATCCCTTCTCCCATAATCCATCTTCTATAATGAGACTTTAAGAGGATCATGCTATCAAAATATGATAGGTAGTTAGTACATAATTGATAAGATTCATCAATAATATATATATCTTAAATATAAAACACATTATTAATTTGATTCATTACATAACCTTTGAAAATTTTCATATACTATTCAATGGGGTACCTCCATTGGAAATGAAAAGACCACATAGTTGAACATCTCTAACAAAGTGAACCATAAAATGGACTATTATATCAATGAATGATGGTGTAAGAATATATCTAATTTATGTAGTATGCCTGCAACATCATTTTTCTTGATTGGAAATTTTATGATTTTATAACATTACTGCATATGAATTTGAAAAAAAAGAAGAGTCTTGTTAATTTATTCTATATATTTTGAGGTAGAATTAAATGGATTGTTACATCCAATCATTCATCAAAACACAAAAATTGTTTTATTTTTGTCCATATAACATCAAATCTACCATTAAAATGACATTATGGGTATTTTATTAATAACCCTATAATAAATTTTAAATTATTATGGAAAAGAAAAAAATGTAATTTTTTCTATCGGGATATAGTGAAGGCTACTGGAGGATGAAAAATCCACACATCACCCTTCACTTGTGTCAACTATTTCCTTATCCCCATATCAATGATTTCTAACCTATCCTTGAGGCCATATTTCATTTTTTCAAGAAAATTTAGTAATAATACTAAAACAATATCAAATAAATTCCTTCTACATTAATGACTTCAAGGAAATTACTAACATACAAACAAATTCTATACGGTAATTTGAAAAATATATTTCTCTTATTCCAAAATAATTTCATGAGGTTTTTGAAAAATGGTTTAAATAAAACTATTCCACTATATTTTACTTTATCAACTATTTGATCACCTGGAACAAGAGTTGGTGTTGTACCTTATTGGTATTCCTATCAAATTATATCCTACATGACTTGTATTATTGTCCTTGAGTTAAACATTTCTAAAATCCAAAAAAACATCATTTGAGGAATATTTCAACCTAATTGTGTTTGCACATTTTTCAAAAATGGGTCACCCAAATATTCCTTTAATGCTATATCCTGATAAATTTCTGTAAGTGAGGAAGTCATTTATGATCCCATATAACAATCTAATCAATTTGAATTCTTTAATTATATAATAATCATACATTGTAATACTTGTATCCCACATCAATTTCAAATTTTCAGACAATGAACCAAAATAGTCATCAATATCATTATTGGGTTGATTTGGTAGAAATATAATTAGATACGACATTATATATTTTCACTTCATGCATAACCATGGTCAAAACATATAATTTACCAACATAAAGAGACATGTACTATTATTAATACTCTATAAACCAAAAACTGTTATTCCATATGTAGATAACTGAAGAAGAATTTTTTTGGGTCATTTCAAAATCCAGGATACTCATAATCAATATTTTTCCACTAAGGAGAAGCTGTTAGATGACATTGGTTCCAATATTTAATTATTTTATCTCCATGCGATTTTAATTGTATAGTTATATCTTGACATCAATGTGGTATTCTAAACCATATAATTATAGGAATGTACCACACATATTTTTAAAGATTAGATTCATTTTTCTTGTACTGATATATGTCAAACTTGGGGAATTTTTTATATGATTTATGGTCCTAAAAAAACTATGAAATCTTATGGACATGAATGAATTTTTTTAGAAATCATTCACATTGAACATAGAATTAATTTTGAATAATATAATAAATATGGTAGTTCATCTTATTCTGAATGTTTATCTTTTAAGAGACCAAGTATTTCTGTAATGATGGTGTCACTCCATCATCTTCTAGTTCTATAAATATATAACTTCTATAGAGTTATTTTTTTTGTATTTAGTATAACTGGTATACAATGGTCTCTTATTATATCTATTTAACTTATCAAACAACTTATGACAATCACATATGTGATTTTCAATTTCTATTCTCATTTCTTCTAAGTGATATCCATAATCATTTACATAATTATTCATTTAAAATGATCCACGAACTGCAGTATCATCCCAATTAGTGTGCATGTTCAGATTTTCCCCACGTTTAGTCCAAAATTGTGAGAATTGATCTATTCTATGAAAAATAGAATGTCATTCGAACTCTTCAAGACTAATTTTTCTTGAATAACGACACTGTAAATATGAACAAAGGATTTGAGAAGGGTCATACGCCAACTATATTGAAAACATGATGAAATATGTTAATCCTTCTTCATACTCTATTTTTGAACAATTAAAATTCATCCATTTTTATTAATATACATTTTACTAGGATCATTAAATATTAATTTTATATAATATATAAACAAATATATATAAAATATTCTTTGTTAAAGGTGAAAGTTATAGATAATTCTAATATGACAACCCAATATTTGAATGATTCAATTAATTTTGTTATCCTTAAATGAAAACGAGTAATTTAATTTAGGAAAATTATTATTCCAATATGGTAGGTGTTATCCTCTAAATTCATCAAAAGATGAATGTTATTGAAAACTTTTATCCTCATCAACTCATCTCTCGAATAGTAATAATTTTAGTTATTGTTTGACACTCATCATCCATGTATTTTGGATATGAACCTGTGTTACTAGAAATATTATAAGAAGTAATCCTCCATGGGATGAATAATAATCACGTTATTACAAGAAATATAAAATATATGAGGGATGAATCTCAAGAAACAAGTTGCAATAATAACTATTCAGAAGATGAAGCTGATGAGGATAACATTTTTACTCCATTATGTTATATAATATGGGTAATGACGGATATTTTTCAATATCACACCATTAGAACTAGTTATTAACTCATGGACTATAGAAGGTGATATTTTGGGGTCATACATATTCTTTTATGTAATTCATGGGGTATCAGTGGGGACATGTTATGATATATGAAATGTAACGAACCGATATTTTTCACTGGAAATTTCCTTCTTCTGATTATGAAATCAAATGAAATCACAAAATAATGAACTAATAATTTCTATAGGACCATTAAATATATATATATATTTTTTCACTTCTGTGATAATAATTTAGAAAATCTTACATACATGGTTGCAATCAGATAGTTATTTGGAGTATAATATGACCAACAAAATTTTTGGTGAATAGTAACTTCCATTTATTAATATTAATGTTACCCTTATGAATAGCGACATAACCTAATGAATAGTAACCTTATTTATGATATAATATAAATAATATTCAAGTGGGAGTATGATATACCTATATCTTAGAATTAGATAATAAATTTTATTAAATTTTTATTTTTCTAGTAAATTGTGATTTTAATAAAAAATTAATTTAATCATATTTATAAAACTTTTTTTGAAAAATGGATTTCATTTTTTGATTCTAAACATAAAAAAAAAATTTAGTGAGTTTTTGGGATTTTTATAAAATACTTTAATTTTTTGTATGAATAGTAAAATACGATAATTTTCGAAAAATGCTAAATATTATATTTATTAAGTCATTGATGACGATATGATGATGTAAACACAATTAGTTCTAACTCACATGAACATATTACTATTTTTGGCCATGTAATAATCACTATTTATAGTATTAAAAGAATATAATAATCTAAATAATTAAATTTTATGAAAACCCTCCTCTCCACCACTATAAATACAACCCGTCCTTACCACATCTCTTCACTCCCCTCAAGCAGTGTGCCTTGCCCATATTCTTCCCAAATATCTCCCAATCTACTTTGACTTGTCCAACATCCCTTGGTCTCTAAAAAATAACAAATCCCCAACATTTATGAGGTTTTCAAGGATGATTGAATCAAGAGGTAAATTCTACGTTTCTTTTTTTTTCTTTTTCATTTCAAGTTCATTTGTTTTATTTTCTATCCTTACCTATCATCATCCAAATTTTATGAAAAATCTAGTACCATACATGTAATGGAATTTTTTTATGATACCTTAATATGTTATTATCATATCTATTTTACACATATTTTTTAGTAGTAATGACACTATCCGAGATGTGTCAATTTACCACAATCAAGGAAGACAAGTTTTAAATTTCCATTACCATCTTCAATTCTGGTCATGAAACCATTTTCATGGTTATAGAAGACCATTATATATATATATTATTCTTAATATATGGTTCTATAATACTTTTTTAAACATTATTTGGGTTTATTAAAAAACAAGTGTTCTTTGTGGTAAAAAACAACTAATTAACCCAAAAGGTTGTCTGTAATGTTTTATATAATGATTCAACATCACTCAAAGTAACCAAATTAAATTCACAAAAATGTAATATATTGTATTCTAACTAATTTCATATAACTTAATTTATGGAAAACTACTTTCATCTTACATGTTTATCCATTCATGAAAATATGTTAATCCATCATAAAAACCATGAAAACAAATGGACCCGAACAATGAAATTGAACAACTTAACCCATCAAAAAAGGTAACTAATGAACTTAAAAAGGTTGTAATAAATATTTTATATAAATAAGTGGTTCTATAATTATTAATTAATAAATCTAATTAGCTTATTCAGGTCATTAATAACCAGTAGAGAACACCAACAAAATTAAGGTAAGGGATCATCTACATATCACTTTTATTCAAGAATGTCATCTATACTATACCATTTTACGTGTAATACTGAATTATAGGGTATGATTTTTATCCTCCCATTACATAAATCATGATGTATATGTGATGATAACCCTTTTTATGTCTCATTAATCCCTTTTAAGTACACCTAATATTTTGCTGATAATTTGTAAGGAATTCTACAAGAACCACCATTATTCATTCCAGTTTCTCTATATTTCTTTTTAGCCAAATGAAGTTGTCTGTTATTTTATATAATACATATAAATGATAGTTATATGATAAAAGATAATGTTCCAAGATCCATACCTCATTCTAGTTTAGGGATATACATGCTCTTAAGTGATAACCTCCTCAATACTTCCCAATATACAAACTTGTTTTATGGGAACTTCTCTAATTTTTACCCAATTTCAAGTGCACTATGTCCTCTGTTTTATGAAACAATTGTGTATATAAAGTCAATTTTATTTTTATTATAGCACTCATGGTACCCTTATATTTTAACATAAATGATTTTCCTTTTTCTATTTTAAAATCTATATAGTATTTTCCCTTAAATCGCACAAAATTGTTTTAATGAAAATATTTCTCAAATACATTTGAAACAAGTTTTCAATTCTGTTGGAAATCACATACCATGATATATTCATTGAATTACATTATGAACATTCATGTATGTTCTAATTCCTTCCATTTATAGACACTTTTATGATATTCCCATTGGTTGTTCTTTTTGTAATGATTATGGTACCCAATTGTTTCCATAGGCAACCATTATGTTAATGTGAGATTGATTATGTATGATTCTATATGTGGAAAACATATTATTGAAAATTAAAATGGGCCATCTTAGATAAAGCTCCAAAGAATTGGTTAATTTTTAGTCTCATGAGACGTTATGTGTGACGGTCTTGGCCGTTACCCTTGGCTTGTGACACCATGTGCAATGGTCTTGGCGGTTAGCCATGACATGTGATACTATGGGAAGCATTATTCATAGTTATCCTTGACTCATAGTAAATTCATTTTTTATGTTTCTGCCACATTTTTATGATTCCATGTTCAAATGATCTCATGTATATTTGTGATGATTTCATATATTACATGCCCTTTTATATCATCATGTTATACTATCTATCCCATGTGTTAATTCATTATTATTATGGTTATTCCCTTACAGAGATTTTAGCTCATCCCTCTATTCAAGTTATCCCTAGGTTATTCTATGAATATGTATGAACACAATGTAAAATATGAGATTATTATGGAGTTCAAATAAATAGTTCTTTTATAATGATTGATTATGTACCCAGTCTTGCAAGACACAAGGAATTACGATCCTTGGATTGTACATTGATGCGTAATTATTCTCAAAATCATGTAATGTTATATGTAAAAGTCTAGCGTTGCTATAGATGGTATCAGAGGATGGTACAATTATTTTGGATATTATGAATAGATCACATTATTAATAACCATAATGATGGGATAAAATATAAGAAAAAACCCAAAATTTTGGTAAGTATTGAGTATGTGGGTTATCAAGAATAAAAATCCATTTCTGGATAAAAATAGGTAGTGTTGGCTCTAGAACAGATGTACCTTGGAGTGAAAACCATGACAATGAGTTTTAGGCTTGACCCAAGGTATCCTGGTACACACCAATGTGCCATGCTACACTCTTTTTTTGATACTCCCATGGGATATGCATTGGTAAATTCACGAGCTTAGTACAAACCAGTATAAGTAAATAAATAATTCTATATGAATATATGGTAAGAAATATATTGAGGATAACCTAGATTTAATCCTAAGGAATTACATGTTAGGATATACTTATCCTCTACGTGTTTATCCTTTATGTTCAAAAGTTTCTTTTTTATTTTCAATAAATAATTATTCAAGACCTCTAATTGTACATTCTATTTATTAGTTAATAGAGGGATATAGAAGAACATGTTCTGAAAATAATGTGATAGGAAATGTAAAGATTTCAATAATGATATTCTTAATATGGCAGGAATAGGTGCCCAAAACATCATGACAATACTTGCTCACCTGGATCAAGTTATGAATAATAACTTGAATCACATGGAACAACCTCCTCCTCCTAGGAAAGTGCAAGTGGCCATAAAATAATTCATGTGGAAAATACCTCCTATGTTTAGTGGATCTTATGATCCCCTCCACATAGATAAATGGATTAACTCCATTGCAATAATATTCTCAGTCCTCCAGGGCTTGGAAGAAGAAAAAGCGGTACTAGAGTTCTATCATTTTTATGGGGATGATGACCAGTGGTGAACACAGATCAAGAATACAATGTTCTAGGAAGAAATTAATTCCATGGATTGGGAAGAATTCAAGGGGATGTTTTTCAATAAATATTTTCCCCAAACCCTCCATCTCATGATTGAATAAGAGTTACTTGGTCTCAAGCATAAGGAAGATGAGTAAATTGAGGCATATGAAGCAAACTTTATATGGTTTCCAAGGTACACCTCTGACTTTTTCATGAACATTTAAAGCAAGGTTGTTCGGTTCTTTAGAGGGATAATGATGAGTAAATGGAAGGTATTTGTGATTTGAGACTTTGACAGTTCTGAGGATATTTTTTATTGTTCCCTCAAGGATGAAATGGAGATTCTATAATCTCAGTGGTCTCGTGGCCCTGATGTCATGAAAGGAAAAATGGGGAACAACATGGGTAGTTCAACAAACAAATCCAACGATGAAAAGAAGCTTGAATATCTCAGTCGTACAAGTTGTGGGAAAACTATCATGGGAACTATCTAAAGGGAACCAAGAATTGCTTCAAATATGGAATGTTGGGAAATCTGGACAAGAAACGCAGAAGGGATATGAAAAATCCAAATAATGTTGAAGAAGAAAGGAAGGTTCAGATCAGTGCATAGACAATGGTGCAAGGTTAAAACTTCAAGGATAATGGGCATTATTCAAATAATTTCCCTATTCTGAGGGTTATCAGAGGCAATAAAAAACAACCTTTAAGGAAACAAGGATGGGATTATGCTATCACTAATGGTAAGGTAGCGCCAGAAAATTGTTTAGTGAGAGGTACAATAGTTATTCATTCATGAATAGAAAACGTACTATTCGATTTTGGTTCTAAGAATTCCTTCATATCATGCATTCTTAGTAGAACAATTCAAAAACCACCTCATAATTTTGAGGATAAGTTATATATGAGAACAATTAATGGTGCAATTATTGCACCAGTGGTTTATAACTCCCTTGGTTAATGTTTTTAGAATGAACATCCATGAAAATATTATCATACATCCATTATTTGTGTTCAAAACTATCCTAGGAATTGATTGGATATCTTTATACAATTATAACATCCACTGTCAGGAACGTTAGATCACTATTCACATCCTGAAGCATCCTCAAGTTCATTACATGTGTAAGGTGGAAGATGAATATCTTTTATAATCATCATCTTTGGTGTGGATATTTCTTATGATAAATAATATCTTACCGAAATGATTGAGACATAGGAGAGAATCATTCTGGAATACATGCCCATCACGAGGGATTACACATATGTATTCCGTGAAGAGTTGTCTGGTCTTAATTCTAGCCAAGAGGTTGAGTTATCAGTTGAACTTATTCCAAGATCTCTACCTATATCAAATACACCTTACAGAATGGCCATCGTAGATCTAGAAGAGATGAACAAGCAATTACAGGAGAATCCAGACAATGGTTTTATACTACCGATTGTTGCACCATGTGGTGTGCCAGTCCACTTTGTTATGAACAAGGATAGATCAATAACCCTATGAATTGATTATCTTAGGCTCAATAAAATCATGATAAAGAAAAGGAATCCTATTACTAGGATAGATAACTAATTCGATTAGCTTCATCGGGCCTACTATTTCTCTAAGGTGGACCTTCAGTCGGGATATTACCAATTAAAGGTGAGGAAGGAAGATATTCCCAAGACTGCCTTTCAAACAAGATATCGACTCTATGAGTTCATTATAATTCCCTTAAGACTCACTAATGCTCCAGATATTTTCATCGATATATTTAATAGAGTGTTTAGAGATCACTTAGAAATTTTTTTGGTAGTATTTAGGGACGATATTCTGATATACTATGAGAGAAAAGAGTAACATGAAAAGATTTTTTAAACTTTGTTAAAAAAATGAAAAAAGAGAAGTTGTATGACAATTATAGTAAATGTGAGTTCTACATGGAGAAAGATTAATTCTCAAGGTATTTTATCACTAGAAAACGGATATTTGCGGACCCTTCCATAACAAAGGAAATTGAAGAGTGTCACATGAAAACATCTATAATAGATATCCACAACATTTTAGGTCTAGTTGGGAATTATTGACGATTTGTGATAAACTTCTCATGATTTTCAAACCCAATGAAAAAGATGACATGAAAGAGAGTAATGTTTTTCTGGACTCAGTAATGTGAAGATTGTTTCAAGGTGTTGAAAAAGAGAATTAACACTACACCCGTACTCACACTCCCAAAAAGTAGAGAACCCTTTGTGGTGTACAATAATGATTCAAAGAAGGTAAAAGGGTATGTAATGATGAAAAATGATAATGTGATAGCCTAAACCTCAAGGTAGCTGAAAATCCATGAGAAAAACTATCCTATGCATGATTTGGAGTTGGCAGTTGTGATCATTGCATTGAAAATATGGTG
Organism: Viscum album; assembly: GCA_963277665.1. Taxonomy (NCBI): domain Eukaryota; kingdom Viridiplantae; phylum Streptophyta; class Magnoliopsida; order Santalales; family Viscaceae; genus Viscum; species Viscum album. The sequence goes on from OY728146.1 coordinate 509,128,871, forward strand.
GTATTATCTCTATGGGGAGAAGAGTGAGATATATACTCATCATGAGACTATCCAATATATATTCACATAGAAAGAGATTAATATTCACTGAAAAATATAGATAGATTTAACCATGTATTATGACTACTCAATCCACTACGATCCCAATAAGGAAAATAAGGCATGAGATGATCTAAGTAGAATGGATCCTGTGTCTTTATCAATGATTTTAATTGAAAAGACTCTAATATTATTTGTTTTGAAAATGATGGACATGGGAATAATTAAGGGATGAGAATCAACAATCCTTTATCCAATGATTTCTCAACCATCCTTCATGGAGAAAATAATAGATGCTCAAAGAAAATATGTGGTAATTTTGAAAATGGTGGAATCTATCAGAAAAAAGAAATACTCATAGTTAATGATTGATGACGAAGGAGTTGTAAGATTTAGGTCACGATTTTTTGTACCATAAAATCTAGAGATAAAAAAGGATATTTTGAATGAAGCAGATAGCTCTACCTTCTCTATTAATATAGGGATCACAAGGAAATATATAAAGATCTTCGATAAAACCTTCAGTGGGACAATATGAAAAGGGATATTACTTAATATACATCAATGATACTTATATTAAAAGAAGTGAAATATGAGAGGCAAAAGTATAAGGGGATGTTGCAACCACTACCCATACCAATATGGAAGTGGTAGAACATCACTAAATACATTGTTACTAGACTTCCAAGGACATCCAGAGGAAACAATTCTATATGGGTCATTGTGGATTACCATACAAATATACCTCACGTTATTGAAATTCTATAGGAATTCTCATTGGATAAACTTTCACATATTTAAATCAAATATGTGGAAAGACTACATGATGTTCCACTATCTATTTCATATTATCGCGATATGAGATTCACCTCGATGTTCTAGAAAAGTATCAATAATTCTCTAGGAACTAAACTGAACTTTAGTACAACCAATCATCATAAAACTAATGGACAATCTGAGTGAACTATTTAGACATTGGAAGATATGTTGAGAGCATATTCTATGGACTTAAAAGGATAACGGGACAAAAATCTTCCACAAGTTTAATTATCCTACAACAACAGTTTCCACTCGAGCATTGGAATGGCACCAGATGGATCCCTTTATTGGGAAAAGATGTAGAACACTATAATGTTGGGATGAAGTCAGTGAGAATAAGCTTCTAGGACCTGAAATGGTCAATGAAATACTAGAGAAGGTGAAAAAAATTCAGCATCATATCAAGGAAGCCCATAGTAGACATAACGGGTTTTCAGACAATCGATAATAAGTCTTTGAGTTTAAATTTGGATACATGGTATTTCTATGCATATCTCCATGGAAGAAGGTCATGAGATTTAGGATGAAAGGGAAGCTACGTCCCAGGTACAAAAGCCTCTTTGAGATTCATATCCGTGTCGGGGAAGTGGCCTATCGACTAGAACTACTGCCTACCATGTAAATACTACATGATGTCTTCAATATATCACTCTTATGTAATTACATACCAGATCCTCCACAAGTACTCTCTCCTGAGGTGGTACAGTTAGAAAATTATAATTCATACGAGGAGTATCCAGTAAAGATCTTGGATCTTAGGGATAAAGATATACATAACAAGACTACTAACCTTGTTAAGTTACTATGGTTGAACCAAATGTAAGAAAAACCAACATGGGAACTGGAGGAGGCAATGAAGGAAAAGTACTTTCACCTGTTTATAGCCTAGAATGTAAAATGAAATTTCAAGGGAGAAATTTATAAAGTGGTGAAGAATTTAGTTACCCAATTTTTTCAATGTAAATTTACTTATTATTATTTAACCACATGAAATCACAATATAATGAACTAATAAGTGGTTTTGTACCTTTAAACATATTATTTCCACTTCTTTGATATGAATTTCGAAAATCTGACATACCCTGTTGCGATATGTATGTTATTTGGAGTCTAATATAACTGGATTAATTTTTTGTGAATAGTAACATACCCTTATGAATATTAATGTTATACTTATGAATATTGAAATACCCTATGACATAGTAACATTACTTATGGTATTATATAAATAAAATCCAGGTGGGAGTATGACATACCAATATCATGGAATAAGAAAATAAAGGTTGTAAAATTATTATTTTTCGAGTAAATTGTGATATTAATTAAAATATAAGTTCATCAAATTTAGAAAATTATTTTTAAAAAATTAATTTCATTTTTCAATTCTACCCATTAAAAAATTAATAGGGTGAATTTTTTGTATTTTTATAAAATACTTGAATTTTTTTATGAATAGTAAAATATGATAATTTATGATAAATGTTAAATAATAGATTTATGGAGTCACTGGTGATGATATTATGATGTAATAACAATTTAGTTTTAAATCACATAAACTTATTACTAGTTTTGGTCATGTAATCATCACTCTTTATGTTCTTCAAGGAAAAAATGAACTATGCAATTACATATAATGAAAACCCACATCTCCTCCAATATAAGTTTTCCTCTCCTAACCTCTTCTCTTTCACTCATTTTATCCTTGTGAAATGTCTATATTCTACCAAAATCTCTCCTAAATATCATCCCTCACGTCCAAAATCCCTTGTTATTTTCAAAATACCAAATACCATCCCTTTAAGAGGCTATAAAGGAAGATTAAATCAAGAGGTAAATTACTCTTTTCTTTTCTTTCATTTTCTTTTCATGTTCAATTGTTTTATTTTCAATCACACCTCTCATCCAAATGATATAAAAACAACAATAAAATGAATTTAATAAAATGTTGGTATGATAATGGAATATGTTACTGTCATATCTCCTTTACTCTTTTTATTTTTAGTAGTGAAGACACCATCTGAGATGTGTCAATTTACCATATTCAAGTATGATGTTTTTTCAATCTCCATTACAGTATTCAATTCTGGTCATGAAACCATTTTAATGGTTGAAAAGGACCATAATATTTGTATTATGACTCATATATAGTTCTGTAATCCTTTTGTACCCATAGGATTGGTTTATTAAACAACACATGTTCTTTAGGGTCAAAAACAACCAATTAAACGAAAAGGTTGTCAGTAATGTTTTATATAATGATTCAACATCACTCCAAGTAACCAATTAAAATTCACAACCATGAAATATAATTTATATGAACTAATTTCATATAACATCAATTCTGAAAAACCAATTTCATCTTAAATGTTTATCTGTTCATTAAAATAAGTCAATCCACCATAAAAACCAAGAAAACAAATGGACATTAAAAATGAAATTGAACCACTTTAACCATCAAAAAAAGGTCATGAATGAAATTAAAAAGATTATAATAAATATTATACATATATAATAGGCAATGTAATTATTAATTAATAAATATAATTCGTTTATTCGGATCAATAATAACAATTGTAGAACACAAATAGACTTAATGCAAAGGATCCTCTCCATTCCACTTTTATTCAAGAATCCCCTCTATGATATGCTTTATTTTGTGTAATAACTAAAGATGGGGTATGATTTATAACCTCCCCATTACTACCATCATGGTTTATATGTGATGATAAACCCATTTCTCTCTCATTAAGCACTTCTAAGTACACCTGATACCATGCCAATAATCAGTAAGGTATTCTACCAAAACTGCCTTTATTCCATCATGTTGCTCTATCATCATTTTTATCCAAATTATTTTTTATTTTATTTTTTATTTAAAACGTATAAATTCTGTTTATATTATCAAATATCATGATTCAAGATACATCCATAATTATATTTGAGGGATATACATGCTTTTAAGTGATTCCCTCCTCGATACATCCCAATAAGCAGACTCGTTTTAAGGAAACTTCCCACATTATTACACACTTTCAAGTGAACTATATCCCTTATTTGAGGCAAAAATTTAATTTTTAAAATCAGTATTTTTTTTATGAAACCCTTATTTTTCACTTTTGGTTTTATATAAAATATTCGTCATATTTATTTTAAAATCTATATAATATTTCCCATTAAACACAACAAAAATGTTTTAATGCTAAAATTTCTCAAATACATTTCTTTGTTGTTGTCTCTTATGTTTTACATCCCTTAACATGATATATTAATATTATAAATTATGAACTTCCATGTATGTTCTAATTCATTTCTATCCTGGACACTTTCTTGATACTCCCATTGGTTATTCTTTATGTCATTATTGTATTGCCCAATTCATTCCCTAGGTATCCCTTATGTTTATGTAATATAGATTATGTGTTACTACTTATGTGGTAAAAATATTCATGAAATGTAATATGGGTGTTCCTAGATATCACTCCAATACATTGGGTAAAGTTGAGTCTCATGAGATGTTATGTGTGACTATCTTGGCGGTTAACCTTATCTTGTGATATTATGTGAAACTGTCTTGGAAGTTAGCCTTGGCTTATGATACTATGGGAAATAGACTTGGAGTTTATCCTTGACCCATTATAAGTTCATGTTTTATGTTTCTTCCACATTACTATTATTCCATGTTTAAATGATCCCATTTTTATATGTTTAGATTCTCTATGTCACTTGGCTTTTTATGTAATCAGGCCAAGCCTACTATCTAATGTGCTAATTCAATAATCTTATGGTTATTCCCTTACTCGGAATTTATCTCATCCCTTTGTTCATGTTATCCCTAGGTTATCCTATATAGATATATGATAAAAATTTATTATATGATCCCATTATAGATTTTAAATAAAAAAGTTGTTTTTATAATATTATATTATGTACATATTCTCCCTAGACACTAGGATTCATGATCCTTGGCTTGTAATCTGATTCATAATTATGTTTAAAATCATGTAATGTTATATGAAAAAGGATATGGTATCTATATGTATCCTTGTGACCTCTATAAATTTAATATTAATAGGATAAACCCCACTTTTAATACGTTGAATCATCTAACTAAGACAAGTATGACCTCTATTAAAATTAGACATCACATATTTATTAAATCCAAAAAATACTAAATAATAATATGGGTAATCAATGAGTAATAAGAAACCAAAATAAGCTAAACAATAATAATAATAAATCATTCCATCCACTAGAATATATAAAAATTTATTTATAAAAATTTTAATATATAAAGAGTTATTTAATATACATGGACGGTAATCAGAGATTCTTATTGGTGGAATCAATACATGTTGATGTTAAATGACGAATAACTAAAAATAGTTACTAATAATTATTAAAACATATATATAACTTTATAAACTTCATTATATTTTTTGTAACAAGTGATGTAACAACCTATGAAATTATAACATTTAGTATTATTGGTATAAAATATATTTTAAAAAATCTAAAAATTATAATTTCAATTTCAATTAAAAATTGATAAGGAATCGAAAAAACAATTTTAGGAAAAGAATATAGCTAATTAAGATAATGTTTTTAGACATATAATAATTCATAGTTGTTAAAATAATTCAATAATTGTGTGTTGATAGGTTAAAAATAAGAATTATTTTAAAGCATACAAATAGTTGGATTTATGAGAAGGATTCATTTTAAAGTCCATTATGGTTTTTATGTTGATTTGGGAACATATAATAAATCTTTATCCATATATAGTTAATTAATAGTATTTATTGAAGATATATAGGTTTTATGTTAAATGAGAGGTTCCCCACTCATAGAAAAATATTTTCAAAGTGATAGGAATATTTATAATTAAAATTCAATGATAAATTTCCACCATATAATGAACTCTTTTGAACATGTCACAAATTAAACGGCTCTATGAAGGATTGACATCATTTTTTGAAAAATAGATGAATGTGAGGAAATAATTATAAATTTATTTTATGAAAATGATGGAATGTAAGGGGAAATTATTATTGATTAATCACTAAAAGATTTACTAAATAAACATCCTTCAATATTAGATATTGGTTTTTCATCTCACATATGAAAGGTAAATTTATGTAATTAAATATTTTTGACTACATCAAAGGGTTCATATTTTTTTATAAATAGTGCATATCTTAAAATAAATTGTTTTCATTCAAACGATATTGGAATCAAAAAAGAAATTTTAATGAATGATCTATCTTTAGATGGATTAATGTGAAATATAGATAATTATTATTAGATTCATGATTAAGGAAATGAAGTTATTTTTATGAAGTATTAATGAGTGTGTTATCATTTCAAAGAAGTATTTTTCTACAAGGTTATAGATAACTAGTCAAACCATATTCTAATTTGGGATTGGTAAAATTTTATCGTAATTTTTTTAAAAGAGGAAATTGATTTTTGGTAGTGAAAAATTTATCATATTAGATAAATTAACATTTAAATATTGACTTTGAAAGGGTGGGTTGACAAATTCTTATGATTAAAAGAATAAATTTATAGGTATTTTTTACAAATTAAAATGGGTAGATTATAAATAATTAAAATAATATATTTGATATTTTCAATGAAACAACTCATGAATTTTATTCACTATGATATACATTGACCCTAAAATTTTAAATTAATTTAATTGTGATAAATATTTAATGTAAAATATTTATAGTCATACTCAGATCACATGTACTATGTTTTATTCCTATATATATATATATAATATTTTAATTGGGACTGCAATTTCAAGAAAAAGTGTAACATCCTTGACCTGGAAGCCATTAAACTAGTGCCCCACATTGAGTCTCCACATGACCTCAAGCATGCATCCTTGTGTGTTAGAGGTTTCCAACTAAAACCAGTGTCTAATAGGTCATATGGGGATACTATACCCTCTTTAATAGAGTAACCTACAACATATATCGATAATATGTAAATGAAAAAAATTACCGATAATTAGAGTTATTCATTATCTTTTCCCCCAAAACTAGTACAACCCACAATGAAGAAGTAAATAAGAAATTTCATGCTCTATAGTGTCATGTGACAGAATTTAACACCCCAAGCTTCCATGGTATGCTTTTCTTTGAATAATATAGTAGTGTGTGTTGTAGGCAACATCAAGTTCTAACACACACCACAACCAATCAAACTAGCCGTTATGAATAGTAATACCAATTTTTTGAAATTTTATACATTTTATTATTCAAAATGGACTTCATTTTTGGATTCAGAATATCAAAATTATCTTTGGGTGATTTTTTGATATTTTTCTGAAAACATTCATTTTTTAATGAATAGTGAAAAACAATGAGTTATATTTTAAAACTGAATTTTTATTTAAATATTTATTTATTTTATTTAAATTTATTTTAGGTCAAAATATATACATAATACCTATATAAGTTCAATGTAATTCATTGGAGTTAGTTTAGAATAATTTTAGATATATAAAATTTTACTGAACTTTTCACCGTCTTTTACCCACCTCCTAGGAGAATTTGGAAATTCACATAAAACATAATTTTACCGCTTCTATGAGTAAAATTTCTAAAATCCATGAGAAAGGGTTAATATCAATGGGTAAAATGTGGTTCAATAAGATAAAAATAATTTTGGTGAATAGTAACCTTTTACTTTTATTTACCACGGTTAAAATTAAATAGGGTAATTAAGGGTAAAAATAATATTAATATTACCCTAACACATGTCCTAATTCTATTGGAAAAGTTTATCTCCACCAAAAACAACCTTAAGAATAAAATATTATCATTTAGTTCCACTTGGATTACATTAGGACATTTATTATTATTTAATTCAAAGAAGAGTTAAAAGAGTTAAAATCAAAGTTTAATTACTAAAACATTTTTAATATAGGGTTATACATAAGCTAAATTCGATTATAAATTTTCGTTTGAAAGATAAACAGATTTACTACATAATTGTATTTTATTTATAATTTTTAGACATTAAATTATTTAATTTATTTATGAGACAATAGTGATGCAGTAATTACCTAGTTAATGAAATATTAAAATAATTGATATTATAAATATCATGATAAATGTAATTTGAAACTTATTATGAATTACAATAATTTTGTAGGTTAATATTACTTTTTATAATTGCGTTAATTATGTTTGTTCGACGTAATCATGCTGTTATTACTTTCAAAAAAATCAAATACCAAATAGTGTCAAAATTGACATAAAAGAGTTTCTAAAAAAATATTATATTATTAAATGATATTCTATTCTTAAAAATCTAACGTTCGGCCAAAGAACTTATATAATGATTTTGGTATCACTAATGAAACACTTGGGGGTATCTTGTAAGTATGTGTATGTTTATTAACTATATAATATAAAAATACAAAGAGACATGGTAAATGTCAAACTAATTAACTAAGAGTTAAAACTAAAATATAATGTTAATATAATAACCCAAACATGTCTAAAATATATGTTTTGAATTTATTTCAACCCATACCCACCTTAGAATTTGAATAATATACTTTTGAGCCATTAGACACAGAATATGAATTTTTTATAAATTAATACAATAAGTTTCTCCTAAAGAGCCCCTCCTCCCCCTTATAAAAGGACACACCTTATAACCAATTATTCACACCTTCAAACACTTTTATTTCGGCCAAACCCTTCCCAAATATTCTCTCAACTTCCCTCACTTACACCTAGAGGCCTTATTTTGATTATAAATCCAACCTATGGAGCCCTTTTGATCAAATCAAAAGGAAGAACTTGAAGAAGAGGTAATGTTTTCGCCACCCTCTTTCAAGTTCCTTTCTTCTTCAACTTCTTCTTTCTTTGTTATTTCAAATATAAAATAATAAATCCAGTATTCTATATATAATGTGATGTTATTATAAATATGTTATAACCATATTCAATATTCTATGCATCCTTTGAATTGCATGTCACCATACGTGTGTACGTAAGGCTTACCGTCTCCACGTCGTGGTGTAATTGTTTTTCAATAAATTATTATTTGGATGGGTATAATAATGATGTGTAATTAATGTAAATAATAAATATAACAAGATAAAGATTATTCATATATGTAATAACATCAAATTATATATTATTTTAATATCAAAAAAATGATATTGTCGCTCATGCGTACGTACGGACTACCATCTCCACGAACGCGATGAGATTCATTCCCCATCGTATCTATTCAAGATGAATTCTCATTTGATGATTAAAAGTAATGTTTAAGAACTTTATATCATTCTGGATATGAATAAGATACAACCTATCCATAACAAACATGACTTATGTAAATAAGAATATAAAAGAAAACGAGTAAGTTAGCACCTGAAACGACGATAATACTAAAATATTATTAACAAAGCATTTTTAGAAGATCATATATGATATCATAATTATGCATATGGTTCTTGTATAATTTAATAAAAATGTTTTAACTATTATCTAGAAGGTTAACATACCATCGTCTAAGTAAAATTACAAGGTAAGAGTTTATTTCACAATCTCTTCATTATCCGAGGTTGTTTATATGTAATTATCTACTGGGACCTCTTTATCATCCACATCCATGTTTCTTAAAAATATTTTTCAAATCATTCTTACCATCTTAAAGAATATGGGATAAATTAATTTATACACTTGTTGACTTTTTATAAGAAGTTTATAAAGGAATCTTTCTGTTGTTTTCCAAACAAGGTCCTTTTTAACCTTTTCGACAGAATTAAGGTAAGAATATCTTTTTTAACTTATACAGTGGGTGCGGCTATTTTTCTCCATTATAAAATTGTCGAAGCTTCCCTTATAATATTATAAGAATATTTTCAATGTAAATCTTTTATTTTATAATTATGTAACTTTTAAATGATTTCAAAAAAGAGATATTTCTCTCAAATATTTTTGATTTCATCTATATCAACATCATTTGATGGATTTTAAGCTTATTTGAAGTTTATTATTATGATACAAAACATACATACTGTATTGATGGTTTTGTGATATGTTTGACTATGGATGTGTTATTTTTATAACATTCATGGTTTATGGAGAAAGTATTGACATTTTGTATGCTAGTTTTAATACGAATTTTTGTGTTATGTTTAAACCTGTTCATATGAGGAATGCATTGGACTTAATATGTGACGGGTGGAGCCCGCTATAGCTCCTCAATGCATCGGTAGGTCTCACGAGACAAACTAGTGTCTTGGCACAAATCCTTGACAAAATCTTATTTATAGTCTTGGCATGAGGCCTTGAATATGTGGTTATGATAGTCTGGAATTATGCATTCCATCATTACGAAAGTGGTTATTGATATTGCAAGTGATTATTCAACTAATAGAATATCCATGTGAATAAGTAAATGGAATTATTTCATTTTACCTTTTCCATATTATGCTGGAGTATAAGTTTAAAAGGGTTTTGTTTTAGTTATTCATTTCCATAAATGTTTATTCTTATTTATGAATGTTTCCGCTATATTGTTATCCTTACTGGGCATCTGAGCTCACCCATTTCAATGTTTTATTTTATACAGGATATGAAGAAGTAATTTATGAATGACCTGCAGGGATAGTATAAGGGTATATGAATAAAATATGTTGTTGTATTAGTTTTCACTTTATGATGTAATGTAAATTTTATTAATGTATCTAGTTATTCCAAGGATACTAAACTAATCGGCCTTTCGAGACTTGGTCTTTTGTGATCATGCCAATATTATGTAATAATTCACCAACTCTGGGTAACTGGGGTTGATGCGTTATAGTTTGTATTAGAGGATGTTTAGTACAAACCTTGGAAGCTAGATTTAGATAAACTCTGATTAGAGCACATAGCCCTAAGATAGACTTTGAGGATTAGTATAGAAGAACTTACTAGAATTTTGGTATTGTAGAGATTTTTTGAGTTTTCTAAGAAATACATCCATGTCTGGATACGAGTAGGTAGAGGTGGCTCTAGCACATATGTACCTAGGGGTAAAACCCGAAAACACCGCTTTGAGCTAGGCTCGAATGGGAACCGGTACACGACAACGGGCCTTTCTGCACTCTTGATTACGACACTCCCAATGGATATTCTTAGGATAATTATCATTTTTTTACAAAACATTATGAAGGGTTTATGAGTATATACTTCCTCAAAGAAATCATTTTTATGATTATGGATTATATCCATAAATAGTTCAATTTATATTATGTGTTTTACAAGTATGGAATTATGTATTTGATTCACAAACTGATCTAGTTAATGCCATTTTTTAGAAATAGAACCTTGTGGAAGAAATGAAAACTGTATCAATGCATGAACTCCATGTAGGAACTTTCATCCTACTCAAGATAATTATAGTGGAGCTGGTGATGCTACTGGTGCTGATCTGTTAATCACCATACTGGGACAACTCACTCAGGTTATGAATAATAACCTTACTCGTATGGATCACACTGATCCTAAATGTGGAGGATCAATGTTAGATCACTTCATGAGGAAACAAACACCAACTTTAAATGGGTGTAAAAATCCCTTAGTAGCTGAGAAATGGATAAATTCCATAGAGAAAATATTTCAGGATTTGGGGAGTAGAGAAAGGGAAAAAGTTATCATGGCAGTTTATCGCCTCACTGGAGATGCTGATCAATGGTGGTCATTGATAAAAAACACAATGAAAGATGATGAAGTATCAAATATGGAATATAGTGAGTTTAAAGAGCTTTTCTTAGAAAAATACTTTCCTCGTGACCATCGAGTAGATATGGAAAGGCAAAATCTGAGTCTGATGAAAAGGGAGGATGAGAATGTCGCAAAGTATGAGGCTATCTTTACATGGTTAGCGAGGTATGCTATAGATTATATACGTAACCCAAGAAGTAAGATTTATTGTTTCTTTTGATGGGTTAAAACCGTTTCTCCGTCGAGCATTAGTCTCACAATCCTTCTCATTGTACGAAGATATTGTTTCATGTGCTACCAAGACAGAAAAACAATTTTCTAAGTATTATGAATTTAAAGAAAAGCAAGAGAGGAATAGATTTTCTGATCACTCTGGAAATGGAAATTAGGGGAAGAAGGGAAAATTTGAATATTCATCCTACAATAAATGTTGGAAGAAACACCCTAGTACTTACTTAAAAGGAATCAGAGTCTGTTACAAGTGTGGTGAAAAATGCCACCAAACTCTTGATTTCAAGGGGAAGAAAGAAGCTACCGATGTTCAATGGTACAACTGCAGGGAGATGGGACATTATGAAAATAAATTTCCTAAGTGTCAGGTTAACTTACCTCAGAAAAGGACAAGGGATCAAGGCCAAGCTTATGCTATCACTACTGCTAAGGTAGAAGCTCCGCAAGACGTGGTGGCAGGTAATTTAATTGTTTCCTCAAGCTTAGCCAATGGTTTATTTGATTCTGGATCATCACATTGTTTCATATCTTCCCAGTTTGCTAAGAAAATTAGATATTCTCAATTTGATTTAACAAGGGAGTTGTCAATTAAAACTCATGAGGGAAGTATCATTGTAACAATGTTTTTTGAATCTGTCCCATTAGAGCACATAAATGTTCTTTATCTGGTGATCTCATTGTCATACCTGTGATTGAATTTGATATTATCGTCGGTATGGATTGGATTTCATACCATGATGCAAAGATTTATTATAAGAAGAAGGAGGTTACAATTTTTGATGATGATGAAATGGAACAACTTATATTTAGAGCAGAATCGTCACCACCTGATTCATACCTAGATCCACCCCAGTAGCTCAACTAAATTCAATTATTGTGGAGGAAAAGAATGAAATAACCGTGGGTAAGGAATTGAATGTTCAAATAAAGGATTTACCAATTGTGATAGAATATGTTGATGTGTTTCCTGAAGATTTACCTGAACATCCTCCAGAATGAGAAATTGAGTTTTCTATTTGTTTAATTCCTGGTTAAAGGCCTATATCGAACACCCCTCATAGAATGGCCACTATGGAATTAGTTGAACTATAGAAAAAACTATAGGAATTGAGTAACAAGGGATGTATTCTCCCTAGTGTTTCACCATGGGGAGCCCCTGTCCTTTTTGTTAAGAAGAAAGATGGATCTATGAGGTTATGTATCGACTATAGAGAAATCAGTGCTATAACAATAAAGAACAAGTATCCCCTACCTCACATTGATGATTTATTGGACCAAATGCATGGAGATCAATACATTTCTAAGATTGAGCTTTGATCTATATACCATCAGTTGTGTGTGATGAAGGAAGACATTCCGAAGACAGCATTTCGAACCAGGTACGAGCATTGCGAGTTTACAGTAATGTCGTTTAGGCTGACTAATGAACCCTCTGTATTCATGGATCTAATGAATAGAGTTTTGAAGGAATATCTTGATGTATTTTTGGTGGTATTTATTGATGATATCTTGGTATAATCCAAAAGCTACGAAGATCATGAAAATCACTTGCGTATTATACTGATGACTCTGAGAAGACATGAATTATATGGGAATTTCAGCAAGTTTGAATTCTGGCTTCAGGAGATTTCTTTTCTTTGCCATATTATCTCTAAGGATAGAATCTCTATTGATCTTTCTAAGAACAAGGCAATCCAAGAATGGCCAACCCCGACGAGTATCACTAAGGTATGCAGTTTTATTGGTTTAGCATGTTATTATCGATGTTTCATCCATAACTTTGACCAATTAGATAACCCATTAACGAAACTCACACGTAAAGGGGTTAAATTTGTTTGGACAAAAGAGTGTGAAAATGTTTTGAATAACTAAAGAGAAGATTAGTCAATGCTTCTATATTGACTCTACCATCGAGGAATGATAGGTTCGTTATTTATAGTGATACATCGAAGAAAGGACTTGGTTGTGTCCTTATTCAGAATGATAGGGTTATTGCCTATGCAACACGACAACTAAAATTTAATGAGAAAAACTATCCTACTCATGATATCAAGTTAGAAGCAGTGATATTTTCTTTTAAGATATGGAGACACTAACTCTATGGTAAAAAATGTGAGATTTATACAGATCACAAAATTTTGAAGTATATTTTCTCAAAAAAATAACTCAACATGATGCAAAGTAGATGGCTTGAATTACATAAGAATTATGATTGCACGATACACTACCAATCGAGGAAGGCAAATAATGTGGCAGATGCTTTGAGCCAAAAAGTTCATGGAGTTTTGAACAATATGAGAATTGAAAGGGATCCAAATTTCATGGATATAGTAAATATGGACATGGAAATAACCCTGGAAGGTGAAACATTAATGCTTTTTCAAATGGTTACCAAACCATCTTTACTAGAAAGGATTAAGAGTTCTCAGACCAATGATGAAGAATTTCAAAAAAAGATTAAAGATGTGAATGATGGGAGATTGAGTGACTTTGTGTATGAAGATGGAATTTTGAAATTCGGGAAGAGGCTTTGTGTTACTGATATACCTGATCTAAAAAGGGAATTGTGGGATGATGCTCATAGTTATAATTTCTCTATACACCCTAGGAGCACCAAAATGTATAGAGATTTTAAGGAACATTTTCGGTGGGATAACATAAAGAGGGAGATTGATGATTTTGTGTCAAGATGTATGGTTTTTCAACAAGTGAAAGCTATAAAGCAACAACCTATAAGAGTCATGCATCCTCTTCCCATACCAGAGTGGAAATGGGACAATATCACGATGGGCATTGCCATGGGACTACCAAAGACTCCTAGAAGTAACGATGCAATATGGTTTATTTTTGATCATCTTACCAAGTCAACACATTTTCTTACTATAAGATAAGATCTACCACTGGAACGTCTTTCAAGACTATATATTAATGAAGTTGTGATAATTCATGGAGTACCCCAATCGATTGTTTCTGACCGTGATCCCCATTTTAATTCATGATTCTGGAAAATTCTTTAGAAGGCCTTGGATACTGAACTTCATTTGAGCACTGCCTACCACCCTCAAACAGATGGACAATGAGAATGGACTATTCAAACCTTAGAAGACATGTTGAGATCATGCTCACTATACTTTCAGGGTGTGTTGGATCAATATTTACCTCTATTGGAGTTTTCCAATAATAATAGCTTCCATTCAAGTATTCATATGGAACCATAGGAAGCGTTATATAGAAAGAGATTTCGCACACTAACCTGTTGGGATGACGTTGGTAAAAGAGAACTTGAAGGCCCAGAACTGGTGGAGGAAACAATGGAAAAGGTAAAGGTAATCCAAAACCACATCAAAGTAGCTCAAAGTAGGCAGAAGAGCTATGTCGATAACCGAAGGAATGATTTGGAATTTCTGGTAAGAGATCATGTTTTCTTGAAGGTATCTCCATGGAAGGGAGTTATAAATTTCAGTAATAAGGGTAAATTGAGTCCCAGGTTCATCGAACCTTTCAAAATTCTAGAACGAATTAGGGATATAGCTTACCGTTTGGAAATGCCGCCAAGTCTCTCCAAAGTTCACAATGTGTTCCACGTATCACTATTGACAAAATACATGCCTGAACCAATGCTTGTACTCACTTATGAGGAATTAGAACTGGAACATGATCTGTCTTATTGTGAAGAGCCCTTCAAGAATCTTGATACGAGAGAACAAGTACTGAGAAACCAGACGACTTGTCTGGTAAAAGTTTTCTAGAGAAACCATAAGATAGAAGAGGAAACGTGGGAACTCGAGGAACTTATGAAGAAGAACCACACAAGTCTTTTCATGAATTAGTATTCTAGAAATTTCTAGGATGAAATTATTTCAAGGAGGGTAGAATTTAACACCCCATGATTCCATGATACACTTCTCTTTGAATAATACAGTAGCGTGTGTTGTACGCAACTTCGAGTTCTAACACACACCACAACCAATCAAACTAGCCATTATGAATAGTAATATCCACTTTTTGAAATTTTATTAATTTTATCTTTCAAAATTGACTTCATTTTTGGATTTGGAATATCGAAATTAGCTTAGGGTGTATTTTTGGTGTTTTTCAAAAAACATTAAATTTTTGATGAATATTGAAAAAACACTGATTTATAGTTTAAAACTGAATTATTTTTAAATAATTTTTTTTATTTAAATTTAATTTAGGTCAAAATAGATAAATAATACCTATATATGTTCAATTTAATTAATTGGAGTTAGTTTAGAATAATTTAAATATATAAAAATTTTATTGAACTTTTCACCGTCTTTTACCCACCTCCTAGGATAATTTGGAAATTCACATAAACTTAATTTTACCACTTCCGTGAGTAGAAATTAGAAAATACGAGAGACACTATTAATATCAAGGAGGAAAATGTGGTTTCATAAGATAAAAATAATTTTTTGTGAATAGTAACTTTTTACTTTTATTTACCACGGTTAAAAGTAAATAGGGTAATTATGGGTAAAAATGATATTAATATTACCCTAACACATGTCCTAATTCTATTGGAAAAATGTATCTAGACTAAAAATAACCTTATGAATAAAATAATATCATTTAGGTCCACTTGGATTAGATTAGGACATTTATTATTATTTAATTCAAAGAAGAGTTAAAAGAGTTAAAATCCAAGTTTAATTACTAAAACATTTTTAATATAGCGTTTACATAAGATAAATTCAATTATAAATATTAATTAGAAACCTAAAGAAATTTCCTACATAATGGTATTTTATTTATAATTTATATACATTAAATAAATTCACTTATTTATGACACAATAGTGATGCAGTAATTACCTAAATAATGAAATACTAAAATAATGTATATTATAAATAAAAAAATAAATGTAATTTGAAACTTTTTATGAATTACACTAATTTTATAGGTTAATATGAAATGTTATAATTTATTTAATTTAGTTTATTCGAAGTAATCATGCTTTTATTGTTTTCACAAAAATCAAATACCAAATAGTGTCAAAATTGACATAAAAGAGATTTTAAAACAAATATTATATTATTAATTGATATTATATTCCTAATAATCTAAGGTTCGGCCAAAGGAATTATATAATGATAGTTGTATAATTAATGGACCACTTGGGTGTCTCTTGGAAGTATTTAGTAATTTTATTAACTATATAATATAAAAATACAAAGAGACATGGTAAATGTCAAACTAATTAACTAAGAGTTAAAACGAAAATATATGGTTAATATAATGCCTCAAACCTGTCTAAAATATATTGGTTAAATGGATTTAGACCCATACCCACCTTATAATTTTAATAATTCACTTTTGAGCCATTAGATACTGAATATGAATTTATTATAAATTAATACATTAAGTTTTTCCTAAAGATCCCCTCCTCCCCCTTATAAAAGGACACAACTTCTAACCTATTATTCACAACTTCCAAGCCTTTTGGTTTGGCCAAACCCTTCCCAAATATTCTCTTAACATTCATCACTTCTACGTATAGTACTTAGTTTGATCAGAAAACCAACCTATGGATCCATTTTGATCAAATTAAAAGGAAGATCCTGAAGAAGTGTTAATGTTTTCACCACCCTCTTTCAAGTTCCGTTCTTCTTCAACCTCTTCTTTCTTTGTTATTACCATTATAAAATAATAACTCCTGTATTTTCTATATACTATAATGTTATTATAAATAATGTACAACCATATTTAGTATTTTATCCATCCTTTTAATGACATCTCACCATACGTGAGTACGTACGGCTTACCGTATCCACGTCACGGTTTAATTGTTATTCAATAAATTATTATTTGGATGGGTATAATAATGATGTGTAATTCATGTAAATAATAAATATAACATGGTAATTATTCTGTATATATGATTTAACATCCAATTATATATTAATTTAACATCAAAAGAATGATATTGTTGCTCGTGAGTACGTACGGACTACCGTCTCCACGAACATGATGAGATTCATTCCCCATTGTATCCATTGACGAATAATTATCATTTGATGATTAAAAGTAATGTTTAAGAACTTTATATCATTCTGGATATGAATAATATACAACCTATACATAACAAACATGACTTATGTTACAAAACATATACAATAAAATGAGTAAGTTAACACCCAAAACGACGATAATACTAAAATATTATTAATAAAGCATTATTAGAAGATCATATATGATATCTTAATTATGTATATAGTTCTTGTATAATTTAATAAAAATGTTTTAACTATTATACAGTAGGTTAACATTCCATCTACTAAGAAAAGTACAAGTTAAGGGTTCATTTCACAATCTCTTCATTATCCGAGGTTGTTTATACGTAATTATCTATTGGGACCTCTTTATCATCCACAACCATGTTTCTTAAAAATGTATTTCAAACAATTCTTAATATTTTAAAGACTATGGTATAAAGTCATTTTTACCCTTTTTTACATTTTATATGATGTTTATAATGGAATCTTTCTGTTGTTTTCTAAAAAATGTCCTTTTTAACCTTTTCGAAAAAATTAAGGCAAGAAAGTCTTTTTTAACTTATATGGCGGGTGCGACTATTTTCATCCATTATAAAATCATCGAAGCTTCCCTTACAAGATTATAAGAATATTTTAAAATTAAATTTTCTATTTTATAATTATGTGGCTTCTAAATAATTTCAAAAAAGAGATATTTCTTTCAAATAGTTTTGATTTCATCTATGTCAACATCCTTTGATGGATTTTAAGCTTATTTGAAGATTATTATTATGATACAATACTTCCATATTGTATTGAAAATTTTGTGATATTTTTGACTGTGGATGTGTTATTTTTATACCATTCATGGTTTATGGAGAAAGTATTGACATTTCATATGATAGTTCTAATACAAATGTTTATGTTATGATAGTCTGGAATTATGCATTCCATAATTATGAAAGTGGTTATTGATATTGCATGTGATTATTCAACTAGTATAATATCCATGTGAATAAGTAAATAGAATTATTTCATTTTATATTTTCCGTATTATGCTGATTTTCAAGTTTAAAAGGCATTTGTTATAGTTATACATGGCCTTAAATGTTTTTGCTTATTTATGAAACTTTCCACTATATTGTTATCCTTACTGAGCATCTGAGCTCACCTCTTTCAAAGTTTTATTTTTCTCAGGATGTGAAGAAGTAATTTATGAATGACCTACATGGATTGTATGAGGGGATATGAAGACATGATGTTTTTTAGTAGTTTTCACTTTATGATGTAATGTAAACATTATGAATGTATCTAGATATTCCTAGGCTACTAAACTAATAGGTCTTTCGAGACTTGATCTTTTGTGATAATGCCAATATTATGTAATAATGAACTGACTCTGGGTAACTGGGGTCAGGGAGTTACACAGAAAAACTAAAATCAAAATAAAGAGAATAATCCCTAGAATTGGTCCGGACATCATGTTTGTATCCATATCCTTGCACATTCGAAGATCAACACGACTCCCTAGAATGGGTCCTTTGCCATTATCTTGAACCACAATAAAGAAATATTCTTGGGTACCCAAACATAGCCCAAGCATAATGTGATTACCTCTTATTAGGCCACCTCAAAATATTTATAAAAAATATTAACTCATTACATATAGTTCCAACAAGTATTAAACTAATTTCATGATAATTGAAATTCTACTCGAGTGCCATTAGATAAAAATTTTCACCATATCCCTTTCCAACAGTATTCCTATTTTCATCTCTTATACATTCTTCGATACTAAATTCAATTTGGTCACATGTTCTATGGGCATGGCCTTTACATCACTTACAAATATGGCCTAATCCATTCAATTATCAATCATTAGAAGATAATTCAAGTTCATTATCTCACTAGGTATAATCATTCTAAAGGAATACATCATACATAACCTAGAGCCTCAGTCTAGAAAGCCACATAAAATGAAACCATTAGGGGCATAGAGACTCAGTCCCCTTACCTAACCCATGCATTATGTAGAGAAATTTGAAGCCTCTTCTTAAGAAAAACCCCAGGCGTAGATCCCCTCATCAAATACCCCATAACTACCAATCCATATACACATGATTACTTATCCATTAACCACATCTACCATATCACAAACCATGATCAACAATAAAAAAATAAGTCACCATTCATAAATAAATGAACACATAAATAATTCCCATTCCATAACTATATGACATATGTATGATTTATAATTTATTTCTTATTAAACTATTAACACTAAAAAATTATACCTTATTGCATATTATCAATCAAATTACATTTATATAAATTTCATTTCCATTCCATTTCAACTAATTAAACCCCATTTACTTTTCATATCAATTGAACATGTAAACCATCATCATTTTCTAAACCATTAGCATGTTTAAAATTTACATTGCATAGACCACTTATCCCAATTTCCTTTTTTCATACCTTACCCCATTTAGCATATTTAAAAATAAACACTCATTAAATAATTAAACACATCTTCCAATTTACATGGCATGAACCATTTATCATTCGCATGCCTTAAACAGTAAACCAATTTCCCTTATCCATCTATAACAATTATAAACTATGAATATTAAACCAAAAAACGCATTATTCCATGGTAATTAGTAGATACAATTACAATTAACTCCAATTTTTAAATTAAACCCACATTTAATAATATTTAGCATGGGATATAATGCCAAAAAAATCAATCAAATGCTTAACATTACAATTTTTCATGTGTCGGAATTTATTATCACCCTATGGGGGGAATTAAACTGGTCTAATTAACCATAATGCATCCCATGGGAATCATCAGGGGTCTAAATCATCATTTGGCCAACCATTTTACAAAATATTACCAAAAACATAAAATTAACACCACGAGGGAAGTAATATCACATAAAAATATGAAACAATTTACAACAAACTATGTGATACATTCTTTATACCACCTACCCTGATTCTGAAGACATCCACACACTCAACATGGTTTATTGACTCAGATTATAACACCATTAAAATCGCCAAACTAGATATTCAATTCACCACCAATGAAACTCCAAACTGACTAGAATTAAAGAAGATTGATCATTGGGAATCATTTAGAGATTTTTTTGTCAATATGGTTATAGGAGAAGTAATGGGTGAAGCAATCAGGTATGATACTTAAATTCCTGAGGGGGTAAATGGTAAATTTTCACTTTCTAATTGGGCACACAGTTAAGCCATAGGGTTTTGAAAACCGTGCACCAACAGTGAGCCTGCCTCTACCCAAGAGGGGTCCATGACACATGGTAACCTGGGTATTCCACAAGGTTGGACAAACCCTACTCCAACCATGCATAATACATATAAGACCCCAACCTTATACATTACTTAATCATTAATTAAATGAATAATTCACATAGATGAACTTTTCAGGATTAGAGTTTTAGAGAATTAGGTCATAACTATTACATCTCAAAATATTACATAGTAGACACTTCTACTAAGTTTCCATAAAATAAAAAAACACTTAAAAAGAAAAATGTCTAGTTCCATATTTTAGATAGAATGTCTTTCCATGATCCCACCCTTGACCCTATTCATCTTTATGTCCTGTGGAAAACATTTCAAAAACATGCGATGAGAATAAAAAGCCCTGTAAAGGATACACAAAGAAGGAAAAATGCTAGTTTTTCAAAACAACAAGTAAACCATGAGTACTTTACCAATGTAATACTTTTTACCTTTATGACGTAGTAAAAACACTTCACTGAATAAAAGACCATTACTTACCCTTTTGTAGCCAAAATATTACCATAAAACCCATATAAAGAACACATAACATATAGTGGTAACTTGGGACAAAAACATACATAAATGGAATAACCATACGGTCTACTTCCACACATACTTAATGGAATAACCATATGGCCGACTTCCATACCTAATGCATTAGAGGTTATAACGTAACCACCCATCCTCGTATTCACAGCACTCCCCGTCATACGGTTTATCACATAACCACCCGTAAAATGTCCATGTACCATCATTACACATAAAATATTGAAAATATAAACATTTCAATAAAAAAAATTCTTTTTCAATCACAATAAGTAATTCCAAGATATTTAATTAATCAATCCATTTTCAAAAATCATTTAAAACAGATAT
This sequence comes from Viscum album, assembly GCA_963277665.1. NCBI lineage: Eukaryota > Viridiplantae > Streptophyta > Magnoliopsida > Santalales > Viscaceae > Viscum > Viscum album. The sequence continues at coordinate 509,150,889 of OY728146.1, forward strand.
TTAAATCAAAGTGTCCCATACCACTTTGAAGATTTTAATGGAATTATAATTTTAAAATATTAATGCCCATATAAATAAATACTGGAAACCATTTTGAAAACATGGACATTAAAGATAAATATTTAGAATAATTGATCTTTAAAACATTTAAAACGATATTTTTGTAAAAGAGTTTTTAACAAAATTAGAGACTCTTGAATACAAATAATTGCGGAATAGCATTTAATCCGAGCTTTATAATATCATGAGAATAAAGGGATTAATGATATAATATGTTATAGGACAGTATACACACCATATAAGAATGAATTGGTGCATAACAACAATGAAGTCTCAATGGAAATGCAAATTGAGATGAAATCCATTATAAAGATGGTATCCTTAAATTAAAGATAAATCTATCACATAATTATGTGTGAGAAATAGAAATAAACCCAATATAAGTGGATATTCTGTGTGAAACAATCAGAGGTCATTCACTCATAATCTTGGAAAAAAAAAACCAATGACATAGATATTTAACTCTATGAAATGAGATTGAGTTATGATTTCCCATACAAGTTCGTAAGAATTTATCAATGAGATGATTATGTATAGGAATAGTATATCCACACAAAAGTTTGTGGAAATTACAACATAGAGATTACACACATAATCTTGGCATAATAAAATCAATAAGTAGAGGTTTAACCCAAAGAATTGAAAGTGGGTTAAGAAGTTCCCTTACAGAAATCCGACAGCCTAACGACGTCACTTTAAAATTTAGAAAATGAGTTGATGAGAGAGAAAATGGAATCTAATAACTTGGACATAAAATTTACATAAATAAGGATATATAAGAACATATACCAACATAATAGTATGTGAATTAAAAGACATAACAAAAGAAGTATTTTAAAAAGAGGAGGGTGAAAGGTCCCCTTACCGAGTTGGGTAACATTCAAAACGTACACCCCATGGAAGAAGGGTCATACAATGAAGATATAAATACCCATAAATGAAATTATACTACACAATGTGTATAATAATGTGCAGTACATACACCACTCAAACGAAATAGTGGCAAACATAGCATAAATGTCACGGGAATAAATGTGAGATAAAAAATCCCTTACGAAAACTCGGCAGCCTAACGACGCCACTTAAAACATCCAAAAATGGATTTATGAGATCAAATATGGTCTCTCATAATATGAATATAAAAAGTATAGTATGAGGAATATAAAATAACATCCCCAAACATAATAAATATGATCTTAAAAGAAATTACATAAAAGAGAGTACTTAAAAAGAAAGAGAGAGGTTGGATCCCTTACGAAAATTCGGCAGCCTAACGACGCCACATAAAAATTCTTAAAACGAATTGTTGAGAGTAATAGGGGGTAACTAATCATATTAAAATAAAAATTTCAGTATGTTGAATATTAAATAACATACTTCAACATAAGAACATGGAGAATAAATGAAATTACATAAAACAGGGTACTTGAAAAGAAAGAGAGAGGTCAGATCCCTTACGAAAATTCGGCAACCTAACGACGCCACATAAAAAATCTTAAAATGAATTGATGAGAGTAAGAGGGGGTAAATCATCATATAAAAATAAAAATTTCAGTATGGTGAATATTAAAGAACATACTCCAAAATAAGAACATGGATCATAAATTAAATGACTAAAAAGATGGTACTTGAAAAGAGAGAGAGAGAGGTTGGATCCCTTACGAAAATTCGGCAGCCTAACAGCGCCACATAAAAATTCATAAAATGAATTGATGAGAGTAAGAGGGGGTAACTCATCATATGAAAATAAAAATTTCAGTATGGTAAATATTAAATAACATCCTCAAACCTAAGAACTTTGAGCATGAATGAAATGAAAAAAAAGAGGGTACTTGAAAAGAAAGAGAGAGGTCTGATCCCTTACGAAAATTCGGAAGCCTAACGTCGCCACATAAAAATTCTAAAAATGAATTAATGAGAGTAAGAGGGGGTAACTCATCATATGAAAATAAAAATTTCAGTATGGTGAATATTAAATAACATCCTCTAACATAATAACATGGAGCATAAATGAAATGACATAAAAGAGGGTACTTGAAAAGAAAGAGAGAGGTCGGATCCCTTACCTCAAGTCTGACTTGTCTTGTTCGTTTCTTTATATTCCTGAATAATAAAATTCGGTAAATTTATAATTGCTTAAGTATATCTTTTAAAGATTATTATTCAGTTCATATCACATATTATAATGTGATAATAATTGGTTAATAATGTGAGTTCATATCAGACGTTTTTGTCGATGTTTGGTACATGAGTCAAAAATGAATTTGTTTGAAAAATGATTGTCCATGTAGTTATAGGTAAATCATCTCCAGAATAGTATTAATTATTTAAGTATCATATATATCCAGTACATATTAATTATACAATAATCCATTACATTTTGAGATAAAAAGAAATGAAATGCACCGTTCATGGAGACGGTAGGCCGTACGTACGCATGAACGCTACTTTCATTTATTTGTCATATTAATGGAATTAAAAATAATTGAGATATATATATATTATAATTACAGTATAATATATATGTTATATAGGTCAAATATTTTCATTAATTTCATTCTTTATACGTTCCATGTATTGCATGAACGAGTCACATCACTTGAGGGGGCGGTAGTCCACATTTCCTCGAATGAAATTATCACATTTTCACAACATGAAAGGCATAAAGGCATGTTTTAAATATAAAATTCATAACAATATAGAAACCATAAATACCATATATATCATATATAAAATATAGTGACATCATAATGGCCACCATGAAAGGTGTTAAGAGAATATTGAACAATCATCATTTCATGAGGTAGAAATTCGCCATCCACAGAAACAGTATGTTCTTTAACCATTAAACGAAGGTGTCTGTAAGTGTAGATCGCATCCTTCACATAAAAAAATCCTAGTATATTGAAGATACTGTTTTTGTTACAAAATAAAATAATAAAAAGAGTTTAGAGGGTTGGAGAAGCAAAATAAAATAAAAGAATACAAGAGAAGACATTACCTTTAAATCGGGTAACTCTTTTTGATTTGAGCTCAAAGGCTTCCTTGGAAAGGATTCTGCCCAAAGGTGAGGCTTCAAGGAGTAAGATGGGGATTTAGAGAGACAAAATGGGCAGGGTTTGGCCGATCCAAAGGCTTGAGAGGTGTGGGTAAGGTGGTAGAGGTGGAGGCCTTTTATAAGAGGAGAGGAGGGGCACTCTTGGAAAGTTATAAAAGGTTACTTTATTATAAAATGGTTTTCGGACTTTGTAGGTCCCAAAATTATATATTTCGAGGATAAGGTGATAAGAGTCCAAAATCCACCAATACAATAGGTTTTTTACATGTTTAGGTCTTAGATTTTACATTATCATTTCATTTTATTAAAATCGTTAAATAATGAGGTAATCGCTGCATCATAATAGTGTCGTAAATAATTTAATTTATTTAATGTCTAAAAATTATTAAAAAAATATCATGATGTAGGAAATATTTTTAGATTTCTAATTAATATTTATAGAAAAAAATATGACTTGTATAACCCCATTTAAAAATTGTTTTAGTAAAACAACTCATGTTTGTGACATTTGTATTTTATCTTTAAATAAATAGTTATTTATGTCATTTTCCTACCAAAGTGGCTCCATGGGGTCCCCATGTTGACCCGATGGATTGTCTTGGTCGGCCATGACACATGCAATGAGGGTAAGACATGTTTCTAGATCATTTCATATTATTAAAACATTATTTTTACCTTAAATTACACTAATTGCCTTTAATCGCGATTAATAAAATTTAAAAGTTACTATTCACCAAAAATTATTTTAATCTCATTGAACCACATTTTACTTCTTAATGACAACCATGTATGTCAGATTTTTTAAAATCGAAACATAGAAGTGGGAATGTTTCATTTAAATGAAAAATCAGTTTCTTTAACTACCACTTAGTGGTTTCACTATTCATCAAAAATTGATGTTTTTCAGAAAAATATCAAAAATTCACCCTAAGCTCTATTTGATATTCCGAATTAAAAATTGATGTATATTTTGAAAAAATAAAAACATATAAGTTGAACTAATTAATTTAATAATTAATTCCCACTATCAAAACAAATAGCGTGTTTTTAAGAAATAATATCTATTAAAAGATTGACACTAGTTTAAGTCCAATTTCAAAGTGAAATTTATTACAATGACCACCATTGGATTAAATGGAAAAAATATATTCTAAATACACATTAATCTAAATTAAATATATAATCTATTCATATAAATAAATCAGATTAAAAAGAGGTTTTGAGTTAAAATGCAACATTTTCAATAAAAATGATCTTTATCGGAAAAATAACAAAAATTTACACAAAGTAAATTTTGTTGTCCAGATTCTAAAGAAGGATTTTATTTTGTCAAATAAAACATATAAAATTTTCAAAATTATATTTAAAAAGGGTTCTCCATCAAAAGGCGGTTAATTGACCTTTTAAAGAATATTAGAAGATTTATGCTTAAAATTGGAGTCATTTTCATTTAAAGCCTCTAACATTTATTGGATAAAAGTAATAATATTTGAAAAACATATATAATAATTTTGTTGTTAGTTCCGATCATTCCCGCCATTATAATGTCTAGGCGTTAACTACCATTTAAAATAATATTATTTTATTATTAGAGTGCAACGTAAGATTTCAAAGAAACTCGTTGTTGCGTATTGGGTACGCCATCGAGCAGAGCATTCCCTTTAAAGTAATATTAATACTTTATTCACAAATATGGATAAATATGAAAATTTCATATTTTTTATTTACCTGGGGTGTTACAATACATATGTCTCAAGCTGTAATATTCCCCCCCCCCATCCCACAATTTACTATAATTATGCACCAACCATGAAATATTCATTAGAAGACCGTTTTTATCTTTTTTTCATTTTTTAAACCAATGTTACACTCTCGAGACTCCTTGTAAACTTATTAAACATTCTTCTAAAAAAGAATAAGGTACGTAAACAAAAATTTAAACAAAAATTTATATCCATGATATTTGGGATCTTATATCCTCTCCACCTTATAATGGATCATCTTTGAAATGACATTCTAAAGAATATCTAAGCATAAAGGGTAAAAGGATTAGGAAATTGTTCCTACATATCAATCACTCTCTCTCCTAGGTTTCTTCCATAACATTACCCTGTTTCTACAAGGCTTAAAAAAAGGCACATTTTTCCATGCAAGACATTTTCACTATGTTCAAAAACACAAATTGGATGCCCCTTAAAGGATGCATCAAATCCAATATCAAAATTATTATCATGTAACTTATAATTATGATAAAGAAACACTACCAAAAACAACCTAAGGAAATTTCACACAAAGAATAATAACATCACGGAGGAGCCAATCAATACACTACTGGCTCTCTCATCTACACATCTCATGGACCAAATCACTTGGAGCAACCCTACCCCCTTTTAAAACCCCAACATGATCAAGACTCAACCTCACCCAAGGATCATATGATTTTCCATCCACATTTCCCAAAAACCCATTATCCATTACTTGAGGCCTCATGACCCAATTCCATAACCAAACATCCAAGACACAACTAAAATACTAATGTATCTCACTCAATCAAGATCCGAGACAATTATTGTTTTCCAGGTCAATACACTAGAATGTCTCATACTCAAGTACATCCAACATGAAACAAAAATGAAGTCATTAACCAAGCCCTTAAACTATATGGTGCTCCCCAGCATCCACATTTTCTCACCACCACCATATTATATTTGTTTTCACCCCCACTATTAAAAATATACACTATAAACTCAACTAATATTTCACAACATACTTGATGCATTTCCCCCCACATTGTGCTCAACATCCATAAGAACACCATCCTTAATGGACATCCAACATTTCTGTCAAAACCACTCATGATATACATGCACCTATCAAATATTTTACTACTAAGAACAACTTGACCCCCTTTAAGTTCACCTTCATCATTGAATAATACATCGCACTATGAACATCAAATCAATGGTGGGTCCTAACATAACACATATGCCCAAATTTCTAAATCATGTCAAACTACCCCCAACCGACTTGTCACAAAACCCCCATATTCCACTCTTAGAAAGATTCCCCGTCAACATTCCCTCACACCTTCCCACATAAGGAATATTACTATCATCTGAGGTATGTACCAGGGAAATTTACCTTCATCTATAAAATTCTATCATCAAGGAATCAACTACCTTCTAAAATATCATCATGCTTTACAACACCCATAATAAATCTTTACATTAATACTCCCATAATACAAACATTGACTAAGGTCAACTGGGTTATTACTCAAATACCACTTTCAATATCAAAAATGTTCTTTTTCTCACTTCAAAAACATTCACCATTTGTGGTTTTAAACTTACCACTTTTGTCCCAAGCTCATGGTCAAGTCAATACATCCACCCAAATGGCTCATTATAGAAACACTCAACTTTACTTTTGGCATGTCACTAACTTTCTTAACCATGATTACATCACACATAAGGGCACTCCATTGTCATATAATCACATCTACTAGAGTCTATTACCAACCATCGATGAGGTTCTAGAACCCAACCTCACTTATCACAAACCATTTTCCGGTCTTACAACTCCTTTATTAATATTAACATAGGTGTATCAAATTCATTTGGAACCCAAAAATTACCAAGACAATTTTTTGTTCATTCAACTACCATATCCTAGTCTCACCTACCAATTTATTAGGAACTCAATGTGCACCTCCCATGTTTCCACCTTGCCATCTTGATGCCACCACATTGACTCCACACTCGTCTCCACACATCCAAGACCAACCCATCACTCCCAACATTAGGAGTGTTATTATTTTGGCTTCCCATAAGAAATTACAATAAACATGGATCAAATATTTATCATAATATAAACCCCAAAATAGGGATTTGGTTTTCTATATTTTCCTAGAGCAATAAAACAAAAATCACCATATGCCCATTCCTGGCTTCTAAGAAGAGCACCCATGGTGTTCTTAGACACCTGGTATATCCCAAGAAACTCACTGAAAAATGGTTAGTGGTGTACATCCCATCATCCATCTCCACATGAACCACTGCATGAGTTTAACATCCTCGATTACCTACAACAAAAAAATACATTTAAGTCTCTAGGTGTAAATACATTTCTTTCTCAGTATACCCGGGATGATGCAAAGAATTTTTTCATGATCATATCTAGATATAATTATGATAACAAGTAATCTAAAATCAATACATAAAATTATACATTATAAATTTATCCTTCTTTTATGGGGACACCATCACCTATCAAAAGTCATGGGATTCCTTGCCTATATCCTCATAAATATATGGCCACCACAACTCATGATGGTTTACTAACCAAAATAATTATTGCATGAAAACACACTACGAAGTACTCGGGAGACGACATTTATTTTGTACATACCACCAAAAAACAACTCGATCTCTCTATAATGCCTCTGGGGATTCCCAATGGAAACAGAAGAACAACCAAAGCAACCCAAAACTAAATGCTCTATTACATAACCAGTTATTTCAACTCATTTCATAGGAAAAGAGAGGGGCTTTGTTCTAAGGCTCCTATATACACATCCTAAATGGAATCATTACTTCCCAGAACATGCCAACATCTAGAACAACAGAATGACCTAGATTCCTCACACCTTCCTTTGAACACACACTGAAACCAACTACTAATCACATGAGCCAAACATCACCATATTCTACACCATACACCCTCTTACTCCCCAAAAAATGAATACTAGTCTGTCAACCACATCAACCTCCTAGAATTCTCAAAATCTCACCAAAACAATAAACCATTCATAAAAACAAGTCCCACCATGTGTCCACCCTCACCATTGGTGTGACCTTTATAAAAAAGTATCCATCCATATTTTATTCACCATCGTATCATCCTCCAAAAATCAACAACACATTCACCAATAATCATAAAAAATAAATGGTTTAGACACCCAAACAACCCAACCCTTAGAAACCAATATTAAAACATTTAAAATCACTCAAGTTACTCATTGAAAAGGAAACCAAGGTGTAACTATGAACTTTTAGAAAAAACTCAATGACACTAATCATGATTTGATTCCACTTTTGAAGCAACCATTCCTGCTTCACATCCTAAAACACCTTCAACACTAGGCCAAAACCCCTTGACGTTACCCTCAATTTATCAAAATATGTCAACCCATAACCATATCATGAGTCAAATCATCAAAACTATAATGACCAAGGATTAAAATAAATGGATATTAAACCATTTTTATGAATATTCAGTACATTACAATAATACATTCCCAAGGGCCATAATAGTTTAGTGTATTAGGAAAAATGGAAAAAAAAATCTATCTCAGTCAATTAATTTCAAGATATCCCACAAATATATCCAACTATAGAACTTCTACCTAAAACCATTCTTCCTAGACTGGGGAATGGAACCCCAAAAATGGGGTCAGCTTAAATGCTCAGTAACAATAAACAACAAAGTTATATAAGTATAATCACGAGCTTAAGGGTATGAGAAAATGATAAAATAGTAGACCATAACCTACATATAGATGATCATATACAAGAATCATGGCATAAAAAATGGGATTTCATAAGACATGAGTCACAAAGATTTAAAGAAAATAAGCCATGAAATCATAACATAAGAATAAAACAAGGAATTGAGGTAGGAACTTAACAATATAATATTATTTCCATAGTAGCCATGTCATTACTACCAAAACCATCTTGATAGTATGGGTTCACTCCCCATACCATCTTGGTCATCATGGTTCAATCCCATGGCCATCTTAGTAGCATGAGTTCACTACTCATACCATCTTTGTAGTCATGGTTCACTCCCATGGCAATCTTAGTACTCAAGGCTTATTCCCTAGACCATCATAGTCTATCTCATGAGATATAAATGCTAACCTATTTTATTGGAGGATGATAATGGTTGAACCTATATAATAATTAAATAATAAATAAATGTGCCACATGATCATAAATAATCATATCCTAACCTATGAAATGAAATTGGTATTATGAACATGTAATCATATCATAACATGTGAAAAATGATATTCTTCATAATCAATTCATTATAAACATCACTCATGAAAAAGAAGAACATTTCAAAAGAATCTACCATGACATTAAGTATAACCCATTCATTGAAATTTTATGAATGGATCCTTTAGATCATTTCAAAAATGGGAATATGTGACACCAATGGATGTCATCTTAGAAGGAAAATAATTTTGAAATATATTTTAAAAATGCTTATAAAGGAAATTTCCCTTTATTCAAAGAAAAGGATATTTAATACATAAAACCATTTGAAAATAATTTTCTAATAAAATACCTTAAAACATATAAATAAGAATCAAAATCATTTGAAAACAATTTTATTCAAAAACGTATAAAATAAGCTACAAAACATTTTAAAACATATTTTCCTGGAAACAACATCAAAATATTATAAATAAATCCTAAAGATAATTTGAAAACAATTTCCTTGAAAATTATTTTAAAACATGTAAATAATGTTTCCAAATGTTTTTAAAACTATTTCATTGAAAATACATAGAAAAATTATAAACAAAACCTAAAAATGTTTAAAACAAAGTTTCATTGAAAATAAATTGAAAACATATAAATAAATATTGAAAATGTTTTGAAACCCATTTTCCATGAAAACATATTATAAGAGTATGAAAATGTTTTGAAAACCATTTTTATTGAAAACTTATAATAGGATCTTGAAAATGTTTTGAAAACCATTTTTCTTGAAATCTTTTAAAAGGATCTTGATTTTTATTTGAATTTTTTTTAGAAAAATACATAAAATAAACTTCCAAAAAAATAACCTGTTAAATATACAATGGTAGATTCACTAAAATAAAAATGGGTAAATCATTTCATATAGTACGATGTAAAAAAAATATTCCTTTTACATGGTAAAAAGGAGAGAAAAATTCTATGATTATAAAGTTACAAGAAGATTCCATTGAAAATTGGAAAAATAAAAAAGTGTAAGAATGTATTTTAATGATCACAAGGGATTAGAATAGTATTCTTGGAATCCATTTTTTGGAAACATGATTTTGAATGAACATAGTTTTCTAACTGAAGAGAGGGTAAAGTTAAGATTTCCTAAAAACACTTTCTTAACTATATCATATACCAAAGAGTATAAAAATGGTACAAATATGTGATTATATTATGGATATATACGGTATAATATAATTCATGTATTTTATTTAGAGTTAGATCATATGATTTCACCAAGGAAATAATTAATATAAACAATCTTGAAAAGTTATTAGATTGTTTTAATAAATTCTTATTACATTGTAACGTAGGAACATACTCTCCATGTAAGAAAAATGAAATTATATAAATCCTAAATTTTGATGAAAAGTATAATATTCATTATATAACATGTAATATTTAATTATATAAATGTCAAAATAGTGTAATGTTCATAATAAAACACAAGCCTCAATGATGGAATATTGAGATAAACCAATTTTACCGATTTGCTAACATTTGAAACATAAACCACATTAAAGAAAGGTCTTAAATGGAAATCTTAATACAAAAAATTCTATATATAATTTACATATAATAAAATCATTGGTAGTACATACACCACATAAAACGAAATATTGGAAAACATAACATGTAATTCAGTTAAATAAAAAGTGATATGAAATACCCTTACCTTGTGTCTTAACTCTCATCATACTAATTCTAACCACCTGTATAATTAATATAATATTTTATAAATATTATAAATAACCATATTTTTATATCTATTACCATATATGGTTTGATTATTACATTATTTTACACACTTCTTAATAATAATATGTTTAGTTTAACTTATGGTAATATTCATTTTATTTTTTTCATGTGTCTACATTACTTATATCCTTGGTATTTATAAATTATGCCATGATTTATAGAATTCAGAACCTGATATAAGTATCATGTATATATATTATATTCATATTATAATAATATATATAATATATAACTATGAAATAAAATAAATTTTTTATAGAGACAGTATGTCGTACGCACGCATGAATTCTATTCCTGTTTAAATGTCATGTTGAAAGAAAGTATGTAAAATAAATAAATACATATATATATATATATATATATAAAATTATTACAATAGATTTATGATATCATATATATATATTATATATTCTCTAAATCTATCCTTAATACAATCTGTGTAATGTATGAATGAATTATATTGATTTAAGGGGGCGGTATTCGACACTTCATTTGGCGAAATAATCATATTAACACCACATGGAAGGTAAAAATATATGTGGAGAAAAATGAATACATAAGCTTAAATAAATAATTAAATATAATATAAAATATATATAAACCTATTTTCAACATAATTTCTTTCAAGGGGGCACAATAGAAAATTGAACAATCATCATTTTGTGAGGTGATAGCTCTCTATACACATAAACTGTATATTCGTTATGCATTAGATGGTGTTGTATATATGTGTAGGTTGAAAAACTTTTGAAAAAACCTATTATATTTGTTATAATATTTTTGTTATACAATTAGGGAATTAAGTGAGTGGAGGGGTGGGGAAAAACAATAAATGAAAAGAACTTGAGAGAAGAGGTTACCTCTTAATTGGGTAATTCATTTTGGTTTGTGCAAAAAGGATTCCCTAGATTTATTTATTATAAGGCCCCAGTATTAAAAATTACATAATCTTTGGTTATGTCAATAATTCACATTGATTATGTTTTTAGGATTAGATCTTTAGATAATTCGGTCATAACTCATACATAACAACTTAAATATTACAAGTATATAGTTCAACTCACTTACCATTTTTTTATAAAACTAAAACTATTTCAAAAGAAAAATAGATATGTTTATGTTTAATCAAGATGAATTTTTCTTAATACCTTCCTTTACTCTATTCTCCATTAATTACTATGAAAAAATTTCAAAACCTAGGATGATCATGAAAAGATTAGTAAGGGACACAAAAAGAAGGAAAACGTTTTTCCTTGGGAAAACATGAAAACCATGAATACATTGTCATAATGTAATAATTTTCACCTATATGAATAAAGAAATATAATTCACTGAATATAATCTCATTTATTACCCTTTTTGTAACCTAAATATTAACATAAATCCCATATAAAGCAAGATATAACATATAAAGGTAAAATGGGACCTAAACATTCTTTAATAGAATAACCATATAGTCGAATTCCACACATATCACTAAATTGAATAGAAATATGGCCTAATTCCATACCAAATTAATTGGGGGTTATAACGTAACCATATATCCTTGGTTTATCACAAAACCACCCATTATTTGGTTTATCACATAACCACCCATCTTGGTTTATCATGTAACAAACTGTCAAATTTATAAGTACCTTTTATTAATCATAACACCTAAAATAGGTAGAAAGGAAATAAATCCCACACTTTAACCACAAGTGATCATATTATGATATAAAAATATTCAACCCATTTACAAAACCATTTAAAAAATTTATTTAAGTGAAATTTGAATCACATTTTCCCATACCACTTTGAATCTTTTGCAAAAAAATTTATATTTTAAAATGATTTCATTAATATAAAAAAATTCTTAGAAACCATTTTTAAAACATGGTCATGAAATATAAAGTTTTAGAAGGAAAAAATCTTTAATGAATTTAAAATGATGGTTTAGGTAAAGGGTCCCTCTCATGTTGAGTAAAATATGAATAGAAAATATTAAGGAATAAAATGGAAAAAATTGGTAATATTATGATATGAATATGATTCATGATATAATATTTCAAAGGTAATTATATACACCATATGAAATTTAATTGGTGCATAACATCAAATAAACGTTAATGGAATGTAAATTGAGATGAAATCCCTTACAAAGATCAAATCCATAGATTAAGGATAAATAAATGACATAATTATGTGTGAAAAATATAAATACCCACAATACAAGTTCATATTCAGTGTAAAACAATCATATGTAATTCAATCAAATTTTTGGATAAAGAAAAACTATGTTTGGGATATTTAACTCAATGAAATTAGAAAGAGTTAATATTTCCCTTATAATGTTCGTATAAATGTCATAAGATTTTATCAATGGGGTGATTATGTGTATAAATAGTATATCCACAAAAGGGAAGTGAAAATTACAACATAAATAAATAAAAAAATGATTATATACATAATCATGATATATAATAATCAACAATGTATTCATAAAACCCAATGAGTCGAAATTGAGTTAAGAAATTCCCTTTCAAAGATCAATTTTTTAGTAAAATAGATTGATTATGTATATTCATTATAAATACACAAAAATAAAGTATAAATACAATATTTTATATCAAATTTTATATCTCACATAGTCATAGCATGACATAATCATGAAGTATAAGATTAACCCAATGAATGGAAAATTGGTTAAGAAGTTCCCTTACCTTGAGTCTGAAGTGTCTCATATATTCTTTATATTCCTGAATAATAAACATACATTAATATATAATATCATCAGAACCATTTAAATTTTATTAATCCTTTTATATCAATTATTACCATGTTATAAAATTAAATAATTATTTATGTTCATATAGGTCGTTTTGTTGGTATTCGTTATTTGAGTAAAAAACGACCTTGTTAAATGTAAATTGCCAATGTGGTCAAAATTACATCATCTACAGAATATTATGAACATATTAAATAATATATATATATATAGTATATATGAATTTATAATATTCTATAACCTTTGTAGATAATAAAATGAAATGCACCGCTCATGGTGACGATAGATCGTATGTACGCATGAACGCTACTTTTATTTCTTTATCATATTAATGGAATGTGAACCAATTGATAAATTACTATATTTAAATTAAAATATAATATATATTATATATGTTATTTTTTTTCATTAAAAATATCCTTTATACGTTCCATGTATGGCATGAATGAGTCATATCACATTGAGGGGGCGGTAGTCCACACATCCTCAAATGAAATTAATATATTTACACATTATGGAAATAATAAAGGTATGTTTTTAATAAAAATTGCTTAAGAATATAGAAAATATAAATATAATATATATAATATATAAATATTTTTACATAATAATGGCCACCATGATAGGTGGTAGGATAAAATTGATCAATCATTGTTTTGTGAGGCAGTACTTCGTGATACACAGAAACCGTAAGTCCGTATCCATTAGATGGAGGTGTGTGTCAGTGTAGGTGGAATAATTATACTAAAAAAAATATTATTTTAAGATACTTGTGTTTTTATTTATTAAATTAATAATAATAGAATAGGTAGTGGAGAATAAAAATAATGGAAAGAATCTTGAGAGAAGACGGTACCTCTAAATCAGGTAACTTCTATTGATTTGAGCCAAAAGGCTTTCTTGAATTTCCTTATTCCGAAAGTAATGATTATAGATGTATGGTTTGGATATTGGTATATTATTTGAGAATAATTTTTATGAGATAATGGTCTTGAGGTGTGTAAGTAAGTGGGTAGTGTTTTTGGCCTTTTATAAGAGGGAGGAGGGGGAATTTAGGAATGTCTTGAAATATTATTTTATTATAAAATGATTTTCAAATTATAATAGTTCTAAAGTGATATAATTTGAGAATAAGATGAGGATTGATCAAAATAATCTCAATTAATAGGTTTTAGACAAGTTTAGGTCATGAAATTAACCTTATCTTTTCACTTTAACCATTAGTTAAATACATTAACTCTTTTCATGACATCATAGATTTTCTTAATATATGGTTACTATAGTTACTATAAAATGCTAATCTAAAAACAAATGGATCATTAATAAAATTTATAAAATTTTATAAATCATTTTGATGAATATTATACTTTAAGTAATATTATATAATTTAATAAAATATTATTTTTTTAAAGTAATTTATAGTAATATTGACTCTATTTAGTAATTGATTATTTAAGTCATAACACCTTGATTACTATGAAAAAAATAAATGAACTCAAAGATAATATGTTATAATCATCCATAATTTTTTTTAAGGCATAAAACGATTGAAATAAAATTTATTTTAATTTTTATAAATTCATTTATTTGATTATTTCATTAATAAGGTAATCAGAGCATCATCATTGTATTATAAATAATATTATTTATTTTATGTATAAAAAATATAAATAACATACCATGATGTAGGTTTTTTATAATTTTAATTACTATTTATAGTCATATAGATCTATCATATAACCATATATTAAAAATTACTTAGTAAAAGATACATGTTTATGTTATATTTTCCTTTTCTTTAAATTAAATATTCTAAAATGACATTTTCACACCCAAGTGGTTCTGAAATGGCAAACATTCGGCTGAAGGATGATCATGGTTGGATATATATCATAAAATATGATCCATACAAATTTATGTATAGTATTATATTATAATTATATTATTTGTTACACCTATTTACTCTATTTACCCTTTAACCATGAAAATTTAAAAAATAATTTCTAAAGTTACTATTCATAATTCCCAAAAGTAAAATTTACCTATTTACTGAATTTTGAAAATGAAAACACCAAATATAAAATCTATTTTTCCAAATTCAAAACACATTAATTGTAGTAATTAAATTAAAATTAATTTAATCTTTCAAAACCAAAAATCATGTTTTTAAGAAATAAAAACTATCAAAAGAATTACATGTGTTTATGTCTGGTTTAAATTTAGAAATATTTCCAATGACCAAAATTATATTAAATGATAAAAATATATTCCCTTTATACTATACAACAATTAATTAATATGTTATAACCAAATTAATTTTCTCTATAGAAAATTTTGTTTCCAATTAATGTTTAACATATTTTTACTATTCATCAAAACATGATAGTTATTAAAAAAATATAAAAAATTCATCTAAAATAAATATTTATTCCTCTATTATAAATAAGATGTTTATTTTTTCAAATAGAACATATAAAGGTTTCATAAACTAAATTTAAAAAAGGTTTTCCATTAAAAGGTGGTAAAAATGGATTAAAAAAAAATACATCCCTTATCCAAAAAATTGAATTTTTTCTTATATCATATCTAGAAATCATTTAAGATGAATTTAAAAAACTACATCGAATATATAAATCATATTTTTCATTAAAAAAATCCATAAAAAGTGATAATTTTATAAGAACAATTATTCTCTTTATGAATAGGTTTTCATAAAAACATATCATTTATATTCAACTATTTTTATTTAAACTTATAATAAATTTGGATACCAATGAATCATTATTTAAATATTTTTAAACCTTATTTTCAAAATTCATTTGATATTTTTCATTACCTCCATTCTAATGACTAGGTTATAATGGTGACATTAAAATAATAATATTTAGTTGTTCATTTTAGATTGATGTAGCATATCATGCAAGCAATTGAACATAATGTTTCTTTCTTAAAACTCAGAATGTTAAATCATTCAACCCATATGGAAATTTAATCCCTTAAATTTTAAATTTTGGCATGGTATGTTCATTGAAAATCCCACATTATGAAAAGATTCAATAAATCTATCACTTTTCATAGAAAGAAAGACAAGTAAAAAGGTCACCCAACATAATATATACTAGGATTCCATGTAAGAAAACATGGATATAGATGAGAAAATAACCATCTTATTCTGATGTATAGTGATATAAAACAATATTAGGATAAATTTAAATTCCAGAAAACCATAAACATGTGATGGGTTAAACGGTCTTTGATTTCCCAGTTTAAAAAGTAAATGAAAAATGTTTTTTGTTTTAATATAATTTTCATTAAGTTGATGAATTTATTTATGTACTTCACTAAGAACAAAAGGAAAGATAAATATTTTCCAATAGAGTTTAATCCTTTAATAACTATCTACCACACACTCCTATTTTCTAAAAAAAGTTGAGTATTCAAGATGACTTGGTCAGACATAAAACACTAGAATCAACATCTATAGAATCACATAATCTAGAATAGATGAACTACATAATTTTATTGTCTTTTTGAAATTAATTAAAACCAAAATGTTTAGAACAAGATCATATAATCCCCAAAAATAATAATCATTTATGAAAATAAATACTACTCATAATATCCAAAATTGAACATAAAATACCCAAAAGACCATTCAATAAACAATTTTCCTAAAAATTATTCAAAATAATACTAACTATGATCAAACCCCAAAATTGAGAAGGCCTTGATCACGTAGTTATCTATGATAAATCTTAATATTTATCTCCAAATAACATTGACTACTCTTAATGTCTCATACATAAAATTAATTAACCTGCTGACATGTTCTCTATGATAGGTTAATAATTTCCCTAAATAACCCAAATCCCCATATCTCCATAATAAAAACATAGATTCTTCCAAAATAAAATTCAACCATTACTCCTCAAATGAAATCCCATATTATTATATTTTCCTTAGGCAAATATTGTTCAAAACAAAATGAATGTCTTTCGAAATAACATTTATCAAATAATCAACAAATAATTATTCTATACTAAGGATATCCATTTGATAAAAAATAAGTTCCCAAAATAAAATTATTCTTCATACATAAAATAATTTAAATAAAATTTATAATTCATACTAACCAAGTACTTAATGTATTCTAGAAGTAGGCAATAAATCCCAGCTTCACTTCAGTTGTGGGTTCAATTCCCACAGTTTTGTCCGACGTGACTGGTTGTCACAAGGTTTGCATGTTGTCCTTTTTCAAAAAATAAATAATTATTTTAACATTAAAAAATGATATAAAATACTCAATAATAATTATAACATGTTTTAAACTCAAATTTTATTTCATACTGTAAAATTTCCATCCCAAAAACTAATATCCCATAATTCTCTCAAAGGTGACTATCTCAAAAAATATTGTTAATCACTTTCAAATAAAATAAGCATAAAAAGGGATTTATATTTCATTTAACATATAATATTCCATAGGGATATAAACCCATGATTATATCCCTAACCCTTAAGAAAATATCCAAATATCCAAAGTTGACTAAAACTCTCTTTAATACCAACTATAAGGCCCCAGACATAAATCTTACATAATCTTGGTTTATGTCAAGAATTCAATTTGAGGATCTTTTCAGGTTTATTGTTCTATAGAATTAGGTCATAAATCATACATAAAAACATAAATACAAAAGAGAAGACTTTCCCAACATGATTTTTTATGTACAACCTATTGTACAAACAATATTCCCCTCGAAGTATGCATCCGCTTCAAGATCAAAATTATTAACATGAACCTCCTAAGGAATCTAAAGACACTATACAAAAATAAAAAATATGTAAATTACACAACAAACATCATACCATCAACCAAGAGCCAATCAATACTCTACAGGCCCACTCCTCTCCCCACTCATGGATCGAATCACATGTAGACACCTAACCCCCATTTGAAACTCTAACTTGATCCAAACTCAACATCACCCAAGTATCATATTATTTTATAACCACATTACTGAAAATACCTTGATCCACAATAAGTGGTCAGATTGTCCCATTTCATAAATGAACATCTAAAACACAACCAAAACATCCAAGGCACTCACATAAACAATATTTGAGACAACACTCAATATCCAGAACCAAACACTGAAATGGAACTTAATCGATTCCATCCAACCAGAAACACTAGTCACATCATCAAACAACCCCTTTCCCACTATGGTTCTCTTAAACATCCACCTTATCTCATGAAGAACATCTTTCAGTGGTTATCAAACCCACTATTGAAAAATTCCACTAAAACCTCAACTCAAATTTCACGACATAGAAAATGTGTTTCCCCAATCATTATGCTCAGAATCCACAAGAAAACCATCTTACTTTGGGATCCTTCATTATCATCCAAACCAATAATGTTATACATTCACCTACAACCCATTTTATATATAATATAAAATTTACCTCTTTAAAGTTCACCTTCATATTCAAAACATACTTTCCAATAAGAAAATAAAATTAGAGGTGTTTCCTAACTTATCACATATCCCCCCTTGACCAAATCATATAAGACTAACCACAACCAATTTATCCCAAAATACCCATATTCCACTGATGACATGATACCCCTTCTCCATTATTTGGAACCTTCTCACATAAGGCTTGCCACTATCATCCAATGAACCTACTAGGGTCATATCTTGTCATCTGTTAAATTTTTCCATCAAGGAATCAACTACATTCCAAAACATCATCATAATTTATTTCACCCCAAATAAATTCCAAACATATCACTCACATAATCCATACATTGACTATGGTTAATGTGGTTCTTACTCCAAAAGACTTTTAATAATAATAAAATTCATTTTTTCACTCCCAAAATATACATCAAATGTGTTTTTCTACATACGAATCTCAACCCTTTATCCTAGTCGAGTCGTGTCATCCCCTGGATGGATCATCTAGGAAACACTCAACTTCACTATCATCGTTCCACTACAATTCTGGACAAAGACACATTCACATAGAAAGTAACTCAATGGTCCCCCAGTCAAACCTACCAGAGAATGTGCCTGACCACTGAAGAGGTTATATAACCAAACATCCATTTCCATGAACCATTTCCATGTATTAATTTCCATTTAATGATAGTAGCACTGACATCATGAGTTCATTTGGAACCACCCTATTCCCAAGACAATGAATGGATTGTTCAACCACCAAATCCAGAGCCCACATGGAATTTTTTGTTGACCTTAATGTTCACCTCATTTGTTTTCCCCTTATCATATTGATTCCACCTCATCGACTACACACTCTTCTCTATTGATCTAGGACTGACTCATTACTCCCCACCATAGGGGTTTCATTATATATACTTCCCAAAATAAAATAAAACCACCATGGATCATGCTTCGATCATAAGGTAAACCCCAAAACATGGAATTGGTTGTATATATTTTCCTCGAGTAACAAAAAACATCACCCAATAATAGTTCCTGACATCCTAGAATTTAAACCATGATGTTTTTTGACACGTGGTCCATCCAGAGGAACTCACCCGTAAATGGTCGATGGTGTACATCCCACCATCCATTTCCACATTTAATGATCCATGATCATAAACTATAAGATCTACAACATCTAAATAAAATAAAATTTTGTCACCAGGAATAAATATATAGCATTATAAACATACCCCGGATGATGTCATGTTGTTTTGGATGATTATATATAGTTATAAGTAACCTAATAGATCTTCAAATAACACCACAAAAAACTATGCAATATAATTCTCACCTTCCACTATAAGGAAACATTCATCTTTTAAAAGTATTGAAGTTCAATATTTGTAATGTATCATGAAAACCTAGCCACCATAACTCAAGTACTAACCAAACTCACCACCACTTAAAGACTCTCTATCAAGAATTGAGGAGCCAATATTTAATTTGTCCATACCACCACTAAACCATTGTGTTTCTCTCGAATTCCACTAGTGATCCAAAATAGAAATAAAGGATCATACACACCAACCTAGAACGAAATGGTCACTTTCATAACCAATTCCTTCCACTAATTTTGTTGGATGTAACAGAAGATTACTTCTAAGAAACCTGTTTAGGCATCTCAAATGGCATCATTCCATCCCATCACAAAGGTTCATCACAATGATGAAAACCAGGGTGTAACAATGAACTTTTACCATAAAATCGATGAAATTAACAAGGAATTGATTCCATATATGAATAATTAATTCCTCATCCACATCCCAAGACAACTTCAACACTAGTGTAATCCTCTAGAGGCTGCCCTCAATTTCCCGAAAACTATCAACACGTAACCATATCTCGATTCACATCACCAAAAACATAAAACTTACCACACATCCCCCTATTCCAAACATGCACAAGGAAACACTCTATGTGTTCCCCTTCCAATGTCTAAAACATCCACCTATGTGGTTCACACAAAAAAGAACTAATAAACTCATCTTCTTTCTCTAATAGGTCACCGTGAAGTTTGAACGATACTAACTCTCTAAAATGGAGTCCAAATGAGAAAAATCCAAAGACCCTATATCTAATCCATACACATAAATCCATTAATTTTTTTACTCATGGTGGTACTCTTACCATTGTTCTGATAGATTGAGCATCTAGTTCACCAAGTGACCATTTATTCCATGTTTTGTAATAAAGATAATGATACAAATTGATGAAAACTACGATCGAGACACTGTCTTTGTTTCCCAAAACAAAACTCGCAGTGTCCGAATCCAAAATGGTAACCACAAACCTCAATTCCATCTTACATTATCATATAAAACCTACACGATCATGGCCGACATGGGTTTCTACACTCGCATTATTGGTTATCATATCATGAACCAAAGGGTATAGATCCCATGAGGTTAAAATATGCACATATCTTTTACAATCTATAAAAACACATTGAGGCATCACAACCCAAATATATGGTCTCAAACTAGGGAATATCCATTTCCTGAAAAACCCATACAAAGGGTCATCTTGGAAACATGAGGAAAACTCACAACCTGACTCCCCAAAATCTTCACCATTACATATCCTTCTGTAAATAATTCCACCACTTTGAATATAAAAAATTCTAATTTTAAACATTCCACTTACCCAATGTTTCAAAAGTCACTACCTTATTTGAATCTGTATTTATAAATTTTTTTCTCAATAAACACTTCAATTGATGGTCTATATTAGTAATACAGAGATATAAAATTTTTACACTATCTTCCTTAACAACACACTCTTCATACAATGTCCCAACAATCATTCTTACACCTCTAACCCTACCAAAACCCAGCACTACCATGGGACATGGTTAATATGGTAAAATTACATAGACATTGACAATGTAAATATTTATCTTATAGGAACCTTTCTTTCTTTAGAACTTAAGACAACAAATTTTTTTACTCATTTAAAATACGTCATTAAGAAAATTTCATTTATGATTCCTTAAATTCTTCTCATTTTACCCATTTATATCATTTTCATTAGGTATTCCTTTCTTTATTTTTTTAAAGAATATTAAACAAAATCCACCCTTCCTATCCCACACAACCTTCTCGTGTGACCTTACCGTGATGCATGCCACCTATATTCCTAGTTACCCATATTGATGCATGAATGTAAAACTTCTTGTCATTATGACCATTGTAATAATATATTAAAATAGTCACATCACCAAAAAACTACATCAACAAATGATGAAATATTACTCAATCATTACAACACACCCAAAGAATAAAAATCCCACCATGGGATGTTTGGATGTCCCCCGTACATGATTTAGCCACTCCAAAGAATGATCTAATTCCCATGACTCGATGCATCCTATCATCTCATCTTAAATCCCCAAATTATAATACCAACAAAAATAAATACTATCCTACCACATCGAATCATCCCCAACTTGGAATCCACTAAAATGGTGGCCCAAGACATGTATCTACATCACTTCAAGCATACCTCCTTGTACATCAGAGGTTCTTGAGTAGAAGAGAGGGTATAATAGGTCCCATGGGGAGAATATACCATATTTAGTAGATTAAGGCACAACAAATAAAAATATGGAGTAAATTAAATAATAATATATAATCAGAATCATTTGTTACCAACCATTTTCCATAACTAGGTACAAGCCACAAGAAAGTAGTAAATATGCATTGTAATTTTATACAGTTTGAAGTGACAGAAAACCAAAAATAAATCTAAACATATAAATACCTATAATGGTTTCTAACATCATGTCTGGATTCCCATCCACCCACATCACATTCACTAATAAACTCCCTAGTATAATTCAATTTTCCTTATCCTAACATGTAACTAAGAAATCATCTTTGGTACCTAATGGAAGCTTAGGCATGGTGTGAGTACAACTCAATTGGGAACCAATATGGGTGTCCACAAAATATGCATTCTAATTATATTGTGCATGAATGTGTGAAAATAATGACAACATAAACAAAATCCAACTTGTATTCCAATATTTATGAAAATTAAATTTATCTATCTTAACCATAATTCATATTTTCATCACTTATATCCTTTTCATTAATAAATAAATTTTCCTCACATGTTCAATGGGTTAGAAAATTACATAATTTACAAAAAATGACCTAATAGGATCAATTATCATGCATATGGGGATAACTCAAGTTAATTATCTCATTAGGGATAGACATCCCTAAAAAATACATAACATATATATTGAATCATTAGTCTAAGTAGTCCCATCCAATACAAATGTTAGGGGTATAGAGCCTCAGTCTCCTTCCCTAACCTATGCATTATGGGGGTGGGTTTTAGATCTTATGTCTAACCCAACCCATGGGTGTAGATACTAAAGTACAATACCCCACATCACCATGACATGTGAACATGATTATTTATCAATTAACAACATATATCATTTCACAAATCATTATCAACAATACATAGAACATGTCACCATTCATAAATCATTCAATACATAAATAATTCCCATTCCATAACCAGATGTCATATTTATGATTCATAATTATTTTCACCTTAACCTTTTAACAGTATGCCATATTATCCCGTATTCAATATTATCAATAAAATAACATTTACATCAATTTCATTTTCATTCCATGTTAACTAATGAAACCACATTTAAATTTCTTATTCATTAAACAAGTGTACCACCATCAATCTCTACCCTTAGCACATTTGACATTTACATTGCATATCCCATTTAACAGAATTTCCATTTTTATATATTAAACCATCTTGCATATTCATCAATTCACACTCATTAACCAATTTAACACATTCAAAAATTGAGAACCTTTAACCCATTTAAACATTTTTATTTACATAGATTATCCAAATTTACACATTTATCATTCATATGTCATAGTAAAACAATAAATTACCCCTCTCAATCTATAACAAATTTAACCCATTAATGTTAAACCCAACAATCCCTTATTACATGCTAACAACTAGATACAATTACCATTAATTCCCCTTTTTCATTCAAACTAACATGTAAACATATTTACCATGGGATATAATGAACCATGAATAAAACCTATGCTTAAATTTAAAATTTTATATTTTTGGGAATATTGGCGCACACCATGGGTGGTGCTAAACTGGTCCAATTATCCTTAATACATACCACGAGAATCATGAGGGGTCTAAACCATCATTTATCCAACCATTTTTCAAATATTACTGAAAGAATCAACTGTACATCATGAGGATATAAATATCACAACCACACATGAAAAAATAAACAATAAAACACTCGATATAACTTGTAGACCACCTAGCTTGATTTAAAAGACAAGTAAAATCTCATCCTTAACACTTGACTTAGATTCAAACACCCATATACACCATATCCCAGAGCTTTAATTCACAACCAAAAGCACTCCAAACTACTTTAAATCAAAGAAGATTGATCCTTGGGAAGATTTTTGATATTTGGTTCGTCACATGGGATGGAGGAGAAGGAACGAGGGAAGAATTCAGGTATGATACTTAAATTATCAATGGGAAAATGGTAATTTTTCACTTGTTAATGGGGAACGTGGTTTGGACGGATGGTTTTGAAAACCATGTGCCAACGGTGCACCTAACTCTGCCTAAGAGGAGTCTATGTCACATGGTTACCTGTGGATTCAGAATGGTTTCAAAAACCATGTTCCAACCATGCAAGATGCCTCTATCCCATGCCACATAGTTTAGAATCCCCTTTGCATGATTCTCTATAACCATGATCCAACCATGTAGTATGCATTAGATGACTATTTGTCACTTTATTTCATGTTTAGAACCCTTACGAAACCCACAAACCTACTCATACACCTGATAAACATTAGGTTCAATAATGGTGAGGCATCAAAACCAAAATTTAAACAATAATATATCCCCATGATGGCTGATATCTTATAATAAGTAATAATATTGAGTTCCATTATCTGGTAATGATTTATACATTATGTTATGTCATTTTTTCAAAGGCATGCACCTTAGCACACCTTCATGTGAGGCATGGTGAGGCACACATGGTTCGCCTCCCCATTGGTGAGGTGGTGTTACCTCATCAAGGCTTGCTAAAGGCACACTCAATCTCGAGAGGCAATTTAGCACTAGGCGTGGTAAAGGTTACCAACCAGCTATTGAAATCAAGGTGAACATGGAAGATGAAATCATGGGTATATAGGTGGCAGAAATCGAGGGTATCAGATGAAAATTAGTGGTGGTGATAGAAAGAATGATGAAAAAAACTGAAATAGATATCTCCAAAAAAATAAATCAATGAGTGGGGATGATGGAAAATGGCATACCTTATATTGAAGCTCTGAATCATTTGAGTGAAAGTAGATATATCACCAAACAAGAAATTTGGTCGATCCTATGATTCATTCAACCATAGAATTGTTTGATCCACGTAATTTTGTGAGCCTTCATTCGATCTTGTATTCAATGTGGAGGAGAGATGACAATATCTGGCTTCCATAGAAAGATTCAGATATCGTGACTGGATGATAATGTACGAAGTTATTAATGTAGATTGTGGCACATTTATCAGCACTACCAAAAAAGCAGTGATAAGGTTCTCTTTGATCGACGGTTAATTAATAAGTGTCCATAAAAGGTATATTTATAAGAACCTTTTTAGCATAGATAAGTCTATATATTTATCAACACTAAAAACAACTAATACAGATTCCTTTTACTAGAACTTATTATTTAAGGGCTGAAAATGATTTATACTTATAATTAAAAATTAAAAAAGGTGTAAATATATTTATATAATTGTATTTATAATTCATAAATATATATAAATACAAATATAGAAAATTTATTTAGTATTTAAATATATTTATTATAATTTTATAATTATATAAATATATAATTATTTACTTATTATTGTAGAAATGTTTTACTAAAAAATAATATTTTAATATGTATATCATTATATATATTTATATATATATATATAATAAATAATATAAATATATTCATATTTTATATAAATTTATCATAATTTTATAATTATTTAAATATTTATAATTAATTTTTTTTATAAATATGTAAATATTATTTTTAAAAAATAATATATATTTAATTGTAATTATAAATATATAATTGTATAAATATAGAAAATATACATTTTTACATATATTTGTATATAAATTTTTATTTACAAATATATTTTTATTATTAATAATAAATATTTAATTTTATGTTCATTCATGTTGAAAATGAGTGAAATTAAACATTAAAAAATGACTACATTTTAAAAATATTGAAAAATTGTTTAAGTGATATTTATTAAATATAAATTGTTAAAGAATTTGGATATATATTTAAATAAATATGAATAAATATTAAAAATAATAAAACATTGTAAATAAAAATATTTAAATAAACAATATAATTTGATTAAATTCCCAAAAAATATAAAAAAAGATAAAAAATACTAAAAATAAAATAATAACTAACTATAATAAAATTTTAAAAAATAAAATAAAATTTAACTATTAGAGACATGATATGTTAATATATATGGTTATAGTGAAATTCAAATATGAATACTAAAATTTGTATAAATTACATAAATTTTATGTGTATGGATTTCTATATATGATTTCATTAATTATTTAAATATTATTGTATATGCAATGTATATAAAGATTCATTAATTAAGTAAATGTACATGATATCAATATAACACACTTCTCAAATATGTTAAATGGAACAATCAAATGACATTTGATTTTGTTTATTACTCGATGAAATTAGTTTGTATTTTTTATTCATATTAATTGTTAATTATAATCCATTCAACACTAAATATATATTACTATTTAATGTAAAGAATAATTATTTTATATTATACAAATAATATTTATATACTTATATATATATATATATATTTAATATATACTATTTATTAATATTATCAATAATTATTTAATTAATAAAATGCATAATAATTTTCCTAATTTACATAATTTTAAATTTTATTTGTATAATTATCATTTTACATATATCTAGATATATATTATAATCAATTTATTCATTTTTATGAATTATTATTTTATTTATAAAAATATTAATATTTTTTAATAAACTTAATTTTTATTTTTTTTAATTATTTCAATTTATTCGGGACCTTTATCAGCTCTAAAATAACATTGATAAAGGATCACTTTATCATCAATAAAAATTAAGCACCGATAAAGGGCACTGTTTATTAGTGCTAAATGAAAGAGTTGTTAAAGGTTACCTTTTATCAGTGCTAAAAGAAAAGTGGTGATAAAGGGTACCTTTATCAGCTCTTTTTGGTAGGGTTGATAAATGACAGTGTTGTTATATACCTTTTTTGTAGTAGTTATGTATTTATCAGGATCCACCTCGTCATCTATGATGGAATATGCTCTTCCTTCTTCTCTAGATCTTGGTGCTGGTTTTCTTCGATTATTGTCAACAAAACTTAGAATATTACATTAGATCCCATAGTGTTATTGTTCCATATAAATGAATAATTTGATAAAAGGATGGGGGTTAATGAGATAATTATTTTCTTCCATCACAGTAATGGGTTTATCCCAATTACAGACACTAGTTCGGTGGCCTTACTTCCAACACTAAATGAAATTCCTTATCCCCTTTCATTTGTTTCTCGGATTCTTATTCCATCACTTTTGATAAGTGATATATTAGAATTTATTTCCCTTATGAGAATTTTCCATAACTCCAACATATTTAAATTCTTTATATAATTCCTATAACCAGACCAATGAGACCATTCATATTCACAGATATCTATTTTGACATTTTAAGCACATCAGAAAATTACCTCTTACCAATCAATGTCCCAAATTAGTAAATAATTTCATAGACTTAAATTTATCCCATCAAGGAAGCTGTATAAATTACCGTTGGAGGTAATGAAAAATATAAATGCATATCGTGAATGACTTGTGAAGTTACCCTCATAACACCAATATTATTCATCATATTTCTTCTTAAGGATAATGAAATCCTTCTCTATTTTATGTTAGATAATGTGGAGGAATATATCTATCAATTTTTTTTCCATAATTATTTCAAGTTTATACCTTAGTTATCTTTCACGGTCTTAATATTCTTGATCAAAATACCCAATTTATTATTCACTTAATCAATAAAAAAAACCTCCAACATGACCTTATTTTTCTTGGAGTTTTGATGGATGGGGAATATATTTTCAAAGGAGTTTAACTATTGTTCTATAATGAAATGATTGGGAGATGCACCGAATATCATAGGAATTTGTCAAATAATGGTATAAATTGAAACATACTCTTACTTAGGGAGATACAAGTGTACCCCCTAATTCAATATTATATTAAAAACGTGAGTTAATTTAGAAAGTGTTGTAATAAATTCCCTAATTACTACACCCATCCTGCAGGTCATCTCATTTGAGTGGTGATCACATTCACCCTCATATTAGTTGTTGAGTGAGATCCTCCTATTCATAACCATTTAATAGAATAAATAGATAAATTAGGGTTGAATAATTTTAAACAATTAAACATAGAAAAGAGAAAAAATGAACATTTATGAGAAAAATCATAAAATATATATATTCATTACCTTAAGAATTTCTCGATTTTAATATAATTTATCCATGTTGTATTTACTAAAATAAAATCATATGGAATTTTTTTCATTTTATAATGGTTTATGAGGAGATTTTGAATTCTTTAAATCATATCCAACATGACTATAAAACAAGGTATGTGGAAATTAATCTTTTTTTTAACAAATTGATAATAGAGGAAAAATAAAATGATCTCTTTTCAATGTCATTTCCAGTAGGTAAAACTATTTTAGAGCCACATCCACATCTAGTAACCAGAAATGTATTTTGATTGTTAGAAAAAAAATTACATCACACATTTCCATGATTTAGATATATTTACCTATGTTTATACTTATCTCTGGTGCTTTAATTATGGTTTTATAATATTTATTAACAAAAATAACAAGGTTTTCCTCTGATACCAACTTTGAAAATCCATATATTTATTTTACTTAATTTCTTAATATAATATATAAAGGTTTAATTAATACAACTCCAAAATTTCATTCAGTGTAGTACCTTTTGGTAATTGTGTAAAGAGAATAATAACATTCAATAAAATTACAAAATCATAAACTAAAAGTAGATAATATTCCCTTAAATTACATTGTTCTTCTAAAATTGAAGTTGATAACCATGGGACATACATTGAAAATGGGTGATCTATATAGCCTAATAATTGAATAATAAAATAATAACATGATAAAAGATATAAATATGAGTTAATAGGAATATAAATCATAATTAAAATGGGAGATATCCTAATCATGAACATCAAAGAATGATTTAAGATGATAACACGAAGGCCATATAGTAATGTGGAAAAAATATAAAACAAGACACATACACATAAGTAAAGGATAACTATAAAGACATGAAAACATAGTCTTCTTATGACAAACACCTTCAAACTATATATGGAATATCACATGATTAATATATTATCCAATTAATTAGTTTGAAAAACAATTCTGAGATCACCCATCACATTCATATCATCTACATACATTTATGACCCAGGTAGACCATACAACTTAAGAATGAATTTCATCACTATTAATCCTATTATTATTTAGTGTGCCTTATATACATGGAATTACCCAATCAACATAGGATAAATACATCTAGTTTAATACCATTAAAAAGAAATGAGGATGGGTATTCACTAGAAAAGTGTTTGGCATGGAAAGTCATTGTATAATTTCACCAGCATAACAGAGGTAAAGAAAGATTCATTAAAGGGTTTAATGAGAGTGAATGGAGTAATTAATCACATGGATGTCATAATAAATGTAAGAGGGTTGGTTAAAAAATTATCACAAAATGGAAAATTTGCAATCAAAATGGGTTACTAGAAGGAATTATATTGAAATAAAAATAAAAAGAAAGAGTCCCTTACTATGAGAGGAAGTTTCTAAATGATTTGAAGGATCTACTTAATTGATTATGAACAACTTTAGATGAATATATAGAGGGAAATTAAGATTAAATTCATGATAAAAAAAATTTTATTGAAAAATTATTGTAGGTTGGGTTTCATTTTATAATAGAAGAGAGGAAAATTCATTATTAATTTAAAAACATAGTTTTTGGACTCAATATGGTAAAATATTCAAGACCTGAAACCCTCCCATGATTTTTATCCTTGTTTTACCCTAAATTTTAGTGGTTTTAAATATTTTATATTTATAATAATATGGAAATTTAAATAATTCCTATGGTGATGTGGAAGCGAGTCATCTTAATAAAGAATTAATTTTAAAACCTTAAAAATATGATATCAGTTTCAAAGGATTCATTAAGGGAATATAAAATTCACAAAATAAAATCAAAAAAATTTATTTTAATGGGGGAACATACTTTAGGATTTTTACTACTTTTATACTATTAATTAGAATAATTTTGGGTTATTGTAATGTTATAATAACTACTATATATTTATACCATATTTACCATTTATTAAAATATTCTTCTTTCTAAATAAATATAAAAATATGATGTTGGTTAATTTCAATTTATTGGTTGAAAATGGTTTATTTTATTTAAATAATTCAAAAAAATAATAATTTTTAATGAAAATATATTTTTATTAAAAAATACCATTTTTTAGAAAATTATAGGTTTTAACATAAAAAAATATATTTACCTTTATAAAACTATATTATAATTTATATTTGTATATATATTATTTAATAATATTATTTTATAAAAAATTATATTTATTTAAAAAATTATTAAATTTATTGAAATTATTTTCTTTATTGAAACTATATATTTCCCAAAAATAAAATTTGACTTTAATCATATAAAAATATAATATTTATCCAAATAATTATATAATAATTTATAATGTAAAAATAAATGACATAAATATAATAATTATTTTATTATTTAAAATAAATTATACAAATTCATATTACTAGGGTCTATATACATAACCCTTATTACACTAGTGTACTCTCTGTTGGTAAGGTGTGCGATGATGACACTTTCTCAGGGTGGATCGGCAAAAATTGTTTGGGACATGATCTATATGAGCTTGAAATTCTCCCATAAGATATTTCTATCATAATTTAGTTGTTGAATCTCATTTTGGGATTGTTCAATAGAAAATCCAAATGATTTTATCTCCCTAAGAAACTTTGACAAATTGGAATGAAACAGTACGATCCTACAAGATGAGGACATTACTTCTTTCCTCCGCGTCAAATTGACATTATCACAAAAAATAATATAATAATATTAATATTTAATTTAAAATGTATATATTATCTAAATTTATAATTATTTTTGTTCTTTTAAATTCGAATGGTTATAAATTTTTCCAAAATAGCACATGAAGTTAATACGTTTATATAACATCATTATCAAATGAGTTATTTGTTCATTTGGAAATAGAAATTCATTCCCAAAAAATCATATAATTACAATTTTCACATTTATTTTTATTATGGATAGATTAAAAATCAAATGTTTTGATAATGATAGATATTGAGTAAAATAGAACACACACCATAAGGGTTTTACAATATTCACTTGAAATTTTTATTTAGTCAAATGATTATTTAATAATTATTATGATAACGTTTTTACATTATTATATTTTGTTCAAAAATATTAAATAATTATGTAATAAGTCTTTTTAGAACCATATGATGGAAAAATAATTTAAATAGTTGATAGGTTGATTAATATTCACTTAATTACCTCATGTTCCCCAAGAATTTGAAACACCAATGGAACCATGTTTTTCTCATTAATCCCAAATAAAACATCATTCTTTGATACTATGTATGGTTGGATAGTTATTTGATTGATTTATAACACATGTGTGTGATATATAACTGATTTACTTATTGTATAAAACCCCATGCCATATTTTTCTTTCAAATCATCAGTTAAGTATCAATGTAAATATGTATTATAATTTTCAACCACATCTCCTCCTTATCTATCTATTATAATAAATATAATTACTTTTATATATTACACAAATTTTAGACCTCATTACATAGAGTAATAAAAATGTTATAGAGTCTTCCAATATCATCCCAACTCTATTTATGAAACATCTTGTTTGTCTTTAGGTTTTTATGGTACATTTTCAAAAACTCTATTAATAGAAATTTTATTTTAAATCCATTACATGTATTTTACAATGAAATAAAACAATATAATATAATATTTATATTCCCTAATTCTATATTCATTTCTCATTTTATAGAAGAATAATATAATTTTTCATTTTAACAAATTCTAAAAAATTTAAATTTCTAGCTCAATTCCCCATTTTCACTCCTTATATATTCCCTCGAGTTGACTAACTAATAATTTATACTATGTATAAACTTTTTATGGGTGTTTTCAAGTCTATTTCTGATACAATGGAACAATGAAATATCCATTTTGAGCCTCACAAAGGTCAACTACTTTTCAATCTAGATGAAACATCTAATAGAAATATCATTTCACCATGGTTTCATTAGAATCCATTTTAGGAATATAAAACCAACCATTTTTCATAGTTATTATATCATAAAATTACCACCTTTAGAATTTTATCAATAAATCTTATTCCAATCCACACCAAATTTACTCCCAAACATCCATGAGAGTGTTGTTATTAGATAAAAGACGAAATCATAATCATTAAATTTAAATGTAATACCAAATGATACACATTAGTTTACAACTATAACGTTAATATTATATAAAAAACATAATACTTCATGTAATGATGCTTTTGAATGTTCTCTGACCTCATTAACCATGTAAAAATTTATAACAAGTCACACCTCCCTAGTTGTCACATAACATCAGACATGCCATTTGGGACTCATTAACTTCCCAATACTAAAGGTCTCTTTAATCTATCCTTAGAAGCTCATTAATATCCCTATATGTATTTTTTCATCATATAAATGTATATATGTTCCCTTATCCATGTTTCAACCTAAAACACCTTAATTATCTCCCAATATCTATACATAGTAATGTAACAAGAGTCTATTCCACTTATTAAAAAGGGAAAACATGTATTATCAAAAAATTTAACAAATATAAATGAATTAAATTGAGAAAATAAATCAAAAAAATCACATGGATTTTGGGAGACAATTCACTCCCAATAACACTCAACGATAGAGAGAAATACTTTATTAGTTGAATTATTCTAATATATATAACTCACAACTTCAATAAATTTTATTTTAAAATTTTATCTCTTAATTATATATTTTATATGATGACATGGTATTATATGTTAACATCATTGAAACTTTAATTTTTTACCATATTCTTTGATAGGATAATTACAGTTTGACTTCTAGAACCAATGATCATTGGGGATGCTATATTCACACTCATGAAATTAATATATATTTTTACACACATTTTTATGTCTATTTTATGTTTTTAAATAGATAGTTTTCATTATAGTTAGTGTGAATAATTTTCTTTCACAGACATCGATGAAAAACAACTTCTTTATATTATTAATGCACGTATAGAAGTGAAAATTTGATCTCAAATATCACCAACCAAATCTACACCGTGATATGTATAATGAATAATTACTGATTTTTTCACTAATTATTATATAATAAATAGTTCCATTTATATTTTAGATGTACTATTTTGGGGATATATGTTTTGATTCTTTAGAATTTATTTGGAATATTTAAAAAAGAGTAACTAAAAACATGATGGATTGTCTAAAAAATGAAAATAAGTTTGGGATAATAATAATCCTGCTTAACTCATATTATTCTTCACTTTTTCCTTTCTCATTATTTGAAAATTTGGTTCTAATTCATATAGTATTAATTAACCTATTTATTAATCCATCAGAAACATCTTAAAAATATATACATCATACCCTTATTATTATAGAATGATATTGACTACCATGTTTTTCATAAGAAATCCCTACATAACACCATCTCACCATCCACTGGAAAATTATTTTGTTTCCTTATTTTGATTGAAATTCCCACATAAGTTTACCGACTATTTGTTAAAAAAATTATGTCATCAAAACAAAAAATTGCATTGGGATAGTTTTTTTGTCTCTCATGATATAGAGATGAAAATAAACCATTAATTTCATGCAATCAATAATATTTAGTCTACTTTATTTCATCTAATAATATAAGTTATGAAATTTCATAATACTATAAAAATCCTTTTATATATTACAAAATCATAAAATGTCAATATCATGTATGAAACATTGTTTTCATTCAAAATAGACCTAGTAGAAGAACTCACCATTGAGAAATATTTACGTCACATTCATTTGGAAAACATTAATAATCATGTTATAACATATTTCAAGATATAATAAAATAAATCTATGTCTTTTAACAATATTAAATGTATAAGAAAAATAGATACACTCAAATTGATATTATCAATCCCATACAATACATGCTTTGCTCTATTCTATATCACTATTCTCATTAATATTATATTTTCCGTAATCAAATTATTATATTAATAAAGTGAAAAAAATAAAATCCTACTAATAATCTAATCCTAATTCAAATATTAGTCTATAAATATTTTCCAATAACCATTTTCATCAAATCCCAATCACTTATATATTTTTTATGGATGATATAATTCATGTTATTTGGAATAATCATACTTCTTGAGTTTTTAAACCCATAATATTTTATCAAATTATTTTTCTATGAAAATTATATTTTCTATGAACACGGATCAAATATCAATATTTATTTAACATTGCATGTTAAATGAAATTTTAGAATCAATATGAGAGTACTAAAAATTATCTGTAACATTCAAATCTATCACCAGTATTAAAACATTGTATCTGTAAGAATAATATATGTAATCATCAATTGGATATTATAAAATAAATGAATTAGAATTTTTCTAATAAAGTACATTATAATATTGGAAAAATTTATCGAATTTTTATTATTATTAAAAAAACTATTCCATAAGGTTTATATCCAATAAAAACAACATCATCTTATTTTTAATAAATAATACCAAAATAAATTCCAATATTTTTTGATATGTAAGTGTTTTATGAATAACATTAGAAATATACAACTTTATAATTATCCAAAAACACATCCCATATGGTTTATTCATAAAAAAGTGTTTGTGAAAAAATGGATTCAAGATATACATATTGAGTTTTAGGTCTAGTTTATAAATATACAATGTAGTTTAATTATCTAAAAACATGGTTCTTTTAATGCACACAAAAATATTATTATATTTATTAGTTACTCTATTTTATAGGAGGTGTGTATTTATAAAGGTATTAAATATTTATTCCATGATTTATGAGATATGATTTAATTTTACTGTACTTGTATTGGGATCCACTATTAGATACCAAACTTTTTTATGAAATATTATATGATTATCAGCAAAAATTTAGAAATTATTAAATATATTTTGAGCATGTGACTTCATTAAACTGAAAATAACTTTACTCATATTAGTAAAATCCTCAATAGAAGTAAAAAAATACTTATCACCATTGGATGACTTACATATCATCCAAACACATAAATATTATTATATCAACTCAATAAGTCTCATGGTATATCCCTTTAATACCTTTTAATATTATTCATCATATTTATATTCATAATTTTTTCAAAATTATTGATTTATTCTCAATTTACCATTAATGTATTCCTTACAACTTTATACTTTACATGCATATCCATTATCTTTTTAAAAAATGTCCATTTTTTATATTTTACAACCCATTATCTAACTTCGAGCATAATCAAATTGGTGTTTGATGGTTGTAAAAGAATGATAAGTTATATTAGGTTATATATCCTATAATTATGAAATTTACATCATTAAATGTCCTTATAGAACATTAGTTCTTATGAATGACATAATTCCTCCTATTATCTCAATGCTTAGAGGCACTTATGAGATTATTTCTTAACACATTAATATATATATATATATATATATATATTCATTCGAATTATGTTTATTATAACGAATTTAGATCTTCTTATAAATTTTAAAAAGAATTATCCATAATTTATAATGGTTTAAACTCCAATATTATGAATTTTTATATGTTTAAAAATGCATTTTGGGTCATATGTGTTAAAAAATAACTATCACGTGTCTATATATTTTAATCCATTTATACTTTGTAATCCACCTCAACCACCAATGAATTTACATGGTCAATCCATTTCTTAATATATTTTATGTTCTTATTACATTTAATTATATTTTTTATTATGAAAATAATTTGGATTACACACCAGGTTTAACAGACCCACCACAAGATTTGTTAGGAGATTCAAAAGAATTATATAATTGTATAATAAATTTTGGATCTCTTCTGAACCTACATGTTGAATCATATGGTTGAATTCATGGTAATTTATAGCCTCACATAAATTTATGGGGTGATATATTGTATAAAACACATAAAATGTTTTGAAACATTATATGTAGAACAAATATTTTCTTTTATATAGAATTGTCCACTGTTGGAAATACCATTTATCAAAAAATACTCTTTTAAAATCATTCTGATATAAAATCTAATATCATAAGTCAACATTATCTTATATATAGTAATTATCCATCATAATTTATTGCCACTTATTATTAGTATCATGTTACATTTTTTGAAATGGTATATTTTTTGGTACATTGTCTTCCACAAAATTGACTTATAATTGATTTTTATAATTTTTTGGTGACATGGTCGTAAGATTTCCTTCATTTTACCTGCTACCATATTTTTTCTTGCATGATTGACTACTCACTATGATTTATTTAGTTAAATTATGATATTATTAAAATTTTATAAAAAATTGTTATTTGATCAATAAATTTTGAATATTCAATGATTTCATTAATTGAATTTTGAAACTCAAAGATAGTGTTCTTCATGGAGTTCTATACATCTTCCAATTTATCTTCCCGTGATTTTACCTCCTCATTCCTAGAAATATGGTTTTTCATAATAACATGAAGCATCATATTTTTTTCATCATATATTACACTAATATCACCCATATTTAATGAAAAAATATCAACATTTTAGTAATATATTTTGAATTTTATTCCTCATGGTATTAAAAAAATGAATCAATCTCCATCCATAACGTAATAATTCACCTATAATATTATTTATTTTAATTAATTATAAACAAATGTATCATCCCTAATTATAATTCTTATTTTATCGATAATCACATTCCTCATCCAAATTACTTTCTCCATAACTCTTAGCTTTTTAACTAGTGTAATCATTACATGGTTTAAATTTAATAATGATATATTTGTTACCATCATCCTTAGAACTAAGTTATTCAATTTAAAATACTTGTGGAATCATATTTGGAGATGATCACTAACTTTTAGTGAAATTCACAGTAAAAATAGAGGGGATTTTTGAAGGCCCTCTCTTATATTATTTTTTGGTAATTTATTGAAATATACCATAAAAAATTTCATTATAATTAAGATCAAACAATTGTCTTTATAAAATTTGAACAAAATATTTGGTTGATCTTGTATGGTTTTCATCAACAAAACAAACTCCAGTTCTACCCCACTCATATGATAAAGATAAATTGCTCTTTAACCATGTTAAAAATGTATCTATTATTTATTATTTATCACATTCTACTACTACTTCAAATCATCTTATCATGCTTTGGTCAGGATAAATTTCTATTTATTTGTTTATTTAATGTTGAAATTAATTTATTTTTATTCTTCCATCATAGGGTAATGATTTACCATCATCAACATCAATAAAACTAAACCCATACAAATCAATACGGGATCTTGAATATTTAATTGATTTTTTATTGAATTCTATTCAGTTATTTATCAGGATGGATTGACCCTAAAATTTAAGTAATCATTATTTGACTATCAATTAATGCTTTAGTAATGTTTGAATGCATAATACTTCATTTTTATCCATTCAATTTTTATCTATAGTTTCTTGTAAAATCTTTTTTCATATAATTAGGAATGGATGATTATTTTCATTATTGATTTTCCAATATACTGGTTTCAATTCAACATATTGTCACTTGAAAGTGACTTCATTTTTTATGCTTTGTTCTTATATTAACTTGAGATATCACATGATTATTTCCTTTGAATTCGATCAATAGTCCACCTGATAACTTTATCACATAAATCTTTTCCTCTTCTTACAATAGGTGTTCCTTTAACTTGGTCACATTTCTAAAATTAATATGATATAAAATTAATTAAAATTTTTAATTCATACATTAAAATCACACTTCCAATGAATATAATCAATGAAAATACAGAAAACATAAATTAAAAAATAAATCAATTAATTTCATAATTTTATGAATGAATTAAAAAAAATATTCCAAAATTAAAATGATTTAAAATGTAATCATAGAATTATGAAATATTAAATTCTATGAAATACATAATTATAAAAATATATCTCAAAACAAATATTATAATTAAAATTCATTATAATATTAATTAAGAAGTCAGTTCCTTTATGATATAAAAATTGAACACAATATATTCAATCATTTTATCACTATAAATACTGAATTTTAAAAACATATTTAATGAAATTCATTATACATACACAAAATATTAGAATTCCAAAAAATTATTCATTGAATAATCATTTTGAATATTTAATAGTTATTAAATCCCCAAAAAATTCTCAATAAAATGAGTCAAGAAATCACCACATCGAAATCCCCAACACTTAATCAATTTCATTCACGGGAAATATAAGTAATTTGATTATTGAAGGAAAAGATTATTTTAACTAAAAGAATAATCCAATCCTATGTTGAAATACAGATTCTTATTTTGAGGGAAAACATATATCTATCCATTGATAAAAATTGACATACCTCATGTATTAATCCTACTCACCATCCATACAATAATTTATGAATGGTATTGAGTCTATGAGTGATCATGGAATATAAGTGAATTGAATTAATATAATAAAATATGGATCCATCTTTTATACCTCTCTATTAAATTTCTTAAATGAAATATCTACTTTTTTAATTTATTTATACAATTCCAATGATAATTTCATAAGTGAATTTTTTTTATTCATCTGGGTTCAATATTTCCCTAACTTGAATAAATTATCTTTTGAAAATTTTGTTTTTTATTTGGATTTTCCCCAACCATGAATTATGAAAGGTACTTATTATAATGAAATATTGATTTTATTATATATATATATATATATTATTTTAACTCACACACCATATTTCTAGTGTCTTAAATATTCTGTATTGTAATCAAATTAAACATTTTCTCCAGTTTCAAAGGACTTTTAAAACATAATTTTGTGTTTCTTATCTGATATAATATCTTTTAAAAAATCAAATGTTACCTGGTTTTATGTTAAAAATTCATGTTTCTTTTGGTTATAATTTCAATTCCACCAAAAAAATTTCTATCACTTTCATTTTTAAAACTATAAACCCAAATCTCCATTAAAATAGTGGAAACATTAATCAAAATTAAATATATTTTATTAGTTTCAGAATCAAATAAATTCATCAAACCACTAATGGAATTATCACTGTACATGGAATCATTGAATTAAAAAAGAGTAACCTAAAAAAACTAAAATATAAGAAAAAAATAAATTCAAAATCATTTATAAAAAACTATTTATATAGCTGATATATATACATATAGTTATTAATTGGTTTGTCATTATGGTTTTATAGGGCATAAAACATTGAAAACCAACTCAAAAAATATCAATATACTCTCTCCCAAACATAAAACCAAACATTTGTCATAATTTGTAATTATAATGTTAGAGAATATCGAAAAAATTTGGTTCAAAAAATATTTTCGATTGTATAGGGAGACATTTTTATTAGGGTTAGAAGAAAGAATAGAAATATCATACAATATTATTATAGAACATTCCAAATTTTTCTACTGGCCACTACATAAAAAATTTATCAAAAAATTATAATATATATTGAAAGTTAATTCTAAATCATTGAATGCTCAAATGAATTTCAATAAGTATAGAAATTGAGTATTCAGGCATATGAATTCAATATTACAACTTTTAAAGAACTAGTATTTCTCATTTTTATTAAAAATGAGAAAAACATATATCACAACACATTAAAATAATATTTTGAATTTATATTTATATATTATCAAACAAAACTCAATAAAATTATAGTAATAATTTAAAAAAGGTATAAATATAAAAACAAAACACCCCTACAAGTAGTTTATTTCTTCATTTGAGTATATCAATATATAACCTTAGATTATGTACTTGAAAAGGGTTTCTATGGCCACTCATTTGTTTCTCATTAAATGTAAAATAGATTATTATTTTATTTTAGATATAATCTTCAAATAAAACAGAAACCTCTGTAAGAGTTTATATGATTCATCAAGATATATCTAGCTTGTAGCTTTTTTGGCAATGAATAGTATCTAAAATTTATTTCTACATACTGGTGTATTGGAACATTCAAATAATGTCCTACGATTTTCTTGAAAATGATGAAGCAAAAAAATTAGAAACTAAAATAAAAATTAAAAAATATTGAATCTTGGTATATCCCACATACGGAGCTTTATTTTTATTGTCCACTACTGGAAAACATTTGGGAAAACCCGAATATCATGGGGTGGTGTGGGTTTTGTCCCAAGAACAAAAAAATATTCTTTGAATCAATACTATATATCATATAAAAATCATGGATTTATAATTTAATGCCTTTCATCAAGTCCAAATTTAATATAGTGCAGCGCATGGGGATTTTTTTTGGGATGGATGAAAGTTACATGTGCACTTTCCCTCATCTTGAACCCGAGGCTTGGTGTTCCCATGATATGTAAATTTAACTCTTAGATGAGAATTTCTATTTGATAAACATAATATATTAATTCAACTATGAAAAACAATTTTGTATCATCATTAATTTTTATTTAGTGTACATATCCAACAAATCCTTTTTCCATTCAAATACCCAAAATATGAATTTACAATATAAATAAAGTGTTCAAATATTTATAAATTTGGTACATGTTCATTCTCATAAAGGGTATCTAGGAAAAAGAAATATTAAATGAACCTTTAATAACTACAAAGGTAAAATCTACAATAAGATTTTATAAAATATATTTAATATTATAAATAAAAAATTTTCATCAATATAATTTTTATCACCCATAATACATGTAGATTATTATTCTTTTTGACCAAGAAACAATTTTATAATGGATCTGTTGTAGGAATTACCAATTCTACCACATAAAACCTATATTAAAGACAAAAATCCGGGGAATTGCTGTCTTAAATAGATAATTATATGGTCTATCAAGCTGGTAGAATATGTAAAGGCATTGAAAATTCATCAGAAAATTCATCATTGATAAAAACATCAAATAATGTTCTATATATAAAATGATTTCAAAAAAGGTATCCAAATACATCAATTTAATCACGTCCTAAATCCTTATATCCCTCAAAATATTTCTTATAATTTTGATAATTCATCTCTAATGTTGAATATAATAGTATTTTAATATTGATAATAGGAATATTTCTCTTATTCTTTATTCTGTTTCCTTATTGAACACTTATTCACTTATTCTTGTCAAAAATCACTTTAACAGATTACTAGATTTATACATTTCTATTTTGGGATTCCTTTTACTTATCAAACGATTATTGAAACTTTTTTCATTATTATGTGATAAGAAGTCAATTAATCATTCATAATATCTTGATATTATCATTCATACAAAAAGTATAAAATGGTGTCATAACCACTTCATGTTCATAAATTAGTGATTAATCTAACAATGACCTTGAATTTGAATCATCTTTTCTAATCACTAAAAAAATTCGTAATGATAATTAAATTAAATTTTATCATTAAATAAGAAAAGCATTTCTTATTTGGAAATAGTGACATTATTTGAATGGTATTCATCGTCAAAGAGGTAGGGAATATGATTACAATATCCTAATATATAGCACATTGGCTATCCTTGGGGTTAGTATCGTAGAATAAGTATATGATATCCATGTTATTTCGCTAAAATAATTTTAAATAATGTTTTTGTGATAGAATAAAATTATAACATGATGAGATTAAGATGAATATTGTAGATGTAGTGGGTGGAATAGGTATAGAAGCATAAGAAAAAAAGAAATATGTGAATAATTGGAATCATAAAGAAGATATAGATAAATGTAAGTTGGAAAAACATCCAGATCTAAGATAGTTCACACTTTAATAAACTATCATGAATCTATATAGGATTAAGTGATAGAAACTCAACCTCACTCAGTTCATGGTCAATGTATTAACCCATCATATCTCTCACATAATATGTTTAGAAATCATACAAGGAATGGTTAAAAGTAATAAAAAACACCCCATCATTAAATAATCACTCATGAAAACATCCTCATGTGAAAATATATCCAATAAATTATTGTGTTCATGATATAATAAATCAAAAACACCACCTTGTTAGTTAAATAGAATATTAATATTGAAAATATCATCTATTAAATAGTATACAACACTTCTTAGGGTAGATCTAATATCTCATCACCACCTCACCATCATTATCTTGAAAATGTGTTGAGGAAAAATTAATATCGGACAAATAGATAGTTATCAAGGTGGACTCAAGAGTAAATCCTTAGATCTATATTTAAAAATTATCCTTCCATCACAAATTGATCGAGACCACAACACATGGTGTAATATGAATGAACTACCCTATATTTAAAACCATGAAAAATAATTTCTTAGATAAATGTGGCTGAAAAGAAACTATAGATAGTTCTCCTCTCAAGGAATTTGATCCTATGTCTCTAGGATATAAAAATATATTAAGTAATGATCCACCTATTCAAAATAAAAATTCATTGAGAAATCAGCTAATATCCAGTGACTTTCACATCCCATTCTCTAAGGATTTTTACATCAGTATCCAATGAAATTCATAGCAATAATAGAGTAGATTCTTGAGACCCTAAAATCTTCTTTATTTTGATCTAGTAATGAAAAAAAGAGTTGAAAACAAAATCTTAATTAGTAAGATAAAAAATCTCTATCAACACCGAAAAACATATT
Organism: Viscum album; assembly: GCA_963277665.1. Taxonomy (NCBI): domain Eukaryota; kingdom Viridiplantae; phylum Streptophyta; class Magnoliopsida; order Santalales; family Viscaceae; genus Viscum; species Viscum album. Next base: position 509,194,386 of record OY728146.1, read on the forward strand.
TAGTCAATCTTAGATAATTTCCATTAAATGAATGAACTCATATTTTTGTTTTACCTAGTGACCATGTTCCAATAGACTTTCAAAATGTTCATATATAATATTTTATTTATTATGCGACTCGTGTTTATATTTCATTAAATTAACTCTTAATTCATGGACTAAGATAAAATTCATTAACATTGATTAGTTATAATTGATAGGAAATTAATAGACTTTAGTCAATATATTGTGTCAAATATTGAGGTTCATGTTTAATTTAATTCAAACCATATTAACAGAACTTATGTCATAATACATTATTTTATGAATATTTTTATTCTACATGGTTCTTCATCATGATGGATTAAATTTTAATATTTTTCAGCACTATCCAACCTTCATTTAATTCTTCTATAATGGTTGAAAACATCATTCCTCATTTGTGATCTATCCAATTCTTACTCACAGTAGGCTAGAGATATACTAAGTCTCCGTAGTATCTCCAATTTTATTTCATGATCGAAAACCTCCAATTAGGTTAACCTCTCTTATTGTAGACGGGTATTTACTTCTTTTGTAATATTTTATAGCAACAACACTGATTTTCTATGTATTAAATCATAATATTTTGTAGATTATTTTCATATGCAGGCATTGAGATGACATGAGTTTCCAATTCCTTGTGAGCCCATGATTAATATTTGAAAAATAATAAAAATATTAATATCAATCACAGATATTTTTCATGAAAAAGTGAAAAATTCTTAAAATGAGGCTTGAATAAAAAATACGACGCCACTGTGGAGTTCATATCATCGACTTTACCCTAAGCATGACATAATCTTTTATGGAATCATATGTTTTGTTGAAATACATCACAAGTGTAAATAATAAAATTAAATAATAAAATAAACATATATATTTTATTATGCAGACACATTGAACCATTTTATTATATAATTATATGGTTATGACGATATCTTAGGGTTTACCACTTAACCCCAGTGATCAACAAGACCAAGGGAGAACATCATTCATAGCAAACAATATCATATCAGATCAGATCAAGATTGATGATCTTTGTGCCATTAAAGTTTATGGATCTCTCCAGTGATGTAAATGTAGGACCATTCTTCATCAATGATCAATATATAATCATAGTAGGATTTTTTGTATGTGTGTGACATTATCCAATTTCATTATCCCAGTTTAACATATATCAATTCTATGAATCAGAAATAATTTGTTCATCTATAGTTGATTTTAATTATGGCGGATTAATTTATTCATGGTTTTTATTCCTTGTTTTATATAACTAATTATTTGAAAAGAATCAATACCAAAATTCACAATGGTTGTTATTTATTTTTAATGTTTTTTATTTATATATTTGTCCCTTGTTTCTTCTCAAATTCATCATGGAAAATTTATTCGGAATATAGATCGATGAATATCAACTATATGATCATTATGATATAATTATTCAGCACAAAGGATTAATAATGTGGGTGAGGTTTGTGAACATGGGTATGATTGTGGTGAGAGAATAAAAGGGGTTGATCAGAAGTTGACCATTGGAATACCATGCTGGGAAGATTATGTTAATCTCAGTAAAACACACAATGATAGTATGTGGTGGTGAAAAATTGACTCGAGTATGTTTTTCAAAGTAGATCGGAGCCCATATATCATCATTCAACAATGGTAGGGGATGAATGACCTCTGATCCATGCTTTTACTACTAGAATTGTGGAAAAAATAGTAGCAGTGGTCATACAGAGAAGATTCTTAGTACAAAATCCCGCGTTATATGACATGTTATCTAGGATCACAAGACATATCAGACCCTCTGTGTTGTTGTAGGGTTTCTAGGTAGAGAAAAGTATCACAATCCTTGTGACCTCTATCACACAACATGTGAACCATGATGGAGATTCAACATGTACCTTAATGGATACATGGGAAGAGGCATGCAATGTTATATGGATGTACATGGAAATGATCATGTTTACATGGATTGGTATTTGGAATAACTAATAGTACATGGGAACTGAAAGGTGATATAGAAAGTGTTCCATCTATCCACTATAGTCCATGTATACTTACATACATGCAATTAATTTGGATTCATACATGTCGTGTGAGGTAGAGAAGCATGGGTAGATCAGGGGTTGGCTAGACACACTATTTACTCCCTAGTACATGCCGTGTATCACATTTTAGTGTGTTTGGATCATAAAACATCCTATGTTTGGACCCGTTTTAGTTGAGTGTGTTCCCTTTTCCACACATTTAGGGTAAATTATGGTATTACATTCACTGATTTGGATAATGATCCCCACTAGAGCATGAGTATCAAAAAGTGTTCTTTATAACCCTCTATGAGATAAAGTGTGATCCTTTATCATACCTTATAATACCATAGGTGGGGGTTTTGGAATCTTTGTGACCTCTATGCATGGGGATCTAGTCCTCCATCTCAAAGACCATTTTATTTGTGTTTCTAGATTGGGTTTGTGGTTCCCCCAGTATTCCTAGGTTTGATCCTCTATCTATGGGTCAAGTCATGTAGAGAATAAAAAGTTCTCTTGAGAATGTCCTATCGGTAATGACCTATTTTATTAGTGTCTCCATTCATATCATTAATCATGGAGTTGGTTCTCTTAAAAAGAGAATTGCATTAAGCATAATCTTTTGGTTGGCAGTTCGGTTTTGAATGCCTGGAGGCATGACTTCCTTCCTAAGTATATTTGGGATTTCATTGATTGTAATATTCTTTTTATAAGATTACTTTTATTGATACTATATATCGATTGATTGTGGAATGTCTTACAAGTTATTGTTATAATCACACATGCATTGGATTTTCCTGCATGCATCACATCTTATGAAAATAATGACCATTTTAACGGTGTCCTTGGAGGATAGGAAGCCAGTGGATATATATTAGGCCAAACATACCATGTTTCATTCAAAGTGGATTAATTTAATAGTATTCCTCACCATTTGATAAGGCTTAACTCTCTTAAAATTTTATTCAATCTTTTATTGAGAACATTTATTGCTTTCAACTCATTATTATTATACTCTAGTTATGGGACTATAAATGTATTCATTAATTGGTTTCATTTTCTTTTCATTTCGGAATTTTTTGGGCATGGAGATGTGTTCATGTGCACATGCACATTTGGATAATCCTCCCATGTGTATGATATTCCTACTCATCACTAGTCTTCATCCCCTAGGTCATTATAGGAGATATTGGTGTAGTCACAGTTTGGGACCTTTTGGTCCGGGTAGTGACATATTGGTTTTAGAGGAGTGAGTAATACCATATTACTAGAGTTTGTAAGATTTTTTTTGGGTTTTATGGAAACAATGTTAACTATTTAAATTTTTCATTAAATTTCAGGGACAATAGTATTCGTGCAGTAGACAACATTGCCATACACTAGGACTCTGATCACCCACCTTTTTACTTGTTTCTAGTAGGAATTGATTGTAAAAAGAATCGTACATTCCTCATATAGAAATTATTTGTGTTTTACGTGTACCTATTATGTCAGATATGAAGATATAGTATTTTATATGGTACATATTGTTTATTTCAATATGTCATCATGAAGACAACTATCAAGGATTCCATTTCATGATCAGAAAGACGATCTTAGATGTGATAAGGCTTCAGTAGAGGGCCCTGTACTAGATATATAACATTCAGGTGGCCAACCAACTATACCAAACCCCATTAAGCAGTATTTATCATTCACAGAATAGGACAATGATGTAATAAGGATTAGTTCACTACATGTGTTCTAGAGGAAGAGACCACCCATGTTTCATGGTGATCAAATCCACTAGGTGGCTAAGGGATTTATAGATGTATTCAATTCTATTTTCAACTTACGAAGACACCTGAATATCATATGGTATTTCTTTTGGCGAGTTTATTCAGGGTTCTGTTGGGAGATAGTGGAGTGTGGTGAATATTTCCCACGATGAGACACATATCTCATGACCATTCTACGAGAGTTTCTTTAGGGAGGAGTTTATGTGGGCACATCATGAGTAGTTCGTATCCAAGAGCTTCTTCATTGGAAATAGGGTATTATGAACATGGATGTGTATTGAGTGATGTTTATTGATCTATCACAGTAATCCATAGATAAGGTTTGATATATATTATTCATAACCCAAACCATTGAGTAGGGATTATGACTAGATATAAGGGATTCAATGACATCACTTTGAATTCCTACATATACTAGTGTGATTTTGTGAGTCGTATTAGTGGAGATCTTCCAAGAATAGAAGACACTGATAGTGGATGTGGTTGGTGGTCACCCTAGAGTGTATACCTCAAAAACAGGTATTTGATGGTACCCATATTGATACAGGTGTGTCAGATGCTTCAGGATATGATATCTGGAAGCAGGAAAAGTGGGTCAAGGCTCTCAAGATGTCTTTAATCAGCCGAGGGAGGGGCAGTGTTTCTCTTATGATGTTCAAGGAGACATTTCATTGGATTGTTCAACATGTCATTCAGTTGATCAAGATAGATTTGAGGAGTTGACCAAGGAGAGAGAAAGGTAGGAGCATTGTTGTCCCCGGGTTGGTCGACATGGTAGAGGGGATTGTAGAGTAGAAGGTGGTGGTCAAGGGTTTGACCTCTTACCAGCACCACCCCCAGGTGGTCCTTTCTAGGTATAGGGAGTCAGTGGTCTAAGATGAGGACAACTGTAGTCTATCATGGATTATGACCCAGTGACTCCTTGAATGATATGAGGTATGAAATATTAATTTAATATATTAGATATAGTACTAAGATACATAGGTGCAAGTCATTCTATTATTTCCACATATCTGGTTCAAGATATAGGGATTCCAGATTGAGTGTTTATCTCTACCCTTGCACTTAGAGACTCTAATAGGATTTGACACCTCGATTACACAATTCCATTCCTTGATTTACAATTTTTGATATATAATAGAATATGTGTTGTTATGGGATGATATTTTACTTTGTGGGTTAAAAAGAAACCCAATAAAAGCATGATATGGATTGGTATAATAGAGTGTAGCTGATTAATCACTAGTTGGATAATATGACTATTAGACCCGGGGATACTGTGGGATATTAGTTTCTTGAAGGGGTGGTAGAGTAAAATTATATATTTCCACAGGATGTTCCATGATTACCTCACCACATAGAATTTGATTTTTTTCATAGACTTAAAATTTATGAATTTCATGATATATCTACCAGAATATCGAATAGATCCCTCAGAACATCATGAGTTGAGGGTGTAGTTGGAGGAAATACATAAGGGAATTTTGATATGAAATGTTTCCTCATGGATATCCCTGGGGTTGTTATCTAAGAAGTTATATGGGAGAATTAAGTTATGTGTTAACTATCGGTGCCCAAAATAAGTGACCATGAAGAATAAGAATCACATTACAGGTATTAAAAACTACTTTAATTTGTTGAGCGGGGAATGCTGGTTCTCAAAGATTGATCTCAGATAAAGGTATCACCATCTATGAGTACGTGATTAGGATATTATTAAGATGACATTCACATGGCAGTACTGTCACAATGAGAAATTATTGATTCATTTTGGTGTGATGAACACCCCAACAGTGTTCATGGGACATATGAATTAGATCATTTAGCCTTTTTGAGATCAGTTGGTTTTGGTCCTCCTCGATGATATCCTAGTGTACTCAGTATCTGAGGAAGTTCATGTGAGACATGTGAGGATAGTCCTGAAAACACATGGAGATCACAAAATATGTAGGAATATCAAAAAGTGTTATTATATGATTTCATATTTCCACTTCATGGGACACATCATCTTAGAGGTAAAAGTTCCAGTGAACCCATTGATAGTTGAGGAGGTCTAGATTCTGATCTACCCATGGGTGTTGTTGAAGATCATTTTTCCCGGGGTTGGTTGGGTATTATAAGTGGTTTAAAATCGATTTCTCTAATGTTTTATAACACTTGACAGGTTTGACCAAAAAGGGATATCATTTCTTGTAGAAGGAAAATTTCCAGTAGTGTTTTCAAGAGTTTAGGAAGTAGTTGACGATTTAATCTATCTTGAAGTTTCTGGAGGGGGTGTTTAGTATGTAGTGTTATGTGATACCTCTGGGAAATAACATGGTTGTATCATGATAGAGAGTTAGGAAGTTATTTACTATGGGTCATGGAAGTTGAGACCACATTAGTAAAACTATGAAACCTACAATCCTAATCTAGTAGTAATAGTCTTTACCCTAAATATGTATTAACACTACCTGATGGGTGAGTGGATAATATTTTACTCTATCCAAAATAGTATCAGTTATATATTATATCATAAGGATCATTACTTGAGACATATGAGATGGGTATAGTTCCTCCATGATTATGACTTTGATATTTTCTATACACATGTGAATGTGATCATGATGTGAGATGCTCTCATTATAATATCTTGTCTCCATTTGTTATGCAAGGAATCATATTAGTTATCCTCACTGTAGTTTTACTCAGTGGATTAGGAGTCCACTTAATATATTCAATAAATGGTTGTTACCCACTAATTTTATATAATTTTATGGAATCCCATCAAGGTGATACAAAATGTGAGTATTTACATACATATATATCCACTATATATGCTCTTGTTGGATTTTATTAAGGTGGGAGCATTTTATCTTTTAAAGAGGATGTATGATGGTACCTATGACATTACAGGAGGGGGTTATGATAGAGTTTTATATATAACTTTTAGTGGTACAACCAGGTGTGTTAAATATATACCAATAACTCCAATGTTAGTTTTTTTTTCTAGTCCTGGAGAGTTCTGTTGTAGAGTTTTACTCTTGATACCTCACTTATCAGCAAGTTATGGCTAAGCACTAGGTTCTAATCAGTTTTTCTCAAACCCTTGATGTGATAGAGTGGAAGTGGGATAGGATATCCATGGAACATAGGATTCAGTTATCACATACATCCATAGGACATGATTCCAAATGGGTGATCATCAAATGAATCACCATGTCATCACACTTCCCAGCCATTCAAAATAAGTGTTCAATAGATATATGAGATGCTTATACATGTAAGAGATAATCCCTATCCATGGAGTTCCCTCATTGATCATTCTAAAATGTGGTTAAATCTTCACATTGTGATAATGGTGATGATTAGAGGAAGACTTTAAGATTCCATTGTGTTTGAGCACATTGTTTCACCCTTAGAATGATGGCTAAACTGAGTGGATAATTCAGGTCTTGTAGAAAATAATGCAGGCTTACATGTAAGATTTTGTATATAGTTGGGATAATCTACTACCCATTGTGGAGTTTTAATAAAAAACTATCATTCCTTTTTGGACATGGAATTATTCAGTTCCTTGTATCGGAAACCCAACAGGTCACCACTTTTTGACTAATCCAGGAAAGTCAGTAGTTAAGGGCCTAGAGTTAGTACGTGCTATGAAATACATGGTCTTGATAATCCAAGTGTATATTAGGACAAAATAGTGTCATTAGAAGTCCTATATATATCAAGAATAGAGGGATATAGAGTTTGGGTATTAGGTCCATTTGTTCTCAAGGGTCTCACATCGATATAGATTTCTGAGATTTCTTAGGGGAATCAAGAAATATGTCGTATTCGTTGACTCTTTATATATATTGTGAATATTTTTCAAGGTTTCCTACCACATATCTTAATAAAAATATTTATATCGGGTACTTGTAGAATTTCATATGTCACAACCTAGGAGGTATATGCTTGGATCATCACATGTTATAGATTAGAGAAATCTAGAAATTGAGAACGTGGCTACATTTGATGAGTACCTGATGGATATTGTTGATTGGAATGAGGGAATCCTTTTTCAGTTGATTGATTCTCCTGGTTTATGTTACTTTTAAGAACATGAATCATTAGGAGATCAAATAGGATTAGGAGACACATTTGTGAGGCTGATACCCTCATATTTTTGAGGAGTTTTTAACTTTTTTAATAAAAATCCATATGGTGGGGAGAATTTAACAACTTTGTGCTTCTATGTATTAAATCAATATATTATAACAATTATTTTTATATAGAGGCCCTAAGAAGGGGTGATATTCTAAGGCTCGATGATCCTTGAGATAATATTTCTTAAATATGAAAAATATTAATATTACAAGTTTGAATATTTCCTAAAAAGGTTGACTAACTCTTAAAAAAGGCATGGTTCAAAAATCTGAGGATGCTATTCAGTTGAAATCATGTTATTAACCATAGACATGACATAATATTTGTTAGTGTCAGATGATTGGTTTAAATCCATAAAGAGAGTAAATAATAAAATTAATAAATTTATTTATTTATTTTATTATATTGATGAAATGAACTTTTTTCCTCTATAAGTATATATTTATGGTGATACATTTTACTTTGACACATAACCTTGGAGATATAGACAATAATTTGAGGAGAAATTTACTAGAAAATTCCACTACATCAGATTGAGATCAAGGATTGTTAATCCATTAGAGTCCATGGGTATCACAAATTATAGTTATGATGTTTCTTATTGTGTCATTTCATATTGTTTACTTATCCTGATCGAACACAATCAATTCCATGAATAGAAATTTATTCACACATTGATGGTTGATTTTATTTATGTATGATTTAACTTTTCAAATTATTTATTCTGTCATTCATCATATTATTCTTAAAAAATAGATCGACTCTATCACGATCAAAGGATAATGTTAGTTCTGAATGTTTTTAGTTTATGGAGTTCTCTCTTGTTTATTTTCACGTTCATCCTAGGAAATTTATTTGGCCCACAATTCGATGGATATTAGTTATATGAACATTGTATGGTCATTATTTGGAAAACTTTATCAATATTTTAGGTTTAGTTGATGATTGAGGGTGTGATCAAGGTGAAAAATTATGAAGGGAGATCGAAGGTAGACTAGAATTGTATTGTGCTTGGTGGATTTCATTCCTCCAGATAAAACACACAATGGTGGAATGGTGCATTGAAATCATGAATCATGGTGTGTTTTCAAGAATGTCAGAGCATGTATCTTGTTAATAAAAATGTAAGGAGTCAGAATACATAATATATAATATTCAATGGATGGAATCAAGGCCACAGTGGCGAAATATTGAAGATATGTTATGTAAAATAAAATGCTACACAATGTGTAATTCGGAAACGCAGATCACGTGAACCCTCTACAATGTTTTAAGGAATATATTAACAGAACAATATCACAATTTTTGTGTCATATATTAAATGTTATTTTAACCATTTTGGATACTCAATGTGTACCTTAGGGGGACATGAGAATAGGTAGGCCGGGGAGCATGAAAACAACTAGGTATATATGGGAACAACCAGATATACACAGGTTAGCAAATGGAAATGGTCTGAAGTGCATGTGATCATAAAAACTATTACAAGAGGTGTGCTATCTAAACTCTAGAAATAATGTATACTTACAAACATGAAATGAATTTTGAGGTTTATATGTTGCGTGAGGAATTAATACCTAGGTAGACTAGGGGATGGTTAGACACTCCTTGTACTCCCTTGTACATTTAGTGTACCACCTTTTACACTATCCGATGGATTTATTTTCATAATTTTAGACCAGTATTATATTATTTTGTTCCCTTTTTTCATCACTATGAGGGTACAATGTAGGATTATGTCTAGAACACTAGATTGTGATCCCCTCTATTAGAATAATATCAGATATAGTTTTTTACATCCCTCTATGAGACCAAAGTGTAATCCTCTATACTAAATTTTAATTCTCTAGGTGGGATTCTTGGAATTAGTGTTACCTTTATGTATGGGGTTATGATCATCCATATAGTAGGCTATTTCGGTAGGGTTGATAGAATCATTGACATAATATCCCTTACACTACGGGTTGAGGCATATTGTTTTTTTGGTGTTCTCCAATATTCTTTGGCGTGATCCCCTTTATGTGTATCATAATCTTTAGAGACTAGTGATTTATTTTGGGAAGATCCCAATGATCAAGGAATCATGAATTAGTGTATTTTGTGAAAGAATGTATAATTAATTTGGTTTTATCAAAATAATCATTGCTTCAATAAGAATTTTATGGATATCAGTTTGGTTGAGACTTCCTGGAGGAGTCAGCTACTACCTGATTATATTTGAATTTTCATTTATTTTTATATCATTATTATGTGATGGATATTCTTTATTTTGTAAGTTTATTGTTTCTTGGTGTCCTACTAGGAATTTTTTACTCAACCCCACATGGGCTCTGTCTGTATGTGTAATGTCTTGTGAAGATAATTCCCATTTTTATGATTTCTTGGGAGGGAAGGGAGATAATGGATCATAAAATAGGATAAATAGACCAACATGTTTTATACGTGGTTACATTTGATATTATTCTTCACATTCTATGAAGGTTGGACTATCTAAAAATTTTGGTTGGGTTTTTATTTAGCACCTCTATTGATTTCAGTACTTAATTTTTATACTCTGATTTTGGGATTATAGATCTATTAATTCATTGGTTTTAGTATTTTTACACTTTAGTATTTAATGGGATTGGATTTTGGTGTGTGTGTGTGTGTCGGTACATTATAATAATTCTTCCCATGTGTGTGATATGGCTACTCAGGGATGCTCACCAGCCCCTAGAAAATTTGAGTACAGCCTCAAGTGGTCAACGTTTGGTTCCCATCGAGTTTGGTCATGACATGAAAAATCATAGTATCATAGGGTTATTAGTCATGGTAGGTTTATCATACTCCATTATTTCTATATACTTATTCCCTTCAAGTGGTTAGATAACAGTTTGTCTTATAGTTTATTGGACACTAGTAATTGTGTTCACTAGGTGTGGAAATGTATTACCTTTGTTTATTTTATCATAAATCATCATTATTTACACTTGTGGTCACTTTAAAGAGTCACCATTACTTGAGTTTAGTTATTGTGGTAACTCAAGATAATGTATGACTATTTACCTTATGGTTGAATAATTGATAACATGAACACATTATCACACAAAAATTCTAGTCTACTTATGGTAGGTATCCATTCAGGATGTTCAAATGCATAAAATATAATTTTTTTATAAAATTAATTATAATATTAATTTCATATATCAAAATTACACTTCAAATCATTGATATAAATTTCAGAAAAGTAATTTTATCAGTAAAAAACAAATATTTTATAGTGTATAATCAACCTATTAATTTCTTGAATTCATGAATGAATTAAAAATAATGATTCCAAATAAAAATAATTAAATTAATGTAATATAATTATGAATGAAATAATTCGTAAATAATAAAAAGTTATAATATCTATTACCAACTATTTTTTATTATAAATCTCAATGATATCAATTAAAATAATAGTTCATTAAAAACATAAAAATATATGTCATGAAAATTTTATTACCTTTTCACCATAAATAATTAATTTACTAAAAAAAATAAATTAAATCCATATTTAATTAAAAGATTACCAATATTAAAAAATTACTCGTTTAAAACACTTTTTTCAGCTTTGAAGATTCACCGAATCCCCATAAAATTGGGTCAAATAGATTAAAAAATGGGTATTCATAAATTTCATCTACATTGAATCTTTTATTCTCAATGACAAAATTTTAAATTTATTACATTATACTTATCTATAATTTCTCTTGGTTTGAGTTAATAATATATTTCAATATATAAAATATTTTAAATTTTAAAAGAATATTTACCTATATATGTAATATTTTCTTATTTCACCACATTTAAATTTATAAAATCAAGAACCTTATTGATTTTATACATTCAAGGCTTAATAGATACCATATTTGTTTAAACCAATTGATTATTTGAAAAATATCTCATTTTATTTTAATTTTCTCTAAAAGACATGCCATCACCTCAAATCATTGGAAGTAAAGGAATTATTTAACTTATCAATTATATGATGATATATACCATTATCATCTTTCCCATAGTCTTTAGCATTATTTATATCCTGAATAGTATTTAAAATTATTATTTATTGAATTTATACACCTTTCCTAGTGTTTTATTATTATTTTAAACAAGGGAAAAGTCTTGTGGATCCATCCACTCCTTCTATTGAAAGAATCCATTCCAATAAAACATGATAAAATTATTATTATTGATAGTATTCAATAATTCCATTGATTTTTTTGGTCATAACATATTTGAAATAAAATATATATATATATACAAGAAAAAAATATAGAACCATTATGATACTCTCAAGAAGAATATCTTATATAGAGGATGATATAATAAATAGAAAACTACTATAAAACTAATTGTTTTCCCCATTTAAGAGTAGAGAAGTACTAAGAGGGAGTGAATAAATGTTTAGAAAAACCCGATCTTCTATATTTTTTGTTGATTCACTAGTTACTATTAGTGGATAAAAAAATGTGTTTATAAGAGATTGTGAGAGAAAGAAAAAGAATGACTCACAAATTTTTACATTGTTCACTCACTATTTTTATAATATGTATCATCCTCATTGATAATTATTTTTGATATTATTCCACATGTTCTAATATTTTAACGAAAATAATGAAGTAATGTTGTTGGAAGATAGTATAAATCTCTAAGTACAAGAATGAAATTCAATCATCGATATATTGAACAAACTTTGCCTCTTAACCTCAAGAGCTTCCAAATTTATATTAGGTGTGAACCTATATTCCTATCATTAGTTTTCATAAAAAAACTCAATATAATTATCCTAAGGCAAGATGGTTATTTATTTTATAAAAAAATAATTCAATTATATGTTGAAACTACCATTAAATATAATCCTTCAAAACTAAAATCGCACTGTAGACATAATCCAAAACCATTCTTCATTCCTATATATTTCCTTAAACTACCATTTTCCATCCAATTTTTCAAATTTATTTATGAAATAAATTTTGACAATGCCAACAGTTTGGATGCTTCACATCGTAGATTCTTATATCTTAAAAATTTTAATTTTTAATTTCTATGAATTGATTCATCTCTATAAAGATAATATTTTGAATGGCCATTTAATTTATATATCTATAATGATTTTTATTAAATGAATAATTTTATAGATTGAATTAAAATATGTTTTAAATTTTTATAATTTGATGATGTTTTCTTTTCTAGTTATGTAATTTTAAAATATTTCCTGAAAAAATGATTCTAAATTCCTATTTCCTGCTCGATTTCCAATTTTTAGTCCATGGGTCTCCCTATATTCTTGTATCACAACTCAAATCACTAGTACCATCCTTTACATATGAATATTCACAACCATCTACTACATAAGGTACACTAAAGAACCTATTTCGGTTCCCACAAAGTTTAACCGCATGTTAGTAATGAGTTTAGATCTTCCAAAATTATTATTCATATAGTTTTATTTTAAATGTACATTAGCCAGCCCAGAATAGAAATATTCCAATATAACTAAGGAAATAACAATTCAGACTCTAGATTTATATATTTATTTGCATCTAACACAACACTAAATAACCTCTAAATCATGAACACAATTTTTTTAATAAATAAAACATCAAATCATGTTCATCACTTATGTATTAAATAACTCATGAAACATTTTATAGTATGCGTGAATTGTGAAGGTTATAATAAACTTTAAAAAATTAATTAATTGTTTTCTTATAGTTAACTGACATGGTATAACTGGAATGGGTTTTATTGAGGATAGTGATAATTCCAGTGTGACATAAAAAAGACAACTTACAATTGTTAAATAGGTTGTGACTAGAAATTATTGTAAATATAACAAAAAGTGATAGGTCATAAACCATACAAACCTATAAAAGACACATGTCTGTAATGGAAAAAATAACTAGAAACCCCATTATTACTTTATAATAAATATAATGTATAAAAACTTGGGAATAAAAAAATAATTATTCCACATAGAATTATTTTAGTGACTATAAATATGATAGGCCTCCAAATTAGATGGACACAAGTCTCTAAGAAACACGCCCTCAGATTGTCATCTCTTGAATTGATATCTAATTGATAAAACCATTATGATAGTAAAAAAATATTCCTCCACCATAGGTCACTAAGAATCAAAAGGAATATAGTTTGTGCAAGGCACACCAAATCAATATGAACAAAGAATACCCATTTAATATTCATTATTTTCATAGACATAAAATGCGTGCAATAAAAACCGATCACTATGGTTAGTGAAAACATATTTTTTAGTTCACCCCCAAAACCCAATAGAAAAATAAATTAAATAATGAATTTTAAGACCCCATATATGATAATATAATGAGGATAACAGAATAAAATGGTCAATATATGACCATACACCATATTTATTAAGGATTTAAAGAAGACCAAGTCATCATATCTCTAATCAATAAGGTTTGTGTTTCATAGAAAACTAGAAAATAATCGAGTACAAAAATGCAACATTATTGGAAAAATATAACTTAGTTATATAAAAGATATTAAATTAAATACATGGGTCATTTAAGAGTCACATGACTATAAGAATATGATCATCCAATAATATAATCCACACCACCACTATAGTCTATTAAGTGGTTCTTAATGCATGCTAAGGTAAGAAGATTAGTTGATGAGGTACCACACTTTACCATTCACCATAAGTACATACCAAAACAAACATTCTATCAGTAAACATGAACTATGGATATGCATTTATGCTATATAATGTATTAAAAAAATACTATTATCATAAATTACCATCTATGAGAAATCCCACAACCTCTCTATTGAGAATTACCTGGTGACTTATTCCTCCCAAAAGGATACATAATATTCGAGGGAGTATTGGCACAAGTGGAGGACCCATGCCCAATATAAGTTATTTGATGAGAGCATACTAACTATATAGATAGTGGAACTATGATTTCGGTATTTGGGAGAGTTCCAAACCCAATCAATGATATTAGAGAGCCACATCTAAATATAAACACACTGATTGTGGAGTATTAATAGCGAGAAAGATATGACCATCACCCCTTATCCCCATCATGGACCCTGCAATATAACTACCTAGATCTATTTACCTATATCTTGTGCTAATATAATAGATGTTACCTAATTGTTTTGATATGAATTATTGAATTTAAAGAATCAGTAATATATATTTATTTATATTACATAATTTTAGAAGAATATTTAATACATCTAATAACAATACATTCCTTATAACTATAATAGATTAATTTATGTAGACACTAGATCAATAATCAAATTATTTTATAAAAGTTCATCAACATATGAAACATTTATCTTATCGAATAGTATTCATATTAGATATATCTTACATTAAAACAATATTCCTAGACATTGGAAATGAAAATATAATTATATGAGGTATCATATTCTATGAAATGGTAAACATGGGAGATATAAATTGGTAACCATAAGTGAGATTAAGATAATAATAAAGGTATAAACACATTATTATAACCATGAAATCATATCCATTAAGAAAAAAATCATAAATCGTGAGTCATGGGATAATTATTCAGTATAAGAGTTTAGAATTTCCATTAAAGAATAATGAGCCACGAGATCATAATATAAGCATAAGAGATAGGGTTGTGTTATAATATCATGACATGAACATATGCACCATTATCATATGCCATGGATACCAAAAAATTCATTCATCTCATAATATGACTCGACTATCCAACTATATACCAATACATATCTTTATGTTCCCCATAATTATATTCATCACATAATAATAATGTCTTAACCAACCCTATACCCTTATGGACTTGGGATAACAACCCATGTAACCTATTTGGCTTATGATAAAAATCCGTATAACCTCTTAGGATTGTCCCAAATACAAATTTTACCTTTAACGTGTTAATTATATAGATTAAATCATTGAATATGAGGGTTACAATGGACATATATACTATATAATCACAAAACTATTTATCCATTCCACAAGAACAGAAGAACATTCAATCTTCATTAAAAAAAATTGACTTGTTGGAAAGAAACATGTTTCATAGAATCATCATTAAAAAATCATAATCATTGGAAATCCATTGGAAGAAAGTGAATGGTAATATAATAATATATCCAATGTGAATTATTTTTCTAAAGTTTGTTGACATAGATGAATTTTTTTTAAAAAAAATTATTCGATGAATGGTTTGAGAAACAAGAGAATACATCCTTTTTTGGTATCATTTAAAAACAAAAAAAATTATATAATAGTGTAAAAATAAATTTCTTTAAAAAATTTATAGACTTATAAAAAAATAATCATGACAATGAAAATTTCTGAAATAAGGATAATCTATTCATTCTGTATATGTTAAATGAAAACATTCTTCTAATGTTTTTTTGTAAAAATAATAAATTTTTTTATATTATTAACCTTTTAAAATATTAAATTTCTTTACTTTTATTGAAATTTAAATATAGAATGAATTGAATTTATAATTTTTTTAGTATGGATAAAAACCACTATAATATTTCATTAAAACTAGGACATGTAAGAGAATGATTCATGACCGAAATAGAAGAAATAAGGATGGATATTATTAATAGAGTTTTCTAAATCATTATAAAAAAATATAGGTAAATGAAAAGTAAACATGAAAAAATATAAAAAAAACTAAATGAAAATTAATAATTTTAAAAAGATAAGTATCACATGACTTTCATCAATTTAATTTTAATAAATAAAATCCTTAAAAGAAGTAAGATTGTAACATAAACCCTTACCTAATGTTTTTATATTCTTCCTACATTATATTAACCTAATATATGATAAATTTGGATTTCATATATATCTATTTAAAAATAATATTCATATATATAATTTATTTTATCATTACCTTATGATTTATAATAATCCGTTATTATCAATTCTTCATTGGAATCATAGTTCATGGGCATTAACTATTTTCTTTCCCTTGTTTATTTCTTCGGGATTGTTCTATTTCTATAATCATTGTTATATTTTAATTAAATTTAAAATAAAAATCATTTCTTAAATATCATATTTATTCATTTTATATACTTTATAACTGAATATATAATGTTTTAGGTAAAAATATTATCATCAGATTGTTGACATGGTTTTCCGCACAGATACACGAGTGATGATTTAACCATTCAATTCATGAAAAAAACCAAGGGTAAATAATAATTCACCTTTATATTATCATAATAATATCAAATATATTTATTAAATATGTCATTTTGAAAATTTTATATGAAAAACGATTCACATGATGTCGTGGAGGTAGTAGTCAACACATACACACAAACATCATTGTAATTTTCTAGAAAATGGTAGATTATGGAAGTACATAATATTTAATCATTTTATAATTATAATTATGAAATAAAAAAGTAGATATAAAGCTTTAATAAATAAATAAATATAACCATATATGAGTGGATGTGATGAAAAATTAAATACAAAACTCCATATAGATGACAGTACGTACATAAGAATGGGCGATGATTTTTTCAATTTTATTTAAAAATATATATTAAATAGTTATAATGTTATTATAAAAGATACATATATAGTAAATAAAATTATATAATAATTCTAAAATGGATATATAATATTTTTTAGGTTAATAGATAATGAAAATGAAAATAGTCTAGTAAAAAGAATCACATATATGTCGAGTACCTTCCCTTTATAAACACTTTAAGACATATTTAGAATGTATTTTGGTGAGTACATGACCTATTGAACATTGTGAAGAATGAATACAAGTGATTTTTTAGATATTGGTCATGCTAAGGGGTGCATGTGCTATAGAAAAGTGACGAGATAAGGTTTCTTTTTGTATGATATGTGGGTGGGAAACATGTAAGTATTGGAAAAATTATTAGAAAATACAGGTCTTACTCAGGCCATGTGGATCCAAAAGACTCAAAATTAGATGATATGTTCAACTATGTCAAAATATAATCAACCAACGAGATTTAATATAGTATTATTTATTATCTAGAAGCTTTATCCTTTCATTTTAACTATTATAACCCATTTTATCCTTTCCCATGGGGAAATGGTTTTACATGGTTTACTACTAAATATGGATTCCGAAAAATAGTCTTATAACCATTTTGAATATTAATATTCAAAATATAGAGTGAATTTTTGAATATTAAATTCTTATAAGTGGAAAAATTATTTACAATCAAATCACAACAAATAAATAATGTTTTTAAAAAACAGATATTTTATGTATACCAAAAAATCCTTATTTATTTAATGAAATTATTATTAAGTAATGGTAGTTCCAATGAATTTATTGTCTAATTATAAAATAAATGTTTGTTATTTAACACTAGAAACATGAAAAAACAAAATTAAACCATTGACTCACCGCATCAAATGTAAATAATCAATAATTGTTTTTTATTAAATAAAATATATCTTAGGTTCCAAAATTTCCAACACAAGTTTCCAATTTCAAAATAATTGTTTTAGATTCATTATTTTACTCTTTAAACATATCATCGTGATATAAATTTTTTTAATACATTTTTATATTATGCATATATCCTAATTTCTTCATAAATGTTTTAGTAATTTTAAAAACTCTATTCTTCATTATTTATAAGGAAATAAACATTTTCAAAAACAAACTAAAAAATTCCCACTAAGGTAATTTTGATATGATAAAATATTAAATAAAATAATTTTTATCAAATGAAATATCTATATTTAAAAATTTACCCCTTAAATGATAATGAATAATATAAAATAATAATTCTTTTATAATAAATTACCATGTAAAAATTTTAGTTTTCGTGAATTTTTATTATTATTTTTATGTCATTATAATTATAATAAATATTTCTTTGGAGATAATCAATAAAAATTAATAAGTAAGAATTTTCTACACATATTTCATAATGTGGTACCTCATATTCAATCCCTCTAATCCAATCACTACGTTATTAATATGATATTTAAATAAAGATATTTGTAATGTATATAGTGGTTAATTTAATCTTGGGGTTCCATGAATAAAAATATTCCAAACACATTAAAATTATTAAGGAAAAATTTTCTAAAATATTATGGTGTTTCATTCTACCACCTTGAATAAATTATTTCCTGGTAATTTTTTCTCATGTTTGATATATAATTATTAATGAAATTTTTAAAAAATATTCAAATTAGTAGGAGAAAAATATAAATATGTGGAATTATATACCATTTAATAAAAAAATAACAAATTACTATTATTAATGTACATAAATGTCTATGGTAATACTATGAAATATATCTTTTCCAAAATATTTCATAGATCATGTAAGAAAGGGATTGGGTTTTCTTGAGCCATTTTTTTTCATTTTTGAGTATTATGTGGTATGAGAGTAATTTCAAAAAAAATTATATGATGTTTTGAAATGTTTTTGAAATTTATTATGTGGTTTTAAAATTGAATTAAAAATTATTTATTTCATTAAAATCATTTAAAATATCATTTTAGAATTTAATTTATATGTTTTTAGTTGAATCTAATATCTAGAATGTGTTTTAGGGATTTTGGAAGTAATTAATAACCATTTTATTAATTATTAGATATATTGTTTTGTGAAAATATTGTTTTTATTAATTATTATTTAGAAAAATATAGGATCCAATATCTTTGTATTGGTAACTATTTTTTTAAAGGTATGTGTATTGTGAATCTAGATTCATTACTTCCTAAAAATCAGTATCCTATATTTTAAAATAAACACGTGAGTGTAAAATTTGGGTTGTATAAGTGTAATCGTGAGATCTTAAATCATACACAATGATATATTTGAATTTTTTGAGTTCTATATGGTACCTTATGAATTATAATTCTTGAAAAATTGTAACTTAATACCTGATTAAGGGTAACATGGATCTTTTATATTCTGTGTAAAGGAAACCTCATGAATTTGAGCCTTATGTATGGGTACCATCACACATATGGGTCACCTCTTAAGTTTTTGGAGTGTCAAATAAGATTATTAAATCCTAAACAAAGGTGGATAACCATGTTATGGTAATGTCAGGTTACCCTTAGAAAATTATTTTACAAATGTGAGGGTTACCATATGTGTAATGGTAAAACCGTATTACCCTTTCATAGTGTAAGCCTTCTATATAAGGGTATTGAATTTTATTAAGATTCTTGATTTTTATGACCAGTAAAAAATATAAACGCTTTTATAAATTTTAAAGCCAAAAGTCATGGAATTAAATCCTCTTTACTCATTTAATGTAATATAAACTGTTTTGGATGGATTTAAAGGATCCATGATCATGAATTGTATTAAAATTAAATTAAATGAGGAATGAATTTATATTTTTTAAAGTATCTAAGGAAGGATATCTATTAAATGGTTGTGTGGAAATTATTTTCGAACAAACTAAATATAGATTTAATATCTATGTAGAGATTATATCTATGTATTATAAAATACAAGAGCATCAATGTTGATGTTTAACTTTATTTACTGATTCTGAATGACCTAAAATCCTATTTTGGAGTATTTCAAATATATCTAAAGTTTATTGGATCTTTTCCCTCATTCCTCTAAACCTATGTATCAAGGATGAAGAAATATAAATTTCAACTCTATTTTGGGTGTATTAATTTGTAAGAGATAGAACTTGGTATGTTATCCATGACTACTCCTATTTCAAAAAGTGTAATTGAAAAATGAAAAATCATTATAATCACCTATTAAAAAGAATGAGATTAATAATAATTAGCTATGAATTTGAAAAAAAATCTAGCGATGAACGAATATAATGTAGGAAATATCAAAGAGGTATATAATTTACATATTGTATAATTCTATTTATGAAATATTATTAATTACATAATTTTGACATGGATTAATAATTTATGTACTATAATATTTTATTTTAAAAAAATATAATTAATGTGTTAAAATTATTTCACAAAATTTTAGAATTTTACTCCCTATAGAAAATGGTTAACATTTTATTGATTTATTTCCATAATTAATTTATAAATAATAATGTGTGGTGATGATAAATAAATTTGTAATCTTTTATAAACATTTATATTGTAATTAATAATTTTTTATAATAAAATCAATAATAGAGTATAGTGATTTACAACATATAGTAAAAAAGAATATTTGAAATATATATGAATATCATAAAGTAAAGAAAATAAATAATTTCTTATTTTTAGATTAATGATAATTACACAAGAAATGATCAATAAGAGGCAAAAAGATAATCACATTAATTATTCCAAGAAGGATATTGATAAAATAATAATAACAACAACATGTAGTGTTAAATAACATAAATAAGGATTATGAAAATTATGTTTATAATTGAAGAGATTAGACAATTCAAATGGATATATTTACATTTTTGGTTATTTATATTACTAAATATAGAATAATATTTCATGAATATAACCATAATGATGAGAGTGATGACTTTAAAATATTTTTATTAAGTTCTTGAACCTGAAATATTATCACATGTTGGAATATTTATATTCTTTTTTGAAATAACTAGGATGTGTTATTTCATGTGTTAAAGTATATATGTTACCTCTGAGATTTATAGATAGTGTTCTATATATTATTATGAATGGTAATCAGGGTCTATATGATTTGAAATTTGACAACAGCATAAACCTACAACAACATTGATGATATGAATATATGCATGTTGACATAAATATCATATTTTTTATAAATAATAAAGAATTATAAAGAAAAAGGCTATACAAAAACATTAATATGTATTTTGTAATTAGTATGACTAATTCTACTATGATTTAATCATTATAAATTATATAACTAAAGATAATGCGGATAATTTAATAATTTTATAAAGTATTAACTTAGGGATGAGTGAGCTTCACAATGTATTATAATGGATGTAAGTCCTTATTTGTTTTTTCTATAGTTTTCTTTTAAAATTATGGGTATAATAATAAAATTAAATATATATTAATTCCATATTGATTTAGAGGCTTGATATTCTTAAATGATAAACTTATATGACTAGAATAAATGGTTGGGACTCACAAGGCTTTGATGGGGTCCTAGGGATGCAATTATGATGAGGATGATGGGTGGGGATGCCTTAGTGTGTGATGGTGGAATGAGGTGTTGGTTATAATGATGATATGTAGAGGGATTCCCAAGGTTGTGGTAGTGTCCTGATGTGTCTTCCATGATAATGATGATATTGTATTGGGTTTCTAGATGTGATACTATGTGCAGTCTTATTAGGGATAACATTGATACTAATAGAGAAAATAAATCCAAGATTGCCTATTATTAATAAGTTGAATAAAAGGATGATTTATTAATATTTCATCCTCTTATTTAATGGGTGAAAGTTGATGGTTATTTGAATAATCACTATTTTAGTTACCAGATGTAGTTTTTTACATTTCACTATGAGTTGATATTTTATGTTCTATCTTTGGTTGACTTTGATATTATTCTAGAAGTTATGAAATTATAAAATAATTAATTAAAGAATGAGGTTAGTTGTTGATTCATACTTATAATGATATAATACTTAACAATAAAAATAGATAAGTATCAGTGAAATGAACTCTTGGATCAAAATATTAAAATAATAATATTGAAAATTAAACTGGTAAAAAATATTTAATGGATAATAATTTAGTTAATGTTTATCTTGATGATTTTATGAATCTGATTACTAGGTTGTTGTAGTGGAAGTATAGAGTCTTGTCCAATGTTAGGGGTAGATCAGTCCCAATATAGGTTGTTTAATATTATGTAGTTTTGATTTTTATATATATATCATGTGTGTCTTGTGAATTCATACTCTACCCCACCAATTTCAGTCAGGAGACATACACCCAATGGACTCTATGAGGTGGTTTCCCTAACATACAGGTTTCTGAGGGAATAATGAATGGATACCTCTTATATCCTTACTCTCTTAACCAATAAGATTATATTCTTGTATGTAAAATTTCAATCATTCCCCGTATATTTTTCTAGAGGTATGTAATGTCTTAATATAATATCATACACTTATATCTCTAGATATATTATCCTAATATTTATTATTGTAATGTCTTATATGGGATGTGATAGATTGAGGTATAATACATGACATATGGGGTGTGATGGATTCATGAAACTCTTTAGTCACTATATGCATATGTGGTTTGGATAATGGGATAATAAAATGCATCTTATATTATCCCAGGTGCCATTAGGATGAATTACATTATCCCATGAGTTTTTGATCTCTCTTTTAGAGACATATGGATTATAACATGGAATACTGGGGAATAGTGAAAAAATAGTCGATAAGTTGTAGCACATTGCCCATTTTGTTATTATATAATATGTACTATTTTACGGGATACATAGTGGGGTATAACCATGAGTCATGGAAGTTATCATACTTTTTTAGGTGAAATGTAGGTTTCATTTTTTTCACTGTAGGATTTAGTATACTTTATTCACAATTTTCTTGAGAGGTTGTTGATATTATCCTGTTGAGTATATATATATATATATTTTTCAACATAATTATATATAAACTATTTTTAGGTTTGTAGAGGCCTCTTGGTGATTGATTTAGAAATTACCATCACCTGGAGTTTTTCAGGGGTAGTTGGTGTTTTATGGCCAATGTGAAGGATATATTTTTTTGGATTATTTGTTCCTTTAGTAGTATTTAATTATACTAATATTATTTGTTGGGATTGATTCTTCTCTTTGGTATGAGGAAGAGTTTTTAATGGTTTTTATTGACTAATATCTTAATTTTTGAATCATAAAGGGCAATGAATCTCATTAGTATGTATGTTATAACTTTGGTGCTAGTTTCAAATCAGTCAAATAATGAAGGATTACTCTATGCAGAAAAATATAACTTCTATAATCACCATTCCTTGAGTGTTAGAATTGGGGGGGGGGGGGTGGGATTATTTATTGGTATTGGAGGGATAATGGCTGAGATATAGGATTGTGTATTGAGTTATGAAATGCTGATTATTAATGGGTTGGTAAGGAAACTATATCTATTAGACATAGAATGTTCTGTAAATAATGGGAACTATATAAGAAATGAGATCTAGGCACCAAAATGATACAAAAAGGGAGATTTTTGTTTATTAAATATTCTAGAAGATAATTTTTTTTGCTGGGTAGATCCTAGGAATGAAATTTTTATCCTTATTTTATGTTCATGTGTTTGAAATGGTGTATAATATGTGAATATTATTAAAAATAATGTAAATAATTATTTAAAATTTGTCGAATTCATGGGTTAGAATTCCATAATGTTGGATATTTTTGTGATTGGTTCTAGGTCTATGTACCCTTCAATTTCATATTGTATATCTTTAACTACATGTTTTATAAAATAGTAGAACATTGGTGCACGATAATGAAAATTATCAATGAGGAAAACTATGAGAGATCTTGAACCAGAGTATGTAGATGTATAAGGGATCTATTCCAGATCATGGGACAGAGTTTTCAGTAGAGGAGGTAGAAATAACCTTTAATTTTAATAAATATTTGAGAGATAAATAAGTGTTGTTTTATGTGAAAATGTTGTGTGGATTAGGTCTACAATTATAGTTTTTTTCCAATTATTTTTCAAGGAGTTTTTTAAATTTTTTGATGGTGTTTTGAGGATTTTTTCTTGGATATGTTTCCTTCTTTAACACCAATAGGGGTGATTTTTTCCAAGTTAAGTTTTCCCTTCATTATGGGATTTATGAGTTCTTCTCTTGATGTGTTTTTATTCATTTGAATTAATTATTTAAAAATTGTACCATTTTAGTATTATCCAATGGATGTGTATGAATAGTTTTATCATCACTCATAAATTACTAGCCTTCATAATGAGTGATGAGAAACCACATCATTTTACATAGTGAAACTCACCCAATAAACCCTTTATTCTTGATAACTTGAATCACATCAACCCTTAGTTTCCAACTAACACCTATTAGCCTTTAGTGACAATAATAATATATCATTTCTATTTTCAAGTGTTCATGTAAATATGTGGTATGGGGAAAGGTTTTCCCCTAACATAGTCATATAAACTATCACTCTATCTACTTAATTTTTTTGATCTAGGGGAGGGTATATTAATAACATGTTCATCCTTTACTCTATTATATGGATTGGTGTGGTGGAAATTCTATTTTGGGGAAGGGGTTATTATATGTATTCTATTATTTTGTTAAATATAATCTTCAATCCTTCTATGCAAGATAAGACTGGGTTTGGGGAAGGATAGTATTGTATGTGTTATTCAATTTATTTCAACCAAATAATTTTTTAATTACTCTCTCTATTATGAATTACATTATTGAATGTTTTGGGTTTTGCGTGAGGCTTTGTTTATGATATGGGCATGTATAGTGTTCTTATATCCTAATAAGGGATTTATATTAAAATATTTATATATATTATCTCCTTGGTCATATTAATAGTTGGGACACATCACTTATTTTTAAATGTGATAATACACCACATTGTTAGACTGTGATGTCATGAATGTGCATCCAAATGTAGATAATATCATGTTATGGTGGATAGGTTCATCAAATTTGAATGCCTTTTGATGTTATTTTGATATTTGTGTATGTTATACTGATAAATGTTATATGAATTTGATATAGAGATCTTGAATGTAATTGATATCACCTATGGTAAATGGGACACTTTATACTTTTTACTCTATTGTATGATTACACTACTAGTCAGTAATGTTTGTTATCAATCATGGGAATTTTTTAAAAGATGGGTAATGAGGATTTTTTTAACCTCATTACTTGTTTTTAGTGCAATTATTTTGTTATATTATTGGTAACCATGTTTTGAAATTTATGTGTATTAATTTTAATTTTCTACTGTGAATTATTTGGTTCTGTTAGTTGATTAAATAGAATTTGATGAAAGCATTAAACTTGCCTATGTATGTGAGTTATTATGAAAATCATGTTAACTATGAAAAGTTATTAGAGAAAAAAAATTCAATTTTATTATGTCATATTTGGAGTTATTATTTATTTTGTATAATAATATTCAGAGAGACCCTTTTAGAGAAATATATTCTATAGAAATATGTTTTCATATAAAATTGATTTCAATTACCCATGAAACATTCATTTATTATAAAATTAGTTTTACAATATGTTATAGTAATTTTTTTAAAATAGGTTTTTTATATATACCTTTTTATAATGAATTTTGAAAATATTTTGATTGGTTTTTATATTTAATTTATTTGTTTAATGTGAGTGTCTTAGTGAATAGTTTTATCAATTTTTTTTTGAAATTTAATGAGTATTAATGTGGAATTTTTATATTCTAGTACAAAATGATAAATATAATTAATTAATGTATTGATTTACAATTGATTACATGGATAATTAATATGCTGGAGTAAATTTCATAGTATTTTTTACCCTAAAATTTAATTTTATGTTCTATTTAAATCAATGTGGGGTGTTTGTTTTTAAAGGTTCTCCATCTATAGTGTTTTTAAAATGTTATAATTGTTTGGTTGATATTGGGTATCTATATGGGTTTTGATATGATTATATAAACTTTATTGGGAATTATAGTCATAGATACATGATCAATATTTCAAGTTGTTTAAAGAGTATTTTTGTTGCGATGATGTGTTTAATATCATGTTGATATATAATATTGTTTATATTTTTTATAAAATGTATTATTAATGTCCTTGCTCTTATTTGAGAGTTATCTCCCATAAGATATGTTTTAAATTTTTTTGTAGCTATAAACATTTTTCCTCTAGAAGTTTTTCTGTTCCAAATATTATATGAACCTTGAGAGGTATCTCAGGGGTAGTCGATTTAATCACCATCCCTTCCCTATCCTTCATGATTTAATTTTTAGTCTCAAGGATAAGAATTGTTTGAGAGGTATTATAATTAAGGGTCAACATAATCTCATGAAATTCATTTTTCATATCAGGGTGTTAGGTGGTTCAAGAGTAATTTCATAATATCTAGATATTGTATTAGAATGATATTCTTTTTTTTAAGATGCTTAAAAATATTTTTACAAATTATAAAATTAATTCTCTTTTTTAGAATATTTTTTTTGAAATTAATTTGTATTTTTAAAGTGATTATAATATTTTAGAACTGTGTGGGTTTTCAAGTAATTATAAACTATTTTATTAATTATTAATATTTTTTATTTATAAAAAAATAGTTTTTATTAAAACTATTTTTACCCATACATTGGATCCTATCACTGCATAATTGTAACACCTTTTCATGTAGGTTTGTGTAAGGATAATATGGTTTAATTATTATCTATATAAGGGAAGCATATATATTAAAAACGATTTTTTGGGTATGGACTATGTTGCAATAGGGTAAACATGAGATTATGAAGCTCATGTAATGGTAGCTTTGAAATTATGGATTTCCATAATGGTATCCAAGGAGTTATATATCATGTGTAAGGCTAAACTGGAAATTAGTTATGTGTTACCTAGATCTTCTATATTCTACAAAAAGATAACCACATGATTTTGAACCACATGTAAGGGTACCATATTGTGTTAGGCTCACCACTTAATACATGTAAGGGCCAGCTAAGATTTTAAAATCCCCGGTAATTGTGGCCAATTGGATAAGGGTAAATCTATGTTACTCTTATATAGTGAAAATTCAAACATAATGGTAAACAGATGTTTAAGGGTTAAGAAATTCAACCCATATGTATAAAATTCCATCTATATAAGTGTAATTACATTTACCATGATTTTTCATTTTCATCCCTATAGTGAAAGTTAAATTCATTTCCAGGAATTTTAATGCAGGAAATTATGATATTAAAAGATTCTTACTTGTTTATAATTATATTAATTTTTTGAAGGATTTAATGTATTAACGATTAAGTGCTTAATTAAAAATAAATTAAATAAGGAATAAATTGAAATTTAACGAATTATTTGAGGAGGGATATATATGAATGTGTTAGGATGAAATTTGATTGAAAATTATTTAATATGGATTTAATATTTCCATGATTCTATATCTTTTTTTTTAAAATAACATATATTCCATTTTAATGATTTTCATCTTCTCAAGTACTATTTAACTCAATGAATTCACTAGAGCCCTTCAAAGCTATCTATAGATGGTCAGAGATTCTCCCTCATACACCATGAATGTATTTCAAGGTGGAATAATTATCCCCCCACTTCTATATTTGGTATCATAATTTACATGTTAGAATACATGGTGGGGGATCAATTACTTATAATATTTCCAACTGTAAAAATTTGAAATTAACATTATTTCTAATCCTCTTTTTAGATTCATGTGATTAAAAATTAAAAGAAAGAATTCTAAAAAATAATTGCATGAGGAATGTCTATGTGATAATATAGAAATTAAAATAGGGGAATAATAATTAGATGTTTCTAAATTTTTAATGAAATATTAATAATTATAAAATTTATATATACATGAATGAATTATGCAGTAGAAAATTTTATTATAATAATTTTGGAATTGAATGAATGTGTTAATGTTATTTCACGAAATAAAAAATATGTTTTCTTCTTTTATAAAATGGTAAACGTTTTATTGTTTAATTTAACGATTTCATTTAGAAAAATTATATCCTATCGAGGACACATAAATCTTCCTTAGAATATAGATATTTAATATTTAAATGAATATTGTCAATAACGAGGTCGACGATAGTGTATAATGACTTATCACTGGTAGTGGAAAATAATAATTCGTAATCTATAATATTATTGGAATAAAATAGAAATAAATAATAGTATGTTTTTATAGTGATGATAATTATTTTTGAAAATTATACAGGAGTGAAAATTGGAATATCCCATGAAATTTTTATGTTTTATTTTGATAAAATCGAAATTATAACAAGTTGTAGTGTTACACTACATTAATAATATTATTCAATGTTATGTTTATAAATATAGATATTAGATAATTAAAATGGATGTATTATCATGTGTTAGTCTTGTTTTACATTACTAATGAATATTAGTTCATGTGTAGATACATAATCACCCTATATATTATTTTCACATATTTGAAATAAAATCATGAATTAGAAATATTATCCCATGTAGGATTATTTATACCAATGCTTGAAATATTTGGATTTTTCATTCACATATAAATAAATATAGTTTTTTCCTATGAGATTTAGTATATAGTGATATTTTAATTATTATTTTTAAGATTTTTTGATTTGGTTTTAAAGTTGATAAAACCATAAAACAAGTATTAGATTGATTTTATTGAAAGAAGAACATTGAAATAATTATCACCAAGTTTTTTAATAAATGAATGTAAAAATTATGGCGGAAGTCTATTTGAAATAAATAATATTAGTCTTTGATAATTGGTTTGGCTAATATTACTTGGATTTTGTCATTATAAATGTTATAATTAAAGATGATGATGAAAATTTATTGATTTCATAAATAATTTCATTGGGGATGAGTGATACTGATGTTGTTTGTAAAAAGATAGAATGAATTGTTCTTTTCAGATATAGTTTCATTTAAAATTTTGGGTGGAATAATACGTTTAATTATGTATTTATGTTCTATTGATTTAGATTGTCTATAAGTTTGAATGATAACCTCTTACATTTAGAATAAAGGAAAGGGAAAAAAAGGTTGTGATGGTGGCATGGGGTACCAGTTATGAAAATGATTATGGTTGGGGAAGCTTGGTTGTAATATGGTGTCATGGGGTGAGAGTTATGATGATGATATAGGAAGGGATACCTAGGATTGAAATAGTAAAGTTAGTTTTTTTATAATGATGGTGTTGTCTAGGGATTTCCATGGTGATATTATGTGCAGTGGAGTTGTGAATGGAACTTAGTTTGACATAATGGGTTGATGATGTGAATTAATACTATTGTTATACTGAATGTCATGATACTTTATTTATAATGAGACTTCTTGTTTAGTGGAAATTACTTTTAGTTAATTTTATTATCAATTTATAATTTTGAGAGGTATTTTTTTACCATACACTATAAGAGAAAAGTTAATATAGTATATTGGGATGATCCCTAGAGTACTCAGATTTTATGAATTGAAAAATGAATTAAGAAAAGAATGATGTTGGTTTGTAATTATTACTTACGATAATGAAAAAGATAAGTGTACATGAAAAAAATTTATAGTAACATTAACACATTGCTCAGAAGAGTCAAATGTATCTATTTTCACTGATAATGTAAATAATTTAGTATTCTAAATTTAATTCTTTAATATTTAGATTTATTCTTACATTTTTTAATACATAGGACTTAGTTTTGTAAGCTAGTATTCTTATGCAATATTATCAACTAATGAGTTTTAGGATAGGTTGTTTCCCATATTGTAGTAACGAACATAAAATATATCATGTTTTTTTTTGATTTCATATGCTACCCCACCCATATTTATAGGGAGACTGACCCCAAATGGACTACAAGAGGGTGTTTTCCCTAATATCTAAGTTGATAAGGAATAGATGGTTGTCTAACACCTCTGGCCCCACTCTCTTAACCTGGTAGAATATGTGCTATTATGCATAGTGGTTATTTTCTCCATATGATTGTGTATATGGATTTAATCAATTAGTTTTATTTAATACACATATATTACTAGATATAGTATCCTAATTGTTTTTATAGGAATGTTTTGTTTGAGATTTAGTGGATTGACATATAGTACTTGATGTATGGGATTTGGTAGATCCTAGAAACTACTCAGTTACTATATGGATATCTACCTTGGATGATGGGATGCTGTTATGAATGATGTGTATGATATATTATCCCAAGTGTATTCAGGCTGGATTACATTACCCCATGTGTCTTTAGGATTCCTTCTAGAGAAACAAGAAAAATGATATATGATGGTGGGGAAGGGTGTAAAACCAGTAATAAAATAGTAGTGGGTTTCAATTTTTCATTATTTTAATATATGTCATATTTCATGCAATACTTAGTTTGAGATAGCCATAATAAGGCTATGAACATATCATACATGTTTTTTCAATGAGTTTGTTTAATATTTTTTTATTGGGACTTGATATTATTATTTTACATTTTCATGAGATGTTGTATTGAGGACCCAACTGATTATATATGTTATGATCACCTTACATATATATAAACAATTATTTTGGCCATAATGATATGCTTAGTGATAGACATAGACATTACTACAAAAAAGAGTGGTTTGGAATCTGTTGCAGCTTCATAGACACTGATAAGTATCTGATTTAGTTTTCTTCAGTCATTTCAGATGTGTGAAATTATTTCCAAGTCATGTATTTATTTTTCATCATCCTTTTTTATGATCACAGGTTTTTCATTGGTTGTTCTCATCTTATCTCTATATTTTCCAATATGGGTAATACTTGTCTTATGTATGTATATTATACTCTTGGTGATAATAACCAACTAGTTTCCAATTAAAGGTTTCATTGTGGTCTTATTATCTATCTACTCTCATTTCTATCCTCGGAGGGGTACCATTTTGGATAAGGAGTTTTGTTAATGTTTGTATTATACGACACGTAATTGTGAATAAGTTTCAAAAAACATACCTTGATAAGTAAGCTATATTTTCCCTATTGGAGATGACATATTTATATGCAACATTATTGTGATTTATGAATTATTTTTTCAATGATCTAGATGATGTGATGGAATATTATAACATGATTTCTTCCCTCAATTTCATCCTTTGTGATAGGTGTCGTTTTACAACCCAAATTTATTTCATATAAAAAATAACCCAGAATAATTTTTTTGGTTTGAATTAGTAAACATATCTTTTTGTGTATTATGAGATCCAAAAATTGATGATAAGTTATTACTAATTTATGCATATATTTTCCAAAACCAAAATGAATAGAAAAAGATAAGATAATTTAAAAACCATCTCTTGGAGAAATGATACATTCATATCTAAAACCCCATCAATAAAACATAACGTTCAACATAAATACTTTCATTTATATTTTTCGTAAAAATTCAAAAAAAAATATCATTAATCATCTTTAAAATAAAATCATGTATGGTGTCAAAATGTGTATTTATACCTTTTAACATACGAATCGTCTTGAAAATGTTAAGTTATAAATTTAATATTGTTTAATTATAAACATAGACAAATCAATAAATGAATTTATTCAATATACCGGTAACCATGTTTTTCCTTATCATTCTAAAATAATTCATTCCCTTTATATATTATTCATATTTTCATAGTCTTCAGTTGAAAAAACATATGCATTTATGAAATATTTATTAAATCTATCATGAAGATCTCCTTCAAGAGTATTCCTATTTATGCATAAATTCACATAATTTACATAATACTTATACTTAAATAATTAAAGTGGGGGTGGTAAATTTTTATGATCATTCTTCTCACTAATATCACATATGGTTTCATTTTCATAATGAACATGTAACACATAAAATTTATAAAAAATCGTATATTTAATCGCGTGTATGATATGTGACACCAAGTGCGTAACGGAATATAATATCAGAAAAAATTATAATAATGTTACTTTTTTAAATGGATTAAATATATTCCTTATATTTAAATTCATGCAACACTAAGTTAGAATGTGTTACATGTAAGAGTGTCATTCTTCAATAGTTTAGATTACATGTAAGATCCATTATTACCGTACCCAATATATTATTATAATATTGAATTTAAAATAATATAAACAATCATTATGAATAGTATTAAATTTATTTTGAGAATATAATATAAAAAAATATTTAATTGGTTACAAATTAATTAGAAATGTATGCACAAGCCAATTGAATGTAAATGGGATATTTTATAGGAAACTATTATTATTCTCACAAAGCTATTTTAAAATTATTAATAAAATTAATAAAAATTAGTGAGTAATTTTTATGTATTATATTTATTTTATATTCAATATAATTTTTCCTATTCATAAAATAGATTTTATTTTCATAATGTAAGGATGAAATAAATATTTCGAATAAAAAATAATATTTTTATTAAGGAATATTTAAAGCCTTTT
Organism: Viscum album; assembly: GCA_963277665.1. Classification (NCBI taxonomy): domain Eukaryota; kingdom Viridiplantae; phylum Streptophyta; class Magnoliopsida; order Santalales; family Viscaceae; genus Viscum; species Viscum album. Next base: position 509,227,527 of record OY728146.1, read on the forward strand.
AGTGGAGAACAAATTTTAAATATATTTTTTTGTACTTTTATAAATATTATATTTCAAAATAATGTTAATATTTTAAATTTAAACCCCAAAATATGTTTACTATTTATTGATTATATTTTTCAGCCAAGTATATTTTTTAATGAATAGTGAAAAATACTAAAATTCAATTCAAAACTATTTTTATATAGTTTTTTTAAAAGGTTAAATTATATTTTAAATAAGTTTTGAAGTTTAATTACATAATATTTTTTCCAATTAATCCAATTTATGCAATTGGAGTCAATTTAAATTTGAAATTAACTATGCAAGCATAGAATAATTTTTGATGTTATTACTTTAGAAGCATGTATTGTCATTCTATTTTTGGGATTAAATTCATATCCATTTATGTCACTTTTGTGATTAAAACTTGGATTAATGGATTAAATATTTTTAATCTGAATAATTTATAATTTTTAATAAGGTCAACTTAGTTTTTGACTGGAATTATTAGTGAATGTAAATAAAATTAATCACAATTATTAAGGTAAAATTATGCTTAAAAAGGGACTATAAGTTAATAATAAGTGGCCAAATGAACTAAAAACATGTCCAAAATTAATTTAATGGAAAAAATTAGATCCTATACCAACTTTTAACTAAATGTCACAATTATGGGAGAGAATTTCATGTGAAAAACCTATATGGAATTCCTTTGTCAAAATATTATAAGAGTGACATTCCTCCTCCATTATAAAAGGCATCCTATCATCCCACTTTCTCACACCTCACAAGAAACTTTTTCTTGAAAAAGATCTTCCCAAATAGCTAATTAAATCACCTCCCCTCATCCTAGAAGAATATTCTTGGATGAAAATCAATAAATTGAATCCTTTTATTACAAACGTGAAGGAGTTACCCGATTAAGAGGTAACATCATTCCTTAAGTTCTTTATTTTTATTTCCGTTCTCCAACCCTAAAAAATTATTATTCTATTCTAATATAAGAAGGATATTATGCTAAATATAATATGTCGTTTTTATGATCTGTGTTTCACCTAAACTAAAAAAAAACATCCATCTAATGGGAAACAGACATACTATTTATGTGCACCTCTAACCACCACCTTACGAAATGATGAATGTTTGTTCTCTCTTTACCACCTCTCATAGTGGTAATTATGATGGAAAATATTTTTATACATGGTATATATGATATTTAGAATGTATTAAATCTTATATTATTATTTTTCATGCATATAACTTTATACTTATCATTTTTTGTAAAAATGATAACATCGATTGTGGATGTGTGGACTACTATGCCCTCAAAGTGATGTGGTTCATTCGAACGATCCATGAAATGTATAAAAGTTGATTTTAATTAAAATATTTTAACATATAAAAATATATATCATATTATTTAAATTATTTACATTTGGGAAATATATTATATATCGTTTACATTATTACCCATTCACACTCTTAAAAATGGAAAACATCATTCGTTGACGTGTGGACTATTGCCTCCTCGATTTGAAGTGATTAATTTTTTACGTCCCAAGAATTATATATATATGTATATATATGAGTAAATAATTTTTTAGCTATAATTTTCTTTTTGGGAAGATATTATTCTACTTACCAACTTTCATTATGATTGTTGATTAATGACAACAATACTCATAAATATGTTCGGCCTATAGTTTCCATGATTGCAACATTGATTAATATTTCATAACCATATATAATTATTTGTTTTATAAGTATAATTGATATATAAATATTATTATTATTTCATTATTATGATTTGGGAGATTTTAATGTAATTACCCATTTGACCATATTTTACCTTCCAAAAGTTTTTTAACACACAAATCGAATTTGGTCAAAACACTTGATGTAAACATAATTGATTAAGTAGTTGTTTAATAAAACTAAATAAGTGAAATAAAATTATTGATAACCATGAAAAAGGATCTCAATAATTTAAATAATTAAAATAAGTTGGTTATTCAGGAATATATATATACATGAGACAAGTGAGATGCAAGGTAAGGTATTTCGTCCCAATTTACATTCTAATGAGAATTATTTGTTGTTATGAACCTAGTTTCTTTTATATAATGTATATACTAATATTTTAAATTTCATATCATGAATCTAATTCTTATCATGATATTATATGATTAATTTAATTATATTACTTATTGGATATTATGATTCAAATGTTTCAATGTGGTATGAGACACTTTTGAATGTTTATAGATTACTATTGCTAAAAAAATTAAATTATTATCTTTAAAATCTCACTTCCTTTTATGATTGTTAAATTTATATTTAAACAATCAAAATTTTAAAATAATTATATATATATGGTGTATATAATAATAGTTTGTTCATATAATATCATTATTCAACCATTCTTCATGATATTTTTCATTCAAATTTGAATTATTTCATCGAAGGGTATTTGGGTTAAAAGTTACTAAGTGGAAGAAAATTTCAAAACTAAATTTATTTTCATTAGGTTATATTACTTTCTCATTGTAATTAATATTTTATAATTATGTTAATAATTACTTTTACTATCTATTGATTTATTTCCTCTTCAATATGTGGATTTATAGTTGATATACACAATCTACTCATTGACCAATTCTCATTCAAACGTTATAATATTCCAAGGATTTACATTACAATATCAATTTTTTTTGGGATTGTGTACAAATAAATTTCCTTCATAGGAAATTATTTTATATTTTCCAATAAAATCATTATTTTTCTTTTACTATGTTAATTCAAGACCATTATTTAGTAATAGTATCATCATCCCATTCTTAGGTTCTCAAAATTTTATTGAAAATTCTTTTACGAAATAATGATTTTTTGTATCTTTAGTAAGAGGACCTATTATCTTCTAAAACCACCATTTTATAAAAAGGTTTTTAAAAATAGTTTTAACATGATTAAGAAAATAATATTTTTCCCTTTCAATCTTTTATGTATTTTTTCAATGGAATATTCTTGTCACTTTCCCAACAATGCATTTTTTAAACGTTTTCTTGTGAAAAGGAATGCCCTTTTTACCTCATAAGACACTTATGGATTTAAACATTGTAATTTATTTGAAGATTCAATTCAATGCTTAAAATTTTACTTTTTAATTTTTTTGTTCCAAATTTATTTTAAAATTATATTTTCAAGGAAATGGTTTTCGAAAATGTTTTTCAAAATAAAAGGATATTTTCCTTTATATTTTTTAAAAGATATTTTTATTTATATTATTAAATAGAAAAAACATTTATTTTACTCATGTTGGGATATATTTTATGGAGACAATCATTAATTTTCCTTTGGATGGTTTATGATTTTTTTGGCTATGGATTGAATTCACATTCACTTCCTTGATTTATTTGTTAGTACCCTAGAAATATTCAATATTGTATGATCATTAAAAATTAACTTTATACTAAATTATCCATTTTATTTTTCATGGATATCACGATTTCCCCAAGTATATATCATTTTACACATGGTGTCCAATTTTATAGTTATTTTATTATTGGGGAAATATTGATAATTAATTTTTTATCAATAAATATATTTGACAAGTCATATTATTTATTTGGGTTATTAGATATGAGGAGTGATTTATAATGGCAGTGGTGGGTGGATCCGAGAAATTATATAGATACTTGATGCATCAATATGTTGTCATGAGAAAAATAAGTTGCAAAAAATTAAATGAGGTTCTATTGATAGATTTAAACAATCTAGATGACGAATCATGAAAGTTTAGTTTTCAATGTTCATTGAACATGATGTCAAATAATTAAATATTTTCTTCATATAAATTTCAGTTATCATTATTATAATTTTTTATTTTTTTACATGATAAATTATATAGATGAATTTCATTAACAGTTTATTGGTTAAATGGAATGTGTCGTAAGTTTATTACCTTTCCATATTGATCTTTCATTATCTATTTATTTAAATGTATTGTGTCTCCATTGATTACAGTTCCATATTGTTTATGTAAATCCTTATAGGCTTTTTATTACATGGTATGTTTTCCCATATATTTATAATTCCATAATTACTATCCTCATTGATTCATTTTTACATCCACTATATTTTTCCATTTCGATGAATTTGGGCTCACCCTTATTATAATTTTTTTCCTCATGATTCAATTAAGTGTACTAAGAATGTTATACAAGGATATTCTAGATGAAATAATGATATCCTCAAAATTATTTAGAAAAAAAATCATGTTGTAATTAGTGTACTACCGGTCATTAAAGGCTAATGTATATACATCGGTCTTAAAAATACTAAAAAACAATCAGTCTATAAAGATTTTATTCCTTATAATCATACAAATACAATTGATAGCAGACCCAGACTCTGAGATTTTTGGGGTTGGGACACTGGAGAACATCTCTTCTACACTTGAATAATTTTCTAGTCTCATAAATAGACATTTCAATATGTTTAGTACAATATTTTTTGCATAATGAAATATAAATTGTTCATCCTATATTTGGTTTATTAACTGAATCTCATTGAAAATCCATTTTTTTCATTTGTGTCTAAAACCATAAGAACAATTAGAGTCTCAAATATCTATTTCAAACTTTAGATCATATCAAATGACTTATGCATAACTGTTAATGCCTATAATAGTAAATTCCTTCCCTAGACTTGGTTCTAAACCACTAATCAAAGGATTAATTTTTAAATAATTTTAGATTATGAAACCAAAAGTTTACCATTAATGTTTGTTAATATTTTTATATTTACAAAAGGATTCATAATATATCATTATATTCATGGAATTTACATTCAATTTTTGTGTGAAGAGTTTTAGAATAATACTTATTTAAAGTTACCTTGATAAAATATACTCATGACATGGACTCAATTTCATCCTCTCTTCTGATATTCTTAAAAATATTCACCATTGATTAGATTCTCCTTGAAAATAATACATTGAAAAAAAAATTCATTGATTAAGCTCCAGATAGTGGAATATAAATTTTTAATAGAAATGATTAGTTGACATGGAATTTTTATATTAAAGGACCTGCATAAGAAAGTTGGAAGTTTTAAAATAAAAGTCTCAATGGTGTGTTGTTCCATCATAAGAAATTTTGAATCTCTATATGATTCATTTTACTATTCATATATTTAGAGCGTGGGGTGAGATTATCCATATGATTTTCTATTCTATCTCCAATTCCTTTTGGTTTCTCATGAGTATGAGCATTACATTTATTGTCACATTATTTATTAGAAAAATTAATCATGGTTCTTTCTATTGACTAAAAGTGAAAATATTTGTATGAGTATCAATAATAGATAATCTGACAGAGATATAATATTATATAAAAGATAATTACAAAGATTTCTAAATTATGAAACTTTTTTATCAAACCATGACACTTTTGATTCTTCCTATATCACATAGGTTTATCATAATTTATCCTAGGTTATATCATATCAATAATTAGAATGGTTCCAAAGAGAATATAGTTTTTTAAATTCATACCCCCTGGAGAGTTGATTCGTATATACAGTCAGGCCTCTTCATTGTGCATTAGGGAATGATCAAGTTAATACCCAGGAAATCTTTTCCAACATATAATCCCTAGATCCATATATTCTAAAACTTCAGTACACTTAATTTTATCAACATTGGGACTTCATTTCTTGTAAATAATATAGTCTCTACCATAGAAAAAAATATTATTTTTTATTATAATTAAACAGATCCATATAGGTTTCGCTAATGTTTTCTATTCCTAGAAAGAAAAAATAATTAAATATATCATAGATGTCAACTATAATACCACAGATCAAAATAGGTAGAAATATTTCTAATCAAATACTCTTTATATGTTAGTTATGATACCAACTATGGTGACCCAATAATCACATACATAAATATTAATTCATTTTATATGATTATTTAGTATTTTTCACAATAATAAACATATATAAATCATAAAATATTTTCTTAATTACAGAATAGATACATAATCAACATATTTCATGAATGTTCTTCAACAACTACAAAAATTTTGTTATTATATAGTACCCTACTGAGACATATAAGACTTAAAACCATTCTTCACAATATTAGTAAATTTAGTCATAAGAAATGGTTAGATCAAATTCTCTATAAGGGTAAATATGAAAGATATCAGTAAATGATCATAATAAATCTCAAGATAAGTCTAATATTATATAGAAATGATAATAACATTTGAATATCTTACCCATACATTTAGAGAACATTAATTATGAGTCATGGAATACGAGTATAGAATCATCCTTAATTAATCATAATATATGAGAGCATATACTTAGCATAGGTCATTTATTTGTGGAATAAAAATTGTGTTTAAATAAAATCATATAACTAATATATCATGTATACCTACTAATATATTCATCACAAAATCTTCCTAGGATAACAACTCACATAGAGAATAACATGTCAAGACTACCATATAATACATTAATAGGCTTTGGGTGACCATATGTCAATATTATTAGTATTTATAAGGCCATATCCTTCAATATCACATAATCTAGAGTAATGTAAATTATTAAAATTGAGGATCTTTTCTGGTTTATAGATTAAGATAATTAGGACATAACTATTACATTACATTTAAAAATATTACACTGTAGGCACTTCTACTCAATCCAATTTGTTTCACAATAATTAAACAACTTAAATAAAAAAATAATTCTTCTATTGATAAAAATATTCTTGAATTATTCCATTCATTTAGCCTTCCTTATACCTTGTGAAAAAGATTTCAAACATATGCCATGAGCATAAAAATCCCAATATGGGTTATATAAAAAGGAATGAAAACATTAGTCCATCAATACAAAAAAAACCTATGATCTTTAACATTAATCATGAATTCATAAGTTTTATTAATAACACATATAAATCATAAATCATAAAAGTAACTTGTGGCATCCATATCATACTTACATTGAAGATTTCACAGCTACGTAGGGAGTTACGTTTGGAATACCAATCATGGTATATTCCTGAAATCTATTTGGAGAAACATTAACGATTACCTATGTGACATTACCCAATGCATTGTAGAGCTATATCTAGATCATCCGCCCTATGTTTATCATGGAACCACTAGTATATGTAATCAATTACCAAGAACTATAACATAATCATAACACATTAACACACATAGAGGAAAAATAACATTTCCACATTACAATCACTAGATATAAGTTCCATATATCGATATAATCTATCCATTATTAAAACCATTTTCAATAGAAAAATATGTAAAATGGATATATGGTATTTATTATCCTTTAATAAACATTATGGATTGTTAAAGAATCCAAATATCAAATAATACTCGTGGGAGCGGAAAGGCCATTGTCACTGCGTAAATTTAAAAGAACCAACCCCTTTGTCCTTTAGTAAAATTCTATATAAAAAAAATATTCCCTATGAATGAAATTAAAAGTCAATGTGGTTTATACACTTTATAAAAAAGTCATGTATAAATCAAAATATTCCTCAATGAATGGTGATAGTGACAAAGTCCCTTACAAAGGTCATTTTTAAATAAAATAGATCGATTATGTGTATCCAATATAAGTACACATAAATACAGTATAAATTAAATATAATATATAAAAAATTCATTTCTTAGATAATCATAGCCTGAAATAAATAATAGGTATAAAATCAACGCAAAGAATCAAAAATTGGTTAAGAAGATCCCTTAACTCATGTTCGACTTGACTCGTTCGTTCTTTAATCTCATAAATAATAAACTAAAGCTAATTTATAATTGAATTAGAAAATTTTTCAAGTTTATTATTCATTTTATATCCCTTATTACCACTTTATAATCATTAAATTATCATTTAAGTCGATAATAGTTGTTTTCTCTGTATTTGGAACTTGAGTAAAAAATGATCTTCTAATAATTACAATTTGTCCATGTGGTCAAAAGTCCATTATCTCCAGAAATATAATCATTATTTTGATATAATATATACCATATATATCAGGTATATTTATATTTATTTATTTATAATAGTACATAACATTTTGATATAAGGAATGAAATGCACCGTTCATAGAGATGGTAAGTTGTACGTACGCATAAATGTTACTTTCTTTTCTATTTCATATTTAATGGAATGAAATCTTAATTATACATAGGAATATTGTAATTCCAGTATAATATCATATATAATTTAATTAATTCCATCCTTTATACTCTCCATGTTTGTCATGAAAGATTCATATAACTTTGAGGGGGCGGTAGTCCGCACTTCCTCAAATGAAATCATCGTATTTACCCATTATGGATACCATAATGGTATGATATAAATGAAAAAAATACCGAAACATAGAGACAATATAAATATAATATATATAACATATAAATATAGTTCCATCATAATGTCCACCCTGAGAGGCGGTAAGAGATAATTAAACAATCATTATTTCGTGAGGAAGTAGTTCGCTGTCCACAAAACAGTATGTTCGTGTCCATTAGATGGAGGTGTATGGATGTGTAGTCAGAATACTCATCATAAAAACATCATAGTATATTGAATATATTTTTTTTATAATTCAATTAAATAAATATATTTTTATGGGTTGGAGGATAAAATAAATGAAAAGAACTTGAGAGAAGACATTACCTTTAAATCGGGTAACTCCCTTTGGTTTCAAGAAAAATGCTTTCCTGAATTGCCTTAGGCATAGGGGAAGGATTATAGGAGGAATATAGGTATGTTTTGAGCTTCTTGAAGAATAATTTGGATGATCCAAGTGGCTTTATAGGTGTGAATAATAGGTAAGAAGTGATGTCCTTTTATAATAGGGAGGAGGGGCTCTTTTGGAATGTTTGAAAGTATTAATTTATTATAAAATGATTTTTAGTTTAAAAAGTTCCAAATCTCATTAAATTATAATATAATATTAATAAATGTCTAATTAAAATCATCCAATAATAATTGTACAGGTTTGGTATTTTTTTAATCATTATATTTTTTATTTAACCCTTTGCTAACTTATTTAACCTTTAACATGTCTTCTTGTATATTCATAAAATATGGTTAATATATTTACTATAAATTTCTACGAGACCCAAAATATATAATTAATGACATTGGTAATATTATATATATCAATTTTCTGAATATTACTTTTTAGGACTATTATATAATATAATTAAATATTTATTGATTTAAAAACTCATTTATGTCAATATTTATACTATTCATAACATGAATTATTAAAACTATTTAACAACTTGATCAATTAGAAAAAAATAATTAATTAAAATATAAAAAATTATTATCATCCATTAAATTCATATATGGAAAAAAGGTTCAAAATAAATTTATTATAATATCTATAATCTAATTTATTTAAAATATTCATTAATGTGGTAATCATTACATCATAATTGTGTCATAAAAAATTAATTTATCTGATGTATAAAAATTATAAATAAAATACTAGGATTTAGGAAATCGTTTTATATTTCTAATGAGTATTTATATATGAATGGATAACATACATAACAGAATATAATTTGTTTTTCTAAAATATATATGTTTCTCTTACATTTTCTATAACTTTAAATTAATTTTTATAAAGTGTCAATTTCAATTACAAGTGGCTGTATGGGGTCCCAAAATCAACCCAAGGATGCCCATTGTCAGAAATGTATCCTAAAATATGGTTATGTCATGTGTTAGTGTAATATAATATTATTATAATATTATTTTTTACCCTTATTTACCATATTTAGCTATTAACCATGGTAAATAAAATATTTAATAAAGTTAATATTCATAATTTCTAAAGAAAAGTTACCTATTTAGAAAATATGGACCCTTGAATTCCAAATATGGAATCCATTTTTCTAAATTCAAAACAAAAACGTTTCAAAAATTAATTTACAATTAATTATGGTTGTCAATACCAAAAAGTGTGTTTTTATGAAATAATAATTATCAAAAGATTGATATTTGTTTTTGTACAGTTTAAAGTGAAATTACTTCCAATGAACCAAATGGGATTAAAGGGTAAAAATATAATCCAATTCCACTTTGAAACCAATTAAAAGGACAATATAATCATATTAATATATTATATTAAAAGGTACATTTGAATTAAAATGCAGTATATTTCACAGTTCATCAAAAATGAACTTTATTGGAAAAATACCAAATATTTTACCAAAAGTAAATTTTGATAACCCACTTCAAAATATGAAGTTTTTTCTTTCAAACTGAACATATAAAAGTGCCAAATATATATTTGAAAATAGTTCACCATGAAAAGGTAGTAAATCGACCATTTAAAGAATATTAAGTATTTTATACTTAAAATTGGATCCATTCTTATCGTAATCCTCTAAAATATATTTGATAAATATAAATACATTTAAAAAACTTTTATAATCGTATTTTAGTTTTTTTATTTATTCCCTCCAATAAAATTACAAGGCATTAACTACTATTTAAAATAAATTTATATTATTATTTTTCAGTATGACTCAGCCTTGTGTGCAACATGAGATTTCAGAGAAACCCATAATATCTTGTAGGGTATGCCATCGAACATATCAAACTCATTAATGTAAAATTGATATCTAATTAAAAAATATTAAAAAATATGAAAATGTAATATTTTTTATTTACCTGGGATGTTACATCATTCTCCCCTTTTGGGAATTGTGTCCTCTCAATTTTAGAACTGGGTTATGAAACATCATTAAAAGTCCCACATTGGAAAAGAACTCAATTAAACTATCACTTTAAATGAAATAGAGTGAAGTACAAAGGTCACCCAAGATAACCAAAAATAGGATTCCATGTATGAAAACATGGATTTGGAGGAGAAACTAAGTGTCAAGTTCTAATAGACATTGATATAAAACATGAATTGGATAAATTTAGCAATTATAAGACCACACACTTATGATAGGTTAAACAGTCTCTGATTCCCCTATAGGAAAAGTAAATAGACAATGTTTTTTTATTTTAAGTTCCCTTCTGTAAAGTTGGAGAATTTATTTATATGATTGACTAAGAACATAGGTAAATATACTTACTTTTCAAGTTGAGTTTAATCCTTTAATAAGTTTCTAACAAAAATTCATATTTTATCTAAAAGAATAATCTTAAAGATGACTTGGTCACACCTGAAGCACTAGAAGAAACTTTTAAAAATGACCTAATCCACAAAAGATTAACTACATATTTCCCCTATATTTAGACATTAACCAAAAACAAAATTGTTAGTACAAGATCTGATAATTCCCAAAAATGATAATCATTTATAATAATAAATACTAATCATAATCTATAAAATTTAACAAACAATACCCAAAGATCAACAAAGACCATTCAATACAAAGTTTTTCTTTAAAAAATTCTTCAAAACAATCCAAAAAATACTGAAACCCAAATCCTAGAAGGATTTGATCACATATTATTCCACAAAAATCTTAACATTTATCTCCAAATTACATTAGTTACTCTTAAAATCTCATACTGAAAAGTAATTAACGAAACAAAATATTCTCTATGACAGTTTAATCATTCCCACAAATAACCCAAATCCCCATATGTCCCCAATAAAAACATATATTCTTCTAAAATAAAATTTCAAACATTACACTACAAATTAAATCCAATATTATTATATTTTCCTTAGGCATACAGTGTTCCTCAAAGAGAGAACATATTTCAACATTGACTTTATCACTTAATCACTAAGTCATTTTATTATACTAAGGATATCCATTTGATATAACATAATATCCCAAATCACCTCATTCTTGAACAATAATATCAATTAAATAAAATTAATAAGTCACACTAACCTACAACTTCACGTAGGACATTGGTAGGTGATGCACCCTAGTCACCCTTCAGTTGTGGGTTCGATTCCTGCGGCCTTGCCGGACGTGACAGGTTGTCACCCATCTTGCGTGTTGTCCCTTTCTATAAAACTCAAAAATACCCCTAAAAATATTAATCCTCAAGGGTTTTTTTATACTGCACATTTCCATACCAACTCATAATGACCTTAATATCTTAACGAAGTCTTGTACTTATTGACAATTTTTTACCTCCATAAAATAACACTATTCATAATGAAAGATCATCATACCTTGATAATGGTTTCAACCAAGTTTCATCGTCATCTTGTTCACGTAGATATATGGTCTGTGTATTGAAAAAATGATTTAGAGATCCATTAAAATCATCTACAAACTTTTTTCTAAATACACATCATACAAATTGGGTCATGTGGGTGATCATATAAAAATTGTTTTAGAAAATAATCATGTATGTCATATAATTTTAAAACATCTAAAAATACATTATCTTAAAAACAATTCAGACTGAGTTTGAGTTGAAACATTTAATCAATAGTTATTTTAAATTAACATTAGTATGTGTTGAAAGTTGATAATTTAATAGAAAATATAAATATATTACGCAAGGGTCTGCTTCTTCAGCACCTTATTCAAAATCCTAATATGTTTCAAAATCTTTTGATAAGGTAAAATATTTGAAAATGCCTTGATAATATTGACCATTCTTGAAAACATGAAAATATTGAGAAAATAGGATTTGAATAACTACAACCCAAGATCCACGATGATATCTAGGTATAGGGGAGATGTTTGAAATCTAAATAAACTTCTTGCAAGTGAGTTGAATGTTTGAAAATATTTCAAAATCATCTGGACATGGATTTTCAATAATTATTTCAAGAAAATCATCAGGAAGAGATCGGAATGTCATTTGAGATCCTCCTCCTTCCATTTTTACTAAACTCTCCTTGATTTGAAAAATATACAAAATAAATATTTAACATAAGGAGTAGATATAGAGACTAACTATGTATATAAAAAAACTCATAATCTTTAAATTTTTCTAAACCAACCTTTGATACAAACTATAAGTCCCTAGCCTTAAACATTACATAATATATAGTTAAGTTAATAATTCACATTTGGAATCCTTTCAGGATTATAGTTTTAGAGAATTAGGTCGTAAATATTACATCACATCTCAAAAAAATAAAATATAGACACTTTTACTCTATCCAATTTTATTCACAGAGATAAAACTTCTTAAATAAAACAAGAATTATTTTGTTGATATTATTATTATTTAATTATTACATTCCATTTACCTTCCTTATACCATGTGAAAAACATTTCAAAAACATGGGATGAGCATAAAAATCTTTGTAAGGGTTATAAAACAAGGAAAGAAAACATTAGTCAATCAACAAAAACAAAACATAATATCTTTAACATGCCTCATGAAATCCTAATATTTATGAATAACACATAGAAATCATAAATCATAAAGTTATCTTGTGGAATCTAAATCAGACATACATTGTAGCTTTCAATGTTACAGAAGGAGTTATGATTGAAATACAGATCATGGTATATACCCTATATCTCATAGGATAAACATTAATGTTTACCTCCATCACATTACCCAATGCATTGAAGATCTATCTTGGGCTCACCCACCCATGGATTATCACATAACAACTCGTATATGTAAAAAATTCCCAAGAACCATAACCTATTCATAACACATGAACTTCCATAAAGTAAAGATAACATTTCCACATTGCAATCACAAGATATCAGTTCAAGATACTAAAAAAATAAATCCATTATCAAAACCATTTTCAATACCAAAATATGTAAAAATGGTATATGGAATTTATTTTTCTTTTATAAATATTATTTTTTATTAAGGAAGCCAAATATCAAATAATTATCATGGTGGTGGCAAGGTCGTTGTCACTGTGTATGATAAAAAGAAACATTCCCCTTGTCATTTAGTATAATTCTACGTAGAAAAAAAAGATTTCATTTGAATGAAATTAAAATTCAAAGGGGTTTATACATCATATAAAAAATGGCATGTATAAATTAAAATATGCCTCAATGAAAGGTGATTGAGATAAAGTCCGTTACAAATAGCATTTTGTAAATATAGTAGATAAATTATTTTTATTCACTATAAGTACACATAAATCACGAATTAATAAAAGATAATAATTCAAAATTCATTTCTAACATAATAATAGCATGAAATAAACTAAATGTATAAGATCAACCCAAATAATGGAAATTGGGATAAGAAGTTCCCTTACCTCATGTCCAACTTGACTCGTTCATTCTTTAATCTCCTGAATTATAAAATAAAGTTAATTTATACTTTCTTCATAAATTTTTTCATTTTTATTATTTCTTCTATATCACTTATTACCATGTTATAAACATTACCTAATAATTTATGTTTATAACGGTCGTTTTGTCAATATTTTGTACTTGAGTCAAAAATGAACTACTTATAATTATAATTTTTCCATTTGGTCAAAATTAAGTTATCTAAACAATGATATTCATGATCTAGATATCATATATATCAAATATATCCAATATATATATATATATTTATAATAATACATAACAATTGGATATAAGAAATGAAATGCACTGTTCATGGAAAAGGTAAGTCGTACGTACACATGATCACTTCTTTCATTTAAATTTCAAATTTAATGGAATGAAAGAATAATTATAAATAAATATATTATAATTAAAGTATAATATCATATATAATTTAATTAATTCCATCTTTTATACATTCCATGCGCGACATGATGAAATTATATTATTTTGATGGGGCGGTAGTCCGTACTTCCTCAAATGAAATTATTGTATTTACCCATTATGGAAAACATAAAAGGTATGATATAAATGAAAAATACTTAACACTAACGACAATATAAATATAATATATCTCACATATAAATATAGTGCCATCATAATGGCCACAATTATAGGCATTAGAAGATAATTGAATAATCATCATTTTGTGAGGCAGTAGTTTTCCATCCACAGAAACATTATGTTCGTATCCAGTAGATGGAGGTGTGTGGATTTTTAGTTAGAATACACCACATAAAAAAAATCCTATTTTATTGAAGATACTAGTGTTTTTATAAAATAATGAAAGAGTGAGAGTTTAGGGGGTTGGAGAAAAAAATAAAAGGAAAGAACATGAGAGAATACGTTACCTTTAAATTCGGTAACTCCCTTTGGTTTGACCCAAAAGGATTTAGTAAATTTCCTTCTTCCTAGGGGAAGTATTTTTGGAGGAAAATAGGTATTTTGGGAGCTTCTTGGTTTATATTTTGGACAACTTAAGAGGCTTGAGAGGTGTGAGTAACATGTTAGAGTATGTGTCTTTTTATAAGAGGGAGGTAGGGCTCTTTAGGAATGTTTGAAAGTATTATTTTATTTTAAATTAATTTTCTTTTGAAAAGGTCAAAAACTCATTAAATTAACAAATAAGATGAATATATGTAGAAATAAAATAATTCAATAATAAATGTATAGGTTTTGAATATTTTTTAATCCAACTATTTTATTTATCCTTTTTTTAACTTATTTAACTTTTACCATGTCTTCTTGTATATTTGTACTATATGGTTAATATATTTACAATAAAATCCCAAGATACTTATAATGGATCTGTAATTACATTTTTTAAATTATATATGTCATTTGGATGAATATTTGATTTTTGGGACTATTATATCATTTAATAAAATATTAATTGATCTAAAAACACATTTACGTCCATTTTTATACTATTAATATAATGGCTTTTTAAAACTCCTTAAAAACCTAAAAATTTAAAAATTTTACCATTAATTAAAAGATAAAAAGTTATAACCACCCATTAAATTATTTTATGGCATGAAAACATTCAATATAAAATTAGTTTAATAGTTATAATCTCATTTGTTTAAAAAATTCATTAATGAGGTAATCATCACATCCTCATTGTGTCATACATAAATATATTTATATAATGTCTAAAAACTATAAATAAAATACCATGATGTAGGAAATAATTTTATCTTTATATTTAATATTTATAGTTGAAATTATAACATATATAACCCCATATAATTTTTTTTACTAAAAGATATATGTTTATGTTACATTTTCCCTAATTTTAAATTAATATTTATAATGACATTTTCCCTAACATGTGGCTCCATGGGGTCCCAAAATAGACCCAAGGATGACCATTGTAGGAATTCTATCATCCAATAGGATTAAGACACGTGTTAGTTTAATTTAATATTATTTTTTAAACTAATTTACCATATTTACAATTTAACCATGGAAAATAAAATATTTACTGAAGTTACTATTAATAATGTCTAAAAATAAAAGTTACCTATTTACAAAAATTGAATCTCCAAATTAAAAATATAAAATCATTTTTTCCATATTAAAAACTTATAAGTTGAAAAAATTAATTTAAAATTAATTCCAGTTTTCAAAACTGAACATCGTATTTTTTGGAGATAATAGCTATCAAACGATTGACATTTTTTTATGTCAATTTTAAATATGAAATTAGTTTCAATGAAAAAGTTTGGATTAAATGGTAAAAATATAATCTAATTACACATTAAAACCATTTAAAGTAACAATATAATCATATAAATAAAATATATTAAAATGTTGTTTTGAATTAAAATGCAGTATTTTTCACTATTTATCAAAAAATGAACTTTATGAGAAAAACACAAATATTTTACCTAATGTATGTTTTGATATCCCAATTTTAAATGAAAATTTTATTATGTCAAATGGAACATATAAAGGAGAAAAAAACATTTAAAATGGTTTCTCCATAAAAGGTCGTAAATCAACCTCTTAAAGAATATTAGAGTATTTAAGGATTAAAATAGGATTCATTCTTATTTTAATCCTCTAAAATTTATTGGATTAATATAATTTTTTTTAAAAAAAGTGATAATCATATATTAGTTAGTTATATTCATTCCCCCCAATACAACGGGTAGGCATTAACATCCTTTTTAAATAATATTATATTATTATTTTTCAGTACGACTCCTCTTGTGTGTAACACGAGATTTCAGAAAAACCCATTGTTGTGTGTCATGTATGCCATCGAACATAGAATCCAATTTAATGTAAAATTAATATTTAATTCACAAATATTAATAAATATTAAAATGAAATATTCTTTATTAACATGGGATGTTACAGTATCGGGGTACCTTTTCATGAACCATATTAATATTTGAATAAATTCTTTTATATCCCCTTCAGCTTGTGCCAAATACACATTTACCCTTGATAATGAATACTGAATGCATTGAAGGGTTATAAAACACCCATTAATCTTAAAATAATAAACCATTTAAATGTAAAATAAAATAATAAAATTGAATTCATCATTTAGATATAACATAATTAACCTATAAGAATCAACAAGGTTTCATAGAATAATAATTATTATTTAAAAACCAGAAGGCATCCAAAAGAGGAATGTTTTGTTATCATAATATTATATATCTAGTTAACTAAAACAATAATTAAAGTATATTGGTAATGAAAAAAAATATTATAAAATATTTCAATGTTTTGTTTGAAAAAATAGATAAAACAGACTTTTCTTTTGGTAATTTTAAAAATATAATATTAATTCAAAAAATAGAACTGTAATTTTCATTTAAAACCCATTGAATCGGGTAATGCATAATTCATGATGATGAAAATATATGATGGGTGTAAATTCATTCATTTCATGTATTTGAAAAGAAAACATTTATATCACACCATTGAAAAATGTATTAAATGATTCATTTGTAAAAACATGAAAAGATTATATTTACTTATCTTTGATGAAATGAAAAATGAATATAAATTAAATTTATAAAACAATTGTATATATAGAAATTTTCTTAAATATTTTTAAAGAGAAAGGACATTGAAGAGAAATATTACAGACCCAAATAGAATAAAAAAGGTTACTCATTCTCAAAATATTTACTTCCATCATTCTATTTACCAAAGTAAGGAAAATAAAGTTGAAAATAATAAAAATTCTGAAATAACTAGAGGAGATGAAAATGGTTGTGGTTAAAATGGTAAGGATCATATGAAACCCCTCAATTGAAAAATGGAATTTACAATATTGATATATTAAATTTCAATATAAACCCTTACCAAAAGTATTGAATATTTTCTTATGAACTCATAACCTCATAGATAATATTATTATTTTTACTATACAGTGGAATTATTACCATATTCATACATATTATAAAATATAAAATATTTTATCAATTATGAAATATTAAATATGTGATATAGTATCCTATGAAGAGTAAAATGGTTAGTTTTCTATGAGGAAATTGAAATTCAGGAGGGGTTGAGAGGGGGTGTTGATAAACCCCTTTTATAAGTTGTCAGATTTGAATTCATATAAATATATCATTTTAAATAAAATATAGTATATTTTTTACATGTTTAGAATCTTGAAAATGGATAATAAAAGTGTTGGGATAGGTTTTAGTTGATACAAACCTCTTTAAATCAATTATAAACATGTTATCAACTCATTGGTCCTGTAACACTTCTTGTTAGCCCTTTTCCATATTCTCTTTTAAACCATGAACTATTTTTGAGCAATGAAATTCATTTTTAATATCTATAAATAAATTTCTCTTATTAGATAATATATACATTGTAATTAAAATTGTCAAATATACTTTATTATATCCACTAACAAAAAGTTCAAAAAATTTATTCTAAAATCAAAAATATATTTTGTATTAAAAATAGTTTTAATGAATAATGTAACAAAATATATAAAATAATAAACACCATTTTGTAATGTTAAATCAATATTTTCAAAATTAAAAAATATTTCATAAATACTATATTTATTCTAAAATATGGTTTCATAAATTTCGATTTCATAATTATATACTAATACTGTCTTAAAAATCATTGTTTTTATAAGAATGGATATTTCTCAATTAATATAATTTTTTTAAAGAAATTCAAAAAAGTATCTTTATATAATTTAATTTTTCTAACTCAAAAAATGAAATAAATTTATTTAAATTAAAATTATAAATTTGATAATTTAACTTTAGAATAGAAATATAGTGAATACTATTTTTGATGAATTTTTTTAAATCTTTAACTATTTAATATATTATTCTATATAAAATACTAAATTCAACAGTGTTAATTAATTAATCATATAATCAAAATATATTGTGTTTTATATTTTCAGATTCGTAAATTAACAATTATAAAAAAAATATTTTATGAAAATTAAAATATTAATTCTAAAAATTATTTTTATTTTATTCGATGCATTCATAAATAATCATTTTTAATTAAAATCCAAAATTTAAAATGTATAAAATACATATATACCCATGATATATTTAGTCCTAAAACATTATTTAATTAATTATCAATTTATGATTAACCCACAATTCACATAGTCATAAACCAAACATTAGTTTACCATAATAAAATCCGTCCATTCATCATTCTATCATAAATTAATTAATTAGCGGGAATATAAATTGTTTCATAGAATCATCAAAAAAACATCCCCATCACAATACATATAAAAATTATTTTTTATGGTATAAAAATATCATATCATCAGTCAATAATAATTTTTAAAGGATGTTTATAATAATAAAATATAAATTTATAAAATATTTTGATATATGATTTGAAAAAATTGGAAAATATCCATTTATTTTAGAAGGATTTAATTTTTCCCCAAAATAATTGAAAAATATATTTGTTTGAAAAAACATGTAATCTTTTAAATTATTCTTTAAGAAGTATAAAACTCTTGATGATGAGAATATTTGTTTCTGTTTTTTTATGGTAAAATAAAACATTCCTATCACAATTTAGTAAAATGTAAGATATGGTTTATATGGAAACCATTTGAAAATATTCCATTAATGTATTTATAAATAAATTCAAATGGAGTATAAAATAGAATTAAAAACATTTATGTGTTGATAAAATTTTTCAAAAAACAATATGAAGGTAATGGACACATAATATTAGGATTCTTTATTAAAATGGGGGAAATAAAGATTATCTTTAATAAAACCATTTTTACAATAATTATGATTACAAAAAGTTGGTAAATGAATGGAAAATATGATAACTCCATATAAACATAACATAAAATAATGGATGGAAAATAAAAGATAAGGATCATCTAATTTTCGTCAAGGTAAATTTGACATAGACAATCCTAATAAGAAATAATAATATAATATAAACCCTAACCTAAAGTCCTCCCTTTATAAAAATTCACTATTAACCTCTTCTATATTTTTTTGATTTATTATATTGATACAATATAAATATATAAATAAACATCACAAAATATATCACTACTTTTCAAATATTCCAATTATAATCCACCTTCACTCCCTATGATCCATTTAGAAATGGAAATATTAATCATTCCTATTGTGGGGGATACCTTCTTCATAACAAAATATATATCAATTTTAATATAGTTTATTTATTATTTGTACAATATAATCAATATTAAAAATTTCACATTAGAAATATATAAATAAAATCAATTTTCATCTATAAAAATGGTATCATTATAAAACAATCCACTTTCTTAATCATTCTCATCTATTAATTAAGGTATGCTCGTATTTAGGTTGGTCTAACCACCTAAATGAAAAAATAAAATAAAATAATATCATGAATGAATATGTGAACTTAATATATGATAATATACAACATAAATAACTAAATAATTTTTTGTACTTGAAATATTAATTTTAATATCATTAAATTGGATACTAATGGATATTCCCTAAATATCACCAAGAAATTCCCATTGATAATTTTAACATTATGAATCATAACCAAAATCCATATAATAAAATTATAAATATATATATATATATATTTAAATAATTAATTCCATTAGATTTTAATATTATTTAAATATGTACTTTGGGAATTTAATTGGGAACATCAATTCTATTATGAAGCTTATTCAATACAATTATGATTAATCAAGCCCAATATTAAAAATTTATAATAAATACCTCATGTATATGTTGAGGAAAATTATAAATTGATATTATAAAATATTATTGATATGAATATGATTATAAATAGGTCATTATGATAAATATTTTTTATACGGTAGATCAAAGAATGTTTTTATGCTGATAATTAATGTAAGTTGTTCTTTGTCTCAATTTTAATTTAATGATAAAAATCTCTTATTGTGAAACACAATATATTAAATATGGCATGATTACTGACAAATGAATATCATTTACCCAAATAATACAATTTTTTAGTCTTGAGGATGTATAACATGTTTTATCTTGAAATGGAGAACATTTCTAATGATTCAAATGTTTTTAGGGGTTTTTAAATCAACAATCTTAATTGAGTTTTTATGATATATCATGAATATTTATCCTCCAATATTGTCTCTTCCAGCCTAATAATTTATTATATGTTAAAATCTATTCAAATTTTTTGGAAAATTACCTTTTAATGTAAATATTTTTCCTTGATAAATTTTCTCCAAAATAATATCTTTATTAGGAATAATTTACATTCTATATAATTATGGTTCCCTATACTTATCCATATTATCATACATTAAAATGATAAAAATTATATATGAAATCCCAATTATGTTTTATTTTAGAAGTCCATTATATTTTTTATTCCCTATATTAAGAAATGAATAATTATTATCCCTTTTTAGTATTTTCATATCAATAAATATTTTTTAAATTGTTTTACATCAATGATAATTTATTTTATTTTCAAATGAAAATTTATTTAGAAACATTCATATATTTGCAAGGATCAAATATTATGAAATATTTTTAAAGGTATATTTTTTTCTAAATATTTCACATAACCTTTTTGAAAAATATCTTTTCAATGTAACTAGTAACATGTTTTATTGTAATCATATATTTTAATATAAAAACACTTTTATGGTTTTAATTACATTTTCCTATTAATCATAAAAGGTATTTATTTCTTCCTAAATGTTATTTCATAAATTACCCTCTAAATTCAATTATACTATTTTGTTGTATTAGACTCAAGGAACTATATTATTTACTTTAGTGTTCCTAATCATCAAATTTGTAATAATATGGTTCTTAATTCACATTGGTTACGCTATAAACTATATTTTTTCTTTCTTTAAATTGAATTTTGTTCACATAGATTAATTAAATAAATTAATTTGGGAATACATTGACTAAAAATTATATATTTTGTCTAAATCATTTCATTAAAACAAACCCCATCATAGTAATTTAAGGGTATATACAAGTAATTCTTCGAAAAATAATAAATTCTAATTTATTTTCCAATGTTTATCATGATATTATTATTGAGATAATTATATATGATTTTATTTATCTGATTCCATTTATAAAGGATATAAAACCTTTTTTATTCCATTGGTTCTTTATGATATGATGAATGATGCATTTCAAGTGGCACACACATATATACATAAATTTTACGTATAGTTTTTTCTATTAAATTGATTAGATATATATTTTTTATCTCATGAGACCTGTATACATGTGCACAATTTAGTTTCTCTCAAGAATTATGTATCTTGTGTGAAACAAAATGGTGATATATCCCAATTCTATTGTTTTTTTCCACATTATATTTATGTATTGAAGTCATTATCTCATGGATCATGATTATTAACTAATGTTTATATACTCCTTTGATTCATTTTTTTATAAATTTTTTATCCATGGCTAATAATCTTTGATTAATGATTAGTTTGGTAAAATTATCTAATGTTATAACCACTATCCTTTATTATTCAAATTTCATTATATTATATTCATTTGAAATCATTATTTTTATCACTTTTGTCTTGCAATACTAAAAATTTTGAGTTTATATATTTTTTAAAGATCTCATTTCTATAAGATATGAAGTTTATTGTAATTTATGAAATATATATATGAGATTATAGTGTTGAAAATTTATGTACAAATGATCACATGTATCATAGAATAAGTTTCTTGTATATCTAGTCCTCAAAGACTCTTCACCTTCCATTATTGGTATTATCTATAATTTGGTAAAAGATTATGATATAACCCAACCTAATGAAATATAGATTCAACTATGAGTGATTTTTAGTGGATTGAATGTTAGTGTTATGGTTTCAAATAGTATGACATTTTTTGTTTTATTTTTAATAATATTATTTATCATAATTATCTTATTATGTTTATTATTTATAACTCATTATCAAAACTGTTTGGATTAATTATGGATGAAACCATATTCATACAAGTTAATAATGGATTTCATCGACAATGTAAATATTTTACAAATGAGAAACCTATTGAAATAATTTTCTTATTGTGAAATCATGGGACCTTTTCAAATTATAAATCAAAAACTGTACTTTACATTGTTTTATTAATTGAGTTACTGGAAAAATCAATGATGAAGAGAATGAAATATTTTGGATTTTCAAGAACTGATAAATATAAATTAAATGGGATTTAATTTCCATAATATGAAAAATGATGAAAGGATAACTAATTATAAATTCTTAATGGATATGGGAGATATTATTTATTTTATAAAAAGGAGGGAATATATCAAATCATTTATTATGAAACGTAAAGAGTCCAGTGGAAAAAGTGGAAGGAAATAGAGTATATAATGAATTAAAAATTATAGGTTAATGACTTCAATGGGGTAAATTTATAATAATCCAAGTCAATACAAGAATACGAGGGATAACTATGTTATTTGGAACTAGAATTTTAATATAAAATAGAAATACTATCTGACCATAATTGTGAAACTGGGGTTTCAAAATAATATGAAATTAGGTACACTGATCATCCACTCATGATTTATGAATGTTTTTTCATATAATTTTCAACGGAATCCAAAAAACATTTATTAGATAAAAAAACATAATATCACTAGCATAAATAACATAGTATTTCAAATATTCAAAAGGTGGTGGTTTCAAAAGGATTTTTCAAAAACTAGTCCAAAGTCAAAATCAAAAAATTATGATATGAATAAATTTAAATATGATAGAATTTCATTCTTATGGAAATTATAATTATATCCATACTAGTAGAATCACCAACTTTGAATGCCTCTAGAGATTACCATATAATTATCACACACATATTCCTCGAGGGGTTATATAACAAAAATATATAATTATATAAACTTGTAACTATTAATCAAATCAGTAATTTCTAATATATATTGTATACTTATCATGTTTTTCTTTAATGAAAAAGTATTCAAATTTATTAATTCATTGATAAATTTAACAAGAGCATATTTTAAAATATTTAATTTTGATTTATTTTTTTTAAAGAAAAATAATATATAATATATAATATATTTTAATGGTATGAATAATTTTTTAGTAGAAATATAATTAGTAATTGATTATAAATAATAATAAAAAAAATGAAATTCTAAAAGTTATTTTTTTAAGAATATAGTTTTAATTATTTTTTATTTGATAATTAAATTATAAAATTTTATATTTTAAATTTTACAAGATTATATTCATTTTTGGATTTAGAAAAAAAATATTATTCTCGGATAGATTTTTGTTATTTTTCTTGAAAGACATAATTTTAGGTGAATAATGAATTATTTTTTTATAAAAATATTAATATCTCTAAAATTATTAATATATAAGTACGAAATAGAAATAAATGAAACATATAAATCCTAGGTATGATAAAGATGTTATTAAGCTATTTTGTTATTATAATTTTGAGTAAAATGTTGTTTTTTAGTATTGAGATGGGTGTCGGTTTGCTGGTGGAAGCAGGAGGCGAAAAAAAAGTTAATGGAGGGCACCAGCATGGAGATGAACATTGGATGAACCATTAAACCTTTATAAGGGCCCCTTTACATCACTATGTCTTCCATCTGTCTACTAGTGGAGTACTTATAGGTGAAGGTATTTTATATGAATCTACCAGCCAACTGGTGGGATATCACCAACCCATTGGTAACGTCATTGGGCTAATAGGTTTGTAATGGAAACTATTTTTTCTCAAATTAGACATTTAATCCCTATAATTTTACCCTAATGTATAAAATTATAGAAATATAAATTTTATAGGATATATGGTGATGTTTTCCAACTTTATAATTCAATTCTGGTGAATCCTTATGTGGATTAGAGAGTTGGATCACTGTTCATTAAAATATTATAAGAGGACTCCAAATATAGAAGATCTCTTATTTCCACAAAATATTGATGTTTCATGGGGATATATCATTAGATATATTATTAGCATGTATAATTGAACTTTTTTTCCACTGATCTAGGATATATATAATTTGATTTCCTAATTTCCAATAATTGGTTTAAAAGTGGAATCAATAATTCATCATTCATGTGGTAGGTGACTCTATCTCATAGAAAAAACATATTTAACACATTATTTTGTTTCATTATTCACTTTTTTTCTGATATTTATTATTGGATTTTGATTTGATCATTGGGGTATTTTTATGGGGTTTCAATTTTTTTTGGTTTTGGATACCAGCTTTTATGAACTTTATGTGTTAAAAAAATTCTTAAAAGATGGGTTTGAAAGGGAAATGCTGATTAAGGTTTGAAATTAGTCTTGGATAACTATAGATTTTTTTATGAAAATTTGATATTCATTGTAAAATTTTCTTATTAGTTGGGAATTTTTTCTTAAACATGGTTTTGGCATATGCCTTGCAAAATTTTTTTGAATAATTATCTTTTTCTTGAACATAATGATGATGTAATAGAAAAATTATGAGAACATGGGGAATGTTTGAAAAATATTGAAACACTGTCCCTATTGGAGTTACCTATCACTAGTGGAGGTTCTCTTGATGACATGGTGACTACAGGGAACCCTTCTCTAGAGACTAAGGTTGCTGGACTATGCGACTCATGTATGTCAACCAGTTTTTCATATTGTCTCTTGGGGGATTGGTTGTGCACAACCTTGTGTAATTTATTTATTATTGGGTTTATTTAAGATTATAAAACACAAAATATCTCTATATATGCTTACTTACACAGTTATTGTGTTATATTATGCAGTGCATGAAAACAGATTATTGATCTGTTTATTCCAATTAAAATGTGATATGTCATATTTCACAATTTTATTGAATATTTCTTGATTTTAAAACAAAAACCAATGTATGTTATATATATATGAATGATTTTTCATTATGTGTTTTATAAATTTTTATTAAATAAAAATAATTTGGATAAACATGGATAGGGATTCTCTAGATTCTATGGTGGTATCCTACTAGACAATTGTACTCACACCCTAATTTTTTCCTTTGGGTATTTGTAGGCATTGTTTTGAAGGATATTTTAAAAGGTATGTTCATCATGTTCAAGAAAAATATCTTTGTTCATATTTCCTATTGGTAGGTATGAATGTATGTGAATTATGGTCACTTTGTGATGGACCCATGGGTTTTAACATGATCTATGTTGCCGATGGAATTATATTTTTCTTCTGTGACCTTATTGTACATATTTTGGTTACTAGATTTAGGGTTGTTGTTTTGAAATATGATATAATATTTCTATCAGTTGTTTTACTCTGTTTACCTTATATCATATGTCTATTTGAGGTTATACCATTCCCATTTTCTATTGTATAATTCCTATATTCTTGTCATCATCCCATGGAGAACAATAAATTTCTCTAGGCCTTCTGGTATGATAAATATAGGGTGATGTTAAGGGTATATGTGGGTTGGATTATTAAAAACTTGAACCCTGGACTTAGGTTATGTTAAATTTTATGGTCATGAAAGTGCATCACACTATTGTGTTTGTGGGTTGTAGAGGCACTGGTGATAGGATTGTAGGAAATCGAGTGGAAGTGTGAGAGTGGGACTAGATTGAAAAATTCATGATAAACCACATGTAACCAAGTGATGTATAGGGTTTTATAGTGTTCTTACATATGTTTTCAACATTTTTTCTTTATTTCATTCTATTAAGTTTATGTTATGAAAATTTCATCACGTTCTAAGTTGTTTTCTTTTTCTTATTTTAAGTTTGTGGAACCACTAAGAAGAGTAATAGAGAATGATAGATATGTGGTCATGGACCAAGACCATAAGTTAATCCTGAAGATGATATAGTTTTAGTGGAAACTATCATCTATATGGTACATTTCATGTTTATTTAATTAGAATAATATATAGATAATTATTTAGATTTTATTAAGAAACATATACCAATATTTCATGGTGAAAAGGGTCAACAACATTCCGAGGAATGTATCAAATGGATTGAGATGATTTTTTAATTTATGAAAACTCTATATAACTCTAAGGTATTATTTACCCTATATATTCATTAAGTTATAGAGATGAAGTGGTGGGAATATATTATACAAGTTTTGTTTCGTGATGATCCCACTTGAACTACCTTCAAGAAGTCCTTCAACTAATTGTTCATCATGAGACACTGGGGGAGGTGAATGAACATTCGTTTTTTAATTTTTAAAAGGGTTATAATTTCATCATGGAGTGTGGTACTCAATTTTATGAGTTATTACACTTATCTGGATATTTTTTATCAAAAAATTGGTTAATATAATTTTTTTGAAATGGTTTTAAGGGAAGATGTTAGATCTAGAATTATTCATATGTTTCAATGCACATATGAAGATGATATAGATAAGTAAAATATGTTTGAGGCAGATAAAGAAAGAATGAAATCACTATTTTGAGCATAATTTTTAATAAAAATTCTCTAGAGTTTTATTCCTCATCAAAAAATAAAGTAGGTCGACCGGTTCTAAGGTGGAAGAAAGAGTATTCAATAGATATCATCGAATATTGAAGTGGTATAATATTAGTGCTAGAAAAATGTTAAACTTAATGATGATTTTTATTCTATACTGATGAAGTGGAAAAATTGTGGAAAATATGGTCATCTTCATCATTTTTTTAAATTAGGATCCCATAGTAAAATATACGGTTCCACCATCAACAAAGGAACATAATTTTAACTTACATAGATAAATAGGTGTGTTCTCAACCTCATGATTTATATGATTCTAAGACTATAAATTAATGAGTATGATGAGGATAATTTTCTGTATGCAGTAGATTGTTCACTAGAGGAGATAGAGGTATGAGTATCTACCATGAGAGGTTTGATTTCCATAAAATAATTTATGGTTATTGGTTTGATTGATAATAGTGAAACTCAATCTTTTGCATATTATAATCCTATTTATATACTGGGATTTCATTTAGCGAATATGATTTTCTTTAAATCTATTTCCACTCAATTGGGAAAGAAGTCGTAGAAGGGTTTTAAATGTACTCAGTATCATGTGATGACTTCCCATTAGGAATGAATGTGAAAATTATTATTTATTTTCCATGATATCCAATATATTATAGTTTTAATGGATTAGATGATTAAATATAAATAATTGATGAAATTTTTTCATTATTACGAACAATCCCTCTCTCTCTCCCCCTCAATAGAGTCACTCATGGCTTCAAAGGTTAGTGGTATTCATGATCAGGAAGAGTAGGTCATGTTGATCAATTTGATGAGTTTATATCCTGATATTTGTTATATTTATTTAATAATTATATAGATCGATGTCTTATTAGTCCTCTTTCAATGATGGTGTGTGGTTTTTTTGATGTTTTTCTAGATTATTTCAGTAATTTTCCGCCCCATTGGGAAGATGAGTTATCTATAGACTTATATATTGGGATGAGACGCATTTAGGTACCTTCATATCATATGGTACCCACTAAATTAAATTAATTGAGGAATTATATTGAAGATATTATGTCTATGTTATATATTTTTCCTAGTATATTACCATATGTATTTATTATGCAATTTGAAAATAACATAGAAGGGACACTCTAACTTTTTATTGATTGCCAAATACTCAAGAAGGTGACTATAAAGAAAAAAAAATCCCATTCCTAGGATTGATTACAATTATAATAGATTAAGGGGAATTACTGAGATATAAATATTTATATGTAATTAGGGTACCATTGTCTAAGGATTTGAGAGGATGATATTCTTTATATGATATTTAGGAGAATTTATAGATATTATAAGAATTGGTTACTGTATTTCGACTTCATAAAACACCTATGGTGTTCATGGAGTTAATAAACTAAAATTTTAATTTTTTTTTTCATTTATGGTTTTCTTTGTGGATTATATTCTTCTATATTCCAAGTCCTATTAGAATAGAAATGATAATATAATTATTTTCATAAAATAATAATACTAAAATCTATTTGATTATTAATTCTATATTCATGAATTGTGATATATGGGCACTATTTTTAGGAGAATAATGTTAAATTGGATCCAGAAATAATTTAGGATGTATTGTATTAAGAGAAGCTTAGAAATCCATTTGAGGTTTGAATTTTCTATTGTTTAGAAGGTTATTACATGCAATTTTTAGGGTATTTTTTACCTTGTATCTCTTATGATAGTGTTTACCCATAAGGGTGTAATTTTTGTTTTGAATGAAGTGGAGTGGATATATTTTGGGCAGTTGAATGTTTTATTGATTCATCTACAATCTTGAGAATTCCTGAGAATGGTCTTCATTATTATGCCTTCTATGATACCACATGTATGGGTTTGTGTTTATTTTAATGAATGAATGATATGAGGTAGCTTATAGATAAAATTAGTTATACCCTACTGAGAAGAGATATCCCACTGATGTTGTTTTGTTAGTTAAGGTGGTTTATATTATCAAAAAATGTAACCACTACATATTTGGAGATCGGTTTATAATGTATTCATACCATACGAGACTGATGTATATTTTCACTTACAATTATCTTAACTTGAGACAGAACACATTTTCAGAGAAATTTCCATCAATTTATTTTTATATTACTTACACCCTTGATAATGGTAATGTGGTATCATATGATTTGGTTATGAATTTACATAATCAATTAGTGAAAGTAGAAGTGTGGTGTTTTTTGAGATTTCACATTGAGATGCACTTGATATTAGAGACAGATGAATAGTTGGTGTTTCTAGTTTATACTAGGTTAAGATCATTTATGGATGATAATATATTAAAATGATTGGCTTAGGATTTATACTATTAGTGTTTTTGTGTGAATCAATATAGTTGAGAGTCCCCGGGTGAGTTGTCTCGGTCACCTAATGGATTTTTTGCTTATGAGGTCGGATGTATGATCTGATAGACTTGAGGTAGGAGTTGATTGATATTGGTCACCACTTGAATTGGTCCATGAACCCTTAATCTTACACAATGTACAATGATTTCAGATGATTTTATTTGTTCCCACGTATGTGTTTTTCGATCATGATGTTTTTATTTCATTGCATCACGTGATAGAAAATAAAGGAGGTATATTAGAGACCCGATAATTTTGTGAAATTCATACCACTTCTGGTTTGGAAATGGCCTGAGATAGTTATGGAAAATGTGATTGGGCTACCAAATACTCCAAGATGTAAAGTTTTTATTTTATTTTATTTATTATATTCCAAATAATGATATCAACCCATTTTTTACATATTAAGGTGTCAATAACTCTAAAGGGTAATGAGAAATTGTACAAGTGGTAGTTTATTATGATTCATTTTGTGTTATGATCTATCATTTATAATAGACACCAATGTTATTTTCTTATTTCTAGAGTGTTTTAAAAACATTTATGGGTACTCATTTCAAGATAATCATGGATTTTAATCAATATATGGATGTCTAAACATAGTGAATATTCCATATTCTTAGATTTAAGATCTGATCATGCATTCCTAATATCAACGGATCATGGGAATATAATATTCTATTAGTATGTTGTTATTATAACAATAGTTAAAATAATTTAATCCTGATAGTTCTATTTGAGTCATTAAATGTGTAATAGACTAGATCTCTCCAGTCTATTACATTGTCAAAATTCTATGTCTGGGGTATTTTGGGAGGTCATGATGGATCATTTCATGAGTTTTCTAGAAATATAGTTTTCCAATAGAATCTCATATAATGGAAAGTTATCCATCCGTGATTTAGGACATGCGAGTCAAAATTGTGACTTGTAATGGTAAGTCGAGACTAGTGATTCATAATTGTGACTCAATCCAATGACTCACAATGATTATTTACTGGTAGGATGTCACGACAATTTTTCATAATGATAGGTCATGACTGTGAGTCACCTGTTTGTCACAAGCCCAATGGTGAGTCATTGAATGGTGACTCATCCAATGGTGATTCGACCAACACTGACACATATACCATTAGCTCGTCCAATTGTAAGTTAGTAATGGTGATTTAGAATGGTGACTTGCACCAGTAGCTCGCACTGGTAACTCCCACAGGGGATTACTAGTAGCGAATCACCAAACAATGAGTCATTTTCAATAATTTTTCAATATTATAGAATTCTCTAATTTTTTCATTCTCTCCCAATTTATCTGTCCTTTGATACTAAATGAGTTTAAAAATATAGTTAATGGTTTTTTCTACTATTTCAAATCATATCTATTTTCTAAAAACCTAAAGATTCATTTGAAATTCCAAACCCCGTGGCCTTGGTCATGATCTGACATTAATAGCCTTTAATGAATATTTTTTCTGTT
Source organism: Viscum album (assembly GCA_963277665.1). Classification (NCBI taxonomy): domain Eukaryota; kingdom Viridiplantae; phylum Streptophyta; class Magnoliopsida; order Santalales; family Viscaceae; genus Viscum; species Viscum album. Next base: position 509,259,168 of record OY728146.1, read on the forward strand.
GATTTAGGATATAAACTTTGAAATCCAAGATTTACTAGTCCTTATGCATTTTACGTTCCTCCTGAAAATACCCTAAACATTCTACCCTAAAGAGTTGTGTGTTATGATGTAGCATTTGGATCTTATTTTCCCTAAAAGTTCTTTCTACTTCTTTCACACCAACTATTTTGACGCAATAAGGATGTTCTGATCGTCTATTCTTTGATGTAAGGATTCTTTCATCAATCTTTTATTTTTGAATCACGTAGGTTGGGTGATTTAATTACTCCCTTGTGAAGATAGTATAATACCAAATAAATAAAGACAATTGAATCAGTTTGACATCAACATGTGGGGCTGAGAAAAGTTACTTATGATTTTCTTTATTAACAATAGTAATTTTAAATTGTATAGGCTATATTCCTACGGAAAATCATGGATTTTGGGGTTATTTTTCTACATATAGGATGGGATCTAGAATGAATAATGTTTTTTTGAACAAGTACATATAAATTTTTTTAGCCACATACACCCGACTAAGAAATGGAAGCCCCATGATCATACCTTTTATGGTAACCCTTGAAGATAAAAAGTGGAATTGAAGGAAATATCCTTGTTAAATATGAATATTCTTGGTTAGGTTATTCTGGAGGTATATTTGTGGGTTTGGATATGTGATGTGGGGTGGTATGGGTGGTGTAATTGAATCTCAAGTTGAGAGACTATGTGATTGTAGAATTGATGGACAATATTGTGCAGTGGAGCTTCTGTTTGGTTGTGCTATTATGGATCTAATGGGTGTGGTGTGGTTATGTAGTAGGACTTCCATGTATGGTTGTGGTGAGGTGTGTTCCTGGGTGTGACTATGAGTTGGGTTTTTTTTTTGTGGTTTAGATGATGGTTTGGAAATAATGAATTTTATGAATGATGGTGATAGTGTTTAGTTTGGGTAATTATGTAAGAACCCAGACATACTGTTTAGGTATGTTTTTCTTTTTCTAGAGTCTTTGAGAAAAGTGGAGTTTCTGGAAATTTTTTTAGTACACTCCGTGTACTTTATAAATACACGATGTGTACTTTGATGTCGTGCGAGGCCGTGTGCTGGCTGTGTCTAGGCCAAACACACGGTCTTGTGGGGTGATGTGGAGCCCGCTTAAAGTGGAGTACAAAAAATCCTAATACACACCGTGTACTCCAAAAGTACACACCGTGTAATTTTTTTCATTAAACAGATCGGGCTCGCACTTGACGACCAGAATCATCTTCTTCTAGGTCCCCTTGGACCGAGAGAAGCTGTGTGGTGCTGGAACTTCTCCGATCCCCCGATCCTCTATCAGTTCTCTTAATCGACTGTCATTGATTGCATTGGAACTACTGCGATATGCACATCCTTCTTCTAGAGCATCGTTTTCCAATTCCTCATCTTATCCAAGTTATCATGGGTCGACAATTTTGTGTTTTTTTATATATCTACAATGTTATAAGGAGATTCAAGCCTCATAGTTAAAATATATTTATCTCCTAGAATCAAGGTAGGTGGTTTGTGCCTTTTTGTTCAATGTCTTTGAGTATTATGTGAAAATTACACAAATACCCTTGAACAAGGTATTGCGTGTTTGATGTTTTTCCCCTGTTATTTTCCAGCCTAGCTTGTATGCTTGTGTAGAGGTAATTTGGCTATGTATAAGGATAATATCTATGTTTGGATGTTTTTCCATTCCTTGTTCTGTTTACGAAATTTTCGACTTGTTCATCCTTTGGACGTTATACCTATTTTCCTTGCCTTGTGACCGTAGGATAGAGTGATGTTCCCTAACATGATTCTTATGTTATAGAATATTTACCCAAGTAGCTATGTAGTTTTAAATAGGCCATAGCATTATTATGCACTGACTGGCATGGGGTCGTGTGAACCTGGTTCTATAGACTATAAAGGGATTGACTGAGTGAGCTTCCTCAGAGAGTCTTGGACATTATAGACTATAGGGGATAGACCGAGTGAGCTTCCCAAAGAGTCTTGGAAATTATAACCCATAGGAGGATAGACCGAGTGATATTCCTAAGAGATTCTTGATCTTTATTTACTATACGGGGATAGACCGAGTGAGATTTCTCAAAGAGTCTTTGTTTTGTTTGAATTTCCTTAAACCATTCCAGGCAATAAGAGGAATTGACCAAGTGAGCTTCCATAGAGAATCTGTGATTGAACTAAGGCTATAAGAGGAATTGACCGAGTGAGATTTCTTAGAGAGTCTCCAGGTCTTGGGGCTATAAGGTTAATTGACTGCGTGATCTTCCTCAGAGAGTCTCTGACTACCTTAGACTATAAGGGGAATTGACTTATCATGCTTCCTCAGAGAGTATTAAATTTTTTTGACCAAACCAGATGGTTTAGGATCAGTGTATTTCCCAGAGGGTTGTTGGTACTTCTTGGATAGGACCACATGGGATGGCTGTGAGTACTTCCCAGAGGGATTTCTATTTGTGGTTAGTTGTTTGCTTCCCTACTGCTTGTTGATCTGTGGATTTTTTACTGTTTTGTATCATCCTGTTTAATGTTTAATGTTTACTACATTCTGTACTATTACAATCCAAATACTCACTGAATGTTAGGCACAAATGTTTGGGTGGTATCCAACTAGAATTTAGTCTCACACCGTGATTGGGTCATGCTTTTGGGCCCAAACAGATTATATTGTTGTAGGTATAGTCAAGGGAAATAACCCTCCGACATCAGGTAATTGATTGCATTGGAGAAGGAGAGCATGTGACCAAGATGAGGCTTGCGATGCTGAAGAGTTGCTTATCTTTTTTTCTTTTGTACTTTTTTTAGTATTGTATTCAACATTGTGACATGTGTGGCTGATTTCCTAGACATATGTATCATGTATCATTTTATATATATGTTTGTGGTCCAGTTGTTTGTTGTTTTAGTCTTCTGCTATTTACTGTTGTTGGATATTTACTGCTTCCGCTATTGTATTTTCTGTTTACTTCCGTTCTGTATTCTACAAATGAGGGATTAGATTCCCCAATAACACACCAAAGGCCCTCACTACTAGTCGGCAGCCTCTGGCGTTCGCGGAAATGTGTTTGGGGTCAGGTGACCAACCGGGTACGGGGCGCCTCTAGGTGGCTTCCAGAACAGAGACGTTACAAAGTGGTATCAGAGGGATTCTTTTTTATTGACTTAATATTTGGAGACTATAAACTGGGATAGGATGGAATATGTACTTGGTAAAAAACTGTGCATGGGAGTATGTAACTCGTGTAAACTGAAAATCCAACCTACCTCATTTACTGCAATTTCTTCAGGTTTTTCAATTTATACAGTTGATACAATTTCAACTTGAGTGACTCACATGATTTGTGCTGTTATTGTTGATATTGTTGAGGTTCTATTTCTTTTGCAACTAGATGAGATAAGGGTATTCCATCTCATGCATCATATAGGCACTTTTTAGAAATCACATGCCATGCATCCTTGCCATGCCATCTAGGATGCATTAGGAATTGAATTTTGTTTTGATAGATATTGTGTAGATTATTCATGCTATTGTGATAGATTCTTCGATAGAATACCTACAGTTTGATAGTGATTTTTTTTGTATTGTACTTTGCTTAGATGGATGCCAAACATTGGTTCTTGAGGTGTTATGGGGCCTTATAGACTAGAATTTGGTGGATCATTGCCTAGTTGCATTGTTATAACTTGTATAAGATGCCAATATTTGATTCTTGGGGAGTATGGGCACTCACGGATCGGAATTTGGCACCTTAACACTTATTTTCTGTGTTTTCTAGGCTTCAGAACAGTTTCTGAGCTACTTCCAAAAAAAGCCAAAAATACATGGTGTGTACTTTATTAATACACGCCGTGTAGTTTTTAAACAGTTTCACTGACTGTGTGGGTAGAAACACGGGGTTTTGAAAAATTTGTAGGAACATACCGCGTACTGTAAGTACACACCATGTTGTAGTGACCGTGTGTCTACCTGTGTGACTAACGACACCGATGGATGAAACTTCTACTATACACGCAGTGTCCTATTATCACACACCATGACATGTAACCCATGTACCCAGATGTATCACGAACAACACGGGTCAGGGATAAAACCCTCAAGTACAAGCCATGTTCTCAGGGATCACGTCGTGTAGAGTGAACCGTGTAGCCGACCGTGAATCAAACAACATGGGTTTTTGGAACCTTGTATAGTACACGCCGTGTCGTTTGTGAACACGACGTGTAGTCTAGGATTAAAAGGACCGTGTGGGTTAGCCATGTAAGGAGACTCAACCAGGGGAATAGAATTCAAGCACATGCTATGTGTGGGGACAACACGTCATGTGGTTGGGGCATTACACAACTAGTTGTGGAACAAGTAAACACCAATTTGAATGGCCTAAAAGAACACAATATGTAGTTTTTATACATGTCGTGTAGTCATGTTTTGTAACATTTTAATGTTTCTTTCTCATGTTCCTCTCTTGTACTCTTGTGTTCTCAGTCTTTGATAATCCTGATCTAAGGTGTAAATTTGACCTTTCAGAGCAATGCCACCGAGACGTCCTCTGATTGTACATCAGCTTCCAGATGGTGATCAAACACCAGATTTTGCCGATCATGGACCTCCTGCGGATCCTCCTTCTCTTCCATCCATGGAACCAACAATTATAAATGTTGTATGCTCCGATGTGCGGTTTAAGGAAGATTTTATGAGGATGATACAGACCTTCCAAGGAGCCCCGAATCTTTCCCCGTTGATGGCAGAGTTGATGTTGATTTTCCAAATGCATCATCCTACTACTTTCTTAGGGGATGGAGGACCTCAGGCTGCAGAGTCGTGGATAGAGGCCACACTGACAATTTTTTATCATCTAGAGATACCTCTAGAGAAGAGGGTGAAGCTCTCTACCTATATTCTTTGAGACTACACCAAGAGGTGGTGGGTGGTGATCTCAAATTCAGGGCACCATCAGAGTTTGACTTGGGATGAGTTTCGGCGCATCTTCAATGATTACTTCTCCCGAAGACCTTGATGGCCGATCGAGCCCGGTAGTTTGAGTCTCGAGTAGGGTACTCATTCCGTTATGGTGTACTCATCTCACATTACTGAGTTGTAGCGTTTCACTCCTATTCTAGGAGGGGATGTGTTGTTCTTTGCATTACATATCGAGTATGGTCTGAGGCATGACATCCGCTCGCAGGTGAAATTATTTAGGTTGACCTTGATATCATCTATCGTCAATTAGGTGCTGATCACTGAGCGCAATCTGAGAAATTCTGATGTAGTGAGCCAGGGCGGTTCGACATCCAGAGTCAGTGTTCCTCTTACTGATAGCAAGAAGCATCACAGGGAGTCTTCATGAAGAGATTAGAGTAGGTGGAATGTGTCTTCGGCCAGCCTGGTAGTATGCTACCAATGTGGGAGGAGTGGGCATACTAGGCCTCAGTGCTAGAGAGACCCGATGGAGTGACGATCTTTTGGAAAGATGGGCCATCTTCAGTGTTTTTTTCATAACTTATCACCTACAGCTGGTGGTATGGGTTCTTTTATGACCCCACATTCAGAAGACACATCACCAGTTTCTCACCAGTCTGGGAAATGGAGCTCTTTCGGTTGTTTAGACCAAGGTGGAGGTTGCGACCGTGGTTGAAAGTCACCATGTTACTAGATACAGTAGAGTGGATCAGCTCAGAGTGGTTAGCTAGGTTCATAGGGCTGTGGTACAGGACAAACTTTTTTAGTAGAGAAATCCCACCAGGAACAGGATCTGGTCCCTTCTACAGTTCAAGGTACGATCTTAGTAGCCTCGGTTTTATCTTTAGCTTTTTTCGATACTGGTGCTATGAATTACTTTATCTCTGTTGCGGTTGTTGAGAACCTTGGGCTCAACATATTTTCCTCTGCCGATACATTGAATCTAGACACACCGTTGGGGACTAGAGTGGTTAGTGTACGTCAGTTTGGAGAGTTTTTTATTGAGGTTGCAGGGTGTCACTTCTTATGGGATCTCTATGTCCTAGAGATGAGGAGATATGATGTCATTCTCGAAATGGGCTGTAAATTTCCCTTACAGGCATTCGTCGACTTTTATCTCCACAGGGTGAGTTTTGTATCACTAGAGGGTGGATTATTTCTTCATAGAGGGGAGTGGGATGTCCAGGCAAGCAGAGCGGGTCCAGAGCATCATGGGTTGGGAGGAGTTACAGCCCAGATTGCTAGTCATTATCTAGATGACTAGGGAACTTCAAAGATAGACTTTCTTCCAATGGTGGATCGTTTCAGAGATGTCCTTCTAGAATAATTTTTATGTTTTTTCTCCGGAGCGTGAGGTTAACTTCTCGATTGAGATCGTGCTAGAAGCATCACCGATGTCCATTCCTCCTTATAGGATGGCTACACCTGAGTTTCAAGAGCTCAAGAAGCATAAAGAGGAGTTTCTGGTGAAGGGTTTCATCTGACCCAATACTTCCCCTTAGGGTTCGCCTATCCTATTTGCGAAGAAGCAAGATGGTACCCTCAGGATTTGATTGAACTATCAGATGTTGAACCAGTTGACGGCCAATGATCAATATCCCTTACTGAGGACAGACGATCTCTTCGATCAGCCTCAAGGAGCCCAGGTGTTCTTGAAGATTGATTTGAGATCTGGTTATCATCATTTGTGCTTTAGACCATCTGATATACCTCTTACAGCCTTCTGGAGTAGGTATGGTATGGTTATGTCATTCGGTCTCATGAACGTGCCTACAATTTTCATGGCACTGATGAAACAAGTGTTCCATATATACTTATATTCCTTCATGGTGGTTTTTGTGGATGACATCTTCGTGTACTCTCACACTCGACACGACCATGCTACCCATCTTGAGATCATTCTGAGTACAATGAGGGAGAATCAGTTATATTCTAAGCTCTCAAAATGCCACTTTTGGATGGACCAGATTCACTTCTTGGGTCATGTTATCTCAGAGGCAAGAGTATTAGTAGACCCATAGAAAGTGAGAGCAGTAGTTTCCTAGTAGCAGCCAAAGAACATATTTGAGGTGTAGAGTTTTCTAGGGAGGCCTAGATACTAATAACATTTCATACAAGACTTTTCACGCCTAGAAGCACCACTGAAAGGTCTGACCAAGAATGGAGCGAAGTTCTTATGGTTAGATTCTTGTGAGTCATCCTTTCAGAAGATGAAGGGGAGGTTGAATTCAGCACCGATACTAGTCTTGGAAGATTCAGGTGAGAGATATACTGTTTATTGTGATACTTCATGTATTGGGTTGGGAGCTATGCTTAAGCAGGGAGATGTAGTCTTTGCTTGCAGGTCTCGGCAGTTAAGGCCACATGAGAGGAATTACCGGACCCACGATCTGAAGTTGGAAGCAGTTGTTCATTCCCTACGCAGTTAGAGACATTATCTTCTGGGAGAGAACTTTGTGGTGTTTACCGACCACCAGAGTCTCAAATACATCTTCAGTCAGAGAGATCTGAATTTGAGACTGCGCAGGTGGATTGAGTATCATTAGTCCTTCAACTTTGAGCTTTCCTATATGTTAGGAAAGGGAGATGCAGTAGTTGATGCATTGAGTAGGAAAACTCAGACACAGGCAGTTCAGGAGGCTAGCAGTGAGTGGCATCTTATGGATCTATTTTCTAAGATGCATTTGGAGGTTCACAATAGTTAGGGGCATACATTTCTATCTTTTGTAGCTTTTACCACTACTCTTCATGATCGGGTACAAATGCAGAAGCTATCAGACTCGGAGGCCTAGTCTTACAGGAGAGTGTGTCAGGAGGGGACCCTATTCCTAGATAGACAGTAGGTGAGGATGAGATCATGCATTTCCAGGGACATGTATGGGTGCCAGCAGACGTACGTGAGGAGCTGATGTGGACTTTCGTTCCTCATATTGGGTTGTTCATCCTGGCATCACGTGGATGTATCGTGATCTACACCTCCAGTATTGGTGGCTAGGAATGAAGAGAGATGTTTCTAGTTTTTTCATGATGTATTCCACTTGTCAGTAGGTGAAATCGGAGCATCTGTGACCAGCATTTCTTTTGCAGCAGTTACCCATTCTGGAGTGGAAGTGGAATGATGTCGCGGTAAACTTCGTGACCAGTTTTCTGAGGTTATCTCAAGGGAATGATGCTATTTGGGCTGTCATTGACTGGATTACGAAGGTTCCTCACTTCTATCCATTCAACGAGACCTTCCGTGTTAATGAGAAAGGATGGTTGTAAATCCGTGATATTGTACATCTACATGGAGTTCCACACTCCATTGTTTCATACTGGGATGTGTGTTTTACTTCTCAGTTCTGGTAGGGGATTTAGAAGGCTTTGGGTACACATGTACTTTTTAGTACAACATACCATCCCCAGATAGATGGACAGTCTGAATGTACAATTCAGGTGCTTGAGGATATTCTATATGCATGAATTCTGGACTTTGGAGGTTCTTGGGAGAAGCATATACTTCTTGTGGAGTTTGCCTACAACAACAGTTTTTAGAAGACTATTCAGATTGCACCTTACAAGGCTTTGTACAGTAGGCTATTCTGATTACCTTTATTCTAGATGGAGGTAGGAGAGGCAGCTTTATTGGGACCTCGTCTTGTTCAAGAGACCTCCGAGGAGATAGAGTTGATTTTGAAGAGGATGGATATGGCACAATCTCGATAGAAGTCTTATGCTGATCAGTAGAGACGACCTCTGAAGATCGATGTTGGGGATCAATTTTTTTACGTGTCGCCACGAGGCTGGGACACAAGTGGATTCATAGATAGGGTAAGATTTCACCACGATAAATCAGGCCGTTTGAAGTGTTTGAGAGAGTTGTCCTGGATGCCTATCAGTTGCAGTTACCTCAGAGGTACTAGGCTATGCACGACCTCTTCCACGATTCTCTGCTCTAACGTTCCTTTTTATACCCATCTCATGTCATTCAACCTGAGGTGGTTGAGCTAGAAGGGGATCCATCATTTGAGGAGTACCCTATCTGGATTGTCGATTGTAGTACAAAGGTTCTCCGTGGTTGGTTTGTTCATCTGGTACAATATTTGTGGCAGCATGGGCAAGTAGAGGAAGAGTCTTTGGAGAGGGAGGCTGATGAACGATCGCAGTGGCCAGAGCTATTTGGGGTTTCTTCTTCTACACCTCTCTAGGGAAATTCGGGGACAAAATTCTTTAAGGCGGAAAGTTTGTAAGAACCCGAACCTTCTGTATGTTTTTCCTTTTTTTGGAGTCTTTGAGAAAACAAGATTTTCTAGAAATTTTCGAAGCACACGCCGTGTACTTTATAAGTACATGTCGGGTACTTCGATGGCACATGATGTTGTATAATGGCCATGTCTGGTCCACACACATGGTCATGTTGGGTGATGTGGAGGCCTCTTAAAGTGGAGTATAGAAAATACTAGTACACACAGTGTACATTTTATTCATTAAACAGATCGGGCACATGTCTAACTACTAGAATCGTCTTCTTCTAGGTCCCATTTGACCGAGAGAAGCCGTATAGTTCTGGAACTTCCCCGAGCCCTCGAGCCTCTGTTCCTTTTCTGAATCGACCGCCATTTATTGATTTGGAACTGCAGCCGTATGCTCTTCCTTATTCTAGAGAATCTTTTTCCAATTCATTTTCTTTTGCAAGTTATCGTGGGTTTAATGTTTTGTGTGTTTTCATAGATGTACGATGTTCTAAGGAGATTCAAACCTCATGGTTAAATTATATTTATCTCCTAGTATCAAGTTAGGTGGTTTGTGCATTTACGTTCAAATTCTTTGAGTACTATGTGAAAATTCTACCAATACCCTTGAACGGGGTATTTCGTGTTCACTATTTTTCCCATGATGTTTTTCTGCCTTACTTTTATACTTATGAAGAGGTAATTTGGCTATGTATAAGGAAAATTGATATGTTTGGATGTTTCTCCATGCCTTGTTCTGTTTACAACCTTTTTTTCTTATTCAACCTTTAGCCGTTATACCCATTTTCAATGCCTTGAGAACGTAGGTTGAAGTGATGTTCCCTAACATGCTTGTTATGCAGTAGACTAGTTAGAAAAGTAGCTCTATAGGTTTACATAGGCCATATAGAATTGTTTTGCACTAACTGGCATGGGGCTGTGAGAACCTGGTGCTATAGAATATAAGGGGTTAGATCGAGTGAGCTTCCTCAGAGAGTCTTGGACATTATAGACAATATGGGATAGACCGAGTGATCTTCCAAGAGAGTCTTGGACATTATAGACCACAGGAGGATAGAAAGAGTGAGCTTCCTCAGATATTCATGAGCTTTATTGACTATATGGGGATAGACAGAGTGATCTTCCTCAGAGAGTCTTTGTTTTGTTTGAATTTCTTTAAACCATTCTAAGCTATAGGAGGAATTGACCGAGTGATATTCCTCAGAGAGTCTCTTGAACATGGGGCAATAAGGGGAATTGACCGCATGATCTTCCTCAGAGAGTCCCAGACTACCTTAGACTATAAGAGGAATTGGCTGAGCGTGCTTCCTTAGAGAGACATATATTTTCATATGACCATACCAGAGGGGTTATTCTAGGTGTACTGCCCAAAGGATTATTGGTAATTCATGGATAGGACCAGAGGGGATGGCTGTGAGTACTTCCCGTAGGGATTTCTGTGTGTGGTTAGATGTTTTCTTTACTGTTGCTTGTTGATCTGTAGATTCTTCACTGTTGTGTATCATTCTTTTTACTATTTACTATTTATTACATATTGTACTATTACCTTCCATATACTCACTGACTATTAGGCACATATCCTCGAGTGGTTTCATACTGGGATTTAGTCTCACACCCTGTTTGGGTCATGCTTTTGTGTCCAAACAGATTATATTGCTGCAGGTATAGACAAGGGCAATCACCCTTCAACTTCAGGTACATGATTGCATTAGAGCATGAGAGCATGGGACCAAGCCGAGGCTTGCGATGCTGAGGATTTGATTATCTGTTTTTATTTTATACTTTGGTTTAGTATTGTATTTAGAATTGTGACTTGATTGGATGATTTCCTAGACAAATATATCTTGAAAAATTTCATATATATATATGTGTTCTCCAATTTATGGTTGTTTTAGTCTTCAGATATTTACTATTGTTGGATATTTACTACTTCTGCTATTGTATGTGTTGCTTACATCCGATGTGTACTCTGCAATGAGGGCATAGTTTCCCCACTAACACACCCAAGACCCTCGCTGCTAGTCGGCAGCCTCTGGCATTTGGGGAAATGCTCTTGAGACCATGTGACCAACCGGGTAAGGGGCGCCTCTAGGTGGCATTAAAACTGGGATGTTACAAATTCTCTCAGATTTTATCCATGAATAGAATGAAGAAATATTCTCCAAATGTATCAGGATTGGTACCTTATTAAAACATAAATGGGTGTTAAATCTAGAGGAATGTGAAGCTACATTAGTTTATGTGGCTCTTCACCTTATGACATGATGTTGGTTGTGATTCAGGATTTGGACATTGTTTAATAGTTTACTCGGTAGTGATGAAATGAAAAAAATTAATTGTTAATATAGATTGATAATTGGTTAATTGAATACGATGGGGGTATGAATTGAGTATGTGTCTTGTTGTGAAATGTATTTAATTTATCAACTTCAGAACTGACCGTCATTAATGATGAAAAATGAATTTTGAGGTAGTAGTTGTTGAGAATCTCATTGGTTGGGATTCTTTACTTGATATTTTGTATATATACATGAAATTTCATTTTGATTTTTATAAAAACACCACAAATTTTGAACACTATATTCTCAAAACACCCCCATTGTCACAGGGGAAGGTGTCTTTCCTTATCACACCATTTGGAGGTTTGATGGATGGCTAAATGCTCCTCCTTAATCTCTCTTCTAGGCATTGATAGCCCAATATTCCATCTGTAAGTTGTGACGCGTGAGCCCTAGGTGTGTGTGGGATAGTTGTATTTCCTAGGGGTCAATGAGATGTGATGTGATATGTAGACCAGGTGTCTGCAGGTGAGATGTAGTTCTGGGGCCCATGTGAGTATGGGTGGGATGTGATGTTGTATGTGGTTGGGTTTTCGGTGGACGAGATGCAGTTGTGAGTCTCAGGTGTTTATAGGATGTTTGTGATTTGGTTATTTCAGAAGAGGACGGGGTTCACATATCTTTATTGTTAGGGCATGAGAGTGGATAATCAGTGGTAAAGTGGTGCAGGTTACCCTATCATCTATGTGATTATTTTATTACTTTACCTGACATGTATTACTTGGTGATCATTCCTTAAAGTGGTGGGGATTTCTAGAATACATTGTTATGTGCTATTGGTTCTTCTGTTTTCTCATAGGATCATTATCATGTTTATCCCACTTTTGCATGAGAGAATTTTGTTTTCCTACTAGGTATACTTGGATGCTCACTCTACATATATAAATCTTTTTTCAGGTGTCGAGGAGGACTATGTGGACCATGCTGGGAATTACTAGCTCATACGTTGGGATAGTTCTCAAGTCACTTCCTTTTCTTTCATTTGTTATTTACTTTGGAGTTTTTTTCCATTGTAACTATTTTATTTAGCAAATGCATGTGGGGTGGATTTTGGTTTACTTTTATAAATTTTTATGATTTTTTTGGGGTTGAGACATCTTATCTCCAAATATTGGTTACTATAAAAGAGAAATGACTTTCATTTTGTAATATTTTTGTACCCATGGTGTTGTTTTCCATGCCAGGGCCTATTGGAGGTGGGACATGGGGTTCATTATCTACCATTCTTTATTGCCAACTTAGGAGGGGCATCTTTGGATGGAGGGGGTTGTCAACGAATGGTATCAAAGTTGATGGTTGATAGATATTAAGGAGTTTGGAGTTAGTAATAGTGATAATTACATGGGTTGGTATAGAGACAGTGTCAAACAATTTTTGTGTGTGTCATTGGTCATGGAAGACCAGATATGACATGGGATTTTGGGGCCCCCATGATCCAATGTAAGGAATCTAAGCCTACCGAACTACCAGGTGAGGCTACACCATTTGTAGGTTACAAACCCTATGAAAGGTAAAAGAATCATAATGTCTTGTGTTTTTTCTGAATTGTGATGGTTTGTGGAATTTAAAATAGATAAAAAAGAGTAAAATGAATTAAAATGAGTGTTAATTAAAATTAAAAATTACATAGGCATATGAATTCCTTTTTTATCATTTCATCTATGGAACTCGGTCATCATCCATGTGTGGATTGAGAAGTTGAGGCTCAACAGGAAGATTTGGTTAGTCAGAAAAGGGTTAATCTAGTAGAGGTGGACGAATAGTGGTAGAGAAAAATACATGATTTCTTGTGGCATGCCTTAGAAAATTATTAGGTAAGTGTTCCAGACATGGAGATTGAGATCTGGTTCAAGGAGCTTGAGATCACCTTCAGTTTGATCCAATTTCCAATGGAGTATTAGGTTCCTTTTGTATTGATGTAGATGTGGGGAGCTGCACATTAGGGGTGGAGTATATAACATGGGGATTAGATAAAGAATGTCATTATGTGGGTCAATTTTGAGAAGTAGTTCCGAGAATAATTCCTTTCATCAACCATGAAGGGTTAGAAGAGGATAGAGTTACTCTCCCTCTAGTAGGGGAATATATTGGTAAGTGAGATGGGAATTATGTTCAAGGATCTTATTATTTTTTTCACCAAATTTCATTCTGGATGGGGAGTTTTGTGTGATACACCTATAGGAGTCAAATAATTATTTTATCCAGTACACTGTTACCACCTTTATTATGTTGACATACCTGGAGGATCATAAGAAGGAAGAAGTGATTGAGTGGATTCACACACGAGGTGTTCTACCCAAAGAGGGATCCACTAGGGTTCTTCAAGAAGTAGGGTTAACAACAATAGGTCTCAATATATAGGGCCTTTTATATTTCAACCAATGGGGATTTACATTTAGAATTTTCTTTTACAACATTTTGGTCCTCACACCTTTCCCATGGGCCACGGGCTGATGGTTTTTCTTATGTGAAATCCATGGAAATATTCATAACCAATTACCAAGAGCCATTTGAGCTCAGTGTGGTTGTGTATGTTAGGTTCCATTCCAACCTCAATCGTAGTTTCTTGCTATGCCATTTCTATATTAGGGAAAACAAGCTCATGCTCCACCGATGAGAGAATGAGAAGGTAGAGGAAAACAATTGGTTATTCATTGGAGACCTCGACCATGGCGTGTTTGTTACGGAAATTGTCAATAGAAGGGAATTGGATCTTGGCATGGTCAGTTACACACATTAGAGGCAAAAGCTATAGCTGTTCCAAAGACAAAATAAGGTATTATTGGCTTGATTAGTACCATTTCTTTTGATTTTTAATATTCAGGAGCTTCATACTAATTTGTTTCACCAAGTCTAGCTCATTTTTTGGGACTAGTCGTAGATAGGATTTCCATTACCTAAAGTTGAGTATGCCAATAACAGGTCAGAGAAGCTTGTTTGATGAGTTTCAGGGTTTAAAAATGATGATCAGACTACATAAATCCCATGAGAATATTTTATTTCTCTAGATTAATCCATCTGATATTATTTTCACAATCGAATGGTTTTATTCGGTGCATTACGTTATCGAATACTTCTAGAGAAGTTTCGTGTTTTCGGGAGTTCTTCGATGTTTTTCTTGTGGAGGTTGTGACTCTACACCCTTAATGTGATGTTATTTTCCGGACTGATCTATAGCACAATGCTTCTCTAATTTTGATGGATCTTAATCGGATGGTACCTTCTGAGTTATAGGTGTTGAGGATATAGATACATGATTTGATAATGAAGGGATTTATCTAGGGAAGTGTGTCACTGTGGCGTTCTTCAGTGATATTCCCATAGAAGGAAGATGGTGGTTTGAGGTTTTTCATATACTACCAGAGGTTTAATCAGTTAACGATCAAGAAAAGTTACTATATTCTTAAGATAGATGATCTTTTTTACTAGATGAGAGGTGTGAGTCAGGTTTCTATGATCAATATATGGTCTAGATATCAAAAGTTGAGGGTGAAGGAGGGTGATATCCACAAGACTTCTTTCATATGCAGGCATGGGAACTTCATGTTTGTATTCATGTCATTTGGTGGTATGAATGAACTATCCATGTTCAAGGGTCTTATGAAATCCATCTTCAATGAGATCCTATATAGGATTATGGTTGAATTCAAGAACAAAATCTTGATCAACTCAATCTTATAGGAGGAGCATACCGAACATCTTAGGACCATCTTGTAGGTCCTTTGACACCACCATCACTACGTAATGTCTTAAAAGTGCATGTTCTGGTCATGAGTGTGAATTTCCTTGAGAATGTGGTGTCTCATTAGGGGTTTTTACTGGACCTATTAAATGTTGAAGTAGTTATTTCTTAGGAAGCAACTATGAATGATTCAAAGGTTCATAGTTTTCTTGATCTGGCAGGATATTACTAGTGATTTGTAACTGATTTCTTTCATGTTATAGCTCCATTGACATCTCTGACCAGAAAGGACCAGGTTTATATTTAGACTATGAAGTTCCAAGAAGCATTCATCTATATATAAGGGAAGTTGGTCAGTGATCTAGTGATTCAGTTTTTAGAGGAAGGGGTGTTGTTCAAGGTGTTTGGTGATAATTTCCATCCAGGATTGGGATGCATGTTGATGAAGCATCAAGGAGTTATCTTTTATGGGTCTAGGAAGGTACATTCCCATGAATGTAACTATGCCACCCATGATCTGGAGTAGGAAGTAGTTAAGTTTGTGCTGACGTTGTGGTAGAAATACCTCATTAAGGAGTGATGTATTGCCTTCATGGATCTCTAGAAAATGAGTTATATCTTCTCCCAGTGATATATGAACTTGTGATAGAATTGTGGTTGGAGTTTATTTAGGGATCTATTTCTGAGATATCATAAAACTCAATAATGTGGAATGTCATGGATGACTATTTGTGTATAATTTTTTAGAAGGTGTTTGTTTGGGATTTTGTGGACTCTTAGAAGGAAATGGAGGTGTTGTAAACATTATACAAGAATGAAGGAATGGACAGAGACAGAGGATTTTTGTATTAGATTATAATGCAGTCATCTATGATGATATAGGTGGAGAAGTTTCAGTGGGGAGACTCAGAGGAATAGGTAATATGTGATCACGTGGATGAAGGTGATGTTTTAGATGGATCATCAAAGGATGGTCAGAATCTGATTATGTTCGATGGGAGGTTTTTTGTTACACTGGAATTGTGAATTTAATTCCTCTGTGATTCTCATAGCTCAACCCTAGTTGTACACCAAGGAATTTTCAATATGTATGATTTCTTGGGGATACATTTTTTGTAGGACATGATGAAATGATTATTAGAAATGTTTTTGGTAAAGTGTATAGTGTTCCAGTATGTGGAGACTGATCACTGTGTTCCTAGTAGTTTGATGCAACCCTTGGATTTCCCCGAGTGTAAGTGTGAATTCATCTTAATGGATTTTTTCATAGGGTTACCCAATGCTCAGGGAGGCTATAATGCAGTTTGGGTAGTGCTAGATCGGCAGATGAAATCAGCTCCCTTATTGTATATTAAAGATTTAGGTGCATTATATTCATTAGCATAGAGGTTTTTGGATGATGTGGTGTGGCTCCATGGGGTACTGAGATCCATTATCTCAGATTGGGAAACATGTTTCACATCACTATTCTAGATGGTATTTTAGAATGCTTTAGGAAATTTTTTATTCATCAACACTGCCATCCACCCTCAGATTGATGGGAAGATAGAGAAGACTATCCATATTTTGAAGGATATGTTGCATTTAGACATCTTGGACTTTGGTCGATCTTTGATGAGTAACATGCCCTTGGATGAGTTTTCATATAATAATAGCTATCACTCTTCCAATTTCATGAATCTATATGAATATTTTTTGGAAGACTGTTTCTTTTACCTTTTTCTAGACAGAGGTTAGGGAGACATATTTTCATGGTCCCATGTAGGGAAGAGAATGAGATATAATGTTCAACATTTTCATGAGAGGATGAAGGCATTTCACGATTTAACATAGTCATATGCCGATCATAGGAGGTGGATTGTGGAGTTCAAGTTTGGAGACTACAGGTTCCTGAAGATTTCCCATCGATGTGGGAAGCAAAGGTTTGGCATAGGGTGTAATATTTATCCAAGGTTCATCTGACTCTGTAAGGCATTGGGATGATTTTTCATGGTGGAAAAAAATTTGGTGTTTCTATCATAGTTTGAGACAATCCATGATTTCATTCACATCTATCAACTTCACTGGTCTGTTCATGATGACTCTCATGCCATCGACTAGGGAGAGTTGTATATTAAGGATGACATGACACACATGGAATGACCAGTAGAGATTTAGGATCTTTGGGAGATGGTGGTGCATCAGTAGATCATTCTATTTATTCATATATTGTGGATGCATGGTGTCTTGTAGAAGAGTACTTGGGAGTAAAAGCACATATGCATGGAAAATACCCAGAGTTGTATTGAGTTTTTACTTGATCATTTTTACTTTGTAACATGATGTTTGAACCTTGTTTAGTATGAGATGATTTCTTTCCTTATTCCATAATGTGAGAAATTTTTCTCGATTGTTAAAAGGAGAAGACCAGATTCCTAGTCAAGATGATTTAATAGTGATTCGATTAAACCCATGTAGACAAGTCATTTCCACCCAGTAAAGATAGAATATTTACGTGGATGACGATGTTATCTGATTAATGTATCTGGAAATTGTGGTTTTTTTGATTGTGTGGTGTTTTGTCTAGTTGGTTGGGTAAGAATATATCAGAGGACGTGTTCTTGGAAGGTGAGGTTTCACTCAAGATTTCAAGAAACAAAGGGTTGTTTATTTTTGAAAGATTACATTTTTAGTAGTTAGTAGTGTTTTAAGTGTTGAAGAATCCATGAGATGTATCTTTCAAGGTGGTTTTTCAAAACCCTTTTTATTTTGGGATTGATTTAGATTTCTCGTGGGAGAAAATAGTTTGAGTGGAATTTGAAATAATGGCCCTGATCTTTTCATTACATTAATTTGTGAAAATCCATTCTTTGGAGTATTCTTTGAGGTCACCATGGCTCATTTATTGAGTTTTATAAAAGTATAGTTTATAAGTTATTGCTCCTATGATGTTGAGTTTTCCATTAGTGATTCTGATCTAGTGCGTCAGAATAGTGACTCACAACAGTGAGTGAGGACCGGTGAGTTAGAACATTGACTTGCACTAGTGACACATAATGGTGAGTTGCTGATGGTAGGTCCTGGTAGTGATTCGCTTAAAGGTGACTCTCCCAATGGTGAGTTATATAATGGTGAATTATCAAACATTGTTTCACGAAATAGAGACTCATCCACCAAAATCTCATGCCATGTTGAGATATGACCGATGAGTAAGAACTATGACTCTCACCGATGACTCCACCGATGAATCACACTGGTATCTCGTATTGGTGACTCACATCGGTGACTCCCAACAATGACTCACATAACAGTGTGACATTTTCAAATGTTTTTACAGATTATAGAATGCTTTAGTTATTCCAATTTCTCCCATTTGATGTTTCCTTTGACACGAAATGATTTCAACACTATATTCTATGGTTTTGGGGGCCATTTGGAATAATATCAATCTTTTAAAACCCTAAAGATTCCATTGAACTTCAGAACCATGTGGTCTTGTGAAAGATCTTCATTAATGGGATTCAAATACAATTCCATCCGTTGATTTAGGATCTGGAATTTCTAAAGTCGAGATCTCTTATTCCTTACAGTTTCTAGTTTTCTCTTGGTGTGTTTTGAACCGTTTTCCCCTGAGTAGTCGTGCATTGTGGTGTAGACTTTAGATCATGTATTTCCAAGTGGTCCTTCCCAATTCATGTGCACCCCACTATTATGGTATAATATGTATGTGATAATCATTTGTTCTTCAAAGTAGGTATTCCTTCATCACTCGTTTATTTGTGTATCATGTGGGGTGGGTGTACGAATTTCTCCCATGTGTAGATAGCAGAATACCAAATAAATAAATAAAATTTAATCAGTTTTAGATCTACATGTGGGGCCAAGAAAAGTGTCTTATGTTCTATTTTCTTATCTATTGTTATTGTAAATTGTATAAGCTATATGCCTATTAAAAACCATGGCCATTGGAGGTCTTTATCTCTATACAAGATGGGATCTGGAAAGAATGATGTTTGATTAATTTCCATTAAAAAACTATTTAGGAATTTTTATAACAATATAAACTAGTATAATAAGTGGTTTCCCTAGGATAATACCTTCTATGATAACCCAAGATGTTAACAAGTGAAACTAAAGAACAAATCATTTTTATATTTAGATATTTTTTTGGGGTTTTGTGGTGGTATGATTGTGGATGTGGCTTTGTGATGTGGGGTGGTACATGTGCTGTAAAAGAATATCAGGTTATTATGTTGTTTTATTTTGGAATGGATGGGTAATGTTGTTCAGTTGAGATACCATCAGGTTGTTCTATGATTAGGATTATTGATGTGATGGGTGCGTTGTCGTTATGAGGTAGGGATTTTATGTATGGTTGTGGTGAGGTGTTTTACTAGGTGTAGTTGTGAGTTGGGGGTTTGTTATGGTTGAGATGATTATTTGGGCAGAATGAATTCGAATAATGATGATGGAAGTCATCAGTATGGGTAATTTTCCCAGATTTTCTCCGCGAGTAGCATGCATAAAGATTCACTCCATGTATCAGGATTGGTACCCTATTAAAACATGAATGGGTGTTAAAAAGTGAGGAATGTGAAGCTATATTAGTTTATATAGATCATCATCTTCTAATATGACATTGGTCATGTTTCCTGTTGTGTATTATGTTTAGTAGATTCTCAGGCAGTGATGTAATGAAAAAACTAATTCTTAATAGATAATAAGAATTGGTTAATTTAATCAGATATGGGTATGAATTCAGTATGTGGATTGTTGTGAAGTGGATTTCATTTATAGACATCATATGTCACTCTCCTTAATGTTTATAAATTCATATAGAGGTATTACTTTTCATGAATCCCATAGTCTTTTCATGAGTTCTTCATATTATATATATACATGTAATTCCTTTGTGATTTCTATACACACTCCATGTTAGTTGAGAACTATGTTCTTAACACCCCTATTTTTATGAGGGAGGGTGTTTTTCCCAAAAATCCCAATAGAAGGATGGATGGATGGACAAAAAATCTTCCCTTCTCCCTCTTCCAGGCTGTGAAATCCCCGGATTCATCAGGCATGTTGTGTTTCATGAGGACCAGGTGTGTGCATGTGAGTTGTGTTTCCCAGGTGTCATAGGGATTTGAAGGGATATTTGAACCTGGTGTCTATGGGAGGGATGCATTTATAAGGATCATGTGTGAGAGGGATGGGATGTGATGTTGTTTGTGGGCTAGGTTTCTATTGGAGAGATATGGTTGCGAGGCCCAGGTGTGTGCAGGAAGGTTGTGACACTGTTAATTTGGAAGAAGTTGGACTGCCATATAGTTTGACGTTGTGGTGTAAGAGCGGCTAATAATTAGGAAAGTGGTGTGTGGTACCCTATCACCTATTTTCTTATTATATTACATTACATGAGTTGTGTTACTTGGTGAGCATGCCTTGGTGAGGTTGTGATGGATAAAATACCTTGTTTTCTATTGTTGGTTCTTCTACTTTGTCACATGAGAATTAATATGCATATCCCACTTTTGCATTAGAGTTTTTTTTACTACAAAGTATACATGTATACTCACCCAACATATATAAAACTTATTTTAGGTTTCTAGTAGGACTATGTGAATTGCGTTGTGTGTCAATAGCTCAGGCGTTGAGAGAATTTCTAAGTCACATATATAGTTTTATTTTGGTATTTACATTGGGGTTTTTGTTTCTTTTGTAATTGTATTCTTATAAACATGTAAGTGGGAAGGATTATGGTATTCTTTTATATATTTAAATGAGTTGTTTTGGGTTTGATTCATCTCATATCCCGATCTTGGTTACTATAAAAGTGCAATGCCATCAATTTTGGTATATTTGTATAACCTTGGTGTGGGTCACCACCCCGAGGGATACTATATGTGGTACTCGATGGTCATTATCAAACTTTAATCATTGATAAACTAGGAGGGGAATATATGGAGGTAGGGGTTGTGACATTATGGGTGTCCTTAAAGGGAAAATCTCTATTGTTTAGAGGTTAGAGAGTGAACCTTGCTGAAATTGTGTAGAATCTAGGAGAAAAATAAAATTTTAATGTTGATTAGTGATTTCAAAGAGGAAATTTAGAGTCTCTAGAAATAATATATTGATTAGAATTATCATTCATTAGACATTGAAACATGTGATATAATTTTCTCAATGTTTTTCCTTGAATAGGATATAGGAACTTGAGAAATCTAGCTATGTTGGTACCTAATTATATTGGACCCTTCACGATTGTAGAGAAAATTAGGAAGGTGGATTATCATTTGGATATAGTTAGATGTTTTTCATAATACCATGAAATTTTCAATGTTTTATAGCTAAATAATTAATATATATTCCTGCCCCACATTCTTGAGTGTGAGGATATTGAGATTGAACCCGAAACCTCAGTGGTCAATATGCATGTTATGTTAGTGTAATGAGAGGATAAGGTGTTTCATAGAATGATTATCCCATTAGATTGAGTGACATTTCAATCTAGTAAGTAAAATCATGAAATCTAGGAGAAAAATTAGTTAATGATGCATAAATATCATTATGTTTTCTTAGGATCATGATAAAATGACTTCTTAGGGATAGAAAGGTTCTTAATAGGGGATAATTGTCCCACCTAAGAAATTGAAACTAGTAATTGAGCACTTATAGTCATTCTATTATTGATTTTAGAGTTTATTTTATATATATAGAGAATGGGTTTGATTTGTTTGTGGAATTATGAGGCCACTGACTAGCTGCTAGATGGATTTAACTAGATTTTATTTATTGGAAAAACATGTTTACCACTATATATGCCACCGTATAGATGGAGTAATTCCTATAGTTGTTGGAATACTACCTACATCTATTAAATCATTTTTGAGGCCCATTGTCTTATCAGTGGAAGAGATGTACATGTTGATTAATAGGGGATAAATTGTCTTTTTTCATCTATAATTTTCCAAATAATCACTATAATTGAACAGTATTGTCTCATATTTTATTCCTCTTGATATTACGGGTTACATGGTGAAATTATTTCTCCCAATCATATTTTAATGTATCATTGTGTAGATTGTATAATTTCTATCCACCATTTATAATTATATAAGGGGGATCTTTATAATTTGGTTTCACCACACTCTCATAATATATTTCATGTCTCAAGGTACTTTATCTGTTAGTGATGCATTTCTATAGATAATTTTCCTTGTACTCATGGATATAGGTTCTTGAGGAGATAATTTTTTTATTTCCCATTTGGGATCATGAAGTGGAAACATAAGTTTATCATTCATATGTTACACATATCTATAAAAGTTTCTTAACCTTATCAATGCTTTTGTTCATTTATTATTTCCTTTGGTTTTGATTGTAGAATTTAGTTTTGGATGTTGATTTTAAATTTTTTAGGGTAAGAACAGGGTTTTCAAAATAGTTTTTTTCAAAAATAGATTTTATACACATTATATTGTTTGAAAAAATGCATGAAACGTGAATTTAAATGTGATATTCCTTTTCATATATGAATTTTTTGTTGATCACTATAGAAAAATTTTTATAAAATGGGGTTTTGTTTTTTAAATGTATTTTACTTTTAGAAATGAAAATGAATCATATTTTTCAATTATTACTAAGAAAATAATTATGATGAAGTATTTTTTATATGTTGAATTTAATGATGAAGTAATATTACAATTGGGATATACTAGGGTATGAGTGAAAACTAAAAACACTAAAACTTGTGGAGTTATGTATCACTAGTAGAGGTTCCCTTGATGTTATTTTTACTAGGGGTATACTTTATTTGGGATTGATTCTATCATACTATTGTAGTAATGTATATCTTCTTTTTTCATTTATTGTTTCATAGTGGATTAGTTTTTTTCAACCTATTGACATGAATTTCCAACTTGGGTTCTTTAGGGATACAATATAGGAAGGACCTTTTGATATAATTATCTTCTTAGTTATCCATGTTTTATGATTTCTATTAGGAAAACTATTAATTTATATAATTCTGTGGATTATAATGTTATGATTCATATCTTTCAATTTTATTGATGATGACAATATTTTAAAAAGAAATACTTATGGTTGTTTTATATATGGAAATGATTTCATTTTATTACTTTTTTTAAAAAAACTTTTTAAAACAAATGGATACACAATGTTAAAATTTTGATATATTCCTTGATGACATCATAGTATGATTTTTTATCACATCCAATATTTTATTTTGTGAATTGGTAGCCTTGGTTTTTTAGGATAGATGTATATTTAGGAGAATAATATAGAATATGAATCTCCTTTATAGTGATTCCAATATACAAGTTGTGATAGAGGTGACTTATGGTCACCTGATGATGGACCCATGGATTGTTATTGGATCCATTTTTCTAATAAACATTTTTTTGATTTGAGACCTTCTTGTCCAGATGATTCATGTTGTCTTTATGGTTTTTTCTTTACATATGATATAATTTGATTAAATATTGATTTACGATGTTTATAATAAATAATATTTCTAAGGATGGTGAAATAATTTCCATCATATATTTAATTATATTTAAGGGATTGTTTCATGTGTATAGAAATTGAAAATGCACTTCCGACCTTGTGGTAGGCCAAATCCAGGTTAAAATTTGCGGGTTAACTGCATTGGTCTATCACACACCATTTTTTGATTTTTTTTATTTTATAAGAGATAATTAAAATTAAAAATGTTTATTTTATATTATAGAAATATATTTTATTTTTTTAAACTTCAGTTACACTATACACTAAAACCACTTTTAAAATAATTATACATTTATAACATTAAATTTAATTAATTTATTGCATTATAAAGTGAGTGTAATTAAATGGAAAAATCAATTATAATTAGAAGGTATATATTATGTAATAAATAACATATTACTGTTTATATCAAAAACAAAATTAAAAATGTAAAAACTAGTTACCGTGGTAAAACCTAGATATTTTAAAAAAATTCAAACATAGGGGAAAAATACCAATATTATTGAAAAATGTTTTTAATTGGTTATTATTGGTTTTCATAGAAAAACAATTATCCGCAATCCATTTCTTACTATATATAATTCCACTTGAAATGTGATAGATGTGATCTATTTACTTTATGATGAAATATTTATGAGAATTCTATTTGAAAAAATCACAAAAGGGGCCTCTAATCACCCCTTCAATATAACTCTCTTATTTTGTTTTAAACTAAAAAGCATGCCATTTTTATTAATACTATATTCCTATTTATCTTCTTATATATATTTTGCCATAATATTTTATCCAAATCTCTCTATTTCAAAGTAGATTAGTAATGGAAAACTCATGTTATAAATGTTATTATTATTCATTCATTATTTATATTTTATAATATATAAATTTTTAAAATATAATTTTATAATTAATATAAAATTTAATCAGTGTTTTTGCTATGTTATTATTCTATGGTAAAAATAATTAACCAACTTTTCCCTTTTATAATATGAATAAAATTCCATGCGTATGTTTTTACGGACTACCACCTCCACGAAGAGACATCTTTCATTTTATTCCACCACTTCTCTCAACTAGTTATAATGATATAATTGAAGAATAACTGAAAAATTTAAAATATTATTATTATTTTTAATATTAATATTATAATACACCTTTATTCCCACAAATTCTTAGAGAAAGGAAAATTATAACCGTGCATATGTGTGGTCTACTACCTTTACAATTTAGAATATAAAATATTTGTTCCAGTTTATTTATGATCTATTAATTTATATTAAAATATCATAAAAAAGTCAAAAAATATAAATAATAACATTATATTTATTTAATAATGATATTATTTTATAATGAACCACTTTTATATCTATATCATTCATTAATTATGGTTTTTTTGTGTTTGGTCAAGTAACAAAACCCCAAAAAACAGTGAAATGACAGTAATATAGTGGGTGACTATGATAAATTTTGAACATAAAATATATTTTATCAATAAGTTAATAAATATTTTTTTGTTTTAATGGTATCATGAATATTGAAATCATTAACTAAAATACCAATTTTTATTTTCTAAAACTCACTAAAGCATGAACCTCACTAATTTCATATTTATTGATTCTAAAAAAATACCATAAAATTGAAAATATAACATTAAAAATAATTATAATGAATCAATTATAGTACAACATATATTCTTGTAATGGTGAACATTGAGAGATAGACGATGAAAGACATTGTTGTTAGGAATATAGCTCAAAATGAACATGAACAAACACTCTAAATATTAATTTTTTTAATAACTATATAATATACACCTATAGATTAAGTAAAAATGATGTAATAAGTGTTTATAGGTATTAAACAAGAATTTTTTTATGGTCTCTATTTTTTTATAATTTAGAGTGAAATTTTCTAGAGTAAATCAAGAATTAAGGTAAGATTATCATTATTTCAAATGTAATTTTTGGAGACATAATTATTATTGTGAAACATGATTTTTCTAATATAGTGTGATTAATTAAAATTGAATTTATTTTAACCAAATCATTTAATTAATATGGTTTTAATATCAATTTCATAGAATATCATTAAATGGTTTATGTTATTAATAATGCCAAAGGTGTAAGAGTTTTTGTTAACTCATCTCCCTTTGTTGAGTTATAATGATTTCTATTAATCTTATTTCTTCTATGATTGGTTTCATCCACCGTAATATTTTATTTTCCACTCCACATTTCAAAAATGCAACCTTTATGTCTACTAATGTCTTGATTAATAAATATTTATACTAAATGTAAATGTTTTAGAAGGGTTTCACACTAACTATTAGAAAATAACATTTGACTGTGATCCTTAACTTATTATTTAATGATGACCATAAAACTATTTTTTAAAAACACATTTAATGTTCCTCTTAAATTTTTCTCTTCATCAATAAAAGGTTTCATTTTAGTGGATTTTTTTTTCATAAATTGAACTCAAAATCAAATCATAAAATTCTGTTTGATTATGCTCACATAAATACATTACTATTTTTATATTTCTTAATAATCCTCTAGGTATAAACATATTACTTATTACAATTATTTACTTATAAGAACACTCCATTTTTGTTTCAATTAACTAGACAATTTTATCCTATATTCCATACATAATCTTATTGGTGAACTTACTGACTAAAAAATATTGATGTAATAAAATTTAATTAAATAATATGTTACTCATCATTTTGGTGGAATGGTATTTACGTAAAATGTTACTGGTCATATTTGGAGGCCCATTTATTTTCCATGGGTTTATTGATATTTAATAATTTATGGAATTATGTATGGTTTATTTATATTACTCCAATTGAAATGGATATGAATCACATATTAATATTATTTCGTGATTAAATGATAAATGATTAATTTTAAGTGGGAATCATATTTATGGGTAAATTATGAGTGAGTACCTATATCACATTCCAATTCATTGGTCAAAACATTATATATCAAGAGGGATGCATACATGAGAATGTTTTTGTTGCTCGCAATAATAGATTCAACTTTGTCACTCATGAAGGTCATGCATCTGTAAGATATTTTTTGTGAAATATTTAAAATGTATCTTTACTTTTTTTGTCATATATCATGAATATAGAATAATGTTACCACACAAAAATGACACATGTCATATGTTATACCATGCATTATTCCATGACGCATGATTTTAGACCTATAAATTGGTGGGTATGATTATATTAGGTTGTATCCATGCACCATGATTATTCCCATGTTCTAATATTATTCAAAATTATGATCATTAATAATTATATATTATTTTTCCATTACTAATATTTTTATCTCAACACTTTTCATAGGACTCCATCTCCCTTGGTTATGAACATGTGTGAAATTTATGAGAATTAATGAAGGGAGTTTAGTGCGGTTGAATAATAGAGAAATATACTTTTGTTTTATAAAAATGTTTCATATTTATATGATCCTCAACTAAATTAAAAAATATACTATTGGTACTATGTATTTATTTTTGAGATGTAATATTATCATATAAAAATGTTGTATATTAATTATATGTAATAAATTTTACATAATAATTTTTATCAAATATAGTATTTAAAAAAAGTTTTTTTATCCTTATCTTTAAGGGTGTGGGTCTACGATACCACATTTTTACATTTAGATATTTCCATTGACTTAAAAAATAAAATATTACCTCACTAAAATTCTAGCAAAAACTGTATAACTACTTCCTCCACACTATTAAAACTATCCATCAATAAAAAGTAATCATATGTAAATACATCGTAAAGATATTCACTAAACAATATCATATGAAAAACGTCTCATATTACCTCACAATTCCTTCACCTTCAAAGGTCCATGATCTAAGAATACTCTATAAACAATTTCTCAAGAGATGGATATACTGTCACTTCACTAATGTTACTATATCCAGCTCATCATGAAATTAGACGATAAAAAAACAAATATACATTCTCAGTGAGTCTTGATAATCCTTAGCAAAAAATAAATTAATTCATCTTAAGGTCATCACAACACCCATGAAGGATTGAAATTATGATCCAATGATATCCATCATAAAATGGTTTTTCTTCATGGATAATTATATTGAAAAAACCTCACTCCCCCCTTTTAATGAATTATATTGATGGTTTTAATATGATAAGTACCCATAAATAATCTTTTCCAAATATAAATATATCACAATGATTTCAAAATAACATCCAAAGAGTTATAATGTAGCATGGTCTTATAGACTTATACCCATTTATATATCATATCCTACCAATAGAGAATAAGTACCAGCATTTTAAGCCCATGGTAAAATGGAATCCTTATGTTTATTTTTATTGATCAAAATTTTAAAGAGTTCTCAATGTATATCTCGATATAAAATAACTTTTTAATATCTATAAAAGATAGAATACTTGTGTTATCAAAACACTTTTTTTAAACATATCAATGAGTTTATCAAAATTGACATTGACACTAAATAATCATCGAACATAACTCCACACTTTATTAGATGTCCCAATAGTCCATAATCCAAAATGATGGTTCAAGCCCTTTAGAGGAACCTATTTTCCACTCCCAACCTGATAAAAAAACCTAACAAATACAATTTATAAAAACTCATAAACTAAAAAAAAACAACTTCTTTCACTATAAATAATAAATTTTCATTTCATTGAAACAACTATAAATAATTTTCCTCACACTAAATATTGAGGTTTATAATAAAAAAATATCATTCTTTAGATAGTACATCCATTCTGATATTTTATATGATCACCATGAGAAAACAATTATCCACCTGGGGAACTCGTGGACATATCCTCCCCCCATTGGAAAAACCCTTAAGGTTCATTAATTATGAATTGAAAGTCACACTGAACCACTACGTGAACATCACCACCATGGGAATCTCTATCCCAAGGAAAAATGGGGGATCACCACCATCAATTGAATATGAGAAATGTTTATCTCTCTACCCAAGAGTTAACTAATTGGATGAAAGATGATCACCATCAACCATCATTTGGACATAAATCCATCTTCGAAAAGCATCATCTACCATGAAATAACTTCCACTATATGACTCCATCAGCCACCATGACATAAACATCAAGAATACAAACCAAATACCTAGAATGAAAAACTAATGTCATGGGAGGGTTATAATATAGCTGATGTTCATATATAGAAACTAATTAATCACCTTGAATTCCAAGTTATATCCACAAAAAACCATCCAAATGAATGATTCTGTGTAAATTCATTATAAATTACACAGATGAATTTAATAATTCTCTTGATAACCCCTGAATACCATCTTTAGAATTCAAGTTGATTAATATATTGGTATACCATTATAGGATAACCATAGAATTCACATTATATGAATTCATGAATTCTTCCACATTCACTAAACATGAATTCTTATACATGAAAAATGCACATAAATCATTTATTACCATATGATATAGAGCTAACCTTAACTATTTGAGTATAGGCTCTACCAATCACACCTGAGGTAATACTAATAACTTCCAGGGGTAGAAATAAACATATATACTAATGGTTCCTCCCCATATATAGTAACACTAATACACTATCAGTTTCATGGCATGAACCAGTGGACCTCATTACATCCTTAGAGGAATCTCTTAAAATAACCCTTTCTCTACAGAGGAAAAAATCTCATTATATGAAGCGGTGATTGAATAATGTTTAATATTAGTAGAGACCCATTAATAGATATTGTTCTAGATAAGGATTCAACTAAAATATACATCTCTCAAAAATATAATATTGAATGATTATGTCACACATATGTCATCTAATAAGATGGTCTATGAGGATGGGACATTAATAATACTCAAGATAAATCATTTTATCATTTCAATATCCATCCCATATGAAAGTTTTTCAACAAATAAAATAGTTATATCCTAATGTGTGGTAGTAAATAACCAAAGTTTATGATAGTGGTTGTTGATCGATGAATTTTCCACCCCTTTTTAAACTATTGTATCTTCATTTTAAAAAAATATTAGTTGGTTACTAAGCACACAATAATGAGTTTCATGATCAAAACATTATCACCAAAATTGTTTTCAAATAAAATGACAACTCTAGATATATCTAAAAAATATTCTAATGTTAAACCAAAGCTATATTGAATATATAATAATATTAATAAACTAAGAAGCTATATTTAGGCACTATGGATTACGTGGTTTTGTATGGACAATAAACCATAGCCTAAAAACTCTTTCTCTATATTTTATCTCTAAACCTTGGTGGTGCACGGGTACCACATGGTTAGTAGAAACTGTGCGGCCCAGTTTTACAGTAGGTGCTGGTATAGATAGAACTAACCATGTGTCTAGAGCATGATCATGTGGTTTATCCTAGGTAACTGTGTACTAG
Source organism: Viscum album (assembly GCA_963277665.1). Classification (NCBI taxonomy): domain Eukaryota; kingdom Viridiplantae; phylum Streptophyta; class Magnoliopsida; order Santalales; family Viscaceae; genus Viscum; species Viscum album. The sequence goes on from OY728146.1 coordinate 509,289,345, forward strand.
TTTTTATTTGGGGTAGTGTAACCCTCACAGATACCACATGGTTTGAAAAATAGTTCGGTCATTCAATGTTATTAAAAATACAAACCCTAAAATCAATACCTCTAATTTTTAGACCCAATGTGGGATCCTCCTCCCTCATATAACCTTTGCTCATCATAGGTTCCTCACAAACACATCTAACTTGATTCCTTTCCTCCATGGAGGGCCTTTGATGGTTCCCTAGTTAGGTTTCTTGGATTTTTCCCTTTTCTCCCCTCTTTATCTTTTCCTCCATTGTCTCTAGGGTTTTTTCTTAGGGGTTTTCCTATTTTCCAAACCACAATTTTTAGGGTTTGTTCTTAGCTTTTTTTCATTTGATGTAGGGAATGAAGATCATTCCCAATACCCTCATCTTCCATTCTTGAATGTTTCATTCCACCCCCAAATTGATGAGGTAGGTGTGTCTATGATTATCTTTTACCATGAAAGCCCTTGATGCTTGAATGATTAGGATTAATTTTTAAACATCATTCACACCTACATAATACAAATAGTTATATTATTATGGATTTCCATTATTTTTTTAAATTCCTAAAAATTATTTTACAAATTAATCGTTGAAATATGTATAGATGTATGTTCACTTTGGGTTTGGATTAAAATTATTTATATTCTTTGAACTGAATTTTTATTTGCTGAGAAATGTGTAGAACTATTTGTGTTATTGTAGCATTATTGGATTGAAATTATTTCATTGTGGGGGTGAATTGGTGAACATGTGTCATGAGGGTTGTGGCTAATAGTTTGGAAAGGTTTTCATTGTCTTAATGGGTTAAGATGCATTTTCTATGTAATGTGAGTGGGTGGGATTAGTTTGAAAGAAAATAGTGGTTAAAATAAAAATGGGTTTGTGTATTTTTTTCATGGATGTTGGAGTGTTCTATTTTATGTAGGCACATCCATGGGTGCACTAGGTGCACCCATGGATGTGCCGTCAAATGAATATGGTACTTGTGTAATAGTGTTCTATCTAAATATTACATTCATAAATGTATTTTAGAGTTTAGATAATATTGTACCCCTTTTGTGTTTTCAAGAAACAATTTAAAATGAAATATCACTTGGTATGCCTATTTGAATTTGGAGTGTCTTTCGATGAATGTTTTCCTTTAAGGGCCATTTGGAATGTCTAAAAATTTTATGTTTTTTCTCAAATTCTTATTTAGAAATGTTTTTAGTAAATATATTTTTGGTTTGTTATTTTTAATGGCCATGTGGAGTTGTGCGTTTAAAAGTGATGTTTTATGTTGAATTTGGAAATGAATGTCATTTGGAAAATGGATGTTCCCTGTTGGAAACCAAAAGGGTATCATGAAATGGTATGAACGTTTATATGGTATAGTAGCGTGGTTGAATTCTTGATGATGTGACATGTATGGATATATATATATATGGGATCCTATATATAAGGGATTTACCATTATGGGATATCAGATAGTGGTTTCCATGTTTTGGGTAGGCATGTGCGATGACATCCGGTAAGATAAGTCACATGTGCATTAGCCTCTAACTGGCACAGTTTTACTACCATCATGGGTTCACAAGTGTCTTTTAGATGAAGAAGTGCTGGTATCTTACCAGCCCCAATTAGATGGTCTGGTACCCTCCTGGAGATATAGATAGGCCAAGAGGGTTGTTCCCCTAGTGAGGATAGGATAGAGCAGCTAGTTGTTTATGGACATTGGGGATTCACCATACGCTGACAAGTGGTTCTAATCCAATAACATCTAAGGGTATTATAGGGATGTTTAGGAAAGCCCATGGTTACTTTATATATGTTATTGTTAGTATTTTTCAGAACATAGATGTCTATTTACCCTAAATCATTATTTTCCTCACAATTTTGGAATTCATTATTTTGGGTTTTGGTTTTAAAATGGTACTCAGTTTTGGAAATAGATGTTGGCGTGTGTTTGATTTCTAAATAGAGAAGCAATGACTAGTTATTAAAATGTGAAAAACTATCTTCTTATAATTGTATTTATAACTTGTGTTAATGATATACTTTGGAAATAAAACACATGGATTCTGTGGTGATTTCCTACTAAACTATCACACACACACCCTATTTATACCACTCAATGTTGGTTCTCCTGAGTTATTTTGCAAGTTCATATTCTTGCTCAAGTTTTTTTTCATATTCTCATGGATGGAGTGGTTTGGTTGGTGGATTCTTGTTACCTTGAGCTCAAATAAAGTTCATGCTGGTAGCATTCCATTTTAATATTGTTTTAGTTTCAGCATGTTTCCATTCAGTTGTACTTTGAATCTGGGCCAATTTTTGTATTTATTTATGTTCAATTACTATTTTCATATTTTCATGTTTATTTTTTTGATCCTGGTTTTTTAATTTTGTACTAAATCATTACCTCTTATATGTTTTGATTCATGAGACTAGTTTCTATCCCATAAGGATTAAGAACTCCATTCGGTCCATGTTGCGTACTAGATCGAGTAACTGATTCAGGGTTGAACCGAGTTAGTTCGTGATATTAGATGTACTATTTTTATTCCATTCACCATATTACTTAGGATGTTTTATGGTTAAATTGATTGAGGTTGTACTAATTTGATGCCACTCTCATTATTACTCATTATGGTGAGGATAATTCTTATTGATTAAAGATATTATTAAAATTTCAAACCATTTTTTTATACAAATTTTTACATAGATTATATCTCTCATCTCTCATATGAGTAAGTCATTGTACATAGAATGGGATGGGTGGGGTTTGTTATAGCTCCTCAATGCCTCGGTAAGTCTTCTATGAAAAAATATCTTATGTATTTGGTTGGGGCCTTACCCATTTATATATGATGTTTTGTAGTGAGGACATAAAAGTATGTTTATTATATCTCGAATTATTAATTCCATCATTATGATGTTATTTATTAATTTCTTTGTGAATATTGGATTATATAAGATAAACATTGAAAAATTTCATGTTCATTTGATTATTTTTATAAATTTATTTAGTTATTGTTTATTACTTAAGCATTTTCCTTCATTATCACGTTATTGTTTAAATGGAATACGTTTTTAATTGTTTAACATTCCATATTTATTCAGGATATTTTTTTTCTATATATACCATTATTAAGTATCTGACCTCACACATTTCTTATGTTTTCCTTTCCCAGGATCACAAGGAGTGTTTTAAGATTGAGATATTGGGATATGATAATGTTTTTAATGGTGTAATAAAATAGAATAATATTATTTATTATAATTTTTCAATTTCAATATGGGATTCAATTATGTATATCATTTTCCAAGACTAAAAAATTATTCTATCCTTTAGGATGTGATTCAATATATCTTTTTTAAATTTAATAAATTAACAACCACATTTATGATACCAAGGATGTGTAAATTTTCATTAATAATAATATAAATGAGCTAAGGTATATTTTAAAAAAAATAAATAGAAAATATAATTTATTTAAATGAAAAGACATATTTTAATTAAAAATTAGAAATTTTCGCTATTCTGAGAAAAGTTATTTTCTTTAGAAAATATTAAGAATTTATCTCTAATTTAATTTTGACAAAATGATTTCAAAAAGTAAGTTAATTTTGTAAAATATTGTTTTTCTAAAAATGGTAAAAAAATTAGTTTTAACAAATGTACACAAAACATGATGAAATATATTTTACGAAAAAAATAAATTGTTTCAAAAAAAAAATTCATTTACATTATATTGATTATTATTTTATTATCTAATAAATTTAATACAATTGAATATATTTTATACAAATTTATGTTATATAATTCTCATAATTTATTAAATTTAATTAATTCCCTTTAATTTAACTTCTCGGTGATAATGATATACTATATTAGAGTTTTTTAGAGTCAAAGTTAAAAGTATCTCAAGATATTGAAGAGATAAAATTTATTTAAAAATAAATATATATCATAATTTATAAGGGTTTTAAAATTATTCCCTCTATAAAAATTTCATCCTCATAATATTTAGAATGTCACATCTTGAAATTATTTTTGTTTTTCTTCATCATTATTTATTCAGGTTCCCACATCAACTCTTTTATCTTATGATTTATTCAATGTACCTTTACTGGTTGAGATATATGAGTATAAAAAACAAGTTCTCTAGTGTCTAGTATCCATTAACTCTATTCATAGTTAGATAATATGTGTCTAGTCCTATTTCATCAATGTTTAGAACATTTATTTGACCTGGGATGTACTTTCCTAACAATGATATATGGATCACATAATGTACACTAGAGATACTTTGTGGCTTTTAAAAATGGTAAGACAAAACTCTAATTTTTTCGAGGATTAAAAAAGGATCAAAATATATTTGTCTTAATTTTACTTTCATTATGAAACTTATAACCCCATTTCAAAGAGTTACTTAAATAATGATCTCTTAGTTGAAATTGTTGATCATTCATATAGTAATATTCTTAACTCCTTTACCTTTATTGAGATTCATTAATATGGGTTTAAATAATATTTACCTTTCTTGTAATCTTCTACATATGTTTTGGGCCTACAACCTTCCTTTCACCAATATCATAAAAAAATGTATTTTTAAATAACATTCAATATAATGCTTCGTATAATGATATTTGAATACTTGAATGGAGTAAGATCTTATAAAATAACTCTCTCAAAGGAAAATAAAATGGAACATCCATTTAATGTCAATATTTTGTGAAATCTACATTTATTTTAATGTTTGAATAGTCATTTTAGATAATCCATCTGTTTGAGGGTGATACGAACTACTAAAATCAATCTTTGTATTAAGATCATTTTAGAGAGTTTAACATATTTTTTAGTTAAATCAGTGATCATGATCAGATTAAATTAAAAGTGGTGCACTATGGAGTCTTTTAACATTTTTAATAAAAATTAATTATTCCCAATCAAGTTGTAAATATTTTTCTATAGTGAAGAAATGTGCGTATTTTATTAAGTAATAAATAATAACACATATTGCATTAATATTTATATGATTAATTGGTAATATAGTAACAAGTTTCATAGTTATGTAATCACTTTTCCACATAAAAAAAGGAATAAGATTGATTAGTCCTATAAGATTATATCTCTATGCCTTAATTTTTTTTGGAAAACCAAACATCTTGACCCATAATTTGATGTTTCACACATCAATTTATTTCACAAAAAATCATTCCAGTATCAATACATCTTAGAGATACTATGGTGTATAGAGTTATTTGATCTATGAGAATCATCTAAAAATTCCCTTTTTAGATCATGTATATATTAAACACATTGTGTCATCCAGAAATTAAAACACCATTCAGAAAAAAAAATCAACCCAGATTCCATTATTTATGGATTAAATATTATTTTCAAAATTATCATCATTAGGTTGATATATTTTAATATTTTTCAAAAAATATTGTTTAAAAATGAGTTGAAAAAATATATAAGTCTTCACTTCTTCAATAATTTTTATATCCTTATTTTCTGAATCCATAGGCATAGGATCCCTATCAATCCTCAATTTTTCAATACTCAAAGATCATTGATGCTCAGAGAATCTTCTGAATTTATTTACTTACCCTTAGTGGTAGTGTATTTAGAATTCATAATCCATGAGTAGTTCTAGCCATAAAATTTTATTCATGATGAATTCCTTCCATGAATATATATATATTTCAGACTCATATGTTATGTTTTTATCTCAAATATTTTTCCAATATAGATAATATCTCAATATATTTAAATCAATGACAACAACCATCAACTCAAGATCACGGGTATGATTATTTTGATCATGATTCATAAACTAACTTAATGAATAATCTATAAATATATCATTTTTCACAAGTAATAAAACAATTTAATTCCTTAAAGTTTCACTATAAATCAAAAAGTCATCATCTTTAGATGGTAATGTCAAAACCCTAGAATTCTATAATATTTCTGGAATTATTTGACAAGTTATTCATATTCATTTTTCCATATGAACTTATCCCCATTATGAGAAATCATAGTTAATAGGTTAGCAAATGAGGAAACATTTGGGATAAATTATTTTGAGTAACCTGGTAGATATATGAAACAACATACCTCAGTTATGTTTGCTGGTGTATTCTATTTTATTAATAACTTTTTATTAATAGGATCAATCAATATTTCATCATTAGAGAAAATATGGGTATGAAAGGAATACTTTTTAAGCCAAAATTCGCAATTAATAAATTTAACATATCAATATTTTCTTCTAAGAGTCTCAAGAATGATCCAAAATATTATCTCATAGCCCTCATATATTTTAAAATACACCAAAATATCGTCAATAAATACTAAAAAAATCATCAATATATTCCTTGAAAAATTTGTTCATTTGTTTCCATAAAAATTGAGGGAATATTATTTAAATATAATGGAAATACTGTAAACTTGTAATATCTATGCCATGTACGTAATATTTTATTTGTAATATATTCTCTATTTACACAAAATTGATGATACTCAAAATGATGTTTGATCTTAAAGAAGTAATTATATTCGTGTAGTTTATTTAATAAGTCAACAATTCATGTTATAAGGTATTTTTTATTTATCATAATTGAATTGATTTCCTTTTAATAAATTCATAACCATATTTATTTATATTTTTTATTAATAAAATGAATAGGGGATCCCCAAGGGGAAACACTAGTGTGTATAAATCCATTTTCAAACAACTTCTCCAGTTGTTCCTTATGCACCATTAATTCCATAGTGTCTATTTTATATGGAGTATTTGATATTTTTCTGGAATTGGCGACTAAATCAATGGAAAACTCAACATCACACTCTAATGGATATCTTGATAATTAATTAAAAAATACAAAAACTTATTTTAATATAATAGGTACATCCTAAACTTGAATAATAAATTTTACATTACTAGATTGTGTGTGATTTTATTTCCAAAGAACCCCATTTAGAAGAGCTACTAGGGGTGGATCTAGACATGAATTAGATGATGAAATGTTCACTCTAAAGATAAAGAATTAGACATCTTCATCAAGAATTGTATTTTATATCTATATTCAAAAACAAATTTCACCATATTATGATATCCATTACATATAAAAGACTCTATCAAAATAAAAAATAGGTATGTCATCAAATAGGGTATGTTTATGTATCTTAATGGGGACTAACTGACGGATCCTTTTTATAGTGATAGTTCACTATGATCCCTGTCTCATAACTACCTTCTTATGATCCAATGAAAATATATTATTTACAAAGAAAAAATGGATGATATATATAATTTTAAAAAAATAATTAGCTATATTTTACGATATTATTAAAGATTAAACCATTACATCATTAGGGACATCCTCCTCAACTATTTTTATCACATATGATTGTACTTTCTACCTTGTCATTTTCATGGAAAAATTACCCTTACCATAGTGGAATTCTTTTGAATAATCTCCAATCTCCATAAATTATTAGTACTGTGCATTGTAAGTGTAATATACTCAATTATAAATAATAATTAAACCAACATTTTTTAAATAAACTAAAATTATTTTTGGTGTGAAGATATAAAATTTGTAATAAATGTATTTATTAAGGTTTTGTGAAAGGGGTAAAATGGATCTTAATTAAAAAATATATTTTCAACTCGACACACTTGAGTATATTTAAAATAATATTTTTCTAAGTTAGGAACTAAGTTAGTGTGGTATTATAGGGAACATAGAGGCTCAACATTGATAACATTAAAATATAAAAATTATTTTCATCAAGCACACATGATTTTCTAAAAAATAGAATGTCACGACCCATCCTTGAGACCCGTGTCGTGACTACCCCAAGCCCGCCTCCCATAGGCCAGGGGCTGGCGACTAGCACCAAGGCGTATATCCCAACAAAAAGGGGAAGACATTGCCTGTATAAGTAAACAAACACCACGAAGTAAGCCATCAGAAGTAAACACTATTTAAACTGAGTACATGTAAGTGCATAAAGTAAATGGTCTAGAATACAAACCCAAACTGAAAGTAAAGTACAACTGGAAAGAAAGTAAAACAATTGAAAGTAAAGAAGAAATGTCGAGCCGTCCACTGGTAGTCCCACCTGAAGCATGGGTATAGATAGCCACCTCAGCTCCTCGGGTCCAGCCGTCCACTCCGTGTATGTCCCGCCCAGTGGTCCACCTCTAGGTACCGACTAATCCACTAGCCTTTATCACAATCATCATTGTCTGTCGTCTACATCCAACACAATGTAGTGCGGGCATATCCCATGCAGGGGTGAGTATACACTACTCAGTAGGGACCCCGAGACCCCCAAAGGTCTCCCAAAATCCACAAAGGATAATCCACAAATGAAAGATACAATCAAGAAGTAACAACCAACACTACTTAGGTATATGCCCATATATATACCTAAGTCATCAATTCCAGTTCGGATCCAGCATCCGAGCCCAGGTTCGATCACGTCCACATAGGATAGCACAACACAATCCACACAAGAAATCAAGTCAATCATATCGAAGATAATGATTGAAAGTCAAGACTCAGCTCACACAGGTATACTTCTTCGGTGATAGAGATGATAAGATATAGCCACTGATTCATCTAAGCTGGGACCCACATAGGATACTAAACCAGCTACTTTGCCATACCCACCTAGGATAGCAAAAACAGAGTCAGACACTGCCAGACCCACGTAGGATACAAGAAGAATAGTCATTGTCATCGAACCCACATAGGATTTCAGTACGGTATTCATCGCTGCTGAACCCACATAGGATTTCAGTGCAGTCTTCATCTCCGTCGAACTCACATAGGATTTCAGTACGGTCTTCATCGCTGTCGAACCCACATAGGATTTCAGTGCAGTCTTCATCTCCGTCGAACCCACCTAGGATTTATGTACGGTCTTCATCGAAGCCGAACCCACATAGGATTTCAGTGCAGTCTTCATCTCCATCGAACCAACATAGGATTTCAGTACGGTCTTCATCGTTGCCTAACCCACATAGGATTTCATTACGGTCTTCATAGTCGCAGACAACTCTAGGGTTACCGCACACAGCATGCTCGTTCTGGGAGGGTCCGCTCTACGAGATAAGGGTTTGATACATCAACTGACACATAGTCTGGAGTTGATGTATCTCAAAGTTCCATCTCGATATGATGAACTCAACATGACAGACGACGCGTCAATCGGACGCCCGGTCTGAGAGTTATTGGCCTTTTCGTTCCCGGAGCCCGGTTGGGTTTTAAGTAAAAACCTACCCAACCGCACTCCAACTGCGTCCAAACCTCAAGCAAAGTAAGCTAAAATGTCCATCTCACTAAGAGGAATCCAACAACGTCGACGACACGTCAATCGGACGTCCGGAGCTCAGGTTATAAGCATTTCCGCTCCGAGGGCCCGGTTGGTTTCATGTTCAAACCCGGCCGTACCCAAAGTTCTCCAAAACATTGATTGTAATATACCGAAATGACCTTCTCGATCCAAGGATAGCATTGAAACTGACGGTGCATCGATCGGAGGTCCGTATCCCATGATACATGCAAAAGACTAGAAGTGGTCTGGAAATGGGGGGTCTGGGCATAGTCCGGCCCAGCCCAACCCCCCCCCCCCCAGGTCGGCCCGAACCGGGTCGACCCGAATTGGGTCCGGGTCCGGACCATTATGGCATGGCCTGGATCGGTGGGCGTGGCCCAGCCCTGCTAGCGTGGCGCGGTTGGCCTGGTGCGGCCGGTACTGCATGAGGCGGCTCGGCCATGGCCGAGCAGCCACGCAAAAGGGGCAGGTGCCCCCTTGATTGTCACCGCGACCCCCGTGTGGGGCCACTCCTCGATAGCAAATGCAGCCCAGTTCCGCGTCTCCCTCGATCCCGCGCGGCCGTGGGGCCAGTCACATGCCGTCTTGGCTTCATCCACGACGGTCCCTCATGGCGGCGCGCTGGGACGCCGCCGCGTCGGCGACTCGTGCCGCCGGTGTAGTCCGCGGACCATCGGGGTTGCTCCGGTGGTCCGTTTTCAATTTCGTCTGTGCCAGCGTTCACCTCAGGTCTTCTACTTTACTATGGAATCATCACACCACCTCTACGACCCGTTCTGTCAACGCCCGTCAATCCGCCGTCAATTAATCAAACTGCAGAGCCTTCGAAATGCCACATTGGGGCGGCGCAACGACGCCACGCTTCTTCGCCTGTTCTTCATTGTTTCCGCGTGGTACCGTTACACCGCGCCGCCTTTGCTCGTGCCGAAACAAGTACAACCAAAAAAGGGGGAGGAGGGTCGGCCGTGTTCGTGCGGTCTGACCTCCTCCCGTTATTATGATAATAGGCGGACCAATAAGATTACGATGAACGACAAAGGAAAAACCATAGAAAAAAAACCCCGACCTCAAGGTGTCGTCGAATGAAGGTTCATCATGGGAAAGAATGTCACGGAAAAAGGCATCACAGAAAAAGGCATCGCGGAGAAGATAATCTCCGGCATCATAGTACATGGCGTCGCGTCGTCGATCTCCGAGGGTTCAGCGTTCTTCGTCACCCTTCATCGGAGGATGGCGTTCTTCGTCAGCGACAGTGCGCTCTTTGCGTTCTTCAAGGAGGAAGATGAAGTTCAAGACTTGAGAAACTCCTCTCCAATTCTCCTCACACAACGAAAAACCTAATAAAATAAGGCTTTGACTTATTTTATTTCCTATACCAATGGATTTTGAAATTCAAAAATAGATCACGATTTAATTATCGAGCGTTGACCAATTAATGAGGCGTTTAATAATTAGTTAAACGTGAGAGTTGACTCGGAATTTAAGAGGGGGTGTGGGTGAGTTACTATATTAAATGCACGTGGGAGGTAAAAGGAAATTAAATGGGGGTGGGGCTCATGTGGGCCCCACCACACTAATATCCTACCTAGGAGTTAGGATATCAGTGGGTCCCACTCCAACCACCATGCCTAGGTTAACACTGCTTAGAATAAAAATAAAATTTGTTGCACATTATTTTATTTTATTCTTTAGTTAACCCAAAATAATTAATAACCTCACCCGAGAAAACACAACTGCGGAAAAGGTGTTCTTAAGAAATTACAGGAGATGTAGTTCCATCGATGCCCTCAGATTTTGATTCCGAGCAGCGGTTCAAAAGTTATGAAAACCCGCTCGTTCGTTTACTGAACGTACCCAAGCTAAACTTCAGAAAATGATTCCGGGCACACTGGGTATCAGAATCAGGTGCCGTCAAAAACTACGTTCTTGTAAAATCCTAAAGGAAATTAAGAAATAAATTTCCCTTGAATTTTATAGGTCTTTACATTACTCCCACCTCAGGGCTTTATGTCCCCGTAAAGATACATCATATACTAGGGGAACAAATATGGGTACTGTGCATGAATCTGAGCCTCCCGCTCCCAAGTGCTCTCCTGGAGGTTCCCATGCTGCCATGTGATGTGCACTAGAGGTATCGACCGTCCACGTAGGACCCACTCCTATCAATCCTAGATCTCCACCGGGACCTCCAAAAAAGTCGCCCCATCATCAATGTCCAGCTCCCCATGGTCTATGATATGCGTCTGGTCATGCACGTATCTCCTCAGCTGAGATACGTGGAAGAAGTCGTGCACCCGGTGCAACTGAGGTGGTAGAGCCCGGAGATAAGCAATATCGCCTATCTTGCTGAGGACCTGGAATGGTCCGATGAAGCACCGAGATAACTTGCCGCCTCGGCCAAATCTCCGTAATCCACGTCGAGGTGAGACCTGCAAGAAGATGTGGTTTCTATCCTTGAACTCCAGTGGCCTCCGCCTCCTGTCAGCATGGAACTTCTGTCGGATCTGAGCTATCCTCATCGACTCCTGGATGACCTGGACATTCTCTGTCATGGCCTGGACCATCTCAAGTCCCACAAGTGCTGACTCCCCAGGGTCTGTCCAGCACAGGGGTGATCTAAAAGTTCGGTCGTACAATGCCTCGTATTGTGTCATCCCGATGGTGGAGTGGTAGCTATTGTTGTGCGCGAAATCCACTAAGGGTAGGTGGTCCTCCTAGCTACGATTAAAGTCGAGGACTCATGCAAAGAGCATGTCCTCGAGAGTCTGTATGGTCCTCTACGTCTGACCATCCGTCTGAGGTTAAAAGGTGGTGCTCAGACGTAACAGCATCTGGAATGCCTCCTGTATCCCCTTCCAAAGCCGAGAAGTAAAGTGATAATCTCGATCAGAGACGATAGATGATGGCACACCATGAAGCTGTACAATCTCCTGAACGTAAAGACGCCACAATCTCTCTACTAAGACCTACTCTCTGATGGGTAAGAAGTGGGCCGACTTGGTGCGTCGGCCGACAATCCCCCAAATGGAGTCGTGACCTCTGGAAGTACGTGGAAGTCCAGTCACTAAATCCATAGATATCCCATTCCACTTCCACTCTGGGACCTCCAAGGGTTGTACCATGCATGTTGGTACCTAGTGCTCTACCTTCACCAGCTGGTAGATGAGGCATCGTGAAATGAACTCTGCCCCAACCTTCTTCATACCCGGCCACCAGTGTTGTCGTTTGAGATCCTGGTACACCTTCACCACTCCTAGATGTACCGCTAAAGGGGATGTGTGAATCTCTCTTAGCACCTCCTCTTATAAAGCAACTGGTACCATGGTACATCCTCTGAAAAGGATGACATGCCCTCCTCCTATAGAGAATCCATCAGGTGCCTGTCCTGAGGATATCTACGCATGCCACGTCTCATAGTCAGCGTCCCCATGCTGTGCCACTCTGACCCACTGCAGTAGTGGAGGAGTGACTATGAGTGACTGAAGAAAGGCTGATCCATCTATATCCACAAAGGATATCTGTAAAGCGGCTAGCTGCTCCGTCTCCTCCCCATGTAGCTGGATGCCCATCCTCCTGCTGAGAGCATCAGATACTATGTTCCCCTTCCCATGAATATAGACTATCTCAAAGTCATAGTGATGGAGGAACTCGAGCCATCACCACTGTCTCAGATCAGGTACTTCTGCGATAATATGTACCTGAGACTCTGGTTGTTATAGTAGACTATAAAACGCTCGCCCATCAGATAGTGTCGCCACATATTCATAGAGAAAACCACTACTGCTAACTCCAGGTCATGGGTAGCGTAGTTCCGCTCATGCTACCTCAACTGACGGGATCCATAGGTGATCACGGCCTACTTTTTCATCATGAAACATCTGAGTCTGGTCCCTGATGCATCATAGTAGACTACGTACCCTACTCCCTCCTCCTGTAGCCACAAGATAGGCACACTGGTCAATCTCTGTCTCAGCGCTTGGAAGATCTACTGACATCTATCTGACAACACGAAGGGTTTCCCCTTCTTTGTCAAAGCTGAGAGTGGTGACGCAACACTGGAAAAGTCTGGAACAAATATCTGGTAGTACACAGCTTGCCCCAAGAAACTCTGCACCTCCGTCACGCTCTTGGGTGGCTCCTAAGCTAGCACTGCCTCGATCTTCGTAGGATCCACAGCAACTCCTGCCTCAGAGATGACGTGTCCAAAGAAGTGGATCTCACGTAACCAGAAATGACAATTAGAGAGCTTTCCATAAAGCTAGTTCTCTTGGAGTGTGTCTAGTACAAACCACAAGTGGTACGCGTTCTCCTCCTCAGTGTTCGAGTATATCAATATGTCATCAATGAAGACCACGACAAACCGATCAAGGTATGGCTCAAAAATCATGTTCATGAGACCCATGAACACTGCTGGAGAATTGGTTACGTCGAAAGGCATAACCAAGAACTCATAGTGGCGATACCGACATCTGAAGGCCATCTTCTGCATGTCCTCATCTCGAACTCTGAGCTGAAGATAGCCTGATCTAAGGTCTATCTTTGAGAACCACCACGCTCATTTTAGCTGATCGAAGAGGTCGTCAATCCTTGGTAGCGGATATTTCTTCCTCACTGTCACCTGGTTTAGGTGACGATAGTCGACACAATGTTGCAAGCTCCCATCCGCCTTCTTGGCGAACAATATTGGGGAAGCCTAGGGTGAAACACTAGGTCAGATGAATCCCTTGCCCTGTAAGTCCTCCAGTTGTACCTGTAGCTCTCAATGCTCAGCGGGAGCCATCCGATATGCTGGAGTGGATATCAGGGTTGTCTCGTGGTACAGGTCAATATAAAAGTCTACCTATCTATGAGGAGGTAGTCCTGTAATGTCGTCAGGGAAATCGTCTGCATACTGATCCACCACTACATGAAAACTAGGAATCTTCACATCAGCTGCTCCTAGGATGAGGCTACACAACTGATGAGTGATGGGTTTTCCTCTCCTCTACGTGATTCCATCTTGTGCTGCAAAGCCTCCCTTCCCACTGGTGATGGTAAACCTGCTCCCATCGGTGCGTACACACCGTACATTGCATCTAATACAGTCCATCTGAGCATGGACTATAGATAACCAATCCATGCCCAAGATGACATCGCAAGGCCTCGACGCTGCTACAAGAAGATCCCAGCCGAAGCTCTCGCCTCCTAGAGTAAGCTTACACTACCAGAACCAGTGCGTAATCATTGAGTCTGCTCCCGTAGGAGTCTCTAGCCATATGGATTGAGCCAACGACTCTGTCAGAATCTCCGAGATCCGAACAAGGGCAGCAGAAATAAAGGAATGACTCGCTATTGTGTCTATAAGAACTGCAGCAAGGGTATAGTAGACACAGATCATACATCGAATCATCTCTGGCATGCCGTGGTCATAGGCCTCCGCTGCCTGAAACTGAGCCTGTCTTTACCCGCCAGCTCCCTGTGGTCGGGGTGGACCTCCTGCTGGTGGTGGTGGTAAAGCCTCAAAGCATCTCCCACCACCTACTTCTTGGCCAACTCCCCTGCCTCGTCTTCCTGCTCTTAGAAGACCGCCACGTTCAAACCTCGGCCTCTACCTGGGTGGCCCCTCAACCGTCTGCTGCTCCTCTGTACGGCGGGTCAGGCATTAACATGCCATTTGGCCCTGGACGCCGCACGCGTAGCACTGCCTGCTCCTCGGAAGGCTGGCTCTGTGCCCTGTCCCCTGCACCTCTGAGCCAGTGTCCTGAGGTCATCTGCCTAATGGTCCGGTCATCCTGGACCCCTGTGACATCTGTCGACCGCCAGCTGCAGACGACACTGCTACATGCCGCCCTGCGGTAGGTCTCTTTGCTGGAGTAGGCTTAGCAAGAAAGCTCTCTATGAGAAGATCTCTCTCTAGTACTCCTACCTATGTCTGAATGCTGAGGGAGATCATCGATGCCCTGATCACATGCCTCAGTCCCTGCTCGAAGGTTCGGGCATGAAAGAATGGGTCTCATACCATGTCCGTCGAATAGCGCGAGAGATCGGTAAATATTGCTGAGTACTGGGCGACCGTCATGCTGCCCTGCCGCAGCTGTAGAAGCTCCTAGATGCACACCGCACGGAGGGTGGCTGGGATGATCTCCGAGAGGAATAGGCTCTCAAAGTCCTTCTAGAGGAGTGATGCCTTGTCGTGCAACTGGAGCATCAAGATCCACCATCTGCCTGCTGCCGCGTACAGGAGGCTTGCTGCGAGGATCACCATGAGGTCAGCTGGTGTCGCCACTAACCTGAAAACTCGAACAACTGCCTCCAGCCAATCCACGGCTTCCTGAGGGTCCATCTCCTAGCATAACCTGGGTGGTCTCTGATGCTGATACTTGTGCAACGCACTAAGGCAACATGCACTATCAGAGGCTGGGGATGGCAGCATCGGTGGCTCAGCGGGTTGAGGTACTTCCGGTGCCTCCACTGTCAAAGGGCCCTGCACTGAGGCCTCGTCGCTCAGTGGGCTGTCGTCTCGCACAACGCTCGGAACCCTAGCTGACTACCATCGTGGGGCCATCCTGAAAAGATACAGGTGTTCCACTGTCAAAACAGCATACCTGGCGAGCTGACAAAAAGTAATCACAAAGAAAACATTTGAAACACATAAGCAAGAAATGTTTTCGAGCATTGAGTCGGAAATCAGAAGTCATGGTCCTGGTGTACAGATACGTCGGCCGCCGCACCAACACTGGACTCCATGGATTGATAACCACACTCAATACCCTTAACATTATTGCTTCACATAGACTAAAGATCAGAGTTCTGAGTTTTGCAGTAGAACCGAACTCATTTGATACCAATTTGTCACGACCCGTCCTCGGGACCCGTTCCGTGTCTACCACATGCCCACCTCCCATAGGCCAGGGGCTGGCGACTAGCACCAAGGCATATATCCCAACAAAAAGGATAATTAATTTTCTTTATAAGTAAACAAACACCACAGAGTAAGCCAGCAGAAGAAAACACTAAGTAAACTGAGTACAAGTAAGTGCGGAATGTAAATGGGCCAGAATACAAACCCAAACTGAATGTAAAGTACAAATGGAAAGAAAGAACAAAAACTGAAAGTAAAGCAGCAAAGTCGAGCTGTACAATGGTAGTCCCACATGAAGGGTGGATACAGATATCCACCTCAGCTCCTCAGGTCCAGCCGTCTGCTCTGTGTACGTCTCGCCCAGTGGTCCACATCCTAGTACTGACTGCATCACTAGCCTCGACCACGATTAGCGTTGTCCGTCGTCTACATCCAACACAAAGTAGTGCGGGCATAGCCCGTGTAGGGGTGAGTATAAGCTACTCAGTAGGGACCCCGATACCCCCGAAGGTCTCCCAGAATCCACAATGGATAATCCAAAAAAGAAAGATACAATCACGAATTAACAACCAACACTACTTAGGTATATGCCCATACATATACCTAAGCCATCAATTCGAGTTCGGCTCCAGTATCCAAGCCCAAGTTCGATCACATCCAAACAAGATAGAACAACACAATCCACATAGGAAAGCAGGTCAATCATATCGAAGATAACGATTGAAAGTTAAGACTCAGCTCACATAGGTATTCCTCTTCGGTGATAGAGATGATTAGATATACGCACTAATTCATCTAAGCTGGGACCCACGTATGATACTAAACCAGCTACTCTTCCAGACCCAAATAGGATAGAAAGAACAGAGTTAGACACTGCCAGACCCACGTAGGATACAAGAACAGTAGTCATTGCCGAAAAACCCACATATGATTTCAGTACGGTCTTCATCGCTGCCGAACCCACATAGGATTTCAGTGCAGTCTTCATCTCCGTCGAACCCACATATGATTTCAGTACGGTCTTCATCGCTACCGAACCCACATAAGATTTTAGTGCAGTCTTCATCTCCGTCAAACCCACATAGGATTTCAGTACGGTCGTCATTGCTGCTGAACCCACATAAGATTTCAGTGCAGTCTTCATCTCCGTCGAACCCACATAGGATTTCAGTATGGTCTTCATCGCTGCCGAACCCACATAGGATTTCAGTATGGTCTTCATAGTCGCAGCCAGCTCTAGGGTTCCCGCACACAGCATGCTCATTGCGGGAGGGTCCGCTCCATGAGACATGGGGTTGATACATCAACTGACACATATTCCAGAGTTGATGTGTCTAAAAGTTCCATCTCAACAAGAGGAACTCAACGTGATAGACAACGCATCAATCAGACGCCCAATCTAAGAGTTATTGTATTTTTCGTTCCAGGGGCCCGGTCTATTTTTAAGCCAAAACCAACCCGACCGCACTCCAACTACGTAAAAAACTCAAGTGGAGTAATCCAAACGGTCCGTCTCACTACGAGGAATCCAAAAAAGTCAATGACACGTTAAGAGGACGTCCGGAGGTCAAGTTATAAGTGTTTCCGATCAGAGGGCCCGGTTGGTTTCGTGTTCGAACCAAACCGGCTATACTCAAAGTTTTCTGAAACCTTGAGTGTAATATAATGAAACGACAGACTCGATCAAAGGATCACATCCCAACTGACGGTGCATCGATCGGAGGTCTGTAGCCCAAGATACGTGTAAAAGACCGGAAGTGGTCTGGAAATGGGTGGGTCTAGGCCCGGTCCGACCCCCCCCCCCCCCCCCCCCCCCCCCCCCCCGGGTCGGCCCCGCCCAGTGTGGCCGGTCCGGCCCAAGGCGGCTCGGCGCTGGCCATGCGGCCGCGCAAAGGGGGCGGCTGCCCCCTTGATTGTCGCTGCGGCCCCGCGTGGGGGCCGCTCCTTGCCAGCGGACGTGGCCCGGTGTCGCATCTCCCTCGGTCCCGCACAGCCACTAGACCAGTCGCCGGCCGCAGTAGCATCAGCCGCGGCGATCCCTCCTGGCGGTGCGCCGAGACGCTGCTACCGCACCGCCGGTGTAGTCCGCAGACCACTGGGGTAGCTCCGGTGGTCTGTTTTCAATTTTGTCTGCGCTGACATTCACCTTGGGTCTCGCACTTTACTATAGAATCATCACACCACCTCTGCGGCCTGTTCCTTCAATGCCAGTCGATCTGTTGTCAATTAATCAAACTACAGATCCTTCGAAATGCAGCAATGGCGCGATGCTATGGCGCCATGCTTCTTCGCCTGTTCTTCATTGTTTATGCGTGGTACCATTGCACCACACCGCCTTTTCTCGTGCCGCAACAAGTAAAACCAACAAAGGTGGAGGAGGTTCGGTCGTGTTTGTGCGGTCCGACCTCCTCCCATTATTATGATAACATGTGGCCCAAAAAGATGATGATGAAAGAAAAAGGAAAAACCACGGGCAATAAAAAAATAACCCCTACCTCAAGGTGTCGTCGAATTAAGGTTCTTCATGGGAAAGAACGTCGCGGAAGAAGGCGTCGCGGAAAAAGGCATCATGGAGAAGAGAATCTCCGGTGTCGCGGTACACGGCGTCACATCGTTGATCTCCGAGGGTTCGACGTTCTTCGTTGCTCTTCGTCGGAGGCCAGCGTTCTTTGTCGGCGACGGTGGGTTTTTCGCGTTCTTCATGGAGGAAGATGAAGTTCATGACATGAGTAAATTCTCTCCAATTCTCCTTGCACAATGAAAAAACATAATAAAATAAGGCTTTTCCTTATTTTATTTCTCATGCCAACCGTTTTTGAAAATCAAAAACAGATTACGATTTAATTATCGAGCGTTGACCAATTAATGAGGTGTTTAATAATTAATTAAACGCGAGAGTTGACATGGAATTTCAGAGGGGGTGCGGGACAGTTACTATATTAAATGCACGTGGGAGGTAAAAGGAAATTAAAGGGGGGTGGGGATCATGTGGGACCCAACTCACTAATATCCTACCTAGGAGTCAGGATATCAGTGGGTGCAACTCCAACCACCATGCCTAGGTTCATACTGCTTAGAATAAAAATAAAATCTGTTGCACATTATTTTATTTTATTCTTTATTTAACCCATAATAATTTATAACCTCACTCGAGCAAACACAACTCCGGAAAATGTGTTCTTATGCAATTACCAGTGGTGCGGTTCCATCGGTGCCATTGGATTTCGATTCCGAGAATCGGTTAAAGAGTTAAGAAAACCCGCTCGTTCGTTTACTGAACGTACCTGAGATAAACTTCGGAAAATGATTCCGGGCACACCGGGCCTCGTAATCTGGTGTTGTCTGAAACTGCATTCTTGTAAAATCCCAAAAAAAATTAAGAAAAAAATTTCCCTTCAATTTCACAGGTCTTTACATAGAATATCACCCAAACAATTTTCCACATGAGACATCTTGGAGAATCATTATGTCTATGTAGTATGGTTTACCCTAAGATCAACATAACAAATGTTTGTGTCAGGTTTTTAAGTAGATAACATGTGATTGTAATTTTTTAATATTCTTATTCTATTTTTTTTGAATAAAATATAATGTCTCCTAGATTGTGTATCATAATGTAAATTAGAGATCACCATTAACTCCGAAATTCAAGTCTTACCCAAGGAACAATATAATTTTTGGGTGACTTGGTCATTTATTTACATCGTACATAAGGGTAATAAAAATTGGTATCCATTTTTTTAATATTTTTCGTAATAATATTAATAATAATTGATATTTTTTTATAATTATTTATGTTGAAGGAAAAATATGGAAATATACTTTTATAATTAATAATCATGTTATGGTAGAAGTAATTAGTCAATAATATTTATAATATTTATATATTTAATTATTTTAAATAAATGAAATTGTTTTATTAATAAATACTTAGTTATTTAGAATAAATAATTATTGAATTGTTTTTGAAATATTTATAGGTGTATTGATGGATGGAATTTGATGATAATAATAAACTATTATTATCATTTCCATTATAGATTTTTTAGGAAAATAATACTATTATGTTTTTTTGTGTATTCATATATATATAGCTTGAATTTATATGATTTAAATACACAAACACACACACAAACACACACACACACATATATATATATACATATGCATCAGTAATTATGCCTATAATGATATATATATATATAATTTATATATATATATATATGTTTTAAATATACATGGAAATTTATATACATATGTGGGTGTATATATGTATATATGTACGTGTGTGTATATATAATGTCTACATATATCACCACCCCCAAATATTTTTATTATTTTATTAATAAATAAATGGCTGAAAAGCCTACAAGAGAAAATTATGGAGGACTAATAAAATGGAGTCTGAGAGCATCAAACCGAAAAAAGTGCATTCCCCAATGTGGAAAGGATCTAGGATGAGAGAAAATAAGAAACTGGTTGTTCTAAGAAGCAATAGAAGTGAGTAAATCCACCACAACATTCCCCTTTATCCTGGTATAAAGGATAGAAATATGATCACCCAGTAAATTCTTGTTGTGTCTAATAAAGTAGATAATGGACCACAGGACCAGACCCTTAACTGTAAGTTCATTAAGGAGGGTCATTGAATCTGCCTCAATCTACATGAGAAATAAACTCATCTGACTTCAAAGCATGAGGCCATAAAGCACAGAGAGATCCTCTACTTGGAGAGAGTCACCCGACCTGAAAAATACTAAAAAAGCATCCAACACTGATCCGATATTGTCTCTTCTAACTCCAACCCCTCGCATAATACACATGAAACATTTACCATAAATGTTCAGTTCGAGCCTCGAGGTAGGTTATTTCCAACAAACCCAAGCACCCCAGATGAGTGCATCCAAACTGTGTAAGGAGTGCTGGGGAAGGAGTGGAGAAATAGATAGGGCAACCTCAAGACTTTTATCTAACCTGTAAAAATCAAGAATGAGGTTCCAGACATTAAAGATGATACCAAAGTGAGAAGCTTCAATATTAGAGTGATGCATATCATTCCGATAAGGCCAGAGCAACAAAAATCCTGCAATAAATATCCCCTCCCTTGCCCGTCATTCCACAAATGGTCTGTCTAGTGCCAAGAACCACTACTGAAGAAAGATATCAGTCGAGTACGTCCGACCTGATCAGCATGTGAGCTGTCTGAAGGTGCACCAAATCAGTTTATCTCAATCCCTATTAAATAAAAGGTGGACAATAGATTCATTTTGTGGCTCTTTGAAGCAAGAGCACTTTGAAGCCAATCAAATACCCCTTCACTGTACATTTTCATCCGAGGGAAGTGCACCATGTCTGACACAATAGGCAAGGAAGAAAAATTTGGAAGGCAGCCTTTTTCACCATAAAAGATATCCCCAAATGTTCTGATGGGAAGCAGTATATTGAAGTTTGTGAAAGTCTTTTATATAGAACATACATGAAGTCAATCCGGTGACAAAAAATTTATCAGGGCCATTAGAAAGCATAATATTACTATAGAATTTTTTTTGAGCTGCTTCCAGAGTGGTATGAATGAGGATAGGGAAACCACTAGACTCCCTTTAAGAAATGGATGGAGAGGGACAGCTAGGAAAACCAAAGAAATAGAAATTATATTAAAAAAACAAATAAATCAATAAGTAATGAATGGAATAAAAAACTATAGAAAGGGGAAAATGGGGGGAATCTACCTATTGTATGATTTTTACTTTATATATATATATATCTCATTGATCCACTCTCCTCAACTATTCATATTATTATTTATTAGTATTTATCAAATTTAACTCTTTAATAACAAATGTGATACTAATCAAATTAAGACGCTATCAATATTGTTGGGTCCATCTCGATGAGAAGAATTATAAATAAATTTATTTCCGAAGGAAACAAGGTTTCAATGATGAAATTAAGCTTAGACATCGACCATCAGTGGAAGTAATCAATGTATATAAGGTAATAATTTAGTGAAATTAGTGCATGATTTTTATGGCTTATTTAAATGATTGTTGGTGTGTGTGTAACAATGTGTAAATCCAATGGGTGTGATGTCCTTATCTATCATTAATGTCTTAAATAGGTAATTAATTTGATTGTTGTAATTCATGAGTAGACATACAAATCCCTTGATTTTAGAAAAAATTTTATACGTGTTATTGTCAAGAATTTATGGCATGTGTGTGTATCATGTTGGACCTATGTTGGATTCTTGAGCTCATGAGATGTTTGTGTAGCCTTTATCCTATGAATGTGTTGATTGAAAATGGATTTTGATGATTATTTTAACTAATTCACTTGACTTAACAGTGATCAATCATTTCCATTCTATGTCATATATAATATATTTTTTGCACTGTAGTTTATAATTCATGATTGGCCAATTTGGTCAGCATGTGAGATGTTACACCATTATTGGTCATCATTTGATGACATATGAGATATGACACATGATTGAAGATATATGAAAACTGAACATGTCTGGGAATATCATCTAAGAGAGATTCTATAGATTGGGTTTGAATTTACATTAAAATATTAATGTTGGTAGTTTTTGTCACATTTATCATATTATCCATATATGAGGGGTGATCTAGCCTTGGTAAAATATGTGAGACTTGACGCATGTTTGGGATATCCACCTGAGACATGTTTTCTAGACTTTGGTCACCACATACTAAGACTATCACTTTATTTATAATTTGTCATATAATTGAGGATATCAACCTTAAGAATATTTTCGGGATGGTTACCAATGTTCCATCATGAATTACAGTCAAGGGGGTTTGTTTCTCATGGAATGGCGCCGAAGTAGGTAGAGCGGGTCCCCAAGTACCTGACATGTGTATCAAAGTTTTTTTATATTTTATTTTTATATTTGTACTCATTTTATGTCCATAAAATATAATTTTATATTTAATTCACTAAATTTATGTTTTGTTTTTCGTGTTCTACTTAGTATTGTGTTAAAACCCTACTTAGGAATTTTGATGTGCCCGTAGATGTCATGATCAAAGACCCAATGAGAGGAAATGGATCTATGGACGATGGTTGAGTTGTTATAGTTTGAGTATTTTGATATTTATGGATGGAGTTCAAGAAGGATGTGATTTTTAGCTTTTACTGACTATCATTCTCCCATACCCTGGATCACTATTTTGTTTATTTTATTATTATATGATTTTTTACATATTTTGTCTTTTCATGAATTATATTGATTATTTATTTATTATATTATTATTATTTCTTTTTTTTTCACTCATATGGAGCTTATATTCTCCCCATGGTTCCACTTGATGCCCTCAGTGATAGTTGGAATCCTCTAGAGTCAGGGAGGTGAACCTAATTTCATGTATCCATCCATCTTGGACCCAATGGTTATTCTCGGGATGTTACAAAATGGTGTAATATGATCATGGTTCCCCAACTTTTCATTTAACATTTTGATTATTAGGGGTAGGATAGAAAAAACATAGTATTGTTGAAAATTTCGTAGGGGAATTATGTGAGTGTCTAATAATAACTATACACTGGACCCTCATGTTGAAAAGATATAGAATTTATATTTTGTGGTTTGATGTTACCATTGATTAAATTCACATTGGGTGAAACATATGATATTGATAAGCTGATTTATGAGATTTGGGGTGCATTCATGAATCCTTCTAGGAATGTACGTTCACATACCATATATTTATGTTGCTTTTATTATATCTCCAAATAATTAGATACCTATTGAAATTATGATATGTGAATTAGTGAATTATTTGAAGCATTATTATTTAGTGTTTTGTATTCTATGTTTTAGTGTATATATAGGGATTAATTTAATGTGTAGATGTGAGTAATATAAAATTATCCAAGGAATAAATTGGTTTGTATTATTAATTTATATTGGGGTATCACTTGTTTTATATAGTCGATTCAATGAATCCAAATGAAATTACAATGTGATAATTGATTTTATTAAAATGTATTAATGATAATAAAGAAACTTATATGGTGGGTAGTAGTTCCTTTATGATCTAAATATCTTTTCAATCATGATAATAATTATGGTGGAAAGAATTGTAATATCATTAATTTTAAATGATAATGAAACCCTCTATAACAAATAAAATTATTGTTTTTGGGTAAAAATTTAAAAATTTCAACACTTCTGTTTATTATGGATATAAGAAATGGGTAAAAGCCCTATTAATGAAATGAATAAATTTGATTCCTTGATGCACTTTAGAATATTTATAGAAATAGTTTCTGATTTAGGATCCGAGTTAGCATTTGATTTCGGGGCCCATAGAGGCTCGACGTTGATAAAATAAAAATGTTAAATATATTATTATCATGCATGAATATTTTATTAAAAAAATATAATATCTCCCAAGTGGTGTCCTATATGAGAAATTTAAAACCACTTTTTGGTCCAGCATGCAGGGATTACGATTCATGCAATATAACATATGCGTTCATCAGATGGTTGGAAATATCGAATATAAGAGTGATTTGATTAATATTTTTTTAACAATTTGTCAGAAAAAATATCTCCTATATGATGGATATTACATGAAATCAATGAACTCCATTAAATCAAAAATATGGGTTTCACCCATGGCATGAGATATGTTTAACGTTCAATGGATGTTTGGTTACATCAAACATATGGGTAAAAAAATTGGTATCTTATTTATTTGAGAAGTAGAAATAATAATTATAATAATAATATTTAAAGTATTATTATTATTTTCAATGATGATAAAAATGGAAATATACTATCATAATTAATATTTATGATACAGTGATGTAGGGAGTGGGTAAATAAATAATGATTATATTATAAATGAGCTAAATAAATTCAATTTTGTGGTTAATTTTTTTTAATAATCTGTTGTTGATAATTTCTGAATGTTAATGTTGAAATATTTATAGTGGTAATGATGGAATAAATTTAATAATAACAGTAACATATTTCTGTTATTATTATTATTATAAATTTAGTAAAATAAAATTGTTGTATATATATAGACACAACCTGTATATATATGGGTTAAATATATATTTGTAAATAAATATACATGTGATGAAGTACTTATGTATATATGGATGTGTATATATATATGTAATTTTTACATATATAATGGGTTCATATATAGGCTAAATATATATGTAAATATATATAGATGAGTGGGTTTATATATTTATATGGATGTGTATACATAGTATATATATATATGGGTTAAATATAAATGTATATATAGATGTTAGGGGGTGTATATTTATATATATAGGTGTATATAAGAAGGTATATATATATATTAAATTTAGTATATTTATTTAATGAATGATTAATTGATTTAAGAGAAAAAAATAAAAATAAAATAAAATGAAATGAAATGAAATGAAATAATATAAAACAAATAAGATAATTGAGGTGTGGCAATGGGGGAAATACATAAGCAGAATGGATGAATTTGTTTCCTGTGGTATCCCATGAAATTGAAATTAAAATCCTAAAGTAATGAATAATATATTAATGAATGAATGAAATTAAAAAATATTTAAAAGTGGGAAATGGGGGGTACCTTCTATATGATTTGTTTCACTCATGGCCCTATATCTTTCATGAACACTTTTATTTTATTATAATTAATTCATATTTACTATTTTTCTTCAAATTTATTTCTTTCATTTTTCATGCGATATTGACCGGATTAACGAATCATCAGTGTTATTCAGTTCATCTTGATGAGATCAATTTTAAAACTAACGTTGTTTCTGATGGAAGCAATGTTTTAGTGCTGCAATTAAAAAGATACATCAACCATCATTTTTAGACATCATTGTAAATAAGTTATGAATTACTCGACATTAGCACATTATTTATATGGGGTGTGTCATGATTTTTGTTGTATATTTTTAGCCTAGTTTGAAACTTATGTGTAAAAAGTATTTAAATTTAATGCATGTAAATTACGGGTCATGGGAATTATTATTGGTGTGTGTGTATATCCATATGTAACCCATGATTTTAGTGCTTATTTTATACAGGTTATTGGAATGATTTCTTAGCATGGGTGTATACCCTGTCATACCACTATTTAATTCTTGTTCACACTAGCTATGTGTGTAACCTTTGACCCATGCTTCTGTTGAGTGCATATGGATTTTGAAGACTATGTTAATTACATCAGTTTACATGATATTGATATACCATTCTAATTATGTAATATATATTCATTATTTATTCCTATTGTAGTTTATTATATATATTTGGACTATTTGGTAGTAATTTGGGATGTGAGACATGTGTTGGACAAAATTTGACTACATATAAGATATGAAACATGATTGAAGAAATGAGATAATTGACACATGTTTGAGACTATCCTTTGAGAGGGATGTGCCCGAATTGGGTCAGAATGTACCTAGATTATTCATGTTTGAAGGATGTTTCACATGTATGTGGATATCCATATAGAAAGGATGTGCTATATTTTGGTTTGGAATGTTTTATATGATGGATGTTTAGTCTAACGACTTGAGATTGGTGTTCCATACTAGGTTCGATAGGTGTGTGGACTATACCTATCGGTTGAATGTATCACATGGATGGGGATATCAACTATAGGGGGATGTTTATAGATGGTTACTAACATTCCATTAAAAATTGTTGTGATGTTGGTATCCTTCTCCCTACAAAGAGATAATACAGGAAGACTAGGTCCTCAAGGACAAGACATGTGTGTGGTACCTGTGTGTTATATTGTGGTTGTAAATGTACTCTTTTTATGTTCATAGAATTACTTCTATATTTTATCTGCTTATTTTAAGTTTTGTTAGTATTGTTATATTGATTATTGTAATCACACCCTATAAAATAATTTCCATGCACTTATAGAATTTATGTCATGAGACCCAATGAAGGGAATGGGCCCTGTTGTAGATGGGTAAGGAGTTAGAGCCATAGGATGTAGGAGTTGTTCAATTATGTTTGAATAGAAAATAAATTTCTTTTTTTATTTGCTATCTTTTACCCATACAAGGTATTTTTATTTAGTTTAATAATTTATTTAAAGGAATGAAATCTATATTTTCTTTTTGCAAGTGTTATTATTATTATTTATTTATTTTTTATGTTTTTATTTTTTTTATTTTGTGAAATTCGATAAAGGTTATAGTGTACCCATGGTTCCACTTGAGACACTCCCTTATAGTTGAAAAACTATAGTGTATAGAGAGGAACTCTCGAGGTCTTGTATAATTCCAGCTCAAACCCATTGTTTCAGGTTGAAAAGTTACATGGAACATCCTTCAGTCCCCTATAATGATGACAATGGTGGCCTTTCTCTTGAAATTTACTGAAACATGCAATTCACTATAATCATGTTCCATGTTTATTCATTACAAATTTATAATAATCAATAAATTCCACTATTCCATTCTCCACTTATGTTTTATTTGATTTTTTATAGTACTTATAAACACTTTTCTATTCATAATTTCATTTAATGCCAAGAGACATTGAAAATTAATTCTCTTCCAGGATATCCCATGATACTATATTCTCATATTATGTGATCTTTTAAGATACATGTAACCTTTACAGGATTGTATTATGCCTAACAATGAACTAGTCAATCTTGGTATTTTCTTTTTGTTAGTAGTTCTCAACATTCATTGATAACCACATAATGTAGGATTCATTCTTCGAAACATTTTCATTGTCATTTTGTCTTAAACTAAAGAACCATTAGTTTATATATAGTCACTAATAATTGTAAAATTATTCTTCCAAGAAAAGTACCTTAATATACTTCTACTACATGTTTTCTATTTCTTATTTATCCTATATTTATGGAATAAAGTAATATATTTTTCCTACATCACCTGAGATAAGAAATAATTCCCTGAAAACCATCTCCCTTTCATTACATACCTATGAAGGAAATATCATCTTTAATGAAATTATCTATTTATTATATTTGAATGGATTTATAGTTTCAATAAATGATCGTGGTTGCTAACACATGAATCTGCATATAATTATTAACGAAAATTGTGGATAAATAAGTTAATCAATAAGTTCTAGGTTATTGATCATAACCCATGCCTTCTTCCCCAATAATGGTTAAATTTTCTCTGCTCCAGATGCAGCTGAAAATCCCACTCAATTTTTATCATCTTTCCTAGGAGGGATCACTACATGGAATATATGCATTGATATGGTTTTTATTCTATCCAATAAGACCCATTTTTAAATAATGTAATACACTACATTAGACCATAACAATATGAAACAAAATTTATAATTCCAAAATAGCGAAACACTTCAAATAAATTGAAAAACACATGGATTGATATTTTCAAAATCTTAAATACGACTTTATTGGAAATGTTTGGAAATCATAAATATACATTTAAATCCTTTATAATGGTTTTTAAATAAAATTTTAATTAACCTAATAATAACCCAATAGAGTTTCCAAAAATTATGCAACAATGCTCATTTTTGTGCACAAGGGGATGATTGAGGCAAACCCAAAGTACTATTTTATGTAGTTATTACCTATAGTTACAACTATTCTAGATCCACATCCACTTTTATTATTTATAAAAGGATGTATTTATAAAAAAACACATAATTTCTACCTTACCGAAACATTAATATGTTATCGTATAATTATACTTATCCTCAATGTGAATTAAAATGTGATATTATGTCATCTATGTTTCAATTAGTCTAGTTACCATGTATTCTATTGAAACATGTGTGATAACAACCAAAAATACCCTGAACCTAGTAGCCCATAGTTTGTGGTTACATTATTTTATTGGAATAAGATACAAGTAATCTATCCCCAAAGGAATGAATAGTTTTGTAGCATAAGATAACTACATACATAAAAGAATCTCATTTTACAATTGAAAACTAAAAAAAATATATTATTATCTTTCTGTAAACCATTATTCTTTTTATCCTATTCTTAAATATCAACCATTATATACATATTAGCCTCATTGGGGAGGGAATCACATGAATGGGATGAAGTTATATTCTCAGCAAGGGTATGTGTAAAATGGATGTAATCACTAATACATAATCCATATTCAGTTTCTCATGGTAAATAACTAACAACATCTTCTATTTATTAAATAACATAATAATGAAGAATAATATGATAGGAAAAAATAATGGAAATCTAATTACTTATACATAATCACATGAGTTTGAAACTCATACATGAATATTTTAACTAAAAATATAGTCCCATGTACATTACTAACTGATACCATTACAAGGTATTTCATAATGATGGACATCATAAACATAATTTCAAGGCCTCTTTCAAAGAAAAAATATATAATTGGGAAATGAATCACCTAAATACTCAATCTAGTTTTAATTGAGAGACATACCAACCCATCGCTGGGATATAATGTGCCGCAAAAATCACCTAATTTGTCTAATAAAATCCATTTATGAAATCTGAGAAACATAATAATTGTAAACATATATATTAAAAAACAATAATATGAAATGTTAAAAATTTTCATAATCAAACAACAAAATTATATACCATCCAATGTAATACGACTAATTATACCAATGTAGTACTTCCTTAGTCCAAATGATCTTATACCATCTAATTAAATAATGATAATGGTGTCATTACAATATATTCCCAAATATATTATATGTTAAATATGGGTTGATTTCATTGATGAATATAAATACAATGAAAAGATCCTTGAAAACATTCCTGAGGAAAATACCCATTGACATTGAAAATAACTTTATAATATCTAATTTTTTTGCATATATCAAAGAAATAATTTTCATTTAAAAGAACATTTTAAACTTATAATGTAAAAAAATAAATCTTTGAGTGGTCAAGATAATGGGAAATATGAACACAATTATTTTATCATGAAAATTTTATGTGTGGATCAAACTATTTGTTTGTGTGCATGTGTACTCGGGGGCCATTACAAGTGTAGGATTCTGATTTGTGCACCTCATACGGTACATTATATAGAAGCATGTAGTTGAATAACAATATTGATGTGGGATGACCATATGTATGGGTATCATCAATTTTAATTGATATCCCATTGTTATTTGCTTCGCTGATTCCCCTCATACTATATATTTCCCCCTTGTTGCACTCTGCAACCCTCACCACCTTCATCCATGGAAACATCCTTTTCTACTCCCAGAGAATCACCATGGAAGACCACATAAATCCTAATCCCAAGTCTATATGCACTGCTATATCTGGACCATTACCTGGGATCACTTATGTGACCATAGATGAGTTTTATGGTTTCTATCACAAGTCTTCATCCGAATACTATGAAGGAAGAATAAAGGAGGAGTCAATTTTACCACCATTGCTGCACCAGCTCCATTGTACCACACCATTTTTTTAACAATATTCACCATGTGTAAAAAAAAGATTAAATCAATTTATGTAAAGATAATATAAAATCTACTTATATTCCAAAATCTATGTTGACACACCAGAATTTTGAATTCCCATGATTCCAGAATCACCATTGTGGGATTTGTTTTAAAAAATGAAATATTTTACTCAAAAATTTGGAGAGATTAGAATGAAGGGAGGATGGACCATGGTTCTTCAAAGCCTATAATAGATTCTTTTTGTACACATACTAGGGAGTTAACTCTACATAGGGAGGATATTAAACTAGATGCATCATGTTATTCATTCTTATATTTTTATTTTATATCAATTTAGTTTTATTATCAAGGTAGTTTTTAATTTTGGTTCTTAATTAAAAAAATTATAGATTTTATCTTATAAATCCCCTAATAAACTCCTCCTAATTCTTTTATTTATCAGTTATACCCATGTTTTTTTTACTTTTTTAATTTTATTAATCATCTTCCTCTCTTCCTTATTATTTTATATATATTTTTATGATTTATTTATTTGTTTTATTATTATTACATTCCTTATTAATTTGTTGTTTTACTCTTTTAGATCTTTACACCATGTTATTTCCTTCCCTCAATGAAGAGGGATGATCTGAGGCTTATCATGGTAGAGGTTATATGTTCTCCAACATGTTATTAATGTTCATTTTTTATTCTTGGTTGAATTGAGTGACATGAATTGGTGCATCAGTTTTCAACCATGAAATGAAACTCAAGTATACTCATATTAATTTATTTTTATGTTTTCTATCCCATCCACTAATTATAAGATCTTTAAATGGTGAAGTTGTTCTAATAAATGGATGAAATGTCATATAATGGATTCGAGTCCTGGAAGATGTCACACTCTCGATTGAGGTCTTCCAAAAACCTTGATATTTGGTGGATGTTGAAATTATATTTCTTAAATAATTTTATATTTCACAAGACTAAATAAAAAGGATACTAATCCATGAATGATATTTCATAATTATATTATCAAAATCAAATTAAACATATAATGGGAAATAATGATAAATATCAATACCAAAACGTAGACCAAGATATATCTCTCTAATTTCATTCATTTTATAATTTCATTGGAAATTATAACTAAATGTCATTTAATTATTTTGGAAAATAATCAAAACCCAAAAAAATCACTCTTTTCATTAAATGATTAAAAAAATAGTTTAATTAAATTAGATTAAGAAAGTAAACCAACTCTGAAGCTCATCATGTGAGACGAACTCGATCACTAAATTTTCTACACAAGGAAAACATATAGATTTTATTTTTTGACACCCCATTATAGGTGTGATCATAAATACTATTCATTATGAATATGTTAAAAGACAACATTTCACTTAAACTTTTATAAAAAGTCCAAAGGTAACACATTCAAAAATGATAGGAATATTCATTTTAGAAAATTTGTTAAAATTAAAATCATTGGTTGAAATTAAATTATGAAATTGTAGGGGGATATTAAAAAATATTAATTCATTTTCCGAAAATATGGATATGGGAGAAAGAGGGTTTTCGACAGATGTGAGAAATAAAGGCATCGTTTCTTAAAAAAATTCATCATATTTTAAATTACACAAGGGAGGAAAGAGGTTATATTACAAAATAAATACCATGAATAAACAGATATGAATTAAGTAAGTTGGGGGTGTAAATATAAAGTATATATAATACTCCAAGTTGAATCCTAAACATTACAATCCTAAATAATTATGAGATTGTGTAATAAAACATATCCACTTTGAAACAATTGGAATCATAAGCCCCTACAAAATAATAATAAACTATAATTACCATGAATATAATGATATTGAAAACTTAACAAAAAAAATGGCCAATATTTAATCTAATAAAAATAAATATGTGGATAACAGGTCATATGTCTATTGGAAGTAAATTTGAGCTAATAAACCCTTACCTCCTGTCCCATTTCATTCGAAACTATTGAAAAATTATATATAATTAAATAATATTTTTTATAAATATATTATATAACCATTATTATATTTATAATATCTTGTATTATTCAATTATGTCATTTTATCACTTTTTAAATATAAACTATTTGTTAAAATCACTATTCTGATAGATAACTGCTCCGTTGTTTATATATGATTTGGTTTTGTAGTTTT
Source organism: Viscum album (assembly GCA_963277665.1). NCBI lineage: Eukaryota > Viridiplantae > Streptophyta > Magnoliopsida > Santalales > Viscaceae > Viscum > Viscum album. The sequence continues at coordinate 509,322,165 of OY728146.1, forward strand.
GAAACTTATTCTTTGATCGTGGTTACATCATCTAAATAATATAGATTATAATATCATATATATTCATTATGTAAATATTTCTACTATTCTATAATATTTAAGCATAAAAAAATTCACTTACACCATTCATGGAAATGATATTTCGATTGTACGAATGAACACCATTTTCATTTTTTGACAGATGTATCAAAAGAAATATAAATAACAAGTCACATTTAAAGAATAATAATTATATAATATAAACCATATATTTATTATCAAATACAATATTATTACTATAAACCATGACCAAAGTTACCCAGATTCGGTGCATAATTAATTAACATTGGCATGATCACAAAGGATCAAATCCCGAATGACCGATCAGTTTAATAGACATGGATGTACTAGATATAAACATAATGTTTTAATTACTTTATGAAATAAAAAAACAACATTGTTTATCCTTTTAACACATTCATCTGCCTTAGAGTATCCCTACAGGTCAGTCATAATATACTTCTTCGCATCTTGGGGAAAATAAAACATAGAAATGGGGAGTTGAGGTTCTCAGTAAAGATAATAATATAAAAAAAACCTTCATAAATAAGCATAAAAATTTAAGGCATTGTATAAGACTAAAACAAAAGTTACATGGATATTCTACTTTTCATGTAATAAAATGTAATATCAATAGAAAATTTCATAATGATGGAATGCATAATTCCATACATCAGAACCACATAGTCATGGCCTTGTGCCATGACTAAAACTAAGATATTGTCAAGGCCTTGTGCAAAGAAAATAGTATGTCTCATGAGACCTACAGATGCATCGATGAGCTATAATGACCTCCACCCATCACTTACTAAGTCCAATGCATTCTTCATATGAAAATGTTGGAACGAAACATAAACATTTGTATTAAAACTATCATACGGATTTCAATACTTAAACCATAAACCATGACTGGTATAAAAATATCACATCCACAGTAAAAAATATCACAAAAACTTCAAAACAATATGGAATATTAATCTTAATAAATCAACTTCAAAAAAGCATAAAATCCAGTAAAGATGCTGACATAGATGAAATCAAAACTATTTGAGATAAATATCTCTTTATATTTTGAAATTATTTAAAATTCATGTTATTTTAAATGAAAACATTTATTTTGAAAATATTCTTATAACATTTTAATGGATGATTTTAAGGTGTTATAATGGCGAAATATAGATGCACCTGCCGTATAAGTAAAAAAAATCTTTCCTTCATTTTATCGAAAAGGTCATAAAGGACCTTCTTTGGAAAATGACAAAAAGATTCCATTATAAACATCTTATAAAATTTCAACCAAGGGTATACATTACTTAACCCATAGTCTAGGATATAGTAAAAATGTTTTGAAATACAATTTTAAGAAACATATAAGTGGATGATAAAGAGGTCCTAGTAGATACTCACATATAAACAACCTCACATAAGGAAGAGATTGTATAATTAACCCTTACATTGTACTTTTTCTTTGATCTAGGGTATGTTAAAGTCTTGTATAATTGTTGAATAATTTTTATTAAATTATACAAGAATGAATACATAAATATGATATCATATATGATCCTCTAATATTGCTTTGTTAATAATATTTCATTAGTATCATCGTTTATGGTGTTAAATGATTCGTTTTACTTTTTATGATTGGTTATGTAAGCCATGTTTCTTATAGATATGATGTATTTGATTCATATACAGAATGATATTATGTTCTTGAACAATATTTTTAATCATTAAATGATAATTATTCTTGAATGGTTATGATGGGGAATGAATTTCATCGCGTTCGTGGAGACGGTAATCCTTACGTACGCACGAACGATAATATCATTCTATTGATTGTAAAATAATAAGTAATAGGATGGTATATCATATATGAAGAATCCTTAACATGATATATTTATTATTTACATCATTTATACTCATTATTATATCCATCCAAATAATGAAGTGTTTTAATAACAAACTACACCACAATGTGGAGACATTAGGCCGTACGTACGCACGTACGGTGAATTTTCATTCATAGGATGGATAGAATATTGAATATGGTTGTACTATATTTATAATAACATCACAGTATTTATAATGTACCAGAGTTTATATTCTGGTACGGAAACAAAAAATAAATATGTTATCGAAGAAGAAAATATATTTGAAAGAGGTGGTGAAATTATTACCTCTTCATCAAGTGTTTCCTTTTGAGTTGATCAAAAAAAGAACCTTAGGATGGATTTATGAAAAATGTAAGGCCTATAATTATATGTGATGTTTGTTGAGAGTTTATTTTAGTTGGTTTTTTCTGATTCAAATGGCTTTTGAGGTGTGAAATTAAGAGAAGGGGAAGTACCCTTTTATAAGAGAGGTCATGATCACTTTAGGAAAAGATTGAAATATTATTTTATTATACAAAAATATTCTGTTTATAATGGCTTCAAAATTATTTATTATGAGGATAAGGTTAGTATGGGTTGAAATACTTTCCAAAAATAGGTTTTATACATTTTATGTCACCACATTAACCTAATATTTTATATTTAACTCTTAGTTAAATAGTTTAAATTTTACAATGTATTATTGTATTATTATATTAAATGATTTATAAACATACAATAAAAATACAATAGAACCCCATGTGTTTAATTATTGATATATATATCCTTATCTAAGTCTTTTGGAAAAGCCTTATATTTTTAGGATTATTATATCAATTAATAATAGTGTTTTTTTTAAAACTAATTTATGTCAATTTTGACAATATATTGTATTTTGTTTTTGTGAAAGTCATAAAAACTTTATAAATTTGAAAAAAATTTATTTAATAATTCATCAAATGTCATATTAACCTAGAAAATTAGTTTAATTTATCAAAATTCTCAATTTATATTAATTTAGATATTTATAATATCAATTATTCTAATCATTCATTAATAACGTAATTACAACATCAGCATTGTGTCATCAATAAATTTAACTATATAATGTCTAAAAATTATAAATAAAATAATATAATATGTAGGAAATATGTTTAGCTGTATAATGAATATTTATATTTGAATTTATTTTTATGTATCTCCCTATATTAAAAATGGTTTATTCATAAAACATTGAATTTTATGCTTTTATCTGTTCTTTAAATTAAATAATAATAAATGTCTTAATCTACTCCAAGTAGACATATAGGATCATGATTTATTAATAAAGTTTATTTTGGACAAAATAAACTTATCCAATATAATTAGGACACATGTTAGGGTAATTATAATATCACTTGTTACCTTTAATTACCATATTATCTTTTAACTATGGTAAATAATTATCTAAAGTTACTATTCCCAAAAATTTATTTTCATATTATTGAACCATATTTTACTTAATGAGGTCAACCATGTCTCTTAGATTTTTGAAATTCAATTAACAGAAGAAGTAAAATAACTTTTTATGCAAATTTGCAAATTCTCCTAGAAGGAAGGTAAAAGACGCTAAAAAGTTCAATACAATTTCATATATCTAATATTGTTATAAAATGACCCCAATGAATTATATTGAACATATATAGGTATTATGTATCTATTTTTTCCTAATATAAATTTAAATAAAATAACTAATTATTTGAATAAATAGTTGGTTTTAAACAATAATGTGTTAGTTTTCACGATTAATAAAAAAATGAATGTTTTTAGAAAAACACCAAAAATTCACCCTAAGAAAATTTTGATATTCCGAATCCAAAAATGAATTTCATTTTGAAAAATAATATAAATAACTTCAAAAGGTGGGTTTCACTATTCATAATGGCTATTTTGATTGTCCATGGTGTGTTAGAACTCGTTGTTTCGTACGACACACGCTATTGTATTATTCAAAGAGAAGCGTACCGTAGAAGATTGGGGTGTTAAATTCATCCATCCTTCAAATAGTTTCACCCTTTAAATTTATAGAATATTACATTCCCAAAATATTCTAGTGGTTCTTCATCATAAGTTCCTTAGGTTCCCATGTTGCCTCTTTCATCATATGGTTTTTTCATAGAACTTTTACCAGACGAGTCATCCGGTTTCTCCACACATGTTCTCTGGTATTAAGAAACATGACATGCTCTTCATAATAAGACATATCATGTTACAGTTCTAATTCTTCATAGGTGAGTATATGCATTGGGTCAGGCATGTATTTTCTCAATAGTGTTAAATGGAACACATCCCGAACATTAGAGAGACTTGGTAGTATTTCCAAATGTTAATATACAACTCCAATTTGTCTAGAATTATGAAAAGTCCGATGTACATGGGAGGTAATTTTCCCTTCTTACCGAATCGTAAAACACCCTTCAGTGGAGAACCTATCAAGAATACATGATCTCCTACTTGAAATTCCAAATCCATCCTTCAGTTATCGGTATAGGTCTTTTTCCTACTTTGAGATGCCTTGATGTAGGTTTGGATAATCTTCACCTTTTCCATTCGTTCCTCAACATGTTATAGGACTATGAGTTTTCTTTTACCAACATCATCCCAACAAGTTGGTGTGTGACATTTGTTTCCATATAACTCTTCATATGGTGCCATCTAGAATACTTGAATAGAAGCTATTGTCATAAGAAAATTCTAACAGAGGTAAATATTGATTCCACATACCTTGAAAGACATGTAAGAAAGATCTAAACACGTCTTCTATGGTTCGAATAGTTTTTTCTAATTGTCCATTAGTTTGAGGGTGGTAGGTAGTGCTCAAATGAAGTTCATTATCCAAGGTCTTCTGATGAATTTTCCAGAATCATGATGTAAAATGGGGATCATGATCAGAAACAATCAATATGGGTACTCCTTGAAGTCTTACAAGTTCATTAATATATAGTCTTTCTAGATTTTCAATTGAAAAATCTTATCTTATTTCAAGAAAATGTGCTGAATTGGCAAGACCATCAAAAATGACTTATATTGAATTATTCTTTCTATGAGTCTTTGTTAGCCTCATGGAAAAGTCCATTGTAATATAGTCCCATTTCCAGTCATGTATGGGAAGAGTTTTCATGACTCTTCTAGGATGTTGTCTTACATCCTTCACCTGTTGACAAACCATACATATTGAAAAATAATCACCAAAATCCCTCTTCATGTTTTCCCACAAAAAATGTTCCTTCAAATCAATATACATCTTAGTGCTACTAGGGTGTATAGGGTAATTAGAGCATTGAGTACCATGGAACAATTCCATTTTTAGATTAGGTATGTCAGGAAAAAAAGTCTCTTCCCAAATTTCAAAATTCCATCTTCATAAACGAATTCAGTCAATATCCCATCAATCATAGCATTAATTTTTTTTCTATACTCCTCCTCATCAGTTTGAGACCCTTTTATCCTTTCTAGTAAATATGGATTGGCAACGATTTGAAAAATTATTTCTATTTCACCTTCCAGGATTATTCCCATATCCATCTTTACTATATCCATGAACATAGGATCCCTTTCAACTCTCATCTTGATCAAAACATGATGATCTATTCTGCTCAAAGGATCTGGCACATTATTTTTCTTCCACGGGTGGTATTTTATAGTGAAATCAAAATCCATGAGTTGTTCATGGTAGCATCTTTGCATCATATTGAGTTCCTTCTATTTGAAAATATACATTAAACTCTTGTGATCAGTATAAATCTCACATATTTCACCATAGATAGTGTCTCAATATCATCAAAAGAAATGATTAAAACAGCTAACTCAAGATCCTGAGTGGGATAGTGTTGTTCATTAATTGTTAGATTTGGTGATGCCTATCCAATAAGTCTATCATTATTTATAAGGACACAACCAAGTCCTTTTTCAAAGCATCACCTTAACTAACAAATCCTTCATTCCCCAATGTTAGAGTCGAGATAGGGGCATTGACTAATATTCACATCAGTTCTTTAAAACATTCTTCACAATATTTTTTCCTAAAAAAATTATCCCCTTTATATGTGAGCTTGGTTAAGGGGTTTTCCAATTGGAAAAAATTCTGTATGAAATGCTGATAATAACCTGCAAAACCAACAAAACTGCGTACATCAATTATACTCATCGGTGCTGGACATTCTTGTATTTATCATGTATTAGAAGGATCTACAGAGACAATATCCTTATAGAAAATATGGCCAAGAAAAGAAATTTATTGAATACACAATTCACTCTTTTTAAACATCCCATAAAATTCAATTCTTCATAGGGTTTTAAAATTTTTCTCTAATGATTTTCATGATCATTGTAGATTTTTTAGTATACCAAAACATACTCAATAAATACCACTATAAATTCATAATTTTATTCCTTGTAGACTATATTCATTAGATCCATTACAAGATAGGGTGCGTTAGTCAGTCCAAAAGAAATTACTATAAACTTTTATTGCTCATATCTGGTATGAAATGTTGTCTTCAAAATGTATTCATTCTTCACACACAACTGATGATATCCATATCGAAGGTCAATATTTGAATAATATTGAGCCCCATGATGTTGATTGAATAAATCATCAATGTGAGTTAGGGGATACTAGTTATTTATTGTTATAGAATTGATCTCCCTATAGTCAACGCAAAACCTCATATATCCATATTTCTTCTTAAAAAATGAACATTGGATTCCCATGGAGAAATAATAGGGTTAATATATCTTTTATTACTCAATTACTATAGTTGTTTATTTAGTTCCACTATTTCTATAGTGGCCATTCTATAAGAGGTCTTCGAAATGGCCCTTGAACCAGGAATTAAATCAATGGAAAACTCAATATCTCATTCTGAAGGATGTCCAAGTAAATCCCTTGGAAACACATTAACATATTCTTGTACAATAAATATTTCTTCTATTCAAACATTATTTTACTCATCCATAGTTATTTAATTATCTTAATCCCTAATAATTGAATTTAGTAGAGATACTCGGGGTGGATCTAGATAAGAATTAGGTGGTGACGTTTATGCTATAAATATAAGGTACTCCTTATCTTCATTGAAAATTGTAACCACCTTATTCATATAATAAATGTTCACATCATTTTCTGATGGACAATCCATACTAACAATTATATCAAATTTAATCATGTGTATGACGATGATATCAACATAAAAATAACATTTATATTCCCTAATGATGACTGATTCACAAATAATTCTTGCAATGATACTTCCCTTAATAGTATTTACTAACAACTCCCATTTTAAATCAAATTAGAAATATCTAATTTTCATATAAAACAAGGATGATATGAAACAATGGGATGATCTAGAATCAAATAATGCATTGGATAAATTTGAGGAAACCATTAAATTACCTCACACCACATCATTCAGAGATTCAACATTAGCAGTAGTGATCACATAAGCCTAGCCTATATCACTTGGAATTTTCTAAGGTATGTTCCTTGGTGGTTCAGACATTCATTTGCATAATTACCCATTTCTATACAATTGTAGCATTCAAAATTCACAGCCTCTTTCATTCCCTTACAACCACAAGCACAATTTCCTTTTTCATCACACTTGTAACATACTCCCATTCTCTTCTGGAAGGTACCAGGCTGTTTTTACCCTCATTTACTGTAGTATGGAAATTCAACATTTCCATTCTTACCCTTATTTCCATTTCCAGAGTGTTCAATAGATATCTTCTCTTTCTTTTCTTCGACGTCGTATGATGTAGAGAATTCATTTTTTGTCTTGATAGCACGTGGGAAAATATCTTCGTACAATGAGACAGATTGTGAAACTAATTATTGAAAGAGAAATCGATTTATCCCACCAAAGAATCTATCAATATTACTCCTTGTGTTACATATATAATCGGTTGCATGCCTTTCTTATCCTTGTAATGTTGGCCTCATACTTTGTGAAATTCTCATCCTCCTTTTTCCTCAGACTCAAAAATGGACATTCCATATCTGCTCGATGGTCACGAGGAATGTATTTTTATAAAAAAAAATATTTATACTCCCTCCATTCCACATTTGATAATTCTTCATCTTCTTTTTTGTTTTGAATCAAAGACCACCATTGATCTGCATCTCTTGTGAGGAGGTAAACTGCCATGACAAATTTTCCCCTTTCTATACTCTCAAAATCCTGAAACATTTTCTCTATGTAACTTATCCATTTCTCAGCTACAAATGGATTTGTAGTTCCATTGAATGTTGGGGGTGGTTTCCTCATGAAGCGGTCTAACATTTACCCTTTTCATTGTAGATCAGGGTGCTCCATATGGGTAATATTATTATTCATAACCTGTGTGAGTTTTCCCAGTATGGTAATAAGATGATTAGCAGTAGTTGCATCACGGACTCCACTATAATTATCTTGAGTAGGAGGGAAATTTCTTATATAGATTACTTGAGTTGATATTGTTTACATTCCTTCCACTAGGCTCCATTTCTAAACAATGGCATACTTTAGAATAGTTTATGAATTGTAACACATAATTCCAAACATGTAAAACAATTAAAATAAATTGAATAGTATATGAATATAATTCCTAATCATAAAAAAATGTTTTCTTTGAGGAAGTATTTAGTCATAAATATTTCATAATGGTTTGTAATGAAAATGTGAATTATCTTAAGCATATCACCTAGAATTGTCTTAACTAAAAGTGCACCAAGACCCATTGTCGTGTACTAGGATACCCCAGGTCAGGCCCAAAACTCTTTGTCGGAGTTTTCACTCCAAGGTATATCTGTTCCAGAAATGCCTCTACCTGCTCATATAAAAAAAGGTATGTATTTCTTACAAAATACACATAAACTTTACATTACCAAAAATTCTAGGAAGTTTTTCTATACTAATTTTGAAAGACTCTCTTAGGGTCCTACCTCTAATTAGAGTTTTTCTAAATATAGTTTCCAAAGTTTGTACTAAACTTCTTTGGATACCGACTATAACACCCCAACCCTAGTTACCTAAAGTTGGGGCATTATTACATAACATTGGCATGATCATATGGAATTAAATCTTGAATTACTGATCAGTTTAGTAGGCTTGGAAATATTAGATAAAAACATAATATGGCTTAGTGGTAAGAACACCGTAATGCTACATGCAAAATGGGGGAGGGGTTCAAAACCCATTGAGAATAGGTACTGTAGCAGCACTGTAGCAGTACTATAGCGGCGGTGGGAACTGTAGCGGCGGTAGGACACTATAGTAGTGGCGGGTACTGTACGGGTACTATAGTAGTACTATTCACAGAATGGGCATTGGGAAAAGAATTTGGGTCCGCGGGCTATGTAATGGGTCTCCCTCTACCCAGTTAAAAGAGGAATTTGATTTTCTTTAATAATAAAATGAGGCTTCAGCCCCAACCTTTAAAAAAACTAGATAAAAACATATCTTTTAAATTACATTATGAAATGATAAAAAACAACATTGTGTCTCTTTTTAACATATTCATCTCCATTAGACTATCTCTGTAGGTTAGTCATAATATACTTCTTCACATCTAGGGAAAAATAAAACATATAAATGGGTGAGATCAGGATCTTAGTGCTGAAAATAATATTAAAGAAACCTTTATAAATAAGAATAAAAATTCAAGGCAATGTATATGAAAAAAACACAAGCCTTTTAAACATAAACTTCTGCATAATATGTAAATGATAAATCAAATAACACCATTTACTTATTCACATGGATATTATACTAGTCGAATAATCCCATTTAATATCAATAACCAATTTCATAATGATGGAATGTCTAATGCCGGACATCATAACCCCAAATTCAAGTCCTCGTGACAAGACTACAAATTATATTTTGTCAAGGCCTTGTGCCAAGAAACTGGTTTCTCTCATGAAACCTACCGATGCATCGAGGAGCTATAGTGGGATCCACCTATCACTTACTAAGTCCAATGCATTCCTCATATGAAAATGTTGAAACATAACATAATCATTCATTTTCAACATTTCATACTAAATGTCAATATGTTAACCATAATAAATGAATGGTATAAAAATATCACATTCATAGTCAAACATATTAGAAAACCTTCTATACAATATGGATGATTTTATCATAATAAATCAACATGAAACAATCATAAATTCCATTAAAGGATGTTGACATATATGAAATCGAAAATATTTGAGAGAAATATCTCTTTCTATTTTAAAATCATTTAAAATTAATGTAATTTTAAAATAAAAGACTTATTTAAAAAATATTTTTATATTCTGGTAAGGGAAGCTTCAAAGGTGTTATAATGGTTGAAAATTTCCACACCCTCCGTATAAGTAAAAAAAATTCCTTAATTTTATCGAAAAGGTCGTAAAAGACCATGTTAGGAAAATGACGAAAGGATTCTTTTATAAAAATCTTATAAAATGTCAAAAAAGGTTATTAATTACTTAATCCGCATTCTAGGAAATAGTAAAAATGTTTTGAAATTAATGTTTAAGAATGATGGATGTGGATGATAAAGAGTTCCATATAGATACTCACATATAAACAACCTCAAATAATGAAGAGATTGTAGAATTAACCATTTCCATGTACTTTTCCTTGATTGAGGGTATGTTAAACACATGTATAATAGTTAAATAATTTTTATTAAAATATACAATAACCACATACATAAATATTATATCATATATAATCCTCTAATATTTCTTTGATAATAATATTTCTGTAATATCATCATTTTGGGTGTTAACTGATTTGTTTTCCTTTATAAGATTTGTTATGTAAGGAATGTTTGTTAGGGATAGGATGTATTTTTATTCATATCCATAATGATATTAAGTTCTTAGGAATTATTTTAAATCATAAAAAGAAAATTATTCTTGAATGGTTATGATGGGGAATGCATTTTATCGCGTTCGTGGAGACGGTAATCCATACGTACACATGAGGGATAATATCAATATATTAATAGTGAAATCATATGTAATTGGATGGTATATAATATATTAAAAATACTTAACATGTTATATCTACTGTTAATATCTTTTATACTCATTATTATACCAATCAATATAATGATGTGTTTGAATAACAAACTACACCACAACGTGGAGACGGTAAGTCGTATGTACGCACATATGGTGACTTGTCATTCATAGGATGGGTGGAATAATTAATATGATTGTACCATATTTATAATAACATCAATGTATATATAAGGCATTGGATTTATTATTTTTGTTTGGAAACAACAGAGAAAGAAGAAGTGGAAGAAAAAAACATTGAAAGAGGTGGTTAAATTAATACCTGTTCTTCGGGTGTTTCCTTTTGAGTTGATCAAAAAGGGCTCCTTAGGATAGATTTATGATAAAATTAAGTTCTCTAGGTCAAAGTGAGGGTATTTGGAAGGAAATTTCAGTAGGTTTTGGACAAACTAAATGTATTTTGTCGTGTAAAATTAAGATAAGGGGAAGTAGCCTTTTATAAGAGATGTGATGATCAATTCAGGAAAAGCTTGAAATATTAATTTATTATACAATAATATTCGATTTATAATGGATCCAAAATTATTTATTTCAAGGGTTAGGTGGGTATGGGTTTCAAAACTCTCAACCAATAGCTTTTATATAGGTTTAGGTTACCATAATAACCTTATCTTCTAGATGTAACTCTTAGTTAAATAGTTTAACATTTACCATGTATTGTTGTATTTTTATAATAAATGGTTAATAAACTTTTTATTAAAATCCAAAAGAACCTCGGGGGGTTAATTATTGATATACTTAACCTTATGTATGTTTTTTCCCAAACCATATATTTTTAGGAATATTATATCAATTAATAATATAGTATTTGTTTTAAAAATTCATTTATGTCAATTTTGACACTATTTGGTATTTTGTTTTTGTGAAGACATAACAACTTTAGAACATAAAAAAAATTATTCAATCACCCTAACATTTTATATTAACCTATAAAATTAGTGTAATTAATCATAAGTCTGAATTTACATTTATTTGGATATTTATAATATCAATTATATTAATCATTCATTAATAAGGTAATTAATGCATCTATATTGTTTCACAAATCAATTTAATTATAAAAAGTCTAAAAATTATAAAGAAAGTTAAATTATGTAGGAAATATTTTTTGATTTATAATGAAAAATTATAGTCGAATTTAACTTATGTATAAACCTATATTAAAAATGGTTTAGTTATTAATCATTAAATTTAACACTTTTTATTCTTATTTAAATAAAATATTAATAAATATCATAATCTAATACAAGTTGACCAATAAGTTCATATCTTATTACTATGTTTGATTTTAGTAGAAATAAAATTATGAAAAATAATTAGGACAAGTGTAAGGGTAATTATAATATCATATGTAACCTTTAATTACTATATTTACTTTTAACCGTGATAAATAAATGTCAAAAGTAACTATTCACCAATAATTATTTCCATCTTATTAAACCAAATTTTACATACTTATGTCCACTGTATCTCTGATATTTTCGAAATTAAATTCATAGATGTGGTAACATTATGTTTTCTGTATATTTTCAAATGCACTTAGAAGGTGGGTTAAAGACTGTAAAAAGTTCAATAATATCTTATATGTCTAATATTATTATAAAATGACTCCAATCAAATAAATTGTACATATATAGGTATTATGTATCAATTTTTACCTAATATAAATTTAAATAAAATAAATTATTATTTAAATAAAATGTTGGTTTTAAATAATAATGAAGTGTTTTTCACTATTCATCAACAATTGAATGTATTCATAAAAATACCAAAAATTCATCCTAAGCTAATTTTGGTATTCCAATCTAAAAATGAAGTCAATTTTGAAAAATAAAATTTATAAAATTTCAAAAAGTGGGTTTCACTATTCATAATAGCTAGTTAGATTGGTCGTGGTGTGTTAGAACTCAAAGTTTCATACAGTGAAAGACATTGTAATATTCAAAGAGAAGTTTACCATGCATGCTTGGGGTGATAAAATTACCATCCATGTCAAAATAAAATAAAAAAGGAATCACATTGCTTTGTGGATGCGGTATTGCAAACATAGGCATAATCGATGTAATCTATTTCCAAAAGATTGAAATGTAAGAAGGTAAATATGATATTATAAGTAAATAAGTATAATTATGTCATAAATTTAATATTTATACATAACATATAATATTATATCCATACATGAGAGGTAGTGATGGAAAAAAATTACATTTGTTCACGAGAAAGGTAGTTCAGAATACACATGATCGAAAGTTTCATTTCACATTTGATATAAGACATGATAGATATTGGTAATGATACAAAAATTATAACATATTATTTTATATAACCCATATATGTTATTTTATAAAAAAAATTTAATAATATTTTAGGTTGGTTGATGACGAAATAAAACAAAAACACTCGGTTGAGAATGATACATCTTCTTTGGAAAACCCTTTTATGTTTTCCCAAACATAATTTTAGGAGGGTTTAACGGGAAAATAACTAATCTATGATGTGTTTTTGGGAATTTATGTAAGGGATTTTGGTATCATTATCCAAACAAATGATATTTTAGAATGTTTTGAGGTGAGGATATGGGGTGTCTTTTTATATGTGTGAGAGAGGAAATAGTTGGAATTTTTGAAAATAAAAAGACATATCTACGTTTTTCACTCACCAAAAGGATAATAAATGGAAAATTATTGGATGTTATATAATTTAATTTCTAAATATTCCCAAAAATTTGGAATATTTAAATTTATTAGGTCATTTAACCTGTTTCACTTTAGTTTAATCCATCGATAATCATGTTTTAACATTAACCATAGTAATTAATTATTATAAAATTTTCCTTTTCATTAAGACCATAAAATAAGTTTAATGTTTTATATAACATTAATTATTATGATTCAAAATATGGAATCCATTTTAAAAAATTAAATTATTAGAAGTTGTGTAATTAAATTTTAAATTAAAGCCACATACATGATAAAAAATAGTTTTCAAATGAAAAAGTTTTCAGAATTATAAAATATTATTATTTAAAAATTCAGCATAAAATTTATTAAAATGAAAAAATTTGAATAATAATATTATAATTTGATTAATTATACTTTTGATATAATAAAAAATTGAACTTTTAATGTCTGAAAATGAAAAAGATGTTTTCAATAGAAATTATCAGTTTCAGTACTCATCAAAAAATTAATCATTCCATAAAATTCTCAAAGCATCATACTAAGAAAATTTTGACATTATGATTTAAAAATTAATTTAAAATATTTAAATAAGTTTTCTAAAATTAGTAAAAATTAATTTTAACTTCTTTTCTGATATATAATTATATAATTTTTTAGAAAAATGAATACTCTGTTTCAAAAATATAATACTTTTATATTCAAATGGGTTTTATTTTAATCTATAATAAATTGGTATCCAATTAATTTTGTTAGAAATTTATAATTCATATAATTTTCATAATTTTTTGAATACTATTAATATCTACCAATATAAAAACTAGGTGATAACATTATACTATGTTACAGTTCTTTTAGACTCAAGGTTATGTACATTAGAATCTATTGATGAAATTTTATTTCTTTAAAAATAAAAATATATTCACAATGTATTGGGGTGTTACAATCAATGTGAAAGTACCGTGACTATTAAACCAAAATATACATGAATGCAAAATCATTTAACCCGCAATGTTTTATGATAATGATTCATTGTTTATAAATGGGTGATAAAATTTTATAAGTAAACTATATAAGATATTATAGGTTTGATAATGGGTATGGTATATAATTATAATAAATTAAAATTAATTATACATTATGATAAATGACTTACTAATAAATAACATATTAAGGTAAGGGTTTCATGTCTAAATTTTATATATGTGAGACATATATCTTTGTCACTAGTTAATTTTTTAATTCGTTACATATAATGAAAATTTCATTTGATAAATCATGAATTTATTATTATTATTATCATTTAAATTTTATCTTAATTTATATCCTTTAATTGGGGTTATGATTGAAATGTTATAAAAGTAGTAAGGGTCTTTTATTATAATCCTATTTTTTCAAGGATTATTAATGCTTGAATTTATTATAAATAAATTATCTGATATACCTATTCAAATTTTTATTACATTACTTCTCCTATGGATATTTATTATCATTACAGATTTTACATTATTTTCTCTTATTTAAATTCCTATTATTCTGAATGAATGTTTATAATGAAAACAATCTTTGTTTCTATCTTCATCTATAAATATTTTATTCGCGGATTGTTTATTCTTTAAAAGGATTCATGCATATTGTTTATTTAATTTAATCATTTATAAAATTAATTTTGAGATATTTTTTCTCAATATATTTTTAATTTAATATTCTTGTCATTTCCCAAATTCAGTACTTTTTATATTTTAGAAAAAATTTAATTTGAAAAATTGTTTTAATATAAAAAACAATAATAGATTTCCTCCCCAAAATAAATATTGTTATATTTGAAATTTACATTATAAGATTTATTTTTTCTCCTCAAATAATTTTTTTACTAAATATTTATGAAATTAATATATTTTTAATAAGTGATTTTAACATGAAATGTTTATTTTGCTCAGAAAATTTTCTACAGGTCTTTTATTGCTATTCAATTCAATAGAAAAATCCTTTCATATGTATTATGGAATATATAAGATATGACCCAATTTTAATAATTTATTATATACATTAATGATTTATTAGTATGATTATGAAATTTTTATGCACCCGGTATCTTTTCTGTGGGTGTCTATATGATGATATTATGATTGTTTTCTCATCTTGTGGAAAAAACATATATACGTTTTTTCCTTTGTGATGAGTGGGATCAGAAATATACAGACCTAAAATGAATTGGATAATGAAGGATATTTAATGAGATAATAATGAGTGGGATTTGGAGTGGGGCCACTTCAATAATTAACTTTATCCAATAATATAGTCTTTGTAGTAAACTGTGACCAATGATATGATAACAGGGGAGTGAAACCAATCCACTATGATAGTCCTAACAATGAGCCCTGAGTAATATTTCTTTAATGGCTATGTGAATGAAACAAATGTAAATCCAAATATTTCTAAAATTATAAAATTTTATTCGATAGTGTATGTCCCACGAAACACTGAGCTTAAACATACCACAGAATACATTTATTTAAATTCAATCTCTTTGATAGATTGTAGAACACCAAACACCTAGTTTAAATGAACTGTAATATAATATAATATTATTACCAAGTAATTATATTTTTTTGGTATTGATAGTAATAACTAAATTATGCAAATTACATCTATTTATTGATTACAAATTAAAAAAGACTCATTTCAAAGAAAAGGAAATGTTTTGTTAAAAAATATATTTTTTAGAAGGTGGTTCAATCTTGGTTTTCGAGACAAATTTAAAATAATTTTTTAATAATTTTATAATATTTATTTTATAAATTTAACATAATTTTTTGGATCATAATATCAAAATAATATTATGGGTAATTTTGGGGATTCTTCTAAAATGATTCAATTTTTTATGAATAATGAAAAATACTAAATTTTAATTGAAAATATTATTTTTGTTTAAATCATACATAATATTGAATTATATATTAATTATTTAATAGATAATAAGTTAGATTATATATGAATGTATCTAATTTAGTTAATTAGATTCATTTTAATTGTGAATTTTTAAATAAAAATGTTGTAAGATTATAAACATTTTCTCATTGAAAACCCACTTTCTTGCCTTACCCGTGGGATTAACTTTAAAGTAAAATTTTCCAGTTCTATAAATGGAATTTGGAAAAATTTATTCCATTTTGGAATCATGATGATATATATTTTAGAATAATTTTAACTTATTTGTTTGACAATATTGAATAGAACAAAGAGAAAAAATATTTACCACAGTTATAGTAATGACGGATTTACTAGGGGGTTAAACTAAAAAGGTAAGGGTTAAAATGACCTAAAATTTGTCTAAATTTTTTTATCGAAATAAGAAAAATTATAATTTATATTTCTTGACAATACTTTATTTTGGATCCTTGTGGAATGTAGAAAATTTGGGAACCTATTTCTTTTAAATTTTGATTGTAACACTCACATCACTTATAAAAGGATACTACAACTCCTCTCTTATTCAAACCATGAAACCTAATTGTTTTGGAAAATACGTACATAAAATAATACTAGCTTCCATCATATGAGTTATGAAATCATCATTTGTGTGTCTCTAGGTGTACCGCCATGAGATCCTACTTAATTCATATTTACATTACAACCACGCACAATTGTGTATTATTATGAATACTAATATTATATATGATATTTATATAATAATCTTACATCTGGATTCATTTAATCATTTAATCATTTTTTATATTTAATTACATTGGGGGTACAATAATGTCGCTTGTGTGACCGACGAACTACTTCCTCGCAAAGCAATGTGATACATTTTTCAATAACACATTACATTGATGTTAATAAGTATAATGTTAATGAATATATTTTATATAATTTATATAATTATTTAATTAATTTAAAATTTATAATTATTAAAAGATAATATTTCATTTTCATTCCTACACTGAAAATTATAACATTGTTTGTGTACGTGTGAACTAACGCCATCAAGAAGCATCATGACTCTATTTTCATCACCTCTCCACATGGATGATATATATAAAGATATTCAATGAAATAAAATGATATATATTATATTATAATAAATATTTAGGAATAAAATATTACTTGCTTTATTTTTATTATGATAATTGGAAAATGGAAATGTTACTCTGGCGTTTTTAAGGCTTATTGACTCTACTATCGTAACATAATTCATTTTTCTAAACATCATTCAAGGTTTGTTTTAACAGAAAAATTTATGTAAAGATATTATATTATATTTATTTATTATTATTCTAGAAATGATGTAACAATATTATATTAACTAGAAACAAGATTTTCATAAAAAATTACGAATGGGAAAACAGGGTAATTAACATTTGGAATAATGCAAATAATGAACTGTTATTAAATAATTAGTGAGTATATGTTATAAAATTATCATATATGATGTTATAAATGTTAATATTTTTTAAATTAGTTTATAACAAGTTAAAAACAATTATTCAATAGGATATGTCATGCTCAACCAAATGGAAGTGTGAGGTAAGGGTCTTTGTCTAAATTTCTCTACATGGAGGTATATTATAGTGATATGCAAATTATTTATTTTATAGTGTGTATATACTGATCATTTGTCATGTAATATCACGATTAATTAATCATTTAGTGAATTTTACGTTTCAATTTTAGTTATTTCATCCAAGGGGATTTTCTGTACAAGTTACCAAGTGCTATTGAATTTCATAACTCAATGTATTTTCATTAAGTTATATTACTTCTTCATTTTCCTTTCATATTCTATGATTACGTTTATTATGAAATTTTATTTTCTTATATTTTATTTCCACTTCTTCTCCCTAGATTTACATTTGATACACAAAATGAATTCACGGATTGATTATCGCTTTTGTTTTTTGATCATTGCAAGGGATTATTTCACAATAACATTTTAATTAATATTTTTTATAAATAAATTTTCATTAAACGAAATTATTTCATCAAATTTTATACAAAAATTAATTTTATTACAATTTGGTAATTAATGATAAATTTCATGTAATAGTACTATTTTCCCACTCATTTATCATTAAAATAAATGTGAAATTATTTTTTATGAAAAACCAAATTTTGTTCAATCATCAGTCAGAATTCATTATTTTCCAAAAAAATTATTTTTAAACATAATTATCCAAAATGATTTTATAATTTTAAAAATAACATATTAAAGAATATTTTACACATTTTTTCTTTTTATAAAACTTTTTTGATACAATATTTATGTAATTTTAAAAACAATTACTGTGGGACTATTTCTAAAAAAGTTAATGGATTATTTGTTTTAAGGTGTTTGAAAAGAATAGAATATATAAAAATCATGAGAAATCAAAACATTTAAAGATCCTTTTTATAAGTCTGATATTTTTTAAATAACATTATTTTTGAAATGTGTTCTTTAATTTTAGATTTAAAAATAGAATTTCAAAAGAAAAAATATATTTTCATCAATAATGTTTTCCAAGATAGTTTGAAGTTAGTTCTATTCATCAATGACAATAACCCTTAATTATTACTTTAATGGTTATATTTTTTATCAATACCGTCCCAATTAGTTTTAAGGATGGGTAAAATCATTTTGAAAATGGAATGTGTTGAAATTTACTTTCTTGATTCAGTTTTACAGTCATTAACCTTACATGGAAATATATACTTACTTGTGATCATTAGAAATTAATTTTTTCTAAATGTCCATATTATTTATCAATGATATGTTTATTTTTTAAAATATATATCATTTATACATTTATTAATCTAAAGTAATTTTTTTATTATATAAGTAAACAATGATAAATCAAATATATATATTTGATGATAATGCACATTGTTAATGAATTAATTTGATTATTATATATATGGTGAATTCTTTGGAATGCAGTGATGGGTGGGTCAAGGTATTATATATCCCCTCATTTCATCGATAGGTATCATGAGAAAAATTATTATTCTAGAATTAAACATGTTTTACTTGTATTTTTAAACCATCTTATAAATTTTGTGGACAATAGATGTATCACGTTCCTGAGACATGACAACCAATAATTAAGCATTTCATTAATATAGAATTTACTTATAGCAACAATGATATTTTTACAATGATATAATCGTTTTATGTATTCCATTACATGTTTATTAAATAAATGAAATTTTCATTCATTAATTAAACTTATAAAACTTATTAATCCTTATCTAGTAAATTTAAATATCACGTGGGTTCATTTTTTAATCATACAATGATTATGAATATTGATTCATGATAAATTCATTTTTATTTAACTTTTACTAAGAATTTATGCTCACCCTTATTTATTTCATTTATAAGTAATTCTTGATGTTTACTATGATTTTTATGTAGAGATATTCTGGATGTAATTAAGTTACTCTTGAGAAATATTATGTATTAATATTTGTTATCAATTGTAACATATGAATCATGTTAGTATCAAGTTTACCAAGATTAATAAATTATTAATTCCATCATAATTTGATTACCCGTATCTTATGGAAATGTAATAAAGTAACAACTTTTCTCTAGGTTTCTGGTATTGGGGTTAATCTATTGGTATAAAAGGATGTTTATTAGCGAACACGATATCCTACGACATGAAATGATATATGAAATGGTGAAAATGGTGAAAACCATTCAACATCACATCAAGGTAGCCCAAAGTAGAAATCATAGATTTGCTGAAAATCATCGATATGACCTAAAGTTTAAGGATATCGAGATCGTATTCCCCAAAATATCTCTACGAAAGATGGTCATTTGGTTTATAAAGAACGGAAATCTATGGCCAAGTTACATTGAACTCTTAGAGATTCTTGATCTTGTAAAAGATGTGGCCTTTAGACATGAACTTTAATATACCATGTATCAAGAACATGATGTATTACATGTATCCCTCTCGAAGTAGTACATACATGATATATCACGTGCACTGAATCCATAGGTGGTAGAAATAGAGAACAACATATCATATTCAGATAATTCATGTACGATTTTAGACTATAGAGACAATGTTCTATGTGACAAGACTACTCAATAAGTAAAAGAACTATGGTGGAACACGATGTAAGAACATGCAACATGGGAACTAGAGGATGTAATTAAGGGGAATTACCCTCACTTCTTTCCACTATATTATGGAATAAAAATTTGAGGGCAAAATTTTATATTGGGAGAAGAATGTAACATCCCAAAATTATATCAATACAATTTCCCTTCTTATAATTATATTAAATTGTATAAAATATATAACTAACATTGAGAACCCAATAAAAACTTTATTGTTATAAATTAATAACAAAATTAGTGGTATCTATAGAGATTAAGGAACCTATACCAATAGAATAGTAACATGATCGTTAGAATAATAGTGTGACTATTTGAAATAGAAATTTGGAAAATAGAATTATGTCTTCTACTATGAAATTATAAATAAAATTTAGGCATCTTATAAGTGAACATATTATATATTTATATAATGGTCTATGTAAATAAATGTGTTAAAATAAAAATTAAGAATTTTTATTTTTCTATGATGTAATTTATTATTTATAATAATTAATATATAAATATAATCAATATTTATTTTCAAAAAATAGACTCATAAACTAATATTTTTTTCTTTTGATTATATGATAATTTAATGAGACCTTAATTAATTTTTCATAATGTTATCAAATGAGATATAATTTTAAAATAGGTATTTTCCAATTAAATAAATATTCGAAAATAAAAATAAAATAATCATTTTTTTAAAATTATTTTCCCAAATTGAGGCAATTTATTAATTCTACAAGTCAAAAAATAGGAGGAAAATTTTTGGATTTTCCTATAATACTTGATTTCTTCTGTGAATAGTGAAATATAGTAATTTATGAAAAAAATTACATGAATCCTTTAGTCATGGATAATTTATAGATGAGATAAAGGCCGAATTTTTAGAAATAACATGAATTATTATCTATATATAGTCCCAATAATCATAAGTATTAATTTTTTTGCAAAAAAATAATAAATAAATGAGTAAAATAATCAAAAACACTCCTCTCCTAACACTATAAATACCACCCACATGACCCCTTATCATTGCATATCCAATGAACTGAAACATACTTATATTCTAACAAATTATGCTCCAAAACATCTTCCCCCAGTCATATTATTTCTAGTATTGCTCGAATACCATTCCCAATTTCCCCAAGGATGTTCTTAAGGAGAAGAAGTTCAATAGGTAAATCCACATTCATTTTCATTTAACTTACATTCAACTTATTTTCATTACATATCCTCTACATACATCTTTATCATAATGTGGCATGATAACATCAGTATATTTTACAGACTTACAAGTTATTATAATAATGACATATCCAACATCAATTCTATTATCTTCCCATTTTGTTCCATAAAATCAAAACTTCATCTGTGAGGTGTCGATTCACCACCTCTACGGATGTTAATTTTTATAATACTACCTTTATGGCTTGTCATAAAACCATTATAATAGTTAAAAAATTTAAAATTTATATTAAAACATATTTAGTGTTATGGAGTTATTATATATAAATAATATAAAATGTTAATATAAATCTAGTTTTTGATGAATGAAAAGATGCGAAAATAATCTAAACGGTTATCTTTAACATTTTATCCAATGATTAATCTATATATCAAGAAAAAAATGACATATAATACCATTTATAATTCTTTATGTTCATTAATAACATATAATATCAACTCAGGATTATTAATAAAAATTTACATGATCATTCATACATGTATACAAGTGAACCAATCTAGATAATCAAGGAAACAAACACTACTAAACAATGAATTCAATATATTTACTCATCAAAAGTCCAAAAATCTACTTAATAAATTATGATAAATAAAATTAATTTTTAATAAGTTCTGAGTTTAATTATTAATTAATCAATTTTCATTATCACAGACATTAAGTGAAAGTGCATAACACTTTCTTACATATGGTGTGTGATTCTCTTTAAACCCCGATTTTTCTTTGGGTTACACAGTATCTCAAATTACCCCAATTTAATTCTAAATTATTCTTATTTAATCCTCCAATTTTTTTATGTTATATGAATATGTACCTAGTTCAATTATTCTGTCATTGGTTGGTAAATACATGTTTTTAAGGTTCCCTCCATAATTCCTCCTGATAAGAATGTTTTATTAAATGGAACATCCCAATTTCAAAACCATTTTTAAATATAATAAATACTATACATTAAGACACCACTCAATTTTCAAAATTCTCTCTTATTATCATTAAAAACTATCTTAGTCAATTTATGGTTCTATGTAAACAAATATTCTTATTATTACATTAAATAATGTTTAATATTTACCTTAAAACCACAGTACTATGGCTCACTTACAATGTTTCATAAACACACTTTTTACCTGTTTCATCTTTATTTTGACATCAATTATCATTATTTATGTTTATTTTCACATGTGAATGTTCATTTATCATCTAAATCCATTCATTCATCGAAAACTTTGTGATTATTTCATTTTTTAGGACTTGCAACAGAATTAAAATATTGATTTCCTTCAATGGGTAATCCTTATGCTTATTCCATTTGTACGATTCTTCAAGAAGCACTCATATGAATAAACATGTTATGGTTGGTGTTTTGCCGATGGAAATCCAATTCATTAGGTAATTTTCAGTCTAATGATATATTATATTGGGAAAAATAGTAATCTTAATTCCATTAGGAGACTTTTTCCTCCATGTGCAATGGTCTTAGTAGTTAGGCTTCACTCATTCAAATGTCATGTTGTATGTTCATTATAAATTCTTATGATTCCATTATTACATGATCCAAGGTTTTACATGTTATGATTTTTTATGTTTATTTACCTTTCAATCCTTTTATGTCATCATGTAATTACTTTTAACCCATTAGTCATGCATTATTTTTATATTCATCCCCTTACTAATATTTATAGCTCATCCATTTGTGCTTGAATTCCCATGTTTACACTATGAAAGTATACGTGGTCAAATGAATTTAGGATCACATTAATGATTTTAAATAGATTCTTTTTCTTCTATATTTTGTGTTTGATGCTTTCTAATTTTTTATCTAATCCTCCAAATAAAGTAGA
Organism: Viscum album; assembly: GCA_963277665.1. NCBI lineage: Eukaryota > Viridiplantae > Streptophyta > Magnoliopsida > Santalales > Viscaceae > Viscum > Viscum album. The sequence goes on from OY728146.1 coordinate 509,346,039, forward strand.
ATTTATCACCCTTAGATGATAATTGATTGTTAAATATGCTTAAAATCATGTAATAATATGTGGAAGTGGATAGACTGTTTATAGATGGTAATATAGAAAAATCTAGTTATTATTTTTAGATTAGTACTATGAATCATATGGACAATTATATCACAATGGATTACATTGAAAAAAACACAGTGAATCAAAATTTTGGATACACTATTCCTTAAAAAGTTTATCCTTATATGTTCAATGTTTCTTTTTTATATTTTTATTAGATTATCAATCAAGACCAAATAATTGATATTTATTTACTTAGTTAATGGATGGAAATAGGATAAACTATGACAATAATCAATGTGATATACAATCTTAATATTTGCATATTGAAATTCTTATAATGAAGGTAATGGGTACTCAAAACCTCATGATAGTAATTTTTTAACAGGATCATGCAATGAATAATAAATTTAATCATATGGAACTCAGTCCTTTTCCATGGAAATATAATGTTTTGGTGTAATCTTTCATGCATCAAAGGAACCCTCTATATAGTGGATATCCAGATCCCTTCTTTATAGAACAATTTTTAAATATATTGAGAAAATATTTTATATCCTCTAATGCTTAAAAGAAGAGAAAAATGTATTGGTAGTCTTTCGTTTTGATTGGGAAGCTGATAAATGGTGAGAAGTGATAAAGAAATTGAAGTACACTGAGGAAATTTATTCTATGCAATGGGAAAATGTCAAGAAAATATTTTTCAATAAATATTTTCCCTGAACACGCAGTGTTATGTTGGAATGGGAGTTTCATGAAATAATGAAAAATGAAGATGAGTTTATCAGGGTGTACAAAGATAAATTCACAATGTTTTCATGATACTCATATGGGTTTTTCATGAATATAGAAATTAAGGGGGATGAATTTTTTAGTGTACTAATGCTAAGTCTATGAAAGGAATTAGTGAGTCGAGACTTTGACAGCTATTACAAGATTTTCTATTGGGCAATTAATTCCGAAATGGTGATATGAGACTCTATGTGGTCTCATGAAACCAGGGAATAAAAGGTTAAAATTGATTTCTATATATAATTATCAATAGATAAATATCATGAAAGAATGAAAAACTGATATCCCACATGTAAAGTGTGTGGGAATAATCATCTTGTAAACTACCAAAGGGGAACTAGAATATGATTAAAATGTGAAGGATGGGGAATATGGAATATATTTTATAAAGGGATATGAAGAAAACAAAAAATGTGGATGATCAAAGGAAGGTTCATTTCAAATGTAATTTTGTGGGGCAGTGTTCAATTTTATGAAACATGATAATTTTTCAAGCCAATGCTATGGGCCCAGGGTTGTGAGAGTAAACCAACAATAACCACCAAGGCTGTAAGGAAGATAATATTATATTACTACAACTAAGGTAGAGCCTAAAAATGTTGTGGTGGTATTTACTATAATTATTCATTAAGGATTAGTGAATTCACTATTTTATTTTGGTTATACAAATTAATTCATATCATGCATGTTCAATAGAAAATTTCAAAAACCACATCAATGTATGGAGTTTAAGATATCTATGAGAATATAAAATGAGGAAATTATTTCATCCAATATTTATAACTCCTCCCCAATTAACATTTTTCGACAAAAAATACCAAAAATTATCTTCATACATCTTGTGGTGGAGATTGATGATATATTACGAACTATTTATCTATCGTTATAAAAAGAAAACATCAAATGTAGAGAAAGGGAGACCATTCTACACATCCTAAAGCATCATCAAATTATTTATAAGTGTTAATATAGGGATTATTATCCTTCATTATTATCATCTCGTGTTTGGATATTACTGCATTATGAGCAAGCATATCTAGCTCAAATTATTGAGACAAAAAAATTCGATCATGATATAAGATATGAACATTATGGGAGACTATAATGGTGTTATCCATAATAATATTCATTGTATTTAACTTAAAAAAGTGTCTGATTTCTTAATTGAACATAATCTTGGGACTCTACTTATATCACAGAAACCTTAGAGAATGTACACCATTGAATTAGAGGAACAAAATAAATAGTTACAAGAGAATAAGGATAATGATTTTATATGCCTGAGTGCTTCAAAATGGGGTGTTCCATTAATCTTCATCTGGAATAAGGTTGTATCAGTGCACGTTTACATTGATCATCATGAGATTAAAAAAATCATGATAATGAAAAATTATCCTTTTCTATGGACTGATGAATTTTTTAATCAACTATCTAGGGTCAAGTTTATCTCTTAGGTAGATATTCAGTTATGATATCCGCAATTAAAAGAGAGGAAGGAATATATTCCAAAATATTCCTTTCAAAAAATCTATTCACATTACGAGTTGTTGTGAGGCCCTTTAGACTTACTAATGCTCTAGAAATTTTCATGAATTTAATTAGTTGTGTCTTTATATATTACCATTAAATATGTGTATTTATATTAATTGATGACATTGTGATACACTCAGGATAAAGATGAGACACAAGAAGCCATAGAATACATTTCTAAATACTTTGTTAATGGAGATACTATATGGAAATTAAAATAAATGGGAGTTATTGGATGGAGGATGCTTAATTATTAAGGATTTTATCACCAACAAAGAAATATTTGTAGACCCTTCCAAGATATTTGAAATCACAATGTGTCCTAGAACAAAATCTAAAATAGAGATCCTTAGTTTCCTTTTTCTATATATGTATTAACGAATATTTTTTAAGAACAAATCCCTATTGTAAAACCCACTAACCTTGCTAACTTGGAAGGGAGTGATTTTTATTAGGGAAAATATATTTATATATTACTTCAGAGAGTTGAAAAAGAGTATTTTCACTACACTAATACATAAACTTAAAACAAGTGGGGAATGCTTTTTTTTATGTAATGGATCAATGTAGGTATTATGTTGTTTACTGATGAAATATGATAATGTGACAATATACACCTCAATAATATATGAAATTAATGAGAAAGGAATTTATGCTTGATCTTAAGTTTGAAGATGTGATGGTTTCATTGAAAATCACACTTCATTTCTTTATGGGAAGTGGTGTGAGATATACACTAATCATAAGTTTCTTAAGAATAATTCAATCAAAAAATGATAAATATGTGCCAATGAATATTTTTATATCTTATAAATGATTATGATAGCTCAATATAGTACAATCCAAATAGAGAATATAAAGTTGCAGATTATCTATCTACTAATGATCCTACAACATTATCAATTATGAGAAATCAGATGGATCCAATATTATTATAACGTAAAATGATGAACATGTGAATCATTAAGTAATAAACCTCATCCATACTTTCTCAGGTGATTTCTCATCCATCCACTATGGAGAATATAAAGTATTTTGATAGAAATGATGTATAAATTCATTGGAAGTTGGAATCTATCAGAAAAAGGAAATCCTCATTGTTCAAAATTTATAAGGATTCATATGACATGGGTCACAATTATGTGCAACATCCAACATAGAGATAAATAAATTGTAACTAAATGACTCACATGGCTTAAATGTTTCTATTCAACCGGGAAATAAAAATATGTATTGAGATATCTGAGAGAACAGTTTGTGGGACAATATGAAGAAAGAGATTGTTGAATATACAGCAAAGTGATAGGTAGGTAAAAAAGTGAAGGTTGGAAGGAAAAATTATAAGGGTATGATGGAACCATTATCCATTACATCATGGAAATAGGGAATTATCACCATGGGCTTTTTCATTAGACATACATAGCCATCTAGAGGAAATAATTATATAACGATTATTTGAGTTCTTATTAAAAATATATCTTCTTTATCTCAATTTTAGAGGCCTTATCACTTGAAAAAATCCACTTATATACATCATATAAATGGTGAGGTTACATGGAGTGTCACTATATACTGTATCGAATTGAGGTATTTTACATTATTGTTTTGAAAATTTCTCCAATATACTCTACACACTATCCTCTATATGACATATCACCATTAAAATGATGAAAAGTATGAGTGGATATTATGAAACTAGAAAAAATAAGGATAGCATGCTCTATAGACTTTAAGGGAGGATAGTTCCAACATCATCTTTTGGTGATGTCCCCCTATAACAATAGTTTCCACTGAAGCATAAAAAGGTTCCATATAAATCACTTTATTTGAAAATATGTAGAACCCATGCATGATGGGATAAAGTCAGTGAACGTAAGATTCTAGGACATAAATCATCGATATGACCTTGATTTTGTGGTTGGAGACATGGTATTCTTTTTTATATCTCCATGGAAGTGAATCATGACATTTGGTAAGAAATGATAGCTCCGTCCTAGGTAAATCACCCCTTAGAGAATCATGATCTTTTTGTAGAAATGGCCTATTGACTAGGACTTCCACCTATTATGTCTCAAGTACCCAATTTATTCTATGTATCCTCATTGAATAAGATCATACTATTTCCCTCATATATAATGAATATGAATGTGGTACAACTAGAAAATGACTTTTCACATAAAGGGAAGCCGATGAAAATTTTGGATAGGAGAGAGAATGTTATATGAAATAAGACTACACACATGGTGAAATTTCAATGGATGAACCATATGTACGGAGATACAAACTGGGAAGCATAGTAATCGATGATGGAGAAGTAACTTCATTTGTATCCTCTAGAGTATGGAAAATGAAATATCCAGGGTGAAATTTCATATTGGGAAAATAAAGTAACAACCCATAATTATATCAATGAAATATCTTTTATTATAATAATGTTATATACTATAAAAATACATCATATAAAGAATACAATTAGTTAATTATTTTGAAAAAATCTACAATAAAATGAGTGGTAATAATCGAAATTCAAGAACATATAGACATCAAATATTAACTTTCTCATTGTAATAGTATTGTAACCATTATGAATAGTAATACGGAAAACCAGATAGTGACATCACCTATTAAATTATAAATAAAATTCTAGTATCTTATAAATTAATATACAATATATTTAAATAATGGTATAAGTAAATAAATGTTTTAAAAATGACAAATTAAGTGCTTGTATTTTTTAATAACATTTTTTTATATATATTAATTAATAAAATTATTAAAAAGAAAACATATTTTCAATAAATATATTCAAAAAATAATATTTCACTGTCTAATGATTATAGGATTATATATCGAGAACTTAAGTAATTTTTCAAAGTGTTTTAAAATTAGTTAAAATTTTTAAATAAGTATTTTCCAAATAAATGATGATTTTATTTAAAGAATAAATTTATCATATATAAAAATTTATTTTTAGAAATTGGTGTCCACATTTTAAGTCGAATCATCAAAAAAATAGTTACGGTGAATTTTTTGGGATTTCTATGAAATAATTGATTTTTTGGGAATAGTGAAATAAGATAGATTATGAATTAAGCTAAATCATTGAGTTATTTAGTCATTGATGATGTATGGATGAGTTAAGAACCCATATTATAAAATAAAATAAAAAATTTACTATATATAATCCCTATAATCCACAGTATTAATATTATTGAGATTAAATAATAAATAAATAAATAAAATAATAAACAATACTCCTCTCATCCCACCATAAATACCACCCTTGACCACCCATACTCCTCACACCTCTAATGCCATGAAGATTTCATATAATATACCCAATTACACTCCCAAACCTTCTCCCCATGAATGTTTCTTTCTAGTATCACCAATAAAAAATTCCCAATTTTCCTATGGAGGTTCTGAAGGAGAAGAAGTTCAAGAGGTAAAATCCTCTATTGTTTTATTTTAATTTGTTTTCAATATATTTTATTTTCTTATTCTATCCTCACAACCCTATACCAATATGAAATGGTAACTCTATTATATATTATATACTAAACTCTTCTTATGTTAATGGTATACCCAAAATCAATTCTCATCTCTTCCCATTTATTTTATTAAAGTTGAAAACATTATCCATGTGGTGTCTACTCACCACCTTTGTGAATGATGATTTTTCATTTTATAATATCAATTTGATTTCTAGTCATAAAAATATCAAAATGTAATGAAAATATTGTAAAATATATATTACATATTATTATGTGTTTTTGAGCATGTATATATAGATAATATTAAATAATAAAACAAATATAATTCATGATTATCGAAAAAACACAAAAAAAATCTAAACAGTAATCAGTAACATGTTTATGTAATTATTAATAATCATGTATGAAAATATATATATAAGAAAATTTAATCATTTAAATGTTAATTAATAACATATAATTTCAATTGTGGAAAACTATTCCCATTTAACATGATCTTTCCTAAATTTATACAAGTGAACCAACCGTGAAAATTAAAGAAAAAAAAATCATGAATGATGAATTGGATCTTATAACTTATAAAATAGGAACTAAATTAAACTAATAAAATTATAACAAATAAAATAAATCATTAATTTGTTCTGAATTAAATTATTAATGAATTTTATTTCATTTTTCAGTACATTATGTGAAAGTTCATAACACATTCCTACATATTGTATGAGATTCTCTTAAAACCCCCATTTTCCATCTAGTTATGATCTATCTCTAATTACCCATATTTAATTTTTAAGTCATATTATGTAATACTCTTATATTCTATTTTTATGTTACACACAAATATACCTAGCTAAATTCTTCTTTCATTTCTGTGGAAATACATGTTTTATATGGTTTCCTTCTTAATTCCTCCTGATAAGCAAGCTTGATTATAGAGAACTTCCTCATATCATACCAATTTTCACATATACTCTATAATCTATTTTAATACATCATTATATTTCTATGATCCCTCATTTTATCATTACAACCTATTTTTTTACCTTTCTTATTTTATTCATACAAATATGCCATCATCTATGTTAAATACTCATCAACATTTTCCTTTAAATTAGACTAAAGTTGATCATTTATAATGTCTATTAAACAATATTTTTAGTTGTATTCACATTAGGAAGACATAAATTATAATTATATATGTCTGTTTTTACTTATTATTGAATATGTATAATTTTAATCCATTCTATCATGGATAACTTTACGATACACAAAATTATTCTGCCTTATGACATGATTACAATAACTATTCCTTTCAAATTTTAATCCTTATGTTAATTTATTATGTATTGTGTATCTTGTGGAACAAATATTCATGATAATGTTATTATGGGTACACCCAGATATCACTCCAATTAATTATGTATTGTTTATTCTCATGAGATATCATGTAAGGATATGGAGTAAACCTGATTCCTTTATGGGAAATTGTTGGCAATGTGAAATGGTCATGAAGTTAGAAATGACTTGTGATTATTTCATGTTATATGTTTTTTCTACATTCCTATGATTCTGGTATTACATGATACCATGTTATTCATGTTAATCTTCCATATTATTATTCATATTTATTTCTTTTTACGTATGTTGTGCCTTTTAACCCATGGGATATGATTTATTTCAATGTTTATTACCTTATTGAATTGTTTTTCATCCCTTTATTCATGTATTCCAAATGATATCCTATAAATATATAAGAGATCAAATGATGTTATGAGCTCATTATAGAGATTAAATAAATGATGATTTTTTTTATTTCAAGAATTCAAATTATATATATGATCATCCAAAGACTGTATAAATTACAATCATTGTATTGTAATTTATGGTTAATTATGATTAACAGTGTGTAATAATATGTGTAAAAGTCCAGGGTCATGATACTAAATGTGTATCTAATTTTTTTTGATTATTAATACTGAAATTGATTGATGGGATAATGGGTTTGATTGGATAGGAAAAATGTGGCTTATTATGGGGTCATATTCATTTAGAGGTGGCATTGAAAGATGGATGTTGTGAGTTGATTATTGTATTTTTGTGAACTCATAGTCTAGGATTGTATATATATATATATTATTCCTTCTGATTTCTATGTGCACCCCACCTATTTCAAGAACAATGTCTTAATACCCATATGCCCACACACGTGATTTTTTCTGATATCTCAATAATGAGGAAGGATGGATGAATATATTCTCTATACAGAACTCAATTCTAGGTGATTATATAAGAATATGTTGTGATGGCCAGAGTCATGTCAGTGTACATGGTAATTTCCTTGGTTCCATTAGGTGGGATGTGATATTGACATACTATCAGGAGGTGGAATAGTTGTTTTTAGGTGAGTTGTGGAATGCCCATGTTTTGGGGTGTATTATAGTTGGGGTCATGCATGATAGGAGGATGGAATGAGGTTAACGTAATTTATGTTCATGATAACACGGTACTCTGGTTATAGTATTGTTTTTGATGTGATGGACTGGGTTTTTGTGTGTGTGATTTGATGAGATTTTGATTTTGGAGTGTTGGTATATGTTCATTAGAAGAGATGGATTTCCAGGACGTATGATGTTGGGTTGTGAGAATTTAAATTTTGTGGGAATGTGGTGTGATGTACCCTTTATCTATATTATTATTATTTTGATATTATAATTTTATTGCGTTATGTAGTGACATTTCCATGGTGAGGTTCCAATGTATTGTTGAATTTGTTATGTGTTGATGGTTCTATTGTTTGATCGTGAGTGTATTAGTTTGCATCTTTCACCTGTATATGAGTAATTTTAGTTTTCTTAATGATTATAATTCTATGATCAACCTATTTCTATTAATTTATTTCTAGGTTTTCAGGAGGACTATGTGGATGTTTATTGACATTACTAGCTCATGCCTTCAAAAATTTGTGGCATCATTGCTTTAGATTTTCATTTGGGTATTTACTTTTGGTTCCTTTTATGTGTACGAAATTTATTTTTTACATTAATTTTTGGATTATTTTAGAAGCCTTTTATATTTTTCGATAAGGTTTAATGTGGATGATTCATCTTATTTCCCTATCCAAAGTTTTTATATGGGGAAATCCCTCCTATTTCTTGAGTATTTTATACCCTCAGTGCTAGTCTCCAAACAAGGGGAAAACATGAGGGGGGAATTGGGGGTCATTATCTCTTGGAATTCATTGAAGTATCATTGGTAGGAGGTGTTTTTGATACAGTGGTATCAGAGGTGATGTTTAAGAGATAACATGGGGTTTTGCGTTATCCATAATAACAATTGCTTGATTTGGTATTGAAACAATTTCAGCGAACCTTGTCATGTTACCTAGGAAAGGGAGAATGACTGAGAAATATGAATTTAGGGCCCCCATGATGCAGTGTATAGACTCTGAGCTTATCAAAAAACCAAGTTAGGTTGACGTATTTTTAGGTTAGAGATATAGGATAGTTACTTGAATCATGATAACATCTTTTCTTCTTTTAGTTTGCCAATTTTTGAAAGGTTAATATTAATAATGTCAATTAAAATGAATCCAAATTAAATTAGATAAAATCGATATTGGAAAATATCTATTTACTCATTAATATATAGATAATTTTTTTCATCTATATATGGATTAATATGTTGAGGTTCAACACCAAAAATTGTAGCAGTTTCCAATTTGACTGTTTCACCAGCATGGGGGGATGATTTTTCTCTACTAAGGGGAGATAGATTATGTTGATGATGACCATAGGATGTTACATGAGCTATGGTATAATGACTAGAGCATGGTAATGGAAGTGTTAGTCAACAAAGGGGTAAATAATATGGGCATGGTTAGTTTCACGTAGTGGAGGACATAACTATAGTGGGGCCATAGATCGTACACAGTACGATCCATTTCCCTTTTACCATTCTTTTCTACTTGTTTGATTCAAAATCTCCATGCCCCTCTGTTTCACCCACTATAGTTCATGCTTTGGGGCTATAAGTTGAGAGTCTTCATATGACTTTAGTGTCTACTATTCCAGTCAGAGGTCCAAACAACTTCTTTGATGTGTTCTAGTGGTATAGGTCGATGATGAGGCCACACCAGTCTAGTGAAGATCATTTATTGCAATAGATAAAACCATATTATGTCATTAATGAAATTAATTGTTTTTATTCCATACATAGTATTATCGACTTTTTTGAAGGGGTTCCATGTTATCAATTTTGAATGGACAAAACATGGTTTTCATTGGTGTGAAGGGTTTCCAGGTGTGCAGTTATCATGTGTATCCCCCTATTTATTTAGTGAATGGTATTTTAGTGGAATTAGTGGATATTGGAACATGGTTGGTCAAATAGGTTCATTAAAGTGCACATGGATGTTTTTATCGAGGTGGTTGTGATGATACCATATCGAAATGATATTGAGTTTAGGGTAGAGATTACTCCATGTTCATCCCTGCTCTCGATGGGTCATTGTTAAATGGAACATTCAAAGTTGGAGGCATTCAGGATAATGATTAATGATCAAATATAGAAGTGTTTTATTTGGACCAGTGTGTCCCTATGGGGTTCTCTAGTGTTGTTCACTAAGAAGGTGGATGATAGTATGCTATTTTTTATACACTAATGGATGTTGAATCAGGTGATTTTCAAGAATATTTACCATATTCATAGTATAGATGATCAATTATGCTAGATTAGATGGGTGAATTGGTTTTTAAGATCGATATGTGGTTTAAATATTGCATGTTGAGGGTAAAAGAAGGAGATATCCTAAATACTATCTTCATATGTTGGTTTAGAGTGTTTGAGTTTATAGTCATATCGTTAAGAGTCAGAAACACACTAAATATTTTCATTGGACTCTTAAATTCTATGTTCCATGAATTCATGGAATTGTTTGTGTCCATATTCACCTATGAAATATTGATATACTTGAAGTCAAATGAGGGGAAATTTAATAAAGTTAGATCCATTTTGTAGGTTCTTCGAGGAAACTAGCACTATAGAATGTTGTACATGTGTATGTTTTGGACATAACAGGTGCATTTACCTAGGAATATAGGATCTCACTAAGGGGGGGAAGTATGCCTATTTAATGTATAAGTAGTTGTTTCTTTGGAAGAACCCAAGAACATGGTATAGTTTTTTAGTTTTCTTTGGTCATGAAAGATATTATAGGAGTGTTTTTCCTAATTATTATCAGGTTATAACCCCATTTAATGTTTTTAATAAGGAGGAACATGCCTTTCTATGGACTGATTAGTGTTATACAACATTCAATTACATGAATGGGATTTTAGTTAGTGATCCAGTGCTTCAATTTCACGAGGAGGGTGGGGTATTGGTTAGTTATCATGTTCTTCAGTTTTATAAGGAGGGTGGGATGTTTGAGGTGTTTTATGATGTTTCCCACCATGGTTTCTGATGAATGTTGTTAAAGACTAAGGAATTGATATTTTATGGAGCTTGGAAGTTCCATCCATATAAGTACAACTATCCCACCAATTATCAGGAGCTAGGAGTAGTTGTGATTGCACTAAATTTATCATGGTATTATATTGTTTGCTAGGGGAACTTTGGGGTCATCATGAATCAGAAGGTATTAAGGTTTATATTTTCACAACGTGGTTTGATTTTTCACCATTATAGTTTTTAAGAGTTTCCTCAGGATTATCAATTTTAGGTATCCCACATCACATGAAAATGGAATGTTGTGGTCGATGTTTTGAGATGGATGTTGTGGACGAATTTTGTTTAGGATTTTGGGGATTTTTTTAATGTAATGGATGAGTTATAATCAATTCACTTAGATGTAGGGATTAATGATGGCATAGGTTGACTGTTTCAGATGTCGGTGTTATCTTATATGATATAGAAGGTGGAATAGTTTTAGTGGGGAAGCTCAGAAATAGAGGTGTTGCGCGATCAATTTTGACATGATGATTATCTAGAGGGATAACTGGAAGATGGTTGGAACAATGTGTTGACTAATTTGATTATTTTTACAAATACTGATACACAATGGTTCCCTTCATGAGTTAAATATCTTACCTCTAGTCATATATCTTACTGTACTAAAGTATACCATGGATATGGGATGTATTTTTGTAGTCAAGGATGAAATATGTTGTGGTCGTGTTTCTAGAGAGGTGTTAGGTTTTTGGGAAAGTAAAGGTTGAGCATTGTGATCCTGGAAGTTTTTTATCTCCATTGTATGTTCCTATATGGAATTAAGATTTCATCTTTATGGATTTCATCATAGGGTTACCCTGATGTTAGGGAGATTGTGATTCTATCTTGGAGATCATTGATCAGTTGATGAAATTGGCCAATTTCATAGGGATAAAATAGAAGATCATAGTGATTGTTTTGGAAAATAAGTATATGGATTAGGTAGTGTGGTTCCATAGAGATTCAAAGACTATTATCTTGGTTAGGGATCCATGTTTTACCTCATTATTCTGGATGAGATTTCATTTTTTTGTCACATAGTTATGCCTAAACACTACTTTCTACCCTCATACAGACAAGAAGATAGAGTATACTATCCAATTTATAGAGGAAATGTTTTAGCCATCCGTCGTAGAAATTTTTGGATATTGGGTTCAATTTTTTCCATTGGATGACTCTATGTACAATAATACATATCACTTGTCTATTTTTATGTCGTAATTTAAGGTGTCATATGGGTGGTATTCATGTTATCAGTTGATGAGGACAAAGGTTTGGGGGGGGGCATTAGTTTGTGATCATTATGTGGTTTAGAGAACCAAATATATTTTTAATGTTTTTAATGTGATTATGAAAGAAGAACCTGACCAAAATAAGTGTAATGTCCATCATAGAAGGAGGAAATTATATATTTACGATAAATAAAAATTTTTATTGAGGTTCTCCCATGAATGTGGTAAGGGTAGGTTTTAAAGGCATAATAATATTCCTCTCATGTTTGTTGGGACCTTTGAGGTGATAGGGTGTGTTTACAAGGTAATATATAGACTGGAATTTCCACAGTGGTTTGAGTGGATCCATGATATACTTCATGTCATTCATATTCATTGTTATCTTCATGATGAATCCCATTTCACAAACAAGGGGGAGTTGGAAATCAAGGGAGACACAACATTATAGTTTGTCCAGTACAGATCCGGGATCACTAAGAGAAGGTACTCTGTTGATGAAAAATTATCCTGGGTTTTATGTGGTTGGGTCATGGTTTATTATAGGAGAGTACATTGGAGTGAGTGACATAGATGCATTAACATTACCCAATATTTTTTTTAGTTTTCTCCTTCTAGGTTTTACTTTGTATGTGATGTTTTCACCGTGATGTTTTATGAGATTTGTTTCTTTCCCTTGATGTGATATCTGATCTATGATGCATGATAATGATACAATATATGAAAAGGGTAGGACCCAATTTCTAATCATGAAACAATGTACTGTTAGGCGATTAAACCCATGCAGGAAACTTTAAGTCATCTAGACTAGATAGTATCATTAAATGGTGGATGGAGTTCTATGATACATATGTTACGGGTGTTGCATTTTTTTAGTTCCATTGGTTGTTTTTTTTGGATTACATGGAGGTTTTATGGTCGTGGTGATGTGTATATATAGAGAGTAGTTTTTTTTGAGATTTTTTGTGGCTATTATTTGGTATGTTTTTTTGGTGGTAGTTTTGAATAGTAACAAGGTCCTTGAGAGGTATTTCCAATGGTGGTGGTTCAAACCCATTACCTTATATTTTTTTCATTGATTACTAAGGGAGAAAATCATTCAAGAGGAAACTAATTTAATGTATTATTCCTTCTCACCTTATTATATATATTTTTTGGGTGTTGGAAGTGTTCTAGAGGACACTTGAGGAAATTCTATGGTGGTTGGATGTGCAAATTGAAATTCACATTATTAAATGTTTACAATTTGTTAATTAGTGACTCATGGAGTGTGTAGCCTGTGAATTCATGTATTGTATGTTAGATAACGGGGAATCCATGAAATGGATTCATATTGTGAAAAGTGAATCCATGATGTATAGTTAAATAAGGCTGCAGTGACACATTTTTCAATGTATTTTGGGGTTTTTATGAAATTCATGGATTACATGCCATGAATGGTATACACAACAAGAATGTGGTGTGATTATAGGTTTTAAATTCCATTTTTCAGATGATTATTTTCATTCATCCAAACCCCTTTTGATCATTTCAATGAAAACCCTATCATATTTTGAGGATCTTCCAACCATCCTTCACATACTTTTATCTATTTGATCCGGTTGATCCCAATTGTAAACCGGTGGTATGTTCTTATCCCTTTCATGGTGGGTTTCTTCCATTATTCTCTTTCATATTTTTATGGTGATATTGATTTTGATTGGGGTGGGATTATGGGATATGTTTGGATAACAATTGATTCGGTTTAGGTTAATATGTGATCTCATTATTCATTTATGGTTTGTAGGAAGTTATTTGTCACATTGAAGTGTGAAGAATGATAAAAAACCTTCTTTGAGGTAGGTAAGAAATCATTTATCACTTTCTCTGTATCATGTGGTAGGGGTTTATTCTATTATATATATAGGGTATATTTTTAGAAGAATTATTTTAAATAAAGAATTGTATAATTTTAATGAAATGTGGAAAGGGGAATGATTTGCATGTTTTTAATTCACTACAATTATTGTGATATTATGATTTTATTAGATGAGTACCCCATTGAAATTTTTTATTGTTAGGTGATTTTTTTCACTAATATTACATGTTTTTTAGAATTTTTGAGAAGAATTATTATGATATCACCATGAAATATGAGAGTGGAATAATTTTATATTTGGATAAAGAAAGGATTTCCCCATGATTATGTCTTATGTGATAATACAACTAAAATAAATAAGTGCAATGTGACATAATCCACTTTATAAATATGTAAAATGATAATTTTTTCCTTTGATGTGTGGTCATGTTGTGGGGAAGAGATTACTGATTTCAATAATGTGTGGGGTGACATGTGGTTTTTTTGGATGTGTTTTCAGGGCAGTGAGGTGGTGGTTTTTTGGATGTAATTTTTGGGTGGCAAGGTGGTGGTTTTTGGTCACTATTTTTGGGCCAAAATGTGGTGTTTATGTGGACATGCTTTTGGGGTGCTGATGTGGTGGGTTTTTATCCTAGATTTTGGTGAACCAAGGTGGTGGATATTTGGTCGTGCCTTTGGTGCAATGAGGTGGTGGTTATTTGGTCGTTCCTTTGGTGCAATGAGGTGGTGGTTATTTGGTTCTAATTTTGGGGAACTAAGGTTATAGTTTATGTGTCCATGCTTTTGGGTTGGTGACATGGTTTAATTTAGATGGATTTTTGGGTAGTGAGGTTGCAGTTTTTAGTCCATGCTTTTGAGGCAACAAGGTGGAAATTGTTCAAACGTTATTTGAGGGTAGTGTGTTGAATGTTTCTATTGTAATACTATTGGGTAAGCGAGTCAACGTTATAATGGAAATAATGAGTGATATGTTGTTTGTGGTTTTATTAGGATTGATTCTTGAGTAATGATGGAGTAATTATTTAATAATGATTGAAATGGGTGATGCTTAATTTACTTAATGTGATGGAAATTATTAACGAATAAATAAATGATGGTTATTGTTGTTAAATTTGGATGATGTTTAATAATAAAAATATTGTTTTTGGAATGATTTTTTTTTTGGAAAATTGAAATAAAGAATATGACTTATTATGGGGTGTTATTCATTTTGAGTTTCCAGTGAAAGTGGGGATGTTTTTATTTGGTTATTTTCTTGTTTTTGAAACCAAAAGATGGGATTTTGTGTGTTTAAATGTATATACTTATATATTCTGGGTGATTTCCACATGCACCCCACCTATGTCAAGAACTGTGTGTCGACACACATACATTAAAATGGGAGGTTTTTTTTCTAACATCATAGTGATGAGTATGGATGGAATCCTAGATACACATTCCCGATATCTCTTCCAAGTGAGTAGATATGAACAATAAGTGAATAAAAGTGGTGTTTTAGTGAATTTGGTGATGGACCAGGTAAATTATTGTGGTATTTGAAATGGCCATGTTGTGTAGGGGTGAACAAGGTATTTTGGGTGATATGTGATATAACTGTGTTGTGGGGTGTCTTATACCGGGGTCATGCATGGTTGGTTGT
The DNA here is from genome assembly GCA_963277665.1 of Viscum album. Taxonomy (NCBI): domain Eukaryota; kingdom Viridiplantae; phylum Streptophyta; class Magnoliopsida; order Santalales; family Viscaceae; genus Viscum; species Viscum album. Next base: position 509,362,110 of record OY728146.1, read on the forward strand.
GGGAATGAGGTTAATGTATTTCATGATCACAATACCCTACATCTCATATTATGACATTGTTTGTGATGTGATGGTTTAGGTGTTTGTGTGTGAGGTGTGATGTGACTATGCTTCTGTGGTAGTGTCCTAGTTGTCTATGGGACTGATGTGATGTGGCCATTCTTATGGTGTGGTGTCATATGTTACTCAAAAGATATGGGATCAAAAGGCTATGATAATTTGTCGTGTGAGAGAGAAAAATCAATGGGAAAAAAGTGATAGGTGACCTTTTTCTATATTTTTCATAAAAAAATTATTCGGTGAGTGAGTTATTTGATGAGTGTTCCTTTGTGATGATGAGATGCGTAGTTGACATGCTTGTGTTCTATTGGTTCTGTTGTTTTCTCATGGGAGTGTTTGTAAGATTATTTCTCATGTCAATGGGAGGGTTTGGTTTCCTACAAATTATACTTGTATTCTCAAGACAACATATATAAACTTATTTTTAGGTTTCTAGGAGGAATACATGGACCTTGTTGGATTCTTCATGATCAGACATTTAGACACTTGTGGTATCAAAAATTTATCATTTATTTTGGGTAATTAATTTTGAAGACTTTTATTTTCACCTATTTTATTTATACATGCTTTAAGGCATGGTTTATGATTTTTTATATTATAAAAAAGAATTTCGGTGTGGATGAATAAACTTCTACCTTGATACAATATAACTATAGAGGGTAATGACTCTGATTTCAAGATAATTTTATAAGTGTGATGATATTCCCCTATCCAGGGCCTATTGGAGGAAGGAATGAGGGGTCATTATATCTCTCCCTTAATTGTTGTATCATTGGTGGGGGTGGGTCATCAAAAATATTCTTTATGATAGAATGTGATATATTAGAATCACAAGATGTCTCTAGAATGAAAATGAAGGGTTTGAAAAAAAATTATTGTAATGGATTAGAATAATAAAAAAATTAATAAAAATATCCTAAATAAAATGTAGGATAAATATATGAAAAACATTCATTTACTAGATTCAACATGATTCTATAAATCATGATTTTGTAAATCCAAAACCACATACTTATCTATAATATTTATTTTACCCATTTTTAAAATTTAAATTATTTGACAAAGAATTTAAAATTCATTACATGTAAAGTATCATTACTAGTTTGTGTCTCATAGTTATTTTTATTGATGAAATAATAAATTATGGGAATAATATTAGTAGTTAAAACTCTAAAAAAATTAATTTTTGAGAGTATATTAGAAATAATTATAATTAAAACGCATACTTCCATTAAAATAATGGTTTGAAGTTGGCTACACAGGTTCTTCCTTCACATAAATCTTGATATAGATGTAATGAAATTTATTCTCTATAGTTCATAATATGAATGGTTTTCATGATTTTTATTTGTCCTTTAGCTTCTTGTCATTTTACATACTACATTTTTTGATGATCATAAAAAACAAATATAAACATATAAAATCATTGGTCATAATCCTTAAAATTTGAATGATTTTGGGTCGATAACATGGGATCCATGAGTAACATAAAATAAATACAAAAAACCTCTAAAAAATTTGGGTTTCATTCTAGAAGTTAATTTTTGAAAATCATTGGGTTGACCCTACCTCCACTAGCATTAGATCAAATGATATATTATTTAAATGTGTTTACCTAGTTGGATTTTATTAATAGATTTATTTAAGATTATTTCTTGTAGGTCTGTCCATGTCCTACCTCTTTAAATATCTTAAATTTTCTTGATGGAAGCACCTCATTGATTTCCATTGGTTTGATCAACCATTACATCATTAACAACGAAAATTTAAATGGAAGTTCATGTCCCATCAAAACCAATTGTCCATTATCAAACATAGTGGAGTCAATAGCTCTTCTAGAGTCAATGGTCTGACCTATTAGCTTCTGTTTCATCATATCATTACTTTTATTATGATAATATTCATGAACAATAGAATCTACCTCATATTTATATTCCACTTTAGTGATATCTTCAAATTGATTATTTTTTATTCTATAAACTTATTTTACACATTCCAATCATAATTAATTTTCACTCGATGTATATTGAATCATAAATTTTCACAGAAAACACTATGATAGAGAAATACACTTTGTATGTAAATCAGTGCTCTCATGGTGGCTTAAAATTGTATCCCTATAATGAGTGGCATCTTCTACTCTCCCACTATATTGACATAGATTTTACATGTATTATTTTTTGGTTATTTTATGGATTACTTTTTAGATAAGGCATTGAGACAACATTCATTTTTGAGGCCCGATGATCCTAGAACTAATGTTTCTAATATATTAAATATATTAAATAGCAGAAAAATATATTTTTTCTAATAAAGTGGAATAACTCCTAAACTGGGGCCCAAATTATAAATATAAATTTACAATTATGTTTAGAACATGGGGTTCAATGTAGATGTGATATAATCTAATAAAACGTCAGGTGTTCAGATTGAGTCAAAGTCATTGGTGAATGTTCAAAATAAATTAATTTGTTTAATTGTTCACCTAACCAGATAATATCTATATAAACACGCTTATGGGAAATTATTAGGGTTATTTGTGTAACCCTACTTATCATGGTGAGACATTAGAGGGAGATGGAGAAATTCCAATGGTGAATGATGAACGAATAGTGGTTCGATGATCAGTTAACTACGTAATTACGAGATATCAGCAACGAAAATGAATTACCATACTACCAAACTAGGCTTAACCATCACTTGGGATTCAACGAAGATATCAAAAAGTTCTACTAAAGACCCCTTTTTCAGTACTATAAAAAGAAATCTTAATGGGGTCCCATTAGTAGTGCTTGTAAAAAAGCACTGATAATGTCCCCTTAATCAATGCTATAAAAATGTTATCATATTGTGTGTTCCATTATCAGCACTAGAAGAAAAGCTCTGATAAAGTAATACCCTTTATGATCGCTTTTTTTTCTAGTGCAGATAAATTTTAAATTTCATAGAAAACTATATTACATTAAAAATAATATATTAATATATAAATATAATTATTTTAATATAAACATAATTTATATTATAAATATATTTATTTTGATATAAACATAATTTATATAATAAATATATATTTTATATATGGATAAATATGAATTTAAAATTAATATATAAGATATTTAGTTGAAATGATATATGAATATTTTTTTAAATATTATTAATTAGAAATTTCTAAAAGATTATTTATTAAAAGTTATTTAATAAAAAGTTAATTTGAAAAAATAAAATTATTTATTAAAAGATATAATATAATTTGAAAAAATAAATTGAACTTCAAAACAATTATAAATTTTTATATAGGTGTATATTTGAGCTCTACCACATATCAAATCGATTTTTGGGATGAGGATTATTTCTCTAGTTACAATGGAATCCCATGGTCACATTTTTTGAAGAAAAAATTCCCAGAAGGCCTCAAAAACTATGTTTGAAGTTAGGGATCCCCAATTTTTTAACATTCAATTGAATTTTTGAATTGAATAAGGGGGTAATTTTCCATTTTTCAATAGGGACTGAATTTATTCCCTGGTCTTGTATTCTTATTGACATTATGGATTTGAAATTTTATGATTTTTCACATTGTACTCTTATTTATAATCAAAATTTTTAAAATATATACATATTTTTTGGATATTTACAAATAAAAATTTAATTTTATAAATAAATATTTAAACATATTTACAAATAAAATATACTATTGAATAAATATGCCTTTAGTAAATAAAAACTAATATCAATTTTATCTAAATTTCAAATATGTCAATTTATTTATACTTATACAAGAAATGTATTATATATATATGTGAGTGTGTGTGTGTATTTAAAATTAGATATATATCTTTTAATAAATTCTAATATATGTATATAAAGAATAATATATAATAGATTTTAAAAAATTTAAATATGTATTCTTACATTTATAGTTGTGTATATATATTTGTATATATGTATTTTTTTATAAAACCACAGAAGTTTATTTCATACATGTATTAAAATATATATATGTTTAAACAAATACATAATTCTATATACAAATATATGGATAATATATATATATATATATATATTAATATTTGTATAATATATATATATATATATAATTAAATGAAAAAAATCAATATTGGCTATTTGAAAAGGAATAGGAGTCTGAGTTGAGGGTCTTAGGATTCAATATAGGTGAAGGTAGGGGAATTCATGAGAGGTTGGAATTATCTATTGTGATGATAAGGGTGGGACCTAGGTGACGCGATAAAAAGAGATGATAAAGGGGGTTTGGGAGAACTGATAAAAGAGGATTGAAAACAAATTATTCTCATTTATTATAGGGTACTATATTGGTGATTTTTTAGCGATGATAAAATTGGACCATAATAATGCTAAAAAGGCATTGATAATGTAGGCCCTTAACAATGAAAAAAATATCATATATAGGCCTCCTTTTTGAGTTCTTCTTCTAGTGTGGTTAAAGGGGGCCTTTATCAGCTATTTTTACAAGCACCATTAAATAAAACTCTTTATCATTACTCTCAAAATGAGTGCTTCTATATATCTGATAAACCCTTTAACTATTGATGATAAAGGATTTATTTTTTATATTTGAATATTATTACTTCTTCATTAATAGAACCAAATCGATGAATGATGTTTGTTTTGATTGGATTATTTCCCTGATTTTTATTTCTATGATGATCAATAATCAGTCATCCAATCAAATGATTCACATATCGATTTTTTCACTTGATGGGTTATCTATAAAGTTCATTTCATGGTTATTTATTTCTGATTATTTTGATTATCTCTTAATTATTCCTTCTAATATAGATGTATTGAGTCAGAAAAGAAGATTGGATTATGTTTATTCCTTATGGTTGTGTTTTATCTTTTCTTCCCCATTTATTCATTTTTCATGGGAGTTATTCAATTTCCCAGGGTTCTACATTAATTGAGGAATATATCATTTTACTCCCATTTAATGGAACAATGATTTGATATTGTATATTTGGGCTCAATAAAAAATGATGGTGGTGAAACAACGGGAGAAGTAATGCATTAGATGGTGTGGATACCCTATTTTTCTATTCTTATGCAGGTGATGGATAATAAAATTCAATGGAATTTAGAAAATTGATCGATGGCCATATTTTGATGATTTAGTGACAGAAAGTATTGGCCAACAAAACTCTTTGGTTTCATCATGGGGAACTGCTTGATAGATGGATAGAGGAGTGGAGAAGATGTATTATTCTAGATATGTTATTGTGTAGAATTAAACATTACATGGAGTTTATAGTATTGTTTCATTCCATTTGGGTCCCATTAATTACTGGTATGGGGTCTTGGAGGATGATTAGTATCACAAAAAGTGTGATATTACCACATGGTGTATGAAACTTATCAGTTGGCTCAACATGTACCTTGCAGGGTACACAGACTCATCCTAGAGTACAAGGAATGTGAATTCCTTGTACTCATACATGAACACTGATATGATGGGTATAAATTATCTAAGTCATGTTCTAGTACATGGTCAAACATACACATGATTCACCATGTCCTGAACTATTACGAGGACATGATCAAGGGGAATTTTACACAGGTAGGACCCAACGCGGAAAAGGCATGTCATGTACTCTGTAAATGGTGGATTGGATCCCATGTCAACATTATCATGGAAAAGTTTCATTAGGGTGGGTTCGTTATATCCTTTTCCCGAGGAATTGTTTGGAATCACATCCTAGACATAGGATAGTGACCCTTCAATAGGAATTCATGGATAGATTTATTGGAATCCATCCACGATGCCCAAAGAGATATCCTCAATTTTAATATGTTCTCTAGGTAGAGTTTATGGGATATTTTTCACAAACAATACCTGGGATCCGATCCTCTACATAGAAGGTTTATCTAGATTGAGTTATTGTTATACCCCATGGACATGGGAGGGATAATCATATTTCTATCATATCTTTTCATAATTTAGATTTATACTTATAATAGGGAGACCCTATGAACCCAAACTCTCATATGAATTAAATTATTGCTATTTGAATCATGTGGTGTGTTCTCCCGAATGAGTGATGTCAGGAAATTTCACGATGAAATCTAAGGATGAAAAATTAAATTTCATATTACCTTCACATTGTTTATCTTTGTCGAGTATATCATGATATTTTTATTCAATGTGTTTTATACCTATAACTATATAGAGGTAATTTTTACTCTTTTGTTTAATTCTTTTGGGTTTTATGGTGTTCTAATGGGAATTATTATACTCACATATGCATGGGACATGACAACATGTGCCATGTTTTATGTGCATGATAAAAATTTTGGAATATTCCTAGGGGGATTAGTACTAGGAGTTTCTTTGTTAGACAAGATCGAAAACGGTATGTTTGTAACATATCTTGATACCAATCCTCATATTAATTTTACGATGGAAATGTTTTCTTATTATTGATGTGGGATTGTATTTGTCCATGTTTACATTCTAATTCATTTTTTGATACAGTTGTTGGATTATATGGATAAATGCATGGTTTTTTCAGTTGTGTAAATTTTATCATTGTATGGGCTTAAAGATGTGTGCGTGTTTAGTTTTACGTAGTATATGGGCTCCCAATGTTAGCGATATTCTTACTTGATGCTAGCCACAAACACATAGCCTTTTGGATGAGGATTTGGAGAGTAATGACATGTGTCCCATTTGAATCATTCATGAAATATTCATATCAGAGAAGTGAGTTCTAATTTATGATTATGATTCTATGATATTGGTTTAGGGGAATAATGTTAAGTGTTTTCAGTTCAGATATCAGGTGAGCAGCTCTAGTGTTGTTGTGGTGGATGATATATCTGTACAAGAAGACTATGATGACCTCCATTTGGTCTCGATACATGAGAAAATTGGTTCAAAGAAAAAAATGGTTCATACATCATATAAGAATGGGTTGTGGTTTCTATATCCATCACTAGTTAGCTCTCCAGATATTATCATTGACAATGGAATATGTTAGTTATATTAGGATTAATCAATGATGTAGGATAGTTAGAATTAAGCATAAAAATCATGAGGATGATCTACATAGTGATGGGCCATTGATACATGGACCAATTCTAGAGGTTTCACCTCCATTTGGTACACCAGCTATGACACCACCTATTGAGTAGTAGATTATACACACAGTACTAGAAGATGATGTGCACAGGATGAGAACACTTTAAAAGTACTAGTGGTAGTAAACCCAAGGGTTCTGAGGTGATCTTATTCAAGAGTAAACTTAGGATTATCTTGAGGTGGTGGTGTATGTTTTATATCAATTCAGGCCACCGGCTTATTAGATGGTGGTTTTTTAGTGATAATTCTCCATGGATTAGTAGGATGATAGTGGTTTTTGGTGACCTAGTCATATAACAAAGTGACTCTAGAATATTTTTATTTTTTAACTCTTTATCACAGTGAAGTTATATCCAGGTACACTATGGGATCTATATATCCATGTGATTTAATAGTTTGAACATGACCTCATGATTGTAGCTGAGTATTAATCAAAGATCACTATCCTCTCCATCTACTCAACAGATATGGTGTAAGATCAGTTATTTTAGGATCAAACCATATAGTGAGGAATGTTTAGGGACATTAAATCCAATGTTATATCTCTATTAATTCTTAACTATTATTAGGTGTTAGAGTGATATTTGGTGGTTACATGTTTTCTGGTAGATAAGACATAAACATTGGTTACATGCCGTGGACAAACAAGACTAGAGACCACATAAGAAGGGAGACCGAATTTTTTTTATGGAAATATCATGAAATAAATCTTAGGAGTATGTCCTAGGATATAGGATCTATGGTTCATGGATCATAGGGTGTGTCTAGGAATCATAGAGAGAGGTGGTGCTACTTGTTTGATGGTAGAGGACATAGTCCATTATAATTTTTGACCTATCGAACAACTGACAAGGATATGGGGGATGCAACCCTAAGATAGAATAAATTAATGGTGAAGATAGTTCTTTTGGGAAGAAAACATAGTATAAGATATGGATTAGTAGGTTTAGGTTTAATATGTTTGAACTTGTTATGACCACAACCACTAGGTGTTCGAAACCCAGATCAATATGCTATAGTAAAATAGTAGTATCATTTTAAGGAAGTTGAGACTTAGACCGAGAGGGCCTAAAGATTATTTGAGGTATAATATAGTACTTTTTAACTTATCTATTGTACAGATTGAGATAAATTGTAGCAATTCTTTTATTTTCACATATATGGTTCAATAAATAGAGATTCTGATTGAGCAAATGGATCAACCCTTACACGTGGAGACTCTAATTAGATAAGATATAGTGATCTAACCATTTTTCCAACAAAAATTTTTTACTCTTGGAGGTGATATATTTTATGGAATCACTTTGTTTTGGAAATTATTACTTATAATGTCATCTCAAATATTGGATGCCTATATACACAGTTCATGTCTATATCGACTGTTGCAGGTTAATGATGCACATGTTACACTGTTATGGGACTATGTTATGCATTGTGGGAGACATGAAAAACTAGGTAGTGTTGTATGGGACCAAATATTTGATTCTGATTCCTATTAATCATTCGTAGGCTAATAAGACCCTTATTGAAATTAATGTTATGAGTTGTGATTTTCCTGTAGTGGTTGTAGATTATGAGGACACCCTTCTTGAGGTTGTTGCAATATTACTTCCCCTGCAAGAGATGTTCTTATAAATGATAAAAACCCTTAATAAAGAAAACATTTTTACCACCATATCAGATAGATCATGCAAATCTTCCAATGTTGAGGGTACAATTGGATGACTTGCGGAAGAAGGGCTTTGATAAACCCAATTTTTCAACCTGGGCAGCCTCAAGGTTATTTTCCCAAAAGGTGCAAGGGTACATGATGTTTTTTGTGGAATATTGGTTCCAAGCCATGTGACTATGAATAACATGTATCAACAAACATGGATCGATGAATTCATTGATTAGTTGAGAGGATAATGATGGTTCTCAAAGTATAACCTTAGATCAGGATATCACCAATTCTGATAATGGGACTAGGATATACCAAAGATGGATTTAATATTTCACTATGGTAAAAATAAGTACATGTTGATTCCCTTTGTTGTAAAGAATTCACCAGTGTTGTTCATGGAAATTGTGAATTTGATCTTTCATTTTATCTTAGACCAGTTTATTGTCATATTCAGTGATGATATCCTTTTGTATTTGAAATATGTGGATGTGGAAATGAGACACTAGAGGATTATTCTGGATGTACCTTGAGAGATAATTCATTTTGAGAAACTCTCAATGTTTCAGTCATGGATTCATGAGGACCACTTTTAGAGACATGTTCTTATAGCAGATGTTGTGGTAGTGGATCTGGCGAAGGTTGAAGAAGTGTTATCTTGGATTCCACCCAGGATTGTGATAGAGGAGAAAAGATTTTTTTTGTTGGCAGGATTGTATAAGATATTCATAAATTATTTCTCTTGGATTTTAGACCTCATTACATCTTTGACCCCAAAGGGTAATCCCTTCAAGTTTACATAAATGTGCTTGTTATATTTTAAATATTTGATGTAGAGTTGGAAATGTACTTTCATATAGAGATTAACGGAGCAGTGTGTCGAGAACATAGTGTTTTGAGATGCATCCAAAACAATGATTAGTTATGTTCTAATATAGGGGTAGGTAGTGATTTCCTATGTTTCACAATAGTTGATACAACATGATTAGAAATATGAGAACCATGATCTTGAGTTAGTAATGATAGGAATTTCACTAAAGTATTGGAGAAACTACCAAACATGAAAGAAGATTATCATATACTAAAATAACAAGATTCCCAAGTATATATACTCTTAATAGGATATTAACATGATAAATTATCAATGAATAGTGTTCCAATAGGTTTATGAAATTGATATTGTCTATAATCAATGAAAGGGGAATTTAGTGCCCCGTTATCATAGTAGGAGATCTTTCACATTGTTACTGAGTGATGCAGTGGAGCAGTTGGCCTTGTTATAGTTATCCATTTTGGATGTATCTGAGATATATTAACTCCATTTTATTATTGTAACCCATACTCTTATATAGTGATTCATGGAGACACATCTAAGATAATATTATTATGAGACCCTACTAACTCAAATATCCACTAGAAATGATCTTGATGAATTTTTTTATGATGGGAATCATGTCATTATTTTCATAGGATGTATGATGGTATGAATGATGTCGTGGGATGAAGTTCCAATATATTTTTAAATACCCCCTCTAGTGGTGATTCTATGTGTGCCAAGGATTTACTTGGACATCTGATGTCAGTTTTAGTGGGTAGGTACAAAGAAGGAATTCAAATAGTTTGTATCTCGATGCCTTACTTTTTAGCAAGTAAATCCTGAGAACTAGGTTTCAGTAGGTTTACCACAACCCCTTGAGGTTCCAGAGTGGAATTTGGATGAGATATCCATAGAAATTGTGAAGGGGATACCATGTATTTCTATACGAAATTATTCTATCTAGGTGATTATAGACCAACTCACCAAGTCGGTCCACATCCCAGCTATTCAAGAGAATTGTTCTGTTGAGATCTTGGGATACCATTGCATGAAGGATACAGTTGAAGACCATGGGGATCCCTTAATGATTATTTTAGACCATTTAACCCACTTAACATCTCATTTATGAATTGGATTGATAGAGGATTTGATGAATCATTTATTCTTGAGCTCATTATTTCACCACCAGACCAAATACCATACATAGGCGACCCTTTTGGTACTGGAGGACATGATTCGATCATGGAGGATGGGGATTGGCCATCCGTGGTAGGATCACATAACATTGGTGATGTTTTAATAAATGAATTGATACCATACACCATCAGTATGTAACTATTAGTGGATTTTTATGTGAGACACTACAGGTCACCACATTGCTGGAATGACATAGGAGAGTTAATAGTTATATTCCCAGAATTGGTGTGAGCTACAACTAAGAAGGTGAAAATATTCCATAAGAAGAAGAGGATTGTGTAGAGACATCACATGTCTTATGCTAACTGACAATGAATCCATTTTGATTTTGATGATGGAAACTATGTATTTTTAGGGGTTTTAACTCATGTCGGATTATAAAGGTTCGACATGGGCATTAAACAATCTTCAAGATTCACTATCCTTTTCTAGATAATATATAGATTTGGTGAGGTCTCTAACCAATTATCTATACCACCACTGTTAGATAGAGTACGTGACTTCTTCCATGTGTCATAGCTTAATGGGAATGTGCCTGACCCATCACAACTTATTTACTAGAGAGAGATGTACATCAAGGATTGAGATACCTTTTTGGAGTACCCAGTATAGGTCAAGGATCATAAAAAGATGATATTTCATTGTAAATTTATAATTTTAGTGTTTTTAAAGTGTAATCACATGAATATTAAGGAGATAACTTTAGAGAATTAGGGTAAAATGCATGCTAATTTCCCATCACTTTTTAGACCTTATTTTTAATTTTTGGAATGAAAATCCCCAAGGCAGGGAAAATGTAGTTAGTAATTTACTGTTTGTGGAAATTTCAAATATTGTATAGAATATTTTTTAGACTAGGTTCTAAAACAGTGTATTAATTTGAGGCCCAATGTACCTACAATAAATGATTGAAATATATTAAATATATTTAATAGAACATGCACATATGTTTTCTAAAAATGCAGAATAACTCTTAAATGGAAGACCAATTAGAAATCAGGGTGCACTATTTGGTTTAGAACACAGGTTTGACCCTAGGAATTTTATAACAAAAGAATAGATAGAGAACTTGCATTGTGGACTGACCATAGGATAATTTTTTGAATAAATTAATTTTTTTAATTGTTCACCTAACCTAACAACATCTATATAAACATGCTTATGAAATATTTTCATGGTTATATGGATAACCTTATAAATTGTGGAGTTCCATTAGAGAGAATTTGAGATATTACAGGAGATAATGATGATCGAATCATGGTTCAATGATTGATGTGAAATATAATAATTGGATATCACCAAAAAAAATAAAAAAACTATGATATTTTCCATCGATCTATCCAAATAAAGGTAGGAAACATGTTTTGATTTAATTCCATCCGGTTTTCTATTTTTAAAATCACCACGAGTTAGACAAAAAATAGATTGATTCAAGGATCATTAATTTTGTGGTATGGGTTATCTATGAGTATATTTTTAGAGAAATTTCTTTGTGATTATGTTATCATCTCTTCTTTAGTATTTATAAAGGAAATAGATCAAGTCAACACCAACATTGGATGAGGTTTGTTCCTTTTGATTGTGATTTTCCATTTTGTCCCCATTTCTTCTTACATCATGGACATTTTTCTTTGACCCATGGTTATATATGCATTGAGTTATTAATCATTGTACACCCATTTCATGGATCAATTATTAAAAATTGTAGATGCGATATCGGTACAACATAACAGTTGTGTGATTATAGGAGTGATAAAAGATAAGATGATGTGGATAATCATTTTTTGTCTTTGTTCTAAGACAAATAAAGATTTTTGATGTAATTTTACTAAATAATTGATGGGAAATTTTCAATTATTAGATGAATGAAATACCCAACTAACAACACTCTTTTGTTCTATAATGGGGCAAGATAAAATCGATGGTCAGGGGAGATGATAAGTGAAATGATTATAGATATGTAATTCTAGAGGTTTCCACATTATAGAACATTGATAATAGAGCTACATAAAATGTGGAACAATTTCAGTAGGGTCTTTTGTTTCTAAGGGAATATACCTATCACATGTTGTGTGATACTATCACACTACATGTAGCACTTCCCTATTGGATTGGCACATACCTTAGAGGTCTCACATACTTTGCCAGGTGTAAACAGGCACATGAACATCATTTAATCCTACACATACATGTCCAGGTAAGGCATACAAGGGCTAATCCTAGTATAGGGTCACAAAAACGTGCATGGACATTAGAACACAATGTACTTTAACAAGGACATAATCACAAGCCATTTGAGATGGGAATGATCTCATGCCAAATAGGAATACCATTTACTCCTAGTACTTATCATGTACTACATTGAGGATGGGGTGGGTAACTTTTTCTCTGTATCTTGGAAAAGATTATTTTGGGGGTTTCCCCATATCCCTTTAGTTTATGGTTAGTATTGAATCACATCTTACAAATAAGATGATGATCCGTTAAGTAGGACATCATGGATATAGTTGATGGAATCTTTGCATGGGGCCAAGATTGAGATGTTCAATTAATCTTAATTTCCTAGGTAGAGGTATTTTAATTTTCATGACCAACCCTACATGGGAACTGATCCTCTAATTAGAAGGTTGACCCAGATTAAGTAGTTGGTTTACCCTAGGGTCTTGGGAGTGATCCTCATCTATGTACCGTATCTCTTCATAAATTATCGATGTTATCAGAATTATGGGATATGTTCTTCGAGATAAGTGATATGTTGAACATTGAAGATGGAATCCTCAGTTGTAAGTACAAGATTGAAATTACCTTTAGATTGTGTGACTTTGTAGACTATATCTTGTTATTCTTATTATATGTTATAGAATTTTAATTATATAAAGATGATAATTATAATTATTTTATTTGATTTGAGGTATTGGGATGTCGTACTGGGTATTGTTAAACCATCCCCTCCATGGAATTTCTCTACACATGTCATGTCATTTATAAATGATTGGCATTTCAAAAGTGTCATAGAGGGAATTAGACTAGGAAGATATTAGTGTGGTCAAATTGACTATGGTTTGTTCATTCAGTATCTTGAAAACATTACTCATCTTACATTCAAGTTATAAATGTTCTTAAATTTTTTTGTGGGATTATATTAGGACCTAATAACTTTACACTACTTTTTTATCGTAGTATAGTTGTGGTATTAGACCTAAAAATGCATGGGTTCTTCTAGTTGTTTACATTTTATCATTGTATAGGATTAGAAATGTGTTTGTGTGTGTGTGTGTGTATAATAAAATGGGTTAAGGACTCCAATCATATTGACATACATTCTCATGGTCAGTCACTAACCCATGGCCCATTGGAGGCCTACTTGGGGTGTCTTGACATGGTCCCCATTTGAATTGGTCATGGCCTAAATATCCCAGATTATATATTTTAATGGGAAGTGGAATTTATCTTCTTTTATAAGTATATATTTATTGACACCTTATAGGAAAATTATTGTTGAATCCTCCTATTAAAGTGAAACTATTGTGGGATTCAATCCCTCTAAAACTAGGTTGATGAATGAGGTATATGACATGATGTTGAAACATTATCTTAAGTAACAAAAATATTTTTGAAATTTATTATGTCTAATAAATAGAGGATTTGGGAAACTCCAGGATTCTTTTGGTTTCATAGTTATTTCCTTTGATAACACTAATGAAAACTCATATGTGGGATAATGATTCTCGTCGCTTCTTGATTTTTATTTTTGGTAACCAATTATTTTTTGAGTTTTAATATTTAATTTTTATTGAGTGAATTTTTAAAAGGGATATTAATTTTTAGTTATAAAATGTGTTTAATTAATTTACCTTTATATGAAGTGATCTTTACATATGCAAGTATCTCTGCCAAAGGTATCATCAGTTGGTGGTGGTTCGTCTTTTAAATCTTATTTAACTACTTGTTCCTCAATATTTTATATATAACATTTCTTTTATTGTTGTAATTTTTATGGTTTTTTTGTACCTAAGTTCATTTTCCATTACTCATAGCAATATATTTAATAATATTATGTGGGTAAACTTCAAGGAATCCATGAAGTGCTTTTCATGGCCTATCTTTAAGTATTTCAAGGATCTTTCCTTAATTCATACTCCATATATCTCAAAGTAAAATTTTTGTTCACTTTCTCATCCATTATATCATTTATTTCCACCAAAGACATGGTTATGAATGTTTCCAATATCATATACAAGGTATAGAATTTAATCGTTAGTGATGGGACTAGTTGTTGTTGTTGATTTTTTTTCTTGACCAAAATCCTTGGAATTGGTTATATTATGGAGGTAATTATTCCCACCAACCCTAAAATTGATCACAATGGTTATAATCAGCATAATTTACTTCAAATTTTTAAGTAGATTGGGGTTATTATTACGGACCTATTAATGAGTCCATTTTTTTCATTGACTTCATTTTCACCACCATCCACATATTTTTATTGATGATGTAGATGACTCTTCATTATATTCCTCCACATTGATATTGAAATCTATTTATTTAATTTTCATTTAGTTAGATGTAGCTATCCTCATGTGACTTATTCATCCACATCATGTAACCTGTAGTGTATAAAATGACCATTTCCCTATGGAAAAACCATATAACATTTATGGATTCCAATACATAGATATATATTGAGATGATGGATTTTATGTGTCTTGTCTTTGTAACATTCATTAAAAGAATACATAGATTCAACTTTATATTAAAAAAATATTAGATTGTTCACATATATTTCCATCAATATAGAATTTGGGAAAAAGTGAGTGGGAAATTCCCTTTATAAGTATTCTTATTTGCTGATTTAATGACTAGGAAAACCATGATTCTATTCAAAAACTCAATCCTAAAATGTGAATTTTAATTGAGAAAACATTTCAATGGCCCTGAACCTCTTCTAGAATTTAATGGTGTGACAGAGCATATAAAATCATCCTAGATGTATGTTCATATATTCATGAAATATTGTATATAATTGTACACTATACAAGATCCTTTGGATGATAGATGGTTTGATCTCAACATAATTTACTATAATAAGATCACCGAGATGTTTGGTTACAATGTTGTCATCGATGGCTGCCTGTACCCAGCAAGAATATGACACCTTGGATAAATTTTTAGAACTCATTTATTATCTAGTTGAGGATCCATGCTCAAAATTATCATAATGGATTTACACTTTTGGGAAGGTTTATAATTGTAATTTCAATCACTAATTTCTTTTCCATTTTCCCATAGTTTTATAATGGTGAATTAATGATCATCATCTGAAAATTGTAGAAAAAATACAAAATACAAAATAATGATGATAGTATTAAATAGTTAAAAGTATAAACCCCTAAAAATGAAACAATCCAAAAAATGATATCCATTATCGGCAGGCCTAGATGGAATTTTTATTTTCTTATGGGGATAATCAAAATAAAAACACTTATAAAAGATTTAAGATGTGAAACTAATTATTTAAAATATATCATGTGGAAAGAATGAGGTCAAACACATTAGACATAAAATTAATTTATTATGTTTTTTAAAACATTTGAATTATTTAAATTTATTTAATGAATATTTATAATGAATCTATACTGGTGTTTTAAAATATTTAAGAAAGGAAGATAGAAAAGAGCATAGTATATCGGGTTTTGAAAATAAATTAGATTAAAGTAGTTCCATGTTTTTATTTTTTTAGTTTAAATGAAATTGGATTTTTGAAATTAAATAACTGTTTAGTATTTTTTTTGGAGTAGGGATGTGGTAGATTCAATTATCATGAAATCCCATCCTCAACACGACAATTCACATTTTCCAATTTTTAGGTAATCTAGGTCTTTTCTGAATTGATTTAATCTCAATAATAATTTTAAAACTCACTACCCTAAATTCTAAAATGGATATTCCACAATTCGCGTAATCATTTGTGAAATTGAGAAACTATTTTAGATTCCAATTTCAATGGTAATGATAAGTGGAAAAGATATAGATTGGATGTTTATTCAAAATTGTAGTATCCTTAACACATGAATGATAATATAAAACATAAAATATAATAAAAAACCTCCCTACACCTACATTAAGATAACACAAAGAAGGAATTGAACCTTGTCCTATTGATTAGTGAGTAGGAGGGAAAGAAATAAAAAAAATATATAATGATGAATTTGGAGAGAATGAATGGGGAGGACCCAAAGCAACACAACTTCATGGACAATGCCTTGGTCTCTAGAATCATCCTTGGTATAAGAAGAATATATCTCCATTTATTGACATCCTTAGGGTACATGTTTCATTTAGGTTATCATTAATTTGGAAAATAATTTGAGTTCGGTATTTCTCCATATTAAGTGGACACTTAGGACATTATTTTGGATGTTCTATCGAAAATCCCATTAAAAATTCGTATTTGGGAAATCCACAAGCTTTCCTAGAGTGAAATTTATTGTCACACCCTGAATGTATTTAACTTTATAGTTTTGAGTTTTATTTACATCATGCTCTGTCTTTACTTTACATCTTTAATTTATTTACTTCTTGAATGATGTTCACAAAGTGAATAATGTAAATAATCCTCCAAAAGATATATTTCACCATGATTCATTACTTTTAGACCTTAGAAGTTTTATATAGGGGTCCTTTCTCATAAGAGGTTATATTTATGTGGAAATAATTGCCAGTTTTTGATTATTTTTGTCAATTCCCCCGAAACATTACATCATCCAAAATATGAGAAAATTCATTAAACAAATAAACACAAAAAATCATTTCTATATCAAAAGATAGGGGTTTTAATGTTAAAAATTATACATGAAATTGTTATATCATATCTAAAAATTGATCATATATTTCACAAAAGAGTTATTTATTCCTCAATAATGCGTTCATCAATATTTATCCCCAAAAATATAACCTTATCATAAATATAGTTTTCCAAGTTATTGATACCATTAATACATGTTTCCAAAATATTAAGGAACAAATATTGAAAAAAACCATAGATTATTGACATATTCCTCAACTGTTTTTGAATACAACATGTTATAATTGATAATTATCACCTTTGATTGAAAATATATATGAGTAATGAAATTTAATTTCAATTAAAATAAAAAATTACTATGATAAATATGACTTATAAGCTCTCCTTTTCAACCATAATATTCATATACTAAAATTCTAAACCATTTAAGTATTATAATTTATCCACATTCATAAAATAATGTTTTATAGACACTTACCGTTATCAAAAAACATTTTCATGGTCTTATTTAAATATAACAAAAAAACAATAGATATGTTAATATATAATATATTAATATATAAACATCAATTTTAATATTTATTCCACTATGAAATGTTTATTTTTAACATATGGTACTGTCGGTTTAAGCTATGAATCTCTTTGTTAAATCCTTGGTTATCCATATTAACTTCCCTAATAGCATCACAGAACTAATTAATTACTATAAAATTTAAATCCCTTAAAATAATTCATTAAATTGAATGTGAAAACCCCATAGAATGTCTCTTTGAGGTGCCAAAACATAAGGGTTTTTAGGCAACCTTTTTATGCACCAATTAAAGATTAAATTAATAAAAAAATCCTTCCTTTTAGGGTTATTAACCACAGTTAAATATATTTTTATTGTAAAATCCCAGGTAAATAAAGAGTAATAAATTTTCATATTTATTAATATTTGTGAGTTACATATTAATTTTACTTTAAATAGGATGCTATGTTTGACGGATTACCTGACACACACCAATGGGTTTATTTGAAATATAATGTTTTAGACAACGTTGAGTTATACTGAAAAATAATATAATAATATAGTTATTTTCAATGGTAGTTGAGGTATAGTCTTTTTATTTGTGGGAATGAATAAAACAAACAAAAATATAATTAAACATTTTTGTTAAATTTTTTACAATTATCCAATAAGTGTTATTGGCTAAAAATATGAATGAATCCAATTTTAACCAAAAATACTCTAATGTTCATTAAAAGGTTGATTTACCTTTTTTTGATGAAGAACCCTTTTTTAATATAGTTTTTTTACCTTTTATTGTTATATTTGACAAAATAATAGTTGTCTTTAGAATCATGTTATCAATATTTACTTTGGTTTAAATTTTGGTTTTTTTAAAATGTTCAATATTTATAAATAGTGAAAAATACTAAATGTTAATATTATTTATTTATATGGTTAGATTATATTTTTAATTGGTTTTAAACTGTAATTAGATTATATTTTTACCATTTAATCCAATTATGTTCACTGGAAGTAATTTCACATTGATATTGGACATAAAAAAGTGCCAATCATTTGATAGTTATTATTTCGTTAAAACACGTTTTTGTTTGGAGAACGATAATTAATTTTAAATAAATTTATTTAACATCTATGTATAGAATTTGGAAAAATGGATTCTATATTTGGAATCATGATTTCAAAATAATGTTAATATGTAACTTTTATTTTTAGATATTATGAATATTTACATTAGGAAATATTTTATTTACCATGGTTAAAGGGGAAATATGGTAAATAAGGGTAAATAAATATTAATATAATAATATTAAATTACCCTAACATGTGTCATATTATGATTGGTTGATACATGTCCAACAAAGGGAATCCTTGGGTGAATTTTTGGCCCTATGGATCCACTTGGAAGTGATAATGACACATTATATTAATTAATATAAAGGACAAAAATAACATAAACATATATATTTTAGTAAAACAATTTTATATGGTGTTATATAAGTGATATATTGGACTATAAATATTCATTTGAATATTAAATCCATTTCATAAATCATGGTATTTTATTTATAATTTTTAGATTTCATATAAATAAATTTATTTATGACAAAATGATGAGGTAATGATTACCTCATTAGTGATTTTTTCATATAAATGTGATTATAAATGTCAAAATAAATTTATTTTTTTACTTTTTAGTCCTTAAAATAATTTTAGGGAAGATTATGAATTTTTATCATTGCATTATTTCAGGTTTTTATAAATAATAAAGTTTATATAGATTATTTTAGTATTGATATGAATAGTACTTAAATTGACATAAATGTGTTTTAAAATCAATCAATATTTCATTAATTGAAAAATAATCCTAAAAATTTATTATTTGTCCAAATTACATAGATATGTTTGATAATATTATTAATGAACCAATTTTGGTTCTATTTCCATTTTATGGTAACTATATTAACTATATAGTATGAATATATAAGAGAATCTAGTAAAAGTTAAATAAGTTAACAAAGGGTTAAATAAAAAATCTAGGGATTAAAAATTATATAAAACAAATCCAATTATTATTTTTTTATTTTATTTTGACTTATATGCACCTTATCATAGGATCAAATAAATTTTTGACCTTTTTAAACCGAAAATCATTTTATAATAAAATAATATTTTCAAAAATTCATAAAGTTTTCCTCCTCCCCCTTATAAAAGGCCATCACCCCTAACCCATTACTCACACCTATCAAGCCCCGTGGATTTTCTAAAATCTGCTCCATGAATTACTCAATATCCATCAATTACTACTATAAGCCTTAACATAGGCATAAAGCATTTCAACAAAGCGTTTATGTTCAAACCAAAGGGAGTTACTTGATTTAAAGGTAACATCTTTCCTCAAGTTCTCTTCTTTTATTTTACATATTCACTCCCTATGATCTTTTTATTCTTTTTTTACATAAACACACATGTATCCTCAATATAGATGGTTGTTTTTATGATATGTATTCAAACTAAACTCACACTGACCTCAATCAAATGGATACAAACATATTGTTTTTGTTTATGGTGAAGTGTTGCCTCAAGAAATAGTGATTGTTCGATTATATCCTACCTCCTATCATGGTGTCCATTATGATGGAACTGTATTTATATGTGATATATATTATATTTATATTTTCTCTATTATTCTGTAATTCTCTTTTATAAAATATATTTATTATTTTCATGTTTTAAATATACTATAATTTCATTTGAGGAGTGCGAACTACCGCCCTCTCAAAGTGATATGACTCGCTCATATCATAATGGAATGTATAAAGAATGGTGTTAATGAACATAAATAACATATATAAGATATGATATTAGACTGGAATAATAATATACCAATGTATCATTTAGTTTTTATTTCTTTTAAAAAGAAGAATTGAAATGGACGTTGCATTCTTGCATACGTACGACATACCATCTCCATCAATAGTTCATTTAATTTTCATATGTCCAAATGATATGGACTATTATAAACACATATACACTGAATATATATTATATATATGATATATAAATCATGTATATAATTCTAAGGATAATGTAATTTATAACAATTGAAAAATTTATAATTATAACATATTTATTTTTAACCCATGTTCTGAACATCGACAAAATGTATGATATGAACTCAAATAATTAACTAATTTTTATAGAAAGGTAATAAGTGATATAAAATTAATAATAAACATTAAATAGTTTCTTATGAAATTATAAATTTACTTATGTTTATTATTCATGAAATTAAAGAATGAACAGGTTCTGTTAGATACGAGTTAAGGGACTCGGTCTCAATATTCATTCATTGAGGCATGTTTTGATAATATAAACCTCTTTATTTTATATGGTATATAATAAAACCCTTTTAAAATTAATTTCATTCAAAGGGAATATTTTTTCTATGATGCTTTTTTTAAACTACAAAAGTAATGTTTTTTACGTTTGTAGCGATAATGACCTATCCGCCACTATAATCATTTGTTGGATTCCTCTATAACACTTAATGCTTTTTAAAAGGAAAACAAATACTATATTCTATTTTTGGGTGTTTTTGAATTGAAAATGGTTTTTGAAATGGAGTTATTATTTCCATATCTTGAAATAATATCTTGTGATATCAAATGATATATTTTTAGTAACATGTTTATATTTGTAATAATTTATGTGTTATTATTTTATAATTGTACTTGGACATTTGACATTTGGTAATTTGATAAACCAAATGATGTGTGTAACCATGATAAACTTTGAGGTGTGGTTATGTTATAACCTCCAATTCATTGGGTATGGAAGTCGGCTGTATAGCTCTTCCATTTAGGGATATGTGTGGATGATGACCGTACGGTTATTCCATTTAAGTATGTTTATGTCTCAAGTTACCTTTATATGTTAAGTGTTCTTTCTAGGGGTTTTATGGTAATATATTGGTTAAGAAATGGTAATCAATCATCTTTTATTCAATAAATAGTATTTACTTCTTCATAAAGGTGAAAAGTATTATGTATAATAAAGTATTCATTGTTTACATGTTGTTTTGAAAAACTAACTAATTTTCTTCCTTGTGTATCCCTTACTGAGATCATTTTGCTCATCCCATGATTTTTTGAAATGTTTTTCATAGGAAATAATGATGAATAGTGTCATTTATGAGATCAAGGAAGAGTAAAAGTGTATAAAATATGTAACTAGACGTGACTATTTTTTTTCAAGTGTTTTTATTTGATGAAAAAATTGGATAACAAGAAGAAGTCCCTTCATATAATATACAAATTTTTATGTATTTATTATGACCTAATTCTATAATGAAAGTGGGATATTTCTTCATCATTATTAGCAGGTGACTCTGATGAGCCCGTAAGGGGCTCCGCGTTAGGGTTTTTCTCCCCATCGCTGCCTTCATCTCTCTCGTCGTGACTCAGCTGTGTTCCTCCCCTCGGTGCTTCAGTTGGCGATTTCTTGGCGTGTGGTGTCTCTTCTTGTAGCGGTGTGGATCTGTGGTCTCTAACAAGCCGTCGTATCTCTGTTGCTAGCCATTTCTAGGATGTTCCACCCACTACGACGAAGCTTTCCTCCACACTTCTCTGTCGGCTGTGGGTAAATTTGGCGGATCTGGTCATTGTGTGCAGTTTGAAGGCGACAACGAGTTTTGTGCTTCCGTCTTGCAGCGGATCTGTTCGGGTGATGTTTTTTGATGAAGTTTTTTAGCTACTGCTTTCTTGAATATTTTTTTTGGTTGCTTTCGGTCGTGCGATTAGATGCGATTTTGGTTCTTGTTTTGGAATGGGGTTCGTGATTTGCGGTTAGCTTGCTCCGAGGTTGCAGCGACCTGTTGCTACTAGTTGGTCAAATTTATGATGTTTTTTCAGTTTGGGAATTGAGTTTTTTGGATGTGTTGGATGAATTTTGAGGGGTTTTGTGCTGTGGAAAAAAATGTTTCTTTCTATGGTGGACAGTTTGTTGGTATTGACTGTGCTTCTGCAACGACAATGGCAGATTACTGTTGTCATTCTTCTATGAATGATGGCACATGGTGGAGGACCACAAACGGATGGTTGGTGATGCGCAGACAGAGGTGTGTTACGATGACAGGTGCACAGCTCGAGGGCCTGTCTCGTTGATTTATGTTTTGGGTGTTTTGAATTTTAAGTTTGAATTGAAGGTATTGAAGTAGTGATGTGGATGTGAAGAAGTTCGATATTGGTTACCAGCAACCTTTAATCTGGCCTTTAGAAAATGAAAAAAAATTGATTAGCAGATTAATTCTCTAAACCTATAAACCTAAAAAGATCCCAAATGTGAATTATTTACGTAATTCATGATTATGTAATGTTTTAAGTTCGGGTCCTTATACTTGGTATCAGATGTCTGTTTAAGAAACTTTAAGATTTATGGTATTGTTAAATTAATATCCAAAAATTTATTTATGTATAAAAAAATTATATAGTATTAAAAGATTACCATGTTGCTTCTCCTAAGATATTCCTATGTTCAGAATGGTTTTTCATAGAGGAAATAGGGCAATTGTGATGGTAATTCCTACCAAGGGAAATGACCTTCCAAATCAGCATCCTGAGATGGTAAAAATGAAAATTGAATTATTTGTTACAGTGATGACTTAGTTGGCTCAGGTGATAAATGGTTGTTGTGTTTATAGGTGATATTTTGGTATCTTTTAAATGTAATGATATTCATGAATGTTATTTAAGGGTTGTCTTGCAAACCATAAAAGAAAAGAAATTGTATGGGAAATTCATCAATTGTGAGTTTGGGATTCAACAAATTTCATTCTTTGGTCACATTGTTTAAAAAAATGGCATAAATGTGATCCTACTAAAAAAATATGTTGAAGAATTTCCACGACCTACCAATATTATATAGATTGGTAGTTTTCTTGGATTAATAGGTTATCAATAGAGTTTTGTTGAAAATGTTTCATGGTTATCATACCCAATGACTATGTTTACTCAAAAAGTTGTTATGTTCATTTGGATAAAAGAATGTGATGATTGTTTTCAATAATTGAAAAAAATATTATTGAATTCCACATTTTTGGCACTGCATTCCAAAGATGGTGAATTTGTAATCTACAGTGACACTTCATTGAAAGGACTTGGTTGTTTCCAAATGTAGAATGACTAGGTAATTTCTTATGCTTCACATCAATTGAAACCTCAAAAGTTAAATTACCTTACACATGATTTGGAATTAACAACTATTGTTTTTTCCTTTAAAAATTCAGAAAAATCATCTATATGTTGTTAGATGTAAAATATATTCTGACCACATATTTTTGAAGTGTATATTAACTCACAAATAATTGAACATGAGAAATAAGAGATGGGTATAATTAATCAAGGATTATGAATGCACAATTCATTAAGATATAGGAAAGGCAATTAAAGTGGTTAATGATTTGAGTCGAAAAAGTAATGCTATATTAACCTTGTTATGTTTAGAACAATATCATTTGATTAAAGATTTGCGGAACTTTGGCATTGAAGTGTTTGGTGTAGTAAATTCCTCTATTTCGTTTTAGGTGTCAATTAAATCATATATATTAGATAGAATTAAGCAATACAAAAAGGAAGAGAGTGAGTTATAAAAAAAGGTAGAGTTAGTTCTTAAGGGTATGTTTCCTAAATTTAATATTGACAAAAATAATTGATTTTGAGATTTTAGAAGAGATTATATTTGCCTTGTGGTTCACAGTAAAAGGAGTTGTTATGTGAAGCTCATAATTCTCCATTTTTAGTTCATCCTAGCATTACTATGATGTACAAAGATCATCAATAGTATTACTGGTGGGATGGAATGAAAAGTGATATAGCTGACTTTACTGTGAAGTTTGGACTTGTCAACTGGTTAACGGAGGGTGGTAGTTACAAAAGGGATTCTTTAGTATTTACCGATGCTAAAGTGGAAATGGAAAAATATATCCATGGACATTGTTGTGGGATTACCCACAAAATCTCGAGGTGACAACACAATCTGGGTTATTGTTGATCGATTGACTAAATTTTCTAATTTCCTTCCTATTTGAGATATATTCTCTCCAGATCATCATTATAGATTGTATGTTAAATAGATAGTTATGTTGCAAGGAGTTCCCATATCCATTGTATTTGATCATGATCCTGGGATCACTTCTAACTTTTGGAAGGGCCTTCAAAATTTGTTGTGTACTGAATTAAATTTTAGTACATCTTTTCATCCATAATCAGATGGGCAATCAGAATGAACAATTTAAAAATTGTAACATATGATACGTGTTGCTTCATTTGATTACCATAGAAGTTGGGTTTGATATATTTAATTGGTTGAATGTTCTTATAATAATAGTTTTCATTCCAGTATACATATGGCTCTATTTGAGGCATTATATTGAAAGCGGTGTCGAATTCCAGCTTTTTGGGATGAAGTAGGTGAAAAGAAGATGATGGGACCAGAATTGGTTGAAGAAATGAAGGAAAAAGTTCAATTATTTCAGAAGCACATGATAATAGCTCAGAGAAGGCAGAAAATTTATTTGGATAACCATATGAAGGGTCGTTTTATTTGATTTAGGTGATCATGTCTTTCTTAATGGTTCTCCATTTAAAATATTGATGTGTTTTTTCAAGAAGGGAAAGTTGAGTCTGAGGATCATTGAACCCTATGAAATCCTATAGAAAGTTTGATCAGTTGACTACATAGTGGATTTACCTCCATGTTTTTCCCCTGTACACAATGTTTTTTCATGTTTCAATGTTGATGATGTATATGCAATAACCATATCCTGTTTTGAGTCCAAAGGTAGTTCATTTAGGAGAAAATATTTCTTATAAGGAAAAACCAGTCCATATTCTTGACCGAAGAGAGCATGTGTTGTGAAATATGGTAATTAACTAGGTAAAGGTTTTTTGGAAAAAACCATAAGGTTGAAGAGGCATCTTGGGAATATGAAAATATTATGAAGGATAAATACCTCCATTTATTTTATACGATAATAAAATTGGGAGGACACAATTTCCAAAAGGGGGAAGGTTGTAACATCCCACGTAAAAAAAGAGTAAGACATTTTCATATTTATTAATATTTTTGAATTAAATATTAGTTTTACTATAAAGGGGATGCTATGTTCGATGGAGTACCAGACACGCAACAACGAGTCTCTTTGAAATCTTACGTTGCACCCAACGTTGATTTATACAAAAAAATAATATAGTAATATTATTATTTTAAATTGTAGTTAATCCATAGTCATTGTATTGGTGTGAATGAACAAAACTAACCACATTATGATTATAAATTTTTGTGAAATGTATTCGCATTTACCCAACAAAGGTTATATGTTTAAAATGTGAATGAATCAAATTTTAAGCATAAATACTCTAATAGTCTTTAAATGGTTGGTCTACCGCCATTTGATGGAGAAACCATTTTAAATATAGTTTTTCTCACTTTTGTATGTTCTATTTGACAAAATAAAATTCTCTTGTATAATTGCGACATCAAAATATAATTTGGATTAAATTTTTGTATTTTTCAAATATTGTTCATTTTTCAATGAATAGTGCAAAATACTGCATTTTAATTCAAAACATCCTTTTAATCTAATTTATGTATATGGTTAGGTTATATTTTTAATTGGTTTTTATGTATATTTAGATTATAGTTTTACCAGTTAAAGCAATTTTGTTAATTATAAGTAATTTCACTTCGAAATTGGATATAAATAAGTGTCAATCTTTTGATAGTTATTATTTCATAAATACATACTTTTTTGTTTTGACAATGGGAATTAATTTAAAATTAATTTCTTCCATTTCTAGGTTTTGAAATTGTGAAAATGGATTCCATATTTGGAATTAGGATGTCTATAATTTGTAACTAGGTATCTTTAATTTTTAGACATTATGAATATTTACTTTAGTAAATATTTTATTTACTATGGTTATAGGGTAAATCTGGTTAATAAGGTTAAACAAATATTATAATAATAATACTAAATTACAATAAAATATTTCATATTCATATTGGTTAATAAATTTTCAACCATTAGCATCCTTAGTTTGATTTCGGGACCCCATGGAGCCACTTGGGATAGATAATGACAATTTATATTAATTAATTTAAAGTAAGGACAAAAATAACATAAACATATATATTTTAGTAAAATAATTTTATTTGGGGTCATATAAGTGATCTATTCAAATATAAATATTCTTTTTACAGATAAAAATATTTATTATAGCATGGAATTTTATTTACAATTTTTTGACATAATATAAATAAATTTATTTTTGACTTAATGATGATGTAATGATTACCTCATTAATGAATTTTTCAAATAAATTAGACTATAAATGTAAAAATAAAATTATATTTATACTTTTAATTCCTTCCACGAATTTTAGGGACAATTATGTCTTTTTATCTTTGCATTAGTGTAGTTGTTTCTAAATAATCATGTTTTTATTGATTATTTAAAATTCTTGATATGAATAGTATTTAAATTGACATAAAAGGGTTTTTAAATCAATAAATATTATATTAAATGATATAATAATCCTAAATATCTAATATTTGGTCAAATTACTTAGATAATGTTGATAATGTCTTGGCTGAATCACTTACTATTCTATTGTCATTTTATGGTTACTATATTATCAATATAGTATGAATATATAAGAGAACATGGTAAAAGTTAAATAAGATAACAAAGGGTTAAATAACAAATATGAGGATTAAAAATTATCGAAAACCAGTCAAATTATTATTTAATGACTATATTTACACATATATACACATTAACATAGAATTAAATATGTTTTTTGACCTTTTGAAACCGAATATATGTTTTTAATAAAATAATATTTTCAAACATTCCTAAAGATCCCCTCCTCCCCTTATAAAAGGCCATCACCTCTAACCCATTACTCACACCTCTCAATCCCCTTGGCTCATCCGAAATCTGTTCTAAGAGGACTTAAATACCCCTTTATTCCTCCTATAATCCTTAAAGTAAGAAAAAATAATTCCAAGAAAGCCAGTAGGATCAAACCAAAGGGAGTTACCCTGTTTAAAGGTAATGTCTTCCCTCAAGTTCTCTTTTTTTTATTCTTCACTCCATATACTCTATTTAATATTTGTTTACATAAAAACACCTATATCCTAAATATAAATGGTTGTGTTTATGAGAATAATTCAAATTGAACATACACACACCTTCATCTAATGGATATGAACATACTGTTTTTGTGTACGATGAACTGCTGCCTCACGAAATGATGATTATTCAAATATACCCTACTGCTTGTCATGGTGGCCATTATAGTAGAACTATATTAATATGTGATATATATTATATTTTTATTGTATCTAATCTTATTTAAATCTATTTTAGATCATAAATTTATATATTTCATGTTGTATATATATGATAATTTCATTTAAGGAAGTGCGGACTGCCCCCCTTTCAAAGTGATATGACTCATTCATATCATACATGAAATATATAAATGGTAGTCTTAATGAAAATACATAATTTATATAAGTATGATATTATACTATAATAGTAATATACCATTGTATCATTTGGCTTTCATTCCTTTTAAAATGAAATAAATGAAATGGAAGTAGCATTAATGCGTACAGACGGCTTACGGTCTCTATGAACGGTGAATTTCATTTTCATATATCAAAATGACATTGACATTTATAATTACATATATACATAATATATATGATATATATGATATAAAAATCGTGAATATAATTCTAGAGATGATATAATTTTAACCACATGGACAATTTATAATTATAACAAATTTATTTTTAACTGAAGTTCTGAACATCGAAAAAATGTCTCATATGGACTCAAATAATTAACTAATTGTTTTATCAAGGTAATAAGTGATATAAAAGGAATAATAAATATTAATTAGTTTCTTAATCAAGAATAAATTAACATAGGATTATTATTCATGAAATTAAAGAATGAACATATCAATTTGTACACGAGGTAAGGGACTTCGTCTCTATCTACATCATGGTATCTTATTTATAATTTTTCAACATCAAATAAATAAAATTTTTTATGACACAATGATGATGTAATGAATACCTCAATAAGGAATATTTGAAATCAATGAGATTATATATGATAAAATAAATTTATTTTGAATCTTTATATTCCTTCCATGAATTTTAGGTATGCTTATAACTTTTTATCTTTTCATTATAGTAGGTTGTTTGAAAGAATCATGTTTTTATATATTTTTTAAAAGTCTTGATATGAAAGGTATTTAAATTGACATAAATGAGATTTTAAATAAATAAATATTTTTTAAATGCTATAATAATAATAATAAACTATAATTCAGCAACATTACATAGATAAGGTTTATAATGTCATTAATGAACCACTTGTGGTTCGATTTTTAAATTATAGTAACTATATTAACCATACAGTATGAATATATAAGATAACATAGTAAATGATAAATAAGTTAACAAAGAGTTAAATAAAAAATATAAGGATTAAAAATTATCAAAAACTTGTCCAATTATTATTGGAAGATTTTATGTCAACTTATATGCACCTCATCTTTGAATTAATTATGTATTGGAAATTTTCAAACCAAAAATCATTTTATAATAAAATAATATTTTCAATCTTTCCTAAAGAGCCCCTCCACCCATTATAAAGGGCCATCACCTATAACCCATTACTCACACCTCCAAATCCCCTTGGTTCATCCAAATACTACTCCAAGAATCCCTAAACATCCCTCTTTTCCTCCTAGAATCCTTATATTAGGATGAAATAACTTAAAGAATTTTTTTTGGTTCAAACCCAATTGAGCTACCCGATTTAAATGTTACATATTCCCTTAAATTTATTCTTTTATTTTATTTCTTCACTCCCTATACCCTTTTTATTAATTTTTTTAAAAAAACCATTATCCTCAATATACTAGGTTGTTTTTATGAGACGGATTCAAACTACACTTACACACATATCCATCTAATGGATACGAACATACTATTTTTGTGTACGGAGAACTGATGCCTCATGAAACGATGTTTGTTCGATCATCTCTTACCACTTATCATGGTGTCCATTATGATGACATTGTATTTATATGTGATATATATTATATTAATTTTGTCTCTAGGCTTATGTAATTCTTTTTTTTAACATACCTATGTGCTTTTCATGTTTTATATTTACAATAATTTCGTTTGAGGAAGTGCAGATTGCCGCCCCCTCAATGTGATATGACCCATCTATACCATACATGGAATGTATAAAGGATTGTGTTAATGAACATATGAAACTTATATAAAATATGATATTATATAGGAATGATAATTTAACTATGTATCTTTTGGTTTTAATTTCATTTTAAAATGAAAAAAATGAAATTGATGTAGCGTTCATGCGTACGTATGTCTTACCATCTCCTTGATCGATGCATTTCATTTTCATGTATCCAAATGATACGGAATAATATACCTCAATATTTAATGGATATATATGACATATATGACATATAAATTATGGATGTCATTCTTGAGATAATGGAATTTTTACAACAAGGACAATTATTAATTATAACAAGTTAATTTTTAACTATAGTTCTGATCAACGAAAAAATGTCTGATATGAACTCAAATAATTAACCATTTGTAATAACAACGTAATAAGTGATATATAATAAATAGTAAACTTGAAAATGGTTATTTATCAAGTATAAGTTTACATATGTTTATTACTCAGGAAATTAAAGAAGGAACGAGCCAAGTCAGACACAAGGAAAGGTACTTCGTCTCAATATCCTTTCATTGAGGCATGTTTTGATAATATACACCAACTACTTTTATACAGTATATAATAAACCCCTTTGAAATTTAATTTCATTTAAATGGAGTATTGATTCTATGAAGTGTTTTACTAAATGTAAAAAATGAATGTTTTTAACGTTTATAGTGACAATGACTTCTCTGCCGCCATAATCTTTAGTTGGATTTATCTATAAGACGTAATGTTTTTCAAAATAAAAATAAATACCTTTTTTCATGTTTTGGTATTGAAAATAGATTATGAAAAGTATATATTATTTCAATATCTTGAAATTATTTATTGTGATTACAAATGAAAAGTTATCAGTGAAATGTATATATTTGAAATATTTTATGTGTTATGATTTCATAATGGTACATGGGATTTTGATGGGTGGTTATGTAATTAACCAAATGACGGGTGGTTCTGTGATACAAAAGGATGGTTGGTTACATTATAACCTCCAATAAATTGGGTATGGAAGCCAACCTTATGGAAATTCCATTTAGTCATATGTGTCGAAGTCGAATGTATGGTTATTCCATTTATGAATGTTTATGTCCCAAGTTACCTTTATATGTTATGTGTTGTTTCTATGGGTTTTATGGTAATATTTTGGTTACAAAAGGGTAATCAATGAACTTATATTCAATGAAGAGTTTTTAATACATTATAAAGCTAAAAATTATTACTTATGATAAATTATTCATGGTTTACTTGTTTATTTGTAAAACTAACAGTTTTTCTTCTTTATATATCCATTACTAAGGTTTTTATGCTCAATTCAAGTAGTTTTTGAAATGTATTTCAATTTAATTAAATATGAATAGGGTCATGTTTGGGATCAAGGAAATGTCATTATGTCTAAAATATGGAACTAGACATGAATATTTTTTTCAAGAGTTTTTGTTTTATAAAAAAATGGATAATGATTTGAAGAATCAATATATAATATTCAAATTGTTATGTATAAGTTATGACATAATTCACTAAACCTCTAAACTTGAAATGATCCTCAAGGTTAATGATTCACTTAATTCAAGATTATGTAATGTTTTAAGGTCAAGTCCTTATAGTTATTCATTTAATTGATTGTATAAATTAGATACCCTTACCCAATAACCTATAATAGGTTTCCACATTATCACATTACCACTAGATACGCAATATCACATTCCAAAAATAAAATAGATTAATATTCTTGGTGAAATAGATACATACACCATTGCTATATTATATTTTAATATATAAATAATAACATTTTTTTATAATATCATTAAATCCTAAAAATAGTCCTTAATAACATTCATAATACACTTTTGAGATTCATAAGAGATGAGACATAATGGGGATGAGATTAAATGCTTAGTATTGTTTACATATAGTGGAAGCTATCATGAGTTAATAAAGAATGATTTATAATTCATAATTATTATTTAAATGTAAATATTTTTACACACATTACATTTAATAAATAACCTGACTATCCAAACTAGATAAGGTATAATCAACATAAAAACAAAAATAACTAAAAACACATTCAATTTAATCTACAAATGGATAATGAAATACATTGAGAGTTAATATCATTAAAAATTATCACAGATAATAATAAATGAATTCTTAATGAAGGAAATTATAAATTATTAGACATCACAATCTCAGATACCATGATATGACTATTATCAAAACCTTTCACAAGATAATTTAAAACTAATGTTTATGTATGCACTGAAAACCCATTTAACTATTACTATCCAAATACTAATCTAATGAAAATATGATTCATAGAGAGGATATCTATAAATTTTCCCCACCTATAACTATATATTCAACACATTTCTCAAACATTAAATGGTCATTTTAATTCATGAACTACATTTCATATTAAAAAGTTTATTTATCGATTAAGAAATATCGATTTAACAATAATTTTCTTAGTGAATTACAGAAAATTTAAAATAAAATTAATTATGTATTAATGATGTATGATCTATTTAATAATTATATATAATATTCATAATATGGATATGTAGGGTAAATACAATATCCAATGATAACAATAATCTTAATATTTCAATGGAATTTTCATGGTTAGAAATATTAATTTAAAAAAATAATGTAAATACATTACTTGATCAAATTAATCATAAATCATGTAGATAAATAAAAATGATGATAAAAATACAACATATCCCTAGTGTATCATAATTATAATAAAGGTTTGATGTCTTTTATATATTTTAATACCATTTAAATGTCATTAAAAGTTTTTTGGATAAAAACAACCTTTTTCTTTGAAAATAATTTTAAACATAGAACTAAATAAAATATTTAAAAAAAATTATTTAAAAATAAACATATAACTTATAAAAAATTATCTAAAACATTCAGTGTTCATTAATGTTTTTAATTTTATATATTTCGAACACAATGAAAAAATATTCCTTCTACATTTTTTTAAAAATCTTGACAGAACTTGTTTAGAAAACAACATAAAGATTCCGCTGATTTTTTTTGAAAATTTCATTCCTAGGTTAAAATTTAAATAATAAACCATTTGGAAGGATTTAAAAGAATATTTTAAAACATTTCTAGAGTACATGGGTTTGGATGAAAAATTTTGTTCGAATGAATAGAAATATAAATTATAATTTTCTTATAAACATTTAGTCAATAATTTAAGTACCAAAATAGTATATTTTTTATATTTTTTTCTCAAAATACCTTTAATAAAAAAAGGATAAATTTAATTAAATATTTTTAGTAAATAATTATTAAATAATTTCCTTCAAAAAAATTCATGATGAAACAATGTGTAGTGAGATTGTGAAATTAACTCTTATAATTATCATAAAATTGAATTATGAATTAATCAATGAATGAATTACGTGTTTCAAATAAAAATCCCTATAAATTGTCTAAATATATCAAAATATATTGAAAACTATTTACACAATTAATCATATACTTTCAATGACATTAAGGATGTAATATAACCCAATGTAAGGAAATTGAGATATCAAATTATTTACTACTTGAAATTTTTTAATTAAAATTCTCTTAAAAGAAATAATTAAAATTAAAAATTAAAATACCATCAAGTATGATTTAGGAATTATATTAAATTATAAATGTGTAGTGCATTCTCCATATATAATAAATTAGGTTCATAATATAACAATATACATCAATGAAGGGAAATTGGGATGATGTCTTATATTTGACACTTCTTTTTTTGTCATTATTTATTATCATATATAATATTTCTGAAAACATTATAAACATATACCTGAACCATTTAAATATTTATAATATCATTTGTGATCCTTTAATAACATCCTTTCACTCGTATGCGAATAATTTTTCATTATTACTATTTTTTTTGTGTGGTTAACTACCTTATTTTCTCATGCATATTTTAAAGTGAATATTAAAATTTAGCATATAATAATGTTATAAATAAATTTTTTTCCATTATATACAGTTTTATAATTAGTATTGTAATTTTAACATGGATAATGGATCAAATTGCATCATGGAAATGTTATGTGATCTTTACGCTGGAGTGACATTATGATTTCCTTAATGCATGAAAGGTCATGGAAGTGGGTGATATATAAATTTTCAAAATCAATGTTATATAATATGTATATATATATATAATATTTTTTAAATATATCCTTTTTACCTTCATGTAAATTATAAGTTAAAACAAATCACATCGCTTCATGAAGTGGTGGACTTCCTTAAACACGAGGGATGTTATCATATTTTAAAATGAATTGAATTTTAAAAAGTGAGTGGTATATTAAAATTAAAAAATAATATTAATATAATAAATATTATATATATACTATAATTTCATCATTATATATAATTATGAGATATGTTTGTGGAAAATTATTTACATCAGTGCACAAGGCGGTGGTTCGTAGAAGTCAAGATCAATGAATTTGTTTACCATTTGATGGTTTATGAGATTGATAAATATAATTAATTCAATATAAAAACATATCAGTATATGAGATACATTAATATTATCAAATTTTTAATGTTAATTCATTATCTGTGGTGAAAAAATAATAAAAAATGAATGTTATTGTTTAGACAATTACCTTCTTTTAGAGAATCTTTCTCAGATCTTCTTTTAAGGACTCAAGGGATGGAATTTTGGGGATAAAAGTGGCTCTATAATATAGATAATGAATTTTAGGAGATATATTTTCAGGTTTTGAGTGATGTAATGGGTTTTGGATTTATGAGGAAGTGATGGGTGTGAGTGGCCTTTTATAAGTGGGGAGAGGATACACATGGAATTTTGAAAAATAGTAATGTGTACTAATGATTATCAAATGAAAAAGGAACCAAAAGTGGAAATTATATAAATTTATAGGTCACAAGATCTAAATATGTCAAGAAAGTAAGTGGTTGAAATTTTTTTTGTCATTTAAACCATTAGCTTCTCAGTTTAACCCCAAATTAATGACTCTTTTACCTTAACTGTGATAATTCTTTTTATTGCATTCAGTTTTTATAATAGAAAAAATTATATTTAATATATAATATAATATATATTAATTTATTTAGAAATACGCTATTAATTTTTTCAAATATCATTTACCAATGTGGTAGAATTCTATTTAAAATTAAACCAATATCCATGTTATGAAAACACTTTTTACAATGAAATGCACTCAAAAAGATTAAAAACATTAAATATCAAAATAAAATATATTTTTTAAAAAAAATAAACAAGACATTCTATAATTCAAGAATTTTACATTAAATCCAATTTAAAATATAGATTATATTTTTAAAAAATTTAAACAAATAACTTTTTTCAAAAAAATCATTATTTTTTAACTATTCATTGAAAAATAAATCGTTTTAGAAAGTAAAAAGAAATAAACACAAATATAATTTTGATGATTATATATAAAAATATAATATAGTTTTTTAATATAAAATCTCTAAATTTTGTAAAACCTACTTTTAAATTATGTGTGCAAAGGAATACTAAACTTCCAGTCACGACCCGACCTTACTGGCCTCGAGCCACAACTACCCTAAGCTCGCCTCCATAGGCCAGGGGCTAGAGACCACCACCGAAGGCATAAAATTCTTGGGGAGGCCTTTTCCTAAGTACCTGTACACACACACACACACAGAACCTAGTCAATACAGAAGTGCAGAGTAAAAATGAATCCAAAAAACAAACAACAATAACCAAACCACAGTCTTGCATCAACCTCTAAAAAGGAAAAAAGAAAAGTGCAGAAAACTACTGACATATACTGAATAAAAAAAATGGAAAAAACACACCCCCAACCCGAAAGGTGCCACAACCCGAAAATAGGTAAATGAAAGTAAACAGCTGGTGAGTCTCACACTTGAAAGTCATACTATGTCTACTGAACGCAGCCCAAGCTCCTATGTCCTCTATACCTCTCTGTTGTCTCGATCAACTTGTCTGTCGTCTGCAAGGGCACACCAAGTGTTGGAAAAGCCAATGTAGGGGTGAGTATAAGGATACTGAGTAGGATGCCACAAAATCTCTAGGGAGAAAAAAGGTGGTACTAAACAGTAAACGATAGACAGAACAATGTAATAGTACAATAGAGAGAGAGTGCAGCTCAACCCAACAATAGAAAGGAAGTTGACTCGTCCCAACCAAGAGGAGCTAGAAAATAAAAGCACGGGGAATACCCCACATTTCTTTACCCGTTCTAGAAATAGAGTAACTAGACCCATGGAGTGGGAACAAAAGTAGGGTGTATATATATGTATGCTCAACAAGAAACCCGAACGAGTGTGTAAGGGGATATCCATCTCCAAGCCTAGCCCAGGATAAGCCGCCAACAGTTATAAGGGTATCCATCACTGATGCCCAATAGTCCCATACGTCAAAGTTTCCACATCGCTAAACCATACCACAAAAAGTCCCTCTTTGGTAACCACGAAGAAAAATCCACTGACTAGCCTCATCGGAAGGGTTGACTCTGAAAGAAGTCGACATCGGTTTACCAACTGCCCATCCCAACTGGAGGGTAAATCCCAAAAGGTCGTCGGGTGAACCACTACCCAACACTACTAGATGGTAAACCCTAAAAGGTCGTCTGGTTACCCACTGACCAGCCCTGCTAGAGGGTAAACCCTAAAGAACGTTGGGTAACCCACTTCCAGCCCTATAGGATTGTAAACCCTAAAGTCAATGGGTAACCCACTGCCAAGCCTCACATAAGGGTATAACCTAATATGTTAGTGGGTAACCTACTGCCCAACCCTGCTAGAGGGAAAATGTGTACCTCGTTCGATAATTCTGCACTATCCATGCCATCACTCAGTTTTGCTAACATCCCAACCGTGTGTTGGGTTAGAGTGCGTCAAAGAACTTTCCGACCAACGTCCTTTCATGTTTCCACAGTTAATGAGATCTCGAAAGAGGCTCCACACACCCAAACAGATTACACCGTTGTAATACTCATGGAAAAACATGAGAGATAGACTACTTACTCACTGGAAACAGACTCCAGAAAAAAAAGTTATTCAACACCACATTATTCCCATACGGCGTCTTGTGGAGCCCACACCTTGGTCCCGAAAGAGGTAAGGTGAACTATTCCACCGCGATTCTCTCCAAAAAACATGCCAAAATGACTAATCATTCACACCAAATGGACGTCTGATGAAAAAGTCACAAAATGCTGCTCACATCGTAAAAGATGGACTGTGGGTCCCACACCACAACTCCGGCTTCATTGCCAGAAACCCCTCTGGACCACTTCGTCTCGAAGCCTGGGTAACACAACTGCTGACAGTGCATTAAACGGACTTTGGATGTGTTTGTGCCATCGAATGGAAGAATCACGATGAAGTAATTAATGAGCCTGTCGCGCCACCGAGCACCGGAATTGGGATTTGAAAACCCTCGAGACCATCTCAAAAACACCGTCTCGAGCCAAGGATTTCACTGCCATAGACGGAATGTAAAACAGACACCCATAGTGGAAGTTACAGGTGTCCGAAGTCAAGGGGACGAACCCCTTTGGGCAAGACCGGCCCTTTCCGGCCGGTCCCCCTAGCCTGGGCCGAACCACGCCGACCATCCCAGTTTATAGCGCCAACCTGCCCTGGGAACCACCAGAAAAAGAAGAAAAAGGCCGAAAGACATCTCGAGGTTACCCCAGACACCCCGAGACTCGAAAATTCGATCCAAATAGGGCGTTAGAAAGCTCTGATCGATCCCTACACATCTATGGTCTTTTCTTGATGATTGGACAACATTTTGATGGAAACGATTTAATTCATGGATGATGCGGAAATCAAAAATGAAAAACATAACCTCCTACCTCATTTGAGGTAGACCGTAGCTTCACGGACGTTCCACCATAGCCCCGCGCAACATTGGAGAGGTGGAGGAGAGGAGAGGAGCTTATTGAGAGGGATCCTCCATGGAATGCTAAGGGGAAGAAGGGGGGAGGGGAGGAAGGGTTTTTGTAGAAAATGCAATTAAAATTAATTAATTCTTAAACCCCCATAGGTATGCTCCATACCCGAAATCTTGACGGGGTCGAGGTTAAGACACCCCTTGGGAAAAAACTACATTCTGAGCACAACAGTGGTCTCAAAATTTTAATCCGAGCCTCTGTTCAAATGTTATAATGTTCACGCCTGGGGCCTCTAAATTTAAAAAACTCCCCTGGTGGCGTTTTCCACATAAGGGTCGTTCCCATGAAATTTATACACCCTCCTTGGGTAAATGAATCATTTCAGACTCAACTGTGCCTATGGTTTTCCCATACAAGCAATTGTTTAGGAGTTATTCTGTTAATTTGGTGTGTCTAGTGTGAATGCATTTAAAATCTAATTCCAGCCACACCTGGACTTAGAATCACATGCCGTCTGAATGAACTGTTTTGGAATAACAGTAAAAAAAATTCGAAGTCTTACAGGATCAAAACCCGGGTTCTTACATCATTCCCCCCTTCAAGCTTTTCATCCCCAAAAAACAAAACTACAAAAACAACTCGGGATACTGAGGCCGCATCTGACTCTCCCGTTCCAAAGATCTCTCCTACACCCTCCTGTACTACCACAACACACTAACCAAAGGAATGGTATGTCCACGCAGTGTCCGCTCCTACCGGTCCTCAATCGCCACCTGGTGCTCTGCAACAGTGGCTCTATCCTTAATTTCCATATCTCCGCTATCGATAACATGCGTGGGGTTTTTCACATATTTCCTCAACTGCGGCTCGTGTAAGTCGTCTTGAACCCTATCTAGCTATGGGGGTATAGCAAGATGGTAGGCAACCTCGCCGACCCTGCGCACGATCTCAAAGGGCCCAATGAACCTTGGGGATAGCTTTCCACCCTGGCCAAACCTCTGTGTACCACGCCACTGAGAGACTCTCAAGAAGACATGGTCCCCTCTTCTTGAACTCTAAATGCCTGCGACGAAGATCTGCGTAGGACTTATGTCTGCTCTGAGCCATCCCCATCCACTCATGGATGACCTACACCTTCTCCATCGTCACTTGCACCAACTCTAGGCCCACGAGGGAGGTCTCCCCAACCTCCATCCAGCACAACGGTGACCTATAGGGTCCCCCGTAGAGGGCCTCAAAAGGTTCCATGCTGATAGTAGAGTGGTAATTGTTGTTGTACCTGAACTCCACCAAGGGTAGTTGAATCTCCCAGCTCAGGCCAAAGTCTAACACACATGCCCTGAGCATATCCTCCAACACCTGGATAGTGTGCCTAGTCTTCCTGTTCTTCTAGGGGTGAAAAGATGTACTCATCCGCAGCTGGGTCCTGAATACCTCATGCAGGCCTCACCTCAATCAAGATGTATACCACGCATAACGGTTGGAGATGATCACCAAGGGTACTCTATGAAGGCAGCCGATCTCATGAATGTACAGTCACCCCAGACTCTCCACCGAGCTCTACTTCTTGATGGAAAGGAAGTGCGCCAACTTCATGAGTCAATCCACTATCACCCAAATGGAATCGTGGCCCTTCGCAGTGTACAGGAGCCCTGTGATGAAGTGCATAGATATGCCATCTCATTTCCATTCTAGGATATCATGGGGTTGAAACAACCCATCCAGAACCTGATGCTCTGCCTTCACCTGTTGATAGGTAAGACACCGATAAATGAACTCACCTACGCTCTGCTTTATGCCAGACTACCAAAACATCCACCGATGGTCTCTATACATCTTCCCTACGCCAGGATGTTCAACCAAGTGAGGTGTGTGGAACTCCCACATCACCTCCTGCCCCATCTCCACTGGTACTACAGATCGTCCATTGAACAAGATCTCCTGATTTCCTCCTTAAGAATACCCATCGGGTGCGTCGCCCATGGATATAAGATCACGCACTACCTCGCTGTCGACATCCCCCAGCTGCAACTCTCTCACATGCTCAAGGACCGAAGGATTAAACACCAATGATAGTAGAAAATTTGTACCCTCTTGCTCCACCTAGGTCATCCATAGGGAAGCCAACTACTCTGAACATTCCCACACTAACCGAGCATGTGACTTCCTGCTAAGAGAATCTACTACTACGTTTCCCTTCCCTAGAGTGTAGACTATCTCGAAATCATAGTCCTGTAGAAACTACAGCCAGCGCGTCTTCCTCAGATTCAAATCCCATTGAGTGAAGATGTAGTTGAGGCTCTGGTGGTCTGAGTAGAACACAAAATGCTCAACCAAAAGTCAGTGTCTCCATTACCTCAAGGTGAAGACCAATGCTGCTAGCTCCAAATCATGAGTTGCATAATTCTGATCATGGGGCCTAAACTACCTCGACCCATATGCAATCACATCACACAGCTGCAACAACACGTGCCCAAGCCATGCTCCTGAAGCGTCATAGTATACTATGAACTCAACGCCCTCCTCTGGAAGCCTCAACAATGGAGCACTAGTTAGCCTCTATCTCAACTGCTCAAAGGCCTATGATCAGTCCAGGTGAACGGTTTTCCTTTCTATATCAATGTGGTCAAAGGGTCGGCAATAATGGATAAATCTTATACAATCATCCTTTAGTACCCTAACAAAACAAGGAATCTCTTCACCTCTGATGCATTCTTGGGTGGATACCAAGAAGGCATCGCCTCTATCATTACAGGATCTATGGAAAATCCCTGCTCTATAATGAAATTCCCTAGAAAGTGAACCTCATGAATCCAGAACTGACAATTTGAGAGCTTCGCATATTGCTGGTGCTCCCAGAGTAATTCTAGGACCATCCTAAAATGCTCCACATGCTTCTCTTCCATCACAGAGTAGATGACTATGTCGTTAATAAATACAACCACAAATTGGACCAAGTAAGACTAGAATATCTGGTTCATCAAATCCATGAAAACAGTGGGGGCATTTGTCATGCCAAAGGGCATCACCAAGAACTCGTAATTCCCAAAACAACAATAGAATGACAACATCGGGATATCAGCCTCACAAACCCGCAACTGGTGGTAGAAAGATCGAATATCAATCTTTTAGAACCATTTCACATCTCTGAACTTGTCGAAGAGGTCACCAATCCCTAGAAAAGGGTACTTTTTCTTTATCGTGGACTGATTCAGGTGACGATAGTCCAAAAAAATCAGTAGACTATTATCTTCCTTTTTCACAAACACATCTGAAGCTGCCCATGGGGACACACTATGCTTGATTAATCCTTCTCACGAAGGTCCTCTAGATGAAGTTGTATCTCCCTAAGCTCTGTGGGTGCCATCTGATAAGCCGTACATGATATCGGGGAAGTCCCCTACTATAAGTTAATGCAGAACTCCATCTCTCTCCTCGGAGGTAGTCCTGGGACATCCTCGGGAAAGACGTCCATGTAGTACTCTATAACGGTATGGATCCAGGTGCTTGTAGAGTCTGCTGCTCTAAGATCCATGCTTGCTAACTGGTGTGAAAAACGTCGTGGTCTCCTGCTTAGAGTACCTATCTTCTATGCCATGAGGTCTCTTTCATCAAGGATGGTGAACCTCGTATCATCAGAAAACACTCCTCTGACTCTTCTATGACAAAAATCGATCAGGGCATGAACCATAGAAAGAAAATACATGCCCAGGATGACGTCTTAAAGTTCCACCATGATGATGAGAAGGTCCCACGTGAAACTCCCTCCTCCGAATGACAGTTTTCCCTATCTGCAGATAAAGTTCACTAATGAGGCACTTCCCGTAATAACCTCGAGGCTATGTATAGGTGTTCGTGCCTCTAAGGGAACCTCCAACTACCATACCAACATCAGCAATATAAAAGAGTGGATGGTGCATGTGTCTACTAGTACTGAAGAAAACATATAGTAAACACAAAGAGTACCTCGAACCATCTCGTGTGCTGGGGGGTCACGAACACCCATAGACTGAAGATGTCCGCTGCTCCAACCGCCAGTTCCTTGAGCCTGGCGTGGGCCACTCAACGGTGGGGGTGGAAGGACCTCGAAACGACACCCCGGACCTCCAGGTCCTGCCGCTCGGCATACACCACCCCCCTGAGGACTACTCTGTCCTCACCTGGGGGATCCCTGGTCACGGTGCTTCCTCTACTGTGGCGGAGTGCCCACTACTTGCCACAGATGCTCGGTAAGCCTAGTCGGGCAGTACCCTTCTAGTTGACCCCTTCCATTACAAGGACAACACCGACTCTCCCCTACTTTCCCTGGTGCTCCACGACGCCACTATGGTGTATGACCCTACCCCAGTGTCTATTCACGGAAGGGCCTCATTGACCAAGGCTTTGCTCTCTGTCGCCTGCCTGTCACCGTAGACTCTCTTCTAAAGCAGCCACTACTAGGCCCTATCAGCTGGCACCACTCATCTAAGAAGCTCATTGTCAAGAGCGCCTGATCAAGCACCCCGACCTAAGTAGGGATGCACCGGCGTACTACACTATCACGAATCTCCCTGTGAAGACCCTGATCAATCTTCTACGTCTAGAAGTAACTGTCGCAGATCCTATCTCTTGAGTAGTGTGTATGATCGATAAACCGGTCTGAGTTATATGCCACTATCATCCCCCCTTCTTCAGCTCTAGAATTTCCTTAATCCGAATGGAGCGTAAACAAGAGGGGGAGTACTCTTCCTAGAAGAGCTATTGGAAGCTTTCCCATGTGAGAGACGAGTCGTCGTGGGTCTGCGAAACGAACCCCCACCTACACACGGCCATCATGTGGAAAAGTTTGGCAGCTAGAGCTACCATCTGGTCCACTGGAGTCTGTAGCATCCTGAAAAGTCGGTCCACAGACTCTAGCCATTCTTCTGCTGCCTGGGGATCTTGGTCTCCACAGAACTTCTGCGGTCGCTGACACTGTAATTCTTGGAGTGCACTCAGCCTGCGCT
The DNA here is from genome assembly GCA_963277665.1 of Viscum album. NCBI lineage: Eukaryota > Viridiplantae > Streptophyta > Magnoliopsida > Santalales > Viscaceae > Viscum > Viscum album. The sequence continues at coordinate 509,405,524 of OY728146.1, forward strand.
CAACCATGGCATGTGATGGCAGAACTAACTACCGCTCCATAGGTGTATGGGCTACTACTGAATCACTGGGAGGAAGAGGATTAGGTGAGAGTCCATGAACTGACACCTTGTTTCTCTCTAGGTGTTCATCATAAACATGAGAGGGTAACTTGGCCGGCTTCTGTCGTGGGGGCATCCTGAAAATTTTCAAGGATCACCATGATCAGATGAGAATATATATATATATATATATATATATATATATATCAGTAATCACAAAGGGGAGCTGACTCAACAAGGACAATCAAGGACTCAATCCTACCAGATGCGTGTTCCAAAGTTCCCAACAACAAGTGTCTCAGTGTGCCAAGTTAATAAGTAAGTTATCAGGGTCCTGGTGAGTGGATATGTCAGCTACTCGTACCATCACTGGACTCCCTATCCTGAGATTCACTCTCGAGACACGTCGACATTATAGCCACAAATCCCAACAAATTCCTTTTTAGGGACGTCTGAACAACGCCCCAAGGAATGAACCACCATTGATACCACATTGTGATGACCCAACACTACTGGTCTCGAGCCATAACTATCCCACGCCTGCCTCTATAGAATAGGGGATGGAGACAAGCACTGAAGTCGTAACAATCTTGAGGAGGCTTTTTCCTAATTACCTGTACACACAAACACAACCCAGTCCATGCAAAAGTGTAGAGTAAAAAAGGAAACCAAAGGACAAACAACTATAACGCAATCAGAGTCATGCATGAACCACTAAAAAGGAAAAAGTAAAGTGATGAAACGTACTGACAGATACTGAATAGAAAAGGGAGAAAATAGAAGCCCAACTTGAAAGGTTCCACAACCTGGAAACATGTAAACGAAAGTAAACAGCCGGTGATTCGCACACTTGAATGTCCTACTACGTCCACTGAACACAGCCCAAGATCTGGTGTCCTCTACGCCCCTCTGTAGTCTCAATTGACCTGTCCATCATCTGCAAGGGCACACAAAGTGTGGGTAAAGCACATGTAGGGGTTAGTATAAGGATACTCAACAGGATGCCCTGAAATCTCTATGGAGTAAATAAATAGGTACTAAACGGTAAATGATAGACATAACAATGTAAGAGTAAAATAGAGAGAGATTGCAACTCAACCCAACAAAAGAAAGGATGTAGAATCTTCCCAACCCAGAGGATATAGACACATAAAGCATGTTGAATTCCCTACATTTCTTTGCCTTTCCTAGAAGAAGATTAACTAGACCCAAGGAGTGGGAATGAAATTTGGGTGTATATATATGTATGCTCAATAAGAAACCCGAACAAGTGCGTAAGTGGATCTCCATCTGAAAGTCCATCCTAGGATAAGTCGCCAATAGTTCTATGGGTAGCCATCACTAATGCCCAATGGACCCTCATGTCAATGCTGCCACATTGCTAAACCATACCACCAAACATACCGCTCTGGTATCCAGGGAGAAAAAACCATTGACTAGCCTCATCGGAAGGGCTCAGTCTGAAAGAAGTTGTCGTTGGGTAACCCACTGCCCAGCCCAACTAGAGGGTAAACCCCAAAAAGTCATTGGGTGACCCACTACCGAGCACTGCTAGAGGGTATACCCTAAAAGGTTTTTGGGTAACCCACTGGCCAGCCCCGCTGGAGGGTAAACCCTAAAGGTTGTCTCGTATCCCACTGCCCAACCCTACTAGAGGGTAAACCCTAATGTCAAGGGGTAAACCACTACCCATCTTCGCTGGAGGGTATACCCTGATATGCCGGTGGGTAACCCACTGCCCAGCCCCGTTGGAGGGAAAACCCGGAACCGGTCCGATAACTATACACTGCTTGTGCCATCACCGGGTGTCGCTAACATCGTGAATGTGCGTTGGGTTGGAGTGCATAAAAAAACCTCCAACCAACGTCCTTTCATGTTTCAACATTTCATGATATCTCAAAAGAGGCTCCATATGCCCAAATATATTACACCACTGTAATCCTCATAGAAAAACATGTGTGATAGACTACATACTCACTGGAAACAGACTCCCGATGAAAAAGATATTCAACACCACTTTACGACCATACGACGTCTCAGGGGGATGACACCTCGGTCCCGAAAGATGTCGAACGAACTACGCCATCGTTATTCTCTTCAAAAAACATGCCAAAACAACTACTCATTCGCCCCGAACGGACTTCTGATGAAGAAGATACAAAACACTACTTAAATAATAAAAGACGGCTCGTGGGACCAATTCCTCAACTCTGGCTTCAACGCCTGAAACCACCATGGAATACTTCATCTCAATGCAAGGGTCACAACGCCACTGATGGAGTGTTAAATGTACTCTGGATGAGTTCTTTCCATCCAAAGGAAGAATTCTAGCAAGGTACATAATGAGGGAATCGTGCCACCGAGCCCTCGTCTGGGGAATTGAAAACCCCCGAGACCATCTAAAAAACTTCATCTCAGGACAAGGATTGCACTGCCGTAGACGACACACAAAATGGACACCCATAATGGATGTTACGGGTGTCCAATGTTAAGGGGACGAACCCCTTTCGGATGGACCAGCCCGGTCCGGCCGGTCCACCTTGCCTGGGCTGGCCCACGACGGCCGGCCCAATCTGCAGCACCGGCCCACCCCTGGAACCACTGGAAAAAGAATAAAATGGCTGGAAAACTTCTTGGGGTGACCCCAGACACCCTGGGACTCGCAAATTCGTCCGAAAAGGGCATCAGAAAGCACGAATCAAGCCCTACACATCCATGGTCTTCACTTGATGATTGGACAACATTTCGACACAAAAGATTTAATTCATGTATGATGCGGATATCAAAAATGAAAAACATAACCTCCTACCTTATTGGGCGTAGCCCGTAGCTTCACGAACGGTCCACCGGAGCACCACACCGCCTTGGAGAGGTAGAGGAGAGGAGATGATCTTGTTGAAATGGATTCGCTAGAGAATTCTAAGGGGTAGAAGGGGGGAGGGGAAGTAATTAAGTCTTAAACCCCCATCGGTAGGCCCCATACCCGAACTCTCCATGGGGTCGAGGTTAAGACACCCCTAGTGTAAAAACCACATTCTAAGCACAATAGTGGTCTCAAATCTTTTTCTGATCCTCCATTCAGATGTTATAAAGATCACGCCCGAGGCCGCTAAATTATAAAAATTCCCCTGATGGTGTTTTCCACATAAGGGCTGCACCCGTGAAAGTTATACCCCTCCTAAGGTAAACAGAATGCTCTGAACCCAACGGGGCACTTGGGTTTCCCATCCGAGCAACCGTTTAGTAGTTATTCTGTTTATTTTCCATGTCTAGTGTGAACACACTTAATATTTAATTACGGCTACACCGGGTCTCAGAATCTCACGCCGTCTAAACACCCTACTTTGGAATAACAATAAGAAATTTTTAATGTCTTACAGGCTCAAAATCCAGATTCTTAAACCTAATTTTTGAAAATTATAGTTGTGAGATTACATATTATTTCATTCAAATGATTACAATTTTATTAATAATTAATTAATATCCAATGAATTTTTATATACATGTGTAAAATATATAATTATAGTAATTTTTTTACTATTCATTCCCTTTAATTTACAAATAGTTATGAAGGTTCATTTAGACTTGGTATTGCGTCTTCCACCATTTATCAAATGTATCAAATTATTTAAGAAGAAATATATAATAATATCTCATGGTGTTAGATTCCATTCTATGATCAGTGTTTCTTGTCATATATTCTATCAGGAAAAAATTATATTCTTTTAAAAACTCATGGTGCTACATTATACCCACATGTAATAAATTTTGTCCTCACACTTATATCATCAAATTTGAAGTGACAGGCTTTCATTTTGAAAATTATTTTTTGAAAACCCATTTTGTAAAAAGTTTTAAAAAAAATCCTCTTAGAATTGGGAAATATTTATATGGAAGGTCATCTAGAATTATAAAAAAACTATATTTCCATGTAGGATGGCATCAAAATGACGTAATAATATTGACATGGAAGAAAATTATAAAGCCCATATAATAATTTCAAGTGATAGTCTTCATCAATACCAAAATAGAAAATGGTCAAGAGAATATCAACCAAAAAACCGTAAATCTATAATGAGTAAACATACAATAATGTCAATGGAAAATAATATAATATGATATAATTTTTGTTTTAAGATTCATTTTCCTAAACTGGAGGTATTATTTTATAGGTTAGTAATATAAAAAAATATACACACTTGAAATCATTGTATTTCACTAGAAATATTTCATACTTCATCAATTCTTTGATATATTTCATTATAACCTCTTACTCCATGAATTTAACTTCCCAAATTAATTTATATTCCTGAAGTAATAAAATTAACTTTTGATGGATAATATGATCCCTAAAAGAGTGATGTGTCTATCAAATTTATTATAAATATTTTCCAAAACCAATATGTTTAGAACAAGTTATCCTATATAATAACTAATCATTAAAAATTAACAGTAACACCATTATCTCATCATTAATATTTATCCATAAAATAAATTAAGTAAAAATAATGATAAATTATCTACAACATCATGTAGGTGAGTCTTTTTCAATAATCTTTATCGTCCCTCACTCATGGGTTCATACCCCACATCCGTCTCTAGGTACAACATGGTTTCCATTTTCAAATTTATATTAAATTAATTCCGATAACATTCCAAAATATTGATTAACCATAATTAATACATCATCAAATATATGATAATCCTTAATGGTTACAAATAAATTTAATCTTATTCCCAAAACGTTTAATGTATTATTCCCCAAATAAATCTTTCATATACTTAACCGATAGGTTGTATTCCCATAGAGGTTTCCCATGAAAAACATTAATCAGGTTATATTTCTACAAAAAATGTTTTGAAAGGTGTTTTAAGAAATTGAACTTATGGTCAACCTTCATCTCATCAAATCATGGTGGTATCCATAAATCTTACGTAAATTATGAAATATATGCTTCTAAAATTTTCTATTGTCATTATATACATCACAATTTATATAACAAAAATATATTTGGAAGATAAAATAAAGAAATTACTTATTTATTAATTCCATATACATAAATACCTCATCTATTACTTCAATACATATTTTGTTATTTTGTCTATGGGTTATCATTTTAAATAAAGAATTTACATGGATAATACGTTGGGTCACCATATTTAAAGAAACGATTTATATATGAATACCTATGATGAAATTTATTTATTCCATTATCATAATTTTTTTACTTGAAATTCATTTATTTAAATCATACTTGTAAACACACAAACCATTTACCAATCTTTTGAGACCTTATCCTCTTCCTCCCCTTCCACATTTATGATGTGATGAAAATAAAGGCTTTTTTAATCTAAGATCTCCACCAATTGATCTCTTAGAGAACTACATAATAATATTATTTAATATTTACAATAGTTAGTTTAGGTATAGGTTGTGAATAATATTTCATGATAAATTATTTGGCATAATCATGATATCCTTCACTCCAATCATCATCCATTTTTTGTTTCTCATAGTCCCCACAATGACCTTTATATTCACGTTATAACAATTGCTTCAGGTTCCAATTTTATACTAAAACCAAAATTCATAGTTTGAACAACACTAATAATTATATTAAAAAATAGTCTTGATGAATCATTTATAGGATGTACAAATCATGAAAAATTACATTCAATATAAGAAACATTAGGTTTAACACTGTGTTATTTATGGTCATTATCTATTAAAATCCTTTATAATGGATCATAAATAAAATATGAATTAACCAAAGCATATCCCCTAATAATGTCAAACTATGTACACAATATGGATTATCTTCATGTTTCAAACAACAATCGAGTCAATACTGACACACCTTTTTTTGAGTTATTATCCATAGGTACATCTATTCCAGAACCACATCGTATTTTAGTATCCAATAATGATTTCTTATAGGATATCCACATAATCTGTACATTACCTAAACATTAATATGTTCTTATATACTTATCATAAATTTCTATCATGGGGTAATTTTCCCTTGTTAATTATTTACAAAATATAGTTCTTAATTTTTCTAATAAAAATCATATGATATGAACTATAACGAACAATACCCCTGTAAACTAGATCTGAGGGCCAGTTTATTATAGTGTTATTAGAAACAGGCTATCAAATCCCAAGTAACTAAATGGTTTAATAATCATGGTAAAATAGAAACATATATGATTCCCATAATATATTTGTATATAGAAATTACAACCTATTTTTTTATATGTTATTTATTCTCTCTAAGATATTCTTTCAAATCAATCATAGTACACCACCTAGATTTATAGTAATGAAATGAAAAAAATAAGTTTGGGTTCAAATTATCAGTGAGGTTTACAAATAGTTTAATCTATAATGGAAAAAACAATATCAGTATTTTTTAATCAATATAGATATGTCAATATCCGAATTAAAAGTTCATTCAATCCACAAAAAGTCTATAATGATTTGATAATTAATAATCAATATGTTAATGTATAAAACTGAAAAAATATATATAATTTGATTAATAATATGATATAAAACTAAATCTAGAGATAATATCATTACAAAAATATCATTTACAATTATAACTGAATGCATAATTTAATTAATGATTAATTATTATATTTTAGGATCTCAGGAATCATGATACCTCTACGGTCATGACACTTTATACGATAGTTTTAAAAGGATGGGTTGGTATAAAAAATCCCATTTAACTAAAGAATATGAATTGATTCATCTCATGAGACCAAAAATTCATCAAAGGGATATCTATGACCAATAAAAACCCATAACTGATCGTTCAATTAATTCCATGGTCATATAATAGTGGATCTAATTTATGAATAATAATGATTATCATAAAAATTTATAATAGAGTATGAAATAAAGATTAACAATAATTTTTCCAGAATATCATATAACATTAAAAGTAAAATACGATATAAAAATGATATAAGGAATATTTAACAACTAAATACATGATAAAGAGTATATATATTTAGGGGAAAAAATATGTAATGACAAAAAAAGTGAATATTTCAAAGGAATGTTAAAGATTCTAAAAATTAATCATGAAATAGGAAATCAATGATTTATATGGTCAAACTGATCATAATCCATATAAAGAAATTATACGGTCGATATTAATATAACAAATACCTAATGGATCACAAGTATAATAATTTTTTGATTTCATTGATGAATAAAAGTACAATTAAAATGGAATTAGAAACATTATTGAAGAAAATGGAATTTTCATTTGGAAAAAATTGATAAAAATAAAAGTTGAGAAAATATTTTTAAAATAATTTTATTTAAATATTAACTATAAAAAACATAAAATTATCTTTAAATCACTGATTGGTAATGATTTATGGAAATTAATTATACATTTTACTCATTGAAACAATGTTTTTTCCATATTTTAGATAAAATACAATGAGGCCTTGTTCAAAAAATGACATTATCATTCAATTATTATTTTTTAAAGATAATCATGGGTAAAATAACATTAATAAATAATTTTGTTAAGGGTATAAATAATATTGGAAATATTTTAAGAAAACATTGTTTTTGGAAGAAGTGTGATTCAAAACCTAAGAGAAAAATAGAGTAGATTTATTTAAAAAATAAATTATTTAAATAACTTAAGAGGGGGAAATGGTAATATTTCTTGGAAATATCTTGAATTAATAGACGGTAATAATATTAATTTATTTATTAAACAATTATCAAATAACTTCCATCAATGGATATTCACTCATAAACAATTGTAATTTAAATAATAATATGAATAAAAACTTTATAAAGAGAATAACAATATGATGAGAATTAATCAATGAATAGATTATATATAACAAATAAAATTAGACATAATTTTAAAAAATAGGTTGTAATATATTATATTGTTTTAAAAAATTATCATTTAATGTTAAAGACAATGATTATTTAATACAGCTAAATGATAATAAATTAAGTTAGGAAATTCTTTATTAGTTTCTAAGTTTCAATTCAAATATACATTGATGAAATAATTCAAAATAAATATTCAAAAAATATTAATTAGGATATATTAAATTAATTTTATTAATAATTATAATTATATACCACATATAAAATAAATTAGGTGCATAACATTACAGTATGCCTCAATTTATGGAAATTAAAATGAAGATTATCACCTTACACTTCCTTAAGGGTTAACGTGGATTAATCTACTTTATAATGGTTTTAATCATGTAACTAAAATAAAAAAATCCATATACATATTTATAATATCATATTTGATCCTTTTACAACTTATTATCATATTTTTGTTAATTATCATTCATTATTTTATTGTTTCGGGTGTTGAATGCCTTGTTTTCTCAAGCATGGTTTAATGTGATAGAATTAGTTTGTGAGATTAAAATATAGATAAAACATTTCATGAATTATATTAATGTAAAAAATATAATTTTTTATTTAGATATATTATTATAATCAGTATTTAAAGATTAACCTGGATAATGGATCACATCGCATCGTTGAGATTGTTGGTTGTATGTATGTACGCGCGACATTATAATTCCTTTAATGGGTGAAATAATATGTAAGTTGGTGATATATTAAATTTAATGAATATATAAAATTTCATATTTTTATAAAATATTAAATAAATAAATCCTTATGATCTTCCATGTAAAGATAATTTGAAAAACAAGCCACATCGCTTTGTGAGGAGGTTATTCACTGTACACATGAGAGAGTTTATCATATTGTAAAAATAATGACACCCATTATGTTATATGTGATATTAAAATTTATTATGTATAATAATATAATAAATATTATATATATACATTAAATATAAACTTATATATAATCATGAATTTTTGTTATGGAAAACGAGTTACATTAGTTCGGGAGGTGGTAGTCCACCGTACAAAAAAATGATGATTTCATTTCTTATTTGATGTTTAAAAATATGGATAAATATAGTTACATACACATATTAACATATAATTATATTTTATATAATTTTGGTATTATATTTTTATTATAAAAATAGAATTGAACGTGTAAAATGAGGAATAAAACAAAAGAGCTTCGTTAAGACATTTAACTTCTCTAAAAGAAAAATCGATTAGATGTCATCTTAATGACCCTAGGACTTGAATTTTGGAAAAACAGAAGATCAAGAATGTGGATATAGATGTTGGGGAGAAATTTTGTTATTGTCTTGTGGATCCAATGGGGTTTTTATAGTGAATAAGTAAAGGGAGCAAATGGCCTTTTATAAGTGGGGGAGAGGACACAGTTGAATTCTTTGAAAAGAATAAAGTGTACCCATATTTTTCAAATGTAAGAAAGAGGCAATGTAGTCAAATATCATACCATAGAGGTTAGAAGCTCTATAAATGTCTATTAAATATATATTGGATAATTTTTCTGGTCATTTTATCCCATATATTCTTAGTTTATCTCCCATGTAAACATGATTTTACCTTAGCCCTGATAACTTATTTTTACTAGTTTTTACTATTCATTATAGTAAAAAAGTAATTTAACATTATTGAATAATATAAAATATGAAAATTATAATAATGAAATCAATTTTTCCAAACTTATCTCAAATATAGTGTAGAAATCAATTTAAAATTAAATCCATAAGCGAATCAAGAAAATGGTTTTTACGAAGTAAAATTTTTAAAAGTATAAAAAGTTGATATATCAGAATTCAATATCAAATTTATTAAAATGAACTAAATTAGAAAAATTTTAATTAAATTTAAATAATTTTATTTATTAATATATTTGAACTATATTTTCAATTTGTTTATAATTTAAATGAAAATGATCTTTAAGAAAATTCATAATTTTCATTATTCATTGAAAAATTAATCTTTTTATAAATGAGTCAAAAATTCAGAAATAGATAATTTTTAAATAAATATTTATAAAATTATTGTTTACTTTTTAAAATAATTTTTCTAAATTTTTTTGAAATTGATATTAAATTATTTTTGCAACGAGATACTAACCCAGCTTTTGGAAAATTATTATTTTTCTGTAAAAATTTCTTTTTCGTTGAAATGATTATTTTTTTATTCATAATAAATAGATAACAAATCAATTTTTATACATGTGTAACCCATATAAATTTTATTATTATTTTTATTATTAATATCCACCAATTTAAAACCTATTTTCTAAGGGAATACTATACTACAATTCATTTATATTTGATGTTGCGTGTTCTGTAAGCTATCAAAGTTATCAAATTTATTTAAAAAGAAATATATAATAAAGTATCAGGGTGTTATGTTCTCTTGTACTCTTGTATATGCATTTAATATACGATATTCAATCGAATTGTATTCATTGAAAATCCAAAGGTGTTACATAGAATATAGACAAGATGAAAATTCTAGGAAAATAACCCAATCATTACATCACCAAAATTAGTGGATATTATTATGTACATAGACATATTCATAGGGTTCTCACTAATGTTCATTAAACTGATACAAATTGTGAATTTTTTTTCCATTGATACTAATTGTGTTTCTTTTGACCCTAATTCCCTAATCTAGTTCAAGAAAACATACTTTTACTAGAAAATATTGATTCTAGGTGAGATGATCGAATATAATATTTCAGAAAAAATCATATATTTTTTACATATCTCAATAATATAAAATTTATTGAAAAACTATATTATTTAGTTTCATTGAGCTCCAAATACATAAGAAATAAATTTTACAAAACATTTGAACATTTATCCAAAATAAAACCATACTCAGATCCCTTCAAGACATCAAATGGGTTACACTCATCTTTAAAAACATATGAAATGAGACCTATCAGTAACTGTGAAAATTTAAAGATAGGTGATCGTAATCAATGATCATAATTGAGAATAACATGATCAAATGAGTTTAATCAATGTACATATAGAAATAATACCCAACAAAATATATCTCTAAAAATATTATCCCATGAAATTAGAATGCAATTTTTATTGAATTGAATTAAAAAAGTTTCGAAACATGAGTTAATAAAAATGATCCAAGAGATTAGAAAATCCATATGGATAAGAAAAATATTATGGAACAAATAGGTGAATGGGAAGAAATTAGGAAAAAAATCACATATGTACACCCTTTATATTATATGGAATTATAATTATATATACTTGTTTAGTTATGATTAAATCCATATTTATCCTTGCATAATTATGTAATGTTTTATAAAATAATAAATAATGCATTGGATGGTGATATGGGGCATTAGTCATCCATATAAATACTTATGATTTTCCTATGATAATAAAAACTTTCATCCTATCCTAAATATCCCATGAAAATAAAATAGGCTCCATTTACAACACTTAAAAAATTAAATGGAATATATATCGGTTTCATGTCCTTTTAAAAAGGATTCACATAAGGAAATATTTTAAAATTACATCAATAATTATTAAACTATATAAAAAGTTAAAATAAATTGGTATCCAATGATGTTATATAACATTATTGTAAAATACAATTGATCCAATATAATAATGATTATGGAATTTATTCAATGTAGATAGAGGGTATAAAGTTATTTCATATATTTCCCCCATATCAATAAAAATATGGTATATAGGTGATCACCATCCTATCAAATGAGTCAAAATTAGTGTATCTACAGAGGAATAGGATTAGAAGAAACACTATAGTTCTAAACAAAAGATCTTTAGCTATTAAAAAAAGTGATTGGTTATTTCACTTATAGTGATTTATAACTTCTTATTCATTATTTCATAAGAAAAGAAATTACCAGTGGATTAAAAATAGTTTTAAATTAATAAAAGAATCGTATTTTGAAATGAAATAGGAAGAAAACACTTTTCCCATGAAAAGATCATTAAAATGGAACACATATAATAATTTTTAAACACATTTAATTATTTATCCCTGAGACATGGCTGGAAATATTAAAAATAATAAGTGATTTATACAAATAAAAAAATTACAAATATATATATTTTTTTATAATGAATGTCTAAGTGAAAAAGTAGATAGTTTTTTTGATAATTAATTATAAAAAAGTTTTAAAGGAAATTTATAGGATATATTAAATCATTAAATTTTAAGAAATAACACGTAAAAAAGTATTTTAAACAAAATTAAGTTTTTTAAGTAAACCATGGTGTGTATGATAAGAAATGTATCAATCCTCTGTGAAACCTTTTAATATTTTGAAACACCTATATTAAAGAATTTTCATAAAAAATATGGAAATAAAATATTCATTTATATAGGGGTTGTGAGAGGTTAGAGGATAACATGAATTAATCCATATATAAATTCCACAAAATATTTGGAAACATTATTAAGGGGGAATATATGGACAAGATAGAAAATATGAATTGGTTCCAATGGGAGTAATACATACAAACAATATAATTTTATTTCAGAAATTTTTTATCATAGAGTTGGTTATTTATGATGAGTAGGATTTTAATAAGAGAGAAGGAAAATATAACATATAAGATGATTTAAATTTATTTATACCCAAATTCTAGTGATATATATAAAATTATATAGACTATGACCGAATATATTGGAAATTTAGTCAACAAGACCCATATGTAAATTAAAATTTTTAGAATAAAAACCCATTAAAGGATATGTTTTCAAATTAAACATTATATATATTTAATAATGGGGGTATCATGATTAGAAATATTAATTTCATATTAGTTAAACCATTCCAAAGAAAACATGGCGTATAAAGAAATGTATGTCTCAAGAGATTGAAAATTCGGATGAGAAACCAATACAGTCGTCATAATTCATTCTCCAAATGTGCCTACCTTCCTAAATAATAAAAAAATATTTTATTAGATTAATTATTTGTAATATTACACAAATATATATCATTTAATTTTTTTATTTATCATAATAATCTATTTTTATCACATTGTTTTTTTCATTTGTTTGTTATTTTTCATGAAAATTGAATCAGTGTTGGATTATTTTGATATTTTCCGCGATCAATGATGATATAATATCAATAAATTAAATAAATTGTATACAAAATATATAAAAAATTAATTATTATTATATTATTAATTTATAATAATATTATTTATTCTATTTTACCGTAGTCATCCTTGATAGATATTTATTACATACTTTACATAGGCGGATAAACTGACTGAATAATGAACATGTTATAACTCAATGAGTGAGAGAGGTTAAGAAAGTGTATAATATTAATATAAGAATATAATATTGATATAATATTGATATTTTAATACTTAAATAATATTCCAATTGGTTTGGATAAATGATGAAAATAACAATGAAAGATGAAAAATGTAACTTTGTGGATGAGGTAGTCCGTACAATGCACAAATATAATTTTCATTTGGCAAATGGGATGGAATGAAGGTGAGTTATACTTTTTATATTAATAATCAAAATTAAATTTTATATTTCAGATTTATTTTTCATTCCCATCCCTATAAGCAGTGAAATTTTGTGGTGGTGGAAAACAGAAGATGTGGATTTATGGTGACAGTAGTCCATAAACCACATGATTAACATATTTGTGTCTTCAAAAGTTGATGAGAAATAATAAATAATGATTTTAAATTAATGTAATTTAATTTTAGTATACTAGTGATATTTATATAATTATATTATTAGGGTTAACGTTGTTTTGAAATTTAAATATTAAGAACAAAATTAGTTCCAATAATACTAATATTGATGCATTGAATTTCCCATTGATAAAATCCTTATAACAAAACATCATAGAATAAATTGTATTAACCTGGGTGTTTAGAAAATTGAAATTTATTATAGTATATGATAATTTTGATTGGTTTTAAGGATATTTATATAAATATCCAGAGCATTGAAGTGGCTGATTTGATCCCAATTTAACGGTTATTAAACCACATTTTTGTGAATATTCTTTACGTTTCAATGATATCATTACACTATTCAATAGTTAATGAATATAAATTTTTTTAATAACGGAGTGTGGTGTGATATTTTGTTGAGAAATACTAATCTATATATTTACGCACATATTTTTACATTCTTGATATCATTTACTCATATATGTTTACTTTTATCATTATTTGTTTTGGCATGGGTAAATTATTTTTACCCATGCAACAAACATCACGCAGAACATATAAAATAACCCATAATATAAAATTCAAAAGTGATAATCCTATATTTAATCTATATATACTTTAAATCAAATTATAAATAATATATAGTTATATTTTAAATAAAAAAATTATATATGTATAAGTGTCTGTGTGTTTTTATTCTGAAAAAATGACTTTTTAACCTAAAACGTCCCAATATATTTATACATAAATAACAATTATTTTAAATTTAATATTTCTTTTAAAATAAATAACTGATTATTGTTATGGATTATTTTATTTAGATAATAGCTATATAAACATGTTATATAATGAATGATATTCAAAATATTCGATAATGATCTTCCACTTTGTGCTCTTCATTCATATACCCTACTCAAAACCATACACCATTGCCTAGAAAAAAACACATATAAAATGAGAGCTTAGATTCTTTGTATGAGTAAACACTAGAGATAGAATTCTATGATAATATTAAACCATAAATTAGGTTTAAGGTTATGATATCATGAACATAAATTACAAATTGCAATCCCAAACTACCAAAAATCGTAAACATGATACATAGAGGAAAGAATTATCAATACAAAAGACACGATTTATAAGAGTGTGAAATAATCATTATATATGTACTGTAAGACCATGTTTTATAATTGTGGCACCATAATCTTTATATAAACCATTTCATATTTAATTGTCAACATCCCATTCTATCCAATCATAATAGACCAGGCATCAAAACATATTTTTAATTTTTTATTAAACTATGAAATGTCATCTATTATTAATTTCATAAAGGATTATACTTTATATCCCTTTTACTATAGTAGATCAATTATAAGGTAATCATTCTCCTATCAGATAAAAAACATCATGTTATTTCCCATTATCATATCAAGAGATATAAAAATTTACCGAATGCATCAGTGGGAAATATAAGTCCAATTTGTAAAATTATCTAAATCACACATATGTTTGATACAATATTATAAAAACTTTATCATATCTTAATCAATGAAAAGAAATGTTTTTCATAAAAATTATTCATATTATAACCCATGAAAAAGGAATATATTTCATAAAAATGTCATCAATAGAATCAAAATCCATTATAAGAAATAATAAAATTTAATCCTTTGATCAAATTCATAGAAAACCAAGAGTAACATGAAAGGGTGAAATCTTATGGGGAAAATGATTTTTCATGATTTCATGGAAAATTTATTTAGGAAAAGAGATATTCAACTGTAAAAATATATCTTGAAAAAAATTAAATTTAAATATATTCCAAATACATTTCATTAAAAATTAACATCAATACATATAAAGTAAGATTTATATCATTAATAATTCATGATGTTGGTAAATTTTATTCATGCCTTACATGTTTAAAAATAATGAATCATTTCATATTTTTGGTATAAATTCAAAACCACATCATTAATAACACAATAATATTATTATATTTAAAATATTCTATTAAAAATAAAACATGGTTAAAAATTTCATTAATAAATCATTATGAATTTTTAAAAACATTTTTTATAACATTTTTAGATGGTATAGAAATGGATCAGAAATCATTTTTTGCAGAAGTGATAAGTAGAGTCGATTTTTCCTTAAACAATATATATGATAAATTTAGTGATAAAGGAAGTTAAAATGAATAAAAACATGTAATATCAATAACTATCCAGTGGAAAAATAAATTAATGATTTTATTATGAGATAATTCATAAGAAATAATTATTAGAAATCTAATCATAAATAACACTGATAAGAAATGAAACTATAACATAAAATCACAACCACTTTGGTATCATTTTAGTCATAAGACCAGATAAATAATAAAATTAAATATAAACTTATACATCATAAAAAAACAAATTATATAACTTGAAAAATGAGTTATATATACACCTCATAAAATAAGATTTGTCCATAACATAACTTATATCCCAAATTGGGAAATTTAAGAGCAAACCACCCTTACCTCAAGTACTGGCATCCTTCGTACTAATTAAAATATATTTTATATAATTAACATAGGAATATTATATATTAATTATTAAACTAAAAATTATTAATATAATCCCATATATGATTTACATATGGGATTTTATTATCCATTTATTAACAATTCCTTAATAAAATAACATGTGAGGTAAAGATAATTATGTTTTTCAGTTATGTTTTGATTTGGTATTTTCGTCCCATTTACATTGATCATAGTTGCATAAAATATAAAAATTTTACAACTCTATAAATATCATATATATTCATTAAATATGTATTTATATTAATCTATAAAATTCAAAGAAAGAAAATGAGTTACTCTATTCATAGAGATGGTTAGCCACACATATGCATGAATGTTGTTTCCCTTTTCTCGATGGAAGTAAATTAAGGTGGTTAGATAAAATATAAAATTTATAGAGTAATTTTTATTTAATATATATCAAATATTTTCATTAAATCTATCTTTATGAATTTTAATCTAAATTATAAGTTAAAAACGAATCACATTGGTTCACGAGGTGGTAGTCCGCCGTTCACATGAGTGATATTATAGTATTCCCATTGAATGGAAATTATGATTATATATATATATATTTATAATTATATACATATGACTATTTCATAAATAAAATATATAAATGTAAACTACATCATTATAAATTTTTGTGAGAGGTGGCGATGGAAAACAAATTACATCATATTGTGAGAGTAGTCCCCCGTACACATGATCGATGGTTTCATTTCTCATTTGATGGAAGAAGAGAACGATATAGGTTATGAAAATAACATTAGAAAAACTAAACATATTAACATAAATTTTTCATATTATCTTAGTTTCATAATAATTTATGGATGTGTAATAATAAATAAAACCAAAACATGGGTATAATAATTTTACCTCCTTTTCCCAAGACATCTTTAGGTTTATATCAGAAGCTTTTGTAGGATGGATTTATAATAAAAATAAGGCATAAATGATTTCGGTAGGGAATTAATGAAAAAATTTCGGTATGTAATGTCTGATTGGAATCTATATTTATGTTTGATGTTGATAAAATATGGGGTTCTCTTTTACATATGGGGAAAGGAACCCACATGAAAATTACTTGGAAATATCCCAATAGAATAAAAATGGTAATGTAATTCCAAAGAAAAATGCTTAGAAATGGCCATTTATTATAAATTGTGATATTATAATGTAAAAATATTTCCATCCAATAGTATTTGGGCATGTCTTATTGTAATACATACAATTATATTTTTAGTTGAACCACTCAATGAACAAGTTATTTCCATAACTACTATAATAATTTTTTACGGTTTTTACTATTCAAATTGACCGAATGTTTTGTTAAAATTTTTATATAATATATTTTATTATGATTCAAAATATTTAATAAATATTTTAAATTCCAATTCATATATGTGGAAAATTTTAATTTGTTGTAAAACATGCAGAAATTACAAAATGATGTACTCGTAAGAGAAAATTTACAAACATATTGAATGTTTTAATATTAAAACACAATATAAATTTTATTTATAATGAAAAAACATGGATTAATAAATATATTATTGAAATAAATATATATTTATATTTTTTGGAACAACATATAAGTTACATACTTCTAAAAATTAAAATTTTGATTAAAATAAAAATTTGTTGATTTCACTATTCACTGAAAAATTAATCTATTAAAAATTTTTAGAAAAATTCACCCTAACATAATTATGAAATGTTGATTTCAAAAATGATATTTTTTTCTTAAAACTAACTCTTTTAAAAAAATTTAAAATAATTTTTTTTCATTATCGTCAATAAAAATCATTGTAAAATAAAGAGTATTTTGGAACCATGTAATGACTTTACAAAAAATTAATTTTTTAAACAATTTGTTTTGTTAATGTAATTTTTTTTCTTTTATTTATTATATATTTTTAATCTAATTAATATTTCAAATTTTAATTTTGATGTTATAAGAATCATGATTATATAATATTATTAGTAGTATATAGAGATTCGTTAAAACTCAGTGTTGTTTGTAATGAAATATTTTCAATGAATTAATGTATTAGGAAAAATATATCATAAAAATATGAGGAATTATATTAAATACTAGGAAAATTAATTTCATAATAAAAATTCATCACTATGATACAAATAAATGAGGATAATAATAGCATATCATATCATTAGTTTCCAATATAACTTTTTCAAATTAGTGGGTTCACAAAAAAATTGACCATGTGAGTAGTCTTATTTCAAATAAATATATCTATATGATTCAGTATACCCATAAGATTCAACTAATATGAAATATAATGATCAAGTTGTACAAAATCTATGTTTATCACTTCTTAAGAGTCAGATATGAACTTCCATGGGAGAGAAATATATAAATCATCATGAATTGAGAGTGGTTCGTTTGAATCCCAAAGAGATAATTAACCATCATTAATATATCATGAATTTAAAAGTGGTTAATATACCTTGTAATTAGATATCCATTTGTAAAAAAGATCATAATCAATTTCCCCTAAAAAATCCAGAGATAAAACCAACCATTATCTTTGAAATCCAAATCATGACAACGATTGTTTCCATAAAATTCATGTTTACTATGTGTTGCCATTATGTGGCGATGAATGGTTCATACCCAGTCTACCATTTATTTAGAAATATAATATCTCAATTATGTTCTTTCTATAACTTCATCCCCACACATTTTATCCCTAAACGTTTTTCTATAATGGGATTCATATTTATCCTTCGGAATGATCGATTGAATGTTATTGTTTTAAGGAAACTCAACTATATAAAGGTATTTATCCCTACCACATTTGAAATCCCTAGAACAAAAAACTGGTATACCATATACTATTTAAATTTTTTTCTCTGAATTACTATATTTATAAGGATGAAACACAATGATTAAAATGAACATTGTATCAAGGGAATGTCGAATACTTCACCAGAACATTAAGGAAAACCCCAAATCCCAATAAGATAAAATATGATGCGGAAAACGATGAAAACATACAATATATTTAATAGATATCCCCAAAAATTGATCTAGAAAAAAATATTGTCTGATAGAAATGAAATGTGAGGACTTTTTAAATATATCGATTATGAACCATAGAGAATTATGCTTTTAGATAGTCTAGGGTGTCCTATGAAAAAATCCATTGTTTAGTTTTCACATTTCCATTCTGGTACAGGTGATGGTTGTAAAATACCCTGATAATTTTGTCTCTTGTCCTTAAAAATTTGACAAATCAAGGACAAAGAAAAAAAATATATGATATATTTCTTCGTTCCTCCTCACTAGAAATACTCCATTAAATATTTATTTATCTTTGTACTTCCAAGATTAATAGAAAGTGAAGAACTATGAGCCTCCTCCAACATATCTATAAAAAATAGTACCGGGGGCATACAACCATGTATTTTGAACCTTATCATTTTACTATTATCAAGGATAAACATTGAATCATTTTTCACCTTCTTATTTTGATCTAAATATTCCTTCAACAACTCGATTATCTTCACTTGGTTATATTGTTGAACACTCATTTTAGAAGGACATGATTTCTCCCCATTCCTCATTATTTCAAAATCCATCCATTTGAATCAACATATAATAGATTTCTTTGATCCTCATAATATATAAGGTAGAATGATACATTCACATAACGAATTATACACTATATTTGTATTCCCATGAAGTTAATTTATTAAGAAGTTATAATCTTTATTCAGTTCAAACATCTTCATTAGTTTATATAATACTCTTTCTGTATAAAAATTTAATTTAAAAACATAGGATCTGTATATATATCATATTTAATCTATAAATATAATTCCACCAAATAATTAATTAATGAATTACCACAACTAAATGAAAATCATGTTTTTTATATTTTTTCATCCTCCTTCATTCATTGTTAGGCATAATATATAGCAATATAATTTTTAGAACACTTTGTTATCTCTATAATAAAAAATATGTTCCAAAAAATAATTCAATATTTATCTATGGAATCATTTATACTTACCAATACATCAAGTAGGCTAGTGCGTGGAATTTCACCCTAACCCCCCATCAGTTGTGGGTTTGAACTCCACAATCATTCCGAATGTGACATGTTTTCATTTTTACTACACAATATTAAAATAATTCAAATAATGTCTAAATTTTTTTGATGATGGTGATTAAAAACAACCATAATTATCAAATTTCCTATAATCCATAAGGTTATCAATAACTAAAAAATTATGAAATGATCATTCTTCCTTAAATGATACATTTTACTAAAACTATGAGTTACATATAACTTATTTTAATAAAATTCCACAAAAATGTTGGTACTCAAATTAAGATCACTTAAAATCGAACCTGAAAAGGTGTTTCTAATACATTGAACATATGATCAACTTGAAACTCATAAATCCATGATGGTTTCCATAAATAATAAGGTAATATTACATGAATATAAATATTCTTCCAAACTTAATTTGTTCTTTTAATATTTAATTATTCATATAACCCAAATACTGTTGGAAATATTTTTCTAAAACACAGCAATACAACCCAAATACATAAATACTTTATTCATTTTACATTCATTACTAGGTATAAAAAATTATTTTCTATGCTATAGGGGATAACCATTAGTTTAAGGAATTGAATCAGATAATTCTCAAGTTTATCAAATATAAGACATTGAATTACATATAAATTAACTGATTTATGACCTTAACGTAATTAGAATAAACTTATTTCCCATCATTTGGATGATTCTTCTAGGTGTTTTTCCATCCTTCATGATGTACAGGAATCCATAACTTTTTTACCATTATGTTCATTAACAAAAAAACATTGATAAAAGTAAATATTCTTCTTATTTCATACATTAGAAACCTCACCAAGTTTCATGTTGTTAATCATATATTGTGATAGATGATTACTCTATAATAAAAATATCATTATCCATAGCCACACTCTAATTTTTTACACAAAATTACTAAATATTTCATCACATTCAGTGTCATAATGAATCCTCATAGTTCAGTCCATTAACTAAAACTAAAAGTTTTAGTGCGGGGAGAAATAATCATAGTTATAAAAAAATAAAGAAAAATTACTTATAAAATGTATAAATAATGAAATCTTATGTTAAATATATGACACCTTATGTTTAAAATTTCTAATAAATTACCATAACCAATTAAAATCTTTCATGATGGTCCCAAAATTAAATAGAAATTTAACAATTCATATCCCTTAGGAGTTTCAAATATGGTGTTTATTAAATCATATTGTTGAGTTCCAAGAATTTCTCAATTCATACATGACATGGAATTTTTTGAGTTATTAACCCTTGGAGAATCTATTCGAGAACCCCGTTCACTTGATGTATCAATATAGTTAAGTATTTATAGAAAAATGATATAATATATTCTTTACCAAAACATTGGGATGTAATGCTATACATAGTTTTTTCCTGAGGGTTCTGAATAAAGTTTTCTAATCATGGTTTCTTATGGTTAATTAAACTTGGCATTGATACCAATTAAAATTTCCCAATCTTCTCATATATAAATATAACATCATTTTAAATTCATATTAAATACATTCATAGATACATGTCTAAGAGACATAAAGTGTTATTATATTTAGTGACTAGGTACACAATATTCTTGTTAAATTAATGCTATTAAATATATCAAACAATTATTTTCCAACTTTTTATTATTAAAAAACAATCAATACATATAAAAATTCTTCATAACCTATGAAAAGGAAATATAAGGAAGTGTGTGATTATATGATCTGTAAGGGTAAACATGGAAGATATAATTCTATAACCATATTAATGAAAAATATAAATATAATGTAAAGATATTATGAATATAACATAAAATGTATATATGAAACTAGATATAAGTCATAAACATCAGTCATGAAACATTTCATTATTATTCTAAAGGAAATGATTCATAAGAGTTTTAAATTATCACAATTCATTAAAAATATTCTTTGGTCATAAAAGTGTTGCACCAACATTAGTATAGAGAAAATATTTTATATCAAGGATAACATACATGAAAATTAAATCATAATGTATCGGCCATCAACAACATTTTTAATTTCATAATGGAACTCGAATCATTACTTATTTCAAATTCATTAAAGGATCATATGTCACTATCTACTTCCCATATTGGATCAATCACATTGACCGATATACCATATCTGATCAAGCATATCAAGTAGTTTCCCATTAACATATAAGGAGAAATGAGTATATATGTAATTAATATGATGAAGATATAGGTCTCACCTATCATATAATTAAAAACGTATATATGTCCCCATCATCCTAAAAACATTATTCAAGTCATGACCCATTGAAATAAATGGGTTTCATAAATATTTCTCTACATTTTAACCCTTGTAAATGTAATAGAATTCAATTAATTTAATCATCAGAATAATAAACCATTTTAATAAAGAATAATAATTATATCATCAGATCATATCCCTTACAAATTCTAAATAATATTAATGGATAAATTCTCAGATGTAAAAATATTTTGAAATATCACTTGGAATATTTCATGAAGAATATAAACATTCCACATTGATAAATAAAAATTTAAAACTAAAACATTTTAAAGAAATTTATAACTTTTTTTTAAAATAACCTTGTAAATGTATAATTGAATCTATAAACCATTAATGAGTCATGATGGTTTGAAATATTATTTATGTCTTTGACATCTATGAACAAATTATCCATTATCATTTTAGGTAAAATGTGAAAATAACCTCATTTAGAAAATGATATGAATACTCCTTTAATTTATATTATAACTCAAAAATTGGTAAAAATGACATTATATTGTAAAATTAGAATATTAAAAAATTAATTTAAATTTTATAGAATACATGGACATGGAAGACATAACATTTTCATTCAAAAGGAAATATAAAGTCAATATTTCCATTAAAAATAATATTCAAAATTTTTAGTTCATAAAGAGATGAAAATTTATTTAAAACATGTATTATTAATAAATAACTATATTATAAGATAAATAATTAGTTTATTTATATATTAATATCACAAGATATCATTATACTATACTTAATCCATAATAATCTAGATATATATTTGGGTTGTAAAATAAAATCACTACCACTTTGGTAAAATTTGAATCATAAGAACCTTCAAGTAAATCAATTTTAAAAAATAATATATCATGGAGAAAAGAAATTAATGCTACATTATAAAAAAATTATGTATATAACCTCATAAAAGAATATAGGTGCATATCGTATCTTATGTACCAAATATTGAATCTTGTGAAAAAATACCCTACCTTATATGAAGAGCTCCTTCATACACATTCAAATATAATGTATAATAAATATAGATTTATTTTAAATATATTAAAGAACCATAATTATATACATAATAAAATATATCCTTTTTTTATTACCACTTATTACCAATTTATTAACAATTCTTTGTTAAAATCATGTTTTAGGTCATAACTTCTTTGTTTTTCATCTATATTGTGATTTTGAATTTATGGTCAATTTAATATGATAATGGTTTAATGATATCCATATGGTTTACCACAATATGAATAAAATATATATTAATTAGTTATGAATTTTTTTAAATCTATTATATATAGAGTGAGAAAATGAATCAAACTGTTCATGGAGACGGTAGACCATACGTACACATAAAAGATGTTTTCATTTTATCCATGGAAGAAAGATAATATAGTTAGATAATATATCAATATTGAAAAGAAAAATTTATATCATATAATTATCTTATTCAAAATAAACATAATTTTATTAAATTCATATTTAAAGAGAAAGTGAAAAAATAACATCCCTTAGAGAGGAGATAGTGAGCCCTACACAAGAGCAATGTTATCATATTCCCATGGAATAAAATTTAGAAGTTTTAGGTGGAATTATAATTTCATTATTAGAATTATGTTATAAATATCTTACAAATTTTTCAAATCCTTCCCTGTATCCATTCGTTATAGGTAGTGATGATAAATTAATTACATCGACTCATGAGGCAATAGTACACCATATACACGATCGACACTTTCATTTATCATATTATAGAAGAAGAGATATATATATATATATATATATATATATATATATATGTTACTAAATTAAAATAATAACACAACAGTATATTTGATATAATGGTTTTATTGAATCATAATAGTTTTTAATTATTTTATTTATGTTTAAGAATAAAAAAATATGTTTTATAATTTTACATCTTCCTTGGAGAACCCCTTTTTGTTTATACATAGAGTTGTATTCATTAGGATTCATAATAAAAAAATGTTCTATATAGTGTGGGGAAGAAAATAATGAATATATTAGGGTATATCATGGATGAAACAAATGTTTTTGGATGGGAGAGGAGTAGAGGAGAGGTGGTTCCTTTTTATATGTGGGGAAATGAACCCACATGGAAATTATTCGGAAATTTTCAAAAAGAATTGTTAATAACATGAATTATGAAGAAAAATTATACTGACATACTATTTATTAGACATTATTATGTTAAATGTTTTAAATATTGTCATGATATATCACTTATAAAATATTTATAGAGTAATATACCCTTATCCTTTTAATTTAATCCCTCAGTTAACCCCATTTATGCTTAACATCAGTAATATATTTATTATGTTCTTACTATTGATTTTGATAAAAATTTTGTTTAACATACTGTATAATATTAATTATTCTACTTTTCAATATGGAATCTATTTTTCCCAAATCCATTTTTATAATTGGATGTATTTAATTTAATATTAAACCTATAAATGCGATACAAAAGAGATTTTTCAAGGATTAAAGTTTCATAAGTATAGAATAACTTATTATGAGAAGATAATATTAATATGATTAAAAAGATATAATTTTTATTAATGAATAAATTATTGAACAAATTTTACTTTTTGTTATTTTTATACAATATTTACTATGTATATTATTTAATTGGATCGATAATTCTCAGTAAAAATAAATATGTTTCATTATTAATTGAAGAAACAAACATTTCATAAAATTATAAAAAAGATCCATAAGAAAATATTTATCCTGTGTTATAAAAAATGAAGTTAATTTTGTGGAATAAATTTTGTAAAAGTTTAAAAAAATCATTTTATTTTTTCTTTAAAGAACTAATATTATTTTAAGAGAAAATTGAATTTTCAAAACATATAATGACATTACCAAAACATAAGTACATTTTGTTCAATATTTTTTATTTATATTAGACCATAATGCATAATTTTTTTAAATATCTTATTCTTATTAAGAACTGTATGTTTAAAATCTAGGTTATAAGAGTCATGTTTAAATAATAATAATATTAAAATTCTATCATAATTTGTTAAAACATAGAGTATCTTATAATATAACCTATCAATGACATTAAATTAATCAAAA
Source organism: Viscum album (assembly GCA_963277665.1). NCBI lineage: Eukaryota > Viridiplantae > Streptophyta > Magnoliopsida > Santalales > Viscaceae > Viscum > Viscum album. The sequence goes on from OY728146.1 coordinate 509,431,277, forward strand.
AATCCTAAAAAATAAGGATTTTACATAATGAATTTCTATTATTTATCATATATATGATTGATTAAGAAATAAAATTTTGTCAATATAATTAAATAAGAATTTAATCATTAAATTATAGTCATTTTTTAAAATAGATAATTTTAATTTAATAGATAAAAAGTTCAAAACATTTGTCAAAAAGTTCCATGAATGGATCACTTTCACCAATATCAAGGACAATAAATTTAATCTTAGTAATCACTTTTTTATGTTAATAAATATCTTTTTCAACTAATATGTACATTATTATATCAAATATTAAATCCATGATATTTTATTTAATTTCTAAAAGGTGTAAAACCTAATTTTTTATGTAAGAAAAAAAAATGTTTTCCATGTGACATATATCTTCAGTTTGTTAAATTATATGCGTCGGATTAATAAATTGAATACAATATTTTTAAATTATTATATTAATTATTAAATATATAATAATTAAATCATAAGTTTTCAATAAAATTGATGTCAGTTTTTTGTTAATATAATGTCTTAATATTGAACGTTTTAAGAAAAACTGGTTTTTAATTATTCTAAAAAACAAATAATCTTTCATGAAGAATTTCAATATTTCTCCATAGGATAATTTTGAAACAATGTGTTAAAAATTGAACATCACATGAAAAAAATACAGTAATATATTTCTATTTAGCTTAAATATGACAAAAATATATGTAATTATATATATATAAAGTGAATTTCCTATTTTTGAAAAAACATTTTAAAATAGTAATTATTTTAAATACTATTTTTTGCGTTTAAAATTAATAAAAATATTTGAATCTACGAGTGGGTTTACTCTTTAAAAAATTTAATTATATACTATTTTTTATGTTCATAGTTCATTTTTTTGAATAAGAAATCAAAATTAAATTCATTTAAAGAAGAAATATAATACAGTATAATCTTGGGATGCTACAAATTTGATTTGTAATTAAATATATGTATTTAATTGTAATTTATAGGAAATAAATGGGTTTTATGGTTGAATTATATAATGATTTGTGAGTTTCTGATTTTATAATTTTTTTGTAGGTTATCCACATAGGTTTCCATTGATTCATTGTCATATTTTATTATTGTGTATTATTTATTTGATTCCATTTGTTAAAAAAACTATTGTAATGGAATTTAGGTGTTGTTTGGTGATCATAGAAGCTATCAAATCTATTAATTATTTATTGAATTTTTTCTCCACTATTCAAGATAATTCATATGAAATGTTTAAAAATTATAACATCTTATAATAATTTTTATCTATTTTTAATAAAGTGTTAACATTTATCCATATAATTATGAATTAATGAATTTTTAAAATATTCTGATATATTGAATTATTTTGTTTAATAAATAATTATAAAAATACAAATGTAATGATTTTTGTATTAGAGGTTTTTTGAATGATTAAATGATTTAGGACCTCATATGATGTTTATTTTTTTAATTTTTTACTTAATATAGAATAATTATTTTATATTAAATGCCCAATTATTTTCATATGTAATTTCCATCAAGAGTTTTTTAAAAAAAATTCTATATTTTAGGAGAATTTTTTTACATGTGTTCCCTAATTTTTTTAGGTTATTAATGTAAAGGATTATAAATTTTATAATATTCATTATAATTATAAATGAATCATAAAAGTTTGTTTTCTATATATTGGTCGGTTATATCCCCTAAATTTATTTCAAGAAAGCATTACAAATGTACTATTGTTTTTAAATGGTATATTAAATGATACATAAAAAATAATCAATCATGAGACAAATATTATATGGGTTATATGTCTTAAAAATAAGTAAATTTATATTTCTATATTATTGTATAATATATTCCCATGACCACATTATCATTTATTCCAAAACAAATCACATAATCCGACTAAATATAAATTACATAAAAGTCAAAAAAAACTATACTTATTAATTGGATACATTATTTTATTGGTTATGATATAACGTATGTGTTCATCATATGAGAATAAATTATTTGAATCATTAATTTATTTTACTTCACTAACATTTCTTATTTTTAAACATAAATTAATAAATTATATTCTCTCATCAAATCAATTTTAATAAATAATTTGAAATATCATTTCTTGCACATAAGCTGTCCTTTTTGAAAAATATTGCTATTTTAAAATATATTTAAGATAAATATATTTAACTCCAAAAATTTTTTATTTCATGACACATTTTTTTAAATTGATAATTTTAAATTTTAATATATGATAAATTTATATAGTTATATTTTATATTATTCATATTTCAACTATGTGAAATGGTTTACAATTATTTTATAAGTATCTGTTATACTATTAGTAGATTATTGTATCAATAATTCATTAATTCATTAATAATAATGTGGGATTGAATCATATTTTAAATATTTAATTACTTCACAAAATAAGTGTAACCCATTTGGTTCTTGACTATGCGTTATTATATATATTTTATTCAAATTTGTTAGTGTGATTTCTCATGTGACTCATTTTTCATTGTATTAATATATATGATGTGGTTAAATTTTATAACTCAAATATATTACCCTTTTGATATTCTGTTATAAATGAATATAACACATATTTCAATAATACAGAGCAGGTTTCTGAAAGTGTTCATGTAAACTAGTCTAATAATTTCTAATGATATGAATGTTATTTCCATATGTAGTGATACTGCTTGAGTATAAATACAAATTTAATTTATTTACAATGATATTTTACTATTGAATCATGAATATTAGTAGAAATTACTAGAATTGATTAACACATCATGGAAACTGCCTTGATAATATTATAGGTACATTATAAGGGGTGTATTTATATTATAATCACTATAAAAGTTTGAGATTATTTCAATATTTATATATGGGTTAAAAATTCAGTTCCATGATTCTTGTATATCCATTTATCTATTTCTAAAAGAACAGAAATCCGTATTATAGTTGATAATGTTAATATTATTCCATTTCCTTGAAAGGGATGGGGGAATGATCATGAATATATATATGTATATATATAATGTTTTATATATACATGTGTATAATACATGATGTTCTGTGAGTTTCCGCTTATATTAGATGACACATGTCTTATATCTCAATTTCGAGGATAGGAGTTATGTAGTTCTGTGAATGTATAGGTCCACTTGGTTAAGAGAGTTAACTATCATAGATCATACCAGTATATTAATTAATTCACTATTTATTATTATAATTTTTTCATAACTACTTGAAATACTATTATATATACATATGATTGTCTGTATACATATTAATTTAATAACTAATACATCCACTATCACATTTTGATATCATTATTGATTTAATTTTGAAAATTTATAGTCATAAAAATGATGGAAACCATAATGAATATGAATTTTCACTAAGTTAAATTTAAACACAATATGTTCATGATTAGGTAATGGATGTGTATGTTTTGTTTTGACATTCATTTCATATTATTTGGTTTATTTTCTACATTATTGTTTGAGTAGTTGGAATGTAGTTGGAGGACCCATTTGGTTTATAACATCTTTCATTTTTGTTTTAAATTACTTAAGACTTATTTATCCATGTTAATTTTATGAATTGATTAATTCGTTGACTTTTACATTTTTTTAAATTTGATTACATTGATATAGATGTGTCATTGTTCATTTTATACGATTGAATTTTATAGTAATTGTAGTTTTATTTTAGGTATATCCAATCTACGGATCAGTTATGAAATTATTTTAGAATAGTACTATGAATGATGTATTATACAAAAAAAATATAGGTAAAATTTTTCTCAATGATATACTAAGACTATCAATTAAATCCTCTATCATATTGATATTTGGTTATGCTCTCGAGGTAAGAGTTTCCTTAATAGGTTGTCGTTTTATTACACAAGTTTGGTTCACTGCCTTTATCTTCGCTTTAGAAAGATGATACATTGAATTTAATTTATATCATGCCAAGAATATTGTGGATTACTCAGAAATGATATTAATAATTTTATATTATAAATTTCTTTGATGATAATGTTATATATTGGTGGATCCTTACTCAATGGAGAAATATGAACTATGTGAATTATCCAATAAAATATTCATTATCATTATTTTAGAAGGAACATATATATAATTTATAACTATGTTATTAGATAATTATCAATTTTGAAATCATGAATCTTGGTTATGTATATATATATATATATCCTTCTTTATTAAAACCAATTCATTAACTTCTACCTTATCATTTTTCTCTTAGGAATATGGTTAGGGAATCATTTCTAAATATTTGGATATCATCCTTTCCTATATGAATTCCTAATCCATTATATATTTATCCTTAATGATATTGTCTTTCTCAATTCACTTCATGGATTTGGATTCATTTTACATTATATTAAGAGGGTAAACTACATTATTCACTTTCTAAGAGTGGTAATGTATCAACAAATTAATATTTCAATTAACCCCACCATCATTCTTGATTTATAGTTATGTCAAAATTTTTGAATATATATATTCAAATATTGTTATGAGATTATATTACAAACTATTCTAAACATATGTATTTCCTCAAAATATTCATTTAAAATAACATTATATAAATCTATAAAATGTTCTATGTAATTATATAAGTTTTAATTTCATTATGATTAGTCATAGTGTATCATATTAGAACATTCTATTTTCATTAATCATGAGGTAGTCATTTAAAAATAAAAGTAAATTATAAACAATTTTACAGAATAATATAGAAAAAATATTTAATAATTGACTATTATATTGATGTGTTGATTAATAATTATTTCATAATCCTCTTAATCCATTAATTAACAAATTATTTATTACAATTTCTAATCATAATATTTTTTATAATGCATTTATTTTATAATTAAAATCAATTAATTCTATATATATTTGTGGATCATATTATTCTTGGAATTACACAATCAATTTTTTCATTGACAGAACTATATAAATTCCCTTTCATGTTACTATATACCAAATTAATGTAACTTGATATATCCAAAGGATTATCATCCACCATAAAACGTCTCTTTAAAATAAATTCATATACAAAATCAATAAATCTTCGTAATATTATTCTATAATATTTTGTTATATGTAATTATCATCTATAAATACCAAAAATAATTTTATTTAGGTGGTTTCAAAAAACTCAATTCAATAATTCTATAATGGTATCTTTAAAATTTATAGTCCCAAATAAAGTATCTATATACATATAGAGTTCATTATATATATATATATAAAGTTATATTTTAAATATGTTTCCTCTATTAAAGATTATCTTGTATTGTAAAAAAAAGATAATAATTTTAAAATTAATACAGTTCAAGATGTTGGTCAAATAAATCATTAATTTATACTAGTGGGTACTTGTTCTATGTGGTGATCATTTGGAGATCCTAGTAATTGTTTGGATGATATGTTCAATAATTTTTATTCTTAATAATGATAACTAGTTCGTCCCAAGGTTATTCATTTTTTTTAAAATATAACAACCTTATATTTTTTTAAGAGAAACCTATTTTTGATATTGTTTATGAAATGAAAACCTTACATTAAAAGAACATGTACATATTACAATATAATTATTACCAATATAACATAGTCAATAAATTGATTATAATTATTAATTTTAATTATAATATAAATAAATGATAAATTTAAAATTTAATATATATTTATTGATAAATTCCTATGAAATAATCACTTATCATTTAACAAATATATTTTAATCTTATGAAATTTTTCTTTAAAAAACTATTTTTAATATCCTTTTGAGAAAAAGTATATTTATTAATTTATGGAACATTAAGAAATTATATTTCATAAAATTAGAATTATATCAGAAAATAGTATTTAAAAAATTAATTTAGTGGAAATTTTATGATTTTATCGAAATGATTTCTTTGTCAATGAATAGTTATAATTACTGATTTTACAAAATTCTATCACTTATTATTTTTAAATAAAGTAATTTCAAAGTGTGATTATTTTTTAAAATTTTCCTTCAAGTAATATATAATATTTTTTATTTTTAATAATTCAAGTAATTTAATTTTAATAATTAATTATTATTATTTTTCATCATGTTTAATATTATTTTTAAATACATAGGTTTCAACAAATCCTTTTCTTAAATGCATAATGTTTATCAATTATAATTATTTAAAATAACCCCTAGTACAGTTTTATTTAAATTATATTAATATATTAGATATTTATTTATGTGAATTTATTTTTAATAATTATTATTTAATGTCACAGAGGTAATATAAGATCATCTATTTCTTGGAAAATATAATTCCATCAAAAACAATTTTTAATATGGTTTGCAGCTTAAATTTTCATTTCACTCTAAAAATTATTTTATTTTCATTTGACAAAACGGATTATATATTTTAAATAATTTTAAATTTTATTATATAAAATGGATAACTTAATTTTTTTCATAATGAATAAAAAAAATTAAAATCCTATTAATCAAGGGGAAAAACTAAAATGGTAAAACAAACCAATCATAGAGGTTTATGGAACAAATCATTTAAAAATGACTTATTTTTTAACAATGGGGGATTTTATCTACCATATCACCCATAAAATAAATAATTAGTTAATATTTGAGGAACGTGAATTGATTGGGACATGAAATTATTAAATAGATATGTCTATTTATAGTAAATCCCAATCCTATTCAATTATTTAAGGGAACCCTGCCACTCACATTATTATAGCTATAAAACAATTTGTATCCTCCATTCCAAATCCAAATATACCCATAAAATATTTATCCACACTCTAGATATTATATTATTTTTATAGATAACTAGGCTTAAAAAACATGGATATGACAACATTTTTGATGAATATTTATTACATTATAAAAATAGATTCCAAGGATCATAATTTTTTAGAGTCTTCGAGAACATGGAAATAAAATATTCCATCATGGTGAAATATCCTCACCTTCTCCCATAATGATATATAAATTTAGTACTTCTACCAAAAATGTCTCTTCATAATCTGGGGATGGGAAACATAAGAAAGGGGTGAGATTAAATGTGAAGTAAAAGTAAATAAAGGTAATGAGTAAGCATGACATTAAAAATGGTATGGAAAATGATCATATAATTTGAAGATCATACCCAATATATGAGAGATCATAAAAATTATTTTAATTTAATATGACATGAATCATAATGGAATAATGAACATAATACATCAAATCATAACATTGGAATTAAACCAGGAATTCTGGAAAACACATAAGCATATAAAAACCATATGTCAAGGAATCCTACCAGGAATTTGTAAAATGTTTTTCATGTGTTAATCACCTGTTTACCAACATTTAGTGTGGGACAACCTCATATGATCCCTCTAGTTTTTAGATTGGGATGTCCTCGCATGTACCCTCTAGTTTCAGTATTGGGATGTACATCCATTTTCCCTCTTAATTTTGTCTTTGGATGTCCCCCCATATGCCCTATAATTTTGGGCTTGGTATGTCCTCTAATGTACCATCCTGTTTTGATATTTGGATGTCCTCTTCTATACCCTCTTGTTTCGGGATTCAGATTCAATCCCTTGTACCCGATGATGTTATAAAACATTTGTCTTTACATAACACTTTTTCAGGAGATATAGGACCGACCGATATCATAATTAAATCATACATACAGGTTTTAAAAAATCATAAACAATTATATCAAAACCCATGAAATGAAATGGGTACCATAGAAATCTAATGATATCCAAATATGTGAAAAAATACAGGTTTCATAATAGATTCATCAATAGAATAACCCATGTGGAGAATATCGAAAAAAACAAAGATATTGTGAAAAAGAAATGGGGTTCATAAACAAAATTCTATAAAAAAATAAACTATTCTGAGAAACAATAACAATGGAAAAATTGAATCATTTCCATATAAGTACATGAGTAACACTAATAGATGTTTTCTTAAATGGGAAATAAATCAGTAAGTTATATTAAAAATTATTTCCTAAGAAGAATATCATTTCTTCCTAAAATATTTTTTTTAAAATGTAGACAATTATAATAACCATTTTCATGAAAATAAAATTGAAACATTTAAATAAATCTTTATAATCCTTGGAAAACCATTTCCCTTGGAATCCTATTAAATATTATTGAAAATATCAAACCATTTTTCATTAAAACAAATTAAAGAATAGTTAAATAATTTTGAAAATAATTTTACTTGAAAAATTATATTATTTTCTTTAAAAATTATAAAACATTATATAAAATTATTTTTTCCGGAAAAAAAATATGGTAAGAAAAATTAAGAAATTTTTCACAGCATTTTTTTGAAATAAATCTATTTTTTCGTAGAGATATAATGGTCATATTTGTCCTAAAATAATTGTTTAATAACATTAAGAAAGAACAAGTAAAAATTGGTAACTATAAATCGAAATATCATTAATAAAAATAGGAGAACAAAAATCATGTGGTTTTTTAAAATATAGATCATAATATTTAATTAATGGAAGCATTACAAATAACAATCTCAAAAAGTGATGAGATTATTTCAATACTCATAACACATTGTTACATTTGATTTCACTGTCCATGTAAGAAAATTTAATTACATTAATATTAAAAATACGAGGAATATTATGATATTCAAGATATAAAATGAATAATGTGTGTATATACACCTCAAAAAATAAAGGCGGTGCATTTAAAACATGTCTCCCAAATATGAAAGGTTTTTAAAAATATGACATTCCGATTTCTTAGCCCATGAAACATAAAACCCATGAATGAAAGATCAATGAATGGTTATTTAAATAGCAATAAATTTAATAATAATAATCATATAATATATCAATGTGTAGTATACAAATCACACCAATTCAATGGGTGGTGAATAAAGGATTTTTGTCATGAAAATAAAAAGTGATATAAAATTCCCTTAACATATGTCTTGAATCTAATCATACTTGTTCAAAACACCTGTATAACAAATATAAATTTAAAATAAATCTTTTAAGAACAATATTATTATATATAAAACCATATATGGTTTTATTATGATCTTCTATTATACACTTATTAACAATCATGTGTTAAGTTTTCACTTCACTTAACATTTTCTTTTTTCATCACATGTGCCTTAATATTGTATATATTTTTTCATTAACAGTATATAATGATATAAAAAATTTAAATAATTATATAAATATCATTTATATTAAATATATTGATATTTAAATAATTTATAGGTCATAGAATTTGTAAATATAATACACCGTTCATGGAGAAGATATGTCGTACGTAAGCATTATCATTGTTTCCATCTTTATTATCGTATTGATAGAAAAAAGGTAAATTCCATCTGTGAAAATATATATTTAAATTCATATATAATTATTATAGATGTATTATTATATCATGTATATAATATAATTTCACTAAAATCTTACTTAATACATTCGATGCATTTTTTGAAAGAATCACATCATTCTAAGGTGCGGTAGTCCACAATTCTCAAATAAAATTTTTCTAGTTACACAAAATGGAGAGTATAAAGATATGTGTTTTAAATGTAATAAATAAGATTTAATAAGTAATTAATATTATATATATAATATATAATGTATTTTTAAAAATAACTTCCACCATGATAGGTGGTATGTAAAAAATGAACAATTATCATATCGTGAAAATGTAGTTCACTGTACACATATTCAACATGTTTGTTACCCATTTGATGGATATTTGGGTATGATTTGGTTAATAATTTTGCATAAAAATATCCATGTTTATTTATTATAATGGTTTTGTAATATTATCTTTGTATAAAGATAATAGAGGTGGTGGAGAAAGAAAATAATATAAAACAGCTTGAGAGAACTCAGCACCACTTAATCAGGTAATTTCTTTTTTGTTTGTCAAAAAAGCCTTTATTGGATTCAATAATACACATGGAGTTTATTATAAGAGGAAGATAATGTTTGTTAAGTGTATTTGGAATATATTGGTAGATCGTTTGTGGATTTAGATGTTTTAAGAGGAGGTATAATGGTTTCAATTTTATAGTGGAAGAAGAGTAACACTCTTGTAAATACTAAAAGGTATTCATTTCTGTGAGGGTTTCCTTACCTAAAGAGACTCAAAATGTAAAAATAATGGTTAAATCCAAATAATTGTTGATAAATCCCTTCACAACACAAAAATATGATCATTTTAATAATTTTGTTCTTTAACTTCAAAGATTACCTAATATATTCATTTTAGTTTTTATTAAAGCATCTAGTTTTATAACCTCAACAATTTAACCATTAAGACTAAACTAAAGTGATATATATTATAAAATATAATGAAAAATATGTATTAATATGATATATAATTTATAAAATAAAAATATCATCTTTTTTGGAAATTATATTAAAAAAATTTTCAACCTGCAGAAACACTACCTAAACCCAGACCTAGAAAAAATTATTTTTATTATATACAGTTCAATATGATAATTATAAAATATAAATTGATCCATTAAAATAACATATTTATTATTAATTATCACATACATGTAACATTGAATAATATATTAGTTTTATTAATTCTACATAATATAATAAAATATCATTTGTTATAAAATAACATTAAAGACACTTTTACATTGTTTATTTATTTTTATTTAAATGGATAAAAAATTGGAATTAAAATATATTCAGATTAAATATTTGTAATGTTATATCAATTTAAAATATTAATTATATATAATATTTCAATCAATTTACTTCACTTTTATCATTTATTGTATTATTTATTATTTAATTATTAACTAAATAATCACTATGTTGGCATTTCATAATCAATTTATGTAACTAAATAATTTCTAAAAAATATTGATAAATTATAATGGTAACAATAAAAAATTTATATTTCAAAATTATTTTTATAACCTAAAATATGAGAGTTTTTACATATCTAAATGTTTTATAAATTTTAATGGTAATGTAAGTCCCCTTCATGTCTTTTTTCTTACTTAATCTTCTATATTGGGAACATCTATTTAATAATATCACAATAAACCAAAAAATTAAAATAAAGATGTCATATAGTATATTTATTGGAATCCAATGTTCTTTGGACAATTATCCATGTCATTTTGGCCATTATGGTTATGTTATGGTGCATAATTAAGCTTCTTCTAACTATTATCACTGCGATTAATTTTAATCACATTCACTAATATTTTTTGGTCATAAATTAAATAGATATTATTTGAATGAGAATATTATAATTATCACAACCATTTATGAAGATTTGGTAAAACTGAAATAATAGATGTTGGAAAATTATGTTTAATAATAATCCCACACACATGGTGGGAAAGTGAGTACTTAATGTAAAACATCCCAAAGATCATTAAGTGTTTATATATAATTTCAACATAAAAATGGTTCCTACAACCAAAATTGGGTTAATATATGTATAATTGATATATTTTTATATTATAATCCAATTTTAAATATAATTTAACATTAATAATTAATTAAATGATTATGAAATATTTAACTAAAATTCGGTATTTTTCATTATTTATCAAATAATGACGTTTCTTATAAAAGTCCCAAAAATTCATCGTAAAATAATTTTGATATATAGAATTAAAAAATTATATTTATTTTGAAAAATAAATTATTTAAAATATAATAAATTTAGTTTTAAAATATGTGATTCAATAAAAGTGCTACAAACTAGGTCTTTCATGTAATGTAAGTTGACCTCAATGTTTTGCATATAGAAAACTAATATTTTTGTTGCATGTAGTGAACAATTAACATGATGTTACATATAAATAAAGCAATAAATAGTGATTTAATATAAAATAAACTATTTTCAGTGTTTCATGAAATAAAAAATAAAAAATAAAAAAATAATTTTTAATAAAAATTCACAAAATCTCGGGGTGTTACATTCTACCACCCTAAATTGAATTTCTCCCTATAAAATCAACTCTCTTATCGAATGTTTATTATTTTAAAGATTCATTTATAGAAACAGACATCATAATAACTACTACCAAAATATAAAATAAAAAGGGATTGTTTGAACTATAAAAGTTATCCTAAGGAACACATTACAGGGTTTACACATATGATAACATATGTTGAAAATAAAAACATCGACATGGAATAGAAATAAAACAATCATTTTTTGGAGTATAGTGATAGGGAACATGGCCAAAAGAAATTAAAATATCAAATCCACAAATATGAGAATATGTAAAGGACCATTTGATTCTTTGGTAATGATGGTAATAAGACATCAATTTTGGCTTGAAGAACCTAATATTGAAGAATTATCCTGAAAAGATATATATGGATGATTTCGAGACACCTTCACCCTTTATTATTCATTGATCATCTTAACATATTTATTTATGAATGATGTCAATTTTTTATTTTAGGAGTACTATTAGATCATGAGACCAATGATATGTTATGCCATCATTTCATATCAACACATGGTTGTTGGAATAAGATATTAAATATGAAAAAAAATCCTCATATAAAAAGATACTAATTTAATCATGTTTAATTAATATGAATTTTAATATAGACATTACATAAATGGTTCACCTTTTAACAATTCCAAAATATAATCCACCGATTTATTCATTAAAAATATTATATCTTAAACCATTTTTTTGACAGAAACATGGGTGCATGATTGTAATGATATAATACAAAATGTCATTTTATTATTCAATATTCCATATAGTTAAAAATAATCACATGTACTATAACCAAAAGGGGTATAATAAGACGTTCATAATTATTATTCATACAAAATCAAACATGAAATTCCCAGCTAAGGAGGGAAGGACTAGTACTTCTTAATTATCATGGATCACTTCATCCATTGTGACTGCAAAGGACTTATATTTATCCACTTTATTCAATTTTTTTATGTTATATAATTCAAAGTAGTCCATGGACAAGAGAACCTATTATTGTAATGTACAAACACCATGCAATTGAAACACAGATGTGTGAGAGTTTCATTTTATGGTAATTGATTGGTATTTTCATCATTATCTAACTTCCTCTTATAAGTTCAACATTTAATCACTCGATGACCTTACCTTGAAAACCGCAATATGTTTTCCCCATAAGACAATTTCAGTCATCTTTCTTCGGACAATTTGTGCATAATGGATAACTCATTTTATTTTCATCATGGATTTTAGATTTTTCTTCAAACTATATCATTCATTTCATGTAAAAAAATGAGATTGATACAACTATTCAACCTCTATTTCCACCTTTATAAATCATATAAACACTTTTTTATAGATGATAAATTCTCTTATTACCCTATCTTTTTGAATTCATGGTTTTAATCAAGAAAATAACTGATCAATTTTCCATTTTAGTTTAATTATAATTCCCAGAAGATTACATCAAAATCTTTATAAAATTTTCTTCATAATAACGAATAGATTCACTACACTTATTTTTAAGATTTTTGAAGTCCTTTACCATTGTTGTATGAAGAATCCAAGTAAAGTAGTTATTAAAAAAAAGTTTGTGAAATTGCCCCAATCCATTTAGTCAATTTTATCTTACAGCCTCATATTCTTGATTAGAGTCCACCACTAATTTGATTCACCATCTAACCAATAAGCAACCAGAATGAATTTCACATTTTCATAACATTGAGAATGGAAAATATATTTTCAATGCTATTGATCCATTGTTCATAAACAAGTGGATCAGAATACCCACTGAGAAAAATGATAATGTTGACTCATGATGAACTCAATAAATTTTGTTCCATCAATTACTCATTTGGGATTCTGGTATGGTTTAAGGCATGATAAATTTTTTGGAGTATTTAAATATTAATTTTCATTCCTTCTACCATATAAATTGGTTTCTCATGAGGTAAATCACTGCATTTTCCATTAAAATCACCATTAATGGGGTTTTTTAGTCTCTATACAATGAATTAAACCAGAATCACATATTATGAAATATTTACTAGAGTAAGGAACCACAGACTCTTAAAAATGAGTTTTATGATGTCCAAATTATAACACATTTCAAAAGCTATGACACCTTAGTTTTATCCTATGTTATGGATAGGAAATATCTATATAAATAATTTATTATGTATCATGAAGAGTTTTTGAATTCCCAATAGAAATCCCATTAGAGTGAAAAACTAAGTGTGTAGTATGGCCCATTTTCATTCACCAGATTACCTCGAGTCAGGCACATGACATCTTGTCCAAGATTTTACCCCTAGGTAAATATATTCCATAGACACATCCACATGATTTATCAAAACATATATATAGTTATAGGTTACATGTTACTCCATACTTTATCAAAGTTCCATTATATTTTTTCTACCCATTATCACATCCTTATAGTTATCCATTGAGACATCCTTAGAGATATGCTTAAAAATATACCTAGGTATCTCACTAATGATTTATCGTACTAGTTTGCAATGGTTGAATATTAATATTCTTTTATAACAACTAAAATGACCTAGTATTAACATACATGGATATGACATCATTTTATATGAGTATTCAGTGAATTCCAAAAACACATGATGAGGACCATAATATTTCACTGTATTTAGAATCATGGGAAAAAATCATTTATCCTGGTAAAATATAATCAAATTCTCCCATAAATATCTATACTTTATTACTAATCCCTAAAAACCTTGTTCATAACCTTGGGAATGGAATAATAATAGAGGTGTGAGATTAGATTAAAATTAAGGGTAAATAAGGGAAATGAGTATGAATTACATGTACACAATTTTTTGAAACATGATTATACAATTTGAAGATCATACCCTCCATATTAGAGATAATAACCAATATTGGATGTTCATAATAAATGAATCCTAAGGAAACAATAAACATAATCCATAAAATCATAACGTAAGAAGAAAATATGGAATTGTGGGAATCACAAAAGAATATAAAACCCTATTTAAAGGATTCTTAACAGGTATATTGTAATATTTTAGGCTTGTGTTAATCACCCTTATAAATTCATTGGTCTTGGGTTGCCCTCATATGTACCCAATTTTTTGAAGAATGAGATGTCCTCCCATGTACCCTTTTATTTACGGATTGGGATTTTCAACTTTTTAACCTTATATATTGGGCTTTGGATGTCCTCATGTATACCCTTTTGTTTAATGGTTAATATGTCCTCCTAGGTAACCACTTATTTTGGGCTTGTTATGTCCTCCTGTATACCCATTTTTTGAGCTTGGGTTGCCTTCCAATATATACATTGTTCTCATAAAACATTTAGCATTGCATAATGAACTGTAAGGAGCTATAGGTCACACCCATATTATAATGAAATAATTGAATCATGTGACAAAAAATCTTTTACAATGATATTATAACCCATGAAATTAAATGTGTACCATAAAAATGTAATCATATCCTACCCTATGGAAAAAGACTCATGCTTCATAATCATTTAATAAAAAAAATAACCCCTGAGAAGAAGCAACTTTCAAAAGCATATAACTAGTGAAAGAGAAATGGGTTTCCTAAAAATCATTCCATCAAGACAAAATAAATTAATAGAGACAATGTTAATGAAAAAAATTGTATAATTTCTCTTGAAAGTCACGAGTATCTCCAATGATTGTTATCTTTTATGGGAAATAATTTTGAATGAATTTTTTGAAAACAATTTCTTTAAGATAATATCCTTTCTTCTTCAGAAACAAATTTGTAAAAATGAAAATCCATATAGAGAATAATTTTTTATTTTATTTTTTAACATTTAAATAAAAAATAAATCTATTGTGAAAACGATTTTATTTGAGAACAAATAAAAAAAGATAGAAATCAATTTGAAAACAATTTTCCATGATAAATTATAAAAAAAGCTTTAACACATTTTGAAAACCATTTGACTTAAAAATATATAATGGTTGATGTTAATAACATATTTTTTTAAATCATTTCATTATAAAAAAAATTTGGAAATGTTTTTTAATAACATTGTTTGAAACATGTTTTTGAAATAAAATATATTTTTGAAAGAAGAGAGAAATACAATCAAATGTTTCTTAATTTTTATAATAATATTATTTTAAAATAGTAGAAAATTGTACATATACTAGAACATATCATCAATAAAAAAAATAGAAGAAAAATCATTGGTGTTATTAAGATATAGAGGATATTATTTCATTAAAGGAAGAATATTCTATTAGTAATCTCGAAAAGAGAGGATATTCCTTCAACAAACTCAAACAACATGGTTACTCAAGACCAAAATCTAAATGTATGAGAATATAATTTCATGATGCTTAAAAACACAATTAAAATAATTATATTAATTACATAAACTTTCCAATGGAATTATATATATCTATAAATATAGTTGAGGATCATAACAAATCACGTGTCTCAATGAATGAAAACTAAGGCAAAGACAACTTACAAATTTGGTAACACTTGAAACATAATCTCCATGATAGGAAGATCATACAATTGATATATATATATATATAACCATAAATTTATTAATATTAATCATATAATGAATCCATGGGTATTATACACACCACACCCAAGGAATGGGGGGTGAATATAACATGTATCTCATTGAAATAAAAAATGAGATGAAATTCCCTTACCTTTTTTCTTCACATTCATTATACTCATCCAAAACAGTAGTATAATAAATATAAATTCATTATAAATCTTTTACTAAACTAAATTCTTATATCTAATACCATATATGGTTTTTATGACATTATATAACCTGCTTGTTAACAATAACAAGTTAAGGATTCACTTCAGGTAATAATTTTCAGTTGTTATTTGAATGTGTCCTAATTTGTTAAATCATTGATCCTTTTACTTATATATTGTTTTCTAGAATATACATAAAGATTTAAATGTAATTTTTATTTAATATATCCATATTATAATAATTAATTTATTATTGATTTATGAAATATAATACACTATTTATGGAGACAATAAGTCTTACGTACACATGAATGTTGTTTCCTTTATTATTTTCATATTCCAAGGAAAAAAAGAAATGAAATATGTGTATATATATCTATATATGTACCTATAATTTTTGAAATAGCATTATTATATCATATATATCATATATTTTCACTAAAACTGTCTTTAATACATTCCATGTAGTGTTTGAATGAATCACATCCCTTTGAGGGGGTGGTACTCCCCACTTTCTCAAACTAAATTATGATATTTAATACAAATGTAGAGTATAAATATATGGGTTGTAAAAGGATTAAGGAAAATTAAAAAAATAGTAAATATAATATATATACTATATAAATAATTTAACCATTGTAATTTCTACCATGAGATGCAGTAGAGAAAAAAATGAATAACAATGTTTTGGGAGGTGGTAGTTCACCGTACACATAAACCGCATGATCATAACCCATTAGAGGGAGGTGTGTGTATGTTTAGGTCAAAATATTTTCCTAAAAAATACTATCTTTTATTTAATAGTTTTTTATACTATCCTTCAATAATAATTTTGGATGAGGTGAAAAAATAAAATAAAATAAATGGGTTTGAGAGAAGTCATTACCAACTCACTAGGTAAATTATTTTAGTTTGTGCCAAAAGGCATCATTGGACTACTTTCATACCAAGGAAATTATTTTAATAGTATGAGATGATTTTTTTTGAAGTGTATTGATTATATATTATCTTAATATTATTGGTATGAGAGGTATGAAACAGATGGAGGGTGATTTATTTTTTGAAGTGGAAGGGGAGTGTCACTCCTGTAAATACACAAAGGTATTCATTAATGAGAGGTATAACATACAAAATGTGCCCAAAAAATGGAATGATATTTTATTAATGGGGAATAATGGTCAATAAAAACCACAAACACAATCAAATATGTGAATTTTAAAAACACTGTTCCATAAAATCTATGATTTACAAATTTTAACATTTTGGTTTTTATTAAAGCATATTATTTTATAACCTATGTTTTTTTAAATATTATGTCTAAAATAATGTGATATTTATTTGAAAATATAGAAAAAATAAATTATTAATATGACTTATAATTTATAAAATAAAATCCTCAGATTTTTTGGAAATTAATTATACATCGAATGCATGTGATGCGCAAAAACAGTTTTTAAACCTGGACCGTGATAATTTTTTTTACAATCAATGAGTTATTATTTTAATTATAAAAGATATATTGGTTCATTAATATAAAATATTTAAAATAATTTCTCAGTTAAATTTCAATTTTAATAATATATATATTTTATTTATTTTAATTCATTTTATAAAATATCATTTATTATAAATTAAACTTAATGTCGCTTTTGACATTGTTTAATTAATTTTAATTTTAAAATATAAAAACAATATTGTAAATCAAATATGATGATTTGATAAATATTTAACATGATATTTTCTCGTAAAATAAATAACTATTCCCAATAATCCAATCAATTTACCTCACTTTTAACGTTTACACTATTATCTTTTTGTAGTTAATTATTAACTAAATAATCACTATGTTGGCGTTTAATAAGCATTTCAAGTTACAAAATCAATTCTAAAAATATTGATAAATTATTTTGATAACAATTACCCATTTATATTTATAAATGATAATTATAACCTAAAATATGATGTTTTTAACATATCTAAATATTTTATACAATTATACTGTAAAAAATGTTCCCTTTTTATCTTTTTCCTTACTTATCATTTTATATAGAGCACATTCATTTGCTTATATCACAATAACACATAAAATTATTACCATGATGGGATATGGTATAATTATTGGTAGCAATGTTCTTTTGACATGTGTCTTGGTCATTTTTGTCCTTGTGGTTATGTTTTAGTCCATAATTAAGTTTAATCTTACCTTAATCGTAGTGATTAATTTAAATCAGTTTTACTAATTTTTTAGTTAAAAATTATATTGATCTTATTAGAACAAAAATATAGTTATAATTAAACAAATATTTGTCAGCTTTTCCAAAATTGAAATCATAGATGTTAGAAAATTTTGTATTACACTAATCCTGCTTACATGGAGAGAAATAAGCTATTTATAGTAAACAGTTCAAAAGTTAAATACGTGTTTATGTCCAATTTCATTTTAACAATTATTATAAGGAACTAAATTGGATTAATATATATATAATCGATCTATTGTGAATTTATAAACCAATTTTAAATATAATTTAACATTAATTATAATTTAAATGTAGTGGAGAATTTTAACTAATACACAGCATTTGTCACTAATAATAAAAAAATGATGTTTTTAAGAAAAATCTCAAAAATTCATCTTAAGATGAATTTGATATTCTGAATTCTAAATGAAGTTTATAATTACAAAACTAATATATAAAATTGTCAATTATATATTGAAAATTAAATTATAATAACATTATTGTCTCTTATATACTTATATTTTGGTATGTGTACAGAACTATATATATCAATATCATCATCCATAAAATGTGAAATGAACCCATTATTTGTGTGTATAGATAACTACCATCTATCTAACTGATATAAATTGTTTTATATCATTTCCTCTATAATTTATTTGTGATGAAAAATTTAATGTTTATATTTGATATTCATGAAATTTTTAATAATTATATAAAATTAAATATCTTATACATTCTTACCTTCAATCTATTGAAAATCGATGACAACATCCGTGTGAATGGAAGACTACCGCCTTACGAGGAAATTCAATTAATTTTTATATTACTGAATAACATGGATGGTACTTGTAATATTATTTAAAGAAATAATATTATATTTATGATATAAGAATATTTTTTAAAGATAAAATAACACTTACAACTGTTCCATGTCGGTCATTGAAATGTTCGAACGTTAGTCAGGCCTACGTCTGAACTTATGTCTCCATGATTGAAATAATGTTCGATTCTAATAACCATATTTTTTGAATGGTTTTAATTTTATAAATTTTATATAAAAATTATAATTATTTCATTATTATTATTCTATATAATTTGGAATGATTAATCTTTTTTGAATGGTCCAAAAGCAGATTTTGTTTTGAAATTATGATCTAATCATCCTAAAAAACCATACTTGTATATAACTGAATATGTAATTAACTATTTTATTAAAAAAAATGAAGTCAATAGTTTCTTTATAATTTTTAAAACATGGAAAAATTTTTTTGAAAAAAATAAATGATATAATTTTATTTCATAGGTGATATAGGATATACAAAACATGTTTCAACTCAGGGTAAGGGATTTCTCATCTCAATTTTACTTCTGTGTGAAATTTACTATATCATCTACTTATTTATCTATTTGGTGTATATATTATCCCATTGAATATTATATCATTAGAATTTTTATTTTCTTGATATGTAATGTTTAATATCAAGTTAATTATTTCATGGGGTTAAGATTCAAATGATATAAAATTGGTAAGATTTATTTCTAAATCTTTTCACTATTTTAGATTATTTATGTATAGTCCTCTATCAGAGGAATAGATTAATGTTTAAATTATAAAAACAATATATTTATATCTTATTTTTTTACCCTAGAGATTTTAATTTTTAATTTATAATTTCTACAGTTTTTTTTCATAATCATTTTGGAAAACTATATTTAATAAAATGAAACTTTATCCCTCATTTATGTTAAAAATACTTTTCATTCAATATCCAATTTTTCTGAAATATTTGGAAGAATATTTTTAAAACTATCAACTGAATTATTTAAATAAATTCTTACCGTTGTGTTATTCATTTTTAAATGTTATTAAATGAAAATTAATATCATTTTTTAAACCATTTACATATTAACCTTTGAACAATAATGTGAAGGGATTATTTTTTTGATATATATTGAATATCCAGAATTAACCACTGTTATGAACAATTAATTATTTGAATATTCATTTATATGAATCCGTGGTTATTTTCGGAAAAAAATATTTTTTATAATATTTTTTAAAATTTTAGGTTTTTAAGGAATTGATTCAAAGTGAACTAGGTATTTTCATCATGAAATATACCATGAAATATTTTAAAGACATTTACATTAATGAAGACAACATTGGATGTTATGGATTTCATTAAAATTATGAAAAAATGTCTCAAAAATATATTCAAATACTATTATACATTAATTTTATTTGGTAAAAAATACCTAATGCTCTTCTCTAAAATTCCATAATTTGGAAATTTCCATTGATAATGATATTAAGAAATATTATGCAACCCATTTAATTTCTATGGGTAATTCTATTGTTTATTCCATTTGATTGATTTTTGCATTATGTCACACATAATTATGAATGTTTTTTGATGTTTTTAACTATGATGTGCTCCAATTCATTGGTCGAATCGTTTGTCTCATGAGAAGTCATGTATGGGAATATAGATAAAACAAAATCCATTATGGATCTTTTTCCACTATGTGATATTATCTAGATATAAAGCCTTTATTCTTGTTCATTTCATTTTATATGTGGTGGACACATTTCTTTTGATCATATGATATTATGATACCGTGTTTCTAATGTTATTCTCCCATGTGGTTACTCTTTATCCTTATCTTTTATGACCTCATGATACACCCTTAACTCACAAATTCTTATACCATGTCAAGTTTATTCCCTCACTAAAATTTTTAGGTCACCCATTTCATCTATGTATCCCCCAGTTTATCTCAAGATGTTATCAAAATTAAAATGGATTTAAGAGATAATTCTTTAGAATCAGATTGTTATGTTTTATTTTAGTCTCAAATTAATATATTTCTAAATAGAGTCCTCCAAAAAAATATTCCTCAGCAGTTTTGTGTAGTATTTATTGTATTATTATGCTTGAAATCATTATATAATTTCAATAAATGGATTGGGTATCTAAAATTTGTATTAGAGAATGATATATATATTTTTTAGGATCAGGACATGAATACTTTAGATTTTTCCAAAGGGATAAAAATTGGAAAAACACCACATAAAGAAAAATGTCATTGAATTTTAGTGTGGTAGAGAGGGAGTGGGTTCCAAAAAATTAAATCCTTGCATAAAATTAAATCTTGATATGGATTTGAGATAATGGTTCCTAGGTATTATAACTCTAAAAAGGGAGAATTTGGACTTACTTGATCATCACCTGGTGTTTGAGAATACACCTTTTTCACACATGGCTTCATAATATCATGGTATATTATTTAGAAATTAAAAATCTCATTAAAAACATTTTGAAAAAATTAGAAATGTTTTAGGTCAAAATAACTAAATATGAAATTTTTCAATGGATAACCTTGATTAAAACAAAGAGACTAATAATTTAGGATATACTTATCATTAATTTTTTTTCTTTCAAGGTTTATAATCATCCATTTATTTATTCTCTTATTTTTTTCCATTTATTATTTATAGCTAATAGAGTAATATAAGAGAATTCATGAAAATAAATCTTAAAATGGGAAATTTAATTATTTCCCTAATGAGATGACCAAACTAATTTGAATAGATTTTAGAAATATTATGATCATGAAAATTGAGATATCTAAATTTATTATTAAAAAATGGAGAAAAATTTAATTCCAAACACATCAAATAAGTGAAGGATGATGTTACATGTAAGTTCATGTGTTAAATATGATAAATAAAATAATATTCAATTTACTGCACATAAAAATTTGGGAAATGGAATCCCTGAATAATTACTTAAAGGAAATATAATATAATTTTAGTGTGGAAAAAGAGGTCACATAGCAGCTAACATCTAATGAAAAATGTACTTTCTAATTAAAAAAACCTAGGGAAACAATGTTCAAACATACAAAAAAACAAATTTTAAATGTTGTGGATGTGGGGAACATGGTCATTATTCTAGTGAATACACTACTCCTAGAATTAGTTCATAATTTCTATTATTATTAAAATCATTGATGTAGAATTACTAAAGGGTTAATTTTTTGTAACTAAATAATCACGTTTTTAAGTATTTTTATCAATTTTATCTTGTTATAAAAATCATGAAACATCTAATGATTTTTTGGAAGTAGTTTTTCATTATTTATTTTGAAGATTATGTTAAATAGTAATATTGTCCGAGGAATATGATTTATACTTAGGGAGATTATTAATGGAAAACTACATGATTGAATAAAAATATAATCATTGATATGTGCATGATTTTGAGGTAATTATAATTAATTATGAATATTTTCTTTTGTGGAAGAAATATTCTTCATATAAGACTTTAGTGGTTAAATATATATTTGTAGATTAATATTAATTTGAGTATTTTCATTATATTTTTCAAAAAAAAGGAATTATATTAACATAGATTCAGAAAAAGGATAAACATATTATCATGGGACAAGTAAACATATCTATAAAAGACATGGGGATAAAACCCTCAATTGATGGGCGATAAATTTACAATGTAAAAAAATTATCCTATATTTTATACTGGTCTATATGAATTTATTTTACATAGAATATTTTATGGGAGAAATTAAATTTTATTTTGGTATATATATTATAGGATCAAATATTCTCATTTTTTATGATTTGGGGGTGATTACTAATATTTTTGGGGAATGTTTAACTAGGTTGAGGTATAAGTTACCCTTAGGTATAACATGTGTCCTAAAATGAATTAATGGTTGGTAATAACATAATTCTATGTTTGTAATGTTGTGGTTATTTATAAAGTAGGTTTATTTATTTGTTAAATATCCAGTATAGATCATTTGGTGGACATTTTTATGTAAAATGTATTATTCCTTCATATAAATGTTTAATGGTATTTTACCATATTATAAACATTTTAGTTTAAGTTAATACATAAAGGAAATATGAATATATTATTAATAATTAATTGATCTTAGGATCTATTAAATTTTAATTTTAGTGATTTGGGAATAAACAATCATATTGTATATTAATTTATTATAGTAAGAGATAAATTAGAAATTGATCGAAGACTGAAGAAATAATGAAATTTTTCTTATGAAATAGAATGATATAAATTATTTATATTTTACTAGGATATCATTGTATATGGTAATGGAATTCCTCAAATATTATAAATTCTTCTTCAAATTAAAAATTCATACTGTTACAATCATTTTTTACATATTTTTTTCTTTATAAACATCATTGATTTATGAGTTTTTAGCCATTGGATTTTTCATTATCAATCAATTTCTTGTGATCAATGATCTTTATCACCCTACATCATAATTTTGGAATTATAGTTTTTTTCACTAGTCTATATATTAACATCAGATTAATTTTTTCCTACTTGGAAACCTATTTATGTTTTATTTTATATGACCATCTCATTTCCTTTTCCATTTTGAAAATAGGATGTTTTACTAACACTTTTAAAAAAATTTTATTTCAAAAATCTTGTTTTCAAATGTTGAACAATTAAATTTTTTGAGAAAGTTCAAATTATAAAGAAGAAAATTATTAGAGACTCACCCCGTGATATAAAAAGAAATATTAAATATTATTGTTTAATTATAAATATAAAAACCAATCTATTAAATTAGAGGGTATGAAAAATATTAAATTCAATATGAAATTTATATAATTTTATTACTAAATAAATATTTATTTATAAATTCTTAATAAATAAGTACACATCATTTAATAAAGAAATTTAATTATTTGAAAAAACATATCTTCCATGAATGATTTTTATTGTTTGAAAATATTATAATTAATAATGTAATTTTAAAAATTTTATTTTAGAATATTTTTTTGAAATCTAGATATCAATTTTATATTAGGGTGAAATTTTTGTATTTTTCAGAAATGTTTTATTTTTTATTGAATAGTGGAAATTTCCATTTTTCAATATATTTACATTTCATTATATTAAATTAAGTGAATTTAATGTCACAATATATTTTATATTTTTAAATAAATTTACCTATGAAAAATTTAATTTATTATAAACTAATATATTTCATTTTTATTATCAATTTTCATGATTTTGGAATGAGTTTATTTTTATGATTAATATTATAATTTAATGAAAACTATTATTATAATGCTTAAAGATTATCCATTCTCATTAACAAAAATTACGCACAGTAATGAATGAATTTTGTATTATTAATATAATAATAGATTATTTTTAGTAATAAAAATTCATATAATGATGATTTATAATCATTATATTAATATGAAATCATATATTGTAAAAAAAATAATTTATATAAAAACAATTTTTATACACGTTGTACATGTTTGAATTCTATAACGCATGTGATTTAAATTTTATAAAATGGAATTAAATTTTTTATAATATTAATTAATATTTTATAAAAATAATTAACATAATTATGGAAATAATGGAAATTTTATACCGTAAAAAAACTAGTTAAAATGCTGAAAAAATGGAAAAAGTGAGTTGCATATTTTTTAAAGAGAATAAAATGTATAAAATTTTTTATTTTTTACATGGAGGATGTTTTTATTTAAAATACCACCAATAAAATTTATTATTTTTATATTTCAGAGGCATATGGGTTTGGAGTGAAATCCTGTTACTAAATAGTTTTCTTAATAAAAAAAATGCAATCCTAACTTTTAAAATAAAACCCCTCCCCTCAATTATTCACACATCTCCATCTATTTGGATTGATCAAACAGAAATACAATATCTCACTAAAATGATTATATACATTATATATCTTATATTATACCCAAAATACTGACATAATGGTTTGAAATAATAGTTATAACGGTGGTTTTGCTAAGAGAAGGAAATCATCTTCATCGATCTTCTTCATTTTTATATATTTTTTTCCTTATTAAATTATGAAATAAAATTAGAATATAAAAAAGAAAATATATTATAAATATTTATATAATATTATATTTATGCAATTATTTTAACAATCTCATCTTTGATCAAATGGAAAATTAAATGATTATTCGTGTTAATGGTGGAATACCACCTTAGGAAATGATGTATGTTATTTTGAATCCTCACCTATAACCGATTTTTATGTTAATTTATTTAATGGTTATACATGAAATTAATAAAATATTTTTCAATATTTAAATTATCTATAATATATATGTTCTTACCATACCATCCATTATAAAATTATTACATCATTCTTGCAAACAGAAGTCCAATACCTCAAAAGGTTATATTAGCCATTTTTTATTACCGAATTAGATAAGTGGTATATTTAAGTAAATTTTCTAAAATAATATGATATATACTATATAATTAACATTATTTAAAGATAAAATAATACATAAATTCTTTCAATCATGATTTTTTAAAAATTGAAATGTTACAAATGAGTACATAAGTTTAACTATCTCAATGATTTTAACATAGTTCTTTTTTCAGAACCATATTTCCTGTTTGTATTTAAAATTATAATTGTTTCATAAATAATAAAATTATTTTTTTAATATTAATATGGATATAATGTAACTATTAACACGTCTTCAATGATTTACCAAATGATGTCATTTTGAACTTATGAAATGAGCATCCTCAAAACACCCAATATAGACTTAACTAGATTAGTAATTAAAAATGTTATTCAAATAAATGGGTTAAATTTATTATAAATAAGGTAATAAAACAATAAAAGGTTAACAAATTTTTTTTTAATTTCTTTATTCTTAACATTTATGATAATGATTACATACATTATATACCTATTCCAAAGGTAATTGACTTCTCATTGAACTTTTACTTTAGTGAGATATATTCCATATTCACCGCTTATTTCTTTAGTGTCGTGTATATACATCCTATTTGAATATTATATAATTAATTTCTCTATGTTCATAGTATTTAATTTTTAACTTTATGATACTTAATTTATGGTGTTTATGATTCAAAATATATAAAAGTGTTAAATGTTGTATTTCAAAATCTTATCATAATTCATGATTCTTTATGTTTATGCCCCCATAGATTTTTTTTGATATTTCAATCATTAAAAGAATATACTTTATTCTACACTAGTTATTCATAAATGTTTGATATAATATCACCACTTTTCTCTCATTGTTACCTAAATTTATTTATAAAATATTTTTTTATAAAAAAATTACATTATTTCTCTCTTTAGTCCAAAATACTTTTACATCTATATCCATGTTTTCTAAAAATATTATCATGATTGTTTTCAATATAATATAATGATTTATTTTAATATATTCTTACCCATTTTTTAATTTTTACAAAAATTTTTAAAAGGAATCATTCATTAAATTTTTGAATGAGGTTCTTTTTCCCTTTTTATTACACTATGAAATGAATATTTTAAATGCTTATATGACATGAATAGAATTTACAACCAAGAAGAACACTAAATTATTTTATGCTTTCATTATATATTTTATTTTTTATTTTTATTGAAATTTTATTATATAAATTTTTGGTTATTATTATATTTTTAGGAAGTCATTTAAACGTGAATAGTGTATTTTAATCAAGAAATATTTTATGTAATATTATAATTATGTTTCATGAACAAAGAAAAAAATTGATATTATGTATTTCATATAAGTTATATATATATATATTTTTGAAACTTATATACATATATTATTATCATTAATTTTATATAGTATTGTATAAATTATGTTTATCTCTGAAATTACATAGTTATGAAATTTCCACTAATTATGATAGGAGACTAGAATATGACACCTGCAATATTTCAATGGATAATTATAATGTTCATTCCTTTTATATCCTTCTATTTTGTGGAAACATAATGAAGAACATGATACGTTGAGTGTTCTTCGATACTTCTCTAATTAATTGGGTAATTATTTTGCCTAATGAGATTTCATTAATGGGATTAGGGAGTAATCCTAATCCATTCAAGGACTTTTTCCATAAATTGATATTTTATATGAAGTTATCATTAACACATTTTTATGTTAGGGTATATATTGATGACACATATAATATGGAACCATGATCTTGTGATACCAGGATTTTTATGTTATGATCTAATGAGGTTACTTTTGATCATTCTATTTTTTGATATCAGGCAGCACCTTTCACTTACAAGTTAGATCACCTATTTTTCCCATAACATCCCAAGTTTTTCCAATGACTTTTAGTATAATAAAATTATTTCATGTCTCATTAAAGATAATATAATAATTAAATTTTATTTAAGTATCACTATAATGTTTTAAGAATGTTGTCTTCCAAAAATTATAGAACTCCTGATTCTTGGGTTGTAATTATTAGATACTTATTTTCTAAATAATTAAATAATATTTTTAACAATCCTGGGTCTCTATATTTTATCTAGTTATAAATATTATGATATAGTTTCTTTTTTAGTTCTCCCAGTTCCCTCATGACAACTATATAGGGAATATTTGGTTTATATTTCATAGTAATTATATATTTTTTTTGGAACATTATATCACTCTCTATGAGAAATCTAGGACACTCCAAAATAATTAAATTATTGTATTGCGTCACAATGGGAATGTATTTAATGTCAAAAAATTACATTATCTCAACTATTTGAAAATATTTTTTTATTTTCTTCAGTTTCAACACAAATTATTTTGAAAAACATTCTAGATAAAACTTATAATCATATTTAAATATACATCAAATAATAAATATATAAAGATATAGAAATTTATTTCTATAACATAGATCTTTATATGATCTCTCTATAATCAGATAAAATTCATACGTAATATATAATCAAATTAAACCAAATTGAGAATAAATGTTTTTAGAACAAAATTACCAAATCCTATATTAGGGGAAGATTCATACACCATGGATGTGATGAGCTTACCCTACTGTGACTTTAACGTCATCTATTAATTCTGTTATTACAAATAAAATTCAATATTTTAATCATAATCACAATACATGAGTTGATGTATTGATCCAGAATAAACAAATGTATTGAAATCAATGACTGAAGAGTAATTGGAGCATTCTCTATAACATTATCTTTATTTTTATTCTCACTATATTTATACAAAAAAATTAACAGTTAATGTACCATAGTATTTTATGATTGATATCATTTATTTTCATTATATATAATTACGTAGTACGTATATATTTCATTAAAATATTTTCTCATTAATCTTATAGGTTTTATGAACCACTGAAAAAAATTGAGAAGTTTGAAATGTAAAAAAGTTAAGTTTTTTGATTTCATGGGAACCATATAAGAAAATATAAATTTAAAATGACCACATATGATAATTATGAATAATTTTATTCTACCAGGATATTTTTATAATGAAAAAATGGATTATTGATTTCAAAAAATGTATTCAAAATTTTATATAACAATAAATCAAATCAATTAAAGGGAATAGAACATTATTATAGATCTTATGTGAGATTTTACTTGAGTTCTCAAATGACTTTGTTGAAGATTTACATTATCAATTTAGAGTAATGTCACCATTATTATTAATAAATTAAGTTTAATATATGATTTATTAAATGTTAATAAATCTTATGTATGTGATTTAGGAAGAAAAATATTATATAATTGATGGTATGTGTGTGTTATTATATTTTAAATAGTAATTATTTGATTATTTTGAATGATTATTTTCGTGTTTCTAAATGATTATAATATATGGAATTTTTTTGTGATATTTTTTAATGATATTGTTTTATTTTTCAATGAGTTATAATCATTCAACATCTAATATTTGAAGAGGGGTTATTTTTTTAAGAAAATTCAAGCACTAAAAAAATGGTGATTTTAATATTAAACCATTGAAAATATCCATTTGATATCAAATGATTTTATAATATGTAATTAGTTAAAGAGGAATATGGCGGTGAGTATAAAAATATAGAGGGAAACATATGTACTAAGGATGTTGTTTTATTTTTTAAGGTTGTTTATTTTTTATGGATGACATACATTTGTATTGATTATTATGGAGGATGATTAGAAGATCATCAATTTAATGATAAAATGAATTTTCGTCTAATTAAGATAATTTTCATTGATGGTTTCTCATTTAATAAATGTGGGACCATACATGATATTTTTCACTGGATCAACTAGGTCACATTTTTCATCAATAATTCCATTGGTTTTATTACCCATATAAGTGGTGAATATTATAATAATCATGTCATATAATTTTTTTATATGTTTGTATAATATACGATTATGTGTCATATTAAATAATTGAGATGATATAGTCTTGATAAACTCATTAATAGTAATTTAAAATAAAAATTCTAAATTAGGTTTCATTGACCAATATTCGTAAGGATTGTTAAATTTCATGAGAACATGAATATTTTCATTTAGATATAGGTTCACATTGAAATCCATGATTCCTAGTGAAATGTAAAATTTTGAACACAACTAGGTGGTCGATTTGGAATAGTATTGTATAATGAATGGGGTTCGACGGGCCTGTCAGAGTAGTGGTTGGGTGGCCTGAATTAAGAGTTATAATATATGGCCCCTAACCAGCTAGTGGGAAATACATTTTATTGATAAAACTATCTATGTTTACATAATCACTAATTATCTACCATCGACCATCTTATGGCATGGATAGTGTATTTATAACACTTCTTGAACCCACTAGATCACCTCAGTCCCCACTATATAGCAGATATTTCCTTTATTCCCTTATTTTAGTAAGTGTAATATGGTTGTTTTTAGGCATTAATATTTATAAATCCATCCGGTTTCTTCTCCTCAATCATTGGGAACAGAAGTGGGAGATACCCTGTTGGATATTCTTTTCCATTTTATACACATTAATCCTATGTATTTGGGAGGATTTCCCCTCTAATTTGATATAAGATATTCTCCCATATCCCCTTTAATTTAACTCTCTATTATTAAGATTTTTTCATCTAGTTTGGCTTGGGTAATGATGGAAAAATTTATCGAACCATGGTTAAATCATTGATACTTAAAGATGTTCTTTTTTTGGATTATATGGGGTGTAATAAGAGGCCATAATTAATATTTCTCTAATTATTTATCATAGGGCGTGTTTCTAAATAGATTTAATTTGGAATTTGGTTAGTTATGGGTAAAATTGACTTCTGATTTTGGTTGATAATTTTAAAAATATTCCAATTGTAGAATCAAGGTGATTTATAATTTAAAGATGCCTTAGTTCACATGATTCCGAAGTTTATAGAATGATCGTTGAGTTTTCATTCTTTTAAAAAATTATGTGTTTTGGTTTAATTTAATTAATTAATTATTATGATGAAAGTTATGGATAAGGAAGGTTCCTAGGAGATTATTGAGGTTATGACATACCTGAAATGGATTTGATAGTCTTTTGGGGATTCCATACATGAGGTGGAGTTTTTGTAGTTTGAAAAAAATAAATTTTGAGCAATGTCATTAATGGAAATGGATTTCATGAGGTAGGTGGTCTTAAATTTATTTTTATTCTCTTATTCTCATGGAGTTTTAGGTTTATATTTCTCAATAGTAAAATTATGTCCATGTTTTATGTGTTGTTTGTTTGGAATTAATTCATTGGATCATGATGTCAAATTATTAGGTTGATCCTGATGGAGTGATGGACCCCTAGGGTATGAGATGGGTCTTATCAACCCAAGTGGTTTCTTATTCATGGGAATATCTCTTATGGGACTAGTTCCCTATGGATTAATTGGTGATTTTTTAGATAGGAAGCATACCATCATTTTTATTTTTCCATATGTAATAACTTCATGTTTTGTTTTACTTCCCATAGCATACTGGGATGGGTTAGGTTATTTGATGGTTGGGCTTCCAAAAACAATCAGGATGGATTGATGTTGTTGGTTGGCCTCCATAGAACCTATGTGGAAGAAGTGTGGTGAATGATTGTATCCCTATAACTTATGGGGATACACAACTGTGTCTGATGGTGGCCTCCCTAGAGGCATTGGGGATGGTTTGGTATGGATGATGGTGACATACATATAGTCAATATGGATTAATTGATTTTTTTATGGCCCTCATAGACTTGATGTGGATAGATTTAGGTGACCTGATGGACTGCACTAACTTCTAATGGAAGGGTCGGGGTACTTGAAAAAGTCATGAGTTAATTGATAGGCACGGTCCAGGGGGTTCTTGTGTTATCCACTTCCGGGTAAATTTTATTTATGAAATTGTTCTAAAGTAGATAACTAATTTGTTATGGAAAGAGGTATACTCTAGTATGGTACCAATGATGGTATTTTCATGTTATTATTTTTCATATATGTAATATAATCAGGGTGGGTGTGAATCATGGCCATAACTATACCCTATATACTTATTACATGCACATAAAATTGATTAAAAATGTAATCATTTTTATGGAGGCATTGGGTATAACAGAAGGGTTGTTGGATTGACACGTAATATGTATACATGGTGAGAGTTCTAGTGTACGTGGTCGGTTTTTCATGCTTTTTATTTTCAAATATTCTGCACATGGATACGTACTCATGGTACATTTCAGTAGTTCATGTAGATCGTGAGTATGATAGCATGTATGATAGATAAGATAGAGACTATTTATTAATTTCGTTATCATCTCCACATTGTACTAACCAGTGTGATTTTTTACTATTTATGACTCCTGTTATTTTTTATCTATTACTTATTCTATATTTTAAATATATAAATCATATATATAGTTTAGAATTTCAATATTATATACTATGGGGGCCAATAGAGCTCATAATATTTTATACAGGTTAGTTGGTAATCTAATATATGGAAGGGGAATTCTGAATCATCAATATAATTACGATTGAAACTACAGACTTTTTTAGAGCCAATTGAATCCCCTAGGCAATGTTAGCCCCATTCCACTAGTTTGTGGCATTCAGAATTTAGGGAGTTGTATCATAGACTATATATCTCCCCATACTCGGCACTGTTTAGTCGGCTCGAGATGGGGTGTTGAAAATGTAATAAAAGTATATATTGGGATAGATAAAATAGTTAGAGTAATAGATAAGATGTTAGGACTTGATAGGTAGATAGACCACATCCATGGACAATAATTCCTCAGTTTTTACATGGGTATCTCGAAGATTTTAATTTATGGGATTATTCACTCGTGGATAAGTGAGGTGTACAAAATGGATGAAAATCACATTGTGGGATATATGAATAATGATAAGGGTTTTATAGATTTTTTATGAGCTAATTAGTTGTATGTGAAGTAGTATAGTGGTATTCTATGAGCCTTATATATACCTCTATCATAGGTTCTATTTTGGTAGGATGATCTCATCATATTAATTAAATCATCATATAATATAAATGGGGTTTTAATATCATATACTATGAAGGATTATAAAATTAATATGGATACCAGAGGTTCTATTGATTTTTCATGTTCTTGTTTAGCATCAACATGTTAATGGATTTAAGAAATGTTTTCTTTTCAGAAAAACTCTATTTTGAAAAAGAAAACTTATTTAGTATTGTGAGGTATTTTTATATGTATTTTTTTACTAGAAGTGTCTTGCATAGACAATGGTTTTGAGTATTTTGGATTTATTGTGGGTTTTAAAAATATTGGAAAAATGGATTTTGAATCAATATTTCAATGTGTTTTTAGAAATTATACAAAATGGGTTTATTTCTAAATTGAATCAGTTTTTTAAAATGGTCCCACATGGTCAAGGATTTTGAATATTTTTTATCTGATAGAATCCCCTTGGATATTGAATGGATTTTTAAAATCCTTAGGTGTGTTATCACATTTAATATTTTTTGAATGGTGTTTTTCAAAATAATAACTTGGTTCCTCTAAAAAAAATTTAATAGAATTTTTAATTTTTTCGATGACAAAAAAGATGCTTTATTTGTTTTAACAACATGTGTTCTAATGTTTCTTAGAAATCATTAACTGGGGATTGAATGTCTGATATGATTTGACATAGTTTAGTTCATGGTAACAAATCAAAACATGCCTAGACTGACTAACTATTTATTCTATGATTCAATGGGAATAAAAAATTGGGTATTGTGTGTTCGATAACATGGAATTCATCCCTTATAGAAGCCAGATTTGGTGGTCTAATTGGAGTAATTTTCATTTGGATCATCTTGTTATAGGATCCTAAGATGATTTTTTGAATGTTCCACATAAGGAAGGGACATGGATTTTTGGAATGATGTTTTAATAGCCAAATGATATTTTGGAAGATTCAATGATTAACCAGATATGTGTGTGATTATTTTCTTTTGCTGATTTTTGGGTTGTATTATATGAATAGTACATAGTGTGGGTGAACGATTTGGAATTATTATTGTGTGTGCACGTTAGTAAATTACAATTGTGTAGAGAACAACTAGTATGAATTGACACTTCATGTTTATGTCACGTGTGTAAAGAACCTTTATCTCCGATATGTTATAATTTTTTATGTCATATCTAGCGTTTATTATTGATAGGTATGGGTGAGAACTTACTCGACCCTTGGTAATGGAGATGATTAGAATACTCAATAATTTATCATTTTAGATGTAAGTGGTTATATTCATTGAGACGATAATATAAATTATAGTGAAATTTCATTAATGGATCTTAGGATGAGTGGTTATATGAATGGTTTATCATAAAAGGATAATATAGTTTCAGATTATAGTAAATATTTTTCCAATTTCAAATATTGTGTTATGTAAGAGGAATGGTTGATGGGATAGATGATTAAGCTATGTTTCATGTGATGTGTCTCTCAATATTTGATTTGGGGCATTGTGAATTGGTTGAAAAAGAGTGTGAATCTGTAATGGACCAGACCCTCATGTTCCATCCCATTGCCAAATTCTAGGATCCTAAGGGGTCGCACCCCGTTCGGTGCGACCAGTCGGCGTGACCGATCATCACGACTGATCGGTGGGATCAATCGTCACGATCGACTGGTCAGTGCAACCGATCGGTGTCATCCAGCCTTGTCGGGTCTTTTCTTCTACAATCTTTTCGTAACCCAACTTTTAGGCCTTTTTATCCTTTTGATGTGTTTTAAGGACATTTTAAGCCCATAATTAATATCTAAAAATCCAGAGAAACCTCCCTAATAAATAACAATAAATCCAGTCGTGTGTAACCTCCCAACTACATAGAATAACATTGATCTTACTTCCAAGTCATTCAAATTTCTTATCCCTTGACATTGGGATCTCATCTATTTATCACACTAATTTTTTTTCTCCTTCCTCTTGCCTAGTCTCCTCCTTTTCCGTGCATGTTTGATGTCCTTTGTTCCCAAGGCAAGTGGTGCACCTGTACCTGAGCCCTCCAATTCATGCATCCCCTGTTCCTGAAGCGGAGTTGGAACCTTGATCATTGATCAACCAAGTAAGGATTTTATCCTTCGCCTCTCCTTTTTTTGTATCATGCAGGGTGCGTATGCTTTTGCCCCTGTGGAAATTGATGAAACCAAATTTAACGAATATAATGAACAGAACTTTAAAGAATGAAAGGGGGTGTGATTGATGTTCTACTTTACTCTTTATGTAGTTATGTGTTGTGAATTATACGAGCCTATTCTCACTGAAAATCATGCTCGTTGGTGGTCTTTTTCTGTGAAATATTGAACCTCGGTACTCTTGGATGTTTAAATAACCGTAACATGGAATTGGTTAATTATGTATACTCGGTAAAATAAATTGAAAGCACCAGGATCAACCCTTTTCTTTGATAACCCTGGTTAAAGCACAGTGGAATTGAAAACATGGAGTGTGTTAAATCTTTTAAATATGAAAATACATGATTGGGCCTGCCTTGTGTTGGTGGTAGCGGTTTGGTTGTTTCATTCACGAGCCGATTGCTGGGGAGATGCGGTTGGGGATGGGATCCCCGGTTGTTATACATTAAATGGTTATAAATTTGAGGTTGTGTGCTTACTCTGATTATATCACGAATTGGGGTGGGATCCTCTGTTGTTGAGAAACTATTGGCTCCTAGATTTTTGGAACGTGGGGTTGTATCTTGGGTTTTTCTTTGGTTCCAGTAGTTCTAGGGATCTCACTTATCCCTTTATTGTAGTGACATTTCATGAGAATCGGGTGTGAATGATTAAATTGTTGTTGGATATAAATTTTTCCCCTGGTTTGTGCTTATGATGTTAGTTTCCCTATAGTGCATAACATTATTTAAATGAGATTACATGAACATAGAAGAAAGAATAGCTTAAATGGGAATTTGTTCTGGGGATGAGTTGTGACTTGGCTGTGTGCAGTGTGCTTCCTATGAATAGGTACAAGTGTGATTGTGCTTGGATTGACTTGGGAAACCCTAGGTTGGGTTGAGTGCTTGTAAATTATACATTTATTTGTAGTTCTTATGTTTCTTATTAGTGCCCCACCCAAGTTGAGCACATAGTTCTGACCACCCCCATTTCATGGGGGAGGGTGTTTTTCCCAACACTTCTATTAGTGGCTGTTTATTAGCTCCTTTTTGCTCACTTTACCGGATATCCCAAGTATCTTTGGGTACGATGCAATGGCTTGAGGTCAATTATTAGCCCAATAATCTTCGGGTGGGGTAGTTGCGGTGGTTGTCCCAGATGTTTACGAGTAGGTTGTTTCCCAAGAATATTCAGGATGAGGCCTAGGTGTCTTAGGGCGTGACGGTAGCTTTCTGGCCCAGGTGTCTTCGAGCGTGGAAGTGGTTGTTTTGGCCTAGGTTTTTTTGGTCATGGTTACGTGAGGTTGTTGTGGCCCAGGTGTCTGCGGGCGGGATAGTGGTTGTGGCCCGTGTGTGTGCAGGTGGGTGTTGTAGTGGGATTGTGGTGAGAATGGAGGGATTGGTTCGATGCATAGGATGTCTTAAATAACCAGTGGGAAAGTGGCGCGGGGTACCCAAACATCGATGTGTTATTACTATACTTTACTTGATTTGGGTTATTTGGGGATTGTTCCTTGTTGAGGCTTGGGTGGATAGTTTACCTTGTTAGGTGTTTGGTTATATCTTTTTCCATAGGGCATTAGAATGTCTCCTCACTTGTGCACGAGAGTCTTTGGTTTTCCCTATTGAGTGTACTTGTATGCTCACCCTACGTATGTAATACTATTTTCAGGTTTCCAAGAGGACTCCGGGGATCGTGCGAGATCGTACTAGCGCAGAGCTTGGGGCAGTTGTTGTTGTTGTTTTCCTTTTCTTGGTACTTTACCTTTGGAGTTCTTGAGGCTTGTATTATTTACTGTTGAACATGAATATGGGAATGGGTTGCTTTTGGATTTGCCTTTACTTATATCTTTGGTATTTTTGGGGTTGATATCTTATCTCTCATTTTTATAAAAATAAAAAGGGTAATGCCATCCATTTAGTGTGTGATTCTATACCCTTGGTGCTGGTCGCCACTCCGAGAGAGATTGAAGGTGGTTTTCGGGGGTCATTATCTCTCCTTCAACTTAAAGAAGGAAGGGCCTGGAAATCTGCTGACCCTTCTCTCCTTTTGGTGAAGGTGGGTCGTGAAAAAATGGTATCTGAGGACAGGTTTAGAGATAGGATGGATTCTGGAGTTAGGCTTAGTGAGGATTGCATTGGATGGTAGGGAAACAGTGTTGGGTGACCTTGGTGTGTGAACTAGTCCAGGGAAGACCGACTAGGACACGGGATTTTAGGCCCCCCCCCCATGATCCGATGCTAGGACTATAGACCTACCAAACGACCAAGTGAGGCAACGCTGATTGCAGGGTAGAGACCCTAGGAATGGGACATGCATCATAATGACTTGAGTTCTTATGTTTCATGGGTTTCCTGGGAATTTTAAATAAATGAAGAAGTCTAGTAAAATTTAAGAACAATATTCTGCAATACTTTGGATTAAGCATTCATTGTTTACCTTGCAGCTATGGAATCTGGGAGATGACCACGAGTGGTGTGGGCGATCGATTCCTATAAGGATGACGTGGTTGATCGGTAGAGGGATGATTGAGAGAAGGAGGATGATCAGTGGAAGAATATTCTTCGAGCCTTTCAGTGACAGACTCTCAAAAAGTATGAGGGCAGCACCTCTAACATGAAGACGAAGAGTTGGATAGAGGAGCTGGTTATAGCTTTCGGCTTGATCCGGGTTCCGACGGAGTACTGGGTTCTTCTGGCTGTGAGCTAGATGCAGGGAGCAGCACGTCATTGGTGGAAACTCTACCTAGGGGAGAGGAGAGAGGATGAGGTGGCATGGGATGATTTCGAGGAGGAGTTCCGGGCGGAATTCCTCTGTTCTAAGATGAATGCTAAGAATAGGTAGGAGTTACACTCCCTCCAGTAGGGGATTATGTCGGTAAGGGAGCTGAGTATCAAGTTCAAGGACCACCTCATCTTTTCTTCGGACCCCTTTCCGGATGAGGAGTCTCTGGCGAGACGTTTAAGGGATGTGCTCTGACCTTCCCTCCAGTACGCTATTACCCCCTTCACCTTGCCGACATACTTGGATGTCGTGAAGAAGTTAGAGGAGGGGGAGAGGATGGAAAGGATGGGATGTTTGTCACGAGAGGGGATCCAGCTGGGGTCATCAAAGGGGAAGGCCATCAGCACAAGGACTCCATCATCAGGACCCTTTAGATTTCGACCAGCTGGGAGAAGGCCCCAGCAGTTCTAGTTCCGATCTCCTGACCCTCAACCTTTCTCTTCGGGCCAAGGGCCGAGATTCTACGTCTGTGAGATCTATGGACATCTCCGAAATCGGTTCCCAGATAGAGTACAATACGGCGGTGGTGGATAGGCCCAGCACCTGCCTCAGCATGAGCTTCTAGCATGGCCCTTTCAGCAGCAGCAATAGGGGCAGCGAGCTCCCGCCCTTTCGAGGGCAGACATTGCAAGGGGATGCTGACCTCAGGGCACTCCTCAGGGACCTCGACTAGGGCATGGTTGGGGAGGTGGCCGATAGCCGAGGGGAAGAGGAGCTGGGTGTGGATAGTTACACGCCATAGAGGCAGCAATTCCAGCTAGACAGGAGGTTGTTCGAGGTATGATCAGTTTTTTCAGTACCCTTTCTTACACCTTGTTAGATACCGAAGCTTCACACTCCTTTGTTGCACCCAGCCTGGCCCATTCTCTGGGACTAGATGTAGAGAAACTTCCAGTGCCCCTGGTGCTAAGCACACTGATCGGAGGTCAGACCGACATGTTATATGTTTGTAGAGGATGAAGACTGACGATAGCCCCGCATCAGTCAGTCATGGTACTACTACTGCTATAGATACAACCATACGATCTCATCCTAGGCATCAGCTGGCTGTTCTATGTGTGTTCCATCATCGACTGCTTCCAAGGAAGGGTTGTGTTCTCAGACATGGGTGGCTGATGTGTTACCTTCACCGGCAAGCAGAGTGGACATAAGGGCAGCTGGCGAGAGGAAACCCTCCTCTCCTTGTTAGCCGAGCTATAAGTAGAGTCAGTGGATGTTGAGATGGTGGTGGTACCAAGGATCATCAATGAGTTTATAGACGTCTTCCCTGAGGAGTTTATGACTCTACCCCCTCAATGTGATGTCGAGTTTGGGATAGACTTGAAACCTGGTGCTCGTCTAATTTCAATGGATCCCTACTGTATGGAACCTTCGGATCTACGAGAGTTGCAGATTCAGATTGACGATATGATGAATAAGGGTTTTGTTCGATATAGTCCATCACTCTGGGGTGCTCATGTGTTGTTTGCGAAGAAGGCGGATGGTGGTCTAAGGTTGTGCATAGACTACAGGAGACTGAATCAGGTAATAGTCAAAAATCTCTACCTCTTCAAAGGATAGACGATCTCTTTGACCATTTTAAAGGAGAAGGATGGTTCTCAAAGATCGACCTACAGTCTAGATATCACCAGTTGAGGGTGAATTAGGGCGACATCCCGAAGACAGCCTTTATGTGCAGATATGGGAACTTAGAGTTTGTGGTCATGCCGTTCAGCATTACGAACTCTCCAGTTGAGTTCATGGGGCTTATGAACTCTGTCTTCTGGGAGTACCTGGATCAGTTCGTATTCATGTTCATTGACGACATCCTGATCTACTCAAGAACATAGGAGCGTCATGTTGAGCACTTGAGGATGGTTTTGGATGTCCTCTAATGGAACCGGCTCTATGGAAAGTTGTCCAAGTGCAAGTTCTGGACCCGAGAAGTGCACTTCTTTGGACACGTGGTGTCTGAGTAGGGGATATAAGTTGACCTATCAAAGTTCTAGGCAGTTGATTCTTGGGCAGCACCCAAGAATGTGGCATAGGTTCATAGTTTCCTCGGGATGGCAGGTTACTACTGGAGGATTCTACCCAACATCTCTCGAGTTGTGGCACCTTTGACGGCCTTGACCAAGAAGGACTAGGATTTAGTGTGGATTGAGCAGTGTGAGGCAGCCTTCAGCAATCTGAAGGAGAAGTTGGTTAGTGCCCCAGTGGTGAGACTACTAGAAGAAGAGGCAGCGTATGAGGTGTTATGTGATGCTTCATGGAAATGCCTCAGATGTGTGTTGATGCAGCGACAAGGGGTGATCTCTTATGGGTCAAGGATATGACGTCTTCATGAGGGTAATTATGCCACCCATGATATGGAGCTTGTAGCGGTCATTTTTGCACTAAATATGTGGCGACATTACCTCATCGGAGAGCGCTTTTTGGTCCTTATGGATCACAAAATATTGAGGTATATCTTCTCACACCAAGACCTAAACTTACGGTAGTGAAGGTAGATGGAGTTCCTCTAGTGTTACGACTTCGAGATTTCCTACACTTTACGATAATAGAATGTGGTGTCCAAAGCTTTGAGCAGGAGGTTGCAGAAGGATGTGGTCTTAGAGTCAGCAGACGCTTGGAAAGTGATGGAGGAGTTGGCTGCCTTGCAACTGGATGCGAGGATAGATAGTGGTAGAGGTTGCCTATATCAGATGACAGTGCAATATTCATTGTTGTGGAAAGTGGACGAGTCTCAGAGGGGAGACCCAATGTGCGATGTGATGCGTGACTGATTTGACCAGGGTGATGCCCCAGATGGGTGGACAGTAGATGGTCAAAATCGAATGCTCTTCTGGGCGAAGATGTTTGTTCTAGAGGTGATGCATGGAATGGTTCTTATTGAGTTCCACAAATCACCCCTAGTGGTACACCCAGGAGTTTCCAAGATGTACCATGGTATGAGGATATAGCTTTGGTGGCCCGGAGTAAAGCGGGCAGTGGTAGTGTTTGTGGCCAAGTGCCTTCTCTGTCAGCATATATAGGCTGAACACCATGTTCTAGGCGGGTTGTTGCGTCGTTTAGATGTCCTCGAATGGAAGTGGGAAGGCAAATCGATGGATTTATTCATGGGACTACCCAAGGTTCAAGGAGGCTACGACGCCATCTAGGTATTAGTAGACCGGTTGACGAAGTCGGTTCAGTTTCTAGCAATCAGGGAGACGATTATGGTCGATGCTCTAGCAGGAATGTATGTGGACGAGGTGGTGAGGTTTCATGGAGTTCCAAGGTCCATAGTCTCGAATAGGGATGCATAATT
The DNA here is from genome assembly GCA_963277665.1 of Viscum album. NCBI lineage: Eukaryota > Viridiplantae > Streptophyta > Magnoliopsida > Santalales > Viscaceae > Viscum > Viscum album. Next base: position 509,472,868 of record OY728146.1, read on the forward strand.
TACCTCACGAGTCTGGAGGGGTTTGCAACATTCTTTTGGCACCCAGCTGCGCCATAGCACTGATTTACACCCCCAGAAAGATGGGAAGACATAGGGAACCATCCAGACCTTGGAGCATATGCTGCAAGCATGCATCCTGGACTTCGGAGGATCATGGTTGATACACTTTCCTCTGGTAGAGTTTTCCTACAAAAATATCTTCCACTCTACCATTGGCATGGCTTCATTCATATGGGAGGTCGTGTCGCTCCCCCGTGTGCTGGACAGAAGTCGGGGAGGCGGGTGTTCTTGGACCGGAGGTGGTACAGAGCACAACGGAGAAGGTGAAGCTTATATGAGAGAGGATGGAGGCGGCTCAGGACCGGAGGAAGTCATATGTCGATGATAGGAAGTGAAACTTGGAATTCGAGGTTGGGGACCACGTGTTCTTGAAGGTCTCCCCACAACATCGAAAAGGGAGTTTCGGCAGAGGAAGTAAGCTTTCTCCCAGGTTCATTGGACCCTTAGAAGTGTTGCGGCGGGACGGTGAAGTGACTTATCAGCTAGCGCTACCACCGCCGCTACTGAGGATACATGATGTTTTCCATGTGTCCCATCTACGACGATATCTGCACGATGATTCACACATCCTCGACTGGGGAGAGCTAGATATCGAAGATGATGCAACCTTCACATAGCGACCAGTGATGATCGAGGGTTGTGAGGAGAAGGTGCTTCATGGGTGAACCATTCCCTTGGTTCGTTTGTTGTGGATACATGGTGGGCTTGAGGAGAGTACCTAGGAGAGGGAAGCGTAGATGTGTGCCCATTACCCGGAGTTGTTTTGAGTTTTATCCTATTTGATCACTACTTGTTTACTGTGTAATGATTTACCTTGTTGACTATGGATGTTCAGTTCCTTTTCTATGGATCTGTTTGTGAAGTGTCCTAATGAATGGGGAGGGTAGGACCTGATCTATAGTTAAGACAGAATAAAGTGGATGTGCCTAAACCTGTGCGGTCGAGTTAGTGCTGACCAATGTTGATAGTATCTTAACATGGAGGAAGGGAGACCCCTCTCCCACTAGACCGGATAGTTTGGCCCTTGTTTTGTGTGGTTTCATGGGAAAGGAGTTTTAGGGAGTATGTGTTTGCTCAGGGGATAAGGTGTTCCTGTGTCAGAGAGGTTCAATCTTGAGAGGTATCTTCCGGGGTGGTTTTTCGGACTCCCCTCTTTCCTTCGGTCTGGTTTTTGATTCTCGGGGACGAGAACAGTTTGAGGGGTATCTAATGTAATGGCCCAAGCCCTCATGATCCATACATTTTCCAAATTATAGGATACTAAGTGGTCGCACCTTGTTCAGTAAAACCAATCTACGTGACCTATCGGTGGGACCGGTCAGTGGGACTGGTCGGTGTGACCGATCGGCATGATCGATCAGTGCGACTGATCGACCGATCGGCGAGACCGGTCGACCGATTGGTGCGACCGATAGGTGTTATCCAGCCTTGTCGGGTCTTTCCTTCTATAGTCCATCCGGAACCCCACTTTTAGGCCTTTTTAACCTTTTGATGCTTTTTAAGGTTGTTTTTAAGCCCATAATTAATATCTAAATTTCCCGAGAAACCACCATACTATATAACAATAAATCTCGTCGGGTGTAACCACCCAACCCCATGTAGGAAACAAAATCTGACTTCCAAGGTGTTCAAATTTCATATCCCGTGACTTTGGGATCTCATATATTTATCACATTGGATTTTATTTCTTCTCCTTACTCTTGTCTAGTCTCATCCTTTTCCTTGCGCGTTTGAAGTCCTTTGTTCCCGAGGCAAGTGGTGCACTTGTACCAGAGCACTAAAAGTCGCACATCCCATGTTCCTGACGTAGAGTTGGAACTTTGGTCATTGATCAAACAAGTAGGGATTTTATCCTTCGCCTCTCCTTTCTATGTATTATGTGTGGTGGGTATGCTTTCACCCATGTGGAAATTGACGAAACCGAACATAATGAAGATAATGAACAGACATTTAAAGAACAAACGGGGGGTGGGATTGATGTTCTGTTGTACTCCATGTTGTTATGTTTTGTGAATTATACGGGCCTATGATCACTGAAAATCATGGTTGTTGGTGGTCTTTCTCTGTGAACTATTGCACCTCGGTAATTCTAGATGATTAAATAACCATAAAATGGAATTGGTTAATTATGTACACTCGGTTAAATAAATTAAAAGCACTAGTATCAACCCTTTTCTGTGATAACCCTGGTTAAAGCACAGTGGAATTAAAACAATGGAGTGTGTTAAATCTTTTAAATCTGAAAATACCTCAATGGGATAGTCTTGTGTTGGTGGTAGCTATTCGGTTGTTTCTTTCATAGGGTGATTGATGGGGCGATGCGGGTGGGGATGGGATCCCTAGTTGTTATACTTTCTATGGTTATGAATTTGAGGCTTTGTGATTACTCTTCTTATATCACAGATTGGGGTGGGATCTTCTGTTGATGAGAAATAGTCGGTTCCTAGATTTTGTGACTTGGGGATGTATCATGGGGTTTTCTTTGGTTCCAGTACTTCGAGGGATCTCACTTATCCCTTTTTTTTGTGAGTGTTCAAGAGAACCAGTTGTGAATGCTTAAATTGTTGTTGGCCGTAACTTTTTCCTTTGGTTTGTGCTTATGATGTTAGTTCCCCAGTAGTGCAGAACATTATTTAAATGAGATTACTTGATCATGGATGAAAGAATAGCTAAAATGGGAATTGGTTCTGGTGATGATTTGTGACTCGATTGTGAGCAGTGTGATTCCTATGAATAGGAACGAGTGTGCTTGTGCTTGGATTGGCTTGGGAAACCCTCGGTTGGGTAGAGTGCTTATAAATGATACCTATATTTGTAGTTATTATGTTTCTCATTCGCACCCCACCCAAGTTGAGCACTTAGTGTCAAACACCCACATTTTATGGGGAGTGTGTTTTTTCCAACACTTCAATTAGTGGATGGTTATTAGCTCATTTTTTATCCCATTCCCGGATAGCCGAAGTATCTTTATCCAGGTTATGATGGCATGAGGTCCATTATTAGCCCAAGAATCATTGGGCGGGGTAGGTGTGGTGGTTGGACCAGGTGATTAGGGACAAGTTGTTTCCCAAGTATCTTTGGGATGAGGCCCAGATGTCTTCGGGTGTGACGATAGCTTTCTGGCCCAGGTGTCTTCGGGCGTGGAAGTGGTTCTTCTGGCCTAGGTTTTCGTGGGCATGGTTATGTGAGGTCGTTGTGGCCCAGATGTCTGCGGTTGGGATAGCAAATGTGGCCCAGGTGTTTGCGGGCTGGATGCATGGTTGTTGCCCAGGTGTGTGGAGGCAGGTGTGGCAGTGGCACTGCTCTGAGAATGGCAGTATTGGTTCAATGTGTAGGATGTCTTCAATAACCAGTGGGAATGTGGCGCAGGGTACCCAAACATAGATGTGTTATTACTATACTTTACTGGACTTTCATTATTTGGGGAGTGTGCCTTTCTGAGGCTTTGGATGATAGTTTACCTTGTTAGGTGTTTGGTTATCACTTTTTTCCTAGGGCATTAGAATGTCTCCTCACTTGTGCCTGAGAGTCTTTGGTTTTCCCTACTGAGTGTACTTGTATGCTCACCCTACGCATGTAAAACAATTTTCAGGTTTCTAGGAGGACTTCAGGGATCATTCAGGACCGTACTAGTGCAAACGTTAGGGATGTTTCTATTGTCATTTTCCTTTTCATGGTACTTTATCTTTGGAGTTCTTGAGGCATGTATTATTTACTATTGAACATGAATATGGGAATGGTTTACTTTTGGCTTTGCCTTTACTTTTATCTTTGGTATTTTTGGGGTTGCTACCTTATCTATCGTTTCTATAAAAATAAAAAGGGTAATGCCTTCCATTTAGTGTGCGATTCTATACCCTTAATGCTGGTTGCCACTGCGGGACCTATTGAAGGCAGGTTTCGGGGGACATTATCTCTCCTTCAACTTAAAGAAGGATGGGCCTGGAAATCTGCTGACCCTTCCCTTCTTTTGGTGAAGGCGGGTCATGATAGAATCCATTGACCCTGGAAATAAATCTTGGTGAACATTCTCTCTAGAGGGGTGTTGTTCCACCGAGAAGGTTGTTATATGGAATCTGATTATAAACCTAAGATTTTTAATGAGTTAGAACCTATGTATGAGATCAGGATAGTCTTAGTTTTGATTAGGGGTTCACATACATGGTGTCTAGGGGCCTTAGTTTAAATTCATAATCTCAAAAATAAGAAATGGAAATATAGATTGATTAAATATAATTACATATATGATATAGGGTATAATCATGGTGAGTGTGTCGAGGGGTGATGGAGCTAATATATGAGTATAAAATATGATGGGATCCACACTTGTGGTGACAATGAGACCTGATTGGTTTAGAACATTATGGGTGATAAGGAATGATCTATATAGTTTAGGTATTTCAATTTGTTTTTAGGCTCTAAACATTATTATTGGTGGGCCTTTTAGATAAAATCATTGGTGGAATTCCAATTAACCTTGGATGGGTGAAGAATTAACATTTATGAAGGCACTCAAGGATTAGTGGTCTTATACAGTCTATCAATTTTTTTTGATGATAGATAAAATGATGGCCTCTAAATACTAAAAATGATTTATTTCTATTTCTATTACAAGGAAAACCCTATTCTGGGGAGTGGGGTGTTGGTATTTGTGGTGCAACTATTGTATGAGGGATCGGATGTGCATGAGGTAGATCGATGGATAATCATATGGAATTTTGACACTGATTCACCAATGAGGTCAAGAAAAATAGATACCTTATTGGATTTTTTGTCACAAATATATTTTTTTCAGTTGGGGTCTGAGCATCAGTCTTGAGCGAGGGATTATTTGAGGTGATCCGAGTGGGTTTAAAATTGATTGTGCATCAGTTAAGTGTTATACAAAAATTATGTTTCTAGATATATGAGGGTTTATTAGGTATATATAACCAAATACTCGGTTTATAAAAAATATTAAAAATTATATGGTCACATGATTCCTTCAAACCTGGTTATTGGGATCTTATTGTCTTTGTGATGTTAAAGCATGCGAGGCTTTTGTGGTTGCAGAAATATTAGTTTGGGGGGATGAAAAAAATGTTTCCTATAAAACTCATTGTGATATGATAAAATCTGGACTTATAATATTACTTATGTTTCTATTATTTTGGTTTGGGAATCATACATGAGAACATTGATGAGAGATGCCACATCTGGGAATGAAGTAGAGATACAAAACCATGAAATGCTAGGTGTTTGAAGTAGAACACAAAATTTTTAAGGTAATATAATTAAGTTAATATATAGGGTGATGTGGGTTGTGATTTACCATGGAATATTGATATTAATAAGAATTAGGGCTGGGAGATTATATGAACTTATATCATTGTAGGATAGAGGATTCTCAGTGAAATACAATTTTTCCAATTGGTGTTGGGTTAATTTAGAGAGCCATAATTTAGTGTAAAATAAAAAAATATGTTTCAAATATAAGAGCTCGTTTTGGATATGTATTGGTGATCATATTGGTTTTATAGTTGTATCAATGATGTGGTAAGGTGTTTGGGATATTGATTTTTAGTAGCTTGACACATGATAGTCAGTGGGCTGGATAGTGTGTTGGGAACACTTTCTGATTGCACCGACTGTCCAATAAAATATAAAAAACAATCAGGTTTATTAGATAGTGTGGTAGGATCACATTATTAACCCACATTCATGTTAATGTGGTATTAATAACCGAATTTTAATGTGGGGCCTTTTGGTCCTTCTAAATGTTTTTATTTTTATTCCATCAAGTTTCTTCTACTACACCCGGGCGAGCAGATGGAGGAGTTTACATCATGGACATCCAATTAACTCACTCGGTTCCCCATTGATGCTACAAATGTTAGATTGTTTTTTTAAATTAATTTGATGGAAAATATCCTCCACTATTCCCCTTTATTCACATTTCCAATATTTAATGAATTTCATTTAGATTGGCTTGGATATGGATGGGTAACCTCAGTTGAACATGGTCAAATTTTATCTCCACAAAGGGATATTATGTGCATCTTATAAATGGAATATCAAGATGTTGTAATTGATCTATTTTTCATAATTAATAATAAGATATGTTACTATATATAATTAATTTCAAATTAATAATTTTATGGGTAGTACATATGGTTGATTATAGTTAGTAATTTAGGGTTTTTAAAGGAATTATAGGGTGTTGGTATTTTAATGCACCCATTTTATTTCGATTACATCATCATTGGACAACGTGGTGAGTTTGGTTTCCATTATTCCAATATGGATTTTTGGGATCAAAATTATTATTTAGTTAATTTGATTTTTTATTATTACTGAGGAATATATTCGAGGGCTTGTTGAAGTTAGTACTAACCTAAGGTATATTTATTATACCATTAAGGCCATGTGAGTTATTGTGTAGCATATTTAGGTAGAGAAAACAATGGTAGACATAATAATTAAATGATAAGACCTTTTTTAGGTAGGGGGACTTGCCCTTATTTTGAAAGAGGTGACCCTTTAGTGATTTTCTGAACATATACATCATTAGTATAACTTCTTGTATAATGTATGTGTGGTATGTTTTGAGTAACATTATTTTATCAAGGTGTTGATGTGGTGGATTAAAATTTATGTTGTGATAGAGCTAAAAAAATTTGGGATGAGTCTGCAAGAGAAGGGTAGATTCCTACATTCCGGTATATTTATGGTGTGATAATTTCTATAATAATGAGTTTCAGATGGGATACATGCGATGTTATCAATTTTTCATTATGTACCAACCTCAGGATTGATGTGACCTGCATGAGTATGAATTTATGGGTAAGAATAAATGATGATCGAGCCTCCAAATAAACCATTATAATGGCTACTGTGATTGATTTTCCACCCCAGAACTAGTGAGTATGGGCTTGGGATAATGAATAACCTCCATAGAACCCATAGCGAAAGGATGGTGTGATGGAATATAAACTCTTTGGGTAATATTAGTGTGGCATTGTGTGACAAATGGTGAAATCACAGTACTATGTAGGGTTAGAAATTTTTTCTTATTAACCCTCAGACTCATTAGTGATCAGTTGGGGTAACATGATGGACCACATTTACCACAGTAGGATGGTCTGTGGTAATCAAAGAGAAATTTACAACATATAAAGTTTCATTCCATAGGATTCAAGGGTTACTAACATCCTGAATGGAGAAACATTAAACATGGAGCCAAATATGGAAATGTGTGGGTTGTATCACATGGTTGATTCTTACATGGTCCCAAGGAATGTACATTATTTACTATTATTCTTCAGTGGAATGTTTAATAGGTTACTGTGTTGCACAGTAAATATTGTAATATATATATAGTTTATAAAAATAAACTTGGTCAAAGTAGTACTCAGTTTGGTTGAGTCGCTAAGGATACCTATAGGGTTATTTTAGTCACCCTATATCTACATATATAGCTTCTTTTCTGATTAACATTCGTAGTTTCTCATATTTTCACTTAGGAAATAGGTATCTTAGGGAGATAGAATCATGGAAAATGTCACATGGTCCTCAAGGTCGTGGTCATGATGGGATGTTTATATCTTGAATTGGTGTCCATATAATATTTTTTCTACCTTCACCTATATAAATTTACCAGAGTACCTTTTTATTGTATATGAATCATGTTATTTATTATCTATAATAGTTCTCTATTTTTTTAATTAAAATATAGATTGTTTTATGTATTTTTACTATTGAATTTGGGGGCCCAAGTAGCTCATACTTTTTCTGATGGGTTTGTAGGAAATCATTTGTATGGATCGGTCCTACAATTTTTTTTATAATTTTACATTACTCCCATGGATTTTGGATGATATAATAGTTTATTTGTGACAATATTATGAACTCACCACAAGTCAAAATCCTATTAAAACTGGAAGGAACATGGGATGTCATGTGTCACACCATACATTGGAGTCATTCAAGTGGCCCCAACTAGGGTGTTACAGATCAGATCATTGATTCAACCTCCCTTCATACATGTTCTGGGGTTTATTGATGAATTAGATATCTGTTATATCTATAGATAATGAAGATACATTTATATATTTTGAAAAAAATGAACATTTATTTTGACAGAATGGATATAAATATTATATTTTTGTCCACATAAAACAACATTGTCAACATGGTGATTGTATTTAATATTAGAATGGAAATTTTAGAAAATCATTATTTTGAAAGAAATTTAAATGATGAACAATATATATTTTAAATATGTAGAGACATACAGGGAATTATTTTATGGTTGATGATAAATTAATTATTTAATTATTAAAAGATTACTAAATATTGTATGAAAAATTTATAATATAAAAGATACATTAGAGGATTCAAAACTGGTTAAAAACATATGGAAACCACCTAGATTATTCTATTCTGATTTTTGCCACTCAAAGATTGATATCTTCATTAATGTTCCCATTATAATCTATATAGGAAAATTTATTCTCATTAGATAATAAAAAAATCATATTATAAGTAGAGTATCACAGAGGAATATATAATTTAATTAGCTAATGATGCACTAAAACCTAATGAAAAGGAAGAAAAAATATTTTAGTTAATGTGAATCTATTGATAATTATATTAATGATATGAAATGATATTATTTATGATATTAATGAAAACTAGAAAAATATTAGGAATGTACAATGGTAATTATTACTTACAATGATTTAACTTTTGATCAATTGATGTTTTTTTAAAAAATTGTTTGTGGAAAATGGTTGTTGATCATGGAGATTAAACATTGGATGAATCTATTTAAATGAACATATATGGTAAAAATTAATAAACTAAATAAAACTGTTAATACTTTTATTATAATGTCATTAATTAAAAGATGAACATTGTGGAGTATTGTTAAATATGAAATCACTTTACAATGTATTGATACTGAGAATGTGATTATCATATAAATACATAGAACATTCAAATATAACATTTGAAAACATAATTAGTATTCTAGATTATAAAATTAAGATGAATAAATTTATAGTCAACATATATTAATTCTATAATTTGAGGCTTTTTATAATCAATAAAACATTATTGGGAGGAAAATAATATATCTAAAGAAGGATTCTAAAAATTTATGTATGATATGTATTGAGTTATCTGAATGAAGATATGTTAATTAATGATCATAGGGATATCAATGTTAATTCTATTGAATAATACAATATTATATTATTTTAATGATTAAAAATATAATATAATATAATTTCAGATGAATAAATTATAAGAATTTTGTAGTTTATTTGAAAATTCCTTTATATATGAGAGTTGTTATTATAAAAAAATCAATCGATGTTAAATCTGAATCATCATTTTATTTTTTGGTTAGTTACTATACAAATATAAAATTTTAATTCTAAAAATATTGAAAATGAAAAAAATATTTCTTCAAATATTCCTTGTTTTTTGACATATTTTATACATGTTTTTGTAATAAAAAATCACTTTAAACACACTCCTATATCACTAGGTGTAATGGGTAATTGTTTTATAAAACTTTTTCCATGGTGTGAAATTAAAAATCTGATATTGAAGTTAGTATTTCATGAAACAACCAATGTAACCCTTAATCATGAAATTAACATGACATATTGAGGCCCCTAAGGTCATTCCCGATCCCCATAGTCTCGAAACAAGTGCCTGGACATCAAGAACTACATCTTTGAATGTTTTCCCACAATAAAAATCCAATGAAAATAACCATTTTATATTTTAATGTTATTCGACATTACAATAAAATGTCAAAAAAGGAACAAAAAGAGTGAAAGGAAAATATAGGTTATAATCCAAAAGAAATAAACTAATGTACATGGAAAAAATGATAACCCGTCTCAATGGGAATAGTTGGTAAACATTCCACCACAAAACATCTTAAATCTTGATTCCTACTATAGTGGATAACCACATCCACCATGGAGGGAGTATCACTTTCCTACATCAGATAAAATAAGTCATATATATGAAAAAATCTATAAAATTGGCATGATAAAACAAACCTTATAGGATCCTATAATGTTTTATAAAAAAAGACTTTATTAAAAATCCTATTATGCTCATTTATAGATAATAAAGTCAAGAAATACTATATTTAAATGATTAATAAAAATCAATATAAATCCCTAATTTCGTGATAGTTTATATAATTGTACAAAATAATATAAATCTTTCAAAGAAATTTTTTACTATATAAAAAATTTATCAATATGAGAACTATTTTGTAGGGTATATTAAGCAATATAATGTTTGGATCATCAAACCTCAGTGGAAAGATGATTATGTGTTTATGAATCCATGTAAAAATATCCTTGGAATATGACACCACTCCCCCATGTAAAAAAAATAAAAAACATTGATTATTTATATTTTTTCACTAATCAATGTAATTTGGGCAAAAAACATCATAGATTCCTAATCTCAATCATATCCCCCTCTAAAATACTACAATATCGCATATGTTGTGGCCCATACTTGGGTTGTTATATTTCCCAATTAATATAACATTAATTTTATAAAACATACTAATAACCAAAACCCTTCATAATATATCAATACATATTTTGAAAACTATTTTCATAAAAATGCTAAATTGGAAATTCCATTTCACAAAATATGCAAAAACATCACATTTAAATAGTTAGAAATAAATAATTTGAACAACATGGATACCAATTTATGATAAAAATTAATTAACGGTTCATAAAATAGGGATTCAGAAGATACCGTTATCCTAAAAAAAGTTATACCTTACATCTGAACAATATCAAAAAACTGATGTGAAATTGGGAAGCCATTGTCAAAACACACTACAAAAAGATGATCAGTTCCTATAAGAAAGCTATAGATATAATCTGAATAATCCATTTTAATGGATAAAGGTCATATATAAAACATAATATAATCATCTTGAACTAAAAAAATAACACAATGTTTGAATAATTGGGTGTTTTAGAAAATCTATTGAGTCAAGGATGAATTAATAACCCTCCCAAAAAGATCTAATGCGATCTCATAAAATTATATAACTCCAAAATAAAACCTAATATTTTTTTTCATCTATTTAAAAAAAATTAAACTATATACACCAAATACTAGAGGTCTCCACCATGATAATTTTAGATTTTATCCCATCATGTATCGGATTCTATCTAGGATGATTAATATTGGCATGGAGGAAAAATAATGGTCATTTTAGACCAAATATGCCTTCTACCATGGTGTGGGGAACCCCATATATTTGTGGTCTACATAAAGAAATATAGTAACTAATTCCAAAGACCACATCCTTTCATTGTCCATTTTAGTAACCCCATTTTACATAGATGGAAACTGGATCAACACAGATTCCACCATGACATGATTTAACCCGGGGTGATCCTTAATATTCGTGATTATCAACCAAAGACTCAATAATCCTTATTATGAGCCATGTTCCTAAATAAAACCAGCACAATTACAAAATAATACACACCTTAAATGAAGATTGTGACAATCTCTCCATCATATCACTTTCTCTCCAAAGAGAGTCATGTAATATAATGCTGATCTGATATGAGATGAGTCCATTTGTCATTCATATCTAATTCATTCTTCTGTATACTAAGAGAATATATTATATATTACCACAATACTTAGAAAATATAATATATTTCCCCTTCTTGTATTACTAATAAATAATTTTTTCCGAATTCTCAACCATAAATATATATTTTTCCGACTTGTGTTATTCCCAATTAAAAACATTGGAGGCAGAAGAATGATATATCATGAGTTGAGACATGGGATAAACATTTCTAATGGAAGTAAATTGATATTTTATAGTTGACTGATACGTCATATTATCAATTTTCACAATGATATCAATTGGTTTTATGTAAAACCCCAAGCTTCCACGGTACGTTTCCCTTCGAATAATGCAATGGCGTTCATTGTACGCAACTTCAAGATTCTTACACACCACAACCAATGAAACTTGCCGATATGAATAGTAATAACTAATTTTTAAATTTTTATAAATTCTATCTCTCAAAATGGACTTCATTTTTGGATTCGGAATATCGAATTTATCCTAGGGTGAAATTTTGGAACTTTTCGGATAACACTTATATTTTGATGAATATTGAAAATTACTAAATTTTAATTAAAAACAAATTTTTAAATCAATATAATTTATAGTGATAAATAATATTATTTAGTGGTTTTAAAATAAAATTAGAATATATTTTTACCATTTTATCTAATGGTGTTCGTTAGAATTAATTTTACTTTGAAATTGGACCTAAACAATTGTCAATCTTTTGATATATATTGTTTCTTAAAAACACGCTATTTGTTGTGACAACGGGAATTAATTATAAAATTAATTAATGCAACTTATATGTTTCAAATTTTGTAAAATAGGCATCATTTTTGAATTCGGAATATCAATTATAGCTTAGGGTTAAATTTTGGCATTGTTCTGAAAAACATCAATTTTTAATGAATAGTGAAACTACTAAGTGGTAGTTAAAAAAACTGAATTTTTCATAAAACGTACTTTTACCACTTCTGTGAATGGAATTTCGAAAATCCGAGAGACATGGTTAATATCAAGTAGTAAAATTTCGTTCAATGAGATTAAAATAATTTTTGGTGAAAAGTAACTTTTTACTTTTATTTACCACGGTTAAAAGTAAATAGGGTAATTAAGGGTAAAAATGATATTAATATTACCCTAAAACATGTAATAAATCTATTGGACAAGTGTATCTCGACCAAAAACAAGCTTAGGAATAAAATATTATCATTTAGGTCCACTTGGAATAGATTAGGACATTTATTATTATTTAATTCAAAGAAGAGTTAAAAGAGTTAAAATCAAAGTTTATTTACTAAAACATTTTTAATATAGGGTTATACATAAGATAAATTAGATTGTAAATATTAATTAGAAATATAATAATATTTCCTACATAATGATAATTTATTTATAATTTTTAGACATTAAATAATTTAATATATTTATGACACAATGATGATGCAGTAATTACCATAATAGTTAAAAATTAAAATAATTGATATTATAAATACCCAAATAAATATAATTTAAGACTTTTCATGAATTAAACTAATTATCTAGGATAATATGACATATTATGATTGATATAATCAACTTTGTTCAAAGTAATAATTCTGTTATGAGTTTTACAAAGATCAACTATTGAATAGTGTCAAAATTGACAAAAAAGAGTTTTTAAAACAAATATTATATTATTAATTGATATGAAATTCCTAAAAATCTAAGGATCGGCCAAGAGACTTATATCATGATATTTATATCATTAATGGGCCATTTTGGGGTCTCTTGGATGTATATAGTACGTTTATTAACTATATAATATAAAAATACAAAGTGACATGGTAAATGTCAAACTAATTAACTAAGAGTTAAAACTAACAGATAAGGTTAATATAGTAACCCAAACCTGTCTAAATTCTATTGGTTGAATTTTTTTAGACCTATAATCTCCTTAACCTTTTAATAATCAACTCTGGAGCTATTAGAAACCGAATATGTATTTATTATAAATTAATATTTCTAGCTTTTCCAAAGGTTCCCCTCACCTCTCTTATAAAAGGGAACTCTTCCTTCTCATTTCTTCACACCTTAAAAGCCTTTTGGTTCGGACAACCCCTGCCCAAATACTCTCTAAACTTTCCTCACTTCAACATAGAGGCCTTAGTTTGATCAGAAAGCCAACCTAAGGAGCCCTTTTGATCAAATCAAAAGGAAGAACCCAATGAAGAGGTAATGTTTTCACCACCCCTTTTCATGTTGCTTTCTTCTTCCACTTATTCTTTCTTTATTATTACCATTCTAAAAAAATAACTCCAGTATCTTATATATACTGTGAGGTTATTATAAATATTTTACAAACATATTCAGTATTCTATCCACCCTTTGAATAACATGTAACCATATGTGCGTACGTACTGCTTACCGTCTCCACGTCGTGGTGTAATTGTTATTCAATATATTATTATTTGGGTGGGTATAATAATGATGTTTAACTAATTTAAATAATTAATATAACATGATAATGATTCTTTATATATGATATACCATCCAATTATATATTATTTTAATATCCAAATAATGATATTGTCGCTTGTGCGTATGTACGGAGTACCGTCTCCACGAACGCGATGAGATTCATTCTCCATCATATCCATTCAAGTATAATTCTCATTTTATGATTAAAAATAATGTTTAAGGATGTGATATAATTCTGGATATGAATAATATACATCCCATTAATAACAAATATGGCTCACATAACAAAGAATATAAAGTAAAATAAACCCGTTAACACCCGAAATGACGATAATTCTAAGATATTATTAACAAATCAATGTTAAAAGATCATATATGATATCATATTAATGTAAATGATTCTTTTATAATTCAATAACAATTATTTCACCATTATACAGGAGGTTAACCTACCATCGACCAAGGAAAATTACAAAGTAAGGGGTTTCTTATCTCAATCTTAATTTCGTGAGAATTCCATTGTTCACCACTTATTTATTGCATGTGGTGTATGTGTACTGCCCATGATTGTATTCATTATGTAATATACTTTAATTTATGGGTATTTACATCATCATTGTATGATCCTTATTTCATGGGTGCATGTTTCATAAGTTACCTAATCGATAAGGGAATTTCAAATTTCAATTTCCATTTATTCGGCTTTACGCAAACTTCATTGATTATTTTACTCCAAGATTATGTGTGGAATCACTATTCATTTGCTTATGTCATAATTTTCACTCCCCTTTTTTGTGGATATACTTTTGATACACATAATCACTCCATTTATAATTTCTCAAGTCATCGATATGAATTAGATAAGAGTAATTTTAACTCATTCTCCATTTGTTGAGTTAAACATCCAATTCATTGGTGCTGTTTTTACAAGATTATGTGTGAATGTCCTTTGATTGTTTTACACTGAATATCTAATCATATTTAGTGTATTTATATTTGTCACACATAACTATGTAGTTGATTTATTCTTAACCTAAGGATACGACCTTTAAGAGAGATTTCATCTCAAATTACATTCCATTGAGACTACATTGTTGTTATACACCAACTCATTTTTATGTGGTGTATATAATGTACTTTGACATAGTATATCATGAATCCATTTATTCTCATGATATTAAAAAAAATTTATTACCTCAATTATTTTTATTCAAGTGTCTCTCTTTTGGATAAAAAATCTTACTAAAATACCATTTTTAAATGTTTTAAAGACTTATTCTTCTAAATATTGCTCATTAATGTCCTTGTTTTAAAAATGGTTTTAAGGATTTATTTATATGTACATTTATGTTTTAAAATTAAAACTCCTCTTAAAAGTTTCAAATTGGTATGTGACACTTTCATTCAAAAATATATTTTTAAATAGCTTCTTGATAAATAGTGTGACTTTAAATGATTTCAAGGAAAGGGGGATATTTCTCTCAAATAGTTTTGATGATTATTTTCATCTATGTCAATATCCTTCATTATTCTCGATTGAGGTTAATATGATACAATAAAATCTTCCATATTGTATCGAATGAGTTATGTTTGACTATGGATATGCTATTTTTATACCATTCATGGTTTGTGGATAAAGTATTGACATTTCGTATGCTAGTTTTAATACGAATGATTATGTTATGTTTAAACCTGTTCATATGAGAAATGCATTGGACTTGATAAGTGACGGGTGGAGCCTGCTACAGCTCCTCGATGCATCGGTAGGTCTCATGAGACAAACTAGTGTCTTGGAACAAGGCCTTGGCAAAATCTTATTTGTAGTCTTGGCACGAGGCCTTGGCTATGTGGTTATGATAGTTTGGAATTATGCATTCCATCATTATGAAAGTGGTTATTGATATTTCATGTGATTATTAGATTATTATAATAACCATGTGAATAAGTAAATTTCATTATTTCATTTTAATTTTTCCATACTATGTTAAAGTTGATGTTTAAAAGGCTTTCGTTTTAGTTATAAACTGCCTTAAGTGTTTATGCTTATCTATGAAAGCTTCTACTATAATGTTATCCTTACTGAGAATCTAAGCTCACCCCTTTAAATGTTTTATTTTTCCCCGGATTATGAAGAAGTAATTTATGAATGACCTGTAGGGATAGTATGAGGGGATATGTAGACAAGATGTTTTTTTGATGTAATGTAAAACTTCATGAATGTATCTAGTATTTCCAATTCTACTAAACCAATCGGTCCTTCAATATTTGATCATTCTTGTGATCATGCCAATGTTATGTAATAATGCACCGACACTGGGTAATTGGGGTCGGGGCGTTACAGTTGGTATTAGAGGAAGTTTAGTACAAACCATGGAAGCTAGATTTAGATAAACTCTATTTAGAGCACGTAGACCTAAGATGAACTTTGAGGATTAGTATAGAAGAACTTCCTAGAATTTTGGTATTGTAGAGATTTTGTGAGTTTTCTGAGCAATACATCCCTGTCTGGATACGAGCAGGTAGAGGCGGCTCTGGCACAGATGTACCTAGGGGTAAAACCCGAAAACACCGCTTTGAGCTAGACTCGAACGGGAACTAGTGCACGGCAACGGGCCTTGCTGCACTCTTGGTTACGACACTCCCGGGGGATATGCTTAGGATAATTTACCTTTTCTTTACAAACTGATTTAATGTATTATATATATAAGATGAGAGTAAATGGCCTTGGTTAATCCTAATGTGTTTCAAATTGAGAATATGGTGACATGTTAATCTCTAAATGATTGTATGAAAACTATTACTCACACAATGCTTTCTGGTTTTAGACAGTAGCTGGATTCCAAGGAAGTCATAGTGACTTTGAGAATGATGTACAAGGTGGGAACGATGGTGGCAATGAGCAAAAAAATGGAATGTTGATAGGCATAAAAGATGTAGTCTTTATGCCAAATCAGTTTTCCAAAAACATGATCAACAATATATATATTAACCAATTACCAGACTCAACAAAGAAGAGAAAGGTGATGAATGATAAGAGATCTAGTAGTGGAGACCATAGAGAAAGAAATCCACAATTTCCATCGTGCCAGAAATGTGGAAGGAGACACCCAGGAAAGTGTCTCAATGGGACAATGAAATACTTTACGTGCGGGAAGGAAGGAAATAAAGTGAAGAATTGCCGAAGAAAAATGAAGAGTACTACAGAAGAAGATAAAAATGGTCCCAAGAGTCCATTAACAGTCATTTTCTGTAAATGTAGGGGACCTGGCCATTACCCATGTGAATGTCCTATTCTATAGGATATTTTCTTGGTTAGAGAAGAAGCTATGTGGAAATAAATGGTTGGATAAATGTTTAAAAATTATTAGTGATCCTTGTTGAAGGGTTTACTTTGGAATAATTTTCTCTTTTATTTGTAACCTTAACGTTTTCCATTTGATAATGATATTTATGGAAGAATTATCTTTTCTCTTGTGTATATAGTTATAATTAACCATTTGGTTTTATATGATCATTGGGTTTGAGGAAATTACAAATTATTATAATTTGGGATGAAAATGCAAGGTATGAGATAACATTTGTGGTTAAATTATGTTATGGTTATTTTGATGAATTTATCTCATTTTTCTAATGTTATAAAATATAGTTTTTGAAAAAAGACAACACGTAGACCGTGTGACAACCCGTCGCGTCGGAAAAAGCTGTGGGAATCGAATCCACAACAAAAGTGCGATTGGGATTTATCGCCTCCCACAGGACTACGTGAAGTCCCTGGTTAGTGTGACTATTATTTAAAGTTAAATGATTTTATTGATCAATAATAATTTGATTTGGGATCTTATGTCTTATCAAATGAATACCCTTAGTATAGGAAAATGATTTGGTGATTAAGTGATAAATGTTATTTTGGAAGTTGTTCGCTTTGTTGAGAACACTATATGCCAAAGGAAAATAGAGTAGTATAGGATTTCATTTGAGGAGTAATAGTGGATTTTTATCTATGTTTTTATTATGGATTTATAATGATTTGGGTTATTTATGGAAATGATTAGGTTAATTACTTTTAAGTATGTGACTTTAAGATTAATTAAGGTCATTTGAAGATTCAATTTAACATGGAAGACTACATTCTTAATAAGTGTTGGTTTTCAATATTAGTTTTGATTATATAAATGGATTTTAAGGACAAGTGATTATTGAATGGTATTTATTTAACTTTGGGGTATTGTTGGTTTAATTTTTGAAATTAAGATTAGTGTTTATTTCTCTCAAGGAATATCCTTTTAGGGGATCATTAGATCTTGTACTAACCATTTTTGTTTTGATTAAATCTCTAAAGACAACGTAAATATATAGTTCATCCGGCATGGATCATGTGATTCTATAAGAGTTTATTCTACCTCTTCTAGTGTGACCAAGTCTTCTTGAATACTCATCGTTTAAAAAAATGAGTTAGTGGTGAAAATTTATTAAAGAATGAAACTCTACATAAAATTTATGTATATATCTTTATATTCTTAGTCCATATCTTAAATAAATTCCTCATCCTTATGTAATGTAACTTAAAACAAAAAAATGTTGTCTGTTTACTTTCCCACTAGGAGACTAATGGTCGTTTGTCCCAACACAAGTTTGTGGTTTTCTTATTGTTAACATTCTCCTGATCATTATTTCTATCCCTCTCCATCAGAACATGACACTTATTTTATCATCCATATCCATTTTTTCCTACATGGAATCCGAGTATGGGTTATCTTGGTTGACCATTATACCTCTCTTTCTTTCTTCTAAAGTGATAGTTTTATTGACTCTTTTTCCGATGTTGGAATTTCCATTATATTCCGAAGCAAAATTTTACAAAATTGTGAGGATGCAATTTATTGAAGGAGGGGAGAATGTAACACCTCAAGCTTCCACAGTACGTTTCCCTTCGAATAATGCAATGGCGTTCACTGTACGCCACTTCGAGATTCTAACACACCACTACCAATCAAACTAGCCGTTATGAATTGTAATACCTACTTTTTGAAATTTTATAAATTCTATCTCTCAAATGGACTTCATTTTTGGATTCAGAATATCAAATTTATCATAAGGTGAAATTTTGGAACTTTTCAGATAACACTTATATTTTGATGAATAGTGAAAATTAATAAATTTTAATTAAAAACAACTTTTTAAATCAAAATAATTTATAGTGATAAATTATATTATTGATTGGTTTTAAAGTATAATTAGAATATATTTTTACCATTTTATCCAATGGTGTTCATTAAAATTAATTTTACATTGAAATTGGACCTAAAACATTGTTAATCTTTTGATATATATTGTTTCTTAAAAACACGCTATTTGTTGTGACAATGGGAATTAATTATAAAATTAATTAATGCAACTTATATGATTATAATTTTGTAATATAGACATAATTTTTGAATTCGGAATATCAATTATAGCTTAGGGTTAAATTTTGGCATTGTTATGAAAAACTTCAATTTTTGATGAATAGTGAAACTACTAAGTGGTAGTTAAAAAAACTGAATTTTTCATAAAACATAATTTTACCACTTCTATGAATGGAATTTCAAAAATCTGAGAGACATGGTTAATATCAAAAAGTAAAATTTGGTTCAATGAGATGAAAATATTTTTTGGCGAATAGTAACTTTTTACTTTTATTTACCACGGTTAAAAGTAAATAGGGTAATTAAAGGTAAAAATGATATTAATATTACCCAAACACATGTCCTAATTCTATTGGAAAAGTGAATATTGACCGAAAACAACCTTAGGAATAAAATATTATCATTTAGGTCCACTTGGATTAGATTAGGACATTTATTATTATTTAATTCAAAGAAGAGTTAAAAGAGTTAAAATCAAATTTTATTTACTAAAACATTTTTAATATAGGGCTATAAATAAGATAAATTCTATTGTAAATATTAATTAGAAAGATAATAAGATTTCATACATAATGATATTTTATTTATAATTTTTAGACATTAAATAGTTTATTATATTTATGACACAATGATGATGCAGTAATTACCATAATAGTGAAAAATTAAAATAATTGATATTATAAATACCCAAATAAATATAATTTTAGACTTTTAATGAATTACACTAATTTTATAGGATAATATGACATATTAGGATTGATTTAATTGACTTTGTTCGAAGTAATCATTCTATTATGAGTTTCAAAAAAATCAACTATTGAATAGTGTCAAAATTGACATAAAAGAGTTTTTAAAACAAATATTATATTATCAATTGATATTAAATTCCTAGAAATATAATGTTCGGCCAAGAGACTTATATCATGATAGGTATATCATTAATGGACTACCTGGGGGTCTCTTGGTTGTATATAGTATGTTTATTAAATATATAATATAAAAATAAAAACTGACATGGTAAATGTCAAACTAATTAACTAAGAGTTAAAACTAATAGGTAAGGTTAATATAGTAACCGAAACCTATCTATATTCTATTGGTTGAATCTTTTTATACCTATACCCACCTTAAAATTTTGATAAAAAACTTTGGAGCCATTAGAAATCGAATATGAATGTATTATAAATTAATATTTCTAGCTTTTCCAAAGGTGCCCCTCACCCCTCTTATAAAAGGGCACTCCTCCTTCACATTTCTTCACACCATCAAAGCCTTTTGGTTCTGCCAACCCCTGCCCAAATACTCTCTCAATTTCCCTCACTACAACCTATAGGCCTTAGTTTGATCATAATGCCAACCTAAGGATCCCTTTTGATCAAATCAAAAGGAAGAACCCAAAGAAGAGGTACTGTTTTCAACACCCCTTTTCAAGTTGCTTTCTTCTTCCACTTATTCTTTCATTGTTATTACCATTCTAAAATAATAACTCTATTATATTATATATACTTTGATGTTATTATAAATATGGTAAAAACATATTCAGTATTCTATCCACCCTTTGAATAACATGTCACCATACTTGCGTACGTACGACTTACCGTCTCCACGTCGTGGTGTAATTGTTATTCAATATATTATGATTTGGGTGGGTATAATAGTGATGTGTAACTAATTTAAATAATAAATATAACATGATAATTATTCTTTATATATGATATACCATCCAATTATATATTATTTTAATATCAAAAGATGGATATTGTCTCTCGTGCGTACGTACGGAGTACCGTCTCCACGAACGCGATGAGATTCATTCTCCACCATATCCATTCAAGTATAATTCTCATTTGATGATTAAAAATAATTTTTAAGGACTTGATATAATTCTAGATATTAATAATATACATCCCATTAATAAAAAATATGGCTCACATAACAAAGAATATAAAGTAAAATAATCCCATTAACACCCGAAATGACGATAATTATAAGATATTATTAACAAATCAATGTTAAAAGATCATATATGATATCATATTAATGTAAATGATTCTTTTATAATTCAATAACAATTATTTCACCATTATACAGGAGGTTAACCTACCATCGATGAAGGAAAAAGTACAAAGTAAGGGGTTTCTTATCTCACTCTTAATTTCATGAGAATTCCATTGTTCACCACTTATTTATTGCATGTGGTGTATGTGTACTTCCCATGATTGTATTAATTGTGTAATATAATTTAATTTATGGGTATTTACATCATCCTTCTTTCATGGGTGTATGTTTCATAAGTTACCTAATCGATAAGGGAATTTTAAATTTCAATTTCCATTTATTCGGCTTTACGCAAACTTCATTGTTTATTTTACTCCAAGATTATGTGTGGAATCACTATTCATTTTCTTATGTCATAATTTCCACTCCCCTTTTTGTGAATATAATTTTTATACACATAATCACTACATTGATAATTTCTCAAGTCATCGATATGAATTTGATAAGAGTAATTTTAATTCATTCTCCATTTGTTGAGTTAAACATCCAATTCATTGGTGTTATTTTTACAAGATTATGTGTGAATGTCCTTTGATTGTTTTACAATGAATATCCAATCATATTTAGTGTATTTATATTTGTCACGCATAACTATGCCGTTGATTTATCCTTAACCTAAGGATACGGCCTTTATGAGAGATTTGATCTCAATTTACATTCCATTGAGACTTCTTTGTTGTTATAAACCAACTCACTTTTATGTGGTGTATATAATGTACTTTGACATAGTATATCATGAATCCATTTATTCTCATGATATTTAAAAGTTTTTATTACTTCAATTATTTGTATTCAAGTGTATCTTTTTTGGTTAGAAACTCTAACTAAAATACAATTTTTAAATGTTTTAAAGACTTATTCTTCTATATATTGCTCATTAATGTTCATGTTTTAAAAATGGGTTTAAGTATTTATTTATATGGACATTAATGTTTTAAAATTAAAACCCCTTTTAAAAGTTTCAAAGTGGTATGGGACACTTTGATTCAAAAAACTAATTTTAAATAGCTTATTGACAAATAGTGTGACTTTAAATGATTTCAAGGAAAAGGGGGATATTTCTCTCAAATAGTTTTGATGATTATTTTCATCTATGTCAATATCCATAATTATTCTCGATTGAGGTTAATATGATACAATACAATCTTCTATATTGTATCGAATGAGTTATGTTTGACTGTGGATGTGATGTTTTTATACCATTCATGGTTTGTGGATAAAGTATTGACAATTCATATGCTATTTTTAATAGGAATGTTTATGTTATGTTTAAACCTGTTCATATGAGGAATGCATTGGACTTAATAAGTGACGGGTGGAGCCCGATATAGCTCCTCGATGCATCGATAGGTCTAATGAGACAAACTAGTGTCTTGGAACAAGGCCTTGGCAAAATCTTATTTGTAGTCTGGGCACGAGGCCTTGGCTATGTGGTTATGATAGTCTAGAATTATGCATTCCATCATTATAAATGTGGTTATTGATATTGCATGTGATTATTCGATTATTAGAATTTCCATGTGAATAAGTAAATGGGAATATTTCATTTTACTTTTTCCATACTATATTGAAGTTCAAGATTAAAAGGCTTTCATTTTAGTTATAAACTTCCTTCAATGTTTATGTTTATCTATAAAAGATTCTGCTATAATGTTATCCTTACTGAGCATCTGAGCTCACCCCTTTCAATGTTTTATTTTTCCTAGGATTATGAAGAAGTAATTTATGAATGACCTTCCGGGATAGTATGAGGGTATATGAAGAAAAGATGTTTTTTTTGATTTAATGTAAAACTTTATGAATGTATCTAGTATTTCCAAGGCTACTAAACCAATTGGTATTTCGAGATTTGATCTTTCTTGTGATCATGCCAATGTTATGTAATAATGCAGCGACTCTGGGTAACTGAGGTTGGGGCGTTACATTTTATGTCTTGCATAGAAAGTTTCCTACGCTTTTGAAGCCATAAGTGACCCATGAAATTAAAATCATTCATAAACTCTTGTTCACTAAATAGAAACTCTAAAGAGTAGTGTCAATGTTCCTTATATGGCATATAATAACTTTTGTATTTAAACCACTTTTGATGAATTTCTTGAATAATCCCTAATGTATTATGAATAATACTCTATCCAATAATAGAAATCTTACCCACCAGTAAACAAAAATGATGTTATTTATATGAAAATCAAATTAAATTCCTAAAGGTATCCATAATGACGGATATATGGTAACTATTGTTTTATGTAATCTCAACAAGTACCAAATGGTTATACCAAGTTCTGTAAAGGTATATAACCCAAATACATATCATATCATCTATAATAAAAATTTCCTACTTAATATGGCCATAAATATTTGGATAAAATTTCATGATCAAATAAAATAAGTTCCCTAGATCTTCTTGATGCATTTAAAAACCTAAAAGATAATTGAGATCACTATATCAAATGTTGGATGAAGAAACCCAATGGAACATAATGATTTAATAGCTTTATATATTTACCAAATAGTTAACTATTGTGATGTACATAGTTATATTGAAATGTCATAACATTGTTAGTCGATCAATTACAAAATATATATAATTCATCCATCAAGTATTCCATGTTAGTCCAATGATAAAATAAATTGATACACCGTTTTATTTTTAAACAGGAATGGGAAGTGTTTGGAGAAACCTAAAAGGAGTTTTGTGTTATGACATAGTTTTCTGGTAGGTGAAACAATGATATAAAAAATTACACATTCTATGTCTCATACTAGTAAAAAAACTAAAAATTCATGTCATATTTTTCTTAAATACTTGGTGAAAATTAATAATATGAAAATTAAAATATTATATCATGATATATCTTGAAGAACAAAGAATTTTTTTTGAAGAAATAATATATTTCAAAAGAGTTAAACAAGTTATTTATTGTCACCACACCATAAAAAGAGGTTAAGATACACCATAACTCATTACCCCACAACTACTAAAGATAAATTGAATTCAAGAGAGACAATTTCAATTTTTACCTAGCAGGAATAATAATAGTCGCTTCTTCCCTCTCTTCCTGGTGAATCATGCTTATGAAACTTATCAGGTTCCATTCATACAAATAGTTTAGCACATATTTAAATGGATATTTATTATAATGGTATGTGAATTAAAAAATCATATTTTATATGGTGTCATATGAAGGTACTACACTCATTTCCTTTTTCTATGGTTCATTTCATTCTGATAAATGATATAACTACAACAATTTTTAATAGATTAAATGATATCAATTTCTCATTAAAGATAATTTCACCAAACCATAAGGTAATTTCTAACAATTGTAAGTTATATATCATGAGTGGGGTAATTATTATCAAGTGAAAAAAATTAAGAAGAGTTGAACACCACCACATTATCTTCATGCAGAAAAACAATCCCATTATGCACTAAAAATAATTAAAAAATAACATATCCCTATATGTATTCATGAAAAATAGAGATGGTTTTTAATTCATGAACTATTTTAATTTATTAAAATGAGGCTATCAATTCATGTCCAATAAAATATTTACACATTTCTAGGTATGAGATGGTAATGATTATTCTAGTTTTAATAAATATTTCATGAAACATTGATAATGTACATATATTTCAATTTATCATCAATTATCAGTGAAATTATATGGTTATTATAAAGAATATATAGAATTCATCATATCTAGATCGACTGAGTTGCAACATTCCAAATCATGAGTATTAATACATTAACATGATAAATAAGTAAATAAATTTTTTATAATTTTTAATAACCTAAATCTTCCCAAAAAATATTTCAATTGAAAATCATTCTCCAAATAATATTTTTAATATACCAGAACATCTTCCAAAAATACCATCACAAAGGAATTAATGAAATATTTGAATATTTTCCTTTCATAGGGCCATGGAATCACCTGATGTATTGGTGTGACCACTAAAATTGAATGATATTCAATGTGTTAATTGATGATATAGTAGGTATTCATCAGAGTATATATCACTTTAACACTAATCTAATGATATCTAGATCAAATGATTATTTTTTAGAACTAATTTTATCCTTTCTATTTATTAAAAAACTCATTGTTACGTGGTAAATGATACTTACTCTTATTCATTAGTGAATTAATCTTAGAGAAATGAACACCCAAACAGAGGGTCTCATAAACTATTTTAGTAAAAATAATAGGGCTACCCAAACTAATACTGTAGGATTAATGAAACCATTACCTTTTAAATATTCCTACATAAGCTTAAAATACTTTAGTTTGATCATCACTATACATTTTGATGGAATGGTTATTAGTTGAGTTTTTTGAAGCTAAATCAACTGAGAAAATAACATCCCTCTCTAAAGTATGACCACTAAAATCAACTAATAGTTCATCAAAACAATTCATATTAGAATGAGGAAATTCATTACCCATGTCCTATTGGAAGATTTCATACTCGACATGACATTAGATAACACTATCCTTAACACATATATGACTTCCCATAAGAGAAAGTAAAGAACAAACACCAATAATATTAACTAAAATATTCTCTATGGTAACCTAACTAATAAATAGTGATGAATAAATCAATAATATTAAAGTAGTGGTCTTGAAAAATAAAAACAAAATCAACTTATGACATTAAATTTTAGCATGTAGGACAATGAAATTCCACCCACTTCTTTCGAAGAGGAATTACTAACTATATAAAACGTTAATGTTTTATATTGGTTATTTTAATATGTCACAATGTGGGGTGATATAAAATAATAAGGGAAACTATGACAAATAAATTTTTAGTAAAGATAAATATATAATTACAGTACATTACAATGTTTTAGGGCCCATATTAATTCCCATAAAATACTTTTACTATTTGTAACAACTTTTTTCTAGAGGCATATAGAAGGAACATTATAATATTTTAAGCATCTAAAATTATGACATACTATTTTTGTGTTTATGAGGATATATAATGTTTTTTCTATCAAAATATTATCATTATTTTTGTAAGTTACCATTCAATCCAAAAATTTATTGATTTAAGGACGTGTAGGGAAATATTTTCTCGCATATCTTGTGTTGTAACACTCATAGAAACCCTAATGTGTACTTCCAGGTACTATTGATGGAATGATAAATGTTTACTATAAAGAGAATGTGAACCATCCATCAAAAGTATTTTTCAATATAAGCTTCATCCTAGTTGATTCGATAAAACTATAACATTATAATGGAGGAATCCAAACAATATATGGCTTGAATACCATAAAAAAATCCATTATGGATATTTCTAAAAACATCAACACAAGTGGTACACTTTTTCATGAGATACTAGGATGGAATATATGGTCACAAGATTATATGAAACCATTTAACATTCAACTTATCACTAGAGACAATATCAAGTGAGAAATAAACTAGTTTAGAAATGTGGTTATCATATTCCATTGTTGTCTAATAACCATGTTAGTTGTTGAGGAGCTATATGTATTTCAATATAGCTAATGATTATAAGAAAAATTATTTTAAAAATAGGTAATTGAAATGTTTACATAGGAAAAATTCATTAATTTATCATGATTTATCATGTCTAACCATCTCCACTTTTGTCCTTAAAACTTAAAAGATACACATTTCAATTTGATATAATTTAGAGTTTACAACAACTAACAAAGACACTCATTTTTTTATCCAGTCCTTTTCCCCCAAAGTTTTAATCATCCCTTGAAAGGGTTTTGGATGATTTTAAATTAATTTCAGGGATCAACTTTTATATTATCCTACCAATAAATCTACTTCCCTTTCATTAGTAGGTATAGGGTTTTCACCAAAAATATGGAATATAATTAAGGTTCTACAATGTTTTTGAGATTATATTCAACCAAATTATTTTTGGATGAAATAATTATCAAAGTATCAAGATTAGAAAATCTAGGGATCCTTTTATTGGTAGGCTATGGTTATATATAAATGAAATAAAAATAAAAATGAAATAGGTGATAAATCGTAGGTCAAATTTGGAGTAAAAATGAATGAATGGAGATGAGGTCACAAATCACCACAAAATACATATATCTATGATTGTTTTTGTATCTTCGTCCTCATCATGATGAGATCTAGTTAAAGACTCACTCAATGCCAACCCATTATGTCTAGAAAATACAACATAATATTTACTAAAACACCATAATACATGAAAAAAACAGAAAACATACACCCTTTGATACCAATTTTTCATGAACCAATCATGTTAATCCCTAAACCTGACACAAAATTAATCTTTTACTAAGTTTGAAGGAGCGTTATTAAAATCCATGTTTGGTTTTAAGAACCTACCAAACAAAAACTGTCAATTAGAATAATTTTTACCACAAATATTTTCCAAACTAAATAATAATATAATATTTATAATAAATTAAACATACCAATATAGAGTCTAGAAACTAAAGAGAAAATGTATGAGTAAAATAAAAATTAAAATCCAAACCATATAAAAATATTACATCAGAAAAATTAAAACCCATATCAAGGTCACAGGTGGGATAACACTCCAATATTTAACCACAATGATCGATCACCCAAATAAAATGGATACCTATATCCACCATGCATCAACAATACTTTTTTCCAAATATGATAAAATATAGTATAAATACAATCAAATTAAAATGAAATGGGAGAGATAATAATCATAGTAAAATCACTCCATTTTTTAAATAAATAGTCAATAATAAATGTAAAAATAATGATCATTTAAATAAAATTATCCTGTGAAATATAATTATTGACAATAAAAAATGAAAATTAATGCATTTATCCAAAGTGTATAGGACATGAAAAAATAAAACCATTTTTTTGTTCATAATCATTTAACAATATAAAAAATAAATAAAAACAAAAACTGAGTACTATGGTTAATTAGGTCTATGATATCTAGAATCATCATACCTTAGTGAATAGATGATGATGTGTGCATTAATACCTTAATTAATTGGCATATAGTTTAAACATAGCTAAATAAGTGAACCAAATGTCAAAAATTTGTTTAGATAGACTTTTAGGCTAAATTAATTATGGTTATTCAGAAACCATATCACTTTGATTGTCCCAAACATTTCCTTAATTTATACACCTGATGTTTTAATGTTATATAGCCCACTTTTGGGGGAATTTATATCACGATTCATGTCATTTCGATGGAATTTCTAATATTATTAATCATGAATCCCACATAATAGATGGTTGACCATTATGCTATAGAAAGTATAAAACTATTTAAAAATAAATTATTACGATCCAAGTGATCATAAGAATGAATAAAACCATAAATTGTTTTCTATGATTTTGATTTTTTATTAAAATCATGAAGAATGTATAATCCAGGTAGTCGTTATAGTGTTATTTTGTCTCAAATAATGGTAAAATATAATAATAATTTATAATATTCAAAGTCATGATAGGTGTTCAATTAAATTCTATTTTGACTTATAACTAATATTGAATGCATGGTAATTATTGAGATTCACACTCAAAAGTTTAATTCAAGGTATGTTTTAATTATTTATCTAATCAAAAAAACCATTTAGTGCTAGAAAATGGTTTAATGATTGAAATTAAATTAGTTTTAAGAGGAAAGTATGAATTAATATAAATAGGATTTCTGGCGGGTTATCACTAAGAGATTAATATCATTGGCTAATTAAATTTAGATTTCCAACCCATATAAAGAATTTTTATTTTCTAAAAATATGATAATATTTCATAAAATATATGAAAACGTAATCATGGTATAGTATATACAAGAAAAAAATATAAAGAATGATATATTAAGAATATTAAAATATAGAGAAGAGTATGAGATATAATTTTGGAGACCTTACTGTTCAAATTGTAGTTTTAAAAGGATTATTTCTCAGTATTAATCAATTTGTGAGATAGTAGGAATTTGATATAATGATATGCGTGAAGTGTGTTTTCAATTTCATGATGTTCTTACGAACCACTTTATAAAAATTAAATATTATTTGTACATAATTAATAATATAGTTATGGATGATTTTGAATTTTTTAATAATGTACTGATTCCAATAATTATGATTATCCAGCAAGGATTCCATCTAAAAAATAAAAATTGCACATAGTTTTGAATGCACATAAACATGAAAATGAATAAGCATGAATCCATATAAACATTAAGGTTTATTATCTAGATAGAATACATATAAAACATGTTTTTTAATGATCATAAAAATAATAATACTATTACTTCTATTTAAGTAAAAATAACTAATGTAATGGTCACACATCAGCTATGTTAATGAAATAAAGACCTTGTAAAAGCTTATCTATATACCTCATAATGGTAATATATATTTTTTTAATGGTAATATTGTATCATTTAATGGTAAAATAATCACTAAATAAAGGTTATATCTTAAATAATGTACTTATATTATGGGATTACGCCCCATATAAAGAGATTAATATATGATTACCCATTTAATAGCATCCTGGTAGAGAGATCAATAAAATAGTGAACCACATAAATGGATTTATGAATGGAGTACTACATAATCAGATTTACTAATGAGTCACCACATAAAAGGTTATTAAATTAGTGATTTATGTAGAGTGATCCATGTATAGGGTTTTATATAATGGATTAAACATAAGTTGATTATTTATCTTCATGACTGAAATTTTGATTTCATGAATTACAATAATTTATTTTTAATGTAATCAAATAAATAACTCCATTATGTTTTTTAATTGAATCATAAAAAATAATGTTTTATAGTCTTATAATATGTGTGATCTAGAATATAAAAGAAGTTTCAATGTCAATGTTACATACATGAATAGATTAAATTTGAATTCATTTGAATTTTATATATTTCTTGAAGGTGGAATTTATCCCGTGGTAATAAGAAATTTAAATTTCTATGTTTAGATTCTTTAGACACATACACTAAGGTCCAATGTTAGAAGAAAATTCATTAATCATACTCAAAATCATAAACTAAGATTACCCAAGATAATCATACATATGTTCCACATAGTTTTCATAATTTATACACTTCATATCACATTTATTATGCTTCTTTAAAAACCATTTGGTTTCGAGTTATTGTATATTTTCTAAAAAACATATTATTTTACAATACGTATGAACATTCATTCATAATGATACCCCTATAATCCTCCTTATTACCTTTAGAAGTGTCATTGTTATATTCCTTATATGGGGAAAGGAATTAAAATAAATTGGTGTTCTTAAATAATTAGTATTAAAAAATATATTAAAATGTCATAACGGGGTATATTGTAAGTATATGATAAATAATTATAATAAGAGAAATATAAAATCATATGGAATATGGAATAATAATATTTTTCTATAATGAATAACAGGACTAATTCTATTATCAAATTATCAAACAAATTATCTTGAATAAGACTAAATATTAAATATATTATAATCATGAGCTTTAGAGAAAGACATAGTAATGAAACATCGATTTTCAAAAGAACATAATTTAAAAAATTCTAATGCTAGAGGAGTGTGACTATATCCTGATTCAAATAAATTAGTGTTCTTTCGATAATAAAACATATAAACTAATTGTTTTGGGATAGAAACTAGTATTCCCTCATGTGATTTATAAAACAACATTCTTACACTCTTAGCCATGACCTAAAATCATTCACACACTCTTGTGTATGGAATAACAACTCATATAAGCTATTGGTCCAAGGATAAGACTCATATATGCTATATAATTTATCTAACGAACTCTATACCCTATTGGAGATCATAAAATGACCTATATGACCTCATGAGATAGGACTAACAAAATGTATACAATCTTGTAGTGGGGATAAAACCTGTATAACCTATTTATCTTAGGATAAAAACCCTTGTATCCACATGGTCTTGGGATAACAACCCTTATACCCTTTTAGGCAGGGACATAAAACTATATACCCTCCAATGGTTGGGTAAAAAATATGTAACCTATTTGTGATAATGAAATATACGACATTACAAAATGTGTTCAAGAGATATATAAGACCCAACCATCTAATAGTAAAAATACCACGAAATTTTTGTCACTAAAAATTAATCATTTAAAAATTAGCTCATTGAAAAAAATGTTCCGTAACATTTACAAATTGAAAAACATAAAATGGACTCCATATTAAGATCAATTTATACATATAATTAAATCACAATAAATAGTATTTCACAATATAATTTCTTAGCGAATGGTAAAAAAATAAAATATTTAATTTGATTAATTCATAAAAACTCCAGAAAATATCTTTTAAAAAATAATTCCATGTTAAAAAGTATTTAAAATATTTCCCTTAAAATGGGTGTTTAAAGAAAATAATGATTTATTATGATCTAGGAAAATAATTATATGACCTAAAAACACTGAATATTTCATCCTTAACCACATAATTCATTAAAATATATTTTAATATCAATATTTATTTTTTAAAATAAAACAATAAATTTTGAAAAATAATGAAAATTTTCATTTTCGTTTAAAAATTATTGTGAATTAAAATTATTTGGAATACCTTGTTAAAACACATATTGTAGTCTTTATAATAATAATTATCAAAGTAATAAAATAATCTTATGAATTTGTTAACATTTTAATAGAATTCTCATTAATGGGAGAATTTAGAACAAAACATTTAAAAAGATAAATATATATTTAATTCATAATATAACTAATATACTTAGATTTATATGAACTTAATGATCTAAAACATACGGTGATAATGAAATATGTATCAAATAAAAAAAATAAGTTAACTAACCTATATACTTTATAATAATTGGTTGAAAACCTATGGAATGATAAAACATGAAATGAAATATTAATACCCTGAATATAAGGGTATTCCTCACATAATACATGAATAATGTATAACTTTCACCATATAAAAAAGTGGGTCCCTGATAAAAAAAATATATCAATGATGGAAATTTTAGATGATAACGTATCCATAACTCTTAAATCTTTTGAATATATTTTAACCTCATGTGGTATAGACATAACCATCTTATAATATATTTAATATCTTTATTCATATTTTTTACCCTATATATACCTCTTTTATAATCAACTATTATATATTTTTTCATTACTTATGGTATATTTTTATAATTGGATGTTAGTGATTGTTTATCTTTTTCATTAAAATAATGATTTTTATTCCCATTCAAAGATAGAAAGTTAATTAACCCTACACTATTCAAGGTAATTCAATATATTTATTGTAATTATTTATAAATTTCTAATTCCACTTCAAGGTAATTTTAGTATTGACTCATAAAAATGGAAAAGATGATTATCTGGTTTCGGAAACTTTTGAAACACAGAATTTAGTATGTTAAAAACTTGTTGAATATTAATATTTCAGTAAAAAAGTAAAATAATAAAATTATATCACATTTAATATTATATGAATACTTTCATATTGGTGATGAAAAATGAAGTACATTATTCCA
This sequence comes from Viscum album, assembly GCA_963277665.1. Lineage (NCBI taxonomy): Eukaryota > Viridiplantae > Streptophyta > Magnoliopsida > Santalales > Viscaceae > Viscum > Viscum album. Next base: position 509,506,034 of record OY728146.1, read on the forward strand.
TATAGGGGGTTGTTAACAAGTACACATGGATGACATAATAGTTTTCCATAGAATAAAGAGAAATGTACAAAATATATCTTCATTTAATAATTATAAATATTTTATATAATTTAATTTTTATTAATTAAATACTATATTTTATCCATCCATGTATGTTAGTTATGAAAAAACAAGTTTCTTCATAGTGGTGGTAGTTTTCATGTATGCATGAATAACATACTCATTTACCTAATGAAGGGGGGAATGAGTAGATAATGGTTATTCCGTTATCATGAAAATATTTTAGTTGATGACTAATAATTATTTCATTATATTTTAATGTGTATCATTTTTTGGAAGACAATAGATGATAATGCAGAAGCAGAAAATACTATGGAGTAGCAAATACTCATGTAGAGGGTTTTAGTCTTCTCTTAAATGACTTTATGGAAATGACGAACTTGGGGAAATTTTGTTAATCATGTTCTATTGAATATGGGGATTGATTCTTGGAATGTTCACATATAAAATGTTCAAGGGTATTTCTAACTGGGAGTTTCTCTTTACATGGGTGGAATTTGTAACATTTATATATATATATATAATTTGAATTTCCCATGGAGTTGAGTGGTAGATAAGGGGTAAGAATAGAATCTCACAAAAGTTATCTGAATTAGGGGAGTTAAGTTAGGAATGGTTTTAAATACATGCAATTTTGAATTATAAAAAACTAAATTATTATTGATTATTTATGGTAAATGTAATATATGAAATTTTTTCCTTTTGAAATTTCCCATTTTTAACTGTATAAACATTAATTAAAAATTGAACGAGGGTAACTATATTATTTATAAATCAATTATATTACCCCAATTATATTATTTAAGTATGATGAATCCAAAATTTGAGTCCATTCGACAAAATATATTTCTTAAATATTAGAAAATTAACATCTAAATTAAAACATAAGATATTTGAAACAATTTCTTATATAGAAATTATCCATTATAATCACAAAATTTTTTTATTTCCAATTATTTACTAATTAAATAAATTTCCTTATATTATATATATATATAATCATTTTCAAAATATCATTAAAAATATATCAATTTCTGAAATGAAGCAATGTTATTAAAAAAAATTTAAAGTCAATATACTAATGTTTGTATTGGTAACATATTTCAATATTAAAAATTAATATAAAATACATAAAAATATTAATATTCTTATTAAAAATAAGAAAACCATTTGACACGACCCACTTATATTAAATATAAGCATTTATAACTAATAAAAATAGTGTTTTGAAAAATCAATTTTTATTATAAAATCGATCTATTCATATTGCATTAATGCAAAACTATATATATGGACACTAAATTATTTATTTATATATAATATTTCAATATTAAATTTTTTAACATATTACATGCCATTTAATTATGTTTCATTTATTAAAAACTACATAAAATATATATTATTCTAATACATTGGAAAAATATTTTTTTATTAGATAATTAATTTATTCCATGTTAATTTATATTTATTATATATCTGATCAGAATTAAATTATATCAATAAATATATTCTATAAAATAAAATTATTATTATTTTAATTTACATTTTACTAAAACTAAAAAATTTATAAAATTATTGTAATAATGTTAAAATTTAAAAATAAATATGGTATTATATCATCCTAAATTCAACATAAAAATACCCTCACAATATATGTGTAATAAGTAAGGATTACATTTGTAATGGTGGTCGTTATAGGTCTCATACTTATTAAAATGGATTTATTATCAAAATTATTTGAGCTTCATATTCTCCCAGAATTTATATATCTCAATCTACATTTAATGGAATTTAGATTAAACTTGTTCTAACACAAACTATATTGATGAAAATTCATTTATTAAATTAGATAATGTAGCCATATAAAGTGTTTTTCTACTAATTTATTAAATTTAGTAATTTTTTAGCATTGATTTTTAATATAGTTACTTATATTTATATATTCTAATTAATTAACTACATTACAATAATCACATTTTAATACTAATAATTTTATAATGGTTTAATTTAATATTTATATATTTTGTTTCAAATATGTTATTGAAAATTGTATTTATTTATATAATAACGATAATATAAATTTTCGTTTGTTATATTATCCACCTAATGAAATTACATCCTCATAAATTTAATTATTGTTTAGTAATTAATATATATGTAGGTATTAGTGAACATAGACCATATATGGGTTACCCTCATAGGCAAGATAATTAATATGGAGGTAGATATATAGTTAGGGAAAAAAGTTATTATTATACTAAGGATGTTAACATAGGTTATAAGAAATAACAATGCTAGTATAGAGCAGCCTACTGATATACCACATGGTGTTACATTGTTAAATTGCTTTATATATCAGCAAACTCTATCATCAATTGGGACATGATATCTATTTGTTACAGAGAAATGGAAAAGTTCCACATAAAATATATTTCATTATTTTGGGTGGCAATGAGTGGGATAAAATTATCCTAGTAGTCTATAATAACTAAGGAAATTCACATTATTGTTGTTCATTGATTCAAAACACTATTAATGAAGAATAAATACCAAAATGGAATAAAATTATTTTAATGTACACATATTAGAAAATTTATTTCTCATGATCAACGATCGGTTAGAGAGAGACAATTATTTCATATAATAAAAATGAAAATGTTTCTATGTATAAATAAAAAATTGGAAGGTTATCATGGAGTGTTGGGTAATATGTTTTCAATATAATGATAAAGAATAAAATTTTATTTTATAGGCTCAATAAAATCCATTGAAGGGAGATAATCATCAAAAAGTCACATCATTCAAGTACATATTATAATTTGATATCAATACATAGAAATAAAATAAAAATTCTTATGATATAAAGGAAATCAATATTAGAAGAGGGCTGCTTAGCACACATGAAAATGAAATTGATAAAAGGGAAGATAGTAGGGGTAAAATTTATAGCTTTTTATAAATGTGGAATGAAACATTTTTGAACATTTTTGTTTAGAATGGGAGTTTTTTAAATGTGTGGTGAGAATGCCCTCTATGCTAATCACTTCAAGGGAAAGAATGAAGCTTCCAAGATTTAATGATTTAACAGTAAGGGGATAGTGAAATATATAAAAAACAAACTAATATTAAGGAAAATATATGTAAAGACCAACAATTCACATGGAATTTTTTTATTCTTAAATTCATTGGAATATTACAGGACCGTATTTCTTGACGGCACTAGATTCTGAGGCCTGGTGTGCTCGGAATAATTTTCTGAAGTTTTGTTTGGTAGGTTCGGGGAATATATGAGTGGTATTTTCTATCATTTGAACCAGTGATCGAAATTGAAATCTGAGGACACCGATGAACTCGCACAGCCGGTATTATATTAAGGGGACCATTACCGTAGTTGCGTTTTTTACGGGTTGAAAGTTAATTTTTGGGGATTATTAATAAAATTAATAAAAATTATGTGTTACATAATTTTTGTTAAGGGGTGGTTATTTTATCCCAAGAGGAGATGGAGGTGGGGAACACACCCCACATAACCACCCATGAGACGATATTATGTGGTGGGACCCACATGAAACCAAACTCTTCAACTCCCCATGAAACCCCACTTTAAGTCTTAAGCTTCCAACTCCCCTCTCTTAATGTTGAACTCTCCACCTCCCACTTGCTCACATTAATTTTCCAACACCACTATTTAATTAATTAATATCTAAAATTAATTAATTAATTTGAGTGTTTAGAATTTTGAAAACATTATGCCAAAAATAAATTAGTGGGGATTTTATTTTATTTGGGGTTGGAATAATCATTGGAGAGCCTTGGAGAATATGAAGTGTTCTCCCATGAAGAACGCGCAGAACATCTTCCTCTCGACGAAGAACGCTCCACGTGTCCGAAGGACGTGAGCAACATCCCCTCCACTTCTTCAACCAGGGCAAGAACGTGAGGCGATAGCCTTGAGGAATGAAGATAATCCTTCCTCTTCCTCCTTGTCAAGGGAGAAGTTGTCTTCCGCTAAGAGCACCGCCAACGACTATATCATTCCCTCTTACGTTAATGGGATGACATCTGTATTCTCGAATACATCTTCTGTGACTTCAACAATGTACATTGAATCGAGGTAGGGGTTTAAATTCTTTCTTACCCGTTCTAAGTCATTGAAATTATGGCATGAAATCCAAATGATATCAATGTAACATGGGGAAAATTCGGTCTGCACCAACAAGGTTGAATCTCTCTTTTTTGTTCTTGTTTGTGGTTGACGACGGTAGCGGGCAGTGGCGACCGGCAACGAGCCGGCTGCCAAGAAGGGCCCGGTGGTGCAAAGGACACTGGGTCGCCAAAAGGGCGTGTCATTTACTCACTAAGAGGAGAAGTGTTGTGACCACGTCGGGCTGCGGCGGAGGCGCGCGACACCATCGTGCAGCGTGAAGGGAAGCACGAGGTCGCGGACAAGGCGGGCCGTGACGGAGTGGCGCGATGCCAGCGCGCCGCACCAGTGTTGTAGGTATGCGGCCAGGGTAGGCCGCAGCAGGATAACAGGGGCACGACGCCGTCGCGCAGGGCCGGAGAAGACACGCGACCTAGAGCCGCGGTAGACTGGGGATGGCGGCCCGCTTAGCCTGCCGCTGGTGCACGCCAGGGCGTAACCCGGCTGGGTTCCGCGGAGAGGAACTGACAGATGCTGATTTAATAATAGGGAGATAGGGGGGAGGCACCCCCCATTGATTGAATAGGGTGGGCCCTTCAGGGTGCCGCCGCTGCCTCATCTCCCTCAATAGGCGGGCTTCACCACCCATAGCCGCTTGGGTTGGGCCACGGAGCCACGCAGGTCGTGCCCACTACCAGACCGGGACGCCTGCCCTGCAGGCCAGCCCACCCTCGCGTGGGCCGGGCCACCCTCACGCGGGCCGGGACACCTGCCGCGTAGGCCATCCTACCCTCGCGCGGGTCGGGCCAACCTCACGCGTGCTGGGACGCAGTCTCTAGGTCGGGTCGCCTGCCACGCGGTCCGGGCCTCCCTTGCGCGGGTCGGGCCACAGCCACTGGGGTGGGTTGTGCCCTACTGACCCGAACTATTCCCTACTAGGCCGGACCAGGATCTGGGTCGGGTCGACCCGTTTTGGGACAACCCTGGGCGGGTTGGTCCAGGTCGGACCGGACGAAGACCCCCCTCTTCGGACCACTTTTGGTTTTTCTCCCAGAACATGAGATACAAACCTTCGATCGATGCACCGTTAGAAGTGTAGGATTATTTGGATAGAGGTGGTCGTTTCGGTATATCAAAAGTAAGGTTTTCACGATGTTCTATTATGGACGGGTCAGTTTGAACCCGAAACCAACCGGGCCCTCGCAGCGAAAATGCTTATAACTTAGAGACCGGACGTCCGATTGACGTGTCGTCAAATAAGTTGGTTTTCTTTTGATGAGAAAATTATTTTTCCATACTCCACAAAATATTTATATGAGGTTAGAGTATGTCCAGGTTGGATTGTACTCAAAATCCAACTGGGCCCCCAGGACTAAAATGCTAATAACGTACAGACCGGGCATCCGATTGACGCGCTATCTGTTATGTTGAGACACCAATGACATGGAGATCATTTTAGAGTCTTCCATTTGAGACCTCGTGACACATGGAGTGTTGACCTATAGCTCTTGGAGCGGAATCTCCCAGAGATGAGAAGATTGAGTCCGGTGACCTAGTAGTTGTAGACCTGACGACTGCTTGGCCGATTCGACTCGGAGGGATTAGACTAGCCCAACGGACGGAGCACCTGGTTTGGTGGAAGACCCATGGCGGACGGATCACCTGGTTTGTCAGCAGACCCACGGTACTCAACCGGAGGAGTATCTCTGAGGACAATTAGGGGGAGCACACATTTTGGTAGCAGACCCACAGCGGACAGAGAACCCGGTTTGGCAGAAGACCTGTGGTACTTGACAAGAGGAGTACCTCATCAGTCTAAGGTTACTGAGTAGCACCTCGGAGTCATGACATGGCCACTTTACTCAATATAGGGGGAGTTCTCCAACAGTCGTGGTTTCGATTATGAAAATCATGGTTTGAGCTGAGTCAATGTCATTTGTGTTTTCCTCATGATTGAGATGGGTTACTTGATAACTTAGGTATATATATTGGAATATACTTATGTAATGGTTATCCATTGAAATAATACATTGTGGTTTATCCTTGTTGGATTTTGTGAGACCCGAAGGGTCTTGGGGTCCTTACTGAGTATCTTTATACTCACCCCTGCACAGGCTATGCCCGCACCTTGTTGTGTTGGATGCAGATGACAGACAGTGCTGACGGAGGCTGAGAGCACCGGGACTGGACGGTACCCATAGGAGGACCTTACAACATATCGGTACATGGTGGAGTCTGACAGATGTGGAGTGAAGAGGAGTCCATATATACCTACCCTTTAGGTAGGAACCCCGAAGGACGATCCAGGAGCTACCTTCACCTTTCAGTTATTTTTCCCTTTTTAGTTGTATTTTGTTTCAGTTGTATTTGTACTTTATAGTTGAGCTTGTATTCTGGCCCCCGTTACATTCAGTACACTTGTTATACAACTTTTACATAGTTTTTTATTCCGGTTGTACTCTAGTTTTGTGTGTTTACAATTTCTATAGGCAACGCCTTCCCAATTTTAGGGAATTATGCCTTTGGTGCTAGTCACCAACCCCTCGCCTATGAAAGGCATGCTTGGGTTTGTCATGACATGGGCTCCGATGCCAGGTCATGAAAAATTGGTATCAGATGCGCCGGTTCTACCGTAAAACATAGGACTCTAGTATTTATTTTCTGTGAAGCAATAGTGTTAAGCGTACTATGTGTGGTTTTCAGTTTAGGGAGACATTTCCATACACCAGGACGATGACTTCTGATTTTTGACTTAGTGCCTGAAAACTCTAATCGCATGTTTGTTTTCAATAGTTTTCTTTAAGTCAGCTCAAACCAGGTCAGTTCACCAGGTATAGTCTTTTGACTATGTCGCATCTGTTTCATTCAGGATGCCTCCTCGTGGATGAAAATCTAGAGCCCCAATAGTTGTACATACTAACAACACGCCGAGAAAAGAGGCCTCAGTACAAGGCCCTCTTCCAGTTGAGGCACCAGTGGTACTACTCCCGTTGGGCCACCGATGCCACCAGCCCTAGCAGTAGAGAGTGCATTCCGCTTGAGAGTGCTGCACGAGTTCCAGTGCCAGAGGCCACCCAGGTTCAAGGGAGAGACGGACCAACAGGCGGATGAGGATTGGCAGGAGGCTATGGTGAGAGTCTTCAGACTGGTAGGGAAACCAGCTGACTTTATGGTGATCCTTGCTGCCAGCCACTTTCAGGCAGTAGCAGGCAGTTGGTGGAGCATGATGCTCTAGATGCATGATGAGGATTCAATTCTATGGGTAGACTTCAAGAGCCTGTTCTGAGCAGATTTTTTATCAACCAACCTCCGAGTGGTGCGGATATTGGAGCTACTGCATCTACAGCAGTGGAGTGTGATGGTGGCGCAGTACTCAGCGAGGTTCACCGACCTCTCACGCTACTCCAATGATATGGTACGAGACCCGTTCTTCAGGGACTGGACCTTTGAGCAGGGACTTAGGGAAGAGATCAAAGATTTAGTTATCTCTCACAACATCACGACGCAGACGGGGGTGTTGGAGCGATCCCTCCTAGTGGAGAGTTTCCTTATGGAGCAGTCTCCAGCCGTAGGACCCACTACTAGTCGACATGCAGCGAAGTCTTCAGTAGCAGACAGTAGACATATATTGCAGAGGTCCAAGGGGACCAAACCTACAGGTCGTCGACCCCATGACTCATGATCGATTGTGCGGGGTACGCATAGTGGAGACAGAGCCAGACATACCAGGAGAGCGAAGTGTTTCTCATCCGGTAGGCTTGGTCACATGGCACATGACTGTCTGAACTGTCATACAGACGATCAACAGTCAGTTGAGGGACCTCTTATGCAGAGGCATAAGTTTGATCGAGACAGGGAGAATGGCTAAGATAGATGAGGAAGAGTAGATGGCCATGCAGCTGGTAGTGGACGACGCTTTGAGGTGTTGGGACCACCACCACCCGGGGGTCCACCCTGACCACAAAGAGCAGGTGGACATGAGAGAGCATAGATTCAGGAAGCTGAAGCATACGAACATTGAGCTCCAAAAATAGGTGGACAAATGTAGGACTAGTTCCAGGCATTGGGGCCTTTGTTTATGATGCTTATATCTTTGTTGATGTCATTGTTTGAGGTTTCTTTGTGTCTTTGTACATTGAGCTGCTGTAATAAAAGACACATGTCCTTGTAAAGTTTTCTTTCATGCATTTTTTGGTTAATAATATGAATTCTGTGTTAAAACTGTTGAATTGACCCTCACATTCGAGATTCCTACTAGAGGAGACCTAGTGACCACACACTGATGCCGACAGTGTGACTCATCCCTTGAAGGTGAGAGTAACGGTTGGATTTTTTGGTAGTAGCGTCGAGGCCTTACGACATCGTCCATGAAATGAATTAGTACAGTTCAGGTCAGGATTGACTGTATTAGGCAAAGCATGTGGTTCATCAAAGGGATGAGACCAGATTTCTCTCCTCGGCAAAAGAGAAATCTTATAATCTCTTTTATGACATAGGCGAAGAAGGGTGTACTTCAGTTCATTACTTTTGGCTAGGTTCACTCATAGATTGATGAGTGAATAGTTTACGGTTTACTCTAATCTCAATAGTCTCCGGTGTATCTTCTCGTAGAAGAACCTGATCCTGAGACAGCGGTGATTACTTGAGTTCTTCCAGGACTATGACTTTGAGATAGTCTATACTCTTGGAAAGGGGAACGTTGTAGCTGATGCTCTCAGAAGGTGATCGGGAATTCAGTTCCTAGGAGAGGTGACGAAGCAGTAGGCCGCGTTGTAGATATAAATTGTGGATTGGTAGGGAGCATCCTCTCTACAGTGTCTCACATTCACTTCCCCACTTCTTCAGCTAGTCGAGGAGGCACAGCTTGAGGATGCTGACTGCAAGATGCGACGTGCTCAGATATTCTCAGGGCAAGCACCTGAAGAATTTTTTTAAGGTAGGGAGAATGTTCTATGGTACCAGTTGCACTTTAGGAGGAATTTTTGAGGGAGTTCCACACTTCCCCATTAGTGGGAACCTTCAAGAGAGCACATGGGAGTGGGAGGCTCAGATGCGTGCTGAATACCCACTTTTTTTCTAGTGTGTGTTTTAGTTTTATGGGGACGTAAAGCCCTGAGTTGAGGGTAATGTAAAGACCTGGAATTCCCGTGAATTTTTTTTTCTTATATTCATCGGAATTTTATGAGACCGCAGTTTCTAACAAAACCTGATTCCAAGGCTTGGTGTCCTCAGAATAATTTTCTGAAGTTTTATTTGATATGTTCAGTGAACATATGAGCGGGATTTTCTATCTTTTAAACCGGTGCTTGGAATTGATAACTGAGGACACTGACGAAGTTGCAGCCCCATTATTCGCTTAAGGGGACCTTTACCGCAGTTGTGTTTTTTACGGTTTGAATGTTAATTTTTTAGGATTATAAATAAATTTAATAAAAATTTTGTATTACATAATTATTGTTAAGGGGGGTTATTTTTTCAAAAGAGGAGATGAAGGTGGGGGCCACACCTCACATAACCAACCACGAGAGTATATTATATGGTGGGGCCAACACGAACCCAAAATCTTCAACTCCCCAAAAAACTCCCCTTTAACTCTTAAGAATTTAACTCCCATCTTTTAATGATGAACCCCCATCCTCCCACTTTCTCACATTAATTCTCCAACACCACTAATTAATTTATTAAGCTCCAAAATTAATTAAATAATTTGAGTGTTTGGAATATGGAAAACATTATGACAACCTTAAATAAGTGATGCTATTATTTTATTTGGGGTTAGCATAATCATTGGAGAGCCTTGGAGAATAAGAAGTGTTCTCCCATGAAGAACGCTCCAGGTCTCCGAAGGACGCGAAGTAACATCCCCTCCACTTCTTCAAATGGGGCAAGAATGTGAGCCGACACCCACGAGGAAAGCACGTCTTCCTTCCTCTTCCACTATTTCAAGGGAGAAGACGTCATCCACTAAGAGCGCCACCAACGACTAAGTCATTACCTCTGACATTGACATGATGACATCCATCTTCCACGACGACATCTTCTGCGATTTTGACAACGTACCATGAATCAAGTTAGGGGTTTAAATTCATTCTATACATGTTCCACATCGTTGAAATTATGGCTTGACAACCAAATGATATTACCGTAACGTGGGAGAAATTTTGATTGCACCAACACATTTGAATCTTTTATTTTTTGTTCTTGTTTTTGGTTGATGACAGGAGAAGAAAGTGGAGACCAGCATAGAGCCAACCGAGAAGAAGGGGTCGGTGCCTCAAAGGCCACCAGGTCGCCAAGAGGGTGTGAAATCCTCTCACTACGCAAAGAAGAGCCACATCCACGTTGGGTCGTGGTGGAGGCACGCGGTGCCGTCATGTCGCGCGAAGGGTAGCACGAGGCCATAGCAAAGGCGGGTCGTGCCGATGGTGTAGGTCCATGGACAGGGTGGGCTACAGCAGGAGAGCAGGGGCGCGACACCATCATGATGTGCCAGAGAGGACACTCGGCCTATGGCCGCGGTAGAATCAGGAGGGCGGCCTGCTGAGCCAGCCGCCGGTGCGCGCCCTGGCGGAACCTGGCTGGTTCCAAGGAGAGGAACCGACAACTTCCAGTTCTATTACAGTGGGACGGGGGGGGGGGTGTAAACCTCCCTTGATGGAATAGGGAAGGCCCAATAGGGTGCCTTCACCGCCTGGTCTCCCTAACCTGGCAGGCTTCACCGCCCCCAGCCACACAGGCTGGGCCACCGAGACACGCGGGTTGCGCCTACCGCCGGGCCAAACTGCCATCGCGCAGGCCGGTCCGTTCCCTACCGGTCTGGACCTGGATCTAGGTTGTGTTGACCCAGTTCGGGCCAACCTAGGGTGGGTTGGGCAAGGTCGGACCGAACCTAGAACCCCCTCTTCGGACAACTTTTTGTTTTTCTCCCATAACCCGAACTAAAGACCTCTGATGGATGCACCGCCAGTTGCGTAGGATTCCTTGGGTCTAGGAATTCATTTCAGTATAACAAACTCATGGTTTTGGCGAAGTTTGGGTATGGCCAGGTTGGTTCGAACCCGAAACAAACCTGGCCCTCGGAGCGGAAACAATTATAACTTAGGGATCAGATGTCCAATTCATGTGCCATCCACTATGTTGGTTTTCTTTTGATGAGACGGTTCTTTTGGAATACTCCACACATTATTCTGATGTGGTTGGAGTATGTCTGGGTTGGATTGTACTTGAAATCCAACCGGGCCCTCAGGACTAAAATGCTAACAACTTACAGACTAAGCGTCTGATTGATGTGCCGTCTATTGCATTGAGAACCCTATGACATGGAGGTCCATTGAGAGACTTCCACGTGAGACCTCGTGACACTTGGATTTTTGACCAGTAGTTCGTAGAGCGGATCCTCCTGAAGACGAGAAAACGGAGTGCAGAGACCTAGTAGCTATAGACCTGACGACTGCTTGACCAATTCAACTTGGAGTGATTCGACTAGCCCAGTGGACAGAGCGCCCAGTTTGGCGTCTGACTCATGGGAGACGGATCACCTTGTTTGGCAGCAGACCCACGGTTCTCGAAAGGAGGAGAACCTCTGACTTCTTTTATGGGGAGCCCAGTTTGGCGACAGACCAACAGTGGACGGAGCACCCAATTTGGGAGCAGACCTGCGGTACTCGACAGGAGAAGTACCTCAGCAGTGTATGTTTAGTGAGTAGTTCCTAAGAGTCATGACAGTGCCACATTACTCGATAAGGGAGGAGTTCTCTAGCAGTTTTGGTTTCGATGATGAAAATCTTGGTTTGAGCTGAGTCAATGACCTTTGTGTTTTCCTCATGATTGAGATGGGTTACTTGATAACTTAGGTATATGTATGGTCATATACCTAAGTAATGGTTATTTGTTGAATTCTTACATTTTGGTTTATCCATGTTGGATTTTGTGAGACCTTGAGGGTCTCAGGGTCCCTACTGATTATTGTTATACTCTGCACAGCATGTGTTATGCCCACACCTCGTTTTGTTGGATGCAGATGACGGATAGCGCTAACAGAGGCCGAGAGCACCAGGATTGGATGGTACCCGGAGGAGGACCTTACGACGTATCAGTACACTGTGGAGTCTGACAGACTTGGAGTGCTGAGGAGGCCATCTGCATCTACCCTTCAGGTAGAATCCCCATAAGATGATCCAAGAGTTGCCTTCACCTTTCAGTTGTTTGTCCCTTTTTAGTTGTATATTCTTTCTGTTGTATTTTCATTATAGTTGGGCTTGTATTTCGGCCCCCTTTACTTTCAGTATAGTTGTTATACATCTTTTACTTAGTTTTTGATTCCTCTTGTACTATGGTTGTGTGTTTTTATGATTTCTAAATGAAACGCCTTCCCAGTTTCGTGGAATTATGCCATTGGTGCTAGTCGCGAGCCCCTGGCCTAGGGAAGGTGGGCTTGGGGTGGTCACGACACGGGCTCTGAGGTCAGGTCGTGAAAATATACCTCCAAATAAGCTATGGGTTCACAAAAAGTCATGTTATATTTCTACATATGATGTACAATGATTAAAATTCTTATATTGGGATTCATGAATTATCTTAATGAAGTATTATATCTCTGATATTTTCATCACAAGAATCATGAAATATATTTTTATTGTACTATAGTAGTTTTTTATTAAGAATTTAATATAAATTTTTTAGTGGTATAGATAAAAAAAAGATAAATCAATGAAAATATTAAATTACTGGATAATATATTCTTGAGGGAGTAAAATTTGTAATATGTTCTTGATGTTGAGAAAATAATTATTAACCGATATACCTGGAAGGTATTGGTAACCGTTGAAGACTGTCTCATCATTTATATTTATGTAATCTTGATTAATTAAAATTTATTAATTTTATTGAAATTATATATATTTGGGAAAAGTGGAAACTAGTATGCTAGATGATAACACATCACATCTAACAAAGCTACAGTGCTTAAACCAGCAACTAAAGGGTGACAAGTGTGTGGTGCTTAACACTAGCCTCCATGATTTTCAGGATAATATGAAATTTTTATATTTAAAATGATTTTATAGAAAAATAACTGATGGAGTGTTTTAATTTTAATTTATTTATGCCTAATTGATTAATCTACTATATTTGTAAAATTTATCGAACCATTTAGGTCTGGTAAATATTTAGAGAATGGTGGAAAGTCTTCTCAAAATTTTATGTATATAATGATTTGTTAAAATTTAATTTTACTATTTCATGCATTAAAACTTCATCTAGAATACCCATTGTTGGAGAAGATGATGATATTATGGTGGGAATTGATAATAGTATTGAATACTAATTATTGTGTAATAATATTTCATTATATTTTTTATGTAATTCCACAAATCTATGAATACCCATCGTGATTTTTTTTTATCTTAGTACCATCATTTATTATGAGTGAATTATATTTTCACACCTTCCTAGTTTATTTTTTAGTTAAATTAATTTTTGTTGATCACTCACTTTAGTGTGATCAATGACCTCTATCACCCTAAATTTTTTATTATTATTTACAATATTTCCTATATCACCACATTCCAACAATGTTCTCTTAATTGTAAACCATATATATGATATTCGAAATGACATTCATATTTTCCCTTCTATCTTACGAAGAGAATGTTTTATTCAACCATTTATGTGGTGGGGTTTTCAACCATTGTATTTCAAGATGATGAACCCTTGATTATCAATATCAAGTTTGAATTATGACAACATAATTTATTGATGTTGGGGAGCATGTAAAAATATCTAATTATAATATTGGAAAATAATGTTTTATATAATGTAGGAAATTTAACACAAATCTTTATCAAGAATATATCATTTTGAGACATTATTATATATTTATATTTAAATAAATTCAACCGCTTTTATAACTTGTGTTATATGCTACCCTTAGTCTAAACGAACTGTGATATATAATACTATTATAAAATAAAAAATAAATTGGATAGTGCGAATAGGTTTCACAATATTTTGAAAATTGAATATTTCATAAATTTATAATTAAATTATTGGTTTTCAATTTATTATATATAAAAGTAAAAAATATTTTAATGAAAGTGAAATGATTTCTAAAAAACTATATTTTCTAATTGATTGCCTCATCATGCTTTTCAATTATAATTTAAAAATAAATTTGTGACACTTTTATAAAATTTATCTAATAATATGATATATGTTTTTTTAATCAGAAAATAAAAATTCCCCCTGGGTGAAATTTAAATATTTCTCTAAATATATTTTTTATTTAGTGAATAAAAAAGTTCTTTTGTTTTGAAATATACCATTTATTTTTATTAAATTAAGTAATATAAAATTAAAATTATTCATTTAATTTTATATAAAATTAACATAAATATTAATTAACCATAATTAATACAATTAATTACATTTGAGTCATATTTATAATATATTATATCATATGTTTATTTTTTGTATTAAAAATAGATATTTCTAAAAAATGTTATAAATATTATAGTGATTACCCATTTTAATTACTAAAAATATCCCACAATTATAAATTATTAAAATTAGATTTACATATTAAACATATATAACATTATTTTAAAATTTTTATAATTATTCTTACAATTCATATAGTAAATATAAGATCTTTTTTATTTGAAAAATAAATTTCTCGAAAACTAAATTTTCTTCTTGTCTACGATCATAGTTTTAAAATAAAATGTTCCACTAATGTGAATAGAATTTGGAAAAATGGATTTCATATTTGAAATCATAGTAGTAAATATTATATAATAAGGTTAAGTTAAATTTTTGGAAATAATGAATAGTAACAATAGTAAAAATTAATTAAAAAAGTTAAGGTAAAAATATGTTTACTAGGGGGTTAAACTAAAAAGATAAGAATTAAAATAACACATAAACATTTTTAAAATATACTATATCTAAATTTTAGTGAATATCTCATCATTGGATCCATATTCATACATTTTTTAGGCTTTTTTGATGTGGAAAAATTTATTACAATTTATTCATTTTAAAAATGCCATTTATTTCCCCCCTCGAACATTTAAAATGAAACCACCTATAATATCCTATTAATCCAAAAAAAAACCCTTTTATTTTATCTCATAACTACCATAATAAATTAATTACATCCTTACCACTTTATATAGGACATATTTTTATTAAGAATCTCTCTTAATAAAACATTAGTTTTTTCTTAAAGAGGTTTTCCGAACAAGATGTAATGTTTTGAACTATGCATTTTAATTTTATATATTCTTATAAGTCCTTAAAATATTATATAAACATGATAAAATAAAAAAAATAAAAATAAAATATACTGATATTTTATTATGCTAATGTAATAACCTCTATCAATTTCTATTACCATCAAATGGGAAATCAAACTGTCGTTCGTGAGTACGAAATACTCCCACCTCGCAAAACCGATATAGATTTATTTCCATAACCTCTTATAATGGAATGATATAATTACGGATTTAAAATTATTATATGATATTTATAAAATTACTATATTTATAGTGTTATAATATAACATATAACTTCCTACTTTCCATTCTAGGGAAATAACATTACATCGCTTTTTTATATGTTGAACTATCACCCCACAAAGTGATGTGACTCATTTCTCACTTACGCTTTATATGTAAGGTAATAGGGATAAATGTGAATTATATATATCATATATATTACTTAATTTTGACCCTAAAAACTTTATATATTATTAACCATCATTTTTTCTTTCCAATGATGAAATGAAACCTATGTTCTTGCTTACGTACGACCTACTGTATCCATAAACATTGTAATATTTATTATATATCTATCTTTTATAGATTAAAATAATTTAATATACATCTAAATTATTATATTTATAAAATTTTTTACATCATAGAGAGTAGAAAACCATTATTTATTTAAAATTACCCAAATTACCAATCCAAAATAGATTTGATTAATGATGTAATTATCACCTAAAATTCATTTTAACAATGACTAGTTCATAAACAGGTGATAAAAGACTATATTTAATCATATAAGTTATGTAAAATATTTTTATGGTTATTCGTATTTTTTAAATAAATCTATATTTATTTTATAGAAGTTTTAAACACATATGAAAAAATTCTGACTTAATGTATGGTATTTTTTACATCAGTTTACCTCCTTTAAGATATATGTTATGTTATGCACCTATCCTTTTTTACGAGGTGTATATATAACCAAATTGAAATATATTATCATAACTTTATTTATTACTATGATATTTTATTTTTCCTTTAATGTAATTATTTATTGGGTGTTACGATTCAATGTTACGAATGTGGTAATGATTTTATGATAAAATCTCATCGTTTACATGGATTGTTTATGATTATACATCTAATGAAGAAATATTATTTAACATTTATCAAGAAATACATTAATATTATTATAATATTTCAATTCTATTGTGATAAAATTTTTCATTCAATTCAATGTTTTATGTATACAATATTTGAAATGATTTTTTTCAATAATAATTGTATTTAT
The DNA here is from genome assembly GCA_963277665.1 of Viscum album. Lineage (NCBI taxonomy): Eukaryota > Viridiplantae > Streptophyta > Magnoliopsida > Santalales > Viscaceae > Viscum > Viscum album. The sequence goes on from OY728146.1 coordinate 509,522,796, forward strand.
TTCTATATTTGGTAAAATTCCATTTTCGTCCAAATCCATGTTTTAAAGATATATTTCTATAAATTATTAATGTTACATAAAAGATTTGTTATATAACATTTTGGAAATTTTTATTCTTACTATGGGTTTCAAATGAATCTTATTATATTTTACCGAATAAGGTAGTTCTTGTAATAATTGTGAAAAAAAACATCTGTCAACTTGTATGAAATGAATAGAATTATATAGAGTCTTGACCATTTTTTTCATAGAATAATAATTTATATGTGCCAATAGTTATTAAAAAATAAAATGATTTCAAATATATTTTATGAATATTATATTTCTAAGATAATTTTATTCGAATAATGTTTATTATATTCAAGAATTGATCCAAGTTATATATCAAAATAATATTTAATATAAGGTGATATACTTTGATGTCACATAAGATTAACATTGGATATAATCCAGTGATATCATCCTTATGATTTATCCAAATGGTTTTTGATCAGTTTGACTGTTGATATAATATTTTTATACCATTATCTATATCACTCTTAACGATTTACGATTATGATTATAGATTGAGGAATGTATTAACATTTCACATGACATTTTTTTAAAACAAATGTTTAACTTGATTATGGTTTAACCCATCATATGTGAAATGAATTGGACATAGTATATTTTGGGTGGGGTCTATAATATACCCTAGATGCATCGGTTTGTCTCATGAGACAAAATCACATGGGTATTTGGCTAAGGCCTTAAGTATTTGATTAATATGTCTTCGCATAATGTAACATCATTGAATTTTATCAATGTAATTTCCCTTAGTATAATTTGGTCATATAGTAAAAATTTCATATAGTAAATAGATAATAGAAAACCAATTTATTATTGTAAATGAATAATGATACATTATCTATCTACTAATCTATTAATAATTAAATATATTATAACTAAATAATAAAAAGAAAATAAGGTAATAAGAGGAGTTATTCGATGTCCTCGATCCATCACAATAACCGCACTCAGAAAATAAAATGAAAAGAAATAAAAAATTATTTTTATAGTAAAATTTTAGTATTTATGATGAATATTTATGAAATATTGATATAAAATATAAGGGTATAATTTAATATTGGAATAATTATAATTTAAAAAATAATAATGAACCTTTATGACTATTACTAATTTGACCATTAGAATAGTAATATCTCCTCTCTAATAGTAACCATAACATTAGAATAGTAATTTGAGTATTTAGAATTTTAAATTGACCATTAGATGAGTAAACTCAACAATGGAAATGTAAAATTTTATTTAGATATCATATTAAATTAAAATATGATATATATTTATATCTGTGTATATGTAAATAAATGTTTTAAAAATGATAAATTACGTGTTGTTATTTTTGTAAAATAGAAATGATATATTTGAAATTTTATGATGACTATAATTATTTAATAGAAAATTAATTTTCATAAAATTTTTGTATAAAATTATATAATAATTTATAATAATTAATTGGTAATTTTATGATTCCATAAGAAATTTTTCAAATGGGCATAAAATTGATTACAATATATAAATACATATTTTTCAAATAAATAATTTTTTATTTAATAATTAAATTTATCATCATTATAAAATGGTTTTCATAAAATTGATTATTTTATATTAAAAATACTCTTTTAAAAATGGTTTTTGATGTTTTTTTGTATTTTTATAATGTATTTGATTTTTTGTCAATAATGAAATATAGTAATTTCTAATATTTAATAGTATAATCCAAAAAAATAAACTTTTTAGTCATGGATGATGTATGAAGACATTATATTGAATAAACATAAATCAGTTACACTATATATATAAATCAACCAGTACTATTGATCATCCTGAGCTAGTACAATTACCTAATGAATATAATATTAATAAAACACCCCTCTACGCCCCGTATAGATACCACCCCTAACAACTCCTTCTTATCACACTTTTTAAAACATGAATATTTCAAATAATCTATTAAATAATATCCTAACTACTGTATTGATAAGGATGTGTTTTTTCTCCCACTAAAATACCAATTCCATGTTTTTATGGGGTCTTTCAAGAAGGTGATATTCAAGAGTTAACATTTTAAAACTACCTCTTTTAATTTAATTCCATATTATACCTTCTTATTATATCTTACATAAATCAAAGAATTACAAATATAATATTTTTTATATACTTATATGTTATATTTCAAATTGAATATCTTATATCCAACCCCTTTTTAAATCTTCTATTATTTAAATAAAAAATGACACTGCTCTCTATGTTATGATGTTAAATCACTTTTGTGGATAATTAGTTATCATTTTCCAATAATTAATGCATGAAAGGATTGAATTCATATATAATTGTTTGAAATGAATTAATAATCTATATAATATGTGGTTTGACATTATGAAAATAATATATTTCCATAAAACTAAATAAAAAAGAAACTACTTTTAGATGGTCAGAAAAACAACCAAAATATACAAAAAATTTATCATTACCGCTTTATCAAATGAATAATCCTCATATTTGAAAATTAGTTATATATGAGACCATTTAAAATTAATTATCTTCATTAATACCATTTCATTTCAATTTCTGGATTGGTATTATCATATTTTTTATAACTTTGATAATTATAAACAAATGAAGCAACCACATGTCCTTGAAATTAATGCTCTAAAAATAATGAAAATAAACATTATAACATATTGAAATTAAAATAAATAAACCTAATAAAAAAATATTTTGAATATTATAATCATTATTTATTTAATGAATATAATTTGTTTATTAATGAAATAAAGTCCATGTGTAGTATGGATTCATTAATAAAGGTAGAGATCTCTTCAAATATATGTATTTTCATTGGGTTACACTTATATCAAAATATTCATTAGTATTACAATTAAATAAAAATATAAAAATATCATTATATATATATATATATATTTTAAACATGTATATATCTCTCATTTAAAGATTATTTCATGGGGAAATTTATGTTTGTAAAAGGTTATCTACAAAATTATCCTTGATAAGAAAATATGATTAATGAGAACTTCTAAGATTCTTATCCATTTTCATGTAAGTTCTAGAATATATTACAATACATAAATATTTTAAAAAATAATTAATTTTTTTAATGGAAATACAAATTTATTTCAATTATTGTATTATAGAAATAATTGTTCCTTTATCCTCTTTAAGGTATCTTTATTCTTTCCACTAAAATCTTTCCAAACTGGAACATTTCTAAAGATTCATAAACATTAATTATTCCATGTTTACACATATTTGGATAAACTATTCATGATATATTTTTATTTTTAAATCAAAATTTATAATAATTATTTAACCCATTCTTTCATGGATATAATGATGAAACGACATTTGGTTATTCCATATAAAAAATAAGAAAATCAATTTCATTGGATGAGTAACCCCTATGATTATTACATATGATATATTATTTATCTGAATTTTATATTAATGAAAATGTTGTGATAGGTGCACACATATATAACTTAAAAAAATTGGGTAATATGTTTTCTCATGAGATCATGTGTGTGGAATCAAGGAGTAGTCTTAATCCACTATTGGACTTTTTCTACCTTGTGATGTCATTTTGGGATTTAGCATTGACTAATGTTTATGTTATGTTATGTGTTTTTACAATATTCTTATATTACCATGGTAATATTATTCATTACTCTATATGTTATTCAGCAATTATATTATTCATGATCCACATCTGTTATGTTATATTTCTATATATTTTTACACAGATATTATGATTCATTTCATATTTTATTCCTTTACATAGATTTTTAGCAATCCCCTTTTGTATTTGTATTCAGCACGATACCCAATATATTTTTAGGGATCAATGGGATTTAGGATCTCATTTCGGATAAAAATAAAATTAATTTTTATTCTAGTTTTAGGTAATTTAAGTTTTCACCTGGTTTTATAAAGACATATTATTTATTCTAGTTTAATGTCATCTTATATTGTCCTCTAATGCACATAAGAAGTGAAATTTTTGATGGAGGTGTATTATCTTTAATGGGTAGATGATCAGGTGTGGACACTGGTAAAACACATTAATTATAAAGTGGAATCAATTTCCACGGAATAGGAAGTATTAAAGGAAATATTTTTTGGTAAATATTTCCCCCACACACTCTATCTTAAGTAGGAGTTGGAATTACTCAATCTGAATAAAAAAAGATTATTATAATGAGGACTAAAAAGAAAAATTTAGAAGGATATAATTCTATGCCTCTAGCTTTTCCATGTACACTAAAAGAAAGATCGATAACTTCTTTAATGGATTAAAATTATGAAATACATTAGAGATTCAATACAGTGATAGTTATGAGAAAAATTATTGTTATTCCCTTAAGGGTAAGAGGAATATTTATGACCCATTATGGTCTCGGGGGCCTAGAGATTAAAAAAGAAAAATAGTATATAATATGGGAGGATATGAAGATAAAACCAATAGAGGAAAGGAAACCCAACATCCCACTTCTCAAATGTATGGTAAGAATCATCCAAGAAATTGTCTAAAGGAAACCAAGAGATGCTTCAAATGTGGAAGATAGGTGATTCTAGATAATAATTTTCAAAGGGATATGAAGAATATGAAAAGTACAGAATACTAATAGAAGGTTGGGATAAAAAATTAGCTTGTACTATAGTGTTCCAACTGTTTGTAACAAAATAATTATGCAAAATGATTCCCTAAGACCTGTTTTTTTAGAGACAAACAACAATAAAAACCTACAAGGTTTCAAAGAAGAGAATACAATGTCACTACTACTGAGTTGGATCCTTATAATGATGTAGTGAGAGGTATGCTGGTCACTCATTTACTAATAAATAAACATCTATTTTATTCGTGTTCTATGTATTTAATAATATCATTCATGATTAGTATAACTATAAAAACCCACCTCAAAATATTGAGGTTGATTTATCCAAGAGAATAAAAAATGTAAAATTATTGAATTTATAGTATATAACTCCCCCAGGTCAATGGATTTTGTAAAAAACCACATATAAAATATCTTCTAACATCACGTAGTTTATTTTGATATAATATTGGGTAATGATTTTTAATCATTATATAAATCAAACATTAACATTCGAGATAGGGAGGTCACTCTTTATATCATAAGACATCCTCTATTTCTATAACAATTTTTAATGTATGATGAATATTCTTTGGAATCATCTCTCACAAAATAGATACTATTTCCATATGACAACGAATATATTTCTCAAAAGGTTGAGAAGATGAGAGGATAATGGATGAATACATTCCTAGTGTAAGGGAATACACCAACGTGTTCCGGAATAATTTCCCAGTCTTTGTATTGTTAAAGATAATGAGTTAAAAATTATACTTGTACCTATATATCTATCCATATCAAAAAATCCTTACATGATGGTAACCATTGAGATGGAAGAATTGGAGATGAATTTACTAGAGAATCTAAAAAATGGTTTTATACCTCTGAGTGCATCGCCATGTGGTACGTCAATTGTCTTCATCAATGAGAATAATGAATAAATGTGCATGTACAATTATTATAGTGAGCTAAAAAATCATGACTAAAAAGAAATATCTACATCTTGATATAGATAACATGTTCAATGAACTACATGGGGCCATATATTTCTCTATGGTGGAACTTCATTCATTATATCCCAAATTAAATTTAGACAATGAATATATTCCTAAGATAACCTTTTAAATAAGGAATGGACACTATGAGTTCATAGTGATTCTCTTTAGGCTCAACAAATCACCTAGAAAATGTATGAATTTAAGGAGTATTTTATTTCGACATAACATAAAAAAATTCTTAGTAGTCATTGTGGATGATATTCTTATATACTCAATGATTAAGTAAGAGCATGAGGATCATTTTAATATATTGATAATGAATTTCCAAGGTGAGAAACAATATTCAATGTAATAAAAATGTGAGTTCTAGATTGAAGAATTATCATTCACATGGAATATTATCACCAGAAAAGGGATATCTATATATCGTTCTGAGACAATTGAAACTTAAGGGCTTCTCAATATAGTATCAGCAATGGAGATCCATAGTTACCTTATTTTTGTTGGTTATTATTGAATTTTTTTGGAACATCTCATGATTGTAAAACCCCCTAACCATGATGAAACAAATGTTTATAACGTTAATATAGAATATTGAATATGAAGATTAATCTAAAGAGATAAAATAAATTACAATCTCACCAACAAAACCCACACAACCCATTAGTATATAACTCTTCAGTGTATATTGTGATGTATCAAAAAAGGGATTACATTTGGTACTGATTTCAAATGGGAAACTCATAGCCTAAGCATCTAGGTAGGTGAATGTTCCTAATCAAAACTATGAAACAAATGATTTTTAGATGGAATTTGTGTACTTCACATTGAATAGTTTATAGAATTATCTCTATGGTATGAAGTTTGAGATATATACTTATATAAAGAGAAAAAAATATTCTCATAAAAGTATATTAATATATACTAATTATGGTAATTAAATCTCAAAAAAGATTATAGTGTATCAATATAACACCATCCTGGTATATAAAATAATGTGGTAGATGATCAATGTAGAATGGATGTGGGAAAATTATGGATAATAAAAAAAATTGAAGGATCCAGTATTCAATGGATTTGAAAGGATGAGTATGGGAATCATAAAAGATGTAATATCATCACTCCTTTCTCAAATATTTTCTCCAACATTCATTTAATAAAATATAATGGTGGTCAAAAAGATGATGAAGAAATTCAGAAGATGGTAGAAGTAATCAGAAATTGGAAACCCTCATAGTTCTAAATTTATGAGGAAATTGTTGTATGATTTGGGTCAACACTATGTTTATCATTAAATCATGATATAAAAAAAGATAATTTTAATGATGTACAGAGCTCAACCTTATCCATCAAACCAATGACCTCACAGTTGAATCTAGATCTACAAGATCACTATTGGTGGGAAAATATAAAGAAAGAGAATGTTGAATATACATCAAATATACTGGTATATCATTAAGTGACGTAGAAGGTGAAAATTTATAAGGGGATGATACAACCATTACCCATACCAACATGAAAAATCGGAAAACACACCAATTTACTTTTTTACTGGACTTCCAAATACATGTAAAGAAAATAATACTAAATTGTTTATTAGGGATCATCTTTAAAATCCCACTCACCTAATTTCAATATGAGTGGACTTCCCCCAAGATCAACATTCATGAATATACATCAGGGAAGTAGTGATGGAACATGGAGTACAATTGTGAATCATATATAAATGAGATCATATATTTTCCAAAAAAATACATGAGGGTCTCTAACATGATCTAAAAACTGGTATGAACTTCAATATGTCTTCTCATCACGAAACATATGGGAAATATGAATGGTATATTTTGGAAGTATAAGACATATTGATAGTTTTCTAATTTTAATTCAAAAAAGGATGGGACCAATATCATCATCTTGTAGAGTTATTCTACAAAAATAATTTCAACTCAAGTATCCAAATTGATACATTTGAAGACCTATATGATAAAAAATACAAAACACCTACTTGTTTGGATGGAGCTGGTGAGCGCAAGGTGCTATGTTAGGAAATGGTTGGGTAAATTCTAGAAAAGTTGAATACCATTAAAAAGCACATTGTGGATGCCCAACGTTGGTAGAGGTGTTATGAATATATTAATGGAAGGAACATTGTTTTTGATGTTGGATATATGGTATTTCTCTAAATATTTTGGTGGAAGAGATCCATGATAATTTGGAATATGGGAAATATATGCCCCAGGTACATTAACCCCTTTGAGATTCTTGATTGCATCAGAGTTGTGGACCATAAACTAGTACTTCCACAAACCAGGTATAATTTAAAGGATATATTAATTTTTTATAAGTTGAGTAATTGAATAAAAGATCTGTCACATGTTCTAAATTCTGAGTTCATATATTTATAAAATGGACTTTCTTATGAGGAGATTTTTTTGAAGATATTGGACCTTAGAGATATTTTTCCACACAAAAAGACCACTCACCTGGTTGATATACAATGGAAAAAAATAAATATGAAGAGGATACATGAAACTAGACGAAATAATATAGGAGAAGTACCCATAACTATTTTCACCTTATAATGTAAAAAAACTATAGGCTGAAATTTCTTATGGGTTAATGGACGTAATGACCTTGAATTTTATCAATTGAATTTCCCTTATTATAATTATACCATATAGTATAAATCTCATGCACCCCAAAGAGAAACTGATATAACATTATTCTCATAAAGAAATAATTATACATTATTCTTCAGTAAATATAATAATAATGAAAACTATTAAAATATGATAATAAATATAAAATTTGAGAATATGTGTAGGGAAATTTAAATATTCTCGATCCACTAGAATGACAACAATCATGAACAATGATGTAGAAATATATCATAATGATTATAATAAAATATTCATTTATAACATGAAATTATTTAAAAACATGATAGAAAATATAATTGGAAGACTAATTAATTGATTATGTGTTTTTAATAGAAATAACTGAAATTATATTATCGTTAGAAATCTATACATCGGAAAAGTATTCATGCCATTAGAATAGTAATCCGACTATTTCAAATAGTAATCTATCCATTAGATTATTACCCTTACCATTGGGGATGTAAATTTATATTTATTTATTTTATAAAATTAAAATATTATATATTTATATAATGGTAAAATTAAATAAATATATTCAAAATGATTTCTTAATTGATTTTATTTTTTTAAATTGTGTAAATTTTTTTCATAAGATTTTATACTAAATATAAATAATAAAAAGATAATTTATTTTCAAAAAATTGATTTATAAAATAAAAGTAATATATATTATAATGATAAGATATTTTTATGATACGATATGTAATTTTTGAAAGAGTCGTGAAATTGATTATAATATTAATAACTGTAAAAAATTGATGATTTTATAAAAATTTAATTTCTCAAATTTTTATAATTATATTTCATAAAATGGATTTCATTTTTGAATTATATATGTTAGAAAAAAATATCCTGAATTTTTGGAATTTTTTTAAATTAGTTTAATTTTTTAGGAATAGTGAAATCTGGTAATTTACAGTATTCAACATTTTAAGACAAACACATGAATTTTTCATTCCTGGAGGATGTTATAACCAATTATTTACAACTCACATACCCCATTTATGGTATACTGTAACAATAATAAATATTATTTATAGTCTTAATTTAATATAATAAACTAATGAATATAATAATAGATATGACCTCTCTCTTTTCCAATTATAAATACCACCCATCAGCATCCCTTCTACTTACACTACAAATGACTTGAAACGTGCCCAGTATCTACCAAAATCACTCCCACCCACTCTACCAACATTTAAGTGCTCATGTTATCACAAAAATATCAATTCCATGTAACATAATGGGTCCTCTAACGATGTGATATTCTAGTGGTGACATTCTCAAACAACCCCTATTAATTTATTTTCTTATTCTACCAACTCCTAGCCCCCTTATTCCATAAAATAATAATAAATAATGTATCATATGTATAATATAAGGTTATATTGAAAATTCTATATCTTCAATCATCTGATATTTTAATCTCCCATTATTTAATGTAAAAAATGAAACCATCTTCCATGTTATGTCCATTAGCCACCATCGTGTATGATAAGTTTTTATTTTACACTAATGAATTGATGGGAGGATTAAATTGACTTATAATTTTTTAATTTAAACTAGTTATTTATATTATAGGTTTTTTCACATTCATGAATGATTATATGTCCATATAATTTAAGAATAACTAAACTATTTACGGATGATCGTAAAAACCAACACAACAAATAAAACATTTATTGTGAACATTTTATCAAGTTTGTCATCATTGTGTAAGAAAAAAATGATATATGAGACAATTTATACTTATTTATATTCATTAATACCACTACATTTCACTTATGGAGTAATATTTCCATTTTCAAAAAATTATCATAATCACACACTTGTGAACCAACCATGATACTATAAACCCAACGCTCCCGAAAAAACCGAATTTAACGTCATAAATTACCAAAATTATATTAAATGATATTAATTAAATTATAATAAATCATATATATATTATGTTCTTAATATTGTTTTATTATTCAAGACATTCAGTGAAACTGAAAAATGGATTCTCAAAGAATGGAAGGGATCTATCTGAACTTCCATATTTCCATTGGGTCAAACATTATCTCCCATTTACTAACTTTATCTATAATATATTCTTTTAAAAATATCTTATATTCTTTATATATATGTTTGAAAAACCTACATAGATCAGAATTTATCATTTTTGGAAAAGGAAATTCATGTTTATAAATCATTCCCTTCTCAATTTCTTTTTGTATAAAAATACGACTAATGGGAACATATTTCTTTCTTTCCCATTTTCAAGAACACTACATAAAATATTTTAGGCCACTCATATTTTTAAAAATTGATAATTTTATAATTAAAAACTTGTTTATTCATTTAGGCTTTTATAAAAATATTTAATCCTTTATCCTATTTGATATTTCTTTATTCGTGTCACTAAAACATGGTAAAGTGGATAATTTTTAAAGATACATAACCAATATTGTTTCATTATTACACATTAGTTATAATATTATTTTCTTGATATATTCTTAGATTTTATTACAAATTTATGTTAATGATTTAATCTTTTATTTTAGGTATACCATTTTAATACACCATATGGTTATTCCTTATAACCTGATTAAGAACCCCATTTCATTCAATGGGTAACCCTTATATTTTTTTCCCTTAATTTGATTATTTATGTGGAAGAAATAGGTGTGAAAATGATTATATGGATTCAACACGATATTCATACAATGTAATGGGTAATGTATTTCCTAGAGAGATATTATGTATGGGTTTAGGGAGTAAACAAAATCCATTATATGAAATTTTTAACCATGTGAAATCATCTTTCAAGTTTATATTGACTCATTATTATGTTATGATATGTGTTTCATTCATATACCTATATTTCTATGATAATATGATTCAATTTTCTATATTTTATGCCTCAGTATTCTTATTCAGAATCCACGTCTTTTATGATATTATTCTATGTCTTATTACTTGGATGTTATGATTTATTTTTTTAATTATTTTTTCTATGATATTTTCTCACCCCTTTTGCCTATATATTTCATAGATTATCCTATGTTGTTATAGGGATAAATGGAATTTAGGGTAACATTATGGATATTAATTAAAATATTATTCTTGTTTCATGTTTTTTAATAATTCACATAGTCTCCAAAAGACACTAGTCTTTTCAATCATTAGTTTTTATTTTGATGGGGGATCGACCAAAAATATTAAACAATTTTTAGATTTAGTTATGAATTAACATTGTTTAAAATTGATTATATTTTATAGGTTTATACTTTTATATAACTAGTTCAAAACACATACATTAAAAGAAAATAATATAAAGTGGGTACTTTCGTCTAGTATCCATTTTCCCAGAATATAATAATTTGAAAATAATGCATGACTTCAATCATGGAAAACATTCACAACATTTAATTTGAATCCTTCCATTCTCTTACCCATTCTTAAAACCTGTGGAAAACATTTAAAAGTGGTAGGGGCAGAAAAATATTATTAAGAGACACGAAAATCAGGAAAATTATAGGTCATATGAAATCATGAAAACCCACAAAAACATTATCATAATGTAATATATTTCAACCCTAATAAGTAGTAAATACATTCCTTTGAAAATATAATAATTTTTTACCCATTTTGAATTCACCATATTAACATAAAACCCATTTAGAAAATAGATAATTCATAAAGGAATCTTGGGAAATTGTTATAATTTTAATAATTATGAATTGAATTAAATACTGTCAAATTTCTTAAATGACACTCATATAAATAGAATAACCATACGGTTGACTTCCACACCCAATGCATTTGAGTTTTATCATAGACCCACCCATCGTTATTTTTTTGTGGTACCACCCTTTAATGTTTAATATTATTACCATCCTTTAGTGATTTATAACACAACCATATCCTAAAATTTCCAAGTACCATTATATAATCATAATACATAAAATCATTTTTTTATATATTTCATTCATAAAATATCATTTTTCACCTTAAGAAGACCATTAATTTTATTGAATGAATTCATCCATTTTCAAAACCCATTTTCTATATAAAACTAACAGATAAATTTTAAGCAGGGTACTATTATTTATTTTATAAACATGAAGGATAATATAGGATTAAAAATATAGAATAATGGTTATTGAACAGATGAATTTATTTTTTTGTTTACATTAAAAATATTATTCCTCATATCTTTTGTAATTAATGTCTAACATTCAATATAGAATACGTAAAAATATTCCTTGTTGAGAGACATTTAATTTAATTAATTATAGACATAAAAATTGATTTATAATGCTTTTATATCTATATAATTTTATATATAAAATTATATCAATAATATTGACATGGTGAAATATCTTTTCAAATAAAATATTCAGACATCTAAAAGGATATTTTTAAATCAAATTACCCTTTACAAATTTAAAAGATTAGATTCATAATTCCCATGAATAAATATAATTTCTAAAAAAATTAATTAATATTAGAATTGAAAAATTAAAGATATGAATTGAAAAATGGGTTGTATATTACCCTCATAAAATAAGGTGTGTGTACAAAATCAAAATCTAACGTAATAATAGTAAACAAATTTTTATTATTTGTTTTATTGAGAAAAAATTTCAATTTTATTATTAATTTTATTTCCCTTATTACTATATTTTATAATACTACTTAATAAATTATTTTTACGTTGGGTGTATTGACCATATTCAATTTATGTGTTAAGAAATACTTATATATGAAAACTTTGGTCAACGACGTAATTATTTAAAAAACTAAAGAATAATTTTCATTAAATATTTAACATATTACTTATTTAATCATACTTATATATATTATTATTTTTTATAGGGCGATGAATCAAAGAATAATGACATTAGTTTGAGGATTAGGAAGTCCATAAGTCCATAAACGACATTACAATTTTTCCTATCTTTCAAAAGGTAAGATAATACTGATATATTATATTTATAGAAATAAAATTATTTCATTATTATTATATAAATTTCATTTATATCTTATATTATTATTAAACCCATATTGAAAACAATCATTGTAATATGTGAATGAATCACATTGCATTGAGGAGGCAGTTTTTAACACATTTAGAAACTATGTTATCATATTCCCACAAATTGGAAAGTATTAAGGTATTTATTTTCTAATAAATAAATAAATATAAAGATACCATATACATCATATAATAATACTATTTCCATCATTATTCCCAAACTGGAGTGGTTTTAATAGTGGAACTAATGACATCGATTTGCGAGGCGGTAGTCCGTTTTATAGACAAATGATGATTGCACATACAATTCAACATATGTGTTTGACGTCATATAATAGAATAAACATAAAAAAATTAGGATATTTATGATATTGAGTTTATTATATTAAAATTATATGAAAATAATTTATGGGATTGAGAACGAATAAAATAAATGTGCTCATTGAAGAACATTTCCTCTTCTTCGAGTAACAGCTTTAGGTTTACTCTCTTTAACATCCATGGGTTTCATTGTGTGAAAATTTAGGATTCATTGATAATATTATGGATTGTTTTTGTTATTTGGGTTGGGATTATATTAGACAAAAGGCATTATATTTGTGAGGATATTGGAAGAGGTAGTGGACTTTTATAACTGAGGAAGAGGGCACACATTGGAATTTTGAAAAATATGTTAGGTAAACCAATGTTTTAAACAACAAATTGGCATACGTAATAACAAAATTGATAATAGAGGGGGAATGGTCGAAATAAGGCCATAAAATAGTTATTGGAATTGTTTACATCTCATTTTTCTCTTGTATTTAATGTTTAACCCCTTCGAAAACTGATTTTTATCTTAATTAATGTAATTATTTTTAATTAATTTCACCATTATTTTTTATAAACAATTTAAAAATAATAGAAATTATAAATTATTCTAATTCCAAACATGGAATACATTTTTGAATATTTAAGTCACAAAAGTGGTCAAATTAATTTAAAATTATCCCTGCAAACTGGACGAAGCAATACGTTTTTAAAATAACATATTTCAAAAGATTGAAATGTTTTTATAAAAATTTTCAATGTTAAATTGTTTCAAATGAACTATTTTATATTTATTGATGAATTATTTAATTAATTAAAATTTAATTGAAATTAAAAATATAATTTAACTATGTAAATAAATTATATAAAAAATTATGTTTCAATTATAATTCATTTTTCTATTAATCAATAAATAAAACATATATAAAAAATACCAAACATTCACTCAACATATATTTTCATATTACATATTTAATTGATATTATTTCATCTAATAAAACATATAAAAGTTACAAATATCAGTGTTCAAGAAAATGGTCCCTTAAAAGGTGGTAGGATATCTTCTTAAAAACACATTTTTAAGCGTAAAATTTGCTTTATTCTTTTCTTATGACAATAAATGATACTAGATAAATGTAAAAGAAATTATATATATTGATAAATATAATATATTTCATCCTACTCATAATTAAAATTTTATTTCAATGTAATAACTTTCCTATTAAATAATATTATTAACAGGATAATATTGTTCGACATAACTCAGTCTTATATGCAACACACTATTATAAAGAAAAATATTACTATGTATCATATACCCAATTGAATAAAAAATTAGTTTTTAATTAAAATTTCTATTTAATTACTAGATATTTCTAAACATGAAAATACATATTCTATCATTACCTTGTTTGTAACATTTTTCATCCCTATTTGGAAATTTCATCTTTGCAAATTTATTAAAATATTAAACAAGTAGCGATATCATTCCCTTATAAAATTTTCAGATTATTATGTTAATTGTTCTACAATATTGTGTATCCATAAAACCATAACATGGTGAATTACCTTGTCCTAAACTACTCGATCTCTGTTGTCATGAATATAATACTTTGGTTCATCATAAGATAATTCTCTTCCATATGAAATTCAATAGGGATTAAACATGAGATGAATCTAGTACATACAAATTATATACTTGAATAGAAATACATTGTGTAAAAATGATACAATCAATGTAAAAGAAACTATATAGGAAACAGATCCAACATTCACTAGGATTTCCAATTTTCTAGAGAACCAAGGACATAACTACCCTTTCTAACAAAAACACATTACACTTTTCTATATAGAATCTTTGATAAAGACACAGTCACCTACAAAAAAATAAATACAATTACTCTAATTATTCATATATATTTTATTCATGAAATTATCTTCCCTCATGTTTAACTGTATCTACTAAACATCCTCTAATATTTCCTATATGAACATTGGTCGTATTAACATATTTTCACATAAACCATTGCAAAAAATTATTGTATGAAACTAATTTCAATATAATGACTCAAATGGTTCCATCTATATACTAGAATGACAAATTCAATTATAGTAAAATTCATCCAAAGAAAGATATAAATGAAAAATTCCATGGTAATAAATAGATTAAAAAATAGAATATCATCAAATATTGGAATTGTATGCTCAAAATATCCATCTGATTGTGGATGAAAATATGTAGTGAAATTTAATTCATTACCCAATGAAATGTGATGTGCATTAAAAAAATGGGATAATAAGATCATTGAATAATATTATGGACAGAATAATTCCATGTAACATGACTATATCCTTCAGATGTAATTGAGAAATAAAATCTAATAACATTGCACATGGAATTGTAAGGAAACGTGCCTGTTTTGATAATAGATCAACAATAACCAAAAGGTAATTACTAAAATATCATAATTCTAATATATTATCTGAAACACTATCTTCACAATTTTGTCCTCCTTTACCTTCATCAAATGGTACCCGAACCTCATATCAACCTTCAAAAAGTAATGATATCAATGGAGCTGATAAAAAAAATTGATATGAGGAAAAGAATACTTGTTCTTAACAATGATTTTATTAAATTCAATATAATAAATGAAATGTATAATAGAATAAATTTTATTTTTCTCCAATAATATATGATCACGCCACGGTGATGTTCATGGTCAACTGGAACCTTTTTAAATAAATGAATTCAATAATTTATTTTAATTCCACTAGTTTTACATGACCCATTCAATATTAGGGATAGAAACTGGATTTTCATTAGACACTATATAAATTGTTAATTAAACTTCCTAATCAGTAAAAAAAAAATTAATTTGAAAAAAATATGTAAATTCATTTTCTGGGATGGCACTAATCAGAATTGTTTCTTTCCTTTCATCAATATTAACAAGATAATATTTACTGTAACCTTTAATCAATTTATCAACTTAATAATTTTTTATGAATGGTATAAATCAATGAATTAAGAAATCATTTATTTGAAATATATTTTATCATGATAAAATGAAATACAACCCATATCAAAAATAATATAAAACTCTACTATGGGTAGTTCGAAAATATTTTTAGGAAACACCATTCCACTAAAGATATTATAAATATATCAATAAATATTGGTTATTTTAATAGTTCCACAAGTTGTTTTCATAAAAAAATTTATATCACATTCTATGGTGATATTGATAATTTAAAAGAAAATTTCTTAGAAATGGTATAATGCAATTATCTAGAGTAAAACCAAGTATTGGAAAACATTTAATTAACCAGTAACATATATTCCACCACATCATTTGATAAACCAACATCATCCATGGTAGTATAAAAATATTTTTCCACATCCCTTTTATTTTGATCATGTTGGTGTCCACCCTAGTTAATCATCAATGGAAAAACATTAGAATAATTACCCATATAATTGAATCTAAAACAACTTACCTCTAGAATTTCATTGATTTCATGTTTATATCCAATGTTCTCATGAGATATTTGGTTTATATTACAACATCATATGCACTTTGAAGAAATAGAATGGCATTCTATTGGATGATTTTTTACTACACTTTAAAAAGATGTAAAAATAGTTTTGTGACTTCCAAACACAATTGATGAATTATTTCCCATTTCCATCCAAATAGACATATTCTTTTCTTAGATATCAAGGGTCACATGATCAATGGAAAACTCAATGTATTACTTCTCAAAATGTCAATCTATTTTTACATATCTTTTGAACTATTGAGAAGTAAATTCCCTTCGATATCCATTCTTTAAACATGAGTACTCTAGAAATACCTTAATATCATGATCCTACATAAAATTTTGACATACATTGACAAATGAGTGAATTATACATTATATTCATCCACTAAATATTTCTCTTTTTTCTCAATTCCCGAAATTGTTTTTCCAGCGAAAGTTGAACAACCTTATACAAATATTTCCCAATGATAATATTCTTAAATTAATCCCATTGAAAGTTATCAATATATTTAAATTATATGAAATTCTTAAACATTAACCAGAATTGTTTTACTTAACCTTGAATATGATAAATTTAATGAGTTACCTTTATGTGATTCAAAAAACCCCTGACATCAAATATCTTTTTTTGATCTTTAATCAATACTTCTGCTAGAACAACGTTAGATGATCCTTTGAATGATGGGGGATATTGACTCATAAAATCTCCACTATGATCATGTTACTTTATAGTATATCTAGTTTCTCTTGTTCATGGATACCACCACCATATATTACCTATTTCATCTGATCCATCACTACAACAAACAACTCAGTTCCAATTCTATCCATCATGGGATTTTGATTCAGGAAGATATTTTCCTCTAGTTACCTTTCAAATACAAATTCCTTTATTCTTATCTAAAAATATATTATGAAAAAACTAATATCAAATGAATAAACATGGTAATATTGAAATCCCATTTAAATTCAAATTTATCATAAGGTGGAATATTTCAAGGGCATGCTACTAATATTAACAAAAAATCTAAAGTTATCTAAAACTATCATTCGATACCAAATATATGTACATAACCAAAAATATTACATAATCATGAGTTTTAATAAATAATTTACCTTAATTAAAATTTAGGATCTTTTTTCGTTTATATTTTTTGAGAAATAAATTAAAATCATAAATAAAAAATACACATAATACAATGTGGAAGCTTCTGATTAGTACACATTTTTTAATAATATAAATAATGAATGATTTATTTCAAAGAATGTATTATCTAATTTTAAAATTAAACCTTCCATTTACATACCAATCCCTAAATCCATTAAAAAATATTTAGAATCATGGGATTAGAAAACAAATACTAGTATGGGATACAAAAATAAATAAAACCATTAGTCCTATGAAAACATGAAAACCCATGATAAAATTATAACAACATAATACTTTTCACCCTTAGTAAGTATTAAATAGTTTCTATTGAAATCAATATTATTTATTACCATTTTTATACTAACGTGATTACTGTAAATCCTATATAAAGAATTTATAACACATAAATGCATCTTGGGAAGTAATTATACTTTTCATTATTATTTCTCGAATAAACAAGTGGTTTAATTCTATACATGTCACACTTATAAATGGAATAACCATATTTTTGACTTCCATATGCAATGCGTTAGAGTTCTATCATGGACCCATCCATTTTTAGTTTATCACATAACCATCGGTCATTGCTTTATAATGTAGCCCCTAATAATTTGTTTATAAATTCTTAACTCGTAAAATTTACAAACACATGTATGTAATCATATGACATAAAATATTTCAATTTTCACTTATTAACGCATGAAATTTAATTTTCGTTCACAAGAAAAAAATTCAAACTTATTGAAATAATCAATCCATTTTTAAAAACTATTTCATGAAAAATAAATACCCATGAAAGAAAAATAGGGGATTCATTTTATTTAATAATCATTATAGCTTGTAGTGGTGGCCAAATATGAAATAATGTTCGTGGAAGTGTGGATGTTTCTATCGTGGTATACAGCAAAAAGAACAATAATTTTTTAATTTTTAAATAATTTCAAATGTTCTCTATAGAAAACATATGGATATTATTTTTTGATAAACGACGAATGAAAATAAAAATAGTAAAAAAAAGTCCATTATAATAATTTTATATCAATATAAATAATCAAATATAATAATATTATAAATATTTTCATTTCAAAAATGTTTTTTAAAATTAAAATATTACCCTTTTTGTAAGTTAGTTTTAAATGAAAGTGTTCCATAAAAATTTTATACAATTGATTCATAAGTACCATTAAGAATAATTTTTTAAAAAACATTAAATAAATTTATAATAATTAAATTAATGATGTTATATGTCAACGTAATTGTATATAAACCTCATATAATAATGTGGGTGTATAATATCAAAATATATCTTGATGAAAGGAGATTGTGATGAAGTCTATTACCCTGAATTTGACATGTCACATGTGTCTATATCTTCATAAATAGAAATTTATTTTAGAAATATATTTTATTTAGCATAATTTTATAGTTTATTTTTATTTTTATTTTACATATTAAAATGTTATATAAAAATACTAACTAAATTAATTTTATATCGGGGTTTTTTACCATATTCGATTTATGAGTCAAAAATTGAATTTGGTAGGACAACTATGGTGAAAGTGGTAATTTTTTCAAAATATATGTAATATTAATCATGAAATAATTATATTTTTTCATACTTAAATATATATTTCTTGGTTATGTGGTGATGAACATAAATAAATCACAGCCGTTTGAGGATATGGTAATCCACGCTTTCACAAATGACATTAGAAGTATTTTAGTGTGGGAAAATGTATGAAAGAAAGTGATATATAATATTCAAATAAAGATAATTATGTCATGAATATAATATATAATTCATGAATATCTCATATTTTTATTTGAACAATATTTAATACTTTATATATTATGCATGCAGGAATCATTTCTCTTTGAGGAAGATGTATTCGATACTAACACATTTGATGTTATTGTATTCCCACCAAATTGAAATCATGAAAATATATGTTATATAATTTTTTTTAAAGAATAGTGAAACAAAAAATATCATATAATCATATAAAAATGTTAGTCAATCGTTATTCTCAACCATGATAGGTGGTAGTGGAAGAACAAATTACATTAGTTCATGAGGAGACAATCCATCAAACACATGAATGATTATTATGTATCCCATTTCATTGAAGTTTGTGATGTTATTGGTTATAAACAATACATAAAAACGTAAAATGTTCTTTAATATACTCTAGTTATTATTTAACCCCGATATAAAAAAATTTGAATTAGTGGACAAATTAAAAATGTTCTTGTTGAATTACGTTACATCTTTTTCAGATAACACCTTTTTATTTCGTTAAAATTACTTCCTTGGTTTGATTTAAAACCATTTTGAGGATAATAGTATGAGAGGAGGGATGCTTGGTGATGATTTTCATATGTTACAGATGATCTTAAATGATTGATATGTGTGAATATATGTGGAGAGGTCGTGGCATTTTTTAAGTGAGGGAGAGGTTGCACTACATATTTTTAAACAAAATGCTATATAAAAAAGTGTTTAATTAATAGTAGGCTTACATATCATAAATAAATGAGATAACATAGGTTTAATCATATAAATATGTCAAAAAAATTGTTTTAATCATTTTTATACCCTTTTATATCCTTAATTATAAATTTTAACCACTAAGTAAACATTTTTTTCCTTGATCAACATAATTAATTTCTATTACATTCTATAATAGTTATGGTCAAAAACTATGTTTAACAGACTATAAATTATAAATTATTTTTACTCCAAATATGGAATTAATTTTTCTATATTCAATTATATTATGTTTTAATATTTTATTTAGTATTAATCTTGTTGACAGGATGAATCAACATGGGTTTAAAGAAAAAAATTCATAAGATTAAATTGTTTCTATATTGAATTTCAAAGTATAATTGACTCAAATGAAATTAATTGGATTTTTTATACATAATTTTAATAATTATACATTAAATCCAATTTTATACATACTCAAATTATATAAAAATTCAATTTTCAATTAATATTCATTGTTTAATTGTATTCATCAAAAAAACAATTTCATAAAAAAATTTACCAAAAATTCCCCAAATATAAATTCATATATTCTTATTTAAAAACTAAATTTTAAATTATCAAATAAAATTAATAAAAAGTTTAAAATTATTTTTTAAAAAAAATATTCCATTAACAGGTAGTAAAATTACTCTTTAAAAAAATAATATTCTTAAGCAAAAAATTAGAGTATTTAATTTATTCCTATAAAATGTATTGAATAAATGGTAAAACAATTTATTAGTGTCTATAAACATAATTTAGTTATTAATATTTATTCCCAAAAATATAATTACAAGTGATAAAATCCATGTTAAATAATATTATTAATAGTATATTATTGTTCTGTATCACTCAGTCTTTCACGCAGCGCGTGATTTCTAATAAAATCATTGTTTCATGTATTATAAGATATTGAACATATATTACTTTTTAATTTATAAATATTATATAATTAAAAAATATTACATTATATGAATAATTATAATTCAATCATTATCAGTGATGTTACATATATTTATGCTTAAAATCACGTAATAGTCGGTGTAAAATGCATGGGTCACTCTATACAAGGCCATTATGGTATTTAAATGATTAATGAAATTATGAATTCCCTAATTGTGATATTATTCATATATGTCCATGTTATTATTTAATTACTTATAATATCCATCTCACTGTTTCAGTCTCATTTGATTATATATATTTCATTTTTAGATCATTATTTATTCCGACATATTATTTTTAAGTTATTAATTAGAAAGAATGTGTTTCAGTTATTTCTATTTACATATTGATTATCTTTTATTTTTTAGTAGATTTACTATTCATACCCATAATGATAATTTGGCCTCACCATGTACCCATGATTTTTTCCAATTTTCCAAAATGTGTATTATAATTAATATACTAGGATATAATAGAAGAAAAATGATTAACATGAAGAAAATACTTTTTTTATACATTATATTTTGATTTGTATAGTGAGATTTACATTTGTATCTAGTGACCAAGGCTGATATACTATTAGGAACTTCACTAATAGATTCATTTTTCCTAATACCAATGCAATATAGTAGCATTAAACTCTAGAAAACTCATGACGGGGACATTACAAATATAGCAAATAAATTTTGATGAAATTGGCTGAACAACATTATGTAGTAAATAGAGAAAAGAACTAAACAATAAAACGATGTAAAATTATTATCAATCTACAATAAAAAATAAAATAATTTTTAAAAATGTTCAAAATAATATATATATTAAATTGTTATTGATTATTATTAAGGATATTAATCACATAACACATCAAGAATCCATGATTATGATTTTTCATATCAATTACATACCAATGAAACATATTTTATGTTATCCACACAATTAATTTAATTTTATGTATATAATTAATATTTTTAATATCATATAATAAATTCATTATTATTCATGTTACTGTATGTTTCAATTCAATTTTTGACATTAATAATGGTTTTTATTCAAAAGCGATTAATGTTGTATAAATTTATTTTTTAATATAACACTTATATTAGATTTTATATTTTTACATTTATATGTGATTAATTATATTATATATCCTAATAAATACCCGTCAATTTTATTTTTCTAATGTTAAATATAGAGTTTCATTATATTCTTCAATATTTTAGTCACTTTCACACTAAAAACAACAAAAAAATTTATTATAATAATTAAAGGCCTTCTTTGACTTTGTTGGTTAGGATTACATCCCTTCCACAACAATATTCCTCCAATTGTTATGAGAATTTTATATATAATGTTGAATTTTTGGAAAATGTATTATCATATTATATTCTACTCTTTTTAAAATTTTCAATTGAAATATTTTTAATGTATTTTGAACATATCAATTTGGACTTTTTGAAAACAAATTTAACGAAATATTATTTTTACCATATACATTTTAAATGACTTTTCCATCATGAAAAAATATCTTTTTTCTATTTAACATCAATTAAAATGTTATATTTTAATTAATAAAATCCTTTTGCATTTTTTTTTATTTCACTATTTTTATATGAATTTTTTATCTAATTGTACTTAAATGAATTTTAATTTTAATTATAGTTATTTATACCAGATATCATATTATATATATAATATATATTTATGATTATAAATTATTTTTACAATAATCTATTATATTCCTCTTTAACACCACATGGAACTAGTTTTTAATTTATTTATAACATTTTTTTATAATATTGATACAAAATATTTAAGCAATGTTATTTTAAATGATTTTCTTCTATTTCATCTCAATTTCTCAAAATACATTCATTCAGTTGAAAAACCTCATTTTTTTAATTGATAGCCTCCTTTAATACATTATTATTTATAGTTTTTACATCAGTTTTTACATAAGGAATAGTCATAGTTACATGATTCTAAATTTTTTACCATTCTATATTAATATTTTTTAATTATATCCATATTTTCTTATATTATAGATATATTTACCATTCATATATTTTCTTAATTTTGTATAATTTTTATGTATGGTGTTATTTGAATGAATTTTCTCAACATAACTATTCTATTTACTTAGGAAATATTAACCGTGTATATTAATGAGTCAATATGTCTATTTACTAATTGATAATGAATAATTATTGTTAATTATATTTTTATTGAATATATGATGAATCCATTGGGAATATGTAAGTAAATTGTGGGGCCCAGTTAGAGGGATCCAGTCTATGTATCGACAAGTCTCATGAGATAAAAAGTTATTTTAATTAGTTTTGTATTTTGTGTAAACCTATCCATTCACTAAAATATCTTATAATAAGGCCAATAATGTAATGTCTATAATATCTTAGTATGAGTCCTTGATTGAATGATCTTACCATCCAATATTTTTCATTTCTATTATTAATATTTTAGTTATTTAATTCAATTTGATTGTTATATTGGTATTTTTAATGTATATAATTTTAAGATAATGTTATGGAATAAATGGAAAATGTTTTCATTATCTAGCCTATCATAATTTTTATTGTTTAAAACTAATGATCGCTTCTATTTTATGATTTCCATTAACAACAAGCTGAGCTCACCTATTTTATTTTGTTTTCTATTCCCTGGGATAAAGAGAATAAATATTTAATTGAATTATATAGATGATTTATATTTTTTAATGGAAAAAATATTTTTTCATTTTAATATGAAAATGATGAATGTATATAATTTTTCTATTCTTTAAAACTAATCGATCTTTAGTGATGTGATCCCTTTTTTAAGGTCTCCTTGAACAAAAATGCAATTTATTTATTAGTTGAAAACAATTGATGAAGTAAAAAATGTGGGATCTTGTTACAATCATTTTTATATGATGGAATAATGTCAACTAAAAGTGTTTATTACCAATTGAGAGTCATGTCAACACCCATAATAGAAATAAAATCCACAACCATGTTTTTCCCCTGAAAATAGTATTGATAATAATGTTGAGACTCATAAAAGTGTGAATCCATGCCATCCATTTAGCAGACAACCTCAATAAAATATGTTATTCCCTATTTCTAATGGAATCCACCAGAGTAGAAGAATCAA
Organism: Viscum album; assembly: GCA_963277665.1. Classification (NCBI taxonomy): domain Eukaryota; kingdom Viridiplantae; phylum Streptophyta; class Magnoliopsida; order Santalales; family Viscaceae; genus Viscum; species Viscum album. The sequence continues at coordinate 509,547,780 of OY728146.1, forward strand.
GTTTTAACTAAATTATATTCCATAAATTCATTTTAGAAAAAGAGACATCGTGTATAATTCTGGGCATCTCCACTTCAAGAGAAGTAGTCACACCATAATGGCCCCAGAATAATCCCTTGACATTATCATCGTGGTCTTACAAAATCGTACCAAATCTCAAGGTTCCAGGGTAAAATTTAGAGCAACCATTAGTGATAGACTTAATACAAAGAGGTAAAATAGGTCACTATAAGACATCATTTGAATCCATAACATGCTTCTAGTTTCAACAGAAACCCTATTTTTTCTGTATAATGAAATCTTTTAAATTCTTATCAAAAAATACCTATTGAGGTACTTCACTTTTTTCCATAATAATAGAAAAAATATAATATATAACTGACCTGAAATAGAATGGATTCCTATCATTGAAGAATGTATTTTTACTGATCCAGATGTTGTGTTGAATTTCTTCTATAGCAAAATAAAAAAGAGAACGCAATTGAGTTGAGCACTGGTAGTATGGACAACAACACATTAGGTCTAGAAAACATGAGATCCTTAAACCATGTAATCCAAAACGATAAAATATTTCATTCAAAATAGAAGAGGATATTTCACAATAAAGGAAAATATGCTCGACATCCTCTCTCGGTTGACGTCATTTAACACAAATTGATAAAATTTGAAGACCATAATTTTTTAATACCTCCTCTGTTAGTAGTTTATTATATGAAATCCTCCAGATTATAGTTAGGGTAGAGGGTCTACTCTATTCCTTGTTTAGAATTAGAAAGATATTTTAAATCCCTATTTGATCCATTGAAGATATGTTGAGAATAGAGTTTATTATTGATAACCCCATGTCATTCCTATTCTAAATCCTTAAAATTTGGACAAGAGAAATATTCTTAGTTTTCAACAATTCTTTAAAGCTGATCATACAAAACAATATGGGGAACATAATAAAATGTCTTTAATAGAAATAAGAATATATACACTCAATTTATGTGGCTGAATATTACTTATGAGGAAAAAAGAGTCCAATTATTAGACCAAAACATCAATCCAAAGTTCTCATTCACAATCCATCATGAACATGTCATCATATTCTTAAAAGAGGTCCTAATTACTGGCTAGATGAAGGAATCGGGCAGAGTAGTGATTACCTTATTGTTTTTATTAGGAAAACTATATTTATGAAATCCAAAAGAATTCGAGCTACTGTGAATAGGGATCTAGCTGACATGACCCTAAAGTTAGTCATTGAAAAGACAAAAATTATGGATACCCAAGCCCCTATTGGATAAGTATTTACAACATGATTTCAATAGTATGGTGACAAACGTTCTCTAGTGTATATTTCCACTCATTATGATGTTATTAATAGACACATTCATTCTTTTGATAATACCACATGACCATTCACATACAATAAAAGAGTAAACTAGTTTGGATACAATAACAACATTCACCAAAATAATTCGTCCAACCATAGATAAACACATTCCCTTCCATGTTGAGAATATCACATTTAACATGTCACCATTTTTAGAAAAACAATCAGCTCTTGGTCTCCCCAAAAAAAGTGTAACTCCATGGTATGTGAAGGGATATACCCCTCTCTGAGATTCCCATATCTGAGAGAATATGATTTTTACAAGAATAGAAAACCACTTCCCAAAAAAAAATAGTTTTTTTTCAAATTAATACATTGTCTAGAAACACATTCATAGTTCTATAAAATTTTCATTATAGAACAAATATTTATTTTTCCTCCCTAAATGAAAGGAATGATATAGTCAGCATATATGGGATGATATAGAGGAGTGATAGGCTGGAATTCATGAATTAGTTTGAGAATACCTTGTGTATCAATGTGAGAGATGATCCTACTAAGATAGACATAAAAAAGAAAATAGAGGATCTAAAAGTGGTTCACCATGAAAAAACCTCTAAAATATGAAAAAATTCTTTTTTGTGAACCATTAATAATCACATAGAGATGAGAAAAAACAAAAAGGGACACAACCTAATTGATGAACGTTATATTAAAACTAATGCAGTCATGCACCTTATAATAAATATTCTAGTCTAGAGCATAAAAGCCTTTTTTAATATCATGTTTAAGGGAAATTATTCTTCCTCTTCCTAGATTGATGAGAATATTAATACATTATGGGGAATTGTGAATTCATTCATGTATATATCATCCTTTAATAAAGACAAATTGATTCTAGGAGAAAATATTTAAATTAATTCCTGAATGTAAGGTAACAATTATCATGTTAAATAATGTTATATAATTTATTGACCAATCTAATGCTTAGGAAAGGTTGAATATAACAAATATTTTAAATTATGGGAATCATTGTAATAAATTGAGCATTATGACCTTGAGGGAGAACTCCTAAGGTGATGAATGAAGATACTAGTTTCAAAACACATATTTAATCACCTCCCAATAATTCTAAAAAATATGCTTATAAAACTATATGATCTAAGAGAACTACTAGAATTGAGACTGAATTAAGAATCCTTAATTTTCAAATCAAGGGGGGTGTGAGTGGGAAACATATTACCCTCTGAAGTGACTATTGGTGGAATAATATCTCCTATTGATGTCCCCTATATTATTGGACCATTAAAAATATTAATGAAATAAACAACAACATGGTCAGAAATATATTACTCATTATATAAAATATGATCTATGTCGTTATGGAAAGAAAAATGCCAGTAATGCATCCAATTTATCTGAAGGTAGTTGAAGAAGTTTTTGTTTGTGCCCCCCCATCATGCATCTTTCTCAGTCTAAATGTCCCATTAAGGACACTTCACTTAATTTATATTATTTAGTTCATCATAGAGACAATAAATTCTTGGTCGGAAAGGTCAAAAATAAGACTAGTTTTAGTAGCCACATCTTGAAGATGATGAAGGCATAATTTAGGAGAGATGATCTCTTTGTCCAACCCACAAATGCTATTCATACTCTAGATTCCCAACATGGACTTGATAAACATCAATTTATAAGATAAATCTGATTCTTCCAAACCAATAATTATCTTGACCCAAATGATTTTAGTATTACTTCAAAAATCACTTTAGAGAACCCATGGAATATTGAACAAAAAATTAAGGGGCATTTGTTTCCCATTACACATGAATCAAACAAGAATCAGATGATCATATGATGAAAATTTTGGGATAGAGATTTTGGAAATTAAATCCAATTTGATTAGATCTTAGAAGAAGAAATTTAAATCATCTAAACATCCATATTCATTATATGGACTTTCCTCACTGTAAAGTAAGTACATTTTGTTGTCGAGTTTAGAAGATTATAGAAATGTTTTAAAAATGTACGAGATTTGACAAGAACCATTTCCCATAAGATGATGACTGTTGTTTAATATAAATATAAACCAATATTGGATAATATTATTTAGTAGAATCCTCTAATATTCAATAAAACTACTAATCCATTATAATGATAGTGATGCATCATATCATATAAAAATGATATTATTTCAAGGTATTACTAGTGGTAGGTTCTAATAAATGATGCCCCTTGATCAAAAAGGTTATTATTATATTGTATTATTAGTGTGACATTCGAATAATTTATCATAATTTATCAAAAATAATAATAAATATGATGAAATAGAATGATTACAATAGAAAAATTTTAGAGTGGTATAAATTTGGAAATATTTTCTTCAAGAAAAAGGAGTTGAAATAGAGAGATTGTTCCATGAAAAAAATCATGCGGAAGATGTTAGTGTTTATGAATATGTGTCAATATTCATATAATATTAAAGGTATGAAATAGACACAATACACAATATAGATAGTGAGATTCATATTTTCTTGGATTGTCTTATGAATTACCCCTAAAGGTAACAAATATTGAATAGAGTTTTATCATATGATGAAATTGTTTCATGTCCCATAAATATTGAGAATCAATTTTACAATTGTTATATATTCAATGAAAATAAAAAAATTATGAGGTAGGATTAAAACCATAGAAAAATATATGGATAAATAAAGCGAAAATTGAAGATATTATTTCTATATTTTGATAATTATGGAAAGAAACATACTTTTTAATGAATAAAGAGTATAATATTTTAATAAAAGTGTAAAGATATGGGACATATGGAATATTAATCTATTTTATCAAAATAAACCAATATTATCCCAATATTAAACTATATATATGTGGAATTATTCTCATCAATTCTATAGGAATTAAGGAATCTTTTCATAGTGGTCTCTAAGTGGTATGATAATCATATATGAATTCAATAGGATATATTAATGACCCTATATATGGTTCAACATGTATATTGATCATAAAATCAATGTTAGGTAATGATTTAGGTGATTATGGATCCTTTCACAAATTCATATATTATATGGTTTCCAATAACATTATTCATCCCTAAACTACATATTATTATACATGACATTCCAGAAACATTGTGAAAATATTATAGAAATAAGGATATGTAAGTCAGTCCCCATTACGATGCTTAGAAAAACAATATTTTTAAAATATATTATTATACAAATCTTTGACAATTAATATAATTCATTTTATGGTTTTCTTTCAATGTATAATATTATAATTTATTTACAAGAGAATGATATTTGGAATCCATTATATTTATAATGGATTCTTCACCGATTTAATTATGTTTGTATCCACCAATTGTATCCTATAAAAATGAAATTCTTCAACAAAAAGAGTTGATTATTCCTATATTGGTGAAAAGTAACCTTTTAATTTAATTTTTTAACTATTATTTATAAATATATTGATGTTTTGATGAAGAGTAATATGGAAATACACTTAAGAAAAAATGTTAATTTTTCAATTGTATTTAACCTTGATGAAAAACCTGTATCACAAAGACTATAGAGAATTGCCATAATTGAATTAGTAAAACATAAAATATAACTACATGAATGTTGAGATAAATAATTAATTCAATATTGTGTTATACATTATAGAGAACATATTATTTTTTAATGAATATGGTTAAACCTATGATGTTTGAATTGATTATTTAGAAATCATCGCAATTACTATTAAAGAAAAGTTTCATCTACCATTCAATGATGGATTTATTGAAAAAATTCATGGAACTCATTATTTTTCAAAAAATTATCTTTTTTCCATGTTTTATTGATTGTGTTGAATAAAGGGAGTGTTTTAAAACATGAAATATTACAAAAGGAATGTCATTAAGATTTTATAGCAATGAGGTCCAGAATAACTAATTTACTCCATGTTTGTGAGGATTTAATAAATAGGGTATTAAAATATTCTCTTAAAAATTTCAATATGATATTTATTAATGATAACATGGTATAATAAAAAGATACAAATAGAATAATATATATTGTTCAATCATACTAACATCTATTATATGGAAGGACTTATATTATATCTTTATTATGTGTGAATTCATGCTTCATATATATTTTTTATAAGATATATCATTTCCAAGTATATAATATCAATTCATTATTAAAATAAAAATTATTTAAATTATTGAATATACAAATGAATATAATTGGTATCTGTATATTATATAGATTTTTCATGTTTGTATTTTTAATTTGTTAAATATATTTCAATATTTTATAACCCATTAATCTATTTGAAAAATAAATGGTTTATTATTATATACAGATAATATTATAGTGAATGTTTGTATGAATTAATTATCGGATTATTTAATGAATAAATATTGAATTTACCATGGATATAGGATATAATTTTTATTTATAGTGATGAATCTATGAAAATAATTAGATGCATATATAAGTAAAATGATATAGTGGTTTCTTATATATAAAGATATGTGAAGATAAATTAATAAAATATTCCCATACATTATCATTATGTATAATAAGTAATATATTCATTTATGATATGGATCCATTATATCATTAGTGAATTAAGTGAGTTATTTATTGATCACAAAATTGTAAATCTATCTTTCCACAAAAATATCTCTACATGAGAAAATGGGAATAGCTAAAGTCATTTAAGGATTGACATTTCTCAATAAAACCCCACTATATTAAGGGAAATATGGTTATTGATAAATTTATTAGAAAATGTCATGGTTATCTAACTTCTATGATGATTTAAAAAGATTCAATATTTAGGGATATGGAAATGTCAAATATGTACACCATTATGTAAGGGAAAATATTACTACTTATTCCAAATTATTTCCAACCCATATTTATTAGAGAAGGTAGAATGTCCCCAAACTGAAGATAAGTCTTTTTAAAGAAATAAAATTTCATTAATTAATGTTATTTTTAGTCTTTTTTTATGAATATGGTTTATGGAATTTTAAAAATATTATATATATTCCTTTAATACCTTAGATATGAAGGAGTTACAAGGTATTTTCCATGGATAAAATTTCAATATGCACCTTGGTAACTCCACAATATAATGGCACATAAGGGGATATGTTTTGTTTGAAAATATGAATTTTTAAATTGGTGACTATGTATCAAGATTACTAGTTTTTAAATATGTAATAGATAAGTGACTGTAAATATGAGGGGGTTACTTGATCTCCATTCATGACATTATATCAATGTAATTTTTAAGATTTCAGAGACAATATTTTAGTATTGTATCGGATCACCCCAACAGTATATAATAAAATTATGGAAAATTAAATATAATACTCTTGATAAAAATATGAATTTTAGAAATGTCTGTCAATTTTAGAGATATATGTATATTTGTATGATTTGAAAGAACTATTACTACATTACAAGACACAAGAGGTGGTCCTCATATTTATTTACTGATATTTAGGATCTATATTTAAATTTGGTGTAAAATTAATGTCATAATAAATTCAATTAAAGAATTAAAATGGAACTATATAATGAATTTCATGTGACAATATTTCATTCATAAAAATATTGGGTTGAAGTTGGTGAAATTTATATTTTTTTACAACAATATATTAAGGGGACAATAACCAATGTAATAAATATTAATAGTCATATAAAGGTTGATGAACGTAATAAAATAATATACTACTATAACTAAATGACATATCATTAATTTGAAGTTGGAAATTTTATTTTATTAAATTTATATCCATGGAATAGTTTTATATGTTTTGGTATGAAATAGAAATCAAGTCCCATGTTCATCAATGATTTTATGGTTTTATAAAGAATTTTTGTTGTGGGTTACAATTTGGAAATTCCACCCAGCCCCTCTAATGAGAAAAATGTGATAAATAACTCATTATTGAGGATGTATAATCTACAACCAATACATTTATTATCTTTCAATTAAAGAGAATTAGAAGATAATTAACCCTATTTTCAAGAGCCAATTGGTATTGTCATTAACAGAAAACATGTGTTATGGAATTGGAAAAAATGGTATATGAATGTCAGAGAAATAATAATATCAAAGAATAAATGTGGGAACATGATCATGTAACGATGATAAAGAAACTAGTTTTTTTGGATTCATTCTTATAAGTACACGAAATGAAAAATTAAATAATCCATTTATTAATCAATAATTGATTTTGTGATATTATCATTGATCATTATTGTCTAGAGTTTTATATAATTAGGATAAGCCTAATGTAGTATAAACTCATGCATTATAATTTTAATATTTTCTCATTATCCATTTTCCCATAATATGAATCATTTAAAATCAATAATGTTTTATTTTCTTAAAAAATATTTGCCAATTTAAACATGGCTTCTTCATTTACCAAATCTATATTTATAACCAAATATTTTTTTTTACATTTGTGGGATGAGAAAAAAATTCATAGTATGGGACATAAAAATAATAAATCAATTAGTATTGGGAAAAATTAGAAAAACCGTAAACCTTTTACCTCTATCACAATGTTCATTCAGTGAATAAATAATTTTTTCATGTGAAAAGACAGACACATTTTTCTCAAATATAAACATTGAAAGCTATATCTAATATTTAAAAAATTATACACAACATAGAGAATTATATTCATAAAACTATTTATAAAATTACAATATCCAAGTAAAACCCTTAAGATAAAATTCTTCAATAACACCCTCATTACTACATGTTATGAAAAAGAACATTACCTAATGAATTATAGATCTATAATGAGGATCTCCCTTTGTATGATCTTTAACAAGGTCTCCCATTCATCATAAACTATAGTGGGGATCATAAAATAATATAGTTTGTATATTTCTCTCCCATTTATTATAAATAATTATAATATACAATATCCAATATTTTTTTACTAATGTACATTTTTATCATGTAACCATTGAAAACAACATTGAACTAATATGAAAAAATAGATATAAAAAACATTCTTTTTACAAAAACATTTTTAATAACATGATATCAATAAAGGTAAGGGGGTTCAATTATGAATAAATTATAAAATAAAAAAATGTAATAAAATAACTAAACCACGTTAGTGTTAGTGGAAAAAGTCACTATCATTATATACATTAAAATAGAATATTCCTCTTTTCCTTTTGTCTAAATATCCAATATAAACATGAATTTTTTTTAAAGACCATTTAATGGATGTAAAAAAAGAATATATTATTAAATTTATAAATATATTATGTCCATATGAATACAATTATAAAATAATTTTAATAATATTAAAATGTAATAGAATGATTTTGAAAATAAATCATTAAAATAGTTAAAATGTGGTATTGAGTTAATGTGTCCCTTACAAAGAGTCCAAATAATCATGTATGTTCTTTATAATACTAAATAATTAAGTCATGAAAATTAATTAATAAATTAGGTAAATTTTTAATTTGAAATATTAATTTTATTTTATTTAATAACATGCTATATACAATTACATAATTATTTAGGTTTAGGTTGGATGTTTTAGTATTATTAAAATAATATATAAATAAATTTCGTAGGAAGGATTTGATTTTAGGGGCTATTATTCCATAAATCCTAGTATAATAATCATGAAATAATTATTCTTATTTTAGATAAATTATATTTTTAAAACCATCCATGATTGAGGGTTAATAAAATTTAACTATAAAATAATCATGATGGAATGTCATATATACACATGAGTACCACTTCCATTTTTTAGAGAACATCATAGAAAGAAATTATTTAATATTTTATCATTAAATAATTATCATTATTTCATAAATAGCAGATAATATCTTCAAAAAAAACTTTTATATATTTTCCTTGTGATGTGAGTATGAAAATAAATAACTTCTTTTGGTTGAGGTGCTAGTACACACGTACGGACTAATGACATTATCAATTTTCTTTGAATGAAATGGTATTAAAAAATGTGTAAAATTATCTTAATAAATTTATAAAATTTTCTATAATATTATATATATACATCAAATGCATCATTATAACCATTTGTGATAGGTGGTGATGGAAAATGATTAAAAAAAGTTTGCGCAGTGGTAGTTGACCATACAGATGAATATTGGATTCCTTTTGAACTTGATGGGGGGATGAAGATATATAGTAGTGATTAAATTAACATAATAATAAAAATTTACATGTTATATAATGATGTTATTATATAATCATGGTTAAAGATGCTTTTATGGAGGTGTAAGGATAAGTAAAACCAAAACGAGTGGTTATGAATGATACATCATCTTCAGAAAACCACTTAATGTTAACACCAAAATTACCCCTTGGATGGTTTTATGATCAAAAGAATGACTATTGGATTTGAGTAAGGAATTAGTGTTGTTATTTTTGTATGAATTGTGAAATTCAAAAGGATTTACATGTGGGACGAAAAGATGAGACAATGTTCCATTTTATAAGGGAGGGGAGGAAAACTCTCTGAATTTATTACCAGATTATTATATACTAATTTTCATATTAAAATTGATAAAAATTGATATTATTGGAATATAAGATCATTATGTGTCAATATAATCTCATAAAATAAAATATCATCTTCTTAAGATTAGGCTTTCCCTTAATCATTTAATTTTAATCCACATTAAACCATTCTAAAAATTACTACGATAATGATGTTTTTATTATATAAGGGTCAATATAGTAATTAAAAATACAAAATTATACTATAACTATACCATTTATTTTACATTATAACATATGCAAATAAATTTTCAATATATAGGTATTTTAGAAATTTAAATTCATTTAATAACATATTATTGATTATTTAATATCCTTAATTTTAATTTTGACAATATTAATTTAATTTGACAATAAAAACATTAATTCAATGATGGAATTAAAATATAATCATTTCAAATTGATAATATAAGTTATTTTTTTAAAAAAATGTTTTAAGGAAATAGAAATTATTTCCATTTATATTTAATTTTTTATTATTAAAAACATTTATTTTATTTTTATATTAATTGAATAACTAATGTGTCATATTTGGGTATTATTTTAAGTTAATTATTTCATAATAAAAAAATAAAATAATATTAAAATAATAAAAAAATATATTTTAAAAAATGACCAAATAGATCATATTATTATCCCATTTTAGAAAATATAGAGATAATAATACATTGAGTTTTTTCATATTTCTATAATATAAAATAATATAAATATTAAAATTATAGAAAAATGGAAAAAATATTATATATTGAAATCTTGGATGATTATGGATGAAATGTAATAATAAAATTAAGTTATGTCATGGTTTAGAATCATTTTTAATCCATATCATATAATATTTACACTTAGTTAACCCATTTTATAATCTAGGGTTTTCAATACATCTTATTATTCCATTAAATCAAATTATATTACATTACTATTACATCATTTAATATAAAAAATATATTATCCCATTGAGTTATTTATCCATTTCTAAAATGCCCTTAAATGAATATCTCAACAAATTGTATCGGTTTTTTGCACCACATTTTAGAGGTATTTATTTAATTAAAAATATATTTCTTAAATTTAAAAAAGAATCTATTTTATAATAATCATTATGAGTTTAATGATTCTAAAAAAATTTCTAATATATCAGAATATAATTTATTAAAAAATCCTAAATCATACTTGTAAAATCATTATATATAAAAATACCCTTCATTAAAATTCCTTTTTAAATAATTAACCATGATATTTAATCCTCTTCATTAATAATTTATCCTTAAAAATAAAATATATGTAATATTTTATTGTGATTCAACAATATAAAAACAAATACCATGATATTCTCCTTTCAATTTATATTCCAATTATATTTTCTTTATCTTCTACACTAATGGCATTAGTAATTACTAAAAATTTATCTATATTATCTTATTGATCACATTCATGGGAGTTCCCCATGGACACTGATTATTATAATTCCCATACTCTTTTTATTTAAAACATTCAATTATAATTTATGAAAACTATATTCCCCTTTATAGTGTTAAATAAAATCTTTATTTTTCCTTTGAATATTAATGAATTATATCCTCCTTTACTATATACAAAATATATTCAGGTTTTGGAGTGACATTTTCTTGGGAACATATTCGGTCATTCTTGAAAACTAGGTCATTGAATATTTTTACCTTTATTATCTACATCTATTAAAATTCCAGTGAGATCCATTTATTTCTAATTTGATGAGTTAAAAAACTCAGTTATATTCATGTTTTTAATCAAAACTCAAGATAAATTGTTATGAAAATTGAAAAGATTATTTAGTATATCTCCCATTTTGTTTGGTTTCACATTTATAAAATAATCGAATTTTCCCTCACGTCAAAATCTAATTTGGTTCCTACCTGATCATACCACTTACGAATACCAAAATAGTTTTTGTGAAAAAATTAATAAAATAAAAATGAATATATTTATGAGGAAGAAAAAAATTATCATATCATTATTTAGATCATATTAAATTCATTATATTTATCCACAATAACTATAAATTCCAATAAAATTGTTACCATTATAATAATAGATGAATTTTATCTTATAATAAAATAACATCCTAACCTCTAATGTCACGTAAACCATTGAACTTATACCAACAATAAGTAAATGTCCATAAAAATTATATAAAACATAGTATTTATTTTAGAATAGGATTTATTAAATTACTAAGGACCATTAATATTTAATATTTTAGATATTTCATTCATGAATCATACTAAATAAACCCAGAAATTATAAATGAACACTCATACTAAGAAATTATCTTTCTTATATTATAAAATATTTAAAGTGAAATGGTTTTTTGTGAGAAAATCCATGGCTCCTGAATTAGATTTTGTGTATCCCTTGATAATCATTATACGATTTATAAAACATTTTAAAATTGTTGGATGAGAACATAAACATTAGTAAGGAACATAAAAAAGAATAAATTAGTTTGTCTAGTAAAGAACATGAAAACCAATGAAATGTTAACCTTTATCTAAATTATCATATAGTGAATATATCATATCCATATGAAGAACACAAAAAAATTTAAATAAAAAATTTAATACTAATAATAAAAAATTAATAGCCTTCTATGAAACATATATCATTGAATTCATGAAATATGTTAGAAATGACTAGATTTTAGTTTAATCCACAAGATAAACCTCATAGATAACTCCCTCATTCGTTCATATTATGAAAATTAACATTTCCAAATGAACTAGAAATTTATATGGGGATCAAAATTAATATAACCTATATATAGATCACATGATCATCATGAGATATAATGGGGATCCACTGTTATTATAAGCTATATCACGCTCACCATTTTAACAAATATAATTCCTAATTACCATTTCATGAATATAAATTTTTTTCATTCACGCATTAGTAAAAAACCACTGAAAAAACTTTTTAACTATAATGAAAAAAATATTCGGACAGAGAAATAACTATTCATTTTAAAAGCCCATTAGAAATAAATGAAATAAAAATAAAATGGGTAAGATGATTTTATACTGAATAAAATGTTACTTCTTTCAATTTAAACAAAAATTCAATATAAAAAACATAAAATTATTCTTTTTGGAACTGTTTTAATGAAACTATAGATAAATATGAAATAAAATTTATAAATTATTTAATTATAATTAAATAAAATCATTAAAAAATTCAGAATGTTTACATGGAAGAGAATTATTCAAAAAATAATAAATTAAAACATTTAAAATTATGTTTTATAGTGAATTATTCTTTACTATATGGCCAACTCATCACATATGTTCTTTATCATAGAGAATAAAAAACCATGGTACTTTTTAATTTACCAAAAATATTTGTTATGTTCATTATTCGTTTTTTTGAATTAATATAATGTTATTTATATTTACTTAATCACTAATGTTTACGTTAGATTTTTGGTTGGTATTTAGCATATTGATACAAAATGTCTTCAATTTGATAACTATGGAAAAATAAATCATTATTTCATTATATCTATAATAATTATAATGAAATAATTATAAATTTTAACATTAATTATTTTTTTACGAACCATGAAATATGGTTATCAAAAATGAACTAAGTTACAATAATGGACATGGTAGGTCTTTCATACACATGCGTATTGATTTTATTTTTCAATGATCATTATTGAAAGAATATAAGTATTATTTTATATTTAAATAGTTAAAAATAAATCATAAATTTCATATTATCTCATTAAGTAAAATTATATAAATCATTTATGTGATGTAGGGATGAAAAAATAATCACTTCATTTCATAGAGGTGGTAGTACACGCATACGTCCAAGCGACATTATCATTATACAATAAATATAAATGTAATAAAAGAGGAGATATATTTTATATATATAATGAATAATATACCATGAATATAAAATATATATACAAAAACACTATCATTATAATCATCTATGATAAATTATGATGGGAAATTAATTATATCAGTTTGAAAGGTGATTGTCCACTGTGTATAGGAATAACTGATTCCTTTCACATTTGAGGATGGTTAAATATGGATATAGGTTATTTCATTGAAATAATAACATATCGGAATATGGGAGAAAAATATGTTATTATATCAAAACAGTTATTGATGATTTGAAGGTGCAGAAAGAATAAAAATTACAAAAATTCATAGTTAAGAGTGACACCTCCTCTTGAGACCACATCTTAAGCTTCGAACTGTGATATCACATAGTTTTTTATCTACCCATGGCATATAGGATGTGAAAATGTTTGAAATGAATGCATTTAGTCTGGTGTTTTCTGGAAAAAAAAATTTCTTTTGGAGTGTGAATAAAATAAAATGTGGGGTTTCTGTTTCTAAGATATGGAAGATACACTCATGTAATTTCTTAAAATAATAATATGAATTAATTTTCATATAAAATGGAATTAATTATAAATATTTTATGATTATATGAGAATGATTCAAATAAAGTAATTCAAAATAGTGTATAAATGTCAAGAAAATGTTTTTATCCTTATCACCTTGTTTTATCTCACTTTATCCCTATTAGACTATTAACATGATGATGATGGATTTACATTATTGAAATAAATATGGTTACAATAAATAAGAACTATACAATAAATGATAAATGGATGACATTTTACGCCATATTCCAATCACATGACCAAAAATAAGACTTTTTTGAAATTAAAAATTATTTAATAAAATATTCCTTCTTATAATATGTCATTAACATCATTTTTGAAACTATTAATATAATTTAATATTGAAAAAATCAATTCAAAAATGGATTTCAATTATAACCCATTTAATATTAAGTAAAAACACATTTTTATCAAAAAATTTCTGTGATATATAAATTATTCCAAATTATATTATAAATGATAATTTTAAAATTATTTTCTTTATTATTCTATAAATTTAATTAGTAACACCTCAAAATTACATAAAATTTTATTTTATTATATGAAATGTAAAAATAAAAAAATTCAATGAAAACCCCATTTAGATTTCAAAATATTATTTGTTACCATGAAAAGCCAATGTTTCTCCTTAAGTCAAGATTTAGAGATAATAAAATATTTTTAGTGACATTTTTTAATTTTAATTATATATAACATTAAAAAGGTCCAAATTGTAGCCAAATTGTAAAAAATGCCAAATATTTGAGATATATATGTTTATGGACGAGATATAATCATCAAATAAAATTAATCTATTTTTGGTGTATTTTTTAATCCTTATCAATAAATTTTATCGATAATTAACCCATTTTAAATTTATCAGGGTAACAATAATCTACATTTGTTAATATTTATAATAATTAAAAATAAAAATATCATATTCATGAAATTTGGGCTTATGGATTCGAAATATGTAATAAATTTTCAATTATTCAAAAAACTTAATTGGGAAAATTTATTTAAAATTTAAGCCTAAAAATGTGATGATAAAATGTGTTTCAGATAATGACTTATTAATAAAAAATAATCATTCAAAAATAAATTTAAATATAACTTAAAAAAATATAATTTTTATATGATAAAAAAAATAAAAAAAATAAAACCTAAAACTAAAAAAATTAATTTTTATTGATAAATAAATTAAATGAAAACACATTTTTTAATAAGACTTAATATTCATCACTATTCATGGAAAAGTAAAAAAATCTCAAAAAATATAAAAAGGTCCCCATATGTAATTTTCATATGATTATTTCAAACATATATCATTTTTTTAAATAAAATTTCTCAATTTTGTTGAAATTAGTTAAATTAGTATCATTCAAAATGCAGTAAATGTTTTTTGAAGGAAATATATTTTCAAAGAATAAAATGGAAGTTCTATAAAATGATTTCTTATTTCATAATCAATAATTCATAAATTTTTATTTATCATGATATTTATTTTTATTTCATAATTTTCTAAATATTATTCATTATTGAAAATAAAAAGGCTAGGTTATAACTATCATAGTTAAATAATAAATTTTTATGATTCTTTTAAGCCTATTATTATGTGTTGTAAAATTTATTTAATTCTGTTTCTTTATTATAAAATCTAATCATTTTACACTTAAAAAATTTAGGTAGAAATTTTGGAATGTGGGTATAATGTGACACCTGAGAATCAACTATTTTAAATAAGTATTTCATTCTAAAAAAATAAAACTTAATATAAATAAATTGTTCAAGAATGTGGTTAAATAAAAATTATAAAAAAATTATAAATTTAATATAATGAAATTAATTTAAAAAATTACATAATAATTTCATAATTATACATGGGGGCATTGGAATAATTCCGAAAATAATTTTGTCTAGGCAAATTTTGGAAAATTACTCTTTTACAAATACTATTACTTCTATGTTGTCATTATGATATAATCCAGAAAATAAAATAGATAAACCTTTTATATGTTGAAATATGTATTTAAAGAGATAAATAAATCATTTTAAAATCTTATTCTTTTTAAATTTATAAATAAATTCATGTCTTTGGGGTACTTAATGAATTATAATCAAATAGAAATCTATTTTTTTAAATGAAAGTTAATTGAAAATTTGTAGGGTTCCATTCAGTCTGTTCTTGATATTAATGTAAAATAATACTTAATTTAATGACCTAGAATTAATTCAATATAATTTACGATCAAAAAAATAATTGTGTTAAATTTAGTAATATAAATTAATATATTTTACACATTCCACATAATGAAACCCAAAACATTTTATTAGGATAATTTTATAATTTAATTTTGAGAAAAAATTTATCCATTATTATTGAGATTATAACAATGGGATAGTAAATATAAAATAAGAAACCAAGAATAATAAAATTTAGATCTCCTAGATCACCCTGAATAATCACTCTCTAGAAGAATAGTGTAAAAAAGATGCAGAATAATGGTAATGATATTTTAAGAACCTTGTTTCTCACATAGCTATCGATTCTTTACATTTTGGTATAATTATTTAATTTATACCTAATATGGATGACTTCTGAGTTGGAAAAGATCCCAATTGTGTCTCAGGCTTGTTCGTAGTCTAGAACCCATATTTTTGGGGAATATTTGGCCTGTCTCATTTTTAGTGTAAACTCTGCGCATTATTTTATTTTTTTGGGAAGAGCCATCTCGCATGATTGGTGTACAATTTACCTAACCATGCATCCTGATAGTGTATAAACCCATATTTTATAGGTGATCGTGCATGGATTTGTCAATTTATTTTAATTCATGCAGACAAACTGTGCATAGGAATTTTTTTTGGTAATTATACCATTTTAACAATAATGGTCTATTTAACCTAACCTACTTTCCTAATACTCTTTCTAGAAGGATTATCCTACATTACTCTCATTTTTGAGCTTTTTTATGGAATAATACAGGTAGCAACATATCTTCTTTATATGGGATATGTTCGAGCCTCTTTTTATCATGTTTGATTCACAACTGTAAGTAATAGATTAAATTTGATATGTTATTCTTATCTGTTGCTCTCGAACTAGTAATCATGTAATGAGAATTTTTAATCTTTTTTTAGATCTAATATGATTTAAGACAACTCATAGGATGATAAAGGAGGAGGAGAGTCATATGAGCCTATGGTGGGAGGTCTATAACTCATCCCTCCAGTTCCTTTATTTTGGAAATTTTCTTTTGGTGCATATTGATTTCATCGGCTATCATTTAGTGAATTGATATTTCATTATTATAATAATTAGAACCATATTTTTATGATATTTAGAAACATGTGATCAGTTGTTAGTGGTTATTCTCACAAATCCATTCATCTCTTGTAATATTTTTTCCAGGGTTATAATTTTAGTGTTTTGACAGATTTAAGCCAGGGTTCGGGTGTGCCTTAGCTGACTTATCTATGGGTATAATTTTTTATATTAAATAAGGTGATTTAAATTGTTAATTTAATTATGTAAAGTACCATGTATTATCACTACATGACTCACCTAAGTTATGTGTTTCAATTTGATAAATAAATGTTATATGAAAATTAGTAAGTGTACTAGGTATATGGCATTTATTTTTTAGATGTAAATAAATGTTTTGTTGCATGTCTATAGCACACATTATATTTTTATTGAAGGTATTAGAGTTAAAAATTATTATTAAAAATTAAATAAATGGATTAAAAGATTTTTTAATTCTACTTGGACAAGTACCACTAATGAAAGAAACGTCTTCAACAAAATGGAAGAACTGACTAATTAAAGTAGTATTAAAATGATTCAGGTTGAATTTGTCTTTTCACACTAATAAAAGGTAATTAATTGAACAATATAAAATATTATATGAAAACTTTATCAAATGGTAGTGTCCAGACTTGAGCTTCCCTCAGATTCTATATGGAATGCCTTGAGCACTCGAGAACCCCATTCCTATTCAAGGATACAACATTATTATGTTGACACCCACCTGGAATATGATCCTTGTCTGAAATTGGATGCTCAATATGATACATAATACCCACATGTATTTTTATAGGGTTACCTTGATACACTCCATGGATCCCACATTAAAAATTAGTTTCTACGGTTAAATCCCATTAGGCTTAGCCATTTCTTAACCCTGTTTTTATTTGGATGAAACCCTTGGTCTAGGTAAGCATGTCATTGTGGAATTACTCAGACTACGCTCATTGGATTACACTATTATCCCTAAGCAATGATATAGTCATTATTGAGTTGGTGAACCTTTAGGTATTCATTACTTTAGTTATTACCTTTTATATTTAGTATTAAATATCATTATAGTTTTCCATGTTACATCTTAGAACATTAAGTATTGTTAAAATGTATCATATTATTAAACTTGTAACAATAAATTAAGGAAATGGTAACCTGTTTAGACACCAATAGAAGGGGGGAAATATATATGGGAAATTAGTTAAATGTTATTTAATTACTTTATATATACATTCTTTCACACTATTACATTTCCATTACACGAGTCGAATGTTGTAGACACTATTAGCGGTGGCTCACTGATATTTTTCTCACACCCTCTCATGGGTCTGTTCAGTACCTAAGGCAAATTACATAAATTCATTTGTTGATAAAGGGAATCATACAACTTTAAACACTTAATGGATTTCTATTTGGTATAGATCTTGATATAAGATGATAGGTCTAGAACACATGATTCTTGGGATAGTATTTTTATTTCTGTTGCAGTCAAGTCCATAACAATTATATAACATATGGAGTGTAGAACAATTATAGAACATATGAAATTTTTAAAATTAATTTCCAGTAGTAATCGGGATTACGGTGTGAGTTCGATAATAAATCCTAATGTTGAGTGTAGAACTACAGACCAAAATAATATTCCTCTAAAAAATACCCTAGATTCTTTATCGTCTATTTTATAATCTGTGAGAGGGAGGATATTAGGTTACTTTTGTGTAATATGTGTAAAAATTAAAATTATACATTTTTCATTACATTAAAATTTGGGTATAAGGAGGCTTAAAGGGATGAAGGGTTTTTGTAGAACCATGTGATAGGTCAATTTTCTATCCTTATTGGAGGGTGGACGAACAGTTAATTGATTCTAGGAGAGTGTAATTTCCCAAATACATTACAATTTCTAAAATGAAATGTTATGAAATTATTTTAGTCATTTTATGTAGACCATATTTTTGTTATATATGTGGTTATTATTTAAATTTCTAAGGAAAAAATAATGCTCCTTGCTGATGAGGATCAATGGAATTTCATTTTTTAATGTTTTACCGATAATGGTGAGATTTATATTGATTTACCAATCCCATGAAATGTTTAGAGATAAATTTATGGATAAATAATCAATTTTTATAATTATATTAGTGATTTTGGAAAATATTTTTTCAAATAAAATTAGGCTGAATATGTGTCCACACATATTGTAAAATTTGCTATGAAAACAAAATATTTGGATTAATAGATTTATTACTATGGGAAATAAAGTGTTCCATTAACCTCTAAAACATTATATTTCAAGGTATTATCATGGTTATGTTAAAAAAATATAGTCCACTCTTATTTTTAAAATAGAAATAACATCATATTCTCTATAATACTGAGAAGTGTCAGTCTATGTTTGGTTTTTATTCTACAGACAATGAGTGTTTAAAGAATGTGGAAAAAATTTGGGTGAGTATAGATACATTATAAACTAAAAATATATTATCTATTCATGTAGAGAGTTTAGAAATTGTGAAACTGGGATGTTTTCTTGATCCTGAGAGAAATTCATATACAACAAATGTTATCAATTTTTATGATGTATTTTCTATCCCCATCATTAGAAAATTTGTAGAGACTCTTGTCTAGGATCTCCTTACATCACAAAAGGGAGATATATATTGTAATATTAATTGTAGTGAGAACTCTTTTGGAACTACTAAACCACCATCTCATCCTTATTCATTTCATTACATGAATGATGAATTATTTTTCATGAAAATTTCCTAGTCATAGATGATATTGATGTATATTTATCTAATTACCGAACCATGTTGTTTTCTAGATGGTATTCAGAGGATACTATAGTTTTGTTATAGTAATTGTACATCCAAATCCAGGATTATTAAATCCCCAAAGTGTGTGAGGGTTTTTTAGAAGTGATGTTGGGCTTTCTGATAATAATTCTAGGATGATTTTTTCCTTCTTCCATTCACTATATGATGTTATTATCCAAGAATTTGTTTTTGGTATTGGGATTAATAATAGAAACCTTGAGTAGTTTGGAATAGTGTTGTACAAAGATAGAGTGTTTGAATCCCTATGATAAAAAGAAATAATATTAACTATAATAGATTTCGTAACATCTGAAAATGATTTATACCATTTATAAAAACATGGATTGAAAAACAGGGGGTTATTTATAAAAAACATCAAATTTATCATTATATGAGAGAAAACCTAGTATTTTATAATATCTTTCATTTTAGTAGTGTTTGAATTATTTTTTCTTTCATGGTTATTTGTGTAATACCCTAGAACACCCTGGGAGGGTAGGGTTGAATCAGGGTGGAAAAATTTTCTTTCAATATGATCGATATTGTTCCAATGTTGGAAGGATATCATTAAAAATGTTTTATGGATTTGATCCATAATCAAACATTCACTAGTAGAGAGATAACACATCGATTTTACATGGTTCACCACCAAGGCCTAGTCCAAAGAGTATAAAATAATCATGCACTTGTTGTACCTAAATCCACAAATCTTCTCTAGTTGTGGTAAAATATGTTAGATAATATCACAATATTCTAGGAACACTTTATTTTTCAAATTGTATAGATTCCTCAATGTGTCCCGAAGAACACTTCTTTCGACTCCCCTAGCTCTATACTTTGAAAGTAGTATAACTCAGTTTATCTACATGATTTTCTCTTCAATGGTTTGGCATTAAAGTATTTATCTTTGAATAACAGAAGAAACTTCTTAATCCATTTACCTGAGTTGATGCACTCTGAATACATTATTCACTAAAAACTAAATAATCGAAAATTCCCTTTCACAATGCTCCTTCACAATGATCACTCCCATCATGATTCTCATAGCCATCGAGGACCAATATTTCTTTCATGATTCTCACTACCTTTGTGGAACCAAGTACTTTTTGTGAAGCTGACTAACTTCATTATTCTCACTACCTTCATTATGATAACATACTTCTCAAAACAAACTACCTTTACAAAGCTAATTGATTCAATGCAGAATATCTTATAATCACGAAGTAGACTTTTAGAAAACATATTGGCATCATTATAGACATATATTCATTTCATGATTCTTGAGATCACATTGAATTACATATTCATGAAGCTCTGTTAGCTTCGTCAAATTTTAGTTTTTTCAAATTTTATTATAACAAACTCATCTACATTAAAGAGGGTAGCCTCATATTTATAGTCCCGGTTGTTCATGATGCTGCACCACCACTTCCAAAAAATTTCAAATCATCAATAAACATATTCTCGTACCTCATTATGACATGAATCTCCATGGAAATTAACTATTTGTGATGCTTATCATAAATGACATGCTTTCCGTAAAAACCCAATGCATGTTGTTTGTAATCGCATATCTTTTTATCACCAGCCATGATGCTCCAATTTTTTTTATTCTTGGTTCACATTGATGCCATGTAGATCATAGTCATCAATCCTTGATCCTTTGTGAAACTCCACTCATAAATCACATCTTCTGAAAATTCATGAATTTTCCACATTTTTATAAGCCCTTCAATGAAATATACTATTCACAAGGAAATCCATCGTCTAAAAGTTTTGGAGCCCTAAAATTAGACAAAAAATGGGAAACAATTCCACCTTTAATAATATTATATTCTTGAATATTAAAATCCCTACCATTCTAAACACTTTGATCTTCCATGTGAGGATTGACAACAAACAAAAAATATACTCTTTTTCTAGAAAATAATCTCTTGGGTCATAATAGTTTTTCACTCTCTAATTTTCACATCTAATATTCAAATTTTATTTTTCCACATATTGATGAATTTTCAAGAAAGTAATTCTTAATCTTATTTTTTTTTTGTGAATTTCCTATCAGAGACGGCATGAGCCTAATAGGTGATGGTGATAATTTTTTGGAAAAAAGTTGTTAAAACTTCCCCAATAATTCTCTCTATTTTTGTTATGACTAGGATTAAAACTATATAAATTAATTTATATTATATGTAATTTATAGAAATAGAACTTTGTGATATAAGAGAAACATAATCATGGTTAAAAAAGTAGTGGTTTATTGCTCTAAAAAATAAGTGTAAAATAACTATTCCTGGGGATTTAACATTTAGATATTTCACTTCATATACTATTTATAGTTGAAATATATACATATTGTTTTTAATAATATCATTAAGAATTAATTTATAGTGTTTAAATCCATGATATAATTAACATGTAACAAATTTTGGTTACTAACTCTGTTTTGGTATATTGGAATGCTGAATTTGTGATTTTCATGATCATCTCTATGCATTAATTATTAAATTTTTACAATTTAATGTGTCAAATGACACTAATATTTTTTTTATTATGATTTTTTTGTTAATTAGTTTGAAGTTGAATCATTTTTTCATTCTATGAATTTTTTCTGATGAAAATTTATTTTATATCATACTTCATACCATCAAACATTATTTTCACAATTGATTTTCAAAACATTTTAAAATTAAATCATTTTAAATGTCTTACAACTTTTTTATTTCAAAATTTGAGAGAATTTTTATTATTGCATTAAAGGAGGGGAATATATATATAAAAATAAATAATTCATTAAAAACATGAAAGCCCTGAAAAATCTATTGATACTAGGTGTCTTGAGCCTCACATATGAATTTTCATAGGGAGAAATTTTTTTTCTAAATTATAATGGTTGTCATGCCACTTTGAGAAGATTAATCAAAACTACCTCTTGGATTTTATTGTGTAAATTATTTTTCATTACCTCTTAAATATTTTCTTATGGTAAAACATGCGAGAATGTTATACATCAATCATTGACTATAAAAAATTTATTAGAATATAAATAATAATATATGCATCAAAATAGAATACGAAATAAGAAAAATAATCTATGATTAAATAAATCATTTATTTTATATCATTTATTATTATTTATGTTTTTAGTTTATTTACATAGTATTGATTTTAATAATTATTTCCCCTAAAAAAATTAGTGTCCTATTATTAATACTGCTAAATATTTGAGTTTTTTCTCCTATAGCTAAACATATGTTTGTTATTTTGGTTAGATGAAAATTAATTATAACACCCCAAGATTTTGAAGGAATAAATTATGTTAAATAAAAAAATGACATGAAATAGTGATTTTTTTTGTTTTACACACACTACCAAATTCAGCTTTTGTTACATAAAACATTAGTTTAAACAAAACACGGAAAATTATTAAAATATTATTATTTAATATGATAGTTTCCACATAGCCATTAAAATGGATGGTATGAATATGACTAACTGAATTATAAAAATATTTTTTACACATATATATATAATTAATTTAATTTTAACCATTAAATTATAAAAAAAAATTTGAAAATAAAAGGAAATATTTTTATGAAGTACTATTTTTATGCACAAAATTATATTTTATAACAATAAATTCAACAAATATCACTTGTTGAACTATATGAATTATATTCTTTTATTATATATTTAATATAATTTTTAACATCCCCAATATATATTTTATATCTAAGAGATAAAAAAATCCATTTCTACTCTTAAAACAATATTTTTAAAAAATAGTGTGGTAACATTCATATGTATATCAAATTAAAAAAAATCTGACACAATCTGGTTTTCTTAAAACTGTTTCAAAATACATAATGTATCCCACTTTATTGTAATTACAAAATCTCAAATGGGTGATGTTTTAAATTAAAATTTTAGATACTAAATAATTAAAAATTATTTTAAATTTATAAAATGATTAATATTAGTTAATTAAAAAAATAAACTTCTAAAAAACTATCCATAAAGATGATTCTATAGGGTTTATTTGTAAATCAATGCTTTCTACTTCTGTGAACTAAATTTGAAAAAATAAATTCCATATTTATTCTAATTTTCAACAATTTTAATTTCAAATATGTTCAAATTTATTTATTACCAAAATTAATAGTGAAAGTTGTAAAAATTAATTACCACATTTAATTTAAGAATGGATTTTTCATGGGTTAAAAAAATGATACGGGAAAAGTTACCTAAAAACATGTCCAAATGACATTTTATGGATATATTTATACCTTATAACTTCTATTATCATATCATTTCTATTTTTAGAGCCTTGTGGTCAAAATTGTGATTAAACATAACTCCCTTTGGAAAATTTCAAGTGTGGCACTCACCTCACTTATAAAAGGCCAACCACAATCCTTGCTTATTTACATTTCCAACATCATAGGACTGGAGACCATACAGAAATAATTCCAATATTCCACACCATCATCCTAGAATCCTTATTTTGTGTCATAATAAAACATGGGAATTTTTTTGGTGAAATATTACGGTGGATACATGAATAAGATGTCATCTTCATCAGCACATATTTTTAATTTATTTATTTTTCCAACCCCTTAAATTTATCTTAATCCATGATTATATAATATGATAATTATATTTAATATAATATGATATTATTAGGATTATTTAATTAGATAAATATTTTGCTTCTACTATCAAATAGGTTATATAATCGTCATTCTAATGAATGACGAACAACCACCTCATGAAGCAATGTCATAAATTTTTTCCATTACCACCTCCAACAATTGAGTATGATGATGGATATAAAGTGTATATCTTATATTTATAATATAATTATACCCATTGTTTCATTAATTCATATACAATTTTTTTCGTCTATTTCATAAGAGGTTTGATAATGCCAGTCGTGTGTTTGGCAAACAACAACCTCACGATGCAATGCGATTCGATTATAGCTAACATGTAACATGGAATATAATAATGTTAAAGGTAATGATTATATATGATATAAATGAAATATTTTTTATATTAATGAAATATTTATCATTATGTAAATATTATATATCACTACATTTATTCATTTTCACTCACTATGAAAAATGACAACGTCGTTCATGGGCATGTGGACTACCACCTCCCAAGAGAAATGCAAACCTTTTTTCACCACCATATAACCAGAAAGATTCATATAAGTATATATTAGTAAATAATTTTCTTTTTATGATTACATTATCTTCATATAAATTAAATCATTCTCACCATTTTTCAATAATGATCATAGAAAAATTAATGTTGTACTTATGTGTACGTACTACTATTCTTTATATGATCCTAACATTAGTTCATTTAGCATAACAATATTTCATGATTAGTTTTAAATGTATAATAGATATATTAATTTATTAATTATTCCATGATTATTATTCCTTATTATTTAAATAATAACTTGTTTGATCATAGTCATCCTATGAAATTATCTTTTGACACGTACTCCAAATTTCATCAAAACATATGATGTAAAATTAAGTGATTATTGAATATTAAATAATAATAAGTGAAATAAAACTATTAATAATCTTGAATAAGGTTATTCTGAAATTAAAAATTTAATATTACTTTATCATTCATAATGATAAATAAGGAATTTGATGAACTGAACTCAAGGTCCGGGTTTTCTCATCTCATTTTCATTTCTGCGAGATACATGACATATTCACTATTTATTTTTTTGGGTCTATATACTATGCCTGAATGTAATTTATTATCAAAATCCTTAAATTTATGTGGTATTTAATATCCATTTACGGATCTCTATATCATGGGTTTTTCGGTTTCAAAGATACCAAAGAGGTAATGGATTTTGGTCTCATGTTTTCATATTTGAGATATATGTTATATTACAATTCATTGTTCATTTATGAGGTGTATATAATTACTTATTGAAATTTTATATCATGAAAATATACTTATTTACATTATAATTTTTTCATTTAAGTTAATTATTTTACAAGGAGTATGATTTAATGTTAAAAATGTGGTAAGATTTTTTCTTTACAATATCATCATTTATAAGTATTTTATATGATTATGATTATTATTATATGGTCATATGATCCTTCTATAAATAAGATAATTAATTTTTCCAATATTTATAAGTGATATATAAAATTAATAGAAAAATTTATTCACTCTTTGTTACATACAATTGTGGTAATTTTTTTTTCAAAACTGACTTTATTTATATTTATGATAAAAAAAACTTTCTTACAAAAGCAGGTCTTAATTTTTTTTAATTTTTTTTAACCACTTAATAATGATTTATTGAATAATTATTTTCAAATATTTTCATTTTAAATAACATTTTCAATGTAATAATCTTTAAAATTTTGAAAATGGCATTTTTTTAAAAATTTTACCATGAAAATGGAATATTATTTAAGGCATGTATAGAATTTCCCAGCGTCATGACCGTACTTTTTTTAAAAATGCATATAATTTTTACAATGTTATTTTTAGTAGAATTTACATTCATAAACATCAAAAAACCATGTTTTATTTATGAATAATTGGGTGAATTTTGTATTGAATCCATCTATTTTCATTCTATAGAGGGATTAATACTATTCCAAAAAAAGTTATATATAACCCGTTTCTTTTCCATAGTTTAATCATTATTTAAAGATATTCATGTAGAACATAATTATTTTACAAATGTTAAACATTATTAAAATAGAATGTCATGAAACACATTTTTTGTATATGAAAATTAGGTTTAAAATAATATTGATTGTTTTTATGAGTTTTATAATGAAATATCTATATACATTATTTATCTTGTGGTTCTTGGAAAACATATACGATGAGGGTGAGAAGAAAATTCTAGGTGAGCCTATTTTAGATTAAATAATTGGTGGTCCTATAAAGTTATCTTGGGAATTAGGAAATGATTATTTTCTCCAAGTAATTCAATTTTTTTCATCGTTATGGTTATTAAAAAATTAATAGTATTGTATGTACTCTATAAGTATTGTATGAAGATGTTATCCCAATATACCAAAATGACTTTCTCAATTATTGGAACATGTTTGTGATGTTTTCATTATTACTGATTGAAATCACATGGCTCATTATTATTGATTATTATCGTTATTTCTTTTTTCAAAGCCTTATTCAATTTATTCATATTTGATAGTCTATGTATTTATGAGTTTGATAAATATATTTTTATACTCATGCACTCTAGTTATTTTGAGGTTATTAAGGATATTGATTATTCATATATGGAATGATATAGTTTCAACATTGGGTATTACAATTTAATTTTGGAGATTAATATATTTTTTTATCATATAATGAATTTTTAATATTTCAAATTATCTTTCGTTATGTTATATATATTTTATATAGTTAATTATTAAAAATTGGAGGAATATATTGTTATTATGTTTTAGGTTTTTTTGATGCATAGAGGTTGTTTTTAGTGCTATAGTCATGAAATTTCATCTTCATCACACATCATTTTGATAAAAATAGGACATTGTGTTGGAAATTGTGTGAAGGATGAAAATATACTTTTCAAATAAGAATATTTCCAATGATTTTATGTATTATTTCAACTATAAGAAAGGGATCTTTAAAAAAATTATCCATGTATATTAACTTATGATTATATGATATTTTTTTTTATCGTAAAAAATTATGGTTTTGAGGCCCCTATCATTCCATTTATCATTCACTTTATTTTAACCAATCAACTATATCAATCTATATAATTATTAATTTTTCTCCTCCATAATCATATCTTCAGTTTCCAATGATGTCATACTACTAATAAATAGAAATTTTTGTTAATATAGATGAACCTTTAGTTTCTCTTTCACTTATATGAATTATACTCATTATTAACCTTTTTTATGATGTGGTTTTACAAAAAAGTATCCTCAAATAACACACATTTGATTACTGAGGTATAGTTAAAATTTAAACGACATAATTTTCTAAATGTAGGATGATTTAAATACTTGATATTTGAAAATAATAAAATTATAATTGATATAGTAAATGATACGATACACTGAATTATAATTTAGTTACAAATAAAATCAATTATTTCATTCGTTTCACACAACTATTTGTTTAAACAAAAGATGAAATATTATTAAAATATTATTATTTAATATGATAGTTATCACTTAAACATTGAAATTATGGATATGAATATAATTAATTGATTTATAAAAATGATGTTTAAAATTATATATATAATTAATTATTTTTTGACCCATTAATTATAGATGAAAATAAATACCATTTGGAAAAAATAAATCTTTTTTTGAAAGACTATTTTAATGCATAAAATTTTTTTATACCAATAAATTAAATTAATCTACCATATTAAATTAAATTAATTAAAAATAAATATTATACATTCAATTTAATCTTTAATATCAATATTATGTGTTCTCTAAACCAGATATAAAAATAAATATAATTTAGCATTTTAAAATGTAACTAGAAAAATTAGTTGTGTCTTTTTTTATGATGCATTATTCAAAAAAATTAAAAAATGAAAAACATTATTTTAAAGAATAAAAAACATTTTGAATAAGATATTATAAAAAAATTTGTTGGGTGAAATTTTTGAATTTTTGGGAAAACATTTATTTTTTATTAAATAGTGAAAAAATGTTGATTTTTATACAAATGTCATTTACATTCAACAATTTATGTTGTCATAAAATAAAATTGTGTTTGTAATATTATTTCATGTATCTTATGTAATTATATAGTTATATTTATCCTACTAAATTACATTTTATTCAAAAATATATTTTATTTTAGAATATATTTTTTTTGGGATTAAAAAGGGGTTATCACAAAACTGATTTTAAAATGAACAACATTTATACTTTTTAAATAACTAAAATTATCAACAATGATTATTCTATTTATATAAATGTTTAGATTAATTATCATTAATTATTACATTAAATTCATAAAATTATTATTATTAGTCATTTACATATTAAACAATAATCTTTTGCATGAAAATAATAAAATTCCAAAAACCCCACATCCCTAACGCATTTGCGAGATTGGTTTTTAATTAAAATTTTATAAATTATGTGAGTTAATTTTTAAAAAGATATTCTTTATTTTATATCATAAAAATTTATAATTTATAATAATTTCAACATTATTATTGACCAAAATAAATAATTGATTTATTAAAAATTATTTACCGAGGTTATGGTAAAAATAGATTAATAGGGGTTCAAGATTTATGATAAGGTTAAAAATGTCTTAAATAAATTAATAAAACCCATTGGGTGAAACTATTACCTTCTTATAACTTATATTACTAGTTTTGGTCCATTATGTGATGTTAGATATAGGTGAATACAATGGTACACCAAACTATCTTTCAAAAATTATATGTGTGCCACCCACCTCCCATATAAAAGCACACCCCATCACCCCCTTATTAAAACCATAAAAAATATTGGTATCATCTAATACATACCCAAAATAACTTTCCATACTCCCTCCCCTAATTATATAATCCCGTGTTTGTGTAGAAATATTACTTATGAAGGCTTTCTTTGAGAACATAGGAGGGACACACTTAGAATATGTAACATTCTTCAAAAATGATAATATTTTATTTCATTTTCCATGACAATAAATTATTGTTAAAATGAGATTATATACATAAATTGGTATATTTCAAATACTAATATTTCATTATGTTAAGGTAATAACCTATATCATTCTCATTTTCCATAAAATGGGTTACGAAATCACCATTCATGTGTGTAGTAGATTACTTTTTTGGGAACCAATGACATTTTTCCAATATCGCCTCCCATGGTTGGGTTTTATTATGTATATAAAAATTATATATTATATTATTTATATAATTATAAAATTTTAGTAATTATATCAATATACATTTTTATTTTTCATTATGTATGGGATACAATAACATCTATCATGTGTATATTTGAATACCACCAAACGAAGCGATGTGATTAATTTTTCACTGACGTGTAACTTTGAAGGTAATGAGGGTAAATATAGAGAATATATGTAATATAAATGTAATAATTTTGAGACTGGTGATATATTTATCATTATATAAATATAAAATATCATTTTCATTCATTACTTATATCTAACTAAAAAATGATAACGTTATTTTGGGACATGTCGACTACTGCCTCCTTGAATAAATATAATTATTTTTTCATCACCAAAGCACAAACATTAATACATATATGTTTAAAAATAAATAAAATGTTATTTATGATATTATGATCATTTTTAATTGATAAATTTTACTTACATTCTTCACATTATAATCATTGAAAAATGGAAATGTTACGCGTGCATATAGGACTTACTATCTGTGTGATCATAATATTAGTTAATTTTTCATAATAATATTTTATGAATGGATTTAAAATTATAATTTAAATATAATTATTTTCATTATCTAATGATTATTATTGTAGTGGTTTTTATGTAAAGATCTATTTGACCATATTTATGCTAACAATGAAATTTTTCACACATATGCCAAATATCGCCGAAACATCCAAAATAGAATTTAGTGATTAAGCAATTTTTTATGACATATAATTAAATAAAAAAAACTAAAAATAATATTTGAATATTTTATTAATTGATGTAAAAAATTAAAATATGTTTATCATTGAGTAAGGTAATGAACAATCTTGACAAATCAAACTCAACGTAAGGGTTTTCCCGTCTCACTTTTATTTCTGTGAGATATGTGTCATAGTCACAGCTTATCATTTTTTGTGGTGTATATACTATAAATTGATTTCAATTATTGTTATATTAATTAACTTTATGGATATCTACTTATCTATTCAAGGATATATCATTCACGAGGTTTATAATTTCAATGCTACTTATGCGGTATGATATTTTTGTCTTAATTTTCATTCATTGAGACATTTGTTATGTTATATTGTTATATTAATTTATGAAGATTATCTAATAAATTCATTAACATTTATATCATTATTATCATTATTTTAATGATATTATACATTTATTTAATCTTATTCTTTAATAAGGATTACTATTTAAAGATTCAATGTTACTATGTCGTTTGTTACAATCACATCAATAATGAGGATTTTTTTTTCTATTATGCTTACTATTATAAGATCAGATGATCCAACCCTCATGAAACTCATGAATAAACTTATTCGGAAATTTTTCATGTCTTTTAAAATTTATAATACCATTTTAACTACTATTTGGCATTTAAAATTGTATTGATTTATTTAAGAAAATCCTACCTTATGTATCTATTCAATTGGAAGTTGTTTTCTCTCCAAAAACATATTTTTATTTTAAAAAATATGAGAAATTACGAAACATATAATATTGATTTATTAATTTCATATGAAACATTTTTTTACCAAGTTTTTTCAAAATAATATTCCTATCACTTTTCGTACAAGGAACTTTTTCAATATTTTTATTGCAAAAAACAACTGTTCTTTATGTCATATAAATAATTACCGTTCAATTTGATCTGCATTTATTTGAATATTCTTCCATAATTTTACAATGATAATTTGGATGAAATTTTTTTCAGAATATCCAGAAATTTTTATAATACAAATAGTTTCAATGAAATAGATTTTAAAAATGTATTATGTTTTAAAAATAGTGTTTTATAATTGAAATGATATTATTATAATGAATTTTTATAATGATTGTTTTGTTGTATTTCTATAATTCATGGTCAAAAACCCTTGTTTTAGTTATGCCACATTGGGAATATTTTGTAATAAAACTAACCTTCTTCTTTCCAAGGAGGGAATAATATTGTTTCAAAATGATTATTATGGAACCTGTTTCATTTTCATTTTTAATCTTATTTCCAAGGTATTCTTATGGAGTCCATTTCTTTTACATGAGTCAATCATTTTTAAGGATATTATAATGAAAATAATTTATAGTCCATGGTATAATTTGGTTTAAAATAATAAATTTTCTTTATATGAGTTTTAAGATGAATTCACTCTTAAAATTATACATGTTTCGGTTCTTGGAAATTATATATGGTGGGTGCATTTATGTAGTACTAGCTGATCATGTTATAAAATAAATTGTGGGTGCACCTACATAGATCTATAATTCATTGAGTAATTATTATGTTTTCTTGAGAACTACATTGGTAGTCAGTTGTGATGTATTTTCAATTGTAAGGTATTAGTAAGTTTTCTATATTTCTTCTATGAAGACGATGTATCATGATACCGATACATTTTTCTTATAATTTATATGAGTTTCTATTTTTGTGTTCAAGATTTATATCACAAGATTTGCTATTATTAGTTTTAAGCCTCATTGATTTTTTATAGTCATATTCTATGTTTTCATATAGGATAATCAATGTATTCATGGGTACTAAAATTTATATGGTTTACCGAAGAACTATAATTATGTCATCACACCTTTATTCTCTTCATTTTTTCATGATGAAATTCATTTCATAATTCTTATGTTTTCCCTTATTGATCATTTTGTATCACCCTTCTTATTTTTTTCCTAGGTTATAATGAATGATGTTAAAAATATTTATAGCAAAGAAGTATTTATTATGGATTATGATGAAAATTTAATATGAAAAATGAAAATTAGATTAAGTGGGAAAAAGTTCATTTAATAAATAGGAAATTGTTTTATTTAAGGATAATTTCTAATATGATAAATCTTTAAACTAGAAAGATCCTTATAAGTTTCTGTGATATGTGTTTTTCTTTATTATGTTGTAATGTCTCGTTGGAAAAAATTAGGTAACATATATTGGTATAAAGGAAAAACTTAATTATTTATTAATTGAGAATCAGATCAAGAAGTGTAGGTTTTGGGCAGTTATATACACTTTTGAAAAATTCTATATAAAATATTCTATTTAGATTGTTTTTTTAAAATAGTAAAAAAATCATGGAGGAAATTTAATTTGAGTACGTTTACATATTTTATTACATTAAGGAATCCATAAGAGAAAATCATCTTCAAAATTAAATATTTTTGGCATTATAGATTTTCTAGTTTTTGATTTATTTGATTTAATTAATTGTGACTAAAGATTGGTTGAGGGTAATAAAAGTTTTACATGTTTGTTAGATGATGTATCCTTTCATTTATGATTTTCCCACATAACTTTTGTTTTTAAAATTGTTTTTTAAAGAATGATACAATCTTAATTTGATTATTTATATCATTATGGATAGTTTAGGTTACATTTTGTAAATTAATGTAATAATAAATAATAATTTTTCTTCTATTTATAATATCATAATTTTTTCCATGTCCTTTTATTTTTTAATTTTATTTCGGTTAATAATATTTATTTCAATTTATTTTATTACTTTTTCTATTTAGTAAATTAAATATTTATCACCATTTTATATTTAGTATAAAAAAATTAATTGATTGAGTGATGTTTTACTTCTAAACTCATTGATGTAGATAATTTAATAATAAGTAACATTAAATTATAATTGAACTACAATATAATTTGTTATAATTTGTTTATTCAGTTAGTTAATTAATGAGTAATTTTTTTTAATAAAAGAGATTGTATTTTAAATTATATTTTCCTTCAAAAAATAACGATTGAAGATTTATTTTATTCAAATGTTTAGTTATACAATAAACTATTCAAAAATGATATTTTATTTCATTTAATTTCTGATATAATATTAATGTAGTTTTTGTATAAAATGTTGGATCCATCAACATTTAGGTTTTGCAAAGTCACCAATATCTATGTATTGGTTTACTAGAGTTGTAAACCTATCCAATTGGCCTCCTACATTCACATATGGAAAATAAAACATGCTCTCTATGTATCTAATTTACACCATCATCCATGTAAAAAAATTAACTTCCTACCTCCCATACCCAAATTAGTGTAGTAGAATTTTTTAAGGTAGTGTATAATTGTGGTGATTAAAACATAAAAAAATATGGAATTAAAATGGGAGAACACAAGAGGATTTATTTGGTTTTGAAATATGCCTACTTTTTTGGGAGAATAGGGACAAATGTTTTATTACTCTCTAGATAAACCATTATAAGATAAAATAGAGTTACAACAAGAATTTTTTATGATTCAAATTCATGGTATGGATTCCCATTTTCTAGATGAAAAAAACAGTCATTCTCATCATGGTTGGTAGTTCATCTACACATGAAAAATAAAAATTTTGGCTAGTTTTCCCTGGTTGGTATGCAATCAAGGAATTCCCACACCTAATTATTGATGACAGATTTTTCATCAGCTAATTTATCCCCTTGATTGGAACTGGTCCCCAAAAAACTCCCCATTGTGATCAATTTCTGGTAGAATCTAGACCTGATGTATCTGTGCATGAATCCATCTTATCATTTGGTATAACAATCATCATAATGTATTCCCCATTATCATTGGTGAGTATTTTCATGATGATAAACAATATTTATTCCCACACATTATGGATCTGGTGATATCAGTTGTAAATTTTTTTGATGTGGAATAAAATTCTTAGGTCATTCAAGGATGTGTAGTGATCAGACAATAACAATAGAGAATATATTTCTATTGAATATATCCTAGATCATATGAAAACATATGTATCCAAAGAATCTCATTTCAGACATCATTGATAGTGATATATTTTATATACGTGGTAGAAAAGGAAATATACTTTTGATGTTGTGATTTCCATGGGAATGCTACCTGAAAAAATATATTAGGTAACCGGATATAGATTTTCGTGGATCAACATATCTAACCATATATACATCTGTGTATCCTTCTAAAATAGGTTTATCACATCAAAAACATAAATAATTAATGAATGTACCATGGAGATGCCTTAATATCCATTTTACAACTATCAAATTATCCTTTCTATAATTTGATAAGAATATACTCACAATACCAAAAATACAAGAAATTTCTTGTCTGGTTCACATCATATAATTCTTAATACTACCAATTGCTGACGGATTAGGAACCTTTTTCATTTCTACTTCTTGTCATTAAATCGAAAGATATTGATCATTCATTAGCCAGAAATGAATCACATGTGGAGTGAAAACAATTTTCCCTTGATTATATTGAATCTTTCAAGAACCTTATTAATGTTACATTATTGAGTTAGAAAAATATTTGGATTCCTCTTATCAAAAGAAATTTTCAATCCAAAAATTTAAATAAAATATCTTAAGTACATCATTTAGAAATCCATTATAAACTCATTCTTCAACCAATCAATTTCTGTGATATCTCTGCCAATAATCAGCATATCATAAATATAAATCAACATGATAATGAAATCAACATAAAAATATGTATGATGAAAAAACAGTGATCATAAAACATCTCCTTGACTCATTTTTCTCCATAAATGAGTCGAATTTCTAATACCATTGTATTTGGGAATCTAACCTACCTTATAAAATTTTCATGTCCATTCATACAAGGATTAATATACCATTGACCTAAAATCACTCTTACTACTCCACATATATCTCATCATCAAGATCATAAGGTAAAAAATATGTCTTAACAACTAGTTGTTGAACCACTACATTTAGACTATCCACCAATCCAAGAACAACTATAGTAAAACAAATATTAACCCCATGAAAAATTTTAATCAAATTCAATACCTTTTTTGACCAAATTCATTCACTACCATTATAGAACTATAGCAAGACTCTGACCTACCATATTATCCTTTATGTCTACACACCTATTTGTTCTTTAGTGACTTCATTCCATGTGGTAATTCTACCAAATAAAATATATGGTTATTTTTCAATGATCTCATCAACTCTATCATTTCCTTAATCCATTAAATCATCTATTAACTCCAGATCACATCATTATAACAATCATATTCTCCCCCATCGGTGTGAATCACATACTAATATGCTGAGTATCTATGACATAGTTGTTATTCTCTGGTGAATCTCCTAAACTACACATCATAGTTAATATGTTCTAGAATATTTGATGATCGATACATATCTGTAAATGGATATATATTAACTAGTAATTATTTATCACCAGTTTCTTGTATCTCTCTTACACTATCTATAACTTATGGTGGTGATACTAGTCCCAAATTTACTGGAATTTCCACAGAGTTCAAATTTTTTTCATTTTCATGATTCTCATAATATTCAATTTCTTGATCATCATGAAACCCCATATATATAATTCTAACGAGCCTCTTATTAATAGGATCCAAATGTAGATATCCAAACATCTCAAGCGATTATCTTATATAGATACACGAGTTTCCATTTCCAACATTATTCACCTGCCCATAATTTGGGATGTGAACAAATTCCCTATATTCAAATATAGTCATGTGTTTCTATGAAACATAATTACCATTAAAAACACTTTTGAGAATATCATAGTTTAGTGGAACTGATGTAGAATGGTTGATATAATTCAAATTGGGCCTCCTTGCTTCCCTATAATAGGTGTTCAAAAGTTTTTCATTTGAGAGCATACACCTGACTCTATCATAAATACAAGTCTTCATCCTCTCTACAATAACATTATGCTGATGTGTCTTTTATACTAATTTATCCAACCTAACACTGATACTCCTATATTACTCCTCAGATATACTATGATACCATCTTTCATTATCTAGTCACCCACACATTTAATGTCTACATGTTCCTCTTTACAACCTCATATGGAACTGTTTGAAAACACTATTCAAATGATCATTAGTTTTCTAAGGAAAGTTTCAGACAGTTTATAATTATTATCTATGAAGGTAAAAAAAATAAATACCACAGCCCATTGACTTGGTTCTCATAATGCATACATTAGTGTGAATTAGAAATAATAAAATTGGGTTTTAGGATAGAAAATAACCACAAAATGATACTATGTGTGGTTTCACCATAATTAAGTCAACACATAAATGCAAATTTTTACCTTTTATTCATAGAAATAGGTCCTTCCTATATAAAATTATGATTACATTGACACTCACATGACAATGAAAAATGTGGAAATTTTTTTTGTAAAATATTTACTGCCCATATAGACTTTTCCTCAAAATGGTATTTCATCTATGAGATAAAGAGAATTATCTTTCTTTCCTTTATCAATTATTATGTTACTATTGTTAATTCTTCATCTCCCATCACCTATGGAACTACAATATCCATTAAATTCATGAATTTATGTGGATATTGAATTGTGGAGTATATTAAGAACGACCCTTTCATCCTTCAATTTAACATCCATCTAAAATATTTTTCCAAAAAATGTTACAATATTATTAATTTTGGATGCACCATTAATTCCAATATTCACATGTCTAAAGCTAACTCAATTAAAAGATGAGAATAAATATGTTCTAGTAGTTACATAGTAGGAGGCACCAAAATCAATAACCCATGTTGATTCTTATCTTTAATTACTAACATGATTATCATCTTGAAAATCGATGATTTCTCCATGGACTATAACAACATCATTATTTTTTTTATTACATTCCTACTTCCACTTCTGTTATTTCATCCTTATAAAATACTAGATGAAGAGTCTGTGATTTCTATAGTGGTGTCACTTTATGTCATATATCTAGCGAGATTTACACTGATTACACCTTTGTAGATATTTTTCATCGGGCCCTCTTCCACATCTTATTCCAAACAATTTTTGTGTCCATTATCTCTCAGTGGAATAAGGCTCTAATTCTAGTGTGCATCCCACATCATTCCTTCTGGATTCTTTATTCAACATTATGTCTTTCACCAACTCCATGGTGATATTTCCATCTAAAATATAAATACTAAAGAACAAAAATATTATGTCCCACATTTTTTTTAAATTACTCAACACTAGAAGTTCCTACAACTCATCATTGATCATAATTTTCATAGAATTTATATGACCAAATGTAACTTGGAATGTTCCCACGTGCTCTGATATGTTGGTCCTAACTTTCTACTTCATGTTTAAAATTACGAATATCATGTTTTATTTATTTTTTATGATTTTATTTGTTGAAATATTTTTGAATTTTCGTTAAGTAATGGAAGAAACGTGTTCGTTAGATATTATTTGGAAGATACTCATTTTAACCCACTTTCAGATATGGGAAGTGCATTTCCTTTTGTGAATGTTCATGTCTACATCATGTGGTTGGGTACTGGCTGATGCCTTGTCACCAAATTGAACAATTGTCAAAGAATTCTCTACTTGACATGTAATGGGATTAGTGGTCTCTACTATTGGATTCAAAAAATCATTAATATATAAAAGGTCCCCTACTTCGAATTCTAGATGGAGTAATTAAAAGAACTAAGTTAAATCACATTACCAGTATTTTGGTACATTGATAGGCTAAGAATTTAGAAAATATATGATAATTGATGTGTCTAGAATTGTCTAAATAATTGTATTTTTCTGTTACATCCCTGAATAAGGTATCTTATTGGCCAAGATATTTCAAAAATAATTTCAACATTATAATTCAAATAATGGTGTGGCATAGACATGGATCACCAGAACTGTAGCTATAATAGTAACTAGAAATCCCAAACAGAGATAAATTGTATCCACTTTTCTTAAAAGGACATATTCCTAAGGAATTTTTTTTCATCCAACTTCAATCTATTATTCAGTGTAAAAACTATTCACATAATTTTTTACACTGATACCTCTGATACTAATTATTTTTTGTAGTTGATTTTTTATTGTGATGAATGTAAGCACAAGAATTGGATAAAAACGGTTGAACATTCAAGGATATTCATGGTTCATAAATCTGCCAATATTCACTTGACATGGGGGACAATGATTTTATTCCCCTATAAATAAATCTTTTTAGGATCATAAATAATTATAGGGTATTTTTTTATATTCATTGGATTTATTCTAATTACATAGAATAAAAAACCATACATTGTATATTTGTTGAGTAATTAACATGGACAAGAAAAATTCACAATGTCAGCTACTCCCCACGTTTGGCTTCCCACCAAGAAAGAACCACACCATATTCTTACTGAAAATGTATTCTTTGGTTGATTTCTCCCCTTGATTGGGAGTTTCCCTAAAAATATTCGTGTTTCCAAATTCACAGCTATCCAAATTTTAAATGGAAACCCATGTATGTGATTGGTATTGGTACCACTCACTTAATCCATAGGGGTAGCCAATGTCGTTCATCGGGTATGAAAAAATGACCATGGATCAATATATGAGATAAAATATAATTATTGGAGGAAATTAGTGCCAAATCACGGTGATGAATAATATTGATTGAAAATAGATTGAATTTTATGTGTTTCGAAGCCTTCATTGCTGAATATTTTTTCTCATTAGATAGGGATGAATGATATGAGGAAGAAGATGAAACTAGTGTGACTAATGTGGGGTTCTAACTGAAACTTGGATGGATGATTGGTAGAAAATTAATCACCCATATCTTCTCACTAATGGATTCAAGTGTGGTCAAATAAATTAAAATATGATAATTCTAAAAAAATTTGATTGAAAAATGATTATGAAAAGAAGAACCAAGAAAAATCTAGCTTCATTTGAAGTTACATAAGACGAAAAAGATCGAGATCTATATTAAAAGTAAAACCATATAAATATACATATATAGAACACATATGATTTATTTTCCATGAATTTTATGCTTTAATGGATCTGAATCTATTATATTTATATTATGATTCAATCCATTGGTGATTTCTGTCGAACCCAATATGAGCTGGAAACTAAAAATTGAGGATGAATACCCAATTGAAATAGGAGAAGGTGATGGACTATTTTTTTCCTCAAATAGATTTTAAATGATTAATAATATGGAATTTAATTTTTTTAGGTGAATTCTATGGTTTTGATGATGATTATTTATTCACACTTAATGTCTATTCGAATGATTATATCAAATAGAAACATTAGTGTGATTATATTTATTTTTCACCATCTCATTTGATATAATATTTAGATACATGATGATAAGATTTCTCT
Source organism: Viscum album (assembly GCA_963277665.1). Lineage (NCBI taxonomy): Eukaryota > Viridiplantae > Streptophyta > Magnoliopsida > Santalales > Viscaceae > Viscum > Viscum album. The sequence continues at coordinate 509,588,337 of OY728146.1, forward strand.
TTGAGTTCAAATAATAGAAGATGTCTTCTAGATATTTTATTCCAATGGGGATTCCTATTATAGAATTTAATTGATGGTACACGTTTCTAGTGGTTGTCAATAGAGTTTTCCTAATGTCAAACCAACTGTGACCAAAGGATATAGTGTAAAAAATTAACATGGTCTATGAAAAAACATCAAAGAATGATGTTTTTAATTGTGATTAAAAATGATAAATAACGATTCATTGTAAAATTAATGAAAATATAAATGAGAAAAAAATTATAAAGATCATGGAGTGGAGGAATAGATGAAAACTGAGGGAAACCTTGAAGAATTAGTGGATTCTCATAATAAAGAATAAAAAATACACCGAGAGAGAACATTTACCTATTTATTTTCATTATTATCCATTTATTTATTATTTGTACTATTATTTTCAAAAAAATTATTCCTTTCTATGAATATAAGAAATTTATATTTTTTGGGCTATCATATTGTAATCCATTAAAATAAAACAACAGTTACTCAATTTCCATCACTTTTATGTTAAAGAAAGTTTTTGTATAGTTCTTCACATTTATTCATAAGTATCTTCCTTTTAAAACTACTCTATGTACCAATGGGTTATTGTTGTAAAAACCTAATTTTCATCATATAATGTATTAAAAATTTGCAAAACATTGATAACACTTTTCTCTATTAAAGAACTAATCAATTCCTCAATATTGATCCAAATATAATTACAAAAGAGTGTTCATTGAGATTTTCATAACACATTAGGACATTTAGGTTCTCATCACATATTCTTTATGACAATGAAATACTTTTTATACATTTTAGTTAGATCATAAACTTTCATAAACCAATTTAGTGTAGTCCAATTATCTTATTTTATATTCTTATTATATCGCTTCCTATTATTTTCATATTATCCTTCACAAAACCACATTCATTTCTTTTTGATATTTTCTATTTATTTTGGTGTCTGATTTCAGTTTTCCTTTGTTGTGTTTGGGTACTCATATCTGCACTATATGAGTATTTGTATGGTTTAAAATGATTAACTTTAACACTTCTGTCAATGAATGCTTTATAATCAAGGAACCAGTTTTCCATTTTTTTATGATTAAAGTGAAAAGTCCCCTTGAATAGATATTGTCTGATGTGTGTAATATTATGATCATGATTTTCATTTTAATAGATAAAATTTTAATTTTTTGAATTATTATACCCATTTCAAAAAATGTATACTTTAATTTTATTAAATAAGAATATATAGAGGAGTTAAACATATTTTATTAAAGATATGAAAATAAAATTGGATGTTTTTTAAATATTTTTCGTCCAATTATGGATCTAAATGCATGAATTTTTACATTCTGTAAAATAATTATATGAATAGTATGGGGAATGATTATAATACCCCATTCAAACCACTAAAAATTTGGTGTTATGGAATGAATGAAATATTTATTATTGGATATAGATATAATCACTATATCATACAATATGGAATCAAAATATTTTTAAAGTCATGTCAAAGTTTCTATTACATATATTTGTATCTTCTTGAATTTGTGACTAAATTTTGTTAACATATGTTTGGAGATATGGTTTTGGAATATACCCCTTTTGATATTTTAATGGTATATAAAATTCATATTATAATGATTATTAACATAAGACACCTAGTTAAATTTAATGAATAAGTTGATGAGGTAAAATTTTAGAAATATAAAAAATTTTTACGAACTTTTTGGTTAAATAAAAAGAGTTATAAAATGTTAAATGAAAAAATTATGTGATTGATATTATGGATAATTCTATATCGTAGATATCATATATCATTAGTAGTATGTTTTATGAATCTTGATGTGATCATAATAGACAGAAAAGTATTATATTCTATTACAAACAAAATTATTTAATTACAATGATAATTTTTAAATTTCCAAAAATGAAAAAAGCATGAAGAATAAATGAAATAAGTTCTCATGAAGTAATGTTTTTTGTGTTTAGACCATTATTAGGATAAATAGGGATTTGTTTCAAACATGAAAAGATAAATCAAATATAATCATTCAAAATTTATTTCTATGGATAAGGAATGCATTGGGGTTGAATAATTATAATAAGTTGATTGGATTAGATTGATGGTATAATATGTATATACATTTGATAGGATGAACATTTTGGAATTGGTAACACATATCAATGATTCAAATTTTATGAAATATAATGGTTTGTTTCATAATTATTTAAATGACATGGTAGAAGAAGCTGGTAAAGAATCTAGTTCACATTAAAAAGGATAATCTCAAATTATGAGTCAACAAATTAATGAACCATTTTTTTGTATTTTAAGACATGAAATAATTACTAATATTATTTTGATATGTTTTCAACGTAATTAGGAAATTTATCAAGTTGACATGATATTATCATTTCAAATAAAGATCTCAAGGAACATGTTTCTTTACATCAATAGAGTATATTTAAACATGATACTGATAGTAATAAAATTTATAAGATGAAGAATAAATTAAAATATATAAATTAAAAACTATTATCAATATATTTTAAAAGAGATGGTCACCTGAAGTGTACTGATTTCAATAATTTAATGATTATCAACAACAATGATGTCAATTGAGATGAGAAAAACACACTAATTGTGGGGGTTATTAATTTAATTGTTTTATATGAATTTAATATATGAATTTTTAGAATATTTTTTAACAAATAAAACATATTTTCATAATGTTAATGGCGAGTGATAAGATATTTTTTTAATTAAGGTCTTGCTCAAAAAATACTCCATTTTTTCCATAAAATAAATGTCTCCCATGAGGTTTTCAAAGCCATTAATCATTTATTAACATAAAGAGGTATGAATAATAATATTATATGGAACTATGTTTTGATTAGGTGAAAGAAGGAGTGTAGACCAATCCAATTTTAGGGACATCTATATAGACAACAATATATGAAAAATCATAGACAATATATCTATTTTGTCATTGTTTTATGAGGTTGATTTGAAAATGGGTCTAATGAGTCCCTTATTAGAAAATATATATAAATATTTTTCTTTTTCAAACACACTATATTTTTTCAACTATGAAGAAAGACATATCATTATAGGATTACTGATATTTTTGTTGTGACATGGGTTTTTCTGTGTAAGACATTAAAATATTTCTAGGAATATTTTTTATATTAGGGACAGATTTAATGCAGGATTCCAAGGTCCGGAGAGCCTCGGTGAGGTGGTAATAAAAATAATAAATAATTTAACTTGCATGGATAGTTTTTCAATTAATGTAGAATAAAAATTGAGTAGAGTCTCGGATCAAAAATCTGAGACTGTGGTTTTATTTCAGAACATGGGGTTTGTAATAGGATTGATATAATGTTTATTTGCATGAGGGTTCTATGATGAGGATGTGTTGGTGGGAATGTTGATGGAATAAATTTATTAAAATAAACAAATATCATAAACCATCCCCTTTTCACATGCATAATTGGAGTGGAGGAGTCCCACCATGCATGCTAGGTGACCCAAGTCTAAACCAATGGGAGGAGGTGCTTAAAATCCCCTATATTTATATTGATCATCCCTATATCAAGATGAAAGGGATTTCAGTCATTATTTTTCTCATGAATCTTTTTCATGTCACAACAAGGGTGAAGGATTTGTGATATTTAATATATGGTTCCCATTTATGTTATTTTAGGGTATTTTTCATATTACAAATGCTAATGATCCCATGTGAGAGGATCTGTGGTTTCATAGTGTAAAAGGGAAGTTTTGTGTTACTCCTAGGGGATTCATATTCAGAATTACTAATCACATAGTATGTAAGGCAGGGGAACACACTATATGTTCTTATTTTATGGAGGATAATGGATTTAAAGGATGTGAAACTATGTGCTATGGATACACATCATGTAGTGAGCATGGTTCATGAGGCTTACAGACATGGACATGGATGGAACGTTCATGGAAATAGATGTGTGAATGTACACGGCCAAGTATATAGACACTGGGAGTCATACAAGGACATGGGTAGGAACAAAAGTTTATTCAAGGCTAAGAGAACCATGTCATGTACTCTGGGTACACATTATGTATGGATACCTGGCTAGCTAACCCTGAAATTTTATGTTCATACCCAAGAGATCATATAGAGTTACACGCAGAGTGACATGGGTATATGCCATATATTTTTCTAGTACATTTATTGTACAATGTGAGGACATGTCCTATTGATGTATTAAGAGGGACATGTCGTTTATCTAGGGTACATTCCATGTACACCACTTTAGGATTTTCTTCATCATGTTTCTACATCTTCTGGACGCGGATTCTAGACTGCGAGCAGCCTATTTTGATTATTATTCTATTAGGGATGTGAAGGTGTCCATGTATTTTTTTGGGGATATGTAAGGAAATGTGAAGCTTGGGAGGAGATTTATAGAGTCACATAGACCATAACTACATTTTTGAGTTATATTAGTACATTCTTAGGGGTTCCTTGATGTAGTATGTCTTTAATAAATGATTTTGATCCCCTCATTATAGTAAGATTAGGTAGAGTTCTAGAATCTCATTAAGTGCCTAGAGTAGGATCCTTTGTCACTTCTTTCCAAGGTGGGGTTAAAGAAATATGTATGTTCTTCTAATATGGTTATTGATCACTTCTGAAAAATTTCTTCTAGTGGGGTTTTCGTTGTCGTCATCGTAGGATCCTCTACATGATGGATTGAATTCGTGTATCCCACTAGGAGGCTAGGGTGGGATCCTATATCATCAATATTCCCATGGTTTTTAATGTTATATTTTCAGGAACATCATGCAGGGTAGTGATCCCATATCTACTAGGTCACACATTTAGTATTTTGGTATCATTGTTATATGATCCCTTACTATGTGGTTGTATGATCCAAATTTGGGTTTTTGGTATCTCCCAATGGTCTTCGGTATGATCCCATATCTATGATTAATGGATTTAGAATTGATAGGGTTTATTGAATCCCCTTGTGTACCTGAGTGTAATATACTATCTAGGTATTTTAATATCTTAAGATTCAAGCTATGTTTATGGTGTCCCCATCCATGATATGTGTGATCCCCTATCACAATGATTACATTCAATGTTTTTTTTAGGTTAGTGGGTTCCCTCATTTAGATGAGTGATATACCCCCTTCGATTATTGAGATCTACCAAGTGACAACATCAATTTATATATAGAGATACATAACAATTGTTTTCTATGTGTTTGTATTCCACCATGTATTGAGGTGATGTTCCATCGGGTTAGTGATACCTAATGGGGTGATATATTTTAGACGTGTCATCAGGGATGGTTGTGGAGATTCTAATGAGTGGTATCTCTTAGAAATGTTCTATATGAGATGGTATGGATCATAGAGTGAGTTATTCTAGATGGTCATTACCTTAATGACCTGATTCGAATCTTGTCTCTGGCTGTGATTTTGAGACCTATTGAGTATTGGCTTCTGGGACGATCATATATGATCTATTTTGGTAGATCTTATGGTGTTTTCAAATTTCTTGGTTGGAAAAAATGTGTTGATGACCTAAGTAGTCTTATGTAGATATTGAGTGTTCGATATGGATTTTCTTGTTCTCTCTTCATGGATTTAACCTTTCTATTTGTCTTTAGATGATGGGTTCTTATTAGTTTATACCATATATTTTCATTATTTGGGGTACCTAATAGGTATTTAGGCAGTAACCATTGCATGAGATTTTATGCAACATGTCATGACATGTGTACAAGATAGGAATGTTGATGGTGTCCTAGGACGACCTAGAGTAGGTGGAGCTTAGTGAGATATATTGACTGAGGTGTGTACTAGTGATTACATTTAACAATAGTTCCACCCTTGTGAATAAGTTGGATTATTTTTTAGTTTATCGTGGGATTTTATTTTTCCATTTTATTGTTTCAATACTTTTGTTGTAATATAGTTGTGGGATAAATGTATGCATGAATTTGTTGTTTCATTTTTAATATCATAACAATTTCATGGTGATTTATGTAGGTTCAAGTGTACTGGTTCAATAGGATAGGGCCCCCCATGTGTGTGATTTACCTACATAGGGCTCAGTTCCATCTAATAGGCTACTAGAGGTGGGATTGGTGTTGTAAAATGATGGTCCCCATTGGGTTGGGTTGTTAAACATTTTAGTAGAGGAGTCATTTCTACCTTAGGATAGTGGTCTAGGATATTGGTATGGGTTTCATGGAAACAGTGATATAGTGTTTCTTGTTTTTCTTTTAGGCTAGGGACCCATTTTGGTTTAACTACCAACATATCCAATCACAAGGTTTCTTATAACATTTTTATTGACATAGTATATTTAGGCAGTGTTCTTAGGAAAATTTTTATACGTGCATCATATTTGAATGAGTTTCAGTTTCTATGTCCTTCTTAACATACATCCCAAAATATAGTCATTGAAAATGGTTCATCATAATTTCACCGTAGAAAAATATAGATAAGGTTCCATGAAATGATTTTGACAATGATCCACTTTGTGATGAGGATTCGGTGCAGGGCATTAGGAAGGGTTTATTACCTTTGGGTGGTTTAAATTTCGAGCCCCCGCCTATTGATAAGCATGTTGTTCCAGTATTTCAGAACCATTGATAAATAAAAATTGAGTCCAATATATGAGTTTCATAGGAAGAGAAGTCCCATATATTGGGGAGATCCAGACCCCCTTATTGATGATGACAATCTTGAGGCAGTTACATGGATTTTTTTCCTTATGCAGACACCTACTGATCATATGGTGGTCCTAATGGTGATTTTTCTCGTAGGCTTGGATGGGAGATGGTGAAGTTTAGTGACATAGAACTATGATGAGACAATTATCACTTGAGAATAGTTTTAGAAACTCTTTAGGGAACATTTTTATCCATCTATGTTAAGATTAATGCATATAGAGGATTTTCTTAATCCATAAAAGGGTAGCATGTCTGGGGATGTGTATTTATACATGTTCACATACCATTTTTTGATTCTCCATGGATATGTTTTGAGATCCATATTTTGATTAATATACCATCGAGTAGGGCTTATACAAAGGTTTTATGGATTGAGTGTTTTCATTTTGAATTCCCACCTATGATGTAGTAATCGAGCAGGATATTCTGTTGGAGATTTTTAATGCTTAGAAATTTATAACTACAGGTGATTTTAAAACTATTATTGAGACCTATGCAGCTTGAAGCAGATGGTAGGATTAGAGAATTGGAATGTGAGTTGATTTTGGGGATGATCATATGGTAAAGGGACTGAAGATCGAGGCTCCTGGGAAAGATCTATTCAGGTGTGAGAGAGGTGGTGTTTTTCTTATGATTGATAGGAGAATATTGAAAGATATTTTTAAACCTTGTATGCTACAAAGAGGGATGCAATCGATGGACAACCAAGGAGGAGCAAATGTTTTTTGCATGAAGTTATGAATTATAGTTAATTTGTTTGAGGAGAGGGGGGAGAAACACAATGTCATATACGGTTCTATATGATTCCACCACTACCCCTGAGTTTTCTAAACTACGCCTAGAGAGCTTGAGAATAAGGGGGGGGGGGGATAGTTGTAGGCTCTATATGTTTATGACTCAGAGTCTCTGAGGTGTAATGGAGGTATTATATGTTTCCTTTATGCTTTTGTAGTTGTATTTTTATACACTATTGTGGGGAACTATAATCATGCTACTTATTACTCTAGTATTATCTATCGTGATGGAAGTAATTATTAGATCCATATGATAGTGATGTGTGAAATATCTATGAACTTGTTACAAAAAAGGGAAATTCCCCCATGGATATGCATTCTTATGACACAATAATAAACCCTTTTGGTGAGTTTGTAGAACGAAAGGTAGGTAGTGTTATGGTGTGGATGATGTGTTCCTTTAACATTATATGTTTGAGGTAGTTGGTGTGTCTTCTTTAGAGTAGGTCCTAATTATTTGAAGTCTATTGATACAAATGGTATATATATATATATATATATATATATATTTTCTAATAGGAACTATAAGAGGAGAATGAAGGTCATGAATCTTGTGTATATTTATACCTGACTAAGGTGGAGGGAGAGACTCATAAATAATCATATTTATAGATCTATAGGGAGGCACATCAATGATTCCCTATATTTTTAATGGTTTACTACCATCCATGAGTGAATTATTTTCTATTAGTAGCTGTGGCAGTGATAGTTTTCTTGTAAGAAATGTTCATCCATTTTGATAGGGTGATCCCAGGTCGAGCAGGATGAGATCATGTCTGGGAAGATACAACCAACTTTTTTAAGATGGATACTGTGAACCATAGAGAAGTGGTGGAATTATATTTCAGTGCCCAAATATAGTGATGGATTTGATGATGTTTACTTTTGAAATTATGGTTTTAGTTCACAATGTAGAGTTTTCGTCTACACCAACTGGCACCCATGTACAAATTTAAAAATTGTGGTTCCATATTGATAAAATCTCGTGGAGTTTCATGGGTTGTGGTGTTGTTGGTGGTTTATAGATGGTGGGACTGACAAGACCTTGTACGCCTAGTTTGGTAGCCCTCTATAGATCATTGGTAACCTCATGTTCTCAGAATAATATTTGGATATTAGAAACTTAAGGATGGTGTGGTACAATTCATTCAATGGAGGATGTGAACTACTAAATTACATCAATATATATAGGGTAAGTGAGTTGGGTTACAAATTGACACTGATCCCATAAAAGGAACATGGGCTTTGTTTTTTTTTACATTCCTCAACTGAGGATACAGGTGCATGATTTGTTCCAAGGTGTTGATCAGAACTGAAATATATAATAGGCATGGTTTCCAAGAGCGTACATTTATTCATAGTATAGGAACCCTCTAGTAAGACCATAGGTCAGGGTGAAATTGAGAGAATTGTTTTCTCCTTTATTTGTCAAAATTTTCATCATAGAATAATGATTTCGGAATGTGGGGAGAGTGTAGTGGCTTTGTTTTTTCTAGGAAATACATTCGAATATTTTCAAATCCAGGTGTCGGGTCGCCATTAGATTCTAAGGCCTATAGATCCTTAGTGAAATCATAATTTATAAAGAAAATATTTAATGTGGTGCATGTATATAGAATTTTAATTAAAAATAAATAAATATCAGAGTCTCATATAGATAATCTGAAATAGTGGTAATGTTTTGAATATAGTGTTTATCCTAGGAGCACCATAATAGTTGTGGGTGTTGAGTGATCAGATGACGTAAAATTCACATGAATGATTAGGATACTAGTTTTTTAATATACAAAGATATATTTCCCAACCTACTTCTTACATGGAAAAGTGTATTCGTAGAGCTCCAACATGTATGACTGGAAACATGATGATGAACCAAGCAGAGGAGGTACTTTTGATCCTTATTTTCATTGATGTATGTCTTCGCCAGGTTGGGCATTAATGGATTTCATGAATCATTGTGTAGTCAATATATTAGTGATTTTCCACTAGGTTATATGAATTATTAGAATTATGTGATGATAAATATTAATGATTTTTTTATTTTGTATATATATTATTGCTACTAAAAATCCCCTACCGTATATTTCTATTTTATAAAGAATTTTTTTGGGGCTCTCTAGGGATTCCCATTTTTAATTCATGATCACAAAACATGTAGTGATGGGACACCAAACATGTATTCTTCCAATGAAGTGATGAAGGGATTTTGGGGAGAATGTGATTAGAATTAGAGGTACAAACCATGTAGTGATTGTATGATATATAGCCAAGGGACTTATCTAGGGATTCCATGTTGATGGACATTTTTGTGTGAATGTACATAACTAGGTACACGAACATGGGTTTCCATACATAGACACATCCAGGGATATAGACTTACCTCAGGCCAAGAGTTAAATTCCATTTACACAAGGTAAACACCTTGTATGGATACATGACCATCTGACCCTAAAAGTGATATGACACACCCATGAGACCATAAGGATTCACATGTCATGTGATATGGTTACACACCATTTTGTATTCTTGTACACTCTAAGTATTGAGTGGGGAAATTTCTAGTGGCCAAATTGATAGATACATGTCATGTATTGGGTTATATGATGTTTACTCCCCATTGAGACATTTCTCCCAAAGGTATCTCTAGCTTCTAGACTCAGATAGAGGCACTTGAGTAGACTATCCTAAGTAGTTTTCCATGTGGAATGTAATGGTCAACATGGTTTTGGAAAGAGAGATGTGACATGATGTGATGCTTTTGGGGAAGATTTAAATGGCGAATAGATCAACAATTGGTGGGTGTGTTTTATAAGTATATTCTTAAGGTATAAATAAGGAATTACATACTTAATTCGGTATTTTTCCCCTCAAAGGAACTGGTTCAGGTATAGTTCATTCAACACATTTAGATCCTAGAATAGGATCTTCTAATACTTTTTCCATAAGTGGGTTTTATGCTATCATCATGATCCTCTTAGATGGGAATAGATCCCTGACATAGGGAATTGTTCTAATGAGGTTAGTGTTATCATCTTTTTACAATCCTCTACATGATAGAAATAGTTTTTCAATTATTATGGAAGGCCATGGCTCGATCCTCTATCATCTATATTCTCTAGGTATGGTTTATGGAATAATTCTAACTCTCATTCATTGTGGTGATACCCAATATGATTTGTTATCCATGTAGGGTTTGGGTAATCATCTTTATATGATCCGCTAATCGATGACGGTTAGGTATATATATGGGTTTTTAATATCAACTTAAAGTATTGGGTATGATCCCCTATTTGTGTATCATACAATGAGACTTATTTGGTCTTATTAAATCCCACATTTGACCTATTCGTGATCCCCTATAAATGAATTATAATCTCCAGAGATACCAACTTTCTTCACAGTGTCCCCCATCTGAGATGCGTGTGATCCCCTTTATGAGTGATGAGACCTCTTTGTTTCTAATAGGGTATGTGAAGTTCTCCATTGTGGATGGGTGATATCCTCAATCTAACTATCCATATCTACCAATTGAAAACATTTCCTTCTACAAATATATTTCTGATGATCGTGTTCTAATGGGTACATACTAAAAAGGGTGGAATGGATGTGACATTGGAATAGCGATACACAATGGAGTGATATCTCTTAGATGTTTCATCATGGATGGAATTAGAGATTTAGATGATAGATATCTTTATGATGATTACCATCTAGGATGGAATGGATTGGGGATAATGTTCTTCGATGGAAATTTTACCTTACATCCAATAGTATAACCATGTGACTGGCTACGATGTTGTGACCTTATTTTTATGCAATGTAAGATGACTATATCTATGATATTTAAGGAGACATTGTGGATTTGTAATATTTCCTGATTTAAAAACTATGGGGAGATGATCTGACTAGACATGCATGGATGTGGTGTGGTGTAGATGGAGTTTCTTATACTCTCTAACATGGGTTTCCTCTTTTGTTATATGTTCAAGAGAACTATTTATTCTATGTTTCTACAATTTATTTTAGGAATTGGTGTGCCTAATTTGTATTATTATAATCACCCATTCATTATATTTTCAAATAAACTTCATGTCAGGTGACGATAGATGAACTTTTGATGTAGTCCTATGAAGACACACAGAAGAAAGATCATAATGAACTAGACTGTCTGATGTGATTTCTAGGGGTTTCTTTTGACAGAATCCCCCATTTAAATATGTTAGACAATTATTTAGTATTTTTTGGGAATTATATTTCCAATGTTTTATTTCAATACTTTTTTATCAATATGATTGTAGCATAGATGAATTCATTTTTTCTATTGTATTATCTCAACACTATTTCAAAGAGATGTATGTCGGTTCATGCGTCGATTTACTATAGTCTAAGGCCTCTCATTCATGTAATATGCCTATTTGTTTAAAAAAAAACCCATATACTATTGGAGGTAGGCTTGGGATAGTCACGACTCGAGCCCCATTTGGTCAGGTTGTGATGATTTTTATGTTGATTGGGGATTTATGTGTTGTTATCATAAGACATATTCAAGAGTTTAATAAATTATTAAATAATGATTTGTATCTTTGAATTCAATGAAAAAATATTTTGTATAGTATGAACTATATAATACAATCAAGATTTTTTAGAATCTGGGGGAAAAACTAATTTGGATGAATTCAAAAAATTAACAAATGAAAGTAGATGTATCATAATAATTTTGATTTCATGTTGAAACCAAATTAAAACTAGTATTTCAAGTAATATGATGAATAATATAAGGTTAAATCATATTGAAATAAAAATACACTTCATTAAGGATGAGGTTGATTGGGGAGTGAATAAAGGATCATGTATTATATATCTTAATGAAGAACATAATGAAGGATGTATTATACTAATTCAGAGTTCCCTTGAGAGTTTATTCCATAGAAAATTCCCATTGAATTCATTATTTAGAAATCCATAATTCATTCCATTTATTTTTTTTACAATGACCGAGGGGATATTTTTTCTATCTCTTCTTAAAATTTGGAAGTGACTTTTTTATTAATGGATTAATTTATCGGTATACATGGGGCATCTATAAATTATATTTTAGAAATTTTCAATCAAAAATCATTCATAGTATTCAAAAATAAAAAATAATGAAGATTGATGATCCCTTAAATATGTTGAAGTTTATTGTGTCCTTAAAAATTTGAAAAGTGTATATTAATAATTAATAAAAATCAAGACTTAATATATTTTATTTTCTACTACATTTTGTTTTCAAACAGTATACTTGTTTACACTATTCCATTATGATTTAATGTGCATAGATTTAATAATTATTTATAATAATTAATGGTCGATTAACCCACTATAGACTACATGTTTCCCTATAACATAAACGACAATAGGTATTTGAGATTATTTATAATTGATACATTTTTTTGGATTAATTTTTCATTTTTGATAATTTTTTCTTATAGATAGAAGTATAAAAAAATTATTTTTATAATATGGAGTTAATGAACCTAAATGATTTATGGATACCATAAAAATAAGCAAAATTTTATAAGGGAAAATTAATGTTATTGGAATGAACAATTAGTGGTTGAATTGATGAATTTATACATTGATCAATGGATGAACATAATTAAACAATATAAACTACTAGATATCGATATAGGGAATATTGTTTTTAATGATGAGATAAATTATTTTTTATATTAAATAATAATATATATGATATAATTTATTTCAATTTTATGTTTATTTATTTATGTCTAAACTTATATGATATTTCCATTCAATTCAAGAAAACATCATTCTATACACTACATCAATATGATGATTAAATAAACTAGGAATATACTATTATAATAAGATTATCAGGGTTTTATAATTCTAGAAGATAAATTCGTGAACCAAATATTTCATATATTTATGGATATCCTAAAAATGAGGTGTTTATCAGGATAGGTCATGAACAATAAAATATTTAGTGAATGAGTTTATCTATGAATAATGAAAATGATTCACATTAATAAGGGGAAAATATATAAATGTAATGAACAATAATGAATATACATAAGTTCAAATCTTTGTATTTCTCATGTATTATGTGTTTGAGTAAAAATATAGAAAGGATGATGTCATTTAAACTGACAATTTTATTTCATTTAATTATAATATAATTATTTATTATAAATATTTTTAATTTTAGTATTTAGTAAGTGATATGGAAGAAATTTCTCACTTTAAAAAAGTACCATATTACATTTTGAAAAAAATGTAAGGGATTACAAATTTTTTGATAAAGAATATTTAAAATGAAAAAATGAAAGGTAAAATTTGTAAAAATAAAAACGAATCATAACCAACCAATTATGAGTGAAGAAAAATTGGTCATATTAGGATATATTTTTCAAAATTATTTCAATATATTAAGGAAAATAATAACCAAAAATTGTATAAGTGAAAATTTTTTGGATGGTGGACATAGATTAAAAATTGTAAATTTCGCAATGAATCCATAACTGAAATGTATATTGGTATCCTTTCGTTTATGAGGAAATTTATCTCATGTTATTTATTTATATATTTGAAAATAGATAAAATCAAATAAAATTTTATAGACTATAGTTAGTAGAGTTGAAAATAATTCCAATTCTAATTCCAATTCAAGATAAAATTTAGATTCTGAAAATTTAGATATTAAAACACATTATCATTAAATCTTCTTATTATAGAATAATAAATTATATATTCCATTAATTTATATTTAACCATAGATAAATAACTTTACGCATATTAACTAAAATATGGAATTTTTGGAATAAAAAATTATTTAATATTTTTCTATATTATTTTTCAATAAATAAAAATATTAAAATATTGAACCATAAAGAATGAAATAATATAATTAAACATTTTATTCATTTGAATAATTAATAAATATAATGGAAATTCAATAAGTTAATGGAAAACAACACTCAAATTGTAAGAGAATTCAAGAAAAGATAAAATGAAAATAAAATACTAATAAATAGATATGAATATTAAAATAAAAAAGTATGTGATGATTTATAAGCTATTCAAAATTAAAATAAGAAATTAAAGTATGAAATATTTAATCTTATGCAAAATATTTAAATAATGTGATGAATATATACTCAAAAACCTTATATATATATATATGTGATATAGATATTTCATATGATTTGTGATTATCATGCACATAAGGAAATATTAATTTAAAAATATTCGATTTCATAAAAAAGATAAACTTTATCATATATTTTACCCATATAACGTATCATTTTAGAAAAAATATCATATTATAAAAGTAATGAGATATAAATTTATTTTGGTATATGAAATCCCAAGACCTTCAATCCCGAGACCAATAATAAAAACATGATGTATAATGATTTTTTTATAAATTTAATAGAAATTCATAAATGTACATTTTTTATAAACCCTTGCATCAGTTCCTTTCTAGGTTTTTTATGATTAAGAAAATTTATTATAATACCATAGTTTGTCACAATTTCAAAATGACACATTTATTTTGATTCACTCTCCCTAGATTCCTAAAACAACCAAAAAACCATAAAATATAAAAACAATACATGAAAAACATTGGAGAATATAAAGTGTGGATAAAATTTCCCTGTAAGGGGTTTTAAAAAAATTCCACTCCCAAATACATCGTGAAAACCACCAAATGTTATATCAATTATGGGAATCCATTTTATTTTAATATAAATATCCTTTGAAATAATATTTATATTTAAAAATTATTTTTTTTAATAACAACTTTTATGGATTAAAATAAATCATGTAATAAAATATTAAATCCATGAGGATACAATTCATATCACATTCATGATAATGTACCATTGAGGTTGTATTATCACCATATTCCTAATTGACTCATTCAATACACATATGATGAATGGTATTTTAGGAATACAAAAATTTATCATGAATTCATTTTTTCATTATAAACTATTAAAATCCATTCAGAAACTTCTTATACATATATTTTCCAATAAAATAATTTAATTTTTTACATAAAAAATAAAATTTCAAGAAGAAAATAGTTACTTATAATTTTCATTATAATATTCATTAAAGTTTCTCTATTTTTTAGAATAAATTCACATATTGAAAAATAGTACATATAAACACCATGATAATTATAAAAAATCTATTATCAAAATGTTTAATTTTTTTAACATAATCCAATTGTACCCCATTATCCATAGAAATAAATATATGATGTAGGTAATCTATTATCAAAATGATGTGGATTTTAAAGGACATAAATAGTCAATAACAATTCTTATTTATGTGTGAAACATATATAAATTTTAGATTTTATTTCATATATAAAATTTTAGCTTATAAAAATCGATTATAATTATTTTTTTAACCTTTCCTATCATAAGGGATATGAAAATTTAAAGGAATAATTTCTCCATAATATTGTTATTATAACATAAATTAGGGGGGTTGAATATTTTTATTTTAAAATAAATCATCCTTACAATAAATCCTCATATTGAAATAGTTTTTTTAATAAAAATCGTGGAAACAAAAGTCCATGAAAAATATATTTTATTTACAAAATTAGATTTTGACATAAAAAATCACACATAATAAATATTTTTCAATAATTGAATATGGTTTAGATATTTTGAAAATAATATATCCTTTATCTCAGATTTTGGAACTAAATATGTTTTGGGAAGATATACTAAAAGTGATTGAATAAAAAATATGTGAGTAGGCAGACCATGGATTTGGGTTGTATTTGCTGAGTGAATGGAGGAGGTACTTATATAGATGAAAACCCAACTACTTAGTTATATATATATATTAATGAAATAATTTCCTAGTGTGTTTATTAATGAATATAAATATATTATCCATTTATATAATGTCTATGTATTGCCAGTGTAGAGGAATATTCCAGATTGAGGGAGATAGTTAATGATTTATTGAGAAAAATAGGAATATATATTTACTGAATGTTCAGATTGGAATTTTACAGAATATATATATATATATATATATTAATGAAATTGGAAAATTATAATGAACTCACAAATCCAAATGAATATTTGGAATTTATTATTTATCCATAACTTTTTTTTAAATTGTTATCATTTTCTAATGAATGTCATGTAATTTATTAACATAGTTACCAATTAATAAATATATTGTTATTCTAGTGGGGTTTTTAGCTTCTTCAAGACAATTCATTAAACAAATATATCCCATGATAGTATTTTTTACATTGTAAGGATAAATTTTCTTATTTTGAAAGGATTGGATTAGTAAGATTATATAATGTATTTTAATTAAGTATATTGGAATAATAATGATAATAGTGAAATATATGAATAAAATAGGTTGATGGGTTTCTCATTATTTGGGGATGTGATAACTCTAGGAAGGTCATCAAAAGATGATAAAAATGATGAAGATGAGATTGTGCCTAATATTCGTTGTGGTTGATGGTATCTTAATGAGAATAGGAAGATGAAAGTTTCAAAGGGTATTATTTGTTTGAGCTCTAGGATGATGATTAATATAAAAAAATTAAATGAATGTCATTAACTAAATCAACTGGTGATTATTTACTCACAACTTGTTAATCGGGTGAATAATAACCCAAAAGTAATATCCCACATTGAATATAATTTCATTTGACTACTTTTTAATATGTGATCCCAATTAAAAAGACTCTTGAACCAATAATTGGGTTCAACACAAACAACACACTCACACACACAAGCATCATAGAATTCACCTCCAATCAGTGGGCCACCATAATATTTGTGGGCTCCATGCTGAAGCCTTGTGATGGTATTATCCATGTCCCACCACATGGCTAAAAATACACATACACTTTTTTTACTTCTTCCATGTGTTGTCCATGGTTGAACTCTCCCACATGTGGTAGACATGTCCTTTATTTGGCCTATGTGTGGACCATTATTTTTAATATAAGATAGATATAAATATCTAATATTATTATTAGATATATACAAATATACATGAACATATTTATTTTTTCTTTCAAAAAATATGATTCTTATTCTATTTATGTAACTAATAAATTATTAATTTGACTTTTTATCACAATGAAGAAATTAAAATAATTTTCTTACAAATATAATATTAAATGATTATTTCCAATAAAAATAATTTAAATTATTCAGATATTACATTAATGTATTTAATAATATAAAAAAGGATATCATTATAGAGTTAACAAATAAATAAATATATTTACACAAAAATAGAATATATATTATTTATAATAAAAATTAACTTTTATTGAATAATGATAATACATTCAAGAAAAAAAATCATTTGCAATAATATTCATATATTAATAGAGTATAAATATACTATTTCATATAATTTAGTAATATTAATTTTTATTTATATATTGTATATTCATTTATGAAAAATAAATTATTTAAGGATAAATATATATGTTTATGTAATATTATTCTTTATTTTGTTTTAATTATAAAAAATTATTATCATTTTCGAAAATAAAAATTTTTATAAATTTTTTGGAATTTTATATCCCCCCTAATAGGAAATTGGTCATCATAAATCATTCATATCACTCAAAAACATCTGAATTTCCATCATAAAATTTTTGTAAACTATATTTTATAAAAACATATATACTCTTAAGGGTAACCTAGTGACTTAAATCTCAAATGAATGTATTTAATACAATAATTATCATCAAATTAAAATTTTAAAATCACCAAATCTCTCTAAATCAACTCTTTTATTCTAATTATGAATGCCAAAGAACCTGACTATTGTATTCGTTACTAAAATAGGAAATATATTTATTTTTTTTAATATATTTAACTGAAAAATATATAGTCATTTATATGGATAAGGATATTTTCCTACATAGGTTTCGGAGGATTAGTAAAATTCCTTACAATATGAAATATTTAACATCATTTATAAATGAAATAGCTATTTGGATTCACTCGTGATAAATCTATAAAGGAAACTGCCCACTTTAAAAATTTAAAAATTTTGTGAAAAAACATTTTAACACATAGTGTGAGAATTAAATTTCTTATAAAGGTGTTTGAAAACCAATAGAAAATACATTAAAAATACAACTTAAACTCAATGGAAATAATTTAGTTTTACACAAAATATAAGAAAATTATACAATTATAGTGTTTTAATAAAAATTTCCTTGGTATATACTTCTAACTATCCATCAAAATGATTATAAATTTTCAAAATCCATTAAATTTAATTAAAAAAATATCCATTGAAATATGATTTATATTTATCCTTTAAAATCTTTCAAAAATAACAACCATAATGGAATAATATGATTCCTATAAAACTATAAGAAATATATGAGGTTATTAAAAATATAACCTTTATAAATACATCCCCTTAATGTTGTAGTATCCCCCCATCCCTCATCAACTCATTCGATACAAATTTTTAGAATTTTATTTTAAGAATTATGTTTCTATGGTATACATTACTAATTTATAATAAATTAAAATACGTTCAAAAACATATTTTATATGATTTCAATGAATTAAATTCCTTTAAATAAAATCTTTTATAAGTAATAAAATTTTATTAATGAAAATAATAACATATAATTATCCATATAATCTTCATCTTGGAGAATAATTATTTTAAAAACAATTAATACATTAAAAAATTGTACTTATAAACACCTTGAAAATTATGCACATTGTTTAATCAAAATGAAATGAAATATAAAATACAAAAATTCATGGAAAACTCTATTTATGTGTCAATATAAATTAATTTTAATTGGTATTTAATATATAAATTAATAACATTAAAATAAAATTGAATACATTTCTTAGAATAATCATTTTTAGCTTAAGAGAATTGAATATAAAATGGAACCATTTTCCTATAATTGGGGTTGTTAAAATATCAACTATGAATTTTATGTAATTTTACATCAAGATTGAATATCGCTACAATAAAAACCACCTTTTGATTCAAGGGATGTGTAAAAAATCACCATAAAAATGTTCCTTCAAAAATAAAATTTCATTAACCTAAAAAATATTTGGAAAAAAATTTAAATAATTCTTAGTTATAGGTGTCAAAAAATACATATGGGTTAGAGATTTGGATAAAAAATCATTACTTAGGATCTAGGAATATAAAGAATTATGGCATCTTTTACTTCATGTGTTTTAATTAATTGAATAGGTGAGTATGTATAGTTGGATGTGGGTTATTTTTTGGGAGTGAAAGGAGGTATTTATATAGCCTTACATTATACTATTTATATATTTATATATTAATGGATTATTTTTTTATTCTATTTATAAAAACATATATATCATCCATAATATATTATCCATATACAACCAATGAAGTGGTATATCAAGGATCAAATGAGTGATTATGACACTTTTTGAAGATAAAATAGAAAACAAGAATTCCAAAATGATCATATTATAATTACACTTAATATATATATAAATATATGTATATATATTTACATTCATCAATGAAACTATTATATTCCAATGAACTTAGAAATCCAAATTACAGCATAGTATTTAATATTCATCCATGTAACACTTTTTGATTGGATATACATGCATGCAAAAGACATATTATTGATTAATATAATATAATATATATAAGTATAGTTTTTATAATTTTTTTCATTATTCTTCATAATTCTTCTATATTTAATTACAATAGTTTACATCATTTTTTAAATTCAATGCAAAAAAGAAATTTGGATTGATAGGATGATATTTACAAGATTAAGGAAATAATATTATTCATATGGATTGAAGGGGTATATATTGATGGGATATTGATGAATAACATAGGTTGAAGGGTTTCCCATGGTGTTGGGATTTGATAAGTTCAGGTAAGACATTAAAAAGGAAAGAAATGGTGAATTCAATATCGGGTCATAAGATTACACTAGATTATGGAAGTTTCATGAGATGAGGCAGTTAAACTTGTTAAGGGAGTTATTAGGCTGAGTTTGTGGTTCAAGTTTAAGATAAAATAAAAAATTGGTTATCAAAAATTCCATAGAATGATGATCATTTACGCATAACTATTTAAATAGGTATAATGTAACCCGAAAATCACAAATGACATAAATATTTGGTCTGTTCATTAATTTTCCTATATGTTCACCAATTCTAGTGAACATTAGAGCTGGAAGAGGGGTTCAGCATCCAAAATAGTATGTACACAGACATGCCTCATGGGCCACGCTCCATACACTGTCCCATCGGCATACCCACGGGAACTGTGATAAATCATTAATATGGTATTATGCATGTCCCACCACATAGATACCAATGTACAAGAACTCAGTTCCTCTGCTACCATGGGTCTTCCATGGTTGACCTCTCTTACAAATGGTTAAGTTTTCCCTCAATTGGACCTAGGTTGGACATTTTTTAAATATATGAATGTGTTAAATATATAATAATAATAATACATATATCTAAATATACGTGTATGGATTTATTTTATCATTAAAAAATAGGATTCACATTCTCTTTATGTTACTAGTAATGTATTAATTCAAATTTTTTAATAAATCTAAAATTAAAATAATTTTCTTATAAAGATAATATTAAATATTTTTTCACAAATATCATTAAATTTATTCACGTATAACATAAATGTATTTAATATTTAAAAAAATTAATGACAGTTGAAAAAATTAATAAATACCAATAAAATAAAATAAAATATAGACTATTTTAATAAAAATTTTATTTCCTAAGAAATATTAATATATTAAAAATATAAAATATTAAAAACATAATTTGTTGAAAGATGAAAATTAAATATCAATATTATTTTAATTTTAAATAAAAATATTATTTTAAACATCATCAAAAAATATATTTTTGCATAATTTAAGAAAATAAATTTCTATAAAGTGTATAATATATAAAAATCATTTCATTAAAATATTAATCAATAAAAATACAATTTAATTAAAAATATAATTAATATTTTATACTTTACATATTTTATCTTAATTTACGAATATTTTTACTACAAATTATGGAAAATATGAGTTTATATTAACTTATTGTTTATTTATTTTAGTTATAAAGAAATAATTTAATGAATATTTATTCTAATATAAACATTCTAGAAAATTTTGTGATGTTACAATGTATATAATCTATGAAGTAGCCAAGGAATTAACTTATGTGTTATAAATTCATTATTTAATGCTAACACCACCTAGAGGAACACATATGTTTTAATGAACCCTAATTTCATATAATGGTAGTTATTGAATTTTATATCCACATCATTGGCTATTAATCTCTAACCCAATATTGTTATTCATCTGTCGCCTTTTCATATCAAGATACTTGCATACCGTTGAGAAAAGGTGAATCATATAAAAACATATGATGATTAAATTTTGACCACATATAGACATGGAGGGAAGATTTAATTCAGATTAAACTTATTTGTAACATACCAATAATTTTTAATATATTGATACTAGAATCAATTTAATTTTATAATATATTTTGATATAGAAAACACATAGTTAAAACGAAATAGAATACTGTATTAAAATATATTTATTAAATTTGTGATTATAATAACATATTTATTATTTTGATGGGTATGAATATATCTATGTGAATTAAAACATATAAGGTTAGAAATTTTCATTAGTTATATATTTATTATAAATAAAAATAATACTTTTTGAATAAAAATAAATAGTTTTTCAAAAAATTGTATTGTTTTAAAAATTGATTTCATCATGTTTTTGAATTTATTTTAAAATTAAATTTCACCCAAATTATAAATATTACCTCTAAAATGAACTTATTTTTGGATACTATATTTTCTTCATTATCAAATTGTTAATTTTTTTTCTTAAAATTTTAATTTTTCCAAAAAAAGTGAACAATTCTGATTTGGGATAAAAACTGCTTTTCTTCTAAAGAAATTACATGTCTTGTTATCATAAATAAAATTTTTTTAAAAGAAAAATTATTCAAATTATACTTTTATTAATCACATTTATAATATTTTAATTCATTGTATGACAAAATTTATATAAAATCATTTTATACTTTGGAATGTTTTTCATTGGAAAAAACTATTTTTTGACACTTCTGTTGATTTCATTTTAAATTAAATACTAGAAAGTCAATGAATTAAAGTTGGAAATTATGAATAAAATTTTTAAATAAATAAATTACAATATATAATATTGATAAAATAATTTTTTCCCATAATGAATTGGGAAAAATTAAAATTTAATTATCATAGTTAAGGATAAAACTGGTTTATTAGGGTGACAAAATTAGAAGATAATGGTTAAAATTGACATATGACATGTACACAACCCATTGGATAGAAATATTGAGACTATAAAAATACCAAGGACAGTAAATTGATCATTTTAATGGCTTATGTAATGTGAAAACATTTATATACTTTATTATTTCTTTAAATTCCATATGTCCTCTCTCCCCCACATATAAAAGGTCAATCATTCCCTTCACCAATTAACTCATATCGAGCATATTAGATCAAAAAACTCCTAAAAAATATATCACTAAAATAATAATCAACATTACAAATCATTTTTTAATAAAAATACATTATCCCTAGTTTCCTTTAAAAGATATCCAAAGCAGGGTTCCACAAGAGAAGGTAACTGAATTAACAATGATTTTGTATTTATTTCTTCTGTTTCCATATAAAATTATGGTTTGAAACTTGAATTATAACAAAATATTTATGTTACATATATTTATATGTTATTATGATAAATTTGAAAACCTAAATACATCTCATCCTGCATTATTTGGTCAACAAAATCACAAATCATGTGTATGATAGACTACAGTCTAACGAACCAATGTAACTAATTCTCCATCAACTGATATCAATATTTTATATAATGATGGATATTATTTATATATATATAAAACAAATAATTTATTATAATAAATATTTAATTATAATATCTCATATACATAATTATTTTCCATTTTTTAAAATATTATAATGTAGCTCGTGTGTGTAGACGACAATTGCCTTGTGAAGTGATGCGATTTGTTTTTCACATATGATTTGCATGGAAAGTAATAATGATAAATTAATGAATAAATGATATATATATATAACACGATATTTATTTTTTAATATTAAAATATAACTGGTTCCTTAACCTTACCCTTGTTAATGGGATGAAATCATTTCTTCTACATATGAATGGCACACCATCTCCATGAAGCGATGTGATTTATTTTTCATGTAAAACCATCAAGACTAGAAATAAAAATATATATAATGTTTAAATATTTTATTTATGTCATCAATGTAATTATCTAAATGGTTCATCAATATATTATACATAAGAACAAGAATATTCTGGACAAAACACGAAATAGAACACAAGGAAATTAAAAAATTAAACAATGAAAATGATGAAATATTATTAAAAAATGGTGGTAAAATGATATAATAAAATAATATATAATATTATAAATATAAATATAAATCTATAAAAAGTTAATAAAATGATTAAAACCATTTTATGTGCAGTAAATGAATGTTCAACAAAAAAAGTTACGAGGTAACAGATTTTTTTGTTAATTTCGGCCACATTGAGACATATTTTTTAATATACACAAATAAAATTTTATGTAGTGTATATACAATACCATGGACGTATTGAAGATGAATGACTATGTATTCATGATTTTATTATAAACACCAATATTTGGGATGAATTGATGGTTACCTCTCATTTTTATAAATTTTGTGATGGTTTTCATGAATGAAGTACCCTTATGCATTGATTACACAAGGAAGTGTAAAGGTAAAATTATACTAAACTATACATAGACTATTCATGTAAAGGTAATTTTATTTATACCCTTATGATTAATGATATGTGATATTCTAATATTCATATTAACTTTATTTTTTGTGTTATATTTATGAAACGAAAATACATGTAGTGACACATATGTATATAAGGGCTTCTAGATAGATTGTATAATTTTATACGAAATTACCCTAATAAGGGAATATCCCAATTCATAAGTGTAAATTGTAAAAGTTTTTTAATGTTTTTTTAGAATTGAAAATTAATTAAATGTTTTTTAAATATTTATAAGTCAATGTAAATTTTAATTTGGGGATATATGTTAATTAATAAGATAATAATTAATTTTTTATTTATATTGTGTTTAAAATTAATTGATAAATTATTTCAAATCATTTATTATTAAATATTTCTTAAATATAAAAATTTAAAATTAATGTTAAAATCTTGAATATTTGAATTAAATTTGATTGAAATTGAAAAAAATATTTATATATCATATAAATAATTTATAATGGGTAGAAAATGATGAAATAAGGCCATAATATGAAATTATTAAATTAAAATTATGATATATTCTAAAGTAATCATTTTGATTTTTTCAAAATAAAACCAGCCTTATTTGGATTTCAATTAAGACACATCAAAAGTGTTCTAGTGATTTATATGATTAAGGATTAAAAAATATCAATTATATGATATTTTGATTATATAAAATGTTTATAACATATATAATAAATTTTATATAGTTTATCATTCATGTAAATCATATATTGAAAATAAAAATTCCATATAATCATTAATATAAAAGTGTTTAAATTGCATTCTATAAAAAATTATTATATTCTAAAAATTAGAATGTCTGTAATGTTACATCTACAGATATAAAATTATAATAATTTGATTTTAGTTATGAATTTATCAATAATTTTTATCTCCATAATAAATATTTGAATTGTTCCTTTATTTAAAATTTTAATCTATTTAAAATCTATGTTAATTAAATTGTTCAAGAAATTTTCATATTCTATATTCTTTGTTTTAATTGGTAGAATAATTCAATATAGTTCTGTTGAATTACATACTTGGAAAGTCTCTATAATGAATTCAGTTTTTCATATGGGATGAACTCAGTTTATACATGAAAATATTAGATTGAATTTAGTTTTTGAATATTCATTATTCCTAGTTTGAGTTTAATTTTTGATGATATCGGTCCTATATTGAGTAATATAACCCCGCCAAGAAGGACTTAAGGACAAACTATTAATATACTTGGAGTATTACATCTTATCAATGACGAGGAATGAAGTTAGCTGTCAATCTATAAGAGAATACTAATGTAAATAACACTATTTCATTACCTGAATTGTTCATATAACTTATTCATATGAAGGATTTAGATATATATGAATATAGTCGACTTCTAATTTTGGTTATATAATAAAAAAATGAAGGTTTTGTAAATATTTTAACCTAAAAATGACTTGAACATACTAGTGTGGTTGATGGAAGAATATTCCAAACTGAGTTACAAGAATCATTCATACATTAAGAGAATAACATGAGATAATACGATGAGATTAAATCCCCTTCAAATAATTATTTTTATATTCCATACATAGTGTACATGGTAAAAATTTTATCATCCAACCATGATTGTTATATAATATTATAATGACCATATTTTTTTCTTCTATAAAGAAATCATGTATTGGTTGATACTGTATCATCATTAGGTTTGTTCAACCACTGGAGAGTGCCAATAGGTTTTCTTTTTTTTAATATGATTTTTTTATTATATGGGATACAATTTTATGGTAAACACATACGATGGATACTAGAGGAATGAATTACGGTTTATCTATATGATGGAATAGAAAAAGGGATTCTCACTCAGCTATTGAAGGTCATATGTGATATTAATGGTATGATGGTCATCCAAAGTAATTATGTGATGAGAGGAATACCCGCACAGACACAGTACATAGTGAAATATAGATATAGTATCACTAATGGATATGATGAATTTCAAAGTAATTCATAATTTAAAAAGGATACTATGTATACCTTGTTATTTACTTGTAAGATGTTGAAATATATCCAAATATATTTTTAGATCTATGTGTTGATACGTCATAATATTCTTAGAGTTGGTGTTTCAAAAATTAATTTTTATTAAAAATTTAAATATATTTTATTTTATGTTCATGAATTTATTTAATGAAAATGCGATATAAATTTAAAAGAATATAATATTATAAATTTAAGACCACTTTTGAGTCTTAAATTCGACATTTACCCTAGGTGTGACTTAAAATGAGTCGACACGAGGTGTTCAGAAATTGCCACCACTAGCAAGTGCATTTAATTAAAATAAATAACTAAATGTATTTATTTTAATTAATACTTATTATCATTATTTAATATAAATAATATGTAATGGAAAATCATCTAGGGATATAGGAATAAACACTGGGAGGATCGAGAGATTTTCTTCCACCCCTCCATTAAAAAATAGACATTCGACAATGATGGGACATCAAATATGGGTAGATGGAGACAAAACACACACAATGAATATTATTAATCATTGTAGATCATGTTATTAAATTAATAAAAATTCAATATATATGTAAGAATCAGATTCTATCGTTTCCAACCCATTAAATCAGATTTACTAAGAAAAATCATCTTATCTATTAATCTGGGTTAAATGTGTAATACTACGTTCTCCCATGTATTGAAATTAAATTGAATAATCAATTGTATTCTGAAATTAGATCACCCAATTGTTTTCATTGAAAAATAAAATGGCCAAATTTTTTTAAGCTATTGTTATTGTTTCTTTCTTCAAAAAATAATTTTTGTTAGAAATCATTGGAGCAAGAGGTTATGAATAGACATTACCAGGTGAGACCAAGTTCGATCAGAACCCAAGATTCAAGATAGATTCATGAGTAAAGATGGAAATGGAAATGAAGTTGTTATTTGTGGATAAATCCTAATGTAAAAGTTGTTGGTTTTCATGGATTTGATATCTAATATAATTTTTGGAGATGAGATAAATAAGAGGAGTTGTGGTGCATCTAGGTTCGCACAGGAAGAATTATAATTGAACATCTAGCTACCAGAGGGATGAAATTTCAAGATAAAGTATAGATCCAATGAGTTTTTTAGGTAAAAAAGTGTATTTAGTGGTGGATATATTAGATCTGAAATGTGGGGACCAGATCTAAACTTGGGGATAAATCTATAATTCATGGTGTGTAATTCGGGATAACACATGGTGCATGTTACAAAACCTATGATGAATAGTGTTTTAAAAAAAAGATAAGGGTGGAAAAATTATTACGCTACCTTGAAGTCGTGTTGCCAACCCCGAGAGAATATTATGTGAGGTGGGTCACATAATAAAGACCTCGTGTGGGATGACACGACTAGGAGCCAGCCATGTATCGAATTACATGGGCATGTCCAGGTGTAAAATGTGTACTTAAGTACACAGACACATCCACATAGCATTGGTAGAGACCTTGAGTGGTATAGAAACACCATTTAGACCATGTGCACACCATGTAGTACTACACGATTTAGAATCTATGTGATGATAGGTACCTTACCATGTGGTGGAGTGGGACCAGACCTCATGTGGTTTCCCTTTTATAATGCATACCCATTAATTCCATTTAATAAAACATGACTGTCAAATATCTATTTTATTAGACTCGTAATATGTCCCACAAGTATTCTATATTTATTTTTTTACACATAGAATGTGATTGAGGCCAATGTACATGATTTTGAGATATTATGAATCATGTTCTAGGTGAGACACTATTTTATGTGACACTCGATAAAGGCAGTGATCAGGAAGGTTCACAAGGGCTTTAGAGTTCCACCCTCTATCTTGGATGGGAATGGTTCCAATATATATATATAGAGTTACATTTTCTTGTGAAATAGGTAATTGGTCATCAATCTATATTTAGAGAAGAACCCTCCTTTTCTATTAACATATGCTTCATAGACTACTTGAGTGGAACCCTCCCGATTTGATGGGAATGGGTACTCTTTTTGATATCTCTGTGGCACACTCCTATTTTACTAGGGCATGGGTCCATGAAAACTAGAGTGAAAACATCTTGATGGTTTGGTAAAGGGTCCCTTATTAAATATAATAATATAACCCTTAAGATGCACGGTCCATGGGTCCCCTAGTTTCTTCTAGAGATGCTCCACCCAGTATGCTTATTAATGGGCCCCAACCGATTATTTGAGTGTCACCCCACTAGTGGAGTTAGGGAATTGGCCCTCAACCATCAATGTGTAACCCTAATTCCATGTATGGTATGTTTCAACTACCAAATACTGATTAGAACCCATATAATATAAAAGAGAATGATTCCTCTACTTAATGACTATTACAGCTTGACAATTCAGCATAGTGGTGGAGTGTGTCATGATATGTATGTTTTATACTGGGAAGATTTTTAGGATGTTGGGAATCATTAATGGATTTATAGAACTATTGGAACTATTACCTACACTGGGAAGTGAGATTGAGATCCCCTACTCTATCATTTGATTTTTTTGGACTGTGTATATATATCCAAGTTTTTTTATTTTATTATCTATTTTTGTGGGTGGTAGAGATGTGACAATTAGTTCACCCACATGATCTATTGACCTTCCTATGGTTGTGTGAGGTTATCATCTTTTTTATTGTTTATTTATATACTTTCTATTCCTATAGTGCCTCTCACTACTCCCCCTTCGGCCTTTGGGGTATCCTACTGGGTATGAATATACTCACCATTGAATGGGAGTTTCCTTCTTATGTCAGGTCATATACATGCAAAATACAATTTGACAGTGATTACATAGGATATTAGGGATAAATTCAACATTGGAACTTGAATGGCGGTCACATACTAGAGAACAATATCTCAAATCTATCAGTAAATATGCTTTTCATAATTTTTTAGGTTGGGAAATCTTTCTAGTTGGGGGTATTTCCCCCCATTAATTTTCACCTCAAACTATAGTTCTCTTGTACACTCTAGAGGTATGGACCTGTTTATTTATTTCTTACATGTTCAATATTTTTATTATATTTCCTCTTTATTTATTCACTGATAAGTTTTTTTCTATTTGTAATTTTACATTAGATAAAGTCCCCCTCATGGTAGATATGTCATTCGATGATTTACGCCATCCCCTAGGCTATGGAGTTGGGGTTGGGGTAGTTTCGGATCCTGCCCCATTCAGATGGGCTGTGATAGATTTATATCATAGGTGTTACTATATTTAAAATGATTTTTGGATTGGTCCCCTTATGTGTATTTGGTTTAGATTTAGGGTAGAAGTTTTTTAGTGTCTTGAGTGCAGCTCTTAGGTTAGGAAATCCATGGATGGTTTGATAACCAGTATATTCATTCACTTGAAACATGACAAATATCTTGTTGAATTGGTATACCAATACATTTTTTAGATGGATCAATGGTACATGCTCAATATATGATGGATACTTGGATTTTACTTCTTTATTTTCCTCCCCATATATATATATATATATATATATATTCATCAAAAATTGGTATGTATTCATTAAATATTCTTGATTACTCTATTATAACAGCCATCCCAATTACACTTTCAAGAACATGATAATGGAAATATGATTGATGGGGACTCAATTCAGGTTCCATCCAATTATATCCTTCTTCTATGATGACATGTATCATCATGAACACTTGTCGACAAGTAATTCAAATTATCATGTCATGCTAAGGATGCTAATTGGCATAGCATACTCTTCACGTTCTAGGGATAGAGGCCACTGAGGTTCCACAGGGAGCTAACCCCTAGGAATTACAGTATTGTCTATATTTGTTTGTCAATGTCTTTAGGATCACCTGGAAACTAACAAAATAGTTGGTTGGTTGGGATGGTAGGAAGACATTTCCATAGAGCAGTTGGGAACTGGTTGATTCATATTACCTAGATGTATTATGGGTCTACCCTCACCTAGGTAGACATCCATTAGTTGTCTAATCAGTAGTATAACCCCTCCTACATTTTCTTAGTTGATATTCAGAAGCATCTAAATCATTATAAGGGTGGCATAATAGTGGTAGTGTACACATTTGGGTTTGTAGACCATATTTTTTAATCCATTGACATGATCTAGGATGACTACATCTAAGAAAAAATGTTTGAGTAGGGACTACAACGAATGATCCATTATAGTGTGGAATCATTATGGAATACCACATAAACCTAGGTATTCAAATTGGGAAATGTATATAGAGATATTACTATCATATTGATGTCAGGTGGCTGGAGATGGAACATGGTGTAACATATTGGATTCATCAGTAGCGGTTAATAAAAAAATCCGTAAAATCCTATTGCAAGAGACCCTCCCAAGATCATTCTCTAGAACATGTTTAGGGATTGTATAGAGGACCTGGGTAATCCCCAATTTGTCGTTGTTGTTATTGTGAAGGGATTGTTCACACATCATGTGACCGACTATCAATACATTTTGAGAAGCATATGAAAATATCTAACATGACCTCATGAAAAATACAACGTTGTGATCCGAGTTCTCCAAGGATATGGGTGGGGGCCAAGGGAGATGGATCTATTTGAGGGTTTTCATTAATTATTGGTTATGGGAGACACCATTCATCCTTCAACCACCACCACTAGGCATCCCACTTCAGACTCTAGGAGTTACTGGTTCGGTTCATTGATAACAGCACACAATATTGGATTATGTCACCACATCATATGTGTAGAGACCCGAAGCTTATCGTACATGGACATTACATTACATTTGCGGAATACTTAGTACATAACAAAAACACACACTAAAGGATCGTAATAGTTTAGTGTCTTTGGAAACTCAGAACGTAATCTTCTAATCGTGGTGAAAGTTCTTCAATATCTCCCATAAAGGTCATCCCTTTTTTTTACCTAAAACCTTTCTTTATATCCTGGGGAAAAGAAAACATAAAAGGGTGAGCTCAAATGCTCAGTAAGGGTAAACAAAAGAAATATCAATCACATCATATATATAAGAACATAGCTTTTGGAAATCTTAACCTGCAAAAAAGCTCATAATATCATAACATGGGATAAATCATAGAAGTGAAATGTAATCCCAATAATCATAACTTAAAACATGAAACTTTGTGGCATACACACATAATCATAGAGAATCATTTCTTGTTAGTCAAGACTCAATGCCAAGACTATCTTAGTGGACAAAGTCCCTTTCTGAATCGAGTAACCCTCGTTTCAGTCCTGTTTCACTGAACCGGTATAACCTACCATTTCAGCCATGTCTATCTCATGAGATATAAAATCTTTACCCAATGCATTGGAGGGAGATATAGGTCCCACCCATCTTATAATGAATCCTTTCTTATGTGTGCCACATAATCATAAAACATACATCATCGCATAACACATGTAACAAAAATGGGATTCTTGAAACATCATGACATCATAAATCAATTCATATAAGATAAAGGAATTCATAAAAATGTTTCCATCACAACATAATCAAATCCATGTAATAATAGGGATAAAAACAGAACCCTTTTATTATCTTAGATGGAAAATAATTTTGATAAAATACTTGAACTCCATTCTTGAGGAAAATATCCTTTCTACTTCAAAAACATTTTTCCTTTCATAAAATGTCATAAAACATTAAAATAAAAGAATTTGATTAAAAATAAACTTGAAAACTTGTAAAGGAAGCTTCTTGGAAATAATGTTTTAAAATCCATTCATGCAGTATAAGTAAAAAAAACATTCTTCGTACTTTTGTCGGAAAAGTCAAAAAGTACCTCGTACGAAAAACGACAAAAGATTCCTTTTATTTCTTTTACTAAAAACTCACCGAAGGGTAAAAATGGATTTAAACAATTGTAGGTGGATGAAAATAATATTACATATTGATGAAACATGGATGTGGATGATAAAATACACCCCAGTAAATACTTACGAATAAACAATCTCGAATAAAATGAGATTGTGATATTTCCCTTACCTTAGGTCCGATTTGCTTTGTACGTGTCCGAAGATCCTGTATAATGGTTTAAATAATGTCATTGACTTATTACAGAATCATATTCATTGTTATGATATCATATATGGTTCACTTATGACATTATATTACCCGTTCTTTTGTAAATTCCATGTTAAAGAAGCGTTTTGGGTAAAATTGTTTCATTTATCGTAGGTGTTTTGACTTGTTGTTCTTGACATCATTATTACTTATATCATGATTTACTCACTTCCAGAATATAAAATATGATTTATATATCATATATATTCAGTATATATATATATATAATAGGTAGATAAATAAAATGAAAAACACCGTTCATGGAGACGGTAGTCCGTACGTACGCATGAACGTTGTTTTCCTTTCCTTATTGTCTTGAATGGAAGTAAGTTGATGACATACATATATATATATACATAAATCCAGTAACTTTATAATGTCATATATTTCATTATTATTTCTTATATATACTTTATAATCATTCTTAAAT
The DNA here is from genome assembly GCA_963277665.1 of Viscum album. Lineage (NCBI taxonomy): Eukaryota > Viridiplantae > Streptophyta > Magnoliopsida > Santalales > Viscaceae > Viscum > Viscum album. Next base: position 509,621,366 of record OY728146.1, read on the forward strand.
GGTTAACATGGAGAATGAATCTCATCGCATCGTGGAGACGGTAGTCCGTACGTACGCACGAGCGATGATATCATTTCCATAAATACTGAATTGAATTGGAGTGGATTATACAATATATCAGAATCAATATGATGTTGTAATAACTATGTATAGTTATTCTTTACACCATTATACCCATCCATGTAAGGTGGTGGTGGAAAATAGATTACACCACGGCGTGGAGACGGTATTCCGTACGTACGCACGCGCGGTGATTTCTTTTTCCGTAGGATGGATAGATGGTGAAATAGGGTTGTTTCATACTTATAATAACATATCAGTATATGATTGATACTGATGTTATTACTTCATAATGAAACAACCTAAGAAGAAGAAGTGGAAGAAGAAATAAAGATGAAAGAATTGGTAACGGTAATTACCTCTTCTTTGAAGTGCCTCTTTGAGACCTCCTCTTAGGGCACTAGAATTGGTCTTTGAGGAAGACCAGAACCACTAAGATGTTGCTAGGGAAGTGGATAAGAGATTTTGGCAGGGGTTGGCCGAGCTTGAGTGCTCAAATTGGTGTGAGGAGGAGGGGGAGGAGGTGTCCTTTTATAGGGGAGGAGAGGGGCACCTTAGGAATATCTCAAAATATTATTTTATATTAAAGTCAAAATCGGTTTATAATGGTTCCAAAGGGTCTTATTTCGAAGATAAAGTGAGGATGGGTCGAAAGCCTATCAAACAATAGGATTTAGACAAGTTTAGGTTATTATTTTAACCTTATCAATTAGATTTAACTCTAAGTTAAATAATTTAACTTTTACCGTGTCTTTTTGTTTTCTTTCACTATATGGTTAATACACTTACTATAACATGCCAAACGAACCCCAAATTGTTTATTATTAATATATATATCCTTATCTAAGTCATTTGGCCAAACCTTAGATTTTTAGGAATAAAATAACAATTAATAATATAATATTTGATTTAAAAACTATTTTGTGTCAATTTTGACACTATTTGATATATGATTTTTGTGAAAGTCATAACAGAATTAAATGTTCGAACCAAGTTTATTAAATCAACATTAATATATCATAGTAACCTAGAAAATTAGTGGAATTCATAAAAAATCTCAAATTACATTTATTTTTGTGTTTATAACATCAATTATGTCAATATTTTATTAATAAGATAATTACTGCATCATCGTTGTGTCATAAATAAATTAAATTATTTGAGGTCTAAAAATTACAAATAAAATGCCATCATGTAGGAAATATTTTTAGATTTCTAATGAATATTTACAATCGAATTTATCTTATGTATAACCCCATATTAAAAATGATTTACTTATTAAACTTTGATTTTAACTATTTTAACCTTTCTTTAAATAAATTAATAATAAATGTCCTAATCTAACCCAAGTGGGCCTAAATGGTCATATTTTATTCCTAAGTTTGTTTTTGGTCGAAATACACTTGTCCAATAGGATTAGGACACGTGTTAGGGTAATAGTAATATCATATTTACCCTTAGTTACCCTATTTACTATTAACCGCGGTAAAAAAAAGTAAAAAGTTACTATTCACCAAAAATTATTTTCATCTCATTGAACCACATTTTAGTCCTTGATATTAACCGTGTCTGTCGGATTTTCAAAATTCTATTCACAGAAGCGGTAAAATTAAGTTTTATGCAAAATTCAGTTTTTTTAACCTACCACTTAGTAGTTTCACTATTCATCAAAAATTGATGTTTCTCAGAACAATGCCAAAATTTCATCCTAAGCTATATTTCATATTCCGAATTCAAAAATGAAATCTATTTTACCAAATTCATTACATAAAAGTTGAATTAATTAATTTTATAATTAAATCCCGCTGTTAAAACAAATAGCGTGTTTTTAAGAAACAATATCTATCAAAAGATTGACACTTGTTTATGTCTAGTTTAAATGTGAAATTACATCCGATGACCAACATTGTATTAAATTGTAAAAATATATTCTAAATATACTTTGAAATCACTCAAATTAATGATTTATCACTATTAATTATTTCGATTAAAAAAATTTGTTTTTAATTATAATTTAGTAATTTTCACTATTCATTAGAATGTGAAAGTTATCCGAAAATTACCAAAATTTCACCTTAGGCTAAATTCGATACTCCGAATCCAAGAATGAAGTTCATTTTGAAAAATAAGATTTACAGAATTTTAAAAAGTGGTTATTACTATTCATAACGGCTAGTTTTAATAATATTTTAATAGCATATCATTGTTTCGTGAAACTCAGTATTACGTACCACACACGCTATCGAGGAAGGTTGTGATTGCGTGTAATGCAAGGCAAGTCAAGGATGCGTGTAGTGCAAGCTCCTTTTGGTGTAGCGTACAACACAAGACATTAGTGAAATAAAAAAGAATATTTTTCATAAAATCTCGGGCTGTTACATTCTACCCCCCTTAAAATGAATTTCGCCCTCGAAATTCGTCGGGGTTATAAATGGTTTACTATTCGAAAGTTTCTTTAATAGAAACCCACATCGTAAAAAGTAATGTCAAAACCAATCTTTAAAAACAAAAGTTTGAAACGTAACGGTTACCCAAATAAACTAATCACTGGGTTTCCACATAGGTGAAAATATGGATATGTAAGAGGAATCTAACCATCATGTTCTGATGGAGAGTGGTAGAGAACATGGCTATGGAAAAGCCAGTAATCACAAATCCATAAATTTGTGACGATCTAAGGTACCATCTGATTCATCAGGTATAAGAGAACTAGGACAACATTTTTGGTTTTCAAGATCATTTCCCTAAAGTTAAAGAATTTGAATTAGAATAAATACTTACTTTATTTTGGTACAATCTCACTGTTGCTCGTGCCTTTAACAATTTCCACTTAATCTCTTAAATAAATGAAGTTGAATTTGTTATTCGTGAAGTGTTAGCAGATCATGTGATAGAATGACGGGTCATTCCATCTGTCTCAAACAAAAGGTTAGCAAAAATTATATGCATAAATCGATCTATAGTGAGATTAATCATATATGGTTCCTAAAATGGACTTATACTTCATATATCATACTGCTTAATATAATAACACTAGTTTCTACTAAACAGGGACTTCCTGTAGGTCAGTGGTAGGCGATAAAGGCCAGTCGCACTTCGGTTGTGGGTTCGATTCCTATAGACTTGTCCGAAGCGATGGGCTGTCGCCCGTCCTGCAGGTTGTCCTTTTTCTAAAACTACGTTACTATAACATCCCATCAATAATATCGAAAATCTTCTATCCTTAAACAATACTAAATTATGTCCAACATAATCCAGTCTAATCTTTAGGCTTATACACAATACTGCAGTCCACAGTCATAATATAGTGACAACGATTACCAGAGATTTAATACTGTCGTTGATCCCCACATATCATAAGATATGTCTTGTTGGTCACATTCCAAACATTCAAAGTCCTTAATCATGTATTCTCTTGAATACCCATTGAACCTTAGTGAAAACTTGAATGCAGTTAAAAGTTAACACTTTCCACATACCAAAATCCTCAAAATTCTATATACTCAAACCATGATATCACTTAGTCCTTATATCAATCATGAGCTCATGAATACTATTAAACATTTCATTTTCTCGTATTCATTATGTGCATATCATCTTACTTCCAGAAAATATCTCAATCACTTTGAATACCACATCAATAAATATTTCAATACTCAATGATACAACATTATTTTGGAATCCCATTACATAAACACTTATTCATTCCACCACATCGTTGTCATATTCAACATTGCCAATAGTGATCGCATGTGATTTCCCTTTGTCCTTTGCCTTCAGTGGTTGCTCATGTTGATCATCACTAACCCTTGGATTAGGGCAATTATTAGCATAATGCCCCATTTCCTTGCACTTGAAGCATTGAAGTGTTGGCGGTGCGTTTTCTGCAGTGTTTGCTTTATTCACATCATTAGAAACCCTTTTTCCATTACTTCGACACTCAGCTGCTCGATGACCTTCTTTTCCACACTTAAAACATTTTCTAGTCCCTTTAAGACAATCTCCACCATGCTTCTTTCCACACTTTGTGCATAAGGAAACATTCATCTTCTTTTCACCATTATTCTGAGATTTCTCCTTGAACTCCATATTTCGTTTCTTGTCAAAACCATGAGATGGATATGTAACACCAACTTCCATTTCTACCTTGATAGCACAATGCACAATTTCTTCATAGCTACTGAAGTCTCTTATAGCTAATGCCCTTCGAAGACTTGGTTTTAAGCCACTGAAAAATCGATCAACTTTACTTTCAGGATGGATGATAATTCCAGAAGCATACCTTGCAAGTCTTATAAAATTTGCTTCATAGGTACCAACAGATTCATCGTCCCTTTGCTTCAGTTCAAGAAACTCTTTCTCCATCTTTGTTCGAAGAATACGAGGGAAGTACTTTCTGAAAAATAAGTTCTTGAACACGTCCCATTCCATGGACTCAATTTCATCTCTTGGCCTCGTATTCTTGAAAAGATTCCACCATTGATCAGCTTCACCTTCCAAACGATATACTGCTAAGATGACTTTATCATGTTCAGAACATTGAAGAACTGAAAATATCTTTTCAGTAGTACTGATCCATTGTTCAGCCACAAGTGGATCAGAAGACCCACTGAAAGAAGGTGGACGTTGCCTCATGAAGGACTCAATAGAATATTGTTCCCTTCTCTGCTCATTTGGAAGTCCAGAATGATTCATAGCTTGTGTAAGTATAGCAATAAGATTTTGCACTCCATCCCCCATAACATTTGTTTGTTTAGGAGGGCAATCATTGCATTGTCCATTGCATTGATCAACACGGTTCCTTCGGGTTCCAGCCATCGTCTAAAACCCAAAAAGAATAGTGTGAGAGGCAAAAATCATGCTAGGGAAAACAACATAATAAAGGGGGAGTACCTTCAATATCCAACATCTTAGGTTTAATTCTATGATCGTTAGCGTAATTCTATTACTATAACCTATACGTATACTTATCCTTAGGGACATCCCTAGACATACCTTAGAAATATCTCTAGGAATCTCACTAACGTTTTCGCATCCTAGTTTCCAAAGGTTGACTAAACCTTTCCTCTGATACCAACTGTAGAGACCCGAAGCTTATCGTACATGGACATTACATTACATTTGCGGAATACTTAGTACATAACAAAAACACACACTAAAGGATCGTAATAGTTTAGTGTCTTTGGAAACTCGGAACGTAATCTTCTAATCGTGGTGAAAGTTCTTCAATATCTCCCATAAAGGTCATCCCTTTTTTTTTACCTAAAACCTTTCTTTATATCCTGGGGAAAAGAAAACATAAAAGGGTCAGCTCAAATGCTCAGTAAGGGTAAACAAAAGAAATATCAATCACATCATATATATAAGAACATAGCTTTTGGAAATCTTAACCTGCAAAAAAGCTCATAATATCATAACATGGGATAAATCATAGAAGTGAAATGTAATCCCAATAATCATAACTTAAAACATGAAACATTGTGGCATACACACATAATCATAGAGAATCATTTCTTGTTAGTCAAGACTCAATGCCAAGACTATCTTAGTGGACAAAGTCCCTTTCTGAATCGAGTAACCCTCGTTTCAGTCCTGTTTCACTGAACCGGTATAACCTACCATTTCAGCCATGTCTATCTCATGAGATATAAAATCTTTACCCAATGCATTGGAGGGAGATATAGGTCCCACCCATCTTATAATGAATCCTTTCTTATGTGTGCCACATAATCATAAAACATACATCATCGCATAACACATGTAACAAAAATGGGATTCTTGAAACATCATGACATCATAAATCAATTCATATAAGATAAAGGAATTCATAAAAATGTTTCCATCACAACATAATCAAATCCATGTAATAATAGGGATAAAAACAGAACCCTTTTATTATCTTAGATGGAAAATAATTTTGATAAAATACTTGAACTCCATTCTTGAGGAAAATATCCTTTCTACTTCAAAAACATTTTTCCTTTCATAACATGTCATAAAACATTAAAATAAAAGAATTTGATTAAAAATAAACTTGAAAACTTGTAAAGGAAGCTTCTTGGAAATAATGTTTTAAAATCCATTCATGCCGTATAAGTAAAAAAAACATTCTTCGTAATTTTGTCGGAAAAGTCAAAAAGTACCTCGTACGAAAAACGACAAAAGATTCCTTTTATTTCTTTTACTAAAAACTCACCGAAGGGTAAAAATGGATTTAAACAATTGTAGGTGGATGAAAATAATATTACATATTGATGAAACATGGATGTGGATGATAAAATACACCCCAGTAAATACTTACGAATAAACAATCTCGAATAAAATGAGATTGTGATATTTCCCTTACCTTAGGTCCGATTTGCTTTGTACGTGTCCGAAGCTCCTGTATAATGGTTTAAATAATGTCATTGACTTATTACAGAATCATATTCATTGTTATGATATCATATATGGTTCACTTATGACATTATATTACCCGTTCTTTTGTAAATTCCATGTTAAAGAAGCGTTTTGGGTAAAATTGTTTCATTTATCGTAGGTGTTTTGACTTGTTGTTCTTGACATCATTATTACTTATATCATGATTTACTCAATTCCAGAATATAAAATATGATTTATATATCATATATATTCAGTATATATATATATATATAATAGGTAGATAAATAAAATGAAAAACACCGTTCATGGAGACGGTAGTCCGTACGTACGCATGAACGCTGTTTTCCTTTCCTTATTGTCTTGAATGGAAGTAAGTTGATGACATACATATATATATATACATAAATCCAGTAACTTTATAATGTCATATATTTCATTATTATTTCTTATATATACTTTACAATCATTCTTAAATGGTTAACATGGAGAATGAATCTCATCGCATCGTGGAGACGGTAGTCCGTACGTACGCACGAGCGATGATATCATTTCCATAAATACTGAATTGAATTGGAGTGGATTATACAATATATCAGAATCAATATGATGTTGTAATAACTATGTATAGTTATTCTTTACACCATTATACCCATCCATGTAAGGTGGTGGTGGAAAATAGATTACACCACGGCGTGGAGACGGTATTCCGTACGTACGCACGCGCGGTGATTTCTTTTTCCGTAGGATGGATAGATGGTGAAATAGGGTTGTTTCATACTTATAATAACATATCAGTATATGAGTGATACTGATGTTATTACTTCATAATGAAACAACCTATGAAGAAGAAGTGGAAGAAGAAATAAAGATGAAAGAATTGGTAACGGTAATTACCTCTTCTTTGAAGTGCCTCTTTGAGACCTCCTCTTAGGGCACTAGAATTGGTCTTTGAGGAAGACCAGAACCACTAAGATGTTGCTAGGGAAGTGGAGAAGAGATTTTGGCAGGGGTTGGCCGAGCTTGAGTGCTCAAATTGGTGTGAGGAGGAGGGGGAGGAGGTGTCCTTTTATAGGGGAGGAGAGGGGCACCTTAGGAATATCTCAAGATATTATTTTATATTAAAGTCAAAATCGGTTTATAATTGTTCCAAAGGGTCTTATTTCGAAGATAAAGTGAGGATGGGTCGAAATCCTATCAACCAATAGGATTTAGACAAGTTTAGGTTATTATTTTAACCTTATCAATTAGATTTAACTATAAGTTAAATAATTTAACTTTTACCGTGTCTTTTTGTTTTCTTTCACTATATGGTTAATACACTTACTATAACATGCCAAACGAACCCCAAATTGTTTATTATTAATATATATATCCTTATCTAAGTCATTTGGCCGAACCTTAGATTTTTAGGAATAAAATAACAATTAATAATATAATATTTGATTTAAAAACTATTTTGTGTCAATTTTGACACTATTTGATATATGATTTTTGTGAAAGTCATAACAGAATTAAATGTTCGAACCAAGTTTATTAAATCAACATTAATATATCATAGTAACCTAGAAAATTAGTGGAATTCATAAAAAATCTCAAATTACATTTATTTTTGTGTTTATAACATCAATTATGTCAATATTTTATTAATAAGATAATTACTGCATCATCGTTGTGTCAAAAATAAATTAAATTATTTGAGGTCTAAAAATTACAAATAAAATGCCATCATGTAGGAAATCTTTTTAGATTTCTAATGAATATTTACAATCGAATTTATCTTATGTATAACCCCATATTAAAAATGATTTACTTATTAAACTTTGATTTTAACTATTTTAACCTTTCTTTAAATAAATTAATAATAAATGTCCTAATCTAACCCAAGTGGGCCTAAATGGTTATATTTTATTCCTAAGTTTGTTTTTGGTCGAAATACACTTGTCCAATAGGATTAGGACACGTGTTAGGGTAATAGTAATATCATATTTACCCTTAGTTACCCTATTTGCTATTAACCGCGGTAAAAAAAAGTAAAAAGTTACTATTCACCAAAAATTATTTTCATCTCATTGAACCACATTTTAGTCCTTGATATTAACCGTGTCTGTCGGATTTTCAAAATTCTATTCACAGAAGTGGTAAAATTACGTTTTATGCAAAATTCAGTTTTTTTAACCTACCACTTAGTAGTTTCACTATTCATCAAAAATTGATGTTTCTCAGAACAATGCCAAAATTTCATCCTAAGCTATATTTCATATTCCGAATTCAAAAATGAAATCTATTTTACCAAATTCATTACATAAAAGTTGCATTAATTAATTTTATAATTAAATCCCGCTGTTAAAACAAATAGCGTGTTTTTAAGAAACAATATCTATCAAAAGATTGACACTTGTTTATGTCTAGTTTAAATGTGAAATTACATCCAATGACCAACATTGTATTAAATTGTAAAAATATATTCTAAATATACTTTAAAACCACTCAAATTAATGATTTATCACTATTAATTATTTCGATTAAAAAAATTTGTTTTTAATTATAATTTAGTAATTTTCACTATTCATTAGAATGTGAAAGTTATCCGAAAATTACCAAAATTTCACCTTAGGCTAAATTCGATACTCCGAATCCAAGAATGAAGTTCATTTTGAAAAATAAGATTTACAGAATTTTAAAAAGTGGTTATTACTATTCATAACGGCTAGTTTTAATAATATTTTAATAGCATATCATTGTTTCGTGAAACTCAGTATTACGTACCACACACGCTATCGAGGAAGGTTGTGATTGCGTGTAATGCAAGGCAAGTCAAGGATGCGTGTTGTGCAAGCTCCTTTTGGTGTAGCGTACAACACAAGACATTAGTGAAATAAAAAAGAATATTTTTCATAAAATCTCGGGCTGTTACAATATGAGTTGATTAATGGTATGAAAAACATTTATTATACTAATTCATCTGTACTATTAGACATAGGTAACTTTAATTCCGTCATATCATTAATGTTTGGGTGAGAGTTGGATTTCATAGTTGTGGAATTGGATGATCAGCTTTATCATGAGGTTTCTACAGGGAACACTTATTCTATATCACTTATCTTCTTGAAGTGAAGGTCATTTTTTGGTGGAGAGTGTTTTAAAGGGGACCTTTAAATCATTATAATGGAACCCTAACTCATCATCCTTGTTATGGATTTTTTCAGCATGGTCTAAGATCGATTATTTTGTCACCATTGATGAGTAGGACACATTTACACATATGGGACAATGATTACCTTTTATGGGTCTACTAGATCTCATTCTCGGATGAGTGGGATCTTACAATAAGAGGCTATAACCCCTCACCCATTAGATGGAGAGTATATCCACTATTTAAACATGGTATTCAGTCATATAGATTATTTTATTCATATATGATTTTATAGAATTCATCCTTAAGGACATTCTGAGACCACTTCTGAGTTGGGAGATAGAGATTTTATTGACATGCATTCCAAGACCACTTTGATATTTTCTATGATACATCGGATGTCCCTTACCCTACTCTAGGAGATGTGGTTGTAGTTGTAATACATTATAGAGATGGGTTATATTAGGAACAGTTTTCCCCCTTAAAACTCATGTGTTGTTCCTGAAAAAGGTATGCATATGCGTGATTATTTGATGGGTTTATCATCACCTGAAACAGACCATGCCAAAGAACATGAACCCCTTTTAAAGGATTGATGAAATCTTTGACTAGTTTGGAGGCATGAGTTGGTTTTCAAATATTTATCTGTGGTTTAGATAACACCAGTCAAGTGTTCAGAAGAATGGTATTCAGAAGATGGAATTATGATGTATATATAGAAACTATTTGTTCTTAGTGATTCCCTTTAGTGTGAAAAATATTCACATCGTGTTTATGGAATTGATTCACTAGTTATTCTGGCTATACAAAGACCAATGTTTTTTGTCTTCATTGTCAACATACTTATATAAACTACATTAGTGGAGGATCATTCATATCATTTGATATTGTTCCAAGTTTTATTTCTAGACTTCCATCTTTATGGAACTTTCACTATGTTTTAGTTCTAGATTCATGAGGTTATCTTTCTATGGAATGTCTTTTCTGAGAATGGTTTTCTCATAGAATCAATAAAGATGGATGTTGTGGTTGAGTGGGAGACACCCCAGAGTGTATCATCGGAGTGGAGTTTTATAAGAATATAGGGATACTATCAAGAGTTTTTGAGAGACTTCAAAAGGATTTCATCCCCATTGAACAGCTTGAAAGAGAATGAAAAACTTTTTACCTTGACTTATTAGTGCCAGAGGGCCTACAAGGTGTTGAGTCTAAGGTTGATGGGTAATCGTATTTTGAGACTACCAGAGGATGAAATTGAGTATATAGTCTATTGAGATACCATAATAGATGTTCATGGTTGTGTTTTAATGAAATATTTGGTGTTATCATATATGGGTCAATGATAATGTGACCCCATAATAATAACAACCCGACTCATGACCTATAGTTATAGATGATAGTCTTTACTCTCAGGACGTGGAGAAAATATCTTCTCGGGGATCACTTTTTGGTCTAATAAAACCATTAGATTTATATTTAAATCATAGAATAGATATAATTTGACCTGAGATAGAGGATCTATTTAGAGTTCCTATTGGATAACCTCTTTTAAATAGTATGTACTCTAGGGAAAGGGAACATGGAATCAGATTCAATATATTGGAATTCCCAGGCTCATTTATTGATTGAGGATACTGACTAATTGAAGTAATTATAGCTAACCCTGGTGAAGCAGGAGGGTGAAACATTTAATTAGAATTTTTTTTTGACAACACAACTTCTTGAGTGTGTGAGATAGTTCCAAATATGAGACATCAACTGTGTCATCCTTCCTAATAAGACATCCTCAAAAGATTCTCCTGAATAATTTTTAGATGTTGGGAGTCACTCCAGCATTTTCCAAGAACATACGGTGGTCCTAGTAACAATGCTGGGGGAGGTGATGCGAGATATCCAGATATCTCTATTATGTGTACATCCATATTTTGGGACGATGTACATAGACATTTTACTGTAGTTTTAGATGTCTAACATGAGATGGAGAATGGATGATATTTTCTTTTAGTGCCTCACATGTCATTAGGTGATGGTTGAACACTGTGCTTTTACTGGTTGGTTATATCCATTTGATATCCTAGAGTAGCAATGGTAAAACATATCCATGGACATTTGAATAGTAATTCCACAGATAGTGAAGGGCGAAGTTACATATTGGTGATAGTTGAATAACTAATGATGTCAGCACACATCCTTGTTATCAGTGAAAATATTCCAGCAGATAGTTCCATGATGATGTATGTATATGTGATTCTTCACCATCATGGGGTTCCCTAGCTTATATTCTACCAACATGATTCATATTTTATATAAACATTTGGGAATGTATTGCAGGAGGCATTCATGGTCTAGATGAGGATGACTACAACCTTCCACCCCTAGTGTGATGTAGAGACCGAGTGCACTATATTGCTATTGAATAATATAATGAGGAATCTTGTGATTGAAATAGACCATAGTGGGGAGGATATCGATATATTAGAAGAGTGTGAATACATCAATAACTATAATACTACTATCAGAATGGAATATTTTGAGGCCCTATACAGGGTATCATACCGGTCACCCTTCTACTAGATAGAGATTGTAGAGGAATCTCTTGTGGGTTTGGAGTTGGTTGAAGCAACTTTGAAGAATATCCATGTCACATGTGATCATGTGATGACATATCAAAGTGGGGAAATTTTTTACACAGATCATTGTCATATACCTACAGATTTAAAAGGAGAGACAACATTTTCCTGAGAGTCTTCCATGATGAGGATTATAGAGGTTTGACCTGGGAGACAAGCTATTCATATGGATTATCAAAAGATTTGATATAATGTAGAGAGTTGGAAATGATTCATATTGCCTCACCATGACCCCATTGTTTTATTAGGAGCACGATGTCATCCATGTTTCGTTACTACCGAGATATATCCAAGACCCCATGGATGTTAGTGATTATAGAGAGATGGATATCGAGGATAGAGAAACATTTTCAGAGAGCTAGATGGGGATCGAGGATCAAGAGGGGATGGACTAGAATGAGTGGACCATCCACATGGATCACATTTTTTTGCAACACAAGAATGTTGATAAGTGTTTTTAGGATCATGATAGAAAATAGTAGAGTCAATATCCTAGGCTGTTTGTTTAGTTTTTTTAGGGAATGAAAACCTTAAGTGAGTTAATGTTGTAGAGTCCTTGTATTTGTGACACCCTGAGATTTTATGAGATAGATTATATTTAAATTCCTTGATTTATTTTGTTTTATGATACAAAAATATTATCTTATAGTATACTCAACACAATTATGGACTTGTGTTACACACATGAGTGATCTTATTCAATAGCTTGTGTTTTATGCAATACTGAGTTTCAATAAACAATGATATATTGTTAAAATATTATTAATGGAAAATAAGCAAGGTATTATTAATATTATTAACCATCTATTGAATTTCATATAACATTTAAATTCATCTTATGTATTTTTTAGAACATGATATCAGAACAAAATCAATTTTTCAGATAAAAGATGATTTTTAAAAAACTACATTTGTGGCCTTTTTATGGTGCACCCATTTTAAATTTAGTATTTGAAACTTTTATGAGTTCAATTTTAAAGAAAAAAATCTTCTTATTTGGAATAGGAATATAAAATTCTACTTTGGGTGAATTTTTGATATTTATCTGATAACATTCATATTTTGATGTATAGTAAAAAAATGTTAAATTTTAATTGAAAACATATTCTTTCATTGAAATAATTTATATGGTTAAATTATATTATTAGATGAGATTAATGTATAAATATAATATATTTTTATACATTAATAAAATAAAATTCATTTTCATTGATTTTAGGCGAAATTTTTATGTAAAAACATTTCAATTTTTTGCAATATTTTATCTTTTAAACAAAAACCTTTTTTTCATTCTGAAAATCCGATTAATTTTAAATTAATTATTGAAAATTAAATTTTTTGATGTTAGAAAAATGGATACCATATTTGGAACTATAAGGTCCAAATTTTGAAAATATGTCGCTTTTATTTTTTCATAATTGGAATAATAACAATGTTAATTTTTCTTTACCACAGTTAAATGAAAATTGAGTAATTAAAAGTAAATATAATATTATAAAATTTCCATAAACCCCATGAAAATCCTATTGAATGAATAAATTAGACCCTTATCATATACAGTTATAAATTTAATCACTTAATGGCCACATTCCCATGAATATGACATGAATATACAAAAAATTAATGAATGTGAAAAAATATCACCCTACCATTTTACATTAGTATATTAATTTTAGTTTATGGATTTCAAGGAATAAAATCGACTATAGGTAGTCTCTAGAAATATAATAGAATTTCCTAAATCATAGAAATTTATTTATAATTTTTAGAGATTAAATAATTTTCATTAATAATGAATCAATAGTGATGCATAAATTATTTTATGGGACAACTATATACATCCTTTTATCCATCGTATGAATCACAATATCACAATGCACACGTACATACAATTTATCATCTCCATGTTTCGGTGTCATTTTTTATTCAAACATACACAATTAGGATCTGTATAACGACAAGTATAATTGATTTAAATAATGAATATAACATGATAATGATTCTGTATAATTAATATAAAGTCCAATTATATACCATTTATCCATTAAGAGAATGATACCATCGCTCGTGCGTGCGTATGATCTACTGTCTCCATGACATGGTCAGATTTTTTCCACATGTTCATAATTGAAGAATTATTATGAAATTTATATGATGATTGAAAATAATAATTATGAACAAATTTTAAATAAATAATTACATCCATTTCATAAAAAACTTGACTTACACAACAAAACAAGTATGAGAAAACGAAGCAGTTGACACCCGAAATAATGGTAATATTGAAATACTATTGAAGAACTGATATAATATGATAATATATGATATAATAAATATGTATATGGTCCATGTATAATTTTTATAACATGATTTATACATTATAAATGAGGTTACCACACCCTTTACTAATGAAAATTACATGTTAGGGGATAATTGTTTAACCTCATTATTATTCGAGATTGTTTATTCGTAAGTATTTACTGGGGTATATTTATCATTGACGCCAATTTTTCCTTAATATATAATATTATTTAAATTCTAATACAATTCTTTAATTTGAATTTTACCCATTGGTACGATTTTATTAAATGTTATGTCTGGAATCATTCTTTTATTTTCAATACGATGTTTTTTTATACTTTTTTCTGCAAGTGTATGAGATGATTGTGTTTCTAACATATATGGAATGAACAGATTTTTACATCTTCATAACCCATCATTTTCATGAATCTTCCTCATTATGGTTTAATGTTTATTTTCAACTAAATTATTTTCTTTTATAGCTTTCATAAAATTTGAGAAAAGAAAATGTTTATGAATATGAAATGATGTTTCCCTGGGAATTAAGTTCAATTGTTTTATCAAAATTATTATCAGTCTAAGATGACATAGGTTTGTTTTTCTATACCTATTATTACTTTGATTTTATTATGTTTATGATTGAATTGTTTTTCTAAAATCCAATTATTTTATTTTTATTATGATAGAATGTTTTTAAGGAAACCCATTTTTGTTCCACAGGTTATGCTATAATGAATGGTTTTTGTTTTTATGGCTCATGTAAGATGGATTTCATGATGAGATGGGTGGGAACTATATCTCCCTCCAATGCATGGGGTAAATATTTATATGTCATGAGATATACATTAATATATTAGAAATTATATCTTGTTCTGTAATACAGGGCTGCAATGATAGGTAAATCGGGTTTAGTAATTCAGGGATGGAAAGGCTAGTAAACTCGGTTCAGTAATGGGATTTTTTCACTATGATAGTCTTAGTAGCAATTCCTTGTCTACTATAGAATCCATTATATGTGCTTATTTATTTTTCAAATTAACATGTTTTATTCCAATTATATTTTATGGTTATTATTCTTTTATGATCTATGACTTACGAACTGCCAAGATTTCTTTCTAGAATCATGATTTTTATATTTATACATTATCTTCTATTTTTTACATTCTTATATTTATGGTTTGTTTTATTTTTTCCATGATTACACTTAAACAGTATTTGATCCCACATATTTTATGTTTTCTTTTCCCCCATATATAATGAACGGATTTTGGTAGGGAATGGAAAGGGGAAGATCTTGATGGGATATTTTAAATAACTTTCACCATGATATAATATTTTTTCCCAGTTTCAAAAGACACTAAACTAATATGGTATTTGGGAATATGTTTTTTATGGTATTAAGTATTCTAAAAAATTAATGTAAATTCCTTGTATATAAAACCTGCGTTGTTATAGCTTATTTATTATAAAAAATGGAAATATTTAAATATATATTTTTATATCGAGGTACTGATACGACATGTTATTCTGAGGCCTTGTGCGCCCAAATTTTTTTTTATAAAAATATTAATTATTAATTATATTATCTGTGTTTTTTTGAATAAAATAGAATAACTATTTAATGGAATATCAGATCATATATCAGAGACCACAGTTGATTCTAAAATGTTATGTTTACCCTATAAGAAATATATAATGTTTTAGCATAGGGTGTTTAGAAATAGTCACTGTTGAAGGTGTGTTTAGATAAAAAATAAATTAATATTTTCTAATTTAATTAAATTTACCCAAATTTGTATTATATACATAAATTGTTGTGTAAAATCTGATAGTGTTATCCACATACACCATGGTAGGAACAAGAGATGTTCTTACTATCTTATTTTAGTGAATCAACATCTGATAACAACTAGACTTCATTTTAGGGAAGATCAAGACGTTATGAATGCAAAAAATACTTTCAAACATTAGATATATTTTTTTATCATGAATGCGCTGATGTATAGTTAGGACTAAATTTTTTTACACCCAATTTTGTTAAATTGATTGTGAAGAATCATCTCATATCATGATCTACACCAATTTTGGACTATTTCATGCACTGGTATATTGAAATTAAATTTGTAAATGAATTGTTTTATAACTATAGATGTCTCAAAATTTTTCATTGTCCAAGAACTGTTGTCCAATTATTTTATAATATTTTTCTTCTACCTTTATTCAACCATTTCATTCCATTAGTCATAATTGGAATATGGTGTTACGATTTGATATTTCTAAGAAGGACCGAGCACAACATGACACTAGATTCATGGATATTTTGTGATGAATGAAGGAATATGTGATCAAGGATGGATTTGGGGATCATGTGTGGTTCAATGGGTGTTTGTTTTGATATATTTGATATATGAGACTGATGGAGGATAAATGAATGGTGTGGGGAGTGGGATTTTATACGATATTGCATATAATAAAACAGAATTCAACATCATACCACCAGAGAAGAGGAAACAATTTCTGGAGTTCAAATCCAATGATTCCATGTGGTTAAATTTTATATCCAAAGGTGGTGGTATTAGATATGGAACATAGAGAACATAACAAAATTTCTAAAAAAATCAAGATTACATGTGGTGTAGTTTGGGATCACACATGGTCTATGAAACCTAGGCTATTATAGATATGGTTTTGGAAAAATTTTAAAAATGTAACGGAGTGCAAGAAACCTACATGTTGTGTATCCCTCCACAAATGGACTTGACATGTGGAGAAGCACATGGGAATGAACCCTTGTTGGAGGACATAGCTCAGTGCATGCCATCTACCAAGGTATACAGGCACATCCAGACACAATCCATGTACCAAAGTACAATGACACAACCAAGGTGCATAGTTAGGGACCCTAAGTGGGTAAGAAACCTCATATAAACACAATTACCTTTCTTTAGATTTAAAAGTTTTGTGATCTCTCTACTGGCTAGGACATAAATACGTAGTGCAGTGGGACCACATTCTATGTGGGTCCCTTCACATGTTGTGTACCATTTGTTTCTATCTATGGAAACATCAATATCTCATTTAACCTTTATTTAGTCTCACGTTTTCTTACTGTAGGTATTATATACTCATTGGTATTCCAGGTAGACTAAAAAAGTTCCCAATTTGTTGGATTTTGAGATATGATACATTATGTTATGAGTGGAAAGATTATTTAATTTACACCTACCGATGGGAAGTATAAGTCATGATCATCAGGGGATTTAGAGTGGCACCCTCAAGTTAGGATGGGTGTGGCTTTTCTACCGATCAATAGATTCTAACCCTCCTATGAGCCATGTCATAGTTATACGATCTAATTTCACAGTGTAACTATCCTACATAATAAGTGTATGTATCCTTGATTATTATAGTAGAAACCTACATTTGGGATATGTGTGGGTCCTTGATTTAGAATTCTCCTATTGTAATAGGGCATGAGTCCTCAACCACTAAAGTCCAACCCTCCAGCTGGTCTATGAATGGTTCATCTTCCCAAAATTAGTGTACCACCCTGTATCTTGGCTAATAATGCGTATTATATCATATATTAGAGTGGAACCATCCCACTAGGAAGATAATGGGTCCTCTAATAGTCACAATAGTGGCACCATCATACAGAGTTAGGGAACATGCCCTCATCCTTCAGAATGACACCCTCTTTCTTGGTAAGGAATAGTTCCTCAATTGACTAATGAGTGGAAACATCCTATTATAAGAGGAAAGGATTCATCTACCATGATACATTTTCCTATGTACTGTGTGGAATAGTGGTGGGGTGTGTCTTGAGATATATATTTTTTAATGGGTAGACGTGTAGGATTGTGGACATCCTTGATGGAATCATAGAACCATTGGCACTATTTACCTAGTTGAGATAGTGATATGGAGATCCCTGTCTCTATTGTATGTGTTTATTTGGTATGATCATATATATATATATATCCATGTTTAATATATTTTACAATAATTTTATGGGTGGTAGAGACGTCATTTGTACTTCGCCTTTCTTATGTTTTGTGATCCAAATGGTTCGATGAGGGTAGATTATGTCATTGAGTCGAGATATTAACTGTCAATTCCTACTATGTCCCTTACATCTCCCATTTTATATTTTTGGTAATACTAATGGGTATGTATATAGTCACCCTTCTTGTGATTTTCCCATATGTTTCGTCTCTTATGGAGACGACTGATTGGTCGACATTGATTATAGAAGATCGTTGGGATACTTGGTTAATTAGACTATATATGGTGGCCAGAGCATAGAGATCAGTATCTGAGATCTCTCTCCAATTTTAATTTTATATTTTTTCATGTCATGAGATATTTTTGGTTGGGTGTTTATTTTTTCCATTTACTTTTCAGTTTACATCATATTAATCATGTACACCCTATAGGGTTTTCATTCTTGGATAATTTTATATATATTACTTATTTTAATCATTATTCCTCTACACTTATTTATTAATATGGTCCATTTTGTGCATAATGGTACATTAGGTAATGGAATCCCCATATTAGATATTTCTTTTGTTACTTATCACCATCCCATGGCCTATGGAGGTGTGCTCGAGGTATTTTCTACTCAAGCCCCGATGGGTTGGGTCATAACAGAGACCATTTAATAAAATTATATATCAAATGTTCAATAAAATATGATATTAATCTAAAAAGATATTTTGTTTTAAATATTATCTATAAGTCCAGGGGAGTATGTTTATACTTAAATAAGTTCCATGTTAACAAATAAAAATTCACACCAATATATATTTAATGTGAATTTTACTTAATATCCTAATAGAGTTAGGATGTATTTCTGAAAATATTAGAAGTTGTTAAATTATATATTGGAAAATTATTGTGGAATATGCTTAAATGGACAATTATATCTCACTTGGGATGAAATATATACAAAAAACTAATGTTGATATTAAAACATTTGATGTGGTCAATTTAAGATGTTTGAATATGTCCCAAAAGATGAATAGTTTGAAATATATTCCTATATCTCATCTTTAGTAAAACTGTATTAAAATATAATTGTTAATCACATAATAGTAATGTGAAAATGTTTTATTAGATGGTCACATAGAGATGTCACATGGATGAAATATGATGTTATGCATAATCAAAACCTAAAAACTGTACAATCAAAAGTCTATTATATAATTTTATCATATATGTTATAATAATACTATGTTCATTTTGGATTATTATTTATTCATATAGAGTTTTATAATATTAATAATCATTTTAAGAGGGTATATCCATTCTTAGGGAACATTCAACTTGTATAGAAAAATCCATTTTTAGATATAACTTTTATAATATTACATGACAATTAACCTCTCAAAGTATGAATATGCGTTTTACAAAAACTAATGATCTTCATGGTGTATAATTGGTTTTGATGTGATGTATTGTTTTTCATTTGTGGGATTTTTTATAGATGTAAAACATATTCTCATGATAGAAAAAACAAGTATATGATTAATTTTGTGCATTGGATAACATACTATGCATAGAAAATGGATTGGCATACAAATGTATTTGGTATAATAGGGGTGAATGGATTATTTTTGAGTACCCAATACTTGAGGTCATATAATAACTACAATGATAACCCTCTATCATTTATACCATAATTACACAATTATAAATTTTGACATTGCTAATATAGTGGTTGATGGGTATGTTGCTGATCATGTCATCACGTAGAGCTCAACCATGATAGGGTTTTACACTCATATGAAAATGATGATAACTAGGCCCTCAATTGAGTTAGACAGTGCTAGTATGCATTCACTCCATTGCATTGTATATATATGTATAAGGGAAATTTTATGTTCTTATTCATAAGAATTAATGGAAAGTGATGTATTCATCAATTAGATTATTGTAAACTAAGATAGTTGATAACATAAATGTGTTCTGTAAGGTATTTCCATTCTCCATGTCCCATGGTTAATTAATATCATAAAAACAGAGAATTGATGAATTCACGTTTCATTGTGATAAAGATTTATGGGAAAAAATTTAGAGAAGTTTTTTTGATGAAGGTCATGCCGAATCCATTTAGATAATGAGTTTAAATGATATTTTTCTAGATAATGTTCATTGGTTATATGTATGAATGATAATATTCATATTGGATGTTAATGCTGTAAAGGACAATGGGGTCACACATTGTTTTATAGTAAATTGGAATTGAGTTTGATTCATATAGCTACACAAAATGTGGTTTATTGTTAATCTAAAAGTGTTTTAGATGGTTATTCAAAAGGTATTACATATGATATAAAAAAGGATACATAAATAATATATTTCCAAAAGTATTTTTAAAATATCCGAAAGTGTATTGGGTAGAGTTTCATAAGTAATTGTATGTGATTAAATATATAGTAAAGTGGAATAAAGTATATTAGGATTTTGGGAAATTGGATGACTGATATAGATATCCCCTAAACACAATGATATGTATTTATATATGTGTGTTTCAAGTGAGTTATTATTTACATGAACATAAGGGTTTATTATTTTATTTAATATGTTATTGAATCATAATTATTAATTGTTATATTTATTTTTTCCTATAAAAGATATCTTTTATGAAAACATTTCATATGATTTAATGAACATGAATTAAATGTATACATGAATATGTTCAATGAAATAGGTGACGAAATAACTCATCCATTACAAATGCATGAGTCAATTCATGCATCACCCAATAGTTTCCTTGTGTTCTATATAATACATACTAACATATGATAGTGTTTTTTTTGTGGATTTATATCCTCTTCATTGGTTTATTCTATCAGAACTAATAATCTCTTTCAAATTTCTCCATTTCATATATATGTAATAGAATACTGTGGATAAAAGGTTAATCCCATATTAATTTTGGATGATTCAGTTCTGCATGTGGATAACATCATAGGTGGTTTGTAATTCCACAGTAACATTGTGACCTCTCTCAAACCCACGTGATGGCATCTGAAGATGATGATTTGTATTTTTTTGTATAGTGTGCATTTTTATATCAGGTTATTTATTTCAATATTTTATACATATTTTCATTTATCATTAATTGGACATACATTTATTTTTTTTCAATTCATTCTCTTGATCTTTTATCCATTACTAAACTCGAATAAAACCCTTCATATTATTCATGGTAGGGAAAACTATGATAAAATGATATCAATGTGGAAATAAAAAATATTACAGATTTTTCTTATAATAGTTAAATACTGAAGATGAGTAAAATATTTTTTATGAAATGTTTGGATGTAAGTGTTTCAAGAGTCTTTTTGTATATATTCAATATTCTATGGTTTTATGAAAATGATATCACATTACGATTCACATAATTTATTAGTTACACCAAAAAATTGGTTATAATAATTTTTTTTCAAAGAAACAAACTAATTTATTATAAATTTTTATTTTGAATCATAAGAGATCAACTACTTTTCATGTGAGGCCCAATATAACATGATTACCAAAACACTATTCAACATGATTAATTTCAAGAAACCTATAATAGTAGCAAAATTTATCCATGGAACATGGACAGTTGAAATTTTTGATATAAGACTTATAATCGTTCAAATTGTTATCATTTTATTCATGTATTGGATTCATTATAATATTCTGAGAATGTTATACCAGCATTGTGAAAGCTCATTTTGAAATACGTATCTCTAAACCCATAATAATTTCAATGGTTTAATTTTTTGGTTTATTAAAATCCATATTGACTACTATACTGTAATGCTATGATGATTTAATTAATGTGAAATATGAAAGAATGAAATACGTAATATTTTTAAGATTAAAAATATTATATTTTATAAAAAATTAATTATAATATTTAATATATTATGTTTTTATATAAATTTATAACAAAATGTGTGTAATTTCCATATAATCTACTGACATATTATATTATAGAAATATTGGACATGAAATGATTGATTTTTCATAGAAATTGTAAAATACTCGATATTTTTTGGATTCAACCAAATTTAAAAGAACTAAAAGATTTAATAGTGATTATTTTTCAAAGTGGAAATTACATAAGTATTGTTTTAAACCAATTATTTCTTTTTGAAAAAACTACATATTTTGAATTATGAAATGATGATTTATTTAAAACAATTACAACCTAGATTTTATTCATGGACTGAATAGTTGATTTTTTAGCTTAAATTCATTTTTTATCCTATTGTGTGTTCCATGATCCCTAAGGAAGCTCATAAGAGTGTATGGGGATTTTTTATAGATTGAATATCCATGTTTTAGAGAAAAGAGATGAGGTACAATTTTTAATAAAAACCATGCACCTGAGTCGACATAGTTTTCCCAAACAATGTGGTGAGTTTTAGATTGTTGTATAGGGCCACATGATTATGCTAAACCATGATACCCATGAAACAAGGTCATTCAAATTGTGTTTTAAAATTGATAGAGTCATTTCTCATGGGTTTTTAATGTTATTCAAACAATGTGTCTCGCCCAAGCAAGGGTTTCCATGAGACCGATTAAGGCACATAATTTTCAAAATATTGAAGCCAAAATGTGAACAACATAAAAACTAGGATTGGTGGTATTTTAAAAATATTCCATTTTAACTAAATTTCACCTTCTTTCAACTTATGTTTCATACATTTTGTACCCACTACCATGATATCTCTCCATTCCCCATGGATATGTTTTAAATCCATAACTTCATCTAGACTCCGATTAGACTACCATCTGATGCATTTGATATCTAATGATAATATATTCAATCTTGTCTTTCCATTATATTATTTTCTATCCACCTCAGGTTCTATTTTTGTGCAACCTCATATGCCATATTCCGATTTCATTTTCCTATTCATTTGATTTATTAAATTATACATTAAACCAAAAGCTGATGTTAGTTGAGGAGGCATCTACATGTCTAAGGAAGTTGATCTATATATCTTAAGTATGAATTGATGTATTTTAAATCATTATTCAATCGTGTCGCATGTTATAAATTTATACAAGTTTCCTTAAAATTTCAGTCTTATTTTAAATTTGATAATGCATTTTTTTGCAAATCCCATTATTTTTATTAAATTGTTAGCATATTTCTACCTCATTGATCTTCACCCCATTTGAAGTGTTGAATTTATTTCCCTATTTAATTAAATTCCATGATTAAAAAACCAAATCATATGTGGTTGGGTAATATCATAAAATTTAATTTCCTTCCCGAATAAGTAAAATGGATTAATTTAATTAAATGGATATAGGGGTATAGGCCACTCCACATGTTGTGTATATATATATATATTGATTATATAAATTGTAGCACCCAGGATTATGTTGGATTTAATGATTATAAATTCTTATGAGTTAAATCTATATTATAATTTTGATTAGACATTAGTTATAGGTCATTAGACACCAATTAGGGGATTTTTAGCGCATGGACTTCTACATTACCTTACATTGGGAGATAGTCATGGAATTTAACAATATTTAATTTCTTATGGATGATGGGAATGTCATTCCATGTTTTAATTTTGTAGTTTTTGAGCATGATGAGTGACCCCACTATCTTGAGTGTTGAGCATGACATCTCACATCAGTATGATATTGATGGCTAGTAACCTTGCTATAGCTTATAGATTATTAGACCAGACATCGATGCTTGAGTTACACACTATATCAACTAGAACTGGGTATACTTGTATATTCTAATACATTTCCTCACATATTTTGTTTATATACATGATTTCATCATATATATGATAACTTATATGTAATTGGTAAACATATCAGACTTGTCACTACATATGACAATGAAGTTAATGTCTACTCAGATGTCCAAACATTACATGAGTTGACTACTTTTTATTTTTAGAATATTTTTTATATGTTATACCTATACATTTCTATGACATACACACCTAATACATTATTCTTGAAACCATTTGTGGAGGAATATTGATTTTATCTAATACACTACTTGAGCTACCCTAGGTACACGTGTAGACATCATTATTGTAGGTGTGAATAAGCTAATGCTCTCTGTCAGGGATTCATGATCTGTTTGATTATAGTATAGAGAATCTGAGTAATGGACCATGAATACACTCATAATTATAGTAGAGATATCTTTTGGTCTTTTATAATTTTTTTATATAATATTTTATATGGATTTACGCAGTATCTCTTGTATTTCCTATTTTTTACTTCACCATTCCATGAATTCATTTTTTATATAACTCATCCTATGGATTGATTATTATTATAGTTTCTTAGATATTTATGTTTCCACTAATTTTTATTTAACTTTCTTCAAATACTTTATTAGAAATCTTTTATTAATTTGATATTTTATAATCTATGGTATATTTTAGTTTTGTGATAATATGAGGGTACAGTATCCCCACTATACCACTATAGAACTTAGATACTAGTATGTAGCATGTTGCATATAGGGAGCCTCTCTTGAGGCGTTGTCACCCATCATCTCAGGTAATCAATTTTAGAGGGGTTCCCTCATATGATATGTTCTATTAAAATAGTTTCTTGGCCTCCCTATCAATGGAAGTGATGATAGGGTAATTTTAATAGCACCATATTATTACATTCACAGGGAATGGATGAACTTTAACTACTGAATCATGTTTATAGGTCATGTTTTTTATTAAATAATATAGAGATGCTGCTGAAAATGAGAGTTAAGATCAATGCCTAAATGTTACGTAGTTATTCCAAGGGAATGTTGGATGTAATTAACCATGAAGTCCAAAATAGAGATATGATTTTTATGGATTTAAAGATGAATTTATAAGATTACTTTTTTCTATAGAAATTGAGATCTGACCAAGCTATAGAGTTCATGAATTTCAAGCAAGGATATATAATTGTGATGGACTATTCGTCATGTTTTGTGGTGCGGTAGCGATTATCACCCACTCTAGTGGGAAATGAACTAATGACTATGAAGAGGTATTAGGATGTGATTTTATACAACATCCGAATATAGAAATATGTTTTTATATTGAGTAATGTTTATGAGATAGTTAACCAACCCCTCATTATTGACCAGAACTTGTGTGAAGATGATGGTCTGAGCCATGGATATTCCAGAACAAGACCTGGTAATGAATTTTCCTGATGATGGAAGTGTCACATTCAGGGTTTTCAAGGGGAATTTGGTAGTTGAATACATAATTATAATGTGTTTTTATACATCACTAGTGTGTGAATCTAGAACACAACAAACCCTATTGCATGTGAGACACAGTTGAGTATAAGAGAGAAAGATTGATGGGCCTTATTAGACATATCTTTAGGACCTATCAAATAGTCCCTAATGACATGAGATATACATTGACTATGTGTTTTATAGTGGGGATAGTAATATCTCATCATAATGAAAGATGGAATACTACTTTATATTTAGGATGAGTAGGTGGTCAGGGAAGAGGAAATTTGACTCAGTATTCATAGTGCGAGTGGACTGGGAATGTTTTGGGTTGTCAAAATGTAACTCAGGTGTGTAAAATGGTCTAGTTACATAAGGTGAAACTCGTGATAAGGGATAATAATTTAAAACCATCAACTATTATATGTACTATTATAGTATAATCTTATATAGTGTCTCCTTCATTTTATAGGTGAATCAAACAGTTTTGTATCTGAAACTATTATACAGAGTTTGGGCCTTGAAATGTAGTATTTATATAGAATTATCTAACACGACAACCAATTGGGTATCTAATTAAAGAGTGTTATCGTTTTTATGGAATTTTATATTGATATAGGAAAATATCAGTTAATGTATAATATTTTCATCCTCAACATGATAGGGTTTGATATAAATCTTGTGGTGGATTGATTAATTCCATGTTGACACAATATCATTTCACACGGCTAGAGGGTCAAATTCACATCACCAGTGGGTGGTATACATATTCATATTGGATAATGGGATATTCATATGTCTTGAGATAGACTATATCATCAGAAGCTAGATAGATTGACAGACTAGATCATGATTTTCTTCTTTGATTATCTGGGAATTCAACCTATTATTTATCCTCCATTGGTTGATCTATTCAAAGATGTATCCCCATATGAAAATTTTCCGCTAACACTTCTATGGGAGGTTGGATTGACTAATGAGATAGTGCCTCATGGAACACTAATGTCAATTTATCCATAAAAGATGGAACATATGGATCTTTCATAACTCAATTATCAGTTGGAAGAGTTGGATGATAAGTGTCTTATCTGACGTAGTACTTTTCAATAGGGATCCCCAACAATTCTTTACATGACTTTATATGATTCCCTCAGGATTTCTGAGGACTGTATATGGATGAACCATCTCACAATAATGTATCAGTGTCTACTACCTATAACAGATGACATATTCCTCCAGTTCTGACGATAACATGATTTCACCAAGATTGATATGAGGTTGATCTACATTCAGGTGTGTGTCAGACCTTCAAACATACCTCATACAAATTTCCAAAGAAGGTATGGTCTTTATGTGTACTTTTTAACTATATTTACACTAAAATATCTTCTATTTATATAGATTATATGAATCATGTTTTACAACCATATATAGATTAATTAATGGAAGTCCTTGTGGAAAACATCTTGGTACATTATATAACTCAACATAACTATGAAAAACCTCTTAATATCATGCTGAATACATTGAGAGTGACCCAAATTTATGCAAAGATCAACAAATTCCACTTTTAGAACAAAATATTCTACTTCTTGGGTTATATCACTAATGAGATATTAGTATTCATAGTCCCAATGTAGGTGAGAGCTATAGTTTCCAGGTAGAAGATGAAGAATGCATTTGATATAATGATTTTATTAGTTATAGTTGGGTATTATAGGTTTTTTTCACAAAAAAAATCATGAAGAGGCAAACCAATTATATCCTTGACTAAGAAGGATGTGAATATTATATAGTCAGATGCCTACAAGACATCAATTCAAGAATTGAATGGATGACTAACCTCAGCGTTGATCATGATCGTAACTGAGCTAGAAAGAAGATATATAGTTTATCATGTTTCATCATGTGTCATTATAGAAGATGTTATGATATAGGAGGAGAAATTTTTATCAAATGTGTATCGTTAGCTAAGTCAACACGAGAAGAATAACCTAAGTAAAAATCTCAAGATAGTTATTCTTTTTCATGCTTTATAATGTTATTGGAATAATTTTTATGGGGAGAATTATGTGGTATTGACTGATCACCAAATTCTCATACATATATTTAAATAGTGTGATCTAAATATTGGGTGGTGCCAATGGGTTAAATACATGATGTAATTTTATGTTGAGCTTGCCCATATGCATGGTAATGGAAAATCATTAGCCTGTGGAGCCATTGAGAATACATTGAAACATGTGGTTCAGCAGGCTAGTGTTGAGTTGAAACTTATGAAGTTATTCTTAGAGAAGCATGTTGAATTTCCAGAAGATCATGGTTAAATAGTCATCACATATGTAGTAGTGACCTATAACCTTTTGGAATAGGTAAATATGAGGTCATTTTTTGATCCCTAGTAATTTCCCCTGAGTAAAAGAATCTCATATGAGAATATTTTCTAAGATTGATAGTGAAAGAAGAAGTGATCTTAAACATAAATGGTTGTTTTTAGGTCCCAGTGTATATTTGAGAGGAGATGATGTTTGAAGATGATTATTTAGATAGGTAAGTACATCACATGTTCAGTAAGATGTATCATGACCAACATTTCAAAAATTGGTAGACATGGATGAAATGGGATATAACTGAATTTATTAATTGGACTTCCACATATTAGTAGGTGATGGTATAACCAAAATGACCATTCATTATTATATAACCATTTTTCATTTCTGAGTGGAAATGGGATGATGTAACTAGAGATTTTTTGACTATTTTTCCTAGATATCCTCATGGAAAAGATATAGTGTGGGTATTCATTGATTAGTAAATGAAATTAACATACATAATAAATGTTTGAGATAACTTCTGATTAGATGATACATGGATGATATATGTTAGGGAGATCAAACACCTTTATGAGTCTCCATTTTATAACATATCTTATAGGGACGCTTAATTTATCTTGTAGTTGTAGAAGAGGTTGCAGAAGGTCTTTGATAAATTGGTGCTTCTGAGCATGACCTATCACCCTTAGAACAATGGGAAAAAATAATATGAATAATGTGTCATAGTATATCCTCAATGCTTTTTTCCTTAACTTTTGGGTTTTTTGAGAGAAACACATACCCCCAAAAAAATTTTCTTATAATAATAGATTTGAGGATACCATCTAGATATTTTTCAACACTTCCATATGTGGTAGTACATGCCAATCACATTTGTGTTAGTTATAGGTAAGAGAGGCATCGGTTATTCGACAATGTCTTATTTAGTAGACTTTAGTGTCGGATCAATTAATTAGGAAGTACACATTGATTTCTCTATTGATGCAGTTGTCTTATGCCAACCTCCATCGAACAATGCTTGAGTTCACGGTTAGGGATTATGTTTACTTGTGTTTTTTTCATTTTTTGGATAACAATAGACTAATATGATGGGTAATTTGTTCCTTGATTTGTCGGACCCTTTGAGGTTGTAGATCAAATTGGACTAGTTCCTTCATTGATAGAAC
This sequence comes from Viscum album, assembly GCA_963277665.1. NCBI lineage: Eukaryota > Viridiplantae > Streptophyta > Magnoliopsida > Santalales > Viscaceae > Viscum > Viscum album. Next base: position 509,650,603 of record OY728146.1, read on the forward strand.
ATCTTCATAGATACTGATCTACGCATGACATTTTTCATGTGCCTCGGGTCTATGAGGTTTATCAAGAACCATCACATGATTTGTAGCCTATTTAAGATTAGTTATATGCGGATACTTCTTTTAATGAGCACCTTGTTCATGTTTTTTATCAGATAATGATGGATCACTAAGGCAGATCAATTCCTTTATTATTAGTGTTGTGGTATCACATTTGAGTACATGAACTAAACAAGGAGGGAGATTTTGACATATGTTCCTAGTGGTTGAATCATTTTAACGTATGATCCCTTACTACCAACTAAATTCCAACATGTGGACAAGTTTCATTAAGGGATGGAGGTGTTAATAACACTGATTACATGATGTTATTGATCAATTTATTCAATATTAAATTCATTGTTTTATTCACGTGTGTGTGACCTATGGCATAAAGAAATTATGAATAGTATCTGAAATATGTTTGGTGCCCAAAGCTCCATGTTTTTTAGAAAAAGGCTGGGAATATATTTTGAACAGATAAAGAACATGAGCCTACCAGATCTAGAATAACAATTCATATTTATTTAGATGGATAAATAAGGCCACACAAATTGGATTAACTACAAAAATTGTAACAAAAAAGTAATAGAGGTTTTGACAAGGGCTACACGTGTTTATTTACATTATAAAAATATAATTTTTATAAAGAAATATATGGATGTAAAAAATACATCAATAAAATTGGGGATCAATATATCAAGTTGGTTGTATGTGATGGAGCCCAATTTGATCCCCTTGGAAAATGAATATTCATTCATTGGGATGGAAGAATACATTGCTTTAAATAAAGAGTTCTCCATTCTCCCTACCTTCATGATATAATCCATTGGCTGAAAAGTTCCATTCTCCCCAAATATTCCCCATAATACCACCTTGTCTAAATTTACATCTATAGTTTCTTAAATAATAGGAAAACTACCATGTAGGTTCCACATTCCCTTTAATAATATGAAATAGAGCCCCTAAATCTTTTTCAATAACATCCACCAAGGTATTTTAAATGCTTCATAATGGAATAAATGTATATATTTCTTTGAATTCCATGCTAAATGAAGTGATAGATCTATATAATACACTAAACCCAAATACAACTAATCCTATATTGTACACAACTAGTACAACTTTCCTCACCTCCACAACCATGTATAATTCATTAAACTTATGCTTTAAAACTATACTATATAGGATCCATCTGACCCACTTTCATGGGATGTTGAAGTTTGGGACCTGGTTCCCTCAAGACCTTGTGAGAAACATGTATAGTGAAGAAGAGAACTACCCATACCTGATAATAAATACCAACTCTACATTAAGTTCCTTCAATATATCTTGTATTTAAATGTGTGATCCTTTTATAGCTTGAATATATGTTTTTATTTCTCCCCATAGTTTTTCGTAGATAGTCGGAAAGAGCATACCATGTATTTTCTTTTCTATCTCATTGGTCAAAATTACCTATAACCTCTCCATTATTAGATCATGTATCTAATAATCCTCTCATTATCCATCAACAATTTTTCCCATTGAGTCCCAATGTATTCTTTCCCATTCAATTTTCACAATGAGATGAACCGTAGATTCCCAACGTGGTCTATCAAAACATTTGAATCTGGAATCAATATGATCCAATTTTCACTGAATATTCTCATCCCTAGAAACATCCTAGTTCCAAATGCACCAAACTATGAAGTTTATTTTATTCAGTATCTATTTACACTAGATTTTTAAATCCCACTCATAATGGTCTATATAATCATCATAAATACACTTATATTCATGGATATTAAAACTCTATAAGGATGATATGAAAAACATCACCGATTTTGTTCATTAAACATAAATATATTTTAATGAATAACCCTTAGAACATTTTTCAGAAGAGTCTCCATTAGATTTGGGTGTTTACTAGCCTCCTTGAATGGGATATTCATAACTAGACTCCTCAGAAATAAAGAGTCATTCCATCCCAATTATTCATCCAAAAATTAATATATCATCTATAAAGCATCGATCGATTATAGTCATGTTGATATACCATATGTTTCAATATTCACTTATATTGTTTCCATAATGATCTATTGCATTGTTTCCAGTCCTCCCATCTATCACAATTCTTATCCTGAATAAATTTACCCCACAATGATTTCCCTTCAATAAATACTCATGCAAGCTAGGCCTACATGGAGTGCATGGTTTTAGGGATGTTTCAGAGACTTATTCCACCTATATCAATTGGGTTTTCAAAATGTTTCCATGAGGTCCATGGATATTATCCCACTGGGATTGTTTCCCAATGACAATATCTCATAACAATTTCTATCTGAGTAATATTTTCATAAAATGGGATAATAATAGGCAATGTATTCCTTGGGATTAAAATTTGCATGATTTTGATATGTATAACCCTCCTTCATAAATAGAGGAACTTCCTAATCCAGTCAAAAATTATACTTGTGATATTATTACTGATTTCATGAAAAATGGAATTTTCATTTGACCATTAAAAATAGGTTCACTAAGGTATGTTTTTGGAAATTACTTTTTTTGAATAAATAGAATCAATATAATTAAGACAAAATGTTTTCTAGTGAATTTTTTGGAATGATAATATCACTCATCCTAATGTTAATGATTTTTCTTATCACCTTACAATAAATAGACATTATATCCATGAAATTTGTAATTGATTTGTGTCTACCATCGATAAAAACCAAAACATCATCAGAAATCACAATATGGGAAATATGATTACTTCTGTAATTATTAATGATTGGTTGCATCATCCTGTCCAAAATGTATTTTTGAATTCTTCTTTAATGTGAATTCTAGTCCAAGATGGATATATAGAAAGATAATGTTTCCACTAACACCACATACATTTTTGAAGAAGCCAAAGGTTAAACCATATATGAGATTAAGAGATAGGGTGAAGAATAACACTTGTGGTATATGTCACAAAACTATTCATGAATCCCAAATATTCTCATAAAACTTATGATAAAACTCAATTCACGTTAATCATTATATTTTTTGTCTAATTGGGAAATGACACTAGAGATAATTTTTTCAGATAAATTACGTAAATAGATCAGTCTGAATTGGTTGAATTTTGTTAGGTCCAACAACCATTGGAATAAGAACCACCCCTGAAGAAAAAAAAATATCTAATGAGAGGGCCTACTATGAAAAAAATATTGTACATCAAACACAACATGGGTTTCCACATAATCTTGTGTTTCTCCATAGAAGGCACCTATAAATCTATCTATAAACTGAGCAATATTCTACTTGGGATTGTATATCATCTCTTTAATCAACTCCTCCTTTGGAACATCCACCAATAAGTCATTCTCAGTGTTCCCAACCAACCCCTGAATACAACTCATGAAACCATACTCATCACTAGGTCCACCTATAATGTCATTATATGTGATATTTGGGCCTATTATAAGATCATTAAAATGTTTAATAATAACATTCCCTACAACATCCATATTTGAGGTGAAAGAACCATTTTCCTATATTAGATTAATTATTATATTTTTAAATTCATCCTTTATTAAAGCATTAAATTACATTAAATTTATGCCCCCTCAATGAGCCACAAGGTTCAAGATTTTTTCCTATAGATCATCTCAATTTCTTAATCTCTATCTACATGTAAGTTTTGTTTATCATTGATTATAGGAAATAAACAATCATTGTATCTTTCTTGGAGACTGACCTCTATTTTCTCAATATAGTACATGATCCATTACAAAACAATATCCTCTATGTGATTATCTATCATCTAACAACATATTTTTGTCTTGATCCCCAAAAGGTGATTGGAAATAAAAAACCTAAACAGTATAATTATCCATTTTGTCATCAAAATATTTTATCATCAGTATGAAACCCTCTCTCTAATTCTTGTTGGTAGAATAAGAATACTCTAATGTATAGGGTTACCTTTAATAAACTATGATAATACTGACGCATGATTGGATAAGGATCTGGATATAAGAGAAACCATGGCTATATTGAAGGATTAAATTCTATATAATATGTAGATAAAAAGGTTGAGTCTTTACTAAATTAATTTTATTATTTTACGACTAGTGATTCGTGTATATTTTTAAAAGGGAACACCATATCTATAATTCATATTGTATCCATGATGTTTTTAAATATGTTAATGGATCTCGTGAAGTCATTATATGTCGAGTACATTCATGGTGTTCCTTGGGATACATTCAGGTGCATGGTAGGGACACGTTTTCCCTAACCATGCATTAAAACTGTACACCACTAAAAAAATGGGAAAATTCCCCTTTTACCACTATATAAATTTAAAAAAATTCCAAAATCTACCCCAAGATTTCCACACACCAATGACCTATATTCATGAGAGATCCCCCTTTTCCATGGCTAGTCTTTAATTCCACCTATTTAACTGAACTCTGATAATACATCCGTCAGATGTGTTTTATGGATAATGCAAAGAGCTTTAATCGATTCCATCATTCCTTGGTTTCCATTTCCATCTCTAATGTTATTATAGTGTGAGATCATATGCCCTATTTTTTTAGTATTAGGTCATTATACCTACTTATTACATTATATATCAATATTAAAGCCAATATAATATAAGGACTTGTTCACATGCCTATGTTAAAGGGTCTACCATTTTATCTAAAATGTATAAGTATTTAATAATATTTTCCAATTTTTAAGGACATCAGAATTTTCCAGGTTTTTCTATTTAATTCTATTCCAATTTATAAATTAAATTAATCACATTATCAAAATCACATAACCCATGTAAATTTTTTATAGTATTCCACCTCACAGATTTCCACCCCTTTGAGTGTGTTAAATTTATTTCCCTCTTTAATAAAAAATCATAATTGACCCACCATATCCTATGTAATATTTATTTTTGATAAATTATATTTACCTTTCCTTATAAATGATATGGTTTAATTTAATTAAATGGAAGTGGGTGGAAATTCCACTCAAAATGTTGAATATTTATATATAAGGACTATATATATTTTGAATCCGATTATTATTTTGGGTTAAATGAATATAAATACATAAGATGTAACAAATTATTATAATAATTATTAGATGATGTTTATTGGTCATTGGATAATGGTTATGTGATTTTCTGATCATGGAATTTCACACTACTATGTTTGGTGACGGGTACAGTGTCTCACACTATTTACTTTTACATAGATGATGGGAATGACATTCCTAATTCCCTTGATTTGACTTTTGGCCATGACGACTCACCTATTGTATCATGTTTCAATCATGAAATTTTATATATGTATGACATTTATGGATATTACCCATACTATAGATTATAACTCATTTGACGAGACATTGGCACTAGAGTCACGCCCTGGGTAAAACTGTCTCATATCATCAATGTATATACCTATACATTTCCTCACATATATAGTGTATATAGATGTATACACATTATATATTATAACATATATATATATATATATATGTTAAACTAATTATACATATCTCGACATTTTCCAATGATGGTAATTTCCCCTATGGTGTCCTATCAGAACATGAGACAACTAGTATTTATTTTTAGTATCTATTATTATTTGTTATTCCTGCAGACTATTATGCTATGTACACTTATGAGATTGTTATAGGAACAAATTGGTGGTTTCAAATTGAGTTTATATCACAACCTACAAGACTAGGCCATGGTAATTAAGTAGAATTATTTATTGCATGTGTATATAATGGAAAATTCTAATTTTGAGATGCTTTATATATCAGCATATAACATAGAGCATGGGAAATGAGGACTGGTCATATAATCATGATGCTAGTGGATATGTATTGTAGTCATTATTAATTTTTTTATCATATTTTTTTCAGATTTACTATATATCCCATGCGTCTCCAATTTTTAAATCACAACTCCCTAACATTATCTTGTATATGTCTCATCCACTGTCTTGATTATTATTATAATTGTTTCGATGTTTCTATTTCCACTGTTAATTATTTTTACTCTTTCTATTAGGTTTTTATGTATCATTTATGCTTCCAATATTTTATAGTCATTATTATATCCACTGTGAAAATATGATATGTGGGTATTGTCTCCGCACTATATGACCTTGGACTCAAAGTACTATTAGGATGTCTCTGACATTCGATGAGGTACAATTGAGGCCATGTGACCCACTGGCTCGGGGTGCCGTTTTAGTGTCTCTTAGTTTGGGACAAAAAAAATACGATAAGAACTAGTTTCATTAGAAATATAATTATTTTTTTATTCATTTATTATTATAGTGGATTCAATTAAACTGGTTTCATAAATCAAAAATTTTAGACCTTTGGTAATTTTTTTAGTTTTTTTAAAATATGAAAAATTCATAAATACTATATGATTTATTCTATAACATGTTCTAGATTAGGTGAGCTTTGAAATAAATAATTTTAAAAATTATGTGATGATAATTGATATATTAAATTAATATCCACTCTTAAAATACCATTGATAAAAAGTTTGGTAGAGAGGAAAAAATGGCATACTCTATAAAAGGATAAAATAGTTTATGTGTAATTGATCCCAAATTTTTTTTGGATCAAGATATTACCATAGAATTTATTTTTTAAAATGTGTTATTGTAAGAAAATTTTTATTTTAGATCCCTTAAGAAACTTTTATGTTAATTAATCTCAAATATGTACTTTTTTGGTTTTTAGGTATATAGTTTTCATTTTATATATTTATAAACAAATCTAGAAATTACTGATTTAAAATTTGATGAATTATTCTTTAAATGATATTATAATTTTATTAATTGATACTGGTGTTTTATTATTGGAATATTAATTGTTTTATAATCGATTCATGTTAAGAAGAATAAAATATTAGATAATTCTGATGAATATTAAATAGATCTTAACAATAGTGAGTATGAGTCTAAAAATTATCGTTTATCAGTTGAGAGGGATTATATATCTTATGAATATGAATATAGAAATTAGTAAAATATGAATGTCCATCCTCTACAAAATTTAATTGGATTTCTTAAATCTAGATTTCAAACTAGAAAATTTGTTTTAATATTTTTTTTTGAATTCTTATTTTTTATTAAGGGCATCCCAAATATTTTTTATATTTATTTGGAAAATTAAAATTTTATTATTTATATACATGGTATTCATAATTAATTTTATATAAAGTTTTATTTTAATCTAGATTAATTCCATAAATTTATTCAGATTATGTAAAGTAAGTGGTTTTTTAGAAATGAACATCATGCCATCTGTAATGTTGTAAATTTTTTTAATATTTATCTAAGGATATTTTTTAATTGAATAAGTTGATTTTGATGTTTCCTTTTCACATGTTCTAGGAATGATAAGAATAACTTTTTTTTGAATTTTCATTATCTCAGTTTTTCAAATTATTTTACATGTTAGTTAAAAGTACATTTATGAAGGTAATATTCCTTAAGAATTAATTTTTTTACTACCACATAGTATTAAATATAAATTTATTTCAAATAATATTTTTCAAATATCAAAATATTATATGTTATTATGAAATATCATTATACATGTTATGATAGAATATCTTTTTTTATACTAAATAACAGTTTTAGTAATTTAAAAAATCATCAATTTTTTTATTAAGAAAATATATAAATATCTTTTTATATTAAAAGTATATACATTATGTTTGGTCCTTTGTGTTATTTTCTATATAATATATTTCTAAATTTTAATAGAAGGGAATTATTTATAAGTTTAATTAAAAAATGAAATTTATTTCTTAGACATGATTTTTCATAGACATGTTGGAACCATTTTAAATAAATCTCAATATGATAAAGGGGTAGTTAAAGCTTTTAACCTTAACTCCTTCAAAAATTTTAAACTAATAGTGTGTAAAATTCCAATTTGGGAATGTTAATATGGAAAACATATAAAAAAATATTTTTAAATAAATTATAGGAAGTAAAAAGAAATTTATATCATCTAGTCCGGTTACTATGATGAATATTAGATTAAATAAAATGTTTTAATTTAAAAAAAGGAAAATAAATTAATTGCAATTGAAATAATAATTTTAATATATTATTGAAAGTATATAAAATAGTTTTTTTGTAAAATAGTATTTAATATATTGTTTTAATATATAATTATGTTTAGATTTAGGTGGGTGTAGGGTTATTTATAATAATTCATCTTGTATTTGTCAATAACATGGTAAAATTTTAATTTAATGGTCATAATAAAAATAAATTATTTGTTTCGTTACCAAAATATGAGGGTGAGTATATTAATAGCATAATTTATTTTCTGTAAATCATTGAAAAATATAATCATTTTATAATTTCATTTTTTATTTGGATAATATTCCAAAAAATTTTGATAATACATATTCTTTTCTATAATTGAAAAATGCTTTATCTAATTCTAGAAAATTACATAGTGAGGTTTGTTTTAAATTTTTAAGGGATAGAATCAATAAAGGAGACATAATAATAAAATTTATTTCAATTGAAAATGGACTTACTGATATATTTATCATCCTTCTCGATATAAGGATGATAGAGAAAAAATATGAACATGTTAAAATGTAAATCATAACGAATTACTAAATATGGAATAATTTATTACAACTTAAATTAGTAAAAGGAGTGTGAAAATCTAGATAATCCTAGAAATAAATCATTATTATGATTTAGTAGTATTTATTTAGGGATTTATATTCTTCATAGATTTATAAATAATTTTTAAATCTTTTTTTTAATGGAAAAATTTTTATTCCAGAAAATTGTTTTTCCATTATGAATGTGGTTTTATATAAGAAATAAATTACACTAGTTTAGACAATTAATTTGAAAAAAATTGAATTAAATATTTGAATAAATATATGAAATATATATAATAATTTATTATCCTAATTTTTCATAAAATAATGATTGTTGAGTGAATAATGAAAATTACCAATTTGTGAAAATATATAAATTCCATTCATTAAATCAAGTAATTTGAATATAAAATATAATCTTGGAGTTATTTTAATTCAAATTAACATAAATTTGATTAAACATAATCTAAATATTTATAAAGGAATCTTAATTTAATTTAATTTTCATTGAATCATGAAATTTAAATTTCATATTTATAATTAGTTTATTGAAATTTAGTAATATTTCAACATAATTTTTGGTTATTATAAATTGTAACCATTCTGAAAATGTGTCACACTGTTAAAGGGTAAATATAGTTAAATACGATAAATATTTGTGATATAGAAATAAAATAATATATTAATTATTACTGAATGATTTCATTTCAAGCCTTACCATATTATTATCAAATTCATTTAGTTTTTATACACATTATGATTATTAAGAATACATAATATTTCAAATATTATAAAAATTACAAGTGTGACACTCCCATCACTTATAAAATGAATCATAATGTCCTACCTTCCTCACACCATTCATGAACTATATTTTATCCAATACCATTCATATCCTATCCCCATCACCAATACCCACAAATGTGATCTCCTAATATTTCCATTACCAACCCTAGATTACATAAGGTATAATTCAAATGGAGATATATTCGGAGAATTTATAAGTCTTAGTTGACATATTTCATGTTTTTTATTCCTATACCTCATTACAATATTTTATTTAAAAACTATGAAATCATAAAATATATATATTAAATATAAATAAATTTTATTATGTTCATGTTACAGCCCTTTTTCATCTAATTTTATATCTTATGGTTAATTAAAACATCACTTGTGTATATGTGCAGACTACTACCTCAATAAAGTGATGTGTATAGTTAATAAATACAAGATCATTTAGAAGGATAGAATGATTAAAAAATGATTATATTTTATTTTAATAGAATAATTGTAATTATATAAATTTAATATATTATATACCTTTTTAAATTATCCTCTCAATGAAAATTGATAATGCCACTCTTGAAAACATGTGAAATACCACGTCTATGAAGTGTTGTGAATGTTTTTCAATTTTAACCTAATAAGTATCATCTAAATAATGTAACTAGTGGATACATTTGAAATGGATAATATATTAATTATTTATAAAAATTAATTTATTATCTAATTTATTAAATTTTTCATCAATAGAATAATGAAAACATTGTCCATGTGTACATACGAACTACCGTATTAATGTAACAAAGTGGTTCATTTTATAAGACTTCTTTACATGGTTGGTTTGAAATTTTCATATAATTTTTAATAATATAAATATTAAATATTTCATTTTTTATATATAATGCAACCATAACCCACAAATCGCATTCAACACACTGATGTTGTTTTGAGGTTATATACCGAACAAACTAAAAATGTACAACATTGATGTAACAATTTTATTAAATATATTCAAAAAAGTAATAAATTATAAGAAATAAAAAATAATAATACAATTTACATGAATGAAATTATTGTTAACAAAAAAATATAAAGAATATTTTTATTCAAGAGTTAGTGAATACTTGAAGATCAATGGAATTACTTGTATGGGATTTTGTTTTAAAATGATGTTTGACTTGTTTTAAACACTTTATCCTCCCTTATCATGTTATTTATTATGTATCATGAATATTACTAACTATTATTCAATGTTTTTAGATTTATTTTTTAATATATTTTACTTTCATAAAAATGTTTTAAGGAATTTATATATTCTAGAAAAAATTATGGGTTAATTTAGATATTTAAGAAATTAAAAAATATTATTTCTATCTTGTATGGGTTAGCCACTTTTATCCACCATCATATAATATATTAATTTTCATGATTCATCTACATGTTTCCATGTTTCATTACAAAAAATATATATTTCCCAATATTTTCATAATTTTTAATGTAAAATTATTTATCTAAGGAAACAGAATCATTTTCTCATCTTAATGAGATAACTGATGTTGTTTTTATTATAAGTTCTAATGATTTTACAAGAGTTTTATTATAAAATAGTTTAATATTAATTTTTAAATGATATTGTACATGTGAATTATATATAATTATGGGTGAGCCTGATTTCTATCATGATAACGGGAGAGGTTGATATATAATACTAATGTATTTGGTAGTAATTTAGGTTTCGAACGTGAAAATGAGAAAGGAAACTAGAAAGGATACTCTAATGGAATGAATTTGGCATTTATTATTAAAAAAATTAATATTAGTGATATCTGGTTATGATTATGATATTAAATGATACATATATTATTCTTTTAATAAATATTTTTTATAGAAATATTATAATTTCATGTAGTATGGAAATCATACAGTTGATATATTTTTGTAATGTAATATTTTCCTGAGATTCCACATACCCCAAGATACCATACTTTTTTTCTACTATTTTTAATGGGTTTAAAGGGTCTTATTTGGGACAATAATAATTTTCACTTGTGAAATTGTTTTGTTTTTTATGAAAAAAATCATTGAGAAAAATGTAAACATCCTCACGTGGATTAAATTATTCCACTTGAATAATAGGAATAAAATTTTTTTATATCCCTTAGTGAGCATTGTTTTTTTTTCATTCAACGTATTCGAATAGTTTTTTCGATATCTATTATTGACTATAAATTTCTAGATTCATGATTTATTCTATAATGAAATATCTTTAAAAAATAAAATGTATATTTAATTGAAAAAGGGTGTAAATATAATGCTTTTATTTTTTGGAAAAAATATATATTATGTGATTTTTCCTCATTCATATGTGATGATTTTTCATAATTCATTAAAAAAATAAACCAAAAGATCATTTTTCTTTAAAATATTGATAACCTTGTTATAAATAACTTAATTATGAGATGTTAATGTTATTAGGTGTTATATATAGTATCATAATCTATATTCAATGACCTTTATAATTTTAGAGAAATTAAAAATATATTGTAATATTACTCTATTTTATGGTTATATTATAATGAAATATCTTTTTATGAATTATAGGTTGACTTATATATTTTATGTTTTTTATAATGTTTTTCCTTATATGACATATGTTAGATTAAGTAGAAAGGAATATATAGGATAATAACCTTTTGAATCATCAAAATTATTTTGTTTGAATAATGTAGAGTTTCGTTGAATTGACATAGTTAATATAGGCTACTGAAGGTGGAATACATAAAAAATTAAGAGATTGAATTAACTATAGAAGAAATGTTCTATATTGTAGTATATTATAAAACATCACCCTCCGAAATTCTATGCATCATATAAACATCAAAAAAAATTATGTAGAAATTTTATTCAAAAGATATTTGATGTTTTGGGAGGTATGAAAAATAAAAAGATAAATCTCACTATTTAATGTTATTAATATTTTTTCAATAAATGTTGATAATTAATTAATATTACAAAGTAAAATAATGCGATTTATTTTGTAGAATGGATAAACATTATTGATCATTTTCATGCTAATAATGATAATAATGTTCAATAGATTAGAATGGAACTAGAATTTCTAGAGTTTATTCAAAAGGAAGAAGGCTTAGTGGCAATTTATTGAGAAAATGTTTCAAGTCTAGGAATGAGACAACCATGTGAACATTAATTATAAGTCAATTTAAAACCTTATTAATATTAATAAATTATATTTTGAATATCCATATTAATCATAATAATAATATGAAACATATATATTAAAAATAGTATTATTCTAAAAAAATATATTATCTTGCATTATTTGATTTCATTTAAATGTTTATTTTCAAAATTATATAATTTCAATTTGAAACGAGTGATATAATTTTTCAAATCAAAAAAAATAATCTTAGAGTGTTTTAAAGATAATTTTATGAAAATGTATATTTTTTTGAATAGTATAAAATATAAATATTCTTCAAAAACATTAATTTAATTTCATTTATTTAAAATTTAATAATATATATTCGTATTTTTAAAACATATATTACTTTTTTTATTAAAATTGATGAATTAATGAAATTATGATCAATTTTATGCATTATTTTTGAATAAATACAATTTATAACTAATTTTATTTATTGAAAAATGTTTTTCATAATGATAATGTGTGTTTGATTCTAAATTAATATCTAAAAATAATAGAAATTTAATTATATGAAATGTAATAAATATATAAATTATCAAATTATCAAATTTTATTAATGGGGTACATTTCATTTATTTATTATGAAAAAAAACATTAAAAAAAGATAGGTACATGGAAATAAAAAACAGGTTAATAGATTTAAATCTAAGAAGTATTAAAGTAAAAAATGACTTTAAAAAGTTTTTGAATAATAATTTAATTTTTTATTTAAAACATATCTCATATCATCACTGTATATTTGTAAATGTTAAGACTTACACAAGTTGTACTAATATAATAAATTTAATTTTTACAACAATTCCAAATGTGTCACATCCTCCACTTATTAAGGAAAACAGCTTATCCTCAATTTTTTATACATCAAAAGACTCTTACCTTGTATAATATATACCCACATACATTTATACCATTCCCCAAATTTTATAAAGGTCCTGTTTTGATGATAATTATTCTAGATACTGGTTTTTTTATTGTATGAATTATAAATATTTCTATAAATATTTATATAGCAAGGAACTAAGACTATATGTGATTTTGAGGCCTTGTGTGGTGTAAATTATATTTATAAAAATATTTTATATATTATATATTATACACATGTACTTTCTCAAAGAAAATAGAATAAATACATAACAGAATCATAGATTAGATATCATAGACCACATTTGAGTCTCAAACAAATTGTTTACACTAGGACCGACCTAAAGTAAGTCAACATTGGGAATTCAAACATCTCACCCATTGGAGGTAAGTTCAATAGCTAATTTAATTAATTAATTTAATTCATTCATTCATTTAAACCTGAATAGAAATTATAAATGAATAAATCGACGGGGATATTCCTATATTTAGACTCATAATACAAGGATCTACTATTCACTTCTAATTCCCTCATCATTGGTGAATCACCTTGGAAGATGAAAAAATTATGCATTAGAGAATACAGGGATGTAGTGAAAGAAACTAATTCATTCGATCTTTGGTGATCGAACTATTTGAAGAAAAATGATCCAATATTCAGGTAGGACTCTTCAATTCATGGATTATGAATTTTTTTGATTAAATTGATTGAGTATATCAGTTCTATTTATTTTTCTGAACCAATTTCATATCATTATCATGCTCCCATGTAAAACGTTTCACTAATTTTAATGGTTTTATAACCTCAAATCCCAATTCTTGATCATCATTGAATAATGATTGGTGAAAATGGTTAAAAAAATCTTGTGCCTCTTACCCTTTAATTTCATCAAGTTCATCATTGGTAGTAACCCAGAGTTTTGGCTCAAAATTATCAGGCGGTACCGAGCCCAATTGTACTCCCATAATCACAAAATAATCACATGTAAAGAACAGATCACTAAATTGCATGAAAATATTGGATTATTATGTGTTGTTGAAGGAATTTTTAATGATTAGAAACTATATAATTAACACCAGTTGAACTGAAGAATGCATAACTCACAAAGAAACAATCGTGGGTGGATGGGATAAGATTCTCAGCCACCTGATGGCAGAAAAGATGAAATATAACCATATACTTGATTTTTGGGTGAAAACAAAGCGAGACCTAAATATAGAAGGACATATCTAATGTCTGGGAAAAAATCTAAGATTATGTGAATTACCATACCACACATCATGCACTATAATCAACACATAGAATGCCGTCCCCTACTTCAGGATGATAGGGTTTTGATAATTTATAACTGGTTCACGGAATCTATCCCTCCTAAACCCCATGTACCTCATCACATTATGGAATCACTAGGTGGGGGATCACATGGGTGTAATTCCATATGAATTTATATGTCTAGTCATACAACTGTGAATTGATGTACATGGACATGTCCATGGTACATGTGTAGGGACCCAGAGTACAAGGACATTCTATGTACTATCTCTACATGTAGTGTAGACCTACATGTGTAGCGAACCATGTAATAATTAGGAACATGGAAAATGGTGGATTAGGACCACACATCATGTGGGTCCCCTCACATGCCATGTACTACATGGTTCCTTCTATGGAACTTTCATGTTATTGTATCTCTTTAATTTGAGCATGGATTTTTTTCCCAAGAGTACCCTATCCTGAGTGTTTTTCATTGTTGAAAGATATGGTACCATATTTTATGGATTTATAGATATGGTGTGGAATATTCTAGTTATTGCACTGGGCTAGGAGATGCTTAGTGATTGTAGTGACAATGTTGGATCACTAGTGGCTACCAAGTGGTACCTTAGAGTTGAGCATGGTAGTGGGTTCTAAACAAATACTGAGTGGTTCCCTCAATTAAAGTTGGGATATGGGTGGTCAATGACAACTTAGTAGAACCCTCCCATAAAATAGGGTAGTGGGTCCTCACCACTACCATGTCGTACCATCATTTTGATCTTATCAATATGTTGTTGATGACCATCGAGTTGTTCCCTCCAGTGGAGATGGGTAGTGTGTCCTTGATGAATTTTCGAGTGGTACCCCCCCCCCCCAGGTAGAGCTTTGAGTTGGTTCCTCTATAACTACTGAGTTATACCATCTAGTAGAGTTATGAAGTTATTAATTAATGACTCAAATAGTATAACCCCTCAACTGGGTCAGGCATGGCTCCTCCATCAACTCTTAGAGTATAATTATCCTTTTTTACTAGGGAATGGGTCCTCTAATTATATATTGTTGACCATAAACTATGTGGATCAGTGAGAATTCATTGTTTTACATTGATTGTTACTTCAGGGAATTTGTGTGAGATGCTAGGAATCACTAATCGAATTTAAGAACTATTTTGGACTCCTCGTCATAGGATGATATATGAGTTTGAGATCCCATTTCTCTCTCATTTGGGATTATTTTGACTGAGAATATATATATATATATATACATTCATATGTATACATACCTTTGTATTTGGATAGACTACATCAATGAGATTTGAATATGCATTGGATAGGCCATGTGGATTCAACAATTAGCTTCTCATGGTTTGATGACTCTTCCCTCCTACTAGATGTGTAAAAGACTCGACATATAGTTCATCTAATAACCATGTCAATCCCCTTATTCTTGGATGATATTACCCATTCTATTTAATTAGGTAGAGATTAACCTTGTTTTATATCTAATGTATTTATATTCCCCACTGTATCTGTTACATTTACCCTTTTTAAATTTCAGCGCATCCTACTGGGTAATTATATAATCAGATAGGAATGGGTTTTTTATGAATGTGTCATTTATTGTATCAAGGATTGATATGTTGATGGTGACTTCAAAGGTGATTAAGGATACATGGTTGTTTTAGCCATGCATTATAGTTGTTTCTTGGAGATCATAATCTAGGATCACTCAACTATTTACTTATCCTATTTTATAGGTTAGGAGATATTTCTAGTTGGGTGTGTAATTTCCCCTTTGCTTTTTTGTTTACAATATCATTGTCTCATACAGTCTAGAGGTTTTTTAAAAATGACTATTCAATTAGAATTTTTCTTCTTTTACTTTTACTTCCTCTACAACTAGGTACAAATTTGGTTGCCTATGTTTATATTGGTACTTTGGAAAGGGCCTCCCCGTGTTAGTTATTCCATCAGTGCTGGTCTCTAGCCCCTAACATATGGATGTGGTATTATAGTAGTTTCGCTCGTTCCATATATTGGTTTGGGGTCATGATAGATTAGTATTTGAGTGATTCATTCCTTTGAACATTTCCTAGAGTAGTCCTCTAATTAATATTTTTTTGGATAAGTGTAATAGTTTAGAAGGGTTTTGAGAATTTCTCTCATGGTAGGGAATATTGTTTTATTATGGGTGGTTGACATATATATTCACTAGTACCTTGACTACCAATTTTCTGACTCAGAATTCTAATTAATAGGTTGAAGGGATTAATGGAACATTCATAATATAATATTGTGTCTTTTACTATCTTTATTGAGTCATCTATCAATTATATATATATATATATTCTCATCTTACCATGGTACATCGTTATATATCTGATGATTACTTTATTGTAACAGCTAGCCATGATCCAAATTTTGGATCATGATGACAATCTGATGAGGGATGAGGACTTAGTTTAGGGTCTATCCACGGATATTGTTCTCTAGTTGGATTCTTAGTATCTCATCCACCAACTGAGAAGTATGTCTTTCCAATAAAACAAAATTAGGATACATATATTCTCAATGCATTTGATGAGTTCTAACACTAGAGGTTGATAAGGTTTCAAGGTAAAATATATCCACATGTAGTAGAATATTTTCAAGATTCAGTGGTTAATATCTTTGGACTCATTTAGAACCTAATAGATTAAGTGGATTCACTGGAAAACTGCCATTTCTACAAAGCATCTAGATGCTGGTGGAGTCGTCTTACAAATATGGATGATGAGTAAACAATCTCATAGACCATATTCTAGAATCTATTTCGTGGGAAGTTCTAACCCTCATTCATACAAAGATTTCATATTCCTAAGACATTGGAGATATAGAAGGGAGGGATGATGGTGGATTAGTATGGAGAATGGTTTATAGACCTCACTCCATAAAAGCTCGACATGATCTACAATGGAAAAATCTAAGAGTGGAATTTTGAGAAGTGACTCTATATATTGATCTATGAAAGTGTGGTGACCTTGTGTATAATAAAATATTCTAGAGAGATGGAGTGGGAACTTGTGAAAGAGGTATTTCTATTATAGTTTTGACATATAATTGGAGCTAGCAGTGAGTGTAATAGAGCAGATCCATCTGCAATAGATAGTAAGTGCCAGTCTGCAGGATTTTGGTGTAGGAGGCCATTTCAGAAATAAAAATATGTATGTGTTCATGTGGTATAGGGACATTTATGATAACCATGGAATTATAGAGTTTTGGTGATATTATTTTGATGGGAATGGTCCCATACCTCATTACTACCTTACCAGACATGCGTTAGAGTAGTGAAAAGTATATTATAGGCTATGATGAAAGAGGTAGCTCCATGATTAAGGATATACCATGTTAGGAAAGGGTGGTCCCAATAAATGTGGATACGGATGAGGTGTAGGAGGGGCTATGGATGGTGAACGATTATATGAGATCCTTTCACCACCACCAACAAGTAGCCGATTTCAGGTTCCGGGATCTAGCAGATAAGGCCACATATAGTTATAGGTTCTCAAGTCTTATAATCCCAATCCACACTAGATGATTATAGGTATGATATATGTATTTTATACTCATTCTATACTACTATTCACATATTTCAGTCATTTCTTCATCTCTATACTGCTAGCGTGAGATTTGGAGCTCTGAGTGGTGGTGTTATCCAAGCAGCTTTGTCCTGAGGTTTCTACAAAAAACACATATTATGTACTATTTGTTTGTGAGTATTGAATAATATATAATGGTGGATATAGGTACATGTGGGACCTTTTGTACATCACTATTGTAACCTATGACATTTTCTTTTCTATAGATTGGTTGTTAATGTTCTAAGACCATATTGACTATCATAGAAGATGATTCAGATTTCTATGTACTAATGGGATGATACTCTCCTTTTTTTCGTGAGAGATATCTGGTGGAAGTTTGAGTGGGTTCTATGAGTAGGAGGCCACAACCCATCACTCATTTGTTGATTGGTATATCCATTTGTGTCGTAGGCTCCTCAAGTATCTGGATTCCTTCATCTGTGGAGAATATCATTGACGTCTTCCTCAATGATGTTTCAAGACTAGATCTAAGGAATGATATAACATTATTAAATGTATAGAATCCAAAGAGTGATCCAATATCATTATTGGAATATTTTATATCCTCTATCATGATAAATTATATTATCTTAGAGGTGGAGGACCTTTGAGAGATGGTTTTCATCAAAATGAGTGTGTATCACTTGGAATCTCTACTATTGTTCATGAAAATAGGTGGAAGGGATCATTATAATTTGTGTATATTATTGTTTCATAAACCAGGACAGAATAAAAAAATTACATGTTTATGAGAATTGATAAACAATTTAACTAGTTTCAAGGGTTAAGATTGTTCAAGAAGATCGATCTCAGCTCAAGGTACCAGAAGGTGAGGGTAAACGATGATGAAATTATAATGTTTTCATTCCAATGTGGCTACATACACTATGAGTTCCTAGTCATTCCATTTATTGTGATGAATTTCCTCACTTTTTATGGATTTGATAAGAAATATATTCATGTTGTTTATGGAACCTTATTTTTGTCTTTTCAAATGACATACTCATCTACTCTAAATTAGAGGATGTGCTTGCATAGAACTTGACGGTAGCTTTATATTTTTTTGGGAGCACCAGATTTATTGGACTCTCTCAATGTGCATGTTCTAGATTCCCGTGGACCACATTCTAGGGAATATAATTTTTAATCATGGTTTACTCATGTACCTAGAAAAAATAAGTGCATTGCTTTCTTAGGATCCAACCGAGATAATGTTAGAGGTGTATATATTTCTCTTCAATCTAGGGTACTACATGAGGTTTGTGAAAAACTTCTATAGGATTGTAGACCCTTTTATCTCCTTGAAATAGATTGTTAATACATTTTCTTTGACTGAATATTGATAATGGGCCACAAAAAAGATAATGATGATGTTAATATATTATTCTATGTTGAGACTAATAGAGGATGGAATAGAGTACCTAGTAAATTATGAGTCCAAAGGAGTTGAGCTCAACTATGTGTTGATGTAGCATCATGAAGTTATCACATACAGGACAAGCTAGTTGTCACACCATTAGTAGATCTATTTGATTCATGATCTAGAGATAGAAGTGGGTTTATTCTCCCTAATGATGTGGAATAACTACCTTATAATGGAGAACAATGTTGTTTAATAAGACCATCAGAGTGACGGGTATGTCTACATATAGTGATACATGATGTTATGATAGAGGATGCTTGTTGGAGTTCCTATAGGGATTTTACATCAAGTTAAGCATTAATTGGGGATGGGAAATGTGGTAACATATTTAATTATAATAAATTCATAAACTCTTTTTGATTAGGAGGCATTATTTTAGTTGGATTCCCATCAACTATCCCTGATGTAGCATGAGGGTATATATTCTCATCAGTGGAAATTGTAAATTCCTTAGAAAAATGTTAATTTGAGGCAGTAATAGATGGGACAAATCAACTATGGGGAATTAGGTGATCATATATCCCTAGATGATTCAATCGATGGATATTTTAAATGGGGTAATCACATCATCTCTTTCTAGGGATGTATGTTGTTTTTAATCATGTTGTGGGATAAGGTGATGTGAGAGTTCCATGGTTCTCCATTAGTAGTACGTCTAGGTGCTGGTAAAATTTATAGAGACCTATAGTTGGAGTTTTGGTGGTCTGTTATTTGATGGATCATTGTTGAGTTCATATCTCAATTCCTCACCTTTTATTAGGTGATGTATTCCCACCACCTTCCGCATAGTTTCTTGTAACCCATTGATATCTTATAGGTGAAGTGGGATGACATATCCGTTAAATTTTTGATAGGGATTCCATAGAAAATGAATGTCCATGAAATTATATTGTTTAAATATATTAACTCATGATGTTCGAACACTTCATTTCTGTCAGGGATCAGAGTTTAGTGATATTATTAGGGAACTTTTATGTTTGGTAGACTGTTATCCTTTATAGGTTGACATTGACAATTGTCTCAGACCATGATTAACATTTTACATCATGATTGTGTAGAGGAATGAAGCACAAAATTTGGACCAAAATGGGATGAGTAAATCATTTCACCCAAAACTGATAGAAGTAATGAGATCACTATCAATGTGTTGGTGGTTATGATGAGGGATTTTATATTAGACTTTGGTCGGGGTTAGGAGGATCACTTTACCTAGGATGAGTTTGAACCAAAAAAATATATGACTCTACCATTGTAATGAAAAAGTTGGAGGTTCTACATGGGATAACCTATAGGTCATCACTATACTAGATAGAGATTGAGGAGAAATCTATTGTGGGATCATTGATGGTGTCGGTGATAAATGAGAAGGTCTTGGTCACTCGTGAGTGGGTGAGGGTACCCCAAAGAAGACCGAAATATTAAACATATCTCCATAATAGGATAGTGGACTTCTATTAGGGAGTCCATCTTTTATTGACAGTATCACCAAGACGTTGATTAAATAGGTTTATATGGGGAGGGAAGCTATACTTGAGGCTCGTCAGGCCGTTTCTGATTATTCATAACATTAGTGAGATTCTTAATGCCTTTTTGTACAACCATAGATGAATCAGATACATGACATCCACATTGTGATGTATATGTGTAGATACGTGCATGATCAAACACACAACATCGATATGGATGAGCTGGACATCAAGTATATATCCATATTTTCTAAACAACTGGTGGGGATCAAGGATTGATAGGAGGGGACCCTATGTGGATAGACAATCTGGTTTGTTCATGTGTTGTGGAATCATGAGAATGTCTAGGAGAGCTCATGGGAGTAGGAGAGTAAGATAAAGGCATAGTATCCTGAGATTTATTTTAGTTTTTGGATGAAAATCAGGAAGGAATGAATTATTTTTAAACACAATTTTTCCTTGAATGAGTATTAAATAATTCATTATGTATTTGTAGAGATATGCACTAAGACGACATGTGATTCCTTGGACCATTTTTAGAAGAATTAATATTATAGAAATATTAAATATATTTTATATTTATCACGAAATTTGTCTTAATAATATTGGATAAATCTTAAATGAATGATCTTACAAAAAAATGATAGAATGATTGATTCTAGAATGAGGTGTTTACATTAGGTGTTCCTTAAAGTAGGTCCTCAAGGTGAATTCAGACATATCACTCGTTGGTGGTTATATTAGTGGATAAATTAAATAAATAATTTAATTCATTCATTCATTTAGACATGAACTGAAATTATATAAGAAAACATCTATTCTGATATTCCTAGGGTTTGGCTCATAATCATGGGATTTTCATAAGTCTTCTCATTTTTCCACTATTAGCAAATAACCTTAGACGATGATTCAACTATTGATCAGAGTATATCAGGTTGTATCTAACACAATTAATTCCTTCTGTCCTTGGTAAAAATGTAAATAAATGATGAATAATCCAATATCCTAGTAAGAATCATTATTTCAAGGGTTACTCTCTTTTTAATTATATTGATTACAATTATAAATATTTTATATTTATCCAGGTTAATTGTGGATCATTTCTATGCTCTAATGATTCTAATTTAACTAATTTTAAATTGTTTCAGTACTAGATATTAGTACATAATATTTGGCCATGTATTATTGGTAAAAAAATTCTAATAAATTGTTCTTATGCGACTTTCCAATCAATTTATTCATGTTCATCACGGGCAGGCTCAATATCCTGCTTTGAATTTACATTGTGGTACAAACCCCGATTAGACCAAAAAAATCTCGATCAAGTCAAATGAGTTGAGTGGACAAATCAGTTAAGCACAGATTAGGTGTCATCTTCAGTTTTGGATGAACTTTTTGATGATTACAAACAGAATAATTAACAATAGTTGAAAATATGGTGTGAGGAACTCATGGTCAAACTCTTGTGGGTCAATGGGATTGGATTTCTGGTAACCAAATGTCCAAAAATGATGAATGGAGAATAGATCCAATTGTTTTGGGAACAATTGACACCACATTTGATGGAATAAGGATGGTTATATCATTTTTATAATGGATCTAATGTTCTATAAAAAACCAGTACTATACTCAATCTACTACAATAAACACATTGCATGTAGGCTCTTGTTGCATTGGTTGGGTTTTGAGAGTTTATATATATGGAACAACTTCAATACATACAAAACAACATGTATCTCATCCACCAATTGATGAAACCTATAGTGTGTCACACGGATGGAATTCCATGTTGATTTAAAGGGCTAGGAACAAAGCTGTGTACTGATGTACACAAACATGACTTAGGTAAACATGTAGGGACGCCAAATCCCAGGACACATAATGCAGACCCCCTAAATGCCATGAATCCGTACATGGGTAGTGAAATATGTACTGTACAACAAAACATCCATGATATAAAGTGGTACCATGGACTGCGTGGGTCCCCACACACACCATGTACTACAAGGTTCCTTAGGAGGAGCCTTTAATGATATGTATTCCAATAGTTTGAGCTCTGATTCAGGCCCAGGAATAGCTTACACTGATTTTTTTACCATGTGGTATGTGATAGTTCCATTAATTTTGGATTTCATGTTATGATGTTGAATATTATAAGAATTATTTTTACTTATGTGATTGTTATAGATGATAGTGATCATGCATGATAACAATTGAATACCTTGTGGTTCCCTCATGTTGAGTTGGGCACTAGTTGTTCAACAACTAAAAAGTAATTCCCTCTTATAGAATTGGGAAATTAATCCTTGATGACTACCTTATGGTAACATACAAAAAAGGTGGGTAGTGAGTCCTCAATGACTACAGAGTTGTACGCTCTAGTAAAGGTGGTTTGTGGGTCCTCGACCAACACCTAATGGTACCCTCCAGTACAGTTGGATATTTATACCTCAATGAAGACCGAGAGCTACAATTTAGTAGAGATCGGTAGTGGGATTGAAGTAACTCTGTTAGTGGTACCCTCCAATAGAGCGGGGTTATGGGTCCTTGATGAATACTGAGTGGTACAGTTTAGTACTATTTTGTAGTGGGTCCTCAATGTATACTAGACTAGAAACATCCAGTTGGGATGACCATGGTTCCTCCGTTGATTATCAGAGTGAAACATTCCTATTGTATAATGGAATTGTCCTTTACCAAGTGATTGGGGCCCCTATAATGGGAGATATAGTGTTGAGGAAGGACTTGACTTCAATGGTTACATAGGGGTAGAAAAATTATATATTGGGCATCATTGATGGACTTTTTGAACTGTTGTCGACTCTTTTTCTTGGGAGATGCTTTGAGATAGAGATACCCTTTATCTCTAATTTGGGATACTTTTAAATCAGAATATATATATATTCACATGTATACCTATATCAGGATTTGGATACCCATATTCCATGAGATTTGAAATTGTGCAGGGTATTCCATTTGATTTCCACTTTCATCTTCTCTAGGTTGGATGAGTATACGCTCATTAATTATATGGAAAAGACACAGTATTATTTCATATACTCACCATTTCATACCCCTATTCATGGAATAGATTCCTCTTTGTCCATCATTTTCTTAAGAGTCAAATTGATTACTATATACTGTCTTTCTATTCTAGGTGTATATATTTATATTTTTCTTTTAGCTTTTGGGGTTTCATTTAGTTAGGTTTATTTTCACCTCTAAATGGGTGTTCCCATACAAGTCATGTCTTATGAATATGAATAATATCTCAGTGGTGAATTCTTAAGAGGTTAGGGATACTGGGTGATTTGGACATCAAACAATGGTCACAACTTGTGGATGAGGAGCTGATCCATCTCAATTGTTAACTTTTCCATCTTTGTCATGGTTGGACATCATTATGGATGAGTGTACATTTTGACCATTTTAATTTCTGTTTACACTGCCATACGCTTGTAATGACTTGTTATTTTCCATGCATGAATTTTCCCTTAGTATGTTTCTTCGTTCACATTAACTTCCCTGATACTTCTGCATCGAGATAGATGTGTCTGTGCATAAATATAATTAGAAAAATTCTTCTAAATTTTTTTATGAAATTGGTGCCGGTTTCCATCCCCTTCCCAATGATGGTGGGCATGGGTGAGTTTTGGTTGAAGCCTCATTGTGCATAGTTTGATGACAATATCATATTTAGGACTCTTTGAAAATAAAATTAAGTTTATTTCTGAAATAAAAAGATATGGTTCTCAAGTGAGTGTATTATTTTTTTTCATTTACAATTTTTAAAACTCTCTTAACAATATTAATGTAATAAAATAAATATCTCCCATATGAATTAATTTTATTATTATTATTTTAAATCAATTTTCATATAATTTTTCATCAAATGTAAAATGGAAACATTTTTCCCATGTAGGGGTGGACAGCGGCCACATGGGATGAGGTTTTTCATTTTTCATCACAAAATCTTATGGATTATATAATGATGTAAAAAAATGAATTAATAGTATTTTTATAATATAAATGAAATTCAATAATTTTAAATAAATATTTTAATTCCATATTTCTGATTCATGGAAATATACACACATCAATTTTGTGTACATGTGGGTTATCACCTCATGAACAGATTTATTTTATTCTTCACCACCTCACATAGATGATAGATATATAAGGATTTAAACAAATAATATTTTATTTATCATATAATATCATACTGATATTCTATATCTAATGTTCCTTCAAAAAATGGTTATGTTAATCATGTATATGTAAGGACTACAATATTTATGCAATAACTGAATTCATTTTGATTAACAACTATAAATAATTAATTCTTAAAGAATAACTGATGTAAAAATACTATAATTATGACATTTTTATGATTCAGGATTTGATATAATCTATATCCTTTTAAACATATCCATCATATTCAATACACTTTCAACTTATCACCCGAATATTCTCAAAATGCATGATTCGGTGTTAATCGATTTAGTAATTAAATTAATCATTAAATAAGTGAAATAATGGAATAATAAGAATAAAATATTTTATTGATAAATTTAAAATTAATAAAAGTTTATTACTCTATAGGATAAAGAATGTCATTAAAAATGAAGACTCATTGTAAGGGATTTTTAACCATATATTAAAATATTAATTCTAATTTTCCATTATATCAATATTTCTTAAAATGCTTCATGTATGTTATTATTATTATAATTTTTTTAATCCATTTTAAACAAAAATCTAACTAAATTTATGATGGTTTTATAATAAGAATTTTAAATGTTTCATGAACTATATATTTTTTGACATTTTTACAATAGGGTGAAAGTAATAATTCGTATGGTAGACAATATGAGTGGAATTCCATTACATCATGAGAAACATATAATAATAAACATATTATTAATTTTTTGATTTTTTTAAACAAAATATCTCAATTATAATTCTTCTATGAAATTTTGTTATATAGTTCAAAAATAAAATAATTTTTAACTGTATTTATACATAATTCCAAACAATCATCTCTCTATATCTATTAAAATATTTTTTAAATAGATATCATGATGGAAATGAATGAATATAAATGTCTCAGAAATTTAATGTTCATATGAAATTTTTTATGTTGACAGGAGATCCTCATATAACTCTATAATTCAACTAAAAATGATTCTATTCAATGATGAATTATGTTTTAATTAAACCTGTCGGTCATTTCCCATAAAATTGTTCCAATAGGGTTATTGAAAATGTTTAATGAAGAATATATTCCATATAACCAACATGATTTTTCTATGTGTGAATATGACTTTTTTGGGAAATATTTTGATTTCATAAGATATGCCCATGATCTTTTGTTTTAAGTAAATAACATTCCCTTTATGGGTTAATTGAATCTTTTAATGAAAATAATTTTAATTGGTTGTCAGGTTTTAAAATAAAATATTAAAATTATAATTTTTCTTTTATGTTTTATTTTGAACTATTTTATAAAAACATTTCTAAATAATGTAGATTTAATTTCAAATTAAATGAAAATTTGAGGTCAATGTTTATTAGGATAATAGGAAACTCTTCTATATGGTCAAATTATCATAAAAGAGACAAATTAGTTGGATTAATTTTTATTATATACCTGACTATTTTTTTCTCACCAAATATTTTAAATTATTTTTTATAGATTAAGGATGAGTGGGAGCCATCATGACGTCATTTTCATAATCATGAATAATTTTTAAGAAAATACAACGTGTTTAATTATAAAAATATTATTTTATAATAAAATTGAAAACTATTTGGATGTGATGACTTGGTAATTTATTGGGTTTTTACATAGGTCATACGGTATAATTTCATAAATCTATGAATTTAATAAAATTCTGAAGGAGTGTTTAAAAATTTATTTCAGTTTAGAAATTATATTATGGGTTCAATAAGAATCAGGTCATTATATATGATAGGAGATCATTGTATATATAATTTTAGTTGATGAGATAGTTTTATTATGATCTATTAAGATATTATAATTTTTGGTAATAATGGGATAGGTGTTAAATATTTCCATTTTACATCATCTAATCGATTACTTTTTAAAATGTTTTTCTATAGAAGAAACATGGATGAAAAAATTAGGATGACACTTATTAGGAAATTTCCTTCCAAATCAGAAACATATAATGGATTCAGTTGAAGCTAAGTTGTTTTTTTTGTTTTTATTGATCGGTTGATATGGGTATTAAAATTGGAGACCTACATGTATGATAGAAAACATATTCACCGTAGAGGGATATTCCTATAGGAGAGAACATTATAAAAAATACACACATATATTTGGGGGATATTTTTACAAGGTGGTAGTAAAGTGATAGATTAAATACATGGAAATAAAATTTGATTTTATGGGTTATTTTGAGAATTAAAATTTAGTTCTAAATATATATAATTTTTAATGTGAAGGGAATTAGTGGTGGTCAATGATAAATAATACCATAGAATGTGAATAGATTGATGACTTGTAATATGATAAATTTATGAATATTTTATAGAAGAAATATATTCCAAAGGCAAATAACCTTATTATGGAAAATAAATCATTGAAATTGAGATATAAATATGATGATTTAGTGGTTGTGACTAAATAAAAATTCATCCAAACAGAATGACAGGAATCACATTTTATTTGGGATATTGAGAGTGAAATTAATTTTTAATATAACCTAAAAAGAAATGAAATATTATAGAATTAGATTATTGTGAGTTTAAAATATATTTCAATCTTATAAATGTATATATAAGTTAGAAATAAATTCTTTTTATGATCATGTTTTACAAACCGAAATGGTTGTGTAGGTGGAAAGTAATAGGGAATGATCCACTGAGGAAATCATATAGTAAGAAAATCATGTTTCTATAGTTTAATAATTGTGTTAAAAATAACACTAAAAATACTTATGAAATAAAATTGTTTCTAATGTTGTATATTTTGACATGTGTCTTGTAAATGAAATAAAAAGGATTAAAATAAATATAAAACAAAAATAATAAGATAGAAGTAACAATTTTTAAATATAATTATATTTGTTATTATGTTGCCATTTGTACAATGATTGGATTGAGGGATTCCAATCATCAGGGTCACATGTAAAAAAGTGATGATAATTTTTATTTAGACTATACCATTGTATTCGTTGATTCAGAGTCCAAAAAATTATTAATATATAATAATTTCTCTAGTATAATGGTATTTTTTACATTATGAAAGGTTTCCATTTTTTATTCATAAAAACACAAATTTGATGTATTTTTTAAAAACAAAACGATAGAAATATTATTGTTATCATATGTGGAAGGAATTTATTAACAAACCTCAATGTTTTCCCTGTTGTTCTATTCAATGTTATTTTTTTTATGGATTGGAATTATTTTTATCATACTAAGAATTATTTTCTAGCTAAATAAGGTTGTCATTATAATTATTTTGAGTTTATACTCTTGAATTTGTTCATACATCTGATACCATATCAAAAGATAAGAAATTGATAAAATATACTAGTGAAATATATTTTTCACATATTTTTTTGAAGAAGGAAAATGATCAATTTAGTGATATTATTATTGTATAATAACATAGGGATGCATTTTGTAGTTAATTTCCCCATATTATTCTGGATCATTAGTTGTAATTTTCTAATGATATAGAGTAGTATGTAATGATAATTTTAAAAAACAATAGCAAATAGATCATGTTTTACTTTTGAAATTTAAAAAATAAGTTAAAAGACCTATTTGATAATATATTTATTCTACCTTGAACATAAAAATGGTGTTCTATTATATTTTTATTTAATTTTATAATTTGATTTCATGAGGCTTGGAATTGATATACAGAATTGAATAACATCATTTTATGAAAAATAAATTGAATCTTTTTATAGAATACATTAATGATAAACTCTATTGAGATCATTATTTTATAAGGACAATCTATGATCAATAGGGGTATTTATTTCTTTAAAAAACACAAGGCATCATTTATATGGAGTAAATTTTGAAATAAGTACTTATTATATATTGTTAAAGTATATATTCCTTGAAAATAATAAAACATGAGATATATAATATTATTGGAATTTATTAATGACTATGATTGCTTTATTAATTTATATCCATGACATTAAAATAATGTAGTTGATTATTTATGTTAGAGTAATATTTGAACATTTACTATGTGATTAATTGAAGATAACACTTTAGTTTATGGGTGAGTGATATTTTTCTAGGAATTCAGCATATAGGACTTTCCTCTATTTTGATTCTAGGGTTCATGTGGTCATCATTGTCATTAAAATTATAGATTCTCAGTAATAGGATCTTAGTTTATTAGGAGAATAACAATTGATCAGTAAAGGTATGTATCCTAGAATTAATATTGACAAATAAGGTACTTTAATATTTATATAAATATTATGTGTTACATTTTATTCCTAATTGATGACAAAATTATTGACTGAAGTTTATTCATCTCACTTATATTTTCATTCCTATATTCAATATATATATATATATATATACATTCATAAAGATTTCTTTAGTGGTGGAATGAAATGTTATATTGATGACTATACCATGATGTTTCTAAGTTGTGAATAGGTTTATGTAGATGAACATTGACTGAAGGGTATTTTTTATCTATTTACTATGGTATAATATAAATGAAAGAATTTATACATGTAATTCACAAAAGGGTAATCTATAAAATCATGAGGAAATAATGAGATATGTGTTACAATTATTAATTTTACTAAAAATGAAAATTTTGATTCAATTTATGATAATATGCTTTTATTATCTTTTTGACTTAATTTTAATGAGATTTTATTATTAAATAGATTCCCCCATTCAATTATAACTAATCAAGATCCTATATTAACTTATAAATTTTGGGAAAAAATCATAATTAGTTGGGTACATATTTAAATTTTAGTGAAACTTTTCATTCTCAGTATGTTGTATAATCGAAGAAAATTATTTATAATTTAGAGAATATTTATTGAGCTTGTTCAGTGGTCAACATGGATATTAAGATCAGTAACCATCACTAGTTTAATTTTCAAATAATAATATATTTTCTTCCAATATACCGATGAAATCATTTGGGGAATTATATTAAATGTGGCATCAAACTCAAGATTATTGGAATGTTTTTATTGAAATAAGGTTTATGGGATTGGAATTGGTAATCATTATGGTTGAGAAAGTTATGGTTATAAAATAAATATGGTGAAACCTTATATTATTTAGAATAGATATTTGGATAACTAGAGGAATGGTCTATCATTTTATGTAGGAATCTATATTTTTATTAATTTAACTCTATGGGAAATTATTAGTAATTACATAAAAATGATCGTAATGTTTATGGTATATAAGAAAATAAGAAATTCTAGAGAAGTTGGGATCAGCGTATTACGAAATGTATTTACCTAAGAATTTATCCCAATAGTCGGATTTGATTTATGATTCATTTTAAGGATGCTTGTGTCAACAAAATCTCAAATTTTGAGTCCTAAATTAAATAAATCAAAATAAAATCATTCTTATGTAGAACAACCAAATAAAACTCTTAATCATAGATACTAGTTTCTTTGCAATAAGGATATTGCTCATTTTATAGTTTTGAAGAAAACATTATGATTTATAATGCAATATATGAATATAAATAATTTATGATGGTAGAAAATCCCCGCCTATATAATAAGTGTTTGAAAATTATGAGGATATAATTTCCAAATGCATGGATGAATTATTAAAACAAGTTAATTTTCATAATTATACATTTTACTTCCTTATTGATATCATTAATTATATTTCATATAGCTATTTTCACAATAGGAATAGTTAGTGAATTTTCCATAAAATAGAAAATAGTTTTATTATAAGTTAATTAAATTTCATTTACTATAATATTTTATTCAAATGTTTAATGAAAAATTAATAAATATAAAATTTTCAAGAGAAATGATTTCATATTTTGATCCTCGAATTAAAAAATATTTGGAGTAATGTTCTTTGAATTTTGAAAAAAAAAATTATTTTCTGGTGGAAAGGGGAAAAATCATATATTGTTGAAAACAATATTCTCTTTTAAAATAATTACATAGTAATATAAAATCAAATATTGGTTCTCATATTTCAGGACATCCTTTTCATTAATGATAATTTAATAAAATCCATTGGGATAAAAACTAAAAATGTTTTTTGTACAGATACAAGTTAATACAAAAAATATTTTTTTATCGTTTATTGTAGGTATCTTTTAAAATTAATTTCTTCCAATTATGTAAATTAACTTTTTTCATGATTAATCAATAATATGAGTCATCAATTAAATAATTGGTAATTGTTTCTCTTTTAAATTTTTTATTATGAAAAATATCATTGGGAAAAAGGAAAATTAACACAGTAAGAGTTAAAACATTTTATTTGGGGTAAAATTAAAATTATCTGGAAAAAATGACCCAAAACATGTATAAATTATATTCAATTGATATATTTAAAACCAATATCATTTAAAATTTTACGATTATTCATTTTGGATCAATTTGACATCAGTAACTTATTATATATTTTTATCTATGGATAATTTCTAATTTCATCTTCTCACACACTTGCCAAAAGAAAACAAATATCCTATATTATGAAAAATAAAATACACCAGTATATGAGAATTTACCTACAAAATAACTTTTTAATATTCATTCATTTGTTTTAGAGGTCTAGTTTGTATCAGAGTACCATCATAAAAGGGAATTATGTATAAACCAATGTATTTGTCCAACTAAGGAGTAATAGTTCTTATATGAGTGTTTTCTATCAAATTTTTTATTTAACACCATCTTAGCACTCCAAAAAATCATGTCATAATGACATCGGTATCTCCTATATACTGAATATTTATTGTTGTTAAGTTATAAAATTTCTAATATACTTATATATCTAATGAAAAATGAAAATCGTCTATCATGCATACGAGTAGACTATAGCCTCACGAGAAAATGTGTTTCATTTTTCATGATAAAATCTTATATTATGTAAATATAATGGAAAAAAATAAATTAATATGATATAATTGATATAAATTTTATTCAATAATGTTAAATTAATAAAAAATTATTTTTTTACAACTTAATGAAAGACAATTACACCGTTTGTGTTTGTGTGCATACTACAACATGTTGAACCAATGTATCTAATTTTTCATCACTACCTCGTATGGATGAAATATATAGGCAGGTTTAAATAGAATAATATTATATTTATTATATAATTATCATTCTATATGTTAAAAAATAACAGACACCTTCTTTCCAATAATTTTGTTAAAAATTGAATTTGTACTCATGCATATGTATGGACATTCATATCCATGTTTTAAAATAATCCAGTGTTCATAAATATCATTAATTAT
This sequence comes from Viscum album, assembly GCA_963277665.1. Lineage (NCBI taxonomy): Eukaryota > Viridiplantae > Streptophyta > Magnoliopsida > Santalales > Viscaceae > Viscum > Viscum album. The sequence continues at coordinate 509,683,398 of OY728146.1, forward strand.
TTTTTATATAGAATAATTTATGGATAAAAAATAAAAATAAATAGATAATTATTCTTTGAATCAAATAATTAAGATCTATTTTTCTATATTCAATATATTGACATAATTTCCAACTTAAAAGTCGATCCTTCTAAAAACATCTAATGTGATTTTAATCAATTTTGTAATTTAGTGTAACATATATATAATAATAAACATGCAGATTATTTTAAAAAACTAAATATTTAAAATAATTTTATTATTCACTATGATAAATAAAAAATATGATAAGACATGAAAAATGTAATATATTATTCATTAAAACCATATTTTATAAGTTTTAAAAAAATTTACATATGTTTCTCTCCATATAAATGTTCCATAAATATTTCAATTATGTTATTAATATTTAAATTATTATGTTCCTATTAATATTTTTTCCATGTGGTCATTTATTTAGTATTTTTTTGAAATAATAATTTTAAATGTTTTAGAAATTTCTTATTTTTAATGTTTTTTAAAAAGTGTGAGATTAATCATTTTTTAATTTAAACTACAAGAGATAAATGTTTTATTTTTGGGATAGAAAATTTTTATGAATATTATTCAAATAATTTAATATTTGTTTTCTAAATAATGTCCCATTTATATTTCTTCAAATTATTTTATATTAAATATTTATCAATTAAATTATTTTTATCCTTTTTTACATGAATCTTTAATGATTGTCAAATTAGGATCTAATAAAAATATTTTATAAGATATTATGATTAAAAACTATGATTTGTTGGACTTTATGTACTTTATGGCCCTTAAATTTTTTTATAAAGATAGGAGTGTTTTATATGGTTGTCTAATGTAATGGGAATTCATAATGTTATCTGGAGAAATATATTTGAAATAATATAGTAGGTTATTCAATTAGAAAAGGTTTTATGATGATGATGTCCCATGAAAACTACCTGAAATTTAAATTCCATATAAAAAAATTTCTAAAAAATATTATGATTTCACAAGGTATTATAATGATGTTTTTTTAATAGAATGATTATTACCAGTTAGGGTAAAATGTATATTTTTAAGAATATTTTATTTCTTTGGTTATATTTATTTCAAAGTAATCTTAATGAATATAATTTTTTACTTTATGTTATATTTTAACATTTTCTATGAAATAACTAGTTAGTATAGATTATTTAATGTGTAAATAAATGTTACTTGGATCACAATTCTTATTATATTAACAAAAGTCTATCTTACATGATCCCATTTTATTGAAACTGACTAATAGATATCTTTTTGTATTTCTGTATGTCCCTCAATAATTTTTTTGTCATTCCATATTTTCTAATGTTTTTATTTGGGTTTAGACGTTATTATGATGTTTATTTAAACACCATGATTAATTTTCATCAATTTTTTTTCATTTTAAATATGTTGGATTTTAAAATAATTAACACTATGTTTAGGTGACTTCTTTCTAATATCTATTTTTTATGAGGGATTATGAAAAAATAATTTGAAACACTAAATATTAAAAGTTCATTTAAAATTGAAGAAAGTTTATTTTAAAAAAATTTAATTTTTTTTTAATAATTATTTAGTCGTTATATGGAAAGTCTTAAACAAAATCAATTCTAGACCATGACTAGAAAATTGATAGATTTTTCTGAGGTCTAAATCCACATTTATAATGAACATTATATACTAATAATTTTTAAAATGTTTTAGATGTTTTTAATTTTTATGAGAATGTTTAGATTTGGTTTTTAAACCTCTATACACATTTTGAAATTATGAGTAATTAGCGAGCTTTATAGAATGAAATAGAGAAGTACAATATAGATAAATATAGGGGTAAACACCACAAATGTTTAAAATTTTGGATAATTAAATTTGATGAATGTTTGGTATGTAATGGAATGTGTCACCTATGTGGAAATATCATTCATTTGAATCATAAATATAATGAAATTATTTATAATTTAACATGAAATTGTAAAAAAATAAACACAAAATGTAGGAATTTTTTTAGTTGAAATATGTTTCGTAATTACTCTATTTATTATCCGAAAGTTATTTACTCTTGGTGGGAATCATCATGTCTGAAAGAATACTGCTTTGGAAAAGAAATTTTCTACAAGTAGAGAAGATAGTGATCCGTTAAATGATTTTTTTTCAAGAATGTGACTTATTTATTTAGATTAATTAAATTTATAATTTGATTCAGGATACATACATTCTTTTATTTATAGAAAAAATAATGTTACAATGGAAATACTAATTAAATAAATAATTTCACAACATTTGTAAAAACTCTTAGTGGTAGTACAATGGAAAAAATTATTTATTTAAAAATGTGTGTTATAAAATGTTGAATATATTTTGAAACAAATGTTGTTATCTTTCCAATTGAAAAGCCCGATTTTTGTAAGGGATTTAGATTTTCATTTATTTTTTCAAACAATGATACATTACATAGATATAGAATACATAATCAATGTTAAGAGTGAGTTTGAATTAGTATATAATAATTATTTCACACCATTGATAATGTATCAAAAAGTATAAATATTGATTAATGTTGGGAGTAAAAGAAATCATGGACGTATTGTTGACAAAAAAGTAACTTTTCTAATTTATAATATTCTAATAATGAACATTTATATAGTTTTTATAAAGAATTATCATATTTTTACTCCTCATTAGGAGATGATTTAAATATTGACTTAAATCTCATGCAAAGTCAATTCCGAAACCCCATTATTGAATCATTTCAGTTAGGTTATTATAACTGAAAAAGAAAGTATATGAATACCATGATAACGGTTTCATCCAACCTATCGATTCACCTTGGTTTAATATAATTATATTTTCTATAAATTATAAGAGTTAAATGGTATTTTATATTTATTATATAACATTTAAAAACATCAGTATTAAGAAATAATATATTTTTCCTCATGTTGCTGATTTGTATGATCAACTCTAAGGAACTCAGATTTGTCAATGGATGAAAAAAATTAGATAACATTTTTTTTTGAAAAGGAGGAATAAATTTTGATGATAGATTGTTATACTAGGTATGTTATTAATCATTTTCTATTATGACATTTGGAAAAAAATGAAACCATCTATATTTATAGATCTACTTAACAGAGTGTCCAATGATTATTTGGATGGATTTGGGTTCTTTTTTAATTATGATGTATTTAAATATGCTAAAATCAATGAATATCATGAAAAACACCTATGTATTTTCTTATAGAATGTGAAAGAAAATATTTTTTATCTAAAATTCATGAAATATTAATTTTTTCTATACTAATTTTATTTTCATCTATATATTATTTCTAAATATAGAAGAACTAATGATCCTTCTGGATCAAAAAAGGTGTAACAGTTTAAAGTGTCTATAAATATCACTATGTTTCTATTTCATACTGAATAATAGAGTTACTATCAATATTTTATTGGTATGTTTTACTGGTTTTCAAGACCAAAATTTTTACTTCAAAAGATGTTAAATTCATCCATACAAAGGAATGTGATTAATGCATTTTTGGAATTGAAAATAAGATTGGAAAATTCTAAAATGGAAGCCTTATAAATAATAAATGGTAACTTTTGTTTTATATAGTAATACTTTTTAGAAGGTTCTTGGTTTTGACTTCATATATAATGATCTAGACTACATGTAAACGTATCTTAAATTAGTACTAATTAGGTAGAATTAAAATACACATGATCATGAGTTAGATGTATTATTTTTTGCTTCAAATATAAGGTGTCATATTTTATATAGGTAGAAATTTTATATGTATACAAATAAAAAAGTTTGAAGAATACATTCACTGAAGGAGTGTTGAACATATAGTATAGAAGATCTATAGAACTGATTATAGATTATGACTTTACATTTCACTGTTATCTCATTAATTAATGATATGTAGTTGATTTATTGAATCAAATAGTTAAAGAATAAATAACATTTTTCCGATTGGAACATGATCCTTTAGTAAATTATTTATTTATTGGTCTATAAATTGGGTATGTATAAATTTATAATGATTTGTATTGCATATCGAACTAGAAAAATTTTTCAATAATAAATAAGGATTCTTGGAAGAAATAATTCTTTTAATGAAAGAGTATAATCATCTATGAACCGTAAGTTACATTATATTAACATTGAAAAAGGAGGTGTTATTATATTTTTAAAGAGGATTTCAATTCCATGTGATTCCCAGATGAATGAGTAATTGGAAATTTAAGTTCAAAAATCTCTATTTTTTATTAATATAGTCCACGTTATGATTCATGGAGATATTTGGTAATATTATTGGTGGGGCATGGAATTTTTTTTATAGATTTTACAATGAAATAATTGAATTATCATCATGATAAATCTGATTGAAAACTATCTATGGGGTTTCGTTTCCCTTTTCTTGTACATGAATATAAATGATAGAAAATATCTAGGATTTTATTGTGGAATTTCCATATACATATTGAGAAAAAAATGAGATTTGGGTTATTATTGACATCTTTATTAAATCAGCACATTTTATATTCACTCAAGATATGATGACAATGGATATCAATTCTCATCATGATAATTATATTTCATGTAGTTCTATTCTATAATGTATTAAAAAATGTTCCATATTAACCTCTACTATATTGAGAGGAATTCAATAGTCATTCCGTATTGAATTAAAATTCAGTCAAACATTACATCCATAGTATAACCGACATTTGGAATTAAAAATATATAATTTTGATGATTTCAATCAGGATTTATCTATGGATTATCATTAAGATGGAATCGGTTACTTTATTTTCAATAATTTTAATATAACCGCATTAATTATTCCAGTATACGTAGGACACATTTTTAGGAATTACATCTAATGATGGGTACAACTCAATCATTTTTTGGATATTGTCAACAAACTGTTGTTCTTGGGATGATAAATTATAGATGAAATTATAGTGAAAATTTAATATTCTCTATAATATGAGAAAATCATGGATTATATAGAAGATTTAGGCAGATACGAGGAGAAATGAACATTATCTTCATATAGGTTATCAGGATTTTCATAAAGTTTCTCATTCGAGAAGTGTTATACAATGTACTAGAACAAGAAAATTTCCTCCATGGTTAATTGGTTTTATAAAATTATATAAAATATATTAATTGGTTTTTTAAAAAGAGTATTTACCTCTACCTTCTCAAATTTACATGTTGTACTTCATGTTTCTTTTATATAAAGTTATGTACCAAGTGTATCTAATGTTTTGAGACCTAAATTTATATTGCTTGAATGGAATATTTTTTTTGAATAAAATTTAATTCATATTTTTGGCATTAATAGAGTATGTATTGTGAAATAAATAGATTAAACATATAATATTTCTATAGAAGATCAAAATATTGAGTAAGAAACATTGCAATGAGAATATTTTATGTGAGGAAATACGCTCATTTATTTATTTAATGAATATTTTTTGGAGAAATTCATTTCAAAAAGAGGAAATATTTTAATAAAAAGGAAATAATACAAGTAAATCAATATTTTAATTTAATTTTTTTCATTTGACCTATATCAAATCATAATAGATTAAAAAAATTAAAAGTGTTTAGATGATAAAGAAATATTCTTTTAGCTAAATTATATTATATAAATTTCATAGTTTATTTTAAAATATTAATTTTATGATATGATAAATATAATTCGATAATAGTGGATTATTTTTTAGAATAATGATATTATATTCATTTTATAATGATTTTTTTTTCAGAAAATGGTTGATTTTTTAGTGGGTGGTAAAAAATGTGGTTTTGGTAAAACTATCATTTATTCTACTTAAATAAAAATAAAAGAAAAATTATATTTTGGATATGATTTTAATGATATATATTATAAAATTTAAAAAATATTTATCAAAAAATATCCCTAGAAACAAGCATTATATTTTATTTTTCTATATGTTCAATTTTAATGCTTAAAAACACCATTTTTGAAAAAAAAATAGTTGTGTTTTAAGTAAAAATATTAAAAATAATTTCTACCCCCTAAAAATTAGAAGAAAAAACAGGTTACATATTTTTAATTAGTAGTTTTGAATTTATTAATTATTTTAAATTCATTATAGTTCATTATGAATAGTAACCAAGATAAAAAATTATCACTATAGAAATGGGTAAATATAGTTAATTAAGTTAGAAACCAAGTGAAAAAGGCACTAATTAATGTGTTAATTATAATTATATGATGTTATTTTTTGACTTATCACCATAAAATTAAATATTAACATTATTGGAGCCACATTTACTTGATTATGTCCATATAATATTTGAATTTTTAGAAAATTTAAAAGCCTAACACTCCCCTATCATTTAAAATGGAAACACATATCCTCCCTTACCCAAAAAATGAGAATTATGTATTAATAAAAACATATGAATACCTCTGTAGAACCATCCTTCCTATTATTTAGTTTTCATAGTTATCTCCAAATACGAACCCTAGAAGGGTTCTAGTTTATTCCTAAGGGATATATTCCTTGAGAATCAATATATATTAACAAACATATTTGAAGGTTATTGTATTTTTAAAATCAGAATAATTTTCTTTAACCTTGATAAAATAATTTGAAATGAATCTTATAGAATAATTTGATGTTATTATAGTTATGGATCAACCCTTTTATATCTCATTTTGCTTCTTATGGTAATTGAAAATATAGCTCATGCGAATGTCTAAACATCCACATCTATGAAGCAATCTGTTTCATTTTTGATTAATTGATCTTATGGGTTTTTAAAATGATGTAAAATTTAATATATTTTATATTTATGAAATTTTTATGATTCATTAAATGTGATATATTAAAAACATATTTACACTTTCTATCAACTAATATTTTATAAGGTCTCATGTGCATACTTGTGGAATACCACTTCCACGATATGATGTGTTTCATTCATCATTTTCCCATAATAATAATTATTATAATAATGGTGATGATGAATAAATATAACATTTATGAAATATTTATTATTGTATATTATCTAATTTACTTAATATTCACCTATTAAAAAAATGTCATTTATGCTTACATATAGACTTCCATCCCCCAGGAATGACATGGTTAGTTTTTCCTCCCCACAAAATATGGTTAAATTTATTGGTGATTTTTCTATAAAATTATCATAAATATTTCTTTATAATATTTTAGAGATAATTTTTCCATAAATCCATCCACCACGTCTGAAAAAAATAAATATGTTTTTGGGGTTATAAATTGAGAACCCTAAATTGGTCGGTGTGAATTTACCATTCTAGTAATTAAATAAAATTGGGTAATAAATGAAATTAAATAAAAGACCATTAAATATTTTATTAAGAATTTATGATCATATATTAAAATATTATTAATTAGTTGGAGAATTTATAAAGCATGAAAATACGTAAGGTAAGGTATTTTCATTTAAAATGTTGTTTATTTTTTTGAACTATTTATCCTTCATATCATAGTTCATTTGAATGGTTCCACAATGTTATTTATTATTTATAAAATGTGGTATTGGTAATTTTTACTATAATTTAAATTATTTATAACGTCTTAAAAGGGAATAATTTAAGCATTTCATGTATGGGTTTGTTTTTATTTTCTCAAAAAATTAAAAAAAAATTATGTTTTAACATTTAACGCTTGACCACTTTTTAATGATTTAATATCCATTATTCATTATCATGAATCATTTACCTATTATCATGTTTATTTTAACATTAAATATTTTTATACAGTTTTATTTTTTTTACTTGATTAGGTTTTTATGTAAATTTTTATCTCATGAGTTTGAGAAAATAAAAAGTGTTTTATTATGGGATAAAATATGTTTCTCTCTAGTTTCATAAGAGAAAATTAAAAAACTAGAAAAATTATATAAGATACGATACATAATAATTATATATGATAAATGGTATGGTCAATATAGATAAACATGATGAGTGGGAATGATATATCACCCAAATTCATTGGGTAATGATTTAGTATTTGAGGAGCAAAAATTAAGGGAGGTAAATGGGTGGTTAATCTAATTGAATTATCTGTGATTCATTTATTCTGATATCAGCTAAAAATGAGTGAACATATAATTTTTTTATGACAATATAATATTCTAATATTATTATTAAATGAAAATGCTTTGTGGACATATTTTAATTTCAAGAGGTACAGAAAGCATAAAATTGGGATGTTTGTTTCTCAGAAGAATATTTTTATGAGTTCCAATATTCTTCGGGATGACTTCATATTTTTTACTATACCTTATAATGGTTTTAAACTATTTTATTCATGTTAATATTCATTTTTTTACTTATGGAAATGTTCTTAATCAATTGTTTATTAAAAACGGTGAATTCCCCCATTGGTTTTCATTCTTTCATTGGTCTAATATGATTTATTTTTATATACACTAATAATAATTATGTTTACATTTAGTGTTTTGAGATATTTATGAATGAGTATATATTTTATCATGGTCATGATTAATACTATAGTGAATCATCTTTAATGATGAAATAATATATTTAATGAAACCTTGCAGTAAACATAATGCACTTTTTATTGAAAATTATGATTCTATGTGAATGTATAATATTTAATATGTAAAATTATAATGTAATTGTCTAAAACTAAAAATAAATAATATCTTATAAATTGATTAATGTTTACCAATTTTTTTAAATAACAAAATTAATGGGTTTTAATGTTAAATAGTGTTACATAAAGCTTATATAAATATTGGAAAAAACATTTATCATGAGTATATTGGATGGATTTATGATTAATAATTTTTTAATAAATATGTATACTGGTAAAAATGGAATACTCAAGATTATGTGGGTTTTATACAGAGTACATGATTAATTACTCCTTAATATTGTATATGTTATAAGTCAACTCCATTTAGGAGAAACATGAGTTGTTTGTTTATTTTTATTAACTTTTAAAATTACTTATAAAAAATATATACTTAAAAAATCAGTGGGATTTCAAATGTTTTATAAATGAAATAAATTCATCATTATATATTTTTTTATCATGGATATAGTAGACATTTTTTTAAAAATAGGGTTTATCAAGATAATGGAATTAAATTTATTAAAGGTTTTTATTTATGTATTATTTTTCAATTTTTTATCATTTTAAAATGTGGAAAGAGTTTTTTAATATCCATATTGATTCTATAATTTCAAAAATCATGGAAGTTGTTACTGATATGTTTTACTATTAAGTAAATTATGTTTATTGATGTTTATTTTTATTATTAGTATAAATCATTGAAATTAATTTTAAATAACCAAATTTTTAAATTAGATAACAATAATTTATTAATTCATCATCCATTTTTTGTTAAAATTATTTTTTCTATTCTTATTTACATTTTCCTGAATCTTAATATTTTATTCACTATTCACAATCTTCCCTTTTTAATGTCGTATAAACTTTTTTTATATCTTATGAAATGATTTTAAATCTCATCTAAACACTTATATGTCATATGAAATTAGTGCTAATATGAACCAACAACTATTATGTATTATTAAATAATTATAAAATTCATATAAAACAAAATTAAATCATAAAAAACTATGATGTCTTATGAGAATGATTAAAGTGAAAATTTTATTTAATAATTAATTGAATGATTTTTTTTGTGCAAGATTATTATTTTTGTAAGAATAATCATTGTATTTGAAAACTATATTATTTATCACAAATACTATATTCTTTATTTCACAGAATTAATAACCATTATTATAGAAATATAATAAATTCTTATGAAATTTTTTATTTTACATAGAGTTTTAAAATGACTATATTTAAAAAATTAAAATAATTTTTATATTTAATTTTAAAATAACAACTATGTTGATAAAATTATATAACATTTAAAACATAATTTATATCATTAATATAATTTTGATACTCCATTTTACTATAATTTTGATATTTTTATTTCCATATCATTTTGATGATTTATTTTATCCATTATATTAGATTTTAAAATTCAATGAAAATTGAACAATTATTTGAAATGAATGTTTAAATTAACTAATATTTTAATATGAATATATTTTTTTAAACTATGAATTTCATTTTTGTAACTAGTTATTGATATTATTATCCAGTTATTATTATTTATAACACTTGATATATGTGAATGGTTTTGTTGAAACATTCAAGTAATGAATATTTTGGAGTTTATGTCAAGGGAATTATAAATTGAATAATTTTTCTTATTTTACCCAATCATTTAATCAAATCAAAATATACAGACTACATATATCAATTTAATTCAAAGTGTTCATATATTTCTTCTATGAATCTCCTTCTTACTAAGATAACATGAAATATTTTATTAATATTTTATTTCTAATGTGATTAATGCTTAATCAATTTACATAATTTTATACAATATCATTATCTTCCTTTATTTTAGAGTACTATTGGGGAGACTTTATTTTCAGTTATATCATAATCATTAGTTTATTTTTTCCCATTAAAAATCATGTTTTGTCTTAGTTATATCTCCTAATAAATGTAAGTTGTAATGATCTAAAATGGTATGGGTATTAATTTCTATATAGAGTTGACTATTTTTATCTGATGGATGAATCATTAGAAGATACCAATGTTGAACAAATATAGATCTTGTTCAAGAACATTTAATGAAGATTTTTGACTTTTATGTACGAATTAAGAGTAACATGATGTTTACTATTTCAGAGAAGCAGACTCCAAAAAAAAGAATATTATAGTAGTATAAACCAGGGAGTTTCCACCACTTTTTATCCTATGCATAAGGTAGTATCCTGGCTACCTAGAATGTCACACTTGCTAGCTGGTGGGTTGTGCTATGAATGGGATAATTAGGGGACTTTATGAAATTTTCCCACTAAACCCCCCACATCATATATTAATTTTTCTACGCTTTTCTTGATCAATTAAAATTTGAATGCCTCTCTCCCTCCATCTATGTTTCTCCACTGATCTGAGTTGGATCCTGATGTATCAGATAGAATTTTTTTTCTTTGATCATTCTCCCTTTCCTTATTGTATGATGGTGAATCATTATTTTATTGATCAACGATGAAACCTCATGTTATTTTATGTCTCTTATAATCAGTTGATGAATAAATTATTCTTAATAGCCTATCTTTTTCTAATCTTGGTAACTTATTGATCATTGGTATGAACTTGCATACAAAATAAAATGAGAATACCATTATATCATGATTTATTTTTTTGAGGTTGATGGAGTTATGTATTATAATTGGTAGAGGATGTAATGTGACGATGAATTCATAATGTTAAAGTGTGTTTTAATGATGGTATTCACCATGATAAATCTTCTTAGGCTTTTTTATTGTATTTTTTAATTGGACATCATAACATGGACTTCATTTTGAATTTTTTCTCATCATAGAACTGGGAGTGTGTTGTGTGTGGCTCGAAATCCATTGGATGATTTTTCTTCTAAGGTATATAATTTATTTTCTTTCATCTAATTATCTTATATAAAAACACAAAATTTTTCTTTTTATTATATCAACAAGATAGTGGTTTTTTATGGAATGATGTTGGATTTTTCTGAAGAACCTTCAATGGGTGGTTGGACAAGGTTCTTACTATGATGAAATATCTTATTATAATTTCCAATAATGTTCGTTTACCCAAGAATGTTTATTATTATAATATTTTAATTAAATAAAATGTATTTATAATGAATTAATTTGTATTACATTTGATGAGAGGAACCATAGAAAATTTAATGGAGGCCATTTGAACATGGATCAACTATGACTAAGATGATTGGATTTTCATGACTCTGGGTTGAATTGGGTTTAGTAATTTAGACCGGTGTACTCTAAACAATGGTTAATAAACATGTTTTTCCCGGATATATATGGTCTACAAATTTTTAAAAATTATCATTAAATTCATTCTGTGTTATGAATAAAAATATTTCATAAATAATTTTTGATCTAGAATCCCCAATTAATTAATGGAGGATACCTAATATAAAAGGTAAATATACTGTGGGTCGAAAAAGAATATTCGACATTGGATTGATGTTGGACACAGAATTTTGTGTGTTTACAAATAATGATTGGAAACATATATAAGGGCTCCTTGTAATGGGTTAGTTTATTGACCATGATACCACATATGCTATTGTATTGCACGAGTATTCTTTTATATCCATTTATATCATTTTTTATCTTGAACAACAATTTATTTTATATCAATCATAATGAATTTCCATGAAATGTTTATATTTGAAAATATAAATTTATAATTTCAATATGTTGTTTAAAGAAAAATTCATAATTCAGATAAAGTCAGGATATTAAATGTACATCAAAAAACATATGAAATTACCATTCCATTCAATAAAAATTTAAATGATTTGAAATATTTTATCCTATATAATCATCATTTAATGGGGTCACCATCAAGTTAAAGTTGTCCTTAATGAGATCTACTAAGTTGTATATGTCTTCTCCTAGGTATGTAAACGTTTATCCAATCTTATTATACCCTCATTAAAGCCACATAAGAAATAAGTTTCTATTGATCAATATAAGTATCTCAATATTTGTTCACCTCAACATCCCTTAGTCCATAAAAATTATACTTGAATCATAATTTTATTTATTGATCATGATATAATCATCTATAACATATACATTAGAATAATGGAGAGACTCTTAGTCAATTTATCTGTCAACTTACTTTTTATATGCACCATTGGGGATGTGATCAATTAATTCTAGCATTGGATCTAGGATGATTTCCATGTTAGATTTTATTTTCAAACCATCATCATAGGCTGGTGTTTCTAGATCCTCATTGATTTCAATCCCCTGAAACATAACTATTTTAGTAAACAAGATGTAATTACCTCTAATTTTACAGAAGACCTTTACAATGATTGTTTCCTTTGTGGTATCCATCGCTAAAAAAATTCCGTTTAAATAATTTCCCTCTACTTGATGATATTTCAACTAGTGTGGTGGGTAAATTTGGGTATCCTGTTAATGTTTATTATCTCATCACATGCATTTTAAAACCCCTTAAAGCATTAAGTGTATTCATTCAATTAATAGTAGAGGACCGATGGTAATCTTTTATAATTCTACAAACATTCTCCTAACAGACACTATTTTGTAATTATAATCGTTATCAAATTCCTCCTCATCCATCCTCCATCATAGTAGATTGTTCCTCCCATGTCCTACATCCTCACTATTTCCTTGTTCTAGTGGTACAAACTCACCATCACCCAAAATCCAAAATATATTCTAGATTCAAACATCATAGTATGTCAACTTCAACGGAATACTGGATTAGACTACGTCAATATTCCATTAATCAAACATAGATAGACCACTGGTTTTCCCTACATTACCATCGGGCACAATCATTCCTATAGAAGAATAGATTTATATCAAAAAAATTGGATTGATCCCTACCAAATTTTCACCCATGCTAATTGCTAAGTTGTTTCGATGAATCACTTCTTCCAGATAATAACGATGGATAATATCATTTTTAAAGATAATCCTATACAATCACAAACTCTTTTCCATCGATTTACTCATTTTTCTGAAAGACAAACTATTCATCATATTAAACACCAGATGTGTGATTCCACTATTATGACATCTGAGATGAATTACATTGGATGTAGCTAGAGAAGAAATACTGACTCCGCAAATCATATGTTATTAGATGTTATTTTCTGTATTGTTCATTGATCATGATCTAGGGAAAAATTCAATAAGTGTTCATAGAATTAAATATCAATGAGAATTCAGGGTTCAACGAGATGGATGGATACTTGGTTGTTGATATCTATAATTAATTAGTGACCTATGAGATAGCCTAGCATCATATAACTAGAGGTATTTGGGAAAAGATAATAAAAAAGCATAAAACAGAAATTACCATAGTATCTAGGTTAGGATTTATGTTAAGATCAGAGGAACAAATTAAGTGAAACAAACCAAAATTATTTTTATAGCTCTAGATACTAGACCATAAAAGAGCCGGAACAACGTCAGAAAAAAATCAATTCATCCTTATTAAGGGTCAAAAAATAAAATCATTATATGATGAGAGATACCCCCACTTTGTGTTGAATAATCAATAAATGTAATTCCTTTATGTCTTATGACATCCGTTGTGATCAACTAGGATGATCTTGTGAAAGGAATAAGATATTGAGAATTATAAAAGGGAGGAAAAATGTTAATAGACTCTAATACAAATATCATAAACCATTGGGAATTACTCAATACCAGGAAATTGTTTAGAAAACCATGTTGATGTTTGCTGAAAACTTAGGGGGGGATGAGAAAATATGCAGTGATAATATGTTTTCCTTTCCCTTAGGTGGGGGGTGCCGATGGTCTGGATAATTCCGGGGGAACCCTAGAGTCACCCAATGATAACCTTGATATGTGTTAGTCTCTCTATTTATATGATGACCCTAATTTTCTCTTATAATATATTTGTTTTGGAATATAATTTTTATTATTCCATTTTTTAATTTCATATTTGTGTGTGTTTGGACCATTAGGTACATTGTGACCATTTTTTTATTGAGTATTCATATGTATCTTATTTCAATGTTTCATTATTATATCATACCCAAGATTGTTTCTACTGTTATAATAATTATATGTTATAATCTTATTATTTTTATTATTTACCAGTTATTTGATATTTCATTATTCAATTGGACGTATTGTTCTCCTCCTCAATGGCTTGTGGAAAATGAGGATTAGTTATCCCTTGTGGGTTTTATTTTGGAAGTAAGGAAAAAATGATGGTAGAACCATGATAATTGTAGGATCAATATATTCTTATGGACTAACCAATAATTGGTGCCTTTTGGATACCAAGGATACATGGTGATAAATGATGCCTTCTGGATACTATGTATGTGTTCACTATATATACTTATAGACCAACTCGAGACTCGATGCCCTGAGTCAATGGAGTAGTATGTCAAAATCCATGTGGTTATTTCTTAATTATGTTCTACATCATCAATCATCCTTATAACATGGATTGTTATCAAGTACAACAAGGATTCATAGAAGATTATTTAACACTCAATAACTTAGAAAATCGGTTTTATTCATTTTTTTATATATGATATTCTAGTGAAATTTTGTTCATTATTTATTTTTTAATAAAATTATTAATTTTAAATACCCCTCATATTACCAGTTTGGTACTAGACTACAATGGTGGTGTCATACTCAGTTGTACCCTCTCAAGTATCCATTGTAAATTTGTACCCTAGAATCCCCCACTTGTATTACGTGTTGGTTGGTCCGAGGCCTAGGTTTTACCTTTAGTAGGATCTATAACAATGATTATAAAGAATAGGTTTAGGTTAGGATATTTGTTTCAAATATTCTTGAAATTTGATCTTTTAAGCATGTATTTGATCATCTCGGTGGGCGATCAATTACTTGTTCCTAGTTGGGATTATTTATTCTGTTTTTCACATAATCATTTCATAAGTGTCATGTATATGGATTATTATTACAGTAATTTTATTATTTACATGTAGTGGTTATTTATTGAAATTGTTTACAGAAAATGAGGGTATTGTATCCCTACAATTTCACATTATTCCATTACTACTAAATAGTAGTCTATGATGTGTCATAAGGATTCCATAATGTTATACATCATTCTAACCAAGACAATATTATTCAGTTCAATAGGTTAAAAAATATAATTAGATTATATGTTATATAATTTTTATATTTTTGGTACATGGTAGACACGTGACAATGGAAGCATTCAATGATCATGATGAAACTAAGTCTAGTGCATCATGATCTCATTTTTGAGGGATTTATAGGTTACATTAGAATGGGATATACATTCTTTTTTATCTATTGTGGTTATATATTATTTCACCTCATGTGATTCACATGTATGTTATAGCCTCTTGACCCGATAGATAAATATAACAGTGCCTGAGCTGATTGACCACTAGACCTTAGGTTCTTCTCCATGTATGCCAGATGTGGTTGAATTCTAGTGAGTGTATAATGATGATACATAAGGAAAATATACCCTACAGATTATTAATAAATATAGTGGAATAAATAATAAATAAATATAACCATTTGAATAATCAATTGATGAAAGTAGTGGATGATGAGTAAACATGCCTGAACATGCCCTCATATTACAACTAAATGGTGTACATTGTACATGGTATGTTTTTAAAAAAGATGTTAATAATTAAAATACACAAAGATTATCTCCAATATCATTACCATCATAGGCTCAGTCATATTCTCCTATGCTCCATCATAAACAAGAAAGATAATAGCATGTTGGCACAATCCGAGAACCTGATATTGCAATATGAGGTCTATTCGGTTGCCCCATATAACGGAGGCATGAATAAGGTGTGAGATATACATAGTAGGAAACCACCAACAATGTATAATTACATAGAGTTTGTTAGTATAAAAATATAATGTGTGTATATATATCAAAATATAATTGAAACTAGTAAATAATAAAATATCCTTCCTAGATTTCTAAAAGACACCTCAATTACCACACATACTTCATCATAATAGTGAATATCTATTCACACCTTCCATAATATATATATTTTCATTCATGAATAAATAATTTTCATTGAAATAACTAATCCAACATTGAATCATAGTTTAGTACCGAGGGAATCCAATTAGGAATATAATAAATGATTTATCATTTTAGTAAGTGACATCATATGATATTGTGAGTAGTAATGTGTGACTAAAAGTGTAGCCAAGATTTCCTCGAACATAGAGGGTCACCCTAACAAATAGTGACAAACCATGTAGTTATTCTTGGGGTTTGTATGTAATGTAAAGGATGTAACCAATGAATTCGAATGTGATCACCTCTAATTGAGTTCGTAGATGTTAACCCCTTGTAATTTTAGGCTAAGAAAGATTAGAGACCAGTGGGAGAATCCAAGGTGCCACCTATCCAAGGATGTAAAACAAAATCCAAGGAGATCATCCAAGTAATTATAATATCTAAAAAATATTTGGAGCAATTTAATTATTTGTGCCACACAATGGAATTCACATATATGACATTTACCATTTTTGAGGTGGGTATATCCCATTGAAATTTTCACAATGAATCGGGATGGAAACCTCTTTGTACTCACGTAGTTACCTGGGGAATCCAAGAAGGGTTCAATTGTTCCTATTTCTAAAAATATGAATAATTTCCACTTTATAAAGAAACGTTATAATTTTATAATATCATATGTAATTTTAGGCTTTGTAAAAATCATTTCAAGGATCATTTTCATTTTCATAAATGGTTACTCTTTAATTATGATGTGATAATGATAAAAAAAAGATGTCATGAAAAATAATTATCTCAATTCATTCTCTTTATGTTTTTCAAGTCTCTATATTTTCATTAATCAATAAAGAAGGTATATATAAGGATTTATACAATTTATCATTTCACTCTAATTCAATAAACCCATCACCATTCATTTATAGAAGAATAATATCAAAGGTGATGTCAAACCAATTAAAATTCTAACTAAAAGTGGTGTTATCCAAGAGAAATGTTTTCTAAATTATATGGTAACCATCCAAAAATCTAAATCAATTATAAAATTTTAGGATTTAAAGATAGACAGACCATTTGGTGTTATGGATAATAATGTGTAAGGAAGCACATATTCATAATCCTTGAAAAACCTTTGAAAAGTTGAGGTCTTTGTCCTCCAACTATAAAAGATGGTGAAATAAGGAATTTAAAATCGAAAACACCAATTTTAATGTCAATTTGATCTAGGGAAAATGATTGAGTAAATCTAATTCTATGAGGAATGGAAAATTTTACCTTTATATGAGACTTGTGGGAAATGTAACTATACTACCTACCTCTTACTAAAGACGGTCTACCCATCCAATATCAAGAATTGATCTATACTAGAATGAATGAAAATGGAAGAATTATTAAATTCCATAAAAATAAATCAAATTAGATCACATATATTTATCATTATATAAGGATATATTATCTTATGAATGGAGAAAGTGTATTTACAGGATTATTTTGGGATATTTAAAGCATCTGATGGTGGCTGATTCAGATTCCAGATGGACGAGGTACACCTTATCCAAATATGAGGCCAAATGAAAATATCCCATGTAAGGGGGGGGGGGATATTGTGTGATGTTGTGAGGAGACGAGAATGATGTTATTTAATGAGGGTTGTGAAACATATTATTTTTTCTTATTTTATATGTTTCAAGGTTTGACGAAACATGTGCCAATAGAGTTCACCAACTATCCAAGGGATCAGCCCCTCGCATTGTCTGGCTACACAATTTTAAAAATCGTGTTCTGAAACCTGAAATGTTAATGGTCAATTGGTATTAATAGTGAATTTTTGGAACATGGTTTTAGATTACTAAACACATCCTCTATGGGTCACCCCTGCCAACCTACACTATGAATCATTTTCATTCCTTGGAGGTATCAAATTATAATAAAACCACACCCCTAAAGAAGATGGGATACGTGATTTTTCCACATGGTTAAACTCAACATTAACCAATTCTCATCCAACAATCAAAACATTAATATGGAACTCACATGGTCTCTTCATCCATGGGACATGATCAAAGAATAATCTCTTTCAATCATCTAACCAAAGCCACTCAAAACCATATGTTATAGTTTTTAATAAAACCAAAATTCTAATACCAATGGAAATTATAATGGAACATTTCCTTAGTATTATTGAAATATTCTGTAAATTTTATCAAATTACATGTTATGGAACAAACCTCAATACTTGATCTGATTAAGAAGTGAAACTTCAATCGACTCATCACAATCATGTTTCCCCAAATTTTCCATTAAAATCCTCGATGGACCCTTTAAAATAAATCCATATTGTCCCAAAAATAGTCCCGATACTATATAATCACAAATTAAATCCCACTATTAGGGATAAATTAAGAGGAGTTGCTTAAATTATACAAAATTTTTAATGTTCAATAATCCCACTAATGATGTTTTACTAAATATGATTCTGAAACCCTACCCAGTGAATTACCATAATTGTTTTTAGAATGTCAACGGAAGCCTATACCAAGTTCTAATTATGTCTCTGGCTCAATCTACCTCCTGATCAAATCTATCTTTGTGCTATAAAAAAACCAACACTATCTAAATCTAGAATCCATGGATCATCATAGGTACTCTAGGTTTAACAACCACCTATGGATTTTTAACAAAACCATAAAAGATATCAAAACCTGAAATTACTAGAGATTCCAGTCTTACACTAATTCATCAATTAAATGGTATAAGAGTTCCAAAACATTTATCAATTTACTAGTATCATGGTACCATGACCATTTCCTCTTATGTTTTACCCCTAGTGACTGATGTCCCACTACACACTATAAGATCTTACATGTTATCACACTAATGAATAGAAAAGTACTCACCACATCTCATGCCCTCCAAAATGGATGTAACTAATGGGATATATAGGATCCCTCTCATCCTAAGAATCAAAGTAAATTTTAACCATCACCTATTGAATTTATGTATAATTTTTTCCAATGTTAACATCGAGAATTAACCAGTACGATGGTCATTACCTTCAAATGATGAATGGTGTACTAAAAACAATTTGGATTATCCAAAAACCACTCCTTGACAGCAAGACTACATGGATTTTTTCTCATAACCAAAACAACTATTTAAACACGTATATTAGTGTATAAAAAAACTCTCCCAATATACTTAGTAAAATATTAGATACGGGGAAATATTAACTTTTTATTAGGAGAAGATAAGAATTTAATAAAGAAGTACTAAAATCATCCTTCAAGCCAAAATCAACATCAAGTAGGGAATACTTGAAATTTTTTTATTTCTTAACACCACATATCCCAATATTTGTGTCCATGTTTATTGTATATTGTCCAAGATCACTGATAACATTCTTTAAAATAGCTGATATCTGGGTATATCTTCAAACATAAATAAAATTTGAAAACCATCGATCCTTGACAATTAATCGAACAATCATCAATTTTCAACTATAGGAATTTATAGTGTGAAATGCATACAAGATAATATTACCATACACATTAGGTGTACAAAATATAAAATATTATTTAAACCCAAATCATTCTACCATTAGTCTTCCACCAACAATGTCAATATTTTTATCCACCATTAGACATCAATTTCCATTAATCTTGGTGTTACCTTAGAACTCATCTTCAAAATAAGGAATATTACCTATCAAACTATTTACCAAATGAACACCCACATTGTGGTGTCGTTTCCAAGAAGGATCAATCAATAATGAGAGTAATGATCAGATAGGTCATGCACTATAACACTCCATTCCATGAAATTTACTTTGATGAACAACCACTCAGGGAGATTTCAAAATTAAGAGCATAACCATGAATGAATCAGAAAAATAATGCACATAACATCAATAATTCTATAAAATAGAATAATATATGGTTCATATAAAAATGGAATCATAGACCTAAACTATCCACTTTTTTAATGTATCCTTGATAGAAAAAGTCATTGACCTACTGGAGTCTAAGTCAATGTGAGGGTTCTATGTCAATCAACTTATCCCTATGGTCTTTACAGTGACAACCATATCCAATTGACATGAATTTATTACACTGAATTTAACGATCCTAGAAACACCCTTTTATAAGATATTATTCTAAAATAGATAAGGAAGCATTGACTTATAAGAGGGAGAATCCCTCTAAATTGGTGTAACAAAATCACTTTTAAAACATCATGAAACTCGACTCTGATATTCATAGATCCTTTTAATAGGGAAGTTCTCATTGAAAGTTCAAAACAATATTACAATGCTTAAATATATTGTATTCAATGGTATAAATATTCAAAAAAAACCCTTGATGTTTAACTTACTATAAAACCACTCATTTATGAAAGGGGTTCTTTTTTTATATAAGAGTCATACCTAGGGAAAAAATTTCCCAAATGACACCAATCATATGAAAAATAAAAGGAAACATTTATCTAATTCATTAAATTAAGAATGTGTCACCATGACCAACATATCTTCTAATATACACAAGAAATCAACACAAAAATAGTTTCATGCTTGAAAAGTTCACTATGCCTTACCACCTAACCTCTATGTCCGAAACATCCTAGAAAAAATTCAGTAGGGAACTGAAGAAAATATCCATGTTTCCATCAAAAAAAACAACAAAAATTAACCGTTAAATGATGGATCATAAAAAAATAAACCTATATGCTATTTCATTTTAAGTAATTTAAACAATGCGCATTTATTAGAACCTATAATGTAGTAAATAAATCAGATATGTACATGATATAAAAACCAAAAATTCTAAGTACATTTTCATCTTATAGTAAACAAAAATTTATGATCAACATATTCTCATTTATTCATTAACAATTTATTTATTTTTTTATTTTCTGATATATGATTTGTTATGGAATCTGTTAATTTTCAATATATAGAGTAAAACACCATTTAGATTCTAATTGGAATTTTAATTAACTAAATCCTCCTATTAATAAATATGATATGAAAATAATTTTTATTTTATTAATTAATGTAATTGGTAAAGTAATATTCCATTATAAAATTATATGTAACATCAAATAAGTAGCTACGAGCACTTTAAATGATAATTCCATTTTCATAAATGCACCCCCATAGGGTTAAAGATATGAGGGAATAAAAAAGTAAAGGCATCCTATGAGGGTCTCATCAAGTTAATCTATATCATATTATATTAAAATAAATCCCAAATATATGGATTCAACTCTCTATAAATTAAAATTGGCATCCCATTTAAGTGAATCATGTAACATTTTATATTTTTGAAATTTATAACACCCTTAATGGGTCTATCTCATAAAAATTACTCCCCAATAGACCTATTTGGGTGAAGTGGTAAATTTTACAATTTAGTCATATGGTTCAGCATACCTAAACTATATTGGAAGTATAAATCATAAATGAAACACTTTTCAAAATAATTTCCAACTTAACTAATATATAATTTTAATTATTCAGTCTGATTAATCACAATTCACAATTTATTAATGTAATTGACATTATAATTACAAATAATTATTAAGATGAGTGAAAAAAAAGTATTCATAATGGTTCAATAATAATTTTTTATTCCAAATTTATAAATTTCTGGTAAATTTTATAAGCTGATTAATTAACAAACATTTTATTGGAAACCGTTTATGATTTAGTCTGTGACACAAATGGTCTATGTATCATAGTTGTGTTAATTTATATGTTAAAGTTCCAGAATTATGATATATAATAAAAACTATTTAGGTTTATAGATAAACATTAAAAATTGATTGCTTTTTTTAATCCTAACAAGGGATATATCATAGTAAAATAATATAATTAATCACAGAATGCTATGTGGTCTGATACTGCTGAAAAAAACATATATGAACTATATAAAAAGAATCATGATTAAATAAATATTAAAATAATTGAATATAAATAAGAATACTATAAATTAATTTAACATGATATACATGTATGAATGATAAATTATTTTTAATGTAAAATTTCCCACAAGAATTAAGAAATCCTCAAATAGAGCCAACAAGTTGTAAATTATTCCTAGAATGTGAATATATGGGTGCCTATAATGATGAATTTAAAAACACTTCCTTGATATACTAGGACAAGGTTAAATTTCATAAATTAGAAATCAATAAACAGTAAATGTTAAACGGTAACCGAACGTGAAATAATAACTAATTGTAATATAGAACAACATTCTAAACTATGGAGACTTGATCTTTTCACCATCCGTAGGTTGACTGGATCTAGACATGAGATTTATACCTAGTTCTAACACATTCCTAGTCCCTTTCTACAAAATCCCAAAATAGTAAAATGTTTGTAAAATAAACCTCTCATACAACATATATCATCCCTTACTGGGTGCCACATAGAATGGTTGAATTATTAGTATGGACACTCGGTCATATGCTTGCATCTCTTCACACTAGATGTTGTTGACTAGTAGAGAGAGAAAAATGGTGGTTAAATTGAGATAATAAACCCTCTAGATTGTTAATAAATATAGAGGAATAATTAATTAATAAATAATGGTAACATAATAAATAATAGTTGAAGATAATAAATGATATATAAAAATGTATGAACATGCTTTGGAAAGATAAGAACATGGTGTACACAACAAATGGACTATATAACAATATAGATAGATAGATAAATATTTCAATAGCTATCTATAATTTCTTCACAATAACATGCTTGGTCATATTCTCTAATACACCATCCAAGTCTAAAAAGATAACAACTAGATGGAAAACATTGTGAACCAGATCCCCCAGTATATGGTCTATTCAGGTACAATAATGCAATGATGGCCCTAATAGTGTTTAAGATATACTTAGTTGGACACTAATATCGGTTTCTAAAATTTTCTAGTCTATGAGTATAAATAATCACTTTGTAGATATATCCAATTAAAGTAACAAAAATCAGGTATTTACATATTAGTCTAGGGTTCCTGAAATACATTTGACCGACCATAGATACTTCAAACATAACTGAAATACCATTTTACACCTTCCATCACATGTTTTTATGAATATGTAATGCAAATATTTTCAACAAATATACATGCACCAATATTGAACCATGTTTTAGTACCCAAGGAATACACATGGCGATATAATGATTTTTTTTTCATTTCAGCATGTGAAATCATATCATATTATGAATATTAAAGTGGTACCCAAACAATAAATGAAGATTCCTTGAAAATAAAGAGTCTAGATAACATATAGTTGAAACTCAAATAGTCTTGAAATGGTTCTAGTGTTCTCCAAGGGATGTACCCATGTTATACAAATATGATAATATCAAATAGAGTCTTGGAATTATGATCCAATTTAATCTTTTCCTATGTAAGACCGGGGCCTAATGATAGAATCCAAGGTTCCTCTTATCCAAGGACATCTTGAAGAATGAATGAATACCATCTAAGAATTTTTTAAGATACTGAAAATGTACAGATCCAAAAAAAATCAATGACACATTTCAAAATTCAAATATAAGTAATTGGAAATGGTCAATAGTTGGTATCTTCCTTCAAAATGAGCTAATGATTTGGGATGGCATTATATGAGTACTCAATAAATTCCCTAGGTAATATGAGGTGGGCTCAAGTGTGACGATTATTATAAATATTAAATAGGACTATATGGAATAGAAACCTTATATGTCTAGTATATCATAATTCATTTTTCCATGTAATAATAAAGCCAATTATTATTTCCATTTACTTAAATTGTTACCCTTTAATTATTAAGTAACACCGGTTTATAAGAGATGTCATAAAAACTAATTATCTCAATTCATTCTCTTCCATTATTTCAGGTCTGTAAATTTTCACTCAATAATGAAAAATGGTTATATAAGGATTTATACCATTTATCATGTCACTCTAATTAATTGAAGTCACTATCTTTCATTTTCACATAATATGGTTAAAAGGAGGTTTCATAAATGCTAATATTCTAATATAATTCAATGTTATCCAAGGAAAACATGGTTTTATAATAAATAGATATCAATCCAACCATTTAAATTAATTATAAAATTTTTGGTAGTCGGCCTAAAAAAGCCAATTTTTATTATGGTTAATATGTGATATGGGATCTTATAGGTGTAAGCATGGAATAGAAATGGGGTTAATCATGTTGGGGAATTTGACCTACAAATACAATATATAGTCTAATAGGAATATAAATTTAAAAATGTATATTTTAAGGTGAATTCATTCTAGGGTCAAATTTTGAGTGAAACCAACACTCTAAATAATGGAAATTATGAAAATATAGTAGACCACATACCTCATTGTAGGGATGGTCTACTTATCCAATATCAGACTATAATTTATTCCAGAATTAAGGAAAATGGGATAATCATCAATCTCCATGAATATATGAAAAAATCATACTGATTTAATATTACATATGGTCAGATAATATAAATAAATAAGAACGTGGATTTATTTATATATTAAGGGATATCCCAAAAAACTAATGGTGGTCGATTCATAGTCCGTATGAAAGAGGTACACCATAGCCTATTAAGATTCTAAAAGATAACCATCCACATGAGGTGAGATACTACATTCATAAGGGTGGAGAATAGAAAGTGGTGACCTAAATTGAGTATGTGAAAATCATTATTTTTACCACATTTAAAATACATAGGGTGTAGTTGAAAATATTTATAAACAATGTATGAACCATGTACACCTACTGCCCTAATTGACATAGCCCTCGGATGGTATGAATACACGATCTAAAGAACAATGCACCTAACCATTCATAGCTATTGGTTATGTGGTATGAAGGGTGTATAATAGGCACCGGGTTTAGGAGACTGATGTGAATCCCCTGTGGGTAACCTCTGCACACTTTCACAATTCAACCAAGTTACTCATATAAATTTTCATGGTATGAAAAAACCATTCCCATTAAGAAACCTGATCTTAATATATTTTTTCATAGTTAAACAAATTTTGTTCCAAATTCACTCCTCAATCTATTTCTCAAAAAACTAGTTCTTTCGGAGCATGATGCTTCCAAAAAAATTGAACTCCATTCACCCCTTCTATGTTGTAAACCTTATAAAAACAACACCATTAGTTGTTCTAACACTCGGATTCATGATCTGTTAATCATTAAAAAACTCATCCCAAAAGATTATATGTTTTATATTTTTTTCTTTTTTAGTTTCACATAGATTTTAATATTCATTGTATCTATGAGAGTAACTACATGAATTATAACCATCACATAGGTTTATAATGCAATATTTTACTCATGTATGTTAATATATTGATGATATTGGACTCTGATTCATAGTTTTAGTAACTAGTTTTTTGGTTTCACATATGAGTTCTTCATTGCATACTAATTGGATAAGCCTCTATATTTCATTACATTTGATTGTGGGTCATGTGATACTACAATATGTTGCATATATTTTGTGATGTGTAATATTATGATAATGGAATTGAAGACAATGACAATGATTTAGACCTTATATTCACTAATAGGGATGTGTTCATGCTTGGTAGTTTTTAGGCGTTAATTTCCATTGTAAATAAAATTGTCTGAGTATGTGTTATAAAAGTCATACTAATTATAGTTCAAACCATAATCAATGATGAGTGAATAACATAGGATATATGTATTATTCATAACTAAAATCATTTCATGGTTCATGAAATGGTTATTCTAAGATAGAATTCATCCTGAAATATCCATATATATTAATCTTGATGATGATAAATGGGTTATGGCCATAGTCAATCCTTGTGTGGATTCTATAAAATAACTTGTGTCCTTATAAATGTGAGTTGGGTTACTAGATAGGTGGTATATAATGTTCTGTGGACGTAACCCATGTGATAATATTCAATTTGATGGAATAGAAAATTTTAATTCCCTAATGGATGGCCTTTCATGTTTCCTCAAACCTAGGGGTATGGACAACCTTGACTACTGTATCTAGTGAAATAAGGTTAGGTTTGGAGAATATAGATACTTTTGGAATTAAAATATGGACCAGTAGTTGTTTGGCCAATGAGTTTTAATGAAACTAAAATTATATATCGAATGAGAGATCATAAGTGTTCATACATAGGAGGGTTATATCATGGGATGATGTTCTATATCTTCAACTAAAATATTTTTGTCAAGAGTTTCGTTGCAATTTTTAATATCCAGTAGTTTTATTTTATAAATATGAGTGTTTTGAGTTCTTGAGTTTGGGAGCTAGAATGTTTTTATATAAATTAATAAAGCATCATGTGAGTAATATAGGGATTTTTGTTACTCAGGGGTTGCTTATAATATAATGTTTAATGAGAGGTGTTTTTATTCACTATTGGGATACCATGGTGCATGATAATTCATGAAATGGTTGAATGAGGAATTTTTAATTTTTGGAAGTAGGGTGGTTAACTAACCATTTAAAATGTTCATGTTCTATCAATGAACTAGGATGGACAAGTGATGATAGGTGACTGTTTTATTCATATTAATACATCCCTTGATTATTCTTACTAGGGTATTTATAGAAAATATCATAGGGATCTGAAACCATAAGGATGAAATGATTCGATTTTTATTATTAGTATAATAAAACTTTAATAATCGATCTGGATACCATTTTCCATTCTACCTGAGGTTATTCATAGTGAAAATTTTAGGGATCAATATAAAATTTTTTTAGGGTAAGTTACTTCATTAGGTCAGATGTTTTTAACCACGCTAATGTTGAAACATGATATTGTTCTTTGAGAATGAGTTAGTAAATTATATAAATCATGTTATATCTTTCCAGGTGTGTGCAATACATTTTTTTAATGAAAATCATGTGTGGATATATGGACACAATTAGTTATCATGTTCTTCAATGAATTACTATGGGTTTTTGTAGACCAATGATAGTATTGCAACATGAAATTAATTATACAATTTTGTTGGGTATAATTGAACTGATTGCATGTGAAATGACCACTCTTTTTGTACAGGTCAGGGTATATCATGTTAGTAAAAATTGGATGATTAGGGTGAATCTTGAAAAATTATGTATTAGACTTGAGATTGTCTTGTTCGATGATGAATATTTGAAACGTGCGGCCGATTGTCCCCAATCGACCAATCAATGTTCCGGTGCTCTTCTAATGTGTATAGCAGCACTCAGGTCGAATCCTCGATGATGATACGTTGTAATAGTCGTTTGTTTTTAGTTGATTTTATTATAATTGGGGGGGTTTGTTTGCAGATCCTAAATGAAGTGATTAGTGATTGGTGTTTGATTTAACAATTTGATAAATATTTTGGTGAGTTAAATTTTAGGGAGTTAAGCTAGTGATATCATGGAGCTTTGTATTATATTGCAGTTAATTTTACACCCTCTTAGCAAGATAATGTTGATTGAAATTACTAAGTGGTAAGGCTTTAATCCAAGCCTTAACATAACATAGGGTTCTAAACTCAATCAGATCTTGTTGATGGTAGTGTATTTATGGTTCTAATAATCTATGGAAACCACACGTTAAACAAAACAAGTCATTAATCCATGACATTTTATGTCCAGCATACACAATGATAAATTAAATAATATTCATCGTGAAAATACTCTCAATCACTTAACATCCCTATATTTTGACTCGCCACAATAATATATTTACTCAGCCATTGATATTAATATTAATATTGTTTATATATTTATGATGATGAATTAACAAGATAAGAAAAAGAAGGTGATAAGAAAAGAGTGGTACGTCGAACAAACACACAGGAACAATGATGAGAATTAAAAACAGTCTTTCAATTGAACGAGGAAGAAAAAGAATGGAAAGGGATTCAATGGTATTTAAACTATTTTAAGAACATTAATATTAAACTACATAAGATGGATTATAATAAGATATATTTAAGAAGAAACATGCCTTAAAAAAGAATTGCAAAACACAAACTTACGAGATTGCAAAGGAAGAACAATACAAATGTGAAAGGAAATTAAGTGAGGAGGAATGGTAACTCAATTGAAAACATGAGTATGGAAGGTCCTCACAAGCCGTTGGCAAGGCTTTTGTCATGAAAATTGATGCTCCTCTCTTCTGAAATTCCATCCCCTTTGAAGGGGAGGAGGGGGTGAATTTATATCCCAAGGAAGTTGACTGTTTGCATTCCCAATATGTCCCCCACTTGGCTTGATGGTTTAGAAATTCAGACAGCAGAATATAGAGATATCTCTTTCTTCAAATTTGTATTTTATAATGTTGTCCGACTAAAATAAAAATTTTGAGGCATTTGGACCTATGTAGCCAATGTTATGGCCGGTTTATTAAACAATTTTAATCTGTCCATTTCAATACAGTCTTTTTGTAGTCCAAAATTTGAAAGGGTTTTTTAATAGGAAGATGACTTCAAAACCGTGTGATTTCTTCAAAAAAATTCAGCCTCTTATATCACCTATTTCACACTACAAAAGATCATCTCTATTTTATTATTACATCATGATATATGTCATGAATAGTATCTGAATTTTAATTCTCGGCCAGAATGGTGGGCTGGACTTAATGGAATTATTTGGGACCCTTGTTCTTGTAGTTTGACCTTAAAATTTTTATACACGATTAATTTGGATAGTATAGAACATATGGTGGAGTTTCATAAAATATGGGCTTTGGTATTTAGACCAATAACTAAATCACCATTGATGGTCTAGTTTCATCACAAATTATTTCGGTCTTCTTGTGTTGACCATAGGAGCATTCAAATGGTAGAATTCGCCCATGATTTCTTCTAATGATATGTGAGAAATTTAATAAGGAATCTGAGAAAAGAAAAGCCACACAATTTTAATTAGTATGGTGAGAGTTATAAATAAAATATTAAATTGGATCAATTGGACTACTTCTAAAAATGCTCAAAAATTATACTTAGTATTAAAACATTAATATTTCACCCAAATTATTTACATTTCATATAAAATAATTAAAGGGAGTATATAATAAGTCATGAAAATATTAATAACATAAACTACCCCACACTTAGTCTTGTGTATATCCTTGTGTGAAAAAGATATAAAAACATAACAAAATCATTTTAACTCACCAACAAATAGTAATATTTTGTTTTCTCCAATGAGGGGAGGTTTAGACTATTTCACTCATCCATTTAGAATTCCATCACAAGTTGTTACAGAAACAATGTTACAAAACTAATTCATTTATTTCATGATCAAATTTAGAAATGGAAAATATGGACACTCATAAGTTACACCTCTCAAGATAATAAAATTCATTTGTAGAGGTTTACTCTTTCACCAACCAAAACTGAAAATCTTAGAGTTTGAAAGAGATATCAGCTTCCAATACCAATCCAAAGTGAACATGAATCAAGAATTCTATTTAAGGGGGTTTTCTATGGATATGGGATTGTAGGAATATAATGTCCAAGAGAGAGAAGAATAGGGGTAAAACACCAAAATAGAAAAAGAAATGCACATTTTTTTTTAAATAAAACATGGAACGGAATGAAAACACATATTTACAAGGGAATGATTTTGTGAAGAAAGACAAAATAGAGTGTAGAAATTTAAAGGGGATGAGATGATGAAATATTTTCAAAGCATAAAACTTCTCCTAATGACATAAGAATATAATTCAAGTGCTCTTTTTTTTGAAAGTTGATCTTGGAAAAGATCTCACACTCATATCCCAACCCATGATTGATCTACTCACAACACTTATGGTAATAGTTATAACAATATCAAAGGTTGAGGAAGAGTTAATTTTGTCCTACCCAAGAAACAACCCAATTTTTTTGTTTATTTTTTTGATTTTTTTATATTTTTTTGATCACTTGACAAAAATATTTACAAAATTACATAAATGAAAGTACATTACATTCCCCAAAAGTAACTGAATGATAACCTCTCCCCCACATTGAAATGGATGCTTTCCTGCAATCATAAGATAACATTATGAAATCAATAGAGGGTACCAAAAATTAAATCCATACCCCACACATTTAAATTTCAAAAACAAATTGTGCAATGAAAATCCATGTTGATATTGGGTGGGAAAAGGTATTGGTATTGTAATGTGGATATCAACGAAATGGTTTTCATGGGCACTAAGGGGCTTTCAAAAGGAGGAATAATGTAAGGGAAATGGGAGGCTATTTGGCTATTGTGATTCTAATGTTGTTCAGAAAATGCCTCTATCATATTAATGCTCACTAAAGAAATAATTTCAGATTGAAGGTCCATAAAATCAAGACAAGAAAATGGGGGTGAAAACACACATTTTGAAAATATGTCTGTAGGTATCCCTAGCATAAAATCTAATGTTGGTTCTCACGGTTGGGAAAAAGAATCTTCCAAATCAATAACTGAGCATTCAAAATGTATTATTCTGGACACAAAATTCATTATCCAAATATATGATGAAACCACAAAATTTTTTAGATGAAACCATATATTTTGAATCCCCAAAATTATTGGACAATATTTTAAATTTAAAGTGAGTAAGTATGAATGTTTTGGTTTTTTTTGTACATTTTTTTATTTTTCTAGTTATTTTAGTGTTCTATAAAATAAACACCCACACAAAAGTGAAAGAGAAAATGAAATGGTTTTATGAAGAATTTGGTATCAAAATATGAAATATAGAGTAAGAAGAAGAAAAAGTGAGAGAGAGGAAGAGATAGAGAGAGTTAAATAGAAAGAGGTGCCCCTGGTTTGGATTTGGAGGATCACCATCTCCATCTAGTGGTAGGTCGATTGCAAAAGTTGGGGATCCAGTTGAAGTTGATGTTGATCTAGGATTGTACATCCTCTCATGGTGATGTTTTAACCGATTTCCATTAATCGTGAATTTCCTTTTGGAAGAGGGGCCGTGGACTTGCACTGCACCAAATGGGTAAACATTAGTAATAACAAAAGGACCTTCCCAATGAGAAATAAGCTTACCTCGGTGAAGCTGAAATTATGAATTGAAGAGCATTACCTTTTCACCTTCATGAAATACCTTTCTCAGGATGTGTTTATCATGGGGTGATTTGGATTTTTCTTTGTAGAGATTAGAATTATCATAAGAATCAAGTCGAAGATCCTTTAGTTCATCCAATTGCAACAATATTTCTTCACCAAATTTTTCAAGATCAAAATTAAAAGTTTTCACTGCACAAAATGACTTATGTTGGATGTCAACTGGAAAATGACATGCTTTTCCAAAAACTAGCCTAAAAGGAGACCTCCAAATGGGTGTTTTATAGGCATTTTGATAAGCACAAAGTGCTTCACCAAGTCTTTCAGGTCAGTCTTTTCTGGTGGGTTTTAAAAATATCTAAAGAACTCTTTTCACTCCTCTATTAGAAAGATCATCCATTCCATCTGTTTTGGAATGATATGCATATGATGATTTATGTACGACCCTAGTCATTTTAAAAAGAGATTACACAACTCTATTATAAAAATGGGTTCCTAAGTCACTGATCAAGGAACGTGGTGTGCCAAATTGGTGGAAGGTTTGTGTCTTTAGGAACTCACTAACAGTATGTGAATCATTATTTCTAGTGGGTATGACCTTGACCCACCTAGAAACATAATCAACCGCCAGATGAATGTATGAGAATCCATTGGAAGGGGGAAATGGTGCCATGAAATTGATACCCCAATCATCGAAGATCTCACAGAAAATTACAGGATTTTGGGGCATTTCATTTCTAATGAAAATTGTGCCAAACATTTGGCAAGTGGGACATGATTTAAAGAACTCATGTGAGTCGTGGAAGATTGAAGGCCAGATGAATCCAGAGTCTAGGACCTTTAAGGAGGTCCTTTGTGTATCCAATGTGGCCACCTTCGGGAAGTGAGTGACATAATTATAAGATGGAGGAATGTTCATCTTCATCAAAAAATCTTCTAATTACCATGTCTGCCCCAGTTTTCCAACTTTTTTTTCTTCCCAAAAATAGTATTTTGAATCACTTTTTCAGCTTCATTTATTGTGATATTGAATTTTTTTCAAGAAAAACTCCAGAAACCATGTAATTTAAAATTGGGGCATACCATGGTAACTTTGGAGTGAGTGATGAAAGGTGCTCAGTGGTTAATTCATGATCAATTATTTCTGAATGAGAAGAATTATAAATTCTACTCAGGTGATCAGCCACATGGTTTTCTTTTCCTGGTATATCTTTTATTTCAAGGTCAAATTCTTGGAGCATTAGGTTACATCTTATTAGCCTCGTTTTGGAATCCCTTTTCTTGAGTAAGAACTTTATAGAAGAATGGTCTTTGTAGATGATGATTTTGGCACCTAAGAGATAGGGTCCAAATTTATCTAAGGAAAAAACAACTGCTAAAAGATATTTTTCAGTGACAGTGTAGTGAGATTGAGTTGCATCCAATGTTTTTGAGGAAAAATAAATGTCATGAGAAATTTTTTATCTTCTATGACCAAGAACAGTCCCAAATTCCCTATTAGAAGAATCACACATCAACTCAAAGGGTAATGACCAATCTAGGGGTTGGATTATTAGGGAAGATGTAAGAGCAGTTTTGAGTTCAATGAAGGCACTCTTACAAAACTCATAGAAATGGAAAGGAAAATCATTTTGGAGAAACTGGGTGAGTGGGAGGGTAAATTTACTAAAGTTATTTATGAATCACCGATAGAAACCAGCATGACCAAGGAATGAATGGATATCTTGAACAGAGTTGGGTTCAGGAAGTGATTGGATCACTTCAATTTTGGCAGTATCAACTTCAATGCCCTCTATTGAAAATATGATCCCTAGATCATTACCATTTGCAACCATAAAGTGATATTTTTTAAAAGAAAACACAAGGTTACCCTTGACACACTTTCGAAGGACTAGAGAGAGTGAAATCAAACAAGATTCAAATTACTCACCATAAATGGTGAAGTCATCCATGAAGACTTCCATACAGTGTTCAATGAATTTGGAAAAGATACTCATCATACACCTCTAGAATGTTGCACGAGCATTGAAAATGCCAAAAGGCATTCTTCTATATGCATATGTTCTAAAGGGGCATGTGAAAGTAGTATTTTCTTGGTCTTGAGGTGTGATTGGGATTTCTATGTAGCTGGTGTATCCATCAAGAAAGAAATAGTCTGATATTCTGGGTTATAGTTCCAGCATTTGATCAAGGAATGGAAGAGGTTAGTGATCTTTTCTTGTTTCAAAATGCAATTTACTACAGTCGATGAACACACTCCATTTCTTCTTCACTCGAGTTGTGACTACCTCTCCATGATTATTTGTAACAACAGTTATCCCACCCTTCATAGGTACAACTTGAATTGGACTACCCCATTCACTATAAAAAATTTGGTAGATAATACTAGATTTAAGAAGCTTGGTGATCTCTTCCCAAACTACCTCAAGTATGAGTGGATTGAGTCTTCTTCGTGGCTATATAATTGGTTTGTATGATTCTTCAAGATAGATGCGATGCATCCAAAGGGCAGGGTTGATTCCTGGTATGTCATCTAGGGTCCACCCTAAGGCCTTTTTGTTTTCCTCTAACACTTGAACAAGTTTGGACTCCTCGGTTTTGGTAATTGAATAAGAGATAATGACGGGATAAGAGTGGTTATGGAAATGGAATTCATATTTTAGGTGTTCAGGTAGAGGTTTTAGATCTGTCTCGTCTTTCATTTTTTGGTTACAAAACTCAGGAATGGAAGAAGGGACTTATTTGGATTCAGATTCATTTCCCTTAATACTATCCAAGGTGGAGCAGTATAGATCAATGTTGATGTGGTATTCAAGAGAGTTTTCAAGATACTCTTCATTGATGGATTCTATGAATGAGAGGTCCACATAAACATCACCATTTATGACTTCGTTAATCATGTTGTGGATTTTACCAGATCCATTTTCATTAGAACATGAAGAACATGGTGGATTGGGGTTCTATTGACTCTTAGAAGTGTCCTCATAAGCATGGGTTGAGAATTCAGAGTGATCCTCATATGGGTATCGCATGGATTGGAAAATTTTTAACATGACCAGTTGGTCACCAAATTCCATGGATATGTTTCCTGAATGGAGCTAAATATTGGTTCTCGCAGTCATGGGGAATGGTCTTCCTAGAATTAGGGGATATCAAGAAGAGTTCGCCTCACCTTCTATGTCAAGGACATAGAAATCAGCATGGAATATAAGATCATTGACTCGAACAAGGACTTCCTAAATTATTCCCTTAGGACTGGTTGTGCTTCGATTGTCCAATTGAAGGACATCACCCATTGGATACAAAAAACCTAGAACAAGTTTGGAGAAAATTGATTTGGACATGACATTAATTGAGGATCCAATGTCCATGAGTGCATCATCAAAGTTGGAACTTCCATTTTGGCATGGAATTTTGAATGTCCCTATATCTTTGCACTTAATGGGTATAGACTCTTGGGTTGAAACATTTTTGAAGGTCCTAAGTTTCTTCTTGTGGGTACACAACTCCTTGAGAAACTTGGAATACTTAAGAAGTTGTTTTATGGCATCTAAAAGGGGAATGTTGACTTCAACATTCCTAAACATGTCGAGAATTTCTGGATCGGGATCAAAGGACTACTTTGGCTTAGAAACGGCTTGAGGAAAAGTAATTGGGTTCTTATGGTGAATGGAAGGAGGTGAGGGAATGGATTTAGGTTCATTTTCATGTTTCTTTTTATTTTCATTTTCTAGGTCAACATTTAAAGGTGGTTTATATGACTTATCTTGAGGTATAGAAATTTTCTTTCCTGATCTAAGTGAAATTTCACTTACATTACCCTAGGGGGTGGATAATGGTTGAGCTGGGAGTTATAAGAATTGTATGGCTGTTGCTGACCAAGGTGGGATGTAAGTTGACCAATTTGGGTTTCAATGTTCTTGAGGCCTGAATGGGTGAAGGAGGAAATATCTTCCACTTCACTTTCCCATGGTTTCTTCGAAGAAGATGCTTGTCCCAGATTGGGATTACCTATATTTTGGTTGTTGGGAAATAGATTGTATTGGTTTTGGAATTGGGAAGGCTCACTAAGATAACGTAATCCCGGAGGAGGATTATTCCTTTGAGGTTGATGAATAAAATGATAAGGTTGTTGTAAATTACCAACACCTTGACCATATTGGAACTGGTTCGGGACTTTGAGGAGGGAACTGAGGGGGATATAAGATGGGATTACCGTAACTCAGGCCATGGTTATAGGAAGAAGAGAAGGGCTCAGAGTGAGTTTGGGTGAAGTTTCTAACAAACTGACTTGATATTTGAGGGTTGGTGTTCCGCTAATAATATGCTGCATTGAGATCCACTGGTCCGGATGAATCAAATTGATCCTCTTGAAGTTTTGTGAATGTGTCTATTAGATGAGATGAGGAGTATCATATTCCACAATTTTTGATAGGTCCAGGAAACATTGATTATGAAGAAGATTTGGTTGGGGATTTGGTAGCCACAGCAAGTTGTCGCACAAGACATGTATGTTCACTCATCCTCTCGGTCATCTTGTTCTGCTCAATTGATTGATTATATTGGTCTTGTTTGACTTGAGCATGTGATCGAGTGTGGAATTGTTGAGTGTTTTCAGCCATATTACTTATGAGATCACTTGGAGCTGTGGGAGTTTTATCAACAACAGAAACGCCACTTGAATCATCAATAAGAGATCTCATTATATCCAATAACCCCTCATAAAAGTATTGGATCAAGATTTTATTAGGGATTTGGTGATGTGGGTAGGATGAAAAAAGATTTCTGAACCTCTCCCAGTATTCATGGACTGATTTACTTGGGAACTAGTGGATACCACTTATTTCCTTTCGGATAGAAGCAATACGAAAAGTATGAAAGAATTTTTCTAAGAAGAGTTCCTTCAAGTCATTCCATGTGGTTATGGAACAAGTAAAAAGGTAGTAGAGCCAAGACATTGTAGTGTCAGTAAGGGAGAAATGGAATTCACGGAGTTTGATTTGTTTCTTAGAAACCCCTCGAGGCTTCATGGTAGATCACACCACCTGGAACTCATTAAGGTGAAGATGTGGATCCTCACTAGGTAGCTCGTGGAAATGAGGGAGAAGATGAATCATAACCGATTTGAGTTCAAAGTCAGCCTCTATGTTTAGATATTGAATACCAAGAGGTTTTTAATTCATTTCAGGGGAAAAGTTTTTTAAGTGTTTATTCACTAGGATTGGAAATATCTAATTCAATTTCTTGGATAAGGACTGGTTCATGAATTATTTTATTATCTATTATGTTCATTCTATGTTGGGGAAGTGTTCGATCAATTTCAGGGTGAAACAAATCTAATGGACAGTTTGGGTGGCTATGGGGAATTCAGAAAGATGTTGACAAAAAGAGGAATATGGTTTTTTTTCTTTTTTTCCATTTATGTTTTTTATGAGGAATGCAGGGTTTTCATTGTGTTTTTTACAATTTTTTATAAACATTGTTTTTTTGGATTTTTTTACAATAACCAAAAACTAGTGACTACATAAAGCACCATCCTTGGAAACGACGTCATTTGAAATGAGCGGCCGATTTTTGCCTATAAACCGGTCACAGTTACAGTGCTCTGCTAATGTGTATAATAGCACTCGGGTCAAATACTCAACGATGATACTTTGTAATAGTCTTTTTTTTAGTTGATTGTATTCTGATTGGGGGTTTTTTCGTAGAGCTTAAATGAAGTGATTAATAATGGTTGATTTATTTAACAATTTTATAAATATTGGGGAGAGTTCATTTTTAGGGAGTTAAGATTGTGATATCCTAGAGGTTTCCATTATATTGGAGTTAATTTAACACCCACTTCGCACAATAATTTTGATTTGAATTACTAAGTGTTAATGCTTTATTCCAAGTCATAACATAACATTGGGTTCTAATATCAATCAGAGCTTGTTAATGGTAGTGTATTTATGGTTTTAATAATCCATGTAAACCACACGATACACAAAACAAGTCTTTAATCCATGACATGTTATGTCCAACATACACAAAGTTAAATTAAAGAAAATTCATCGAGCAAATACTCTCAATCACATAACTTCCCTAAATTCTTACTCACCCCAATAATATATTTACTCAGACATTGATATTAATATTAATCTAGTTTATATATTTATGATGATTAATTAACTAGAGAAGAAAAATAATGTGATAAGAAAATAGTGGTATGCTGAACACACACACACGAACAATTCTGAGAATTAGAAAAACAGACATTCGATTGAATGAGGAAGAAAAATAAGGGAAGGGGATTCAAATGAATTTAAACTATTTTAAGAACATTAATATTAAACTACATAAGATGGATTATAATAAGAGAAATTGAAGAAGAAACTTGCATTAAAATAGAATTACAAAACAAAAACTTATGAGATTATAAACGAAGAACAACCCAAAAGTGAAAGGAAACAAAGAGAGGGGGAAGGGTGTATATAGTGAAAACCTAATTATGCCAGGTCCTCCCAAGCCATTGGAAAGTCTTTGGTCGTTCGAATTGATTCTCCTCTATTCTAAAATGCAAATCCCGTTGAATTAGAGGAGGGGGATGTATTTATAGCCCAAGGAAGTGAACCGTTTACATTCCCAAATGGTCCCTCCAACTTCCTTGATGATTTGGACATTCAAATAGCTGAATCAAGAGATATATCCTTCTTCAATGTTGTATATAATCATGTATCCCGACTAATCTCAAAATTTTGAGGCATTTGGACCTATGGTTCCAATGTTATGGCTTCTTTATTAAATGATTTTAATTTTTCCATTTCAATCTAGTCTTTTTTATGTCCATGATATGAAAGGGTTATTGAATAGTAATATTCCTTCAAAACTGAATTATTTATTCAACAACCTCGGCCTCCTATATCACCTATTTCACACTGAAAATTCTCGGCTCTATTTGAGTATTACATCATGAGATATGTTAGTAATATTGTCCGTATTTTAATTCCCGGCATAATATGGTGGTGTTTCATAAAATTTGGGCTTCGAGATTTAGACCAATAACTAAAGAATCATTGATGGTCCAGTTTAATCACAAAATCATTGGGTCTTCTTGTGTTGCCCATATGAGCCTTCAAATGGCATAATATTCCCATTATTCCTTCTAGTGATATGTGAGAAATTGAACAAGGAATCCTAAAAAACAAGAACCACCAAATTTTAATCAGTAGGGTGAGAGATATAAATACAATAGTAAACTAACTCAATTGGACAACTTCTAAAAATGCTCAAAAATTATACTTAGTATTAATACATTAATATTTCAAAAAAATTATAAACATTTCATATAAATTAACTAAAGGGAGAATATAATAAGTCATGAAAATATTAATAAAATCAATACCTTATGTGGATTAATATTTAGAAGATGACAGATACCAAATATGGGATTTGGGCTTGGAGAGGGTATTCATTTTTAATAAAAAATTGAATCAGATCGTTTGTTCACTGATACATTATTATGATCCTTCAATATTTCCCTAGAGGTTATTGAAAGAATTAAAAAATTCAATACAATTATGCTTGGAATTTAAACAAATTCAATTATACATTCGATGTATATGGTATCATGATCAGTGGATTTTTGGTGTGTTGGTTGTTTAGAATTGTAATCATTATAGAGAGATATATTAAAATATATCCACTAGTGTCCTGTGTTTACCTAAATAAAACATGTCAAAATGAAATCAATCTCATCGTATTGGTATGGCTATGGTGGTAAGAATCCATTGGGTCCTTTTCAGGAAATGAAAAGTTGTTTCATTGTTTAGTAGGTAAATTTTGTTCCAAATATGAAATACGATCATGTCTTGGGTATTAATAATTTACATGTGGATTAAATTGATCTTATATGATATAATGGAACCACACAATGTGTTTCATTTTATTACCAATATCCTTCTCTGAATAATTATTCATATACAGGTGAGTACTGATATACATCTATATGAAATGGTTAGAGACACCATTGTGTATATATTTTAATGATTGTGGTGATCATTAACATGTTGTGGGTGATCATGAGTTTCCATATCACCTTATTATATCATGGATGGGGTACTATTATAAGATAAAGTTTGTATTTTTGGAGTGATATTGACCATGAGTTGTATAATTAGCATTAAATGATTGAAAATAGTGGAATCCTTAAAGATAACTAGCAGATAAGATCACGAGTCTTGTTTAACATTATACTAGATATTCTCTACGAAATAATGTGATATGGTCAGGATATTTTGATGGAATGTGTTGTTATGGGTTTTATATTTTGTAGGAAATTTAACCATTTCATATAGTGGTTGACTCATTTTAATAACCCAATATTTAACCAATATGCTTCTAGTTCGAGAACCTTTAGAAAGATACTTTGTACTTGAATAGAATTATAATGGGTGATAAGATTTTTTTCTATTTCATTTGACGAGACTCTTACCAATTGGGATACTACAAAAACATCGACTAGATGGTGCGGTGAGCTATAACACTGATTCCCATCATGTATCCCTATCTATCAAATGATCTAATAATGTCTATATGATGGTATAATTGATCCCATGTAGAAAAAAAATTTCTAGAAGAATGGGAACTTGGGAATAAGTTATTTATGTAATTTTTAGTCATTTTGAGCGCAAAATATTCCATAAAAAATATTCCCTTTGATTATATTTTTGTGATCTTATAGTCCGTATGCTTCTATATTATTCACTCCTAGGGTCTCCTTCAATCCTGGTGGATCTTGAATCAATTTCATCGCAAATATAAGAATGATCATCAATTTTTCTTTTATTATGGACTCTTTCCACCTCCAATAGTTCTAGATCACTATGTCACTAATCATGGATGAATCCTCGTGTATATCCTCTAACCTGAAGACTATTCACAACTCAATTCTCCTCAAATCCTCTATCATTTTACTATATTTTTGAATTAATGTTCATTAGAAAAAATTCTCTATAAAATCCGGTGAAAATTCAATTGTATCCTGATAGAATTTTCTGAGATTGATTTTGTAATAGAGAAACAAAGATAGATGATGTAATTTGAT
The DNA here is from genome assembly GCA_963277665.1 of Viscum album. Taxonomy (NCBI): domain Eukaryota; kingdom Viridiplantae; phylum Streptophyta; class Magnoliopsida; order Santalales; family Viscaceae; genus Viscum; species Viscum album. The sequence goes on from OY728146.1 coordinate 509,724,212, forward strand.
GATTAGCACATAACAAAAATGGTTTTTTTGATGATTGTATGTACCATGATGATTATACCTATTGGGTATTTTTCAGTTTCTATTAAATTGAATATATTAAAATTTAGTTTATTTAGATATTTTTTTATAGAACCAAGAGTATCCCATGGGTGGTTCTAACTCAATTTGAGGACATTGTAAGTAGGGTAAATATTTTGGTTCCTTTAATATATTATTACAACTAATTAATGATAAATGATAAATTATTATATTATTTTTTGATGGGTAATTTTATCGGAATGAAGTTGAATTCCTAGTATGTACCTTCTAAAGAAGGATGGTTATGGTTCTAACTAATTGAAAATATTAGGTTAGTCGTTCACCTAGTGGTTATTTTCCCTTTATTGAGAGTTCATGTAATCAATTAATTAATTATAATTACAATATAATTATTTAATTATAATCATTTGACATGAAAATAACCTTATGAAATCCCATGGAGGTCTAATTGAATGAGATACACTAAGATGACTTATCTGAGCATTACTAGCCTTGGTGTTGACTTCATTTATAGTCAGTGGTCCAAGATACACTATATTGTGGCTGAAACACATTTATTATCATGATATATGTGGTTTACTACATTGGGTGAATGATAATTAAAAACATCATGTGTTTTGAATATATAAAAAATATTAATCATTTAATGGTGTTTATGTCATAATTATTTAATGGAAGGATCCTAATATACATGGAAAATGATCTAAAGGCCATGAAATACTGTAATGTACTAGCTTGATATTGGCCGTCGATGGCCAATTCTTGACTACTAATAAGTTTCTTAATCAATTTGAGTGTCATTAATTGTGTGCCTATGAAGCCTGTGAGACCATTTATGATGATTTATGCCATGATAATTCTTATATTTAACATTAGATCAAGTTTCTTTATGATCACACATTTTTTATATGAACCATGATGATTTTTCATGGTATTTTTACATGTTCACTATCTTTTCCCATGTTTTTATGAAATTTTTGGTATTTATTATTGACCATTTTTAATAGTGATCATGTATTGGAAAGTTTTCTTCCCATGAGGAAATTTATGATTATTTTTTCCATGAGTAGGTATGTGTACATTTTTGCAATTCTTGATGACGATCACCTATAAATTCTTTTTAATCTATTCTCATGATGATATTATATTCTCCTCATATATGCATTATTTTCCATCTATGTGATATTTCAATATTTTTATTGGTGGTATTATTAGGGTATTTAATGATTTTTTGACCATTTTGATTTGGATAACCCATAAGGGGAAGTGAACATTATGTGCAATGACGATGATGGTATACCCATGCATAGGGTTGGATAATGATAACCATCTGGCTCGAAAAAAACTTTATACCTTGAGGATACCATGTATACAAGTCGATACATGATTCCTTGTTAAAATAGAGTACATGTCCACTAGTGGGACATGTTTTCTAAATTTGAAGTTCATTACTAGAGGATACAATGTGTAATATTGACATCAATATGGGTAAGTCAAGATTACATATTCTTTATTTTATCATCCTTCCATCACATAGATCCATAGAAGGTATAAATGGTTATAATGGAGGCCTGGAATGTAAAAGATCAATCGATATGTGTTTGATATTTATTTTGTGTGATCTATGATTATATGATATTATTTTACAAATTTTTCATGTTTGCTTTTTATTGAGATTATCCTATGAACATACAATGCATGATACTGATTAGGTAATGGAAGGTGTTTGTTTTGATCTTCTAGGTTCTATTAATACCTTTATTAGGATGTTATGGTACATTGGTATCTGAGTATCCCTAGAATTTTGCAGAAATATGTTTGGATCAGGCCTAGATAGATCTTTTAAAGGGATATATTTCAATGAGAATTGATACAATGAATAGGTGATGCATGTTGATTCTGAGCCTATTATACTTTTATTATTTTCTAAAATGTAAGAGATTGTCCTCTTGGATGATAAATGACTTGTATCCAACTAAAAATATTTAGTCAATTTTTTCCAAATACATTCATGTTGTTGATTTTTTATACATCCTATTTTCTCAGTTAGTAATTTTTTAAAAAAATATGTATATTTGTTTTACTATTAAATCTGAATGAGGGTATAATCTACCTACAATTTCACCATAGAACCTTTCTTCTAGTTGGAAGTCTTTGGTATTCATGGTGGTTTGCATAATGTTATGTGGAATTTTAGCTCATGCCTTATGATTCAGGTTTTGAAGAGAAAAATGCACCGAGGTTGTGACAGGTGAAAAATCTATTTTTTGGAATTTATTTTGGTCAATGGAATGGCTAGACAAATAGTAATGATTATACCTCCATATAAGAAAAAGGAAGTGTCTCTAAAATAATATAATTTAATTTTAGTTTTAATGTTTCAAGTGGATACCCTTTCAGTTTCTAATTATAGGGAATTGAAGACTACATGAATGATGATTCAATATGAACTACTATAAATAATCTAATTCATAATTTTTATTTCAAAATATATTTTATTATATAAAAATATTATTTTTTAAATTGTACTTACATGAAATAATATACATGGATTTAATAATTATATTTAATATTTGAAACATATTTTTACACCCCCTCGTGAACACATTTTTCATCCTAACATTCAAAATATTGACATGGTATTAAATTCAGAGACTAAAATTGAGAATTGGAATATATAAATTGATCATTTCAATGAGGGTGGAGTAACTCTCAAAAAAAATTATCTAATGATATGGTTTTTACATAACTATAAAACAATGAATTTTCCATGTATTGAATTATTATAAGACCAATCATTATTTTTTCCAAATTATAATAATATAATTTTTTCAATTAGGTCATGAATTTATTGAACTAAAATTTGTTTTTAGTGAGCTACAATGGAATTTAATTTAATTTTGGAGACCAAAATCACATTATGGTGTTTTAGAGATACAATTTAGTTATTTTATTGAAAATAATATCTAGAAATGATGATTAAAAATAATAATTTTAAGAGATATTCTCAATTAAAACTCTTTAGGGTGAATTAAATGAAACAAATTGATTTCGTTTCATACCAACATATTTTGGTTAATTATGTAAATGAACAAATTCATATTTTCTATTGTTTTTTGAATCATTGATGGTATGACTATTAGTTTAAAACATAGATGATAAATGAAAATAGAGGGTCAGATATGAAATGATCATATTAAAATAGGCATTATAGATATTTTTTTTCTGAATATGAGGATAATAATAATTTTTATTAAAAAAATAATGTCATGATCATGCCCAAAATGACATTGTAAAATTGAAACACCATATAAAAAAAGAAACATAATTATTGAAAGCTATATATTATTTGAGTATATTTATTATTGTTTACAAATATAGAATTAAAAAATTTACCATGTCATCGCCACAACCAATACCCTTATGTTTTTCATAATATATATATGATTTATTTAATGGATTATTTTTATATCCACCAAGAATTTATACTGAAATTTATTGAAAGATTTGTGTTGGTTTATATGGGAAAACATATATAGTGGATTTGACAATGATGATATATCACAAAGACTGTATAGGATTTATGGATTTACAGACTCATATTTTGATCATTCAGGCAATTATAGTTTATAAACATTTTCATACCGATTTCCTCTTACCCATATTGATAAAAAAGTATGGAAATTGTATGTTTGATCACCATCATTGAATACATATTAACAACTCAATACAGTTATTTGCGAGAATATAGAAAAATCAGATGATTTGTTTTAAATTGTTTATCAATATCTATTATCGATCTAAACCTATTGGGATAAAACATTGATGGTATAGTATTACCATCTAAAAAATAATTACAATTGAGAGAACTATGATTTTTGTAACCAAAGACTATCCCAATTCATTGTTCTTATATATTATTCCCATTGGACTCATTTTATATCAATTAGAATCCCATACATTACACATCACTCAATTTGAGACACTGATAAAAATGATAAGGACTATTATTATGTTAATCCAATCCAAATTTTAATAATTCATTATTCAAAACTATATAAATATTTATGATTATTAAAAAAATGGAAATATTTCCTTGAAATTCATATTTGAATCATATTTCAGAAGCTATAAATTATAAAATTAGGAAACTAAGATAAATAAAATAAAAATTCATCTATTTTATTACAGTGGAACAAGTACATAAAAATAAAATTATATTAAAATCGACCCAGTAGGTTTTATTTATATTTAACTATATTAACAAATTAAAAATACAATATAAGATAGGTCAATATATAAATCATCTTATTAAAATTTTCATTAAAAATTTAATGAAGTAAACTAACCACAATCTATGTTACTATGAAAACCAACATCCAATAGACACTGGATGTTGTTATAATTCATTTCAACTCATATACTAATACCATATTAGATAAAAATCATGCTTATGTGAATAATATAAAACTCTTATTGGATTAGTGAACAACACATAAATATTGATGTTTGGTAAAAACAATTATATGCAATATAAATGTTAATCAATTAAAAGAATAAAATATTGATACACTACGTAGTGGTGAATAATTTTTATGATAAATACTTTCAGTTTATTATTCAAAAGTGACCTATACATTCTTGTAAATGATGTTCCATTAATAGTGATGGATATTTATGGAGATACAATTAAAATATTTTCAATGTATAAGAAATTTAATCTATTTTTTTATTAATAATACAAAACTCAATGAATGAGTATGATATCATTCACCATGTCCATCATTTCTAGAAATACTCATTTGAAAAATGATGGATGTATCAATTTACCAATTTTATGAGATGTTAGTGATTATACAATTTCTCATTAAAAAATTGTTTTTTTACTATTTTAAAAACCTCAATTATATACTATGTAGGATAAATAAACATGATACCATTTTCACATTAAGAATAACAAAGTAATGTTTAGAAATTATTTGAAAATATATACCCCCATATAACTAGTTTTTATTATTTTTTCAATTATTTCCATTATATAGGTTTTATTTCCATGATATATTTACATGAACTTATAGATTATAATAATTATATCCAATAATATATTTATTGATTAATTTAGTGTTAAAAAATCCTTATAAACCTTTTTTTTATATTTTATAAATCATGGTTGATCTATAATGAACGAGGTAATTAATATAAATGATTTATATTTAAAATTTAAAATATTTTATTCTCTCAAAAATTTAATTATTTTTATTATTGTGAAAGATAATGAGTCCCATAAATTATTTAAAATCCTTTTGCAACTAAATGTATTCAAATCAATGATTCTAATTAAAGGAAAAAAATTTATGTTTGGGAAAAATTGAATTTTTTCAGGATGAGTGATAAAATATGAAGTAAAAAATATTATTTTCAATTAATTTGTTTAGTTAGATATTAAACAAAAAAAATATTGATGTATTTATGAGGTAAAAATTAAATGAAATATGAAGATGGATTAATTACATTAGTAGAATATTTAAAATTCATTATAAATATGGTGGACCCTTTGATTGTTTATGTATAAATATCATTAACTCTTTCACTTGAAATTTCATTGAATCTTAATATTATAAAAAAATTACTAAACATTTCATAAAACTATAAGGGATACCAACCAACATTTTATTTCACCAATAATTATGATGTTTGTTTTAAATATTGAAAATTCCTCAATTTATATAGTCATAAGAAACTAATAAAAGGATGGATGGAATTTTTATAAATTAGTATAATCTCTACCATATATAATAGGGAAATATAATTGGATTAAAATTAGATACATTTTGGGAATCCTTATTACTTCATTACACCTAATATAAGATTAGTAATCATAAAAATTATAAATAATTTTTTTTAATTTTCTATTAATAGGTTAAAATTTAAAAATAATAAGGTTTAATAATTGCATTTGGAATTTAATATAAGGTGTGAGAAGAATTTTAAAAAATTATAAAGGATAATTAAATACCAAAAAATATGTCAATGGATGAATATTTTGAATAAAATGTTTAAAATTATTTAATTTTAAAAGAATGAAATTGTAATTGTTATAAATCAATTATATAATTATAAAAAAAATTGTAGAAAAATTTTTTGTTGTTTTTCTAATAGATACATTAATAATAATCAAAATGTTGTTATACTAGGATTCTTAGATAATATTATCAAATTGAACAATTACTATACTACATTCTCGTATAACTTAATACCATTTATAATATAAAATTTCATTATTTTTTTCCTTGATGAATGATGTTTATATTTAATAATGTATCTATGTATATAATAATAGAAATTTACATGGATGTTATCATTATATATTAATATACATAAATTAATTTTTAAGAAATTTAGATTATTTTTTGGAATAGTGTAACGAGAATAATTTTCTTTTGGATTTGTAAAAATGTCACAAAACTAGAAAATACCTAATAGTTATATACCATTTAATTACATATATTTCAATTGATGGGAACTCATAAAATTTAAAAAAAAAATATAACATAGAAGTCAACATAAATCATTGTGTTCAATTATCATATGCGACCGGTGGGATTATTATAGTCATTTCTAATGTATTTTTATTTTATCACCCACTACTAATAATGAATTTGGGAAAAACATTATATTAGTTTTTGGAAAAATATTTTTTTTAATTAACAGGAAAATTATTAAAGAATCTATTTAAAATGAACTCGTTAAATTAGTCTAATCAATTAGATAAGATATATAATATAAGTGAATTTAATAAAGGTAAAATTTCAGAATAACTAAAATTAATAATATTTTTAGAATAATATTGTACAATAATAAAATAGTGAATAGTTTATAAAACATATTCAAAACTACTAAAAATTCAATAATAAATTTTTTATATATATTTGAAAAAATATCATTCATTTTTTTTCCAGAATTGAAACTATATATAAACTATTAATAAGTTACATTGAAGTCAAAAAGTAATGAAATATGTCAAAAAATAATAGTTATCTCTTTAAGGGGTTTATAGCTTAGTATACAAGATCATTAAATATATAGCACCACATTGGGTATCCTAATATCTATTTTTTTATAAATATTTTAAAATTATGAATAAATTTAATGCTAAAAAATTGATTAATACACTTAAACTATTTATATAGAATCTCTTATATATGTTTTCTATATGATTATTCTTATAATGTTTTTATCAATTTAATTTCTATCAATGTACATTAATAAATTGGGATTAGTAATGATATAAAAAATTTAAAATTTTGATTATATTTCCAAACAAATGATTAGTATTTTTCATGTGTTTATCATGATTTGTGATAGGTATATAATAACAGAATACATCATCTTCAAGTGTTAAATGTGAAAAAATACAATTACAGTTATTTAATTTTTTTTGTATGGGGAATTTTCATCATGGTTAATTTTTTCAAATAAATTTCACAACATCCATCCAATGTAACATTTTTATTTTCAAAACATATTTAAAGGGGGAAGTGAGAACCCACATAGGATTACACACCCAAAGTGATTACAGCTTTCTTGAGAAAAAGTCTGATCTTGTTGGAATCCCTCTCCGTAAACAAAATCCATGGGATTGAATTTACCTATGAGTCCGGGTAGCCCTTAAGGATTCCATCATACTGGTTCACCAAGATGATCCAAGATTTCGCAAATTTTTCCATATTGTTCTTCCCCATATTGAATCCAATCAATAGAATACGGGCCTGCATATCAATCCACTCACCGATATCAAAATTTTATGTTTCATAAGTTACTATAAAATTATCAAAAATACTATTATATTTCATTTTAATCCATTTTAAAACAAATAGAAATGCTTCATTATTTGACCAAACTATTAATTTGATACATTGTATTATAGTTAATATTTATGAATAATGCTAGGAGATCATATTTAAGGATGTACTATTTTATTATAAGTAATCATATAAACCATTGGATATAATTTCCCCATTCTAATCTTTTTGGAAAGAAATTAAATATATTTTTATTGAAAAAAATAATTATGTAATGAAAAAAATAATGATTACAAATCCAGTATTGGAAATGGTTTTTTAAAAATTAGTGGCATAATTATATTATCATATAATCCTAGGATAATGTTATTATTTAAAAAGATAAAATATATACGTGAAATAAAAATATAATTTTGAAAATCAAATTTTCACCTATAGATATTTTTTCATCACAAAAATACATAACATAGTGTTTTCCTAGATAAAAATTTTTTATTGTCTATGTAATTTTACAATTGTTTATACCAATGGATCCATAAATATATATAAATAATATGGGAGGGTAAAAAATTTCCAATAATAATAAAAATAATTAATTTAAAACAAATATTCTAGAGAACTTGACCACTACTACCCATATTGATTGTTGCAATTCATTAAATTTGTATAATATAAAAGGAATCACATCCTAAAAGACCAAATAATTTAGTGTAATTAGTAAACCAGATACACACCTGATTCCCATATTATAGTTGAATACTCAAATTACAACATATTAATTTTCCATTCAAGTATTAACTTATCCCTTCTAGAATATTCATGAATATAAATATTAGTATAAACTATATAGTTTAGTGGAATGGAATCCAGATAAGGGTCATCTCAAATTTGTAGTAATAGATAACTACATTATAATCTATCATTAATTAAATAGTATAATAAATATGGGTAGGTAAATAACTAGAAAAATAAGCCATATAAATAAATTGACTTTCAAGGTAAGATAAGAATCATGAATATGGATATGTAAAAAACTAAGAACATTTTCTATTTACTCAGTAATCCAATAATAAAATACATCTATAGATAACATTATATTAAAAATTTCAAGAATAATGATATCTAAATCTGAAAAAAGGAAATTATCATTTATAAGATATCATATATTCCAAATTCATGATAACTTTACCATCATGTCCTTCCATTGTATAGTTTAAAACACAATTCAACAAAAAATCATTTATAAGTTGGTTTAAAATAGACTACTATGAAGGCCATTCGTAGGATAGCATAAAACAACATGGTTATAAACACAAAGGGTTTGCTGACAACTAATTTTTTCTCATAAGTCTCCAAATGCATTGATGTGATTTCAGTAAACAATATGAAATCCAATTCATAACTACAAATTTCATTAATCATAAATCAAATATTCTATTGACTCATAACAATTTTCCTTATCAAATTTTAATAATTATTTAATTATACATATTTATCAATATTACCCCCCATATATCAATTAAAAATAAAAGTAAAATCTATAAAAAATGGTATACATATTATAAAATATTAAAATAAATCATAAAATAATGTGTATATTTATGATAAATTTCATTTTTAATGAAAAAAAATTGTTTTTTAAGGGGAATATAATCATTAAAAAACAAATTCTGATTGCACAATAAATTTTAGCGTTTGTTAATTTTAAATTTAAATCCCCAAGGATGAAATAATTAAAATTAATATTTAAATTTAAATGCATAATTATATATTTTATTATATTACATGTCTATGTGATAGTATGTGTACCACATAAAATTGAATTGGTGCGTGACAATAAATAAGGCTTAGTGGAATGCAAATTGAGATGAAATGTATTACCTTTGGATTCTATTTGGTTGAATGTGACTTACCATCATATATAATGATTATAATAACATTTTTAACATATTATAGAACAATATCCACCTCCATAATGTCATATATAATCCTTCTATAACACCTTTTTCCCAATCATTAATAATCATTCTTTATTTTTAATATTTTGGGAGATAATTGTCCTCTTTTTCCATGCATTTTTTGTTATGAATGTTATGATTAAAAAACACAATATATTATTATATCATATATTTTATAATAATATTGACATTATTATCTTATTAATACATAAATTATACATTTAAAACCAATAAATAATGATATTTATAAAAAAGTAACCATGTTGCATTCATGGATATTATATGTCATACGTACACATGAGTAACATAGTCATTTAATCATAGATCATTATGGAATGGAGGTTAGTAATATATTAAAATTTATAATTTTTCATGATATATTGTATAACATATTTTATACTTATATTTGTCTTCCATGTTATGTGGTGATGAAAAGAGTTTCACATCTCTCTGGTAAAGTAGTAGTCCACACCTACACGAATGATACTATCAACTTTATATGACTGAGATGGATATGAGGTAAAAATATATATTATTTTTAAAAAATAATAAATATTTAATTAATATCATAATTATTTAATATATATGTTATATATTAATTATATATATATTTGTCACCTTCCACGTGAATTGTTAGTGAAATTAGAATCACATCGCTTTGTGTGGCGTTTGTTCGTCGTATATATGAGAACCAATATCATATCTCCTATGGATTGGAAGTCAATATATATATATATATATAATTAACTAAATAGATATAAATATGTTATAAATATTATATACTTACATTATATCAATCATAATACTCGACTATTATAGGTGGAAAAATAAAATTGAACATCATCAGTTTGCAAGATGATTGTCTTCCATGCACATGAATGATGATTTAATAACCCATTTAATATAAATAGAGATTATTTAAGGTCATTAAATCATTATAAAAACATCCAATTATATGTAATATACTGATTTTATAATATTATATTTTTTAATAATAATTTTTGAAGGTTGAGAAAGAAGTAATATAAAGATGCTCGTTGAAGAACATTACCTCTTCTTCGAGTATCCAACATAGATTTTCACTACATCTATAAAAGGTTTTATTTCATCCAAAATTTTGTATTATATGATTTTGGGAGTTTATATTGGATTCTATTTTTTAATTTAATAGATGAATCAAATTTCTTTAGTTTTGTGATTATGTGAAGGGATTGAAAACCCATTTATAGTTGAGGAGGAGTGGAATTCTTATATATTCCCAAATGATTTCACTATAGAGAAGAATGTTTTTCCTCATCTGTCTCTCTGATTTATAATTTTGTGGTTTTAAGGATTATATTATTAATAAAAACCTACAATTTATAGTGAATCAATTTTATTAAAAAAATTTCCTTAACATCTATGTTTCTTTATTTTAACCAATTTGGATTTTCACTATGTTTACTCCTTTTGTAATATAGGTAATTTATCTGTTAAGAATAAATTAAAATGATCCTTGTTGAATAATTTTCAACCTATTATTGTAAACATAATATCTCATTTGAGAAACAAAAATCCATTTTTTAGGAAATTAATATTAATCAACGAGAATTTAGCATTCAAAAACAACTTTTTAACTATAGCTACGCTAACATAGTTTTTCACTTTTCAGAAGCAAATATATTCAATATAAATGAATTATTTTCCCATTAATACAAAATAGTGGATATTTAATATCATTTCATAATTAATTCATTAATTATTTTACTTTTATTAATTTTAATTGAGTTAATAAATTATAATTTATCAAAAAATAAAATTAATGTCAAATCTGAAATTATTCAATAAATTATAATTTAAAATTTTAATTAAATTGTTTTAATACAAATATATTTTATTAAAACATTTAAAAAAGGTTGTGTTAATGTAAAAATATAATCTAACATAATAAGTCATTCAACTTACTTCATTGTTAAAATTTGTATATGAGTTATTTTATTTTTCATAACTAAATAATAAATAAGTAAAAATTTCATAAGTATTTTAAGTAACTATAAAGACCATAAAATATATATTTACAGATTATTATTATAAAATAGAATTATCATTAAAAATAGTATATATAAATGAACCCATTCTTTACCCTATTCCAAGTCACTATAGATATTAAAATAAAGAAAAGAATATTTTTAACTTTTTCATTAGAAAACATATCTTATGTGCTACATTCAATGAAAAGTAGAAATTAAGTCAATTATTTTAGATAATTGTATTTAAAATGTAAAAATAAAAAATTATATATAACTTTTATAATATTTGAGGTCATTTTAACTATTATCATTCTAGTTTAACTACTAAGTAATCTTGTATTTCCTTAATCACAAAAATCAATTTAAATTGTTTTCAATCATCATAATTGTAAAATTTATATGTTTACATTATTAGAAAATATAAAATATTATGATTCCAAATATAGAGTTAAATTTTACAAAATTATATTCACATAATAAGAATATTTTAATTCAAAATTAATCTCGAATAATTGATTAGAACACAGTTTTTTAATTTTAAAATGTTAACAACTTTTCAAAGATTTTATTTATAAATTAAATATGAAAATGATTCAAATTGAATAATTATTACAAATAGGATTATAATTGATCTATTTTCACATTAAAATGATTCAAAATATAATTTTTCATTATGAATTATTTAGATAAAAATGCTTATTTTTATTTCAAATCGACTATTTTTTTATTATTTCTCAAACAATGAAACTTCTAGGTAAAATAACAATAATATAATCTAAGAATATTATTATATTATGATGCAAGCTATTGTTTTTATTTAATTATATAATTTTTAAAAAATAAATTTTAAATTGGGTGCGCCATGTGTGACTAAACTGTCTTTTTGGAAGAAATAGTTTTCCTGAAAACATTTCTTCAATTGTTAAATTATTGTTATTATTATTTATAATCCATACATATCAAATAAATGGTTTTAAAATATATTTTTTCATAAGTTAGTTATTTATATTCATACAAAATATTCTAATGGATTTGTGATAACTATCATATTCAATAATAATAATAATACGATATAGTTGTTCTGTAAAACAAATTCATGCATGTTAATAATGATAAAGAGAGTGTTGCAAGTAATTCAATATTAAATATGTTTTTTACAAAAATAAGATAAACTCAAAATTTAATGTGAAGTAAGGAAAACTCGGAATTTCATGAATTTCAAGCAATCAATGTGAACAGATATATTTTAAATTAAATATATCATAATGTCTCTATGTCATATATGTTCATACATGAGTAGTGTTTCTTATAATATTTTCTTTTAAATAAAATGTTATTATTTTAGAATTTACCGGTGTTATGATATCCCCACCTTATTCATTCTCATAATTTAATTTTGATATTAGAAATCTAGTCTTAAAAATTTGGATATTACATTGTAGAAAAACACACATTATAAAAGTGCTAACTGCTTATCTATTAAAAAATATGTAAATTTTTGTAAAAAGGCCACATAACTAGAGTTGTATTTTAGATAAAATATGTGGGATATGTAAACATAGATATTGAATATAATGTTAAATAACTATAGTCATTGATTGAGATCATGGATCACAAGAAATTAATTGACCATTTGACTATTGGGGGCCTAAAAACCATAAATCTATGATAAGTTCAATAATCGTTTGATACGTTAGATATGGACATAATGAGATAACATTTTTTTCATGATCCATTTCCTTTATTTGATGAATTATTTTCTTCTACGTATATAAGGAAAGAAAATTATTTGATAAATCTCTATTTCATTTTTATAATTTCATCCTATGGTTTTGAATTAATGAATTTTAATTTCTTCCCTTGTTCTAAAAAGTTAATATCCAAAAATTATTTTTCTATGTCTGAGGCACTAAAATTGATTTTTATTTGACTGAATGATCCATTGAAGAATGAAAATTTATTACGTCTAACTATTTATAAAAATATTATAGTTAACCGATGTTATCCTTTAAATAAATCACTAAACCAAAAAAGTAACCCCACTAGTTTATCATTAATATTTATATTTGTATAAAATTCATTAATTAAAAATAGTGATATATTAACCAGGACATTGCATAGTCTAGTTGTTTGTGCTAAACCCTAATCATCCTTCAATAATGGGTTTAATCCAAAATGTCTTTCCATATGTTGTGGTTTTTCACCCAACATATGGGTTTTCCTTTTTTTATTGTAATATTAATATAATCTATATAATGTTAATAAAAAAATTGATATATTTCCTTCAAATAATTTTAATTATACAATATATTTTTTTACTATTTTATAAAACATAAATTATTTTCTTAAAATTTATAATAATCTAATTTTTTTAACTGAATTTTAATTACGGATCATATTAACCCTAAATGGTATCAATACCATTAAAATAGTTCTATAAAATGTAATTTCATTATTCTCTTAATAACATTACCACTAAAATATGAACAACAAATGATTTCTCAAAATTTCTCTTAATCTATGTATACTCCAAGCACATAAAATGTAAAAAGAGGTGTCTGGGAGATTGAATGTTTAGTTAATCTTATAGTAGTAAACCCATTACGGAATCAATAACACATATGTTAATTAATCCATATATTATTATAAATTAATAAAAAATTGTTAGATGTTTCATGATTATTATATCAAAAATACGATCAGTTAAAATGTTTATATAATAGAATTATTTATTTAAAATACTCAAATACCTCATCCATTTTTTTCACTTGGGTCTTTACATGGTATTGGTTTAATATATTTCCTTAATTTTCATTATCTATTCAAATCCATTATAATTATTTCTATTCAAATTGGCAATTAATCTTAGAATACCACTGAGGAGTGTCAAACTAGGTGCATAGTAATTCCAATTAACATGCACCGTATGATGATAAGAACTATACCAATGCGCCTTTTTGGAGTTATTACACTTATATACATATATTATAGAACCATTTCCACTCTTATTATCTATAAATATATGTATTTTATGTAAAAAATCATTAATATATACCTTAAAAAAAATTAGGATTTTTTATATACAAATCCTCAAATTATATTATAGGGCAGTATTACGAAATCTAAGATTCCATAAATATAGATCCCATGTATTATACTAAAAATTATTTGATACCAACTATTGTTCCCCTGACATAAGATACCCTGATATTAGGCCACACATCATTACATTAGCATAATATACAAGGAATCACATCCTAAAGGAGTTAATAGTTTAGTTGTCCTGGAAAACATGATATATTCATGATTACCATATTACAGTTGAATACAAAAATTACAAAACAATATAGATTAAACATATACTATATATCATATCCTTGAATATCAATCGTATTTTTCTTTCTAGTATCCAATGGATATGAATGAAAATAAGGGTGAGCTCAAATTCTGAGTAATAGTTAAGTCCATTGGATGAAATCATGAATTAATGAGTATAATCAAATATAATGGTAAATAACTAAAAATAAATGAAATTTATATATCTTAAATTTAGTGGTATGATGTGGAAGATGTTGGCACCAAAATTTGTGTAGAGGAAAAGGATGTAATGATAAAACCAATTCCAAAGTGGCTTCCTCATGAAGCCCATTTGCGGAGCCCCTATGAACTGCGCCTATATGAAGTAGATGCCCCCTCTGCGGTCCTAAAAGAGTAAAGAGCGGGGAGGCTCCGTAGTTAAAAAAATATCAAAAAGCTTCATGCTGCAGAGGGTGCTAAATCAACCTCTATGATACTTTCAAACATGATGAAAGCCTCCATGAGCTCCATGTAGAGAACCCAAGAGATATCCATGCCAATGAGGGGATGACGGTTGACTCTACGGTTAAGATGAAAATGACACAATTCGCGGTTGATCGCGGAGCGCGACATGGCTTCACATCGAGATGTCCTTTCATCAGGCCACCCTCACCTATAAATACCAGGCTCCCTCGATCCTAAAGGATGGATACTCCAACATTTCTCCTTCTCAGCTCTCAAATCACGAACCTCATTTTTCATCTATGAAACCTTTAGGAAATATAGTTGTTCCATGTACATGAGCATTGCAAAGTACCCGTCCATTTGCTCAAATATGAACCTTATTCACTCAGGGATTCCCTTCGCGAATCCCATGATCCATTATAATGTATGGAGATCCATAAGGGTACTCAAGTCCTTGCAAAGCACTCATGCTTCATGAAGTTCCTTCCATGAACATTTTAACAACAAGCTAAGGCAGGGTCACTATGCTTCACAACGAACTTTGATTTCCACTACTATGCTTTGCAACGTACCCTTTATTCATAAAGGCCTACTCTGCAAAATTCTTTCCACTATACGAAGCACCATCTATATGAAACAATACACTAGGACTAGGCTAGGACATTCCACTTCACGAATAATTCACCTTTGCAAAGTCCCTCCCCTACGTAGAGCACTAGAGCTTAACAAGGTCTTTTCATGTAATCCCATTTTCTTCGAAAACCCTTCCCTCGCATGACCCTCCAGGACTTTACGAAGTGATTTCATGGTCCCAAGGGCAGTGCTTTATGTTTTTTTTCATAGATTTATAAATATTCACATAGGCCTGCTAATGGATACTTCTTCTTCGCATGGGCACACTAACATGGTCCCCATAGTGGATCACTCCACAGCACCACCTCTTTATGGAATTATTGATCCCTTCCCTTCCCCAATGGTTAGTGGGTATCTCTTATGTATGTTCTATGGGTGTGGATTGAACCCACCTCATCCGAGATGAGTGAAGCTAAACTGCCGAGGACCCTTTTCTTCATCACATGATGTAAAATTTTAGTATCTCCCCGTGATATTCACGTGAGGTGCCCCATCACAGAAATTCACCACTACCACTCATCTTCACGAGAGTGAAATATTCCTCACATGGAATGATATCCTCTTTTCTAGATCAGTGCCTATCCACAGGGAAGGAAAACCATCCTAGTGTAAGCCCCTTGCCTTTCTTGGGGAGGTATAACCCCTACTCCCCCTCTCTTCTTCGGTTCCAAAGACTACAGGAGAGATGAGCATAGGGACTTTTGTTACCCTATCCCTATCCTTATTGGATTTGTCTCTATTGGGCCTCCATCCTGGCTTAAGTCCCAATTTCCATCTCACTAGGCCTTTAACGATGTGTTAGCCCCGCTACACTTCTTGCAGACACACCTTTTGCGACATGATCATCATGTCTTTGTTGCCTCTTGTTTCTCACACCGAGCATGAATCACATGTTCTTGGAGTAATCATTGACCATAAAATCCTTTTTGGGCCTCCATAGTATATAAAACAAAAACCCCACCAAACTATGTGGACTTTGATTCTTGTGTCTTGGGAAAGGTATATAGGAATTCTCTCTGAGGTTCAATCCCAACACCTACTTTTCCAGAATCCATTATTTTAGTTCACCTTCATCCTTCATAGCGCTAAACTATATTCCCCATACCAAAATACATGTAAATTGAACCTTTTTTCTTCAAAAAGGTATGTCAGAAGTTTCTCTAGGGTTCAAGCCCTACAACTACTTGTACCGACCAATTCATGTCGGTTCAACTCGTCCCGCTTGACGTTAATCTGTTTCCTTCATTTTGAAATATCTGTACTTTGATCCATGTCTCATAGGAAAGGTACATTGGAATCCTCCATGAGGTTCAATCCCTAGACCCATCAGTCCTGAAAACTCCATGTTTGTTCACCCATCTCGTACGATGTAAAACCTTATGCTCCCTTTTCTTCCAGCATGACATTGAACTGTATATATTCGAACTACAGGGGTTTGATACCTATCTCTTAGGCAGGGTTTTTAGGAAGCCTTACTAAGGTTCAATCCCTACTAGTGGGAAGCCTTTGGGTTCCCTAATCAACTATAAGTAGTTGTGTTCCCCAATCAACGACAATCCATTTTGTTCCCTAATCGATGGTAAACCATTGTGTCCATAATTGAGGGTAAGATGTTGTGTTCCCCAAACGATGGTAAGAAATTGTGTTCCCTAACTGATGGTAAGATATTATGTTCCCCAATTGAAGGTAAGATATTTTGTTCCCCAATCGACGATAAGGTGTTGTGATCTCTACCTAGCGGTAAGATGTAGTGATCCCCATCCAGCAGTAAGTCATTCTGATCCCCATCCAGCAATAAGCCATTGAAGTCCCTTTTTCTTTGACCTAGATCTCAGGTATTCCCCAAGATGTCAGGCCAGCCTCGGCTGCTAACAACACATAAGACCTAGTATTTCACCGAGTTGTTTTCCTATGTGCACACCCTAATACTATTCCACACTTAGCTATATTGACATTGATTTCTTCCATGGGAAAATATAGGAAGTCTCCCCAGGACCCAAGAGCAACATCACCTTCATCCTCATGATAGTTCCTTATCATTATATATCAGCTCTCCATCATCCATCATCCATCCAGATTCTTACCCTGGCTGCCACATCTAGGTGAGATCATGTCACCCACTTTTTCACTACTCCTAGCAGCAATCGGGTAACTATCCTTGAATTATCCCCAGCATCAGTGTTCACTCATAGGGTTGTACCCATATGATCCACTATTATTAGTGTTCCAATCAATCTTATATATATATGTTAGACTTAAAACTCATTTCACACACTATGTTATACATGGGAAGCTGAGGAAAACCTCATAGACCTACTTAAGGAATAAAATTCACTACATTCAACGTGGGATGCCTCAGGCTTCCGCACCCACAAGAAGACCTATCGTAAGGGGAATAAACCAAGACCCATTAGTGTTCCAACATCCATATATAACAGTGATTTTCATCATTCCTACTCCCCCAAAAATGGTAACTGCATTTAATGGACCCTTTGGAATGTCCTTACAAGAGCAGTGTAATTAACTGTCATCCCTGATGATATGGATCTAGGAAGAGTTTTAGGAACAACATATGATGTCTATGAGGGAGACCCAGACTAGGAAATGAGTAATAGGGAGGAATCCATGGAAGGAGGAACTAAAATTCTATCATCCCATTTTGATAAAGGACTACATTTCGCTAAATAAGTGATGAATGTTGCATGTCTTTAGAAGGCGGGAATGTGGGGCTATAGACCAGTGCATTATCAACAGACGGATGTGTTCCCCATTAAAAGCATCAGAAACTGAAATGGTAAACCAAACATGAATTTTTTCTCATCATTGTGAATACTAGTAGTGTTTGAGATATTATATAATTAGCATGTCACTAGATCTAGTTGTCTGGTGGCAAGTCTCGCCATGAAAATAGTGGGCTTGGCGTGAAACTCACCAGAAATTAGGGAAGTTGATTGTTGGACATCACATTCTACAATGTTGTTAGCTTGGTTACTTATATCCAACCAATGAAGACGAATGGAATTGGGGAACTGTATTTCATTTTCCTTATTTCAGAACTAATGGTTAAATCTCCATTCTTTTCAGGACCTAAGCTACCATGAAAGGAAACCAATCACCACCCACTAACCGAATAATGGGTAGGGGTAACGTTAATGAAAAAATATCATGTGACCTCATCTCTCCCACAAATGCCTACATTCCTATGTCTTTTTGGCACCCCCTCCCCATCTCCCCATCTAAATTTAATCAGAGAAGGGTGATTGACATCCTCATTTAATGATATTTGGAGGAGGGGATTATCACAACCCGGGATATGGCCTGACAAGACATAGAGGCTTCTACTTCCTTTCATCACCACCACCCCCAAGGTCCACATAAGGATACACTTCCCCCCTACTCCTATGTATAATCATTTTGGGACCTTCTCCCCTAAATGCTTCGATGAATACCTCCCATTTTCTAATGAGTTTAGGGATGTCTGGGACATCCTAGCGAAAATATCATTCCAGGGGCTCCCAAGTAAGGCTCCCAACAGGAAATGTCATAACCACCACCTAACCCCATAGATTGAGGAGAAGGTGAGCTATATGTCTACACCACCAGCCCCATCCCAATTAACCCAACTCCAGTGTTATGTGTATGCTAAGAAGGACACCCGTCGAAGGGCATCAACATCAACCACTACCGTGGCTTGTTCCACCGCTGACATATACCATCAGTCCCCAATTTATGGTGAGTGAGGGAACACATACGCCCAGCCTGGTTTGAGGACCCAACCACCCCATGGGAAGGATGGGTCAATTTTCCGAGTCGATGACACATGTGGCGTCTGTTGTGGTCCGCCACGCGGGTATGAAATCGAGTTTGGAGGTCCTCCCCGTCCCATCACCCATAAGAGTGTGGGTCCTCCCCTCTCCCAAGAACGGTGTGAAGGACCTTGCATTTCCACCTTCAATCTGAGTGGCGTTCATCCCCACTTCATTGACACTCAGTACTGAAGGCTCTTTCGCACCCATGTCCTTAGGTGTGGTGTTATTTCTCCAATCATAGGTTGCATATGTGACGATTCATCCCATACAATCAATCTTCCACATGGGGGACTTTCCCATGTCCGTAAAACAACAAAAAAGTTCATCATCATCCCATAAATCAGAGAAGCGTAGGTTTTACTCGCTTAATGGGAACCCAACATGGAGGTCCAACCCATGTTATACTCGAATGGTATGAGGACCATCCTCATACCGACAATACCAAAGGAATCTAGAATGGAGGACCTACCCATGCTCCCACCAACTCTAGTAGAGGTACTACCCACTCCATCTCTCCCAAAAAGGATTCCCTTTTTGTGTCACCCAGTGGAAACAGTGGTCCTCACCATGTTCCCATTGACATTTTTTCAGGTGCCCCTCACACCACCTTGCCCAGGTAGAAGTCCTCTCCATCCCATCATCAATTCGGCTGAAGATACACCTCTTGAATAAAATAAACCATTTCTAGAAGATCTATCTTGTTGTAGAAGTGTGGGTCACTGATGCCATAAAAGGATCTCTAAGTTGATTAATTCCCCAATTAAGCTTGTATGATTTTCAGATTCTGAGGCAGAATGTGAATCGTCAATGGAACCCTCACCTCGATCATCTTTGTCAATTGCCGAGGTAGGAATGAGGCATATCAGCCTCATTCATATGGATTGTGGGGTTCACTAGATTCCATCATCCCTCCACATATACATCTAGGAGGTAGTGTATTTGGCCCCATCATAAGGCCTCACCATGCAATCTTCCCTATCATCAGCATGGTCACTCTCTACCTCAACAAGATATCATGAAGAATTATTATGAGCACTGATAAAGGGTGTAAAACATTATGCCCCTCCATCAGTGACCACAACCCCTATGCTGTAAGTCATGGTTACCATCCCGTCTTACATATATGTTGTGTCCTATTCATTACATTCATCACAGAACATCCCTAGATGCGGCCTCTTGTCATCTCAATCTTCATATTCTCTACTGACATGTCTACCATCTATGGGGTCTTCTTCAATTACACTGCTGGTCCTTTAGCCACCCCCAATAGATGATTTGGGAAACCAAGGGCCAGATCCCGATTCTATGCTAAGGGGATTTTGGGAAATCATTTGAGTGGATCATTTACCAGAGACATTCTGGCCAATTACGGTAGCAAACATCAGTGCATCATAATAGATTACCTAGGATAAGCCACATGATTTCACCAAACCCTATCAGAGATGCACTTCTATCTCTTTTATCAATGAGTTTCTTACCACAGGGGTCAGAAAACAATTGAATATATTGACAAAAAATATTGTATGGTCGACTTTGTTGCGCTCCCTGTGGCCTAGCACCCTGAGTCACCTAGTCACCACCAGACCCTCCATCAATTATGCTTTTAGAGATATAATGTGATCAGAAAAATTATAATGGATGCTTCCCCCATGTTTAGGTCTGTGGTTGGGGGCAGTATGCAGCTTCCATTTCAGTCCAATTTGGCACCAGCCAAACATTCCAGGAGATATCGAGGATATGCCTCTATGTAGAGT
Source organism: Viscum album (assembly GCA_963277665.1). Taxonomy (NCBI): domain Eukaryota; kingdom Viridiplantae; phylum Streptophyta; class Magnoliopsida; order Santalales; family Viscaceae; genus Viscum; species Viscum album. The sequence continues at coordinate 509,745,978 of OY728146.1, forward strand.
CATGGTTATCCTTGCAGATCTATTGGAGGATGATTTGGAGACAAGGCTCTGTTGAGAGAACATACCCCTTGGGGGGGATTTCAACACCTATTGGATACACAGATAAGGGTTACTCTCTAGTATATAAGTCCACTCGGTCTTCCTGTTCTCACCGAGACATTAGTCCTCAGCTGAAATCCCAAAAAGGTGAAGGAACATCTCAGGGTCAACAAACCCTCTAACCCATATGGCTTAGTACTGAAGATAGAGGATGATCTAGAAAAGTCCATGTTGCACAAATATTTCATGGGTCATAAAAATATTTTAGATTACCTCCTCTATGAAAGTGTCATAGAGTGCCGGCTAGACAACGGTGATCCTAAACTAGGGCAGCAGGGGCATGTAAAATAGTTTCCTGGAGAATTTCCCCTCGGTAACCCTGGCCATTATTCCCATCTAGATAGGAAAGAGGATGGAACATATGGAAATAGGGTATGTTATGTTCCACCAAACCTACCTGAGTGGTGTCATAATACCCAGGACACCACTCAGGTTCCCCATGTCACTCTGTAAGTCATCCCACCAGCTGCTCCCCAAGCCACTGGTCCAGCTTATCATGTTGAAAAACCTACCAGTTCATTGGCGGTCAGGGACCCTCTTCAAGATAAGAACCCCCACCTAGATGATCCAATGGAGGTGTTCAACACTTTCCTCGAGGAATTGGAAACTCAAAATGTGGTTATCCAGCCTGATGGAAATCCATATCTGACTTGGGTCGATAATATTCCATCACCCCCATGTTTCAGAATCCCCACCTTTTACACATTTAATGCTACAGGTGACCCATTATAGAATCTGGGCCACTTTATCTCAATGTTTGGACCCATGTTGTGAACTCCTGTGCTACAGGAGGCCACCAAACTCTGGTGTTTCATATAGAAATTGGAAGGACCAATAGTTGTTGGGTGCAACCAGTTACACATTGTGGGTTTGCTAGTTGGAAAGATCTATGTTTCTAGTTACTTTATTATTTCATCACTACAACCCAAAAGACGAGTATTGCAGACCACTTCAAGTGAAATCATAGTCCGAACGAGTGCATCAAAAGTTTTATCACCCAGTGGAAAGGCCTCACCTACTCCATGGATATGCTACTGACTCAGGAAAAATTACTAAAAATGTTTTCCCCTCTCTCATTACTCAGAATTAACTTGGTGGATTCTAAGACTTATCTTATAAGGCCCAAAGTCTAGAGGAAGACTTGCAGCATTCCAAGAAGGCATGTTCGTTGCCTGCCACAATTTATGTGAGAAGAGCTTATAAGGATGAGCCTACCGCGGTAGCACATATAGTGTCTCACATGTAATTGGATTTATTACCATTCAAGCCACCTCCACATCTTTACCGAGGCCCTGCAACTCAGGAGGTGCCTCTGGCCCAGCAGCGCCCATCCAAAAACCAGTAGGTGCCCTAGAGAAACCTACCACCACCACATAGGCCAGATAACCAGGTTACACCTCCTCGGTAGGATCCTCCGGCCCCTTGTTAGGGCTAGGATCCTATATCCCCCTTCTTAGACAATAGAAACCAGACCTAATCATTCAATGAGGCTCAAGTCCCTAGTTATTTCATAAATTCCTTAGAACATAGAATTATATGGTTTCATGAAATTAGGAGGCCCGAAGAGGGGGATCTCACTGATCGCCCCAATTACTACACGTATCACTAGATCCTGGGGCACACCCTCACATACTTCTATGTGTTTAAAGACTAGATTAAAGGCCATGTTGATAACAACATAGACAGGTTAGGCCTAGCTCCAGTACATGTTGTATGTGTATTCATGATGCTAGACAATAGAAGTGACAAAGAAGGAAAGTTTCATCAAATTATTAACCATGGGTACCAAAAGTATCGTGACTAGATGTCTCTTAAGGCAGATTCTTGTTCCCATGGTATTATTTATACATTCCTGAGTCAACCTAATCCATCAAAAGACACTTCATCACCTTTATACACTACATATGTGTCAATGGCTAAGCCTTCCTCTTCCCAGAAGAGGAGGCATCACCAACGCAAGGGAAAACAAAGTCCCCCACTGATTCCATCTTTATCCCATAATCATGGTGACTTCATGCCAACATATATGGACATTATACTCAGAATCCTTCCATTAGTGTATGATTCTTTGAGTAGTGATCGAGGGAACACTATAGTTGCCACATTAGAGCTAGTTAACCCCAACATGATTCATGAAGACGAGGAGAACCAGAAGGATCCTCCCAACCTCCATAGCCATCCCCATTATCGACAGGGTTGTGGATATATGGTTTGTCAGAGCTCTCCTATCAGTACTTCTAGTCTAGTTGTGCATGCCACTAAAAACAGACACTTGGCCCAGCGTAGTGCTTGGCATAAACAACCTTCTCATCTGGTGTCATTAGGTCCAGCATCCCCTCCATTTGTGTTGAATGACCAGTAAGAGCCACCCCGATCACGCCGTTATCAGCCACACCCTGTTACGAACTATCCTCAGTCATCATTCCCACATCTATTAGTCTCTCCAAAACTTTTGACTAGTGAGCAGTGACACATTCTCAGCACTAGTCCGTCACATGTTCATCTACAAGGGCTTATCATTCCTCAAGCCATAGAACCAATATTTTTAAGCAAATGTTAATAATCAGCACAGAAGTATGATATCCTCAATCATCTTTCCATCATTCGTATGTGGCTCTCTATCCTTGAGGCCCATCGCCTGTCAGCGGATATATGTGTAGCCCAAGCTGATTCTTTTAGTAGCCCCCTCCTATTTTAGATGGTGGGAGAAACCGCAAAATCCGTCCATATTGAGGCACTCGAGCATGATGAATGTTAGGGTATTTACTTTTTATCTAGAGAAGATGAAGGATCTTCCATACTTCAGCACATCTTCCCACTGTACATCACCATCCACTTCAACGGTGTGGAGGTTCATCGCTGTCTTTTCCACACAGGCTCTCAGATCAATCAAATCCCAACCCGCACACTTCAAAAGATAGGGTTATCTGAGGATTATCTGAGACCCATTGTAATAAAAATTAAATTTTTTGAGAGGATATTTTTCCACATCTGCCTCTCTGATTTATAATTTTGAGGTTTTAAGGATTATATTGTAAATAAAAACCTACAATTTACATTGAATCAAATTTATTAAATATTTTTTCCTTAACATCTAGGTTTATTTATTTTAACCAATTTGGATTTTCACAATGTTTACTCCTTTTGTAATCTGGGTAATTTATCTGTTAAGAATAAATTAAAATGATCCTTATTGAATAATTTTCACCCTATTATTGTAAATATAATATCTCATTTGAGAAACAAAAATCCATTTTTTTGGAAATTAATATTAACCAACGAGAATTTAACATTCGAAAACAATGTTTTAACTATAACTACGCTAACTTAATTTTTCACTTTTCAGAAGCAAATATATTCAATATAAATGAATTATTTTCCCATTAATACAACATAGTTGATATTTAATTTAATTTCATAATTAATTCATTAATTATTTTACTTTTAGTAATTTTAATTAAGTTAATAAATTATAATTTATCATAAAATAAAATTAATGTCAATTCTGAAATTATTCAAAAAATTAAAATTTAAAATTTTAATTAAATTTTTTTAATACAAATATATTTTATTAAAACATCTAAAAAATGATATGTTAATGTATAAATATAATCTAACATAATAACTCATTCAATTTACTTCATTGTTAAATTTTTTATATGAGTAATGTTATTTTTCTTAACTAAATAATAACTAAGTTAACATTTCATAAGTATTTTAAGTAACTATAAAGACCATAAAATATATATTTACAAATTATTATTATAAAAGAAAATTATCATTAGAAATAGTATATATAACGGAACCCATTTTTTACCCTATTCCAAATCACTGTAGATATTAAAATAAAAAAAGAATATTTTTGTCTTTTTCATTACAAAACATATCTTATGTGCTACATTCAATGAAAAGTAGAAATTAAGTCAATTATTTTAGATAATTGTATTTATTATTTATAAAAAAATTATATATAATTTTTATAATATTTGAGGTCATTTTCACTATTATCATTCTAGTTTAACTACTATGTAATCTTGTATTTCCTTAATCACAAAAATCAATTTAAACTGTTTTCAATAATCATAATTGTAAAAGTTATATGTTTACATTATTAGAAAATATAAAATATTATGATTCCAAATATAGAGTTAAATTTTACAAAATTATATTCACATAATAAGAATATTTTAATTCAAAATTAATCTCGAATAATTGATTAGAACACAGGTTTTTAATATTAAAATGGTAACAACTTTTCAAATATTATATATATAAATTAAATATGAAAATTATTCAAATTGAATAATTATTATAAATAGGATTATAATTGATCTATTTTCACATTAAAATGATTCAAAATATAATTTTTCATTATGAATTATTTAGATAAAAATGATTATTTTTATTTCAAATCAACTATTTTTTTTATTATTTGTCAAAAAATGAAACTTATAGGTAAAATAACAATAATAAAATCTAAGAATATTATTGTATTATGATGCAAAATACTGTTTTTATTTAATTATATAATTTTATAAAAATAAATTTTTAAATTGTGTGCGTCATGTGTGACTAAACTGACTTTTTGGAAGAAATAGTTTTTCTGAAAACATTTATTCAATCGTTAAATTATTGTTATTATTATTTATAATCAATAGATATCAAATAAATGGTTTTAAAATATATTTTTTCATAAGTTAGTTATTTATATTCATACAAAATATTCTAATGGCTTTGTGATAACTATCATATTCAATAATAATAATACTATATTGTTGTTCTGTAAAACAAATTCATGCATGTTAATAATGATAAAGAGAGTGTTGCAAGTAATTTAATATTAAATATGTTTTTTTAAAAAATAATATAAACTCAAAATTTAATGTGAAGTAAGGAAAACTCGGAATTTCATGAATTTCAAACAATTAATGTGAACAGATATATTTAAAATTAAATATATCATAATGTCTCTATGTCATATATTTTCATACATGAGTAGTGTTTCTTATAATATTTTCTTTTAAATAAAATGTTATTATTTTAGAATTTACTGGTGTTACAATATCCCTACCTTATTCAATCTCATAATTTATTTTTGATATCAGAAATCAAGTCTTAAAATTTTGGATATTACATAGTAGAAAAACACACATTATAAAAGGGTTAACTGCTTATCTATTAAAAATAGGTAAATTTTTGTAAAAAGGCCACATAACTAGAGTTGTATTTTAGATAAAATATGTGGGATATGTAAACATAGATATGGAATAAAATTTTAAATAACTATAGTCATTGATTGAGATCATGGATCACAAGAAATTAATTGACCAATTTACTATTAGGGGCCTAAAAACCATAAATCTATGATAAGTTCAATAACCGTTTGATACATTAGATATGGACATAAAAAGATAACATTTTTTCATGATCCATTTCCTTTAGTTGATGAATTATTTTATTCTACGTATATAAGGAAATAAAATTATTTGATAAATCTCTATTTCATTTTTATAATCTCGTCCTACGGTTTTGCATTAATGAATTTTAATTTCTTCCCTTGTTATAAAAAGTTAATATCCAAAAAATATTTTTCTAAGTCTGAGGCACTAAAATCGACTTTTATTTGACCGAATGATCCATTGAAGAATGAAAATTCGTTATGTCTAACTATTTATAAAAATATTATAGTTAACCGATGTTATCCTTTAAATAAATCACTAAACCAAAAAAGTAACCCTACTAGTTTATCATTAATATTTATATTTGTATTAAATTAATTAATTAAAAATAGTGACATATTAACCAGGACATTGCATAGTCTAGTTGTTTGTGTTAAACCCTAATCATCCTTCAATAATGGGTTTAATCCTAAATGTCTTTCCAAATGTTGTGGGTTTTCACCCAACATATGGGTTATCCTTTTTTTATTGTAAAATTAATATAATCTATATAATGTTCATAAAAAATTCATAGATGTCTTTGAAATAATTTTAATTATACAATATATTTTTTTACTATTTTATAAAACATAAATTATTTTCTTAAAATTTTTAATAATCTAGTTTTTTTAAATGAAATTTAGTTACGGATCATATTAACCCTAAAGGGTATCAATACCATTAAAAATAGTTCTATAAAATGTAATTTCATTATTCTCTTAATAACATTACCTCTAAAATATAAACAATAAATAATTTCTCAAAATTTCTCTTAATTTATGTATACTATAAGCACATAAAATGTAAAAGGAGGTGTCCAGGAGATTGAATGTTTAGTGAATCTTATAGTAGTAAACCCATTACAGAATCAATAACACATATGTTAATGAATCCATATATTATTATAAATTAATAAAAAATAGTTATATGTTTCATGATTATTATATCAAAAATATGATCGGTTAAAATGTTTATATAATATAATTCTTGATTTGAAATACCCAAATACTTCATCCATTTTTTCACTTGGGTCTTTACATGGTATTGGTTTTATATAGTTCCTTAATTTTCATTATCTATTCAAATGCATTATAATTATTTCTATTCAAATGGGTATTTAACCTTAGAATATCACTGAGGAGTGTCAAACTAGGTGCATAGTAAGGCCAATTAACATGCACCATATGATGATAAGAACTATACCAATGCACATTTTTGGAGTTATTACACATATATACATATATTATAGAACCATTTCCACTCTTAGTATCTATAAAGATATGTATTTTATGTAAAAACCATTAATATATACCTTTAAAAATTTTATGATTTTTTATATACTAATCCTCAAATTCTATTATAGGGTTGTATTACGAAATCTAAGATTCCCTAAATATAGATCCCATGTATTCTACTAAAAATTATTTGATACAAACTATTGTTCCCATGACCCAAGATACCCTGATATTAGGCCACACATCATTACATTAGCATAAGATACGAGGAATCACATCCTAGAGGAGTTAATAGTTTAGTTGTCCTGGAAAACATGATATATTCATGATTACCATATTACAGTTGAATACAAAAATTACAAAACAAAATAGAATAAACTTATCCTATATATCATATCCTTGAATATCAATCGTATTTTGATTTCTAGTATCCAATGGATAGGAATGAAAATAAGGGTGAGCTCAAATTCTTAGTAATAGTTAAGTCCATTTGATGAAATCATGAATTAATGAGTATAATCAAATGGAATGGTAAATAACTAAAAATACATGAAATTTATATATCTTGAATTTAGTTGTATGATGTGGAAGATGTTGGCACCAAAATATGTGTAGAGGAAAAGGATGTAATGAGAAAACAAATTCCAAAGTGGATGCCTCATGAAGCCCATTTGCAGAGCCCCTATGAAATGCACCTATACGATGTAGATGCCCCCTCTGCGGTCCTAAAAGAGTAAAGAGCGGCGAGGCTCCGTAGTTAAAAAAATATCAAAAAGCATCATGCTGCAGAGGGTGCTAAATCATCCTCTGTGATACTTTCTAACATGATGAAAGCCTCCATGAGCTCCATGTAGAGAACCCAAGAGATATCCATTTTAAGGAGGGGATGATGGTTGACTGTACGATTATGATGAAAATGACACAATTTGCGGTTGATCACGGAGTGCGACATGGATACACATCGAGCTGTCCTTTCTTCAGGCCACCCCCACCTATAAATACCAGGCTCCCCTCGATCCTAAAGGATGGATACTCCAACATTTCTCCTTCTCAGCTCTCAAGTCACGAACCACAGTTTCTCATTTATGAAACCTTTAGAAAATATAGTTGTTCCATGTACTTGAGCATTGCAATGTACCCGTCCATTTGCTAAAATATGAACCTTCTTCACTCAGGGATTCCCTTTGCAAATCCCATGATCCATTACAATGTGAGGAGATCCATAAGGGTACTCAAGTCCTTTCAAAGCACTCATTCTTCACGAAGTTCCTTCCATGAACATTTTAACAACAAGCTAAGTCAGGGTCACTATGCTTCACAATGAACTATGATTTCTAGTACTATGCTTTGCAACGTAACCTTTATTCATGAAGGCCTACTCTGCAAAATTCTTTCCACTATACGAAGCACCATCTATATGAAACAATACCCTAGGACTAGGCTAGTAAATTCCACTTCATGAATAATTCACCTTTGTGAAGTCCCTCCCCTACGTAGAGCACCAAAGCATAACAAGGTCTTTTCATGTAAGCCCATTTTCTTCAAAAACCCTTCTCTCGCATGACCCTCTAGAACTTTACGAAATGATTTCAAGGTCCCAAGGGCAGTGCTTTATGTTTTTTTCATAGCTTTATAAATCTTCACATAGGCCTGCTAATGGATACTTCTTCTTCGCATGGGCACGCTAACGTGGTCCCCATAGTGGATCACTCCACAGCACCGCCTCTTTATGGAATTGTTGATCCCTTCCCTTCCCCAATGGTTAGTGGGTATCTATTATGTATGTTATAGGGGTGTGGATTGAACCCACCTCATCTGAGATGAGTGAAGTTAAACTTCCAAGGACCCTTTTCTTCATCACATGATGTTAAATTGTAGTATCTCCCCGTGATATGCATGTGAGGTGCCCCATCATAGAAATTCTACACTACCACTCATTTTCACGAGAGTGAAATATTCCTCAAATGGAATGATATCCTCTTTTCTAGATCAGTGCCTATCCATAGGGAAGGAAAACCATCCTATTGTAAGCCCCTTGCCATTCTTGGGGAGGTAGAACCCATACTCCTCCTCTCTTATTCGGTTCCAAAGACTAGAGGAGAGATGAGCATAGGGACTTCTGTTACCATATCCCTATCCTTATTGGATTTGTCTCCATTGGGCCTCCATCCTGGCTTAAGTCCCAATTTCCATCTCACTGGGCCATTAACCATGTGTTAGCCCCGCTACACTTCTCATAGACACACCTTTTGCGACATGATCATCAGGTCTTTGCTGCCTCTTGTTTCTCACACAGAGCATGAATCACATGTTCTTGGAGTAATCATTGACTATAAAATCCTTTTTGGGCCTCCATAGCATATAAAACAAAAACCCCACCAAACTATGTTGGATTTTATTCTTGTGTCTTGGGAAAGGTATATAGGAATTCTCTCTAAGGTTCAATCCCAACACCTACTTTTCCAGACCCCATTATTTTAGTTCACCTTCATCCTTCATAGCACTAAACTATATTCCTCATACCAAAATACATGTAAATTGGTCCTTTTTTCTTCAAAAGGTATCTTAGAAGCCTCTCTAGGGTTCATTCAATATAACTACTTGTACAAACCAATTCATGTCAGTTCAACTCGTCCCGCTTGACATTAATATGTATCCTTAATTTTGAAATATGTGTACTTTGATCCATGTATCATAGGAAAGGTACATTGGAATCCTCCATGAGGTTCAATCCCAAGACCCATCAGTCCCGAAAACTCCATGTTTGTTCACCCATCTCGTACGATGTAAAACTGTATGCTTCCTTTTCTTCCAGCATGACATTGAACTGTATACATTCGAACTACAGGGGTCTGATAACTATCTCTTAGGCAGGGTTTTTAGGAATCCTTACTAAGGTTCAATCCCTACTAGTGGGAAGTCTTTGGGTTCCCTAATCAACTATAAAAAGTTGTGTTCCCCAATCAACGGTAATCCATTGTGTTCCTTAATCGATGTTAAACCATTGTGTCCATAATTGAGGGTAAGACGTTGTGTTCCCCAAACGATGGTAAGCCATTGTGTTCCCTAACTGATGGTAAGATATTATGTTCCCCAATTGAAGGTAAGATATTGTGTTCCCCAATCGACAATAAGGTGTTGTGATCTCTACCTAGCGGTAAGATGTAGTGATCCCAATCCAGCAGTAAGTCATTGTGATCCCCATCCAGCAATAAGCCATTGAAGTCCCGTTTTCTAAGACCTAGATCTCAGGTATTCCCCAAGATGTTAGACCGACCTGGGCTGCTAACCACACATAAGACCAAGCATTTCACCGAGTTGTTTCCCTATGTGAACACCCTAATTCTATTCCCCACTTATCTATATTGACATTGATTTTTTCATGGGGAAACATAGGAAGTCTCCCCAGGGCCCAAGAGCAACTTAACCATTATCCTCATGATAGTTATTTCTCATTATCTATCAGCTCTCCATAATCCATCATCCATCCAGATTCATACCCTGGCTTCCACATCCAGGTGAGATCATGTCACCCTCTTTTTTACTACTCCTAGCAGTAATCGGGTAACTATCCTTGAATTATCCCCAGCATTAGTGTTCCCTCATAGGGTTGTACCCATATGATCCACTATTAGTAGTGTTCCAATCAATCATATATATCTCTGTTAGACTTAAAACTCATTTCAAACACTATTTTATACATGGGAAGCTGAGGAAAACCTCAGAGACCTACTTAAGGAATAAAATTCACTACATTCAACGTGGGATGCCTCAGGCTTCTGCACACTCAAGAAGACCTATCATAAGGGGAATAAACCAAGACCCATTAGTGTTCCAACATCCATATATACCAGTGATTTTCATCATTCCTACTCCGCCAAAAATGGTAACTACATTGAATGGACCCTTTGGAATGTCCTTACAGGATTAGTGTAATTAACTGTCATCCCTGATCATATGGATCTAGGATGAGTTTTAGGAACAACATATGATGTCTATGAGGGAGACCCAGACTAGGCAATGAGTAATGGGGAGGAATCCATGGAAGGAGGAACTAAAATTCTATCATCCCATTTTGATCAAGGACTAAATTTCCCTAAATAAGTGATGAATTTTGCATGTCTTTAGAAGGCGGGAATGTGGGGCTATAGATTAGTTCATTATCAACAGACGCATGTGTTCCCCAGTAAAAGCATCAGAAACTGAAATGGTGAACCAAACGTGAATTTTTTCTCATCATTGTGAATACTAGTAGTGTTTGAGATATCATTTAATTAGCATGTCACCAGATCTAGTTGTCCGGTGGCAAGTCTCGCCATGATAATAGTGGGCTTGGCGTGAAACTCACCAGAAATTAGGGAAGTTGAATGTTGGACATCACATTCTACAATGTTGTTAGCATGGATCCTTCAATCCATCCAATGAAGACAGAATGGAATTGGGGCACTGTATTTCATTTTCCTTATTTCAGAACTAATAGTTAAATCTCCATTCTTTTCAAGACCTAAGCCGCCATGAAAGGAAACCAATCACCACCCACTAACCGAAGAAAGGGTAGGGGTAACGTCAATGAAAAAATATCATGTGACCTCATCTCTCCCACAGATGCCTCCATGTCTATGTCTTCTGGGCACCCCCACCCCCTCTCCCCATCTAAATTTAATCAGTGAAGGGTGATTAACATCCTCGTTTAATGATATTTGGAGGAGGGGATTATCACAACCCGGGATACGGCCTGACAAGACCTAGAGGCATCTACTTCTTTTCAACACCACCACCCCCATGGTCCACACAATGATACACTTCCCCCCACTCCTATGTATAATCTTTTTGGGACCTTCCCCCCTGAATTACTCGATGAATACCTCCCATTTTCTAATGGGGTTAGGGATGTCTGGGACATCCCAGACAAAATCTCATTCCAGGGGCTCCCAAGTAAGGCTCCCAATAGGCAATGTCATAATCACCACCTAACCCCATAGGTTGAGGAGAAGGTGAGGTATATGTCTATACCACAATCCCCATCCCAATTAACCCAACTCCAGTGTTATGTGTACTCTAAGGAGGACACCCGTCGAAGGGCATCAACATCAACCAATACCATGGCTTGTTCCACCGCTGACATATACCATCAGTCCCCAATTTATGTTGAGTGAGGGAACACATATGCCCGGCCTGGTTTGAGGACCCAACCACCCCATGGGAAGGCTGGGTCAATTTTCCGAGTCGATGACACATGTGGCGTCTGTTGTGGTCCGCCACAAGGGTATGAAATCTAGTTTGGAGGTCCTCCACGTCCCATCACCCATAAGAGTGTGGATCCTCCCCTCTCCAAAGAACGGTGTGAAGGTCCTCCCATTTCCACCTTCAATCTGAGTGAAGTTCATCCCCACTTCATTAACACTCAGTACGGAAGGCTCTTTCGCACCAATGTCCTCAGGTATGGTGTTATTTCTCCAATCATAGGTAGCATATGTGAAGATTCATCCCATACAATCAATATTCCACATGGGGGACTTTCCCATGTCCATAAAACAACAAAAAAAGGTCATCATCTTCCCATAAATCAGAGAAGCGTAGGTTTTACTCGCTTAATGGGAACCCAGCATGGAGGTCCAACCCATGTTATACTCGAATGGTATGAGGACCATCCTCATACCGACACTACCAAAGGAATCTAGAATGGAGGCCCTACCCATGCTCCCACCATCTCTAGTAGAGGTACTACCCACTCCATCTCTCCCCAAAAAGATTCCCTTTTTGTGTCATCCAGTGGAAACAGTGGTCCTCCCCATGTTCCCATTGACATTTTTTCAGGTGCCCCTCACACCACCTTGACCAGGTAGAAGTCCTCTCCATCCCATAATCAATTCGGCTGAAGTTCCACCTCTTGAAAAAAATAAACCATTTCTAGAGGATCCATCTTGTTGTAGAAGTGTGGGTCACTGATGCCATAAAAGGATCTCTAAGTTGATTAATTCCTCAATTAAGCCTGTATGATTCTCAGATTCTGAGGCAGAATGTGAATCGTCAATGGAACCCTCACCTTGATCCTCTTTGTCAATAGCCGAGGTAGGAATGAGGCATATCAGCCTCATTAATATGGATTGTGGGGTTCACTAGATTCCATCATCCCTCCACATATACATCTTGGAGGAATAGTATTTGGCCCCTTCGTAAGGCCTCGCCATGAAATCTTCCATATCATCAGCATGGTCACTCTCTACCTCAACAAGATATCATGAAGAATTATTATGAGGACTGATAAAGGGTGAACAACATTGTGTCCCACCATCAGTGACCACAAACCCTACGCTGTAAGTCTTGGTTACCATCCCGTCTTACATATATGTTGTGTCCTATTCATTACATTCATCACAGAACATCCCTAGATGTGGCCTCTTGTCATCTCAATATTTGTATTCTCTACTGACATGTCTACCATCTATGGGGTCTTACTCAATTGCACTACTAGTCCTTTAGCCACCCCCAATATGATGATTGGGGAATCCAAGGACCAGATCCCGGTTCTATTCTAAGGGGATTTTGGGAAAACATTTGAGTGGATCATTTCCCAGAGACATTCTGGCCAATTATGGTAGCAAACATCACTGCACCATAATAGATTACCTAGGATAAGCCACATGATTTCACCAAACCCTATCAGAGATGCACTTCTATCTCTTTTATCACCGTGTTTCTTACCACAGGGGTCAGAAAACAATTGAATATATTGACTAAAAGTGTTTTATGGTCGACTTTGTTACGCTCTCTGTGGCCTAGCACCCTAAGTCGCCTAGTCACCACCAGACCATCCATCAATGATGCTTTTAGAGTTATAATGTGATCAGAAAAATAATAATGGATGCTTCCCCCATGTTTAGGTCTGTGGTTGGGGGCAATATGCAGCTTCCATTTCAGTCCAATTCGGCCCCATCCAAACATTCCAGGAGATATCGAGGATATGCCTCTATGTAGAGTTGTGGTTATCCTGGCAGATATATTGGAGGATGATTTGGAGATAGGGCCCTATTGAGAGAACATACCCCTTGGGGGGATTTCCACACCTATTGGATACACTGAAAAGGGTTACTCTCTAGTAGAGAAGTCCACTGGGTCTTCCTGAGCTCACCGAGACATTAGTCCTCAGCTAAAATCCCAAAAAGGTGAAGGAACATCTTAGGGTCAACAAACCCTCTAACCCATATGGCATAGTACTGAAGATAGAGTATGATCCCGAAATTTCCATGTTGCACCAATATTTCATGGTTCATAATAATATTTTAGATTACCTCCTCTATGAAAGTGTCATAGAGTGCCGGCTAGACAACGGTGAACCTAAACTAGGGCAGTATGGGCATGTAAAATAGTTTCCTGGAGAATTTCCCCTCAGTAACCCTGGCCATCATTCCCATCTAGATAGGAAAGAGGATGGAACATATGGAAATAGGGTATGTTATGTTCCACCAAACCTACTTGAGTAGTCTCATAATACCCAGGACACCGCTCAGGTTCCCCAAGTCGCTCTGTAAGTCATACCACCAGCTGCTCCACAAGCCACTGGGCCAGCTTATCATGTTGAAAAACCTACCAATGCATTGGCGGTCAGGGACCCTCTTCAAGATAAGAACCCCCACCTAGATGATCCAATGGAGGTGTTCAACGCTTGCCTCGAGGCATTGTAAACTCGACATGTGGCAATACCGCCTGATGGAAATCCATATCTGACTTGGGTAGATAATATTCCATCACCCCCGAGTTTCAGAATCCCCACCTCTTACACATTTTATGGTACAGGTGACCCGTTATAGCATCTGTCCCACTTTATCTCAATGTTTGGACCCATGTTGTGAACTCCAGTGCTACAGGAGGCCACCAAACTCTGGTGTTTCATATAGAAATTGGAAGGACCAATAGTTGTTGGGTGCAACTAGTTACACATTGTGGGTTTGATAGTTGGGACGATCTATGTTTCTAGTTACTTTATTAGTTCATCACTACAACCCAAAAGATGAGTATTGCAGACCACTTCAAGTGAAATCATAGGCCGAACAAGTGCATCAAAATCTTTATCACCCAGTGGAAAGGCCTCACCTACTCCATTGATATGCTACTGACTCGGGACAAATTACTAAAAAAAAATTCCCCTCTCTCATTACTTAGAATTAACTTGGTGGATTCTAAGACTTATCTGATAAGGCCCAAAGTCTAGAGGAATCCTTGCAGCATGCCAAGAAGGCATGTTCGTTGCCTACCACAATTCCTATGAGAAGAGCTTATAATGATGAGCCTACTGCGGTAGCACATATAGTGTCTCCCATGTAATTGGATTTATTATCATTTGATCCACCTCCACATCTTTACCGAGGCCCTACAACTCAGGAGGAGCCTCTGGCCTAGCAGCGCCCACCCAAAAACTAGTAGGTTCCCTAGAAAAACCTACCACCACCACATAGGTCAGATAACCAGGTTACACCTCCTCGATAGGATCCTCCAGCCCCTTGTTAGGGATAGGATCCTATAGCCCCCTTCTTAGACAACAGAAACCAGACCTAATCATTCAATGAGGCTCAAGTCCCTAGTTATTTCATAAATTCCATAGAACATAGAATTATATGGTTTCATGAAAGTAGGAGGCCCGAAGAGGGGGATCTCACTGATCGCCCTAATTACTACACGTATCACCACATCCTGGGGCACACCCTCACATACTTCTATGTGTTTAAAGACTAGATTCAAGGCCATGTTGATAACAACATAGTCAGGTTAGGCCTTGCTCCAGTACATGTTGTATGTGTATTCATGATGCTAGACAACAGAAGTGACAAAGATGGAAAGTTTCATCAAATTATTAACCATGGGTACCAAAAGTATCATGACTGGATGTCTCTTAAGGAAGATTCTTGTTCCCGTTGTATTATTTATGCATGCCTGAGTCAACCTAATCCATTAGAAGACACTTCATCACCTTTATCCACTACTTTTGTGTCAATGGCTCAGCCTTCCTCTTCCCAGAAGAGGAGGCATCAACAACGCAAGGGAAAACAAAGTCCCCCACTGATTCCATCTTCATCCCATAATCTTGGTGACTTCATGCCAACATATTTGGACATTATGCTCAGAATCCTTCCATTAGTGGATGATTCTTTGAGTAGTGATCAAGGGAACACTCTAGTTGCCACATTGGAGCTAGTTAACCCCAACATGATTCATGACGACGAGGAGCACCAGAAGGATCCTCCCAACATCCATAGCCATCCCCAGTATCGACAGGGTCGTGGATATATGTCTTGTCAAAGTTCTCCTATTAGTACTTCTAGTCTAGTTGTGCATGCCAATAAAAACAGACAGTTGGCCCAACATAGTTCTTGGCATTAACAACCTTCTCATCTGGTGTCATTAGGTCCACCTTCCCCGCCATTTGTGTTGAATGACCAGGAAGAGCCACCCCGACCACGCCGTTATCAGCCACACCCTATTACGAACTATCCTCAGTCATCATTCCCACATATATTAGTCTCTCCAAAACTTTTGACTAGTGAGCAGTGACACATTCCCAGCCCTAGTCTGTCTCGTGTTCATCTACAAGGGCTTATCATTCCTCAAGCCATAGAACCAATATTTTTAAGCAAATGTTAATAATTAGCACAGAAGTATGATATCCGCAATCATCTTGCCATCATTCGTATGTGGCTCTCTATCCTTGAGGCCCATCGCCTGTCAGCGGATATATGTGTAGCCCAAGCTGATTCTTTTAGTAGCCCCCTCTTATTTGAGATGGTGGGAGAAACCGCAAAATCCTTCCATATTGAGGCACTCAAGCATGATGAATGTCAGGGTATTTACTTTTTAACTAGAGAAGATTAATGATCTTCCATACTTCCGCACATCTTCCCACTGTACATCACCATCCACTTCAACGGTGTGGAGGTTCATCGCTGTCTTTTCCACACATGCTCTTAGATCAATCAAATCCCAACCCACACACTTCAAAAGATAGGGCTATCCGAGGATTATATAAGACCTATTGTAATAAAAATTAAATTTTTTGAGAGGAAGAAATAGATTCCAATCAACAAGATCCACCTCAAGACCCAGATCAGTGGAATAATTTCTAGCATCAAGTTCATGGTTATCTCATAGAACACCGCTTACAACTCATTGATGGGTAGACCATGGCTTCACCTGCATGTGGAGGTCCATTCGGCAAATCACCAGTTCCTTAAGTAATCCCTTAATGGTCGAGTGGGTGTACTCCGTGGTGAAACATATCCCTTTAACTCTTGTGGTGGCCACTACATGGATTATGAATATTACAAGAGAAAAAAAAAAGATGATCTAGGATAATGAGGTTGAACACGCTATGACTATGAAGACTCTTGGATAGACCTAGATGATGAATACATTTTTTAGATCCAACGAATATAGGATATGCCCCTATATCTAGAAAAATGCATTGTTATTTATTGAATGAGGGGGAAGCACATTCTCAAGTCCAAGGGACACTGAATGATCACCTTATATTCCAAACGTAAATTAGGTTTGGGTCCTCCCAGAGCCCCCTACTCCCAAAATTTATTGTTATATCTTCCCCATGGGAAAAAAAATATGTCATACTTTCTTGTTTCACTAGGCTGAGATAAACCGTCTCAAGAAGATGTGCCACTATTTCTTTGATATCATCAAGTGTGGCCCATTGGGTAGAACAACAGATGGGATCAGGTCAAAAGCTTTTATCGCTATGGTATCGGCAGTGCAGGAGTCCCCTGATGTAGTATCTACTATATCTTAGGATGGTACCCACTTCCCATAGACATCTGTTGACTCAGGGGAATCTCCTCCTACCAATCATCTATCATTCATATGTGAAGAAGAATATTTGGATGATGCTCCCCCCTCTTTCGTAGAGGTTCTATCTACCACAGTCTATGAACTTGTAAAGTTGAACCTCAATAGCGAGATGGATCTGAAACCCACATTAATCAATGCAGTTATTACTGTTGATGAGAAACATCTATACAAGGAATTCCAAAAGCAACACCATGTTGAATTTTTCTTACGATTATGATGAGATGTCAGGACTATATCCTAAGGTCACCATCCACCACATTAGTCTTCAAGAAATTCACCACGGGTTCATAAAACCTCCCATAATAAAGAAACCTTCCCATGATTCCTTGGTCATGGCCGATGTTGATAAAATCATCAGATCCAGTTTCACCAAGGAGGCCTAGTACCCCATATGGTTTTCCGATATTGTTCTCGTGATGAAGAAGAATGGCCAAATAAGATTCTGCATCGATTCTCATGATCTCAACCATCACTGTCCGAAGGATGATTTTCTCTTTACTGTGATGAACAATTTGATTTATTCCACTACTGGGTTTGAGACATGATCCTTCATGTAAGGGTATTCCGAGTATAACCCAATTTTAATGGCCCGCAAGGATGAAAAATCTACATCTTTCATGGCACCACATGGTACATTTTTCTACTAGGTAATGCCCTTTGGTCCAATGAATATGGGTTCCACCAATCAGCATGACAGGCATATCATATTTAATCCAATATTTGTGATATCAGTAGAATGCTATGTGGAAGACCTGGTCGTCAAATATCTCCAGCATTTGGACCATATCAATGACCATGAGAATGTGTTTGGATTCCTGCATTATCATCATCAGAAGATGAACCCATTCAACTGAGTCATTAGGGTAACCTAAAGAAATTTTCTCAATTCCATTTCCATATACAATGGCACTGAGATTGATCTGGATAATATTAAGGACAACAGTAAGATATCTCTTCTGAGCATCATTTAGTATCTTTGAGGCATTCAAGGCCACTTACCCTACATATAATGATTCATCGTGAATTTTTCCAGTAAGTGTAACCCCTTTTCATATATCATGAAGAAATAAACTATCTATTAGTGGGATGAGGAATGTCAGAATGATTTTTAAGAAATAAAGCATTACATGTTACAACATCTGGTCAGGATACCACCCATTTCCAAAAATCCATTAGTCCATTATGTGGTCGTCGTAGAATGATCTCTCAGCACCCTTCTAGACTATAAGTACAATGAGGGAATAGAGAATAGTCTCTACTATATTAGTTTCATGCTCCTTGATACAGAGACCAGATACTCATCAATTGAGAAGAGATTATTTGCACTAGTATTCAAACTATATGAATTGAAACATTACATAAAGCATTGTGAGATACAGTTAGTGGCCCGAGTATATCTGATGATGTAAATCCTGAACTTCCCAATGTTGATAGGTCGTCTAGATTGATGATCAGTAATCCTCCCACAGTTTTACATAGGGTTATTTACCCATAAGGCTATTAATGGTAAAGCATTGGTAGACTTACTTTCTTCCCTTTCATCTCCCACAGACTAGTATCAAGATATTGATTTTTCCAATGTCAAAATCCTCTCAGTAGACAAATCCATTCAGTGTTGGAAAATTCACTTTGATAGTGCTTCTTGAATTACTACCGGCAGAAGACTAAATGACACTAGACTCAACCGAGTGGGCCTGGGTATCCTCTTTATCATGCCAACACAAGTCATTCTTCCATATTCATTCATGTTCTCAGAAGGATGTACCAACAATGAGGAAGAGTATCAGGATTACATCACTAGTCTTGACCTCACCCTCGAGATTGATATTCCCCACTTTCATGTGAAAAGGGACACCAAACAATTCATCAAGATGATCAATGGTGACTATTTATTTAGGAATCTAGAGCTCATATAACTATTGGAGCGCCCCCACCAGCTGATGGCCCAGTTCTGGTATCATCTATAATTTTCCCTTGTCTGTCGATCCCAGAATGTTTGAGCCGATGTGTTGGCTAGCCTAGTTATATCTCATGCAGATCCTGGTCAGGATGATATGATTATTCATTTGTCACAGTAAAGAGTAATCTCCCACGTCACTCCAGACGATGATGAGAGCCCACAGGTAAGCAACCTCATTGTCGGGGCCTCTACATCAGGATTCCTAGGACCCCTTGATATAGTGTTTGAAGTTACTCCCAACAAGAGTACCCACTTTATTGAGTACCTCCAATATGGTAATCTCTCGACATATCGAGCCGAGTGCAAGAAAATTCAGCATCACACATTACTGTTTTTTCCACAGAGTGGTTCTGGTCTTGATCATATCCTCTACAAGAAGAGGTTTGATGGGGATCTCCTACATTACATTCAATGAGATGAGATTTCTCAGGTCATGCAAGAGGTTCATGCCAGTTTCTATGGGTCTCATCAGAGCAGGAAAAAATTATCTCACCAGATCAAGAGGGTTGGGTATCATTGGTCACCCATGACCCGTGACTATATTGAGTTTCCAAAGATGTGTCAGGCATTCCAAATTCATGTTAACATAGTACATCGGCCGCTAGATCATCTCCATACTACCGAGTTCTCTAGGCCCTTTTCGGTCTTGGGACTCATTTTCGTGGGACCATATCCATCAGATACATCTCTCCACTGTAGGTCCATCCTGACTGCTATGGATTTCTTTTCTATGTAGTCAATGGTAGTTCCGCTCAAGGAATTCAATTCCCATTCTTCGGATTAATTAGTTTTCTCCATCATAATCATTAAATTTGGAGTCCCTCACATAATTCTCAACAATAATGGCACCAAGTTTTGGGCATTCATGTTGATGAAATTGTATGCCGAGTACAACCTTCAATATAACCATACCTCTTGAAATCAGATGTAGGAAAATGGAATGATCGAGGAATTCAACAAAATCCAACACTAAAATCCTGAAAAAAATTGATTGGTCAGAAAAAGAAGGGTTGGTCGGACAAACTCCCCAATGAACTCTAGGCCTATCAAGAAACAACCCCCAATTCCACTCAGGTGACCCAATATTCCCTGGTGTACGGAACATAGGTTATCCTGCCAATCGTGATTCAGTTGCCTTCAATGCACACAATTATCTATGATCAACATACACTAATTAAGGTAGCCTAAATATATATAGATGAAGTGGATGCACATGAAAAGAACATGAATTGTTCCCGGCACCATCTGGAAATGAATTAGATCAAGATAGCCAGATCATTCAACAAGAAAGTTCACCTCTACTCTTTCTTGAAAGGTGAAATGTTATTGGCTCTAAGGACACCAATGATACCTGGTAAGAAACCACCCATGATAGAGCCCAAATGGGGAATACCTTAAATTATTCATGTGGTTTACACCAATGGAATGTACTCCCTGGTTACCATGGATCGCGAGCATATAACTCATCCAACCAATTCCAAATTCCTTAGGTAAAAAATTTCCTGAGCGCATAGTCTCACATAACCATAAACTATTCCATATTTTTCACATTACCATAAAATGTGGGATTCATCCAAGATGAAGGATGTAAAAATACTCAACCCTCATCCTACATGATCTTAAACTCGGAGCGGTAGATATACCGTTATGGTCTGAGCTCTACGGCCTTAAACTGAGATTTCTTGAAACCCATGTACTCACTGCAAAATTATAAATTTAATGAACCTTAATTAACTTTGTATGTCTTGATTTCCATCTTCACGAGATACGTAGGAATGATCGAACAACTCATATTAGAGTCCACCCCAATGTATTTTTTTAATATTCCCCTTGGGTGTAGTTCTCTTAGAAGACCCTAAATGGTGTAGTGTAGGCTTCTTCCCACCCCCACTAATGTCAAAATTACAATGATCTCACAATGCTTCCATCCTCATTCTTCGATCCTCCCACATCCTCACTGCACGATGTTAAAATGCAAGACCCTTTCAGAACTACATATGGCTTGATTTCCATCCTCATGGTATACATAAATATTCCTGGACATTTTTCCCTAGGCCCAGCCCAAAACATCAGGATTTCTCCTTGGTTTGAAACACATGTTGTGGTGTAGGAATTTCCCCTCATTCAATTCGATTTCATCATGACCGCACCATGTATCCCTCTCCCGAGAGATCTCCATCACATTCGTCATCCTGTATAATGATAAACTGTAGAGGCACAATCATGAATCACACATTCCTTTATTTATTTATTCATCATCTTTGAAATTCAAAAAGAACCCAAAAGGAAATTATGCTAAGAACTTGGGCTCTCCTACTATTTTAGGACAATGTCCTTGAGAATCTCAAACAAAAAATTGATACAAGTGAAACACTGTGAATTTGATCAGTGGTCGACGCTTATTTGTTAACCCATGTCACACAATGTGGATGTAGTGTTTCTAATGCGGTCAACATCCATCCTCCATCATTTTCACCACCGCAATATGTCCCAAATTTTGGGTGCAGTGATTTATTTTTTCCTAATATCCCATCAAACATCAGTTTCCCTTAGGAAGGAGTGTTAGTTCAGTCAAGGTTGACCCTACTTGATCTCTTTCCCTCATTGTTATAACCTTATATGTTTGGGATCCCCTGATCCTATTCCTTGTTTCCCACGTTATACATTTCTCACATGGGCATATGATACTTGGTTAGGAAATACCCTCATAAAGGGTAATGTATCGTTGATCTGAGCCCTATGACCTGAAACTAAGATCAACATTGCCCTGACCGCAAGACATTAAACTTTGAACTATCTGGCACATCCCATCTTAGATCCCTGGACCCTTTCGGCCCCCTTTTCCAATTTCTCATTTAGGATTGTACAGTGTGGTAAGGGATTATTTCCTCATTCATGTTGGGTTACACTCCATGCTATACACACTCCTCATCAAGATACATTTCTCTTATCAATGTCCCTTTTGCATGATGTAAAACTTCCCAACATCTTCTAGAACTATGTGTGGCTTGATTCCCTTCCTCATGGGATATGTAGGACCACCCATGTATTTAATTTTTGAGCTCAGTAACTTTTCTTAGAAAGGTCCTCTTCTTTCGGGCCCCTTGGCCTGAGTTCCTCGAGAGGTTTTATGTGGTGTGGTATGTTGTTACATCCTAGTTCATGTAAGGTTTGTAACATCCGTTCCATGTACATATTCCTCCTCATAGCTCTTCGTAACCTAGTTTTACACTCATGTTTTTTTGTCAGCTTCCCTTGAATTGGATCCCTAGACCTTCTTTGGTAGTTCACCAATGTGCCCAGTAGCACTCTGGTTAAGGACCTAGAGTGTTACATTCTACAAACATGTTATCACTCATTTTCATTCTACATATTCCCCTTAATTTGGCATTCATCATCATTAACTTTTGAAGGGACCTAGAAAGTCATGGATGCTCTACCCCAACGCCCTCCTACCCTCACGGGCTAGCTTCATTGAGAATTCCAAATGACATATTGATACGAGTCCCGCATTGCGCTAATGGTCAATAGTCAACGATCATTTGTTGATCTCATTTCAGGTCACACGATACAGATTATATGTTTTGAATAAGATAAAAAAACAATCCACCATCGTCATGCCACCCCCATCAAGCCCTAAATATTGGTTGGATGATCCACATCCTTTCCCACACCATCTTGTCTATGAGAAATTTTGACACTCTTGTTGTAATCCCTCGGTGCACATTTGCATGTTTGGATAAAAAATCAACATTAAGGCATCATTTAGGGATCCATACCATTTTACCCTATTCATGTATTCCACATGTTGCAAATACCTTCTCCGCCCTTGTTTCAAACATTAATCGTAGCTCACTTGGGATTAGGTATTTGGTCGAGGTTTGTGCCGATTTGGAAAGGTATCATTTTTCATTGGTCTGATCTCTAAGACCATAAAACTAAGATCTCTCCTTGTACTTTCTACAAGACATAAAACTGCACGAACCTCCAATAACTATAAATCTTGATTCCCATCCTCATGGGATACGTAGGAACGCTTTTGCATATTGTCCTAGGCTCCTGCTCAGGTTCCACTAATTACATCTTATGTTCATCCTTTTTGCCCTGAAATTTATTGGATTCCATGGTGTGGTTTGGGGTGGACTACCTGGTCACATTAAAGTATGGTTTTCAATATCCACACCACATATTCTTCTTATAGGAGGTAGTCTATCCTACCTTTTTCCATGCATGACATTAAAGTTCACCTTCAAAACATTGTACATCTTGATTCCCATCCTCATGGGATACGGAGGAACACCAAGACATTTCTTCCATAGGTTCAGCCACATATTCTATGACTTTTTTTATCCCCTTGTCATGAGGTTTCATCCATATAATTGTATGTGGTGTGTTGTGGACCTCGTCCTCATTCACCTCGGGTATGCATTAACGCACCATGTGCATTCCCCCTAAAACATCATTTAATCTTTGTTTGTTGAAGCCATATCTCATTAAACTATGATTCCTAGTCCCAAATGACATTAAAATGTTATGTATTTACTACAACGTGTTAAAATTCAGGGTTTGGTCCTATCATATGACACTAATCTATAACATTATCATCCTAGCCGCATGATGAAAAACAGCACTGCATTGTGATGTCCTCACTCGAGGGGACATCATGTTTTGTAGTGGTTATATGCCATACTAATTTTCAATGCCTATATATGTATTGATTCCTTTAGAGACACCTAGATTCCCCATCCATGATTTCACAATTCACCAAATAAACAAAAGTCCTAATGATCCTTCAAGGTCTAGCAAATGCCTCTTATTTTGGTGAGTGGTCCACACCTGCATGGATGTATTGTCCCTGGTATCTATAACCTACCATGACACTTATAGAACTATTTATGGCCTGGTCCCCATCATAATGGGGTACGTAGAAATTCCCTGTCACTTTTCCATGGGCATAGAACAACATTCATTTTTGATCCCTCAACATAAAACATCAACATGGAGCACATGGTGTGATATGGACTCCTACCATCCTCATTCACATCAGGTGTTTAAATTAAGGACCTGAATGTATTAGTCTGTTATTTCTATCTATGGTTCATGATCTAAGACTTTTAAATTAATACATGATTATCTTTTTCACAGGACATCAAACTACACAACATTTTTCATCAACTATGTGTGGCTTGATTCCCATTTTCATGGGATATGTTGGAATTCCTTGACATTTTGTATGCAGGTCGATCCTCAAGAATCTTAAATAATCTCCATTTTTTATCCCCTTGGCCCAAACCCCATTGGAATCATGTGGTGTGGAATTCACCTCTTAGGTTCTCACTCGCATCAGGTTTTTTGACAAACACACCATGTTTCTTAATTGTCTATTCCCAGACTGGTCTATGTTCTATTAACCAAAACTATGATATCCCTATTGGAACTATGCATTGAATTTGAATATATCCCCACCCTATGATCATTTAATTAAATCAAGTGTCCTCTTAATGGTCCACTCTACGACAGTAATCTAGGAGCGTGTGACCCCAAGACACTTATCCATGGAAAGGTATTTGACTCCCTCTATATGATATATCTAATTGTCGTACTGAAATGTGTTGTGATAGTGATCAAAATGTGTGTTATTTTTTAAAGGACATTATCTCATTTTATGTATAGTATTCACATGCACTTTATTTGGATCCCTATCCTCATAGATTTATGAAGGGACAACCTTTATGGACTGACCTCATGCCACATTGGCTCACCTACCATCTTGGGCCAATGCCACTGAAGATCGTAGACAACATTTGTGACAGGTCCTGAGTTTGGAACTCGGTCAGCAGTTAACCCTAATTTTTATTCCCACATTCGAGGCTAACATGAAACAAATAATGTGTTTTGAACATGGTAATAAGTTATCTTCAACCATCATGTCTTTATCATTGTGATCCAGATCTCAGGCATCATGATTCACATGTTTCAACTACAATATATTTATCTGGAATACTAATAAACTTAATTTTACACCCCCATGCATGTTTGTGAATTTAGTAGGTAGGTCAATAATTGTGGAAAGTCACTCACCTAGTGGACCATCGCATCTAATTTCTTCCTCCCAGCACCAGGAAAATCCCATCGCTACACCTAGATTCCCACATCGAGCACGATTCACGGGGGTTTAATAGTTTTGGCATGGTGTGTACTAGTGTAGTTATGCCCCACAAAATTTCCTTCCTATATGATCTTAAACTATTATCCCATAACATCATTCAGCATGATTCCCATCCTGATGGGATACGTAGGAATTCTTGACCACAATTCCTTGGTCATGACCCAACATTCACTTTTGGTCCCTTGACCTATAAAACAATTCTTATGGGGATTCAGGGTGAGGTGTAGACTTCTTATGTCCTCATTAACATTGGGTTTATAGCTACCACGTCACGTCATCCCTTATTGAGATATACCCTTTCACTCAACATCCAAACATATGACATTAAATCGCACGAGTCCACACGTGATCGCCGCCTGCTATTAAAATGATGTTATTCCTTAAACAAGATCAGTATTCCCCCATTTGAATTATGGGATGCATCAGATTCCAGGACAAAGGAGATTTTGTCTATATGATTGGGTCACTGACCACTGTGTTCTCAAGAACTATGTTTCTCTTGATTCCCATCATCACGGGATATGTGGTGACGCCATAGAAATTCGCCTTTGGCCCAGCCCCATGTCCTTTAAACTGTGTGAACCATCCTCACCATACGACATTTAAATTCTGTGCATATCATAATTATTTTTATGACATAAAACTACATTCAATTCCTTGTCCTTACCAGAGAGGAAATGTTCAGATGTAAGTTTGATCCCTGATGATACTGATGTGGCTAGCTAATGTGTTTGCACCATAGTGGCATAACTTTAATAGTGTTGGAGTCTATTCATAAAACCCATCACTCCACCCTCCACACTTTGCATATCCCTTATCTGGATCCTCATTTCCTTTCATGTCTGATGGAACCCCCTAACAGTATGGATTCTTCGCCAATGGGTAGCCTACTGTTCTGGGCCAATGTTCCAAAAGACTAATGGATGAAATTTAGAGTTAGGACCTATATTTCAAACATGGTAAGTTTTCAGCACTCATTTTTTATCCCCATACCAGGGTAACGCAATAGGGATGCAATGCTTTGAACAAGGTCAAAAATTATCCTTCATTGTCACACTACCCCTATAGAGTTCCAGATTTTGGTTATTGTGATTTTAGTTTTCCACTCCATATTGTCCAGATTGATTCTAGAGCCCTGAGTGTTACCCCATCGTGCAATAGAGCTCATTGGTAAAAATGAAATTTGGTTGTTCTTATTCCCTCATTCTCCAATCATGCATTCCTCTTTCTTCTCGGAAATCTGGATCAGTTGTTCAAACCCTGGAGGTCCAAATCTTGGTTGGCACTTTCATATTTGGATGGAATAACGATTCTTTCATGCCTTGTCTCTCACATCTGGCCAGACCCAGGTGAGCTTAGGGATTGATCTCTGGATATTTCACTAATGTGATAGAAAATCAATAAACCAAATAAATAATGGAATTCATGCATGAATATAGCATAAATAAGAAAATTATGATATCACATTTGTGAGTTTACATACATTACATCACCCATGGATTATCCCCTCCCATGGATGGATTGACCTATTTAATGTAGTGTTCCAGCTCTTCCAACCTCTGTCTAGTGGCATCAATGATACAATGTCCCTTTTTTAGCTCTCTCTCTTCCTCGGCAGTGATGGGGCACAATTCACCTGCCTCGATTCAGGCCTGATACTCATCAGCTTAGATAGTGTCCATCTTCTCAAAGGCATGCTTCATTCATTCTTCAGCCTCTACGAGTTGGACCTTAAGCCATGATATAAGCCTCGATGGTGCATTGAGAATAGTGGAATTATCATCCACCCATGCTCGCATCCATTGGAACACATTTTTGGCCTCCTGTGGCCTCTTGACGTTCGATGATTTCCATCACTGCCAACATAAACCAAGGCCATGAACATGCTCCTGAATCTTCTCCTCCATGAAGTCTTAGATGAGCATATGAGGTCATTGGCCATCCAATCTTCTATCACACAGTTTGTGTATCCAGGAACAAAGCCTTCTCATTTGGTTTATCCATTATGCTTGAGGGGTCTCCCCGATGAAGTGATTGATCAAGTTCCATGACCATAAATGGAAAATATTTCTATCCTCTTCGTCCAAAGTCGTATCGTCCCAGTCTAAAGTGTCAGTGGGGTCATATGCATGTAACACCTCTAGGAACTCATCTTAAGGGTCTTCATCCATTGTTTTATTAGGTATGTCGGACACATTTTTTCCAATTGGTCCATATCATTGGATTCCTCCATGATGATTTTAGGTTCAGTCTCACTGATAGTCCCACCTGTGATCGGGGGCACTACAACTTGGTCAATTTGGACATCTTCTTCCACAAACACTAACATTCCCCTTGGAATGTTAGTGCTAGTATATCTAACCAACCTCACCAAGGTGTCCCACACCATTTGAAGAACTATGCATACAAAAAGTGCACAAACATCATTTAACCAGATCAATGGATGATAGTTACAAATTCCATAAAGGAGACTTATAAAGGTTGAGTAGTTGGTCTCGCTCATGGGTTTTTATAGTTGGGACCACGATACATGGCCCCTCATATATATTCATAAAGTCCAAAGGTTCTAGGAGAGCCACCATGGGTGTTGCAGCCCTGGTAAGCGTAGTAATTACTATAGCCACTGGTGCAGATCCCGAAGATCCCGTATCTACATCTACTATTGGATGAGATTGAGTTTATCACATGAGGCCCCCTATATTGTTCAGATATTTTTTTAGAAGTCCTAAATCACTTCAATGAAGTATAAAGGGAAGTGGATTAGGATTTTACCTCAAGGGCCACTGCAAACTCTTCCAGATCCATATCTGAATTCCCAACCTCACCTTCCTCAAGAGGGATCCCTACATCGGTCTCCTCCCCCAGTAATAATTGTATAATTAATCTTGTGGAGGGATGTTCTCTCTCAATAAGGTGACTGACAATTGTAGATGGTTCGTTTGATCAAGCATCACCTTCACTGGATCCTTCAATGGGTGTGGAGAACCTAGAGAATACACAAAGTCCACCATCTTAGTAATAAAATTCTTCCTCCTCACCTGGGATACCATTATGACAGTCCTGAGAGGACCGGTCCCCAAAATATCCATCCATAGATGATTCATATCTTTCCACATCTCATCTGGGTTAAGAAATTGTCTATTGAAATCCCTGATGGACCATGCCTCTGGGAATCTAGCATTCTCAAGCATGTCTATGTGGTGAAGCTGCTTCCCCGGAGCCTGGGTGGGTATCATGCAGATCCTCCTCGATGACCTCACCTCTAGATAAAATTTCTCATATTGGGATGTCGGGTCCACTACTGTCACCTTCCTCTCGATCGGCGGAGGTATCACCTCCATTATATCCTCGTCACCATGGGAGGTCCTCCCCACATTCCAAGCATGTCCTCGAGGTTGGGGAGGCACCCCTTCACTAGCAAGAATTGTCTGATACTTTAGCATTTCCCTTGGGTAGGCTGCCTCCCAACTCTTTGTGTATTCCTTCACCATCCCATAGACATCTGTGGGACGATGCAGCTCATTTCTCATCTTCTCATACTATTGTGTGAACATGAGCCACATCTGCCTCATCATAGATGAGTTATCCTCATGGCACACACCCATGTAGACTCGTGGGGTCGGTCCCATCATACATTGAAACTTCTTCATGAAATGGTATGGGTTGTACGGCTTACAGAGATACTCATGATTGAGCCACACCACTAGGAATCCACACCAAAAGGAAATAAGGTTGGATAGATGATCTTCCGTTCACTAGGTTTAATTAGTGTAAACAACCATTGGAAAGGGTAATGGGTGTATGTTGAACTCATCCACCTTCCATACTAGGTTCAGCACCAGCTGTAGGGTCATCATTTTTAGAAAACCCCCCACTGTATTTAGAATAGCTGATCGGAAGTCCGTTCCTGGAGTGGAAATGGGTTTTCGATACTCATTGAATCCCCTAACATGTGCCTCTATCCACCTGTACAGATGATGTAATGTCCCCCATATCCTTTATGGCTTCCTCCCGTTGCTGATGTTACACAACACCTTATACAACATAACAAGAATTGGGATTCCTTGGTTGACTCGCTCCCCTATCACCAACATGGAATTTATGATAAATGTGCTCAGTCACACACCCATGTTTTTATCCATCACTAGCATAATCTATGTGAAAATATGCGTCGAAATAAATACATCCAATCTAACCACTGGTTTCTTCTTAATAATGACCCTGAACCCCTATGTCTTCCACTAGCAGTCCTCTAGGAGTCGCTAATATGAGTGATATTTTCCTTGCTGAACACCCTTTAGGCATATTTGAGGAATCATGGGAAACTATTCATCTCCAAGAGAATTGAGGATGTTTTTGAACCACCACATAAAATGGACATCCTTCACTAACAATTGTTCCTCCCCAATAACTAGGTTTATAAAATCCTTTTCCAGCAGTAGCATCTGCTTCATGTCCTCCCATGAGTTCATGGTAGGGAGTAACTCGTCGTAAATTTCCACTATTATCGAGACCCCCAAGATTTGGTGAAGGTGTTAGAGGATGATACCAACCTCTCCATGGTAAATATTTAAGGAATTTGTCCTCAATGACCACCATCTCAAAAACCCCATCATCAACTTATTAGACTGGTAGATGTGAAATTCGGAAGCCCAAGCCGCCTCATATAGGCCCACTCGCCTCATCTCTCCACTGATCACCTCGCACGAGGTGCATACCGATTAGGCCCATGCCAAATCTTTCATGAGTTTACTACCCTAGAATAGGTACCGATCATTAGCCCACCCCTTAGATGGGTTCCCCAGTTACGTTTTCGAATAGAGAGGTACAACGAGAGAGATATCTCTAGTTGAAATGCCTTCCCCTCGACAATATTCATCTGTTTATATAGGAAATCATCATGTAAATGTGTGAAATCCTCCCATGTATTGTTGTTATCCACCCTGAACCCCTAGCGCTGGCACAGCGCACTCCTGGACTAGAAAGTCGGCTCGTCCCTGCTTTCTTTAGGAATGAAAATGTTATCTCATAGACTGAAGCCATGTAAAGATAGTGTTTTTCATAGTGGTTAGATCTTCTAACCCATAGAAAACTACTCCACTAGTGAATCATGGTCTGAAAGGCTTTGTACATGTTCCCTGATACCCAGTTATTCGCCATTTCTTCTATCCGAGCAGAATATACAAGGACCCCCCTGGCAGCTTCTCGACCATCCATTCAGTGTTCATGTTTATTAAATTTTTTCCTAGATCACAGAGCTCAGTATCTAAGATCAATCATGAATCTCAATAATAGATACATGTCGTAGAGCCCTTCCACATGCCTTGTAGAAAAAACCCACCAAGAATGCCCTCATAGATTCAAAGGACTCTCTGTGCATCGGGGAGCAGAAAGGTCCAATTTTAAAATAGAAATAACCGAGCGTGTTGAGCTTCATGAATCGAGAGCTCAATCACTAAAAATACAAAGATGAGAACGTTAAAATGAGGGGTCATTATCCATTATTTATAGGTGACAAACCTATTTGATCTGTGTGGTGTGTGTCCATGATGAGCTTTGTGGTGCTCTAAACCCGCACATCTTCTCTCCGGATCGCGACCCAGCTTCTTGATATTTCATGTGATCGGCCAAAAATATTTGGCGTTAGATCCTTTAGACTTATACCTTTGTTTTCTCCTCAACTCCATGTCTGAGGGGGGTATTTGTTGGAGCCAATATATATGAAGAGTAAAAGGATGCCCAATGAATACCAATTCTAATGAGGCTTCCTCACAAATCCCATTGAATGAGTACCTTAGCACGAAACCAGCGCAAATCTAGAAACCCCTGCTATGGTTGTCGCTGTGTAAAGAGGTAACATTCTCTATAGTTAAGGTGCATTTGAGAAGAATCATTGCACTATAGAAGGAGCCTAATTGACCTCTGTAATCTTTTCAAACATGACTGAAACCTTTTTGAGCGCCATACAGATAAACCATTAGAGCATCGCACTGAGGGGGGGGGGGGGGGGATGGTCGACTCCGCTATTACAGAAAACATTGCGTAATCCACAGCTGATCGCAGAGATCCATGTGGATTCACACTGAGTTCCCCCTACTTCATGCATCCCCTATACTATAAATATAAGGTTCCCCTCAATCATAAATACTATATACTATGACCATTCACCTTCTCAACTCTCATATCATGAGAACCTTTTTCTCTATGAAACCATGAAAAAAATGAGCTCATCCAAGTACTTGAGCATTTTTTAGTACACTTCCCTTAGCTAAAATATGACCCCTCTTCAAGAAGGGATTTCCGTCGCAGAGCCCACATGCCATCATGATGTAAGGATATCCATAAGGGGGCTTGAGTCTTTGAAAAGCAGTTATGGTTCATGAAGTACAATCAATCCACATGTGAACCACATTTTAAGGTAGGTTCACTGTACTTCATGGAGAACATTTCTTCTCATAGCTATTCTTTTCAAAGTACCATTTCCTTGTGAAGTACTAATGCACGAAAGCCTTTCCACTTCATAACGCACCATCCATATGCACAAATACCATATTCCTATGCTAGGCCATTCCACTTCATGAAGAATACCCCTTGGAAATGTCCCTCCCCTTCATGGACCACTAGATATTCACAAAGTATTTTCATGTGAACCCATTCTCTTCAAAAACACTTCTCTAATATGACCCTCCAGTTTTGTATGAAGTGATATCAATGTCTCTTGGGTGGTTCTATTAATTCCATTTCATAGACTTATGCTTCTACACATAGTTACACTAATGGTTGTCGCTTCTTTTTATAGCCTTGATAACATGGCCCCCTTAGTGGATCACTCGACAACACCACCCCGCCGCAACATTAATGATGTATTCCCTTCAACATGGATGGGAGGGTATCAGTTATGTATGTCTTATGGGTGAGGAGTGAACCCTCCTCGTCCGAACTGCAGGATGTTAAACTTCCATGCACCCTTATCCATAGTGTATGATGTTAAATGGTAGCCTCGCCTCATGAAATACACGCAGGGAACCTCGTCTCAGATATTATCCACACCAACTCTTCTTCACGAAGGTGAAATATTTATCACATTAAATGAGATCGTCTTTCATGGAGTGACATATTTCCATGGGGAAGCGCGACCATCCTAGTGTAAGCCCCCAACCTTTCTTGTGGGAGTTATCACCCTTTCTCCTCCTCTCTTATTCAGTAGAAAAGACTAGAGGAGAGATGAGCATAGGGAACATACTTACCCTGTCCCTCTCCCATTTGAATTTGCTTCCATTGAGCCTCCATCCTCGAGTATGTCACAATATCAATATCCCTAGGCTACTAACCATGTGTAATCCATATTCCACTTATTTTGGATGTACCTTTCACGACCTAACTGTCACGTCATTGTTTCATCTTGTTTCTCACACAGAGCATGACTCATATGGGGTTAGTGTATGCATTGACCATGGAATCATTCCTAGTACGACATAGCGTGTAATCCCCAAACCCTATCGAACAACGAGGACTTTGATCCTTATTACTTGAGAAAGGTAAGTAGGAAGACTCTATGAGGTTCAATCCCAACACCTACTTGTCCCGACCATGTCATGTTGGTTCACCTTCATCCTGCGTGACTTTAAACTATGTTCCCCATACAAAAATATGTGGACATTGATCCTTGTATATTTGGTGAGGTAAGTAGGAAGCATCTATGAGGTTCCACCCACCACCAACTTTTCCCATCCCATTCACGTCAGTTCACTCATCTTTCATTAAGTTAAACTATATCCCTAATTCCAAACAATGTGGACGTGGTTTTTTGTCCCCTAGGAAAGGTACGTAGGAAGCCTCCCCGAGGATTAAGCCCAACACCAATTGGTCCCATACACTCCACTTCGGTTCACCTATCGTATATGATGTAAAATGTTACACACCCTTTTCATCCAACATGACGCTATATAGTATACATTAAAACTACATGGGTTTTATCTCTATCTCCTAGGAAGGGTATGTAGGAATCCATCAAAAGGTTCAATCCCAAATAGCAGAAGTTCATTGTGTTCTTTAATCGATGGTAAGACATTGTGTTCCCCAATCAACAGTAATATTTTGTGTTCCCTTATCGATGGTAAGACGCTGTGTTTCCCAATTGACGGTAAGAAGTTTTGTTCCCCAATACACAGTGAGCCATTGGGATTTCCATCTAGCAGTAAGCCATTGTGATCAACATCCAATGGTAAGACATTGTGATCCCCATATAGTGGTAATCCATTGTAGTCCTTTTTGTTGGGACCTATATATCTGTTCCACCCCTCGGGCGTCATAATGACCCAGGATGCTAACCATGCATAAACCACATCATGTCATCGGGTCGATGTCTTCTACGGACATCCTGATTCTATTCCCCACTGAACAACATGGACATTGATTCCCTAACACGGGGATATATAGGAAGTAGCATGGACGATCATGGCCAACATCACCATCGTCCTCATAATGGTTCCATCTCATTCTCCATCCGCTCTAAACCATCCATCATCCATTTGGATTCTATCATAAGGCGCCACATTCTAGTGAGATCATGTCACCCACTTTATCACTACTCAAAGCAGTAATCGGGAAACTAACCACGCGTTAGCCCGAGCATTTTTGTGCCCTCCTGGGGTTGCACCAATTTGATCCACTCTTATCAGTCCTCTGATTAGTCTGATCTATCTTCAATAGACATCAATCTCATGGAATACCAAATGTTAAATATGGGTGTTGAGGAAAAACCATGGAGACATGCTTATGGAATAATATTCCATGTATTCGATTTAGGATTCCTCGGGGTTACGCACCCTTGAGAAGCCCTATCATAAGGTTTAAAAACCCATACACATCAATGTTCCAGTGTCCAGACATGCCAGTAATGTCCAGCATGACTAGTCCCCTGAACGAAGGTTTTTACCCTAATGAGACCCTTTCGATTTTTCTAACAGGAGCAACATAATTAACTAGCATCCATGATGAAATGGCACTAGAAATAGTTCCATGAAAAAAATATTAAGTCTATGAGTGATAACCAAATTAGGAAAGGTGTTTGGAGGAGGAATACATGGGAGGAAGAACAAACATCGCATCATCCTATTTTGATGAAGAAGAAAATGTCCCTAAATAAGTGACAGTTGAAGCTCACCTTTGGAAAGAGGGAATGTGGGGCAGCATACCAGGGCGTCCACGACATACGTATGCACACCCCATCAAAGGCATAAAAATTAGATGATTCTATATGTAATGGTGAATAACTAAGAACATGTTCAATATAATCAATTTTATAGAATTAAATTCATCCATTAAAAATATCATAGTGATAATTTCATGGATAATGATAATGAAATCGGAATGAAAGGAAATTCTTATTTATTGGAAGTCATGTTTCCCAAGAATATGATATGTTTAAAATGAAGAACATTAAAAAAAGTTTCAAAACATACCAATATCAATACATTTCATAATATGGATTATCAAATACTACCATCAAGACCATTTTAAGACAATTTAAAAATATTTGTTTACAAATATATAGGTTTGGTGGCCAAATGAATTTGTCTTTAGATATGATAAATTCATCTATTGTATTTTATTAAATAGTTCCAAAACAATTCCATAACTATCCAAATAAATCCTTACATATTTAATAATCTATTTAATTTATATCAAAGTTCCATATAAAATATATTAATGGTGTAAAGGGTATATATTTATCAATATTTCTCTAGTTTTTCAAATATAATTCAAAGTGGAAACCATGATTAAAAATTGTATACATAACAGGAATGAATAATTTCTATTACAAAAAAAATTATATTTAAGATAAATGAAATTTATAATGAAAAATGACCACAAATAATGATTTTTTCAAGAGGAAGTTAATATTAAAAAACAAAATGTGATTTGTTCAGTAACTTTTACCATTTGGTAAATTTCATGTCAAACCCTGTTGGATGAAATAAATCAAATTGAAATTTAAAGTACTATTAATATATAAGTATTAATGATATTAAATGTCAATGGGAGAGTATATCCTCCACATTATAGTTAATTGTTCCATAATAACAAAAAATTTTCAATAGATTGTAAAATGAGATAAAATACATTACCTTATACTTTATTTTTGTTGATCACGATCCAGTATCAATTAAGGTGGTTATAAAAATGGTTTTAACTTATTGAAGAACCTTATTAATATTTATAACATCATATATGATCCTTTTATAACATATTATTATCCATTTATTAATAATATTTCATTATTTTCATTGTTTATGGTGCTAATTATCTTATTTTCTCATCCATATTTTTTATGAATGGTTTGGTTCCTGAAATCTTATATATTTATATAATATACGGAATAAGAATCATGAAATAATTTTATAAATTATATATAAATTATTTTTTAAAGACAAATAATTATTTATGGTTATGACAAATGAAGTATATTACGATCATGGAAATGGTAGGACACACACATGAATGAATAACATTACCATTTTGAATGATAATTATGGAAAATATGAATGAATTATTATCAAATTATAGATTGATAATTATATCATATATACCAATATTAATCTTATTTATTTCAACCATATGGTGTGGTGATAAATGGAGTTTAACATCGCTTCATGAAGGTACTAGTCCACACGTACACGAAAAATGTTATCATATTTATGAGAGTGAAAAGAAAATAATGAAAAAGATATAATATAGTTATAAAGTGAAAAATGTTTAATTAATATCATAATTATGTCATATATATCACATATAAATATTAAATTTAGCTTAATCACTTTCCATGTGATTCATTAGTGAAAGGTGAATCACATCTCTTGGTGAGGCGGTAGACCACCATACACACGTGTGACATTGTGATACCTCCAATAGAGTGGAAGGTAAAAGAGATATATATGATATAGTTATTTCAGAGGTATAACTATATTAAAAATAACACACACATATATTTATATTATACATCATCGTTCCCAATGATGAGAGTTTGTAATGGGAAAACACGCACCATCAATTCGCAAGGCGATAATCCACTTTACACATGAACGATGAATTAATATCCAATGTTATGGAAGATAGATTGTTTTTCGTAATTACATATTTAAAAAAACATCATATTATATGTAATATACTATGGTTTTTATATTATCCTGGTTTAATAAAATTTTACGTTGGTGGGGAAGGAAGAAAAAGAAATATTTTCATTAAAGAAGATTTCATTTTATTTGGGTATCCTCTGTAGGTTTTCACTAATGCCATCATAAGATAGATATATGGACAAAATAAGGCTAATAGTATGATGGGGGAGAAGTTTGAAAGTTATTTTCTAGCACATGGATGATACAAATTTCGTTATAGGTGATAATAATTGAGGGGAGTGAGTTCACTTTTATAGTTGAGGAGGAGTGAAATTCTTGTAGAGACCAAAAAATATTCTCTATTGGGAGGTCAATATCACATAAAGCTCCCCAAATTGTAATAATTAATGGTTTGGAAGAATGATATGTTCAATCTGAACCTCCATCACACAATAAAATTATGTTTTAATCATTTTATTCCTTATGTTTTATGATTCATTGATTCTACCATTTTAGTTTTGACAATAGTAACTTGTTTTATGGCCTATGAAATTTATCCTTTAAATATTAATTAATTTAATAAGAATTATAGAATTTTGACCAAATTATTATAGAAATTATATATAAATTTGAAAAATATAAATAATTTGTTTTGAAAATTAACTTTAACATAAGTGCATTTAGGGGGAAAAACACCATTTAAACCCTAACTACACAAAAATAGTTTTTTTTATTTAGCTATTAGTATATTCATTATAAAATAAATATTTGACCTTTAATGTAATATATATTATATTTATAATGTGTTTAGAACCAATTGGAAGATTATAGAGTTTTTAAAAGTTTTAAATCATTAAATAAAAGACAATTTATCATAAAATATAATTGATTTCGATTTCTAAATTATTCATTTAAATTGAATTTTGTAATATCAAAGAAAATGGTGGAAGTAAAATATATTTTTTATTCATTTTTATCATGATATATTAGTTTTAAAAATAATGTAACATTACAATTCATTTAATATAAATCTAATATAAATTTTTTTGTATCATTTATTTTATTTATTTGTTATCTAAATAAGTACAATTTTTCTATTTCTAAATGATTTTACATAAATAATTCATCACTAAAAATGTAATATAATTTTTTCAAATAAAAAATTACATTTATTATTAAATTTATTATCTATAATAGAAATGATTTTGTTTTTCCCTTTCCTAAATCATTGTAGATATTCAAATGATGAAAGGTATCTTTTTAGTCTTTTTTCTTTACTTAACTGATAATATGTGTCATATTCAAAGGAAAGTGGTAGTGAATATCCATATTTCCAAATTTGTTTTTGAAAAATGACTATATAAACTAATTAAATATAATTTATATAATATTTTAGGTCATTTTAACTATTCTCATTTTAGATTAACCATTAAGTGAACACATTTTAACCTTATTCCCAAAACAATTATTAGTTTTCAATAATCCTAATCATCAAAAAATTAATATGACCACAATTGATAATATAATTTATGATAATTATAAATATGGAATCCATTTAACCAAATTCATTTCACATAATTTGTAAAATTTAATTTAAAATTTATCCCACAGACGTGATTAGAGTGCAAGTTTTTAAACTGAACATAACCAAAAGTTGTGTATGTATTAATATATAAATTCAATATTAAAATTTTAATAATGAACTAAATTTGATTAATATATTTATAATTTAAATATTGTAACCCTAAAACCCAATTAAAAATATAATTTTACTTTGTAAATTGTTTAGATGAAAGATAGTTCTCAATTAGAATCTAATATGTTTTACCATTCATCAAAAAATAAAACATCTCAAAATAATCCAAAAAATTAACCTTCAAATAATTATTTTATTCATATTTCAAAATGTAATCTTATTTTTTAATTTAAATATTATACAAGTTTTTAACGGTAATTTTAATTATTTTTAGTTGTGCGTTACTAAACTCTCCTTTTTTGAAATTCAGTTGCTCTGAAAACAATCCATTTTATTCTAATGGATTATAATATTTATTTATAATAAATACATAACAAAAATTATTTAAAATGTATATTTTTTTAATACTATTCATACCCTTAAATATAATTGTTGGTCGATAACTATCATATTCAATACTAATATCAATATAAAATAGTTTTTCAGTAAAAAATAGTCATGCATGTAACAAAAGCTAAAAAGAGTGATGTGTGTGATGTAAGATATAATATTTTTTGAATGTAAAACAAGATAAAATGATAATTTCTTGTAATACAATACAAATTTTCCTTTACATGCATTGAATGATATCAAGGTGATTAAATAGATATTTTAAAAAATATATCATAATGTGTTGGTGTGTTATATTTCATTTAATTCTTGGTGTTGCATGTCATTTACTATATCTAATACAATGTTATTATTTTATAATTTTAGAGTGTTGAAAATATGAAAAAACATCCATAAAATTAATTTATATAAAATAAAAAAATTATCAGAGTATACATCAATATAAAGATCTGATCTACCTTAGGATTTCCACATGATTCTGATAGTTATAAATAAGGATCTGGAAATATAGTCCTTATAATTTACTAAACCATTTTATATTGTTTTTATTAAAAATATATTTATGAGATATATTTTAATATATGGAATCATATTTTTTATAAAACATGAAAGACATATTAAGTACAAACACTACATTATTTCATCAATGTAGAATATAAAATATAATGAATATATAAAGTAAATGAAATTAAAAATAATATGATTAGGAAGTAATAAAAAGTAAATTACATAATTATATTACACAATTATGGTGATTTTTTCTCCTAGAAATATCATTTAGAATAATATAAAAATAAATAGGCAAATAATATTATATATAGTTTGAGGTTTTGTAGGAAATATAGATAACCATGTGAGGAAACAAAATAAATCATTAATAAAGGAAATAATATTTATATATAGAAAGTATAATTTATATAATATTATTCTAAGAGTGTTTTATCATTTAATCATGTCACCTAATCATATGAAAAGACAATTTTCTTTCCGCATTACAAAATAACCTGATGTAATATATTTGTTGAATAAAAAAATAACATAAGTTATATTTAATGGAAAGGAATATATATTCAATATAAGTTAACATGAAGAATGTACAAATTTATATTATTAATATATTATATTTTAACATGTTATGTCATTTACCAAAATCATTATATAGATATTAGGAAAATAGAATTAACTTTTTTAAATTTGTATAAATTTTTATCATTTATTGAATCATCATGAAAAAATTTTCCATCAGCTAATTGTTAGTCTTTTTATAAAAAACATTAGATTTTAAATGTATATTAATAAAAATTTATTCAAAAATATTATTTTACCTTAGGAAAAAATGATAGTATAATAAAAAAATTATTTCTATAGAGGTTTACTCAAACTAAATTAATTTTTATAATATAATTGTTATATATATAAAAAAATTATTAACTATGAAACATAAATATTAAATAAAAAATTTAAAAATAAATAAATCTCTAATAAAAAATCATTATTTTTTCATTTAGGTTATAAATTTTTTAGAAATAATTATTTCCTTAGTGGATGGGATATAAAACAATTATCCTAATTAAACACTATTAATTTTTCTAATAGATACACTATTTCATTTCACAGATTTTAAAAATTATATTATTCATTATTTGGAATATAAATAACCCACACATCCTTGTACAAATACCCCCTCTCAGCCGCATGGAAAATAAATTTCAAAATTCATCTCATTGAAAAATAATTTCTAAAATCTATCCCCATGTGATCTTAAAATCCATAGAGAGATTTAAGTTGTACACAATTCCAAAACAACATAGAATTGGGGCCTTCTAAATTTATAAACCATTAAAGATGAGTTAATAATCCACCTTCTCCATATATATTTTTTATTTTTATTTATTAAATTATTACATATGTTTCTAAACCAATAATAAAAAATTAAATAATTTGTATATTAAAATGATATGAAAGTATATATGCTATGGTGAATTTTTTTAGTCAAATATATATATATATATTAACACTATAAATAAATGAGTGGTTTAACCACCTATGAGTCTCACGTTCTGTCATATTGGTATGTCAACTCTTTAAGACTACCTCTATGCTACCATGGTCAAGTGACTATCAAAAAGGTGTCAAGAAGAACCTGTTTGAAATTAACTCTATACTAATTTCATGAAAATATAACATAACAAAATTTTTCCCAAAAATATGAAATAAAATTTTAACATAATTTATTTTTATGAAAAATAAAATGGAATCCTACCTCACCAGCTTAGTCAGCTTTCCATAGTGACAAATGTTTATACATGGTAACCACATAGATGGGATTGGTATTAATGGAATCAAACATACAAAATGCAAATGACTTTCCTATCAAATTATATAAGCAATCAAATGAATACAAATCAAAATCAAATATGAGATATCAAAATATTAAAAAAGATTTCCAAATAAATAATAATTTGTTTTCAAATTTAAATAACCAAATGAGAGCTAAAAACAACAGTCAATGTCAACCATTTTTAATTGATCTTATTAGTTGACTGTATTTATATATACATTTTTCTAAATTCCCAAAAAACTAAAAATAGATTATAAATGAAGAGGATGATGTAAAACATATCCCATATAATCTATAATTCCCATGAAATATTCAAAGCTATCACCATGTGACTTTTACTCAACATCAATTGTCATTGTCCACCTATTTTAGAAGGGAGCGTTGATCAATACCATCCTATAAATAGAAATCTATATATCAGCACATGAAAACTATATCTGTACTAATATTTTTATTTTGGTTGCTATCCAATTTAAATTTATGAACCACTTATAAACAATGAATTTCAATTTTAAATATGAACATAAAATATTGATTTTAATATAATGAATTAAAAATAAAATAGTTTAAATATAAATGATCTGATAATAAATAAAACATGGATAGTTCCTAATCACATCCACGATATATAAGTTTGATTTAAAATAAATTCATCGATCATTCCAATTTTAGGAAACAAAGATAGAAAACAACACAACTTGAATATAATATAGATGAGTTTTAGAAGTGATTATTTGTGGAAAAATTATTTTCCAAATAATAATCCCCTTTTTATAAAAATCTATATAATTTTCAATATATTAAATTTAAAAGAAGTAAAATTATTAAGACAAAATGAAATTATCAATCACAAATTAAATACTGATAATTAAATAAAAATAAAACATTATATAATCAGTGATCCAGAAAAATTATTTATCCCTTTATGAAAAAGAATACACTATGAAATCAGGTAGCTCACATTACAAATAAGTCACCATTGAAATATAAATAATAATACACATCCTGATAAATGAAATTAGTAACTAAAGATGCATTACATAAAATATCGTATGTTTTACAAACAATTGTTAGAAATTTTTGTCCTTAAAATATTTATCTGTTGATATGTTCCAAACTATCATCTTCATGGAGACACCATATATAATTGGAGTAAAATCATCTAGTGAATAATAGTTAATGTATAATATCACCTATTATTGAATATATCTATC
Source organism: Viscum album (assembly GCA_963277665.1). Lineage (NCBI taxonomy): Eukaryota > Viridiplantae > Streptophyta > Magnoliopsida > Santalales > Viscaceae > Viscum > Viscum album. The sequence continues at coordinate 509,788,488 of OY728146.1, forward strand.
AATTTACTACTTAGCTAACCACGATTCCTCAAGTATTTTACAAACAATAAATTAAATAAATTTAGAATATAACTTTATTGTATCAGATCAATATCCCATGAAAAAACCCATACAACCTATTTAAATGATTAAAAATATATCCCATGACATTAATGAAATTAAATAATGAATCATTCTCACAACATGGGTTCAATAATCAATCATGTTACATGCAAAGCATAACCCACATGAAAAGTGTTACATTTCACAATGAAACTAATATACATACTTTGGAAATTGTCTCTTTCTTTTACAAATGATATTTAATTCACACGATAACAAATTATGATAAATAAAATTTTTTCAAATCATTCAAATCCATTTATTAAGTAATAGAAAAACTAAAAACACATCATTGACATCATGTCATAATGACAATTAGGAAATAATATCACCAAAACATTTTCATAGATACATAAATCCATTTTATACATTTTGGAAAATAATAAAACACGAATTAAAATGTGTTATAAATTTAATTTTGTTCAAAAATAATGTGGAAATAATTTATTTTAGAAAAAATATATATTTTAAATCTATTAAACATAATATATGTATCAAATCATACATAGAGTAAAAATATACAGTAATGATGAATTTGACCCTTTATGTAAAAATGAAAACAAAAAAATGTTAGTGATATTTAATAATACAACCACTTATGTCATGTATTAAATTTACATGCTAGGGCAACAAGTTTTATAGAATCAATTAAAAAAATTAAATCTCAAATATATGGTAGGTTATTGACACCCCTACCCAAAGACATTAATTGAGATAAAATTTGAACTATAATTGTGGATTGTTTATAGATATGATCATCATAATCCCTATAAAATTAGAGGCACCACTTTAAAAAAATGTACATGACTTTTGGAAACCATTGATTCTAGGGTCTGTGAAAAAATAATTGAATATTGATGAAATTAGGTGAATATTGAATGAGTATAAATAAATTTTTCTAACATTATTATATATATAAGAAACCGCTAATAAATCATTATGATTACTATATTGGAGTAGGGGAATGGGAGGTCCATATTTGAGAGGAGTTCATGGGTGATCAAATAAGATATAATAATCCATTGAGTCTTATAATTTTATTGTATAAAAAATAAATATTTTAATTTCTAAAATCACGGAAGATTCATGGTTTGGTAAACTATACACCAATCATGAAACACAAACTAGAATCAATCTACTTATCTTCGTAGGGATAAGTTTTATTGTTATCCAAATTGTGTAAAATCCTTGTATGATCTTCTGAAAAATTTTCCCCATATATAAGGATAATCTAAATGGTTAAATCAGAACATGTCATAATGGTTCAACAAATATTATTTTGAATTTTCATTATATTATAATTGACTCCATTATTTCCTCAAATTGAATGCTGACCATGTATTTTTCAGTGGTATAAAACTTCTTTTGTTGTTATTATTGTAATTTACTCATAACAATTAATTAATCATTTGTAGACCAAAAACTATATTTATCACTAAAAAATAATATCCCATATAGATTATCCTAATCATTATATTATTTTGAAACAATCATTCACTATAAATTGTTTCTAAAAAATTCAATGTTCAAATTTAATGAACCCATATTAAATTAAAATCACACTTGTTATATGAAATATCACCTAGTAGTGAATAGAATGTCTCATTATGATAATGGAAAATCACAAACACATAAACACCCATGTATATATATATATATATATATCATAAATTAATATTTTAAGAGACTCATACAACAACAAAAATTATGTTTATGGACATATAATATAAATTAATGAATAGGTGAAACTAACAATACTGAATTCATCTCATACACCATAGAAGAAAGATTCCTGATAAATTTTGAGTTTGTAATGGTATCTATAATAATGTCCACTCCACTAGATTTCATGATCAACATATATATCCTAGATTAATGGTCATCCATTATCCAAACAATCTTACTTAAAAGGATAGATGTCTTATTATTGGAATGTAAACATGCATGGGTGAGTATAATAATACCCCATACTATCATCCTAAGATGTGTATCATCCCAGTAATAAAATTGAGTGTCTATATGATTGAATGATTAAAATAGTTTCCCCCATCAATTTTAATGGATGTAATAAACATATATTCCAATTCTTATGAAAACGTTTCATGATTTTACCCATAGGTCACTTTTTCATGCATTAAAAATCACAATTTCATCAGAGAAATTAATATATGTCTTTTATTATACCACTTTTATATAACAGTACAATTTTTACAAAGATGAAATATAATGAGATTATAGGGAAAATAAATATCTATTCATTTAATGTATGTACCAATTGAAATAAACACTTATATGTATCATTGATTTATTAAAGAAAATACACATAAACCATGATAACAATTTATACATGTTTGTGCTTATGAAAGATACACCACATCCAATGATAAAGTCATATAATTTTGAGCATGAGAAAATAAAAATATATAGGTATACAGCTATATATAATTTTATCCTTGTTTCATGATATATGGGTATGTTGATAAATTGTATGTTGAGAATCATCATCCACTGTAATAAATTTTCTAGGGAAATAGAGTAGTGTTTTCACTGTAGTTAATTTACATGAATTACATGATCTTCAATATGTTTTTATATGGATTACCTTACTCCTATAGTCTCATCCATAATGTTATTAAGTTGTGGAAACTAGTCGATCTACCTTTCCCCATATAGTTCATAATAGATATGTAGAATAAATTACTCCCCATCGACTATATACAATTTTATTATTTTATATTATCCTTGATTATTAAATGAGTATATTTATATTAATTTAAAATATATGTTAAATATACTCTTACATTATATGTGATATTTATAAGGAAACTATCACAACACTCCAAACCCTTATATATATGTCTAAAATAAAGGATATCTCTAGAACACATCCTCGAAATTTATATTTATTAGTCTTTAGATGAAACCCACCTCAATATAGTGTGTACAAAAAATAATATGCAAAATCGTATCTTGAAAATAAATATATCAGTCCTATTATACATTAAAGGAATCATTTATATCACCAATATTTTATAATAAATTCTCATATCCTATATCATTAAATGTGAAAAAAAATTTAAAATAGTTAAATATTGATAATTCAAGCCACGTTGTTACATAAATGATGTTATTTTTATTATTGTTATCCTTTATCGAGACATATTATGTGACTATAGGAAATTACACTAAATTACCTTTTCATTACCCATATCTTACGCATTTCATTAATATAAAAATATAATCATAATATTATATAAGGTTTCATTCCCCATTGATGTTTATTGTTCTGTTTTTTATAATTCATAATTTAGGATAACAATTCATTACAATATGAATCATCATTGTATAAATTTGAAATATTCTTTTAATTTTTATTTAATACGACCTTCAAAATTCATTATCATTGTTCACATCAATTATTACATTAATTCAAATTCCAAGGAATAAAATATTTAATTAAATTTATATTACTCTATTATCTCTTTGACAACTCCATTCATGACCACACATCCATAATGATAACTATATTTTCATAGTGTGACATTTCATTTAAGATGTTCATGTCCCCAAAATTTTAGGAATAGAGAATAATTCTTCATTTATATAATTAATAATCCTCAAAATTCTTTTCATGATGACCATGATATTTTCCAAATACAATCTTCTGAAACTAAATTAGTAATTTTGTTATAAATCTCCCCATGGATACATATAAAGATTCTATATAATTTTACTATTCACCCCGTTGATATAATGAAGCCATCTACTTCATAGAAATATGACACACATCACACAAAATTATAAATAATCTTATGACACTCATATTTTATAACATTATTCATTATGAATAGAGATTATGAATCCACAATATTTTAAATTTATTATTTTTATCATAACTTATCAATTTAATTATCACATGTGTCAACTATTTAATAATTAAGATCAAATCTTCTATATATATATTGTTAAAATAATTTAAGTAAAATTATTGTATAGTATAATGATTTTATTATATCAATATAGAAACATATCACTACAATTGATTCGATAATTCCAACTAGTCATCACCTCCTACAGTAGCATGACTCGTCTAACATGATATTTTAATCTCAACTCAAAAAAATCATCTCAAAAAATATTATTATTATTATTATCAAATAATAATATTTTTCATTATTAATTCTTCTAATACATAAAATTAATCTATTAAATTACACTCCACGATGTTCATATGACTAAGTAATATGAAATATAGCTACTAGTAGTAGTGACACACACATCCCTTGATATTTTAGAATTTATTCATATTTTATAATGTTGAATATAATATAGGACAATTATTAAATTACTATTTAAATAAACTACCAAACAAATTATCTATAATGACCCTTGAAATTACCCCCACGTGTCTATAAAATCGGGAGGGGTCTGTGGAAATTTTAGAGAAAACATACAACACTTCACATAGCCCAATCCATGTGAGATGGTCTTAGCATGTGATAAAGTATGGTGTTACACCCCTCTATACCAAGTCCATTCTATTATCTATATCACACCAATCATAATTACAAAACCAAATATTAGCAATAAAAAATTGATCAAATAACCATCGTTATCTTGTCTTGATGTGAAATAAATCTACTTTTATATATTCCACATTGACATAATTAATTGGTTTTCAAATAAAAAACGAAAAAAATAAATCTATGGGGAGGGGAACACCTACATAGATCAAATTACCACTATTAATGGTTTATATTCACTTTGATCAAGTGAAAAAAATATCGTGATGTGTTATTTATTTATAATGTGTTTTATGGCAAATATGGTGTCTATAAATTCATATAATAAAATAATAATATATCTCAACTGTTATTTACACTATATATGATGTTGCAAGGAATGTCATGAACCTAAGGTATAAAGGGAAAAAATGAATCAATCTATTGATTCATCTAATAGATTGGATCACCTTTAATACTCATTGATGCTTCGATAGACTCTATTTTCATTTTCTGCAATGTGTAGAAGTTTTATAGAGATAGAATTGGGTTGAAATATTTAAAACTCCAAAAGAGTTTTGTTTCATAATATTGATCATAGAAATAAAAAAATACAACATAAATCTATCATTAAGGCACAATTAATCTAAATATAAGTTCAAATAGGATAAAACCACTCCCCAACATAAAATTTATTCCATTTTGAAAAACATCATCAAACTATTAAAATTTGATTCATATTTAAAATTTGTATTATATGTTATGGGGATTTATTTATTATTCTCCAATTATTTCATTAAATATAATTTTTAAAAACTAAAAAAATATTTTTTTCTGTAACACAAATATATACATACAAATACAAATTTAAGGATCACGTTTCAAATAAAAATTGTGATAAGAAAATATTAATTTATATGGAAAATTATTTATGAAATTATTATCTAATCCTACAAAATCGATAGACGTGTTTTGAGTGTCTAAATAAGTCTCAACATTTCAAAAAATTATATTCATTAAATATGAACTAAACATAATATTTTATTTAGATATTGATTTCTTTATTAATATAAATATTTTTCAAATTGAAAAAAAAATTAAAAAGTCAATATTAAATGGGAGAGAATTCATGGAAAACAATTTAACGAAATGGTGAAATAATTATTTAGTGAACCGTACCTATAAGATTAATTCTATGTTTATGCTTGATCATATTTCAATGATATTATTTATTATCTCAATAGAAAATGAGGATTTGGGTTTACAATAATAACATTCCATAAAAGGAAATATATATAGAACATCACGGAATTAGGGGTTTAATGTAATTATGATATCATTAGTAATCAAGACCATTAAATATTACAAATATTCATTATCCTATTAGAAAATCAAAAATTATAATTAAAATGGAAAACCTATATAAGGACTCTGCCTTGTTATATTACATAATCTTAAATTTTAGTAGAGAAAACACTTCCTTAACTATTGGGGATCTTTTTTGGTTTATAGAATTAGAAAATTATGATATAGTACATACATAACATTCCACATTATTATAGAGAAGATAGCCTAAAAACATAATCCATTTCATCCAAAATATAAAACTTATCAAATAAACATGATTTCTTTGAAAAATATTCATAACATTTGTCATGGATTCCATTTTTCTCTTACTCATCCTTATAACCAATGAAAATAATTTAAAAACAAGGGATGAGCATAGAAATAATATTATGTTACATATGAATAAGTAATGAAAACAGTAGTCCATGAATACTTATAAATGTATGAAATCATTTTCAAAAATACATACTTGTCACCCATATATACTTACTTTGTGAAACATGTGATATTAATGTGATTCTTAAAAAACATAAAGATAATAAATATAACCATAATGGTATATTGGATCAATATTTACATAATCATGTTACTCTTTAGAATACCTTACTATTTTTAACCCTCACGACTACCTTACAATGTAACCCTCATTAATACTTTATCATGTAACCATCGCAGTTACACATGGATTAACCATACAGATGACCTCCAACATACAAATACAAAATTAATTAGAAGTAGATATTGGTACATCCCTTCATAATAATGAATTCCATAGAACCATAACATAATCATATCACATGAATAACTGTATAAAAACATTTCTTTGGAATTTTATAAATAAAATTTTAATAGAAAACCCCCTTAAAAATATCTCATAATTGACGTGAGACATAATATATTGGTTGGAATATATATATAAAAATTAATGAAACATTATTAAACAAAATATAAAAAAAAATTTCAAAAAAAAATTTTAATACCACATAATTACCGATGTAGAAGGTTAACCCAAAGAATGAAAATTTAGATGGGAATTCACTTACCTCGGGTTTGTCTTACATCAAACATGTATAAATATCCTATATAATGGTAAAAATAATGTTATTAATTTTTTTGAAAACCTATTTATATTTAAAGAACATTATTTGAAAATTTTATCATATAATTTCACTCTTTAATTATTAGTATTTTATTCCTTCCATTTTTTTTGATGCATTCTTAACATGATTCTCATGGATGGTTTCTATTTAATTATCTTGTCATATTGAAAGGAAATTACAGAAGAGGAATGAAATGGTTCTTATATATTTTAATAATATTAAATTATTCCATAATTAATTTTGGTTTTATGGTATGATGATGAATCATTAAATAAATCTTTAGTGATATCCGTTATGATTATTTTAGCATTTCATTGATAATTACAAACTACTTTCATTATATTACATAATATTATTTATATTTGGTAAATAAATAACATGAAATAGGATATATCATAAACTTAAAAATTAGTTTCAACCAAATTAAAATGGTTTTATAACTATTATTAAAGATGTAAGGGAAATTAAAGACACATCGTCCACGATGTTTATATATTTAGAATTGGTAAAAGAGATAAAGAAGAAGAATGATGAATTTTCCAAAAACATGATAAAAATCCCGAATATATACAATAATATATCATTTATAACTCTTGGATAACGGTTTGATAAAATAATATCAGAAAATAAATGAATTGAAAAGAAAACATAAGAAAAGGAAAGATGATCTTTACCTCTTGATCTCTTCTCATTGAGATCCTTCTTAAGGCCCCTGGTTTTTGCCTCTTAGTGAGACAAAAAGGTCATAGATGTCGGGGAGGGTCTTGGGAAGATTATTTTAATGATATTAGATAAGGGTCTTGGCATGAGTGGTGTGAGAGGAATAGGGGGTGAGGGTTGTATTAACAGTGGGGGAGGTAAGAGGGTTTGCATTATTTAAATCATTTGTTTAATATTAATGCCAATGACTATGAATATTATTTATTCATGTAACCTAAAATAGTAATAGGGTCAGGTTTTTTTTGAACCAATTTCTATTTTCATTATTCATGACCCGTTCATGATGCTTAAATTCATTTATTTAGCTTATTTTTTTAATTAAAGAATTTCACTACTCAACAAAAATTAACATATTTAAAAAAAATACCACAAATTCTCCCTAACTAATTTTAAACATCTATAATTTAAAAATGAACTCCATATTTTGAAATAAATTTTTTAAATAATATTTATTTAATTTTTATATAAATTTATAATTTATTTGAAAAATTACAATTTATAACTATAACTGAATTTATATCTCATTGAAAAATTAATCAAGATTTCGTTGTCATATAACCATAGGAAAATAAAATATTGATATGATTCACTATTTATAAGGGAATATTACTATTCACATTTGTACTAATAAGGGTATATTACAATTCAACAAAAAAATCCAGTTTTCCAAATCCAAATACCTTACTGATAACAATAGTGGATGTCTGTTTTTCAAAATTCTAATTAGAGAAGAAAAAAAAATTTTAATGGATATTTTGTAACTATATCCATAAAAATAGTTCCATTATTAAGATAATAAATGTTTCTTGGGTTTCAATAAATTTATTTTTAAAACGTTCAGGTGTTACATTCTCCCCACCTTCTAGAAATTTCTTCCACTCAATTTTTTTATTTACTTATTAAACAAGTGAGGGTACCTTTCCCTCATAGCATTTTTAGATTCCAATATCGCTTCTTCAACCATGTTGTTTCTTTAAAAACCCATTACATGGTGTATTACATAATTCTACAGTACTTTATCTCTACGATCATGAATCTGAACATGTATTTTTATATAAGAATGATTATGTTCCTTTTGAACTATTTCTATGCTCCAGACATGAGTTGAATCTGGAACATTATTTCTCAACATCAAAACATGAAATAACATTATATACCTCAGATAAACACAGAGGAAAATATACTTAGTAAGCGACCATTCAATTTTTCTCACAGATTTTAAAAGTTTTAATGAGCAGTGGACTTTGCTTTAATTTCTTACGAAAATGCATTAATATTTTCCATAGAGAGATTTTAAGAAAAACATGATCTCAATTCTCAAAAGAAAAGTATTTCCTCTTATTTTTTAATAACTTTTATATTTTCTCTAATATATACTCTTGCGTTGCAAGATCAACATTAATTCTTCAGCCATGTCCTCTAAAAATTCTTTTCACATCAACTTTATTTCCTAAACATCATACCAAAAAGCTAGAGTTTGACACCACTTCAGATAAAATTCCTCAAACATTTCCATATGTATAATAGAATGAAAAATTTTATTATATGAAAACTCAAATATGTAAATATGTTGGTACCAACTTCCCTATTATTCCATTGAACATCCTCTAATAATATCATCCAATGTTTGAATTTTTCATTCTGATTTCCCATCTGATTGAGGATGAAAATTTGTACTGAAATTTAAATCTATTCCCAATTACTTATTATGCCCCTTAAAAATTAGTAGTGAACAAATGATCATGGTCATGTACAATGAAAAGATACACAACAGGTAACCTAGAAATATCTTTGAGGTATAGTCAAGAAAGATGATCCAAAGGAATTATATCTCAAATAAGAAGGATATGAAAATATTTAGTCAGTCTATAATCAATCACTCAAATCACATTTTTATGTCTATAATTTTTTGGTATCCCCCACAAGATTTCCATGGATACATTTTCCCATTTACCCTATGGAACTAGCAAGGTCTTAAACATTCCATTGCATAAATACTACTCTGCATTAACATGTTGACATGTCAAACATTTCACTGTAAATTATACAATATCTCTTTTAATTCCATCCCACTAGTAATACTTCTAAAGGTCTTTGTACATATTAGTACTACCATGATAAACTTAAAATGGAGAACTATGACCATCGTACAATAAATACTTTTTCAATTTGGGAATCACAAGGTGCACACAAACATTTTCATAAACATAAAATATATTGTTTATCAAAGAAACATTCTGACAAAATTCTTATTTTAACCAATTTTCCTTTTTCTGTAGCTCACAGTCTTCCATAGGAACACGATTAATTTTGTCTCATAATGATGACTTCACTGAAAAATAAAAGAAAAAAGTGTAATTTACTACACCAATAACTTCCAAGATAAAATTAATTTAATCATTAATCAACAAATCATGATCAAAATGTAACATAGTTAAGGATACATGATTTTTTTACACAAGGCACCAGTCAAATTGTTTTCTTTTCCAAGATTGTAATTAATCGTTTAATAATAATCCTTAATGAGTTCAAAATATCTTATCTAACTATTATTTTATTTATTTTGAGGGAAAATATACTTAATACTTTTAGCGTTAGTATATTTTTCACATTTTGCTCCATATAAATGATTCCTCCAAAATTTTATGGAAAATACAAAATATTCTAATTCCAAATAATCTGTAGGATAATTTACCTCACTAGGTTCTAGTTTTCTTGATGCATAAGAAGTTTTCAAATCATTGTGTATCATAACACAACCATGTCCCTTCAATGAAACATCATTGTAGATGAAAAAACACCATTTTTCAAAGGCATATAAAAAACTTGATCATTCACCAATATCTTCATCGGTTCCTAAAAAACAAACATCACTATCTTTTAACCCAAACAATTAACCCCATTTTGCATTAACTTAGTTATCAGGATACATAATTGCGCAATGTTGTTAAAAAACCATTGGTAATAACATACTAATCCAATGAAACTATTAATATTTGTATAATTTTTAGGTCTTAGACATTAATAAAATACTTTTTTTAGTGGGATCAACTCTTATTCCATCCTTATTTACTATTTTCCCACGAAAAGACATCTATTTTATCTAAAAAATTATTATTAATTTTAAGTACAGTGTCATTTACTTTAAGGATTTAAAAATAAACCTTAGATGTTTTTCATGCTTCTATTTACTTTTATAAAATACTAGAATGTCATCAAAAAAACTACTAGATATATATCCAGGAACTCATGGAATATTATTTTCATAAGATCCATGAACTCAGAAGGTGCATTAGTTATCCCGAAAAATATAATCAAAAACTCACATTTCCTATATCAATTACGAAAATCCATTTTCAGGATGTCATCTTCCTTTACATTCAACTGATGGCACCCCAACCATAGGAAAACCATGGAAAAATACTTTTCTTCTTGGAGTTGATCAAACATATCATCATTATGTGACAAAGGATAAATGTATTCAATAGTGATGTTTTTAAAGATATATAATCAATGCCATGTCTAATGGAACCATATTTATTTTTAACAAACAAAACATTAGCACCCCATGGTGAATTGCTAGGATGAATGAAGCCTTTATCAATAAAGTAAAACGTCTAATTTTTCAATTCAATAAATTCAATTTGACAAATTTGATAAGGGGTTTTGAAAATATCTATGCATCAGAAACTATGTAAATTTTGAATACAACTTGATAATCATGTGTTACACTGGGAAAACCATCTGTAAAAACATCAAGATATTCCTTCAACACTAGAAAATCATTAATCTAAAAATTATCCAATTTTCAAAAATATGAGCAAGATAACATTCATGTCCATCTTTCAAAAGTTTCTCATCTTTCTCATATGTTATCAATTTAATTGATAAATTCTTGTATGAAAATTAAGACTCTTTCAAAAAAATATAGTTTATCTATACAATAAATCTTATCATGAAAAACAGAAACCATATTCATACTAAAAATTACAGAAAACAATACTAAGGGAAAAAACAAGGATTCAAGTAATGCCTTTCCACTGAAAACAGAAGCAAGATTCTTAAAATGTCATTTTTCTATAATGTTTCCCACTAGTGTTTTAACAATAAGTTCTTTTCTCATTTATTGAACTTATATTTCTAATTTACAACAAATTTCCATAGAAATAAACGAATGTATAGACCCCATATCAAAAAAAACATTAGGAAATTATGATTAAACATACAAGGTATCTGCTATAACTTCATTGGATGGAACGATGTCTAATGACGTATCCAAAAATGATATCAGTACATATTTTTTTATATATTCGGGCTTCTTTTCATCATTTAGATGTCTCTTTTGGTGGGCATTTTCAAAATGACCCATGTCACCAAATACAAAACACTTTACTGTTTTCTTATCCAGATTAGTCTTAGGATCATATTCATTACAATCTCTGGCCATATGTCCAAACTTACCAAATCAAAAACAATTCTCGATTTTGGTAAGGTGTTCCCCAAGGTTCTTGTTTCCATACTTTTAACAAATGGGATTCTTGAATTTCGTACAATCAGATTTATTTGATTTATTCTTATCCATATCATTCCATCTAGACCTATTATTATTATTATTATTATAAAGTGCATGTGATCATAATCAAACTCCATTTCTATCCTCTCAATGTATTAAACAAGTTTCTTATAACTTTTGAACTCATGATAACCCAATGCCCTTCGATATCATGGAATTAATCCCAAAAAAAACAGATGATTTGGAAATTAAGATCCAAAATAATATTTGGATCATACCTCACTAGTTATGTGATGTTTTATTCATAAATGACCACTAAAGAATCCTCTATTGGATTCAATTCATGTAACTTCTTTTATAACCCAAATCTAACATACATAAAAAATTAATTTTCATGGAAGGTAATTTTAAATTCATAAAACTCTAAGGATTCAATCTCATCTCTATCCATGTTATTCTTTAACATTCACCAATAGTGTTCAACTTTACATTCAAAATGATAAATGGAAGGACTTGCATGTTTATTATCTAAATAACCCATACCCTCAAAAATATTTTCAATGGATTTAATCCATCCTTTTTTCACTACTGGTTCAGAAGATCTAATAAAAGAGAGAGGTTGTTACCTCATAAACTGTTCTAATATCATCATGTATGTTTGTGGAATCTATGGTTATTCTATTTCATGGAATCCACCACCATAAATTTCCTATGTTTGATGAGAAATTTTATAAAAAATTACTTGGTTCCAATCCCAACCATTCTAGGATGTATATTCGGAAGGATATATAAAAAAAGTCATTTATGGAATTCTTTTAACATCATACTAACCCCCAATTTTATCTAAACCATCCTCTAATAAAAACTATAAGGTCCCAAAATTATTATATGACATACTCTGGAATTTTACCATGAAATCACATCCATTAATAATTGTTATCTTTTCATGTTTAGAGCTATAATGAATTGGGATATAATATATACATAAAATTCAACATTTATATAGAGGGGATACCAAACAAACATTATCTATTTCTTCCAAAATATAAAACATTCCAAATAAAAGTGTTTTGTTTGACAAATAACTAGAGAATTTAATGTGGCTTCCTTATTTGTCTTACATATCCTTACACCCTATGAATATTATTTAAAGACGTGGGATGATCACAAAAATATCAGTAAGGCATACCAAAAATTGAAATAAAAATTAGTCCATTAATACTTGTAAATGTATGAAATCGTTTTAAAAAAGACATACTTGTCACATGCGTACATTGTGAAACATGAGATTTCCAAGAGATTTACACAAAATAAAAATAACATATATAGAACTGTAAAGCTATTTTTAGAAATCACATACATAATCTTGTAACCCTCTAGGCTACCCTATGATTTGTAACCTTCACGAATACCTTATAATGTAACCCTCACAGCTTCTTTCTTGTTTAACCATTATTGTTACACATGGAGTAACCAAAAAACCATCCTCCAACATACACATACCCAATGAATTTGAGGGATACATATCTTCCACCATTAATCCTAGAAAATTCCCACTAACTGGAACATAATCAAACAACATTAATAATTCACAAAAACATTTCTTTTTAATTTTCTATACAGAATTTTAAAATTGGATTTTAAATGAAAGTCTCCTTACAAATATCATTTACTTGAAGTGAGACTTAACAGAGTAGATGGAATATGTATATAAACTATAATTACACAAAATTAAAAGAATATATAAACTAAATTCATTGAAAAAAATTTTAAGACAACATAATTAATGAAGTAGAAGGTTAACCCAATGAATGGAAACTGGGTAATAAAATCCCTTAGCTCAACTTCATTTTAATTCAAAGGTGTTTAAACGTATTGTATAATGGTTAAAATTGTATTATTAATTTCATATAGAAACATATTCATGATTATAATAGCATTACAATAATTTAATAACATCATATCTCCATTTAATTATTTGTATTTTGTTCCTTCCATAGTTTCAGGAGCATTTTTTGCATGATTTCACTGGCCAGTTTGTATTTGATTTTCTTATCATATGGGAAAAATTCTAAAAGTTGAATGAAATGGTATTAATATGCTTCAATAATATTAAATTATTCCACTAATAATTTTTGTTTCATGTTTTGAGGATGAATTATTAGATAAATCTTCAGTGATATCTGTTTAGATCATTGTTTGTGGATCTTTGATAATCACGATCTTGTTTCATTAGATATCCTAATATTATGTATATATATTAACTAAATAACAATAAAAAATATATATCATATATTTTACAATATTTTTCATACATTAAAATAGTTTTATTACCATTTATGATGTAATTAAATGAAATGGAAGAAAGATCATACATGATGTCTTTAAAGAGACACACCACAGGTGATGTATTTATTTTTAGAATAAGTGGAAGGTAAGAGGAATAATGATAATTAATTTTTTCTTAAAAATTATTGTAATAATGAATATATATTATAATTAACCTTTCATATCTCTTGGACAAGAGGAGAATTAGATATTAAAATAATTGAAAAGATAATACAAGAAAATGAAAGAGGTTCTTTACCTCTAGATCTCTTCTCATTGAGATCCTTATTAAGGCCATTGGTTTTTGACTTTTGGTTAGACCAAAAGGTATTAGATGTAAGGGAGGGTCATGGAAAGAGTATTCGATAGAAATTAGTTATGTCTCAAGGCTTGAGTGGTGTGATATGAATAGGGGTGATGGTGGTATTTATATTGCTTGAGAGGATGGGTTTTACATTATTTAAATCATTAATTTAATATTATTGCTAAATACTATGAATAATATTTTATCATGTGACCCAAAATAGTAATATGTGCCTGTGATATTGAACTGATGACCATTTAAATCAGCCATGAATCATGCATTATGCATAAAATCATTTATATACAATATTTTCTTTATTACTTTATTTCACTATACATTAAAAATTCATGTATTTCATAAAAATCCAAAAAATTCACACTAATGGTTTTTATACATGTAAAATTCCAAAGTGAAATCCATTTTTGAAAATAAATTACAAAATATTATTAATTAATTTTTTAAATAAAATCGTAATTTATAAATAAAATAACAATTTTAAAACTATAACTGATTTTATATCACCAGAAAAAATTAATCAAGGTCTCATTATATTATAACCATAAGAAAAATAATAATATGATTTATGATTCATAAGGTTTTTATTACTGTTCATATTACTAAACATTAGGGTTTGTTATTATTCATCAAAATATTTAGTTGGTTCTACCAGACTCCGAATAACATACTGATCATAACCGTAGATGTCTGTTTTTCAAAATTCAAATCATAGAACCGAAAAAATTATGATTAAAGAATACATTATAACTATATATTTACAATATATTTCCATTATGAAGAGACTCAGTTTTTCATATGTTTTATTAAATTTATTTGAAAAACCTTGGGGTGTTACAACCCATGAACAATATTTTATTATAGATTCTAATAATGTTTCCAAATATTTGTTGTGTATGGATAACTATAATTTTTTATTTTTCTAAATTAAATATTGAATTACGATATAACATTTCCACTAGATGTTTTGAGTCAACAAATTTTATTACTCTTAGTCTTGGGTAATCAAAATTCACAGAGATTGTGTTTTTTTATTCTCATGCAAACTTTGTTTGAGATCCATGATAGGAATTTTATAACATATAAAATTATTTTCCAATGACCTAAAAAGATTTGAATATATCTAAAAATATAGAATGAGAATGTTTAGGTATGTTGAATTAATTCATTAGATTATAGAGTGAATGTCTTCTCCCATTATATGATGTATATCGATGTCTAATTAATCTACACAGAAACCTAATATTCATTGAAAAAACCATATAGAGTTTACTATCATGTAAATGTAAATTTTTTTTGGAATAAAATAATGAAATAAAATAATTATTTCATTGTTATAAAATAACTGATTTAGATGTCATGAATCAACTCATTTCTTTGAGAAAATTTGATTTCATAAATTTTTTATTCATTTTTAAGACATTTAGTTTGATGAATTTTGAAATAATGATCATATAAATTTCTATTTTAATATTTCCTTATATCATCATTCATGAACAAGGAGTTTCCTTGATTTGGAAGATGGTTTTACTAATAATTGGTGATCAATAATCTTCTGATTATGAATTCGTAACTACTATAATTATATCTAATAATTTATATTGAATAATTAATTATAATTGTTAGGTCTTGGAGTTCATATAGATAGAGATACCAATTTTGACATACATCCTTATACTAAAGAAGTTTGGGGTTTAGAAATTAATATCATTAGATTGTGGTAGTTGTGGAAGTTCCCAAGGGGAACTAGGATAACAATGATCAAACCTATAGATAAACTCAAATCATTGAATAAATCATATTGGATCATTTCAATTAGAATTAAATTCATAGTAATATTCTTTATATATATTTCCGTTTTTTACAAGTTATTATTTGTTTAACCATTGATGTTTAATTTTCAATATCATTTTTAAATTAATCAGAATTTGTTTAGGATTACATTATTTTATTTTACTGGTTCCTTAACTTTATTAAAATGATGTGTACTATGATTAATTTTAATTTATTGTAACCTATATCATCTAACCAACATATAAAATGAGAATGACAAGAAATTATTAGTTAGGTTTTGGAAAAAATTATACCCTATTATAACTTTAATATTGTGCATCTTCTAAAATATCATATCATATCCAGGTAGGAATCTATCCAGTTTTTATGATGCTTTATATTCATCAATATCTTTATTTTTATCATAAAAAGTCTCTACACCTGATACATTTGTCATTTTATCTTTTTTTTTATTTATCTTAATTTGTCATAGTTTCCTAAAACTAACATAAATTATAGGAATGGTCTAATTTTTAAACCTGTTAGGACATCATTTTAGGATGATTCAATATTTTAATTTTCTCTACCATCAATCATTGATAGTGTAGAATATTAAAATTAATGGGATATAATGTTCTATTTTTTCACATTGCTGGTGATAATTTTATAATTATTAAAAAATGTATAGTTATCCATTGAAATATTTATCAATGTTTACACTTTCGGAGAATCAGTTATATAATGAAAGGAATATTGATTTAAAATAATATATTTTAATTGTGATATAAAATATCTAAAAGAAACATTATCTTATAAGACCATAAATGTATTATATAAAAAAATCAAATAATATGTATTGGAACATATGATATTTTGAAGACATATATATAAATATTTAATGTACTATCATTTTATTATAAATTTTAGGTTTTAACATCCAATTTTTAAAAATAAAATAATAATTCTATCATGATTAAGAAATATAAATTTTATATATGTTTTAGTAATTTTTATTAAAGTAAATGACAAAATCCATAGATATATAGGAATATGAATAATATTTTATGAAAGAATATCTTCTTCATGTATGAATATCAGATGAGAAAAATAGATAAACATGAAGAGAAGGATATTACGTAAGATTATAGTTTTGAATGATGAAATCTAGGAATACCAAACATGTTTTCCTTGGTCCATGATGAAAAATATAAGGGGTGAATATTTAATGATAATGTGAATAAATGTTTCCAAAAGAAAAAATAATAAATAGAGAACCAATTTGAATCACTAATTTGATTAAAATACTGATTCATAGAGTAATGATAGTTGGAAATTCATCAGATTTTATGTGAATTTCCCAAAAAATGATAAAATAATAATTATAAATATTACTTCTAATTAAAATAAATATTATTCTTCTACATCCATGGTTTCTTTGTCTTCCAAAAATATAATGTTTGATATCATTGTATGATGATTATTAAATTCAACGATTTGTTGAAATCACTACATACAAGGCTCGCATGGGGTGGAAGAAAAAAATTAAAAGAAGAACTGGATTTTACTAAGGATGAAATAGATAAATCAGAGGATATTATATATATAATCCCAATTAAAATTTATAAATTTACATCTAATAAATATTGTAATTATGAACATGTTTCAGAACATATTGATTAAAAATTAATTTAAAAACTAAAATCGAAAATTAACTATTTGATTAATATCTTTTCTAATTTTATTTATAGTATAGTGAACATTGTAAAAATATTAATATTGATGAAACCAAGTTATAAATAATATTGAATTTATTATTTGATTATAATGACTTATTATTAGTAAATTCAACCTAGACATAAAAATGAACATTTATATAAAATGACTTATAGTGGTCGTCATGGGAGAAAATATTTCCAATGATAAAATTTAAAATTATAAAACATCATGTGGATAATATTTATAAAGTGATAGAAGCTATAAAACATAGAACAATTTGAGAGATGTTTATTTTCGAAATTTGTTATTTTCAATCATTAATGTACCCAATCATTTTTTACCAAACTATTAACATCACATTTTTCATGAATTTAAAAATATAATAATATCCATAATATACTGTACATGGAATATAGTTTTTATTAACATGTTATATCATACATGTCATATTTCTAGATAATAAAAAAAGTAATGTGGGGATGAGTTAATTTAGGAGTAAATTGATTAAGGTCATATTATATATATTTGGTATATTTTACTACATTAGTACTATTTAATTACAATGTTATTTTTTACAAAAAAATAATAATATAAATTATCTTATTTAATTATTTGATTAAGGTTACTCCATGAAAAATGGAAATGAAATATATATAGTTAAAACTGTAGATGCAGTTCACACTAACACTAATGAAAAGCTGATAGTGTTAACATTATTGACATAAATGTTACATTTCAATTACCATGTCATTCTACATTAAGATACAACTATTTTCGCTCAATGAAACATTATTGTTCAAAACAAATTCACCATTACATAAAGGCATGGATAAAATGGAGCATTTACCAATCTTTTTTTTCAATTCTTAAAAATTATTATCACATCCTTTTTTTCATATGAATATAACTCCATTATGTTTTAACATATTCAGTGAGCCAAATAAAAGAGAAATTTTTTCCACAATCCTTTGGTAAAAACCCTGTAATCTAATACAACTATGAATCTCTATGATATTGGTTTTGATGGAAACCCCTCAAAAACATTTGTTTTAAAAGGGAAATAAAGTTATGTATTTTTTAGAAACAATATAAAAAAGTTATGAAATTTTTTTCAACAAAAATTCATTATTACTAAACAATCCATATATTTTTTCTTTTCTTTTATGGTTTGAAAAAAAATCCTTAAGTGAATTTCGCGTTCCACATGTCTTTTAGAATATACCAAAATATCATCAATAAAAACTACAATAAAAATTAAAGAAAAAAATAATGAAAGACTCTATTAATGATATTTATAAATATAGTATGCGATTTATTTTACCCAAATGGACTAAATACAAACTCCTAATGACCATATCTCATTCGGAATTCTATCATTAGAATGACTTCCTCCATCACTGTCAACTGATGGTACCCAGACTTCAAATCAATCATCCAAAAATACTAACCTCCCTTGAGATGATAAAAAAATCATCGATATGAGGAAACAAGTAACTATTGTTAATAGTGTTTTTATTGAAGGTTCCATAATCAATACAAAGTAACATAACACCATAAATATTTCTAATAAATATTACAGGAGCATCCCCGGGAGAAGTGCTAGGTCGAATGAATCCTTTATCAAGAAATTTTTGAAATTGGTATTTAAATTAGACAAATTATATTTAAACTATTTGATTAAGTTGTTTAGAAAATCTCATACCATAAGGAACTAAATTAGTTGGAAATACAACCTTATGATTAAGAAAAATACAAGATATTTCATCAGGGAATAAATATGTAAATTAATTCACTACTAGAATGTCACTAATCGAAATTTTTTCTTTATCATAAAAAACATTATAGAGATAACATTCATAGAAATATTTAATCATTATCTAATCCTCTTGTTATGTTAATAAATAAATGAAATATATTAATTAATATTTATAGGCTTTGAAATCTATTTTACCATCATAAATTGAATGCCAATCCATACCCAAAATGATATCAAATTCGACTATGGGATGTTCAAATTGATTTTCCTGAAAAACCATAAAACTAATGATAGTAGAATGATTCCAATAAATCATGGTTAATTTAACTATTCTACCAATAGTTTTTACCTAAAGTTCTATATCACATTCATCAGGTGAAATTTCTAATTTACATGCAACACTATCTGAAATAAATGAATGTAAAGATCCATTTTCAAATAGAGTATTATATTTTTTTAAACCATGTAACATACCTATCAAAAATTCATTTATTTTTCTTATATCAACTGTAGTAGTATAAAATGATTTTTTACATGCAATTCTGCTTTCAATCTTACTAGTTTCCACCCTGGGTAATCAACTATTGACACACATTGGCATAATGCACTAACTCACTGTAACTAAAACATCTTACCACAATCATTTCATTAGTTTCTTGATCATCGCCTTTGTAGTCATGAGAAATTTGACCAGTCATAACACATCATTATAACTTCCTATACATTGAGATACATTCTATATGATGGTTTATACCACACATTGTGAAAGACTGTAATTTTTTCATAACGCCAAACTTTTTTTTGAATTCTTTCACATTTACAACCAACTAGATAGATTCTATTGATTTCTCTAATGAAATTAATGATCATCATAAAACACCATTTCTACCTTCCCAGTTTATCATTGATTTTTATCATATATTTAGAACTCACGAAAATCTAATTCACTTCGATATTTAATATTTAATCCTCATTAACAAATATTTATCTTACTATCAATATCTTGGATAAAATTTGGGATGTACCTTGACAAACAGGTGAAATTTCTTCATATGAGGCCACAAAAGCTTCCTCCTTTTGTCTCAATTCCAAGGATTTATTTTCCATCCAATGTTAAATATCATTTCGAAAATATTTCTCAATGAAGATATTATAAAAATCATCCCATTCCATAGAATAAATCTTTCTACAACCCTTTATATTTTTAATCATTGACCACCACAAATAGGATTCACGTTGAAAATGATAAATAGAATAAATATGCCCTTATTTTTTCAATAACCCATTACATAAAAATTAATTTATAGTTATTTAATTCATATTTCAGCTAGAACATGTCAGATGATCCACTAAATGATGGGGGAGTTTCCTGATGAAATGCTCGACTACTGACATATTCATCTGCAGTTGTTATGGTCAGTCTCATTCATGGAAACCACCACTATTTATTGCCTATGTCAACTGCTCCATCAATACAAAAAACTGTTCATTTACGATTTCTACTATCTCAAGATACTGATTTGGAAGGTTATTTTCTTAACTTTTCCTTCCACTTATAACTTCCATATTTCCTCTAAAAAACCCATTTTGAACATGCATACCATATATTGAGAAACATGGTGTTCTTAAAATGCTATATAATTTCTATTTTATAAAAAAACTAAAAAAAATTTATGGTTATAAAAAATTCTAACTCAAAAATTTATCTAAAGCAACCTCTGATACAATCTATTTGTCCACATACAAATACATTACATAATCTTGAGTTATGTTAATAATTTGACTATAATTCAAATTGTGGATCATTTATAGTTTATATCTTTAGAGAATTGGGCCATAACTCATAGATAATAGCTCAAATATTACAATGTTTGCAATTCTAATAACAATCCATTTTTATCATATAACAAAAAAATATTTACAGGAAACAAGGTATTGTTTCATGATTATACATAGTAAATTTTCAATGATCCTATTCAGGACACTATAATTCATTAAATATAGTGAATTTTTTTTTAAAAAATTAGGATGAGAATAAAAATATTAGTATTTTTTAAATATTTAAGAGAAACAATTAGTCTTTTAAAAACATGTAAACTATGAATAATTTTGTATTAAGTAATACTTTTCGTCATTAAGAATTTATAAATACACTTCACATAACATAAGCTAATTGCATGCCATTTTTTAATCCAAATTTTAATATAACACCAAAAAATCACATATAATATATAATTGAATCTTGGGACATAATCATATTTAAATAGAATAACCATACATCCAACTTCTAAATATATCACTGAATGGAATAGCTATAGTACCTAATTCTGTACCTAATGAAATAGAGGTCATAATGAACCACCCATCATTAATTTATGGAAGAACCACACATATTTTGGTTCGCCATGTAACAAACCATCTTTGGTTTATCATGTAACCACCCATAAAATGTCTAAGTACCAATATGTAATCATAACAAATAAAAGGTTGTCATTATCAACATTTTAATCATAATATATCTTTTGAAATCAAAGAAATAATTTCAAGATATCGAAAGAGTCAATAAACTTTTGAAACCCATTTTAAATGTCAAAACACAAAAAACTGTATCAAGTATTTTTATTACATTTAAAAACATTACTTCTTATATAGGAAGGGAAATAAAAAATAATGGTTATTATGGCGGAGATTTTGTCATCGTCACATATGTTAAAAAACAATTTTTTTCTTTTTATAATAAAAGTAAAATGATTCATATATATAAGATTCCATCTAAAAAATATGGAATTAATTAAAAGTAAAATGCATTTAGTATACACCTTATAAAATAAATTGGTTTATAACATCAAATTAAGCCTCAGTGAACGGTGATTGAGACAAAGTCCCTTACCTTAATTTTGAATCATCTTGTGTGTGCATTATCAACCTAAAGAATAAAAATTGGTTAATTTTTACATTCTAAAAAAACATTTTCATGCACATTATTAATGTTATATCACTTATTACCATGTTATTACAATTAAATAATGATTTATATTCACAATGGACATTTGGTCGATATTCAGTACTTGATTCAAAAATAAACATGTTATGATGTCAATAGTCCATATGGTAATAAGTCCATAATCTCTATAATAATATTGTGAAATTATTTATATTTTTATACATAAATTCTACCTTTTAATCAAACCATTAATTGTGGTTATGAAAAATGAATAACATTATAATCATGGAGATGGTAGGTCGTAGGTATGCATGAGTTACATTTTACATTTTTCATTGATTGTTGTGGAAAGAAGTTAAGTATTATTTTATATTTTATTAATTATAATATAATCATTAATACCATATTTTTCATTTTAATATATATATATATATATATCATACATGTGATACAATGATTAAAATTGAGTCACTTCACTTCGTGGAGGTGATAGTTAACACGTACGCACGAACGTTGTTATAATTTTTATACGTAGGGAAACTGAGAATGTAATAAATTTATTATTATCATAATATCACTAATATTTAATTAATATCAAATATTAACATTAATTTCAATATTAAAACTAGTCATGAGATATGGTTATTAAAAACAAATAAGATTGGTTCATGGAAGTGATATTTCACATGTACGCATGATCGATTAATTCCTTTCCCATTTAATGGATGCAGAAATAGATTTAGATGATAATATTAACATAATAAAATAAAAATATATTTATGATACTAGATTTATTAGTTCCTATTGGATGAAAGTGAATTTAAAGGATGTTGAAGAATAAATAATATAGAATTGGTTAAATAAAAATTTTAATTTTATTTCTCAGGATAACATTTCATAACTCCTTAACACCACTAATTAGGGTTTTATACCTAAAATAAGGCCTCAATAATGTGGGGAGGGATTATAGTAATGGTTAGTGGTCAATATTGTCCATAATATCGTATTGAGATGTGAGTAATAGAGCAGAATGGGTTCATTTTATAGGAAAGGGGAGCAGAACCCTTAGAATTATTAAAACTATTGATCTAAAATAAATTCATGTTCAGTTAATAATTGGTACATGTTGATTTAGTTAGAATATAGGATCATTAGTGTTAATAATATTATCAAAAAATAATAATTATAGATGTTTCGAATAATTTTAATCCTTATCATTGTTTTCTATACTTTTTATCTTTTACCGTTTTATAAATGACTTTAAACATTAACAATTAAAATTATTTCCAAATCATACCAATCTACCAATGAATGAGTAATTAATGACAGTTTTGGACATAAATTATCTTTTTGGTCAATGATTATATTTTTATTAATTTAATATAATATAATTATATATTATATATTTTATGTTATTAATTATGCCAATTTCTACACTATTCATTACGTGACTTTTAAAAAAATAATAAAAACATTAATCCTTTGAAAAAAATAAATTAACTCATTTATAACATGACAATTTAGTCTATAAAATTCGTTTCTGTCATAAAATATTTCAAATTTTCCTTATTTTAATATTATTAATATCATTATTTGATTCAATTTTTAATAAATAAATTAGTGCATCATCATTGTGTCACTATTTAATTTAACTATTTATTTCCTAAAATTTAAAAATAAATTACCAAGATTTAGTTCATATTTTTATCTTTATAAGGACTATTCATTTTGAAATTTATCACTTATATAACCCCATATAAAAAAATTCGTTATTCAAAAACATATTTATGATATCTTTGCCTTTACATTATATTAAATGATATAAATGTCATAATCACACACAAATGGATTCCAAAGGTCATTGTTTCAGAAAAATCATGTTCATAGTTGAAAATAAATCATTCAACATTATTAGAATAAGTGTTAGGGTAATTTTGTAATATTATATTATTAATTTTAATTTTAATTACCATGTATACCTTAAATGTGGTAAATAAAATACAAAAGTAATTTTTCACCAAAAATTATTTTTATTTTATTTCACCAAAATTTTCATTCTAATAATAAAAATTGATTTATTTATTTTTAAATTAAATTCATAAAATTGGTTACCTTATGTTTAACACTAATCTCGTTGATAGATTGATAAAATGCTTTTTTTTAAGTAAAACGTTCAAAAGTTTACATAGTTTTTATATTACATTTTAATTGAAATTGTATCCAAATAACTAAATTGGATTAAATTATAAAAAATTAATATAATTATTCATTAAAACCATGTAAAATTATAATATAACAATATTAAAAAGTTAGACGAAAATGATATTTTTAAATAAAATGCATTATTTTTCAATATTCACTACAAAATGAATATGAACATAAAGTAGAAAGTGTTAAACTAGAGTAAATTTTGACGTACCACATTAAAGGAAGAAGTTTTTTAATTAAAACATACAAAAGTAAAAAAATATATTTAAAATGGGTTCTCCCATAAAAGGTACTATGAATTTCATTTAAAAATAATATAGTATTTTATGCCTAAAATTTGATTTATTCTCATTCAAAGCAAATTAAATTTATTGGAAAAAACTAAAAATATTAAATAAACATCTGTAATAATAATATATTATTTTCAGTTCCTTCTTTCCAATACAATTTCTATGTAATAAAAACCATTTAAAATAGTAATACTAATTATGTATTATTTTATGTATAACTCAATCTAGTATGAAACATAGGATTTTAGAGAAATCCATTATTGTGTGTTGGGTTTGTAGTCAGACATAATGTCTCCATTACAGTAAAAGAAATATCTAAATGATAAATATTAATTTATATGATAATGTCTTATTCTATAATTACCTAGGTTGTTACCTATAAAGTTTTATTTTCACAAAAATAACAGTCTTACATGCGGTTTTTATTATGAAATGCCCAATTGTTTAAAAGATGATCTTACGAGACCATGAATTTATACATAATAAAGAAATATATGGGATTAAACAATCTCAATGATCCTAGAAATTATATTTCTCAATATTTATACAATAATTTGTTTTAAAAAAACATATCCAAAAATATTTATTAAAAAATTACATTTGGGAACTAAATTTTTTTAAATTTATATCGTCAATATTTTATTGGGAGAAAATAATGAAACTCTTTTATATAGTTTCACAATTCATATTTATATTGAGTTTAATATGAGATTAATGTGTTAACTAACCTATTTTTACAAAAAAACAAATGGAAACATTTTAAGATAAAAAAATTATATTTAATATATTCTTTAATTTCATTTCTAAAATGTATAAATTATTTTTACTATGATAAGTAAATTCTATAAAACATGCCTCTATGGATCTAGGAAACTAGTATACCAAAAACTATATAGATAGACTATCAGAATCTATGTTAAATGATATTTATCAAACCAGAGATTATGAATATTTTAAGTATGGGGGTAATGGTTAAATTAAATATGAAATGATTTCATATTAAGGAATTCAAGAGGATCATCAACAATATTAATGGGACTATGAATCTTGGGTAATTTTATTCATCTGAAATAATGTTTCTCCATAAAATATACTCTAAAATATGGTTTAGTTTTTTTAAAATATTTCAAAAAGGATTTACTATAATATTTCTTTTTTAGGGATATGATTTAGAATAATAGTTCAATAATAAACTGACATTTAGTTGCAATTTCTAAATATAAATATAAATATGTGGTTATTAGAAATTATTGTAAACAAGAGTGGTGGATGTATAACAAACTAAAATAATTTAGTTTTAGTTTCACTAAATTTAAATTTTATTGGGATATCACTAGCACTATAACAATATTTAAGAATTAAGGAATCCACTCATATGTAAGTAAGGTATACATATAATTTCACTTACTTCAAGACCACTCACAAATAGGATATATTATTCTCAAATTTATCTGACCTAAAATTCAAAATTATGATAATTTCACTAGTCCGTGAAATTCTAATAGGATTAAATATATTAAAAAAATGTTATGTAAGAATAATGGAAAATGATCATAATTTGGTATTATTATTTTTTCAATTCTATATCACTGAATAATTACTAATGAAAAATGAAAGAAATTTCATTATTCATTAGGATGAGAATTATTTTTGTAAATACTTTATTATTGGAAATTTAAATGAATGGATATTAATTTAATGAAACTTATTGAAAAAACTCTATAATTTTACCAGAACCACACAAAATGAATGTTAATGTTTTAGTTAAGCATTATATAAATTTTCTTTATTAATGTAAATTGACATTATTTTTTATTTTTATGTATTTTTATTTTTCATGTTTTGTTATCATTAAAAATATTCTTGAATATCATTCATACTTTTACGACATAAGATTATAGATTTTATCATTTTATGGATCATACCTCTTATTATTTAGTTGAGGTGACTTCATACATCTCTTATTTTTTAAATATTATTATTTTTTATGGGTGATACATATATTTACATTAGCTATTTATAAAAATACACTTTTATTATAATAAAATAACTGAATAAAATCCTTTTTTGAATAATATTTATCTATATAATGTCATAAATATGTATCAAATGCTAACTCCTATTAGGTTCTAAGATTTTGAACTTATAGTCCAGTAATTTATATCAATAAACCTTTCTGTTTTATAATACCCAAGAAACATGAATGAAAGTAACATAAATTATTTATTCATTAAGAATAGTGGATACCAAAAGAAATTGAAATTATGAAGAATAGTTTTCATTATCCTTATATATTAATTTTATATTAAATCTAAGAAACCTAATAGTTCCACATTTTCTTTATTATATTAACTAACAATTATTCTACAAATTGAAAATAATTAAAAATATTGTTTATATATTATTTACCATTATAAATGTGTAAAAAAAATTTAATTTATATCAATGGTAATTCTTGTATATATATTTTTCCAAATGAGTAGAAATGGAATTTATTTTATAGTTTTTAAATTAAATTATTAGAAATTGGGTTAAATTTTTAATTTTGGATAAATATAGTATGGGATATTTTTATAGTAATTATTTTCATAATTATGAAATCTAAACTATGTGTTTTAATATGGTAGAAGTTCTAGTTCTCTCAAAAATTATTTTTCATGCATAGATTAATAAGAATTTAAACAATACACAAAATTATTTCATTTAATTTATTTTCAAACAAACCATTAATTAAATGTTCACCATTCCATTGTAATGGTAAAAATGGTAATAATTTTTATTTAATTAAAATTATAATTATCTAATTTAAAAATTCAGTATAATAATCATTTTAGATTTATATTTATCATAAAAAAAAATTTATCCAACATTATGTTTAGATTACATATTTTGAAACTTATTTTAGAAAGATAGAAATGATATTTTTATTTAATGAATAGAAAATTTAATTGCCATGGATCACTAAATGACATCATTAATTGATCTAGTTAACGAATTATTGGTCAAAATATGTTGAACTGCATTCAATTATCTTGGAACTAAATTTAATGATCTGTGAATCAATCCATTGGTGTTTTTTCATAATGAATATATATTAATTAAACAACAGAATTGATGGTATTTAATAAAATAAAATATAAATTATAAAAAAATTGAATATAGAGTCAAGTATAATCTTACGACATTGAGAAATTTTGTTTTTTTTTCTTTTTAATGTTTTATACTATGAGATTTATTTTTGTGAAGTTTGTTGATGAGGAATAAATATTATTTATAACTAATTATTTGTAGTTCAATCCCTCTTTATTAAGGATATTCCATGTCATGGATGATATTGCTTCATATTATTCATGATTTAAAATTTTATAGTCAATGGGAAGTGCATTCCAAATATATTATAAAAGAATGGATGATAAATATCATCTATCAATCTTATCACAGATGATGTTCTATCGTTTAGAGAAACCATTATTTAGTAATGATATTGTAGTAAAAAATCACTATTTGGAAAATAATATATTTAAACTATGGTAGTTGATGACGGTCTATGAGTTTAAATAGGCTAATATGTTCGGTTCTATATATCATACTATCTCATTAGTTAAATTTTAATGCATCGTAAGATTTAGAGGTATATTGGAAATAATATCATTTTAGGTTATTAAAATTATAATTCAATAATCCAAACCTTAATTTTAATTTTTTTTATTTTACTTTCATCAGTATTATTTTGTTTTTAAAATAATTATTTTCAGTTCAAATTGATTTAATTATATTAAACATATACAAAATTAGTACAATGTATACTCTGATTAATGTAAATTTTCCCAAATTTCTATCCTCTGATCATTGTAATATTTGTGTTGGATGATTTTTTTAATTTATCTTACAATTGATTCACACCACCCTATTTAGATTCCATATTGATAACCTTTTATGAAAAAAATAGGAAGTACTATAAAATATATATTATCCTAGGATATTATACCATCCACTTGGAAAAAATCTGAACCATGAAAATAAATTACCACAAGAAACCCAATCAATAATTTCACCATACTTCCACACTAGAAGAAAGAACCATAACAGAATCACATTAAAAAAGATGGGTGTAATATTTTTGAAGTAATGAAATATAACCATGGAAAAATATTTCAAAATAATAAGGAATGTAATACTAATAGGTATCACCTTACTAATGCTTCTCAAATAAGGGTTCCATTCATTGATAAATATTTGTTTTTGAAATAATACTTGGTTGAGTGTAATAACACTTAAAAACATATAAAATAAAAATAATAAACATCCTGAGGAATTAGTCTTTTTCCCAAAATCATGAGTCGTATAAAACAGAAATATTATTATCATTCAGACCATTATAATAACTATATTATTGAAACTATTATTAAAAATTTATTTTTTCATATCCCTTCATTATTTTACATCTATTCAATGAAAGAGTTTCATGTACAGTAATTTTGATTGAGAGATATGGATTAAATATTGAAAATATGATTATTAATAATTTCCCCATTGACCTTTAACAAGGTTCTAACAAAGAATTCATCATTAATCCATTGTCAATGATAAAAAATATCACTACATCTATATAATCTCTACTAAAAAAGGGAACTATGGAAAATTAATATTTACATTTCTAAACCACCATATAATGTTTAATCCAAAAAGTAATTAAAATATAATATGTTCCTACAAATATATTTTCATTATCCATGACACCTATTAAATCATTACTTTATACATTTATTCTATTTGAAAACCCTACTATAAGGGTTTCTATGGATTTCATCATGGGTTAAACAAGAAAAAGATGACATTGAACACCATTATCATAGATCCAATGATCAATGGTAAATAAAAAAATTACAATAATTCAATTAAATATTTTGATGAATAAATTATTATTTATAGAAGATAAATTTTAATTTTAATCCCCATTTCATTACTATAAAAAGGTCACATATAACTACATGTATTTTCACTATTGCTGATTAATTTTAATACAAAATAAATTTCAAGTCTATGATATATAAGAAATATTGTCAATAAAATCCAATTACATGATTATATTCTTATATCTATTTTAATAATTCCACTATTATTACAATATTACTTTATGACTCAAATAAATCTTTTATTACCTTAATTTTTAGATCTCAGTCAAATTTATTCATCATAAAATTTGAGCAGTTTGGATTTTCATAGTACCCAATGAAAATGGAAGAGTACTGATATAACGAAACATCTGATCCATGAATATAAATGATGATGATTCTATATACTGACTAGAAATAAACATTTTTTTTATTAATCAATAACTACACATATTTTATTCAAAAAATATATGAAAAACATAAAAAAATAGACATATTGGACCGAAATGAAATATATTGTAGTACACAATCATGTGAAGTTCACATGACATAAACTATTAAAAAATTAATTCTTGAATTATGTTTAGAATATCTCACATTAACATTAATAATGATACATTCTACTATCTAAATAATTCCTTATAGAGCTATTGTGTTTTAATAGAATGTTATTGGCTCATAAAACTCCTCCACTTTTAATCATAAAGGTCCAAAATTATATAATACTAATGAATGAAACTATAATTATTTCATCCTTACTATAATAACTGTTTACATATTATATAATTCTATAGAGTCTAAAAAATCTCACTACAAGAGGTGTTTTTTAATATAAAAAATAAAAACAATCGATATATTTATAAAATTTTGACGAATTTATCTTCCTTCTTGTATAAAATCAATATAACCATATTAATATATAGTGGTATATAAATTATCAAGTCTATTTAAATTTTTTATCTAGTGATATTCCATGTAGCACTATTAATTATCACAATCTCATATGATCTGTTCATGTTTTTATTAACAATGATATAACTAAATCTATCAAAAATTCAATATTCAATCTCTAAGAATGAATGTCTACCTCAAACTCATTTCAATGATGAGAAGGTGGAATAATATCCTACTATGATATTCCTTTTTTATTATTTTATGATGTTATCAAACCAACCTTAAATCATAATATCAATTATGTGATACAAATTATATGTGCTTCACACTATATATTCGTGGGTCACATAAAAAGTTTTAAATCATGTATCATAATTAACATTCATTATCAAGATTTATTATACTTTTAATTCCTTAAAATTACATTTATTCTGACTCCATTTATAATAGATCCCTACCATGACCCAGTCCAAAATTTCCCAACAAATCATACCATGTTTCAAACTCCTTGCATTATCCTATTACACTAATGTGAATCACTGGCATATTAACATACCAGTATTTGAAAGACAAAATCCTGGTATATATTTACATATATCTCCAACATATAATATAATGTCATATCTAAAAATTTACCCATAAAAAATCCATGAAATATATAGGTTCAGTATTTCAAGGGTTTTAGGTATATGTTATAAAACATTAAAATATTTTTCATTTTCATTCTCATAAATATATAATAGATCTCACTATACTCATATCATATTATTGAGAATCCTATGTACAATGATTAAATATTTTGTAATCCAAGATTCATAGTAAGGGTGAAAAAATTGATAAACATTTGGCTGATGTAAAATGGGAGTCAATAAAAATAATAAGGAATCAATAATGGTTATAATCATGAACTATATCATATAAAATAGTAGAATTTATAATATTTCATAACAACTTGAGATTATTATGAATGTGGTATAAACATTAATCATGACACAATTCATGGATCACTATAATGACGGTATAATTGAATATTAATGGCATGTAGATCATGAGTAATACATTTTACATCCCAAGATAAAATAATAACCTTGTAAATAAGAAGGATACATAATTCATAATCCATGGTGGGCATGAAAAAAATTCTTGATGATTGCATAATTTAAGAATATTATTTTCCATACCTCTGAACACTAAATAACATATAAGGGAACATTTAACAATAATTATTTATCAGTAATGTACCCATGTTATTTTTTATCATCATCAATATTTCCGATAATTCCTCTCCAAAATAGATACAAATTCATGAAATATCACACATAGTATCGTTATTAATAACATATTTTATATAAAATTAAGAAAAAAAGGGATCTTTGATGCATAAAAAAGATAAAGATGTGAGATATCAATCAAAGACACTATGTTAACATATTATTATGATGTGGTTTTGTGAACATAATACATTTAAATTGATAGAACATTATAGAATAATAGCTAATAAAACAAGTATCATTAGTGATAAAATTTTGGAAACAATATTTTTATGTAAACATGAGTTTAAAGTCATTAATATTGATCCATGATAACATAGTAATCAGTATATTGTTTATGTTTTTTAATAAACCTATGAATTGGAATCCTGACATGTAAAAGATAATAAATAAAAAATTCATTATGTAAAGGGACAAGATATATAGTTACATGAACCTTTCATACATATATATTACATCTAATAAAATGAATATTATTAACATAAAATAGTGATTTATTCATGAAAAATATATTTCTAGTACCTTTGAAAAAATAGAAATTTAAACAACACATTCCTAAAAGATTTATATTTTCTCCAATATATATCATCATAACTATTACCCATATTATAAATATCATACAAAAAACATTTCTTTAAAAAATGTGGTGGAAACACAATAATGGGTATGCTCTGATGCTTAATGAGGGTAAATAAGGAAGATATTAACTATTACATTAGAATAACATGAGAAAATTGGATTGAAAAAAAATGAGATTATCATTTTAAACTATACCATGCATGTCATATATCATAATCAAGAGTCATGAAAAAATTCACCGTAGATTACAAGAAAAGAATTAACAAAGAATCAAAGGGCATGACCCATGAGAGCATAAAATAGGCACAAGACACAGAATTGTGGCATACACATAAGAATATAAAATAATTTCCCTAGTATCCTGGTCATAATACCAAGACTATCATAGTGTAATTTATTGACTCCCTAAACCATCATTGTAATCATTTTTCACTTCCAATACAATCATACTTGACATAGTCACTTGTCAAAATGGGTTCACTACCCATTCCAGTCTGGTTTATCTCATAAGATATAAATAATTATGCAATGAATTGGATGGAGATATAGGTCCCATCCCACACATAATTAATATCATACATAATTGTTCCAAAACATCATAGACCATTCATCATATAATTACCCTTGAAATGAATTGGGTTCCAAAAAATTTTCATCATAACATAACATGTGGAAATGGGATAACAATAATAAAAATATTCCATCATAAACATAATCCATCTAGAAAAAGAAAAATTATGGTATCCATGGATCGTAGTCCCATTAAAGCGTAAGAAACATTAATCATTTTTTTCATTCGTGAATCAAAAGATCATTAAAATGTTGTTCAATAAAATGATCATTCCATTTTGGAATAACTTATTCAAAATATAAAAATTTCAAAACATTATGGATAGAATTTTCTTTGAAAATAACTATGGGAACATGTAAATAGATCTATGAACACTGAGTTAAAATATTGATGGTAAATTTGGTTCATCTTGTAAATGATAGAAAGTACATTCATTCCATATTTTGTATGAAAGGTAAAAAATTACTTCATTTAGAACATGACAAGAAGACTCATTTCATGTCATTTTTTAAAAATTCAATCATGGGAAAAATTTAATTAGAAATTCATAGGATATTATTAAAAACCATCAAAAAATAATTTTTTATAAATCATATATATGGAATAAAGTGGTTTTTCGACCAAAGAGAGAAATAACATCAATTTTTCTTAAAAATATTTCAGTATCAGAATTACAGAAGAAGTGGAAAATAAAAGTCAAAATTTTATTCTATAAAAATAACTATAGTATATATAATTTCATGTTTTCCTTTAGAGGTAGATCATATTATTTTATCATGAATAACATATTCAAAAATAATCTCAATAAACAATGGGATTATAACATAAAACCCTTTAAATGAGGATACTATTATTTTATTAATTTTAAAATATTTATTATAATAATAATATATTATTTTTAAAATTAATATATAACCCTAATAATATAAATTGAAGAATATAATATATAATTTCAACCTTATATTTCCCATTTATTAACTCAATAATTATCAAAAACACTATTCTGGATGATAATTTATTTGTATGTCATATATATTTTGCTTTAGTAGTTCTAAAACATTTACATTATTCATAGATACATCATGTAAATAATGGTAATCATGATATAAATATCATCTATATTATATATATATATATACTCCTATCCATAATAGTTATGAATAGAAAAAAAATTACACTGCTTAAGGAGACGGTAATACAAGTGTATACAAGAATGCTATTTTTAATTATCAAGGGATGAATAAAAGAAATTTTAAATTTAAAAAACATTTAAAATAAAAATATTATATCATATATTTCATATATATTCTTAATATTAATCCTAAATAACATCCAATAAAAATATAAATTACAAAATGATTCACATTACTTCGTTGTGGTGGCAGTGCAAACATACACATGGGCAAAGTTATCATTTACCCGAGGATTGAAATGAAAGTTGTTAGATATGACATTATCATTTTTGAATAAAAAATTTATCATATATATCAATGAATTAAACCATTCACAATACTCATTAATAAATGATAGTGATGAAAATAGAATTTTATCGCTACGTGGAAATGATATGTCATACTTATATTGGATGGATAACTTAACTTAAAAATTAATGGGGAATATAGAATATAAGGGTATTTTCGTAATCATAAAATATTTAAAATACATTTATAAAATATAATTTATTTTATAACTAATAGTATAACAGATTTATATGAGGTAAAATAAATTTACAGTAATGTGATCAATTTAATCAATTTTCGCCTCTTTGGAACAAATCATTTAGAACTCATATAAAGGGATCTAGGGTTGGTATTTAATATATAAATAAACCCATGTGATATATATAGTAAAGTTTAAAAGATTAATTTTTATATGTTGGTTGATATAGATGGATCAATGTGTTAGGATGAAGAAAAATGCAGATTCCCTTATATTATTGATGGGATAGGTACTCTTGGAATTTAATAAAATATGAAATTAAAATAAGTTAAATTTTATTTAAAAATGGGTCCAAATTACTAAAATTAATTTATAAGATTATTTTGATCTTAAATATTTTGATATTATAAAACTTGGACTAGTTTTGATCACATTTTTATTCTTATCATTTCATTAAAATACTCATAAACCATTGTTTCAATTGTAGGAACATTAATTTTTTCTACCTTTTAAGCGTAAATATTGTAAGTATCAAATATAAAAATCCCCAAAATGAAAGATTTTAATACAAAATCATATCCCATTAATTTTAATTAATCTATTATTTTTAATTGTTTTATATCATTTAATAAAATTTTATTTATTACAAAAAGTTATTAATGTCATTTTTAACACCATTAATTAAATTTAACATGAAATAAAAAAATATTTGGGGAATTCAAAGTTAATTATTATTAAACTACCTAATACATCATATAGATATAAAAATTTCATCTATAAATTATTTCATTCAATATATATATATATATATATTAATATTTATAAAATCATTTATTATTTTTAATTATGAAATGGATAAATATTGCATCAGTGTTTTATAGTAAATTTGGTTGATTTTATAGTTATTAAAAATTAAAAATAATTTTATATCCATATTATTATTTTATATATCTCAATATATATATTTACATTCATTCATAACATTATTTTTTCCCATGTGGACACATAAGTGATATAAAATACTAGATAGTAACACTTTGTAGCTTTCTTCGATTTAAATATATATTGGTTGATTTAAAGAAAAAGTGTCATTTAAACAAATACATTTACAGCCTAATGTGGTAAGGGTCTAATTAATTTAATAAAATAAAAATTACGATGAAAAAATTTATGGACTTTTCAATTTTTTTAACAATAGCAAACTAAATATACCTATTATCAAAGTGTTAAATATTTACACGATTACAATTCATATTTACAAAAAAAAATTAAAAGGGACCTATTTAAAAAAATCATCATGATTATAAATATGTAATTATATAAATTTAAATAAATACCTATAAATTGATAAATTTAAAATTAAATTAAATGTACAAAATTTAAAGAAGACTTCTTTTTAGAAAAATACATTTTTAAAATAGAGCATGAATAATAATTATCAAATGCATTAAAAAAAATATTGTTTTAATGTTTCAAAAATTATATTTAATATATAAATATCTTAAAATTCATTCACTAATAGTAAACAATTTTATTTTGTTTGTAAATATACATAGTTCACATAAAAACTACTTTTTAGAAATGCATCCTAATTTTCAAATTATATTTTTTTTCATTTCAAATTTATTGATAAATACGTAATTAATTTTATACATGTATAATCCAATAAAGTTAATACTTTAGGAATTCATATTCATATCTAAAAATCCAATATATATGAGTAATGATGTTTTAATAGTGTTTCATAGCTCATCTAAACTAATTGTTTCATTTAACAGAAGATTTCGAAGATATTAAATTTATATAAAAAACATAATTATCAAATATTATGGTTTTTTGTTATACGACATAAAATATTTTTCCCTCAAAATCACATTACTATAATAAATTTTTTTTTCCTTTCTGCCTCATCATGTCCTCATTTTCCCACTTAGCTTTCCCAAATTGATGGTTTAGCCAAAAAAATAGTAATGAGATGGGAGGTTTTTTTTCATATCACATTATCCCTATGATGATAAATCTCCACTAGTTTTTTCTAATAGTAATTATATTTCCCTAATAGTATAACAATAGAGTTCAGAATATGTAATTTATTATGTATTTACTTCCCCATGAGAGATATATAGAACACATCATGAACATCGTAGATATTCAGTGGGAGCGACAATCGAAAATATACCATCCTAATACAATCAATAATTTCAAAATGAAATATATATAAAGGGATTTAGTTGAACATATTTTAGAATATTATATCCCTATTATCTGGTGATATTATTTTGAATACCTTTTCACAAACATTAAACTGTAGATATTTATGATCATTGGAAGCATACTTTTTTTCGGTTTGGAGCTTCTATTATGTGATGTTACATGAATCTAACCATCTCTTCCATTTCTAAAGATATACTAATTACCAACATATTTCCTTCTCCAACATAATTAAATCACATTGTATTTCTAAACTCCATTGGAAATATGAATTTCGAATGATCCATTTCAATACTTGAGTGAATAAAATTTATGTAAGAAAATTAAACCAAATGAAGTTGTCAATCCTAACCACATCTTGAATCCATAGAGAAATATCTTAAAATAAATTCATGATTTTTAATGTTCCTATTATATATATAATTGGTATATTTATTATAAGTATTTTTTTAACATAAATCAATATCTATATTAATCTAAATACTTATCCAAAACATTGTGTTAAACCTCAACTATCAATAAGATATAATTGATACTGGAAAACCATGAAATCTAACCACATCCACAATGTATAAAAAATAATGTTAATCAAGAGGGAAAAGTTATTTAATTTAAATAAATAGTATTTCCTATATATGTTGATCAACTAAAACCCATATATATTTTTCTACTTAGTTCATTGGGGGAGTTCGATAAACAATTTATGGTAATTTTTTCCTATTTACATTCTGGTATAGGAAATAGTTATAACATTAAATTAGGCTTAGATCACTTGTCCTTAACTAGATGAGAATCCAATAACTGATATGTATAAAATAAAATATATATCATTATTCCATTCCAACAAAATTATTATTTACAATAACAGTACATCATCGTATTTTATTGAAGAATATAGAATGAATGACAATGAGCTTCCATCGAAAGCCACCTCTATAAATTTAATACTTAAGGGAAACATATATAGTTCCTGGTTTTTATTATTCCATCACAATGAATTTTTAACTCAGGGAGATTCAGACCTTATCTTTCATCTTTATATATACATTATTATCATCTTTAATATTCACTTGTATATTTGGGAGAAAACTCATTTTTTAAATATATTATTTTTCCCAATCCTTCATCATTTCAAGATATATCTTTTGTTTTTCCATAAATACTAAATATTTTCCATCCTCATAATATATAATTGAACATAATCATTTCCATTTATTGAATTAACCAATTTGTTTTATTTTCCATTGTTGTAACGTATTGAGTAGTCATAATCTTTTTTCATCTATAACCATATTCCATGGGGCACGTTCAAATTTTTTTGAGTGAAAATATAAATCAATCATTTTTTATCATATATTTAATAACAATATCCATTTAGATAATATGTCCATTTCATCAATTAATAAACTATCAAATAAATTTCTAAATAATAATTTTGATAACTTCTCCCATGGAACTTCAATTTTCTTTAGGACTAATCTATAAACATATATTTCATCATCAAGATGAATCCTTGTCCCTTATTTGATGAATCACTGTATATTTTAAACCCTTACCCACTCCATGGTGGAGTAAGCATAAATTAACTTAATATCATTATCATTATTTACTCAATACAGTCCCCTCGTACATTTTTTCAATGTAACATGGATCCCTTCAATGTTTACATGGTTAGTAGATATTATATGCATGAAATATTATTCATAATGAACTAATAATATTTATAAAAACCAAAAAATAATTATTTCACTATCATAGTGGCAGGTCTGGGACAACATTCTAAAAAATATTTCTTTAAAGGTTCCAATTATATAACCATATATGATAATATATGACCCAATAATGAAATCTTATGAGGAAAAAATGCACACTATTTAAATTTTTCATACTTTTTATCCATACTCAAGAAAAAATAACAATCTATAACTGATATTAATTGTGATCCTTTCACTTTAAATATAAAATAATTTTATTTATAAATACTACAAAAAATAAATGTATTCTCAAAACAATATTCAAAAATCCATGAAGCAATTGTATTAATTAGTATGTCCAAATGAATAAAAATAAATTCATAGTTACTATACCATATACATAATGATTTCGTGCATATATCCCCCTTCATGATCCTTAATTAATAATATCCATAATGATTATTAATCTTGGAAATGTAATTATCTCCACATAGTTGAACAAACAGGTCATAAAAAATGGGTAGAGGATACTTGTTCATGATTATAAATGTGTTTGGTTCATGATAATCACTGTAGATTCACATTGATTCATCTTTCTCATCAAAAATCAAAATAGGTGAACCCTAATGTGACACACTTAGATGAATGAATCCCTTTTGACGATTACCTATGATTATCATATTTAATTTTTACAACTGAATTGGGGATACTCAATATAGAGTCTAGGAAATATTTTTATTACCATGTATGAGTTACAATTAAAACATAATTTCATGATCTTATGGATGACTGAAATATTCTTCTAGAAATAAATCAACAAATCTTAGTAAAATAGAATAGTATTTTACATTGAGTTTCTCCCCAACAATCTATGTTAATTGTCTCATTTTAATACAAATCATTACACGTGAAAAAACTAATACTTGTATAAGATATTGAATTCCATTTTAAAAATGATAGGAGATTATAAGTTGGTCTAGAATGTCCGAAGTAGCCTCCTTTACTCAAAATTTACACAGGTTTTATGTAAACATATCTGATCCATTCCCAAAATAACATTCAATTCACGTAGAGAAATAATAAAAAATATTTGTATGAAACACATTATAAAATCCTCAAAATGATAAGAATCATAGAAATGAGATATTATAATCATAACATTATGTGGTTTTAATACTAAATAATCATCTAATTTTTTAGGTGCTATAATGATATCCATTGAAAAGTAGTTAGATATAAATTAGTGGTTTTATCTAGAATCAAATAATAAATTATTACATCTAGAGTGGATGGTAAGTTTAACTTTAACAACATAGTTATTATACCCCTAATAAAAATTAGTGGTCACATGATATTTCCCTTTATCTTAGGGATAAATTTTTTATTGGCCTTGATCATTTCCATATACCTTCATATTTGGGAACAGGTAAAAACCAAGGCTTACTTCTTGTATTTAAAATAATGGATTGTGGGTGGTGAAATATATAGTTGTTTTTCTAAATCCATATCATTATCTAACCTTATCCTATCACTTATTCATTCAACTTATTAGTGACCTTCATGTATTCACTTGAATCATTAACCAGTTCCCTTTATATAATTCCCCCTTTCTCCAATCAACATTTTGATAAAAAATCAATTCAGGTATGCATCATTCCATGATTTTTTGATTTTCCATTGAATTATATTTTTTCACTTATTATGAAAACTGTGCAATTGATGTGTAACATGAATATCCATATCTACCTTGATAGTAAATCTTATGAATTATTCATAGCTACTAAATCTTGTTTTGGATATTTCAATTTTGTGAATTGTTTTTAAGACACTAATGAATTGACTAAACATACATTTGGGTTGGAAGAATATACCATAATCATACGTTATAAGTCTAGTAAAATTTCCCTCATAGGTTCCAATAGATTTATAATCCTTGTATTTTAACTCATAGAATCCCTTCATCACTTTTGAATAAAATATTAAACGATAATAGTTATTGAAAATTAAGATCCCAAACATATCACAATACATGGATTCAATTTCATGTTGTTTAATTGTGTGGTTAATAAAAGTATATTTGGGACCTGATTCACCTTCCGAAAAAACAAATAACTAGTATAATTTTCTCATATGATAAACACTAAATAATAGAAAATATTATTTCAGTGGTTCTGATCCATTTTTAGATGATTATTTTATAAATATACCCACTCAAAAAAGTTTTATGATTGCTCATGAAGGACTCCACATATTTTTGTTCCCTCCTTTTTTCATTTTTATCTCATCATGATTTTTAGATTGAGATGTTTCTGTTAGTATAGTAATGAAATTTTTCCTTCCAAATCCAATTAAATTCAATTTCTCATAAGGAAATTTATACATGTGTATTTCCGATTAAGCATTAAGATAGTTACATCAAGTTCTATCCATTAAATAAAAACTAAATCATAATTGGAAGAAAAATAATAATAACAGGAAAACACATATTCATGATGAATGATTTATAGGATGTATAAATTGTTTCATGTTCCTCTATGACAACACAGGTTTAAAATATTTCATTAATGATCATTACTAAATCATTATAATTTTATGATATAAATAGACTTATCCACAAGGTTATCACTATATATTTATCAACATAGTTTCCAAAATTTAACTAAAGCATTATTTAATACAAATAATACTAACCCAAACATTTCATACATAGATATTAAATTCAATTTGATGAATATTATTTATATAACATCATGATCTTTGCAGGAATAATATAGGTCATGTTCATTTGTGAACCTGGAAATATAAACAATGGATTTAGAAATTTTCTACATCATCTCCCACTTAGATCTCCACAACTATCACCAATAATAGACATATAATAAATAAATCTGATCTTCATAACCCTAGAAAAGAAACACATGAATTTTTGAGATATGACGTTTAGTAATGGAAAAATATAGATTTATTAGTGATAATATAATCATAACATGTGATAAATGGTATGATAACATGATATTGGCATTGGACTACCATAGCCTGTATGTTATAAATCACAATCTTGAGTCATGTAATAAATCTTGTATGATTATAAGAATCAAATAATAATGTAATCAAATACTAAAACCCATTAATAAATATAGTACATATAATACATGGAATTTTGGAATACAAAAAAACATGTAAAATCAATTCATAAATAGTCAATTATCAATTCCAAGACGTCCATATAGGAATGAGTTTACTCCAAAAACAACCTTATTATTTATGGATCACTCCCAAAATATCATATTTAAAATATTCCTTTGATGAATATGGTTCACTCCCCATTCCAGTAATGTTTATCTCATTATATATAAATTTTTACCCAAAGCATTGAAAGGAGATATAAGTCACATGCATCAAAAAATTAAACCCATAAAAATATTTTCCATAAGATCATAAACCATTCATAGTATCATAAGCCGTGAAAAAAATGATATTCATAAACATTTTATCCAAGAATAACCTATATAAATAGAATTGTATTTATAAAATTAACTATATAATAAACATATACCATACATATAAATAATAAGGATTATATACTTTGATCATATTACTAAAAATTTATAGGAAATATTGGAGGATTATGTTGTTGATGAATTAAAATAATGTTAAAAAATACTTGTCTAAAATGACCCTTCAATTTTGAACTCATATTTTTAAAATATAAAACTTTTAAAAAAAT
Organism: Viscum album; assembly: GCA_963277665.1. Classification (NCBI taxonomy): domain Eukaryota; kingdom Viridiplantae; phylum Streptophyta; class Magnoliopsida; order Santalales; family Viscaceae; genus Viscum; species Viscum album. The sequence goes on from OY728146.1 coordinate 509,831,607, forward strand.
TATGGAAAAAACTTCATGGGGAATAAATTTTATAAAATTTTATGTATTCTTTAAAAAAATTAGTATTCCATGATTGTGGAAAATTCCATTCATGTCGTATAATTTAATAAAATACTTCATAAATACATTTTTCAGAAAAATCATAAATTACCACATTAAGAAAAAAAACGAAGAGTATATTATATAATTTTTATAAAAAGTAATATATGGAAAAAATGAATTAAAAAAAGAATGATATGATCAAAAAATATCTTCAATTTTTTTAAACCCTATATATGGATGCAAATTGTTTTCTACCGAATTTATAAATAAAGTAAATTCTATTTGAAAAACTATTTCTATTATCTTGGGGAAGTAAAATGAGGTAAATGAGAGGATAAAAAGTACTCATAAATGATAATATTAAAATAATATAATGAATGATTTTAAGTGGATGTGATTTCTAATATATTATTAATAGAAAAATAATCACAAAAAATCCTGATAAACCAATATATTGTAACATAAAACCCCTAAGCTTGGGTATGAAGTCTGTCATATTTTTTCATAGCACCTATATATAAATTTATAATTTTTTTAAATATTATTGAATACAAATACAAATATATAAATCAATATATCATTTACTTTTAACCTTTTATCATTCATTTATAAAATTTTAATTATTAAAATCATAATTTCAGGGGACAATTTCTATATTTTTTCATGAATATTTTTGTATTGTATTTTTTTCCCATGAATTTTATCACATTTTAATTAGCTATATAATTTAGATAATTTTATAAATATTGTATATATTCATTATATATATATTTAATGTTACCTGAAAAATAGGTATAGATAAATGAATCACATTGTTCATAGTGACAGTATACCTTACCCATGCCTAAATGTTGTTTTAATTTTCAAATGATGGATAGATAAAAAGTTATATATTAATTAAAATTTCAAAGATAATTATTATATAAAATAAATTCAACAAGATTACCCTCATTACCATCAATGTAAAATATAAATGAAAAATGAATCCTATAACTTCATAGAGGTGGTAGTCCACATGTGCACATGAAAAATGTTACTACTTCCAGAACTAAGGGATGGTAAGAAGGTAGACATAAAATTATCATTCTAGAATTATATTTTTGTCATAAATATATTTCATAAATATTAAACCCATCATTTTAGTGATCCATAAAATATGGTGATAAAAAATGAATTGTATCGCTACTTAGAGATGATAACCTGTATGTACGCATGAGTGATACTTTCTCCTCCCATTTTATGGGAAATAAGCTGAATAATTATTTTCATTATAATATTAAAATTTAATTATATTTCGTAACATTTATGATTTTATTTTGTGAATAATATAATAGATTATAGTGGATAAAATTATAATTTAAATCAATGTGATCAGTTAAGGTGGTTACCTCTTTATAAAAATGACATCTTTTTATCGCCTATATAGGTATAATAGGGTTGGTATTTTGGGAAGAAAACCCATTTGGAAGTTTGTATGGAAGTAGATAAGTAAAACTAGAAGTGTTGGTTCTGATATAAAAGGATCGATGTGGAATGAAGAAGTTAGATGAGGGTTCCGTTTTATAATTGAGGGAAGGTTCACTATTGTAATTTATTAAAATATTAAAATAATAAAAAATAATTTAGATGTACAAATAGATAAAAAATTATTCTATTCTAACTAAAAATTAATATTATTTATAATTTTCTAATCCAATAATATTTGGATGAGTGTGGATATATTTTTACCCTTATCTTATTCTTTTAGCCCCCTATTAACTCAATTAATAATTACTATATTATTTCTATTTTTCTATACATAATGGTTAGATAATGTTAAAATTAAATTATAAAGAACCATAAATAGACCATGGTTTATATTAAAAAGAATATTAAATTAATTTTATGGAATAAAATAATATATCAAATTTCAATATCATTTTATAATAGATAATTTGTCAAAAAATAACATTAATGTAAATTTAAACAATGTTCATTTAATTAAACCTTAAATACATCTATTAAATAATTAATTAAAATATAATGATATAGAAGTCACATAATTAATAATATAAATCTATAAAATTATTGCAAAACAACAATTCAATCAAATTATACGATTTTTAATATTTTCAAATTCATTAATAAAATATTTTTATTAAATAGAGAAATACTACATCAATGTTCCATAAGAAATTAAGATCCTTATATTAGTAAAAAAATAACAAAAATATCATATGGGGGAAATATGTTCATTAATTTAAAAATAGGTACATTTATTCATTCTTCACGCAATTTTTTTCCTAGGTGAACATATAAGAGAAAATGAAAATAAAGAGAGTAAAATTTTTACCTTTTTTGATTTAAATATTATATAGCTCATTTTAAGGGGAAAATTTCCATTAAAGTAAATAATTTAGAGACTAAGGTGATAAGGGTATAATAACCATTATAAAATAATAATTAAGTAGAAATAATAAGACCATACAACTTAGTTTTTTTCTTTATTATCTCAAATTTATATTTTACAAGGAGATAAACTTCACTAAGGTTACTATAAATATTAAAAAAATAACATATTCCTATTTTAAAAATTTGAACAACTTTTTTATAATGTGTTAATTATTTATAACTAAATAAATAAATATAAATGGGTGGCATTAATATTAAGTTATGTGAAAAAAATGTGACGAGAAAAACTTATTTGAAAACAATATATTTACCCATAAAATTGGAATTATTATTTCCACATACAGAATAAAATATATTAGATGAGTGTTACAAAAATTAATTTAATATATACATTTTTTTAAAACCATTATCTAATGGTGATAAATGAAAATTTTTGGATAAAAATAAATTTCACACATAAAAATATTTTTTCAAAACACATGTCCATTATTTTCAAGTAATTTTTCTTTTCAATTATATTTAATTGATAACAAATGAATAAATTTCATAAATTTTTAATGAAAAAATTTAATAATTTAAATTCTAATATTAATACCCATTATCCATTAACTAGGAGTTAATAATATTTTAAATTATATCATTTTTCATCAAAACTCATTGTTGTTTATAACATAATATATCAATGATATTAATTAATTTTTTAAATGAAATATTTTTAAAATTTGAATATAGTTACATGATATCCTCACTAAATGATTATAGCATTTGGTTAATGAATAGAATACATTTTGATATTGGTATAATCTCTTGTCTACCCTTGGATTTAGGATAATTGTCTATGTACCCTATTGACATTTTGAGATATAAAAAATTACCCAATGAATTCTATGGATTTATGAGACCCACCCATAACATAATTCTAAACAATACTTTTATATACAAAAATATGATGAAGATTCATCCTTTTTTTAATTTTTCATTAAAATTTGAAAATATTCAGTTCACATTATGTTTCCTCATGACATCATCATAACTAATACAATGAAAAGAGGTGGATGGTATAATTAATGTCAATCCCTAATTATATATAACAATAATTAATGGATTTTTACAAATACTAATACTACTTTTGTAATTGTATCAGATATATCAATTGAAATATATGAAATATATTTAATTTTTGGAATCCATTAAAAAATATAAAAATCATAGAATATTGGGAATACTATTTTACATGAAAAATCATAAATAAATTATGATAGATTTTTATGGAATAGTGACCATGGTATGATGAAAATATTTTCTAGAATTAAATATTGTCAAAATTACTTTTCATAACATTTTAATGAAATACAAAAACTACCAGTGTAAAAATTTGTTAAAAAGATTCTTTCTTAAACTATTGTAATTATACATAATTATTCTAGAAATAAAAACACATAAATCATTAAAATATAGGGACAAAAATTACTGAAACAATATAATGAATATGTCTATGAAATAAAATGAATTTGGTAAAGTACTAAAAATGTGTTAATGAAAATATTTTAAAAAAACCCTTAATAAAATTTAAAAAAAACCCAATTTTAATGAATTATAATTATAGGGAACCAAAAATAAAATGAGAATAAATATATTCATAATAAAACTATTTTCATAATGAGTTATTTAAACCAAATAATTTAATATAGGTGAATAATATGAATATGATTCAACGAAATGAAAATGAGTTGAAAATACCTAATGTCAAACAACTTCTTATTTACACATGCTCTATTCTCTACTATAGTATATATCATTTTGCAATATTCTCATATTAGAACCAAATTTATATTTATCATAATATATACCATTTAAATATAATTTATCAACAACTATTCTATAATAATTCTCTAGTAAAATCAATATTTTTGTTTTAATTGTTTAGTATTTCACACTTGTTTTAATTTGGAAGATCATATCTTTATAATTTGGTAATTTTATCATAATCTCAGTAACGTTCATGAAGGATTAAATTTTTTATTAAAATATTTCTATAATCCCATGGCAATTTCATGGAACTTATAGTGATGACTTTCTTGTAAATTGTAAAAAAAAGTGTCATAAATTATTATTCCGTAAAATTAGTTATTTTTTTAATTAGAATTATTTCTATAACAATTAAATAATCGGAAAAAATAACTCAATGACTATTAATTATGTATATATCTTATAAAATTCTATATATGATCATATTGTTTAAATTATAATATTGTATGTGAATTTTGTAAAACAAATTCAAACACGAATGAGTTATAATAACTCTATGAGTAAGAACATGATATTTCAAAATGAAAATCTATTTTTTATAGAAAATTAATGATATTAAAACAATGTTATTAATGTGATAAGTCATATTTAGGATGATGGTAAATGAATAATACATAGCTGGATTAGTAAGTGGAAGAAATATATTATATTAAGAGATTGAATCTCTTCTTCATGGTATCCCAAGAAATGATATGTATAAGACTTCTTCTTGTGAAAATATGATCAATAAAATGTGAGTAACAAATGGGTATTGGATAGAATCATTAAGTAATGTTTTTTTTTGAAGTGGGTGAGGATGGGTACATTCAAAACATATAGTTATATGACTTTTTAATTATTCAAAAAATAAAATAATGTAAATATCATTCACAAATTAATATGAAATTAAAATATCCATATAAAAAACATATTATAAATAGATAATACAATCATTAAGTTAGATGGATACATTTTTGTGTGCTTATTTTGGCCTTATCGATTTTTCAATCCCTATTTTAACCCTTTACCATTTATCTAGATGAAATATATTTATAAAAATTATTTATTTTTATAATATAAAATATAATCAACCATATTAAAATTTTTAGGGAGATGATTCCATGTATGAAATGATTTTTATTATATTAAATTTATAGGGGTTGTAAAAAATTATTATTATCAAAATAAATATTATATGTAAAAAAAGTAAATGAAAAGACCATTATGAATTAAAATGAATTTATAATCAATCTTTTCATTGTAAATATTAATTTATTATTTTTATTTTTCATGATTGAATGTACTATAAATAAATTGAGTAATAATCAATTTAAAATACTATCTTATACAATTTCTAACACAAAATACACTACAAAAAATAGTATTCTTTAAAATATGAATTTTTTTACAGCAAATAATTAATCTTCACATATAAAAATTTGATAAAAAATGTATGATTTATTATTCAATTTCATACATGTATAAAAATATATATAAATAATAATGATACTATAAATAATTGATGTTTCTAATTTAACTAAAAACACATAACCATTGTTTTTAACAAAAACAATTATCATTTGTAATGAATTATTAGATTATTATTCATGAAAATTACATTATTATATAATGGATATTCATAATTTACTTTTCTAGTTATTACATAAATATTTGAAAATAATTTTTTTGATATTATTGAAAAAAAATATTAAATATTATGGGAATACATATTTTATCAAAATAATAATAACAATTTCCATACAATAAATTTTATATTTGAAAATAAATTAAAAAACATATATTTTGTGAAATCATTCAATTTTATAAATTCTATTTATATATTTTCAAATTTCAATCATTTAATTTTGAAATAAGTTGTTATTAAATTTGGTTTGGGGTTTCATGTATCACAATATATTTAACTAACTAAATTAATTTAAATGTAAATTATTATTAAAATCATTATATGTTACCTTCAATCCAATATGAAAGAATTTAATACTCAAAATTCAATGACATTAAAAAATGATAAGTATTCCTCATTAAAAATTAGATTCCCTAATTTTTTTTGAAGTTATGATTCCTCTATATAAATAGAGCCAGATTAATGTAATATATTCAAAATAATTTATGTCTACGATCCAAATTTTTAACTAGTTGATCCACATAAGAAATTGTATGATCCAAATGTGTAACCCTATAGTTTAGTAAATGATTAATTTATGGTATTTAATTCTTAAAAGATAATATATGTAACACATCATGAGATTTGGAAGGGTTCAGTGGAAGTGAAAGAAAATACTATTTTTTTAAATATAATCGAATATAAAGGAAGAATATAAATATGGTTAAAAGTTTCCTTATTTAGAAATCTCGTAACATTTTTTACTATAAATATTAAGGGGAATTACTTTTCTACAACATCAAAAAAATTATTTTATTCTTTATTATCAGTATTGATTTTCTAAAAAATCGTTATAGTTTTAATTTAATGTTTAATAGTTTGAATCTTCTCCAAAATCACTTAATAATGATCCTTTCCCAAATACATATTCTCACAGAATATATTAAAACATGTTTGTGTTCTATACCACTTCTTATAGATAAAATCATTTGGTTAAAATTGAATTATTTAATCGAAACTAATGTTATATGGGAAATATGCCTAGAGACGGTGTTGATATAATATACCATTTAAATTTCCCTCTTGCGACGGAGTGATTTTCGGACTCCATTTCCTTATTCCTTTCTGCTACTTCATCTCCCTTTCCACTCATCCTCAGGATCTTCCTCTAGGGTTGGTCTATCATCATCTCTGATCTAGTTTTCTAACATGCTTCCTCGACTTTGAATCTAAGCTGCTCTATCGACTGGAGCTGCCATACTGGACTCCATTTTTTGCCATTCTCAACGTTCTTCAGGAAGTTTTGGGATGTTCTGAGGTTCACAGTCATGGTTCACTACAGAGTCTTGGATTTTTCTCCCATTCTTCTATTTGGTTTTGGTATTTTGATGTTATTCATCCCTTATGTCGACAGCTTCATCTAGTGAAGGTGTTTGTTCATGTCTGCTTTGGAATATTATTCTTGTTGGTTATTTTCATCTCAGATGAACTATTTTTCAGTTTTTTCTCCCTACAAAACTTGGCCCTTTATTCTACCCCTCTATTGCTCAACTTTTCCTTGGATCCAAAACCTAACGCTCATGTCCGAGTTGGCCTGGAGTGTTGGTTCCGATAGATCGTTGGGAGGTGTTGTTCGAGTGGTCGACGAAATTTCAAGAGCCTCTCTAGCATGGGGTTTTCATTTTTTCTTCTTTTTTGGTGGTCTCTCTAGACTAGTTCATTACACGTTGGATTTGTAAAGGTGTAAAGGTTGTTTTTACAAGTTATTTAACTCCAGTTTTGTGGTTTTGCGTCAATGATATGGTGCTCAATTTCGACGGCAATGGATTCTGGTGGTTTTGGGTGGTCGTTGAAGCTGTTTTGGTGTTTTTCAATGGTGCGTTTTTCGGAGACTGGTGTGGTATGTGATGGCGGTGGGCTTCATTACTCTGAAGGTCTACTATGGTTATAGATTCCAGTTCAATTGAAAGGTAATAAGATGATGTCATGTTCGATGGTGTTTTCGATGATCATGGTTTGAAGATTCAGTAGGTCGATGAAATGTGGGTTTCGTTAACATCTCTGGATCTAGTGGATTTTGGGTATAGATAGAAGCAGATGGTAATAATTGTCTGTGATGTGGTTTTCTTGATGATGATGATTCATGTCAGGGAGTGTGGATCGAGGCTCTCGCTTCCCAAGGCTGTTTATGTGGTGTCGGGTTCATGAAGTATTTTAAAATTTTGAATTTGGTGGTTTTACATCTTGGGTATTGAATGATGATTTTTTTTTAATGTCAATTTTCTGTTTGGTTTGGTTTTTGGAAATGTATGGTTACCATTTATCCTCAAAATGGCTATTTGAAAATACAAAAATATGGATTTGGAGGATATCCAATTAAAATTGGTACACCATACAATCTTACAACTTCTGTAATTATATCATCAAAAGTAAGTGGGGAATGAATTATTATCTAATGAAAATGAAACGTTTATACGTAGTAAAGTGGTAAACTACAACCTGAACTAAATTATGATCTTTAAATGTCTGATGATGTCCCATAATAAAATACTTGGTGTTGTTTTCAAATTTAATTACATGAATGAGTAATGTTTTTATCATCCTCATAGGAATATTATGCTTAGTCTTAACTTGTTAGAATACAACTCATCAAGATATATACTCACAAAATATATTGTTTCAGGTATTATAATTAGAATTGATTATTCATATCTATATACATCTTTCTTAATTTAGGATAGATAGAGAATTGTGAACTATTTACATAATCTAATAATTCCATCAATTCTAGTATTGATGGAAAACAAAATATGGTCCTAAACAAGATCATTCCGTCATGGTTAATATTGATCTATGGAACATCCCTTTCTATATTTTGTATCTTCAAATACCCCCTTTATATATTTTTAATTTTCACCTGGATTAATGATTGATTATAAATTTTAAAATGATTATATTTCTCCTATATCTTTATTATTTCACCATCCATCATATAATAATCCTTGAGTTGAGTAATTTTTCTCAAGAACCATTAATGGGAGAGTAAAATATTTTAACACAATATTTTTAATGAGGATATAACCCAACATAGTATTTAATGAATAATGTTATACCACAAAAAAGAATTCTAGGGTGATTTTATTTGATTACAACTAAAGTGACAAACCTTAAATTTCATTCCTTGATATTTTCCTCACATTCAAATATATAAAAAAAGATGGATCAATTCCATTAAAATATGATTAATTGATTTCATATTTAAGATTAATTTCCCAGAAATAATTAATAATATCTTGATAATTCAATAAAACTAAACATATCAATAATTGTGGTTCATATAATGATTATTTTAAGAAATCATATTTTAAATGATCCATAGATATACCCTATATTGTGATTACTGGACAAATTAATTAGACTTTTGGTAAATTAAATTTACACTTTACAAATTTTTCATAAGATGTTCCATCCTCACTGGATGCAATAAAATAATTATAAAATCGTTATTTTGTTATATTTAATTTAAATTTATATTAATTTCATATATACATACTAAACAATTATCAAATTAATCGATGAAGTCTCTATTAAAAAATATCATGAATATTTCTTTTAAATTTTTATTTCAAAAATTAAGTAATATTAATTCATAGTTTACATTTATTTTTTTGAAGTACTTCCTTACATATTTTCTCTTTTCAACTTTAATTGATGAATTTTATATTTTGGATCAATATTTATGTAATATTTAAAACTTTATATATGATAAAACTAATAACTAACCTGGTAAATAAGATACATTTTCTCGATCAAGATCTTATAATGTTTATGATAAAGAATATATAAAATCATTTACCCATTAGGATTCATAGTAATGAAACCTTGTTCACCCCAAGGTGAATTAGCAATGTATATAAATCACTTATAAATATACACTTACAGTTTTTATTCTATTCATATAACATAAATAAAGCTATTATATAAAGGTTCTTTAAGATATGTGTACCACTGTGAATGTATTTTTTATGCTCCTTTCTGTCACAGAGTCTAATGGAATGTTAAGGTAAATACCTTGAACCTAAATTAATTCATCCTTTGAAGAAACATCAAAAATTGTCAAAGGAATGAACCAAGATTCAAATTCACTTGGGTCACGTAATTTCCACTAAGGCCGCGCAAGTATACTTGTGCACCACCCATTGGTCGCGCAGGTGACTTGTGCGCCTTCTTTGAAATTCGCCCAGGTTGTTCTACAGCCTATAAATACCCCCGGTGGGCCCCCCATTTGGAGAAAAAGAATTTCCAAAAAACCATATTTGAGCTCCTGGAACCCTAGTCTCTTCTCAAAGCTTCTGAACACTTCTAAGGTAGTTTCTTACATATAATAGAAGATCTAAAGAGAGGGACTAAAGCCTAAGTGTTAAAAATCATCAACAATTGCGCGCCTAAGTTTCCATTCTTTAATGGAAATGGACACACTTGCGCGCCGCCTTAATCTTTCAACATAACTTGCGCACCTCTCTTAGGGAAGTAACTAGGGGTAGTATTAAAGGCTTGAGATATATCTCGCCGCAGTTCTACCTTAAGGATTGACCGTCACACAACTACCCATATGTCGCACAGGTACACCTACGCGACCACGACCTGTGCGCCCATGCAGTACATGCACGCTGACCTGGACTTGGGTGCCCCTCACTTTTTTGGTGCCCCTCCTACCTATTTAACCTCTCTTATGCCTATCCACCTATCCTCTTCAAGATTAAACCTTCATAACTCTCTCCAAATCCATTCATGGCATGAATTCTTTGTGGCTTCCTTATCTGAAAACAATTCTGTGGAACATCTCTAAGAACCTAGTGATTTACATATCTATATGTCACTAAGGTCAGATATTTCATTCATTCAACCTCATCCATTACGATGATAATCCTTAACTTGGGCCCCCTTTTCAGGAGTAAACCCAAGTCCATGTTCTCTTAATTTTGGCATCCTCCTTAAGAGTAAGCCCCAATCATAATTTCCTAACCTGGGCATCCTCCATAGGAGTAAGCCCCAGTCATAATTTCCAAATATGGGCATCCTCCTTAGAAGTAATCCCTAGTATCAAAGTCTCAAATATGCGCATCCTCTTTAGGAGTAATCCCCAAGTCCAATAATTTTTCAAATCCCTTTAACATGGGCCTACTTCTCCGGAGTAAGCCCCATTCTTAATTTCTCTTAACCAGTCATAATTTAATTTTGATTTGGGCTTCCTTCTCAAGAGTAAAAACAATTCATAAGTCCCCTCCTAATTTGGGAATCTTCCCCAAGAGTAAGCCCCATATGTTAGAGTATCCAAATATCCATAAAGTACATATACCTTTATGGACCTTCTTCCCGGGTTTCTTCCCTGAATTAAATCATAATCTTCATCTATTTTGGGCGGTCATACATACATAAGCCCCACATCATTTCTCATGGTGGCACAATTGTCTGGTTTTACCAATACCTCTTGTTTCTCACACCAAGCATGACTCACTTGTGCTTAGAGTGTAAAAGTAATTATGACATATTTCGTTGAGCCATAAATCATACATAAACATCATACTCCCCACTCGAACTACATGGGTTCTGATTCCTTTTTCAAAAGAAAGGATACGTAGGTAGCCCATCTGCGGGTACGATCCCATCTCTGAAATAATCCATGTTCTTCTGAATGACAATGAACTTCATGTGCCCCACTGAGTGGCTATAAAACTGGTATGGTTGTCATAAGAACCAAGATACTTTTATGTATTGAAGGATACCATTGACTATGAATCTATAACAAATACATATGATTCCCTATCAATGATTAACATCAAATATATATAAAAGATTCTCTAAATCTCCTACATATCAGTCATTGATTTTCAGATATAAAGGAAATCCCATTTTATATTTTTTAATGTAATAAGGAATCACGAACATAACTTAAATCTATAAAGAGGGTTCTGGAGTAGATAATAATTCCCCTAAAAAAGGTTTGACGAGTCTGACCTCCCATCCTCTCGACCAATGAAAATTCCTAAGCCTCATTAGTCCACAACTAATGAGTGCATAACTTTGGAAAGTAGGTCCAAATGGATATGGAATCATTGGATGTTTCGGGTTCTATGAACAAACCCGTTAGAAACCGATTGGAATGTTTGAACCTTTAATCAAGGAGGTCATCCCCAATTCTGAAGGAAACAAAAAATGGTGAACTCGACGTGAATCCTTAACCAAGTTAATGTGATCTTTTTCGTATTTGAGAGCCCCAATTTAAATTCAATGAGAGGGACAACAAAGAAATCAATAACATGTGTTCTCTTCCCAAATTTGTAGTGGTCGAACTTATCTTGATTACGTCTATTATATCAAACAAGAACTATTTTCCAAGATCTTCAGCATTACTGAAATGGCTTCTCATAAGTTCACACCTGTGAATACTTATGCTGTGAATGCCTCTGCTGTTAAGGAATCTGCTGCTACTCCTACTGGATCGTCGTCTGCTCTGAGGATGACATCACCTACCTAGTGTCTGCAACGCTGGGTATCAAATGCGCAGGTTAAAGTGTACCATCAAAATGGTACTATTCTGACTCTGTAGGCCGCTCGACAAGCCCTCCATGTCAATTATTCACCTTGGTCATCCGGAAAACAACGAACATCGATCAAGAAGCAGGTGGTTCCAACCACTGGCTCCAACCGTTTCGGGTCATTATCCCCAGAATGCAATCACCATTGACTCCCAAATTCTTGGTCAGTGAATGAGGAGGTCCCTCAGGGCCTTAATTCAAGGAGACAGGAGTCCTTCCTGAGGGATCCCATCAACAATATCCGCCAGACTCATGAAACAGTACACCCTCAACATGATGAGGGTATCGTCTCCAGGTGTTCGGCTCCGGTTCCTCGAACCCGAGCATGAAAGATGAACCACCAGAGGCAAAATACGGTCGAAAGTGAGCATTTTCTCATCTATGCCATCTCCGAAGAAGTCCATCAACCTAATATGGTGGAAAGAAACGAGCGGGCACACACACCCGTCCGTTTTAATTCCATTTTCCAGCAGACTCGTCGGGCAGTAGCATGCCAATCCCGTCAGGAAATTCCGGCAAAGTACTATACACAGGAACATACACCTGTTTATAAATCTTCGGCTAGTCAGCAGGCTCATCTGACTACATGCGATGGATCCCACCAACCCGATGCGTTGATAACATGTAAACAGGCACATACACCTGCTTACACTCATTAATCAGGCCAATAACTTTGTTTGTCAGTATTGATGGAAGTTCATCAACCACGTTTGGAGGAGTTCAATCAGCAGGCACATACACCTGCAAGTATTGATCAATCCTACCAATAGTCTCGTTCGGTATCATTTGGAGAAGTCAGTTAGAAATATCCTTCGACAAACAGGTGGCAGACTTAACTCTCTGCCCCCACACATGAGTAATGTCATAATTCACTGACAAGAAAAGGAGGGCAGGAGCAGGCACATACACCTACTCCAAGCATGTAATGGACATATATCCTTGTTCCGGCCACTGAAGTCAACAAGCACATTCTGTCAATGGTGAAATAGCAGAACCAAATCCCTGCTCATATTCTAGATGCATGCCAGGATATTATAACGGCTTCAGTAGCATCTCAGGGAAAGACACATAAATCAATCCCTACCAGTGGATTGACACATCAACAGTTTACTTCGGAATAGACACACACATCTGTTCTAGTCCAAGAGGCTTGTGGGGCGTACTCCCCAATATCATACGGACAGCAAAGTCAGGAAAATACACCTAATTTGAGTGGAGATATTCATCCTAACCTGATCATTTCTCCAGAGCAGGCACATACACCTGCCCATAATGACCACTTTCTTCAACAAGTGGTTCCCAAAGTGAATAATAAAGTTTCTAAGAAGAAGTCACATCCATCACAGTCAAGAAATCAGGGGCCAATCTGTAATAAGGTCTTACTCGATGCTGGAGTTCTTGATGCACTCAGACAACTATCTGTTGCAACACAAGATTCTACTCTCTCAATTCCCAATAGTGGGAACATTAATTCCAAATGTCTTCATCAGATACTTCCTCATGAAATCATTATTCATGACGATTCGGTCGATCTCAATGTTTCATATTTAGATGATATGCACAAGAACCCTAATTGTGGTCATTAAGAACATGGAGCAAAATGTTTCATCTTTTTCTATAACTCACCATGGTGGTCCTCTTCATGATGACGAATTTAACTGCGAAAGTCCTTTCCGTAGTAGTAATTCACATTGTCTGGAAAATTCTTCAGAAGACAATGCAGTGACCTGAAAGCCCTCTTATCATGAGACACATTCAAATGTGAATCCAATCATGTCTAATGCTTTACCACTAACAAGTGAAACACTTTTTCAATTAGAAGACAACATGGGGGTATAGGTCATTCTCCGAACCACTGCTGGGTCGTTAATCTTCTAGTTTAATCAGTGAATTATCTACCAATCTTGTTGAATCTGATGAAGTAGCAAGGAAGTACCGGCTCTGGTCTAATCTTGTTGAAGAATCTTCATTGAATGGTTAAGAGGAAGTACAGAATATGAGAAAACAACTGAAAAAAGGTTAAGTGCCAGTCATGTTTTTCCCTTTGGCCAACTATCAGTATGATATTCCAGAGATGTTGATGGAAGATGGAATTCATGATATTCGTCTCAACATATGGAAAACTATTTTTCAGTTGAAAAAGAAAATATTATCTTGCGATGAATATGAAAAACATATCAAGATAACAGAAGGGTTCCAATGCCAAATTTACTTGGCATCTCTCTCAGTTTCTCAATATCCGAAAGCTCAAAAGCAGTAGAGAGCCCTTCATCATATATGCCTTGGCGCAATAAGAAGATTGTGCTAGTTAATTTACAATGCCTCATCTGGTATTCATATTAGGGGATGGGGTGTTCATGGAGTGCCACATTTCATTGTGCTCTCTATTCAGCTTCGCCTGCCGAAAATGCTCTCATGAAATGTTATTTCCCATGGCTAGAAACAATCAATGGGTTTTGTTTGTAATCAAAAGCATGAAAAAGAACATGATTCAACTAGTTCCTCTAAAAATCAAGAATACAAGGAAAAATTTTCTGAATTATTCATGCATCAAGAAAACATGAATATTGAACATGCCTCTCGTTTAGAGAAAGCACATCATCAAGTGATAGAAGTGTCAAAATTCATCCAACGGTCTTTTGAGCCGGGTGACAAAAGTGGATGCAGGTTGATGCATCCAGCTAATTTCGGGACTAAATTCCGCAAGATCAAGAGATTTTTCAATAATGTCTTAGACATATCATAGAAAGAACCACCCCATATTGCTAGAATGGGGACTCTTTTAACCCAACCCTCAGAATAAATAAATAGGATTCGAGGAGTTGATAAGGAACATCCCGAGTCCACCGGACTAAGGAGATTTTCAAATCCTCAATCCCTCCCTCTGAGAAATTCAGTATTCTCTGTATTGAGGAAGTAGCATCAAGCGGAACGAAGAGGCAAATTATCATAAGATTCCCTCTAAAGTTATGTTCATCAAGAAGTTCCTGAGGGATCGAATCAAAAAAAGGTAATGTCTCATGAAGTACATGGATGAAGACAATATCGCAGAAATTCCAATATAAGGGATGCAATGCATTACACATCAATCAATGTCATCAATTCAATAGTTTATGATTGTAACACCCCGAGCTTCCATGATACGCTTCTCATTCAATAATGCAATGGCTTGCATTGTACGCAACTTCGAGTTCTAAAACACTGCGACTAATAAAAGTAGCCGTTATGAATAGTAATGACCACTTTTTAAAATTATAGAAATTTTATATTTCAAAATGGACTTCATTTTTGTATTCGTAATATCAAAATTATCCTATGTTTAATTTTTTGTAACTTTCTGAAAACTTCCAATTTTTTATGAATAGTGATAAATACTTAAAACAACTTTTTTAATCAAAATAATTTATTGTGATAAATTATACTATTTAGTGGTTTTAAATTATAATTAGAATATATTTTTACCATTTTATCCAATGGTGGTCATTAGAATTAATTTAACATTGAAATTGGACATAAACAATTGCCAATCTTTTGATATAAATTGTTTCTTAAAACACGCTATTTGTTGTGAAAGTGGGAATTAATTATAAAATTAATTAATGCAACTTATATGATTGGAATTTTGTAAAATAGACATCATTTTTGAAATCGGAATATCAATTATAGCTTAGGGTGAAATTTTGGCATTGTTCTGAAAAACATCAATTTTTGATGAATAGTGAAACCACTAAGTGGTAGTTAAATAACTGATTTTTCATTTAAATGAAATATTACCACTTCTGTGATTTGATTTTCAAAAATCCGACATACATGGTTGTCATTAAGAAGTAAAATGTGGTTCAATGAGATTAAAATAATTTTTTGGTGAATAGTAACTTTTATGTTCTTAATCGCGATTAGAGGTAATTAGTGTAGTTTAAGGTACAAATAATGTTATAATAATATGAGATGAGAATGACACTTGTCCTACTCCTATTGGATGAGTCATGGCCGACCAGGACAACCCATGGGTCAACTTGGGGACCCCATGGAGCCACTTTAGTTGGAAAATGACATTAATATATATTTATTTAATGTTAAAATTAAATTGACACAAACATGAGTTGTTTTACTAAAACAGTTTTTAAGTGGGGTTACACAAGTCAACATTTTGATTATAAATATTCATTAAAAAGCTGAAAACATTTACTACATCATAATATTTTTTTTATAATTTTTAGACATTAAATAAATTAAATTATTTATGACATCATGATGATGCAGCGATGACCTCATTATTTAACGATTTAAATAAAATGGGAAGATAATGCAAAATCCAAGGATTACACTTGTCCAAAGCCAATTGGATGAGGATATTTCGAACCCTTATCACCTTAGCCTCTAATTGTATAAGTGTGGGACCTTTAGAATCCGAAAAGCATTGTGTAATAATGTAACATTTCAATCTTTCCAAAAGAGCCCCTCCTCTACACTTATAAAAGGCCCCCACCTCTCCCACCTTATTCACACCTTCAAGCCATTTGGCTCGGCCAAACTCTGCCCAAATACTCTCCCAACTTCCCTCCCTTACTACTAGAAGTATCACTTTGGTCAGAACTCTTCCCAAGAAAGCCTTTGGCTCAAATCAAAAAGAGTTACCCGATTTTGAGGTAATGTCATCTCTAATGTGGTTTTGTTATATTTTTCTTCTCCAACCCCCCTAAAATATTTTTATTCATTTCTTTTGTAACAAAACCAGTATCCTCAATATACTTTGATGTTTTTATAAGAAGGATTCGAGCTACACTTACACACACCTACATCTAATGGTTAAATAACATACGGTTTCTGTGGATGGCGAATTTCTGCCTCACGAAACGATGATTGTTCAACACTCATATAACACCTTCAAAGGTGGCCATTAAGATGTCACTATTTTTATATATGATATATAATATGTTTATGTTTTACTTATGCTTATGTATTTCTCATTTATGGCATACTTTATGATTTCCATTATGGGTAAAACGCGATAATTTCATTTTAGGAAGTGCGGACTACCGCCCCCTCAAAGTGATTTGAATCGTTAATGCCATATGTGGGATGTATAAAGGATGGAGTAAATGGTATTATACACTATATTATACTGGAATTATATTATAAATTTATATCATTATTATTTCGTTCCATTAAATATGAAATTGAAATGAAAGTAGCGTTCATGCGTACGTACGGCTTACCGTCTCCATGAACAGTGCATTCCATTTCTTACCTCTAAATGTTACGTAATATTATAAATGAATGTATATACTGGATATATAAGATATATATGACATCTAAATCATGAATATAATTCTGGAGATAATGGATATTCTACCACATAAACAACTTGTAATTATAAGAAGTTTATTGTTGACTCAAGTACCAAAGATCGACAAAACGACCGTTATTAACTTAAATAATTACATAATGTTCATATCATTTTAATTAGTGATATAATAAGGATAATAAAATTGAAAGTGGTTCTTAATAAGGTGTATATTAATTCTAGTTTATTATTCAGGATGTTAAAGAACGGTTGAGTCAAGTCAGACACGAGGTAAGGGAATTTCTTAACCCAACTTCCATTCTTTGGGTTAATCTCCTACTTTCAAATTATGTCATGATATTATTATGCCCTTTTTTGTATTTTTACTTTCTTTATGTGTACCTATAGTGAATACACATAATAGATCTATTTTATTTTAAAAATGATCTTTTTAAGGACTCCGTCTCAATCCCCTTTCATTGAGGCATATTTGGTTTTATACACAACTTTCTTTTATACGGTGTATAAACCCCTTTGACTTTTACGTTTATTCAAAAGGAATCTTTTTTATACGAAGCGTTTCACTAAACGACAAAAAGGGAATGTTTTTCTTTCCATACTTATGCGGCGACAACGACTTCTCCGCCGCCGTGACAATTATTTGAGTTTCGTCTTCTTCTACAAGCCATCATTTTTTTTAATGAAAAATAAATACAAAGTTTTAACTTTCTTTTATTGAAAATGGTTTTGAAAGCGTTTTTATTATATCAATGTGTTGTATTGATATCTTGTGATTGAAATGTGGAAATTTTATGTTTCCTTTATGCATGTTTTATGTGATACGATTATGTTATGGTTTATGATATGTTTAAACCAATTCATATGAGGAATGCATTGGACTTAATAAGTGACGGGTGGAGCCCGCTATAGCTCCTCGATGCATCGGCAGGTCTCATGAGACAAACTAGTGTCTTGGCACGAGGCCTTGACAAAATCTTATTTGTGGTCTTGGCACGAGGCCTTGACTACATGGTTATGATAGTCTGGCATTATGCATTCCATCATTATAAAAGTGGTTATTGATATTGCATGTGATTATTCGACCAGTAGAATATCCATGTGAAGAAGTAAATGGCATTATCTCATTTTACTTTTGCCATATTATGTTGAAGTTAAAGTTTAAAAGGCTTTTGTTTTAGTTATACATTGCCTTAAATGTTAATGTTTATTTATGAAAGCTTCCGCTATTTTGTTAACCTTACTGAGCATCTGAGCTCACCCCTTTCAATGTTTTAATATTTTCCAGGATGTGAAGAAGTATTTTATGAATGACCTGCAGGGATAGTCAGAAGAGGATATGAGTGTGGTCTATGGAGACTTTGTTATTGTAGTTTATCACTTTATGATGTAATGTAACGTTTATGAATGTATCTGGTGTTTCCAAGGCTACTAAACTAATCGGTCTTTCGAGACTTGATCTTTTGTGATCATGCCAATGTTACGAAGTAATGCACCGACTCTGGGTAGCTGGGGTCGGGGCGTTACAGTTGGTATCAGAGGCAGTTTAGTACTAACCTTGGATGCTAGATTTAGATAAACTCTGATTAGAGCACATAGCCCAAAGATAGACTTTGAGGATTAGTATAGAAGAACTTCCTAGAATTTTGGTATTTTAGAGATGTTGTGAGTTTTCCGAGCAATACATCCCTGTCTGGATACGAGAAAGTAGAGGCGGCTCTGGCACAGATGTACCTAGGGGTAAAACCCGAAAACACCGCTTTGAGCTAGACTCGAACGGGAACTGGTGCACGACAACGGGCCTTGCTGCACTCTTGGTTACGACACTCCCGGGGTATATGCTTTGGATAATTCTCATTTTCTTTACAAACCACTATGAAGGGTTATGAGTATATACTTCCTCAAAGAAAACATTTTTATGATTATGGATTATATCCATAAATAGGTCAATTTATGTTAAGTATTTTATAAGTATGGAATTATGTATTTTGATTCATAAACTAATCTAGTTTATGCCATTGTATAGAAATGGCGCCTAGTGGAAGGAATGGAAACCGTATCAATGCACGAACTCCGTGTAGGGATTGCCCTCCTACTCAAGATAATTATTGTGTATTTGGAGATACAACTGGTGCTGATCAACTTATTACCATACTAGGACAACTCACTCAGGTTATGAATAATAACCTTACTCGTATGGATCACACTGATCCGCAACGTGGAGGATCAATGCTAGACCGTTTCATGAGGCAACAACCACCAACCTTCAATGGGAGTACAAATCCTATAGTAGCTGAGCAATGGATAAATTCCTTAGAAAAAATATTCCAAGCCTTGGGGAGTAGTGAAAGGGAGAAAGTTGTCATGGCAGTTTACCGCCTCACTGGAGATGTCGATCAGTGGTGGTCACTAATTCAAAACACAAAGGAAGATGATGAATTACAAACATGGAATGGCAGGAGTTCAAAGAGCTGTTCTTAGAAAAATACTTTCCTCGGGACCATCGAGCAGATATGGAAAGGCAATTTCTGAGTTTGAGGCAGAAGGAGGATGAGAATGTCGCAAAGTATGAGGCTAACTTTACAAGGTTAGCGAGGCATGCTTCCGATTATATACGTAACCCAAGGAGTAAGATTGATCGTTTCTTTGATGGGTTAAAACCATTTCTCTGTCGAGCTTTAGTATCACAATCCTTCTCATCATACGAAGATATTGTCTCATGTGCTATCAAGACAGAAAAGGAATTTTCTAAGTCTTATGACAAAAAAGTAAAGCAAGAGAAGAAGAGAACGGTGGAACAAGAGACAGATAAAGGGAAAAAGGGAAAGAAGGATTTTTCATTATGTGATAATTGTGGGAAGAATCACCCTGGTACTTGCCTAAAAGGAATGGGAGTTTGTTATAAATGTGGAGAAAAGGGTCACCAGGCTCGTGATTGAAAGGGAAAGAAAGAGGCTATCAAAGTTGAATGCTACAATTGTAGGGAAATGGGGCATTACGCAAATTAATGTCCTAAGCGTCAGGGAAACTTACCTCAAAAAAGGCCAAGGGATCAAGGACAATCTTATGCTGTTACTACAGTTGAAGTGGAATAATTAATTTATTGGTGCTTTTGGACTCATGGATTATATTCTGGTTATTAGAATAATGTGATATATATATAAGGATTGTACTACAGTACTTTTTGATTTCAGTAAGATTTTAATATGATTATGGTAATCATATTTTTAGTATGTGACAATAAGAGAAACTTTTCTTTGTTTGGGGAATTTGATGTTACAATTGATTTTGGAATTTAGAGACCTTTTAGAGAAAATCTGGACGAAGGTATTTTGGAAAACTATAGAGGTTGGAATGGATTAAGTTGAACTTTGGATAGTATTGTTTAAGGTTAAAACATTTATGAAGATTATTTTTGGAATAGTATAGTACTATATTTTTAGGAAAAGGACAACCTGCAGGGTGGGGCATAACCCGTCGCGTCGGACAAAGCTGCAGGAATTGAACCCACAACCATAGTGCGACGAGCCTTTATTTCCTACCACTAGCCTACAGGAAGTCCCTGGTTATTACAAAATAATTTTACTAATCTAAATGGTATGTGTTAACATTTGGAACCTTATACAATTAGGATAAGTATAATATCTTTGGGTTCTATTATCTTTTTGAGTGAAAGGTGAGTTGAAGGTTGAAACTCAAATTGTCAAGCATAAATATATATATATACCTATATATTATTCAATGAATAAATTAATTCTTAAACATTAGTAAAGGGATATTAAAACAAAAAAATGTGTTATCATAATACCTTATGTCTTGTTGAACTAATGATATTTTAAATCAACATAGATTGAAGGCTTTGAGGCCCTCAATTTGACAGTTGATTGTGATTGATGACCTCAATCACTCCCTACAAATATTTACGTTTTTCCTCCAATTATATGTCTCTAATTGCCACCAATGTTCTCTTTATCGAGTTCATAATTTGGTGGTGACTTTCTTATTTCCATTTCCCTCTTATTAAGGCTAAATTTTATTAACCTTATTTCCGATGTGGGTTTTCCACAAAGGTATTTTCTATTTTCAACCTCTTATTTTCAAAGAAAAAAATTTCAAATTTTGAGGACACAATTTATTGAAGGAGGGGAGAATGTAACACCCCGAGCTTCCATGATACGCTTCTCATTCAATAATGCAATGGCTTGCATTGTACGCAACTTCGAGTTCTAAAACATCGCGACTAATAAAAGTAGCCGTTATGAATAGTAATAACCACTTTTTAAAATTATAGAAATTTTATATTTCAAAATGGACTTCATTTTTGTATTCGTAATATCAAAATTATCCTATGTTTAATTTTTTGTAACTTTCTGAGAACTTCCAATTTTTTATGAATAGTGATAAATACTTAAAACAACTTTTTTAATCAAAATAATTTATTGTGATAAATTATACTATTTAGTGGTTTTAAATTATAATTAGAATATATTTTTACCATTTTATCCAATGGTGGTCATTAGACTTAATTTAACATTGAAATTGGACATAAACAATTGTCAATCTTTTGATATAAATTGTTTCTTAAAACACGCTATTTGTTGTGACAGCGGGAATTAATTATAAAATTAATTAATGCAACTTATATGATTGGAATTTTGTAAAATAGACATCATTTTTGAAATCGGAATATGAATTATAGCTTAGCGTGAAATTTTGGCGTTCTGAAAAACTTCAATTTTTCATGAATAGTGAAACCACTAAGTGGTAGTTAAATAACTGATTTTTCGTTTAAATGAAATATTACCACTTCTGTGATTTGATTTTCAAAAATCTGACATACATGGTTGTCATTAAGAAGTAAAATTTGGTTCAATGAGATTAAAATAATTTTTTGGTGAATAGTAACTTTTAAGTTCTTAATCGCGATTAGAGGTAATTAGTGTAGTTTAATGTACAAATAATGTTATAATAATATGAGATGAGCATGAAACTTGTCCTACTCCTATTGGATGAGTCATGGCCGACCAAGACAACCCATGGGTCAACTTGGGGACCCCATGGAGCCACTTTAGTTGGAAAATGACATTAATATATATTTATTTAATGTTAAAATTAAATTGACACAAACATGAGTTGTTTTACTAAAACAGTTTTTAAGTGGGGTTACACAAGTCAAAATTTTGATTATAAATATTCATTAGAAAGATAAAAAGATTTCCTACATCATAATATTTTTTTTATAATTTTTAGACATTAAATAAATTAAATTATTTATGACATCATGATGATGCAGCGATGACCTCATTATTTAACGATTTAAATAAAATGGGAAGATAATGCAAAATCCAAGGCTTAAAATTGTCCAAAGCCAATTGGATGAGGATATTTCGAACCCTTATCACCTTAGCCACTAATTATATAAGTGTGGGACCTTTAGAATCCGAAAAGCATTGTGTAATAATGTAACATTTCAATCTTTCCAAAAGAGCCCCTCCTCTCCACTTATAAAAGGTCCCCACCTCTCCCACCTTATTCACACCTTCAAGCCATTTGGCTCGGCCAACCTCTGCCCAAATACTCTCCCAACTTCCCTCCCTTACTCCTAGAAGCTTAACTTTGGTCATAACGCTTCCCAAGGAAGCCTTTGGCTCAAATCAAAAAGAGTTACCCGATTTTGAGGTAATGTCTTCTCTAATGTGGTTTTGTTTTATTTTTCTTCTCCAACCCCCCTAAAATATTTTTATTCATTTCTTTTGTAACAACACCAGTATCCTCAATATAATTGGATGTTGTTATAAGAAGGATTCTAGCTACACTTACACACACCTACATCTAATGGTTAAAGAACATACGGTTTCTGTGGATGGAGAATTTCTGCCTCACGAAACGATGATTGTTCAACACTCATATAACACCTTCAAAAGTGGCCATTAAGATGTCACTATTTTTACATATGATATATAATATGTTTATGTTTTACTTATGCTTCTGTATTTCTCATTTATGGCATACTTTATAATTTCCATTATGGGTATAACGCGATAATTTCATTTTAGGAAGTGCGGACTACCGCCCCCTCAAAGTGATTTGAATCGTTAATGCCATATGTGGGATGTATAAAGGATGGAGTAAATGGTATTATACACTATATTATACTGGAATTATATTATACATTTATATCATTATTATTTCGTTCCATTAAATATGAAATTGAAATGAAAGTAGCGTTCATGCGTACGTACGGCTTACCGTCTCCATGAACGGTGCATTTCATTTCTTACCTCTAAATGTTACGTAATATTATAAATGAATGTATATACTGGATATATAAGATATATATGACATCTAAATCATGAATATAATTCTGGAGATAATGGATATTCTACCACATAAACAACTTGTAATTATAAGAAGTTTATTGTTGACTCAAGTACCAAAGATCGACAAAACGACCATTATTAACTTAAATAATTACATAATGTTCATATCATTGTAATAAGTGATATAATAAGGATAATAAAATTGAAAATGGTTCTTAATAAGGTGTATATTAATTCTAGTTTATTATTCAGGAGGTTAAAGAACGGTTGAGTCAAGTCAGACACGAGGTAAGGGAATTTCTTAACCCAACTTCCATTCTTTGGGTTAATCTCCTACTTTCAAATTATGTCATGATATTATTATGCCCTATTTTGTATTTTTACTTTCTTTATGTGTACCTATAGTGAATACATAATAGATCTATTTTATTTTAAAAATGATCTTTTTAAGGACTCCGTCTCAATCTCCTTTCATTGAGGCATATTTGGTTTTATACACAACTTTCTTTTATACGGTGTATAAACCCCTTTGACTTTTACGTTTATTCAAAAGGAATCTTTTTTATACGAAGCGTTTCACTAAACGAAAAAAATGTAATGTTTTTCTTTCCGTACTTATGCGGCGACAACGACTTCTCCGCCGCCGTGACCATTATTTGAGTTTCGGCTTCTTCTACAAGCCATCATTTTTTTAATGAAAAATAAATACAAAGTTTTAACTTTCTTTTATTGAAAATGGTTTTGAATGAGTTTTTATTATATCAATGTGTTGTATTGATATCTTGTGATTGAAATGTGGAAATTTTATGTTTCCTTTATGCATGTTTTATGTGATACGATTATGTTATGGTTTATGATATGTTTAACCCTATTCATATGAGGAATGCATTGGACTTAATAAGTGACGGGTGGAGCCCGCTATAGCTCCTCGATGCATCGGCAGGTCTCATGAGACAAACTAGTGTCTTGGCACGAGGCCTTGACAAAATCTTATTTGTGGTCTTGGCACGAGGCCTTGACTACGTGGTTATGATAGTCTGGCATTATGCATTCCATCATTATGAAAGTGGTTATTGATATTGCATGTGATTATTCGACCAGTAGAATATCCATGTGAAGAAGTAAAAGGCATTATCTCATTTTACTTTTGCCATATTATGTTGAAGTTCAAGTTTAAAAGGCTTTTGTTTTAGTTATACATTGCCTTAAATGTTAATGTTTATTTATGAAAGCTTCCGCTATTTTGTTAACATTACTGAGAATCTGAGCTCACCCCTTTCAATGTTTTAATATTTTCCAGGATGTGAAGAAGTATTTTATGAATGACCTACAGGGATAGTCAGAAGAGGATATGAGTGTGGTCTATGGAGACTTTGTTATTGTAGTTTTTCACTTTATGATGTAATGTAACGTTTATGAATGTATCTAGTGTTTCCAAGGCTACTAAACTAATCGGTCTTTCGAGACTTGATCTTTTGTGATCATGCCAATGTTACGAAGTAATGCACCGACTCTGGGTAGCTGGGGTCGGGGCGTTACAATGATCCCCCAGATGAGGCTCGCTGAGAGGGATCAGATGAAGAGGTTCATTCTCAAGAAGTTGTATGCACAGACACAAATAAAGAAGGTGTGTGTACACGAAATCAAAGGATTACTTAGAAACTAGGTAATCTTTCAAGTAACCCACTTCCCCCTCTATGAAAGGTGTCTAATAAGGGGAAAGGAAAGAATCAGGTTACATAACCTACCTCCGGAAAATGCCAATTTCTCTCACTACAACAATGATGTCCACAATGAGAGGAAGAAATTAAGGAATTGAGGAGGATGAATGAAGAACTACTTCAGGGTAGTCTTCCTCCAAAGCGTGATGGAGTTAATCATCCAAAAGAATTTGTTGTGGCTACTAAGATGGATCATGAATTTCATCATTTATCAGTACACCCTCACAGTTCTAATCCTACGTGTCATGTGCAACAACAATCGGTAGTGCTACCATCGGTTGCAATACTAGCTGTCACATCTGTCCGAGGTCCATTCATTGCACCTATTCAGGTCCAAGCTCAACCGGATGTTTCTAAAAAGTTAATAACTAGTATTGAGTCATTAACAGATCTATTGGAGTCTTTGGAGGAAAAACGAGATCAAATTCAACCAGAAAAAAGAGCATACCCCGAATGGGTTGATGCAATTCCTCCCCCATCAAAATTTTCATGTACCACATTCCCAATATTTAATGGTTCAGGAGACCCATAGAAACAGTTAACACATTTTTTTTCTCATTAAGATCTTATTATGGGAACCCTTTAGCAATAAGAAGCAGTTAAGCTCAAGTGTTTTGTACAGTCATTACAAGAACCTGCTTTTGCCTTGTACACAAGCTTGCAATCCCTGTCAATTACAGAATGGGGGGATCTTTTCCACAAATTCCTTCTTCAGTTCAGCTCAACTTTAAGAAATACAACCGTTTTTTATCTTACAAACAGTAAGAAAAGGGAGAATGAAAGGGTTTTATATATCATTGCTCACTGAAAGGGATTAACTTATTCCCTGAGCTTAGCACTACTTCAAGAAGAATTGTTGCCATTTTTGTGGAAAATTTACGTGATGATCTATGCACACCGTTGATCCCTGTGAAATACATAGGAGGGTTTTGAGGCCTTACTTCAATCGCTCAATAGATTGGAGATTCTCTTAGAATGACTAAGGAGAAAGCTCGTGTAATTCCATCATCACAAGGAAGTAGAATGGGGAAAGAAGATACTACTACAGTTATGCCTAAACAAGAACCGGTACCTGCTTCTACTTCAAAACCTTCATCTTCTCTAAGATCTCCACCTCCTGAGCGCCAAAAACAGAGGTTGTTTTGTCAATATTATCAAAGATATCATAGACGAAAACAATGTGAGGATTTGAAGTGAAAAGTTTACTCTTTTAGAAATGAAAATTTCCTGTTTATTTCATTTCTACTCTGGAAAATAATGTGGTTCAATTTCCAAGTCCCAAGAAGCGAAACAAGGAAGGATATGAAGACCGTCCCAACTATTTCCCATTTCATAAAATGTTCGGGAATCCCATTCAAGAGTATTTTGTTTTCAAGGACCTCCTACAAAAAATGGTCGATTTGGGACAAGTCAAACTGAAAGGTTCTTCAACTCAGGTAGCATGTGTTACTGCTACATATCTAAAGGTGGAAGTTGAGGGGAAAGAAGTCAAGAACAAAAGTGCAAAAAAATATGATGATTGGATGGTCATAAAAATGACCAACCGAACTCATGATATTTTTTATCACAATTAAAGAAAACAATTGTGTCTTCTGCCATGAATTCCAAAGAAAAACCCTCTTCATCAGTGTGAAATTCCTCAAAGAAACGGCATAATTCAAAGAAAGAAGAAGAATTAGAAGAAGATGAGTATGTCTCAAAGCCCAAGTCGTTTTTGACTCTGGATGATTTTATGCCATTTACTTCGAATACACGGGCACCACCCCATCAAACGACATAGCCTAAATTGGCTAGTCAGGCAGAGTCATCATCGGATAAAGAGTTAATATTCAGTTCTGTTAATATGATTCACTTAACATATCCGTATGCCAATCACAATTTCGAAATCGATGAACCTGGGTTCCCCATATCAAGCAGTTGAATCAGAGGAAGTTCCAGAGGATCAGGGTATAGGGGAAGACATGGATATTTCAGGGGACACTATTCCAATTCTACCCCTGCTAGAATTGTGTATGCGGCAGAAACTCATGGAAGAGCCCTTCAACGGGATCAACAAGAACATGACAGTTCTTCTACAAAAGGAAGATTCAGTCCGGCCACAGTTATTCTGGAAGATCTGTTGGAGGTTCCACCTTCTTCCTCTCAACAAGTAAATCGACCTAATTGGTCTAATTATCCAAAGCTAGGATTATTACCACCTCCTATCCCATTACAAGATGCATCAACTTCCAAAGAATCAACTTCTAAGGTACCTGAGAAACCATATTTTTTTATTGGGAAACACAGACCATTGGATCAAAAGTATGATGTATTGAAACACTTGGCCCAAATACCGTCCAAGTTATCAATTCCGGATTCCTTGAATTTATCAAAGGATCTTCGGGAGGCACTCATCGATGCTTTGTCGAGTCCTCAGGAGTTTGAAACTGAAATTGTTACAGCTGAAGTCTACCATGTAGAGAATAATCATGCAGAATTCCATGGAGTGATATCTTTTACTGATGAAGATGAAGATGATGTCGTGCATGGACATATTAGACCTTTGTACTTGTCTAGATAGTTCAATGGTGTAGACGCTCGAATAGTTTTCATTGATAATGGTTTAGGAGTCAAACTCATCCCTATTCGTACACATCATCGATTAGGCCTCACAGAATCTGATTTATGTCCTTCTACTTTGATGGTAAAAGGATATGATAAAATGAACAAGAACCACTGGGAGAGATTACACTCAGAACTCAGTTTGGAGATCTTTTATCCAATTCAGATTTCATGGTTGTTGATCAAGACTCATCCTTTAACAACTTTCTTGGTAGACCCTGGCTACATCAACATGCAGCTATCCCTTCATCATACCATCAATGTCTCAAATATTGTTTCGATGGTCAAATTGGGATATTTTATGGTGATATATCCCCATTCAAGACATGTGATTCTCAATACCTTGAGGCGGAAATTTATCACATGAAGGGAAATGAGAAATACACAACAATGGAGATTACCAATGTTAATGCTCCATATGGTTTAGAAAATATTCCAGTAAACCCATTTACACATGTGAGTACAGATTATGTGTTTCCTATCAGTCAAATTGATAGGATAGACCCAAATCAAAATACTCTTATGGAAACCTCCATAATGTCAATTACGACAATCAAGCCAGACAACTTGGGAGAAATTGGTGATTCACCAAGCAATAATGAATGCTCAAATGGAGATGTATTCATATCATCTGTTGAAATCCATCAAGTATATACTTTGCAAACAAGGCCAGAAGAAGTTATAGCAATGTCATAAGTAAATGATGATTTCAATTCTCAATCCATCATCTTCTCTTTATTTCCGAAAGAAGACCTGTCATCATCAATAGGGTTGGAAATGGAGGATTCTTCTTCAAGATGTTAAAATTTCAACATCTCTTCTGATCATGAAAATTATACTTCAACATATACTATGCAAGTAGAAACAGAAGAAATAACACATGTTGAAGAAGAAGAGGATGATCTCAGGGATGCTTCTCCAGCATTTGAAGAGGGTATCTCTACCACCATGGATGAACTCAGAGAAATAAATCTGGGTAAAAAAGAAGATCCACGCCCCATATTAATTAGTGCGTCCATGACTCTTGAATAGTAAGAGATGCATATTTCCTTCTTAAAGAAAAATCGAGATATATTTTCTTAGAACTATAAAGAGATGCTAGGGCTTGATCTTGATGTTTCCACTCATCGTTTGGGATTTCCAGAAGAACATCGAAGATTCAAACAAGCCTCTAGAAGAACAAACCCAAACTATGCTTCCAAAATTGAAGCTAAATTGGATAATTTTATCAAAGATAAATTTTTTATAGAAGTTAAATATCCCAAGTGGTATGCTAATATTGTCCTAGTGAAAAATAAGAATGGGAAAATTAGTGTTTGCATTGATTTCAGTGATCTTAATCAGCATTATCCTAAAGATGATTTTCCAATACCGATTACAGAACTCTTAATTGATGCTACATCTGGATATGAAATACTTTCCTTCATGGATGGTTATTATGGATATAATCAAATCCGAATGGCTCTAGATGATGAAGAATCTATAGCCTTCAGGGCCCCTCAGGGTGTGTTTCTATATCGGGTAATGCCATTTGGCCTGAAGAATGCTAGCACAACATATCAGTGTCCCATGCATTGTATCTTCAAGCCATTTTTAGGGAAGTTTATTGAATAATATGTAGACGTTTTGGTGGTTAAATCCAAACAACTTTATTATAATTTGGCTGATTGGAAAACATATTCCACAAACATCGGCGACATAATTTGAAGATGAACCCCTTAAAATGTGCTTTTGGGGTAATTTCAAGAAAATTTCTCAGCATTGTTGTACGCCATCGTGGTATCGAATTCAATCTTGAGAAGACAAATTCAATCCTTGGAATGTCACCTCCTCAAGATTTAAAGGAATTGAGAAGACTTCATGGAAAATTTTCATATATTCGGCGTTTTATGGCCAATTTGGTAGGAAAAAGTTTACCTTTCACCAAATTGATGAAGAAGGGAGTCACTTACCAGTAGAATGAATAATGTAAAGAAGCATTCGATATTCTCAAGAAGTATCTATTGAGTCCACCGGTGTTAATGCCACATGTTTAAGGAAGACCATTTATCCTCTATGTGATAGCTTTAGAGCAATCATTAGGTGCCTTTCTTGCCCTGAAGAATGATGCTGGGAATGAAAACAGCCTCTACTATCTCAATCAGACTATTCTTGATGCAGAAACTCGATATTCAAATATTGATAAGTACTACCTAGCATTAATATTTTCTGTTCAGAAGTTGAGACACTACCTGAAACATCACGAGGTCCAATTGGTATCTCGCAATAACCCAGTCAAATTCATCCTTAGTTGCCCAATTCTTACAAGATGTCTAGAAATATGGGCAGTTATTTTGCAGCAATTTGATATTCAATATGTGTCTCAAAAGGAAATAAAGGGCCATGCATTGGCTGATTTCCTTGTTGAACATCCTTCAGTAGAAGATACATCTTTAGATATTGAACTTCCTGATGAGGAAGTATTCTTTATTCAAGATAGTCTTCAAACATGGGAAATGTACTTTGATGGTGCTTCCAGAAGTCCTACAGGGAGGAAAGTGGAAGATCCTAAATTCAACAATGTTGGGTTAGGATTTGTACTCATTTCCTTGAAAAAGGAATTTCTACATTATTCCTTCCCATTATTGGGAGGCAGTACAAATAATGAACCACAATACCATGCTCTTATCGTTTAATTGGAGTTGGCGCTTCAAGCACAAGTGAATCACGTAAAGGTGAAAGGTTATTCAGACCTGGTAATCAAACAAATCAATGTGGATTACACAATCAGAAATGAAGAACTAATCCCACTGTATGATTACATAAAAGAGTTAGTGGAGGAGTTTCCTTATGAACTAACATTTTCTTATGTCCCAAGATCACAAAATGCCAAAGCTGATGCACTGGATATTATAGCCATAGCTCTAGAAGATCCAAATTGTGATGAGACAACAATCAGTATTGCCCACAGTCATACAATTTCACCTTATGTTCAAACCAGAATAGAAGAAATCAATGCAATTAGTCCCATCTATGAACCATATGGTCATAATAAAGGATGGATGACACCTATCAGAGAATACATTCAAAATGGAACAATTCTTCCTGATAGAGCCGGGAAAGAACAAGTCCGTAGATCTGTGGTCAGTTTCTCTATTTTTGATAGCCCAGATCACTTAGAGAAAATTCTCTACAAGTGTGGTTTTGATGGAGTTCTCTTCAGATTCATTGATGGTGAAGAGATAATGGTGGTCATGAAAGAAGTACATGTAGGATTCTGTGGTTCCCATCATTCTGGACATAGACTATCTGATAAAATTCCAAGGCATGAATATTTTTTTCCTTCAATGATACAAGATTGTGTTGATTTCACAAAGACGTGTCATTCTTGACATGTACATGCCAACATCATTCATCAACCCCCAGAGCTGCTTCATACAGCTAAATACTCATGGGAATTTTCCACATGGGTAATGGATGTAGTGGGACCTTATCCTTCAGCAACATCCAAGCGTTGAAGTATATTCTTACTACTACTGACTTTTTTCCAAATGGGAAGAGGCAATACCCCTCAAAGAAGATAGTTCTAATTGCATTGTTAGGTACATCATGTCTAACATCATTACCAGATTTGGTGTCTCTCATAACATATAGACAGAAAATGGCACCAACTTCTATTCATCCAAGGTGATGAAGTTGTAACAAGAATACAACATCATATCCAACCATTCATCTCGGTATCATTCAGTGGCCAATGGCCAGATATAAGCTTTCAACAAGATGCTATCAAATATACCGCAAAATGGTGGATAAAGATAAGAATTCATGGCGTGATAAAATCTTTAATGCTTTATGGGATTATCGGACCACTACCTGCAATGCAACGTGGTTAACTCCGTATTCTTTGGTATATGGAACAGAAGCATTGTTTCCAATTGAGGTTCAATTTCCTTCACTCAGAGTAGCCATTTGTGATTAGTAATCTACTGATGAACAATATCAAAAGTGATTGGATGAATTAGAACAGTTAGATGAGAAAAGACTGTGCACCCTACACCACTTGGAAGTCTATCAGAATTGAATAGCACATGCCTTCAACAAAAAAGTTCATCTTCATTCATTCGTTCAGGGAGAATTGGTATTAGTTCTCAGAACTCCAGTGATACCATGAAAGAAACCTCCCAAGCATGAGTCAAAATTGGAAGGACCTTATTCAATACATAAGGTCTACTCTAATGGATCTTATTCTTTAATCTCAATTGATGGAGAACTCATCACTACTCAAACTAATTCCAGATTTCTGATGAAATATTTTGTATGAACACAAAATTCACCCTGGGTCCATGCATACTCCTTTAAACTATTGGGAATTATGTCCAACATGATGTTAAACTATGACGTCCTAACTACAAGATGCTGAATTGTACAAAAGTCCCTTACGTCCAGCAATATGTAAAACTGCATGGCCAACGGTCCATGCATACGACCTTAAACTATTGGTATTTCATATTTTCCAGCAAGACATTAAACTACATCATTAGTTAGGGTCCATGCATACGACTTTAAACTATTGGAACTTATGTCAAAAATGACGTTAAACTGCGACGTCCTAACTACATGATGCTAAAATGTACAAAATTCCCTTACATCCATCAAGACGTTAAACTTCATAACCAACAGTCCATGCATACGACCTTAAACTATTGGAATTTATCTCGTCCAGAAAGACATTAAACTACATCATCATCCATGGTCTATGCATATGACCTTAAAATATTCGCACTTTTGTCCAACATGATGTTAAACTGTGTCCCTTTCATCGTCTTATACGACGTCAAACTATATATCAATGGTCTATGCATATGACCTTATACAATTCTCACCATCATCCAACATGACGCTAAACTGTATCCTCCCTTTTTTGTCCAGCATGACGTTAAAATGTGAAAAAGTCCCTAATATGTCTAACATGACGTTAAACTGTGTCCTCTTTTGTGCTTACTGCATTACATTAAACTGCACAGTCCCCCTTTTTTGTCCAATATGACATTAAACTATATTTTGTCCCTACTACATGACACTAAACTGTGCAACACCAATAGTCCTAATTGAAAGACTTTAAATTGCATAGTCCCTTCATATATCCTACATGACATTAAACTGTGCATCGTTAAGGTTGTTTCTACCTCTTGTTTCTCACACCGAGTGTGACTCATGTGAGCTTAGAGTAAACATCAACCATAACACCCTCTTTGGGTCCCTAACCATGCGTAAGTCCCAACATCATTTTTTAGGTTGTTGTCTCCAAGAACAACTTGATCACTAATTCATTCTTATATTGAACTACGCAGACTATGATCCTTGACTTCTAGGCTGGGTACGTAGGAAGCCTCCCAAGGTTCAATCCCAAAACTAATCTCCTCACATTGGTTCACCTTTTTCCTTGCTACAATACATTAAACAATACAACACCATTTGTCCTATATGACAGTAAACTACAACATTATTTGATACCCTCACCTGAGAGGAAATCATTATTTACATTAATATCCAATCATGTTATATTTCAATGACTATGTGCATACATGGTAATGCCTGAACCTTTTATCTTGGGTCAAACCATCATTGCACTAATGTCTCCCTTTTCTCTCTTCACTTGTAAGAATCAAATCTGTACAGAGTGTATTTCAAGAACAACGTGCAGCCTGATTCCCATCCTTATGGGATATGTAGGATCATTCAAGTGTCCCTCAGATCCAGCCCCAAGTCTTTTGGGCCTATCTCCAAATTCCAAATTTCAGTCCCCTGGCTGGAAATTCCCAGTGAAAAAACACACTGTGTATTTATTATAATGGTCTGAGTTCTATGACCCTAAACTAAGATCTCTTACACTTTCATCCCACACGATGTTAAACTCTATTTCAAGAACTATGTATGGCTTGATTCCCATCCTTATAGGATACATAGTGAAGTCCAATATTTCAATTCAAGACCTAGCCACAACATGATTATGGTTAGCATTGATCTGTATATCTCTAAATAAAGTGTACAATACCAATTTTTATGTGTCATAATCCTAGTCTTAAATACTTCCAGATCCTCATAACCCTTTTTTTGACTTCTGGTCACAAAATGTCCAATTTTTGAGATTTCTTTTTCATGACTATACAGCACATGCCCTTAGGTGGCCTTGGATAAACAAACTACATAAAAGACTTGTCAGCCAAAAGATACTATTATTTTACTATGCAACCAATTCCCTTAGGCGGCCCTGCAAAATTCAACCCTCTAACGGGTTTGTTAAATAATGGAAACTTCCTTCTTGGTAAGAAAAACTCTTTTATCCTTATTGTTCTTATCAATAATATGTAAATGATCCACAAAAAATAGCCATCCTTAACATATTTACCCATGTTATTTTTCATGACCTGAAAGTATTCAAGTCTATGGTTCATATTTTTCTTTCCTATGTTTGGGTCAAACCGTCATAGGAGTGACATTCATCCAGTTCTTAGACGATCTTTCTTGGAAATATCTTCTCCATATTCAAGTACCTCTCTCCATACATAAAACTCTATGCTTTGGAAAATTTGAATCTCTATAAACTTCCACTAGCTTTTTAGCAATAGAAAAGTAAATTTATAAGAGTTATTTTACCTGACTAAGCAGCACGTACGCTTCGGCAGCCTTGTATAAAAAGTCTATATAATAGACTTGTCAGCCAAAAGATACTATTAATTGACTATGCTTCCAATAACCTTAGGCGGCCTTGCATAATTCAACCGCCTAACAGGTTTGTTAAATAATGGTAACATCATTTTTGGGAACTACTTCTTATAATGCTTTTTATCCCTTTTTCATATCATTCCTCATATTAAAAATTTCTTAAGACAACGTTTACATGTTTTCCTTCATAATTGAGTATGGTAAAATGTTTTTAGATAAGTTGTTAAGGAATTGAGTAAATTTTAACCCATTCATTCAAAGATATTTCGACCATAAACATTATCCTTTTTATGCCCGACGTTGATGACTTTAAACTGCCCACAAAAGACAACGGAACTCTAAATAAAAGTCATGTTCCAACTCACTAAAAAAATATTTTTATTATTTAGGTAATATTGACCAATTAAAAGATTCAGAGTTTGTAGGGTTATTTATAATAATCCTAGTAAAAAAATCAAACAATGCTTACTAGTCCCTTTGTCTTAGGAAGAAATTTAATGCAGGTAGCAAGAAAATTCAGAAACAAATGATTGAAGACAATATTATTCTTCATTTTATGCACAAGAATTCGAAGGACGTCCACAGATTGGAGTCTCTCACTCTTTTACAAGAAATTACAAGAGGCTATCAACATATGTCTTCACTTGATGTATAGATTCTTGAGCTTCATCAACAGCCACTTGAAGCTCATGCACTCGACCAACTTCACTCTTTTGAGCTTGATGGAGTGCTTTATTGGCATCCGCGATGGATTTCATCCCATTTTTTTGAGCTCCCAACAATGAATTATTGAATTGGTCAAGTTCCCCAGTAACAGCATCTAACTGTTGCTGAAGGTGCATCTGCTGGACGACTTTTTCTTTGATATTATTCTTCAGCTCCATCATCTTGGCAGCATAGTTTGCCTCAGCTCAGGATAACACATCCTCAAATTCACTGATGTTGGCTGACAGCTTCACCCTGTTCAGATCTTCACGGAACTTTTTCTCATGTTCCCTCCTTAATATGACATGTTTTACTGTGGCATGGATCTTTTGATATCCAAAACCGCCAAGTCCAAGAATAACAAACACGGATGACAGTCGTGGGATCTTCGATGACAGATCATCTAAAGTCACTTCAGATATGATCTTCCATATGATTTTTCATGCCTTACGTCGTGAAAATTAGAGCGCC
Organism: Viscum album; assembly: GCA_963277665.1. Lineage (NCBI taxonomy): Eukaryota > Viridiplantae > Streptophyta > Magnoliopsida > Santalales > Viscaceae > Viscum > Viscum album. The sequence goes on from OY728146.1 coordinate 509,867,879, forward strand.
TTTTGTAATTCTAGATCCGAATCAACATCACTGTCACAGGGGGGAATGTAATCTGGGATTAATGCACTTAAGGTAGTGCCCTTTTCTTCTCCGTCCCCCCTAACATGTGCTTCTTCACTTTCAATTCCCGTTGCGGCAGAGGCTAAGGCTTCACCTCCAGATCTAGCCACTGAAATTGATAGACCTGCATAATCAATTGAAACCTTTGGTTAGTTTCAAAGGATAAAAAAATTTAATTGGATGTCTTGAAAATTAAGTACAGCCGCACATATTATTATCCCTTACCCAACGGTTGATCAATAACTTGAGAAGGCTCCTCCCCATCTTTCCTAGCTTAAACAGGATTTTCAGGTTGAGATTGAGGAAGCTCTACGGGGTTCAGCTCCAATTACACTAATTTCTCTACAATAGTATTGCTTTCTGGACCCCCTTCAGGCATTGGTAGTTCAGAATCTTGAATAGATAGAGCTGCATATTTTAACCGATCATGATTAGACATGTAATAAGAAGTTATTTTTTAATAGGACGAAGGATAATACTCACGTCCATAATCGTCTAAATTACATGGTAAGTTAAAATAATCTAAAAATAATCAAAATATGCACCAAGTACCATCATCTCATCCAATGTAATCTTAGAATCTGGGTTAATATCACTAGTGGGAGCATATGGTATGTCTTCTTGGTGACCTTCATCCTGCGGTCCTTGACCCTGGATAGCATCTTCAGATAAAGTGGTGGCATCAGTTGCAATGGCCGACAAAATCTCTAATACAGGGGTTGAACCTAAATTATTATAGAATAGATTTCAGTCGATGTTTCATTCAACATTTTATGAAGCATTGTTAACTTACCAGAAGTAGGTTCTTTTCTTCTTGCAAAATCAGCAGGAGGGATACTGGGAATAGTCATTGGCTCTTCTCCAGGAGTAGCAAAGTCAACCTGAACTTGTGATTGTTCACCAGTACCCTCTGTGGTCCTCAAAAGAGGGTTAGTTTTATCCCTTAGATGGGAAATTGATGAAGCCCTTGCAATCCCAAAAAGTATAAGCAACCTTTTCATGGGTTAAGACTCATGATTATCCGAAGGACTTACCACTACTAATGAAGAGTTTAGCTGTGGACTTCCTCTTTCATTGATTTTACTTCTATGGCTTTTTGGGAGTGTCATTTGTCTCCCTTACAAGAACTTGAATTGGATAATGTATAGCCATATCCAACTCCTCATTCATGTCCTACTAGACTGGAGATATCTCACCCGATTCATGAAGAGATTCAGTAGCAGCCCTGATGGCAGTACCACCAGGACTATATTGTAGCGAAGGAACCTCAGTAGTTCCTTTCCTTGCAAGCTGCAGGATGAAGAAAATAATTTCCTTGAGTAACAAAGCTTTGACTAAAATCATGTTGTAAAGAAAATTAGGAATGAAAACTTACATGTTTAGGAGCCACGTAATCTTTCCACTCCTCTTCTTCGGAAGCATTAGTTCCCTCAACGACGCCACAATCTATCATTTTCTTCACCCTCTTGGTGATAGGAATGGAATCGTCAGTGGCATATATGATCATTTTCAGCTCTCTGATATAAGCCCGCACTTCATCGGGGTTATCCTTGTAATGGATATCTATAGAAGCCAGAAGATTCCCTATTCCAAGGAGGTGTATCCCCTCGCACAATTCCAGACAGGCAGTTTCAGCACTATAGTATAAACGCTACCATGTTTGGACAACCTCTGGTCGTAGATATTTAGTATGTCTACCAGAAGGCTGCGAGGAAGGTCCTACAATCGTGGAATTCAGTTTCTTCCCATCCCTTGCAAATACTGATAGAGAATAAGAAAATAAGACATGTTGCTCTATAAAGTAATGATGACTAAATTTCCACAGTGAAGTATCTTAACAGGTGTAGATGGTGTGGGTCTTTTGATTATGAATGGAGGTTTATATTGGGCATGAGGATTATTTTCAATTTATTGTGCCTCATTATCCCCATCTTAAGAATCTGATGAATCAGCTTCGAGTGGTTTAGAAGAATCACCTTCAAGATGAAGGGTTTCGTTCTCTACAGTTCTCTTCCTTTTTCACACCGGATAAAATGGTTGATTCAGCACCCCTCCAGGGTATGATGCTATCCAGTTCTTGGCATACCAGGTAGTCCAGATATTTTCCACTTTATCAACTGGTAGAACAAATACTTCCCTGGTCTTCTCCCTAGATGTTAGCAAACATAGTTTTCGGGAAACCATCGGATGTTTCTATAACCTGACATGCACTGGGGGAGATACAACAGTCTGTAGCAAACACTTAAATTTACGTGAAAATATATATGGATCCTAGGCCTCGCATATAATCTCTCCGTCAATCCTGGTGACCATCACACCATCTTTGTAGGCCAGAATGTATGCCCTTAATTCCAGGTCAGTTGTTCCATCATCAAAAAACCTCCCGGTTGACGGATTTCCATAAGTAAAGAAATTGAATTACTTATGCATGCTCAGCCTCACAATCATATCATAAGAATTGAGAGCTATTTTAGCAATTCCAGAGTATTCCTACATTGGTGGCCTGAAAGAACATCTAGTAATATGTACTTCTTTCTATTCATTATACGTCCTGAAGTGAGTTGTGTTCCATCCCCATAAAACATGGAATGGTCCCACTATTTTCAAAGGAGACATACCCATGAAAACATGGATTAATGTCCTGTGAATCATTGATAAAATGGGGGTATCCAATATAACCATTTTCCCCTCAGCCGACATGGCTGCAATAACGAAGGTCCCTGGCATGATGCCTCCCTTAGAGTCCCTGACTGGAAAATGATAAACACTGATCCACAAGGCCAATAATCTCGTTAGAAGAATCTTCATTGGGATTCTCTGATTTACTTAATATCCCTACTTCTCAAATTCTCTTGCTTCCATGGTCGGCCAGAATGTGCCTGGAGCACCCCACATCTCTGTTTTGGGGCAGGTGGTTGGATGAGTGGGCCCCTTCTCCTTTGGCACCTTCCCCTTCGATCCCTTTTCCTTGGATCCCTTCTCCTAGGACCCCTTATCCTTCGGTTCCTTCTCCTGTTACTTGGTAAGAAACATATTCATCCACTCCTCTGGAGGAATGTCCTTTCTAGAATGAGTTAAGGATGTCTCTGAACTCTTGATCTTGTGAAATATTTCCAATAATTCCCGAGCCAAAGCTGGGGTCTTCTCGAAATCATTCCAAGTCACCTTGGGAAGAATTAATTCATCATACATATCAATCAAAATTTGAGCCCCTGAGATCTTGTGGACATATCATAGACTGATACCTATTTCTCCATGAGTCAGATTGAAAGAATTTGTTTCTGGGCTCCAATGGCTGAGTATCTACAGCACAAAATCATCATTCCTGTAAACATATGTTTTCCCAGCCCAGATGGCATATTATATTGTAGCTACTTTCAGATCCTCGACAATCTCTACGTAGGTTTGTCACACCTAGTATGACCACATCAAATTTGGCTTCACACCTCCTACAGGACGAAAGTCCCAACTCTTCTTCCAGCCTTTGGATTGATCCATCTGAGAGTTTCGGAAGATTGAGGGATAACAATGTGGTTGCAGCTCAGGCTTGTGAGGTTTCAGATCTGAGTTACATGGGCTGTGATGCATTATGTAGGCCTTCTCCACTATTCCAGGGTTTAAAAATACTCCTCCACTTGAGATATTTGCTGAAGAAAAATTGGTGTAATTCTAAAACAATGAAATTGGGAGATAATTCTTTGCCTCTGGAATGATGAGTTCTCACATATGACCATAGCCATAAAAAGGTAGATAGATGCTTTGTGAGAAATCAAGATGATACTTCTTCAGGTACTTGGCCAAATCTAGGAGAGTGCTATCACAGGAAGTATAGTAATCATGTACAATGATGCTCATCATATCAGCAATTCGCTTGCTAGCCATTTCATCAGCCATTCCGATTCACATGGAATCCATTTAATCTGTACAAAAGCTGAATAAATTAACTCTTAAATGGGTTGATTTTTTATAAAATTTGCGATGAAATGTGAGAAAATGGAAAAGGAATTAAGGCATGCAAGTCTAATTTTGGTGCACAAGTATGGATGTGTCGCACAAGTATGGAAGTGTCGCGCATGTTTTTGACACGCAAGTATCAAAATGCAAGTACAAATACCTTGACAGCAGCACGATAGTGAAAAAATAGCGGAAAATAGAGAAACTTGTGAGGTGAAGGGAACTTGTGCTGTGAGAGCTCGAAATTATGAAATTCGGTGCTTTGGCGAGAAATGGCCGTATATATATAGGCCAGGCCACAACCCTACGCGCCTAAAGCCAGCGTGCACAACCAGATGCGCTGAGTCCTGTGCGACTTGCACTTGCGTGAAGACTTTTGCGTGCTCAACCCTTTCGTGCCAAAGATTCCTTGGTTTTATTCTTTCCTCAAAGTTGTGTCTTTATTTCTTTCGGATCCAACTTTGAGGGGGGACTTTTTTTGATACTCCTTTCCATCACAGAGTCTAAAGGAATGTAATGGGAAATACCTTGAACCCAAATTAATTCATCCTTTGATGAAACATGAAAAATTGACAATGGAATGAACCAAGTTTCAAATGCACTTGGGCCGCGCAAGTTCCACTATGGTCGTGCAATTATAATTTTGCACCAACCATTGGTCACGCAGGTGACTTGCGCTCATTCTTTTCAATTTTCCTTGGGTCATCTCGAGCCTATAAATACTCCATATGGGCCCCCCATTTGGAGAAAAAGAATTTCCAGAAATTTAGATTTGAGCTCTCGACACCCTAGTCTCATCTCAAAGCTTCTGAACATTTCTAAGGTAGTTTCTTACCTAGAACAAAAGATCTAATGAGAGGGAGTAAGGCCTAAGTGTTAAAACTCATCAACACTTGCATGCCTAAGTGGAAAGCCCTTAAGGGAAATGGCCACACTTGCGCACCTCCTTACTACTTCAACAGAACATGCATGCCTCTCTTATGGAAGTCACTAGGGGTATAATTAAAGGCTTGAGACAAATCTCGCCCAAGTTCTACCATAAGGATTGACCGTTGCACAAGTATCCATGTGTCACACAGGTACACCTGCGAGACCAAGACTTGTGCACCCACGCAGTACTTGTGTGCCGACCAGGACTTGTGTGACCCTCTATTTTTTTATTCCACTCCTACTTATTTTACCTCTCTGGTGTTTATCCAGCTATCCCTTTCAAGATTAAGCCTTCAGAACTCTCTCCAAATCCATTCTTCTCATGATTTCCTTGTTAGATTCCTTATCTGAAAGGAATTATATGGAACATCTCTTAGAACCTAGTAATTTACGTATCATTATGTTAATAAGGTTAGAGATTTCATTCATTCAACCTCATCCGTTATGATGACAATCCTTAACCTGGGCCCCCTTTTCAGTAGTAAGCCCCAGTCGAAGTTCTCTTAATTTGGGCATCCTCCTTAGGAGTAAGCCCCAATTATAATTTTGAAACCTGGGCATCCTCCTTGGGAGTAAGCCCCAGTCAAAATTTCCAAATATGGGCATCCTCTTTAGGTGTAATCCCCTATATCAAAGTCTCAAATATAGGAATCCTCCTTAAGAGTAAACCCCAAGTCCCTTAATTTTTCAAATCCCTTTCACTTGGGCCTCCTTCTCAGGAGTAAGCCCCAGTCTTAATTTCTCTTAAATAGTCTTAATTAACTTTTGATATGGGCTTCCTTCTCAGGAGGAAAACCCAATCATAAGTCCCCTATTAATTTGGGCATCTTCCTCAGGAGTAATCCCCAAGTTAGGGTATCCAAATCTCCATGAAGTACATATACCTTTATTGAACTTGTTCCCGGGTTTATTCCCTAAATTAAATCCTAATCTTCATCTATTTTGGGCAGTCATACATATGTAAGCCCCACATCATTTCTCATGATGGCACAATTGTCTAGTTTTACCAATACCTCTTGTTTCTCACACCGAGCATGACTCACGTGAGCTTAGAGTGTAAAAGTAATTATGACATCTTTCATTGATCCATAAAACATACATAAACATAATACTCGTTCCTCGAACTACTTGGGTTCTGATTCCTTTTCCAAAACAAAGGATACATAGTTAGCCCATCTGCAGGTATGATCCCAACTCTAAAATAATCCATGTCCTTCTTAATGACAATAAACATCAAGTGCCCCAATGAGTGGCTTTAAAACCAGTATGGTCATCATAATGACCATGAAACTTTTATATATTGAAGGATACCATTGATTAAGAATCTCTATCAAATACAGATGATTCTCTATCAATGAATAACCTCAAATACAAATAAAGGATTATCTAAATATCCTACATATCAATCATCAATTGTCAGATCTAAAGGAAAAATTATTTTATACTTGGTAATTTAATAAGGATTAACTAACATAACATAAATCTATAAAGGGAGTCCTATAATAGACAATAATTCCCCTCAAAAATGTTTGATGAGTCTGAACTCCCATCCTCTCGACCAATGAAAATTATTAAGCCTCATCAGTATACAACTAATGAGCACCTACCTTTGGAATGTAGGTCCAAATGTATATGGAATCATTGGATGTTTCCAGTTCTACGAACAAACCCATTAGAAAACGATGGGAATGTTTGAACCTTTAATCGAAGAGGTCATCCCCAATTACAGACAAAACAGTATTCTTTGTAAAACTCAACATTATTATATAGGGTCATAAAAGAAAATTAGTTTTTTTATACAACAAAGTATTATTATTTTTTATTTTAATTTCTTCCCCATAAATTTGATATTTGTTTCCCACATGATATGGAATCTCGACAGCTAAAATGGACGTAATTTCCAGTATTAGATTGTTATTATAATATAAACAATAAATTATTTTGAATATATTTGAAATATTAAACATGAATTCACTTCATAAAAAATTGACATGGTCTCTATATTGAGAGAGAATGATCATTCCAAAAATATCGTCAAAATAATCTCTAGGTAGAAAAATAATATTTTTAGTTATCAAAATCAAAAAAGACTATATCTGAAAAGAGTTTTATAATTTAGATAAAAACATAATTCCATTAAAATTATTCACAAATAATTAAAATTAATGCCAAAAAATTTTAAATAATATTTTTTTTGATAGCATATGAGACACTAAACATCAATATGGAATAGGAAATGAAATAAATTTCCTTAAATTTAATCAATTTTATTCTTTGTGATACAGATAACCCTCAATATAAATAAACCATAATATAGTATAAAATTATAACATATCCACTAAATTGGATGTTTTTAATAATATTGAATAAAATTTTAAAATTATGGATATATATTTATTAGAAATAAAATACGAGCATTTAAAATAAAAATATATGTTTTCAAAAAAATTGTAATTTTTAAAATATGGTTTCCTCATGCATTACACAAAATATTTAAAATTAACATTTTTCAATTTTTTAGAATTAATTTCATAATTTTAAATTTATTATAGAAGTAATCATATCCTAATTATTTTATGCTATATATTTTAGTTTTTTCTAGAATATATCATTTGTCGATGAATAGTGAAAAATTCTATTTTTATTGAAAACTCCCTGCTGTATAAATAACATATAAGGTAAAATTAGATTTAGAACTAGAATTGAAGTAATATTATTTAATTTGTGTAACAATTTATATATTTTATTTCATTTTATTAAATTTGGTATCTAATTTTTTCATTAACACTTTCTATACATATAAATATTTTCACTTTGAATACCTGATTTTTCATCGCCTCTTTGGGTATAATCTGAAATTTGATTCCTCCTCCTCTGTGAATTTATTTTCCAATAATTTATTATATATCATCTATAATAATAATAATTTATATTATCTAATAAATTCAAATTAATTTTTAACTATTATCAATAGTAAAAAAAGTATTAAATATTAATTAATGTAGTTAGGGTAAAAATGATTTACCAATTGTTAATCAAAAAATACAAGTTTCAAAATGACCGATCAACTCGTTCAAACCCCATTGGATTGAAATAGTTTATACATTATAACTAATACGTGTTAACAATTTTCCATTTTAGGCTTTTTCAATGATAAAAACAAGGTATTAATTGTTTCAGTTAAAACATTCCATGTGTGACCTCTCCCACACTTATAAAATTCCACCACCTCTCCCCCCATATTAATAGTTGAAAATATATTTTCTTGAGACCATACCTTCCCATATTCCATCATTACTCCCATATTATGACTCTAGATATTTTTTTGGTCATATATACATCCTATGTAGGGTTTTGGTGCAAAAATAATAGTGTTTTCAGAAAAATAAATAATTATCATAAATGATAATTTTTATGTTATTTCTTTTTACACATAATTTTAATATTATTAACCCATTATTATATAAAAAAATTGTAAATTATACACAGTGGTATTTTATTATATCAAATTCATGAACAATATTCATCTCTTCTTCCATCCAATGGATATAAAATCGTCAATTGTGTGTATGATAGACCACTGCCTCACGAACTGATGTAATATGTTTTCCTTGAATACATTTCAATTCAAGATGTAATGATAGATTTAATAAATATATATTATATTTATGAAATTTCTATACTTATGGATTTATAAAAAACATATAAACATTATTACATTAAATTCTTTTTAAAATATTATAATGCCACTCATGTTTACAGTAGAAAACCACCATGTGAAGTGATGTGATCCGTTTCTTCTTACCCTTTACATTGAATACAATAGGATAAATTTAATGAATTTATATGATATATATGATATTATATTTATTTTATAAGAATTTAATATATTCCAATTACTTTCCTTTAACTAATTATTGTTATTTTATCATCATTAATGCATAGTAAGCCCAAATTGGCCCACAACCTCTGGGATTTGTTGATATGGGGTGGATATGGGGTGGGGGGGGATTATAAATTTTTATAGTTTAGAGGGAATACTAATAATGTATGATACCACACTGTTGTGGGATGAGGTGGGTAGATAACATGATAATATAGGATTACACGTGATTTAGATTTAAATTTTTATTATTTATATAATAAATGAATCTTTTACATTTAATTTTTTATAATAAAAAATAATGACTAAACCATGCCAGATGATTTTTCATTATAATGGTCATATTAATTCACCAATTCATCACATTTTTATATAAAAATTTAAATATATATTGTTTTTATTGAATATTATAATATTTATATAGGATTTCTTAACAATATTCACATAGTGTCTCATCCCAACCAAGGAAAAATGGACTCATCTTTAATTCACATGGTTTCAATTCTAAAAGAGTTATAATAATAATAATAATATTTTATTAATTATTGATTGTATATATTATCTAATTTTAGTTCGTTATTAATAATATACTCAAGGATTTCATAGTGAACTTAATCACTATATGTGAAATTAGTCAATACCTAGAGGGTAATTACTCATTCATAGGTCCATCCATTCACACCTCTATACAACCAATATCATGTGTTATCTCCCATAACAATGAACAACAAACTTTTCATTAAAAATGGTCACCACCACATTAGCATCACCCTATGAAAAAAATAAATTATTCAAAAATGTTCAATCACATCTCTTAAAACTATATGCATGGTCGATCCATCCTTATCGCCATAACTAGAATTAAAAAATGAGATCAAAATAAAATATTTAAATTACAAAAAATAGTATTTTTTAATGCGGGAACCCCATGGGCTACCTGAAGACTTATATAGGGTGGGGTAGTATTGAAGTTTCTTGTTTTCTTTATATGAAGGATAATTTGATAAATCCAATGTAGGTTAAAACCCACAGGGGCTTGGAATTCCTAACCCACCACCAATTTTTCATTAATAACTATTTGTACATATGACCTACCATCTCTATGAAGTGATGCGCTCAATTTTCCATGTCTAACCTTAAATACTGATTCTAAAATTTAATTTAATGAGTCAATATAATAGTTATATCTTTAATATAAATATGTATATGATGTATCTATATCATATTATCAATAATTAAATATTTCATATTGAATAATTAATAGGGAAAATTTGAAATTAACACATGATATAACCAAAAAATGAAACATTATTAAAACATGGATTTAAAATGTTATAAGAGGATAATATATAATATTATAAATATGAATATAGTTCTTTTATAAATTAATAACATTCTTAAATAAATTATAAATTAGTTTAAATCATATTAAATAAAAAGTATATTTGGGGAAATGTATTTCATCTCAATATCATTTCCTTGAGGCATATTGTAATGCCATGCACCTAGTTTGTCTTATATGGTTTATATAATATCCATTTCAAATGTAATACATTGATTCATTAATAATTCCGAATATATTGATTTTTTTTATTTAAATTATTTTATCCAAATGTATTTTTACATAAATATTACCATGTGGAAAAGAATGTCATAAGTCAATTTCATTCCATTTGGTAGTATAACCTATTCTTTTTTTAATATTTTAATATTATGGGTATAGTGACATTTGAGTATAATTATTTTTGTCTCAACATGTTTTATGTGGATTTAAATTTGTTTTATATAATCGATCATTTGGTTAATTGTGATTTCAATTTTACGATCTTAGTAAGGGTGAATTTCACCATATCAATTTAATCGAGATAATTTATGATTGAATTTCCATTCATATATATTATTTGAATATTACCTAAAAAACGTAATATTTTATTATAGAATAGTTATTCATTTTTTTGACTAATAGTTTGATTTCCTATTCTAGGGTCCTTAAAATGAATGAGATGATGTTTTTAGTAAAATTAGACTATATTTTCCTCTTCCTTAATTAATAATTTTTCATCCAAATATATATTTTTAGAAATTTTATAAAAAGATAATTAACATTATATGAATGGTTTATTAGATAATATTTTTATTTTTTAAAAATAACCTTTGAGGAATTTTTTTTTCTTTTAGAATGATAACCATTTTATCATTTATACACAGTGTGAAATGAATATTTTTTAACTTATATGTCATGTAATTAATTTTATTTCATTATCACCTTTTATTTAATAAATATTTCATTAATCATTGAAATGTTTATATTAAGGATAAATTTTCTAAATTATTCTGAAATATTTTAATAAAAATTTTATATAAAATTAAAATGAATATTTTCCTCTATAATGTTTAAAAAAAAATTAATGTATTTATATTATTCAATGATAACAACCGAGTTTGTTTCTTGTACTACACATGAGTTGCCTTTCATATTTACGATACTTATTATTTCTATGGATATTTTATGATAATTTTGACAATGTAATGTGTTTAAATTCAATTAAATTATTCATTTTTGTAGTCATTGATTTTCGCTAGAAATATTCACCTTCCTATAGTCATTTGACATTAAATTTCCCCTAAATACCAACAATATTTATCATTGATATACTTATTTTGTAAAATAAAAATAAATTATATATAATATACAATCTAATTATTTAAAAATACTTTTTCATACATATTAATATTTAATAATTAGATTTTAATATAACATTAAATTGGATGCAACGTTCGAAAGCATACATAATATGCCACATCAAGCTTAAATGAACAACAAAATGTTATTATTTTATATGGTAGTTTTCACCTAGCCTATTTATTGGATTTAATGAAAAGAATTAACTATTTTAAATTTATAATTGTTTATTGAAAATTATACTTTCATCGAAAAAAATTTATGTGATTAAAGTAATAATAAATTGAATTTTAAGTATAAGATGATCTAATATTTTTAAAAGGTTGTTTTAAAGCCTTTTGTTGGGGAAATATTTTTAAATCTACATTCTACACTTTTATATGTTCTATTTAATAAAATAAAAATATTCCATTGAACTAGGATAACAAAATTTACATTGGTTTTTGTTTTGGAGATTTTCTGATAAAAATAATATTTTAATGAATAGTGGAAAATAATAATTTTTAACTAAAAACTAAATTTTCATAAAATTTATTTATATTTATAGGATAATATTTTACATGGTTTTAAAGAATAATTAGATTAATTTTATATCATATAATCCAATGTAGTACGTTTTATTGTTATTTTAATTAAAATTAAATAGAAAAACAATATAACTTTTGAATGCTTTATGAAAAAAACTTGTTTTCTCAATCCGTTAACAAGATTAGTGTTAATATTAATTCAATAACTTTTATGAGATTAATATTCAAAATACAACATACATGGTTGTAATTTGAAGAAAATATATTCTCTGACAATATCAAAATATTTTTTTGTGAATAGTAACCATAGTATTTTATTTAGTACAGTTAAAGCTAAATTTGGTAATTAAATGTAAAATTTATATTATAAAATTATATCAACACCAAATTCATGTCCTGATATTATTATATGTTTTATTATTGGCCAATAATACACTTGGGTAGAAATTGGGTCCTTTGAAAGCCACCTGGGTGTGATTATGACATTTATAACATTTAATTTAATTTAAAGGAAAATATGTCATAAATATATATATCCTTAATATAACTATTATAATAAGAGGTTATATATGTGATATATTCAACTATTATTAGTAAATAAAAAAATTCCAACATCATGATAATTTATTTATAATTTTTACGAAATAAATAATTAAATTATATAGTGACACGATGATGATGTTATAAATGATTTTTTAAAGAATTAATCAAATAAAATATATCAGTAATATTAAAATAAATATAATTTTAAATATTTTATTTCATCGATGAATTTTTTTTGATGAAAATAAATTTTTAGGATTGTGCTAAATTAGTTTTTTAGAAATAGTCATGTTTTTGTGATTTTTAAAAATGTCATGTAATGAATAGTGACAAAATTTACATAATTCGTAAGTTAAATTAAAAATATATAATTAAATGATATAATTTTTTTAAAAAAATATTATTTGACCAAAAAGTTTAGATATCTATAAAAATTTTATTAAGGACTCATTCCAAGTTCGTCTAGCAGGATTTGGTAATTAAGTTAACTCTAAATGGTTAAATTACTTGATAAAAGGAAAAGTGTTAAAAAGTTTCCAATAAAAACATAATTATTTAAAATAATTAAAAATAGTTCTAATTCTCCTTTGATGATAATATTTACACTCCTACTAATACAATAATCTATCTAAATGAATTTGGACCCATTTAAAATTGATATTTAATTTATATTAATTTAAAACTTTTAATAATTAAAAGGGTTCCCCTCCCCTCTCCTATAAAAATTAACCCATTACTCTCTATTAATCACACTTCAAAATCATTTTTTATTGGATAATAAATTCCAAAAATATATTAATAGATTTCATCTCTACATTATGTAGTCCTTATTTTATATATAAAACCCTTTTAGATGTGTTAAGGTTTTACGAAAGGTGATAATCCAAAGGAAATGTATTTTTTTATTTATGTGTTTCTATTTTATTTCTTTTTCCACTTCCTTTAAATATCCTTAATCTATGAGGAACTAGTAACCACATTATCCTAAATATAATTAGATTTTATTATGTTAATATAATCACCTAACGAAATATTTACTTCCATTATATGGGAATGAAAATATTTGTTCATTCATACGTCTTAATTATCACCTTGAGGAACCGATCTACTTCCGTTTTCATAAAAATATATCATGAAAAGTTATTATAATAGAATTATTATTCATATGTGATATTAATGTAATATTTATAATTAAATGATAAAAATATATCATTTATGTTCTTACATTCCATTCCCATATAAATGATAACATCATTTGTGCGTGCGTGTGATCTATCACCTCTACGGAGCGATGAGACTCCTTTTCTTAAAATATCACTTATTATATATATATGTATATTTAAATGGTTTATATGGTATTAAATATGTTATTATCTTTCTTTAAAGATAAAACAATTCTTATGTTATTTCTATAGTGGTCAATGAAAAATGTAAAATTTTACTCATGTGTACGTACATTTAACCCTCTACATGATTATACCAATAATCATTTTTCATAACCATGCATCATGGTTCCTTTTAAATGTATAATGTATTTATTAAAATGATAATAATTTTATTAATATAATTATTATATGATATACTTTTGGACACTTGGACTTGTGACATAAAACCATGTTAATTTGTGAATCAAGTAGTGAATTTCGAAAAACATTTTGATATAAACTGAAATAATTTTGTAATTTTATGACATGAAATTATGTGATATAAAAGAAATAATAATCATGAAAAGGATATAAATCAAATATAAATTAACCTAATATTATTGTTAAGTAATATAAAGATTTTTTGTGACTATCCAAATTTAAGGATAGTGATTTCATCTCAATCTCCTTTCATTGAGACAATTCATGATGATATTAACCTGTATTAACCTTTATAGTAATCATGTTTTTTAATGTTTTTTAAAATGTTATGCTTTCATGTATATTTTAATTTTACTTTCAAAATGGTAAATGTCTTTTTAACTAAAACATTATTTTAAATGTTTTTATTTTTTATTCATCTAAATATTTATCATTGATGTGCATGTTTGAAAAATGGTATTAAGAATTTATTTATATGGACATGATTTTTTTAAATTTAATTATTTTTAAATGTTTCAATCTGGTATGGGACACTTTGACTAAATAGTATTACTTTGAAATGTTTATGTTTTGTTCTATTTTTTTTGATTTTTTAAATAACATGGAATGTTTTTTAACATATATTCTAGGAATGGAATTTCTTGATTTCATATATCTATTATGTATTGATGTCTACTTTAGAATATTATGATTTTATTTTAAAATAATGTGTTTTAATTTATGATTGTGCGGCTCATAAATTAGAAATTTGATTTCAAAGTGGAAATTATATTTTTCCATTAATCATGATTTATGTGTTTTTATTATGTTATGGTTCAAGGGGATTTCTTATGTATACTGGTGGTTATATTATATAATAAGGGTGGGTGAGCCCGTGATATATCTCAAATAAATTGGGTAATGATATGCTGTTAAATTATTAGGTTTCTTCTAATAGATTTAGGGAATATACTGTGATAGGTATTCCAAAGGTAACTATGAATGGTACTCCCTATGTAGCTATGAAATATACAATGTAATTATGTCATGGATTCCACTATGTACATTTTTTATCTATGATTTCTAGGAGTTTTATCAGAATATTATGATTTAATGAGGTAATATAAAGGTTTTATATTATATGGTTGAAAATTATGATTTTGTGAAAATGATTTCATGAGTTTAAAATATTCCTAGATAATGGGTTTCATTCCATATTTTATATCCCATAATGAGATTTTTCTACTCATCCCATGAATTTCAAATGTTTTTTATTGGGTATAAGGATGGGTAACATAAAGGAAGAATTCCATATGAATCTTATTATGGATTATATATAGAAGAATAATTCATGATTTATTTATAAAAATTATATTTTAAACAAAATCACGAGTATGTAGACTTTTATACATTTTAAATTTTAAAATTTTATGTATTACTTATTGCCTAATTATCTAGAACACTAAACCATAAAATAACCTCAATGTGAAATAATGTCAACAATATATAATTAACTCAACATTACGTAATGATTAAGTCTTGGTTCTTATTATTGGTATTATAAGAAATGTTTAGACAACATTATGGATTTTGATTTTTTGGTAAAACATATGGTAAGTTTATATGTGTATTTGTGTTCTTAAATAATACTTATATACATTTTTCAGATCAAGTAATGTCTATTAAACTTTGAGGAGTAGGATCTCAAACAATATTATTATATCTTCTTGATGAATTTTTGAAATAATTATTGCAGACTCATTTGTAGATGATTTAGAAGCCTTTTCTAACCTAAATATCGCTTTCATGCAGTTGGTTGAAATACTAAAAACCTCCACTATACCTTGATACCATCATGGAACATGGGTTGCTTTCAATCAAATCATATATTCTTAATATTCACATATTTTCAAAAAATATATATAATGGTGTTTTAGATATTTTATCTTATCACAATATTTTGAACCATATTATGATACTGACAAAATCTTTTGAAGAAGGAGACCCTTTTTCAGCCTATTTTTACATTATTTTATAATATATTTTATCATCACATACTTATGGTATTATAAATTGACCAATTATTTAATGTTTCATGTCAAAATTGGTAATAATGTTTTATATAAATTATTTCTTATTTGATGTTTTGAAATTATATGTCATACATGATTATTTTGGATAACTATTTCTTTATGAACACACATACAACCCACGTTTTTTAACGTGTATTTTCAAAAATGAATCATTTAATTTTGGATAATCATTATACCATTTTTGTAATGCATTGAAAATCTATCTATGTGAACAATGTGATGATGAGACCATGTGGACACCACGATCATGGTACGATGCACCATGTTTTGGGAATAGTTTTATTATATCATTTGGAGGTGAAGTAAACAATTTCAATATATATGACTTCATGAATTATGATGTTGATGTCATTATGAGTCAGGATAAATTGGATAGTTACAACACAACCTTTGATGTCAAAACATGTTATTGTTATTTTTGAGTTTTATAAAAAGGGACAACCCGTCAAATGGATGATAACCTGTTGCGTCTGAAAAGGTTGTGGAGATCAAACCCACAACCAAAGGGAAAAAAATGTGGATCTCCTACCAGGGGCCTATGTGAAGTCCCTTGTTAGTAATATTTATTAAATCATATGAAATTGAATCAATGTAATAAGAATATGTGGATTTTGGGAACTTATGATTCATCAAATGGATATCCTTCTTATTAGAAAATATGTTTGGTTTTAAGTGATAAATGTATTTTTTGGAGGACGTTTTCTATTTTGGGAAAATTATATTATTAAGATAAATAGAATACCATTAGATTTTAATCAATAGGTAATGAAAGAATTGTATTTGACAATAATTAATGATTTTAATCGTGGACATATGGGGAATTATGTTAATCATATAAATAATTATCCTTTGGTGGAGAATATGTGACAACATTAATTTCTTTTTGGTATGAGACATTAAGAGTGTTTAATGTTATTTTAAGATAAATTTTAAAATTTATCTTGGAATACTATGTGATAAAAATCTTTTAGATTTTTGTAATGAATATTAGTTGGAATTGTTTTTAGGTATTTTAGGAATAGTTTTTTATTGAATGTTCTATATTAAACATTGGGTATCAATGATGACTATTGGCGATTAATGTAGTTTCTTATCATAAAATAGTTTACTCATTTATTATAATTATCTTACCTTGTATAAATTATTTTGGTTTTTTTAGAAACTTATGATATGAGAAATACTTATTTAACCTTTTTTAGATTATTTGATTCCCTGTATGTTGATTATAGTTCTTCAGGAATGAAAAAATCATCTTAAATTCTCATTGTTTAGAAGAAATAGGAGTTTATGGTGGAAATTTATTATGGAATGAAACTCTCCATGAAATATAAGTATTTTTATATATGTTGATAGTCTAGTATGTAAATGAATTCTAGTAAATTATTTTAAAAAAACTTTATCCAATTATTTTTCTCATTTTTTGATTGACCCATCACATATTTATGGTTTTCTAATGGATAACATTCCAATGATTATGTTCTCTATCACTCTCTTTTATTCATTAAGAGTTATATTTCTCATTGATGTCCTTGTTTTCCTACATGAAAACTTTGTATTAGATATCTCAAGTGACCTTAGTTCTTCATTTTCATTCTTTTAATGTGGATGTTTTTTAACTATTTTTAATGATGTGTGATTTTAATGAAGTTACCAAGACCTAGTTTAAAATTATGTGGAAGAAATTTACTAAATATGGGAAGGATGTAACATCCTATATAATTAAACTGTAAATAATTTTCATTTATGTTAATATTTATTAATTAGATATTAATTTTACATTAAATGGGATGAAATGTTTGATAGAGTACATAATATATGACATCAAGCTTAAACGATGAACTAAATATTATTAATATAAATGGTAGTTATTAACTAGACATTATATTGGTTGGAATTAATAAAAATATATATGTTATGGTTAAACATGTTTATTAATTTTTATTTATTTCTTCCAATATATTTTATTTTCTTAAAATAAGAATAAATCCATGTTTAAGAATTGAATACTCTAATATTTTTAAAAGGTATTTTTACCTCTATTTGAGGGTGTACCCTTTATTTAATATTGTTTTTTCAATAGTATATGTTCTATTTGAAAAAAAATTAAAATCTTATTTTGAAGTGAGAAAACAAAATTTACAATATTTGATTTTTTGGTATTTTTCTTATAAAATTAATTTTTTAATGAATAGTTAAAAATACTACATTTTATTTCCAAACTGAATTTTAATAAAATTTATTTTTTTGATAAAAAATAATTTTATATGGTTTTATGGAGTAATTAGATAATTTTACTATCATTTAATCCAATTTATTTCATTAGATTATTATTCAAATTTAAATTTAAATGAAAAATATGATGTTTTGAATGTTATATATAAAAACCCATTTTCGTGATATGTCAATGGAATTACTGCTAAAAATAATTTAAAAACATATATGAATTGAATATTAAAAAATATACATATATGTTTGTAATTGGTATGAAAAATTTGGTCCAATATGATCCAAATATGTATTGGTAGATAATAACTTTAGTATTTTATTTACCACGATTAAAGGTAAATATAGAAATTAAAGGTAAAATTAATTTTATAATATTATAAAACTACCAAAACATATATACTAATCTTGTTGTCTGATTTATTATTTATTATTACCATCAATGGGACGAAATTTAGATCTTTGGAAGCCACATGGGTGTGATTATGACATTTATAAAATCAAACATAATGTACAGACAAATATGTCATTAATTTGTCTCCCATTAATAATTTTTCTAATATGGTGTTATTTAAGTGATATATTCAAATATAAATAGTCCATAGAATGATAAAAATACTACCTACCACATGGTAATTTATTTATAAATTTTATCAAAAAAGTAAATTAAATAGTGACCCAATAATGATGTAAAAATTGATTTATTAAAGAATAAATCAAATAAATGATATTAGTAATATTAAAATAAATAATATTATAAATATTTTATTTCAGAAAATAATATAATGGATTAATATTACATGTTGATATTTATTTAATGTATTTTTTTGAAGGAATAATGTTTTTGTGATTTTTTTAAAAAGTCATGTAATGAATATTGCCTAAATTCACAAAATTCATAACTTAAATTATAAAATATAAAATTACATGATATAAAATATATAAAAATAAAATATTAGTCCAATAATTTGATAATGTTATAATTATTTAATTAATTACTCAGTCATTTGACTTTTGGAACGATTTAGTATTTTATTTAACTCTCAAAGGTTAAATAACATGATAAAACAATTAGAGATTAAACGGGATAAACCCAACTAATAAGGATTAAAAGAATTAAAAACATGTCTAATACACATTTAATGATTATTTTTTAACCCAGACTCTTTATATATTCTAAATAAATCAACTTGTACTCATTTGGAATATAAATTTAATTTATATTGCTTTAATAATTTTAATAATTCCTAGGGTTCCCCTACCCTATCCTATAAAAATCCACCAATTCCACTCCATTAATCACACTTAAAAATGAATTTAATTTTACAAATTACTTTCAAAAACACTTTTTATAATCCATCACCACATTCTTGAGCCCTTTGTTCAGGAGTAACACCCTCCTTATATGTGTTATGGTGTTAATAATAGTGATCATCTTGAAGAAAGATAATGTCTTTATTTAAGTGTTTCATTTTTATTTCTTTTTACACATCACATAAGTATCCTTAATCCAAGAATAATTATTAACTCTCGTATAGAAAATATAATTATATTTTATTATTTTAATATCATCAAATAAATCAATCTCCACATCCATTAAATGGGAATGAATTAATCGTCCTTGATTATGCACGAACAATCAATTCCAATAGGCGTTGTGACACGTTTTTTTCATTAGATCACTTTTATGATATATATAAGTACATTAAAATACTTTATATGATATTGATTAAGTTATAATCAATCTTTAAAGTTAAAATAATACATAAATTCATTCTTTAATGATCAATGAAAAATGCAATATGTTACTCATACATACCTACAACTTACCATCTACATGATTATAACGTTTTTATATTTTCAAAACCATAGTTAATTGTTAGATTTTAGTTTATAATTTATGTATAAAAATAAAAATAATATCATGAATATTATTATACAGGTGAAGGACTTGTTACTACATAGACTAGTGACATCAAACTATGTTAATTTTGGACTCAATTACCTAATAACAACATCACATCCGATATGAACTTAAATGAATTTGGTAATTTATAAAACATGTTAATAATTGATATAAAATAAATAATAAACATGGTAAATGTTCTCAAGAAAGAATAAATTATTATAATTTTATTTATAAGGAATATAATTGTTGTACATGAGGAGTCATACTTAAGTTAATGGATTTCATCTCAATCTACTTTAATTGAGACATTCCTTGATGATATTCTCCTTTATCCTCTTATGAATTGTATATTCATACCCTTTGACATTATATGTCCTCATTATATATAATATCATGTTTTTTAATGTTTTTTAAATCTTTATAATTTCACTTGTTTTATAATTTAAATGTTTAAAATAGTAAAAGACTTTAACTAAAACATCATTTAAATTTTTTTAATGATTTATTCATGTAAATATTTATATATAATGAACATCTATTAAAAATTTATAAAAGGATTTATTTATAAGGAAAATATTTATTTTTTAAAATTTTTATTCCTATCAAACATTTAAATGTGTTATTTTATTCTTTGATTCAAATCGATTCAGTTAAAATGTTTTAGTTGTGTTTTAAAAATGGATTGATTATTTCAAAAACATGGAATGTTTTTTAACATATACACCATTAATAGAATCTAATGATTTCTTATTGCTATAATATATTAATTTTTAAATTATAATTTTAAAATTTTATTTGTAAATAATTTTATTCATTTATGAGTGTCCCTCTTGTATAGAGGAAATGTGATTTCAATGTGGAAATGAAATATTTTCTTTAAACTTTTTTATGTGTTATGAATATGATATGGTTCATGGACATTGTTTATGTATACCATTGTTTCCATGATAAATCAATTGAGGTTGATCTTGTGATATTTCTCTAATGCATTAGGTATTGATATTGATTTAAATGTTAAGGTTTATCCTAATAGATTTAGGGAATATTCTATGATGGGTATTTAAAACAAAACTATGAAGGTTACTCTCTACGTAGCTGTGAAATATACAATATTTGTTTGTTATGTATTCAACATGTTACCTTTATGATTTTTAATTTATATAATTTTTATAGAAATATTATGGTTTCATTAGTTAAACTAATGGGTTTATGTTAAATGGTTTAAAATTATGATTTTATGAAAATGTATTCGTGAGTTTAAAATATTCATGGACTAAAGGTTTATTTATTATTTAATAACCCTCATTGTGATTTTTTGATCATCCCATGTTTTTTATATATTTTCCATTGGGTATAAGGATGGGTAAAAGAAATAATTAATTGAATTTGACTGTAAGAAAGATTGTTATCATAAAAAAGATTTCATGTTTTATTTTAAAATGTTATATGTTATGAAAAACATAGATAGCATTTTGACTTTTAATCATTTAAATTTATGTGATGATATGTAATAGTTATGGCCTAATTATCTAAAACACTAAACCTAAAAAGATACACAATGTGAAATAAAGTCAAATTATTAACTTAACGTAAGATTATATAATGTT
The DNA here is from genome assembly GCA_963277665.1 of Viscum album. Classification (NCBI taxonomy): domain Eukaryota; kingdom Viridiplantae; phylum Streptophyta; class Magnoliopsida; order Santalales; family Viscaceae; genus Viscum; species Viscum album. Next base: position 509,889,856 of record OY728146.1, read on the forward strand.
TAAATATGGGGACCAATATTATACATATGGTTTTAAGATTTAATTTTATTTGATTAGTTGGTGAAGTATTGATAAATCACCATTCATTACACAAAATTGATATTTGTTGATAAGGAACATTATTCCTTATTTAAATAGATTATTAAATATATTAGGAATGATATTTATAGGTAAATATGGGTGGGGCCTTTTTATATGTAGTCCATTGATACATTGGTATTTTCATAAGATAAATCATTTAGATAGAATAAGTGAAATGATTTTTTGTGTATACATACCCATCCATTTAAAACATTATTTTGAATGGCTGTGAAACTAGAGGCATTGTGATTCTAATGATAATTATTGTCATTAATTAATAATTTTATACATGAATAATTTAATTACTATTATCCAATATATTTTTAAAATGTTTTTATATTTTGATGTATTTAATTAGTAGTTTATTGATTAATTGGAATGTGTTTTTAGTTATTTACCTTTAAATATTGATTATGAATTATCTAGTTATGATAGTTATGTAATTGATTAAATGGATTTTTTAGTTATTTTAGTTGATATATTTATTTTTATAGTTCAATTATATTTATGGATCATGTGTTTAGTTATTTACCTTTCCATGATTATGATTATTGATTCATGATATATTTCTCTATACACAACACTTATAGATCATTTGAGATTACCCATATTTTATCCATTAATAGGAATCCAAGATTTGTTGTAAGAATGATATGAAACTATATTGTAGAAATAATAATGATATTCTTATAAAAACAATTTGTAATTTTTTTTCAAAAATAAAAATGGAATCCTGTTTGTATTGATATTTTTTAGACTACAAAACTATTCCCTCCTTTGGGATTCGATTACTTATATCTTATGCCAATATTATAAACTATTCATTGACTCTTAGTTGCTAGGATATTGTTATTTGAGGTGGTATAAGACGAAGTATATTAGAAACATTGGAATCCAGATTTTGGAAAACATTAACTAAGTATTACATCCTTATTATAGATGTTGTGGATAAGTTTATAATAACATCCCAATATTCTAGTAAGGAAGTGATTATATTAAATTTTGTAGAAATAATTCCCTATCCAGATACTATAAGTAGAGGTTTTTCTAGAACAATTTTATAGTGGGGTAATAACATTAAAAAGGGAGTACTGGGAATAACTCGATCGTCACCTGGTGCAAGAAAATGATCCATACTACACAAATGGTTTGATAATTCCAAGAGATATACATCAAATAATTCACATTTTATTTACAAACAATTATAAATGCTTTTATTATATTATGAAAATTAATGAACTACGTTAAACCTAAGGTGACAAACAATGAAAATACCATTTCAATATTTTAACATCATATAAATTATTATATGGTTTTCCCTATTGGAATATTTCTTCTCACAATATGTTTTTTGTTTTTAGTCAATGGAATAAACCTGAAGGAATCATGTTACCATTGAATATGAATAAAATTATGGTGACTGTGAGAAACCAAATGGGATTATGATCATAGTGAATGATATCATGATTACAAAAATAATTTATCCTGAAATATGATTTAAATCCTATACCATAACAACTCATGTACATGATAAATCCATTGGGGTCTGTGAGTGTATATCATTGTAATTATACCCTAAAAACAAAAATATATATAAGATAAATCTCTTAAACAACCATTTAACATTTAGTTCTCTTAGAATATAAATTGATTTAGGATAAGTTTTTAAAAAAATATAGTAATACAACCCTTTTATATTTATATATGAATGAGTAAATTATGTAATAATTCCCTTAAATAATTTAAAATTAAGGTTAAAAATGTTAGTAAACCTTAAGGATTATATTATCCTTGATTTTTTAGTATTTATGGTTCATAAAAATTTGTAAAAATTAAAATAATTATATTATTATAGTTGTGGGAAGAGGAAAACCTACATGATGGTTAAAAACCTTTTCCAACTAGAGAATGTTACAATGCATAAATACATAACCAAATAATGATAAAGTTTTACCAACCACAATGTTCCTACATGATGTTCTGGTTCATATTTTGTTGTTTTTACATAAATTATATGATTAAAAAATATAAATAATAAACTAGTGGTGTTAATGTTGAGGTATAATGATTAATAACTTGTTCTAACAATAATGATTTTGAAAAATAGTTATAGATATTTGGAAATACTTGTCAAATTTTTATGGATATTTATATCTATTCAATGCTAATTTTTTTTCTTTATGAATTGAAAATTTTGTTTGGGATATTACCTTCTTGGAGTGAGTGATAAATATAAAATTGGTCAATCACAACCCAAGGATGATATTTTTCTTATAAAATAGAATTAAATAAAGTAAGTATATTTCATTATATTATAATAATGTAATATTATTCCACAACACATGGAAATGGTATTGAAAAAATAATTATTCTATCCACATAATATCGAATGAATCAAACGGCCATCTAAATCATCACAATTTTATGTTTTCTATATCCTTATCTTTCAAGTTGAGAACAATTTTTTTATTCAATAAGAATTTTTTTTAAAACATTTCTCTAATATTAAAAGTATGTTTTATTAACATTTTTTAGGATATGTATTTTAAACAAAGGAATCTTCAAATGGAAAACCCTTGATTTCCAAGAATAAGATTAAATTATGAGGAGAAAATATATTTTATATGAGGATAATGTATCACCATGAAATTATAAATGAAATAAATTATATTTGATATTTTATATAAAACACATCACTGAGCTCAATAAAGACACAAAATATATTTCAATAAATTTGATCAATTCGATAGCATATAGTACTTGTAACATTGAGGCCAAATGAACAGTAATATAATATATTTTTATAAACTATCAATTATATTTTCAAATATTAATAATTCAATATAAATTATTATAATTATAGTTATATATTAATTATAAATAAAATTAGATCCTTTTAAAATAAAAAGATATTTATTTAAAAAAAATTATTTTTGTAAAATGTTGTTTAATAATAATTTACAAACATAATTTCAAATTAATATTTAAAAAATTTATCAATTTTACGTCCTAAAATGAAATTAATATTTGAAATGGTTATAATAAAATTATTTTAAGGGGAGACTTTGGAATTTTTTAGAAATGATTCATTTTTCATTGAATAATGAAAAAATATATTTATATTGAAAAGTGATTGTTCATTTAAAAAATTAAAAGGATAAATTACAATTTAAATTTTTTTAAGTAAATTTTATAAAATAATATTAATATTTGAAAAGTTTTGGTAATTAAAATCAATGTAATATTTAATTTTTATATTAAAAGTGTAACGACCCAATGTTTTATTAATGGAATTCTCTTCTTATAATTATTTATTATATTTTAGTCATATATTATTACATATATAAAACAATAAAAAAAATATAAATCGTGAATGAGTGAATTAAATGTGGATCTCTTAATGTTAAGGAATAATACCAAGGAAATAGAAAACATACCATTGGAATAGTAATTTGACCCTTATTAATAGTATATCAGCCAACACAATAGTAACCTTACCAATGAATGCATAAATAAAATTTATCCATCTTATACATTACAATATAGTATAATTATATCATAATACAAGTAGATAAATATTTGAAAAATTAGTAACATAGAATAGGATCTTTTGTAATTCAAATATATTTAATTACTATTTAATGATTAATTTAATTAATTAAAAATTTTATTATCATAAAATTTATTCATAAATAATTTTTCATCAATGATTATTGTTATATATTTTTCTTATACCTTGTGTAATGTTTTATAGCGCTAGAAAAGCTATTTTTATTTTAAAATTTTTTATTTTTCAAGTAAATTGTGATTTTAATTAGAAATTTAATTTGGAATATTTAGAAATTTATTTTCATAAAATTGAAGTCATTTTTTTAATATATTAATCAAAAAAATGATAGGGTATATTTTTGCGATTTTTTCTAAAATAAATGAAATTTTTATGAATACTTAAACATGGTAATTCTACTTCTATATTCACTATAAGTTAAATAAACTATTACTATAACCATTGTTAATATAATCACCCATGTATATAACTCACATGCTATCTAAACTATTTTTTCACATTAAATGATACTATTTATAGTCTTGAGAAAAAATATTAAACTATGGATCAAAATAATGGGGAAACCCCTCCTATCCTCCACTATAAATACCACCCCTCCTTACGTCTTCTCTTTACTCCTCTCAAGCCTTGTGCCTTTTCTAATATCAACTAAAATATCTTCACAAGATCCTCCTCAAGTCCACCAACCCTTTTTGTCTTCAATAAACAAAAAACACTCCCCTTTAGAGGCTCTAACGGATGATATATTGAAGATGTAAATTCCTCATTTCATTTCTTTTATTATCTTTCATGTCCATTTATTTCTTTATTGGTTCATTACCTCCATTTGTCTAAATGTTACAAATAATATACTACCATAAATTTACTGTAATTTTGATATTATAATTTAATAATTCATCATCATCCCTCCTCCCCCCTTACACTAGCAATGAAAACACCATCCATGATGTGTTATTTTATCACATTCAAGGATGGAGGGTTTTAAATTTCTATGAACATTTTCATTTATGGTAATGAAACCATTTTTATAGTTCAACCAGACTATAATATAGGTATTCAATATTATTTATCATTCTGTAATACTTTGTACAAATTTTACTCGTTTATAAAAAAAATCTGTTCATTGTGATGAAAAACCACCAATTAACGAAAAAGGGTCTCATAAAAGTTTTATATTATGATTCATCTTCACTCCAAATTAAAAAATTATTTTTATAACCATTTAATCTATTTTATTTTTACTGTTAAAATAAAAAATTCAATTTTGAACAACCATTATCATCTTGCATTTTTATCCTTATTAGTGTATAAATAAACCAGTCATGAAAACAAAGGAAACAAACACTCCCAAACAATTGAATTGAACATATTAACCCAAAAAAAGGTCATAGATAACTATAAAAAGGTAATAATAAATAAATTAAATTAATAATATGTTAATTATTTATTAATTAATAAATTTAATTTGTTTATTCAGGTCATTAAGATCAACTGAATAACACCTTTGGACTTAAGGTAAGAGATTCTACCTGAACCTTTATTATTCCTTCAGGTTTCTCTATCATTCTTTTTACCCAAATATATTTATATTATATTTTTATAAATATCATATAATTGTTTTTTACATGATCCAAAATCATGTATCAAGGCCCAATAATCATTCTCTTTCCAAGATATACAAGTCTTTAAATGGTTCCCTCCTCTATACTTCTGGATGAGAGAGCCCATTTAAAAGAACATCCCGAATTCATACACAATTTCAAGTGAGAATTATTTGTTATTTTAAGCCAACATTGATTTTATAAAATTGTTAATTTATTTATTGAAACCTTCTTGGTTAAATTGTATATAAAATATTATTCTCTATTATACATTAAATTCCCTTTAGTATTTTCTTTAAAACTGCACCAAAATGATTTGATGCTAAATTTTCTTAAATACTTTCCTTACATGTTGTAACTTATTTTTGAAATCACTTACCATTTTATATGCTTATTTTATCTTGTGAATTTCCATGTATGTTTTAATTCATTTCGTTCATGGGAACATTGATGATACACCGACTTATTATGATTTAGGACATGACTATGGTACCCATATCATTCCATGGGTACCCTTATGTTTATGAATGATTTATTATGTATCTGGAAAAAAACTCATGAACAGTTTAATAGGGGTTTGACTAGATATAACTCTAATTAATTGGGTAAATTTGTGTCTCATGATATGTTATGGGAGATAATCTTTCCCATTGTCCTTGACTCGTGCTGCTATGTGCAACGGTCTTGGAGGATAACCCCAACTTGTGATCCTCTACATGAAATGATCCTTGAATAAAGATAAATTCATGTTTTATGTTGCATAAAAATTACTATGTCTCAATGTTTATACGTTCCCATGATTATATGTTGTGATTTAATGTGCTCCATGCCTTTTTATACCATTATGTCATGCCTTCTGACCCATCTGCACAAGATTTATTCTTATATTTATTCTCTTTCTGGGAATTTTACCTCATACATTTTTTTCATGTTATCCCCATATTATCCTATGAATATGTTTGATCACAATGTACTTTTGGATCTCTTTATGATTATTAAATAATTAAATATTTTATTTTGTCCCATGTTTTCTGATTTATGTACCCAGTCTTCCAATACTATAGAAATTACAAACCTTGGTTTGTAATTTGTTGTTTTACTATGCTTAAATTCATAAAATGATATATGTAAAATATTGGGTCATTATAGTTCGTTTCAAAGGATTTTCTAGTTTTTTTTAGATTAGAAATAGGGAAATTTAGTAATGATCTTATTGGAGAGGTAAAATTAAAAAGACAGCCCTAAATGTTGGTAAGTATAGAGTAAGTGGGTTTTCAAAAAAAATCCATTTCTGGATAAAAACATGTGGAGGAGTCTCCAGGATAAATGTTTCTATGGTAAAACCATGAAAACAAAAATTTGATCTTGACATGATGTGGAACTAGTTCAACAAAATGGGACTTTCTAGACTTCTAGTTTTGCACTCTTATGAGATATTATGGGGTAAAGTTGTAGGAATAGTATGAAAATTTATAAAGGGAAAAAAGTATCCCATGAGAATATGTGTTAGGAAGTAGATCATGGATTACCTTGATTGAATCCTAGGAGTCACGTGTTAGGATATATTTTTCCTTTTTTATTTTTTTCATTTTATATTTATTGATTCATTTTTTATTCAATGTATTCAACCCCCTAATTGTAGGTTCTTTTTCTATGTTAATGGAAGAAAATATAAAAACACATGCTAAAAACCAATTTGATAGGAAATATGAGGATTACCCTAATTATATTCTCTGATATGACGGGAATGGGTGCTATAAATGTTAAGATTTTAATTGATCAGATGTCGTATATATTGAATAATAACTCGAATCTTGTGGAATGCCCTCCTCCTCCAAGGAAAGAAATTGTTTTTATAGAATCCTTCATGTTCAAAAGGCCTCCCATGTTTTGTGTATCTTCTGATCCCCTCCACATGGAATAGTTCATTAACTATATTAGAAAGATATTATCTGTCCTCGAGTTCTTAGAAGAAGATAATGTCATGTCGGTGTTCTATCGATTTTATGTGGAGGCTGATCAGTGAAGGAAACTAATCAATAATATAATGACACAAGGGAAAATTGATTCCATGGATTGGGAAGATTTCAAGAAGAAGGATTTTAATATATATTTTCCTCAAACCCTCCACCTCAAGACTGAAAAAGATTTCCTTGGACTAAAGTAGAAGGAATATGATCCCATTTGGATATATTAATAAAACATCACAATTATTGAAATATACGACTCTATAATTTTAATGAACACCAAATGAATAGTGGATCGCTTTTTTAGAGGACTAATTTGGTGCCTACGAAAAGTTTTAGTGATTAAATATTTCTTCAGTTATGTATATATTGTCTATTTTTTCCGTGATGATGAAATTATTATTGTATATTTTCAATGGTCCCATTCACCTGATGAAAAAAATGGAAAATGGAGTCCAATATGGGTGGTTCGGAATATAAATCCCATGAGATAAAGAAGATCAAACATCCCACGTGTCCAAATTGAGAGAAGAAGCATCATGGAAACTATCTAAATGGAATTAAGAATTACTTCAAACATGAAGAATGTGACATCTAGATAAAAACTTTTGAAAGGATATGTAGAATCCCCAAAATGTGGAAGACCAATGGATGGTCCCATTCAACAATCAGATTCTAGTTTAGTGTTAAAACTTCCAAGAATAAGGGAATTATGGAATCAATTTCAATAATCCAAGGTTGGTTGAAGGCAATCAAAAACAACCTCTATGGAAACAAAGGAGGGATTATGTTATCACTACTACTGAGGTTGAGCCTGAAAATTATTTGGTGAAAGTAACATTAGTTAATAATTGAATAATAGAGAACATACTGTTTGATTCTAGTTCTATGAATTCTTTCATATGATTTATGTTTACTAAAAATATTCAAACAACACCTCAAAATTTCGATACTGAGTTATCTGTGAGAACAAAATATGGGGAAATTATTGAATCCAATGTATATATATAACTCTTATCTGGTGAATTTTTTTGGAATGAACCACCCATAAAAATTCATCATACATTTTTTAGTAGAGTTTGATATAATCTAGGTGATGAATTGGATCACTTTACGCAATTCCAAAATCAACTATCAGGAATGGGAGATGACAATTCATATTCCAAAGAATCCTCCAATTCATTATAAGTGAAATTATAAAGATGAATATCCATTATAGTCATTGTATAAAATTTATATATTATTTCCTTATAAGAAATAATAAATATCTCAAATGGTTGATTCAAGTGATAGAATCATGATCGAATTCATGCCCATTGTAGGGGACTACATTGATGTATTTTCCAATGAACTGATGGACTTCTACCTAATCAAGAGGTTATGTTTTCAGATAAACTTATTCCTGGATTCATACCTATATCAATGAAAACATAGACAATATCCATCATTAAGATGGAATATCTTGATAAGAAGTTACTAAAGAACCTTTGAAAGGGTTTTATACACCTTAGTGATTCACCATGGGGAGCACCAATCCTCTTCATCAAGAAGAAGCATGATTCAATGAAACTATTCATTGATTATTGTGAGCTCAATAAAATCATGATAAATAACAAGTATCCCTTTCCTCAGATATATGAGTTGTTTGATCTGCTATGCGGGTCTAGTTATTTCACTAAGTTTGATATTTGGTCCGAATATCACCAATTAAAGGCGAGGATGGAAGTATTCCCAAAACTAAATTTCAAACTTTGTATAGACAGTATGAGTTCATTGTGATTCCCTTAAAACTCACTAATGATCTAGAAATATTCATGGATGTAATAAATAGTGTCTTTAGATATTACCTCACCAAATTTTTGGTAATCATTGTTGATGATATTCTAATTTACTTAAAGAGCATAGAGAAACATGAGAAGTATTTTGAAAACTACGTTGATGACTCTGCGAATGTAGAAACATTTTAAAATTTGTAGAAAATGTGTGTTCTATATGGAGGATGTTTCATTCATGGGATTCTTTATCACTAGAAAAGAAATTTCAAAGAAACCTTCCAAGAAAAATTCAATTGAAGAGTTTCCCATGACAACATCTATAAGAGAGACCCATAGAAGCCTTGGTTTAGCTAGGTATTACCAATTATTTGTGGAGAAATTTTTATAGTTACAATCCTAATTAAAATGGTGAAATGAAAGTGTGTAATGTTTTAATGGACTCAAGAATGTGATAAATGCTTTAAGGAGCTACAAAATAATCTTTTCACTCCATCAGTACTCACACTCCTGATAAGTAGAGAACTCTTTGTGGTGTATAGCGATGCTTTAAAGAATGTATTAGGCTATGTACTGATGAAAAATGAAATTGTGGTAGCATATACCTCATGGATGTAGAAAATACATGAGAAAAACATTCCCACATATTATCTGGAGTTGGTGGTTGTGATCATTGCCTTGAAAATCTGGTGGTATTAAATCTATGGTGAGAAGTGTGAGATATATACTAATAAAAAGAGCCTCAAATAGATATTGACACAAAATGTGAAAAATATGGACATGTAAAGAGGGTTACTTATCATCAATGTTTATGACTGCTCAATCAACTACCATATCAGTAAGGAAAATAAGGGGGTGAATGCTCTATGTATAAAGGATCATGCATCTTTATAAATGATGAGAATTTAAAAGGATCCAATATTCATAGATTTTTAGAGGATTTTCATGGGAATAATGAAGGGAAGAACATCATCAATACTTCCTCAAATGGTTTCTCAACCATCCCTCATGGATAAAATAATGTATCCTCAAAGAAACTATTTGGAATTTCTAAAAAGGGTGGAAGTTATTAGAAATGTGAAATCCTCAGAGTTCAAGATTAATGGGTAATGAGTTGTAATATTTTGGTCACAATTATGTGTAACATCTGATATAGATATACAGAAGGATCTAATGAATGATTCACGTATCTAAAACCTCTATATTCACACATAGAGCATAAATATGTATCAAGATCTCTTGGAGATTTAATGGTGGGACAATATTATGAATGATATTGATGAGTATACGTCAATGTTCCTAGTATGTCTTCAAGTGATGGTAAATGGTAAATGTCTAAGGTGATAATGAAACAACTACCCATGCCAACATGGAAGTAGGAGAAAATAACTATGGACATTGTCATTGGCCTTCCAAGGACATCCTAATGAAATAATGATATATGGGTTACTATGGATCTTCTAATAATTATTGATCACTTTATCTCAATTTGAGAGGACTATTAGTTGGAGAAACTGGACTATATAAATATTAATTATGTGGTAAGGATGCATGGAGTACCACCATCAATTGTACCTAATAGGGATTCGGGATTTTCCTCAATGTTATGGAAATGTCTCCAACTTGATCTAAGAACAGAACTAATCTTATGTATGGACTATCATCCTCAAAATGATGGAGAATCTAAGATAACTATTTAGAAATTAAAAGATATGTTGAGAGGATGTTCTATGGACCTAAAATGATTGTACCAACATCTTCCATTGGCTGGGTTCTCTTAAAACAATAGTTTCCACTACAACATTTGTATGGCTCTATATGGAGCCCTTTATGGTAAAAGTTGAAGAACACCAGCATTTTGAGATGAAGGCGGTGATCATAATCTATTAGGACGTATAATATTCTAAAAGATAGTGGAGAAGGTGAAAACAGTTCAGCATCACATCATGGTATCCCATTGTCGAAAAAAGACTTATGTAGACAATTATCGATGTGACCTTGAGTGTAAAGATCGAGACATGGTATTCCCTTGAATATATCCATGGAAGAAGGTCATGAGGATTTGGATAAAAGGAATGTTATGTCCTATGTACATCATAACCTTTGGTATTCTTGATCATGTTGGAGTTTTCTCCTATCAACTAGATATTCCACCTATCTTGTATAATGTACATGATGTCTTCCATTTATCCCTCCTATGGATGTATATACCAAATGCTTCACATTTACTATCTTCAAAGTTGTTATATTTGGAGAATGAACATTCTTACAATGATAAGAGAGAGAAGATCTTAGATCATTAGATAATGTTCAAATTTATAAGTTTTCTCAACTGGTTAACTTAGTATGGTATAACCATAAGTATGAAGATATAACATTAGAACTACAAGAATTAATTAAGGAAAAGTACTCACACCTATTTATGACTTAGAATATAAAACAAAATTTCGAGGATAACATTTCATAAGTGGGGATAAATGTAAAGACCAAATTTTTTATCAATGGAATTCTCTTATTATAATTATATTTTCAAGTATTATTATAAAATAATACATACAAAACACAATAAAAAACATATAAATAATGAATGACTTAAAAAAAGGGGATCTCATCACGTTGATGAACTTATACTGATGAAATAATAACTTGGCCATTGGAAGAGTAATGTGACCCTTGTGAATAAGAAAATTGCCAATATAATAGTAACCTCACTAATGAAAGAATAAATAAAATGTATCTATCTTATAGGTGACATTGTGGTATAATTATATCATAGTATAAGTGAATATGTATTTTAAAAATTATAAATAAAGTGTTATATTTTTTGTAAGTTGTGTATATTTAATAAATTTTATGATTAATTTAATAAATTAAAAGAAATTTATTTTCCTGAAATGTATTCATAAATAATTATTTTAATTAATTATAATTATAAGACAATTTTATGAGAGAATAAGTAAATTTTCATTGTGTTAGAAAAGAAGTTTTAATTTTAAAATTTTTATTTTTCATGCGAACAATGATTTTAGTTAAAAAAATAGTCTTCTCATATTGAGAAAACTATTTTCATAAAATTAACATCCTTTTTTATTCTGAAAAATGAAAAATTGTTAGGGTTATTTTTTGGGTTTTATTCTAAAATACTTTATTTTTTATAAATAGTGAAATATAGTAATTTACCATATATATAAAATTTAAGTTAAATTCATTATTCCTAACATCATTGCAAATGTAATCACCCTTGGATTGAACTCAAAAGACTTCATTACTATATTTTTTCACATGAATCGATACTATTAACAGTATTCATAAAAATATTAAGCTAATTATTAAAATAGTAGGGGAAACACCTCCTCTCCTCCACTATAAAAACCACCCCTTTTTAGCTTTTCTCATCAATCTTCTAAAGTGTTCTGACTTGTATAAATTATTTTACGATATAATACCAAGCTCCTCCCCATGTCTGTAATCACTTGTTCCCTTAAAAATTTCAAAACCTACCCCCTAAAGAGTCCCTTAAGGGAGATATATTGAGGAGGTTAATTCCTCTTCTCATTTATTTTATTTTCATTCAAGTTCCTTTATTTCTTTTTTATTTCATCACCTCCATTCATCCAAATGATATGATAACTCTAGTAAAATACATTTACATGAATTATGTTATGATAATGGAATAATTCATCATCATCTATCCTTTCCCACTCATTTGAATCTAGAAATTAAAACATCGTCTGATATGTGTTAATTTGTCACCTCCATGGATGATGGTTTTTCAATTTCTATTATCATATTAAATTATGGACATGAAACCATTTTTAAGGTTGAAACAAACTATAATATATGTATTATATCTTATGTAAGGTTCATGAATCTTTTTTACACACGTTATTAGTTTATAAAACAAAATTATTTTTTTATCAAACAACAACCAATTATAAAAAATGATTATCATTAATGTTTTATATAATGATTAAACTTCAATCCAAATTCCCAAATGAATTTTATAACCATATAATATACTGGATATTGAATTATAAAATAAAAAATTAATTTTGCAGAACTATTATCATCTTACTTGTTTATACATACATGTATTTAATTAAACAAATCCTGAAACACAATGAAACAAATGCTCACAGACAATGAAATCCAATATATTAACCCATCAAAAGGTCATTAATGTACTTCATAAGGTTATAATAAATAAGATAAATGAATAATATTTTATTTAAATATTAATTAATTAATTTAATTTGATTATTCAGGTCGATAAGATCAAGTGAATAACACCATCGTACTTAAGGAATGTGATTCTAGCTAATCCTTAATTAATCCTTTAGGTTTTCTAAATTTATTTTTACCCAAATGAAGTTATCTGTTTTTTATTTATATATTATAAATTATGGGTAAATTCTAAAAAACAAATGTATCAATTTCCTTTCATCATTCTCTTTTGGGGATATACATGACTTTATGTGGTTCCCTTTTCTATACTACCCAATAAGAAAACCCTTTTAAAGGATCTTCCCCAATTCTTACTCAATTTCAAGTGCAATTTATCATCAATTTTAAGCCACCATTATTTTTTTAGAATAATTATTTTATTTATGAAAACCTCCTTGGTTCTTTTTTAGATTATATTTAGTTCTTTCTTTAAAACCTTACTGAAACGTTTTAATTCTAAAATTACATAAAGATTCTTCTCACAAGTTTTTATTTTATTTACATTACTTCCAATGATATATTCCTATTTTTCCTTATGAATGTCCATTTACGTTTTAATTCTTTTAATTTATGGACACTTTTATGATATTCCCATTTATGATTCTTTATGGCATGATTATGGTACCCATTTATTCCCATGGGTACCCTTATGTTTATGTGTGATTGATTATGTATGTGGAAAAAATATTTATGATCATGTTAGGATGGATGTGTCCATATAATGCTCCAATGAATTGGGTAATGTTGTGTCACATGAGATGTTATGCACAATAGTCTTGGTGGTTATCCTTGACAAATTCAACCGTGGGAAATAGTCATGGTGGTTATCCTCAACTTGTGTTTATCTATATGAAACAAGCCTTGACATGTTAAATATTCATGTTTTATGTTACTACCACATTACAATGAATCCATGTTTTTATGATCCCATGATTATATGTTATGATTCCATATATTCCATACCTTTTTATATCATTATTTCATCCCTTATAAACTATATGATAAATAATTATTCTTATGTTTATTCTATTACTAGGTTTTTTAGCATATCACATTTTTTAGGTTATCCCCAAGTTATCCTATGAATATGTATGATCCCAATGGAGGTTAGGATATCTCTATAATTATAATATAAAGAAATGTTATATTTAGTCCCATGTTTCCAGTTTTGCATACATAGTCTTCTAAGAATCCAGAGTATACGATCCTAGGCATGTAATTTGAAGTTTAATTATGCTTAAATTCATGTAATAATATGTGTAAAATACTAGGTTGTTATAGAAAACTTCAATACTTGTGATATTTTTCTATTTTAAAACCAATGTTTTTATCACATTCGTTGGTATAATTTTAAATTGAAATATGACAATTTTATGAATTAAATTGGGAAAAATTGATTCCATAATTTAAATAATCATATTTCATATTATATAATATGGTAGACTTAATTGTTTAAAATTATAAATAGAAAAATATGTAAAAAGAAATTATCATTGTTAGGGTAAAAAATAATTTATGGGGGGATAAAGTAAAACCATAAGGGTTAAAAAGACCAAAAAAGTTGTCAATAAATAATCGGATAACCATATGTCAACATTATAGCCTATAAGGGACTAAAATATTATATTTTAGGCTTGATTTAATGATTGAAACATGGTTGTAATTGATTCATTTAAAAAATTCCTTGTGCATATTCTCCCCAAAAAATAAAAGGCCACCCACTCTAATCACCTTTTCAAATATATAGTGAAATTTTTTATTTCATTACCTACAAAAATCACATACATAATCCCCTTCCAACAACATAGATAATATTATTTGATCATAAATCCAACATAGAAAGAATTAGTGTGTTATTACAATAAAAGTTTCTAAATAATATTTTATGTTCTCAAACAAGTGTTTAATCATAATTTTATTCCATATCAATGAAATATAATTAAATCATGATTACATAAAAATCATAATATTACATATACATAGATTTTATTCTGATAAATTATGTACTTATATCCATATCCTCTTTTTCCAAATTTGACAAGAAATCATTAATTTTTTTTTAAATTGGATGACTGCCTCACAAAATGATGTAATTTGTATTACATCATCACCATTCAATACTAGATATAATTATGGATTTAACAGATTTATGGGATATTTAGGATATTATTATACATAAATAACTATAATATTTTATATAACTTCTTACTTTATATGTCTTTTAAAATATGATATCATCGCTTGTGTGTACAGAGGACTACCGCCTCATAAAGTGATAATATTCATTTTTCACAAACAAATTACATGGAATGTAATAATGATAAATTTAATTAATATATATGATATATATATATATATAATGTTATACTAATTATATATGATTAATGTATCACGAAATTTATTGTCTTCTCACTTTTTAATAGAATGATATAATTGTGTGTTTCTACATACGACCAACCATCTCCTGAAGAGGTATGAATCATTTTTCATGTGTAGACTTCAATAATGATTCGAAAATGTATCTATTGAGATAATATGTTATTTTAATCATTATAAAAAGTCTTTATATGAATTATCATTATCATATACCCAAAATAACATTATGAAAAATAAAAAATGAGAAAACAAGTCTATTAACATCTGAAACATTGAATATAATGAACTATTATTTCCAAATTGGGGGTAAAATTTTATATGGTAATACTATATGATATTAAAAAAAATATGTTTCTTGTATAAATTAATAACATTCTCATATACATTATATATAATTTTTAATCATGTTATACTAAAACTTAGTGATAAGTAAGTGATTTTTTCTCGATTTCGTTTCATTTAAGCATTTTGTAATATTATGAACCAATGATATTTTTATATGGTATGTAAACAAACCCTTTGAAATGTAAAATCATTATTAATTAATAACTCTTATTATCTTATGTTTCAATTGGTATAACTTCGTATAAATTTATTTTTTCATAAATTTTATCAAGAGGTAAATAATTTATTAACTCAATTTCTTTTCATTTAGATATATTCCTTCATCACTATAATTAATATTTTTTTGATTGCGTGTTTAGTTATTTTTTCTATAATATATTCTATTTCCTTTTATTTTATGTATTTATTCATTTAATTCACATAATATGTTCATTTTTTAATTATCGCGTCAATAATATGATGTTTGTAAGGGCTTATTCAACAATCACATTTTAATCATGTTTTTTATACTTGAAATTCATTTGATGGAAATTATTTTATAATTGGTTAATAAATCAATTTAATATTTATACAATCTAATTACTAATGATTTTTTATTCCAATAGTACCAATATCCAATATTTTCTACATAAAATAATGATGAAATTATTTTAATAAAGTATGTCTTCATTACTCTCTTAGGTTGATAATCCTTCTCTTAATAATCTATTTTTTCATAAAATGATTACAAAAATGTTCTATAATACCCCAAATGATTTATTAATTTAATTTTTACCAATTTTTTTTTATTTTTTATTATTTTAATAGAATCTACTTATAACTTTTAAATGAGGATCATTTATCCCTTTTTATAATAGTGTGAAAGGAGTGTTTTTTATCTAATACAACATGTATTGAATTACCTGACATCATAAAATATCATTTAATTTAACCTTCTATTACCTGATAAAAAGTATTTTTTTAAAAAAAAATTATTAAATTTATTGACATTTTTAGTTTTAAAAACTAATTTTCAATGTTAAAATGATATTTTTCTAGGTAATGTTTTAATATTGTTTTTGTGGTATTTTTATCTATAAATGACAAAAACCCATTATTTTAATTACAATCCACTGGGGATATGTTTTATTAAAATAATCTATATTATTTATTTGGACTGTCTAACATTTTTACCATGGATATTATTGAAATTGGCTTTCTTGATTCATTTTTGTAGTCATTAACATTCCCATGAAATATCCACTTTTCTAAGATCATTAGTCATTAAATTTCAAATAAATATACATATTATTTATTAGGGATTACATATTTATGTAACTGTATATCATTTTTATATTTTATGTTTATATTGAATGTTAGTTGATTTAATGGGAAAATGTTGATATATATGTATTCTATGATCAATATAAATATTTTCTATTAAGAAATATTGTTCATGATTTAAATTGATCAATTGATATATAAGAAATATGTTATTCATGCTGATATGGGTGGGACCCGATTATATATGTCCCTTTGATACATTAGTAGATTCATGATATGAATTAGTAGGCTAGGCCATGTTAAATGGGTTTATAGTGTATAACTACCCCTTAGTTTTAAATAGTCTTATAAGAGGTATTGATGGAAGAGTTATCCTGATACCTTAGTTCATAATGTATAATAATTATGAATTTACTTCATAAAATTTTTAGTTATTATTGTGCTTGATATTTTTTTGAATGATATTATCTCTAGATGCATTTAATTATCATATTATTGATTAAATTTAGTATGTGTTCTGTTAATTATCTTTATATATTGATTATTACTTATCCACTTATAATAGTTCTGTTATTGTTTAAGTGGAATGTTTTCTAATTAAATAGATTTCTATATTGATTATGGTAGTAGTATTTTTAAATGTAATTTGTGTTCAATTATTTACCTTTACATGATAATACATATTGATTCATGGTATATTTCACTGAACTTAACCCTTACTGAGAATTTTAGACACCCATACATTTTTACATTCCCAAGAACCATGATAATTATATAAGATTGATATGAAATGATATTCTTGTTTGAGTAATGAGATTCTTGAAACAGTGTGGTAATCGTTGTATTAAACTATAATATGAGAATCAAGTATGTATATGGTTTATGAGGAATAAAAAAAAATTTGGCCCTTTAGGATGTGATTCCTTTTATCTTATGTTAATATAATACAAAAAAAACTAGATCTGAGTTTCTAGGTATCAGGTCATTACATTCAATATCTTACGATTGATATTGTAATGTGATTCCATTAGAAATTATACATATATAAAATGAATGGGCAGAACCTGAATTAGAAAATATATTATCAGTTTTTTATTAGATATAAGCCCACCTTTTGATAAATCATTTTCATGACCCACTTTAGTAGTTTTGATTTTATTATCCTTCACTTCCTCCATTTTATTTATATCTTACTATTGTTGGATGTCATATTTAAACATTTATTTGGTGAATAGATTTTCATAATATCCATAAAACATGTAATTGATTAATTTTATTGTCTTTAATGAAATAGTTTAAGATCTATTTTCACCCATTTCCGTAGTATTCCTATTCATTTCACCCTCTACATTCATGTTCTTGTGGAAATTCTCTTCTACAAGGGATGAATTTATCTAATTAATAGAGATAAATCCCCTCTTCCTTCATCACAATTATTTAACATATAAGTATACAACTATTCATCCTTAACATAACTTTTTTATTGAATCTCCATGATTCTCAATTTATCTATTTGTTTTATCAATATTAAGAGAATTATAAGAGACAAAAATTTCATCTTTAGATTGAGAGAGAGTTAAACTTTTTATACATTAATAATAAATTTAAACTAAAGGGGAGATGTAATTTAATCATATAGAAATAAATGGTTATATATTACTTCCTTAAAAATTATACATCTTCAATATGGTTCACATTATTTTTAATTTCATGAGAGATTTTTTTATCACAACATCCAAATTTATAACTTCTAGATAACATTGTATTCGATTGCTTGAGACGATGGTTAATTCATTGGGCGTCACATTTATTGATAACTAGATTCATCCTAGTTATATCTATTAACTAGAATTAAAAAGGAAAGTGTAAGGAAAACTAAATAGAGAGATTGAAAAATCATATCATAATGAAATCCAATCCAAATATGTATTATATTATGATATCCTCATTTAATCTGAGGAAAGTTTAGGATTTTAAAACATTACAAAGGATTTTTTTGGTTTATACAATATTTATTTCATAAATCATTAACCAAAAAAACTAATACCTACTTTGATAAAACTGATGGTGACCTACGAATATTATACTAGAAAATTACATCATTTAAGATTATGATTCCATGCATATCACAAGAATAAACCCAAATATACAAAAAGTATAGTGTTTTTTTTATTACATATAAATTTTTATAGGTTCTTCAATATTATACAATATTAATAAATACATGAGAAATATTATATAAACATATCATTATAAAATATTTTTTCATAATATAGGGAATTGGGACATAAAAAATTGATTAGATAACATACCCATTAAGTGTAAATATGGGAGATATTAACCAAAGATAAGAAAGAGAATAATATGAGCTTTTGGGTATGATAACATGTTTTGATTAAAAAGACGAAACATAATAGAAAAGTAACAAACAGTAAATTAATAATGAATCATCAAATAATGTTGTAATTATTTTAGAAAATCATGATTCATTAGTTAATGAACATGATGTATGATAATATAGGCATCAATAAATAGAGAAATATTGCAGAATAATGAAATGAAATAGATTTATAACATATATCATAGATTACTCCAATGACATTCATCAAATAATGGGTAGTGAAAACCTCCTAACCAATGTATAGTATGATTTTGATAACCATATGTGTACCTATTTAGAATCAGTTAATCATTCATGTAACCTTCGGAGTCGGATAACTTTTAGTATACAATTTTATATAAATGGTATATACATAACTAAATGATACATTGGATTGATATAATGTAAACACAACTAACATGATGATAAACTAGACTTATATATTCCATAATATCATAAAATAATTCACCAATCCTAAAAAAAATAATTTTCCCACCTTAGAAGAACTAGACTAAGGAATATTTCATTAAAAAATCTCCATCCAACGTCAAATTTGTATTCAAAGGTAAGTCAAAGAAACAAGCACCTAAAAAAATACTTAACATAAACACACTGAAGTAAAAAAAGAATAGTAAGAGAACATACGAACTTGGGAATGAAGTAATGTAGACCCATAGATTCAGCTCTGATTAGGTTAACCCCATCAGGATTCATGAAATTGATCGATGGGAGGTAGGTGACATTGGAGCACGGTTGTTCCATAGATGAAAGGTCATCCACAACTTTTTTCCACTCACTCCATGTATGAATCACACAAAAATTGTGAGGAATGGTGAATAATTACCAAAATGTGAAGGATATTGACCAAAAAACACATCATTTACCATGAACAGAATCATGATGGATGAAAGAATTAGTATCATCTAAAGAAATATCAATATTCTTTTGATGGTAATGCAATAACCCTGGGAACATTGCTCTTGAATCTACCTGACACGAGGTTCCATACCCAAAAGATACATTAAATGATAGCACCACACTACCACATTTGTCTTGAACCACACCCCCACCTCTCATTTATCTTAAAACACAAGAACATTCAGAATTGATGTTGTAACTAGAGGATAAAGGGTGCCAGCAGATCCGTTCCCCCTGTATTCAGGTACTAAAAAGAGTCACAAGGGGAGCACTAATCTGCAACAACCATTGAAAAGAGACTTATTCCAGTTTGGGATGAGTGTGACTAGATCCAAAAAAATATTCTACATACTCACAATAATGGACCACATTGATGGCATCATCCCATCAAACAGAGCATGATTCTGGGCCTGCAACAAACACAAACACCATGAGATGAAAAAAAGTTGACCTCTCAAAAAATTTTGCGCTGGAGTTAGATGTCCCATAAAACTATCTATCCGAGAATGGCGCATCACGGTGCATAAAATTGGAGAAAGCTGTAAAATATCAATACAAGGACACTATCGAATGGGCCCATTTTCTCCCAAAAAATAGGTGAGCGGTGTTATCTACCTATTGTCGATAGCATTAATGGAATTCGAATTCCATACCGATACCCAAATTCTTTTTCTTCTCATCCATGGACATTGCATGATTCTTGATCCTCCAGGTTAAAATTTTATATTTTATGGGAATTTTCTTACACCATACAATGTCATACCAGTTATCAGGGAGATATTGTGGATCCAAGAGCCTATGAAAATCCTTCTTATATAATTTCCCTGAGGTGGATGCTCTAAACATGAAAATGTATGGGTTTGTATTTATGATTATAGAATCTAAAAACACCTATTTTTTAGTGTCTTGCATTCATTTTCATGTGGTATTCATCCATATAAAAATAATATATTTATTACATACTTCGCTTACATAATATTAAAAATGTATTTAAGATGCATTCATTACATAATAATATTGATAATATAAAAAAAGTGTGCTAGTAGCCTCATTGAGTAATACCTAAGGTATACAAGAATTTAAAATATATATATATATATATATATATATATATATGTTCTTATTCATAATACTATGGTCATGATAATCCTTAATCATTTACTAAAATACGCACATTGTGATGTTGATAGTGCATATGATTATGGCTACTCTAAACACTTACCGAAATACATTCACTTTAATAATTTATTGTAGTAATTCCTATGATAATATTTGTATAAATGATTATAAAAATAATATAATAAATATTTAATTTTAAATAATAAAATATTAATTTTATAAGAAAAATATGATAATATATAAATAATAGCAATTGCATTTTCTTTGTCCAATTATAATCCAAAAACATTAGTATTTACATAAATATACTTATATTTTTTATCATTATTACACTAATTTATTTACCAATACATAAATGATATATATTTCCAGGTTGTTAGAGTACATGTTTTTTTATTTTTATAGACATATTGCAATATGTATAGTTTTTCAACTTTACAGTTCTTATGATTAATATTCTACTTAGTTTAACACTAAAATAATTTCAAATTATCATATATAATAATATAATTTTTATATTACACATATCTATTTCCTCGTATTGTTGTTTCTTATAATTAAATTCAATTTACAATATATCAATATAATTAAATTGTAAAATATAAATAATTTTGTATGAAATAATTACAGTGATATTCATATATAATTACTTAATGAAATCCAATCGAAATCTAAATATTATAAACATAAATATATTCATTATGTTGAGAAAGGTGTTACTGGGAATTGATGATGAGGATTCCCAATAATTTACTCATCGTTGTAATTTATAGCTAACATGTATAATATATTTTTCATATTAAATTAGTTGTGTTAAATGCATGGAATTATGTATTTCTATGAACTCATAAACATTATTGAACAATTATTAGAAAATAAATCCATTCAACATGGAAACATCTTAATGAAATTAAATTATTCAATTCAGTATGTACATCATTAACATAAAATCATTAACATATTTATATTACAGCATAAGTTATAACAATGTTTTTTGATATAATTTTCAATTCAATTCAAATCCTAATTATTATTGAAATTTTTCTATTAGAATTTATGAAATATTTTTTTTCTTTTGTATATGGTTTAAAAGACTCATTGACAGATTCAGGAAGAAATGTTAAATTGCATGTATTTTCTAGATTCCACGATTAATAAATACATAATCATCAATTTTTGTGACTTAATAAGAAACTATAGTGATTATACATAACTCAATCAAATTAATGTTGTCTAATTATTATCATATAGATGAAATTCCATCAAATTTTCTAGCATCGTCCTCCATTGATGAAACACAATTAAATTATTGTGTCATGAATTCATCAGACTACACCAACAGTCAATAATTTATCAAACAAATTAGTTATTAAATAACTTCATGTTATAGATTTTCATCAACCATTAATGATGTAGACCGACTGGGATATAGTGATAAAAATAGTAAAAAAAGATTTTAGTTTATCTTTTGTATCATCATGTAAAAAAACTATACAAGAAAGATTTTATACCTTATCTAGTCATGTACCATGTTCGCCGTATTCACATTTTTTACAAATAAACATTATCCATATATATATTTTTTTCTCCTTATTTCTTATTCCTAATTTATTAAATTAAATAAATCTTATTTTGATTAAATTAATTACAATTGTCTTAATATTTCATCTCGAAGAATCACTTACTATGAAAAATTACCTCATACTACTTCCCAAAAAATATTCATCGTAGAAAACAAGTTATTAATCCATGTTGATATTTTAATAAATTTATTATTCATTATCTGTTAAATTATATAAATATAACATTATTTTTCCTTAATTAAAATTTTCTTTAGATTGAATATTTTAGAAATAATATATAATAAAAATTCTGTGATACTAATTCTCATGAAAATTCATTGGTGATACTATATATTTTCATGCTCATTGAGAAGACATCAAAGTTCCTTCAAATTTTACCCAAAATTTTTACCATTTAAATAATATTGTATATGTTTTGAAAATATTATTTTTACTATTAATTTGTTTTTACGATATTAAATTATTTTGACTATTATATTATATTTTTCTATATGGTAATGCTTATAGGCCATGCATTATCTATGTGATTTGGGTAAGTGGAGCGTAATAAATTAATATATTATTTACCTTCATCTATATGAATTTCTATTCTTATATTTTCTATAGTTTGTGTAAATTATATATTTTTATTCTTGTTTTTTAAAACCATTTGGGAAATACATCAATTACATATTCTTATTTAATTTTTTTGTTTTTTAAAATTTTCATTCATTGGTATGTATTTAGTATGATTTATTAATATTAATTACATATAAAGGATTTACCTAGAATTTTAATTGAAAATGTTATGTTTCAGCATGTTAGGTTTAGAAAACATTTGATACAGCATTGAATTTTATACTATAGGAGCATTATTACATGATAAAGCCAATATTTTCAGGAACATCATTATGGTTATTTTTTTTGATGTCATTGAGAATATGAACTATTATCAGCTATGAGAAATAGATATTATAGGGAAAACTCATGGGTGGTGGTGTTGCATCATGGGACAAGCATGGGGATCATGTCATGGTGGAGAGCTAGGTGATTATAGCATTCCTAGAACTGAATCTATTATGAACCATGGAATGACAAATGAGGAATGAGAGTATTCAGTTTCGTGTAATGTTTCTTAGAGTTTGAATACATTTAATCATATTCAAAACATGTTTCATGGAGCATCAGGTCGATTCTTGAAAATCATCATATAGTCGAATTTTGTAATGATCGTATTGTACATATAATTATTAAGACATATTTATATATTTATATTAATAAATATAATATATATTTATTAAGATGATTATAGGAAAAACAAAATATAATATTTTATTCAAAATATAATTTACAAAAAATAGATTAATAATAAGTATTTATTATAATAAACGGAATTATATATGATGATAACATTATCATCAAATAAATTTATTATATTACTATTTGAATGATTATTTACCAATATATATATTATCTATTGGTATATATGTAATTCCAATAGAACTACTATATCAATAGAAATAACATTTAGTGAAAAAATAAGTTTACCAAAAAAATTTAACAGGAAAATATTTGTTGGTAAAATTATTCAACAAAATAAAATGAAATTTTACCAAAAGATATATGATTGTTAGAAGTATATATTTATTTTTTGTAATTTATATTCATTTTGACTCCCTAAAAAATAATTTAACACATCATATAACATACAAAATATCCAGTGTAAACATATAATAAATTTTTTATGATATCTATGTCTGAGTAATAGTTTACGAAGAAAACTAAATAAAATTTGGAAAAGACAAATGATTAATGAAAATCAGTCCTCAAAATATTAGTAAGGTTTTCCTAAAATAAACAATAATAAGGGAAATATAATTTAAAACATATTCGCAGTAAATATTTGAAAGGATGAATCATAAGGGATATAATTTATTATTATTATTATATATATTGAAATAAGTGTTAAATGGGATAAGTGGAAAATAGAACACAACCTCATGATAATATAATACGGAGAAAGGAACCCCAAAATTTTGTTTTAATATACATCGTAGACATCATTATATTTTTGAATTGAAAATATTATTTCATTAATTACATTCTTTACAAATTTTTAAATATTATTTAATTAATTATAATTATTTTTTATCATTTTTTTATTCACCTGTAAAATTATTATTCATTATATCAATGGATTTTAACTTACTCAATTCATTATTTAAAAACAAATTCTATGTAAAGGAAATGGCCAATGTACATTATAAAATAGTTCTATAAAATCTAGATGTAACATTTTGATTATATCCCATCATGTCAGATGTTATAGTTTTCAAATTGTCTTAAATGAGCTAAATTTAAATCAATCATCCCTAGTATGATTTTATTGGAATAATAAATGATTGTAATTATCTGTATTTATTGCCTTTTTATCATGCTTATTATATACTTAAAAATTAATAAATGTTGTTTATTATATTTTTGGATTATATTCAATATTATAATTAATATTCATGAATATCATTTAATTTTATAAGTTATAAATGATATATCAGCATTTACATGAGTAAGATACAACTACAATGGGTAAAAAAAGTTTTTAACGTATTATTAAAGAGAAGAGGTGAATTAACGGATCATAGATTCTATTAAATACATAATTTATATAAAATACTCAATTTTATATTTAGTTATATCGATTAATTCATGTTTCGGAAAATGAGTCAACAGAATCGTATTGAGAAGAATGTGTTCCTAAACATGTATTTTGAATAATTAACAACATATGAAAATTAGTTCTATTAGAGTTAAAGAGAATTATATCATTATCGATGGATAAAAACAATTATAATCCAAATAAAATAGAATGAAAATTATATAGGGAGGGTTTTTAGTTATTTATCATGGTAAATGATAAATAAATTATAAAGGGAAATGTGGATTCAATACAATACGTTATGTTTGGAGTTTCCTAGTTCTAATTAAACCTAAATCATATTTAGGAGGATTGTTTTCACTATAACATATTAGTGAGATATGAGGAGAAGTGTATAATGGTATTTGTATTGATATTTGAATGTATATGGAATTTTAGAAGTTAAGAAATGAGGTGGATGAGAGGTGTTTATATTGCGATGGGGTAGTTTAGAATGTAATATTTCATAATTTATTATTTTATTTGGTGAAATTGATTAGTGTTTATTACAATAATATTTATTAGGATATTATTAATATAGGAAGGTTTCACAGGAATTCATTCCATTCAAAATACAATGTCATATTGGAAAAAAATAATTAAAGGAAAATGATAGAAAATTGTTTATATTATAATATAATGTATCATATGTTCTAAAATTTATATTTAATGAATAAAATTAAATTAATTAATTTTAAATATAATGTCGTATTATTAAATTAACCTTTTAAATGTCAATAAAGGCTTAATAAATTTTTTAATTTAATATTAATATCAAGATTACGTAAAAAATCATAATTTATTTCATAAAAATTTTATTATTAATATTCACTAAAAAATTTATACGGAAAATTAAAAAACAAATAACCTTTTTCTAACATTGATGTTCTAATTCTAAAAACATTTCTTCAATTCTTCAATAATATTTTCTATTTATTAAAAATTTAATTTTTATAAAACATCATTTAATAAATGGAAAAAAATATATTTTGATTAAAAATTAATTTATTTAAATTCTCTTTCCATAAAATTTATTATTTTTAATTATTTTAAAAGTGATGGTTTGTTAATTTGTATATTTCACATAAAAATGTAAAATTGAATAACTATATTTTTAAAATAAATTTTTTATTTTACTATTAAGATAATATATGTATTATTATGATTTAAATATAATTCAATTTCATGACATATGAGATGATAAATTATTTTTAATGTTATAATAATATTGATTTATCATTTAAAAAAACAATTATATTTTATTTTTTTTGAATTATTCCATTCGCTTTAGTCTACTTACTGTTAGAATAGTTAATTATTATTTCTAATAGTAATATACTATGGAAACAGTCATTATAATTCATATAAATACATCTCTTAACTTTTATTATTCCATAACTATTTTTTCTATAAAAAATATTTATATTTTTTAAAAACATAATGTTTTATAATTTATTGATTCATTATTAATGTGTTATTCATGTGACTTGTTATTCTAAGGGACTATGATATTCAAGAACATCTTGTTCTTATTTTATAAATTTGTGTCTATATTTCCCACTATATTATATTCAATTTTACCTGGTTTATTAATTATTCATATATAATGTTCTATATTATTGTAATAAAATGATATCTATTAAATTTATTTTTTAAACCTCGCATATATTATAGTCAAGTATTTTTCTTATTTACAAATTATCGACGATTACATTCATTCCCCATATTGAAATTTCATCATTAATATCTTAACTCAATACATATGATGAAAATTTATTAGGATAATTTGTATTCATTTCATTCTATATAAATTATGATATATCATTTTAATTATGATATCCTCAAGATATTTTTATAATATTCATGGTATTGTTTCATATTAATTTCTCCATATGATCTGTTCTTTCCATAAACTACCTATTCTAATAGGGAAAATGAATAAAATATGTTTCATTTGAATTTCTTATATTCTATAGATTTAGAATTTACTTCATCATTGGATATACGAAGAGAAAATCACACACTTGAGTCATTTTTGTTTGACTGGAGTGTCAATATGATAGAACATAAAATTATTGTGAATCTGAATTGATAATAAATTATTGGGAAAAGTGATCGAATACACTAAAATATTAGGAAACACTTCCTCAATATTTTTTATATATATTCCATCAACAACCAATAATTCTAGGTCACATTAATTATTATCAATTTTTCTATTCTACTGATCCTAAGATACCTTCATGTTCTTCTATGTGGTATTGAAATTTTTATATATTTATTCTACTAATTATAATCCCGATATATTCATTTCTTTATATTCACATGAGAATATTGAAGTTTTAATTTTCTACCACCAGAGGGTCGTATTTTTATTTAAGAAATTTACAGGGTGGGATGGTTTTGAAACCATCACCATTTAATTTCCATTGACAAAACATTGAAAATGTTATTTTTAGATTGAATAGTTCGTTCAAATAGGTCATATGTCATTGTACGGGATTCAATAATAATATTTAACACAATATTTGTTTCCATTTTTAGACTACTCATGAACATTATGGTGAACCCCCAATATGGACTATATGTAATTAATTATGGTGTTGTATGTTACATATCCACTTCTATGATATATATCATGACATATTGGTTGAAAATTAAGTCTTCACGAATAAAAATAAAGTAAGATGTTTTTTATGGTGATCCACAATATTCAATTTGGAATCAAATCATTTATATGTCTTTGGAAGACTTGTGATAATTATAATATTAATATTCATAAACTACTATGTATATAAGGGTATTTGTTTTACAATCCCCTATGAATTTTAAAATCAATATTAACATGATAATATAAGATGTAGTGGGATCGATAATATAATATCTCTTTATTCACAGTATCCCATCATAATGTCCATTAATGTTCCCAATGCATATTTTTCATCCTTTGTATATGGATGGTGTTGAGTTATTTATAGAATATAATTACCACTTTTTAGTCCCAATCGCAGATGGTACAAAAATTGTTTCCCATAACATAGAAAAAAATATTATTCAATTTTAAAATCTATGTATTTAAATTTATTAATTTCACGTTCTTTTATTTCTCAAATTCCTATAATAGTTACTCCAAAATCATCTCCAATATAGGTAAATGAAAAATATTTTATGGAAGTTATAATTTATTTAAATTAATTATGAATCCCATGTACATCCTCTATATGTCATGAGAGGATCGATCGATTTTTATATTAAAATATATTAATGTTTTTGGGACTTATCCTTTTATGTAAAATATAAATTTATTTAATTTCACATTCTAATAATGTATTTATATGTAATAGTCTTTGATATTCTATAACTATCTTTATTTGTGTATCTAAATATCCATTTTGTTAATATAATAATTATATTTTTATAATGATTACAATATCCCACTTTTCACCATAATTATAATTCCAAAAAACATTTAGTGACATAAAAACATCTTCCAACTCTAAATTAGGATGCAATAAACATTTTTTATATAACCTCATTAGTCTAAAGCAATAGGATATTACATTCCATCATTCATGAGTATACAAAAAACACATTATTTTATGAATTACATTATATCAAAAAACATTTTCCCTCTATAATAGTGTATGAATAGTTGTGGAAAATAAACACATTGAAACCTCATTAATACTCTATTCACCATTAAGTATCTAAAAAATTATAGTCCAATAAAAGATAAAATGTTAGGACGGTTTTAAAATGATGATAATGTTTTCAAAAACAAATTGATAATTACTTGTTAATATTTGGTGACTATGTTTTTTTACTATTTTTTGTTCTTAACTCTTATTAACCACCATATTATAATAAAGGTAATTGTACATCATCTTTATTATATTTTCAAGAGCCAAGATACAGACTTACTCTATCCATAAGTCAAATTTGTTGTTCTATGTATATAACTTATTCCTTCTAAATGTATTAAAAAAAATTATTATTTGTTCAATGTAATATTCCTTAAATTTAGAATATTTGATAATATCATCTATATTTTCCACCATAAAATTATAATCTAAATCTCTAAATACAATATTAATTTTTTAATGGAATTCTTTTAAGAATTAGTGATTCACAATAGAATTCCCATCTAATAATACTATTTATATCTTTTCTATATATTTCCTTCTGAATAACGATATTTTTCACTATCAATTGATTATATCTTAATCAAAAATAGATCAACATTAAGTAAAGATCCATAAATTTAAGAATAAAGAATTCATTAAACATGATAGTGTAAAATATTCGGCCATTTTAATCTTTTTAATCTCGTAGAAATTTATTAATTTATACATTTACCAATACATAATTTTTGAAATAAAAATTATGAAATGCCTTGGTGATGTAGTTCTATATTCCAAACCCTTGTGTATGGTTTATTATAGATTATTATTAAACATTCCTAGATTAATGAAGCACATATTATAGAGACTCTTTGATAAGTATAGTGCTCCCAAAATAGTTTTATGATTTTTTCAACCTCTTGATTAAGAGTATGGGAAATCAGCACTTCATGGAATACATGTGAATATTCTTATACAATGGGAACATTATTGTACTCCCCATGGGTTAATAATGTTTTAATGATAACAAATCTTATAAATTCTGTAAATCATAATAATCCTTTTTAATATATCGAATATCATTATGTATAGATGATTAGTATTTTATGCCTTAAATAATGATTGTGAACTATTTTGTTTGTAATGAAATTATCTTATGAATATTTATGTCTAATTCATTATATGAATATCACAATTTAATTCCAAGTAAATATATTTTGATAAGTCTAAGAAACCGTGAGTATACCACCAGTTGTGTTTTTTTGTTAAAGGACCCAGACATCGTAACCATCTAGACACTATAACCATCTAAACACTGTGACCATCTAGACACTTTGACAATCCAGACAATGTAACCATCCAGACCCTGTGACCATCCAGACATTGTAACCATCCAGACACCATGACCATCCAGAGATCCTGGCCATCTAGACACAATAACCATTCATACACTATTTCAAGGAGACACCGTTTCAAGGAGACATTGTTTCATGGAGACACCATTTACAGACAGGCTGTGACAATATTTCATAATCAGTTTTTCGTTTATCAATTTAATTTCTAACAGTCATATTTGAAGTTTTTAAATGCACTAACATAATTAATTTTTTTAGACATGTCACATGAAAGTACAAGGTACAAGGTGAAGAATACAAGCATCATATCGACTCCAATACATTCATTCCAATAATAAAAAAGAAAAAAGTACCCAGAAGAAAAATAGGGTGACCGGTGTGATTGTGGGGACAGTTGTACTGATAGAAAAACAAGTGTCTATTCTCTAACAATGTAGTGAGAGAATCCATGCAGCTTGAAACTACTAGAGAACTAACGAAGCATACTCGAATCCAATAGTTGAGAATATTTATGCACTATCTACCCCATGGAGAACATGAGACAGATCTAGCTAACTTAAGATACTCTATATTCTGTGAGAGGAATTGATTTCTACATTTGCATTATCCCAGATGTCCAGAGTTTCATAGACAACATTAATAGCACTTCTAAATTAATCTCACCATCAATGCTTTGTTCTGTATTATTTTTTTTATCTTTCGATTAGTGGGCGTGTCTGTATAAAAACATGAATTGTATCATGCATTAAACTAAAGGATACAAGATATCGTTTATATTACATCTTTTTACACTTGTATAGTCCCACAGATATGTTTGGAAGGGGTCTCTGTGTGACCCATTTGATCATACCCACGACAAACTGGTGAAGAGGTCATGTGACCTGGATAGTCTTGTGTACTATTTTTAACCCCGATCCGTGGTGTGGATCATGTTTATATATATAAACTTCTTGGTGATAGTTGATCACTAAATAGAGTGGATTAGGTCTCAGCTTGATACTAAACCACTTGTTTTATATCCACTATGATGTTTATTTTAGTTTTCTCTATTTTACTGTTTAATTCAAAAATCAATAAAATTTACTTTGATAGTTAATCTTGGAAAGAAGTTATAATTTTTTTCCTTATTAGAATAGCTTCAAAATTAATGTTAATAACTGATATCAAGATTACTAAGAATTAATCAATCTTCTAAGAAGTTATTTAAATAGTCAAACATTCATAACTGTATACCATTGATTAACTGGGCAGTATTAAAATTTATTTGGGAACCCTTTTATGAACACTTTTTAAATAGAAATTCTTAATAGATACTCCACTCACCCCCTCTTGAGTACTCTACTCGGACCAACTTTTGGTAATAGAGGGTTGTTTATTAACACTCTATTTTGGACCATATTTAACTGTGACTTTAGGAGTACTTTAATGATCTATAAATTTCTATTAATTCTAAATTTATAGCTATTTAAAGTATTTCTTTATAATCGATAATAGAATAGAAGGTGTTTCCACAAATAGACCACCATTCTTTAATGGATCCAATTTTTATCAATGAAATAACAAAATTAAAATTCATTAAGAATGTATGATATTTGAAATATGTTCTTCAATTAATGATTAATATAATATCCTACTACTGATAGAATCACTTGGGATGAACCTACTAAAATGGCCCAAAATAAAAATTCCAAATCTATGAATTATTTATAATTCTCTTTAGGAGATTAGGAATTTAATAGGATCTCTGCATGTAAAACCTCCCAGGAAATTTAGGATACCTAGTCTGTTTCACATGAAGGAATGTCTAGTGTTAAAGAAATGAGTCGTAACACTTATACAATTAAATATGATAACTTTAAAATAAAACATGAAGATCCTATTTTTGACATGTTTCTCAAGTTCAAATAAATTTTCAACACAATGATTTCTCTTGGAAGATAAGTCACTACCAATGAACAAATCATGAGGTTTCTCAGAAGTCTACCTCACAGATGGATAGGCACCTCTTTCTCTATTAGAGGGTTATGCGAAATCAGTAAGATACATGTAAAATAACTCATTGAAAAAAGATGATGTAGGAAGAGGAGATAAAAGTCAACAAGTAATAGGAGGATGAACCTAGAAGAAAATATTTTTCATTCAAGACCACCCCATCTAAACACAAAGTGAAAGGGAAAGTTGATGTTTTTGTGGAATTTTCTAGTAGTGAACAATCATCACATAACAGTGATGAGGTGATGGCTCAATTATCCAGAAGTTTTAAGATAATTTACAAGAAGAATAACTTTTTCAGAAATCCTAACTTCAAGAGAAGATATGGTCAAAAGGGATAGGTTTGTAAAATAAGTGACAAGTCTGATGAGATTATCTTCAATGAATGTAAAAGAAAAAGTCATATCAAAGGATGATTGTCCCAAGATCAAGTACAAAAAGAAATATAAGGACAACAATAGAATGTATAAAACGTAAATGAATGCAACATGTAGTGCTTCTAAGGATAGTTCATGTGACTCTGAATCTTCACATGATGAGTAGGCTAACAACGCCAATATGCATTTTATGAAAAACACATATAAGGTAACACTGGAATCTCCTGTACAAATTTCATATTATTCTAGAGATGAGAGTGACTCCGAAAATATGTATAATGAAGAAATGATTGAGTTCTATAATATGATTGAAGAGACATGCAATGAACTGAAATATTAATACATGCCTTTAAAGAAATGACATGCTCTTACCAAAACTGTTAAAACTCCTCTTAGTGTAGAAAGGTAGAAAAATTCACAATTACATAAAGAGAACAATGAAATAAAACTAATTTATGTGAAACTAAAAAAGGATCTTGAAAGGTTTACTAATG
Organism: Viscum album; assembly: GCA_963277665.1. NCBI lineage: Eukaryota > Viridiplantae > Streptophyta > Magnoliopsida > Santalales > Viscaceae > Viscum > Viscum album. The sequence goes on from OY728146.1 coordinate 509,923,565, forward strand.
GTAAATATACTTTGCACAACTTCTAGGTAAACATATTTCTCATAAATATGCTATTGGAATTGGCTATCAACCTGGTAAATTTGTTTTGGAAGAACATGTTTTGTTTCTATGTCTGGGACATACATCTTTACTCCCAGTTTTGGAAAACATTCATCTAGTTCAAGTAATGATACAGTTTATACTATTTCAATATTTTTTGGACTAAATAGTGTTTATTTCTCAAGTAATTTACATAATTCTTAGTGGAAACCTATGAGGCAGATATAGGTTCCTAAAGCACTAGAAACTAATATTACTGAACCAAAAAAAGTGCCAGTACCAAAATATGTTTTTATTTGATTATTTTGATGGAATGTTTCTTAATGTGTTCCTGCAAAAGATTATGGTACATAGACATTGAGTGCTCAAGACACAAGACTTGAGACTATTCATGCTTCAAGAACATAATAAAAATTGATGGAGGACATGTCACCTTTGGTGACAATGCCAAAAGAAATATTATTGTCCTTGGCCAAATCGGTTACTCTAACTCAGTTTTGATTTCCAATGTAATTTTTGTTGATGGATTGAAATATAATCTACTTATTATTCTACAACAATGTCATGTTGGATTTCATGTTAAATTTTAAAATGATGCTTGCAATGTTGTTAATTTAAAAAATGAATTAGTGTCTTCTGTATTAAGAAATGAAAATGTTCACTTCATTAACATAGAAACGTTAGTTTCCAAAAATGCTTCATTTTTAAGTGTATTTCATAAAAAATATTGTCTTTGGCATAGTATACTTGGACATAGAAACACTCACTCCCTTATAATGTTAACTATAAAATTCATAATCAATGACCAACCCAAACATGAGTTTCCAAATTATATAGTGTGTAATCCCTGTCAAAAAGTAATGCAACACAAAATTTCCATCAATTTAAAGAATGAAGTGTCAACTTCTCAACCTCTTGAACTAGTTTACATGGATTTATTTGGACAATCTAGAGTTTCTAGATTAACTGGTAAGCACTATTTTTATATTCTTTTAGATGACATTTTATGATATACCTCAACTTTATTTTTGGCTCACAAAAGTGAATCTTGCTCTAATTTTACCAAATATGACAAAACATTAGAAAATATTTGTGGTCATATAATTAAATCTTTTGGAAGTGATCATGACTGTGAGTTTGAAAATCAAGAGTTTTAATCATTCTATTCACAAAATGAATATAGTAATTATTTCAATGCCCCAAGAGCACCTCAACAGAATGGAGATATAGAAAGGGGAAATAAAACCTTGCATGATATTTCTAGAACCATGCTTAGTGAATATGACTTACCTATTTATTTTTAGACTAAAGTTGTAAATACCTCATGTTATATTTTCAGTAGAGTATAGATTAGTCATATTCTTAAAATAAATCCATATGAGTTGTGGAACAATATAAAACCCAGAGTTAGCTACTTCAATGTTTTTGGTGGCATTGTCAATATCCTTAATACTAAGGAGAATCTTGACAAATTTTAATCCAAGAGTGATGAAGAAATATTTTTAGGATGTTCAATACCTAGTAATTCGTATAGAGTGTTTAATAAAAGAACTAAATGTGTAGAATAATCGTTCCATGTAAAATTTGATGAAACATATCCACATGATCCTAAGACGACTATAGAGAACCTAGAAGATGATTTATCAAATCAAAACATTATTTCAAAATCTTCTAACCATAAAGTAAAAGAATTTGTGAAAACTTCTATTTCTGGAAATTCTTTAGATTCAGGTAACAATGAACATAACCATATTGAAGAACCTGAAATAATCACTCCATTTTCTAGAGCTGTTAGAAATATTAACAACCATCCTTTAGATGTTGTTTTTGGAGACTTATACAAAGGAACACAAACTAGAGCTTCTCATATAATTCATATTGAACATCAAGTTTTCTTGTCACAAATTTTACCTAAAAACATTAATGAAGCTATCAATGATGAATTTTGGTAGATTTTTATACAAGAAGAACTTATTCAGTTTGGAAGGAACAATGTTTGAAAACATGATGACAGACCCAAAGACATATTCACTATAGGCACTAAATGGGTGATTATAAATAAGGTAGATGAATGTGGTAATATAGTAAGAAAAAAGTCTTGATTGGTTACACAAGTCTATAGTCAATAATAAATAATTGACTATGAATATACCTTTTCATTAGTATCTAGACTTGAAGCCATCAGAATTATGCTTGCTTATGATACACATCTAAATTTCAATCTATATCAAATGGAAGTAAAAAAGTGCATTTATAAATGAGTATATAGCTGAGGATATCTTTGTCGAGAAAACACATGGGTTTATAAACCATCATTTTCCAAACCATATTTTTAAATTATCAAAAACATTATACGGTTTATAATCAAGCTCCATGACCTTGGTACAAGATATTAAGTACTCTTCATATTTCCAAGGGTTTTACGGAAGGAATAGTTGATCCTACCATTTTTATAAAAAGAATTTCCAATGATGTTTTAGTAGTTCAAATTTATGTAGATGATATTATCTATCGAACTTCAAAAAAAATTATGTATTGAATTTTCTAAAATGATGCCAAATGAATTTGAAATGAGTTTAAGGGGTGAACTCAAATGATTTCATGGATTTAAAATGTTTCAAAATAATGATGGTATTATATTAATTCAATGAAAATATACTAGAGGTTTTATAAAACATTTTGGATTGGATATAACTAAATGTAGTTACACTCTAATGAGTACTACTTGTAAGTTGGATCTTGATGAAGATGTAAAATATGTTGATCAAACCACTTACAGAAGAATGATTTGCAGCTTACTCTACTTAACTACTAGCCGACCTGACATTATGTTTAGTGTGTGTATATGTGATCATTTAAAACAAAATACTAAGGAATCTCATTTAAATGTTGTTAAGAGAATTTTCAAACACCTCAATCATACACCCAATCTATGACTGTTCTATCCCAGGGGAAAATCATTTCAGTTTTTGTGTTATTCTGATGTCGACTTCGTTGGATGAAAGTTAGAAAAATGAAATCACCTCTGGAACATGTCACTTTATAGTTAACTCACTGGTATCATGGAGTAGTAAGAAACGAAACATTGTTGCATTATATACTATATAAGCTGAATACATAGCTATTAGAAATTGTTGTGCACAAATTTTTGTGGATGAAACACAAATTACTGGATTATGGATATCAATTCAGACATGTACCTATAAATTGTGACAATACAAGTGTTATTAATATCTCAAAAAATCATGTTTTTCACTATAGGATAGAACATATTGATGTAAGACATCACCTTTTGAGAGATCATTAAGAAAAAAAGTGACATCACTTTGGAATTCATTGTAACTATATATCACCTTGCTGTTATATTCACAAAACCATTAAATTATGAAAGAATATATTACATCATACATGAAGTAGGAATGATAAATCATAAGTATTAAGTATACTATTTCAATATTTATGGTTTCAAAAGTCACTATCTTCATATTACTATTTAACTTTCACGGTCACACATTTTTCAACCGACCTCTCTTCTCTCAAACAGAAACCCCTATTTCAACCCTTCTCTCTCTCCAACCTTTAGTGAATTCCCAGGATGAACTGCCCATCATCGTCAACTCCTGAGAAGCATATTTCAAAGAAGAAGTGGAAAATCACACAGACTTTAGCACATAAAGGCCCTCTGAATCTGAATATGGTGAATAGAATAGTGGTACCTGAATATGATATATGACCTAAGTGTCTTCTATCAAGTAATTCATTGATATTGAAACTGATAATAGAGCAAGGTTGTATGGATTGGTTCACAAAGAAGGATAGGCCAATTTACTCGATGATTATTGCATAGTTTTATAAGTATATTCCATTATCATTTGATTCAGAAGATGGATATATTGTGTGATGTTGGATCAATGGTCGGATTTGTATCTTTTCTTAGAGTTTAGGGTCTCCATGCCTTAGGATACCTCATGGTGGTTTTTCAGGAATACCAAAGAGGCCCTCCATAACTATTTGAGTTCTTTGTTTGGGAATAATCATTGATAAGTTTAACTAGAAATTAAGCATAGAGGAGATCCATAGCTGCCGAGCTAGATGGTGAAACCAGACATCTCTTTAATCTTGTTCAGAATTTGATTAGCCCCAGAAAAAGTTATTTTTATATAATTTAGTATCCTGATATATTATTGATACATCTAATGAAAAATGGACATAAGATCAACCTATTCAAGTATTTTATACACCATATATGTGAGTTGATCAAAACAACCTCCAAGTAAAACTCTATGTTCTATTCAAGGACTATCTCAGCTATGGTTCATAAAAAAGGATTGGTTATACCAGTCGAAGAATCCATTAAGGAATATGAGTTTGGTCTTTCAAAAGATAGAGTAAAGAGAATAAAAATTAGTTGTAATCTTGGGAGACAAGAGTGGGTGGGAGATATTGATAGGGGTTATGGGAAGTTTAATCCGGTGGAACACCCTTCAAGACCTAAGGATATTTATGATCCAGGTTTGGAACCAGATGTACTTGTTAATATTTCTGATGAGGAAGAAGAAGAAGAGGCTATTGTACCTCTGAGAGAAACTGTTCTGGTTGGTGAAGATAGTGAACATTCTCCTCAAGTCTTATTTGAGAATTAAATGTCATTTCATGAAGAATTTGTTGATCTAGAAAAACAACATGCTTCAAAGAAGAAAGTTTATATTATGTAAGTTAAAAGGAAGTTGTATAAGATATTTTTGATTAAGCTATTTCAATTTTTTATGAAATTTCCCTTAAGGAACACACATAGGAACAAGCTATTCCTGAAGTTATTCCATCAATTGAAGAGATAATATAACAAGCCTTTCAGTTGGATAGAAAAGAAATGGGTGAGGAAATTAGGGATGAAATCGTCAAAATAGATCAAGGATCTAAATGTCTCAGTCTTGAGAAAGATGCACCTATTGAGGGGGAGCATCCCCCCAAACTGGAATTTGTTGAAGTCCCTATTCTGATTAATTCATGATCAGTGGGTAAATGGTATAAATTCCCCAGTTTTCTTAATTTGAATAATTCCCTAAGAGTCCCAATTAAAGGAATTGATTTGTATACTATGTTTCATTTGAAACTAGCATCTGATCTTATAGATATCTCTTCCAATGAACATTAGCCTATCTTAGCTTCTATTCCTGATCCTTCATAGGAACCTCCAAACCTGGTGAATAAGGATGATCTGAAATAATTTCGAGCTACCATATTGGCTGGAGTTTAAAAACTCATGAATACCGAACTGGCTCCTGTAACCATTTTAAGGGAATGAGAAGCTTCTTTTTTATTTAGAATGGTCATATTGCATATCCAGCCCAAGATTCATTATGATATTCAAGAAGTCAAAGTCGAGAACAAACATCTCTTTGATGATTTGAAAACTCTCAGATGGATGTTTGAAGATATGCATCGAGTGATAACCTCAAGACCAGAACCATTTTCTTATCCTATTATGGATATTGTTAGTCAGACTCTAAAGTATGTAGCCTCACTATTTCAACCTAATCTAAATTCCTTAGCTAAGAAGGAAGTTGAATGAAACAAAGAAGATTGTTCAAGAGATGCGTGAGATTGTTATTGGTCTTAACATGTTAAATAATGAGAATAAGGGTTATCTCCAGAAAGTTCTAAATAATATATATCCCTTACCTCGATAGTCACTGCTTCTCATACTTCTAAACAATCATCTCGGCCTTCTTTATACAGTGATCTGCTCCGAATAGTTGTCAATGAAGAACTTCAATCTGTGCTCAGTGGCTTTGACATGGATTCTCTATCTGAATTTGTCACGAACTATGAGAGAGTCTTTGGTTTCGTGATAATTCATTCAATGATTGCTTATGATGCTCAGTAATAAATTTCTAAGAAGGTGTACATATACATAAATCAGATATTCTCTAAGAATGACAAGACGAACCACTTCAAGTACCTAGTAGATAACTTGAGGATTCCTTCTATCACTCATTATTTCCAAACTCAAGTCCAAAATCTCAATGATTTAACTCCTTTGACGGATAAATATATAGGGAAAAAGGATGACATTGAGAAATTCAGGCAGTATGGTGGTGATATCATTACTAACATCATCATGTTTTTTAAGGCCTTATCTTAATGTATAGAGTACTGAAATTGTCGCGCTTGCATCTACACCCCTGAGATCTGGTTTTCCTACCTTCTAATCATATGCCCTTACCTTTACATCTTTGTTTTTCTCCCAGGGTCTGAGTCAGATGAAGTGTTTTATCCTTGATCAACAGTTTCCTTAGTCTTCCACTGCACCTACCTTGGCCCCTTATATTTTTGATGTACTCTCTTTACCTTCATTTTCCACGGGTTCACTCCCTTCCTCCACTTCTACCACTAATCCTATGACTTCTTATTCTGATTTTTTTGCCAAGGGAAAATGGAAGACAATCCAATACTAAAGAACAGTGACTACTATATTTTGATAGGGATGATTTATATATTTCTTGTTTGAAGTGACACTATTTATCCATCTAATGTATTGTGAACTTTTTTTGTATATTTGTTATTTACTCTTTTTTATAATCCCAAAATGGGGAGAAATATGTATTATATATATATTCTATATGCACTAAATGCACATTAAATAAGAGACACATTCCCTACTAAAAGATATCTCACTCACAAGATTTGTGATAATCAATAAGGGGGATATTGTTGGACTCCCCATGTGTTAGTCATGTTTTAATGATCAATAATCCTTTACATTCTGTAAAGATAGATAATCTTGTTTAATCTATCTAAAATCATGTGTACAGATGATTAGTTTCTTTATTCATTAAATATTTATTTTAAACAAATTTTTTATAATAAAAATATCTTATGAATAATAATGTTTACTTAATTTTATGAATATCACTAGTTATGTCTGTGTACAGATATTTTGCTAAGTCTGAGAAATTGTGAGTCTACCACCAGATGTGATTTTCCAGCAAAGGACCCAGACAACATAACCATACAGACACTGTAACCATCTAGACAATGTAACCATCCAGACACAGTGACCATCTAGACATCGTAACCATCTGGACACCGTGACCATCCTGACATCGTAACCATCCAGAAACCTTGACCATCAAGATAGTGTGACCATCAAGACAGCATAACCATTCTGACACTATTTCAAGGAGACACCATTTCAAGGAGACATCATTTCATAGAGACACCATTTACAGGTAGACTGTGACACCATTTCTTAATATGTTTTTTTCATTTCTTTTAATTTAATTTCTAACGGTCATATTTGATGTTTTTAAATGCACTGACATAAATAATGTTTCATTGTATACAAGTTACCTGAAGGTGTGAGGTATGGGGTGTCGAATACGTGCATCATGTCATCTCCAACACATGATTTCCATGAATAAAAAGAACAATGTGTCCAGAAGAAAAAGTGGGCGATCGTGGGGACTATGACAACAGTTGTGCTAACATAAAAACAAGAGTCTTCACCATAATGATGTAGTATTATCATTCATGCAACCAGAAAATACTATAGAATACATGAAGCATACAAGAATCATAGAGTCAAGAAAATTTCTGCACTATCTAATCCACGAAGAACAGGATCCATATCTGGATAACTTACGATACTCTGTTTTCTGCAAGAGGACACAATTTCAGCATATGCTTCATCCCAGATTTACTGAGGTGCATATACTAGCACTCAGAGAAATTAAAACCTTATCTCATCATTTCTGCTCTGTTGTGTATCTTTTTTATCGTTAGAGTAGTGTGTGTCTGTATAAAAAACACACTATCTCTTGAGATAAACTAGAAGATTCTTGATATCATTTCTCTTACATATTTTTACACTTTTGTATTCCCACAGATAAGTTTGGAAGAGGTCCATGTGTGGCTAATTAGTTCATACCCATAAGAACTGTGGAAGAGGTCGTGTGACCTAAACACTCTTTTGTGCTGTTGTTAACCCCAATCCAGGGTTTGGATCATGTTTATCTATATAAACTTCTTGGTGGTAGGTGATCTACAAGTGGAATAGATTAGGTCTCGGTTGGATACTAAACCACTTGTTTTATATCTGTTTTGATGTTTATATTAGTTTTCTCTGTTTTACTGTTTAAATAAAAAATCACTAAAATTTAATTTGATAGTTAATCATTGAAATAAGTTATAATTGATTTTCATTATTAGAATATATTCAAAGGTAATTCTAATAACTGATATTAAAATTACTAGGAATTAAACAAATATTTTGATAAGTTATTTAAATAGTAAAACTTTTATAATGGTATAACTTTGATTAAATGGGATGTAATTAAATTTATTGGGGAACCTTTTTAAGAATACTTTTTGAAGATAAATATTTTATAGATACTCAATTCACCCCTTCTTGAGTACTCTACTCCGACCAAGAAACATCATAATGTACAATAATTTCTTTTCAAGATTTATTTGAGTGAGAAATTATTTCTCATAAACAAATAAAATCAATCGTTTATATAAATTTTTAAATGAGGTTCTAATTATCCTTAAACTTGTACAAGATGGGAGGATGATTTAAGATATGGATAATTATTTTCCTTATTCAACAGTACATATTTGTTTTCAAAGATGGAAATTAATTCCTTTTTAGTATAGAATGAACTTTTAATAACGTGATAACAAAAACAATCATGGGCTGATTAGTCCCAGAAATGTAAATTGGAGAAAATATATATACCAGATATGAAATTAGTACACTAATTTTCTTTCTCAATAAGAGATATACCTCTATTTACATTGGTGGTTTATATATATATATATATATATATATATATATATATATTGAAAAATAATGATATAAAGTAATTCAAGGAACTGTAATCAAATTTGGTAGTAACTATTTTGGAACGAACAAATACATTACCTATGAAAGTCTTTTTTTCATACACCATCTTGAAGGTGGTCATAAAAAATGTTTATTATTTGTACACAAGCATTGGATATTGAATTCTGATATTATCCTTAATGGGCCTTGGAATAATTCATTCATTTTTTTAATTTCAATTTCATGAATTATATAAACATTAAACCATAAGCGGTGGATTTAGTGGAGACTTTTTATCATCCAAAACAATAACTACAATACATATTTCCCATTTGTATCTTCTTTTTTGTGCCCTTATTTTCCACAATTAATTAATTAATTCAATTAAATTATTTTATTTTCATGCTACGTACATTACACAAACATTATCAGACTTAAAGATTGAATCTTCGACTACACATGTGTTTTTCCAAAAAAAACACACATAGTTAAAATAAAAATTCCACTTTGATTCTAAATTATCGTGGGACCACTAATATTTATTGATATCTATATTCTCAATAATGTAATCATTGAAAATTTCATTATTGTAATCAATAAATTGAATACATAGAACATTTTTAAGAAATGATACTTCAAAACTATTTTTCTGATTAACCATAATTTTAAGGTAAACTAAAAATCAAAAACCATAACATGTAGATATTGAGATGTTTTATACAAATAAAAATATATTATAATATTATTTTTTTACCACAATAAATTATATCTCCATTTTAATATTGAGAGTGGAAGAATTTTATTTACTTGTAAAAATTATACTCTCTTTTACATAAAGTTGATTTATTCACTTTGATTGATATTTTTTAATAATTTTTATTACTAATAGGAATCTATTATATGGTGATATATTTCCAATATTTCATTCACATGTTCAAAGAAATTGATTATTTATTTCTATATGTTTTATCCATCACCCAATGGATAAAGGACTAGAATATAAAATTAGTGTTATTCTTTATTTAAAAGGAATAATTACTGATGTGATACACTTTTTGAGGATTTGGGAGTCATGTATGGTTTATGTTATAGTTTATATCTTGATAATGTTGATAAAAACCATCCATAAGTTTTTTGACTCATACACCAATAATATTATGTAAAACATTTATAAAATCCTGGCATTTCCTATCGCATTGATTATTTTCATTATTAGATCTATTTTTATCCATTTAATATTTGGTAGTATATTTATTTTTATTTATATATTCCAAAATTAAAATTTAATAGAAACATTACCTTACCTCATAAATATAATTAAAACCCTATATTTTTTACATTGAAGTAGTTTACAAAGTTATTTAAATTGGAATTATTACTATTTTAACAAAATTTTACAAAAAATATAATTTCATTTCTCTATTATAATATATAATGTAATGAATCTCTATTATATATAATTATATACTAATATGAAAAAATAATCATAAATATTTCCAATATATCTATTTGTCTAAAATATTTTGAGTTTTTTTAGATATTAGAAGAATTTAATATACTCATTATATTACTCTATAAATTTTTTCCCTAGACATCATGATACTCATATCATCGTATGGGGTATTATGAATATAAATATACAAAGAAGTGTTGATCTATAAATCACATCAAGCATGTAAAAAATGGTAAACATGGTGATGAGATAAAAATAATGTTCACAAATATAACATGGAATCAATAATGGGGATGATCATAAACTATATCATTCAAAAAATGAAATGAGGTATACAATTTAATAATGTTATGATATTTAAAATAATTTCATAGAATCATTAGTCATAAAATAACTCAAGACTCATTACCAAGATTACATAACATAACATATAGTGTAAAATGTATGTGCTCAAACAATGTATCTCATAAGATGATATCATTAAACAATATATTGGGGGATTAATTATTTATATATTCATAAAATGATAATACATATTAGAAATGTGTTACTCATAAAATAATTAAATTTTCCAAAAATATTAAAATAACCTAATGGAATGAAATAGTTATGTAACTATATAAAAGTGGAATTATAAAATAGTAAGTGATATATATACTTAACAATGGTAATACATTATATAAGAAAATAAGTGGTAATTATTAACATGTATTAAAATTATTTAGTATATTAATGAATGAAAAATTTTTGTTGAAATACATTTGAGGAAATCTAGAAATGAGGATGGATGAGGAAGAGCATTCATTAAATGCTTCAAATGGTTTGAATAAAGGATTTGACAAAAAGAGAAACATAATATAATTCATGTAACCGAAGAAAAACAATAATTTAGATAAATAATGTATCAATATAAGAATATTATAAATATATAAATTTTATTAGAGAGAGATATATGGTGACGGAGAACATGACCTCAAGAATATATTAAAATGGAAAGGTAACACTTACATCGAGCCTTTATTGGGTTTGGATACTCTAGTATTTTAAAAAATAATATATAATCATTAATTATTAACATTAACTATAAACTTTTTGAATTATTTATTCTAATAGAATAAATTTTTATAAATAAATGTTCTATTATAAACATAATATTTTTTTGTTGACCATTTAAATATATTCATTTAAGGGTTCTCAGTCATCTTTGATGTTGAGGTTACAATCGGAGGAAATTTTATAATGGTTCCATAATATGAGATGTTTTATTGTATACTCCTATTATCATTATATATATGGTATAGTTCAATGGGTCTTAAATAGATATAATAGATATAATATTTCTTGGAAATATTATTTTTAATGGTTAATGATGTATATGATTTCATATATTTTATAACATTATTACCATGCATATTTTTTCATAAAAAAACTTTTTAATGATGTAATTTATTTTTTATGCAATATTATATCCATAGTAATAATTATTAGAACTTCCTATAATTTAATTAGTGAAAAATTTAATACCATTTTTCACCTATTTAGTATGATAAAAACATTCTTTAATAGTTGTTTTTATGACATTATTTAAAAGAATATGTAAAATAAATGATCCTAGATTCATCTATCTAAAATAAATGATATGAATGTCATTATTTCAATGTAAAATTTATGAATTATTTAATTTTATGGAATGGTAAAATGATGAATCAAAAGAAATCTTGGGTTTTTTAAAATTTATTTTGATATAGTAAAAACTTATGAAAAATAGGTTTGGTGGAATGTGCTGGGTTTTATCTCATTATTGGTGGACCAAAATAATGCTTGTAACCAAGGAATACAATCATTGATAAAAAATAGTATTTGGTTAAGAAGTTTATTATCTTGAAAAAGAATAAAAAAATGTAGAGTGAGTTTTGCCAACCACACATTAAATATTTAGTTGGCACATATAGATTGCGCCTAAATCCATATTAGTATGGGATCTAGACAATGAATGTAACACATAGATGTGTGAAGGGAAGCATAGATATGATTTTGTGTAAATAAAATTCAATAGAAAGAATTTTGGATGTGGAGAGAAATGTGTGGAGGAGATGATTTTAAATAGACTATGGGGGGATATAGTTAAGTATATTGTATTCACTATTTTATCATTTAGTCTAAATAATTTTAATAGTATATATTCGAATGAAAATTATTGGTATAAAATTAATCAAATATAGTTTCCTTGATATTAAGAGAAATCTAAACCAGAATGAATTCTCAATATCACAAAATAAAATAAAAAGAATGAAAAATTAACTATTATGATAATATATATTTTGTTTTAATATTTTATATATTCAATTTGGATTGATTTATATTTAATAAATTCCTTCTAATTAATACTTTTTCCAATGTAAATAACTAAAATTTATCATAAAAAATAATATTTTCCAAAATTACAAAAATCAATAATAATGAAGATTTTAAACTAATTTTATTTTAAATTATATGATTTGGAAAACAATTTTAATAAACTTTTATTTTATTTATATATTTTTATCCTTTAATATATAATATGTTTTATAAATTTAACAATTTCCATTTATCTAGATACCATTTTGATGGTTTCTTATTAATTTTTATGGTAAAATAATATTCTAACAGTTTACATACCTACAATAAATACATTAAATTTCATCCATTATTCCCTTAAAATATATTCTAAGGATGGTATATTTATTTAAATTAAAAATTAAAACTTTTTGTTAATAAATGATTGGAATTTATTAGATTTTATCACATTTGTGATCAATTTATGTGGTAATGAGATATAAGAATATAAAATATTATATTATAATTTAATTATTTAATTATTTTTATTTAATCATTTCAATATTTCCATTTTTATAGAGAATATTCAAAAATAATATGTGTCTGTCAATATTACTGTAATTTGATAATATTCATCTTCAATTTTATTTATATAGTATATATTATAACATTGAATGTTTTACATTGTTTAAACTTATTAATCATTATGTACCTCTACTAGGCTAATGGAAATCTACCAACGTCATTGTACCCATAAAATCATGGGGAGAATTATAGAAAAAACGGACCACCACTTATCATACATTATCATTCAATATAAATGCATGAAACAATGATATTGATATAAGATAACTCATCATAGTACATGGTGAACTAATACAAGTTAATCATTAGATACAAGTAACAAAATTGAATACAATTGTCACATATCAAAATGTGACATTCTGAGTAACGGTAGACTAGAGGAGCCCAATAAAATTATTTACACTCCAAAAGATATTCACATTAGCCATGATATTTAGACTCTATGTCCCGCTTACTTCTTCATCAACATATATTCTTGGATAGATGGTTGAGACCATTATGGTTCTCAAATTATCGTGAATATAAAAATTCCATATATAGTAATCTCATATAGAGGGATGACCTATGGAATACAACTAGTTTCTATGAGAATGAATGGAAATTTATGTTCTCATAACTAAAATCATCATACATAATCATCGGAGACTATAATTATTTTAAAATTTTCATATAATTGTATATACATCTGAGTTATATATTACATATGTAATGAAAATGTTTTATTTGAATAGAAATGAATCCTGATACCATGACCCATTCATATTTCCATATCCAAGAATTTCAAAAAATTATAATCCTGAGAAGATGGAGGAAATATATTTCTCCCCTAACGTAAGAAAAACAAGAAAAAACACACACATCTACTTATCCCAAAAATTAAAATGCCATGTAAACATCCACAATTCTAATAATATATAAATTTAGATATTCCATATGAAAACACAAATTTTTGTAACCCATGAAATAAATATGGTTTATATTATATCAATATCAAAGTGTATTGATATAGTCCACTGACACTAGTATATATACAAGGGGAATATGCCAATGGTGTGTTTATATACCTAATAATGAATACCCCTCTAGTAAGTAAATAAAATAATGTGGATAATCTCATACGTTATCAAATGATCATGACCTCTTACTCTCTTATACTAACTACTTAAAGGATGGTTAAATATATAATAATATAGTCATATGTGTCTTTTCATTAATTATGGATGTGAGTGTTACATCAGGATATTTATAAACAATTGATATTTCTTAATTTCTATGAAATAAATAGATGATGTGATGTATACATCTATAATACTTTCTAATTACAAATCCACATAATATTAATTTTTTTTATTATAAATAATAACTAGGTAATTAATAAAAAAATTATACTATATAATGTAATAAAAATATAATAATTCAAGTATTTGAATAATTCATCAAAATTTTCATCAAATAAAACTCTAAAAATCATTATTTATTTATAATATTCCACAGATCTAATCATCAATATATTATTAATCAATCATTATGATATTATTCACTAATTTGGTTCGTCAATAATGTTTATCGGGTTTTCTTCCTCTCATATGAACATATTCTTCTTCTTCTTTCTCTTCCCTATTGTTTTAATTTTCTCTTTATTCTTTGAAATTAGTATTTGTTTTTGAGAAAACTCCCTCGATTTCGAAACAGTAAATTTAAATTTTTAAAATTCATAAATCATGAAACAAATTATTTTTAATTACTTATAATTAAAATAAAATATCTATATTCTCATAAAAAAATATCATCCATTGATACTCAGTTATGTAGTAAAAATCTAGACCATAACTCCCTAATAGTTTATCAAATATTCAATTCATAAATCTTAATCAAACTACCTAGATTATAATAATAATGACATTAGATAATTCATCATGACAATGATTTATGGTTTCAAAATAAAATATGTTAACTTCTATTTGATTCAAAATTTGATAGGAACAATTATAGTCAGAAAATAATTTGTGTTTACTAACATAACGATACATTAAAACATGGCAATATAACATTTTCATTGTCTTTGTGTTAGATCATAGTAATTAGGTGATCATGGAATCGAAATTATTTCATTTTTTGAATAATTATATATTATACATAAACATCACACAATTTTTGGTAGGACACACTTCCATGGTGTGGATGGATATAAATTTAAAAGAACACTGAATTTTAAAAAGATTTATTCAATATGTGGCTCCCTTCTGACAATATGATAATAACTTATGAATGATAAAATTACAGTGCAATATATATTTTTTAGAATGATAAATATATTTATAAAATCATATTCAACTAAGGTAACCCTTTAAATTATAGAGTGAATCGACTAAATAAATTTAAATTTTTTTTAAATCTCCTCAGAATATGGAAATAGTGTGTATCCAAGGAAGTTCATTATTCCTTAGTTAACTTTTCATAATAATTTTCAAATATACTCTAAAATGTTCCCATTTTTTCATCATGTATACTAGTAGTTCTCCATTTTTCAAATAATATACCATAGAATAACATTAGGTATGTCCTTTATAAATATTTTAATAAAAAACCTTTTATATCTCTAAAGTTGTACACCTATAATAACATATGTTTTTATATAAAATTATAACACTTAATCATAATTTACAAAAAAATTATCTCCATAAGTATATTTTATCATTGGATACAACTAAACATGGAAACTATTATTCAAAAAATTACAATAATTTATAGTTACAATTCCGAAAGATCTTATAGACTATTTTCTATTTTCACTCATTATTTATTAATGATAAATAACATACCCAAAATATCTAGGGAATAGTGAGTGTTTTTATCATAAAACTGTATTCCAATATCAATTTAAATTTAATCATACTTTGTCAACAAAATTGGTCATACTCTTCTATTTTATTTCTTAAAATGAAATCTTGATACTGGTCCAATAATTCCAATAGAAACCCAAAATCTTTGTTATCTTTATTAATTGTAAACAAATACAATGTATAAACACCCAATTATAACATACATCTGAATTATATTTTATTTAATTTACCAAAATACAATATTTTAAAAAATATGATAATGACAATATGTTCACATTTATATTTCAAATTAAAATACTCAAAACATATTTATTTTATAGAAATATTTTCTTCCTCAGTTTTTAATAAATGAAAAGGTGATTTTAATATCTAGAATACATTATTTTTTTATTCTTATTTAATCCAAATATTATAATGGTTTATATTATCCAATATTATACACCATTATTAATTTAATTTATCAAATAAATTTACTATATATCTCAAAATATGTTTGAACCTCTATAAATACTATAATTAGAGAAACTATGGATCGACTACATTTTAACATCAATGATATATTTTTATCCAAAATAAGGAAATCAAATTGAACAAAAAATAATAATTCATATTTTTACTATAAAACTCCTAATTTTGAGGGTTTTATTTCACCTATATGATAATCCATTACAATATATCGATTATCCACATTCTTAAATTTCAAAACCACATAATGCTTATTCAACCACATGATGAATTTAATCAAAATAAATTATTTTGATTAAAGAAACCATCATTTTATCTTTAATATAAACCAAAATTCACATCTCATGTGTATTCATCTTAAAATATAAGAGTGAGAAGATATGCAAATCGATAATGCTTCATAACAAATCTTCCAGCCTGAATTAATCATAACTCATTGTGGAAAATAATATACCATGTTAATAAAAATATGTTTGTTCTCATAAATAATGAATGTCAACAAACTGATTTTGAAAAAAAAACATTTTGTTTCTTTTTATGTCAATATGTATGTGTCCTTGATCATAATAACCCAACACTATCAACATGTAAAAATAATGTTTATGTCATAAAACCCACCTATTTAGACACCTAACATATTATATATATATAAAAAATACTAATAACACATGTAATCCAATATATTTATAGCCTCACATAATTTTATAATTCATATATATGGTTAATAGTATTTTGAAGACTATTGATTGATTACCATTAATTCCATTTGTATTTAACACCAATAAAATTATAACCATCATAATTGAGAAATCATATTTTTTACCAGTATACATTCTAAACATAATTAGGTTTTCTTGAAATTATCTTGGTGATACAACATTGTATTCTCCAAAAAATAATTGAACATTTATTAATCCATAGTTATAGTTACTACTTTATCAAACTCTCCATTTCATTTTTAGGGAATTCCACAACTTGTTAAATTATTATTACCTTATTATGGCTTCTAAAATTTGGTTCATGCTATTTTTAAAACATATTTATGGTTTTAAAACATTTGGTTCTCAAAATAGTTGTCTTTATGATCTATTCATCATCATCTCAATATATATAGACAAATTGATCATTTGTTCTTTATAGTGGGTGAGTGATATCATATATTAATCAATCTTTTCCTTAAACCCTCATTAATTTATTCAAACTTATTTATACAACTAAATTTATAAATATTATTCTTTAATTATCTCTACCCACATGTTGTGGGAAACATTGACTCTTATGACTCTAGCCATACCAAATGTATCTATATATTATAGATTTGGAATCTGAATTTATTTATCCAATATACTTTTTATTGTGTTGTATCTACTCTTAGTAGAGACAATTATTTATAAATAATAATCCCCTTTATACTATGAATTCATTTTAAATTGCACCCATTAACCTAATGGATAGAAACCCCACATTACTTAATGATATATCTAATTGTTTAGTGTAAATAATAATTGAATTGAGAAAGGGGAACCTCTAGAAAATTTGAAGAAAAATAAATGTGTTTGGACATAAAAAGAGAACTAATTACTTATAATCTAATTAAAATACAATATTTTAATAACACTACTAATATATACTTATCTCCAAATGTTTAAATCAGAATCATGTGTCTTCCACAGGATGATATTCACCTTCATGGGGAAAATAATCTCATCTATTCATGTATCATCCTTAAATGTTTTATCTTATAATTTAGTATTATGTTTCTTCCTCTAAACAAACACAATAATATATTATTTTATTACTACAATATAGTGTCACCTTTGACAAAAATCATATACAAGCCTCATGCTTGATGTATAACAATTCCATGATTATAACAGATTGTTTATTAAGTACTCGCTATTAATGGTTATTCACTTTCAAGGATTTGTTTTCATGTAAAAACCCATGATACTTTATTCACTCTATTTTCCTTTTATTCATTGGTGTCTTTAAAATCCATGAGTCCTTTTTTAAACTAGTTAAATTATTCTAACATCGTAGTTCTAATCCCCTTTTCCAACATCATTATTTCACTCCATGATTTTTCATTTCAATAACACATGAATTGTATTGGAGTAATTATCATTTTAAAATTTTTATATTATCATTAAAAAAAGTTAAAAAAATTCACTGAAATAGTTATTTTATCCTTCAATCAATGTGTTATTTTGTTCATAAATTCAAGGGATCTTATGTTGAAATCATCATTTTTATTATTCCAATACCAGACCATGTTTTTATAGTTGAAAAAATATTTTATTTTCTAATTGATTATAAATATTTTAGTATTTCATTATATGAGATGAGGCTTCCACCATTCCTTTTCCATTATTTATCTATCTAAATTCAAAAAATAAACTCATAGTGTGTATTAATTTTATATAATATTAACACATTATTGAAACATCCATTTGAGGAAATTCTCTTTTAGTTGAGTTTAGATAATTATTTATTCTCTAAAAATACAAATTGTTTCCATTATAAAAAAAATGCTTTTCTATTGAAGGGGTTCTCTAATTCCACATTTACCTTTAATGATTTGAGCATTGATTTAATATCCGTGTCCCTAAAATTTTGTCAATATATTTGATATCCATGTAAATAATTATTCTTTCCATATATATCTCTATATTTATATATCTCTTAATGTGTTTTCTTGAATGGAATAATACAATCATTGATATCATCTTCCATTATAATATATTATTATAATTAATTTATAGGTTCTCTCGGTAGACCACTTTTAAATTTCATCTTTACAGCCATTTAAAAAATAAATCCATTAAATTTATCTTTCTTTACATTAAATTGTTTTTTATAACAAGAAATATTATATTTTTTTAAATATTATATTTTCATGATTTATATTCCTTATACCTTATCATTTTTTGCTTAAATATCACAATTGAAAATACTTCAATCGTCCTGAAAATGAGAAAAATGATATAGTTTCAATTTTATAATCCGAAAAAAACAATTTCTTCAATATCTATGGAGGAATATATATCTCCATGAATAGGAATCTCTATCATTAAAACATATTTCATCATATAATTTATATACTTCCTTAATTTATATATATAAATATTGTTTTCCAATAATATTGATATCCATATCATTAAAATATCAATTCTATACCAATTTAATAGAATCACAATTTTCTAATTTCATTAAATAATTTTATTATAAAAATACTCATTTATAATACACATATTATCTGAAAACATTAACTAGGATATCATATGAAAAATATATTCCTCTAGAGTATCATTTAGCAGCTTATTAATATAGCAGTAAACCTCCAAATATCAATATCAACATCATACCAATATTTATGTCAAATGTTATAAATAATATAAACTAGTAAAAAACAATGAGAAATTACAACATCTAGTTAAAAATATGAAATTAATAATTTTTTCAATAAAATTTTATTCCATATAAAAAGGGAATTTTCATTTAAGGATCCACTTCTAGAATTTACTAAAAAAATAATTCTTTTTATGATGAATTTATTGTAATACATGATGGAAGTTATGCCACATGATTCATCCAAAGACACACTAAATTAAAGTGATTTAAAATGTTATGAGAATTTAATATTTTAACATGTATTTGTCGTACATGGGATCAAATTCTATTTTTAGAAGGAACATATATTAAACATTTATTATTATCTCATTATAAAAAATATAAACATCGTATATCAGGAATTTGTGAAAATTTATAAAATTAAGGGACACAAATGTTTTTTATGGATCTTACAAAATAGCATATATCCAAGGAGGATATTTCATAAATTTGATGTTTCTAATAATAACTACTTTTGAGGTTTATTATAATAATATATTGGATAATATCACTACGCATAGAGAATCATCATCATCATAACTTCTTTCACTCACTGCTTATTGTATGTTTAAATATATAAGTTTATATACATGTAGATTCCACCCAACATCAATAGAAACATTTATTAATTTACTATCTATTTAATAAACAAATATTAATTTTTTCTACAAATTAATAAAGATTCTATAATGTATAATAGTTTACCACATTATAATTCCATGATATGATAAAATCAATTTATTATCACTATGGTTAATTATTTGAACTTAAATAATTTATCATGTACTATTAAATACACTAAATATATTAATTCATATATTGAAAAAATCCCCAAACTATTATTTCTTCCAAAATACATCAATATTGTTTAATCCATGATATTACACATATCATTTCTCTAATATATCATTAAACACATTATTCTTAATCATCATTATATAAAATTTTCAACAAACCCCGTGTTATTATATTTAGATTTTATGACCATGTTCTTTATCTCCTCTTACAATTATATTATTATATTTTTATCATTACTATATAGATGTATAATTATTTATTATTATTTATAAAAAAATCTCCACATTTACTATAAGAGTATTTGAATTTAAAATTATAACTATTATAATTAACTATTTTGAACTACCTTTAATAAATATATATCCACTAAACTATCTTAATATACATCTCTACTGTGAAATTTAAAATGCATATATGAAATAAAAACTATTACTATAATATAGTGTCGGATAAATTATTGTGGTGTAATCTATTTAGACTATTCAAATTAATTCCTTAATATCACGAAAAAATTCATCATGATATAACTAATTGGATCATTTTTTTATTACATTAATTTAAAAATGATCCATGATGTGATAGAAACATTCAGGATGTAAAATAAACGTGTTTTAAAATCAATTATATTCATAAAATCATAGTGTTGAAGTAATTTTAGATTCTAGATTATTTATCATGGTATTCATAAAATCAATGTAAAAAATTTATATATCATGAAACAACTATTATCTTATATTATTCAATAACATAAATGTTGTGTCATCTACCACTTCCATTGTGTGGGAGGAATTAAAATATAGAACCACAAAATTCTTCCTTATCTCTTAAATGGAATGAAGTTCCTTGATGTGGATCAATAATATCTTATGTTTTATGTATTCATTGAATGAAATATAATTCCATGAAATAAAAAATATTATGTAACATATTAACTATATTAGAGAATTTAGCCACATGATCACAACATATATTTATATTACATCATTATTTACATGATAATCCACTAAAGAAACACTTCATGGATTTTAATATGTGACATGATGGACTCATAAGTCCTTCCTATAATATTACTTGAGTTGGAAACTATAACCAAGGTAATATTCTTAGATATTGGGATACATTATAATTTATTTAATATGAGAAAAAAATAAATCCACCTATCGACACCCAAGGACTCCCATAAATGGTATATACTGGTACGAATAACACAATTTCATCTTCATTTAATATAACATAAAAGTAAAATTACATTAAGGAATGATAATTAAATCTTAATTTTTTCAAATACCTCCATCCTATATACATAAAATGAACCTCAAAACTCTCATAGTCTTTCCTTCAAGGAACATTAAAACATGTGGTTTGGTGAGAACATAAGAGTATCGAGTAGGATCATCATTATATGTAATGAAATATCCATGAGAAATATTATTTCAGGACATTATTTTTTATTACATTTAATAAAAATAATGGTATGGGTAAAACAAATAGGTAATTCCATATTCACACACAATCCATTCTTAACAGAAACACATGTAGATATCTTAAAAAATTGTGCCAATAAATTATCACATGTGATCATAAAAAATTGTGATTTATAATGATTTATAATAAATATGGACTAAATCAAAAATATATTATAAATATTATATTAATATTCCATAACACAATTATATTGGTACTATCATAGCCATGGAGTAAGAATTCTATCAAACTATAATTTTCTTCTCTCAAAGTTCACTAATCATTTAATCATTACATCTTAGATCCCTATGCAGCCACACCATAATGTCCATCCATGTCATGAATTTATATCATCACATACCCACACAATGTATTTCCAAAGAATAATACACCTTCACTTCATGAAACCAAATCATGTCATATATTCACCCTATTCACCCACATCATCAAATCCCTACACCTCATACAACAACAGTTCCAAATATTTTCACTCCATACAGCCTCATCATATATAAAACAGATTCAAACACTCAATTTTAATTATTTCATCTGATTTTATTGTTTTTCAATTGATTCATATATATCACAATATATAGTGAGTCCCTGCTATATTTTCTTTATCCATCCAAATTTCATGTGACAATATATTATATTTTTCTAGAAACTCACATGAATTATTACCATAAGAGGATTCTAGTATTCATATATTATTGATTATTTAGTTTCACTTCATATATTATTATTATTTAATTATTCTTGACCACTTGGATGTTACAATATTTTATGAATCCTTAGAACATCTTCTGAGTCATTACTAAGGATTTACAAAAAAACTAGGAAACTAACTTCCTATTTAATAACAACACATATAATTTTCAAAAATATAGTTGTTGGAAGGAAATAATAAATGAAATTAGATATTAAATAGTATCTATGGTTTTATAAATTTATTATATATTTATATTTATTAACAATTCTAAATATTTCCTCTTTTAATTACAATACCTTCTATGTTATTTATATGGATAATTTTTACCCAAATTAATTATAATTGAAATATATATTCCCAATTTTTTTTAATCTAGATACCTCTTCTAAATATTAGTTAAATTCTATATTACTTTTCCTCCAAAATGTAACATTGATATATTTTAAAATATGTACATTATGGTTGATATTGTATATGACATGCAAAACTAGGCATAAAATTCCTATCAAATATATGACCCTTATAACCTAGCCATTAAATTGGTAGGAATGAATATGATTAAAAAATATAAGATATATATATATATGAATTTTAAACTTAATATTATATTATTGATAAATTCTTAGTAAATAGTCCTCCAATTTTTTGATAGAACATTTTATTCATCAAAAATATGTTTTGTTGAAAAAGAATTTTAATTTCATTTTCTTATAAAATATTATAAATAATTGCATCAACATTTAAAATTTTTTATAGATAATAAGAAAAAATTAAATAAATATATAATAATTAACATAGGGTAAAATGTTTTTATTTTTTAAAAAAATTTATTTTTCATTTAATAGAGAGTAATAATGTTTTTTGTAGAACTATTATTTGTTTTCAGTAAATTAGGTAATTTAAAAGTACCATTATTATTTTCATTTTATTTAATGTAAAAGGTTTATTATATATATATATATATATATAATTGAATTAATTTCCTTTATATCATATTTATAATGGAATTACGTATATGTTTAATTTAAGTGTTAAAATCATATTTTTCTTCGGAAAATCAACATAATGTGAAAAATGTAGAACTATTATAATTAATTAAAAATAGACCTAATAATGAATGATTTAAGTGAAATTTATATTATATATATATATATATCAATATTCATTTAATTTTTATAAAAATCATAGAGTTTATATAAAACCATCTTATTCCAGACATCTTAACTCTTGATCCCATGGTTTTTCATCTTGTTTGTGAGTTTAATTTTAAATAATTCAAGCAACATCAGTGAATTGAAATTGGTAAAATGGATTAAAATTTATGACTAATCATAATATATATTATATTCTATGTTATGCTAAATTTATATTTTAAGTAATAATTAATAAATTAAAATTCAATTATTGTGGTTTCGGTAACAATATGTATATAGGGGGTTAAGCTAAATATATAAGGCTTTAACTGACCTAAAAACCTGTAAAAATAAAATTTTATATAATTTTTTTATATAATATATTATTATTCTATATATTTCAACATTTTTTTCCTTTTATAATGCTAAAAATGTGTGTATCACTTCTTATTTGGAAGAAATTAAATGCGTGTCCTCTCGCTCATTTATAAAATAAAGCCCCCTCTATTATATTGTACAGACAAACAATGAAATTGTTTTCTTCCAATACAGATCCAAATACCATATTTAATTCACTCAACATGTCCAGGGTCTAATATTTTAATTATATATTCATCCTAATGATTTTTTTGGGGTTTACCTAAAGAGGTTTTCTAAAGAAGAGTTGTTGCTCTTAATTGAGAATTTTTATTTTATTTCATATTTCACCTCTTTACAATATTCATTGATTACTATGAAATAATAACATATGTATCTCATAGATAATGATATATTTTTATATAAATTTAATAATGTAAGTCCATCTCTACTTCCATCAAATATGAAGGAAATCCATTTATCATGAGTATGATGGATTGCCACCTCACTAACCTATGTAATTTTTTTTAATCATCACATCTCATGACATCTCATAGTAATTGATTAAAATTATATATATTTCATTTGATATATAATTATTGTTTTTAAATTGTTATATCAATTACACCCTCTTATTTTCCATTTGGTGTAGGGGTATCATAATTTCACTCACATGTATGGTCGACCACCACTTCATGAAGAGATGTGATTCATTTTAAACTAAAACTTTACATGGATAGTAAAAAAGAGTAATTTAATGAATATATGTGATATATATTACATAATAATGTTATTGATTAAATATTTATAATTATTAAAATAGATTATTTAATTTTCATTCATACCTTTCCACCCACAAAAACATAGTAATGTTGTTCGTGCGTACATGAGACATAACTTCTCCATGAAGCAATGTGATTTTGTTTCAACATAAAATCTCATGAATGAAATGTATAAATTCATAGAAAATTATAATATGTTATTTATTATATTAATATAAATCTATAAATATAATATATCAAATATCATCTTTTAAAAATGGTCGTTGAAAAAATCTAAATGTTAATCATGTGTATATATGAAATACCACTTCAAAGGATGTATCATAATTAATTTTTCATATAAAAAATTAATTATTGGTTTTAAAATTTTTTTTTGTGTATAAAAATTATAATTATATCATTATTATTATTATTGACTTCTTGAATTAATGACTACTTTTTCCATAGTCAATATTCTGATGTCATTATAGATATATAAGCCAAATATTTTGATAACATATAATATAAATTTAATTGATTAGTTAACCTTATATGAAGTATTAAAAAATGAAATAAAACAAATAATAAACATAAAATTATTTTTAATATTTTAAATATACTACATAATTTTATTGTTTATTAATTTAATTAATGTATGTGTCAAATCATACTTAAGGTAGGGGACACTTTAACAAAAAACCACCTTATAAATGTTCATATAATTTAGTTTATAAAAAAATTTATTTCTATATTCATATATTAAAATTTATTTTATGAATATAATATAATGAAAATTAAAATTTATAAAATTATTTTTTTATTTCATTCAATGTTTTTTAATGAAAAAAAATGTTAATGGAATTTTATTCATTCTATAAAAAAGATAGAGGAAATGTATTATTTTAATGTATATGATGGAAATATGTTTTCCACCACCATAAATGTATTGAAATGTTTTTCTTCCTTTAAAATTTCTCATGTGTATTTTATATAAAAACCACATTCTTTTTTTCTTGTAACTACTTAAGGAATATGTTCTTTTAAATGGGATTGATGTTTTAATATATCGAAATTTTTTTATGTGTGAACATATTTTTTAGGACTGTAATGTTGAAAATTGTAAGGTTCTATGTGTTATGAATACATTATTGTACAATGAAATTATTTAATAAGTTGGTCGGTTCTGTGATAAGCTAATAAAAGGTGGTAATGTTATCATCTAAGGGTGGGTGTATATGTTATGAACCATGTTTGAGTGGTTTTACTATAATCCAATGATGGTTGGGTCTGCGATAAACCTCTAATTCATTTCTTATAGATGTATATTGAATGGTAATTCTATTTGTATGGGTGATTTGAGAAATGGTATTTTGATATACCTATATGTTCTATCTATTATTTCTATGGGTTTTATGGTAATATTATGATTTCTAAAATTGAATGCAATGAGATTATTTTCAAAATAAAGTATTCAACACTTATTATGGGTTAATATTAAAAAATTAAAAAAAATTATTACTTAGTTTATCATGATTTCACATACACCATTGTGAGTTTAATTTTACTTTTATTTTTCCTTATGAAATGTTTTCCAAAAATATTGATGTAGAAAAAGTTATTCCAATGAATGAAAATTTCTATTTAAGGATGAGACCATAATTTAAAATATAAATTTTTTTATAAGTAATAATTGAATATCTTGTTTCTTCCTCTGTTTTTTTATTCCCCTTACTCATATTTTATTTTACTCACCCCACATTTTAACAATATGTTTCATATATTTTTATGAATAGATAAATGAATAAGAAATGTCAGTGTGAAATTCATAATGATTTTTTCTTGAAAATAAATCATATATATAATAAAAGTTTTATCTTATGGGAAAAATAAATACTGATTAGAAGTGTCCACTTTGTAATATATGTTTTTATCATGTGTGTGTTATCACCTAATTCTCTAGAACAATGACCAAAAAATATCCTCAAACATAATTGAATAAATTACATACTTAAAACAAAATATTAGGTATTGTTTATGGATGGGTCCTTAAATTTGGTATCAAATGACATTTTAGAGAACATTAGAGGTTTGGGTGATATTTAAGAATTTGTTCAAACTAATATATAACCTTCATGGTCAGTATTTTTGGAAAAATTATAGTTATTTTGGGATTAAATAAGGACATTAATATACCATAGTTATAGATATCTCTATTTTTATCATCCTCAAAGGATGTTTTATTTTGACTTCATTGATATAATAATGCTTTCCCTTTTTTATTTTACAAAATGGATGGATCTATTAGGCCCAAAAGTAACAGTGGATATGAAGAAACTTACATTGGTTTTCAAAATGTGAAACTGAATAAGAAGGGACATATATTGAAAATTTATATTGATATTTATAACCTTCTATTAGAAGTTATAATTATCAACATGAACTAAGGTTTGTTTCTTAACTCATAAAATTAGGGAGAAACATTGATCAATGGATGTTAGGGTTTCAGTTATCATTATGGAAAAAAATAAATAACCTCTTTGTAGAGATCTATGTATTTCCCTTTTAAGACTTTGGAATCATTCTACATGTATTTTTAAAGTTAGGAGCTGAGACAACATGTGATTCTAAGGCAATGAGTGTCCAAAAAAATTTATAATAATATTATGTATTGTTTATACTATGCATATGATGGGAATGGAATATCTATCAAAAAGTAGCTTAGATCATAACTATGTGGCCAATGTTGAGTTATGAGAATAGAATTTACCCAAGTTGATACATAACTTCGGTTGGCACAAGGATTATGGAGAAAATGTCATGGGGGTCGTAACTATAAATAAAATAGTTAAATATTTTTTAAAAAATATGGTTCGAATTACTTTTGAATGGGGACTCAAAATGTAAATTTGAGATAATATTTTGGTTCAAAATATTTTATCTAACGTAATAACCATATAGAGTGAGAAGGCGTGGCATATTTAGATCTCATGACCGTTGGTGGGAGACCTATTAAATTCTATAAATAGGTGTTTAAGGAAATGAGAAACGGTTTGGATCATTTCCTCCCACAATAGTTGTAGATCCTTATCTACCTCTATTGTAAAATAGACATCAAAAATTTGGAGGATTGCGATAAGACAACAGATCCAAGAAGATCTGAGCGCGCTGAACGCAACAGCTAATCCAAAATCCATATTGGATTTTTCATTCAGATTCCTCTTTCCCTAATAGAAGTTTTTTGTTTTTGAAATTTAATTGGGATCATTGTGTATTATTAAAAAACGTTTTTGGATGTCCAAACTAACACGTCCATTGACCATTGTAATTTTTGATCCATCGTTCTCCATGTTCTTCAACTGTTATTGTCGTTCTTTGTCGATAAACTTTTCGATGCGGAGATACAACATCCAAACATCAAACACTGCATAGATCTATGATGGTTTTGATCTATGGATTCCTTATCAATGACACGTTCAACACTCATGTACCGGAGGAGGAGGGATGCCATTTGGAAGTGACACCTACATTTAATCGCGTTTAAATAATGATGAATCATTGAACAAAGAATGTGTATGTAATGATCTTGTAATGAGGATCCCAAATTTGGTATTGAAAAAAATTTTGGGAAACCAGTGACAGTGGGTCATGGGACGATGATAGTGTACTAAGGGAGAGTGGGCTCATGGTGTCTGGTTTGTAGCAGGGCTGAGCCAATGCGGTTTGGCCACAAGATGTGGTAGCGGTCCAAGTTGGGTTTGGGATAGTCCGAAAGAGGAGTGGTCTAGCTAAAGCGGTCTAGGATGGACCAGGTCAGGAGAATATTTTTGTGCACCTTCAATCCGCTGTAACATTTAAATCAGATTTCCTTTATACATTCCATATATGGACACATATTTCTATCAACAAGATAGAACTTTTAAGACAATTTAGAGAATTTTATATTTCCGGATCATGGAGTGGTTGCAAGAAATTACTAAATATAATAATATTATTATTATTACTATTATTATTATTATTGATGGATTTTTAATCAGACCTAACTCTTGCATATGATTTCACATCGATTCACCATTATTGTTGTGATGACCACTAATTTGAGGTGGATGTTTGAAGAAAAATTTCGATCACTTTATAAAAAATAAAGGTGTGGGGCCCATGAGGCCTGGTTTGGGAATTTGTTGTGAAATGTGATTTTTTTCATTGGTTATCCATTTGGATGAATGAATAGATGATCCAATGTGTTTTTCTAGGAGGATCTCAATGGTTTGATCTGATTGATGTGTTTAGAGATCGAGGAATGGACCATAATAAGTGACATTCGTGTACGACATTGAGAGTGGAAGCTTCTTTATTGGGTGAATGAATAGATGATCATGTGCTCTTTTTTATAAGGATCCTAACGGTGTGACCTGTTTAGTTATCTATGCCCATTAGAGATGGATTTTAGCACAATTAAATTTTTATACCTTATTCCAATTGAAAAGGATCCTACTCGCATCATTATTTTGTCTAGCTCTGCCATGTTTGTAGTAAGTACACTGGCACCTCTAGGGGTACTTGTTCATTGGTTAGTACCCATTAATGGATAAGTATGTGGCTAGACATCTAGGCGGGGTAACATGTTTTCTGGGCCCCATACGCATCGTGTACCACTTGATAAATATTCAATCACTTGTATCACCATATTTTGTACATGGATTTCAGAATGAATGTATCCTAAAAGAAGTGTTTTTTCATGTAGAACATGATGGTACACTCAATAGAGGAATTTAAAAAATGATGCCCAATTTTTCAGGTGTGATTCATTTTTAGGATATGTCAGATGACAGTTATGATCAGGTATGATTATTAGATATTTTTGAGAATAACACCTATTTGGGCTGGGAAGTGGATTTCCTTGATGATTTCTGAGAGGTACCATCCAATAGGGATAGTCATTGTAGTTCTTCAATGCCTTAATTATGGAATCCTCCTACCAGCTTGGGTACCAGTACTCAAAGATATCTGAGTGGAACTCCCCATTGGAATGGGTGTGGGTCCACAATAGTTACTTCTATGTGGAATTACGCTACTAGGAAATGTGTTGGTCATCGATGACAAGATTTGAATCCACCTGATGCACTAGGGTGTATGTCCTCAGCAGATACAATCAGCGAAGTATAGTCTAGAATTTTACTATTCTGTGGGGCTAGGCAGTGGTCCCACTTAGACTCCTAGATGTTGATCCCCCTAATGCACTAGGCAACGAACCCTTGATGACTACAATGTAATCATCTTGATGCACTAGTGCATGCATCCTCTACATCTACTACTAGTTTGGAATCTTCGAGGCATACTTGGGCACAGGTCCTCTACATCATGTTATCACCATATATCTAAGTGGATTAATGGAGAGATGTGATTTGATGTACAATTGGACTCATGAAAAATATAGATACTTTTCCCATCAAGACAACCTTTTGAAGTGACCTAAAACATTTAGAGTGAGATAGAGATGCTCAATACTGATAGTATCTAGTTGTGGTAATTTATTTCCTTTGACTAGAGTGTTTAGGGATATGTTAGGGGCGATGAGCATCGTTGATGGATATTTATAAAACTATTATTGGCTATTCATATTGGGATGAGAGCTGAGA
This sequence comes from Viscum album, assembly GCA_963277665.1. Classification (NCBI taxonomy): domain Eukaryota; kingdom Viridiplantae; phylum Streptophyta; class Magnoliopsida; order Santalales; family Viscaceae; genus Viscum; species Viscum album. The sequence goes on from OY728146.1 coordinate 509,954,341, forward strand.
TAGAGATCCCATTAATGTAACACCCTAGGTAAATAATTAATATGACATTTTCATATTTATCCATATTTTTGAATAAAATATTACTATTACTTTAAAGGGAACGATATGCTCGATGGCGTACCCAATACTCAACAATGAGTTTCTTTGAAATCTTACATTGTACTCTAATAATAAAATAACATTATTTTAAATGGTATTTAACGCCTAGCCTTTGTAATGGTGGGAATGAACGGAACTAACTAAAAAATGGTTATATATGTTTTTCAAATATTTTTACTTTTATCCAATAAATGTTAGAGGCTTAAAAGGCAAATGAATCCAATTTTAAGCTTAAATCTTCTAATATTCATTAAAAGGTCGATTAACCGCCTTTTGATGGAGACCCCTTTTTAAATATACTTTTGATAATTTTATATGGTCTATTTGACAAAATATAATCCTTCTTTAGATTCTGGACATCAAAATTTACTTTGTGTAAAATTTTATTATTTTTCCGATTAAGATCATTTTTATTGAAAATGTTGAATTTTAATTCAAAACCAATTTTTAATCTGTTTTATTTATATGGATAGATTAAATTTTTAATTTATATTAATGTTTATTTAGAATATATTTTTACCATTTAATCTAATGGTGGTAATTAGAATTAATTTCCCTTTGAAATTGTACTTAAACTAGTGTCAATATTTTAATAGATATTGTTTCTTAAAAACATGCTATTTGTATTGACAATGGGAATTAATTATTAAATTAATTAATTTGAAATATATGTTTTGAATTTTTTAATATAGACATCATTTTTGAATTTGGAATATCAAATGTATATTAGGGTGAATTTTTTGTTTTTTTTTGAAAAACTTCAATTTTTGATGAATAGTGAAACCACTAAGTGGTAGTTAAAGAAACTGATTTTTCGTTTAAATGAAACATTGCCACATCTATGATTTGATTTTCAAAAATCGAATATACATGGTTGTAATTAAGATTTAAAATGAGGTTCAATGAGATTAAAATAATTTTTGGTGAATAGTAACTTTTAAGTTTTATTAATTGCGATTAAAGAAAATTAGTGTAATTTAAGGTAAAAATAATGTTTTAATATTATTAAATGACCTAGACACATGTCCTGCCATAATTTTATGTGTACTGGCCGACCAAGACAATCCATGGGTCAACTTGGGGACCCCATGGAGCCACTTTGGTTGGAAAATGACATAAATAACTTATTATTTAAAGTTAAAATAAAAATGTCACAAAAATGAGTTGTTTTACTAAACAAATTTTTAAATGGGGTTATACAAGTCATATATTTGACTATAAATATTCATTAGAAAGATAAAATAATTTCCTACATCGTGATATTTTTTTATAATTTTTACACATTATATAAAATAAATTATTTATGACACCATGATGATGCAGCGATTAACTCATTATTTAATGATTTAAATAAAATGAAAATATAATGAAAATTCTAAGACCGAAACATGTCAAAAACATATTGTATGGGTGGATTTAGAACTCTTGTCACCTTATAGTAGAAATATACAATTTCAGGACCTTTAAATTCTGAAAAGCATTTTATAAAAAAGTACCTTTTTATAACTTTCCAAGAGTGCCCCTCCTCTCCTCTTATAAAAGGCCCCCACCTCTACCACCTTACCCACACCTCTCAAGCCTCTGGCTCGGCAAACCCCTGACCATTTTCTCTATCCCCATCCCTCTCTTATTCCTAGAAGCCTCACTTTGGGCAAATGTCTTCCCAAGGAATTCTTTGAGCTCAAATCAAAAAGAGTTACCCGTTTTAAAGGTAATATATTTCCTAGTGTTCTTTTGTTTTATTTTTCTTCTCCAACACCCTAAACTCTTTTTATTTTTTTTATTTTGTAACAACACCTGTATCTTCAATATACAAGGATGTTTTTATGAGGATTATTAGAGCTACAGTAACACACACCTCCTTCTAATGGTAAAAGAACATATTGTTTCTGTGGATGGCGAATTACTGCCTCACGAAATGATGATTGTTCTATCTTCTCATACCACCTCTCATAGTGTTCATTATGATGGAACTATATTTATTTATGATATATATTATATTTAATTTCTCTCTATGCTTCTGTATTTTACATTTAATACATCCTTTTATGCTTTTCATGTTGTGCAAATGCGATAATTTCATTTGAGGATGTGTGGACTACCGCCCCCTCAAGTGATGTGACTTGTTCATTAATACATGGAATGTATGAAGAATGAAATTGATGGACTTATGTGATATATATAAAATATATATCATACTAGAATTATAATATATATATATCTCTCATCTAGTTTTAATTCCATTAATGTGCCAAATAAATGAAAGTAGTGTTCATGTGTATGTATGACTTACCGTCTCTATGAACGATACATTTTATTTCTTATCTCCAAATGTTATGTACTATTTTAAGTACATATATATAATGGATATATATGTCATATATTACATATAAATTATTTATATCATTCTATAATTATAATATATATATATTTCTTTTAACTTTAATTCCATTAATAAGACAAGAAAATGAAAGTAGCGTTCATTCGTACGTACGGCTTACCGTCTCCATGAACGGTACATTTCATTTGTTATCTACAAATGTTATGTACTATTATAAGTACATATATATAATGGATATATATGTCATATTTTACATCTAAATTATGTATATCATTCTGTAATTATAATATATATATATCTCTCTTTTAACTTTAATTCCATTAATATGACAAAAAAATGATAGTAGCGTTCATTCGTACGTACGACCTACCTTCTCCATGAACGATTCTTTTAATTTTTTATCTCCAAATTTTTTGGAATAGAACAAAATTAATATATACTGGATATATATGATATTTAAAACATTAATACTATTCTGGAGATTATGTACCTATAACTACATGGAAAATTCTTTTCCAAAAAGTTCAATTTTTACTCACGTACCGAACATCGACAAAAACGTCTGATATGAACTCACTTTATTAAGCAATTATTATAACATTATAATATGTTATATGAACGAATAATAATATTTAAAGGTTGTCCTTAATCAATTATAAATTGACCAAATTTTATTATTCAGGATATTAAAGAACGATCGAGTCATGTCAGACACGAGGTTAGAGATCGTACCCCTCTCTTTCATTTGAAGTACCCTCTTTTATGTCATTCCTTTTATGATATTATTTCTTATGATTGGAATGTTATTTTATATTACTCTTACTGTAATTTTTTATGTTCATATAATTAGAGATCCTATTTATTCTCATCAATCCATTTTGGAAGTTTTGAGTGGCGCCGTTAGGCTGCCGAATTTTCGTAAGGGATGCAACCTCTCTCTTTATTTTTAAGTACTATCTTTTATGTCATTTCTTTTTAGATCATATTTATTATGTTTGGGGATGTTATTTTATATTCCTCATACTGTACATTTTATGTTCATATTATGAGAGACCTTATTTGATCTCATAAATCCATTTTTGGATGTTTTAAGTGGCGCTGTTAGGCTGCCGAGTTTTCGTAAGGGATTTTTCATCTCACTTTTATTCCTGTGACATTTATGATTAGTTTTCCACTGTTTCCATTGAGTGGTGTATGTACTTCCCATTATTATACACTTTTTGTAGTATAATTTCATTTTTGTGTATTTACATTTTCATTGTATGACCCTTCTTCGATGGGGTGTATGTTTTGAAAGTTACCCAACTCCATATGGGGACCTTTCACCCTCCTCTTTTTAAAAGACTTATATCGTTATGTATTTTAATTCACATACTATTATGTTGGGATATGTTCTTATATATCCTTATTTATGTAAATTTTATTTCCATGTGATGAGATACCATTTTCCTTCTCATCAACTCATTTTCTGAATTTTAAAGTGACGTTGTTAGGCTGTCGGATTTCTGTAAGGGAACTTCTTAACCCACATTCAATTATTTGGGTTAAACCTCTACTTCTTTATTTTATTATTCCAAGAATATGTGTGGAATCTATATGTTGTAATTTCCAAAAACCTTTGTGTGTGTATAATATTTCTACACATAATAATCTCATTGATAAATTCTTACGAACTTGTATGGGAAATCATAACTCAATCTCTTTTCATTGAGTTAAATATCTATGTCATTAGTTTTGATTTTACAAGTTTATGTGTGAATGTACTCTGATTGTTTCACACATTATATCCACATATATTGGGTTTATTTATATTTCTCACACATAATTATGTGATAGATTTATCCTTAATTTAAGGATACCATCTTTATAATGGATTTCATCTCAATTTACATTTCCATTTAGACTTCATTGTTTTTATGCACCAATTCACTCTTACATGGTGTGTATACTATCCTTTGTCATATTATATCATGAATCCATTTATTCTCATGATATTATAAAGTTCGGATTAAATGTTATTCCAAAATTTTTTGTATTCAAGAGTCTCTCATTTTGTTAAAAACTCTTTAACAAAAATATCATTTTAAATGGTTTAAAGATTCATTATTCTAAATCATTATCTTTAAAGTCCTTGTTCTCAAAATGGTTTTCATTATTTATTTATATGGACATTAATGTTTTAAAATTATAATTCCATTAAAAGCTTAAAAGTGGTATGGGACACGTTGATTCAGAAATCTATTTTAAATGATTTTTGAAAATGGATTGATTAATTCAATGTCTTTGAATTACATATTGTGATTTCAAAGGAAATGTTGTTTTTGAAATGTTCATATTTTCAATATTTTATGTGTAATGATGGTACTTGTACATTTTACGGGTGGTTACGTGATAAACCATATGACGGTGGTTCCATGAATACCAGGACGTGTGGTTACGTTATAACCTCCAATGCATTGGGTATGGAAGTCAGACTTATGGCTATTCCATTAAGTGATATGTGTGGAAGTCACCCGTATAGTTATTCCATTTAAGTATGATTATGTCCCAAGTTACATTTATATGTTATGTGTTTTTATACGGGTTTTATGGTAATATTTTGGTTACAAAATGTTAAGTAATGATCTTTTATTCATTGAAGAGTTTATACTACTTCATAAAGGTGAAAAGTATTACTTTTATAAAGAATTAATGGTTTACTTGTTGTTTTGAAAGACAAACAGTTTTCCTTATTTGTGTATCTTCTACTGGTATTTTTATTCACATCCCATGTTTTTTGAAATGTTTTCCACAGGTATTAAAGATTAATATGGTCAAGGATGGGTTCAAGGAAAGACATTCTATCTTAAAACATGGAACTAGACATGTTTTTTTAAGAGTTTTTATTTTATGGAAAGTTAGTAGAAGTGTATATTTTTTAAACTTTTAAGATGTAATAGTTATGTCCCAATTCTCTATAACTCTAAACCTGAAAATATCCTCAATGTGAATTATTCATTTAATTAAATATTAATTAAGGTTTAATGTCGGGGGCTTATAGTTGTTATCAGAGGTTGGTTTAGATATCTTTATAGGTTAGGGTATTCTATAAGCATAAATGACATTACCATAATTGCTAGGATTTTAGAAGGAGTTATAGTTTTTAGATAAAGTTAATTTGTAAGTATATATTAGTGTTTATATTCTTCATTAGTACATGATGACTTTGTTGATATACACACACTAAAATTTTTGTTTTTAGTAAATGGATGGATCTACTAGGCACCAAAGTGACAATGGGTTTGATGGAAATTGTGGTGGTTCTCTGATTAATAGACTGGACGAAATGGGGGATTCAATGAGGAATCTCATGGTTGTGCTAAACCAACTATCAAGGAGTCATGATCAACTCCTTGAACCTTGGGGAGTTCTCTAATGCATCATGTATTATATGACCAACTCGATGTGGGAGTTTAGGTAATAATTATAAAGGTAACTGTTAGGGTTTATATGATCCTTACTTTTGAGGTAATTATGGGTTACTATATGTTATGATGAAAAATGAAAGGCATGAGATAATCTTGAGGTTATATTATATTATGGTTATTTTTGAAGATTTTATCTTTTATTGTGGAATGTTTTAATAATTATGTAGTTTAGGAAAAAGGACAACACACAGACTGTGTGACAACCCATCGCGTCAGACAAAGCTGTGGGAATCGAACCCACAACCAAAGTGTGACTGGTATTTATCACCTACCACTGGACTACGTGAAGTCCCTAGTTAGTTTGACTAATTATTTTTAGATATATGATCTTATGAATCTAGAATATGTTGATTTTCGGTTATCTATGGAAATTATTAACCTATCATGGAGGATACGTGATTAGGTTAATTACTTTTTAGTATAAGACTTTAAGAGTAACAGATTTTATTTGGAGATAAATGTTAAGGTTTATCTTGGAAGACTATGTGATTAAATCCTTCAGATATTTGGCTTTCAGTCTTAGTTTTTATTAATTTGAATAATTTTATGGATAGATGTTTATTGAATGGTCTTTGTTGAACTTTGGTTATTGTTTGACCAATTTTTGGAGATTAAGAATAGATTTTTTTTATAAAGTATTATCCTTTTTGGGTATTTTCTAATCTCATACTAACATTTTTTGTTTTAGTTTCGGTTAAGGTCTAAATACATAGGATGTATATAGTTCTCTTTTGAGGATTAGGTGATTCTCTAGATGTTGATTATAGATCTCTTAATGTAAACAAGTCATCCTAAATACTCATCTTTTTGAGACAATATGAGTTCGTGTATGAAATCTAGTAAAAGTTTTAAGTCAAAATGGAAAGTAAGTATGTTTCATTATGTTTTAGTTAAGCTAAAAAATAAATTACTCAATGACATGTAACTTAAAAAAATTATTGTCTGTTAATGTTTCTTACTGGGGAATCCAATACCGTTTAACCCATCACAAGTTTGTGATTTTCTTGTGGTTAACTTTCTCCTAAACATGTTTTCTATCACACTCCCTCAAAACATGACCCTTTTCTTTTTCTTCCATATCCATGTTTTCTTACATGGAATCTTATTATGGGTTAACTCGGGTGACCTTTGTACTTCTCTCCCATTTTTTAAGGTGATAGTTTTACTGACTCTTGTTCCGATGTGGGATTTTCAATGAAGCTTCCAAGCCCAATTTTAAAATTGTGAGGACGCAATTCCCAAAAGGGGGGAAGGATGTAACAACCTAGGTAAATAAAGAATATGACATTTTCATATTTATCAATATTTTTGAATAAAATATTAATATTACTTTAAAGGGAATGCTATGCTCGATGGCGAACCCAATACTCAACAATGAGTTTCTTTGAAATCTTACATTGTACTCTAATAATAAAATAACATTTTTTTAAATGGTAGTTAACACCTAGCCTTTGTAATGGCCGGAATGAACGGAACTAACTACAAAATGATTATATATTTTTTTCAAATATTTTTACTTTTATCCAATAAATGTTAGAGGCTTAAAATGAAAATGAATAAAATTTTAAGCATAAATCTTCTTATATTCTTTAAAAGGTCGATTAACTACCTTTTGATGGAGAACCATTTTTAAATATTCTTTTGACAATTTTATATGTTCTATTTGAAAAAATAAAATCCTTCTTTAGAATCTGGACATCCAAATTTACTTTGTGTAAAATTTTGTTATTTTTTCAATAAAGATCATTTTTATTGATAATGTTGCATTTTAATTCAAAACCTCCTTTTAATCTGATTTATTTATATGGATAGATTATATTTTTAATTTAGATTAAAGCTTATTGAGAATATATTTTTACCATTTAATCTAATTGTGGTCATTGAATTAATTTCAATTTGAAATTGGACTTAAACTAGTGTCAATCTTTTAATAGATATTATTTCTCAAAAACATGCTATTTGTTTTCACAGCGGGAATTAATTATTAAATTAATTAATGCAACATATATTTTTTAATTTTGTAAAAAATACATCAGTTTTGAATTCGGAATATCAAATATAGCTTATGGTGAATTTTTGATATTTTTCTGAAAAACTTCAATTTTTGATGAATAGTGAAACCACTAAGTGGTAGTTAAAGAAACTGATTTTTTGTTTGAATGAAACTTTTCCACTTCTGTGATTTGATTTTCAAAAATCCGACATACATGGTTATCATTAAGAAGAAAAATGTTGTTCAATGTGATTAAAATAATTTTTGGTGAATAGTAACTTTTATGTTTTATTAATCACGATTAAAGGTAATTAGTGTAATTTAATGTAAAAATAATGTTTTAATAATATGAAATGACCTAGAAACATGTCTTACCCTCATTGGATGTGTCAAGGCGGACCAATACAATCCATGGGTCAACTTGGGGACCCCATGGAGCCACTTTGGTTGGAAAATGACATAAATAACTTATTATTTAAAGTTAAAATAAAAATGTCACAAACATAGGTTGTTTTACTGAAACACTTTTTAAATGGGGTTATACAAGTCATATTTTTGACTATAAATATTCATTAGAAAGATAAAAAGATTTCCTACATCATTATTTTTTATATAATTTTTAGACGTTAAATAATTTAAATTATTTATGACACCATGATGATATAGCGATTACCTCATTATTTAAGGATTTAAATAAAATGAAAAGATAATGTAAAATATAAGACCTACATAGGTCAAAAACCTATTGTATTTCTGGATTTGGAACTCTTATCACCTTATCCTCTAAATATATAATTTTGGGACCTTTAAAATCCGAAAAACATTTTATAATAAAGCAACCTTTTATAACCTTCCAAGAGTGCCCCTCCTCTCCTCTTATAAAAGGCCCCCACCTCTACCACCTTACCCACACCACTCATGCCTTTGGCTCAGCCAACACCTGCCCATATTGTCTCTACACATCCCTATCTTACTCCTAGAATCCTAACTTTGAGAAACAGTCTTCCCAAGGAAGCCTTTGATCTCAAATCAAAAAGAGTTACCCGTTTTAAAGGTAATATATTCTCTAGTGTTGTTTTGTTTTATTTTGCTTCTCCAACCCCCTGAAATCTTTTTATTTTTTTTATTTTGTAACAAAACCAGAATATTAAATATACTATCATGTTGGTATAAGAAGGATTCGAGCTACAATAACACACACCTCTGTCTATTGGTTAAAGAACATACCATTTCTGTGGATGGTGAATTATTGCCTCACGAAATGATGATTGTTCTATCTTCTCATACAACCTCTCATGGTGGGAATTATGATGGAAATATATTTATTTATGATATATATTATATTTATTTACTCTCTATGTTTATGTATTTTATATTTAATACATACCTTTATGCTTTTCATGTTGTGAAAATGCGATAATTTCTTTTGAGGAAGTGTGGACTATCACCCCCTCAAGTGATGTGACTCGTTCATGAAATACATGAAATGTATAAAGAATGAAATTGATAAACTAATGTGATATATATAACATATATATTATTTTGAAATTATAATATATATGTATATCTCATCTATTTTTAATTCCATTAATGTTCCAAAGAAATTAAAAGTAGCATTCATGCGTACGTACGGCTTATTGTCTTCATGAACGGTACATTTCATTTCTTATCTCCAAATGTTATGTACTATTATAAATACATATATATAATGGATATATGTGTCATATATTAAATCTAAATTTTGGATATCATTCTGAAATTATAATATAAATCTCTCTGTTTTAACTTTTATTCCATTAATATGACAAAAAAATTAAAGTAGTGTTCATGCGTACGTACGGCTTACCGTCTCCATGAATGGTACATTTCATTTCTTATCTCCAAATGTTATGTACTATTATAAGTACATATATATAATGGATTTATATGTAATATATTACATCTAAATAATGGATATCATTCTGGAATTATAATATATATATCTTTCTTTTAACTTAAATTCCATTAATATGAAAAAAAAAGAAAGTAGTGGTCAAGCGTACGTACGGCCTACCGTCTCCATGAACGGTGCTTTTAATTTTTTATCTCCAAATTTTATGTAATAGTAAAAAATGAATATATACTGGATATATATGATCTTTAAAACATTAATACTATTCTGTAGATGTTGTACCTATAACTACATGGAAATATTTTTTCCAACAAGTTCAATTTTTACTCATGTACCGAACATCGACAAAAACGTCTGATATAAACTCACTTTATTAATCCATTACTATAACATTATAATATTTGATATTAACTGAATTATAATATTTAAAGGAGGTCCTTATGCAATTATAAATTGACCAAATTTTATTATTCAAATGATTAAAGAACGATCGAGTCATGTCGGAAATGAGGTAAGGGATCCTACCCCTCTCTTTCTTTTTAAGTACACTCTTTTATGTCATTCCTTTTAAGCACATATTTCTTATGATTGTAATGTTATTTTATATTACTCTTACTGTAATTCTTTATGTTCATATGATGAGAGAAAATATTTTGTCTCATCAATCCATTTTGGATGTTTTGGGTGGCGTCGTTAGGCTGCCGAATTTTCGTAAGGGATCCAACCTCTCTCTTTCTTTTTAAGTACTCTATTTTATGTAATTTATTTTAAGATCATCTTTATTATGTTTTTGGATGTTCTTTTATATTACTCATACTATAATTTTTATGTAAATATTATGAGAGATCATATTTTATCTCATAAATCCATTATTGGAAGTTTTAAGTGGTGCTGCTAGGCTGCCGAGTTTTCGTAAGGGATTTTTCATCTCACTGTTATTCTTGTGAAATTTATGCTACGTTTGCCACTATTTATTTTTATTGTTGTATGTAATGCCCATTATTATACACTTTGTGTAGTGTAATTTCATTTATGGGTATTAACATCTTCATTGTATGACCCTTCTTCCATGGGGTGTTCGTTTCGAAAGTTACCCAACTCGGTAAGGGGACCTTTCACCCTCCTCTTTCTAAAAGACTTCTTTTGTTATGTATTTTAATTCACATACTATTATGTTGGGATATGTTATTCTATATCCTTATTTATGTAAATTTTATGTCCATGTGATGAGATACCATTTTCTATCTCATCAACTCATTTTCTGAATTTTAAAGTGACGTCGTTTGGCTGTCGGATTTCTGTAAGGGAACTTCTTAACCCACATTAAATTATTTGGGTTAAACCTATACTTATTGATTTTATTATGCCAAGATTATGTGTGGAATATATATGTTGTAATTTCCACAAACCTTTGTGTGGATATAATATTTCTACACATAGTAATCTCATTTATAAATTCTTACGAACATGTATGGGAAATCATAACTCAATCTCATTTCATTGAGTTAAAAATATATGTCATTGGTTTTGTTTTTCCAAGATTATTTCTGAATGTCCTCTGATTGTTTCACACTTAATATCCACTTATATTGGGTGAATTTATATTTCTCACACATAATTATGTGATAGATTTATCCTTAATTTAAGGATACCATCTTTATAATGGATTTCATCTCAATTTACATTTCCATTTAGACTTTGTTATTGTTATGCACCAATTCACTAGTATATGGTGTGTATACTATCCTTTGAAATATTATATCATGAATCCCTTTATTCTCATGATATTATAAAGTTCGTATTAAATGTTATTCCGAAATTATTTTTATTCAAGAGTCTCTCATTTTGTAAAAAACTCTTTAACAAAAATATCATTTTAAATGTTTTAAAGATTAATTATTCTAAATCATTATCTTTGATGTCCTTGTTTTCAAAATGGTTTTCAGTATTTTTTTATATGGACATTAATTTTTTAAAATTATAATTCCATTGAAAGCTTCAAAGTGGTATGGGACACTTTGATTCAAAAATCTCTTTTAAATGACTTTTGAAAATGTATTGATTAATTCAATATCTTGGAATTACTTATTGTAATTGCAAATGAAATGTTTTTATTGAAATGTTTATATTTTAAATATTTTATTTGTAAGGATGGTACTTGGACATTTTACGGGTGGTTACGTGATAAACCATATGACGGGCGGTGCAGTGAATACTAGGATGGGAGGTTACATTATAACCTCTAATGCATTGGGTATGGAAGTCAGCCGTATGGCTATTCCATTAAGTGATATGTGTGGAAGTAGACCGTATGGTTGTTCCATTTAAGTATGATTATGTCCCAAGTTACCTTTATATGTTATGTGTTTTTTATATGGGTCTTATGGTAATCTTTTGGTTACAAAATGGTAAGTAATGATCTTTTATTCGTTGAAGATTTTATACTACTTCATAAAGTTGAAAAGTATTACTCCGATAAAGAATTCATGGTTTACTTGTTGTTTTGAAAAACTAATAGTTTTCCTTCTTTGTGTATCCTTTACTGGGCTTTTTATGCTCATCTGAAGTTTTTTGAAATGTTTTCCACAGGACCTAAAGATGAATAGGGTCAAGGATGGGTTCAAGGAAAAAATGCTATCTAAAATCATGGAACTAGACATGTTTCTTTTTAAGTGTTTTTATTTTATGGAAAAATAGTAGAAGTGTATACTTTGTAATCATTTGAGATGTAATAGTTATGTCCTAATTCTATAAAACTCGAAACCTGAAAATATCCTCAATGTGAATTATTCATTTAATTCAATATTAAGTAAGGATTAAGGCTAGGGCCTTATACTTAATCTGTTTTTTGTGATTATTTTACTGAGCATATAAATATCATGTTTCAGTACCCACTCCTTCTGTTTGGTTACTCTCCTTCCAATAGAGGTGAAGACATATATGGTATGCCACTTGATTTGTATATCTATTTTTTCATATATTGATGAGTCTAATCTCCTACTATTTTTAGCGAATAATCAATGAGAATTTATTATTCTCACCATTTTGAGATCCTTGTTTTTGGATGAGTTTTCATTCACTATCTTGTTGGGTTGATTTTTACTCCTTATTATTACTTGTTATTTCTACCTCGTTCCTTTTTCTTTTTCATCTCTTACTACACCTCCTTCTCTTTTTTAAGTCATCCTATTGATAGTGTTTATAATCACCAGTACAAAGGATCTTTCGACAAGTATTGTGCCATATCAAGATGATAGACTGGATGATTGGGACTTTATAAGAACCTAGGAATACAAGGTTCTTGGACTCCATGTGGGGGTCATAGCTTGAGATCCAAGATCACATATCTCTCTCCTATTTTAAGTTTCTTGATGGGCATTTATTTTTTCTCATTTTCCTTTTAGTTTACATTAAATCATCAATACTAGTACTATTTAGAGGTCAATGCATGTATTTGGTTTATATATAGCAGTGTCATGTATTTTTTTCATTTCCCATTACACTTTTGCATTGATTTGGTTGTGTGTGTGTGTGTGTGGGTTATTAGAAAATAACTTCCATTAGTTTTTTGATCATTCATCACTTGTCTCCATGCTCTAGAATATGGAGGCACTCTTGGTGTAGTTACAGCTCATGAACTAACATGGGTCTATTTTTGACAATGTGTTATCAGTTGTAGGTTCGAACCTAGGATTTTTTATCAAACATTTCCCTAAAAAGGGCATCCTTGGGTTTTTAGAAATTTCCACAACAAGTCTCAAGAGTGTCTCTTAGGACAGAGAGTCCAATGATAGTTCAATGATCAAACTATACAATCACTAGGACCCTGAATAATCATTTTTCTATTCAGTATGAAGAAACATTTATTGTATAGACCTTTGTTACATGCATCGGATAGGATTGTGTCGTCAAATGTACTTCATGAGTCTTCTCCCCATTTTGGATGTTATATATATATATTATCTCCAGCTATGGTAATCCATGATATTCTTCAGGATGCCTCCACGATGATAGCTATCTAGGATACCACCTCTGGTTCATGATGAAAAAGAAATGATCAAAGAGGCCTCAGTTCAGGATCCGTTATAGGATCACCTTCCTCTTGGTGGGAAGGTTGTAGAACCTCCACCTATTGAGCAGTAGTAGCCCCAGTAGAGTAGGATGAGGACATGTGCAGGATGATCATGCTCTGTGAGTTCCAGTATCCGAGACCAGGGAAGTTTCATGGTGATCAATACCCTTAGGCAGTAGAGGATTGGCTAGAGTCAGTGTTCTACATCTTATATATTGTTCGGACACCGAAAAATGTGGTGGTTTATTTGGTAGGTATTTCTTTCAACATAGAATTTGGATATTTTTGGAGCTTGGTTACTCAAAATTCAAGATGAGTCGGCACACTCATGGGTGGAATTCCATTAGTTATTCTGTAATGAGTAGTACCCATCCATTTTACACTCTATTAAAACTCAATATTTTCTTAAGCATTAAAATGGAGGCATGATGGTGAATGGGTATACATCTAGGATGATAGACTCTACATTCTACTCTATGGAGTTGATATATAATGGCTACATCCAAGAACAGAAGCTGGAGCATAGACTCTGTAGGGAGTTACATGCAAGCATATTACCATTATTCATCTCCCTTATGTCAAGGTGATGAAGCCGACACTAATGACAGGTAAATTTCTATTAGAGGAACTCCATTTAGAAGTTACTAACTATGGGAACATGTATATTATACATCTTTCACATATAAAAATGTTAGTTGGTGGGGCCTCGATCCAGGATGCCTCCCATTATTATATTTAGAAACATTTTATGGGGTAGTAGAGAGCACAAGGATTGCATAGGGATGTACAATGTTATGAATGTGATTAGTGATCTCACATGTCATGAGACATCCCAACCCACAGTGCAGAGCTTTGTAGGAAGATAATAAATGAAGCACCGTGACAGAGATGGTATCGTGATTAGAGATCTCTTGAGAGAGGAATGAGAAGTCCCCATGGAGGCAGTTTTATAATGGTAAAAGGTTGAATTGGGGTTTGTGGAGGATTTTGCGAGGTCATTCCACCACTACATGGTGGCCCATGTTAGGATTAGGGAGTTAGTGGATGGGGCTACAAGAATGTGCATGTGTTGTATGTCTATAGTGTGAGAGATGATAAGAATTATTCTTTGTGTTTCATCAACCATTTGTGGTAGATATTTTTTGACACTGTGTGAGGTACTCTTTTCCCCTAATTACTTATTTTGGTTTTACTAAGGTGACAAGGGGCATCAGTGTAATCCTATTTAGTTGTATTCAGATGTATCCTTGAATACATGGGGATGAAGGTTAATTCCCCCACCGAGATTCATTTTTTTAGTTTGAAAAAAAATTGATGGTGAGTCAGTGCCGCCCAAAGAAGATAGAATATAGGTGTGGGGTAAGAGTACCTATAATTTTTGCATTCATGGAATGGGTTGTACAATATATTATTGGTATAGGTCATGGAATTTCTAGTGGATTTTTTCTTCTTGACCACCTTTCTTCTTATGATTCCACTACTAGGTGTGGCATAGAATCATGTTTGGGTTTACTCTCCTACCAATAAAGGTGATGACCCATTGGGTATTCCATATGCTTTCTGTTTGTAGATAATATTTGTTTGATGAGTTCACTCACCTTCCATGTTTGTTGGTAACTTTTTTTTGCTCAATGGAAACCATGATACGACAGTTACGAGGCATAGGTCAAGGTGATTGAGACACCATTAATAGAACTACATGACTCACTACATGGTGCTAGATGCAGTTTTCTTCACCCTCTAGATGGTGATATAGTATCTTCAGGGATAACTCAATGTTATTTACTCATACCACCAGGGTTTCAGGTATGTAATCACTCATAGAGAACTGAATGAGTGACGGTGGTGCTGGTCAGAGTTCTTACAGGCCTATGACTTCAAGATAGTCTACAATTCTGGGAAGTTCAATGTTGTAGAAAATTACCATAGCATGAAATCCCAATCAAATCTAGTATCTGCTGTTTCATTGTAGTTAGCTTCCCTGCATCATACCTTAATGTAGAGAATAGTATAATTTTTCTTCAATCATTTGTGTTTAAGTCTACACTTCTTTAGCATGTGAGAGAGTCCCAACAATGATAAAAATATTGATAGACATTTCATGACTCATATATCCACAGGGGACGTGCTAGATAGATATTATGAAAGAGAGAATCATGTGATCTTGTTCAATGGGAAAAACATGGTTTTAGTAGAGTTGTAGGAGGAGTTGATGCGGTAGTTCTACAATTCACAAATAGTTTTACACCTCAGTGTAGTGATGATTTTTAGGGATCTTTCGAGGATTTTTTGTTACTCTATAATGAGATGGAGCTTAGTTGAGTTCACCTCACAATGCCTTTCCTATCCAAAGGAAAAGGTTGATCACCATGTTATTGTGGACTATTGCCTCCTCTAGATATCCTAGAGTAGAAATGGGATAGAAAATCCATAGACTTCATTATAGGGCATCCCCATGTTGAGAAGGTCCATGAAACCATCTAGGTAATAGTATATTGACTCAAAAAGTCGGCACAATTACTTGGGATCAGGGAGCAGAGTTTGGTGTGGTTTTTGGGTAAGTTATGTTTATGGAATATCATCCACATTCATGAGTATCAATGGTGTTTGTCTCCAATCGTTACATGCGGTTTATTTCACTATTATAGAAGGGCCTACAAGAGGCGCTCATGACCCAACTATAGATGAATACATCATTTCCAACCCATAATAAATGGTAGAACGAGATCACTATCTAGGTGTCTGAGGATACACATGGGTATTTATTTTTGGTTTTCAGTAGGGGAGGAAAGTTATCCCTAATATTCATCAGGCTGTTTGAGATCCAGTAGAGGGTTGTTAAGGTTTCCTACCTCATTTCCATACCCCCACAGCTAGATAGGGTTCACTGTGTTAACCACATGTACATGCTAAGGAGTGACATGCATGATCCCACACACATCATTGATAAGAGAATACCATATGGGTATGGACCATCCCTTTGGAACATGTGTATTGGAAGCACAGAAAAGTACAGGAGAGTTCCTCAGAGCAAGAGATCTTGGTGAGAGCTTGGGATCACGAGTTGTTTCCCTATTTTTTCTTTTCAAGAAAAAAAATATGAAGTATGTAATGATGTAGAGAACTATTTTTTAACTTGTAAGACTTTAAAATATTTCTACATGTATTTCTAGTGCCATGTGCTAAGACAACATGCCATTCCGAGGCCCAGAGAGTCTGAATTTTTTTTATAAAAATATTAAGAATATTTTTTCCTATGCATGCGATGGAAACATGGTATCTCTCAAATGGTATAATGGATCAGATATCCAAGGACATGGTTGAGTCATGATCATGTCATTTAACCAAGGTGATACATAACTTTTTTTGGGTACATGACTTCTGTTGAAAAATACATAAGGACGTAACCGTAAATAAAAATAATATAAAATTGTTTTATATTAGATGTTGTCTCAAATTACATTTGAATGGGGGATCAAATTGGAAATATGAGACTTCCATTGGGTTTTAAATATGGTTTTTTAACTAAGGGAGGCCTAAGGTGAGAGGGCATAGGATGTTCGGATCCCGCGACCATTTGTGGGAGACCCGTTAAATTCTATAAATACATGTTTGATGAAATGAGAAAGGGTCTGTATCATTTCCCCCCATGGACGGAGGATATATTCTTCTCCCCCATTGGAATATCAATGTCGAATCATCGCCTAATGACGACAATATTTCTGATCATAGTAGATCAGAGTGGGGAGAAAGCAATTGTAGATCCAAAATCTACGTAGGATTCTTATTTAATATTCCACATTCCCCGATGGATGATTTTGTAGTTAAAGTTGAATTCTGATCATTTTTTATGCTTCAAAAACATTTTTTGATGACACTACTAACATGAAAATCAGCCGTTGTAATTATGGATCCCTCATTCTTTGTGTTCTTTTCCAGTTCATTGGGATCTTCATCGATAAACTTTATAACAAGCTGATATGACATTCAAACAACAAGCAGAGCATTTATTTGTGATTTTCGTGATCCAAGGAATTCATAACTATGATGATTTTGAGTTTTGGGCACTGTTGGAGGTGAAATGGTGGGGGAAATTAAATCTTATTTGTCACCATGTTGAAACGGTTGAATATCATCGAGAAAAGATTTTTTTCATTGATGATATAGCCTTGTAGAGCCCATATATGGTCTCAAAATAATTTTTGGGAAACCAGAGTATTTCAGGTGGTCCATCGACGGGACCAATGGCATGGAACTGTCCTAGAGGCAGGGTGGCAGTAGGCAAGCAGCAGGGCTAAACAAAGGGGGCTTGGTTTTCAGTGGCGTCAGTGGGCCGATCAGAGCCAGCAACCCAAGTCAAGTGGACCAGGTTGGAGTAATTGGGGATGGTATTCAGGCACACCATCGATCCTTTGTTACGTCTAAATTGTGTGCCATTTTTCTATACCACCTATAGACACACATTTATATCATTAAGATAATCATTTTAATTCTGGTTTGAGAATTTTGATTTTCGACCGTGAGGCTTAGTTTCACGAATCACATAAATATAATAATAATAATATAAAAAAAATTATCAATGATATTCTTATTGGGAATAACTCCAGTATAAGAAATCCAATCAAAGATCCTTCAGTGACGTAATGACCTTTAATTTGAGGTGGATGTTTCGAGACTGATTTCGGGCACCTAAATTGAAATCATGGTGTTGGCCCCAAGAGGCCTAATTTGGGCATTTTCTATGAAATGTGAATTTTTCACCGACTGTCTATTTTGGATGAATGAATATCCTATCCAATGTGTATTTTATTGAGTATCACAATGGTGATATTAGTTATATGTGTTCTAGGATCAAGGCACAACCCTCACCATTCACTATTCATGTACAATGATGAGATTTGTTGATTCTCCACCAGGTGTCTGATGTAAGGGAATTAATAGTCGATTATGTGAACTTTTTGGAAAGGATCAAGATTGTGTGATCATTTTGGTTATCTGGGGATATTCAAGGAAAAATTTCTATGTAATTATTTTTTTCCTTCGAAAAAATGACAACCATTGTGCACTCATCAGTCTTTTTCTATATATTCCATGTACATTGAGGGTAGATCAGCATGCCTAGGTGTACATGTTTTCAATTTAGTACCTTAAAATGACTTGTTACATGGCCAAGCAATGAGGTGGGGTAACATTTCGGGTGTCCCCATATGCATCGTGTACCACTTGATGAATATTCAATCTCTCATATATCAATATTTTGGGCTTGGATTTTGTCATGCGAGTAGCAATTCACGAGTATTTCTCATCATAGAACAAGACTCTTCCATCGATAGTGTCTTTTTAGATTTGAGGACAGATGTTTCATGAATAACATATTTTTAAGAGATGTTTGATGATGGTTGTGATCATGTATGTTTATCATGGATTTCTTAGCATACCCACTAGCTGTGATGGCTAGTAGTGTTCCTTGATGCTTTCCAAGAGGTATCATCCAACAAGGATGGCTGATGTAGTTCATTGATGCCTTCCTAGTGGTATCCCCATACCAACTGGGGCTTAGATCCTTGATGATATTAAAGTGGAACCCCCCTAACGACACGGGCATAGGTCCTTACAGTTAATTATGTGTGGAATCTGACTACCGGGTAGGGTGAAAGTCTTTAATGACTAGATTGAAATACCCATAATTCACTAGGATGGGGATCCTCACTAGCTACATGTTGAACAATACCCTCCACTGTATTACCCTTTGGCTAGGTGAGGTTGTGGGTCACCATCAACTCTTGGGTGTTGATCCTCATGATATACTAAGTGTGGATCCCTGATGTCTAGAGTGGAATCCCTCTAACAAACTAGGGATTGAGTCCACTATGGCACTAAATATGGTGGAATCCCCCTTAAAAACTAGGGTGTGGGTCCTCTAAATCTAGTTTTCAATATCCATTTACATGAATCTATTCTATATGTGATTTGACATACCGTTGGAATCACAATAAATATGTACACATTTCCCACAAAGATGAATCCTTGTGATGAAACCTAAAACTGTGTGGGCGAGACATAACCACCCAAATAAGATATTATCAAGGCGTGGTGATTGAGTCCCCTTGTCTTGCATGTTTAGTGTTGATGTGATTCATTCTAGTGACTATTGATGGATATTAATAGAACCTTTCAAGATAATTCTTCATGGGATAAACTATGAGATACAGATCCCATTACTCTATCATTTGAGATTCATTGACTGAGCATATATATATACATAAATACATACATATATACATACATATATATATATATACTATTTTAGTACCCACTCATTGGGTTTTTGTTACTCTCCTTCAGGGGGAGTCGAATTCACCATGGGTATTCCATGTGCTTTTCGTACCTAGATTCTCGTGTTTTGACAAGTCGACACAGTTAATATAGGTAGAAATGACACCATAAAAAGTTTATATTCTCACCCTTTTAAGATCCATGTGTTTTGATTATTTTTACTTCACTTTCTTTTTATCTTGAGCTATACTATTTACTGTACCTTGTTCCATTACTGATTTCCTCTTTTTTTGTGTCTCTTAATCCTCCCCCTTCGTCTATTCATGTTATCCAAGTGATAATTTTTATACTCAACCCAAAAGGGTTTTTCCCAAACTTATCATTATATATGAAGACAACAGACATGTTGATCATGACTTTAGAGGATCTTAGAGATATAGGTTTCTTAGACCATGTAATATGGTTGTATCTTCAGATCTAGGAGCATAGAACTCTCAATTGTTTTACATTTCTTGTTGGGTGTGTATTTTTTTCCATTTCTTTTTAGATTACTTTACATCACTTGTACTTATACAATTTAGAGTTTGATGCATGTTTGTGGTGTATGTATAGTACTGTTGTATCTTTTTTCATTTCCCTCTGCACTTTTTAATTGGGTTTGCTGTGTTTGGTTGTGAAGGTTCTTAGCAATGGCCACCCCAAATATTTTTGGCCTTCAGTGCATTCCTCCACCACTTGGGCTATGGGGAAGGATTTGGGTATTTTCGATTCAAGCCCCAGAATGGATCAGGTTGTCACACTATAGGACATTAGTTTGAGAGGATGAACAATCAAAATATCTTAAAACAATAGGAAAATGTTTTTTATGTGGTAAAGAAAGTCATAAACTAATAATTATCCATGGTAAAAGGACGCATTTGGTTAAATGGTTCTGAGGAAAATTGAGTGATGAAAGTTTACACATGTTGGGATTTGGAGTTATTATATAGTTTTTTATTTATGTTAAATCATATTTTAAATATAATTAATATTATTTTGATATTTTATGTGATTAGAGTACTTTCCAAGAAACTTTTTCATATTTTAAATATTTTTATGGTATATGTTATGGTATTTTTAACATGTAAAAATTTTATTTGATGATAAATGATATTTTCATTTTTCAGACATATGATGAATGATATTTATTAACATTTTTGTTTATATGATCATTCACTATTAAAGATGTCTGTTCTATGTAAATGATTTTTATAAGAAATGTATCAGTACCAATTTATAAAAAAGAAAACCTATCACATCTAACAAGTTCAGGGTTCTTGAACCCACAATTAAAGGGTGATAAGGGTGTAGTGCCTCCCAATGGACTATGTAATCTCCTAGTTAGTATGAATTTATTTTATAAAAAATTTAAAAATGATGATTAATTTTATTTTCAAAAAATACATTTTATCACATGGATTACCATCCGATTGAAAAGTGATTTTGTGATTAGTTGACTAGTTTTAATTTAAAATATTTTCATGGTTTTGGGAAAATATTATAATTAAGGTAGATTGAACATTAAGGTATTGTATTTTAGGAATATAGGATGAATTATCTTATGAAATAAAGTATTATTTTAATTTTTCATTATACTAAAACATGTTATTTATGGAAATTAATAAGCATATTTTACAGATTATATGAACAGGGATTATCATTTTTTAAAATATGAACTTATAATATACTAATATGATAGGAGATAAATGATAAACTAATAGCAGAAAAATATGTGATCAAATTATTATTATTTTTAGGTTTCTATCTTGTTTGAGGATGTTTTAATGAGTTTTGAGGATAGTTATTTATCATAATATCAATGTAGATACTTGTCTGTTTATACAATAATGTTGTATAAAAGATTATTATTCGGTAAAATTATCTTATCTTGTGTTAATAAATTTTTTTGGTTAATGACTATTGAAAAGTGGATAACTATTTTTAATTTATTGATTATTTTTTCCATTATAAGTTTATTAATTATATCATGCATGAAGAAAACATCATAAATACTAATCGTTTGGAGAAAATATGAGTTTGAAATGGAATTTGATTAAAGCATTTAGTTTCAATTGTAATATAAGTATATTTTCTTTATGTTATTAGTATAGATGGTAATGTAACTCCCCAACTCCATAAAAATGACATTGAATAAAGAAATCATGTTGCCATTATTTTTTATGGAATCGATGATCTTTTCACACCACATTGGTTGATGGATTTGGGGTTGTTGACATTATCATGACAACTCAATATATTTTGACTAATGATCACACTCACTATCTATCAATATTTTTGAATTTATAATTTAATCCAATTCAATATCTTCACATCCAACAAATTTTCTCCCTACTTAAAAAAAAGTTACATTTTATTCTAGATGACCTTTGTACTTCCCTTCCACCCTATTCATTTGGATATTTTACTAATCCATTTTATAAAGTGGGATTTCAAAAAGGATTTTTTTGGTGTTAATCAAATCTTCATTGATATCAATTTCTAATCATGAGGATTGAATATATTAAAATTGTAGAATGTAACACCTATATACCAAAAAAAATTAGTCAAAGGAAAACCTCTGACCATTTATTAATGGAAAATAATGTAACACCCATATATTTTAGAATAAGAACATTATGTTAGATAGTGTATATGACACAAAACACCATACTTAAATGAACTATGAAATAGATGAATGTAATAACCTAGCTATTAAATTGGAATCGTTTAAAAAGATTTATTGAATTATTATTTATATATATTCAACATAATATAATTTTACTGATAAATTCTTATTAAATAATAACTTGTTGTTTCATAATAACATTTAAATCATTAAAAATTTATTTTCTACAATAAATAATATTCTTTATTACTGTGACAAAATATTACAAATAATTTCTTGTAATGTAATAAAACTTATTTTAAAAATAAATATTTTTTAAATAATATTATAATAAACATATAGTAATTTTTTAGATTTTTTAAGAAATATTAATAATTATGGGATAGTGAAATGTATTGGTTTTTGAAAAACCATTTTTTCATTTAAACAACAAATAAAGTTGATAACTATATTATTTTTTTAATTAAACTTCATATAACCTAATTATTATTTATTTATATTTATTAAAACTAATTTCATTTTAATTATCTTTATATTGTATTTTTTTATAATTTTATTTGTGGGTTTAAAATAGGTTATTTCCAAAAACTATTCTAAAGAGCATAAGTTTTCTCCATTTTAATTAATTAAAACAACCCATGGTGAGGAATTATTTAATTTAAATGTATAAGTATTAAAATAATATTAATTTATATTCATATAACTATTATTACTAGTCATAGGGTTAATCAAATATAATTTTATTCTTGAAAAATGAATATCTTGAAAAACTACTTTGCAACACATTTTCAGGATTAATTTTAAATTAAATTCGACCACTTATCTAAATTTAATTTGTAATAACAGATTTAACATTTATTATAGTAATAATTTATATTTTATAAAATGGTCAACATAATTTTTGGTCTTAATAAACATTGTAAACTGTAATAATATTTTACGGCAATTAAGATAAAAACCAGTTTACTAGGGGTTAAACAAAACATATATGTGCTAAAATGACATAAAATGATGTGTAAATTATATTGTATGACCATAAGAAGACCTTATATCATATAAGGATAAATAATGGTACATTTGTTAGACTTTTTCATGTAAAAATTTTCGTATTAGTTTTTCTTTTAAAAAATTCCATGTGTGTCCTCTCCCCCACTTATAAAAAACTATCTCATCTCCTCTCCACTTCAGAACTCCAAATAATTATTGATCAGACATGACATACATAAATACCTAATTTAATATCTTTACCACTATACAGATCCAATTTATTTATAATAATTTTTTCCTATGATGGGTTTTGTTACTAACCTATGGAGGTTGTCCGAAGTAGAGGTAGTACGCTTGATAGTGAATTTTTAAATTATTTCTTCTTCCACCACCTTCATATCATCTTTAATAATGAAGATATAATAAAACAATATCTCTCATATACTAATAAATAAATTTTTTAATGGAATATATTATACATATCTTCTCTTCCATCAAATGGTAATGTAAACCATCATTCGTCTGTTAGGGAGACTACAACCTCACAGACTAATGTAATTCAATTTTCATAATCACCTCTCAAATTTTTTTATAATGATGGATTTAAAGCCTATATTTGATATTTTAAACATAATTAAACATATTTAATTATTATTTACATATAACTTCATAGTCTCTATACTTTTTTGGGATACGATAACATCACTCATGTGTACGATAGACTACCAGCTCAAGAATCCATTTGGTTTTTTTCCACAAACTATTTATATGGTTGTAAAAAATGATAAAATAAATGAACAAGTTTTATATATAAGACATAAATATTAAATTCAATAAATATTTATTATTTTAAAACATAATATATCATTTATTATTTTACCTCTCCACATATCAAAAAACGATATCGTCTTTCTTGTATACGTGTGGGATATTGCCTCTACAAAGAGATTTTATTATTAATTATCTATAAATAATATGGATAAAATGTGTGAGTATATATATAAATCAATATGGGATTTATAACCTTATTTTAATTCTATAAATTTAAAATATTACTTATCTTTTATCTATAGAGATTTTTGAAAAAATAAAAATGTTACTCAAGCATGTGTACGACCTATCATCTCTATGATTGTAAAGTACATAATTCTTCCTAACAAAAATTCTTATGTTGGTTAAGTAGTATAATTCCAATATAAAATTTATAATTATTTGATGATTATTTTTCATTAAGTATAGAAATAATTACCACTTTAACTGTTGTCAACCTACCAAAGTCATTTTGGACATATATGCTAATTTTCATCAAAACATATGACATAAACTTAATTGATATTTTAATTTATATGGAATAATGATAAGTTAAATTAATATAAAAATAGTTTTAAAAAGGTTTCTAAAAGGTATGAAATTAATAGTATTTTGTGTTTTATTATTATTAAAAATGTACTTGATGAATAAGAAACAAGGTAATGGAATCATTTACATAAAACATAATTTTAAATATAACCAATATTTATAATCAAAACATTTAACTTTTATGTAAATGTTTTTAAAATTATTTTATGAATTTTGTTATTTAATACAATAATCTTTTATAAGGTAAATGCTTTTTTCCCTTTCAATGTTTTAAAAATTAAAAAGATTTTGTAGAATGATTGAATTTCTTTACAAAACATAGAAGGAATGTATTATTTTATTGTATATTGTGACTATGAATTTTCCTCCACCATATAAGTTTTTTAATGTTACAATTAATTTACGATAATCCATGTTATCATCAAACATAAACCAATATTATCATATTCTAGGAATTTTGAAATTGAAAATGGGGATTCAAAAAGAATGGATATTAAATTATAGAGAAATGATTTCTTATGTGTGAAAAGATTATTTTATAATTTTAATACAGAAAATTCCATTATTTTTATGTTTTATGATTATTTTATGGTGCATGGGACATATAAATCTTGACTGGTTATTATATTTTAAACTAATGGTGGGTGCTTAGGATATTAGTCGATGATGAGTGGTTATTTTATGAACCAAAGATAGGTGGTTTCATTTTAATCCAAGGTTTCCTGGGTCTGTGATAAACCATAAACACATTTGGTATGCAAGTCGACCATATAGTTATTCGATTTGTAAAAGAAATATAAAAAACTATTTCCTCATATATTTATTTGTTTAATCTATTATGGATATGGGTTTTCTTGGTAATCCATTGATTCCCAAAAAGTTATGTTATTAGATTATTTAAAAATGATGTATTAACTAATTCGTAAGGGTGAAAAGTATAGCTTTGTAAAAACAATCATGAGTATTTCTTGATTCCAAATGATGCATGATGAGTTTTATTTTTTATTTTTTATTTTTTATTAATTTTTATATGAAAATATATATGATAGGAATGTGATAAATTTTGGAAGTTGTTTTTTATAGCCAAAATAATACATTAAAAAGATAAAAATTTATATATACTCATGGAATAAAAAATATTAATTCATTATTATTTTTATGTCACATACTGAAAGTTATTTGATCATCACATGTTTTATAAATATTATTCATAGGGTGTTTGATTGGTAAGATAAAATAATAATTCAAGTTTAAAGACGTGATGATTTTCCTTTATAATAAAACATAGTTTATTTCAAGTGTTTTATATTATTGAGAAAAATAGTTACTAATATAAACTATACACATTGTAATATATGGATTTATTATGTATGGGTCATTACATAATTCTCTAAAACTATATAACTGAAATTATTCTCATATTTTATACAATGAATTATAGATATAAAACATAATATTATGTAATGCTTCAGGCCAGGTCCCTACACACAATATCTCTTAAAAAACTCTTTTAACCAAAATAGAAATCTCTGTTTAATATAAAAATATTTCTTCATAGTATATTTATCTTATATATATTATTAATTACTTTCTTCCCATCACATTTCAATATCATGTTATTTTTTATGCATTAATATCCATCAACATAGTATCATGAGTTATCAGATATGTATAAATTGAATACTTCTTCAACATATTACAAAAAAAGTATTTCAGTGCTAAGTGTATAATCTTCATTTCATGTAATAGTTATATGTGTTTAGTATTTTTGGTATGTCAGATGAAAAATTTATAAAATAACAAATTAAAAATGAGAATGATCATCTTTTGATGTCCATTACCAATATTCTTGTATTCATTATTTATTTCCTTTTATGTTATATTCCAATTTCACATGGTAAGTCTCATATATTTAGCTCCACATGTATAAATAAATAGTAGTATCAATGTTTTTAAACCAAAAATATCCAACCGTCCATACACATACCCATTATGAAAAATCCACCTACAATACATTCTTTTCTAGTAAACCACCCCCTTTCCAAGGGGAATCATATATTATAATAGTTGAACATAAATCAATTCACAAATAAGATATCAATAATTGATGATATACATACCAATTTATATTGATAACAAAAAATTTATAATTATGTTGAATAATTATGGAATTTTAAGAACATTATAGACCTATTACCTTGGACCACAAATATCAGCAATAATAGAGTGAATTAGGAAAATATTTTATTTAAATATGAACTTCTCACAGGGAACAACATATTCACCATAGAGGTTGAGGAGAGGGAAAAAATTAGTATCTCAAAAGGATGAATATATTATTAATTTTTTAGAGTTTTAAGAGGAATATTTGATTAGAGAATATAATTTATTATTTAAATCAGTTGAATGAGGAGCTTTATCTGCACTATTTTTGTGGTATTTAAATTGATAATAAATATCATTAAAATTAAAATTATCATTTTCAAAGGGATATAACATAAACGTTTCTAGATTCAGAAAGTATGAAATTAATTTGAAATGTGTGATTCATTATAATTAAAAAATAATAAATTAGGAAATACCTTACATTGATATGGATCCACAACATTTCCCTATGAAAAGTTGTTATTATACACTTCACATATTTTGGAAGGGAGAAGAGAATGTTTCGAGAATAGAAATGATTAAGGATAATCCATAACCTCAAAATATTACTGATTTAATTCAATACTAGGGAAGTGAGGTTATTTGAAATTCTAATGATGCTTTGAAATGAGTATGTATTTGAGAAAACAATAATAAATCAATGAGAATAATAGTCCTAAAATTTAATATTAAAATATAATCAAACATTTATTAATATGAATAATAATTTTTTACAATGAATTTTATATCCTATATTTCTATTTTTGAAAAAGGGTATTACTCATTTAATCACAATATATATGTTTCAACAAAATTTTAAATTTATTTTCTATTTTTATTATAAATTAAATAAATTTATACTCAAATTTTATTATACATTTTAATATTAATTAATCCATTCGTACACATGATCAAATGGGTCTTCCACATTTCATAAATCAATTCATAGAGTATTTTAAAAAATAATAATTTTCAACATAAACTGCACCCACCATATTAAACCCTTGTTTTTCCTTTTTAATTCAACATTTTTTTCATTTTTTTCAAATACATGTTTTTATTCATTTAATTTAAACAATTTAATACAATTTATATAAATAAATAGAATCACACCTACAATATAATCTTGTATTGTCTTAAAAGAGATAATTTTATTTTTAATTTCATTTTAAATCATGAAATCACCCCCTTTATTTCTTAAAAGATCACACCTCACTTAATAAAAATACTAACTTTTTATATAATTATCAGCCCATCATATTTTAAAAAATCAAAATGTTTTATATAAGTAAATATAAATGATTAAAATATTATTTAATAAAAAACTTTATGATTAAAATAATTTATAATTAATTAATTTTAACAAAATATATACATATAGTGAATAACATAATCCTAATATATAAAGAATTTATTATTTTATATTCATAACATTATTCATATTTCAAAAGATCAATTTAAAAATAAAGATGTTATGTAGTATATATATATATATTTTCTAATAAATAATATATATTGTATAAAATATTTTAATAAAAAAATACAATTTTTAAACAAATAATGAATTATACTAATGTAGTATTTTTGAAAAATGTAGATTATTTCGAAACAATACATAAGATTGATATTGAATTGTTGTATATCACACCATGCCAAAATATTTAATATTATATTTAGACTAAATATAATATAATTACTGATAATTGATATAAACATCCATAAATATCATACACTTGTAGTAAAATTGATCTAGGTGCTATTAAAGTCCATGAAACGTCAAAGGAAAGGTTTGAAGAAAAAAAGAGCATTTACATTACATAATTGTCCATCAATTATCATTATTATGAATTTATATAAAATATAAATAACAAATCCATAATTATTCTTTTATAAGGAAATATACATCCCAAAAAATATCATAGCTATTAATGCAATCTAAAATACATTCTAGAGAATATTTTTTGAAATGGTTATACCTTCAAATAAACCATACAACAAATATTTGTTAAAAAGTCATTGAAATTTATCTTGAAAATATTCCATTAATTCTTTAAAGAATAAAACCATTAAATTAAATTAATAACATAATCCATTTATTTACCATAAATCCAAAATAATTTATTTTTTTTAAATAAAAACATCATGTTTATTTTATATTAATTTGGAAAATTATTTTACTATTTTAAACATATCTGTGATTAAAAACAACAACACTATTAGACCATTTATGGTAGTCTAATTATTTCAAAATCAGAAATTGTATAGAATTTTTGCACAAACGTTTTACATGAATCGTAATTTATTTTTATTACTACATACCATTTTAGAAAATACATTATTATTGAATTTATCAGAATTTTAACACACTTTTCTTATTGAAACAAAATTTATAATTTAGTCCCAATAAATTTTATTGGTCTATATGTAATAAGAATAGGTATAACCCTAGAATGTAATGCATTCCCATATAAAATTTTATTATGACTAAGAAACTCATTAATACTTTGATATTTGTACCAATAATTCTCTAGAAAAAACAATATGAATATTGTAAATTGTTAAAGACATGTTACTACATTTATATCCAATTAACTATGTCATATAATGAATTAATCCTAATCCATTATCAATAAATTCAATAATTTTAACACTGATCTCATGATTCACGTAAAATAAACCAATTTAGGTGTCCAATTGGGATCACAATAAGTGGTTAATATCTCAAAATTTCAGGTTTCATAGTCTTAACAAAAATAATTATTATCAATAATAAATAGCATTGATTCCATAATAGAATGTATGATTTAAATGATTATGTGTTGGTCATTTATATAATCCATAATTAGTTCTAATGACATCATTCTATTATTTCCATTTTAGTCCAGTTTTTATATATTATCATTAATCATTAGTGAGTAACAATACAATTTAATGGCATATTAAAGAAAGAATAAACATAAATAAAAAATTATTAAGTAGACTTTCATAATTTCATGAAATGTATCTTAAAATTTATGGGAAAATATAAATATTAGTTTGAGAAAAATAAATTAGAAGTTTTAAATAAATTGATATAGAGGCTATCCAAGAATCCATCATGGACTGACTATGATAACATTATTACACAACAAATCAATCATCACTTAATCCGTGGGTATATTAAACCCAATCATTCCCTTCAATGTAATAACAAACTAGAACCTCTCAAACCATATTAACAATGTTAAATAATTCATGGATTCACAACGAATTATCTTTGGGTTATGAATCAACAACCAAAAAAATTATTTTTAATTATATAAGAAAACATTTAATAAACAAGGAATATTAAATTTGTATGGTTTCATAATTACATGACATTATTAAAATATAAAAATTCCAACACATAAATTCAATCAATGATATTTATCATGATTTCATTTTAAGAAATATTTCCCACAATTACCAATGAGCTTGTAACCAACTTAGAGGCTCCCTATTGGCGTCTGAATGTCCTAGGATCAAATCAGGGTTGGGGTGAATTTATATGTTACTCTATCATTAAAGTTCCAATTTTAGTTTTTTGTATTAGGGGTTATTGGAGAAGATGGATCAATTAATATGATTATTGACATTGTTTCACCAGTTTGTTATATGTGTATAAGGGACTTCAGGTGACCAATGGCCTATGCACCATTGGTCCTTTGGACCATAATAGGTCTTATAGAAACCATGCATCCAGGACATCAATGGATATTAAGTAGA
The DNA here is from genome assembly GCA_963277665.1 of Viscum album. Taxonomy (NCBI): domain Eukaryota; kingdom Viridiplantae; phylum Streptophyta; class Magnoliopsida; order Santalales; family Viscaceae; genus Viscum; species Viscum album. Next base: position 509,985,380 of record OY728146.1, read on the forward strand.
CTAGTAAAGTCACACAGTGGTAGGAAATAGATAAATATTCAAATAAATTAGCATCCAACATAGTAGAGATATCTGGATGTGAAGGTTGAGAGGGCATGTAATCCACCTCTATTATAATGAACTAAAAAGAAATTTATTGGATAATACTAGCCTATCACTTATGGGATATGGGGAGATATACCACTTAAATTATGTAGATGATGGGGAGGTGAATTTTTTTTGGTCTTGTATCATTTGACCATGTCTTCGGTATTAGACCTTAGGCCTTCTGGTCATGAAATGGTCCTTGAGCCTCTGCTCCAATGGGACATGTAAGGGTTCCCCCTTCACCAAAAAAAGTAGGATTATCTAAAAAAAATGAAAATCATCTCGGCCTTCGGGCCAGATTGAATACATATTTTCCACATGAATTCCATTCATAATTTTCATTAAATAATGTACTATATAGTAAATCATGTTAAAACTACACATAATGTTCAATGTAATCTTGAGGATAATTTTTTTAAAAAAAATTAACTATTAAAAAATGACATCCTACACATGGTTTAATAATAATAAACATATAACAAAATTTACTTGTTTAAATAATAATCTTTTGTTGAAATTAGTAATAATTTCCATGCTATATATACTAAATTAATTTTACATATCAACATCCATTTTATTTTAAACTGTGAAATATTATCAATGTTTAAGAACATTATATAATCAATGCTTGATCGAACTCACATAATTTATTTACTCATGTTATTTTATAAGTATTATAAATCATATCATTCTCATTAATTTAATAAACTCAACATAAAAACAAGAATTCAACTCTAAATGAATTCCAATTTATGAACATAACTAATAACATAAAATAAAATTTCATTTTTTATATAAGGATAAAATTATAAGTATGTTGGTAAAACTTTTCCATTTATAAATATTTCATTTTAATAAATAGTGTATAAAATCTAGCATAAATAAAAAAATTATTATCTAAAACTTCACATGGAAAAAGTCCTCTAGACATTATTCACTATTCTTAAAAACATATAAATAGTTTTTTTAGAAAAATAAAACATTGAAATACTAGCATACTTGTTGGATTACTAGTCACATTCATTTATCATCCATGAATAAATAATAAAATGTAATATAATCCATATATGAACAATTTTACAAAAATAAAATTACACTGCTATATAAAAACATAAATTTAAATCATCATTTTAAATATTTATCATACTCTTATGTATATATTATAAAATCACCATCCATTTATAAAGCATAAATATAAAAAAATTACATGATTTAATAGTATTAATATGTTTACTAATTTTAATATAACATAATTACTTAGGGTGTATCACATCAATATATATTAGAATGAAAATTTCACATAATTAATAAATAAAAATCACTAATTATCTTGTATGAATCCAATGAAACTAATGCATATAACCCTCTCAATTTCCATACACTACAATCAATGTAATAATTCTTATACATAGTCAATTCATTTTTATTTTCCTTGCATCAGATAATGGGTTGCCTAAGTACCTAAAACCTAGTTGTTCTACTAAATATTAATGAGGTGGAACCATATACAATAGAACTTAATTATATGTGTATTATCTAATAAGCTACTAAATTTATTATATAGGTGAAAATTTCTTGGTTATTATGGAGAACCTACAAAATAATCACCCAGTCCTAACTCGAAATTCCATTTTAACTATGAATAAAAAAATCAACACTTTTTCATGGCCCACATATATAGATACCCCATAGATAATTGTAGAGGATACATGTGTATCTCTTTAGGATCTCCTTAAATAGGTCATGGGTTAGAGACAACCACTAAGGGAATATTTTATGGGACATAAAGGCATTACCCTTTTATTTACATGGAGAAAAATATATATTTACCAATAAAACCCTAGCTTTCTCATACATGTTGATTTGCATAACCCAATTACATATACATTTCATATGATATCAAAGTAAAAGAACTATAGGAACGAAACAAAAAATCAAATGAAATCCACTAATTCCAACCAATATACCTATCTATATTCTCTATTCTCTCCATAATTAAAATTTATAAAACTCTATAACCTATGGTGGGGTGAATCTTTGGGAGTACACCATAGGAATCCATTCTACGGAATTATATGACACAATAAATTTAATTATATGATAAACATGTATGAAAAAATCTAAATAATACAAGGTTGTGGGTAATGATAATAAGTAAAGGAAAATCCATAATGCATTCATTCATAATAGAACCACCAATAGATATGTTGAAAAATTATACAATAGGTTATCACGTGTGAGAATACTAAATCCTGATTTTTCATTAATATATAATGATAACCCATATTTTAATACACATTAATTAATGATTTAATAAATATATATATGCTTAATACCACCGTATATGATAGTGGGGACTAGTTTCTTTGGGTAATTATGTACATATAATAACAAATTTGAAAAGAAACCCAATCTTTTTAAGATATACATAACAAGCACTTTTATTCCATAGATCATTTAAAATAGTGTTGCATTTCATGGGGATGTATATAAAAATTGGTTGAGAAAAAAATACTAGTAACGAAAGAAGAATATATATCATAAGGTAAAGTAGGACATGGGAAGTAAGAGGCATATCAAAGTAATATAATAGTGGTGAGAATCAAAATCCTGAACAATGATCCATTATATAACATGAAAACATAATGGAAATATTGGAACATGGAAACAACAACAAAAATGACATTATAATCATAATTCAAGGCCAAATTATTGATACCTGGGCTTAACATACATCGATATTAAATATTTTTAGATGAACATTTAGTACATTACAAAAATACATGCCATGGACAATAATAATTTATGCTCTTTGTAAACATGGAAACAAATCTTCTATCCTAGTGACATATCTTCAGAATATCTCATATGAACTCCACCTTTAGTACTTCAACAGAAAACTATTCTTCATAATCCATCGGAAGGAAATATATGAATAGGGAGATATCAGATGCATATTATGGTTAACAAAAGGAAATTCACAAGCATAACATGAACAAAAGTGTATGGATGTTTATCATTGCATTTTAAGATCATAACCTTCACATTATATATCATAATAAAGATGCACTATTCTTAATACATGAATCATATGGAAATAATGAACATAATTCATTAAAGAATAACATAGGAATAAAATTGTGAATTTTGGTAGAAAAAAAACGTAAGCATATAAAAAACCGATTTCAAGGCAGCCTAATTAGGCCTTTATAACATGTTAGTTTTGGGTTATTAAATCATGTACATGCTTTGGGATTGGTATTCCCTCCAGTATACCATCTTATTTATACCTTGGGATGTCCTCCTGTATACCCTATTATTTTGATCTTGGGATTTCCTCCCTTTTACCCTCTAGTTTCAGGCATGTAATTTCCTCATGTATACCATCTTGTTTCATGGTCAGGATGGCCTCTTATGTAACCGCTTGTTTCAATCATATGATTTCCACACGTATTCTCTCTTTTTTTGGGGTTGGGATTCCCTCTCGTGTAGCAAGTGGGCTCATAAAATATTTATGATTCCCCAATTATTTAGAGAGAGATATAGGACCCACCCATCTCATAAAGAAATCATGCATCCATGTTCCAATAAATCATAAAAATCATGTCATAATGTATATAATGAAATAGGTACCAAAAACATGTAATCATATATTAATCTATTGGAAAATAAATAGGTTTCACAATCATTTCAACATAATAAGAACCCATGGTAAGAATGTAGTTTCGAAATCATATAACCTATGAAAGTGAAATTGGTTTATAAATATTATTCCATAAAAACATACAACATTCAATGAAATAATTTTAATGGAAAACTTTAATCATTTCCATAGAAATTCTTCAGTAACACCAATGAGTGATATATTATATAAGAAATTATTTTTAATGATTTTATAAAAAAAATTTGAGAATATATTTTCTTCTTCCGATTATAATTTTTAAAACATTAAACCCCTTTTGAGATCTGTTTTCATGAATTTAAAAATTGATAACATTTAAATAATGATATAAATCTTTTTGCAAACCATTTTCTATAAAAAATTATAAAATAATATTAAAAACATTTAGAAAATTATTTTCCCTCAATACTTATAAAAGAAACATGGAATAATTTTGAAAAACATTTTCCATGAAATAATATAAAAAATATTTTAAATCAATAAATAAAATTTAAAATCATTTTTTATAACAATTCTTTTAAAAAACATTGGCATAAAATAGTTTTCTCAACAAAGAGATAAATATGGTCATAATTTTATAAAAAATGTTTTTTAGGTATCTCATATACCAAAGAGTGTACAAATTTTACTTATACATAGAATTATATTTAATAAACAATGGAGAATAAAATTCATGTGTTTTATTCAGATGTGGATCATAATATTTTATTGATGGATTCATAGTCATTAACAATCTCGAAAAGTTATGAGATTGTTTCAACAAACTCAAACCACTTTGTTACATGGGTTCATACTATCCATGTATAGAAATTCAATTAGATGAATAATTAATATTTAATGACAATATGGATATTCATGATATAACATATCAAATTTATGAATATAGACCTCAAAAAATAATTGAGGTGCATAACCAAACATGTGTCTCAATGAAAGAAAATTGATAGAAAACTATCATACCGATTTGGTAACCCTTGAATCATAAACCCCACAAATGAAAGATAAAATAATGGATATTTAAACTCCAATAAATTAAAAAAATCCTATAATAAATTGGTTTTCAGTATAAACATCACACTGAAGGAATGTGTGTTGAATAAAGAATGTATCTCGTGTAAATAAAATGTGATATGAAATTCCCTCACCTTGTATCTTGAATCTTTTTGTACTCATTCAAACCACTCGTATAATAAATATAAATTTATTATAAATAATTTATATAACCATATTGTTATTTATGGTACAAGATATGTGTTTATTGTGACCTTATATTTTCCTCTTGTTAACAAGCATATGTCAAGGTTTCACTTTGGGTAATATTTTCATTTTTATTTTCATGTGTCTTAATGTGTTGTTTTATTGGCCCTATACTTATATAATGAAATAAAAAATGTAAATCAATATATAAATATAAATTATATTTTTAATTTTTGTATTATAATAATTTATGGAATATATAATTATGAAATGTAATACACCATTTGGGGATACGGTAAGTTGTACGTTTGCGTGAACATTGATTCCATATTTGTTTTTGTATTGATAAAAATAAGTTGTATAAAATTGTGTATATATTTGTATATTTAAATTTTTAATTATTCCAGTATCATTATTATATAATTTACAACATATAAGATAACTAAAACCATCCTTAATAAATTAAATTTAGTGTCTAAACAAATTGTATCTCTTAGGGGGGTTGTCCACACTAACCCTCAAGAAATTATCATATCTAAATCAAATGGATAGTATAAATATATTTTTATTAACAATATTAAAAAAATAATAAATACATAACAAATATAAAATAAAACATATATAAACAATTTTCCCATCATAATTTCAACCATGAGTGGCTGTACAGAATATTGATCAATCATCGTTCTGTGAGGCATTAGTTCATTGTACATAAAAAACATCCTCAATACCAATTATATGGAAGTGTGTATAAATGTAGGTGTGAGACTTATCATAAAACACAATACTATATAAATGATACTAGTGTTGTTATGTATTCAGGGAATAAGGAATGTTGAGGGGTGGAGAAAAAAATAAATGAATGGAGATTTTGAGAAGCCCTTAGCTCTTAATCGAGAAACTCCTTTTGGTTTGTGGAAGAAGGCATCCTTGGATTTACATCTTCAAATGTAATGGATTATAAGTGAAAGGCAGATATTTTTTGAAGAGGATTTGTGAGATCTTGGTAGAACGTAAGTGGTTTGACAGGTGTGGTGAAGAGGGAGAGTGCTTAACTTTTTATAGTGGAAGGGGAGTGGAACTCCTGTAAATACCAAAAGGTCATAATTAATGGGATATATACCATACCTTCTGTGCATAAAAATGAATATATAATTGATTAAAGTGGATTATTTTTTGATAAAATCTCAAAATAAAAAAATGTGAATTTTAAAATTTTGATTCCATAACTCCTATGATTACCCAATTTTATGAGTTTTTGTTTTTGATAAGAATATAGTATTATAACCTCGTCAATTTAACCATTAATACTATAATAATAAGATATTTATTATAAAATATAGAAACAATAAATTATAAAATTATTTATATTTTATATTTTAAAAAACCTCAACTTTTTTGGTAGTTAATTTTAAAACAAACTGTTGTGATGCATAGAAACACTACATAAACTGAGACCCTGCTAAAAAATGTTTTTTTAATATATTGGTAAATATGTTATTTATAAAAGATAAATTAGTCCATTAATAGACCATATTTAATATTAATTAACAATTAAATGTCACTTTTAATAATATAGTGCTTTTAATATTATTAAATCATTATTAAAATAACATTTATTTTAAAATAACATTAATGTAAATTTTCAAATAGTTTATTTATTTTGAATTTAAAAAGATAAAATTTATATATGAATTAAAAAATACTGATTATAAAGCTATGTAAATTAATATAATCACATTAAAATTAATTATACACAATAATTCAATCAATTTACTTCACTTTTATCATTTATTTTAGTTAATTATTAACGAAATAATCACTATGTTGGAATTTCCTAAGACTTTTAGCTAAATAAGTCATATTTAAAAATTATAGATAAATTATTATGAAGAAAATAAACAATATATAATTCATAATTATTTGAATAACCTAAAATATGATTTTTCTTAATATATCATTTTTTTGAAAATAATTTATGTAATGAAACATACATTTTTGTCTTTTTCATTACATAACCTTTAATATAAGAATTATCCATGTAATCATAACAAAATATCCCATAATACTAGAACCAGAAAAGGATATGGTAGAATAATTTTTCACAAATATTCTTTGGATAGGTTTGATGATCAATTTTTACAGTTAAGGTCTAGTCATTAATTAATCATCGTCTTACCTTAATTGTTTTGATTAATTGTAATCACTGTAATAATATTTTTTTGTAAAACATTAAGATTATATTATAATACCAGAAATATTATAATAAGTAAAATAATATTTGTAGATTTTCAAAATTAAAATTACACAAGTGGAAAAATTATGTTTAATACAAATCCAACAAATGTGGTGAGAAATAGTTTTTTAATGTAAATTTTTTAAATGGTCAAAGAGTGTTTATATGTAATTTCAATATAGAAATGATTACATAGACCTAAATTGGATTAATATATTTATAATTGATGTATTTTGACCTTATATTATAATTTAAAATATAATTTAACATTAATAATTTTTTAAACGCAGGCAGTTTTTGACAAAAATACATTACTTTTCAATATTCATCAAAAAGTGATGTTTCATATGAAAAATAAGAAAACTCACCATAGGATAATTTTGACAATAAAAATTTGAAAAGGAAGTTTATTTTGAAAATAAAAATGTATAAAATTGAAAAAAAAAATTAAAATAGGTGCTCCACTAAAAGGTAGTAAAAATTAAGTCTCCCTTGAAATTCAAATGGTTTATCAAATGTTTAATATTTTAGGGATTCATTCATATAAGCCCACATAATAAGAATGAATAAAAAAATTATATTAACAATCGAAAGTTAGAAATATAATGGTTACCCAATGTATGACATAGTAGGGTTTCCAAATAGGAGATCATAGTTGGAATTTCCAAACATGGACATGGAAGAGAAATATAACTATCATGTTCTAGAGGAGAGTGATAGAGATCTTATTCAAGAGAATGTTAACAACAAAATCTATACATGTTTTATTATCTATGTACCATTTTATTCATCAGTAATGAAGGTACTAGGACAACATTTTTTCTTGAGGATCCAAAAGTTGATTAATTTTCATAAAAATATATACTTTTATGATTTTAGGAAATTGTCACCCATTATTTATCATTTATTTAATTCTCTAATACCTATGAAAATGAAGTTAAATTTTTTTAATCCTAATGTAATAGACAATGATACCATGATATTCCATCCTATAATTAATCATCAGTATAAGATAGTTTTAATCTACTATCCAATATGCATAAATAAACATATGGAAAGATAACACTTTAATCATATTGAATTCATCTGAATTTTAAATTAATCATTCCATAAATGGTTATCCTTGTAACCCTTCCAAAATATAAATCACCATATACTCCTTATAAAATCTCTTACCTTAAACTAGAAACATGGGGAAATCATTGTACTAATAGAATATTAAATGTTATTTTATTAATAAATAATCCATGTAGGGAAATACAATCCCAAAAAATATCATCAATGGATGAATAATAGATAATTCATAGTGATTATTCATAGAAAAATAAAATATAAAACTCAAAACTATAGAGGGAAGGATTAGTAATTATAAATTTTCATGGTTCACATCATCCATTATGATCACATATGATTTCCCATGTTCCTTTTTTCCGAGGTTTTTGTTGCTTACCATTCACATTATTCCTTGATTTGGGGAACCTGTTAGAGTAATAGGAACAATTTATGCAATTTAATCACTAATGTATGGGAGGTGTATTTTGTGGGGATTTCTCATTATTTTCATTATTATCAAACTTACTCTCACCAGTTTGACATTCAGCTGCTTGATGACTATCCCTTACATTCATAAAACATTTGTTAGTCCCCATAATACAATTCAATCCACATATTTTCCCGCAATTTATGCATAATAGAAGGCTTATTTTCATTTCTCCATTATTGTAATATTTTCCTTTAAACTTAATCTTCCTTTTATAATCAAAACCATGAGATTTATACACAACTCCAACCACCATTTCTAACATTATATCACCTCTAGCTACATATTCATAGCCCTTAATGTCTCTTATAGTTAAGGCATTTCGAAGGAAATTTTTCATACCACCAAAAAATCGATCAATTTTCCGTTCAATGTTAATTATAATACCCTAAGAGTACCTCACAATGATTGTAAAAATTTTCTTTATAACCACATATAGATTATTTATCCTTATGATTAATTTATATTAATTCCATTTCCGTGTTTATAAGAATAATCATAAGAACTTACTTATTAATAAATAATTTTTGAAATTTTCACAATACAGTGATTCAATTTCATTATACTACCCCATATTCTTGATTAGATTCCACCACCGATCAACTTCACCTTTAAACCGATAAATAGACTGAATGACATTATCATGTTCCAACCACTGGATAAGGGAAAATACATTTTCAGTTGTACTAATACATTCTTCAGAAACAAGTGGATATTAACAATCATTGAAAATGGTAGATATTTCCTTGTGAATAACTCAATAGAATTTTCTACCTCCTCATTTCATTTTGGAATCCTACATGGTTCATAGATTGAGAAATTTGGGTGATTATAGAAACAAGAATTTTTATTCTAGTTTCCATAGTAACTGGTTTCTAAGGAGGACAATCACTATATTTTCTATTTCAATCACAATTAATCAAGTTCCTTTTGGTTCCATCCATTGAGTAAAACCAAATTTACAGAGTAATAAATAGTTATCAGTTCGAGCAACCATATAATCATGAAACCCACATATATGATCTCTAAATAGGGAAATTGTTCTTAATCTAGTACACCATAGGATAAACTTAAGTTATTCATAACCAACTTTTATTTAAATCATTTATGATGGTTCATCAATAGTATATAAGATCCCAATGAATCTCCCGTAGGAGTGTCAAATATGACTTAAAACAATGCCCATTTCTGTGCACTAGACTACCCTGAGTCAGGCCTAAGACATCTAGATCGAGTTTTTAACCCAAGTTACATTTGTTTGAAATCCATGTCCACTTGTAGTATCTATACATGGATGTACTTCGTGGAAACCACTTACTTTATACTTTACCACAACAGAAAGACAGTTTCTAAAATTTTAACTCATCGTTATACTTATCCTTAGAGACATCTCTAGAAATATTCTTCTAAATATTCATATAGATCTCAATAAATAATTATCATCGTTGTTTCTAAAGGATTACTTAATCTTTCCATTGATACTAACTATAGAGACATATGATTAGTATACATAGAAATTACACAAAAATGGACAAGAATACATGTTGAGGACCACAATAATTTAGTATCATTGGAACCATGGAAACAAAACCTTATATCATAGTGAAATATATTGTATATCCCCCATAAATATCTACATTGGTAGTAATTCTTTCAAAAACCTTTCTTCAAAACATGTGGAACGGAATCATAAAACATTGGGAGCTAAGATTCTTAGTAAATGTAAATAATGGAAATGTGTATAAAAAAAAGAAGTAATTTGTATGGACATTTATCATAATTTTTAAAAATTATACCCTATATATATGGGATCAGAACAAATATTGTAATTTTAAAATACTTTAATCATTAAGAAAAAATTTTCTTAATCCATGAAATCATAAATTATGAATTAAACATGGAATTGTGGAAAACACATAACCATATAAAAACCCTATGCCAAGGAAGCCTACGAAGCCCATTGTGACATGTTATTCTTGGGTTAATCAACCATGTAACTACTTTTTTGGATGACCTCCCATTTTCCCTGTTGTTTTGGTATTGGGATGTTCTCTAGTATACCATCTTGTTTCGGGATTTGGATGCCCTCCCATGTACCCTCTTGTTTTGGGATTTGGATGTACTCTAGTATACCCACTTGTTTTGGGATTTTTATTTCATCTTTTGTACACACAAGTTTCATGATTCATATTTCCTCCTATATACCCACTTGTTTAGGGATCATGATTCCCTTTTGTGTACCATTTGAGCTTATAAAACATTTATCAGTACTCGAGGCATTGTATGGATATTTATGTCTCACAAATATCTTAATGAAATCATACATAAATATGAAAAAATTTCATAAAAAATCATATCAAAAATCATGAAATTAAATGGGTATCATAAATAGGTAATCATATCATAATATGTGGAAAAAGAAACAGGTTTCATAATCCTTTCATCAAAATCATATCACATGATAATAAGCAGGCTAAAAAGCGTATAACCCATGAAATAGAAATGGTATTCATAAAAATAATTCCATAAAAACATAAAATAGTATTTTTAATTTTATGAATGGAAACATTTAATTATTTCCCTTGAAAATAATGAGTAACACCAATGTATGTTATATTACTTGGGAAATAATTTTGATTGTTTTTAAAAACATATCTTCAGTTAAATATCATTTCTTCATTGCATAATAATTATTAAAAATTTATACCCCAAGATGATAACCATTTTCTTGAAAATAATCATCAATTCATGTAAATCAATTATTAATTCCTTTTGAAAATAATTTTCCTAAAAAACTGATGTGATATTCTTAGAAACATTTTGAAAATAATTCTCCTTAGAAACTAATAAACGAATATTAAATTAATTTTTAAAATAATTTTCCTTCTGAAATTATGAAATATTATTTGAAAAACATTACACAATTTTTAAAATCCTTTATACCTAAAATATATTTTTTAAACATTTCTGATAACATTTTCTGAATCATGTTTTTCAAATAAAATATATTTTCGACCACAGAGAGAAGTAAACTCATATTTTTCTAAAAAAATATTTTTATTCATCTTAAGAACAAAATATTTGTAAGGGAAACCAAAATATGGAACACTATTTAAGAATAATAGTATAGTATAATTAATTTGGGTTATTAATATATGGATCATAATATTTTATTAATGGAATCATAATCATTAACAATCTCAAAAACTGATGTGATTGTTTCAATAAACTCTTACCACTTGGCTAATTGGGTTTTTACTCTACATGTATAAAAAGGTAATTCCTTGAATCATATAATATTATCAATATAATTATATTAATGATATTAAATGTCAAATGGATGTATATAAATCTTAAAAAACAATGGAGGTTCATAACAAAAGATGTGTCTTAAATAAGGATAATTGATAAAAAATGTCTTACTGATTGTTAACCCTTGAACCATAAACCCCATGAAATAAATATCATAGAATGTATATTAAAAAACCTATAAATTTAAAAATTAAAATAATATAATATATTCATGGTATGTATTAACACCACACCAATATAATGGGTGGTGAATTAAGCTTTTAGGTCATGGAAATAAAAAGTGTGATAAAATTCTCTTACCTTATGTCTTTAATCTTGTCGAGATCATTCAAGAAACCAGTATAATAAATATAAATTTATTATATATATTTTAAGTAACCTTATTCTTTTATATACTAATTTATATGATTTTATAATTACCTTACATTACTCACTTATTAATAATTATATTTTAAGGTTTCACTTTGTGTAATATTTTTATGTTCATCATATTTGACTTATTTTGTTATATATGTGTTCCTTATACTAAAAAATGACTTTTAGAATTTAAATCCTGATATAAATATATTTTATATTCAGTGTATTTGTATTAAAATAATTTTTATAATTTTAATTTATGAAATACAATACACCATTCATGGATATGGTTAGTCATAGGTATGCATTCACTCTTTTTCCATCATTATTATTGTATTAAAAGAATGAAGATAACTCAAATATGGGTAAATATATGTATATACATCATTATTCTAGTAGAATTATTATATCATATATATCATATAATTTCACTAAGCATATCTTTAATACATTCCATGCAGTGTGGGAAAGTATCACACCGCAATGATGGGGCATTAGTCCACAGTTCCTAAAATGAAATTATCATATTTACACCAAACAGAAAATATAAATATATGATTTTTTTTAAAGTATTAGTGAAGCATAATGTAAAAATAAATATTATATATAACATATATAAACAAATTTTACATCATGATTTCCGCCAAGAGAGGTGTTAATGAAAAAAATAAACAATCATCATATTGTGAGGCAGTAGTTCATTGTACATATAAATAGCATGTTTGTTACACATTTGAGGGAGGTTTGAGTATATTTAAATAAATAATTTACCATAAAAACATACTACTATATTTATGATACTAATTTTTGTTATAAAATAAAGTAATAAAGAGAGTGGAGGGGTGGAGAAAGAAAATAAAACAAAGGATCTTTATAGAAGTCGTTACCTCTTAATCGAGTATATCTGTTTTGTTTGTTCCAAAAGGAATGCTTGGATTTATTTCTACCTAGGTACAATATTATAATAGGAATGGAGGGATGCGGGTAATATTGTTGGGTAGATCATGGACAAATATATGTGTCTTGAATGGTGTGAAGAGGAGTGAGAATGTTTTACTTTTTATAATGGAAGAGGAGAGGCATACTTGTAAATACCAAAATTTATTGATTAATGGGATGTATACCATACATTATAATAATTGAAAATGGAACGATAATGGATTAATCGGGAAAATGGCCTAGAAAAAATTACTCCAAACAAAAATATGTGCATTTTAATAATTAGATTCTTTAACATCTAAGATTCCCTAATCTCATCATTCTCATTATTACTATAAAAAATATTTTATAAAATAATTAATTTAACCATTAAGACAAAAAATTTAATGCCCTGATCCTAGTTACCCAAATATGGTATAATATTACATAACATTATCATGATCACAAGGTATCAAATCCCAAAAGTATGATCAGTTTAATAGACTTGGGAGTACTAGATACATACATATGTTTTACATCACATTATAAAATAAAAAACAACAACATTGTGTCTCCTTTGAACACATTCATCTCTATTAGACTATCCCTTATGGTCAATAATAATATAACTCTTCAAATTCTAGGAAAAATAAGACATAGAAACGGGTGAGCTCAGATGTTCAGTAAGGATACCAATATTGTAGAAACACTCATAAATAAGCATAAACATTTAATGAAATTGATAAGACTACAAAATAGGCCTTTTAAACATAAACTTCAGAATAATATGGAAAATATAAATCAAATGATGTCATTTAATTATTCACATGGATATTCTACTAGTTGAATTATCACAAACAATATCAATAGCCAATTTCATATTGATGGAATGCATAATGATAGACCTTATAACCAAATAGTCTAGGCCTTCTTCCAAGACTATAAATAAGGTTTTTTTCAAGACCTTTTTCCAAGACACTAGTTTGTCTCATGAGACCTACCGATTCATTGAGGAGCTATAGCAATCTCCACCCGTCACTCTCTAGGTCCAATATATTCCTCATATGAAATGATTGAAACATAACATAAACATTTGTATTAAAATTAGCATATGAATTGTCAATGCTTTATCTATAAATTATGAATGGTATACAAACAACACATCCCCAATCAGACATATCACAAAACCTTCAATACAATATGGAAGATTTGTATCAGAATATATCAACTTCAAACTAGTGTAAAATCCAACAAAGGATGTCGACATAGATGAAATCAAAACTATTAGAGAGAGATAGTTCTTTCTATTTTAAAATTATTTAAAAAATGTATTTTTAAAGATAAAATTTATTTTTAAAATATTCTAATATATTTTTAAGGGATTCTTTGAAGGCATTATAACAGTAGAAAATAGCTACACTCACCGTATAAGTTTAAAAACATTTTTTCCTTAATTTTATAGAAAAGGTCGTAAAGGAACTTGTTTAGAAAATGATGGCAAGATTCCTTTATAAACATCTAATAAAAAGTCAAACAAGGGTATAAATGACTTTAAACCATAGTCTAGAAACAAGTAAAAATGTTTTGAAATTCATTTTTAAGAATCACAGATGTGGATGATAAATAGGTTTCAATAGATACTCAAGTATACACAATCTCAGATAATGAAGAGATTGTATAATTAACCCCTACCATGTACTTTTCCTTATTCTAAGATATTTTAACCTCCTGTATAATAGTTAAATCATTTTTATTTAATTATAAAAGAACCACATATATTAAATATGATATCATATATGATCTTCTAATATTTATTTGTTAATAATATTTTAGTAGTATCATTGCTTCAGGTATTAACTGATTCATTTTACATTATATGTTTTGTTACATAAGTCATGTTTGATAGGGATAAGATGTATTTGATTCATATCCAGAATGATATTAAATTATTAAAAATTATTTTTAATCAAATAATGAAAATTATTATTGAATGGTTATGATGGGGAATGAATCTCATCGCATTCGTGGATACTGTAATTCGTACGTACGCACGAGCGACAATACCATTTTATTTATAGTGAAATAATATTTAATTTGATGGTATATAATATATACATAATAAGTAACATGTTATATTTATTATTTACATCAATTATACCCATTATTATACCCATCCAAATAATTAAGCGTTCGAATAACAAACTACACCATGACATGGAGACGGTAAGTCGTACGCACATACGTATGGTGACTTTTCTTTCATATGATGGATATAATAATTAATATGGTTGTACCATATTTATAATAACATCATTGTATGTATAAGGAACTGAAGTTATTATATAGGTATGCAAACAATATAGAAATAGGAAGTGGATGAAGAAAAGAACTTTGAAATTAATACCTCTTATTCGGGTGTTTCCTTTTGAGTTGATCAAATGGGATCCTTAGGATATATTTATGATCCAATTAAGTTCACTAGGGAGAATTTATTTTCTTTGATAGGATATTTTAGTAGAGTTTGGCTGAGACAAATGGCTTTGGATATGTGATTTTGATATAAGGGGAAGTACCCTTTTATAAGATAGGTGTTGGTTACTTTAGGAAAAGCTTGAAATAATATTTTATTATACAATCATATTCAATTTGTGATGGCCCCAAAATGATTTATTTTGAAACTTAGGAGAGTATGGGTCAATAAAATCTCAACTAATATGTTTTATATAGGTTTATCTCACCATATTAACTTTATATTTTATATTTAACTCTTAGTTAAAAAGTTTAACTTTTACCGTGTATTCTTGTATTATTATAATAAATAGTTAATAAACATACTATAAAAATTCAAGAGAACCCCATGTGGTTCATTATTGATATATATAACCATATCTATGTTCTTTGGATTATCCTTAGATTTTAATGAATATTATAACAATTAATAATATAGTATTTTTTTTTAAAAAACTCATTTTTGTCGATTTTGACACTATATAGTATTTGGTTTTGGTGAAAATCATAATAACTTAATCAGTTCAAAAAAAATTATTTAATCAACCCTAACATGTCATATTAACATATAAAATTAGTTTAATACATCAAATGTCTCAATTTACATTTATTCGGATATTTATAATATCAATTATTATAAACATTCATTAATATGGTAATTACTGTATCATTATTGTGTCATTAATAAATTTAATTATTTAATGTCTATAAATTATAAATAAAATAAAATTATGTAGGAAACTATTTTAACATTATAATTAATATTTATTGTCGAATTTATGTTATAGATAACCCTATATTAAAAATGGTTTAGTTATCAATCATTGTATTTAACACTTTTAACTCTTCATTAAATAAAATAATAACAAATGTCCTAATCTGATACAAGTGGACCAAAAGAATCACATTTTATTACTAAGGTTAATTATGGCTGATATAAACTTATCTAATAGAATTAGGGAATGTGTTAGGATAATTATAATATAATATTTTACCATTAATTACCTTATTAACTTTTAAACGGGGAAAAAAAGTCAAAAGTTAAAATTCACCAAAAATTATTTTCATCTAATTGAACCAAATTTTACACAATGATGTCAACCATGTCTCTCAGATTTTTAAAATTCAATTCAAAGAAGTGGTAACAGTACGTTTTATGCAAATTTTCAAATTCTCTTAGAAGTTGTGTAAAAGACAGAAAAAAGCTCAATAATATTTTATATATCTAATCTTATTATAAAATAACTCCAATGAAATATATTAAACATATATAGGTATTATGTATCTATTTTTGCATAAAATAAATATAAATAAAAAAATTAATTATTTAAATAAAAATTCAGTTTTAAATAATGACGCATTATTTTTCACTATTCCACAAAAAAAATTGAATGTTTTCAGAAAATACCAAAAATTCACTGTAAGTTAATTTTGATATTTCGAATTTAAAAATGAAGTCCATTTTTAAAAATAAAATTTATAAATTTTCAAAAAGTGGGTATTACTATTCATAACACCTTATTTCATTGGTTGTGGTGTGTTAAAACCCCATATTGCGTACAATGCATGCAATAGCATTATTCAAAGGGAAACATACTTTAGAAACATGTGGTGTTACATTATCTCCTTCCTCAAATAATTTCATTCTATAAATTCTAGAAATTACTGCATATAAATATTTGAGTGGTTCATCATCATATGTTCCTCAGTTTCCCATGTTCCTTCTTCTATCTTATGATTTCTCTATAAAACATTCACTAGAAGAGTTGTCCGGTTTCTCAACACATGTTCACTAGTTTCAAGAATTATAATGGGATCATTGCAATACGACATGTCAGGTTCAAATTGTATTTTTTAATAGGTGAGTACATGCATTGGTTCAGGATTTTATTTTCTCAACAGTGATATGTGGAACACATCATGAACATTGGAGAGACTAGGTGACATTTCCAAATGATAAGATACAACTCTAATTTGTTCAATATTTTTGGAAGGTACGATGTTCCTGGGACTTAATTAATTCTTCATACCAAATAGTACAACACCCTTCCATGGAGATACTTGAATGGAAGCTATTATTATAGGAAAATTCTGATAGAGGTTAATATTGATCCCAAAAACCATGAAAGTCAAGTGGGTAATATCTCAACATGTCTTCTAAGGTTTTAATAGTCTCTTCTGATTGTCCATCAGTTCGAGGGTGGTAGGCAGTGCTCAAACTAAGTTCATTATCCAATGCCTTATAATGTCTTTTCTAGAATCGTGATTTAAAATGGGGATCACGATTAGAAACAATAGATAGGGGACTCCATTAAGTCTTACAACTTCATTAATATATATTCTTGCTAGACATTTAGTTCATAAATATTCTCTTATATTAAGAAAATGTGCTGACATGGTATGATGATAAAAAATGACCCATATTGAGTCATTCCTTCTAGGATCCTTTAGTAGTCCTATGACAATGTCCATCATAATATCATCTCATTTCCACTTAGGTATTGGTAGATGTTGCATGACTCCTCTAGGATGTTGTCTTCCAACATTCAATTGTTGAAAAAACATACATCGTGACACATAATCACCAATCTCTCTCTTCATGTGGTCCCACCCAAAATGTTAATTCAAATATCTATACATCTTAGTTCTACCAGGGTGTATAGAGAAATTAGAGTGATGATAATCATCCAAAAATTCACTTTTTAGATCTGTTATGTTAGGAACACAAAGTCTCTACCCAAATTTCCAAATCTCATCTTCCTATATGAAGTAAATCAATTTCCCATCATTCACAGCTTTAATTTTCATTTTAAACTCATCAACATCATTATAAGAACTTTTTATATATTCTAGTAAAGAAGGTTTGTAAACCATTTGAAAACGTATTTATTTTTCACCTTCCATGATTATTCCCATATCCATCTTCACTAGATCCATGAACATAGAATCCCTTTCAACTCTCATCTTTCTGAAAACTCCATGAAACATTCTACTCAAAGCATCTACTACCTTATTTTCCTTCCCTAGGTGGTAGTGTATAGTGAAATCATAATCCTTGATTAGTTCAATCCATCGTCTTTACCTCATGTTCAGTTATTTTTTTTAGAAAATATACTTCAAACTCTTGCGATTAGTATATATCTCAAATTTTCCATCATAGAGATAGTGTCTCTATACCTTTAAAGAAAATATTACGGATTCTAACTCATGATCATTAGTGGGATATTTTTCTTCGTGAATATTTAGCAGTCATGATGCATATGAAAATACCATATCATTATGTATAAGGAAAAAACCATGTCCTTTCATTGAAGCATCACTATAAATAACAAAATCATCATTCCCCGGTGGTAGAGTCAATATAGAATCATTGATTAATATTCTCTTTAGTTCTTCATAACATTCTTCACAATCTTTTGTACAAAAAAATTTAACCCCTTTATGTGTGAGCTTGGTTAATGGGTTTTCCAATTGGACAATATTTTGGACGAAACGTTGATAATAACATGAAAAAAAAATAAAACAGGGTACCTCAGTTATGTTCGTCGGTGTTGGCCATTCATGTGTTGCTCTTATCATAGAATGATCAATAGAGATTCCATCTATAGAGACAATATGGCCAAGAAAAGAAATCTCCTAAATCCAGAATTCACACTTGATAAACTTCCCATATAATTCATTTCTTCTAAGTGTATTTATAATAGTGCACAAGTGATCTTCACAATCTTCACAGATTTTGGAGTAAAAAAATATATCGTCAATAAATACCACAACAATGTCATCAATATATTCCTTAAAACTCTATTAATTATATCCATGAAAACATTGGGTGAATTAGCTAGTTCAAAAGGAATTACTATAAACATGTAATGCCTATACCTGGTATGAAATGTTGTCTTCGGAATGTCTTCCTTCTTCACAAACAACTGATGATATCCAGATCTAAGGTCAAACTTTGAAAAATATTGAGCACCATGAAGTTGATCGAATAAATCGTCAATGCGAGGTAGGGGATACTTGTTCATTATTGGTATAACATTGATCTCCCTGTAGTCAATGCACAACCTCATAGATCCATCTTTATTATTAACATAATGAACAGGGGTTCCCCATGGAGAAACCCTAGGGAGAATAAATATTTTATTACTCAATTGATCTAGTTGTTTATTTAGTTCCACTAATTCTATAGGGGCCATTATATTAGGGGTCTTTGATATGGGCCTTTAACAAGGAATTAAATCAATGGAAAACTCAATAACCCATTCTGGAGGATATCCAGGTAAATCATCTGGAAACACATCAACATATTCATTCACAATAGGTACATACTCTATTTGAACATTACTTTCCTCACCCATAATTATTTCACTCTCTTCCTCCCCATTATTGAATTTAGTAGAGCTACTGGGGGTGGATCTAGTTAAGAATTAGGTGGTGATGTTTTTGCTCTAAAGATAAGGTACTTCTTATCATCATCAAAAATTGTTACCTCCTTCTTCTTACAATAACTTTTCACATCATGGTCTGAAAACTAATCCATATCGAGGATTATATCAAATTCAATCATGGGTAAGATGATGAGATCATTAGATAAAGAACATTTATATGCCCTAATGGGAACTGATTCACAAAACGTTGTTGCAATGATACTTACCATTGTAGTGTTGACTGACAACACTCTTTTTAAATAAAATATGAAGAATATAATTTTCTTATCAAACTGTGATGATATGAAACAATGCAATTATCCAAAATCAAATAAAGAATTGGCTAAATTTGAGGAAACCATTAAATTACCTACCACCATGTCATTCGAAGCTTCATCCTCAGCAGTAGTGATCACATTAACCTTTCCTTTCTCCCCTGTCCTTTTCTAAGTTATGTTTCCTTGGAACTTATGAAAATCATTTTCATAATGACCCATTTCTCTAAAATTGAAGCATTCACCATTGATATTCCGTTTCATTCCCTAGTAATCTTGAGATTGGTGGAATTTTTCACCCCACTTATAACAGACTCGCATTCCCTTCAGGAAATAACTAGGGTTTCTCTTCTAATATTTAATGCAAGATGGAAATTTAACATTTCCCTTCTTCCCCTTATTTCAATTTCCAGAGTTTTTAGAAGATCTCTTTTTCTCTTGATTTGATTTATTGTCGTAAGACATAGATAATTTATTTTCTTTCTTGATAGCACATGAGATTATATCTTCGTATGATGAGAAGGATTATGAGACTAATGCTCGATAGGGAAATGGTTTAACCTATAAAGGAATCTATCAATCTTACTCATTTGGGGTTACATATATAATATGTTCCATGCCTTTCGAAACTTGTAATGTTAGCCTCATACTTTGCCAAATTTTCTTCCTCCTTTTGCCTCAACCTTAGAAATTGTCTTTCCATATTCGCTCGATGGTCTATAGGAAAGTATTTATATAAGAAAATATTTTTAAACTCCCTCCATCCAATATTTGATACTTCTTCATATTCAATTGTGTTTTGAATTAATGACCACTATTGATCTGCATCTCCCGTGAGGGGATAAACTGCCATGACAACATTTTCCCCTTCACTACTACCCAAATCATGAAATATTTAATCTATGGCACTTATCTATTTTCGAGCTACAAATGGATTTATAGTCCCATTTAATATTTGTGGTTGTTGCCTCATGAAGAAGTCTAACATTGATCCTCTACATTGTGGATCAGGGTGCTCCATATGGGTAAAGTTATAATTCATAACCTGAGTGAGTTTTCCCAGTATGGTGATAAAATTATCAACACTAGATTCATCACTAGATTCACTATAATTATCTTGAGTAGGAGGGAAATCTCTACATAGATTGCGTGCGTTGATAGGGTTTCCATTAATTACACTATGCTCCATTTCTAAACAATGGCATACACTAGATTAGTTTATGAATCTCAATATACAATTCCCAACTTGTAAAACACTAAACATAAATTGAACAATTTATGGATATAATCCATAATCATAAAAGTGTTTTCATTGTGGAGGTATATACATATAAATCAATAATAATTTCTTTAATGAAAATGTTATTTTTTCAAATCATATCCACCAGGAGTGTCGTAACCAAGAGTGTAGCAAGGCTCATTGTCATGTACTCAGATACCCTGGGTCAAGCCTGAAACTTTTAGTTGGAGTTTTCACTTCTTGGTGCACCTGTTCCAAAGCCACCTCTACCTTCTCATATCCAGACATGGATGTATTTCTTGGAAAACTCACAAAATATCAACATTACAAAAATTATAGGATGTTCTTCTATAATAATCTTCAAAGACGTTCCTAGGTAATTTTCCCTAATTAAAGTTTTTCTAAATCAAGTTCCAAGGTTTGTACTAAACTTCCTCTGATACATATTGTAACACCCCAACCATAGTTACCCAGAGTCGATGCAATATTACATAACATTGGCATGATAAAAATGGATCAAATCCCAAAGGACCAATCAGTTTAGTAGCCTTGAAGTACTAGATACATACAAAAGTTTTACATTACATTATGAAATAAAAAACAACAACATTGTGTATAATTCGAACATATTCATCTCCTTTAGAATATCCTTGTAGGTTAGTCGTAATATTCTTTTTCACATCCTTGGAAAAATAAAACATAGAAGGGGGTTAGCTCAGATGCTCAGTAAGGATAAAAATAGAGCAAAAATTTCATAAATATGAATAATCATTTAAAGCAATTTATAAGACTAAAATATAAGCCTTTAAACATAAATATTTCCATAATATACAAAATATAAATCAAATAATCCAGTTTACTTATTTTCATGGATATTATACTAGTCGAATAATCACATGCAATATCAATAACCAATTTCATATTGATGGAATGCATAATGCCAGAATTTATAACCACATATCCAAGGCCTCATACCATGACTACAAAAAATATTTTGTCAAGGCCTTGTTCCAAGACACTAGTTTGTCTCATGAGACCTTCTGATGTATCGAGGAGCTATAGCAGGCTCCACCCGTCACATAATTATTCCAATACATTCTTCAAAAGAAAAGATTGAAACATAACAAAAACATTCGTATTAAAACTGGAAAACGAAATTTCAGTACATTATCCAAAACAAATTATAGAATGAAAATAACACATCCACTATCAAACATATCACAAAACCATAAATACAATATGGAATATATGTATTATAATAAATCAAATTCAAACAAGTTTAGAATCCAACAAAGGATGTTAACATAGTTGATATCAAAAGTACTTGAGAGAAATATATCTTTCAATTTTGAATTCATTTAAAATTCATGAAATATTAAAAGAAAATATTTCTTTAAAAAAATTCTTATAATTTTGTAAGGAACGTTTTTAAGGTGTTATAATGGCAGAAAATAGCTGCACCCGCCGTATAAGTTAAAAAACAATCTTTCATTAATTTTATTGAAAAGGTCATAAAGGACATTTTTTGGAAAATAATGGAAAGATTCCTTAATAAAAATATTATAAAAAATAAAATAATGGTATAAATTACTTTAACCCATAGTCTAGGAAATAGTAATTTTTTTTTGAAATGCAATATTATGAAACCTAGATGTGGATGATAAAGAGGTCCTAGTAGACACTCATGTATAATAAACATCGTATAATGAAGAGATTGTAGAATTAACCCTTAAATTGTACTTTTACTTGGTCAAGGGTATGTTAACCTCCTATATAATAGTTAATTTATTATTATTAAATTATACAAGAACCACATACATAAATATGATATCATATATGATATTCTAAATTTTTTTTAATAATATTTCAGTTGTATCATTGTTTCAGGTATTAACTGATTCATTTTCGATTATATGTTTTGTTATATAAGTCATTATTGAAATGGATAGGATGTATTTGATTCATATCCAGAATGATATTATGTTCGTAAACATTATTTTTAATCATAAAATGAAAAATATTTTTGAATTTTTATGATGGACAATGAATCTCATCGCATTCATGGAGAGGTAATTCGTACGTACGCACGAACGACAATATCATTCTATTTATGGTGAAATCATATGTAATTGGATGATATATCATATATATAGTATAATTTACATGTTATATTTATTATTTACATCAGTAATACTCATTATTATACCCTTACAAATAATGATGTGTTAGAATAACAAACTACACCACGACGTGGAGACGGTAAGTTGTACATACTCACGTTTAGTGACTTGTCATTCATAGGATGGATAGAATAATGAATATGGTTGTACCATATTTATAAAAACATCACAGTATGTATAAGGTACTATATTAATTTTTTTGGTATGGAAACAACTAAGAAAGAGGATGTGGAAGAAGAAACAAAATTTGAAATTATTACCTCTTCTTCAGGTGTTTCCTTTTGAGTTGATCCAAATGGATCATTAGGTTGGATTTATGATCAATGTAAGGACTCTAGGTCAAAGTGAGGGTAGTAGGGAGGATATTTGAGAAGGTTGTGGCCGATATAAAATGATTTGGAGGTGTGATTTTGATATAAGGGGAAGTACACTTTTATAATAGAGGTGAGGGTCACTTTAGGATAAACATGAAATATTATTTTATTATACATTCCTATTCTATTTATAATGGCTCCAAAATGATTTATTTAGAGGTTAAGGTGGTAATGGGTCTAAAACCATTAAAAATAGGTTTTAGATAGGTTTAGGCCACCATATTTACCTTATATTTTATATTTTACTCTTAGATATATAGTTTAACTTTTACCATGTATTCTTGTATTATTATAATAAATGGTCAATAAAGATACTATAAAAATCCAAACATACCCCAAGTGGTTCATTATTAATATATATAACTTTATCTAAGTTTTTTTAGCTAAGCCTTATTTTTTTAGAAATATTATAACAATTAATAATATAGTATTTGTTTTAAAAACTCATTTATGTCATTTTTTGACACTACGTAGTATTTGGTTTTTGTGAAAGTCGTAAAAACATTATCAATTCAAAAAAAAATATTTAATCAATACCAAAATTCCATATTAATCTAGAAAATTAGTGAAATTGATCAAAAGTCTCAATTTAAATTTATTTGGTTATTTGTAAGATCAATTATTTTAATCGTTCATTAATAATGTAATTACTGCATCATTATTGTGTCATAAATACATTTAATTTTTTAATGTATAGAAATTATAAATAATATAATATTATGTATGAAATCTTTTATCTTTCTAATAAATATTTATAGTCGAATTTATCTTATGTATAACCCTATATTAAAAATGGTTCAGTTATTAAACATTGATTTTAACACTTTTAACTCTTCTTTAAATAAAATAATAATAAATGTCCTAATCTAATCCAAGTAGACCAAAGGGATCATATTTTATTCCTAAGGGTTATTTTTGTCAAAATACACTTATCCAACAGAATTAATACATGTTTTAGGGTAATTATAATATCATTTTTACCTTTAATTACCCTATTTACTTTTAACCATGCTAAATAAAAGTCAACATTTACTATTCACTATAATATATTTTCATCTTATCGAGCCACATTTTACTTACTGATGTTAACTGTGTCTCTTGGATTTTTGAAATTCATTTCATAGAAGCGCTAAATTTACATTTTATGCAAATTTTCAAATGCGCTTAGAAGGTGGGTAAAAGACAGTAAAAAAGTTTAATAAACATTTATACATCTAATCTTAATATAATATGAATCTAATGAATTATATTGAAATTATATAGGCATTATGTATCAATTTTGACTAAAAATAAATTTAAATAAAATAAATAAATATTTAAATAAATAGTTTGTTTTAAACAACAATGCATTGTTTTTCACTATTCATAGAAAATTTAATGTTTTCAAAACAATTACCAAAAATTCACCCTAAAATAATTTTGATATTCCGAATCCAAAAAAATGAAACCCATTTTGAAAAATAAAATTTATAAAATTTCAAAAAAGTGGGTATTACTATTAATAATTGCTAGTTTGATTGGTCATGATGGGTGAAAACTTCATGTTGTGTGCAATTAAAGCTATTTGATTATTCAAAGGCAAAAGTACTGTAGAAGATTAGGGTGTTACAATAATAAAGTGAGATTTATTTGAAAATAAAGAAACACTAAATTATTATTATTTTTATAATTTATAAAATAAAAATATCATCTATTTTAAAAATTAATTTAAAAAAACGCATGTGAATCATATAATAAATACATAAACTCGAACCGTGATAATTAATGTTTCTACAATCAATGAGTTAATATGATGATTATAAATTCATAATTTGTATATTAATAGACCATATTTAATATTAATTAATACTTAAAAGTCACTTGTAATAATATTGGACATTTAATAATTTTAAATTAGTTAATAAAATATCATTTATTGTAAAATAAAATTAATTTCACATTTGAAAATTTTTATTTCATTTTAATTTTATAATACTAAAAGATATTGGAATTCATAAATATTGTGTTTAAATATATTTAAAAAGATATATTCTTCCAAAAAGTAATAATTATAGACACTAATTCAATCAAATTACTTAAATTTTAACATATATAGTATCATTTATTTTAGTTAATTATTAACAGCATAATAATTATATTGGTAGATCATAGTCATTTTAAGTTACAAAATCATCTCTATAAATTATAGATAAATTATTATGATAAAAATAACCCATTTATATTTCCAAATTATATATACTAACATAAATTTAAGGTGTTTTACATATCTCAATGTTTTATAAATATAAAATATAAATAAATTTCACTTCATGTATTTTTCATTACATAACCTTTTATATAGGTAACATCCATTTAATAATTTTAAAATTCCCATAAAAATATAAAAATGGGTATATGGTTTAATTATTGGAATCCAATGTTCTTTGGATTTGTTCCGAGGACATTTTGGTCCTCGTGGATACGATTTAGTTATCAATGAAGCATAATCAAACCTTTATCACTGTGATTAATTTCAATCATATCCACTAATATTTTTGGTCAAAAATTAAGTTTATATTATTAAAAAAATTATTATGATGATTAAAATCACTTATTTTTTGGTTTTTCAAAATTCAAATAAAAAATGTGGGAAAAGTATGTTTAACACTAATACTAAAGATGTGGATAGAAAGCAGGTTATTAAATTAAATCATTCATAAGATCAATAAGTGTTTTTTTCTAAATTAAATATAAATTTTATTCTAATGAACTACATTGTATTAATATATTTATTATTACTCAATTTTGACTCTATAAACAAATTTTAAATATAATTTAAAATTAATAATTATTTAAACGAAGAGGTAGTTTTTAACTAAATTGTAATATTTATCACTATTCATAAAAAAATGATACCTCTCAAAAATTTCCCAAAAATTCACCCTAAGTTAATTTTTATAATATTAATTAAAAAAAATTAATTATATTTTGAAAAAAATATTAAATTTTCAAATTTTAGTTTTAAAATAATAGTGCCATTAATAGTCTATAAAACCTTGCTCATTCCTGTAACATATGCTAACCTTAGTTTTATATATAGAGAAATCTAAAACAAATGATGAGTGTGGTGTAAGATTTACATTCTGTTGCATATAACACAATCCATACATATATTATTAACGTATAATATAATATTTTCAGTGATTTATGAAATGAAAAATTTGACAAAGATTAAATTAATTTGAAGACAAAAAATCGTCTACAAAATATCGGGGTGTTACATAACCACTAGGACATCATATCATAATATGTTTAGTATAACCTCCTATAAACCATACATGGTATCTCACGAGATTAAAACGTTACTAAATGTTTTTTGGGGTATATAATTCTCATCCCACCAATAAATTTCATATCATGTACATTAATAAATGTGCCATATAGATCACACAACATAATGATGAGTTTTTAAAAATTTAATCCCATGAATAATGTGTGTGATAGTAAGATTTTCTTGGGGTGGTTTAGAGAATTTTGATTAGGAATAGATCATGCTGAGATTGAACATATCTGATATATGGTTTTTTCACGATTTAGTTGTTCAACCAAATATTGGTCATAATAAAGGGAATATCCCAGTGACTCTATCTCCCATAGAAGCTCTAGTAAATGGGCTTCGTAGGGTGTGACCCTACTAGTCAATCCCATATCACCCTTTTTCAATGTCAGGTGGACTTTCTCATAACTATTAATATATAAGGATAATATGATAATGTTATAATTGATATAATATCATTGGTTATGATACTTAATCATATTTCAAATCCAATAGGATATATCATATAGTAGTCAAAAATAACCATAGCACTACTTGTGTTTTCTAAATCAACATTTCATAATAAGGAAGTTGCTGACAAAAATAAATAAATTTCATTAATAAATTTTATTTTTGTTACATTATTCCCTCTTAATTAATTTCACCCTTGGAATTTTCATTTCACATAATAAATTAGATGAGGGTACCTCTTTTTAAATTAAAATGTAATGTTCCATGTTGCTTAGTCATACATGTGGTTATGCCAAAACACATTTACATGGGGTGTTTTATTTGATTATAGAACAATTTCTCTGTGAACTAAGATTAGCACCATATCATACTCATATAAAATATTGTTCTCCAATGGTACCAATTAAATATTTAGTACATATGATAGGTCTGGTAAGTACTTACTCTAGGTTGTTACATGAAACACATGTACTTGACAGAGGTTTTTGGGATTTCTAGTTGATAATCCACAACTCAGATGAAACAATGGATATCTAAGGGATAAATTCATCAAGGATAAATATTTCCCATCATCCCACACTACATGAATTTCATCTATAGTGATATACAATATGAACACTTTATCTTGAACCTCAAACTCTAGGTCTCAATGATGAGTGTCTGCATAGCTTTTCTATATTATTTGTGTGGATTTCATATGATGAAGAATGGTTACAATATACTTTCTCATCTCTTGGATAAAGTTAGGTTCCACCATCTTCCACTCTCCAAATTCTTTCCCACCTGGCATAGTTTTACACCTCTTCCCATATAGTGACTTATAAAGGTGTCAATTGAATACTAGAATGAAAGTAGTCATTATATGATAAATTCCATTGGGGAAATTGTTGATTCAAACATCCTTGTAGATCCATTGAACATGATTTAATTATATCCTCTAACATTTTAATCATCCATTATGATTTACCATCCATCTAAGGTTGATAAATAGTGCTAAATCATAGTTTTTTATCCAATGATTGCTGAAGGATTCTCCAAAACATCATGGTAAACAATGGATATCAAATATATCAAGGTTATTGTTGAAACCCATGATCCATTAGAAATTCACTTATTTATATCTTGGAGAGATGGTAAAGTGATAAATATTTATTTAAGATAATGAAATTCTCATAACTTTTTAAGAGATCGACTACCAAACATATGGAATATTTTCCTTTAGGTGTCCTTGGGAGTCCTATAATGAAATTAATGATCACATTTTCCCATTTTAATTTCGTTATGGAAAATGGTTACATAATACCCTTATATTTCTATCATTAAACCTAAACTTATTCTCATACTGAGTATGATGATACAAACTCTATAATCTCAATCTTTTTGTTATCCCTCAAAATAAATTTATTCACATATTTATAATTAATAACGAATCATAAGTGATTAGAGAAGGATGATATATATATATCCTCAATAAGTTTACACTTCAACTCTGGTTTCTATTGAACACATTTCTATTTGATAACCATATAAATTAATTTCAATAACGTTGAAATCTAATATAATAACTACTTTCATCTTTAGAAACTTTTATCTTTCTAGGAATCATTGAACCTCTCATGTATAGATGGTTGAGTAAGTATATGATAAAGGTAGGTTGAATATCATTTTATTATTCTTATATTCATCATTTTCATGTCCAAAAAGATTATATCCCTTTCAATCCTTGTCATTTATATGGTTACAGGTTCCTTTATACTCAAAGAATCGACAATTGTGTTCACCATCCCAAGATGCTAATGAACAACAATAATTCTTAATAAGATCTAACCACTATTGTTGAAACATACTATGATCCTTTTTTGTGAATAAACACTTGAAAATTTTATGATCCATATATATGTCACACCTTTATTTGGATATATAATGTCACCAGATCATTAATGTAAAGATTACTACTCCAAATTATATATCATGTGTTGGGTGTTGTTATCTTGTATCTTTAACTTGTGGGACACATAGGCTAACAAGTTTTCAAATTTCAAGAGTATATATCCCAATCCTATATTATACACATCATTGTATTTCAAAAATCATTCTATGCTAATGTTTAATAAGAGTATAGGTGTAATGATTAGCCTCCTATAATTCACTTTAATTCTTTTATCACATTCATCAATCAACAAAAAAATGACTCTCATAAAAGATAACCTAGTTATTTTTTTAGAAAATTATGATTAGTTTCTCACAAATTGAAGATAGTGATGAAAAAATCCATGAAAACAATGAATTTTTATCATGTTCATCATTCATGACTATCCATCAATTTCCTCTCTTTGGTAAGGAACAAAAGATATCAATTTTTGTGACAACATTCCCCAATAATGTTACTTCCTCTAACAAAAAATCATATTTACTATAATTTTCACATGACATTTGTTTTTCCAGGGAATTCTATATGATATTTAAATTCTCTTCAAGTTCCTCATTTCTTTTCATGTTGATAAAAATATCATCTATATAAATACTAATATTTTTTGAGGTAATCAAAAAATATCCTATTCATTATGTTCATCAGGATTTTGGTAGAATTTGTGTGCCCAAATAAAATCATTGTGAAATAATAGTGCTCATAAAATATACAAAAATAAGTATTTTTGGTACCCCCTTCACTTTTTCATGATCGTATCCCGACCAAATATTTATCATACCGATGTTTTGGGAACCATGTATCTAATAAAATAATTCATTAAATTTTTGACATAGGATACCTTTTCTTTATCCTGATAATGTTGATCTCATGATAATCAATTCATAATTGTATTGAACCATCCCAATTCATGACAAACTATATTGGTTCACCACATGGTAAAGAACATGGGAGTATGAACCATTTGTATATTTTCTCATAAATTGTTTCATAGTCACCTCGAGTTCAACATTGGATATTCTTTATTCATATATACTACTAATCATTTTTTTCCTTTTCAAATAGTTGGTTTATGGGTTATAGGTACCCATATATATCCATTGAACAATCCAAAATCAGAAAAACAAATCCAAAATCCAAATTCAAAATTCAAAAACAGAGAACATCGAGCCAAGTCTCAAACAGAGACATCGTACAACACACGCCTCATGATGCACAGCCTCCTCAATCCTTGCTTCCAATGTCAAGAATCCCACCAGAACTGAAATCCGGCAATCCCAACCACCGGGGAGACGTCTCCGTCCCATGCCAAAAAACACCAGAAGCAGCAGATCCAATGCAAAAAACCTCAAAAAGGTCATGGCAACCACATACTCAACAACACCACGCAAACCAAGAACACAATCCTAGAAACAACAGACTCAACAAAATCTCACGAATCCACAAAAAAATAAAAAAAAATCTAAAAGAACAAATTAACCAATGCCAGATGCCCAAGATGGAACCTGAACCCGTAGCTTCATATCAAAGTCATCTATCAGAAAATCACTGAGATTATCAACACCTCAGAAGGACATGAACTGGAGAATAAAGTCAAAAGTCCACAGCGAATCGTAATGAGGACCACAAGGTCTCGTCGCCACCGAACAGAACGACCACATCAGACATGCTGAAACCCCAACGTGCTCACCGGACAAAAGGCGGACCCACAGATAGCAGGTGTAAGAACACATCCTTGAAGGGTCACCGCACCACCGAGTAAAGCACTATCCGAAGAGGCAGGAATCGAGCGAATCAGGCTAGCCACGATGCCCAAGGAGTCACGAAACCACCACCACAGCCGAGAGCCACCACCAAAACCACCGTGCAAGTGGAGGAATGCCACGCCACTCGAATTGAAGAAGCTGGTGGTGACGAGAGGAGAGGAAACCCTAGGTTGAGATCCCTTTACGGGAGCATCTCTATCATCGATATTCTTTATTGATTATTAGAAATTTTCAAAACATCAGGTTTGAGCTCGATAAGGAATTTAACTTCAAAACTATGAAGAGGACTAATAAATTCATCGGGAACGATTTTATTGAATTCCATAATAGTTGTAATGTAATAAAAATATGATATTCTATGTAGTCTCAATAATTTGTGGTAGATATTATTTATTTCATGGAAATAATATTAATTCATGAGATTTTCCTACCAAAATACATTCATCCTCCACTTTTCACTTTTATAGAATCCAAGGACAATTTCTTATATGGAGGGTGATTTACTTGTCTGTGACATTTATGTTTTCTATATAAAAGGAAACATATTACATTCCCAAAATAGCATTGAGTTCCACTAAAGATTATATATCAAAGGTTAATGGGAAATTCAGGCAACAAATTGGGATAGGGGAGGAGTTATATACTTGGGATGAAATAATTTCCCAATTTTCAAATCTCACCAATAAATTGACTTCCACGGTATGAGAAAATGGATGAATAGTTCTACTAAACATTCATAATATGAAATAATGTGTAGACCGAGAATCAAATTATTTGTTTTCTACCTATGAATGAATGACTTGTGTACCTATCATCACTACACTATTAGGATCCACTTATGTAATGTTGATGGAATACCAACATCATTTTTCTAAAGTCCTCTAGGGATTTTTTGATCAGTTACCATCAAAAAAACAATATCTTAATTTATTAATGCACATTGAGTTTATGCTAGTTGTAGTGGAAAAGATAGACCGAGGGTAGATTCTTGAATGTAGAACTATATTTATCCATCATATTGGTGGGATTATCCCTTTGGAATTCAATAGATTTTGTCCTTTCCTTCTAGCACCAAAAGCATATAATTTTCAAATCAGTAAATTTCTATGGTATTTCTTCCCAAAAATATACAATGTGCTATATTGGAAATTTTTTGACCATTAGATTTCTCCATCATACCTCCATAATTAAAATCCATTTTCCACATCTTATCCTCATGGTATCCTTGATATTCACTAATATCCATATAAACATTAAGGTCCCGTCAAATAGTTTATTCATAGGTGTCAATTTCTCAAATTGGTAAAGAGTTAAAAAGACTCAGAATTATCCTACCAACTAAGCGGTTCATATTACATTCTAGGGATTAAAAAGGCTAATCAATTATCTATACTAGAGTTGGATTCCACCTAGCCTATGTGTCACCACCACAATGCTCCACGTCACCAAAAACATATTTCTCCTGCCTCCCAAATCATGATTCTACTCCTACGAAGTCCCATTACACCGTGCATCATCATCTCTTCCCTCCCTATTAGGGTTTCCTTCCTTCATCTCCTCTATCCCATTCTCGGTCACCTTCCACCGATGCACCTACGGTAACACCTCATCTCCCTCCCTGAGTCGCCTCTCCAGCCACTTCCTCTATCCCCGGCTCTGCTATCGACTCTCGAAGCTCCAACCTTCCCAAACAGCCCCAGACGTGAGTAGGGTTTGCTGAAAACACGATTAATTACTCCGCTTCTCGAATCTGCTCATCTACTACCGCTATCTAGCCCCTGGTTGGGAATTTCATCCATCTCGAGCTCCCCTCCCAAAATCCCCTCCACAAACCCCCTCTCCATACTCTTTGGTTCCCGCACCCCTCCCCAAATCCATTAGATTTCATGGTCTCCTCCTGGATTCCCCTCTCCCTCCCCTATTCCCGATTATTCCCTCCAGCCCACATCGCTCCCGCTCACATTTTTCATCACCTATTGTTGGCATTGATTCAGGTTTTGTTGAAAATCATGGGTGTCGACGTCTCTCAATTAGAAGGCGAGGAGCTCTACATCAATAAACATATGGGCTCAGTAACCCATTTCTCGGCTCCCTCTACCTCCTCGACTACCCTCAACATTTTCATTGGATTTCTTCTACATGCTAGGTTTCGGTTTGTACATCATCATCAAGACTCAAATGACGGTCTCCAGATCCCATATCATGTGCCTGGGATTCAATTATTTGAGCATATACATCAATATCAATTGAAACATAGATCTTAAATAGCATTGCATAATTGAAGGTATTCCTCTTCAAATGATTCTAGGTTCATGTTCTCTTAGAAGATTCCACTGGCCTCTGCCTCTCTTTATTCTGGTATTATGTGTAAATGCATATTTGGTTTTTTGATTCGTTTTCTCATCAGGAGATGGGTTATCATCGAAGAATATGTTTTTGAATGGGAATGTGATGGTTCAATTAATGTTGGTACCTGTAAATCCTGGAATACATTGTATATAAGATCATTAAATATGCCAGATTATTTGTTTGAACTTTTTTGGATTTTATCGTTCTTTTCATGTTTTTTTAGATTTTCATGCTTTTCATGTTTCAGCCTAATTTAAATCTTTGTTTTGGTTGTCCTTAGTTGTTAATTCCTGGCTGAGACTCTTATAATTTTAATGCCTTATTTTAATTCTTGGTTGAAGACAACATCGTGTTTCTCTTTATTTAACCTCCTTGAGCCATTATAGTCTCATGGTCTATTAGCAGCACCTTAAAGTCTCTGTTATGAATTGATTTTAATGGATTGATGTAATTATTGGATAAATATACATTAATTGAAAAGAACTATAGGATGGATTCTTTGATTTATTAATTAGAGTGGTTAATTTGTATTATATTCACCGTGATAGATGTCATAAGACAACTAAAAGCATGATGAGTTTGATTTTGAGTTTATGGGGAACTCCAGCGTGATGCCTTTTCTGGTTTAGAAAAATTTGAACCTTAATTAATAAGGGAACCGGGAGAAATAATATATATTTTATACTCATCAGTTTTGGGCTTCCATCAGTTTTTCCAATTAAAGGATTATTTCCTTCTATTATTCTATCATCTTAGTTCATTGATTCTCTTTAAATTTTGTGATTTAATGTAACATGAATCGTCACATTATTTGTGTAATCATGTTTCAAATTTGGTATTTTAGTGGATAATAGGGTTCTCATCGAAGAGCGTGTTTTTGAATGAGAATGTTATGGTTCAGTTAAAGTTGGTACCTATTATTCCTGGAATTATTTGTATGTATGCTCATCAAATCTCCCTAATTATTTGTTTGAGCATTTCTAGTTTTAATCATGCTTTTCATGGAGTGAATCTTCATGATTTAGAAGCAGCATTAGACATAAATATGTACAATTGTTCTCAACATCTTTAATTTAATTTATAATAAATGTAATACCATCTCATTATGAATTTCCTTTTCTCCTAATTTCATAGGAACATCAAAACAATAGAGCTTTATGACTAAGTTGTAGCACTAATGTTGGGTTAATTAAATCAGTCGTTCATATTTATTCAATTCTGGAATACATATGTACTCTTGATTGGAAGTTATTTTTATTTAAACATTAGGATATAAAAATATGAATTTTTGGTGTTCATTTCCATTTTCTCTACATTTAAACCATACATTTCATTTATTATTTTTAATTGGATATTAATAACATTTTCAATTCAAATTATTTGAATTTAGTTCTCCATAATATACTCTAGTCAATCTTCTAACTCCACGTAGAAAAACATGTTTCATTATTTTGGTGTTGAGGATGCATTGAAACATGATTTTTTAATGTGTGGAGACTCTGAAGCTGCAACAAGCCATGAAAATGGACTACAACCATCTATGAAGAAAGACATTAAAAAAAGGTAGAAAAAATGATCCACATTTTGTGGTTATATAACAAGGTAATATTGAATTATGATTGATTAATTTACCATTAATATCATCTTTGATTTTTTTCCAGTAACTTGGGCTATTATAAATTCTATTTTGCAAAAGTTTCATTTAAACATCATTTTATGTCACCATTTTTTAGTTTTCCAAATATATTTTATGTAAACCACAATATTTACAATATGCAGTTTAGAGTATATTATTTCCAATTTCTATAACATTTTTCATCAGTTTGGGTATATATATGTACTGTTGATTGACTTTTATTTTTATTTAAACATTATAAGAGAAAAATATTCATTTTTGGTGCTCATTTCCATTTTTCTATGTTTTAAACACACGTTTCATTTATTATTTTCAATAGGATATTAATAACATTTCCCTTTCAAATTATTTGAATTTAGTTCTCCATAATATATTATATTCAATCTTCTAACTCCATGTAGAAAACATATTTCATTATTTTGGTATTG
Source organism: Viscum album (assembly GCA_963277665.1). Classification (NCBI taxonomy): domain Eukaryota; kingdom Viridiplantae; phylum Streptophyta; class Magnoliopsida; order Santalales; family Viscaceae; genus Viscum; species Viscum album. Next base: position 510,021,585 of record OY728146.1, read on the forward strand.
AGGATACAGTGCAACATGATTTTTAAATTTTTGGAGACTCTGAATCTGCAACAATCCATGACAATGGACTGCAACCATCTATGAAGGAAATCTTTAAAAAGGAGGAAGAAAAAATGATCCACATTTTGTGGTTCCATAACAAGATAAAATTTAATTATTATTGATTAATTTACAATTAATCTCATCTTAAAATTTTTTACCGGTAACTTCGGATATTTTTAATTCCATTTTGCAAAAGTTTTATTTAAACAACTTTTTATTTCACGATTTTTTAGTTTTCCAAATATATTTTATGTACATTGCACAATTTAAAATATGTAGTTTTAGTATATTATTTCCAATTTCTATAACATATTTCATGAGAATGTTAAATATAAATATTTTAAAATTTGCATCATACATTGAATTTTTGAGTTCTATTCTGTTAAAAATCGTAATATACATATATTAGTAACAAATATTTCAATAGAATACTACTGGGAATTCTAATTCTTCTCCAGGAAAATATTGGGTGGATATAAGTATCACAAATAGTGGGGTTGGTGATTCCAATTAATGTATTTGATTGGCTTTGATGAAGTAAGAATGTTTTTTAAGAAAACCAAATGTCTTAGATACCACTCCATCCCCAATGACACCTCCAGATGGTTCAACATACCCTCTTAATGGGTTTTTTGTGGGTAGCATTTTGGTGCACCTGCATTCAGAATGGCCTGACATATACACAACTGTTTGAAGAAGTGCTTCCATATTTTTTATCTGTAAGTGTTTCCAGATTACTCATACATAACTATTTATATATTTCTTATACAAAACTATTTCTTGTCTACTCATACAAATGGGTTTTTACACATTTCTTATGAAATGTGTTTCCTAAAAGTTTTTTTCGTTAGTTTTTTCCTCCATATGTCACCAAATTATCCCATCCTTCATCACTATTTTTTAGGTACACTAAATTTGGAGGGGTTATGAATTTTAGTCCCATTGAATGATTAGAATCTCATAATAAATCAAATGATAAGATTAGAGAGCTAAGAGAGAATCTGTTATACCTCAAGCAGAGACTCAAGGGTTGTGCACAGGGAAGCTACAAAGGTTCATCATTCACTGACTGCTTTATTTCTAATGATGCAAAATCATCAAGTTATGTGTTTCAATTGTTTTAAGGTGTAACACCCCAAGATTCTACGGTACGCTTCTCTTTGAATAATGCGATAGCGTGTTGTACGCAACATCGAGTTATAACACACCACAACCAATCAAACTAGCAGTTATGAATAGTAATACCAAAATTTCGAAATTATATATATTTTATATTTCAAAATGGACTTCAGTTTTGGATTCAGAATATCAAAATTATACTAAGTTGAATTTTTGGTATTTTTCTGAGAACTTCCAATTTTTATGAATAGTGAAAAATACTTAAAAACAACATTTTTAATCAAAATTATTTATAGTGATAAATTATATTATTGAGTGGTTTTAAAGTATAATTAGAATATATTTTTACCATTTTATCCAATGGTGTTCATTATAATTAATTTTACTTTGAAATTGGACATAAAAAATAGTCAATCTTTTGATATATATGGTGTCTTAAAAACACGCTATTTTTTGTGACAATGGCAATTAATTATAAAATTAACTAGTGCAACTTATATGTTTGGAATTTTTTAAAATAGACATAATTTTTTAATTTGGAATATCAATTATAGCTTAGGGTGAAATTTTGGCATTGTTCTGAAAAACCTCAATTTTTTATGAATAGTGAAACCACTAGGTGGTAGTTAAAAAAACTGAATTTTTCATAAAACATAATTTTACCACTTCTGTGAATGGAATTTTGAAAATCCGAGAGACACGGTTAATATCAAGTACTAAAATTTGGTTCAATGAGATGAAAATAATTATTGGTAAATAGTAACTTTTTACTTTTATTTACCACGGTTAAAAGTAAATAGGGTAATTAAGGGTAAAAATGATATTAATATTACCCTAACACATGTCCTAATTCTATTGGAGAAGTGTATCTCGATGAAAAACAACCGTAGGAATAAATTATTATCATTTAGGCCCACTTGGATTAGATTAGGACATTTATTATTATTTAATTCAAAAAAGAATTAAAAGACTTAAAATCAATGTTAATTTACTAAAACATTTTTAATATAGGGTTATACATAAGATAAATTCGATTGTAAATATTCATTAAAAAGATAAAAAGATTTTATACATAATGATATTTTATTTATAATTTTTAAACATTAAATATTTTAATTTAGTTATGAAACAATGATGATGCAGTAATTAACATAATAGTGAAAAATTAAATTAATTGATATTATAAATACCCAAATAAATATTATTTGAGTCTTTTTATGAATGACTCTAATTTTATAGGTCAATATGACATGTTAGGATTGACTTAAGTAACTTTGTTAGAAGTAATCTATAACACCCTGACCCCAGTTACCCAGATTCGGTGCATTATTACATAACATTGGCATGATCACAAGAAAGATCAAATCTTGAAAGACCTATTGGTTTAGTAGCATTTGAAATACGAGATACATTCATAAAGTTTTACATTACATCAAAAAACACATCTTGTCTTCATATCCCCTCATAATATCCCTGTAGGTCATTCATAAATTACTTCTTCATAATCCTGGGAAAAACAAAACATTGAAAGGGGTGAGCTCAGATGCCCAGTAAGGATAACATTATAGCAGAAGCTTTCATAGATAAGAATAAACACTTAAGGCGGTTTATAACTAAAATGAAAGCCTTTTAAACTTGAACTTCAACATATTATGGAAAAAGTAAAATGAAATAATGCCATTTACTTATTCACATGGATATTCTACTAATCGATTAATCACATGCAATATCAATAACCACATTCATAATGATGGAATGCATAATGCAATATTATCATAACCACATAGCCAAGGCCTCGTGCCAAGACTAAAAATAAGATTTTTCCAAGGCCTTATGCCAAGACACTAGTTTGTCTCATGAGACCTACCGATGCATCGAGGAGCTCTAGTGGGATCGACCTGTCACTTATTAAGTCCAATGCATTCCTCATATGAACAGGTTTAAAAATAACATAAACATTCGTATTAAAACACGCATACGAAATGTCAATACTTTATCCACAAACCATGAATGGTATAAAAATAGCACATCCACAGTCAAACATAACTCATTCGATACAATATGGAAGATTGTATTGTATCATATTAACCTCAATCGAGAATAATGAAGGATATTGACATAGATGAAAATAATCATCAAAAATATTTGAGAGAAATATCCCCCTTTTTCTTGAAATCATTTAAAGTCACACTATTTGTCAAGAAGCTATTTAAAAATAGATTTTTGAATCAAATTGTCCCATGCCACTTTGAGACTTTTAAAAGGAGTTTTAATTTTAAAAGATTAATGTCCATATAAATAAATTCTTAAAACCATTTTTAAAACATGGACATTAATGAGCAATATTTAGAAGAATAAGTCTTTAACAAATTTAAAAATGGTATTTTAGTTAGAGTTTCTAACCAAAAGAGCGACACTTGAATACAAACAATTGAGGTAATCAAAACATTGTAATATCATGAAAATAATTGGATTCCTGATATACTATGTCAAAGTACATTATATACACCACAAAAAAGTGAGTTGGTGTATAACAACAAAGAAGTCTCAATGGAATGTAAATTGAGATTAAATCTCTCATCAAGGCCGTATCATTAGGTTAAGGATAAATCAATGACATAGTTATGTGTGACAAATATAAATACACTAAATATGATTGGATATTCAGTGTAAAACAATCAATGGACATTCACACATAATCTTGTAAAAACAACACTAATGAATTGGATGTTTAACTCAACAAATGGAGAATGAGTTAAAATTACTCTTATCAAATACATATCGATGACTTGAGAAATTATCAATGGAGTAATTATGTGTTTCAAAACTATATCCACAAAAAAGTGGAGTGGAAATTATGACATAAGAAAATGAATAGTGATTCCACACATAATCTTGGAGTAAAATAATCAATGAAGTTTGCGTAAAGCCAAATAAATGGAAATTAAAATTTCAAATTCCCTTATCGATTAGGTAACTTATGAAACATACACCCATGAAAGAAGGATCATACAATGATGATGTAAATACCAATAAATTAAAGTATATTACACAATGAATACAATCATGGGCAGTACACATACACCATATGCAATAAATAAGTGGTGAACAATGGAATTCTCACGAAATTAAGAGTGAGATAAGAAACCCCTTACTTTGTACTTTTTCCTTGGTCGATGGTAGGTTAACCTCCTGTATAATGATGAAATAATTGTTATTGAATTATTCAAGAATAATTTAAATTAATATGATATCATATATGATATTTTAACATTGATTTGTTAATAATATCTTAGAATTATCGTCATTTCGGGTGTTAATGGGTTTATTTTACTTTATAATCATTATTATGTGAGCCATATTTGTTATTAATGGGATGTATATTATTCATATCCATAATGATATAAATTCCTTAAACATTATTTTTAATCATCAAATGAGAATTATACTTGAATGGATATGATGGAGAATGAATCTCATCGCTTTCGTGGAGACGGTACTCCGTATGTACGCACGAGCGACAATATCATTCTTTTGATATTAAAATAATATATAAATGGTATATCATATAAAAAGAATCATTATCATGTTATATTTATTATTTAAATGAGTTACACATCATTATTATACCCACCCAAATAATAATATATTGAATAACAATTACACTACGACGTGGAGACGGTAAGCTGTACGTATGCACGTAAGGTGACATGTTATTTAAATGGTGGATAGAATACTGAATATGTTGGTACGATATTTATAATGACATCACAGTTTATATAAGATACTGGAGTTATTATTTTAGAATGTTAATAACAAATAAATAATAAGTGGAAGAAGAAAGAAACTTGAAAAGGGGTGGTGAAAACATTACCTCTTCTTTGGGTTCTTCCTTTTGATTTGATCAAAAGGGCTCCTTAGGATGGCTTTCTGATCAAACTAAGGCCTCTAGGTTGTAGTGAGGGAAGTTGAGAGAGTATTTGGGCAGGGGTTGGACGAACTAAAAGGCTTTGTAGGTGTGAAGAAATGAGAAGGAGGAGTGCCCTTTTATAAGAGGGGTGAGGGACACCTTTGGAAAAGCTAGAAATATTAATTTATAATAAAATCATATTTGATTTCAAATTGCTCCAAAGTTGAGTGTTAAAAGTTTAATGTGGGTATAGGTCGAAAACCATTCAACCAATAGAATTTAGATAGGTTTGGGTTACTATATTAACCTTATATTTTAGTTATAACTCTTAGTTAATTAGTTTGACATTTACCTTGTCACTTTGTATTTTTATATTATATAGTTAATAAACTTACTATATACATCCCAACGACACCCAAGAGGTCAATTAATGATATACCTATCATTATAAAAGTCTCTTGGCCGAACCTTATATTTTTAGGAATTTAATATCAATTAATAATATAATATTTCTTTTAAAAACTCTTTTATGTCAATTTTGACACTATTCAATAGTTGATTTTTTGAAACTCATAACAGAATGATTACTTAAAACAAAGTCAATTAAATAAATCCTAATATGTCATATTATTTTATAAAATTAGTGTACTCCATTTAATGTCTTAACTTATATTTATTTGGGTATTTATAATATCAATTATTTTAATTTTTCACTATTATGGCAATTACTGCATCATCATTGTGTCATAAATATATTAAATTATTTAACGTCTAAAAATTATAAATAAAATATCATTACGTATGAAATCTTATTATCTTTCTAATGAATATTTACAATCGAATTTATCTTAAGTATAACCCTATATTAAAAATGTTTTAGTAAATAAACTTTGATTTTTACTCTTTTAACTCTTATTTGAATTAAATAATAATAAATTTCCTAATCTAATCCAAGTGGACCTAAATGATAATATTTTATTCCTAAGGTTGTTTTTGGTCGAGATAAACTTGTCCAATAGAATTAGGACATGTGTTAGGGTAATATTAATATCATTTTTACTCTTAATTACCCTATTTACTTTTAACCATGGTAAATAAAAGTAAAAACTTACTATTCACCAAAAATTATTTTCATCTCATTGAACCACATTTTACTTCTTGATATTAACCGTGTCTCTCGGATTTTTGAAATTCCATTCACAGAAGTGGTAAAATTACGTTTTATGAAAAATTCAGTTTTTTTAACTACCACTTAGTAGTTTCACTATTCATCAAAAATTGAAGTTTTTCAGAACAATGCCAAAATTTAACCCTAAGATATAATTGATATTCCGAATTCAAAAATGATGTCTATTTTACAAAATTCAAAACATATCTGTTTCTTTAATAAATTTTATAATTAATTCCTGTTATCACAACAAATAACGTGTTTTTAGGAAACAATATATATCAAAAGATTGACAATTGTTTAGGTCCAATTTCAAAGTAAAATTAATTCTAATGAACACCATTTGATAAAATTTAAAAAATATATTCTAATTATACTTTAAAACCACTCAATAATATAATTTATCACTATAAATTATTTTTATTTAAAAAAGTTGTTTTAAATTAAAATTTAGTAATTTTCACTATTCATCAAAATATACGTGTTATCCGAAAAGTTCCAAAATTTCACCCTAGGATAAATTCGATATTCCGAATCCAAAAATGAAGTCCATTTTGAGAGATAGAATTTATAAAATTTCAAAAAGTAGGGATTACTATTCATAATGACTAGTTTGATTGGTTGTGGTGTGTTAGAATCTCGAAGTTGCGTACAATGAACGTCATTGCATTATTTGAAGGGAAACGTACCATGGAAGCTTGGGGTGTTACATTCTCCCCTCCTTCAATAAATTGTGTCCTCACAATTTTTTAAAATTGTGCTTAGGAATATAATGGAAAGTCCCACATTGGAAAAAGAGTCAATAAAACTATCACATTAATAGAAAGAAAGAGAGGTATAAAGGTCAACCAAGATAACCCATACTCGGATTCCATGTAGGAAAACATGGATATGGATGATAAACTAAGTGTCAAGTTCTGATGGAGAGGGATAGAAATCATGATCAGGAGAAAGTTAACAATAAGAAAACCACAAACTTGTTTTGGGACAAACGGCCATTAGTCTCCTAGTAGGAAAGTAAACAGACAACATTTTTTTGTTTTAAGTTACATTACATAAGGATGAGGAATTTATTTATGATATTGACTAAGAATATAAAGATATATACTTACATTTTAAGTAGAGTTTCATTCTCTAAAAAATTTCCACCACTAACTCATTTTTTTAAAAGATGAGTATTCAAGAAGACTTGGTCACACTGGAAGTGGTAGAATAAAATTCTATAGAATCACATGATCCATGCAGGATGAACTATATATTTACATTGTCTTTAGAGATTTAATCAAAACCAAAATGGTTAGTACAAGATCTAATGATCCCCAAAAGGATATTCCTTGAGAGAAATAAACACTAATCTTAATTTCAAAAATTAAACCAAAAATACCCCAAAGTTAAATAAATACCATTCAATAATCAATTGTCCTTAAAATCCTTTAATTTAATCAAAACTAATTTTGAAAACCAAAACTTATTAAGAACGTAGTCTTCCACGTTAAATTGTATCTCTAAATGACAGTAATTACTCTTAAAGTAACATACTTAAAAGTAACTAACCTAATCATTTCCATAAATAACCCAAATCATTATGAATCCACTATAAAAACATAGATAAAAATCCACCATTACTCCTCAAATGAAATCCCATACTACTCTATTTCCCGTTTGGCATATAGTGTTCTCCACAAAGCGAACAACTTCCAAAATAACATTTATCACATAATCACCAAATCATTTTCCTATACTAAGGGTATTCATTTGATAAGACATAAGATCCCAAATCAAATTATTATTGATCAATAAAATCATTTAGCTAAAAATAATAGTCACACTAACCAGGGACTTCACGTAGTCCAGTGGTAGGCGATAAATCCCAATCGCACATGGGTTGTGGGTTCGATTCCCACACCTTTGTCAGACCCGACGGGTTGTCACACGGTCTACGTGTTGTCCTTTTTCAAAAACTATATTTTATAACATTACCAAAATGAGATGAATTCCTCAAAATAACCATAACATAATTTAACCACAAATGTTATCTCATACCTTGCATTTTCATCCCAAATTATAATAATTTGTAATTTCCTCAAACCCAATGATCATATAAAATGAAATGGTTATTTATAACTATATCCACAAGAGAAAAGATAATTCTTCAATAAATTTCATTCTCACATGGCAAACGTTAGGGTTACAAATACAAGAGAAAATTATTCCAAAGTAAACCCTTCAACAAGGATCACTAATAATTTTTAAACATTTATCCAACCATTTATTTCCACATAGCTTCTTCTCTGACCAAGAAAATATCCTATAGAATAGGACATTCATTTGGGTAATGGTCAGGTCCCCTAAATTTACGGCAAATGACTGTAAATGGACTATTGGGACAATTTTTATCTTCTTCCATATTACTCTTCATTTTTCTTCCGCAATTCTACACTTTATGTCCTTCCTTCCCGCACGTAAAGAATTTATTTGTCCCATTGAGATACTTTCCTGGGTGTCTCCTTCCACATTTCCTGCATGATGTAAATTGAGAATTTCTTTCTCCATGGTCTCCACTACTAGATCTCTTATCATTCATCACCTTTCTCTTCATTGTTGAGTCCGGTAATTGGTTAATATATATATATTTGATCATGTTTTTTGAAAACTGATTTGGCATAAAGACGATATCTTTTATGCCTATCAACATTCCATTTTGTTGCTCATTTCCACCATTGTTCCCACCTTGTACATCATTCTCAAAGTCACTATGACTTCCTTGGAATCCAGCCATTGAATAAAACCAGAAAGCATTGTGTGAGTAATAGTAGTCATAAAATCATTTAGAGATTAACATGTCACATTATTCTCAATTTGAAACACATTAGGATTAACCAAGGTCATTTACTCTCATCTTATATATATAATACTTTAAACTGGTTTGTAAAGAAAATGTAATTTATCCTAAGCATATCCCCCAGGAGTGTCGTAACCAAGAGTGCGGCAAGGCTGGTTGTCGTGCACCAGTTCCCGTTTGAGTCTAGCTCAAAGCAGTGTTTTCGGGTTTTACCACTAGATACATCTGTGCCAGAGCCGCCTCTACCTGCTCGTATCCAGACAGGGATGTATTGCTCGGAAAACTCACAAAATCTCTACAATACCAAAATTCTAGGAAGTTCTTCTATACTAATCCTCAAAGTTCATCTTAGGTATACGTGCTCTAATCAGAGTTTATCTAAATCTAGATTCCAAGGTTTGTACTAAACTTCCTCTGATACCAACTATAACGTCCTGTCCCCAGTTACCCAGAGTCGGTTCATTTTTACATAACATTGGCATGATCACAAGAAATATCAAATCTCGAAAGACCGATTGGTTTAGTAGCCTTGGAAATACTATATAAATTCATAAAGTTTTACATTACATCAAAAAAACATCTTGTCTTCATATCCCCTCATAATATCCCTGCAGGTCATTCATAAATTACTTCTTCATAATCCTGGGAAAAATAAAACATTGAAAGGGGTGAGCTCAGATACTCAGTAAGGATAACATTATAGAAGAAGCTTTCATAGATAAGCATAAACACTTAAGGCAGTTTATAACTAAAACGAAAGCCTTTTAAACTTGAACTTCAACATAGTATGGAAAAAGTAAAATGAAATAATGCCATTTAATTATTCAAATGGATATTATACTAATCGAATAATCACATGCAATATTGTTTCTGACGCTTTCTCCGGGGCGCGCGCGCATCCGTCCATCACGCGGAGGAGGACGCACGGCTCTGTTGCCCCGCATTCCCGCTTTCCAAAGGCGGGTGGCATTCGCTCCTTATTCAGGGACGTCTACTCCTTGATCGAAACGGGATGATGGGATGTCGGTTCTTCCTTCTAGGGATGCCTCCTCAGAACTCGTCACCTAGTTCAGGTCTCCCTCATAGATTTCATATGTAGTTTGTGAAACTCTTCCCAGTGCCATGTTTCCATGGACGCCGGTTAATTACACTGCTTCTGTCAAGACTTTCCAAAGGGTCCGGTCAGGGCAGCAACCTTCAGTCGGGGGAGTAGTCACGTTGAGGCATCAGTAGCGTGTCTGGATGCTGGGGGCCTGGCATGTCTGTCTATTATCCCTGGTCATAGGGCTTCTCGAGGGCGTGGAAGCCCGAGGCAACCCACATCGAGTGCGGGGAATTATATGTCATAGACACATATCTGAGGCATTCCTCAGCTTCCTTTGTTTAACACAGGGTACGCCGCGAGTTTAACGTCCAGCGGAGACAGATCAACCCAACCAGAGCATTAGCTAGGATTGAGGGATTTCCCTTGAAGGGATACCGATACTAGGGCCAACCCATGGGAAGCTGTGAAGAAGAGCATACCGGCATGGTCTCACCGTGACATGAGGTCCGGGTGAGAATCAGGATGGGTGATAGGTGGACGAATGGAGTGGAGGGGAAATGACATGGGACCATCGCAGGGGGCGATAGTGAAGTTGGGCTTGAGCCTTGAAGAGGCTTCCTACATATCCCTGTGGCAGGGAATCAAAGTCTGCGTAGTTCAGGAGGCGCCGGTGAACCAACGTGAAGGTGGACCTTGGTCCGATGGACATCATCAGCGTAACGACGTGAAGGTGGACCTTGGTCCGATGGATGTCGTCAACGAACCGACATGAAAGTAGACCCGTGGGTCCACTAGTGTTGGGCTTGAACCTTGGGAAGGTTTCCTACGTACCATGCCTTGACATGTATCAAAGACCTCGTAGTTCAATGGATTGATGGAATACAGTTTAACGTCATGTGGGATGATAGTGAACCCTGACGTGAATAAACGACGGGCGGTGGGTGTCGGCGAACCGACGTAAATGAGGTTGGAGCGACCGGATGGTGGGTTTGAACCTCGTAGAGGCTTCCTACGTACCATGCCTTGACATGGATCAAAGACCTCATAGTTCAAATGGGGCTTTGTTGGCGAACCAACGTGAAAGTGGACCTTGGTCCAATGAGTGGTGGGTTTGAACCTCTGGAAGGATTCCTACGTACCATGCCTTGACATGGATCAAAGACCTCGTAGTTCAGGTGGGAATGGGTATACAGTTTAATGTCATGCAGGACAAAGGGAGGGGCATGCAATTTAACGTCATGCTGGACGAGGGCGAAACTCGATGTGAATGAATGACTGAGCAATGTGGCTTGAACCTCATAGAGGATTCCTACATACCATGCCTTAACATGGATCAAAGTCTTCGTAGTTCAGGTGGATGAGTCACAACGGCTTGCCGTCGGACCGGGATGCAGTTTAAAGTCATGCTGGACAGGAATGGGACCCAACATGAATGGATGATGGGTGGGCTTGAACCTCATGGAGGCTTCCTACGTACCATTCCTTGACATGGATCAAAGACCTCATAGTTCGGATGAAAAGGGGGTGGGCTTGAACCTCATGGAGGCTTCCTACGTACCATGCCTTGACATGGATCAAAGTCCTCGTAGTTCAGATGGGTTCGTCGGTGAACCGACGTGAAAGTAGACCCGGGGGTCCACTATTGGTGGGCTTGAACCTCGTGAAGGCTTCCTACGTACCATGCCTTGACATGGATCAAAGTCCTCGTAGTTCGGGTGAAAAGGGGGTGGGCTTGAACCTCATGGAGGCTTCCTACGTACCATGCCTTGACATGGATCAAAGTCCTCATAGTTCGGATGGGTTCGTCGGTGAACCAACATGAAAGTAGACCTGGGGGTCCACTATTGGTGGGCTTGAACCTCGTGAAAGCTTCTACGTACCATGCCTTGACATGGATCAAAGTCCTCGTAGTTCGGGTGGAATGTGCAGTTTAACGTCATGTTGTACGGGAATGAGACCCGATGTGGATAAATGGCGGGTGGGCATGAACCTCATGGAGGCTTCCTACATACCATGCCTTGACATGGATCAAAGACCTCGTAGTTCAAATGGAATGGGGGGTCAGGGTCGGTGCTCACTCTAAGCCCACGTGAGTCATGCTCGGTGTGAGAAACAAGAGGTTGCAAGGACCTGACGATCACGTCGCGAAAGGTGCGTCTGTGAGAAGCGAAAGGGGGCTTACGCGTTAGGCGGCCCATGGTGTTGGGACTTACTCTAGGATGGAGGCCCAATGTGTGAAAAAGTGTAGCGAAAGAGGGATTTGGGACCAATGGTGGGAGGTGCCTCGTTCCCTATCACGCCCTCCTCTAACCTTGGTAGTGGGGAAGTACGGAGATGCAGAGGTGCAGTCATCCGTTGGGGAACTAGGGTCGCCCTTTCTCCTACGAACATACGCCACTCCGATAAGCAGGATATCATCCCTTGTGGATGGGTGATTCCATTCCCGTGCAGACGAGTGGTGTAAATAATGTTCAACCTGGGGGGACCCATCGTGAGAGACACGAGGTCCGGTCACAGTTTAACATCATGTGTTGAGGACGTGGTGCTTGGCAGTTTAATGTTCTGCAGCTCGGACGAGGCAGGTTCACCCCGCACCCCTAGGACATACATAACCGGTACCCTATGGTCCATGGGGAAGGGAAAGTACCAGTAAGGCCATGGTCATGGGGGGTTGTGGAACGAACAATCAGGGGGTCCACGTTAGCATGGATATGCGAAGAAGCAATAGTCGTTAGCGTGCCTATGCGAAGAAGCATTAGGCGAAGCAACGCTACGAGTGGTATTGTCCATGGGACATTGAAATCACATCGTGCAAACCTGGAGGGTCGCACGGGAAAAGGAATCGCTAAGAAAAGGAGTGTGCTTCGCGAAGTGAAGTGCCTTAGCCTTGGAATGGGGCATAGGTGTGAGTGGAAGGTGCTTCGCGAAGTGGAACAGTGTTCGCGGAGCACTGTCTCGCGAAGAACGGGTGTCTCGTGAAGCAGGGTCCTACGAAGTAGTGTGCTTCGCAATGTGAAGCGATCCTGCCTTAGAATAGAGATCACTAGTATGGGTTGGGTGTTTCGCGAAGCATAAGTGCTCCGCGGCTGCCCGAGTTCCCTTGGGAATCCCCTTCCTTCGTGAATGCCCTTGAGCTTCGCGAAGGGCATCCCTCTCGGAAGAGGGGCTCAAAACGAGACAAAACAAAGGCGTCTCGCGAAGTAGAAATACCTCGCGGAGCTCATGATTCTCGGGGCAAAGAGTGCTTCGTGATTCGGGAGAGGAGAAGCCGAAAGGTTGGATTGTCCATCCTCGGGACTCAGGGGGACTCCAGTATTTATAGGGAAGGGGCACCGTGAAGCAGAACTCGCACGCCGCCTCCGGAGCTTCGCGGCAGCTCACGAACGTCCAATTCGTTCGCGGAGCATCACCGCCTCTGGAGCTTTGCGGCGGCTCGTGAACGTCAAATGCGTTCATGGAGCATCACCGTCTCTAGAGCTTCGCGGCGGCTCGCGAATGTCAAATGCATTCGTGGAGCATCACCTCCTCTGGAGCATCGCGGCGGCTCGCGAACGGCAAATGCGTTCGCCGAGCATTACCGCCTCTGGAGCTTCGCGAGGCCGCCATGGTCGGGGCGCTTCGCGGCGGGGCTTCGCGTGGGTGCTTCGCGGCGGTGCTTCGCGAGGCAGCACGCCAGCCTTTTTCGTTCCTTTCTTTCGGGCCATATTTTGGTGCCAACAAATGCCCCCCCTCAGACTTGGAGCCGCGGAGGGCGAAGGGTCGAAGTCTGAGGGAAAATCACCAAAATTGTCGGTGGTTCGCGATGCCGCTACGCGAAGGGGCCCCGCGGTGCTCACCGGGGCCACTGATCCGGGCGCACCGCGATGCTCTGCGCGGGTGAGGTGCGCCGCGATACTCCGGGGTCGCCGCCTATAAATTGGGGGGTCGACCTCTTTTGTCTTCACGTGCCTTCCTTGTCTTTTTGTGCTCTCGACTTCATGAGGCTCCGCGTACTCCGCGACAGCCCTCCGCGAATCGAGCTTCATGGCGAACCGCGGGTCTCCGGCTCCGCGTCCGCGCTAAGCGAACCTCTGCTTGTCGGCCTTGGCCAGACTTCACAGCTTGGTCTCACGACCGACCTTTGCGAATCAGTTTCACGGTCGAGCTTCGCGGTTGAGCTTCGTGATCCAGCTGAAAAAAATTCTTTTCTGAGGGCCAGAGTTAAAATGGACCATCAATAGGCTGTATTGGGGGTGCTTGCAGATGCTTCTCATCGGGATGAGATGGCCAACTGTCCAGGCCTGGGGGAAATGGTCCGAAGCCACTCGGACCACACTTATTTGACAGATCTGCTATCGGAGGGTCAGAAGTATTATCAGCAATGCAAGAAAATGCCATTGTACGGCTTTGGGCTGAGGGATGACGTCTTTATCCCTGAGGCGAGTAGGGATGAACCAGCTTGCTGGTTCAGGAGCACACCGTGCCATCACCAATGGTTCAGGGCGGCTGATGGTCATGCGTGGTAGGACTTCACACCCGTCACTGCTGATTGTCTCTACAACCATTTGAATGATATTTATGGGAGGCCATTGCAACCGGAGACGTCCCCTCCTCTCTACCATACCATGCTGAAGGCAGCCTTACAGGATTCGAAGAAGGGATGGTCTGATGAGTGGGACCTACGCCAGGGCGGCAACTTTATTGATGACTGGGCCTGGGACTACTGGGTAGGCACCTCATGCGAGGAGTTCGGGGCCGAGCTGAGGAGAGTGGGGTTGTATGATGCGGCGTGGGCCTCCCAATTCCACATTTACCAACCCAAGAAACTGATGCCGGAATTGCTGAGCAGATGGTCGTCTAGGACCAACACTTTTAACCTGCATCACAGGGAGGTGGGAATCAGCCTGTGGGATGTTCATCAGATTTCTGGGGTTCCGATCTTGGGGGCCATGTATGATGAATTACTCCCCGTCATCAGCGCGTGGGAGGATACGGAGCAAATGCCGCGACTGGCGTCAGCGCTGATGGCACTCGTCCCTGGAGAGGACAAGGAGGCAGTGAGGGACGTCCATTTTAGGAGATGGTTCAAATGCTTCTTGAATTTCCCAGAGAATCGAGAGTTCCCTCCGAGGCCTCGAACTTGTCCGAGGGCGGCCCAACGGGGCAAGGGGCACTCGTATTGGTGGGTCTTGGAGGACAGCCAATGGAAGACTTGGGGTTTCAGTGTTAGCACTGAACAATAGCCGATAGTCAGGCTGGCGGCGTTCATCGCGGCTCTCATTTGTGGCTGGATCCTACCGGTGAGAGATACAAGCATGGGGGTGCGGCCCAGCTCGTTTATCATGCCGTCGATGTTGGCCATGGGGCAACGGATCAATCTGGGGATTCCGATGCTCACCAAATTGTACAGAATTCTGCGGCATGTTAGCGAGGGCAGGAAGCCGTCAAGGATATGTGGGCCCTTCCACCTTCTGTATGGGTGGATCGCAGCGCATATCAGGGGTATTTACGAGTATCCAAACCCCATTTCACCACCGGGATCGAACTTCCGCCCCTCCATCCTGAACGCGGTCGGGAGCTTCCCGTTCAAACTGGCAGTTCCGATAGTACTGAATCGGTTGTGGAGGGCGGACGAATTTAATTTCCACCCCTTCCCCTTGCCGACAGGGATACTGACTGATGATGGGCGGGAAATGGAAGAACATCAGGCTTACCTCCTGGCCTTTTGAGGTGGAGTTTTGGTGGCATGGATAGATCGTGAGCCACTCTGCGAACCGTACACCCCCCATCGGTTTTCGAGGCAGTTCCGATGCCTCCAGCGGCTGACCCCACAGGTCTACTGGGAGGTGCATCACGAGGAGCACCCGTGTGTGATGAGGCAACTGTGGCTCATGTTCACATGGGAATATGGGAAGATGCGGATTGCATTGCCTCCATCCACTGCCGCTTTCGGATTGGTGAAGGAGTACGCCCTCAGTTGGGAGGCTTCTTACCCAGGGGAGATGCTGAAGCAATCAACTATCCGGGTCGGTGACGGTGGGCCACCTCTATATCGAGGTCGGGGTCGGAGGGGATCTAGGGCCGCTCGTGGTAGCGGGGCTGCCATGTAGGCGAGACCCGCACCGGCCGAGGGTATGGCAGCAGCGGTGGATCCGGTGATTTCGGAAGAGCAGGGTCATCCAGAGGGGCGGCCACCGAGGGGATTTCGTAGGATATCTACTCAGGCTTCGGGGAAGCGTCTGCGTCATATTAACATGGCAGAGGATGCTGTCTTCCTGGAAGCTTGGGACATTTGGGATGTCAACTGGTAATTCCTCAGCCCACCCGAGATATGGGCCCACCTGAATCGCCTCGGGATGGAATTACCAGGCATAGGCCCAGTTCGGGCTGGATTCGTGGCGTCTCCGGCAAAGGAAGAATAGTACCTGGATGAGCTGGAGGATTACGTCCACTCCGGTGGTGTCCCTCGCCCAATGATAGACCGGGTGAGGGTACTGTTGAATCAGACGGTCCCCCCACAGTTATCGGCTGCCAATATGAGGGGGCGCTTCCCCTTGCTGGAGTAATCAGAGGACTCCTCTTGGGAGTATGAGGCTGGAGGAGGGAGCCCGTTGGAGGAGGGCGAGGTCGGAGACCGAGGCTCAGAATCCAACGACTTCGTGGAGGCTCTCGAAGTAGCACTTCGAACTTCTCTCCTTGCGATCTGTTCTTGGGTCTCTATGCACTTCTCACCAATCTTTGAGCCATGCATATGGAACTTGTTCGCAGGCCTCGTTCTCGCTCCTTGGCGGGTGATGATGCGGGAACTTCAGAACCCGCACCTATGGCTGTGTCCAGTTCCGCGTCTGGTGGGACCAGGGCGCCCGAGGTGGCTCCCCCGGAACCTTCAGACCTTCCAACAATATACGGAGGTCCTCATCTCGGGGTCCCGTCAGTACCGACTCAAGGGCAGCGCCAGGAGGTCGATCTTCGTAAGTCTCCTCTACCGGTCTCCTCGTTGTCACATGTAGGCCATGCCAACTAACGTTTCTGTCCCTCTCTGTCGTACAGTTCTTCGACTCACGTGGGCTGCTGCGGCAAGACTGGTCGGGATGTCTGGTGGCTCCCCTCCTAGGGGCATGCCGGTGATGGTGGCGATAGTCCCCCCATCTCCTCAGGCTGCGACGCACACCATCACTGGAGGGACCATTAGCAGGGCCATACCCGAAGTCATTGAGGTGGACTCTGAGGAAGAGGATCAATCGGTCGGTCCCAGTCCTGTCATGCCTGCTTCGGCGCCAGGTGTCGTAAGGGATTCAACACCAGATGTAGATCCTGCCGAGGATTTCCTACTGGTGTACCCCACGTACGAGCCTGCCAATCGCGCAGACTGGGACGAAACGGCCTCCGACGAAGAAGATAGCAGCATAGTCCGCCACCGGTCGTGGAAGCTGATCACGCGCTTTATCAAGGACACCCCCCAAGCGCAATGGCTGGCCGAAATGGATATACTCCGCTCGCGATTGCGCGAACTGTGTGCTGGGGGAGTGGATACCCAACGTCCTCACGCAATCATCCGAGATCTTATGGCTGAAAAGATCCGGGAGCATGATCGTGGGCTCAGCGTGGGCTGGCAGCGGAGAAAGGCGACCAACATTAAGAAGCTCCAGGAGGCTGAAGGCGAGGTCCAACAGATGCAGACCTGGGCAGACGAGCTTTCAGCCTCCCATGATGTACAATCTGAGCTTTTCTCATAGTTGAAGGCCCAGCTGGCAGAGGCAGAAGAGCATATGAGGCATACCTCTAGAAAGATGGCTTCCGTTCAAGCTGACGTAGAGAGGGCCAAAGCCAAAACTGACGAACTGTGCCCCGCCGCTACTGAGGAGGAGCGGGAGCTGATTCAGCGGCAGCAAGCATTGGATGCCGCAAGTCAACGGGTGGCAGAGCTGCAACACTCTTTTGACGGGGTCAACCCGTCCATGGGGGGAGTCAACCCCCGAGTATTGTAACAAACCCAAAACCCTTTTATTGGTACTTTCGTGCTTCAATTTTTTTTCTTTGTTTTGAATGCCGTAGCGTGCACGATATCCACAGTTTGAACTGTCTTTTTACATCCCTGCAATGTTTGCGGGATGTTCGGTGACAATTCCCCAAGCCCACGTGAGTTAAACTCGGTGTGGGAAATAGGAGATAGTTGCCCTCTCATCCCACCGTTTCTTCAGCGTGCTCTTATGCACGAACGGGGCAACACTAGGGGTGCTGAAATTGATCCAGACAGATGAAAATGGGAAGTGTGAATCACGATACCCAAAATCCGGAACACTGTGGGGATGGCGTGACAATAAGGGACAACCGTTAACCTTAGAGGAGAAGCAGTACCCTTACTGCATTAGCCTGTAATGGGGAAAACAAATGAGGGTCGACCGTTGACCATGTTCGAAACACGGGACCATGTCACAAATGCCGTTGATCAATCCTTCAGCACGTTGGCCCAGGACAGTTGGCGGACCATAGGTCAGACATCCATACTGTTAGGGGGTCCTTCCAGACATGACCCGTCTTCCGGAACGTTGGCCCAAGACGGTAGGTGAGCCGATGCGGCATGAGACCAGGCCTTTAGGGGGTTCCTTCAGACATGAAAGGGGACAAGGGTCCGAATAAGGGGCACGCAAAGCGTAGAATATGAAGTGATGGTTTGTCCAAAAAGAATCCAACTCTTAGGTAGTTACACCACCGTGGTGGGAGCACACCAGATAGGCGCATCGGTCTGATCATGGATCATTCCTTCTTTGGGACAGGGCCTCTCTGACGAGGGGATCTGTCACTTCCCAGTGGGATCTTGGGGCATCCTGAACATGTTCAGGGTAGAACCGCAGTTTAGTGTCATGCTTTGAGGACACATAGACTCATGTAGTTTAACGTCATACGATAAGACGTGGAGTAAAAGGAAAGATCTCAGGGAGCATGTGGCGTGGTAGATATGAAACCGACGTGAATGAGGACTCAGAGTCCAAATCACACCACATACCCCCGGAGGAAACTCTTCAGGTCGAGGGACCAAGAGTGAGGATTGGGCGGGGCCCAATGCAGAGTGGTCGGGCGTTCCTACGTACCCCATGAGGATGGGAATCAAGCCATATGTAGTTCTGGAAGCGCAGTTTAACGTCATGTGGGACGAGGAAAAGCCTTTCCGTGTTGGTACACATCCTGCCAAAACTACTAAGCCCACGTGAGTCGTGCTCGGTGTGGGAAACAAGCAGCCGTGGTGGGAATTTCCCGACACAAGAAGGGGCAGGTTAGGGAAAAGGGACGCTCGGTGAATACTGGCCCAATAACACTAACATGATCATTTAGCGCTCCTAGATGCGCGAAGAGAAAGAGCCGAGTATGATGGAATTCCGTTTGATAATTAGGAAGTGGATGTGTGTGAATCATAGCGCTCGCGATTCAGACCACTATGATGGCAGCATGACGATGGAGGATAACTGCTGACCATGTTCGCAACACAGCATCCTGTCGCGTTAGCCTTGAATGGGGACAAACAAATGAGGGTTGACCGTTGACCAAGTTCAAAACACGGGACCATGTCACAAATGTTGTCAAATATCCATACGGACGTTGGCCCGAAACGATTGGAGGGCCCTTAGGTCCAACATTCATGGAGAGCCCTTAAGCCTAGTATCCATGTCATCCGAGGGTCCTTTTGGATGTGGAGGAATATGAGGATCCAAATAGCGAGTCCACGAAGCTTTGTCATGGGACGAGAGGAATGTCCCCATGAAAATCCCACATTTCGGACTCTTTGTTGAAACACATTTAAATACGACAATGAGACGTATTAGAGAGAGGGAGCGGATTCCTTTCCCATGGGGAGATCTTAGTTTAGGGTCATAGAATTCGGACCATGGATGGGTAAGGGGAGCAGGGGATACATGGCAAGGTGGTTACAAAACCTGACATTAATGAGGACCTAAGCCCTACTTACCATGCATTCTCTGGGGAAATGCTCGAGTCGAGTCGAGGGACCGAACACGAAGGTTAGGCTGGGCCCGCGGGGAAGTTCCCGGGCGCTCCTACGTATCTCATAAAGATGAGAATCAAGCCATACGTAGTTCTGAAGGGTGGCACGGTAGGGTACCAGTGCCAGGGGAAAAGGGGAGTGCGGGCGTGGCCCTTGCACTGAAAGAAGCAGAATTTGATGAATCTTGTTTGTTCTTTAAGGTGAATGGTTTTTTTTGTGAAGCGACAGACCTAGAATAGTAGGTTGTGATGTTGCCACAAGGATCAGGCCGTGATAGGCGTTGACAAATGGCATGGCACGTGACCAATACCCAACGTGACGTCCTCTACAACAAGGTCATCACAATGCAGTGTCGTTTTTCATCGTGCGGCCAGGACGATAATGTCACAGTTTAGGGTCGTATGATAGGACCATGTATGCATTTTATCGTCATGCAGCGCAGACGTAGCATGGACGATGATAGGCAGGAAATGTGCACAGTGTTATGAGACAATCGATGGAGACATGATCCCACATCACACTATACGCCACTCAAAGAGGGAGACCTCAGGCCGAGGGGCCTATATAAAGGTAAGAGGTGAAACGGGGGGGAGACTAGTTCCCCAGATGGGTTGTACCCGATGACAGGGCGTCCGGGCGGTCCTACGTATCCCATGAAGATGGGAATCAAGCCACACGTAGTTCTAAAGGGTTTCTTTTAATGTCGTGATGGACAAGGAATAGGAGGGCTAACTCTCAGAACAGGGGTGTGCGTGGTGCAGCCTTTACAAACCTGGCATGAATGAGGACATAATCCCGCACTACGCCACGCGGTCCCGTAGTCGGGGTCCCGATGGAAGGACCTGAGAGGCGAATTAGCTGAACTCAAGCTGGGCCCAGAGACAAGGGGTCTGGGCATTCCTATGTATCCTATCGAGATAGGAATCAAGATGAACGTAGTTTCAGATGGGAATCTTAGTTTATGGTCTTAGAGCTCGGACCATGAATGGTGGAAACTTCCTAAGCAAGCACAGACGTCAACCTGATCCCTAAGCCCACGTGAGCTAAACTCGGTGTGGGAAACAAGGGGGGAATCTTCATCGCAATACTTGGGGCGAGTCAAATGGGAGTTGGTAGAGAGCCCCGAAGGACCCCTTCGACACGACTTGTTTCCCCAACATGCAAACGTGCACGGAGGAAAAGTACCAAGAGTTTCAAAACTCTACTTGGACACGATGAAGTGATGAAGGGTGTGAATTGTGCACCCGACATTTTGGGCCTAATGGGTTGGCGTGGCGAGAGAGGAAAACTGTTAACCATGGTGGAGACGCAGCGTCCATATCGCATTAGCCTGAGATGGGAACAACAAATGAGCATCGACTGCTGACCATATCCGCAACGCGAGATTTTATCGATTTGCTGTCCAAAACCCTCAGGGACGTTGGCCCGTAACGGTAGGAGAGCCCTTGGTCGTAGTATCCAGGCCATTCTTGGGGGTCCCTCCAGGTGTGAAGGATGATGAAAGCCCTGATGTAGGGATACACAAAGCCTGGAAGGCGGGTGCGGATGTGTCTGAGTAAAGCATAGCATTACAGGTAATAAACCAGAGTACTCTTAGGAACATCGGTGAACTGCCAAAAAGGGATCGACAAAACAACTCAGTAGGGAGAGGTATATGGCGGCCATTACGAGACCGACGCGAATGAAGACATAATCCAACACCACGCCATATAATCCTCTCATGAAGTAAGGGTAGGCCAAGGGGCCAAGATGGGATAAAGATTCCCGAGGGATGGGGCTGGACCCGAATCCTAGACATTCAGGTGGTCCTACGTATCCCATTAGGATGGGAATCAAGCCACACGTAGTTCTCCAAACATAGTTTAATGTCATACGGGATGAGGAGGGGAGTAATATACCCCTAAACAAGGGAGGTATATGGTATGGCTAAGAAGTCGTCGTGAATGAGGACATAGTCCCACATCACACTATACACTCCTATAAGGGAGGACCTAGGCCGTGGCCCAGAAAGGCCAAGGGGGCTGATGGTTAGGCATTGGTCAGGAAGGCCTGACCTGCTTGTAGTTTAATGTCTTGCAATGAGGACAAGGGTCGGGGACCCAAGAAGGCCAAGGGGCATGAGGCTGAGCCTCGTAAAGGGAGGGCGTACGACATGGTAAATGATCCCGATGTGAATGAGGGCATAATCCCGCACTACGCCATACACCCTGGGTAAGAGGGGACCTAGGCCGGGGGGCCCGAGAAGGCATTGGGGCCTAAGGTCAGGCACCAGTCAGGAAGGCCTGAATGGTTTGCAGTTTAACGTCTTACATGAGGACGGGGGGCCAGGGGCCCAAGGAGGCCACGGGGCCTGAGGCTGGGCCTCATAAGGGAAGGCGTACGACATGGTACATGATCCCGGCATGAATGAGGACTAGTCCTATGCCACACCGTACACCCCAACGGGGAATCGGGGCTGTGGGCCGAATCGCTAGCACCACCCGGGGGGGAAGTTTGTCACCTCGGGATGGGGCAGAATGGATCACTGCACTCGATGTCTGGGACATCTCGGGGTGGACCCGAAGATCCAGGACACTGTTGACCATGTTCTAAACACAGCGTTCCTATGGTGGCCCGATATGGGAGCAACAAATGAGCGTCGACCGCTGACCAAATTCGCAACGCAGGACTTGTATTGGCTTGTTGCTTGAAAACCCTCGGGGGCATTGGCCCGTATCGGTAGGAGAGCCCTTGGGCGTAGTATCCATGCCGTTCTTGGGGATCCCTCTGGGTGTGCAAAAATGATGGAATCCCAGTCAAAGGGTGGGTGAAGCATAGCCGTATCCATCCATGAAAGAGGCAAACATCTCCAGGGGGGATGTGCAGCCGGTTCGAGGCTTGCCCGATGTGAGTTGGGGCAAAAGTGTGCACCCTACCATGTCTTGACCGGAGGGGAAGATTTGGGCTTTTGGGCTGGGCCAACGGAAAAAATGTCTGGGCGTTCCTACGTATCTCATGAGGATGAGAATCAAGTCATACGTAGTTATTGAAGGCCATCCAGTTTAGCGTCGTGCGGTGAGGACGTGGGAAGATAGAAGAATGGGAGTGGGCACATGGTGTGACCCTTACAATCCTTGTGCGAGCGAGGTTGTATGAGCAGGGCTAAGAAATCCTACTCCCTTCTAGACAAAGATCCTCCAAGGAAACTAACCCTAGGGGGGGATAGTGGAAGAGAAATGCTTGGGGCTGGGCTCAAGACGAGGCGTCCAAGCGTTCCTACGTATCCCATGAAGATGGGAATCAAGCCACACGTAGTTCTTGACATGCAGTTTAACATCATGCGGGATGAGGGGCATCTCATTCGGGGATGTGTACGGTGCGGCAAGTAATCTGACGTGAATGTGGACGTAGTCCTACAACACACCGTACGATCCCATAAGAGGGTAAGTCGGGAAAAAACCAAGGGGGCCGGGGGCCAGACCGCGGTCAGGGAGACCTGACCATCTTTTGGTTTAACGTCTCGCGGTGAAGATGGGGGGCCAGGGGCCCAAGGAGGCCAAGGGGCCTGAGGCTGAGCCTCGTTCATAAAGGCCTGACTAGCTTGCAGTTTAACGTCTTGCAGTAAGGACGGGGGGCCAGAGGCCCAAAGAGGCCAAGGGGCTTGAGGCTGAGCCTCGGTCAGGAAGGCCTGACTGGCTTGCAGTTTAACGTCTTGCAGTAAGGACGTGGGTGCAGTTTAAGGTCGTGCGGGACCATCTCGCAGTTTAGGGTCGTGCAGGACCCTTTCGCAGTTTAGGGTCGTGCGGGACCATCTCACAGTTTAGGGTCGTGAAGGACCCTTTCGCAGTTTAGGGTCATGCAGGACCATTTTTCCCTAGGAAAAGTATTGCTTGAGGAATTTGGCATTGGTGTGAGGGGTTATACGCTCTCCATCTGTGGTCACCAATTAGTATGCTCCATTGGGATAAACCTTATGGATGATATAAGGCCCTTCCCATTTAGGTTCTAATTTGGGCGGTTTCCTACCAGGAATCATTGGCGCTCGAAGGTCCAGTACCAGGTCGCCCTGTAGAAAAGAGCAGAGACGAACCTTCTTGTCGAAGGCCCTCGCTATCTTGTCCTGATGCCTTTCCAGATTGTGCAGGGCACGAAGCCGGTTCTCGTCCAGTGCTTCCAATTCAGCTAGACGGATCTCGGCTACCTCATCTGATGTCTGGTGATCATAAACTGCAGTGTGTAGCGACGACAGCTGGATCTCAATGGGTAGGACGGCCTCAGCTCCGTACACCAGGGAATATGGGGTCACCTGGGTGGAGTTGCGATTCGTCGTCCGGTAAGCCCAGAGGGCATTGGGGAGCTTGTTCGGGAAACTTTTCTTGTTCTGACCAACCATTTTCTGAATAATGTTAGAGAGGGTCTTATTGAACGCCTCGATCTGTCCATTCGCCTGCGCGTGGTAGCGGGAGGTATGGTTCAACCGGATGTCGTACTTGGCATACAATTTCATTAATTCAGCTGCTCGGAAGTTGGTGCCGTTATCGGTGAGGATGGTGTGAGGTACCCCAAACCGGTGGATAATATTGGAGCTCACAAAGTCAACAATGGAACGGGCCTTGACCTCTTTGAGCGGAACTGCCTCCGCCCACTTGGAGAAGAAATCTGTAGCAGTCAGGATGAACCTGCACTGGCGGGCTGTTGCCGGTGGATACGGTCCCACTACATCAAGCCCCCATACCGCAAATGGCTAAGAGTACTTGGTGGGGTGGAGGGTCTCAGGCGGCCGATGTAGGAAGATGGCATGAACTTGGCACGCGTGGCATCTCTTGGCATACCCAATACAATCGTGGATCATAGAGGGCCAAAAGTACCCTAACCTCCGGATTTGATGGGACAACTTCGGCCCATCTTGATGGGCGCCACACGAACCGGCGTGAACCTCTTTCATAACTTGAGGTATCTCTACTCCTTGGATGCAACGGAGGAGGACACCATCGAAGCTCTGCTTATAAAGGACCTGTTCAAGACTGGAGCCTCTCTGGAGGGTAAATTGCAGCGCGCGGCGTCGGATTTTCTCGCGCTCGGCCCGGTCGTCCGGGAGGCGACCATTTTGGAGATACTCGACAAAAGGTGCCCTCCAGTCGGAAGTGGCTTCAATCACTGCGTCTGGAGAACCCGGGACCCCTGACGTAGAGGGTCCAGCAGTGAGATGACTCACCCGCAGGCCGTCATTGTCCTCTTGGGTGACGGGTGCAATGACTCTCCGGTGTGCCACATGTATGATCAAGTCATCTTGCTCAGGTTCTGCGAGCAACGCGTCTAAACTAACCAGGGCGTCTGCTTGGCCGTTCTGCGACCGTGGGACATGGGTAACCTCTGGTCGAGAAGAGAATTGGGCCATTAAGAGGAGGGTGTACTCCAGCAACGGTGCAAGCTCTGGCTTCCTGACGACTTAGTCGCCATTAACCTGTTTGATTACCAGCTCGGAATCTCCCTTCACATGTAGTTGGGGAACATGGATCTCAAGGGACAACTCGAGGCCGGTGATGAGAGCCTAGTACTCTGCCTCGTTGTTCGTACAACCTTCTGACAACAGGAACGAGTATGGCAGGATGGCTTACGCCGGGGTAATGAAGACAATACCCAGGACCACTCTGTTGAGCTTGGGATCGTTGAGCCTCCTACCAGTGGGGCTCCGGGAGGCGCCGTCAAAATGAATTTGCCAACACGGGACAACATGATCAACTGAGAGGATCGCCTCATCAGGGAAATCCAGGTCTAGGGACTGATCCACGGAGGTTGGATGGGGAGCTAAAAATTCTGCCAATTCCTATCCCTTAATGGCCTTATGAGGTACAAACCTGATATCAAACTGTTGGAGAATCACTGCCCACCGTGCTAGTCGGCCAGTCAGCATGGGGCGGTTCAGGATGTACTTCAGTGGGTCCACCCGGGAGACCAATTGCACCTCATGGTGCTGCAGGTAATGTCGCAACTTCTACACTGCGAATAAGAGCGCAAGGCAGCTCTTTTCGATGGGGGAGTATCTAACCTCCGTATTGAGAAGCATACGGCTGAGATAGTAGAGACTGTTCTCAGTACCCTCGTTATTCTTCTGGGAGAGCAGCACACCAAGGGATCTCTCCAGGGCGGTCACATAAAGGACCAGTGGCTTTCCGGAGATGGGTGGCATCAAGACAGGAGGTTGGAGCAGATAGTGCTTGATTTCCTCGAAGGCGATCTGACACTCCACATCCCATTCGTAGGCAGCTCCCTTCTTCATGAGCTGGGAAAAGGGATTACACTTTCCGGTTAGATTCACGATGAATCGGCATAAATAGGCTAAGTGGCCTTGAAGGCCTCGAAGCTCCCGAATGTTGCTCGGGGGAGGCATTTGGCTGATGGCCTTGATCTTCTCTGGGTCGATCTTGATACCTCAGTATCTGACAACAAAGCCCAGAAACTTCCCGGAGGTGACCCCGAAGGCACACTTCAGCGGGTTCATCTTCAGGTGACGGGAACAGAGGAAACCGAACACTTTCTCTAGGTCTTTGAGATGGTCTTGGCGCTGAAATGATTTGACTACGAGGTCATCTACGTAGCATTCCACCAATGTCATGAGGATCGGTTTGAATATGCGATGCATGGCCCTCTGATAAGTGGCACCTGCATTTTTCAAACCGAATGGCATAACCTGGTAGTGGCGATTAAGATTGCAGAAGTCGATGCAGACTCTGATCTGCCCATTCTTCTTACTGCCTATCACAATGTTGGAAAGCCACTTGGGGTAATGAACCTCTTTAATGAAGTTGGCTTTGATTAGATTATCAACTTCGGCCTCAACCATAGCACCATGAGAAGGGTGCATCTTCCTGGGAGGCTGCTTAAACCCACGATGTTTTGCCGGGAGGCCCAAACGGTGAACGGCCACCTGGGGATCTAGCCCTGGCATCTCATTGTAACTCCAGGAAAACACATCACGGTGATGTTTGAGGAAGTCTACGTACTGTTGCCGCTCCTCGAGGGACATGGCTGCACTGATCAATGTGGGTCTCGGATCTGCCTCGCTGCCAAGGTTCACCTGTACCAGTTCATCAATCGTGGTAGAGACGCTTTCTTCAAAGGCGGGGGTAGCATCCTCTAGGTCTTCCTCCCCACCCGTGGGGGGACTTCCTGCGATGGAAGATACTTCTGGGCTATCAAGATCCGCAGGGCAGCTGGTGCTCGCTCGGGCAGCAGCGGTCATCACATCGGGAGACTCACTTGCCATCGAGACCGCAGCAATGAAGGCAGTCGACCCTATCCCATCTGGCCTTCGGCCTAAGGGGCCCCGTTTGATGATATCAAAGCAGTGGTGGCGCGTCGGCCTGAGTCGGTGGATTCCAGCCCGACGGAAGTGACACGTATAGCGCACCGCCGTTGTCATCAGCTTGACATCTTGGTACCGTACAGGGGTAGGAGATTCCGGGATCACCTGAGCCTGGTTGATGTAGGAGTACGAGGTGATTTTCCGCCATCGCATGGACACAGGAACATGCCTTCCTTGCGTATCCGAAACAACAAAACATTGCCCCATGTCGGGGGTCGTGGCCTCCAACCGGTGGATCGGGAGGATGTAGGCGTCATCCATGCTTGCACAGGGATCACTTGTGACCGGGGCGAGTTCATCCTCGCTTACTATGATCTATTTATCTTTAATTTTGTAATAACCCGCATCCAGGTAGCGGGCCTCACAAGAAGCGAAAGGGGACATGTCTCCTTGGAGCATGCCTACTCGACCGTTGAGAGAGTACTTGAGGCACTGGTGATACGACGAAGGGACCGCCGCATGCAGATGGAGCCATGGCCTACCCATCAACGCGTTGTAGGTGGTGTCCTGAGAGATGACCATGAACTCGGTGCTGGAAATTAAGCCACTGAACTGAGTCTTCAGGCAGATCTTGCCGACTGGGGTTTGCTCGGTCCTATCGTACCCCTGGATCCTGAGGTCAGAGGGAGTTAAATCACCTTCAGACAGACCTAGCTTTCTCAATGTTCGGGTCGGAATTAGATTGATTCTGGAACCCGTGTCAACGAGGCAGCGGCGGATTTCCACGCCATTGAAGTGGCCAGTGATGTACAGCGGGCGAATGTGCCCCTGTATAGGAGGGTCCTCATCTGAACCAGAGAATGAGATAACCGCCTGACATTCGTCGTTTTCAATCGCCTCGGTATGGAAGGCTTATACAGCTGCCACCTCCATCTCAAACTGGAGGGGGCTTCTTAGGGCCTCGGCAAGTGCCTCGTTCATTTCAGATGACAGGCGAAGAGCCTCAAGGATTGAGAGCCTCGCCGGAATGCCGACCAAGTTCTTCAGGACATCATACATTTGTTCCAAATGAGAACCTCTGCTTACAGGAGGTCGGTCTGCATTTGGAGGCATAGCGGTTCCCGCCGGTTGAACCGGCGATCGGCTAGTACTGGGCACATCTTGCTGCCTACTAGTAGAAGCTTGTATAGTAGTCGCCGAACTAGGATTGGACAGCGGAGGCTGGCCTGTAGCCGGGCAAGACTGACTGTGATACGAACGAGGCAGCTCTCCCTGATCTAGTAGCACGAACGGTGGTGGAGGTAGAGCCGAGGGCGTTAGATGGGGTTGCTCGTGATGAGCTCTGCGCTGAGCCTGCTGCCTGGTCTCAGTAGCATGCATGGCTTGGCTGAAAGTGCCTGCTAACGTACCTCGATGACCGGTGCGGTTGCGATTCCCCTGACGTTGACGTCGGCTGGGAACGTTGGGGAGGTCTGCCTGGCGTTCCGTCTCGTCGGGGGTCATATAGGGCTTTACCAGCTCCACGGTGTTAACCGAAGCGTACCCCTGGCTGTCGCTCGAGGAGTCATCCACCGCTGGTCGGATTCTGGGATGAATCCCCATTTTAAGGGGCATAAAATCACCGAGAGTGCGGGATGACAATGGCACCGGCGGTGCGCGTTGCTTCTTCTTGCGTCGTTGCTTCTTGCCCTTTTGGGAAGAGGCCGACTGTGAAGATGATGCGGAGGCACCGGATACTTATTCTGAAGGTTACGACTGCTTCAGGCGTGCCCGGATGATACCTTGGGCACAGACGACAATTTTTCGAGCCATCCAGTCATCGTATTTCCGGGATCCGCGGCTGGGGACCTGCTGCCACTCGCCTTCGCTATCGCGGCCGATCTATGATCCTGCAAAGACACCCGCCACTTGCGCTGGTGCTGGGCCCAACTTGACTATGTTGTTATTGACCTGGTCTTGAAGCCAATCTTTAAACACATAGCACTGCTTGAGGGTGTGCCCCAGAATCCGATGATAAGGGTAGTAGTTGGGGTGATCAGTGAGATTTGCCTCTGCCGGCCTTCTGCACTCGGGAAAGCGCACGATCCCTTGCTCTAGAGCACTTCAGAAATAGACAGGGACCTGATTTTCATTAAACGAATAAGTCTGGTGCCTTCTTTCCAGATATGGGGCCCTGGGGGCCTGGCCTTGATGAGGGGCCGGAGGGGCCTGCCGAGGAGGTTGTGCCTGATTGTCTCGCCTAGGTGGCGGTGGCGCATTGCGTGGGGGCACCTGTCGGTTCTGAGGCGGTCACTGCTAGGCAGGAGCCTGTGCTTGAGGGGGAGGTCCTCTGCGGGGTTGCGGGGTTGGTGCCGCCAGCAGTAACTCCAGCTGCCTGGGGGCTTCTATTTGGGCCACCGCGGCGGGTTCAGCCCTGGCGGCCCTCCTGGCCGGGATCATAGGGGGCAACAAATGTGCCTGACTAGCCTGTTTCAGGGCTTCCTCGAGGCACTGAGCCTCATATGAGAAATCTGTGAACCCTCCAGGGTAGTTCTGGGTGATCAGGGAGGGTACCTACTCTGTCTTGACGTTCCCCACACACATCGTCAGTAATTTCTCTTAAGTCAGTGGCATATCGAGGGAATACGTAAGTCCCCTCCACCGGGCGATAAAATCTATGACTCGCTCATCAGGCCTCTGCTTGCACTTCAAGAGGTACGCAATGCTGGTCTTCCGCGTGGTGGAGCTGAACTGGTATAAGAACTGCCAGCGAAGATCCTCCCAACCGGTCACCGATCCAATAGGGAGCTGGTTGTACCAAACAAATGTTGGACCTTCCAATGTCTGTATAAAACATCAGAGTTTGGCGGCTTCTTGCTGGGCCGAGGTCCCCAGCATGTGGCCACACCAGGAAGAGAAATGAGCCAAGTGCTGGGGCGGGTCCCCTGTCCCGTTGAAGGGCGAAAAAGTGGGGTCCCCAAAACCCGGAAGTGCGGGCATATCATCCACCCACGCGGGATAAGGCTTGCCATCCGGTGGGACTGCCACCTGCCGCGTTTCTAACGCTTCAAGGCGGGCTGTGAGCGCCGCAATAAGATCATCCAGGCGGGGGTCCCTGTCTTGACAGGGATCCCTAACCACAAGTGCATTTCTAGGTTCTTCAACACGGTAGACGTCTTCGGCCACTCGTGGGTCAATTGGCTGGACGACTTGTGGGGCGTCTGGGGGAACCCGGACTGGATTCTTCAGATTGCCCCGTCGCTCGGGGGGATTCGGCGAGACGTATCACGCCCTCTTGCCACACGTTCCGGCTTCCACCCTGTCTGCGGCAGTAGCATGATCAGGGTTTCCCGGAGACATCTCACCAGGGGGAAATTGTTCCTGCCCCTACTGCCCCGGCCTGGGATCCCCATAGTCGGGTCGCCGCTCTGCGGCGCGCTCAGCCAAGAGTTCGTCAACCAGCCTCTTATGCTCAGCAAGCTGTTGGCGTAACGTGGCCTTCTCAGGATCCTCGTCTGTTTTCTGCACAGAGGCGGATGGGTCGGAGTGCTTGATAGTTCCGACGTGCTCCTTACCCTTGCCGGTGTTTCGACCGAGCACTAGCGATTCGGTGGGTACGGGGAGGCCCATCAGGTTCCTCTGCTGACGGGTAACTCTCCCTGATGGGTCCAACAGTGGTCGTACTCCCTCAGGGGGTAAGTCTCCATCAAGGAATTCAAGCTCGTCCTCCTTGTCCATGACGTCGACCATGTGGACCGCGACTCCTCTCGAGGGCATGTCCTCGATATCACATAATGAATCGGGTTGCCGCTGGATAGGGTCGGAGAGGAGAGCATCATAGTGTCCCCAACCACGGACTTGCACATGGGGGTGGCTTCCCTGATGATCCTGCGGAGTGCTTTAAAACTCTGAACGCATTTTCGTTGAAGGGCGCTCTGGTGGCCTGGCGACTCAAGGTGCTCGGCCACAAGGAGTGCGGCCGCATCGATCAGGCGGCACTGCTCGCCGATTTCTTCGAAGTGCTCTCGACTTCTGGGGTACACCACCCGTTCGTAACGGAGGCGGAAGTGTGTCGCCCATAGGGTTCGACAAAAGCACCCCACTTCTTCAGGGGTAAGAGACTCCGGTACGCGAAAATTCAGTATTGCCGTCGGCCAGAACTTCTCCGGGAAGTAATCCGCTGCAAGAATACTCCAGAAGCTCCTGGGTTCGGACTCAGGTTCCAGACCTGTGTTGCCCCACTCATCAACCGGGGGCGGCTAAGGAACCGGAAGCGGCACCGAGGCGGACCTCTGGGATAGAAAACTCGGCGGTGGAGAATACGGAAAACGAGCTGACTGGACGCTGAATTCCGGGCCATCCTCCGAAGAGTAAGGTGACCTGGCCACGATGTCATGGTACGATGGGCTTATAGCCACAGCTTCCGGCACAGGAGTCGCGGCTACCGGTGACCAGTCATGTCATCGTTCTACCAACGCTGGCCCCCAAAAAAGATCTCCGTGACCTCTGGCAGAGGTAGAGGGTGCTTCTGGTGATGATAGCGATGATTGTGCGGTCGAGACCTGCGGAATTCCCAAGATTTCTTCCTCCTTGATATACCTGCGGAGAGAGACGGGAATCTGGTGGACCTCATATTCTGGGAGAATGAGGCTAACTTGTTTGGTTCCTGCCCCAGTCCTTGATACGGAGGAGTGGGGAGAAGGTTCCATCGCTGAATCGCATTCCGCTTCAGAGTCGGAGAAGAGGGCGGGTTTGATCTCAACCCGGGCTTTCCCAGGACTCTTCTCGTGGCAGCGACGACCTGCTCTCCTGCCCCGGGTGGCTCTTTGGGACAGGGTTGATCCCTATCATGGAGTCTCGGGGCGGCACTGGCGCCGTGGCGGAGAGGGCCCCCACTCGAGATGGCCGAGGTGCGAGGGGAACCGGGGAAAATGTCGAAGGGTACATGGGGAGGACCTCCATG
This sequence comes from Viscum album, assembly GCA_963277665.1. Classification (NCBI taxonomy): domain Eukaryota; kingdom Viridiplantae; phylum Streptophyta; class Magnoliopsida; order Santalales; family Viscaceae; genus Viscum; species Viscum album. The sequence goes on from OY728146.1 coordinate 510,053,917, forward strand.
AACCGCACCCATGCAGGCGGGGCCTCTATTGGAATTGGCAGAAGCATGGGGAGGACCTCCATGGTCGCTGCGGGCGGAGTGAGGCTGACCTTCATTCCTCGAGTTGCTGGGGCGAGGAGGACCTTCGCCGGTTGCAGAGAGGATGTAGGGAGGGCCCCCACATTGGAGAAGGACCGGAGGGACGACTCCTTCAGATCGGCGGTCAGGGGCAGGAGGATGGACTCCATACCCTATATAGTGGGCGCGGGAAAGATTTCCGCGCTGAGCGTCACTGTCGCGGGGTAGGTATTCCTTCGGGATGGGGGTATCACGAGGCATGCCTCCATGACGAACTTCGGAGCGGGGAGGGCCCACGCTCTGTGGAGTAGTGGTACGTGGAGGACCTCCGTAAAGGGTGACATTACCACGGGTTAGTTCGCGATGATCACCACTTGGGCCTGCAACCCGAAGAGTCAACCCAGCCTGCCCGTGGGGCGGTTGGGGTCTGGGTTGTGGTTTGGTAAAAGAGTTCCCCTGCTCGGTGTATGCGGGGGCTTCATGATGCACGCCGGCGGTGGCTTGGGCCACTGTAGCTGTCGACGTTGACGCGCCTAGGTGAGCGTCCTCAGCCCGGGCCCGACGCGGATGTCGTGTTAGGTGAGCTGGTGCAGGTGGTGCAGGGACGTAGTCTGCCTGCTCTTCCTGCGGGGCTAGACGGCGGCGCTGACGCGGCCGAGCGGGAGCTATCGCCTGGAGCCCTTGGGTCAGGACCCTAAGCGGGCTGAGTCGGACGACGCCCGCCTCATCAGCGTAAGGCGAGGAGTCGTCAAGGCATTCCAGAGATAGGCTCCAGAAACGGTTGAACGTTGGGGTGGGGAGCAGGGGCTCCCTGCGCGGCCTGTTGGGGCAGCGTTGACGGCGGGGCCTGGAGGCCTCCAGGTCCAGGCAGGCCATATCCCTGGTTGGGATGACCCCTTCCTCCTTGTACCTGTGCACGAGGTTGTTGATCACCCTTCGCTGGATGACCTCTGATGGGGAAAGGGGGCGTGGGCGCCCCGTATTCCGCGATGTGGCGGCCGTTGTAGCAGTAGCGGCGCCATGTGGGGTGGTTGTGGCATTGTTGCCCCTGCCCCTGCGTAGGCTATCGGGCGGTGATCGCGTCTTCATAACAGCAACCTGGTTCCTAAGAAACGAAGGGACCAACTCATCAGCACTGAGAGGGAAAAGGATTGAAAACCAGTGCCCTAGCATCCTTCCATTCTCCACGTCGGTAAGAAGGATCCACGCCAACACGCTGCAGAACGGAGTGCCTCACATTCTACTGCCCTGACTTTCGGTGAGTTTCACGACAAGCCCGCTCATTTGCTTTGCGGGACCAGGCACCAGATATCTGGATCTGGTGACACGTCAATCTACTGGTGTCTTGAACGCTACTAATCTCCATATTGAGGAGAATAATTTCACGCCGGGTTCACCATTTCTGTTTCAGACACTTTCACCGGGGCGCGCGCGCATCCTTCCGTCACGCGGAGGAGGACACCCAGCTCTGTTGCCCCTCATTCCCGCTTTCTAATGGCGGCCGACATTCGCTCCATATTCAGAGACGTCTGCTCCTTGATCGAAATGGGATGATGGGATGTCGGTTCTTCCTTCTGGGGATTCCTCCTCAGAACTTGTCACCTAGTCCGGGTCTCCCTCATAGATTTCATACGTAGTTCGTGAAACTCTTCCTAGTGCCATGTTTCCATGGACGCCGGTTAATTACACTGCTTCTGTCGGGACATTCCAAAGGGTCTGGTTAGGGCAGCAACCTTCAGACGGGGGAGTAGTCATGTTGAGGCATCAGTAGCGTGTCTGGATGCTGGGGGCCTGGTATGTCTGTCTATTATCCCTGATCACAGGGATTCTCAAGGGCGTGGAAGCCCGAGGCATCCCACATCGAGCGCGAGGAATTATATGTCATAGACACATATCTGAGGTTTTCCTCAGCTTCCCGTGTTTAACATAGGGTACGCCGCGAGTTTAACGTCCAGCGGAGACGGATCAACCCAACCAGAGCATTATCTAGGATTGAGGGATTTCCCTTGAAGGGATGCCGATACAGGGGCCAGCCCATGGGCGGCTGTGAAGAAGAGCATACCGGCATGGTCTCACCGAGACATGAGGTCCGGGCGAGAATCAGGATGGGTGATAGGTGGAAGAATGGAGTGGAGGGGAAATGACATGGGACCATCGCAGGGGACAACAGTGAAGTTGGGCTTGAGCCTTGAAGAGGCTTCCTACGTATCCCCGTGGTAGGGAATCAATGTCCGCATAGTTCAGGAGGTGTCGGCGAACCAACGTGAAGGTGGACCTTGGTCCGATGGACATCATCAGCGTACCGACGTGAAGGTGGACCTTGGTCCGATGGACGTCGTCAACGAACCGATGTGAAAGTAGACCCGTGGGTCCACTAGTGGTGGGCTTGAACCTTGGGAAGGTTTCCTACGTATCATGCCTTGACATGGATCAAAGACCTCTTAGTTCAAAGGATTGATGGAATACAGTTTAATGTCATGCGGGACTATAGTGAACCCTGACGTGAATAAACGACGGGCGGTGGGTGTCGGCGAACCGACGTAAATGAGGTCGGAGCGACCGGATGGTGGGTTTGAACCTCGTAGAGGCTTCCTACGTATCATGCCTTGACATGGATCAAAGACCTCGTAGTTCAAATGGGGCTTTGTCGGCGAACCGACGTGAAAGTGGACCTTGGTCCAATGAGTGGTGGGCTTGAACCTCTGGAAGGCTTCCTACGTACCATGCCTTGACATGGATCAAAGACCTCGTAGTTCAGGTGGGAATGGGTATACAGTTTAATGTCATGCAGGACAAAGGGAGGGGCATATAGTTTATCGTCATGCTGGACGAGGGCGAAACTCGACGGGAATGAACGACCAAGCAATATGGCTTGAACCTCGTAGAGGATTCCTATGTACCTTGCCTTGACATGGATCAAAGTCTTCGTAGTTCATGTGGATGAGTCACAACGGATTGCCGTCGGACCGGGATGCAGTTTAACGTCATGCTGGACAGGAATGGGACCCGACGTGAATGGATGACGGGTGGGCTTGAACCTCATGGAGGCTTCCTACGTACCATGCCTTGACATGGATCAAAGACCTCGTAGTTCGGATGAAAAGGGGGTGGGCTTGAACCTCATGGAGGCTTCCTACGTACCATGCCTTGACATGGACCAAAGTCCTCGTAGTTCGGATGGGTTCGTCAGTGAACTGACGTGAATGTAGACCCGGGGGTCCACTATTGGTGGGCTTGAACCTCGTGAAGGCTTCCTACATACCATGCCTTGACATGGATCAAAGTCCTCATAGTTTCGGTGAAAAGGGGGTGGGCTTGAACCTCATGGAGGCTTCCTACGTACCATGCCTTGACATGGATCAAAGTCCTCGTAGTTCGGATGGGTTTGTCGGTGAACCGACGTGAAAGTAGACTAGGGGGTCCACTATTGGTGGGCTTGAACCTCGTGAAGGCTTCCTACGTACCATGCCTTGACATTGATCAACGTCCTCGTAGTTCGGGTGGAATGCGCAGTTTAACGTCATGCTGGACGGGAATGAGACCCGACATGGATAAATGACAAGTGGGCTTGAACCTCATGGAGGCTTCCTACGTACCATGCCTTGACATGGATCAAAGACCTCGTAGTTCAAATGGAATGGGGGGTCAGGGTCGGTGCTCACTCTAAGCCCACGTGAGTCATGCTTGGTGTGAGAAACAAGAGGTTGCAAGGACCTGATGATCACGTCCCGAAAGGTTCGTCCGTGAGAAGCGAAAGGGGGCTTACGCGTTAGCCGGCCCATGGTGTTGGGACTTACTCCAGGATGGAGGCCCAAAGCACGACAAAGCACAGCGAAAGAGGGATTTTGGACCAATGGTGGGAGGTGCCTCGTTCCCTATCACGCCCTCCACTGACCTTGGTAGTGGGGAAGTACAGAGATGCAGAGGTGCAGTCATCCATTGGGGAACTAGGGTTGCCCTTTCTCCTACGAACATACGCCACTCCGATAAGGAGGATATCTTCCCTTGTGGATGGGTGATTCCATTCCCGTGGAGACGAGTGGTGTAAAAAATGTTCGACCTGGGGGGACCCTTCGTTAGAGACACGAGGTCCAGTCACAGTTTAACGTCATGTGTTGAGGACGTGGTGCTTGGAAGTTTAGCGTCCTGCAGCTCGGACGAGGCGGGTTCACCCCGCACCCCTAGGACTTACATAACCGGTACCCTCTGGTCCTTGGGGAAGGGAAGGTTCCAATAAGGCCATGGTCATGGGGGGTTGTGGAACGAACCATCATGGGGTCCACGTTATCATGGCTATGCGAAGAAGCAATAGCCGTTAGCGTGCCTATGTGAAGAAGCATTAGGCGAAGCAACGCTACGAGTGGTATTGTCCATGGGACTTTGAAATCACATCGTGCAAACCTGGAGGGTCGCACGGGAAGAGGAATCGCTAAGCAAAGGAGTGTTCTTCGCGAATTAAAGTGCCTTGGCCTTGGCATGGGGCATAGGTGTGAGTGGAAGGTGCTTCGTGAAGTGGAACAGTTTTCGTGGAGCACTGTCTTGTGAAGAAGGGGTGTCTCGCGAAGCAGGGTCCTGCAAAGCAGTGTGCTTCGCAATGTGAAGTGATCCTGCCTTAGCCTAGGGATCACTAGTATGGGTTGGGTGTTTCGCGAAGCATAAGTGCTCCGCGGCTGCCCGGGTTCCCTTGGGAATCCCCTTCCTTCGTGAATGCCCTTGAGCTTCGCGAAGGGCATCCCTCTCAGAAGAGGGGCTCAAAACGAGACAGAACAGAGGCGTCTCGCGAAGTAGAAATACCTCGCAGAGCTCATGATTCCCGGGGCAAAGAGTGCTTTGCGATTCGGGAGAGGAGAATCCGAAAGGTCAGATTGTCCATCCTCGGGACTCAGGGGGAGTCCAGTATTTGTAGGGAAGGGGCACCGCGAAGCAGAACTCGCGCGCCGCCTCCGGAGCTTCGCGGCGGCTCGCAAACGTCAAATGCATTCGCGGAGCATCACCGCCTCTAGAGCTTCGTGGTGGCTCGCGAACGTCAAATGCGTTCACGGAGCATCACCGCCTTTGGAGCTTCGCGGTGGCTCACGAACGTCAAATGGGTTCGCAGAGCATCACCACCTCTAGAGCTTTGCGGCGGCTCGCGAACGTCAAATGCGTTCGCGGAGCATTACCGCCTCCAGAGCTTCGCGTGGCCGCCATGGTCGGGGCGCTTCGCGGCGGGGCTTCGCGTGGGTGCTTTGCGGCGGTGCTTCGCGAGGAAGCACGCCAACCTTTTTCGTTCCTTTCTTTCGGGCCATATTTTGGTGACAACAAATATCAATAACCACTTTCATAATGATGGAATGCATAATGCCAGACTATCATAACCACATAGCCAAGGCCTCATACCAAGACTACAAATAAGATTTTTTCAATGCCTTGTCCCATGACACTAGTTTGTCTCATGAGACCTACTGATGCATCGAGGAGCTATAGCAGGCTCCACCCGTCACTTATTAAGTCCAATGCATTCCTCATATGAATAGGTTTAAACATAACATAAACATTCGTATTAAAACTAGAATATGAAATTTCAATACTTTATCCACAAACCATGAATGGTATAAAAATAGCACATCCACAGTCAAACATAACTCATTCGATACAATATGAAATATTGTATTGTATTATATTAACCTCAATCGAGAATAATGAAGGATATTGACATAGATGAAAATAATCATAAAAAATATTTGAGAGTAATATCCCCCTTTGTCTTGAAATCATTTAAAGTCACACTATTTGTCAAGAAGCTATTTAAAAATAGATTTTTGAATCAAAGTGTTCCATACCACTTTGAAACTTTTAAAAGGATTTCTAATTTTAAAACATTAATGTCCATATAAATAAATCGTTAAAACCATTTTTAAAACATGGACATTAATGAGAAATATTTAGAAGAATAAGTCTTTAAAACATTTAAAAATGGTATTTTAGTTAGAGTTTCTAACCAAAAGAGATACACTTTAATACAAATAATTGAGTTAATCAAAACATTGTAATATCATGAGAATAAATGGATTCATGATATACTATGTCAAAGTACATTATATACACCACATAAAAGTGAGTTGGTGTATAACAACAAAGAAGTATCAATGGAATGTAAATTGAGATGAAATCTCTCATAAAGGCCGTATCCTTAGGTTAAGGATAAATCAACGACATAGTTATGTGTGACAAATATAAATACACTAAATATGATTGGATATTCAGTGTAAAACAATCAAAGGACATTCACACATAATCTTGTAAAAACAACACCAATGAATTGGATGTTTAACTCAACAAATGGAGAATGAGGTAAAATTACTCTTATCAAATCCATATCGATGACTTGAGAAATTATCAATGGAGTGATTATGTGTATCAAAAGTATATCCACAAAAACTTGGAGTTTAAATTATGACATAAGCAAATGAAAAGTGATTCCACACATAATCTTGGAGTAAAATAATCAATGATGTTTGCGTAAAGCCGAATAAATGGAAATTGAAATTTAAAATTCCCTTATCGATTAGGTAACTTATGAAACATACACCCATGAAAGAAGGATCATAAAATGATGATGTAAATACCCATAAATTAATGTATATTACACAATGAATACAGTCATGGGCAGTACACATACACCACATGCAATAAATAAGTGGTGAACAATGGAATTCTCACAAAATTAAGAGTGAGATAAGAAACCCCTTACTTTGTACTTTTTCCTTGGTAGATGGTAGGTTAACCTCCTGTATAATGGTGAAATAATTGTTATTGAATTATCAAATAATCATTTACATTAATATGATATCATATATGATCTTTTAACATTGATTTTTTAATAATATCTTAGAATTATCCTCATTTTGGGTGTTACCGGGTTTATTTTACTTTATATTATTTGTTATGTGAGCCATATATTTTATTAATGGGATGTATATTATTCATATAAATAATGATATCAAGTCCTTAATAATTATTCTTAATCATCAAATGACAATTATACTTAAATGGATATGATGGAGAATGAATATCATCGCGTTCGTGGAGACGGTACTCCGTACGTACGCACAAGCGACAATATCATTCTTTTGATATTAAAATAATATATAATTGGATGGTATATCATATATAAAGAATAATTATCATGTTATATTTATTATTTAAATGAGTTACACATCATTATTATACCCACCCAAATAATAATATATTGAATAATAGTTACACCACGACATGGAGACGGTAAGCCGTACGTACGCACTTATAGTGACATGTTATTCAAAGGGTGGATAAAATAATGAATATGTTTGTACCATATTTATAATAACATCAAAGTATATATAAGATACTGGAGTTATTATTTTATAATGGTAATAACAAAGAAATAATAAGTGGAAGAAGAAAGCAACTTGAAAAGGGGTGGTGAAAACATTACCTCTTCTTTGGGTTCTTCTTTTTCGATTTGATCAAAAGGGCTCCTAAGGATGGCTTTCTGATCAAACTAAGTCCTATAGGTTGTATTTAGGGAAGTTGGGAGAGTATTTGGGCAGGGTTTGGCCTAACCAAAAGTCTTTTAAGGTGTGAAGAAATGAGAAGGAGGAGTGCCCTTTTATAAGAGGGGTGAGGGGCACCTTTGGAAAAGCTAGAAATATTAATTTATAATAAATTCATATTCGGTTTCTAATGGCTAAAAAGTTGATTATTAAAAGTATAAGGTGGGTATAGGTCGAAAACCATTCAACCAATAGAATTTACACAGGTTTGAGTTACTATATTAACCTTATCTTTTAGTTTTAACTCTTAGTTAATTAGTTTGACATTTACCATGTCACTTTTTTATTTTTATATTATATAGTTAATTAACTTACTATATACATCCAAGAGACCCCAAAGTGGTCCATTAATAATATACCTATCATGATATAAGTCTATTGGCCGAACTTTATATTTTTAGGAATTTAGTATCAATTAATAATATAATATTTGTTTTAAAAACTCTTTTATGTCAATTTTGACACTATTCAATAGTTGATTTTTGTGAAACTCATAACAGAATTATTACTTCGAAAAAAGTCAATTAAATAAATCCTAATATGTCATATTATCCTAGAAAATTATTTTAATTCATTAAATTTCTTATATTATATTTATTTGGGTATTTATAATATCAATTATTTTAATTTTTCACTATTATGGTAATTACTACATCATCATTGTGTCATAAATATATTATATTATATAATTTCTAAAAATTATCAATAAAATATCATTATGTAGGAAATCTTATTAGCTTTCTAATTAATATTTACAATCTAATTTATCTTATGTATGTCGCTATATTAAAAATTTTGTAGTAAATAAACGATGATTTTAACTCTTTTAACTCTTCTTTGAATTAAATAATAATAAATGTCCTAATCTAATCCAAGTGGACCTAAATGATAATATTTTATTCCTAAGGTTGTTTTTGGTCGAGATACACTTTTCCAATAGAATTAGGACATGTGTTAGGGTAATATTAATGCCATTTTTACCCTTAATTACCCTATTTACTTTTAACCGTGGTAAAATAAATGTAAAAAGTTACTATTCACCAAAAATTATTTTAATCTCATTGAACCAAATTTTAATTATTGATATTAACTGTGTCTCTAGGATTTTCAAAATTCCATTCACAGAAGTGGTAAAATTAAGTTTTATGAAAAATTCAGTTTTTTTAACTACCACTTAGTAGTTTCACTATTCATCAAAAATTGAAGTTTTTCAGAAGAGTGCCAAAATTTAACCCTAAGCTATAATTGATATTCCGAATTCAATAATGATGTCTATTTTACAAAATTAAAAACATATAAGTTGCATTAATTAATTTTATATTTAATTCCCGCTGTCACAAAAAATAGCTTGTTTTTAAGAAACAATATATATCAAAAGATTGACAATTGTTTAGGTCCAATTTCAAAGTAAAATTAATTATAATGAACACCATTAGATAAAATGGTAAAAATATATTCTAATTATACTTTAAAACAACTCAATAATATAATTTATCACTATAAATTATTTTGATTTAAAAAGTTGTTTTAATTAAATTTTAGTAATTTTCACTATTCATCAAAATATAAATGTTATCCGAAAAGTTCCAAAATTTCACCCTAGGATAAATTTGATATTACGAATCCAAAAATGAATTCCATTTTGAGAGATAGAATTTATAAAATTTCAAAAAGTAGGTATTACTATTCATAATGGCTAGTTTGATTGGTTGTGGTGTGTTAGAATCTCGAAGTTTCGTACAATGAACGTCATTGCATTATTCGAAGGGAAACGTACCGTGGAAGCTTGGGATGTTACATAATCATTCTATTATGATTTTCAAAAAAATCAATTATTGAATAGTGTCAAAATTGACATAAAAGAGTTTTTAAAACATATATTATATTATTAATTGATATTAAATTCCTATAAATCTAAAGTTCGGCCAAGAGACTTATATCATGATAGGTGTATCATCAATGGACAACTTGGGGGTCTCTTGGATGTATATAGTATGTTTATTAACCATATAATATAAAAATACAAAGAGACATTGTAAAAGTGAAACTAAGTAACTAAGAGTTAATACTTAAAGATAAGGTTAATATAGTATCTCAAACCTGTCTAAACTCTATTGTTTGAGTGGGTTTTGAATCATCCCCACCTTAACCTTTAAATAATCCACTTTGGAGCCATTAGAAACCGAATATGAATTTATTATAAAATAATATTTCTAGCTTTTCCAAAGGTTCCCCTCACCCCTCTTATAAAAGGGCACTCTCCCTTCTCATTAACTCACACCATCAAAGCCTTTTGGTTCGGCCAACCTCTACCCAAATACTCTCTCAACTTCCCTCAATTCATCCTATAGGCCTTCCTTTATTCAGAAAGCCAACTTAAGGAGCCCTTTTGATTAAATTAAAAGGAAGAACCCGAAGAAGAGGTAATGATTTCACCACACTTTTTCATGTTCCTTTCTTCTTCCACTTCTTCTTTCTTTGTTATTACCATTCTAAAATAATAAATCCCATATATTATATATACTTTGATGTTATTATGAACATTTTACAACCATATTTCAGTATTCTATCCATCCTTTTAATAACATGTCACCATATGTGCATACATATGGCTTACCGTCTCCACGTCGTGGTGTAATTGTTATTCAATAAATTATTATTTGGATGGGTATAATAATGATGTGTAATTCATGTAAATAATAAATATAACATGATAGTGATTCGTTATATATGATATACCATCCAATTACATTTTATTTTATTATCAGAAGAATGATATTGTCGCCCGTGCGTACGTACGGACTACCGTCTCCACGAACGCGATGAGATTCATTTTCCATCGTATCCATTCAAGTCTAATTCTCATTTGATGATTAATAATACTATATATGGACTTGATATCATTATGGATATGATTAAGATGCAACCTATCCATGAAAAACATGACTTACGTAACAAAACATATAAAATAAAATGAGTAAGTTAACACCCGAAACAACGATAATACTAAGATATTATTAACAAATCAATGTTAAAAGATGATATATGATATCATAATAATGTATATGATTCTTGTATAATTTAATAACAATTATTTCACCATTATATAGGATGTTAACCTACCCCCAACCAAGGAAAAGTACAATTTAAGGGTTTATTTCCCAATCCCTTCATTATCCGAGGTTGTTTATAAGTAATAATCTTCTGGGATTTCTTTATCATCCACATCTATGTTTCTTAAAAATGTATTTCAAAACATTTTTACTATTTACTAGAATATGGGTTAAAGTCATTTATACCCTTGGTTGACTTTTTATAAGAGGTTTATAAGGAATCATTCCATCATTTTCCAAACAAGGTGTTTTTTATCCTTTTCGACAGAATTAAGGTAAGAATGTTTTTTAACTTATACGGCGGGTGCGGCTATTTTCTGCCGTTATACAATCATCGAAGCTTCCCTTAAAAGCATAAAATAATATTTTTAATTAAAATGTTTTATTTTATATGACTCTTAAATTATTTCAAAATAAACAGAGATATTTCTCTAAAAAGAGTATTGATTTCATCTATGACAACATCCTTTGATGGATTTTAAGTTTATTTGGAGTTGATTTATTATGATACATTACTTCCATATTGTATTGATAGTTTTGTGATATGTTTGACTATGGATGTGTTATTTTAATACCATTCATGGTTTAAGAAGAAAGTATTGAAATTTTGTATTCTAGTTTTAATATAAATGTTTATGTTATGTTTAAACCTTTTCATATGGGAATACATTGGACTTAATATGTGATGGGTGGAGCCCGCTATAGCTCCTCGAGGCATCGGTAGGTCTATTGGGAAAAACTAGTGTTTTGGCACATGTCCTTGAAAAAATATTATTTTTAGTCTTGGCACGATGCCTTGGCTATGTGGTTATGATAGTCTTGCATTATGCATTCCATCATTATGAAAGTGGTTATTGATATTGCATGTGATTATTCGATTAGTAGAATATCCATGTGAATAATTAAATGGAATTATTTCATTTTATTTTGTCCATACTATGTTGATGTTCAATTTTAAAAGGCTTTTGTTTTAGTTATACATTGCCTTAAATGTTTATTCTTATTTATCGAAGTTTCCACTATATTGTTATCCTTACTGGGCATCTGATCTCACCCCTTTTCTATGTTTTATTATTCTGAGGATGTGAAGAAGTAAATTATGAATGACCTGCAGGGATAGTATGAGGGGATAAGAGTGTGGACTATGGAGACTATGTTGTTGTATTTTTCATTTTATGATGTAATGTAAACCTTATGAATATATATAGTGTTTCCAAGGCTACTAAACCAATCGGTCTTTCGAGATTTGATATTTCTTGTGATCATGCCAATGTTATGTAATAATGCACCGACTCTGGGTAACTGGGGTCGAGGCGTTATAGTTGGTATCAGAGAAAGTTTAGTACAAACCTTGGAGGCTAGATTTAGATAAAATCTGATTAGAGCATATAGACCTAAGATGGACTTTGAGAATTAGTATAGAAGAACTTCCTAGAATTTTGGTATTTTAGAGATTTTGTGAGTTTTATGAGCAATACATCCCTATCTAGATATGAGAAGGTAGAGGAGGCTCTGGAACAGACGTACCTAGGGGTAAAACCCAAAAACACCGCTTTGAGCTGGACTCGAACGGGAACTGGTGCACGACAACGGGCCTTTCTACACTCTTAGTTACAACACTCATGAGGGATATTCATAGGATAACTCTCATTTTCATTAAAAATCATTATGAATGGTTTATGAGTATATACTTCCTCAAAGAAAATATTTTTTATGATTATGGATTATATCCATAAATAGTTCAATTTATGTTAAGTGTTTTATTAGTATAGGATTACATATTTTTATTCTTAAACTGATCTAGTTTATTCCATTGTTTAGAAATGGCACCTAGTGGAAGAAATGGAAACCATATCAATGCACACACTCCATGTAGGGATTTCCCTCCTACTGAAGATAATTATAGTGGAGCTGGTGATGCAATTGGTGCCGATCAACTAATCACCATACTGGGACAACTAACTCGGGTTTTGAATAATAACCTTACTAGTATGGATCACCCTGATCCACAGCGTGGAGGATCAATGTTAGATAGATTCATGAGGAAACAACCACCAATTTTCAATGGGAGTACAAATCCCTTAGTAGCTGAGTAATGGATAAATTCCCTAGAGAAAATATTTCAGGCTTTGGAGAGTAGTGAAAGGGAAAAAGTTATCATTGCAGTTTACCGCCTCACTGAAGATGCTAATAAATGGTGTTCATTGATTCAAAACATGAAGGAAGATGATGAAGTATCAAATATGGAATGTAGGGAGTTCAAAGATATGTTTTTAGAAAAATACATTCCTCGCGACCATTGAGCAGATATGGAAAGACAATTTCTGAGTCTAAGACAAAAGGAGGATGAGAATGTCACAAAGTATGAGTCTAACTTTACAAGGTTAGCAAGGTATGCAGGAGATTATATACGTAACCCAAGAAGTAAAATTGATCGTTTCTTTTATGGGTTAAATCAATTTCTCCATCGAGCATTAGTCTCACAATATTTTTCATCATACTAAGACATTGTCTCATGTGATATCAAGACTGAAGAGGAATTATAGAAGTCTTATGACTTTAACAAAAATCAAGAGAAGAAGAGATATGCTGATCAATATGGGAATGGAAATAAGGGGAAGAAGGTAAAGGTTGAATATCCATCCTGTGGTATATGTGGGAAGAAACACCCCATTACTTGCGTAAATGGAATGGTTGTCTGTTACAAGTGTGGTGAAAAAGGTCACCAAGCTTGTGATTGCAAGGGGAAGAAGGAATCTACCAATGTTCAGTGCTACAATTGCAGGGAGATGGGACATTATGCAAATGAATTTCTTAAGCGTCAAGGGAACTTACCTCAGAAAAGGCCATGGGATCAAGGTCATGCTTATGCTATCACTACTACTGAGGTAGAACCTCTGAAAGATGTGGGGGCATGTAATTTAATGGTTTCCTCAAGTTTAGCAAATGAATTATTTGATTCTGGATCATCGCATTGTTTATATCTTCCCAGTTTGCTAAGAAAATTAGATATTTCAAATTTGATTTAACAAGTGAGTTGTCAGTTAAAACTCCCAAGGGAATTATCATTACAACAATGTTTTGTGAACTAGTCCCCATTAGAGCACATAAATGTTCTTTATCTGCTGATCTCATCGTCATTCCTATGATTGAGTTTGATATAATCCTCGGTACGGACTGGCTTTCAGACTATGATGCGACGATTTATTGTAAGAAGAATGAGGTTACGATTTTTGATGATGATGATAAGGAACAACTTATCTTTAGATTAAAATCGTCACCACCTAATTCTTATCTAGATCCACCCCCAGTAGCTCAACTAAATTCAATTATTGGGGAGGAAGATAATAAAATGACTATGGGTGAGGAAAGGAATGTTCAAATAGAGGATGCACCTATTGTGAAAGAATATGTAGATGTGTTTCCGGACGATTTACCTGGACATCTTCTAGAATGAGAAGTTAAGTTTTCCATCGATTTAATTCCTGGATCAAGGCCTATATCAAAGACCCCTTATAGAATGTCCACTATAGAATTAGTTGAACTAAAGAAACAACTAGAGGTATTGAGTAATAAGGGATTTATTCACCCTAGTGTTTCTCCATGGGGATCCCCTATTATTTTTGTTAAAAAGAATGATGGATCTATGAGGTTGTGTATCGACTACAGGGAGATAAATGCTATAACAATAAATAACAAGTATTCCCTACCTAACATTGATGATTTATTTGACGAACTGCATGGAGATCAATACTTTTCAATGATTGACCTTCGATCTGGATACCATCAGTTGTGTGTGAAGAAGGGAGACATTTCGAAGACATCATTTCGAACCAGGTATGGGCATTATGAGTTTACAGTAATGCCTTTTGGATTAACTATGAGCCCTCTGTATTTATGGATCTGATGAATAGACTTTTCAAGGAATATCTCAATGAATTTTTGGTGGTGTTTATTGATGATATCTTGGTATACTCCAAAACTATGAAGATCATGAAAATCACTTGCACATTATCCTAAAACAATGAGAAGACATGAATTATAGTGGAAGTTTAGGAAGTGTGAATTTTGGCTTCAGAAGATTTCTATTCTTGGCCATATTGTCTCTAAAGATGGAATCTATGTTGATCCATCTAACACCAAGGCAATATAAGAATGGCCAGCACCTACGAATATAATTGAGGTACGTAGATTTATTGGTTTAGCAGGTTATTATCGACTTTTCGTCCAGAATTTTTCCCGATTGGCAAACCCATTAACGAAGCTCACACATAAAGGGGTTAAATTTGTTTGGAAAAAAGAGTGTGAAGAATGTTTCGAATAACTGAAGAGAAGATTAGTCAATGCTACTATACTGACTCTAACATCGGGAGATGATGGGTTCGTTACTTATAGTGATGCATCGATGAAAGGACTTGGTTGTTTCCTTATGCAGAATGACAGGGTAATTACCTATGCATCACGAAAGTTGAAAATTCATGAACAAAACTATCCTACTCATGATCTCAAGTTAGAAACTGTGATCTTTTCATTGAAAATATGGAGGCACTACCTCTATGGTGAAAAATGTGAGATTTATACTGATCACAAGAGATTGAAGTATATTTTCTCACAAAAAGGACTCAACATGAGGCAAAGGAGATGGCTTGAATTACTAAAGGATTATGATTGTATGATACACTACCACCCGGGGAAAGAAAACAAGGTAGCAGATGCTTTGAGCAGAAAAGACCATGGAGTTTTGAATGTGATGAGAATTGAATGGGATCCAATTTTTATGGATCTAGTGAAGATGGAAATAGGAATAACCATAGAAGGTGAAACATAAATGCTTTTTCAAATGGTTGCCAAACCATCTTTACTAGAATGAATTAAGAGTTATTAGACCGATGATGAAAAATTTCAAAAGAAGATTAAAGCTGTGAATGATGGGAGATTGAGAGGCTTTGTGTATGAAGAAGGAATTTTGAAATTCATGAAGAGACTTTGTGTTCCTGATATCCCTGATCTAAAAAGGGAATTACTGGATGATTCTTATAGTTCCAATTTCTCTATACACCCTGGGAGCACCAAAATGTATAGATATTTGAAGGAACATTTTTGGTGGGACAACATGAAGTGGGAGATTTCTGATATTGTGTCAAGATGTATGGTCTGTCAACAAGTGAAAGCTGGAAGGAAACTGCCTGGTGGAGTATTGCAACCTCTTCCTATACCTGAGTGGAAATGGGATAATATCACAATGGACTTTGTCATGGAACTACCAAAGACTCCTAGAAGGAAAGATGCAATATGGGTTATTATTGATCGTCTTACCAAGTCAGCACATTTTCTTTCTATTAGAGAAGATCTACCACTGGAACGTATAGCAAGACTATATATTGATGATTTATTGAGACATCATGGATTACCCACATCGATTGTTTCTGATCGTGATCCCCATTTTACTTCAAGATTCTAGAAATGTCTTCATAAATCCCTAGATACTGAACTTCATTTGAGCACTGCCTACCACCCTCAGATAGATGGACAATCAGAACGAACTATTCAAACCTTAGAAGACATGTTGAGATCTTTCTCACTTGACTTTCAGGGTATGTAGGATCCATATTTACCTATGGTTGAATTTTCCTATAACAATAGCTACTTTTCGAGTATTCAGATGGCACCATATGAATCATTATACAGAATGAGATGTTGCACACCATCCTGTTGGGATAACGTTGGTGAAAGAAAACTTGTAGGTCCAGAACTAGTGGAGAAAACAATGGAAAAGGTGAAGGTAATCCAAAATCACATCAAAGCAGCTCAAAGTAGGCAGAAGAGCTATGTCGATAATTGAAGGAAGGATTTGTAATTTCAAGTCGGTGATCATGTTTTCTTGAAGGTATCTTTATGGATGGGAGTCATACATTTTGGTATGAAAGGTAAATTGAGTCCCAGGTACATCAGACCTTTCGAAATTCTAGAACGAATTGGGGTTGTAGCTTACCGATTGGCAATGCCGCCAAGTCTCTCCAAAGTTCATGATGTGTTCCACATATCTCTATTTAGGAAAAACATACCTGACCCAACGCATGTACTCAACTATGAGGAATTAGAACTGGAACCCGATCTGTCTTATTTCGATGATCCCGTCAGGATTCTTGATACGAGTGAACAAGTACTGAGAAACCGGACGACGCGTCTGGTAAAAGTTTTGTGGAGAAACCATAAGATGGAAGAGGCAATGTGGGAACCTGAGGAACTTATGATGAAGAACCACCCGAGGCTTTTCATGCGGTAGTATTCTAGAAATTTCGAGGACGAAATTATTTGAAGGAGGAGAGAATGTAACACCCCAAGCTTCTACGGTACGCTTCACTTTGAATAATGCGATAGCGTGTGTTGTACGCAACATCGAGTTCTAACACACCACAACCAATCAAACTAGCCGTTATGAATAGTAATACCTACATTTTGAAATTATATATATTTTATATTTTAAAATGGACTTCATTTTTGGATTGAGAATATCAAAATTATCCTAAGTTGAATTTTTTGTATTTTTCTGAGAACTTCCAATTTTTATGAATAGTGAAAAATACTTAAAAACAAATTTTTTAATCAAAATAATTTATAGTGATAAATTATATTATTGAGTGGTTTGAAAGTATAATTAGAATATATTTTTACCATTTTATCAAATTGTGTTCATTTGAATTAATTTTACTTTGAAATTGGACATAAACAATTGTCAATCTTTTGTTATATATTATTTCTTAAAAACACGCTATTTTTTGTGACAACGGGAATTAATTATATAATTAATTAATGCAACATATATGTATGGAATTTTGTAAAATAGACAACATTTTTGATTTTGGAATATCAATTATAGCTTAGGGTGAAAGTTTGGCATTGTTTTGAAAAACATCAATTTTTGATGAATAGTGAAACCACTAGTTGGTAGTTAAAAAAACGGAATTTTTCATAAAACATAATTTTAGCACTTCTGTGAAAGGAATTTCAAAAATTCTATAGACACGGTTAATATCAAGTAGTAAAATGTGGTTCAATGAGATGAAAATAATTTTTGGTGAATAGTAACTTTTTACTTTTATTTACCACGGTTAAAAGTAAATTGGGTAATTAAGGGTAAAAATGATAATAATATTACTCTAACACATGTCCTAATTCTAGTGGACAAGTGTATCTCGACCAAAAACAACCTTAGGAATAAAATATTATCATTTCGGTCCACTTGAATTAGATTAGGACATTTATTATTATTTAATTCAAAGAAGAGTTAAAATGGTTAAAATCAAAGTTTATTTACTAAAACATTTTTAATATAGTGTTATACATAAGATAAATTCGATTGTAAATATTAATTAAAAATATAAAAACAGTTTCTAAATAATGATATTTTATTTATAATTTTTAGACATTAAATAATTTAATTTATTTATGACACAATGATGATGCAGTAATTACCATAATAGTGAAAAATTAAAATAATTGATATTATAAATACCCAAATAAATATAATCTGAGACTTTTTATGAATTACGCTAATTATATAGGTTAATATGACATGTTAGTATTGACTTAAGTAACCTTTTTCGAAGTAATAATTCATTATGATTTTCACAAGTATCAATTATTGAATAGTTTTAAAATTGACATAAAAGAGTTTTTAAAACAAATATTATATTATTAATTGATATTAAATTCCTAAAAATATATGGATCGGCCAATAGACTTATATCAGGATAGGTGTACCATTAATGGACCACTTGGGGGTCGCTTGGAAGTATATTGTATGTTTATTAACCATATAATACAAAAATACAAAGAGACATTGTAAAGGTGAAACTAATTAACTAAGAGTCAATACTTAAATATAAGGTTAATATTGTAACCCAAACCTGTCTAAAATCTATTGGTTGAGTGGTTTTCAACCCATCCCCACCTTAACCCATAAATAATCCACTTTTGAGCCATTAGAAACCGAATATGAATTTATTATAAAATAATATTTCTAGCTTTTCCAAAGGTGCCACTCACCCCTCTTATAAAAGGACACTCTCCCTTCTCATTAACTCACACCTTCAAAGCCTTTTGGTTCATCCAAACTCTACCCAAATACTCTTTCAGCTTCTCTCACTTTATCCTAGAGTACTTCTTTCAGTCAGAAAGCCAACATAGGGATCCCTTTTGATCAAATCAAAAGGAAGAACCCAAAAAAGAGGTAATGATTTCACCACCCTTTTTAAGTTCCTTTCTTCTTCCACTTCTTCTTTCTTTGTTATTGAAATTATAAAATAATAACTCCAGTATATTATATATAAATTGATGTTATTATAAATATTTTACAACCATATTTCAGTATTCTATCCATCCTTTGAATAACATGTCACCATACGTGCGTACGTACGGCTTACCGTCTCCACGTCGTGGTGTAATTGTTATTCAATAAATTATTATTTGTATGGGTATAATAATGATGTGTAATTCATTTAAATAATAAATATAACATGAAAAGATTATGTATATATTATATACCATCCAATTACATATTATTTTATTATCAAAAGAATGACATTTTCGCTCATGCGTACGTACGGACTACCGTCTCCACGAACGCGATGAGATTCATTCTCCATCGTATCCATTCAAGTCTAATTCTCATTTGATGATTAATAATAGTATCTAAGGACTTGATATCATTCTATATATGATTAAGATACAACCTATCCATGACAAACATGACTTACTTAACAAAACATATAAAAGAAAACGAGTAAGTTAACACCCGAAACAACGATAATACTAAGATATTATAAAGAAATCAATGTTAAAAGATCATATATGATATCATATTAATGTATATGATTCTTGTATATTTTAATAACAATTATTTCACCATTATACAGAAGGTTAACCTACCCCCAACCATTTAAAAGTACAAGGTAAGGGTTTATTTCGCAATCTCTTCATTATCAGAGGTTGTTTATACGTAATAATCTACTGAGATTTCTTTATCATCCACATCCATGTTTCTTAAAAATGTATTTCAAAACATTTTTAATATTTACTAGAATATGGGTTAAAGTCATTTATACCCTTGTTTTACTTTTTATAAGAGGTTTATAAAGGAATCATTCCGTTGTTTTCCAAACAAGGTGCTTTTTAACCATTTCGACATAATTAAGGTAAGAATGATTTTTTAAACTTATATGGCGGGTGGAGCTATTTTCCGCCATTATAAAATCTTTGAAGCTTCCCTTACAAGCTTATAAGAATATTTTCAATGAAAATGTTTTATTTTATATGACTCTTAAATGATTTCAAAATAAAAACAGATATTTCTCTAAGAAGAGTTTTGATTTCATCTATGTCAACATACTTTGATATATTTTTAGTTTATTTGGAGTTGATTTATTATGATACAATACTTCCATATTGTATTGATGGTTTTGTGATATGTTTGACTGTGGATGTGTTATTTTAATACCATTCATGGTTTATGAAGAAAGTATTGACATTTTGTATGCTAGTTTTAATAGAAATGTTTATGTTATGTTTAAACCTTTTCATATTGGAATGCATTGGACTTAATATGTGATAGGTGGAGCCCACTATAGCTCCTCGATGCATCAGTAGGTCTCATGAGACAAACTAGTGTCTTGGCACATGTCCTTGAAAAAATCTTATTTGTAGTCTTGGCACCAGGCTTTGGCTATGTGGTTATGATAGTCTGGCATTATGCATTCCATCATTATGAAAGTGGTTATTGATATTGAATGTGATTATTAGATTAGTAGAATATCAATGTGAATAATTAAATGGAATTATTTCATTTTATTTTTTCCATACTATGTTGATGTTCAAGTTTAAAAGGCTTTTGTTTTAGTTATACATTTCCTTAAATGTTTATTCTTATTTATGGAAGTTTCCTCTATATTGTTATCCTTACTGGGCATTTGAGCTCACCCCTTTTCTATTTTTTATTATTCCGAGGATGTGAAGAAGTAAAATATGAATGACCTGCAGGGATAGTATGAGGGGATAAGAGTGTGGACTATGGAGACTATGTTCTTGTAGTTTTCGTTTTATGATCTAATGTAAATCTTATGAATATATATAGTGTTTCCAAGGCTACTAAAACAATCGGTCTTTCGAGATTTGATCTTTCTTGTGATCATGCCAATGTTATTTAATAATGCACCGACTTTGGGTAACTGGGGTTGGGGCTTTACATAAGCTATGTTCCATCAATTTGAATTTCTTTTTTTTTATCAAGGATACATTTTTTTGGATAATAAGCAATAACAATGAGTTTTGGTTATACACAGTAACATACATTCGAGTATAACCATATTTTATTCTATCTTTTTTGTTTCAATGTTTTTTAGTTTGTTATATGTATTTCATATCCTAATTTTTATAAGGTTCACTATACAAAAATTCATTGTCTGCATATATAGTGTACACTTTTAGAGTTATATTATTTACCAGTGTTTTATATTTTCATTATATTCGATGTAATAAATATTAGTTAAGGGTTTCATTCTATGAAGTCCATAGGGATGTTGATCCATTCCCAGTATTTTTAGGGTCAGATTCCTTCACAACTTCCTTATCAGCAGCACTAGATATACCAACATCATGGATGACATGATCTGTATACAAGGTCTCATTGGAGTTCCCTTTTATCCTGTAAAAAATCCACATGGACAACCTATACAATTTTTGAGTTAGGATTCTTAGTAGATGTCATAGGGAGTTAATGGGAGGTCTGACCCTGGTCAAATCCAGCCACCACCTCAACCTTATTTGGAGTGTCCTTCTCAACCTGTAATTTATCAGTTTTCAGGATATAGGATGATTTTCCAACATCATTTCACAATTTTTTTTATTATTTGTAGGTACTTATGTGCAAACATAGCACATGCAACCAAATAGAACCTTATGTTTACAGAATAACCCCATTGTTATAAAATCCAATAAATGAAAAATATAGGTAAAATGTCCATTTAAATATAGTGTTTTTTGTGTAGTTTACCTGTATGGGTGTTTTTGTTATCAGTTTCCAGCATATAGACAGATTTCCAAAAACTATTTCACTTACTTTTTTTATTCTGTATAGGTACTTCTGTGAAAAACGGTGCATGAAAACAGAACCTTATGCAAACAAACAGACCCCAATGTTAGAAATGGAAATGAATTCCAAATATTGGTAAACTGTCTGATAAAACATTGTGTTTTTATTTGTTGCGGATTAGTTGTATGGGTGTGTTTGTTTTCATTTCCCAGCTTATAGGTAAGCTTTGGTTTTAAGGTTAAAGTTGGTTTTTTATCAGATTTCTCATTTATTTGGAAGATCTGTGACACTATGAATGATGATTAATAAGTGGAGGAAGAAATTTGAATAATCAGATGCATGAAATAGTACATAAAAAACTACTTTCAGCACTGATGTTTGATAGAGTGCTGGTTTATGAGAAAATAGTTAAATCTACATAGCAATTTGATTCCATATACTATGTTGGAATGTGATGCCATGGAGTCATTTAAATAGCTGACTTTTGGACCAGTCATGTTGATGAAGCAAGGGAACATAACTATGAAAAATGGTGATTGTGATCAATGGTATTTCAGTTTGCGGTATTCCAATGTGGTGAAATGTGCACTTTCTGTGCTAATTTAATGCTTTGTATTACATTTTTATTGATTCTTTTGATGGTTTGTGCGAGGAAAATACTCAATAGCCGAGTCTTGATGTATTCATTACAGTGGATTTGAAAAATTCATTACAATGGATTTATCTTATTAAAAGGTAACAAGTTGAATACTATTGGTGTAATGGAGTCTTTAATGTAGTAATTTTTTGTGTTAGTGTTGTAGTTTAGTCCAGTTTTGGTTTAGTCCATAGAATGATGATTCATAATAAGTAGTTTGAATGTTTTTTTCTTGGAAATAGTTGTAGATTACTTTATTTTAAATTTTTTAGATGATTATCTTTACATTATGAAATCTTATTTCTATCTTTAGATGTCTTCTGTACAAAACTAAATGTTTGCTAAGTGGTCAGTAACCTCACCTCTTTAAGAATTGAATGTTATACCGATAACCCCCCTCCCCATGTGTATCCTCCTCATGAGCCCCCACCTCCTCCTATGAAATGGCTTTTAACTTTTCCAATACCTCTACCTTTGCCTCCTCTTACACCCCCGCCTCTTCCGTTACCTCCACTGCTCCACCAACATAGTTCTAAGGGCACTATTCATCACTTCATTTACGACTTGCATTCATTTTTTGTCTTTTCTTTCCTTCCAATTTCATCCTCCTCTCCAATCATAAAGTGACCATTACGTATGATTATGACAGATTAAAAAAATTAACTTCCTAATACAATACCTTTTAAAGACACCACATCGAATTCTTAATGATACATCATGTTTTTCTGTATCTTTTTACATCATGTTATTTCGTTTTCATTCATTTTCACACATATTTTTGAATTCATGTTCTTATTTTTCATTTATTTTCATTATTATCTATCACTAAAGTAGTATGTTTGTCATATTTTATGTTATTTTCATTATTAATTACACAAACTATGAAAACACTTTAAAATTAGATTTTAATTATAGTGTCGAATGTGCATGGGTGAGGTAGTGGTTAAGTACAAAGGATAGCTCTCGCTGCCCCTGAGAACGCGCCCCACGCGCCGCTTACCTGTCTAAATTTTTTGACCATTCTGCCTTCACATGCATGGTCTATGGATCCTCCACGGCCAGTGTCTGGACACAAAATCGGCTCAACCTTTACCCTACCTCCTCCAATCTCGGCCCATCCAGTGTTGTCATTCGGTTCCCTGTCATGGCCTCCTTGCCCCCTCTCCTCTAAGGCCCCTGTGGGAGATTTCGCGGCACCTAGTGCTCCCCATCTTTCGGCGTCCACTTCCCTTGAGGCCCACCAGCCAGAATCCTTCAGATATGTGCTTCGTGGTCTGAATAGGGCCTAACCAGAGCCTCTCTTCCCATAGGTATTCCTGGGGGACACAGTCTTTTCGAGCACAGGCTCCTACGTATCCTTGGTTTTCCCTGCGTCGACTTATTCGGTGGTGGAGGCATGCCTCAAATGGAACATTTTGGCGCGGTTTGGTTATGAAAAACCTCCCCTCACTGTTTTTTAGTGTTTTTTGGCTCTTGGGGTCTCCAGTCACAGGCTCGGAACTCGGCAGTTCATAAGAATTCATTCTATTTTTTTCAAGCCTCGGAAGCTGATTTCGTGTCCACTAGGTGTAATGCTCCAAGGTGTTTTGGCGGGTATTTTAGGAGAAGGGGTTTTTTTAGTTTTTTGGGATTAGGGTAAATATAATTAAGAAACTGGTTTTGTTGAGTGCCACATGAAGTGGCGCTCAACACCGCGGGTGGCGCTTTGCCACCCTTTTTTATATTTTATATTTTTTTTGTTTTCTCGTTTATTTTGGTTTTTTTCCTTGTTTTTTGTTTTCTGTTTTTTTGTTTTCTGGTATTTTTTTCTTTTTTTTGTTTTTCACCCCTCCCTTTTATTGTTTTTTTGTTTTGTTTTTTTCACCTCATCCCTTTATAATAAATAATTTCAAAATAAATAAATAAATTTTTTTAAAAAATACGTATAAATATGTATTTAAAAATGTTATATTAAATATTATTATATATATAAATTTATATATAATTATATAATTATAAAATTATATTTATATAGTTATACGCCTTATTTAATTATTTAATGTAATAATGAAATAAACCTTATATATAATTATTTATATAAATTTATAAATTTATATATAATTTTGTAAATAGAAAATATGTATTAAATTAAAAATATGTGGTTTATTTATATTTATATAGTTATATTATATAAAAATATAAGAGGTTTTTTTCGATTTGTGTGTTTTATTTATATATTTACATATAATTATTATAAATATTTTAATTATAAATATTTATATATATGTTTGTGTATAAATATATTTATGTATATATAAAAATAAAAATAAATATTTATAAATATAAACCTATTTATATATATTTTTTAGATAAAAAATATATTTTTTATTATATAATTATAAACTAATCTTTATAAATAAATACTTATAAATATATAAATATGAATATATTTATAAATATATAAATATGAAAATATTGTTACATATATATTTAAAATTTATTTATAAATATATTTAATATTCATATATAAATATATATATATATAGAATTATATTTAGAATTATATTTTAATTGTAGTTATAAATTTATATTTATAATTATATATTTGTACATATATATATAATTTTATATCTATAATTACTATTCTATGTTTACATAGTTATAAGTAATTATTTATAAAAAAAAATTCAAATATTGTTAAACATATAGTCTTTCAATACCACTTACTTGAAACATAAAAATGTTTCAAGTAAGTGACTTTGAAATCCTATAAAATATAATCTAAATGACCAATATGAATGAAACTTAAAATATGTATTAAAAGTATACTAAATATATGAAAATAAAAAAATTACGTAAAAAATGTCGATAGAAAATATTTAATAGGCTTTCAAAACCACCTAATTTTAACTTAAAAATGTTTCAAGTATGTGACTTTGAACACCTATAAAATATAATCTCTATGAAAAATATGAATGAAACTTTAAACATGGATTAAAAATATACTAAATAGATGAAAATAAACAAATTACGTAAAAAACTTTGATAACAAATATTTTATAGGCTTTCAAAACCACCTAGTTGAAACTTAAAAATGTTTTAACTGCTTGACTTTAAACGCCTATAAAATATAATATATATGACCAATATGAATGAATCATAAAACATGGATTAAACATATACTTAATAGATGAAAATAAATAAAAATTACATAAAAAATGTCGATAGAAAATATTTTATAGGCTTTCAAACCCACCTAGTTGTAACTTAAAATTTTATCTAGTATGTGACTTCGAAAGCCTAGAAAATATAATTTATATGACTATTATTAATGAAACCTAAAACATGGAAAAAATATATACTAAGAAGATGAAAATGAAAAAATTATTTAAAAAATGTCGATAAAAAATATTTTATATTCTTTCAAAACCAACTACATGAAAGGTAAAAATTTTTCAAGTATGTGACTTTGAAATTCTATAAAATATTATTATTTAATATACAATAATTAATTAGTTAGTAATATAATTATTAATTATTATTCATCATTATTATTATTAATTATTAATGGCTAATTATTAATTAATTAATTACAAATTAGTAATTTACATTTATAAATAAATTTATTATTAAATAATTAAGAATTTAATGTTTTTAAATATATAAACAATTTTTTTTATATTGTACTTGTACTTTATAATTTAATAGTTAATTTAAATCAGTTTGTATTTATTACATTTTTTATTTTCTAGTTATTTGACTTAAACAACAATTACTTATCATAGTGAATAAGTTTTTTAATATATACAACATTACATCCAAAAACATCAACGACGATGCCCCCCAGTACCACAACGCGGCGTCTGAATCTCACATCCTCGCCGCGTTCGACGTCCGTGTTGCTTCGGTGTCCTCTCTGTAGGTTCCTCCACTTCCGGTGCTTCTGGTGCCTCCCCATGGTGCTGTGTAGAGGACTAACCAAAACCGTGTGAGGAGGACGCCCCAAAATCAAATGGGGTGCCATATGGCTCTGATGCTCCTATAAATGGTAGAAATGGGGTACTGAAGAAGGCCTCGTCGAGAGGAGAGGGGGCCGCCATAATCTGTGTCACTACACCCAGATCAAAGTTCATAGTAGTCTGGGAAGACTCCATATGTGGTATATAAGCGTCTCCCTGCTGTGCAAAATCATCAGTCGGCTGGGCCAGATCATCTCTCTATGGTGCGACAACATCTGCAGGATCTGCTCTCGGATGTCAATGGCGTCGCCTCTGCCCCTATGGATGTGCTCGTCTCTGTCGTTCGGCTGGCGGCGACGGTGAATCCTCCTCAGCAGGCATAGTAGGAACATCATCATCCTCAGGTGCTTCTGCCTGATGATATGGATCAGGATATATCTGTGCCTCCTCGTCAAAAAAAAACCGTCATGTATCAACTGGAGATGATCCAATAGAGCCACCACATCCCGATGAACTACCTCCCACAGAATATATGCATGCTCCAGAGGCTGTGTTTAATGTGCAAGCTGACCAATGGCGTCTTCCTGCAAATGAAATAACAATCAAATTAATATCATAAATATAAATGAGTTAAACAAGATTAATAAATCTTAGTAATCATACCAATCGCTGAATGCCAATCCCCAGACTTGTAAGGTGCATGATGGTGTGACGTCGATACCAGTGTGAATAATCCCCCTGATCAGATAAATGAGAGTGTGATGTGGTATATCCATGTGGAAAGATACTGAATCGGGCACGCCTGTCCCAAAGATGGATATAAGATGCATTATGTCGCTGCTAGGCTGTCGTCTGTCTACCTATAAGAACAATCGAATGTAACTCGGTAGACTGTAGTGGTGCCGAGGGGATATGCTGTATAAATCCGAACTGGCGCATGACCCAGTCTGGCTGGTGCCAATAAATGATGTGGAAGTGAATGAGTGGCACCACTGCAGCACGATCTCCAGCCATTGTTGTGCAGTATAATGGAAATAATGCGTAGACATAACCTGTATAAGGAGTCCATGAAACCTGAAATGTAAACTCAAAAAATAATTCATATAGTAGCATGAAAATTTTACTGAGATTATTTTGAAATAACTTAAAATACTGATAACAAAACAAATTTTCCTAGAAAAAAATACTGTTTAACTTACATTAGCTGGCATTATAGTGTCGAATATCTGTCTGATGTTGTGCACACTATGTCTCGGAGTATGTGCAAACTTCTGAGATTGACTCCACCTGGTGAAAAAAGATTAATCTACGGTATGTTTATAAAAAACAATAACAAAAGTACTAAATAACCAAAAGTAATGACGTAGACATACCATCGTCCCCGAGGACAGTCTTGATGTAGCTCCGGTGCAAGCGGTCCGACAACTCGAGGAGCGAATCGTGGAAAATGCTCTCAGGCCCACATATGTACTAACAACATGCAACTTGCAATCTGATGTGAATCGTCCTAACAACTAGTGCAGAGAGATCTGTACAGATGTGCTAATACAACTGACCCCCAACTGTATGTAGTCGTCTGATCTAGATCCTCAAGTAATGGGAGGTACATCATGTGTACCAAAGCGGTAGAGTAGTCGATGCACAACATGCCTCCAAGCAGCCAAAAAATGTATGCACGTGTGTGCTAAATAAGCGTCTCCTCGTCTGAATCATCTAGAATGACGTCAAAATGCTGATCAAGCCACTTCAAGCACAAATGGAAACCCTGGAGGACACCCCATGCACCGATGACGTCAATGCCTAGCAGCCTCTGTATAACTGCAGCCCAATCGCCAGTACTGGAACCCGTAATTGCATCTCCATGGATAGGTAACCCCAACATGTAGGCAATGTCCTCTAATGTAATAGTCATCTTCCCCTCTGGGAGATGAAATTTGTGTGTCTCTGGCCACTATCTCTCAACCAACGCAGCTATCAAATGATGTTCGATGGTCTTGAAGTCACACATAACGACATCATAAAATCCTGCATGTCTATGTTATGGACAAATAGCCACTGGTGGTACCTCAGGATAGAAATGATGCGCTCTCCGAACATGAATATGTGTAACAGGTCATCATGCTAACACATCGCGCGACACGTGCGCCTCCTGGCTAGATAAAAGTGGCTGCTCCATCTGAATGTGCAAACAGTAAAACATTAATTTCATGTAAGTTATGACATTTATCATGTATGATATGAAATTTATAATTTAATATTGAAAGACGTATAACAACATTGGGTTAGTTTTTGTCTCCCATGTTAGGGTGTTGGGGTGAAGATGTTCAGAGTTTCCTCGTTTTTGTTTTGTTGTTATTGTAATTTCATCTTTCATTATAAAAAACTGATGACATTTTCATTTAATAGTTCAAATGGTTTTGTTTTCTTATACAGGTACATTCCTTATTTTGAGTTGGTGTTGTCTGTTTAAAGCTAGTCATGTAATTTTGATCGTTCGACAAAAAATATCACGTGAAATCGTGGTACATTTTCAAAGAGTTACCCTATATACAAGTAAAACAAATATGATTAAAAATGTAGATAATGATAAAAATGATTACATGTAAAAAGTTTTATAGTAACTAATAGAGTACATGATTCATTTTAACCATTAGATGATTGCCCTATGTTTCTAGGGCAATGTGTCTTTGTATGACCTTCTAGGCTGCATATATTGCACCGCCGTCCAGCTGGATGTTCACTAGGCCAATCCATCTCATTCTGAATATGATTCGTGTTTGGTCTCCCTTTAGGTCGAAGTCTATTGTTGTTTGGTAGAAGCATGGTTGCGCCATCAGGCAGCCGAAAATTCTGATATTCCCCGATTGGCATCCACGAAGTACTGTAGTAGGATTTGATGCCCTCGATTCGATAAGCCAGATCAACAAACTGCTCCCAAGATACATGTACATAAGCAAATGCAGCAATCACATGGCCGCAAGGATATCACAATGCCTGAAAGTTGCCACACTCACAGTAAGGCTTCTCCAATAAAACAACTCGCACACGACCATTACTACATGCCATAGCATCACCGGTCTCAGCGATCTCAAATCGTTGCTCTGGACGATTAAATGCAGTTACACGGTAAGTTGCGGTCTCCTAAAGAACTATATCTAGATCGCATTGGAAATGGTGTCCATAGTGCATCCCTATGTTCAAGACCTCTTCATCTTGCTTTCCTCATTCCATAAAGTACTTTACATTACGATAGAAGGTCTCTTGTACCAACCTTGAAATTTAGATTTACGAAATTATAAAAATATTATATTATAATAGTAGCCCTTCTGAGAAACATATATTCAAATATTCGTATTTACCTATGATAGGTAGTTTTCAAACACCCTTGAAAACTCCATTTATACATTCTACGATGTTTGTCGTCATATGACCATATATCCTCCCATTATCATATGCCAACAACCATTTCTTCTTTGGAATTTGCATCATGTAATAATACACTTCCAGATTCACTCTGTGAATATCTTGAAGATGCTCCTCCATCCATTGTTGTTGACACTCATATGATATTATGCAAGCATTCATCGGAACAGTTATGAAAATAACTATGACAAAAACATTTTAAACAGAAAAAGGATGTTCATACCAATTTTTAAGATTTCATTTTTCATCGACTCATTCTTGAACTTCATTCACAAATTACTGGCAATGTGTTGAATACAGTATCGATGATGGGCATAGGGTGGTCTCTACAAAATACCCTTAGACTGTATCGCCTCCTTGATTGCTCAATGGCGATCAGAAATAAGACAAATCCATTGTGCATCCATAAAAAACTCTCTGAGACATGCCAGAAACCAGCTCCATGATGAGAATTTCTCTTTCTCCACAATTGCAAATTCTATAGGAAGAGGGGCTCGATTTCCATCTTGTGTGGCGGCAATCAATAATGTTCCTGTATAATTTCCATACAGAAATTTTCCATCAATCTGTATGAACTGCTTGAAATGTCTAAAATCCACCACACATGGTAAAAATGTCCAAAATAATCTATCAAACACAACATTGAGCAGTCAAGTTGGTTCTGTTGGTTACCATATTCAACAGTATGTAACCAATAGACTATTTGATTATTATGGTGTAAAAGCTCCAACATTTGTGGTAAAATTTGATAAGAGTCATCCCAATCACCATACACTTTCACAATAGCCTTTTTTCGTGCTGCTCATACCTTCCAGTAAGATATTTGATACCCAAAAAGCTATTTTACTCGCTCAATGACCAGAACCACAGGGACATCTTGACATGCTCTAATCATTTCAACAATAATAGTTGAAACAAACTCAACATCTAATGAAGAGTGTTCATGTGCCAAGCTTGGGTTTACACAAGTGTGTGGAGTAAATCTAGTTATGTGCCAGCTGTGAAAAGTGTTATCAATAATTGCTCGCTGACGGATTTGACATTTTGATTCATATTTGTCACAATAGATCAAATATTAAGATCTCTTTGACTCTTATACAACATATGAGTAATGTCTTTCAATGTGATGTTGTTTTATCACATTTTTCATTGCTTCTTTGATCTCAAACTCTCTACCTATATACAGAACACTGTTATCTGACACTCGATTTGTGCCACCAATGATTCTTGGAAATTATGAACTGGGAGTAATAACTGAATAATCAAATTATGGCAAGCGATTCATGCCATAATTCGACCATGAAGCCAATAGTGAGGATGGTTCAATGGTCGGTTGATCCTCACATGAGTTGGTATAGACTGATCTTCTGCATTCCCTTATTCTTCTTCAACTTCATCTTCATCTTCATCTTTGAAATTGTCATCATCCTCAAATTCATCAACCAATGCATCTAAAGTATGTGGAGGACTATCCATTGAAACTATGGATGATGGAAATGATGGAACAACTACCGATGCTTATGTAACTTCTTTCTGTGAAGGATCATATGACATAGTCTCATGAATTAGAGAATGGTCAACTTCCAATGTCGATGGAACCTCCATTGCAGCTATAGTGACATACAACTCCATCATTTGATTCTCAGGTATGTACTTAACCAATGAAAGTATATATTCCCAATCATCATAATCATTTACCGGATAGGGAACATGCCAGAACCTATATATAAATTGGAGATGTCTGAATGTGATGGACTCTATCACTTGTTTCCTCTCCAGTTTTAACTTCCGATGAATTTTCATTTGCACAGCTTCCAAAGTAGTACATCCTCCAAGCATCACAACATCTTTTGGATGTATATTATAACTACATCCTTGTTCTGTATCAATTATTTGACTGTTGCAATAAATATAGGCGGCGACCATCTTTTTTATCTAAAAGAAACCATTGTTATTAATTAAATCTGAATAAACAATAAATTTATGTATGCATGCTTCTGGTAATTTAGTTTGGAATCCTAATCCCTCCACCAAATCAATATGTTCAAACCATATTGAAGTGTAACTATTTACACAACCCACAAGTTTGTGTTACATACCAAAAAATAGAAGTCAGACTTATTTATACATATCCACATGCATTATATGCATGAGGTACACGAACACGTCATGTAAAATC
Source organism: Viscum album (assembly GCA_963277665.1). Lineage (NCBI taxonomy): Eukaryota > Viridiplantae > Streptophyta > Magnoliopsida > Santalales > Viscaceae > Viscum > Viscum album. Next base: position 510,085,927 of record OY728146.1, read on the forward strand.
ATAGAGTTATATGAAATTGAAAATCTCCACATGAGTATGCCCGGAGCGACAGATAGCTATCCCCATTCACTTTCCTAGATAAGGAAAGCCTATTGGAAAGTAGTTGGTCCGACCCAAAGCCCCTCTACTAGGGGATACTTTACTCAAGAGAGCAATCATTTCATGACAACTCTAACACTTAATATGCAAAAAATATATTGAACATCTAAATTCAAGTTCATAACTTCAATTACAAATCGAGGTCAAGGTAGATTGGAAACTAAATTCATTATCATACCTAGAATGTAATGCAAAAGTATATTCCAGAAGCAATTTACTACTACTTCGCTAATTAATATAACTACTTCACTGATTAATATAACTCCTTCGTTGATTAATATAACTACTTCGCTAATTAATATAACTACCTCGCTAATTAATATAACTACTTCGCTAATTAATATAACTACTTCGCTAATAAACTCATAATAATTAATTAATACCCTCATAATAATTAATTAATAACCTCATAATAATTAATTAATAACCTAATTATAATTAATTAATAACCTAATTACAATTAATTAATAACTTAATTACAATTAATTAATAACCTAATTAAAATTAATTAATTACCTAATTAGGATTATTTAATAACCTCATAATGATTATTTGATAACCTCATGATAATTAATTAATTACGCAATTATAATTAACTAATAACCTAATGATAATTAATTAATAACCTAATAATAATTAATTAATAACCTAATTACAATTAATTAACAACAGAATTATAATTAATTAATAACCTAGTGTAATTACCTAATTATGATTATTTAATAACCTAATTGTGATTATTTAATAATCTAATTATGATTATTTAATAACCTCATAATGATTAATTAATAACCTAATAATAATTAATTAATAACCTAATTGCAAATAATTAATAACCTAATTACAATTAATTAATAACCTAATTACAATTAATTAATAAACTAATTACAATTAATTAATAACCTAATTATAATTAATTAATAACCTAATTACAATTAATTATTTACCTAATTATGATTAATTAATTACGTAATTATGATTATTTAATAACCTCATAATGATTAATTAATTAACTAACTAAGATTAATTAATAACCTAATTACAATTAATTAATAACCTAATTACAATTAATTAATAACCTAATTACAGTTAATTAATAACCTAATTACAATTAATTAATAACCTAATTACAATTAATTAATAATCTAATTACAATTAATTAATAACCTAATTATAATTTATTAATAACCTAATAACAATTAATTAATAACCTAATTAAAATTAATTAATAACATAATTACAATTAATTAACTACCTAATTATGATTAATTAATTATTTAATTATGATTATTTAATAACCTAAAAATGATTAATTAATTACATAATTATAATTAATTAATTAACTAATTACAATTAATTAACAACCTAATTACAATTAATTAATAACTTAATTACAATTAATTGATAACCTCATAATAATTAATTAATAACCTAATAATAATTCATTAATAACCTAATTACAATTAATTAATAACCTAATTACAATTAATTAATAACCAAATTACAATTAATTATTAACCTAATTACAATTAATTATTAACCTAATTACAATTAATTAATAACCTAATTACAATTAATCAATAACCTAATTTTAATTAATTAATAACCTAATTACAATTAAATAATTACCTAATTATGATTATTTAATAACCTCATAACGATTAATTAATAAGCTAATTGCAATTAATTAATAGCCTAATTACAATTAATTAATAACCGAATTACAATTAATTAATAGCCTAATTACAATTAATTAATAACCTAATTACAATTAATTAATAACCTAATTACAATTAATTAATAACCTAATTATGATTAATTAATAACCTAATTATGATTAATTAATTACCTATTTATGATTATTTAATAAACACGTAATGATTATTTAATAACCTTATAATAATTAATTAATTACTTAATTATAATTAATTAATAACCTAATAATAATTAATTAATATCCTAATTACAATTAATTAATAACCTAATTAGAATTAATAAATAACCTAATTACAATTAATTAATTACCTAATTATAATTAATTAATAACCTCATAATAATTAATTAATTACCTAACTATGATTAATTAATTACCTAATTATGATTATTTAATAACCTAATTATTATTAATTAATAACCTAATTATGATTAATTAATATCCTAATTATGATTAATTAATATCCTAATTATGATTAATTAATTACCTAATTAGAATTTATTATTTACCTAATTAGAATTAATTATTAATGTAATTGGAATTATTTATTTACCTGATTAGAATTAACTATTATCCTAATTTGAATTAATTAATTACCTAATTAGAATTAATTAGTTACCTAATTATAATTAAATAGTTACCAAATTATAATTAATTAATTACCTAATTATAATTACCTAATTATAATTACTTAATGAATTAAATAACTATAATCATTTCATTACCTAATTATATTTAAAAAACTATATTCTTTATATAATACAAATATTATAAACCAATTCTATAAATTAGACAACTAAATTATTAAATCAAAATATTAAATATATTTAAAGAAAGATTTACCTCAAATTTGTGGAGGCGTAGCTACGCAGGTAGAGCAACCGGAGAGGCAAGGCACAGAGCAACCAGAAAGGCAAGGTGCAGAGCAAGCAGATATTTTTAGATAGATAACTTTGAGAGAGAGAGGAGGGGAAGTGAGGAGATGAGAAATGGGGTGGGCGAGGGGCCTATTTATAGGTAGTGGGAATATTTCGGCTCCACTTCAAGTGGCGCTGAATATAGAGGGAGTAAGGGGGCAGTGCCACTTGAAGTGGCGCTGTATGTTTTTTTTATTCCTTCAGCGCCACTTGATGTGGCACTGAAGGCTTCCTCTGCCGAAATGCCTGAGCGCCAAATCAAGTGGCGCTCGGCCTCCTATTTCTTTGAGCGCCCCCTTATGTGGCGCTACATAACCCCATTTTCCTAAATTATTAAACCATTAACCCATTAAAATAACAAAACCCCCTATCACCAAAATATCTTGTTTTGGTCGATGGTGGTTCTGCTTGTCCCGATGGTCCAGGGACATTCACAAGGGCAGGGAAAGGCCGCTCACCGCTGTATGGATCAACCTTCCTGGGTTGCCGCCAATCTTTAAGAATGGGAGCTTACTCAATGTGATCGGTGATGCCTTGGGGTTTTCTTTTGTGTTGATGACAGGACCACAGGATGTGTGGATGTGTCGTCGGCTCGCTCATGTGTCAAGACCGATCTCTCCAAACCCATCCCAGATCGGCTCTCTCTTCAGGTCAAAGATGGGCTAGTATGGGACCAGGTCATCTCCTACCCTGTCTTTCCAAGGTACTTCCCCTTCTTCTTGCATCAGGGGAACTCCATACAGGTTTGTAGACACCACTGGCATTCTATGTCTCGACAGAAGCCGGAGGTCTAGTCCCAGCAGTCCACTACGTCCCCCTGCATCCCTACCGAAGTGCCCCGCGTTGCTGACCCCCTATATGGCCAGTGGAGACCCCCTACTTCCACACCAAGTTCCGATGTGGCTTTCATCCTATCACCTTCCTGAACACTGTTCTCTTGATTTTACTTGGTTGCCTTCTTCCCTAGAGTCATGACACCATCTCTGGATGCCTTATTGGACTCTACTATGATCCTGTCTTGGCTATCCCAGGGGCCTCCACTAAGGGGGAATCTTTCATGCTAGCGGGCCAGTCACCTCGGCCCCACGTTTTTCCCTCGTCGTGTTCCCTGGAAGACGTTCATTTTGCAGAGGCTCTTGTCGAGATGGATTCAGTCTCTCTCCCTTAGAAAGTCCATAACAGGGGATTGACGGACTCGGACTCGGTCGGCTCTGAGGGCATCAACTCTAGGAGATTGTCGGTCCCGACTGGTCCCAACACCTTATGGAGTTCTGAGGCATACTCCACATGTCATAGTCCCAGGCTCCCAGGGTGGCTGGTGGGATCCCCTTCCAGTTCAAGGGGCCACTCTACCAATGCCTCCTGGGAGGATCAACCACCGGCACTCCCACGGGCGCCCAAGTCGGCAAAGATTGAACTCACTCTCGATCAAGGCACCAAAAAGTGTACTCTTCTTATCACTTCAATAAGGCCATTAATTTTGGGGCCAGTGCAGGGATATTATTTGATAAATGCAGGTCTGGCTCTAGGGAAAGCTCTAAGAGCCCCTGGGCTAGGGCAACTGTCATGTAATAAAAAGTTTTACAAAGAAAGGGCATCATTTTAAACCTTTTACTGTAGCTCTCAATGTATTTAGGGGAAACTTTTTGATATTGTCTAGAGCAACTAACTTTTATGGGCCTTCATTGGATAAATTATTCTGGTAATCATCTGGAATGCCCATGGCATTTAAGCCCGTGTCAAGGTAGATTTCCTCGCCAGAGAAATCATAATCCATAAGGCCTCCATCGTAGCATTTCTTGAGCAAAAACTATCTCCGACAAAACTAAATGACCTCTCTTGTAAAATCATTCTACATGGGTGCTTGCATGCCGACTCTTTAAATAATCACATATTGGTAATGCGGTACATGAATTTCTCTGTGGACCTGGTGCAGGCTAGCAACCAGTTCATCATAATGAGGGTGGGGAATGGCTGCATGACTATCATCATATCTTTCCCTATGGAAGCTATGATGCAAGTCAAAGGAGATCCCTATGGGAAGACCTCAAGTCTTTTGACTCAGGAAACACCCTCTGGATCATCCTGGAGGATTTCAATGTGGTCGCAAACGTGAAAGAGAGGAATGGTCGAGACCCGTTTCAGAGGAATGTGAGCATGGACATCATTCAGTTTATGGTTGGTAAATGGCTCTATGATCTCGTCTTCTCAGAAAACAGGCTCACGTGGTACAACAACCTGAATGGGAGGAATCGATTGTGGAGCCATCTTGACTGCTTCCTGGCCAACGTTCATGTCATCTCTGCGTTCTCTGACACCATGGTAAGCAACCTTGTACATGGTTTATCTGATCACTCCCCCATAATCATTTACATATCCTCAAGATAGGATCGGCTTGCACGATTCAGGTATTATCATCACTGGGAAGCCTCCCGGTCTTCCACGACCTGGTTAACGACACCTGGGTGGAGCCCACTTAGTGACATTCATGGATTTTCCTTCAAAACAAGCTCTGAAGGCGAAAGGAAAAGGATTCAAACATGTTCAAGATATCTATCTTCCATAGAGGGTGATATTGCACCCACCATGAAGGACATGGATCGTCTGGAGGGGAACCTTGAGGAAGAATGGGACAATAGGGTGTTTGAAATCCTCTCCAGCAAGAAGTGTGTTCTGGCAGACATGCTATAAGGACCCAACCATAAAACTTACTTAATATTGAATTAAATGAATAATTTACATGAAGGATATTTTCAGGTTTAGAGTTTTATAGAATTAGGACATAACTATTACATCTCAAAACATTACACAGTATACACATCTACAGAGTTTCTATAAAATAAAAACACTTAAAAAGAAACATGTCTAGTTCCATGTTTTTAGAAAGAATGTCTTTCCTTGAACCCATCATTGACCCTATTCGTCTTTAAGTCCCGTGGAAAACATTTCAAAAAAATTGGGCTGAGGATAAAAAGCCCAGTAAAGGATACACAAAGAAGCAAAACTGTTAGTTTTTCAAAACAACAAGTAAACCATGAATTATTTATCAAAGTAATACTTTTAACCTTTAAGAAGTAGTATAAACTCTTCAATGAATAAAAGATCCTTAATTACCATTTTGTAACCAAAAGATTACCATAAAACCCATATAAAAAAACACATAACATATAAAGGTAACTTGAGACATTAACATACTTAAATGGAATAGCCATACGGTCGACTCCAAACATATCACTTAATTGAATAGCCATACGGCCAACTTCCATACCCATTGCATTGGAGGTTATAACGTAACCACCCGTCCTAATATTCACGACACCACCCATCTTATGGTTTATCACGTAACCACCTGTAAAATTTCCACGTACCATCATTACTCATAAAATATTGAAAATATGAAAATTTCAATAACAACATTTCATTTTCAATCACAATAAGTAATTCCAAGATATTGAATTATTCAATCCATTTTCAAAAATAATTTAAAATAGAATTTTGAATCAATGTGTCCCATACCAATTTGAAACTTTTAATGGAATTATAATTTTAAAAAATTAATGTCCATATAAATAAATACTGAAAAACATTTTGAAAACATGGACATTAATGATAAATATTTAGAATAATGAATCATTAAAATATTTAAAATGATATTTTTGTTAAAGAGTTTTTAACAAAATGAGAGACTCTTTAATAAAAATAATTGCGGAATAACATTTAATCCAAACTTTATAATATCATGAGAATAAAAGGATTAATGATATAATATGTCAAAGGATAGTATACACACCATATAAGAGTTAATTGGTTCATAACAACTATGAAGTCTCAATGGAAATGTAAATTGAGATGAAATCCATTATAAAGATGGTATCTTTAAATTAAGGATAAATCTATCACATAATTATGTGTGAGAAATATAAATACACCCAATATATGTGAATATTATGTGTGAAACAATAAGAGGACATTCACACATAATCTTGGAAAAACAGAACCAATGACATAGATATTTAACTCAATGAAATGAGATTGAGTTATGATTTCCCATAAAAGTTCATAAGAATTTATCAATGAGATGATTATGTGTACAAATAATATATCCACACAATGGTTTTTGGAAAATACAACATATAGATTCCACACATAATCTTGGCATAATAAAATCAAGTAGTAGAGGTTTAACCCAAAGAATTGAAAGTGGGTTAAGAAGTTCCCTTACAGAAATCCGACAGCCTAACGGCGTCACATTAAAATTCAGAAAATGAGTTGATGAGAGAGAAAATGGTATCTCACCACTTGGACATAAAATTTACATAAATAAGGATATATAAGAACATATCCCAGCATAATAGTATGTGAATTAAAATACATAACAAAATAAGTCTTTTAAAAAATGGAGGGTGAAAGGTCCCCTTACCGAGTTGGGTAACTATCGAAATGTAAATCCCATGGAAGAAGGGTCATACAATGAAGATATAAATACCAATAAATGAAATTATACTACAAAAAGTGTATAATAATGTGTAGTACATACACCACTCAAAGTAAATAGTGGCAAACGTATCATAAATGTCACGAGAATAAAAGTGAGATGAAAAATCCCTTTCGAAAACTCGACAGCCTAACAGCGCCACTTAGAACGTCCAAAAATGGATTTATGAGATCAAATAGGGTATCTCATAATATTATAATAAAAAGTAAAGTATGAGGACTAAAAAAGAACATCCCAAAAAATAAGAAATATTATCTTAAATGAAATGACATAAAAGAGAGTACTTAAAAAGTACGTGAGAGGTTGGATCCCTTACGAAAATTCGGCAGCCTAACAGCACCACTCAAAACATCCAAAATGTATTGATGAGAGAAAATAGGGTCTCTCATCATATGAACATAAAAAATAACAGTATGTGTAATATAAAATAACATTTCAATCATATGAAATATGAGCTTAAAAGGAATGACATAAAAGAGTGTACTTAAAAAGAAAGAGAGGGGTAGGATCCCTTACCTCGTGTCCGACATGACTTGATCGTTCTGTAATCTCCTGAATAATAAAATTTGGTCAATTTATATTTTATAAAGGACCTACATTAAATATTATTATTCAATTCATATCACATATTATAATGTAATAATAATTGGTTAATAATGTGAGTTCATATCAGACGTTTTTGTCGATGTTCGGTACATGAGTAAAAATTGAACTTGTTGGAAAAAAAATTTCTATGTAGTTATAGGTACATCATATCCAAAATAGTATTAATGTTTTAAATATCATATATATCCAGTATATATTCAATTTTTACTATTCCATAAAATTTGGAGATAAAAAATTAAAAGCACCGTTCATGGAGACGGTAGGTCGTACGTATGCATGAATGCTACTTTCATTTTTTTGTCATATTAATGGAATTAAAGTTAAAAGAGAGAGATATATATTATAATTCCAGAATGATAACCATAATTAAGATGTAATATATGACATAAATATCTATTATAAATATGTACTTATAATAGTACATAACATTTGGAGATAAGAAATGAAATGTACCGTTCATGGAGACGGTAAGTCGTACGTAAGCATGAACGTATATTCATTTCTTTGGCACATTAATGGAATTAAAAATAGATGAGAGATATATATATTATAATTCAAGTGTAATTTATAGGTTATATATGTCACATAAGTTCATCAATTTCATTCTTTATACCTTCCATGTATTTATTGAACGAGTCACATCACTTGAGGGGGCGGTTGTCCACACTTCCTCAAATGAAATTATCGCATTTTCACAACATGAAAATCATAAAGTTATGTATTAAATATAAAATACAGAAGAATAGAGAGGAAATAAATATAATATATATCATAAATAAATATAGTTACATCATAATGGCCACCATGAGAGGTGGTATGAAAAGATAGAACAATCATTGTTTCATGAGGCAGTAATTCGCCATCCACAGAAACAGTATATTCCTTAACCATTAGACGGATGTGTGTGTTAGTGTAGCTCGAATACTCCTAATAAAAACATTATAGTATATTTAAGATACTGTTGTTGTTACAAAAGAAAAAAATAAAAAGAGTTTAGGGGGTTGGAGAAGCAAAATAAAACAAAATAACACTAGGGAATATATTACCTTTAAAATGGGTAACTCTTTTTGATTTGAGCTCAAAGGCATCCTTGGGAAGTCTTTTTTCCAATGTGAGGATTCTAAAAGTAATAGAGGGATGTGGAGAGACAAAATGGGCAGGGGTTGGCTGAGTCAAAGGCTTTGAGGTGTGGGTATTGGGGTAGAGGTGGGGGCTTTTTATAATAGGAGAGGAGGGGAACTCTTGGAAAGTTATCAAACGTTACATTATTATAAAATGATTTTCGGATTTTAAAGGTCCCAAAATTATATATTTCTAGGATAAGCTGATAATAGTTCTAAATCCACCCATCCAATAGGTTTTTGATATGTGTAGGTCTTAGATTTTACATTATCTTTTCATTTTATTTAAATCCTTAAATAATGAGTTAATCGCTGCATCATCATGGTATCATAAATAATTTAATTTATTTAATGTATAAAAATTATAAAACAAATAGCATGATATAGGAAATCCTTTTATATTTCCAATGAATATTTATAGTAAAAAATATGACTTTTATAACACCATTTAAAAATTGTTTTAGTAAAACAACTCATGTTTGAGACATTTTTATTTTAACTTTAAATAAAAAGTTATTTATGTCATTTTCCTACCAAATTGGCTCCATGGGGTCCCCAAGATGACCCATGGATTCTATTGGTCGGACATGACACATCCAATGAGGTTATGACATGTGTCTAGGTCATTTCATATTATTAAAACAATATTTTTACCTTAAATTACACTAATTACCTTTAATCGCGATTAATAAAACATAAACATTACTATTCACCAAAAATTATTTTAATCTAATTGAACCAAATTTTACATCATAATGATAACCATGTATGTTGGATTTTTGAAAATCAAATCACAGAAGTGGAAAATTTTCATTTAAACGAAAAATCGGTTTCTTTAACTACCACTTAGTGGTTTCACTATTCATCGAAAATAGATGTTTTTCAGAAAAATACCATAAATTCACCCTAATATATATTTGATATTCAGAATTAAAAAATTATTTCTATTTTAAAAAATTCAAAACATATATGTTGCATTAATTAATTGAAATATTAATTCCTGTTGTCAAAACAAATATCGTGTTTTTAAGAGACAATATCTATTAAAAGATTGACACTGGTTTAAGTCCAATTTCAAAGAGAAATTAATTCCAATGACCACCATTAGAATAAATGGTAAAAATATATTCTAAATACACTTTAATATAAATTAAAAATATAATCTATCCATATAAATAAATCATATTAAAAGGAGGGTTTGAATTAAAATGCAACATTTTCAATAAAAATGATCTTTATCGGAAAAATAACAAAATTTTACACAAAGTAAATTTTGATGTCCGGATTCTAAAGAAGGATTTTATTTTTTCAAATAAAACATATAAAATTTTCAAAAGTATATTTAAAAAGGGTTCTCCATCAAAAGGCGGTTAATCGACCTTTTAAAGAATATTAGAAGATTTATGCTTAAAATTAGATTCATTTTCATTTTAATCCTCTAAAATTTATTGGATAAAAGTAAAAATATTTTGCAAACATATATAATCATTTCGTAGTTAGATCCATTCATTCCCGCCATTACAATGGCTAGGCATTAACTACCATTTAAAATAATATTATTTTATTATGAGAGTACTGCATAAGATTTCAAAGAAACTTGTTGTTGCGTATTGGGTACGCCATCGAGCATAGCGTTCCCATTAAAGTAATATTAATATTTTATTCAAAAATATGGATTAATATGAAAATGTCATATTCTTTATTTACCGGGGGTGTTACATCCTTCCCGCCTTTTGGGAATTGTGTCCTCACAAATTTAAAATTGGGCTTGGAAGCTTCATTGAAAATCCCACATCGGAACAAGAGTCAGTAAAACTATCACTTTAAAAGAATGGGAGAGAAGTACAAAGGTCACCCGAGTTAACCCATACTAGGATTCCATGTAAGAAAACATGGATATGGAATAAAAAGAAAAGGGTCATGTTCTGAGGGAGTGTGAATGAAAACATGTTTAGGAGAAAGTTAACCACCAGAAAATTACAAACTTGTGATGGGTTAAACGGTATTGGAATACCCAGTAGGAAAAGTTAACAGACAAAAAAAAATTTAAGTTACTTTTCATTGAGGAATTTATTTTTGAGCTTAACTAAAACATAAGGAAACATACTTACTTGCCATGTTGACATTTAACTTTTACTAGATTTCTTACACGAACTCATATTTTCTCCAAAAGATGAGTATTTAGGATGACTTCTTTACATTAAGAGAGCTATAATCAACTTATAGAGAATCACCTAATCCTAAAAAAGAGAACTATATTATTCCCATGTCTTTAGAAATTAACCAAAACTAAAACCAAAAAGGTTAGTATGAGATCAGATAATTCCCAAAAAGGATAATCCTTTATAAAAAAATCTATTCTTAATCTCCAAAATTGGTCAAACAATACCCAAAGTTCAACATGGACCATTCAATAAACATATATCCATAAAATTCATCAAAGTAATATAAACTAAGACTGTAACCCAAATATCAGAAGGATTTAATCACATAGTCTTCCAAGACAAACGTTAACATTTATCTCCAAATAACATCAGTTACTCTTAAAGTCTCATACTGAAAAGTAATTAACCTAATCACATATCCTCCATGATTGGTTAATAATTTCCATAGATAGCCCAAAATCAAATTATTCTATATTCATAAGATCATCTAACTAAAAATAATCAGTGAAACTAACTAGGGACTTCATGTAGTCCAGTGGTAGGTGATAAATACCAGTCCCACTTTGGTTGAGAGTTCGATTCCTGCAGCTTTGTCTGACGTGACGGGTTGTCACACGGTCTGCGTGTTGTCCTTTTTCCAAAACTATATAATTCTTAAAAGATTCCCCAATAAGAGATAAAATCTTCAAAAATAACCATAACATAATTTAACCTCAAGATTATCTAATGCCATTCATTTTTCATCATAACATATAGTAACCCATAATTACCTCAAAAGTAAGGATCATATAAACCCTAATGGTTACCTTTATAATTATTACCTGAACTTCCACATCGAGTTAGTCATCTCGTACATGATGCATTAGATAACTCTCCAAGGTTCAAGTGGTTGATCATGACTCATTGATAGTTGGTTTAGCACTACCACGAGATTCCTCATTGAATCCCCCATTTCATCCAGTCTCTTAATCAGAGAACCACCACAATTTCCATCAAACCCATTATCACTTTGGTACCTTCTAGATCCATTCATTTACTAAAAAGAGAAATTTCAGTGTGCGTATATCAAAAAAATCATCATGTACTATTGAGGAAGATAAACACTAAGATATAATTACTCATTCACTTTATCTAAAAACTATGACTCTTTCTGAAATCCTAGCCATTATGGTAATGTCACTTATGCTTATAGAATACCCTAACCTCTAAATTTATCTAAACCGACCTCTGATACCAACTATAAGGCCCCGGCCTTAAACCTTACTTAATATTGAATTAAATGAATAATTTACATTGAGAATATTTTCAGGTTTACAGTTTTAGAGAATTAGGACATAACTATTACATCTCAAAAGATTACAAATTATACAGTTCTACTAAGTTTCCATAAAATAAAAACTCTTAAAAATAAAAATATGTCTAGTTCCAGGTTTTTAGATAGCATGTCTTTCCTTGAACCCATCCTTGACCCTATTAATATTTAAGTCATGTGGAAAACATTTCAAAAAACTTGGGATGATCATAAAAATCCCAGTAAAGGATATACAACGTAGGAAAACTGTTAGTTTTTCAAAACAACAAGTAAACCATGAATTCTTTATCAAAGTAATACTTTTCACCTTTATGAAGTAGTATAAACTATTCAATGAATAAAATATAATTACTTACCCTTTTTTAACCAAAATATTACCATAAAACCCATATAAAAACACATAACATATAAAGGTAACTTGGGACATTAACATACTTAAATCGAATAACCTTACGGTCGACTTCCATGTATATCACTTAATGGAACATCCATACGGCCGACTTCGATACCCAATGCATTGGAGGTTATAATGTAACCACCTGTCCTGGCATTCACTACACCACCCATCATATGGTTTATCACGTAACCACCCGTAAAATGTCTAACTACCATAATTACACATAAAATATTGAAAATATAAACATTTCAATAACAAAATTTCATTTGCAATCACAATCAGTAATTCCAAGATGTTGAATTAATCAATCAATTTTTAAAAATCATTTAAAAGAGATTTATTGAATCAAAGTGTCCCATACCACTTTGAAGCTTATAATGGAAATATAATTTTAAAACATTAATGTCCATATAAATAAATAATTAAAACCATTTTTAAAACATGTACATTAAAGATAAAGATTTAGAATAATGAATCTTTAAAACATTTAAAACGGTATTTTTGTTAAAGAGTTTTTAACAAAATGAGAGACTCTAGAATACAAATAATTGCGGAATAACATTTAATCCGAACATTATAATATAATGAGAATAAAGGGATTCATGATATAATATGTCAAAGGACAGTATACACACCATATAAGAGTGAATTGGTGCATATCAACAATGAAGTCTCAATGGAAATGTAAATTGTTATGAGATCCATTATAAAGATGGTATCCTTAAATTAAGGATAAATCTATCACATAATTATTTGTGATAAATATAAATACAACCAATATAAGTGGATATTAATTTTGAAACAATTAGTGTACATTCACACATAATCTTGGAAAAACAAAACCAATGACATAGATATTTAACTCAATAAAATGAGATTGAGTTATGATTTCCCATACAAGTTCGTAAGAATTTATCAATGAGATGATTATGTGAAGAAATAGTGTATCCACACAAACATTTTTGAGGAATAAAATATATATATTCCACACATAATATTTGCATAATAAAATCAAGATGTAGTGGTTTAACCTAAAAAATTTAAAGTGGGTTAAGAAGTTCCCTTACAAAAATCCGACAGCCTAATGACATCAATTTAAAATTCAGAAAATGAGTTGATGAGAGAGAAAACGGTATCTCATCACTTGGACATACAATTTATATAAATAAGGACATATAAGAACATATCCCAACATAATAGTATTTTAATTAAAAGACATAACAAAAGAAGTCTTTTAAAAAGTGGAGGGTGAAAGGTCCCCTTACTGAGTTGGGTAACATTCGAAACGTATACCCCATGGAGGAAGGGTCATACAATGAAGATGTAAATACCCATAAATAAAATTATACTACAAAAAGTGTATAATAATGGTAAGTACATACAACACTCAATGAAAATAGTGGAAAACGTAGAATAAATGTCAAAGGAATAAAAGTGAGATGAAAAATCCCTTACGAAAACTCGGTAGCCTAACGGCGCCACATAAAACTTCCAAAAATGGATTTATGAGATCAAATAGGGTCTCTCATAATATAAACATAAAAAGTACACTATGAGGAATATAAAATAACATCCCCAAACATAATAATGTTGAGCTTAAAAGAAATGACATAAAGGAGAGTACTTAAAAAGAAAGAGAGATGTTGGATCCCTTACAAAAATTAGGCAACCTAACGACGCCACTCAAAACTTTGTAAATGAATTGGTGAGAGAAAATAGGGCCTCTCATCATATGAACATAAAAAATTACTGTAATATTAATATAAAATAACATTCCAATCATAATAAATATGAGTTTAAAAGTAATGACATAAAAGAGTGTACTTAAAAAGAAAGGGAGGGGTAGGATCCCTTACCTTGTGTCTGACATGACTCTATCGTTATTTAATATACTGAATTATAAAATTTGGCCAATTTATAATTTCTTAAGGACATCCTTTAAATATTATTATTCAGTTCATATCACATATTATAATTTTATAATAATTTTTTAATAAAGTGAGTTATATCAGACGTTTTTGTCGATGTTAGGTACATGAGTAAATATTGAACTTGTTGGAAATGCATTTTACATGTAGTTATAGGTACATCATCTCCAGAATAGTATTAATGTTTTAAATATCATATATATCCAGTATATATTCATTTTTTTATATTCAATAAAATTTGGAGATAAACAATTAAAAGCATCATTCATGGCGACGGTAGGCCATACGTACGCATGAATGCTACTTGCATTTTTTGTCATATTAATGGAATTAATATTAAAAGAGAGATATATATATTATAATTAATGAATGATATCCATCATTTATATGTAATATATGACATATATATCCATTATATATATGTACTTATAATAGTACATAACATTTGGAGATAAGAAATTAAATGTATCGTTCATGAAGACGATAAGCCGTACGTACGCATGAACGCTAATTTCATTTCATTGGCACATTAATGGAATTAAAAATAGATGATAGAGATATATATATTATAATTATAGTATAATTTATATGTTATATATATAACATAAGTTCATCAATTTCATTCTTTATACATTCCAGGTATTTCATGATCGAGTCACATCACTTAAGGGGGCGGTAATCCACACTTCCTCAAATGAAATTATCGCATTTGCACAACATGAAAATCATAAAGGTATTTATTAAATATAAAATACAGAAGCATAGAGAGGAAATAAATATAATATATATCATAAATAAATATTGTTACATCATAATGGTCACCATGGGAGGTGGTATGAGAAGATAGAACAATCATCGTTTCGTGAGGCAGTAATTCTCCATCCAGAGAAGCAATATGTTATTTAACCATTAGACGAAGGTGTGGGTTAGTGTAGATCTAATCCTCCTCGTAACAAAATCCTAGTATATTGAAGATATTGGTGTTGTTACAAAAGAAAAAAATAAAAATAGTTTAGGTGGTTGGATAAGAAAAATAAAACAAAAGAACACTAGGGAATATATTACCTTTAAAACGGGTACCTCTTTTTGATTTGAGCTCAAAGGATTCCTTGGAAAGAATTATTCGGAAAGTGAGGCTTCTAGGAGTAAGAGAGGGATTTGTAGAGACAAAATAGTCAGGGTTTGGTTGAGCCAAAGGCTTGAGAGGGTTGGGTAAGGTGGTTGAGGTGAGGGCCTTTTATAAGAGGAGAGGAGGGGCACTCTTGGAAAGTTATAAAATAGTAAATTATTATAAAATGCTTTTCAGATTTTAAAGAACCCATAATTATATATTTCGAGGATAAGGTGAATAGAATTCTAATACACCCATCCAATAGGTTTTTGACATGTTTAGGTCTTAGATTTTAAATTATCTTTTCATTTTATTTAAATCGTTAAATAATGAGGTAATCGCTGCATCATCATGGTGTCACAAATAATTTAATTTATTTAACGTCTATAAATTATAAAAAAACTATCATGATGTATGAATTATTTTTATATTTCTATTTAATATTTATAGTCGATAATATGACTTGTATAACCCCATTTAAAAATTGTTTTTGTAAAATAACTCATGTTTGTGAAATTTTTATTTTAACTTTAAATAAAAAGTTATTTATGTCATTTTCCTACCAAAGTGGTTCCATGGGATCCCCATTTTGACCCATCGATTTTATTGGTCATCCATGACACATCCAATGAGGGTAGGACATGTGTCTAGGTCATTTCATATTATTAAAACATTATTTTTACCATAAATTACACTAATTACCTTTAATCGTGATTAATAAAACTTAAAAGTTACTATTCACCAAAAATTATTTTAATCTTTTTAAACCAAATATTACTTCTTAATTAAAACCATGTATGTCAGATTTTGGAAAATCAAATCACAGAAGTGGCAATTTTTAATTTAAACGAAAAATAGGTTTCTTTAACTACCACTTAGTGGTTTCACTATTCATCAAAAATTGAAGTTTTTCAGAAAAATACCAAAAATCCACCCTAAACTATATTTGATATTCCGAATTCAAAAATGATGTCTATTTTACAAAATTCAAAACATATATGTTGAATTGATTAATTTAATAATTAATTCCCGCTGACAAAACAAATATCGTGTTTTTAAGAAATAATATCTATTAAAATTTTGACCCTAGTTTAAGTCCTATTTCAAAGTGAAATTAATTCCAATGACAACCATTAGATTAAATGGTAAAAATATATTCTAAATACATGTTAATCTAAATTAAAGATATAATATATCCATATAAATAAATCAGATTAAAATGAGGTTTTGAATTAAAATGCAACATTTTCAATAAAAATGATCTTTGTCGGAAAAACAACAAAATTTTACACAATGTAAATTTTGATGTCAGATTCTAAAGAAGGATTTCATTTTGTCATATTAAACATATAAAGTTGTCAAAAGTATATTTAAAAAGGTTTCTCCATAAAAAGGTTGTTAATCGACCTTTTAAATAATATTAGAAGATTTATGGTTAAAATTGGATTCATTTGCATTTTAAGCCTCTAACATTTATTGGATAAAAGTAAAAATATTTGACAAACATATATAATAATTTTGTAGTTAGATCCGTTCATTACCACCTTTACAATGGCTAGGCTTTAACTACCATTTAAAATAATATTATTTTGTTATTAGAGTACAATGTATGATTTCAAAGAAACTCGTTGTTGCGTATTGGGTACGCCATCGAGCATAGCGTTACATTTAAAGTAATTTTAATATTTTATTAAAAAATATGGATAAATATGAAAATTTTATATTCTTTATTTACCTGGGGTGTTACACATTCTCCTTAAGTAGGAACGTTTGGCGATGGAGGAGTCCAGGAACAAGTGGCTTAGGGAGGGAGATAAGAACAGAAGATTTTTCCATGCTTGCATCAAGGAACATAAGTGCATGGTGAATCCCAAAATTTTACTAGATGACTTAAGGTACTCTTATTATTGAGACACTATAGGTGCTATGGCCCTGACCTCCTTGATGGAACTCCTTGTTGGTCCTAATCCTCACCTACCCAATGGATATCTAGGAGAGGAAAGGGTTATTTTTATGTGATTACTAACCAGATTTCGTCCCAGTACAGTGCCGCCATCAGTTCCATTTTGGATGATAAGGAAATTCAGGGAGCTATGATGAGGCTCATCCATAAAAGTGCTCGAGGCCCCGACATGTTCTCAAGTTTGTTTTACAGATAATTTTTGGACTTTGTTCAGGTGGATGTTATCTCTTCCATTCGTGACTTCTTCCGAGGGGTTACCTCCCTAGGGCTGCATGTTCCACGACCATCGTTTTCTTTCCCAAGATCGAGAACCCCTATTCTGCATCCCACTACCGGCCAATAAGCTTGTGTAACATTCCATATAAGATCTTGGATAGTCTAATTAATACAAGGGTGGACGCCCACATTCTTTAGTGGGTGTCCTAGGAACATCAAGGATTCATGAAGGGGCGATCCATTTAGGGGGCCATTGCACTCACACAAGAGATGACCAGAGACGTAGACTTCAAGACCCGTGGCTCCAATCTGGCTATCAAGAAAAACATGGGTAACTCTTATGACTTAGTAGAGTGGGTTTTTATCAACATGGTGCTGGAAAAAATGGGTTTCCCCCTGTGGAACATTGACAACATCTTCATGTGCTTCTACTCCACCTGGAAGGCCCTCACATTTATGGGGGAAAATTATGGGTATTTCAATGCTACTGGTTGTTTGAGGTAGTTTGACCCCCTGTCCCCGAGCCTATTCAATCTCTCACAGGATATCCTCAGTCGTCAACTTCACAGGGGAATCAACAATAGTGAGGTCATGTCTTATCACAGAAGAAGGAGAGCTCCCCCAGTTTCTCATTTGATGTTTGCAGATGATACTTTAATTTTCTCAAATTCAATTATGTGGTCCATCAGTGGCCTCAACAGGGTTCTGCAGGAGTACTACATCTGGAGTGGGCAGGTCACTAACAAGGCCAAGAGTAAATTCTATTTATCCAATGGTTGCACCATCTCTCAGATCCATGATATTCATCATATTCTGGATATGTACAATGGTTCTTTCCCCCATGGAGTATCTAGGTGCCCTTTTTCCCCGAGGAGACTTCGCTTATCTGGCTTCCACACCATTGTCAACCGGATTTCTAATCTGATACTCAATTGAATGATTGTCTACCTCTTGTTTGGGGGCCGAATAGTGCTGGTTAATAGTGAGCTTCTTTCCACCCTCGTCCACTCTCTCTCATCTATCAATTTCTCGAAGAGAATAATTAACTTGATAGATAAGATCATTGCTGGAATTATTTTGGATCCGTGTTCGGAGGGCAGGTGCCACTAGGCTTCATGGGATAGGGTGGCGAGGCCATATTGGAAAATCAGCATCAAAGTTCACCAACTTGAAGATACTATCAAGTGAATGCATAAATAGATCACCTAGGAGGCACTAGAATAGCCTACGCTATAGGGAATAACGATGCACAAATCCCATGCAGGACCTGAGTCCAAGGATGTCGCCCAAACCACTCTTTTCTATTCAGTGATTCCCCTCTTATGTATTCACTAGAACCACCGTCCAGATGGATCTTAGGGAGGGGGGACATCCTCTTCAGGCATCACAATTGGGCAGGGACCGTCCTCAGCTTCCCTGTGTTCCCGAGTACACTGATCACTTTCAAGGAGTCTAGTGCACACCCGACCTTCATTGTATCGATCCTGGATGAGTACCATCATGATACCTTCAACATTATGAATATGAATTACGAACAGGACATATGTGTGTTCTCCCCCTCTACTTAGGGGGCATTCTCTTCAAGAGACTTCTGACGCTCCCTAGTCCCCCTCTAATGGAGCGATTCGTGGAATGAGATCCTATGGTCCAAAGGCAATACGCTCAAGTAGAGCTTTCTTACCTGGCTACTGCATCACAAGACACATCCCATAGATGAAAACATAAATCACTATGACATATCGTTGGTTTCCAGGTGCACTGCTGCTTGGAATTCTAGGAGAATAATGTGGGTAAAATTTTTTTGAAGGAGAATGGTAAAGGGTAGTGTGGTAGTATTTTGGAAATTTCATAACAATTTCAGAAAACCGCATAGCCAACATGCCATTTATCGATAAATGGTTTGACGGTGTGGAGGATAGGGGCCCTGAGCAGATGGCCTGCACCATGGTCTTCCATGATGGCTCTTGGTCGATTTGGAAATCAAGGAATAAGGACCTACACGAAGGAAACATCACTTCTGGACCACAAATTATTAAAAATACAAAGTTCCTTCTCTTGTACATGATCATATCCTTCAGCAAATGGAAGGAGGCAACAAATCTTCAACATCCTCATGCACACACTGATAACGCTTCATCAGGTAGAAACAATAGTAGTGGAAACTAGGTTTTCTGTTCACTGCCAAGAAGAGGGCTCAAAATTAACTCTGACAGGTAATGTCGTATGAGGATAATTCAAGGATGAGGGGTGGTTCAAAACCCTACAGGGTCAGTCATCATGGGTGTCTCCTCCTGTCTGGGGAGTGGTTCTTCTCTCCTTGTGAATTCTAAGGAAATATTGATGGGCCTCTCATTATGTCATCCAGAGGGGATCACTTTATTGGATATTGAAACTGATTCACAAATTCTCCACAATTCCTTGAATGGATCTGACGTCATCCCATGGTCCATCCAGTACATCACCAGGAAGGGAAGTGACATGATCAACAGCCACATCAACATAGTTCACACATGGCTTGAGGGTAATAAGGTTATGTATGACCTTTCTTCCCTCGATGTCCGCAGTTCGGCCCATTTTTGTTTTCATACTGCTGTCAACATGAAGCCAGAGGGGGTCAACTTTGTTCAAGGGGATTCCCTCGGCCTCCACTATTTTTGGCCTACATAGGTTTTTCTTTTTGGAATTTTGGGCCCATTCTTCCTTTGTTATGCATTCTTATTGGAATAAATTTACATGTTATGATGACATTACATTCTAAAGAGATGATTAATTTTGTGGATTATCATGAAAGACCTATGATGTTTTCTTCATATTTCTTGATGGATTCCTTATCCCATTTTTTGTTCCAAAGGAAATAGCACTATATTTTATGTCGAGGAGTGCAAGGAAAATATTTTAAAAAAATATTTATTTTGAATTACTAGAATTCAATCACTCTTATATCCTCTTCAAGCTTTGTATTTTTTTAAGAAGTACACTATTGACCATCTTCTCCCTCTGTATGATAAATATGAATCACGACAATCTCATTCTCCTAACATTGAATTATTAAACTGAATTATTCAATGGAGATGATCTATTTCTCCATGATTATGGGATTAAATTTTCCACTGAATGATGGTCGCCTTTGTCACATAATGTTCACAATTGCAACTTGTTCTTTCAAAAGGGGATTTGAGAATTCCTCCTGATTCTGATTTCTGTTTGAGACAAGAGTTAACTATGAATGTATTGTCACAAAGATAATGATTCTATCTCCCGTCGGGGTTTTAATCTCAATTGGGAAGCCATTACATGACACACAACATTGGTCATTTTCTATCTCTCTCATATATCTAGCCATTGAATAAAAATATATAGCTAATTAGGGATGAGTATTTTTAAACTGTTAAAAGAATAAAATAGAAACCATTAATATTAAATGAATATATAATAAATGAAATATAATGGGAATTTTTTTATTCCCCTAATAAATGTTCATAATGATCTTGTTAGTTTACCAAATTATATCCCCTAAGCATTTCAATCATGTTATGTATAGAGGTTTCTTTCCATGCACCACAAGATGATTGATTCTAGATGAATGCATTTATTTAATGGGTTTTTACCCCTATGTACATCTATTATTGAGCCACATCCATTTTTGGTATCTATAAATGGACATATTTTCTTAGAAACCACGTAGCCTATACTTTCAAAAAATTAGGGATGTTTTCTGATGTTTAGTTTTATCCCAAATTTTTATACTAAAGTTTTCTTATACAAATCCCTATATTACTAGACATTTCTCTTATACCTAATATGAAATCCAATATAATAATACATAATAATTCCATATTTTTTACATCATGATAATCATAGTAGAATACCAGATGATCACGAGGCCTAGTATATTTGGTAAATTATGTACATATAATAAAAAAATAAAAAAAATTATTTAAAACCTCAATAACATGTTATCCTATTCTATGGATCATCAAAATCTTCCTTGGATATCATGGGAACATACATACGAAATGGGTGAGATATAAATACCAATAAAGAAATAAAAAAGCATAAAATAATGTATAAAAGTATATGTGAGGAAAAAGTAATATCAGGGAAACATAATAGGGGTGTTAATCCTAATCCTGAACCATGAGGCTTGATATAACATTTTCATATAAAGGAAACATAGTAATACCAAAAAAACATAAAACATGACACCATAAACATAAGTTAATGATAAAATCTAAGACAACATAACATATGTCGAATATGATTACCTCTCATGAACCATATATGGTATATCATGAGATAAAAACATTACTAAATTCATTGGAATGCTATATAATTATATTCCCACATGAAACATTAATATCTTGTACATTCATAGGTGTGCTATGAAGATAAACACATAATCTTTTCATTCATCTCATTTAATAAAAAATAAATTAATGTAGACTAAAAAATGTATTTTATCAATAAATACGTTATAGTCACATGTAGGTGGATACCATGGAGTGGAAATAATTTTGGTTAATCATGATAATTGTTTTTCATGGAATATCATTGGATAATTTTAGTAACGTTACAAGGGTAGATATTAATTAATGGATTGGTTAAATGAGAGTGAATGGTGTATATCATAACATGTAATATAATAAGGATGGTAATAGGTATGTTTTAAAAATATCTTAACAATAAAATATTAAAATAGCAGGATAAATATAAATAGGGGTTTTGAATAGAGAGGATACAAACAAGATCTCTTAACCTAAGAGGGAGATTCTAAACACTTTGGAAGAGATTCATAAGAGTTTGGGGACACATTACCAAGGATCTCAAGAGGGAAGGGAACACTAAATTTATCCAACAAGATTTTATATCGAAGAATAATTAGAGGTGGTAGATTTATATAGAAATTGAGATGACATTTCATTATTAACTTCAATTCATAGACATTAAACTCTACATGATAATGTAATCAAAATCACAAAATATCCCATGTTTTCCCCATGGATTCATCCAAAGAAGATTTGTTTTTGATATTTTATAAATATAAGAATGCAAATAATAAAAATACTCACATGGTTATGTGTAACTGATTCATGTAAATAATTCATTTATTCTTAAACATTAAAATATTATATTGGTTATAACAGATTCAATAAGGACCTATAAATTTAATATAATAAAATGAAAACAAATAATTTCAATGGTAAATATTATGTTGGTTTTCTATACCTTTTAAAAAATAAATTACAATAGTTTAGGGTCTTTATGATGTCATATTACACACTATATAATTATAGTGTATTTAGTGTTTAACCAAAAAACCACTTTATCCTAAAATATGGAAAATTTCACTATTGGATATTTTTAATAGGAGGATTTAAAAAATAATATTTAATTAATCAAAATAATCCTTTAAATAAGAGATTTTACACTTTTATATAAAATATCCAAATTTAAAGAATGATATAGGTTATTTTACTTTGATAATTTTACAAACCTTTTAAAAATTACTTATGACATCATAAAATTATATTACCATTTATATTTAATAAATATTATTTAAAAAATATTTTTATTAAATAACCGTTATTTCAAAATTTCATGATTTCTTCAAAATTAGTTTATTATTTAAAATTACATATTTCCCAAATATTGGAATTTGTGATTCATCATATCAAAATATAATTATTTTCAAAATAATTATTTAATTATTTAAAAATTAACAAATAAAACGAACAAACAAAAAAATTATTTTATTGAAAATTGAATAAAAACAATTATTTTCATTAAGGATTATATATATATTTCTTTTTTATGCTAGTAAATCCATTAATGTTACTGTGTGTGATGGTGATATTTCCATTGGGTCATTCAATGAACATTGTTTGGGCTATGATATTGAAGTGAATTTTATTTTCCCATTAACGATTTCATTCATTCTTTCATTTGTAAATATCATATTTGGATTTCTCAAGAGAATATTCTTGTGGTGCTATATCCCTCAGAAGTTCTGATAAATAGGATTTACCAGGTACAATCCTAATGGATAAAGTCATCCCTTCCTTTTTTATGTAAACTGGACTATATCATAACCCTTAATATATAATAATCATATGATTATTGTGTATTTCCTATACTGTCAATGGTTATGATGCTCAATGGACTTGAAAATATGAATGAATATAACATATAACAGTCCAAAAAAGAAATGTTATACCTGTATTTTCTATATATTCATTTCCTAATAATGAATTTCATCATTAAAAATAGGACTTTAATTTAACACAAATTATTTTTTTTGTAATTATAATAAAAAACGGGATAAAAAAATTATCATCAATATTTTATTAACATTCCATATCATAAATATGGCCATAATATCACAGTGATGGAAATTTCATTTACTCAAACAATTAAACCACACAGTCATGAAAATCCAATGATTTATACATCACATACATACTCCTTGTGAAAAAATATAATCACATCCGTCTTCCCAGTGAATCCACATAATCAAATTTATACGCCATTTGTAGTTACATCTTCAGATCCCCATAACCCATATAATGACAAAATTGAAACTATGCACTCTTTATATCCACCTCATAAAATTCACACACCCCAAGTTGCACCGTCGTAATATATATAGACCTCATGGAGTGTAATATTCTATCCCACATGTTTCCATTATCACCTACTTAACACATCCTAAACCTCATTCCATTATATCCCAGAACATTGACTATAATTAATGTCAACACTACCTAAGGGTATGTGTATATATTAACCATAATCCTTTACAACTACTAATAAATTAATATTTTATATCACTGATTCATTGTAGCTGGTATATCAAAATATATTCTATTAAAAATTTTGATCCATTATAGCTTGAATAATATTAACAAAACAAACATGCATTATGGTAAAAAAATAACCATACAAGTAGTTATGTGAGTAAAGAAACCACAAACAATGAAACAAGTAAAAAACAACAGTACAAAAAAATTACCAAACACATAAAATAAAATAATATCAACAACACCATAAATGTTAAGAGTTGAGAGTTATTAAAAAATTGGTAAACCATAATTTCAAACCTATGAAAATGACCTTGTTTTGTCTTTTACATTCCGAATTTAAAAACATGTTGAATTATTGGATTTGAGTCGATCATAGTAATTAATACCACATGTGTCAACATGTAATTATATATTTATAATAATTTATTTCTAACTATATGATTAATGAACAAGTCAATTAATGTATATGTTTCAGATGATACATATTCTCACATCTCTTGAATACATATTCTGATAAATAGATTATCATCTAGTAAATAACCGATGGGATCAAATCATATGTAATTTTGACACCCAGATGTTTTCTATTGAAAATCATAGTTATAATAACTTAATTCGACGTAGATATGAAAAAATTTATATACTTTTATAAAAATATTTTCTCATTAAATTACATGTGTAGGTTAATATTATTAATTTATTATTGTTATCTATTGTATTAATTTTTATTGATATATTCCCCTCAATCATTTACAATTTAAGGGTACATTCCAATTTTGTTCATTGTGACGAAACCTCCTAAGAAACCTAATTAAATTCCACATTTTTTCATATCTATATTTTTAATTGAATACCTCATGTAACAAATTTTAGTTTAAAATTAAATATTTAATATTTCTCCTCATCTTATATTCTCATTAAATGTATTAATAATTATATCCATCCCATAATGATTCATTAAACCATATTTACTTTGTTCCAAATTTGAATATTAATCAACCTTATATCATGAGTTATCTAATATATATAACCTTCATAATTTATCACCACCATGCAGTAACAACCTAAGTTAATATTTAAAAAAAATTATAATTTAATTTAGTATTTTTATGCATATATCATTTTGGACAGCATCACATATGAAATTGACAATAGAAAAATATCAACGAATCATGTTCATATTTCCATATACATTCCTAAAATTCATGTTGTACTTATTTATTTCCATTTATTATATATTACCATCATACATGGATATTAAAATATAATTATAATCACATGTATATAAAAATTATATTCTCAAGGATTGTAACCAAAACACATACATCCTTTCATATTCACACCCATTATTTCAGTTTGCCCTCCTATCAATTCATTTCAAGGATACCACCACTTTACCATGGAGAATATTTAATTATAATACAAAAAAATTAAGTCAATTATCCAATATAACAACAATAAATGTGTATATGAATCCCAATTTATACTGAATGACAATGAATGAATAAGATAATAATAAAATGATGGAATTTTGTGAACATTAAGGACCACTTCACCCACACAACAACAATCCATAAGGGAAGAGTGGATTAGGAATATAAACTAATTTAGTAGGAAAATATCCCTCAGAGGAAATGAGCATAAATAAACCCTAAGAGAGAGTATCAACTTAATATATTTGTTGTTCAGGAAATGAACATTATCATTTTTGATGGAGTGTTAAATGGAACATTGTCCTAATGAATTTAATGGTGTGTTTGAATCAAGTAAACAAGGAGGTTTCCTTAATACACATTTTGAGGGGATAAATATTAGGAAAAAATATAATGATAATTTTATTTATCCAATTTAGGGGTCTATAAATTGAATATTTCAACATTAAAAAAGTCATTGAGTTGGTGAAAAATCAAAATAATTGAATTTAAAATATATAAAAAATTTAAAATAACCTAATTAGATGTAGAAACACAAAATTTCACTGTTTTAAATTATTAACATACAATTATCACCTTTTGGAAGGGATTAGTGAAGCTCACAATATTGGATACATGAGTGGAAAATATTTAACTCTCGAGAATCATTGTGGTAATTCAATACTGGGACGTCGATTGTATTCTAAATTCTAAAGAAACATGATAGATAATATGCATTTAACAAAATAATTTTAAACGAAAGGGATATATATTTAGTAAATTTATTGTGATTATGTGGGAAGCTATTGTATTTAACAAAAACTATTTGGGAAATAGTTCATTTGATTCCATAAGATTCAAATTTTAAGGTGATCACTACTCATTTCATTTACTCGGTTTAACTACTAAAACATTTTTATTATAATAATATATTTTTCATCTAACTTATAAATAAAATTATCATCTATTTAATATACATTAAATTATTTAAATTTGATTAATTCATACTTTTCTAAGTGTGGACGGATCTCCCACCCATTAAAAATAAATTAATATGGCATTTTGTTATTTATTATTTTCCATAAACTAAAAATTTATCCATCGATTGTAACCTCTACACTATACTCATGTTTCAGGTTTTATAATCATACAGTTTTCCATTATTTTAAATAAATGTATTCTTTTATTTCATTTAAACTATTTAAATTTTTTTGTTTATATGAATGGAATACCACATTGATTATGGACCTTTTATATTTTTAAACAATATGTTTTTTTCTTATTACATCTTAAATCATTACATCACTCATATCCCACTTTTAAAATATCACATATAACCTAATAAAACCACAAATTCTCATTTAAATCTTAAAACACATTCAAAAAAAATTAAGCAACACACACACACACACACACACACACATATATATATATATGTTACGAAAATAGTTCCATAAAGAAAATTTATTTTATGAAAACAAATCATTTATAATAAATTTTTATAACACACTTATATATAAAATGGTCAACCTAATATGTATATATATAGTGCATAGATTATTTTATACATTTATGAAAATTTTATAGAGAAAAAATCAATGTTTTGGAATACAAAATTAATATATATTAAGTATATAAGATACACAATGAAATTTCATTACCTGATTTATATTAATTCAATTCAAAATATTATTAAATAAATAGGGAATTATATTGACATAATATTTTCAATTCGTGAATATTATTTTTAATCTACATGTAATATTTTTCAGAATATATAATATATATAATTTGGAAAAAATATTGAAAATCATATTGATTGTCAATAGTGTAATTTTAAAAAACATTCCGTACATTATACTTTACTTTTAAAGAAACATAGAGTATTTTTTGGGGTACAATATTTCATGAAGATGTATTGGGTATCTCTCTTATGGTTTTAAATTATTTCGGGGTATTTAAGGGGGTATATAGTGTGAGATAATATTGGTGAAATTTTAGGTTTCTTCCTAGAGTACTATGTGGCATGATAGAGAATTAATGTGGGTCGTTCATGTGTAGCGCTCGGATAGAGATTGACATGAACATTTTTTCAGAAAACCATTTGAAATAAAAGAATGTTAATAGTATTGTTTGTTCAAAATCTATCAAACCTTGTGGCTAAATAGTATGGGTGCCTATATGAGGTAGTAAACCTTTTACAGTTCATGAACAGTTTAAAAACAAAGGGTATTAATTTATCAAATAACTATATTTTGAAATAGAGTCCTACTGAAAATGTATAATTCTTCACCCTAAACCAATATATTTGGAACCTTGGTATTAATGAAGTTTTTTCTGGAATTTTAAGCGTTAAAACAACACTTTTATTTAATCTAAAGGCTTTGGGAGATGAGAATTCAAGGTATGTGATTCTTTCTCATCATTAATATTGGTATAGCTAAATAATTTCTCTTTTTATTTGGAAAACCCATAATAACACGGTTTTATATTGTATATAATGATATAAATATCAATGACTTATTGAAATTGAAATAAGGTCTATATAATTAGAATTTAAATCAATATTTAATATAGATAATTGATGTCAGGTTCTCTACATGGATTTTCCCATTCATGTACTACCCATCTTAGATCATTATCCTAAAGATATCACGTGATGTAACAAAGAGGGTACTTATACTTCTTGACATAAAATGATTTGATGGTAGTTCCTGACATCCTACCATCATTGTGTTTCTGTTTGGAAGTGATTCTCATATATTCCCTATATATATGCGGGTTTCTTTAGATTATATATTGTTTGCAGCCCTATGAGACTTATGCTTTATTT
Organism: Viscum album; assembly: GCA_963277665.1. Classification (NCBI taxonomy): domain Eukaryota; kingdom Viridiplantae; phylum Streptophyta; class Magnoliopsida; order Santalales; family Viscaceae; genus Viscum; species Viscum album. Next base: position 510,115,016 of record OY728146.1, read on the forward strand.
GATTTAAATCTGATTTACATGTGTATCCCTATGAGTAATTTGGTTTTATTATTATTATGTGGATATGTTATGGCTAACTGAATCTTACGTGATAAGAAAATGTTATGAAATAGATTATTGTATCTTTTTTGTTAAATGTGTTGGTTCTCTTTCTATAAAATTTAGTGACTGAGTTATTCTATATAAGAATTTGTCTAAATTAATGATAGATGGTGGATGATATAATGGATTTCCATAATTTTCTAATATTGGATCAACATGTCTCATTATGGATTTCTTGAGGTCCATTTGATTATGTCAGTGCATGTTTTATGTCTTTCCAATGTGTTTTGAATCAGTCTAACACAAGTATTTACCTAAGTAGTAGGAAATCTATCCAATCATGGTAAATATGGATAGGGGATCAATTTTATGATTATTTCTGGTTTTATATTTACTTTCCCTTTGGTATGGATCTGATAATGGTAGATCTGGTCTTCATTGATCCAATATAAGTGTGTGCATGTCATATTAATGGTCTTTCACATGTAATATACTTTTATACCTAGAATAGATTATTTAATATTTTTTACTTATGGTAATGATCATTATTTTGGTCTAACAATAATTTTTACTCACAAAAAATGAATATCATAGGGCATGTGTACCTTTTATTTCCATGGATAAAATTAAGTGAAAAGTACCTAAAGTGTGCAACTGATCTGGGGAAGTTGGATGAAAAGAGTTGATATCAGGATATTATTCAAGCCATAGATATTTTTATGAATGTCATATAGATGTTTTTCTATTTTAAGTACATTAATATACTGCATAAAATAACATTTATTTTCATTTTGAAATATATTATATTAATTTAATATTGTTTTAACATGAGATAATACTCTTATTATTTATATAGTTATCTTTTACTATATTGTTTTTCATTAATATTGATATTATAATTCTTATTAAATCTTTTTTTATACATAGTCTTTTATCTATCATTGTGGTCATGGTCTAAATATGATTCTTCTCATTTCCTTTATACTAGATTGAAACTGTATGCTTATGAGGAGGCACACCATTGTTTATAGAGAAGTCAAAAAAAGATCCCATTACTCTTTTCTAGGTGATATAAAATAATGTAACACCCATTGATATGTGAGAATTAATAGATTAAATATTTTTACCCATATCATTAATCTTCCATTTTTTTTAAGATCCTATAATATTATTAATCCATAGTTAGGTTAAGATTTTTCTAAAGTAGTGCCAGGATAGTGGATCACTTGGTATATTCCACAAGTTGTGTTTCAATAAGGAAAATGAACTTTTGATGTCTAGGGTCTGTCATTTGAAAAAAATAATTAGTCTGATAATCCACATGGGCATGTGAGTTGGCCCTAGGGAAGTAAAACCATGCATCTATGGGGGAATTTATTGTTCCTGGTGAGCCATTAGTCGATGTCCATGTTATAAAGGGGTTCTTGTGTGGTAAACTTAGTCCATTTGATACAAATAGTATATTACTACATATAATAGATAAATCATCTACCGTGACATTACTAGTCAAACTTATCAAATTAATATGAACAAAAAATGTAAATGGAATGTTATTGAGAAAATTTAGTACATTATAAAGCTACATGAATATAAATTAAATATTTTAATAGATTTATTCCAAAAACAACAATATTTAGATACTTTGATGATCAGATTAAAAAACTATTTCGAATTCTTTTCATCATCTCCGATATATATATATATATATATATATTATTAAAATGATCAACATTTTGATACATTATAAATAATAAAACCATTTTCAATCTATGGAATGTAAACATAAGTAATTTTGATCATAGATTCACAATAAGTTTAAACATAAGAGATATCAATTGAAGATCATATGTTAGTAAAATACGATCATTAAAATATAAGAAAATAATGAAGCTTCATGGTTGTTTCTGATGAGAAGTTTCTTCACAATATGATTTATTATAGGGTGTTGAATTTTATGAAAACAATCATATAATTTTCACTATTTCCAATAGGTATCCACTTATTTTTATTCTTTGAACAAGAAAAAAACCAATTATTCCATATCAGTGATTACATAGGGAACATCAATACAATAGTAGTAAATCTTTGGGACGTTTTTCCAATGATATATAGTAAATCACATTGGATGATAGGATGGTAGGTTGGGCTCATCATACCATTTTTGGTAGAGTTATTTATTACCTCGAGACTCTCTTATTCATTTAATATATATTCATGAATCCTTCATTAATTCCGATGTATGAATGGGGGTCACCCTTTAATTGAAAATCATTGTTAATATGTATGGAACTGTAAAAAATATGTATGTATCAGAGGTTCATCATCAATAGAGTCATATCTATGTATCTAAGGTTATATTTAATTGTTTCTCTCTTATGTACTAAGTAAATATTATTTTTTCATTATCATTATGATGCTGGTTTTGAAGCACACTATGGGGACCTCTAGAGTTTTTCATCATCTATGGAGATGAATGTTGTTTTGATATTGGAATCAGACCCATGATATGGAATTCCTATGATTCATTGTGAATGGAATCAGTACCCATGTAGTTGGGTGCCACTTAATGGGGAAAACATATATTTTGAGGTCATGTTATAAGGACCAAACCATGCAGTTTAATTCCATGTGTCTAGGACATCATGGAAAAAGGTTCGTAGTTATGTTTTGGTGTTGGAATTTTATCAATGTCGACCATGGACCCTGGAAGGGATATTAATTCATAGGTTCAATAAGTCCCTAATGGTAATATGGACTTGAGGAAATTAGGGTCAATTTGGGGTATTGGTATTAGACCTTAGGGAGGCTTTCTAGGTATCCCATTTGGACAAGAATCAAAACCCCTATATTTAGGTTGTGAGGAACCTCACTTATGGGGCCCTTTAGAGGATTGTATCATAGAGGATTATGTCCCATTTAAAGGATTAATTCATGTATTATTCTTGAGGATGACACCCTAGTGATTTGGGAAGATTGTTAGTATTATTTATAAGGAGGATTTCATGGTGATTTTTTTACGGATTAAACCATATAGAAGGATTCCATTGAAAATGAGTTAGGGTGTGGTTGGGTCTTACATTGAATAGGAGGACTAGATGGTGATGGTATGGTTACATGGCTAGGTAATATACCATATAGAAGGACCATATATTGAAATGAGGCTTGCACATGGAATGGTGGGATATGGTTGGAATTTAGGGATTATTGTTATGGAGGATGAATTGGTGTCATGATCATATAGATACCATGATGAACATGAATCTATCAGCTTGTGTGAGTCATCCATGTTGTAAAAAACTAGAGGAATCATTAAATTTTGGACATTAAAAAATCTGCTTTTTCTAAAAGAGTCTAATTGAGGGATCCCAAAGGGAAATAGAAATGGATTTGAATGTTCATGTATCCTATATTATTTTGGTAACCAACATAGCCACATCTGATGATATATCTCTCTATGAATTGGGAAGGGGAATAGGATCAAGAGTGTCCCTTACTATATAAATATAAGGTTCTTTCTCATAGAGTGATTTCATGTGGATTGGGATTTCAGGAATATCTAGATGCCACCAGCCACAAAGATCATGTGATTCATTCTCGATGATAGAAACAAGATGATTAATAAGATTCAACAAACCAAACCATTCTTCCCATTCTAGTGGAAGTGTTTGGGGTGATGGGGGAAATAGAAGGGGTTTGATTGTGTCAAATTCCTACTATAGTTGTACACTAGAATATATAATGATATGGAAATAAGTACGAGAGGTCATAAAAGAAATTATAGTGGATTACTCCATGAGGTATGACCTAAAATTTGTTTTAGGGGAAGGGAGGATGATCTCATTCCATGAATACCCCCTAAACATTGTGGCCTCAGGTCATAGAGATGATAAGATGGGGTCATGGACCCAACCCTTATACATGATATATTTGGGGACATTTCACTACCTCTAGGTTCAAGTCCCTCTGGACCAATGTATTGAATAATCAAATGAACCACGAGGACCCTACCCATCATGGGGAACAAGTGTGAGAAAGCTCAAACTGAATGAATGTGTATACAAATGGGACACATTATATTATTCCTGATTCCATGTTTTCTGGGTCTGAAGGCTTTGACAGAGTTTCCAATTTGGTCCATCTCATACAAGTGATCCAATGGGAGAGGAGACCTACATTTGGTGGCTTAGAAGATGTCTCAAAAGGAGGATTACATAAGTCCTAGCTTGGTGAGGACTAGTTATTCACACAGATCCTAGGAGGTGAGGGAAGTGCATCAGCTAGGAAGTTAGGCCTAAGATGATGGATATGCCTTGGTAAATTGACCACCTAGGAAAAAAACAATGGTGAGTATTTATCCTAGGCACCATGGGTGTCATCAAGTGTCCTGAGATAATTCTCTTGAAAGATTATGATTATAGAGGGGGCCTCACAAAAGTTTTTTTCCAATATGGATAAATATGGTCCTGAAATATGGGTCTTATATTGCAAACCTTGGATGTAAATTGGACTAATTATCCCCCTTAATTCTATATTTCCTTGGGTTTAATAGGGAAACCAATGGGGTTTTAGGGGACCCGGGTGAAGGGGTTGTGTGACCAAATCTTCATAGATTTTAATGATTCTATGGTTAGTAAAATGACGACCTATATGGTTTTATATATTAGAAAATTTGGGTTTTTTCCAATGTAGTTACCCTATTTAGGTCAATGGTGTAGGTTTTCAATGTAGGATGTTGTTCAAGGGTGTCCATGAATTTAGTTCCATACACATTCGATGTGAGAGATGTCTAACACATATGGGTGTTGACAGAAGACAACATGGACAAAAAATAATTGATTCTTCCTAGGGATCTTCACCATAATAACCTACTTGAGTTTTCCTACATAAAATATGTATCTGACTAGATAAAATGGTGTTCCAACAAAATCCTCCCACCCAAACACGATTAGATATGATTAAAAGAAGAGGTATGAATCCTGAGGTAATGTTGGGAGCATATTATGAAGGTGAAACATGTATTCGGCATGGGGTACTCATAGTGGTTGGATGCATATGTTCTGTGGGAAGATATATTGCACTGGTCCTCCACGTAGTTCTGGTGAATAGGCTTCATGTGAAAGCTATTTGTGTCTATAAATACCACTGACCTCTTTTCTATTTTCATATATTATATACTCATACCACATTCATTCAATGTGTACCACTTTAACACATTCCTGATGCACATATTTTTTCACATATATTTGGAAGAATATTATCCTTAAATTAAATTATAACACAACCTAAGTGACCATTATGTGTAGATATTCCTTATTAAGGATCATATGTTAGGAATCTTGTCGAAGGTTCTACATGAGAAACCTGGTAGAAAAGGTTGTGTGAGGTTCATGATTAAAGTTCATGTGGGAGGATTTTCTTATTAATTTTTTATTATTATTCAATGTATTGATTTTTACTTAACAAAATAATTACCGATGTCCTTTTGTATGTCTTCAATGGTTTCCCTGAGGACACATCTTGACCAAGACACTACACGTGTATCCATGAAAATCAAATATGTTGGGATATATTACTTTAACATGGTTGAACACACTCTTCCAGATTTGGAAATGAACATAGGACTATATAGCCATCAGTATCCATGAAATGATTACCTTAACTTATCGAATCATATACTATTGAAGGACGAATTTATCCATGGAGATAATAGTTCGATCCTGATGTCTCATTTCATGAAGAACACCAACCAGCCTTCTTCTAATGATTCCTCTGAGGGTGTTTATATCAAAAAGGAATTGTTCCATCTTGTAATTTCATGTATCATAGTTTTTTCACTCTCAATTTCATGCAGCATATCCTATTATCGAAGGCTCACTGTTATGACTCAAATTTTCTTGTTTCACAGATAGATCATATGCAAGGTCAGATGGAATATTGGGATTTCCGTTCTAGTAAGGGGAGTTAGTCATTAGTTGGTGTGAGAATACTGAGTGCGCTAAACATGTGTAGAGTTTTGGAATGAGCTTCAAGAAATAATTATATACAAGGCTTCCTAGTTAGGGAAAACATATGTTTGTATAAATAATAAAATAATCATAGAGATATTGAAAGAAATAGAATAATGAGAAAAAATCTTTCTATACGACACATGATGATGCTGGAATTATCATGTGGGATGTATATAAAATTTCTCGAGACCCTATTCTCAGGTACATGATTCAACAGTTTATTCCTATAATGGAAGAGAGTGATGATGCTGAAAGGACACCGAGCTTCACCCATTATTTCATTAACAGGGAAAAAAATTTCATAATAATGATCATCTCGCTGACGATACATCCATCCTGGAACACGGAAGGAGTTTTTTCTCGAGGAACAAAGAGATGTTCTGACTCGAATCACCACACTAGATTCACCTCTTTATAGAATGGGGGTTATCCTCGTATATTAGGGACTACATTTGAGAAGGGATTTTATAGATTATGGGGTTACAAGGTCAATTATTCAATTTATATGAAGTCTATTATGATTGTCTTCATCACAATGTGGATGAGTATCTACATACTTCTTCTCTATGAATCGAAAGTTGGTGTAAGGACATGAACATTTTTATTGTAACCAAATTAGTGGAAGGGAACCATATAGGGAGGGATACCCATGTCATGGAATCAATTTATAGTTGTTCTCTTCATGAGTATAATGGGATGGAAACATTTATAATTTAATTTTCATTTAAAGTGTTTTGGGGTAGATTGCAGCACATTTTAGATCTTATGATTTGGTGTGTTTAGTTAAAGTCACTAAAAGATGATTTTATGAATTGATGTAGGCTGTGTTTTGAATCCATCCTATATTTTTTAATTATGATGATGTGTTGTGGATTCTAAATGTATCAAGGGACATGAAATTCATCCCATTAAGTAACCCATGGATCAAGAAATTTACATATTATGGAATGGATATACATAAAAAATTGATGGAATTTGTGATAAAATTAATAGATACCATACTAGTGGATCACAATGATAGAAAGATCATATATGAGACCTATACTTCATATCGATTTTCATTCCAGTTAAAATGTATTCTATAGTCATGAATCCTTCCAATTAATCACATTAGGATTTAGAAACACCCAATGGAAGCCTAAAAATTCTAGATCCTTATGGCCATGGAGGTATCCAAATTTTCAATTAATGTACCTCCAACATATTCATCAATTGGGCTCGAGGATAGGTATGCTAGGGTGTCCATCTCATCATACCCTCAATGGGAATTAATGAAATGTGTTCACTAGGTAATGTACATGATAGACATGAATCCTAGAATGTCTAGTATAATGTTCCAAGATGAAGGTAATGATAATGAATCACTGAAGTCCTATAGGTTATCATTCTCAAAAACCATCATGTAGTGAAGGGTTGAGAGAACCAGAACTTCTATGCCAAGGCGGTTTAGTCATAATCCCAAGGAGTAGACTCGAGTTCTGATAGATTGTTCTTCCATGAGAGTGGATATTCATATAAATAATTCCATTTAATGTTATGTGTGAACCTCATAGATCATCTCATAAAAGATAATATCTCATGAAAACATAGATTCTGGGGTATTTATCAAAGATTGGTTACACATCCTAAATATTGAAGATATCCCATAACACAACACTATACACCATGACAGTGATATAGTCATGGTGAAATAACTTATAAAAGAGGTATAGAGGTTAATATATGCATTTTATGATCACATGAAAACCCCAATGCGGGTATCTGACATGATAGATTGAGGGAAACATGAGGGTGTAGCTAGTCACATTGAGGATCAATGGGATGAGTACTATATCCCTACTAATGAATTTATCAAATCTCCCTTCACTTTTATTCACTTTCATATTTTATAATTACTTGGGGGATATTTATCAATTAGTATAAGGATAATAGGAATATGAATTGGTTGAATAGGAATTGTAATGACTAAAATATGGCCACATTGGAACCCCTATCAGGGTTGTAGATGAAGTTGTTGGGTCCCCACAAATATCCCCAGGTCAGATGACAATAGTGGTGGACATGGATACAGGAATTACTAAATAATCACCTCATGAATACATTTTTTGAGAGGATTGATATGACTGCATCACCTTCCCGAGATAGGAATAGAAATATAATAATAAATATTTCTTAACATAAGTGTAGAAGTAAGTCTATATGATTTCATTTGATCTCCTAACATTCATGTCATACTACATTGACTATGTTTTTCGTTAAAATTGTTTCATCCCCATACTCCCTTAAGGGATCTAGAAATGATCCTTTATTTATTGGAGATGATACCCTGGGGGTGGAAAATAATCATTCAGATGATTCCATCATCTTGATTGATGAATCATCAAGAGAAATGGCCATATCATCCCATATTCATATAGAGACGTGATATAGAAATTGTAATGTCATATAAAAACTAGAATGTGTTGTGTACATTTTCTAAATTTTCTATAATCATGCTATTTTAGATCTATTAATTACACCATGGGCCATTGAAGCAGTCAACCTCAGACCCTTTGTCACTTTGAAAGGTGCTGATAAGGATTTTGGATGGTCCAATGAAGGTGCTGATACTAATCCTGAATCAATAAGTCTTGATGATACTATGAATAATGGGATGTCAGTAGAGGGGATCGATTACATAGCCAATTTGAGTCTTGAGAAATGAATCCCGGATACCTCTAGTGGTGAGTATACTATGATACATGATTCTATGTATCATCACATGATAGATTTGTTCAATACAGAAATTGATATATCTGTTTCCGTAAAGGATTTTGAGGTTTTAGTTGGGATATATATGTACATAAGTTTTATTGTTCTTAAATTTTACAAACACAGTTGACCTTCTATCAGCTGATGCGTTATATAAAAATAAAATTTCCATGATTTTTCTCTATAGAATTTTTCAAAGGAACGTCATGAAAAATGCATCCATGTCCACCCTTAACCCATTCTTGTGTGAGTGATGGATGAGAATCCTAAAGAGAGAGATTAATGAGAGATCCTAATCCATTGTGATGAGGAAACTCTGGGGTATGGTCTATATTATGAGGTCCTTCACTAATAACTAAATCATGGAGTAATGGGAAGAGGTCTATCCCAATAGTCAATCCAACAGTGGAAAGTGTCATTGGTCAATTTTTAGATACTTCATGGAAATTGGTTTCTGTTGACCACATGATGTTGATGAGTGGTTTAACATTCTATTTTGTTCTATCAACATCAGTGATTGAGCCTGAGAGGCGATCTTTTATTCTAGTTCCACGAACATTGTTTTGTGAAATTGAGGCAATTTCAAATGGTTTAGTGCAAGTTGACTCATTGATTTCATTAATACATGAATACATATATCCCTCTGAGGAACATTTTGAAACATTATTAGATACAAAAGAGTCTCTTCACACCATGTTTCCCACATTATTGTAGTACAACTGTATGATAGTTGAGGATACACCTCTCAATTACCATCTACAAAAACATCTGTATATTCTATTGATGTTTGGAAAAATGTGATATGGTGGATTTTATTACTGCGGGATCCCTCCTATGGTGACGTCAATCGTCTGACCAAGATAAGAGGAGCGAAGATATTAATGTGCTAAAGAATAGTTGGAATACCACTTTGGAAATATCTAGTATTTTTTTTCAAGGCCATCTCATCCAACCCAAAAAGGTGGTGGAATATCAAGATCAACTTGATGAAAAATATCACTAAATAGTGTTCCTTCAAGAAGAAATAAATTAAATATTGTAATATTTTGTACAACTCCATAAATCCTTGGAAGTGGATTTTCCTCAAAGATGATATTCTATTGATACAGAGCATGAGAAGATTTAAACTTCTATGGTGGTGGTTGCTACATAATTGACTGTTCTCCAACACGCTGCAAAATTTTATTGAGTAATAGTTAATCTTATCAAATTTTATACTATGGAAAAACTATAAAAGTTGGTATATAGTGTCAAGTAATTTGAATTTCCCCTGAGCTTTGGAACATGATTCATGGGATTTATTTTTCCATTCAATTTTCTATTTATTTTTCCTCTTTTAAATTGTAATATAACAATGAGAAGAACTAAATAAAATTAATTTCATCACATTATAATTAAAATAACATGGATGAGGGAGAATATTAATTTTTCCCTAAGTGAAGGGGCCTAGAAGGCACAGTGAGATTTTTATTATAGTTATATGGAAAAAATAAAAACATTGTATCTTTTTGTCTCACTTACATAAATTTTTTCTAATATTGATATTGGGAAAGTTAGTGGGCGGGACATGGATTTTTCTTTGGCCTCCATTTGAGGGATTTAATCCTAATAGGTTTTTACCTTTTATATTTTCATTTAATGATTCATTAATAAACCATGAAGAGTGTAGGTATAGCGAGTTGAGACTTGAACATTGTTTTTAGTGGACATTGTGGGTTATTAAACATTTCAGTGTTATGTCTTATTTCATGGAATATTTAAATTAATGAATTCTAAACTAATGTGATTGGAATTTTAAGTGTAACATCAATGATATTAAGTGGTGAAATTATGAACCAAACATTGATAGTTTTCCAAGAATTTTATGAATGTTTTGGAATAATTGATGGGGGAATTTGAGTCACAATTGTTAGATTTATGAATCCAAAAGATGTCATGAGAAAAGTTTGTAGGGAATGGCCGTGGACAATGTTAAAAAAGTTGTTTCTAATAATGCATTATCTAGTATTATGGGAGTAGAGGAGGTCTCTCATATGGACCAAATTACAACATGTTGAAAACCCCATTATAGGTGAATTTATACACACCCAACTAGGGAAAGTTATAACATAGTCAAATATTGGAATCAATTGGATAAATAGACACAAAACACAATTGGCGACTTATGAAAGACAAACTGGGTCATGTTATAGAATAGTCAGGGAAAAGGATTTATTAGATATTATGACATTCGTTTTCAAATGGCTAAATAATGTTTATAGACATACAAATTTCTATAACCCACAATGTGTTGAATAACTAGAGAATATTTATGAGAATTTATGGAATATCTAATTTTCATTGGATAAGAATGAGAGATTTGTCTTATATGAGTATGAAATGTGGGTAGGAGGGATATTATTTTAATTAATTTATATCAGGGGAAGCCTCCATTCTGATACGGACTGAAGAATAATACAGTTTAATGTCATGTGATTGGAACATTTCACATGCAGTTAAACATCTTATTAGGAGGATTTTTATATAGTTTAATATCTTGAGACTATTATTTTATGCTATGAAGTTTAATTTCATTCAATAAGGACATCATGGGGGCTATAATATATATTCAATATCACTGATTTTATTTTTAATGATTCTCCCATTCATTTTAATCTGTCTGACAATGTTGTATCATATTCATGTGTGAATATGACAATGTTGTAAGTAATAATATAGAGATAATTTTGTCTTATGTGTTCTATGGGAAGAGGGATTATGTAAATATTGGAGGTATTTACTTAAGATGAAGTTACACAGGTTGAAAAATTCTTTTTTGGGTAACAATATGCAAAGCCAACTGGGGAGTTTTACTACATAGTCAAATAGTGGTATCCTTTGGTAGATAGACTATGAAACAATGTGGGTGACTTATGAAAATCCAAATGGTCTATGTTACAACATATTCGGTAAAATGAGTTATTAGGAAATAATAAGTTATATTAATGATATACAAAGTACGTTTATAGTGATTTATATTTCTCCAATTATAGAGGTTGGTTTTGTTGACGGAATTTAACAGAATACAGAAGAAGAATTTCAAGTCAAAATTACCCATGAATTGGGGTAATAGGTTTCATACATATGTTTGTAGTAATAGTGGGAAATATTTGCATTTAGTTCTATATAATATAACTTGTAATGTAGAATTATGGAAATAATTGGTAATATGTTTCTTAATGTAACAATTTCTTTACGACATACATTTTACATCAGGGAGGAAATTGATAACTATGGTACCAGTGGTTTGCAGATTAAGAGAAATGATATTATAAATGTATGTGGGAAATTATAGAAGAACAAATTCAAATTTATGGTTCTAACATAATGTCATAAAAGGTTACAAAAACTGAATAGGATTCTCCTCTGGGAGAAAATAGAGATGGTTGACTAACATGTTTTTTTAGAGACATTATGTAATCCCAACTAGGGCATGCAGAAACATAGTTAAATAGTGGAATCCTTTCATTTAAAACACATTTTCATTGGATTCTTATGAAAATCCATTTTGGGTGTGTTGTTTCTTTGGTTTTTATGTAGGAAAGGGGTGTTTTTTCTTTATCATGTAGCTCAAACCATGACATATGGTATTGTTTTTACTATGAGTCTCATTGAATTATAATCAATTAACAAGTACAATGTAGTTTAATTTCATATGTCCAAGACATCTGTTATATTGATTAATGTCATGTTGTGTAGATGAAGATGACTTGAATTGAATATCAAATATAATATATAACCTAGGGAACATGACATGGTTGACACAATGTATCTTGTTGGAACATGAATAAATAAACATATAGTTCTAAAAGAGATTACCCATACTGATTTAATCCATTTGTGGTGAAAATCGATGTTTTTTAATATCAGCTCACAATTAGGGTGAGAAAACAGATTAAATCCTCTTTTGTAGATATGATTCTTTAATAAGATACTAGGGGAATTTCCCATACTATGTTGTGGTTGGGCCCATGATTAATGATCTATACATCACAATAAATCATATTTAAATGAAAATAAACACACATTTATTCCTTGAATAAATTGTTCATTTTATTGTCATGTGACATGAACAAATTATGTTCCCTTTATGGTCTTGTATCTGTAACCTCGATAACCCCTATGAAAGTAGATATTTATTACCTATGAAGGGTTATAATTTACCAAAACTCCTTAACCCACATAAGATATTCCCAGTGAGAGAAACAAGGAGTGGTAAAGTATTATTCCTCCACATAATGGAATCACAAATGCGGGGTATGCGAATATTGATTTTTTGTGGTTGGAAAAGGATATGAGATCCAAACATCAAAATGTATCTCAATAGAATGTGAATTAAGACGTACATAGTTCCGAAATGTCATCAAGCTTAACTTAATTTTGTGAAGATGAATAGGACCCAACATGAATGAAGGGAAATTCTTGGCTAGGTCAGATAATGGAATTATTGGCATCACTATGTATCATACCATGCATAGAATCAAGATAGATAACATTCTTGAATGGTTTGTTGTGCTTGTTTAAATCATACAGAGGGAGTGGGGAACAATTGTTGTTGACGGAACTAGGATCAGAGATATGGGAATCACTCTCTATCTCTTTGATATGAGAATAAATACACCCTTATTTCTTAATAATGGTGTGGTGGGGTACAAACATTGAAGATTTTGATCCCCTAAAACATGGATCAAATTGATGTGAAGTTTTATGTTATACAATAAGGATGCGAAATATTCAGTTTGACATCCAATAGTTTTGAGAACATAATATAATGTTTAGTGTCTTACGGCTTGGACTATATATAGTTTTTTCATATTTAACTTCTCGCTACTAGGACAACATTAATTCCATTTAAGGTTATTTAGTGAAGACCATCTATATTATTTTACAACAAATAGTTGAGATGAGTGTTTTTTCGTACACAATGTAATTTTTTAAAATTCTATATTTATGGGTGTTGTAATAAGCTCTCCACCCATTGATATAAGGTAATATTCTATGTTATATTATATGTTTTTATAGAATATGTTTTTCCCAATCTAGCTAATGATTTAGAGGCTTCTTCCTTAGTATCATTGGAGTCTTAAGGACCAGCACTGGTTCCCCTTGGAAGAATGAATGGAGGTGGACTATTTTTTTAAAAGATCATCCAATCTAATTTTGGTTGACCTCTAAATGATGTGTGGTGTGAAATATTTTATCACAATTCGACTCAAATTCATCCACTCATTATTTATAATTTCTCATATGTGGATAGCTGATCACATATTGCAACACAAAGCAATGGAAACTAGATCCCAATTATAAGGACTACCTCCATTCCATACAAGTGATAATATATGGTTGTCAGTGTGGTAGTATATGTTTTATTATAGTAATCCAATATGTAATTAATGTTATTGTTAGAATAAAGAGTATTTATCTTTATCCACCATCTTCTATAATATGTTGGATAGGGCCCTGTTGAAGGCCTCTATCAATTAATTAGATGCTTAATGGTAGAAGGATGAATGGTTGGATTTGATATTGTATTCATGACATAGATTTTACCCCTTATAATAATATAAATTGTTCTCATTGTCCATAATCATTGTATAAGGGACACCAAATCTCATAATGATGCTGGCCTTCATAATGTTGATGATGATATTGTATCTGACATCATTAAGTGGAATTTCCTTATCCCATTTGGATAAGAACTTGGTTATATAGATGATATATTTTAACTGCTTCAAAATAGTTAGAGGGTATGGCCGACATTTTCCATTCCAGATATGAAGAATAAACATGAGTATTTGGATATTTGTAGAAACTATGGGGTTGGTCGATGAAGTTGGAATTCACATGGAATGAATAGAACATCATGGTGAAATCAATGAAATCATATGTAATTGAAGGCCATAAGTATCCAAGCCTTCAGAATTGATGAGAAATCTAAAACCCTAATATGGGGAACTATTGGATCCTTATTTTAATTTAATCATGATTCTATATAATTACATTAGAGGAAGACTCCATAAACTCCTTGTTAATAGACGACAATCTGGTAATTTGGGTGATTATAAATAATGAAGTTGGTTTCATTCCATTAGAATTTTACATTCTTGGCTCTGTATTATGGGAGTAATCCATTATAGAGATATTACATGATGTTAATCATGAACCAAATGGATGGAACATATGGTTCTATGATAGGAATTATTATGTTCATCTCATCAGTTTTTATTTCAAAAAAATGTGAGACCATTTGATTATGCATAGTGTTGATGAACCTTTCATAACGAAATGCATCTGCCAATGTTATAGCTCCAATTTTCAATGCATTATCCATGGAATTTTTTGATCACGGGAAATGAGTCAATTTTTTATCTAATGGGAACTCAACCATCAACCCTCAAACGTAGCCATGTTGGGAAATTATCTCTTATATTCTCATAGAATATTCTATGTTGATATTATTGATTACTAACACTGAATCACATTTAACTTCTAAATGGTCCACTAGTATATTGTGTTCTAGTTATAAGACTGTAATGGGGGCCTCATTCTCTATCTAATTATTAGTACAACCTTATGATAATAGGATGGAGTAAGATTAGACTTGTTTTTATATAGGTATGACCATGAAACCTAACCTTACATTTTTGAGTTTTGATATTCTATTATCATCCATGTTGGGAACTTGTAAGAGACATCAAAATACATTTCCATTGTTTATGGGCTATATGGAATAGAAAATAAAATTCAAAATTCAATGATATTGTTTTTGTAGACAGGTTTTTCTAAAGAAAATATTCCAATGAGTGGACATTCACTACATTATATGGAGTGAACTATATATCAAATTACATTAGAACAACCACCCAATGTTCAAGATTTACTATCAACACAGGACAACTAAAGATGTATTAGAGTGGGTTCTTTCAAGAGAGAAAATGGAACCCATGGTTCTATAAGCAATGTCTCAGTTTTTAAACATTATAGATTAATTAAAATCATCTCTTCTCGATATCCAAATAAAAAGTCTCAACGTCGATCAACGTTTTACTAAGATAATAAATGTTTTTCTCATTCCAATCATTGTTATTTTGTTCATATAAGGTTCTTAGGGATTGATCTAAGGCTATCACATATTGTATGAATGTATTTAACTTAATATGTGGAATCAATTCTGGTGGTATTAAGATATATTTCTTGAGACTATCAAATAATCCCTAACAGTCAGCAGTCCTCTAATACACCACCCATTTCCTCGTCAATTTAGTGATGGGAAAATACATGATATGAGGTTGGATATAAAGATCTGTATATAGGAAAAATGTCCAAAATTTCATCTCAACACTTTAAGGTTTTTAGAAGGAGACATTATAAATATTTTTTTTATAGGGATGACTTTGACACCAGCATGGTGTACGATAAAGCTAATAAACATTCCATAGATAACCCAAAAAACACTTTTTGAGGGCTTCATCATTAGGATCTGAAACCGTAGATAGTATAATATTTTATCAAGATCATCAAAAATTTTGGAATGATATCAAAACTTAACCACTATATTTTAAACATAGACTTCAATAAACATAACCATGAAGGGTTTTAATATGCGGTTCTTGTCAAAATCGTTTGTGGCACTGGAATTAATCAAGCCAAAAGGGATTACCTGAAAGTAGAATACACCTTAGTGGTGGATTGAATGTGGTGGATTCTTAATGTTCTTGGGCCATATAAATTTGGTTGTACAATGAATATCAACCAATTAAGGGGAGGGTTTGATAACCAACTATTTCATGAAATAGTAGATTTAGAATGGAAACTAAGCATTCATCTTCCGAATAGTTCCTTTGGAGATATATGATGATGATTAAGACCCTAACATTCTAATTTTTATTTACATGGGATGATATTGGCTAGTTATTTCAGATATTTCACTTATCAGATGATGTCTTCTTTGATTACAATTCCAATTCAACCTCAATTTTGGAGGCATGATTTTGGAGTGTCCTTCTAGATTCATGTATGTATCACCATTCTTTACATCTTCATCTTCTTCATAAGATGTATGTGCTGAATCTGGTTTCATTGAGTTTTTGTAAGAGTCGACATTTGGATATTTTGAAGATAGGGAAACTATTTCTCCCTTTGACATAAAAATCTTCATCCAGAATAGATAAATTTATAGTTACTTGTTAAATCTTGAGGATGTGGTTAAGACATTTTCATTCATGTTTTCAATATATCCCTGAGAGTATACAAAATCTATATTACATCTGGACTCAATTATCATGACTGATATAATCAGAGTAACTAAAGATGTGCTCAAATTTGGACCCACCTATTCAATTTGTTTGATGGGAAGAATTTTCTCTCCACTGTGCTTAAAAAAATTATAAATCAAAATACTCTCTGGACTATTTAATGAATTGATTTGAGTTACATCATCAGACATGGATTGTTTCCCTTCCATTTGGTATAATTATGGATCAAATTACTATGTTTCATATAATTAAAATGGGGATATATCCCTATGAAATGTCCCAATTAGACCATTGATACAACATTTATGTCATTGGTGATATGAATAATGGATAAATTACTGATTATGTAGATAGAGGATTCCAATTATAATTTTTAACTTTGTATCCTTCCAATCAATAATTAATTTTGAGTTAGACACAAGATCCTAAAACTGAGTATTGAGTTTGATTACAATAAGAGCATTTCACTCATTCTTGTCATAAAACAGTAACATTAGTGTGGATGGTGACAAGTGAGATTCATTGAAATCAACATGAAGGAGTGTCTAGAAAAAAATGAGGTTTACTCATGGGACATTTTCAATGAAGGCCTGTGTAAAGACCCGTAAAATTCAAGGGAAATTTTTTCTTAATTTTCTTTGAAATTTTACAAGAGCGCGGTTTCTGACGGCACCTGATTCCGAGGCCCGGTGTGCCCGGAATCAATTTCCGAAGTTTGGCTCGGGTACTTTCAGTGAACGAACGAGCGGGAATTTCTAACTTTTGAACCGGTGCCCCGAATCAACTTCTGAGGGCACCAATGAACTCGCAGCACTGATATTAGCTTAAGGAGACCTTTTCCGAGGTTGCGTTTATTGAGGGTTGAAAGTTAGTTTTGGGAAAAAATTAAAAGAAGTTAAATAAAATGTGGAAACGCATTTTATTTTTAACTTGTTGGTTAACTCCTCCCAAAGGGAGTTAGGGGTGGGACCCACATCCACTTAAACTCCCTTGAGAGGATTAAGTGTGGTGGGGCCCACATGAACCCTAACACTTCATCTTCTTATTTTAAACTCCCTATAACTCCTCTTTAATTAACTTGACAACTTGGTTAATTAATTGAGTTGAGTTGTTTGAATTTCAGAACCTTTGAAATTCAAGTTGATAATTGTGTAAATAAAATAAGCCTTAGCTTATTTTATTTTGGTTGGTCTCATTATCCATCTTGAGAGAATTTGAGAGGTTCTCTCCACCTTCTTCAACTTTGACGAAGAACACGAAGAACACTCAAGCTCCGACGAAGAACACCACTTCTCTCTTCTTCGTAGCCGGTGTGTTTCTGAAGATCGATGACGCCGCTTCTTTGATCTTCTTCCTGTGTCAACGAAAGGAGACACCGTTTCCTCCTCGGATTATCTCCGCCAACTTACGAAGCTTCTCCAGCGACGTACCTCTTCGGACGCACCACGACGTCAATGGAAACCCGCGACGCCCGACTTCCGCGACGCCCGACTTCCGTGACGCTAGTGTTCTGCGGTTTGTTGACGTGCTCCGCACTTGAAACCGAGGTAGGGGTTTGTTGTTGTTTTATTTAGTTATTCTCGTTATTGGTTCTAGCATGACGATCTTTGAGGATAAATGATTAAGTGTTGTCATCTAACGAGAGGGGGGCCGGACCGCACAAACACGGCCGAACCCCCCCTCCTTTGTTCTTCAATGTTTCTTGCGGATGGAACGAGATGGCGTGGTGCCGTCGCACCATGCGGGAATCACACGACAATTATTGCGTGGCGCTGTCGCGCCGTGCCGTGGAAAGATTTTCATGGACGCGACGTCGTCTCCCCGCGTCGAAGGAAACCGAAGGCGCCACGGCCGGAGCGGGGCCGTGGCGGAACACGATGACCGGCGGCCAGCCGGGCTGCCGGTGTCAGACGATGGAAGAGGACCGGCCCTTGTCGTTCCTGTTGAGAAGAAGCCGGCCGGCCATGTCAGGCCGGCCGGGATGGTGAAAACCGGTGGAATTAAATTCCCCCGGGCGGTTTAATCGGCCCCCCATAATGAGGGGGGCCGGTTTCACAAAGGGGGGAAGGCGGCCCCCCGTTTTTTCCAGCAGCTCGGCTTTCGGCCGAGCTGGCAGCGCGCTGCCTTGTGCCGAACCGGCCCGCCTGGCCGGTTCGCCAGGCCAGGTCGGGCCGCGCCGGGCCGGTCCAGGCCGCGCCAGGCTGGGCCGCGCCAGGCCGGGCCGGGCCGTGCTGGGCCGGTTCGACCCTGTCCGGGGCGGGTCGACCCGGTTCGGGCCATCCGGGGGGTCTCGGGTCGGGACGGCCCGGGCCCGAAACCCCCGTTACCGAGCGTTTTGGTTTCAAATGCCCATAACTCGGGCTACGGACTTCAAAATGACGCACCGTCAGCGGCGATGCGATCCTTGGATCGAGACGGTCGTTTCGGTATATCGCACTCAAGGTTTCGGAATACTTTGAGTTCCTCCGGGTTGGTTCGTGCACGAAACCAACCGGGCCCTCGGAGCGGAAACGCACATATCTTGAGCTACGGACATCCGATTGACGTGTCGTCAGCTTTGTTGTGTTCCTATTAGTGAGACGGATTTTTTGGCATACTTCGCCCGAGGTTTGGATGCAGGTGGAGTACGGTCGGGTTGGTTTTGCCTTAAAAACCAATCGGGCCCCTGGGACGAAAATGCTAATAACTCTCAGACCGGGCGTCTGATTGACGCGCCGTCTGTTGCGTTGAGTTCCTATTGGCGATACGGAACTTTTGGATACATCAACTCTAGACTTTGTGACAGTTGATGTATCAGCCTCTCGGCTCATGGAGCGGACCCTCCCGAACGAGCTTGCTGTGTGCGGGAACCCTAGAGCTGGCTGCGACTGCTACTGCTACTGCTACTGTGACTGTGACGAGGACAGTACAGAGATCATTGGTGGATTCGACGACAACGACTACAGCACTCAGCGATCCTACGTGGATCAGTGCTACAGGTCCTATGTCGGCCCGATCCTGTGTGGGTCTGATCCTGTGTGGGTCTGCCCTCAGCGGTCCTGTGTGAACCAGCGCCTACAGATCCTGTGTGGGTCTGATCCTGTGTGGGTCCTTGCGGGGGTTAGTACCTATCAATCCTTTGTGGGTCCGATGACTTAGATGGATTAGTGATCATCTCTATCATCTATCGAAGAAGTATACCTGTGTGAGCTGAATCCTGTTTCTTTCCTGTGTGGATTGTGTTGTGCTATCCTGTGTGGATTTCCTTTTGCTTTCCAGTGTGGAATACTTATACTTTCCTGTGTGGACTGAGTTGTACTTGAGCTCGGAGGTTGGAGCGTATTGGAATTGGTGACTTAGGTATATGTATGGGCATATACCTAAGCAGTGTCGGTTATTACTTCATGATTGTATCTTTCTTTTGTGGTTTATCCTTTGTGGATTTTGGGAGACCTTCAGGGGTCTCGGGGTCCCTACTGAGTAGCTTATACTCACCCCTGCACGGGCTATGCCCGCACTACGTTGTGTTGGTTGCAGACGACGGACAGCGTTGATCGTGGTTGAGGCTTGCTGAGCAGGACGGTACCTGGAGGTGGACCACTGGGCGGGACGTGCTCGGAGCGGACGGCGGGACCCAAGGAGCGGTGGAGCTATCTGTACCCACCCTTCAGGTGGGATTTCCAGCGGACAGCTCGGTGTAGCGTCTTTTACTTTACAGCTGCTGTTTTCCCTTTCGAGTTATACTTTACTTCAGTTTGAGTTTGTATACTGGCCCTTTTACTTTTCCGCACTTTCAATTGTACTCTGTTTTTACTTAGTGTTTACCTTTCCGCTTGATTACTCCGTGGTGCTTGTTTACTTTACAAAGGCAATGCCTTCCCTTTTTACTGGGATTTACGCATTGGTGCTAGTCGTCAGCCCATGGCCTATGGAAGGTGGGCTTGGGGTAGTCACGGCACGGGCCCCGAGGGCGTGTCGTGACAAATTGGTATCAGAGGAGTTTGGTTCTACCGCGAACTCTGATCTTTTCTAAGTGAAGCAATAATGTTTAGCGTATTGAGTGTGGTTATCAGTCTAGGGAGTCCAGTGTTGGTGCGGCGACCGACGTATCCGTACACCAGGACCCTGACTTCTGATTTCCGACATAATGCACGAAAACATTGACTGCGTGTGTGTTTCAAAGTTTTCTTTGTGATTACTTTATATCATCTCACCAGGTATACTGTTCTGACCGTGACGCACCTGTTTCCTTTTCAGGATGGCCCCACGACGGCAGCCAGCTAGGGTTCCCAGAGTCGAGCATGATGACAGCCCACCGACCGACGAGACCTCGGTGTAGGGCCCTTTGTCAGCTGTGGCACCGGCGGTAGCTCTACCCGCCGAGCCACCGATACTTCCAGCACCAGCCGCTGACGATGCACGTCGCCTCAGCGCACTGCATGAGTTTCAGCGCCAGCGACCGCCCAGGTTTCGTGGGGAGACGGACCCCCAGGCAGTCGAGGACTGGCTAGAGGCAGTCGTGCGAGTTTTCAGGCTAGTGAGGACACCAGCAGACCTCATGGTGATCCTCACTGCGAGCCTACTGCATGCAGCAACAGGACGATGGTGGAGCTTGATGCTCCATGTGCACGATGAGGCATCTCTACTTTGGACAGACATTGAGAGCCTCTTCCTCTCAGAGTTCATCCCATCCACCCTCCGTGCGGTGCGCATTCAAGAGCTCCTTCAGCTGTGGCAGGGCAGCATGACGGTCGCTCAGTACTTGGTGAGATTTACCGATCTCTCGCGCTACTCGACCGACATGGTACGGGACCCATTCTTCCGGGCCCGAACCTTTGAGAAGGGTTTGAGACATGAGATCAGGGAATCGCTGATCTCCCTCAGCATTCCGACTCAGACATGAGTACTGGAGCATGCCCTTTTGATCGAGAGCTTCCCTACTGAGTCTACACCAGCGCCGAGACCCACCGCAGGGCGGCACGTGGCAGAGTCTTCTGCAGCTAGCAGTCGACAGATGACTCAGGGGTCCAGGCAGACCAGACCTTCAGGCAGACGACCTCAGGACACTGGCTCAGCAGTGCGGGGCACACAGCGCAGAGCCAGTCTTCCGAGAGGCAGACAGTGTTACTCGTGCGGCGGGTAGGGCCACATGGCTCGTGACTGCCCGACCCGCCGTGCCGAGGAACAGCAGAAGATTGAGGGACCACCGAGGTAGAGGTAGAGGGTCAACCGTGGCGTTCTGCAGGGAGGAGGCGGACGAGGCAGAGGAGATGGCCGAGCAGCAGGTGGTGGGCGACGCTTTGAGGCTCTACCACCACCACCACCAGGAGTTCCACCCCGACCACAGGGAGCTGGCGGGCAGAGACAGGCACAACTCCAGGCAGCGGAGGCCTACGACCAGGACGCACCCGAGATGATTCGAGGTACTATCTGTGTCTATTCCACCCTTGCTGCAGTACTTATAGACATAGGAGTGAGTCACTCTTTCATAGCTGCCGCCCTTGTTCGGAGCTCGGAGATTCCGACAGAGCCGTTGGCTCGATCTTTACGGCTAGAGACTCCTACGGGAGCAAACCCGACGATTACGCACTGGTGCCGGTAGTGTGAGCTTACTCTAGGAGGCAAGATCTTCGGCTGGGATCTTCTTGTAGCAACGTCTAAGCCTTACGATGTCATCTTGGGCATGGATTGGATATCTACGGTCCATGCACAGATTGACTGTTTTAGGCGCAAGGTGCGATGTGTACGCACCGACGGGAGCACGTTCACCTTCACCGGCGAGAAGGGAGCCTTAGCAGCACAGGATGGATTTCCGCAGAGAAGAGGAAAACCCATCACTCATCAGTTGGCTAGCCTCATCCTTGGAGCAGTTGACGTGCGGAGTCCTGGTTTTCCTGCAGTGGTGGATCAGTTTGCAGACGTTTTTCCCGACGACGTTTCAGGACTACCTCCTCGCAGAGAGGTAGACTTTTATATTGACTTGTACCCCGGGACAACCCCGATATCGACTCCAGCATATCGGATGGCCCCCGCCGAGCTTCGAGAGCTACAGGTACAGTTGGAGGACTTGCAGGGCAAGGGGTTCATCCGACCCAGTGTTTCACCCTGGGCTTCCCCGATATTGTTCGCCAAGAAGGTGAACGGGAGCTTGCGACTTTTGGTTGACTATCGTCGCCTAAACTAGGTGACAGTGAGTAACAAGTATCCGCTACCGAGGATTGATGAACTCTTTGATCAGCTCATGGGATCACGGTGGTTCTCAAAGATAGACCTCAGGTTAGGCTATTATCAGCTCAAAGTCAGAGACGAGAACGTGCAGAAGACGGCCTTCAGATGTCGGTATGGCCACTTTGAGTTCTTGGTTATGCCTTTCGGCGTAACCAATGCTCCAGCAGTGTTCATGGCCCTCATGAACAGGATCTTTCAGCCATACCTCGACCGATTTGGTGTGGTCTTCCTCGACGACATTTTGATTTACTCTAAGACTGAGTAGGAGCACGCCTACCACTTACGGGTTGTACTAGACACACTCTGAGAGCACCAGCTTTATGGTAAACTCTCGAAGTGTCAGTTCTGGATACGTGAGGTCCACTTCTTGGGACACATCATCTCTGAGGTGGGAGTTGCAGTGGATCCTACGAAGATCGAGGCAGTGTTAGCTTGGGAGCCACCCAGGAGTGTGACGGAGGTGCGGAGTTTCTTGGGACTAGCTGGATACTATCGGAGATTCGTGCAAGACTTCTCTAGAGTTTCAGCACCACTCTCAGCTTTGACGAAGAAGGGGAAACCCTTCGTGTGGTCAGAAAGATGTCAGCAGAGCTTCCAAGAGCTGATATAGAGATTGACCAGCGCACCTATCTTGAGGTTTCCTGAGGAGGGAGTTGGATACGTAGTTTACTGCGATGCATCAGGGAACTGACTTGGTTGTGTCCTGATGCAGGAGCGGGCAGTGATCGCCTATGGATCATGTCAGTTGAGGCTGCATGAGCAGAACTACGCTACCCATGACCTGGAGTTAGCAGCAGTGGTCTTCGCTCTGAAGAATTGGCGACACTATCTGATGGGCGAGCGCTTTACAGTCTTTTTTGACCACCAGAGTCTCAGGTACATCTTCTCGCAGAAGGACCTGAACCTGAGACAGTGGCGATGGCTCGAGTTCCTCAAGGACTATGACTTTGAGATAGTCTATACTCCTGGGAAGGGAAACGTAGTAGCCAATTCCCTCAGCAGGAGGACGGGAATTCAGCTACTTGAGTAGGCGACAAAGCAGCTAGTCTCTTTGCAGATATCCTTCGTGGATAGAGATGGAGCAGCCTTCCTTTAGTCTCTCACAGTCACTCCTCCACTACTACAGTGAGTCAGAGAGGCACAGCGTGGGGATGCTGACTGTGAGATGCAGCGTGCACAGATATCCTCAGGACATGCACCTGATGGTTTCTCCTTTGGAGCAGAGCACGACATCCTTTTCAGAGGACGTACCATGGTACCATTCGCTTTACGGGAGGAGGTGCTGAGAGAGTTTCACAATTCTTCTTTGGCGGTATATCCCGGAGTGGCGAAGATGTACCAGGGCCTCAGACGACAGCACTGTTGGCCGGGCATGAAGAAGGTTGTGGCTGAGTTCGTTTCTCAATGCCTCACCTGCCAGCAGGTGAAGGCTGAGCACCAGGTACCAGCAGGCTTGGTACAGCCCTTGGAGGTTCCGGAGAGGAAGTGGGACGGGATATCTATGGACTTCGTGACTGGACTTCCACGCACTTCCAGAGGTCACGACTCCATCTGGATGATTGTCAACTGACTCACCAAGTCGGCTCACTTCTTACCCATCAGAGAGCAGGGCTCAGTGGAGAGCTTGGGACGTCTCTACGTTCAGGAGATTGTATGGCTTCACGGTGTGCCATCATCTATCGTCTCCGATTGAGATGCTCGCTTTACTTCCTGGCTTTGGAAGGGATTGTAGGAGGCGTTCGGGACGCAACTACGTCTGAGCACAGCCTTTCACCCTCAGATGGATGGTCAGACGGAGAGGACCATTTAGACTCTCGAGGACATGCTCCGCGCATGTGTCCTCGACTTTGGTCGTAACTAGGAGGACCACCTACCCTTGGTGGAGTTTGCATAAAACAACAGCTACCACTCCACAATCGGGATGGCACCGTACGAGGCGTTGTACGGCCGACCTTGTAGATCTCCTTTGTGCTGGATAGACCCTGGGGAGTCAGCACTTGTGGGACCGGAGATGGTACAGGACACGACAGAGAAGGTCCATGTCATCCAGAAGTGGATGAGGACAGCTCAGAGCCGGCAGAAGTCATACGCTGACAGGAGGCGAAGGCCACTAGAGTTCGAGGATGGCGACCACGTCTTCTTGCGGGTGTCACCTCGACGTGGTATACGGAGATTTGGCCGAGGCAGCAAGTTATCTCCGCGCTTCATTGGACCCTTCCAGGTCCTCAGTAGGATAGGCAAGGTGGTTTATCGCCTGGCTCTACCACCTCAGTTACACCAGGTGCACGATGTCTTCCACGTGCCTCAGCTGAGGAGATACGTGCACGACCCGACGCACATCATTGACCATGAAGAGCTTGACGTTGACGTTGGGGCAAATTTTACGGAGGTCCCAGTGGAGATCGAGGATCGACAGGAGCGGGTCCTACGTGGACGGTCGATTCCTCTTGTGCGCATTAGATGGAATCACGGGAATCTTCAGGAGAGCACTTGGGAGCGGGATGCTCAGATGCGTGCTCAGTACCCTCATTTGTTTTCCTAGTTTTTGATGTATCTTTACGGGGATGTAAAGCCCTGAGGTGGGAGTAGTGTAAAGACCCGTAAAATTTAAGGGAAATTTTTTCTTAATTTTCTTTGAATTTTACAAGAGCACGGTTTCTGACGGCACCTGATTCCGTGGCCCGGAGTGCCCGGAATCAATTTCCGAAGTTTGGCTCGGGTACGTTCAGTGAACGAACGAGCGGGAATTTCTAACTTTTGAACCGGTGCCCGGAATCGAATTCTGAGGGCACCGATGAACTTGCAGCGCCAATATTCGCTTAAGGAGACCTTTTTAGAGGTTGCGTTTATTGCGGGTTGAAAGTTAGTTTTGGGAAAAAATTAAAAGAAGTTAAATAAAATGTGGAAACACATTTTATTTTTTACTTGTTGGTTAAATCCTCCCAAAGGGAGTTAGGGGTGGGACCCACATCCACTTAACCTCCCTTGAGAGGATTAAGTGTGGTGGGGCCCACGCGACCCTAACACTTCATCTTATCTTTTTAAACACCCTATAACTCCTATTTAATTAACTTGACAACTTGGTTAATTAATTGAGTTGAGTTGTTTGAATTTAAAACCTTTGAAATACAAGTTGATAATTGTGTAAATAAAATAAGCCTTAGCTTATTTTATTTTGGTTGATCTCCTTATCCATCTTGAGAGAATTTGAGAGGTTCTCTCCACCTTCTTCAACTTTGACAAAGAACACGAAGAACACTCAAGCTCCGATGAAGAACGACGCTTCTCTCTTCTTCGTAGCCGGTGTGTTTTCAAAGATCGATGACGCCGCTTCTTAGATCTTCTTCCCGTGTCAACGAAAGGAGACGCCGTTTCCTCCTCGGATTATCTCCATCAGCTTACGAAGCTTCTCCAGCGACGTACCTCTTCGGACGCACCTCGACGTCAACGGAAAACCACGACACCCGACTTCCGCGACGCCCGACTTCCGCGACGCTAGTCTTCCGCGGTTTGTTGACGTGCTCCGCACTTGAAACCAAGGTAGGGGTTTGTTGTTGTTTTATTTAATTATTCTCGTTCTTGGTTCTAGCATGACGATCTTTGAGGATAAATGATTAAGTGTTGTCGTCTAACGAGATGGGGGCCGGACAACACAAACACGGCCGAACCCCCCCCCCTTAGTTCTTGAATGTTTCTTGAGGATGGAACAAGATGGCATGGTGTCGTCGCACCACGCGGTAATCAAACGACAATTATTGTGCGGCGCCGTCACGCCGCGCCGTGGAAAGATTTTCATGGACGCGACGCCATCTCGCCACGTCGAAGGAAACCGAAGGCGCCGCGGCCGGAGCAGGGCCGTGGCGGAGGGGCGCGGTGTCGTCGCACCGCGCCGGGCGATAAAAGCCACGGCCGGTTCTGGACCACGGCGGAACGTGATGACCGGCGGCCAGCCGGGCCGCCGGTGTCGGACGACGGAAGAGGACCGGCCCTTGCCGGTCCTTTTGAGAAGAAGCCGTCCGGCCAAGTCAGGCCGGCCGGGATGGTGAAAACCGGGGGAATTAAATTCCCCCGGGCGGTTTAATTGGCACCCCATAATGAGGGGGGTCGGTTTCACAAAGGGGGGCAGGCGGCCCCCCGTTTTTTCCAGCAACTCGGCTTTCGGCCGAGCTGGCAGCGCGCCCAGCGCGCTGCCTTGCGCCGAACCGGCGCGCCTGGCCGGTTCGCCAGGCCGCGCCGGGCCAGGCCGGGCTGTTCCGGTCCGGGTCGACCATGTCTGGGGCGGGTCGACCCGGTTCGGGCCATCCGGGGGGTCTCGGGCCGGGACGACCCGGGCCCGAATCCCCCGTTACCGAGCGGTTTGGTTTCAAATGCCCATAACTCGGGCTACGGACTTCCAAACGACGCACCGTCAGCGGCGATGAGATCCTTGGATCGAGACGGTCGTTTAGGTATATTGCACTCAAGGTTTCAGAATACTTTGAGTTCGGCCGGGTTGGTTCGTGCACGAAACCAACCGGGCCCCCGGAGCGAAAACGCTCATATCTTGAGCTACAGACGTCCGATTGAAGTGCCGTCAGCTTTGTTGTCTTCCTCTTAGTGAGACGGATCTTTTGGCATACTCCGCCCGAGGTTTGGACGCAGGTGGAGTACGGTCGAGTTGGTTTTTCCTTAAAAACCAACCGGGCCCCTGGGACGAAAAAACTAATAACTCTCAGACCGGGCGTCCGATTGACGCGCCGTCTGTTGCGTTGAGTTCCCGTTGACGATACGGAACTTTTCGATACATCAACTCTGGACTTTGTGACAGTTGATGTATCAGCCTCTCGGCTCGTGGAGCGGACCCTCCCGAACGAGCTTGCTGTGTGCGGGAACCCTAGAGCTGGCTGCGACTGCTACTGCTACTGCTACTGTGACTGCGACGACGACAGTACAGAGATCCTTGGTGGATTCGACGACGACGACTACAGCACTCAGCGATCCTACGTGGATCAGTGCTACAGGTCCTATGTGGGCCCGATCCTGTGTGGGTCTGCGCTCAGCGGTCCTGTGTGAACCAGCACCTACAGATCCTGTGTGGGTCCGATCCTGTGTGAGTCTTTGCGGGGGTTAGTACCTATCGATCCTTTGTGGGTCCGACGACTTATATGGATCATTGATCATCTCTATCGTCTACCGAAGAAGTATACCTGTGTGAGCTGAATCCTGTTGCTTTCCTGTGTGGATTGTGTTGTGCTATCCTGTGTGGATTTTGTTTTTCTTTCCTTTGTGGAATACGTATACTTTCCTGTGTAGACTGAGTTGTACTTGGGCTCGGAGGTTGGAGCGTATTGGAATTGATGACTTAGGTATATGTATGGGCACATACCTAAGCAGTGTCGGTTATTACTTTGTGATTGTATCTTTCCTTTGTGGTTTATCCTTTGTGGATTTTGGGAGACCTTCAGGGGTCTCGGGGTCCCTACTGAGTAGCTTATACTCACCCCTGCACGGGCTATGCCCGCACTACATTGTGTTGGTTGCAGACGACGGAAAACATTGATCGTGGTTGAGGCTTGCTGAGCAGGACGGTACCTGGAGGTGGACCACTGGGCGGGATGTGCTCGGAGCGGACGGTGGGACCCAAGGAGCAGTGGAGCTATCTGTACCCACCCTTCAGGTGGGATTTCCAGCGGACAGCTCGGTGTAGCAGCTTTTACTTTACAGTTGTTGTTTTCCCTTTCGAGTTGTACTTTACTTCAGTTTGGGTTTGTATACTGGCCCTTTTACTTTTCCGCACTTTCAGCTGTACTCTGTTTTTACTTAGTGTTTACCTTTCCGCTTGCTTACTCCGTGGTGCTTGTTTACTTTACAAAGGTAATGCCTTCTCTTTTTATTGGGATTTACGCCTTGGTGCTAGTCGCCAGCCCCTGGCCTATGGAAGGCGGGCTTGGGGTAGTCACGGCACGGGCCCCGAGGGCGGGTCGTGACAGTTTGTTAGATATAAATTTCATTTATCATAGCTAATATATTCAAGGGTATAAAAGGTCCTTGTATGTTGGAATCCTAATCCTGCTCTGTGAATGAGATTCCCATGTGAAATTCTTTGGTATTATAATCTGAATGATGTAATTCAACCCCGTAATTTTTAAAATCATATTATTAAGGGCTTGTAAATTACATTAAAATTTCTTCTCTGAGGTGTTTTGATAGACTAAGAGCATCCTTATTGAAAACAATGATGACACTTGGGTTAATTGCATCAATATATCATTATTCTATTATAATGGAATACACATTAATTCAAGGGGATTATATTTTTCAGGTTATTTAGGAAATTATGTACATGATCTGGATGGATCGACCACAAGAATATGAACTAGATATTCTATTTATTTTATTAGATTGTGTCGAATATGTAGTCCTACACACTAAGGGTGATTTGGAGATGACGTATCCTCCAAAAAATCTTCCCGGATGATCATATGATGGATGACACTAACACGTGTTGTTTAAAATTAAATATCCTTATAAGAACCTTGGGGTTCTCTCCCATGAGTTTATCATGTGTAGGCGGTTCGGTCAGGGACATGATTATGGTAGTTACTCATACCATCATCACATCAATGCTTGTATCCTATAATGTGATGGTTGATCCCCACCCATTTCCAAAATTTAATGTAGGTAATTTGGTTTTATAGGCACACTCCTCATATAATAAATGATCAATTATGTTAATAACATTAATGGAACCAATGATTAACTTCTCGGCTCATAAGGATTCCTTTTACAAGTTGGCCTTTGTACCATTTAGTGGGGTGGTTCCCATACTCCCACGATTGTTGGAACGAATTACAATGATGTTAAAGACAAACTCAGACATGGAATATGATTATATTAATGTATTCTCTACTTTCTCTTCCACCCAAGTTGTTTCTAAGAAGACTAGATTTCAAACTATTGAGTGGAATATAACATAAGTTGTCTACAGCCAAAGCCAACAAGGGAATAGTCAACTATTGAATATGTGGTTAGAGGATGAGATGAGTCCTACAGATTCTTTATAAGACAATAATATCATTGAAAATATGTGTTCCCTTGTAGTTAATATCCTTCCATTCATCCTCCTCTTCCAGAGTAGTGGAATAACACATTCCACTTTTGCTTGTGGCTTGCCCATGATTACATTTTGAGAGTCCAAAATATTTATCAGGATGTATTTTAATAAACCCTATATTATAGTGACACTTCCTTTTATTACAATACTATTACATAATTATAAATATATACAACATAATTGTATTACACCACATGGATTCAGAGGTTTAGTGTCTTGGAAAAAAATAGGACAAAACATAACATTTACATCATCAAATATAAACATTTATTTAATTCCTTCTTCTCTACGTTCTTATTGGCACTTGACCACTCCTTAGTACATGTAGTCACATGAGGATATACAATAAACATCGGTGAGATAAAATCCCAGTATGATTTTATATAATAGTAATATAACAATGGGTTAGAATAATCCTAACATAGGAAAAGTATCATGAACATGAGAGGAATCATTAATAAAATACTTGAATGGTTGGAGTGCATAAAAAAGTAAACATCATGCCTCATTCATTAACAACCCCACATAGTTGTAAAAAATTCTAGAATCTTATTCACACGTCATCTCACTTTAACTAAAGAGATTCATCACTTTACCCAATTCATTGTATTTCTGTATTATTCTTGTGCACACCTGTCACATCATAACATTCATTTTGTGCTGTATAATTCTGAACGCACCAATCACACCAAAAAATTACCAACATCATGCATGCCACATAGAACATATATAAAAAAATGAACATAAATTACAAATGTAAATTAATGGTTTTAATATCATAATAACACATTCCAAATCTTTGGGTTCCCAAAGGAAAGAAGAAATAACAAACATGATATAAGAACCATCTACCTTGAGTGAGAAGTAAAATGTGAGTTTTTGAAAGAAGAGTTCTTTTAGAAAACATTTGTTTGACATGAACTCAATTGAAAAACATATATATCCCAGAATTTTAAATTTAATGATGAAAAAATTACTTTTAAGGACTAACCATTAAAAAAATAGAGTTAAATATGGATAACCCCAAGAAAAAGTTGGGTTTGAGAATTTCCCCTTACATTGTATCTAAACGCATTATTCACCTTACTCTACTATATAACCACATTAGATTAATTAATTAACAATTAAAGAACCTTTTTTTGAATGAATATGGTTCATTATGGTCTCATTATGTAATTTTAAGGGCTTTGGATGAGTTATAGAGTATAAATACATTATTAGGGAAAGTTCATTTTTATGGTTTTCTTAAGCGGTTCAATTGTATTCCTAAATGGAAGTTAGTTTAGAACGTGGATAGAAATACCAAAATGATATTAAATTTTATTAATTATATTCTAGGATTATAGATTATCATAATATTAATTATGTTATATACCATGTCGACGAATCATTACATATGAATTTAATGATGATCGTATGGGTTTATTCGGGCTTTTTTTCTTCCACAACAAACATGTATCATTTTATCATTTATTTATATGTACATAATTTAGATATAGATCATTAAATATGATATAATAAATATAACATAATCTACTTCAACAATAAAAATGGTTTCATGACTATATCTGATGGCGATTTGTTTTTGAAAACATCTCATTCTTGAAGGTGATAAATTAACACCACAAGAATAATGTTTTTCTTCCTAAAATAAAACAAAACTAAGAGGGTGTTGGATGATATAATATCCCATTATTATTATAAAATTACATTATCCATATAATACTGGTGTTACCATACCATGTGTATGATGATAGCTGGGGAGATAATAAGAAAAGAATGTGAAGTTGAAAGGAAATTAATGGAAAAGAGAGAGCGAAATTACCTCTTGAATCATCCACATGAAATGCTGCTTAAGAAAACATAGATTGGCATTTTGAAGAGACAAGAAGCTCTTGTATGTGTGGGAGGGGATAAATAATATGTTTTTATAGAGTTTATATGCATCTTGAATCTTGAGAGTTGTGTTTTCTTAAGGGGAGGTAGAGGAGTTATTTATACATGAGGAGGGGGTGTTTTTGGAATAAAATATTAAATAAAATAATATATGAAATTTTAGAATTTTAATGGTATTTTTTTACTCATATATCATATATTAATATAATATAATTTGTTTTAGAGATTAAATCAACTTTATAATTTAAATTCATTAATTTTTTAAAAGGAGAGTGGAAGAAAGAGAAAAATATACTTTAAGGAATCACTTTTTGACTATAGGCTTTGGAAAGTTGTTTTTAGGATTAGAAATTGATTTTATTTTATTTTAAGAACCATTTCTGAAATTAAATATAAAATTTCCTAATATAAAGTTCTATAAAGTTTATTTTATCATTACATCATGAATTATGCAATTTAGGATATATCGGTTATGTGAAAAACAGTATTTCTACTTATCACCTAAAAATTAATGTATTTCATAAAAATCCCAATAATTCACCCTAACAATTTTTTTATGAGTGGAATACAATAATAAAGTCAATTTTTCAAAAATATTTTTCTAAATATGTTTAATTTAATTTTTATTTAAAATCACAATTTACTTGAAAATACAATTTTTAAAATTAAAAATAATTTCCTTATGAATTAAAAAATTACATAATGTCTTATATAATTATCTTAAAACAAAAAAGATATGGATTTTTTAATTTTTGAGAATATTATAGGAAATTATTATTTTTTAAATTAATTAATTATTTATAATTAATTGATTTTGACTGACAAAAACATCAATACATTTACTATAGTCAAATTGTCATTTATAAGATGTCAAAATACAATTTTATCATTCATGAATGAGGTTCATATTAATTTTGATGATTCACTATGCATAAGTTTTATATTACTATTCATAAGTATAGGTTTCTATTCCTATGGGTAGGTTACTATACACCAAAAAAATTAAGTTTGACCTATTGGACTACAAACATCTTACTGATTTCAATTGTTTATGTAAGATTTTTGAAACTAAAAACATTGAAGTGGAAAACGAATGTTTAATGATCACATAGAATTTAGTATCATGAAATGTCAGTGTGATTTTGATTTTTATTATAATATAATTCATAATTATAAGAAGGTAATTCTTTTGATAAAACATTGGGTCAATACATATATGTTACGCCCTAATACTTGATGGAGGGAAAAATAAATCAAGTGATTATCATCAGTGTCTCAGTTGGGCTTTTGGTGCTTTGAAAGCGTGATCTATTTTTTTTCCAATGTCCTCATAAATAATACAGGGACATTTTCATTCCAAAAATAATATACCCTTTTCATCATGTCCTCAATCTATTTTAGTTGTCTCTCTATTTTCTCATTATGTTGAGGTGGGTGTTGATTCTGACACACAAGATACATAATCGTGTGATATGGTGTGGGGTTTAGAACATGAGTGGTTGAAGGGCATGGTCATGTGTAATAGTGATAGATTATTCTCTCCCCTATTCACTTTCCATGAGATAAAGAAATTACTTAGGACATCTACCAGGTTTGTGTGATAGAGACATTCACTATTTGGGAAATTTTAGCGTGGCCCTAAAACCCTCTTATATATTTCACTAGGATGATTGGTGTGCGTAACTCATCATAATGATTCCCTTTACATATAGAAATCATGTCTTCTTAAGTTATTTGTACATTTATGTAGTATTCCCGCACTTTACATTGACTAATGAAATCTAAGACCCCATCATTTTTCCACTATTTTCATTTTGAGAGGTTTAAAAATATTATATTCTATAATTTCTACCTGAATAGGAAGGAAAACATTCGATAGAGATCCTATCCCCTCATAATTGATAGATCTAGAAAAGTGCTCCATAAAAAGGCTCATCCCTGTAATGATTTCATGAAGAACTTGAGTTACATATCAGCTTTTTGTTCATTGGTCACCATAATGGGATCACAATGTGACATGAAATGTGTCAAATGTTACACCAAGTTCCTCGAATCATTTAAAATTGGAAATTTTGGATTCTTGAATTTTTGTGAGGGATGAGTCTAATCATCTCATTCATGTTAAGGAATATTTTATGGTTCTACAAGTTCACACCACCACTCCACGAATTCCAATAGAGATATTACTGACTTAGTAGTATTCATGAGCTCTGTAGGAATGTCTTGCTGGGAAGAAGCTCAAACAGGGATAGTGGTTGATTTAGCATTATTTGGCGGCACTATTTATATCAATCATTGGTAGCCTATTAGGGATGGGTTATAAGGATATGTAAGATCTTATTATAGATTTATACCCAATGACGTCAAAATCTATATTTAATATTGTGGGGTCCATATATATTGGTGGATTGTTTCCCTTATCGAGTGGATGTTCTGAATTGGATGCAATTTCTACTACAAAACCTTGTTTTTTGAGGTGCACCAATTGGGTGTGTGATTTTAGGATCTTTATGTAGAATATATCATGTTGTAATGATTATTCAGAGTAATTCATCATTGTGTATTCTAAATTGTTTCATACCTTCCTCTTTTCAAGAAACTCATTTCTCAAGGGTAAGGGTTTCAACACCTTTAAGAGGTTGGTGTGACACAATATTACCTTTCATCTATTCCTTGTTCAATCCTATTTGAGGATTTAATGCTATATTATTTGAAGTAATATCTGAATTCATGGATAGCCTCTTATTATAGGTACACACACCTACTTAAATTGTTTTAGTGTGTGCCATATTATTATCGGATACATGCTCCTAATGTTCCTCCATATTGGTGTGGCATTTTCAAGGATCTGTATGGGTGAAATTCATGAAATTAACTAAACCATACTATGTTATTTTCCTTTCATCAGTTTTTATGCGAGACCACCGTTTCTTATTCCCTCTATGTGGCCCTTTTATCATCATTAATTTTTCTCGAGTAGGTATTTTTAGGATGGTAATATGATGGGAATATCTATACAGTTCAATAATGTGCATACCAAAGAGGATACCAAATCACTGGATTATGAATACGGGGAGTATTCTATATATTTCATTCCCCATAATCAGAAGAAGAATGAATTACATAAGGGGGGATATTTATGGGTTGAAAAATCCCCCAATGCTAATAGATGAAGCTATTCATGTTCCATGTTCATGACTATTCATGCTAGGTTTATAAACCATGATCTGTTTGTTTACAAATCCCCTATCCTTTTGGTATCGGGTTGCTCCTTGATTGTTTTGGATGCTAAATCCATGGATTCACTTCCTATTTTATGGAGTTTTATTCAAATATCCATTGGGTGAATTATTTGATATGAACCTTAGTGAACTACATTGGAATATAATTATTGTCCTTAAGAATTTTGGGAAATTTGATTACAAAATTCCCTTAAGATGGAGGCTTCTTCTATATTTTCAGATGCCAAATGAAAAATTCTATCAATAGCCTTCTCACTTCTTGACCAGCAATGATGAGAGTCATTCAAGGCCTATTTTTTTGAGAATTTTTTTAATTATGGGCATAGTCCATTTGAAGATATAATGACCCATACTTTACATACATTGTTAATACTTCAAAATTGAATCACCCTTATTACAACATATGACAAAACCACAAAGGACCATATAGGTATAGTGTCTTTAGAAACTGGGAAACATAAACAACTGGTTCATAAATCATCTACAGTGTCTCCCATTTATTTCATCATATCTAGGGTCCCTTTTAGCATATTCTACTTAATATCCATATTCCTGACCTGGGGAAAAGAAAACATAAAAGGGTGAGCTCAAATGCTCAGCAAGGGCAAATAAAGGAAATAAAAATCATATCATATCTTTTTGAAAATCATAACCTGCAAAAGAGATCATAATATCTTAACATGGAATAAATCATAGAAGTGAAAATGAGATCCCCATAATTATAACATGAAACTTGAAACTTTGTGGCATGCACACATAATCATGGAACATCATTTCTTGTTAGTCATGACTCATTTCCAAGACTATCTTAGTGGACAGAGTCCCTTTCTGAACCGAGTCACCCTCGTTCCAGTCCTGTTTCACTGAACCGGTATAACCTACCGTTCCAGCCATGTCTATCTCATGAGATATAAAATCTTTACCCAATGCATTGGAGGGAGATATAGGTCCCACCCATCTTATAATTAATCCTTTCTTATGTGTGCCACATAATCATAAACCATACATCATAGCGTAACTCATGTAATAAAAATGGAATGCTTAAACAACATGACATCATAAAACAATTCATATAAGATAAAGGAATTCATAAAAATATTTCCATCACAACATAATCAAATCCATGTAATAATAGGGATAAAAACAGAACCCTTTTATTATCTTAGATGGATAATAATTTTGATAAAATACTTGAACTCCATTCTTGAGGAAAATATCATTTCTACTTCAAAAACATTTTTCCTTTCATAACATGTCATATGACTTTAAAATAAAAGAATATGATTAAAAATAAACTTGAAAACTTGTAAAGGAAGCTTCTTGGAAATAATGTTTTTAAAAATCCATTCATGTCGTATAAGTTAAAAAAACATTCTTCTCGTACTTTTGTCGGAAAAGTCAAAAA
Source organism: Viscum album (assembly GCA_963277665.1). NCBI lineage: Eukaryota > Viridiplantae > Streptophyta > Magnoliopsida > Santalales > Viscaceae > Viscum > Viscum album. The sequence goes on from OY728146.1 coordinate 510,151,954, forward strand.
AGTACCTCGTACGAAAAACGACAAAAGATTCCTTTCATATCCTTTACTAAAAATTTACCGAAGGGTAAAATTTAATATAAACTATTTTATAAGGATATAAATATTACATATTGAGGAAACATGGATGTGGATGATAAAATACACCCCAGTAAATGCCAAAGTATAAACAATCTCGGATAAAAATGAGATTGTGATATTTCCCTTACCTTAGGTCCGATTTGCTTTGTACATGTCCGAAGCACCTGTATGATGGTTTAAATAATGTTATTGACTTATTCCAGAATCATACATATTGATATGATATCATATATCGTCATATTCTTAGCTTCTTGTTAGTAATATTTCATTGTTACTTGTTACTCGGGTCCTTATTGCCTTTTGTTCTTATGCGTGTTTTGCCGAATAAATTCTTATTCTTCTTTTAAGGTTATAGATACCTTATATCCAGAATGGTATTAGTGTAACATATATCATATTTATTAATTCAATTCATTTATATAATTACTATGTAATGATGATCATGTAGAACGAGTCACATCACATCGTGGAGACGATATTCCGTACGTACGCACGAGTGATGATATCGTTCCTATGATCGTGGAACTATATTGGAGTATATATATATTATTTCAGTATCAATATTACTTTATAATAATCATAAATAGTTACCCATTACACCATTATACCCATCCTTGTAAGGTGATGGTGGAGAATAGATTACACCACGGTGTGGAGACGGTATTCCGTACGTACGCACGCGCGGTGATTTCATTTTTCCGTTGGATGGATAGAAGCTGAATTAGGGTTTTTTCATATTTATAATAACATATCAGTATGTAAGTAATACTGATGTTATTACTTTATCATGAAACAACTAAAGAAGAAGAAGTTGAAGAAGAAAGAAATTGAAAAGATCGGTAATGGATATTACCTCTTCTTTGGAACGCCTCTTTGAATCCTCCACTTAGGGAACTAAGATTGGTCTTTGAAGAAGACCAGGACCTCTAGGATTATTCTAGGGAAGTGGAGAGGAGAAAATGGCAGGGGTTGGCCGAGCTTGAGTTCTCAAATTGGTGTGAGGAGGAGGGGGAGGAGGTGCCCTTTTATAAGGGAGGAGAGGGGCACCTTGGGAATATCTCAAAACATTATTTTATATTAAAGTCAAAATCGGTTTATAATGGTTCCAAAGGGTCTTATTTCAAAGCTAAAGTGGGGATGGGTCGAAATACTATCAACAAATAGGATTTAGACAAGTTTAGGGTATTATTTTGACCTTATCAATTAGATTTAACTCTATGTTAAATAATTTATCTTTTACCGTGTCTTTTTGTTTTCTTTCACTATATGGTTAATACACTTACTATAACATGCCAAAAAAACCCCAAATTGTTTATTATTAATATATATATCTTTATATAAGTCATTTGGCTGAACTTTAGATTTTTAGGAATAAAATAACAATTAATAATATAATATTTGATTTAAAAACTATTTTGTGTCGAATTTGACACTATTTGATATATGATTTTTGTGAAAGTCATAACAGAATTATATGTTCGAACCAAGTTGATTAAATCAACACTAATATATAATAGTAACCTAGAAAATTAGTGGAATTCATAAAAAGTCTCAAATTACATTTATTTTGGTGTTTATAACATCAATTATGTCAATATTTCATTAATAAGATAATTACTGCATCATCATTGTGTCATAAATAAATTAAATTATTTAATGTCTAAAAATTACAAATAAAATACCATTATGTAGGAAATCTTTTGAGATTTCTAATGAATATTTATAGTCGAATTTATCTTATGTATAACCCCATATTAAAAATTATTTACTTATTAAACTTTGATTTTAACTATTTTAACCCTTCTTTAAATAAATTAATAATAAATGTCCTAATCTAACCCAAGTGGGCCTAAATGGTCATATTGTATTCCTAAGTTTGTTTTTGGTCGAATTAAACTTATCCAATAGAATTAGGACATGTGTTAGGGTAATAGTAATATCATATTTACCCTTAGTTACCCTATTTACTATTAACTACGGTAAAAAAAATAAAAAGTTACTATTCACCAAAAAATTATTTTTATCTCATTGAACAACATTTTACTTACTGATATCAACCGTGTCTGTCGGATTTTTGAAATTCCATTCACAGAAGCGGTAAAATTATGTTTTATGCAAAATTCGGTTTTTAACCTACCACTTAGTGGTTTCACTATTCATCAAAAATTGAAACTTTTCAGAAAAATACCAAATTTTCACCCTAGGCTAATTTCGGTATTCCGAATCCAAAAATGAAGTCCATTTTGAAAAATAAAATTTATAAAATTTCAAAAATTGGTTATTACTATTCATAATGGCTAGTTTTAATAATATTTTAATAGCATATCGTTGTTTAGTGAAACTCGGTATTGCGTATGACGCAAGCTATCGAGGAAGTTCGTGATTGCGTGTAAAGTAAGCCAAGCAAGTGTGTAGTGATAGATTCCTTTGATGATATATAAAAACAAAATATTACTCGTAAAAATCTCGGGTGTTACATTCTACCTCCCTTAAAATAATTTCGCCCTCGAAATTCATCACTTTGTAACAAAAAGATGAGGATACCTATCCCTCATCATATCCTTAAGCTCCCAAGTAGCTTCTTTTAATTGGTGGTTCCTCCATAAAACTTTCACCAAGCGAGTGGTCTTGTTTCGTAGGACTTTTTCACTACGATCCAGAATCTCTATCGGCTGTTCTTCATAAGAAAGATCTTGCTCCAGCGGTACAACTTCTGAGCTGAGTACATGTGAAGGATCTGGTATGTACTTTCTCAGGAGAGATACATGGAACACATCGTGAACTTGAGAGAGATTCAGTGGAAGCGCCAATCGGTAAGCTACCTTCCCAACACGATCCAGTATTTCGAAAGGACCGATATATCTAGGGCTCAACTTCCCCTTCTTTCCAAATCTCATAACCCTCTTCCAGGGAGATATTCATAAGAACACTTTATCACCCACTTCAAACTCTAGGTCTTTTCTTCGGTTGTCGGCATAACTTTTCTGTCGACTCTGAGCTGCTCTTATGTGTTGTTGAATAGATCTGACCTTTTCTGCCATTTCATCAACGAGATCAGGTCCTAATAGCTTTCTTTCCTCAACATCATCCCAGCAAGTTGGAGTCCTGCATTTCTTTCCATAGAGAGCTTCATAAGGATCCATCTGAATACTGGAGTGAAAGCTATTATTATAAGAAAATTCCACCAAAGTTAGGTGTTGATCCCAACCTCCTTTGAAATCCATAGAGCAAGCTCTCAACATATCTTCTAGGGTTTGAATTGTTCTTTTAGACTGACCGTCTGTCTGTGGATGATAAGCAGTGCTGAAACTCAACTCTGTATCCAGAGTATGCTGAAGACTTCGCCAGAACTTCGAGGTATATCTCGGATCCCGATCAGATATAATAGAAAGTGGTACTCCATTCAATCTTACCACTTCCTTTACATATATCCTGGCAAGATGATCTAGAGTGAAATCCTCTCTAATAGCAATGAAGTGTGCAGACTTTGTAAGACGATCAAATATGACCCAAATAGCATTATTGCCTTTGGATGTTTTATGAAGTCCTGTGACAAAGTTCATAGTGATGTTTTCCCATTTCCATTCGGGTATGGGTAATGGTTGTAACATCCCCTTAGACTTCTGTCTCTTAGCTTTAACTTGTTGACAAACCAAGCATTCAGAGTCATATTCAGCAACATCTCTTTTCATGCCATCCCACCAGAAGTACTCCTTCAGGTCCCTATACATCTTCATGCTTCCAGGATGAATAGAGAATGATGAACTATGAGCCTCATCCAGCAGCTCCTTCTTTAATTCGGGGATGGGAGGAACACAAACCTGATTCCTGAACTTTATTATCCCATCATAATCAAGGTTGAATTCAGGAACATTTCTCACCTTCTTTTGTAACTCGACATCTTCTTTCTGTGCCTCTTTAATCTTCACATGTATAGATGGTTGAACATTCATTTGATAAAGATAAGATTTTTCCCCTTCCATTATAATTCCAAGATCCATCCTTTGTAAATCCATAAATATTGGATCTTTTGTGATTCTCATCATGGATAAACTAGCATGGTCTTCTCGACTTAATGCATCTGCCACCTTGTTTCCTTTCCCAGGGTGGTAATGGATTGAGCAGTCGTAATCCTTAATCAGCTCCAACCATCTTCTTTGACGCATATTCAACTCCTTTTGTGTGAAAATATACTTTAAACTTTTATGATCAGTATAAATATCACACCTTTCACCATAAAGGTAATGCCTCCAAATCTTTACTGCAAAGATTACCACAGCCAACTCCAAATCATGTGTTGGGTAATTTTGCTCATGGATTTTCAACTGTCATGAGGCATAAGCTATCACCATATCATTTTTCATAATAACACACCCCAATCCCTTCTTGGATGCATCACTATAGATCACAAACCTTTCTCCACTACAAGGCAGTGTGAGCACAGGTGCACTGGATAACCTTCTTTTCAACTCCTTGAAATTCTCTTCACATTCCTCTGTCCAAACAAACTTAACTCCTTTCCGAGTCAACTTGGTGAGTGGATTAGATAATCGTGAAAAATCTTTTACAAAACGTTGATAATATCCAGCCAAACCAAGAAAACTTCGGATCTTAGTTACTGTTGTTGGTCTTGACCATCTTTCGATAACCTCTGTTTTTTCTGGATCCACAGATATTCTCTCTTTTGAGATTATGTGACCCAAAAATGCAACTTTTTAAAGCCAAAATTCACACTTGGTAAATTTGGCATAAAGCTTCTCCTTTCTCAAGGTCTTCAATATAATTCTCAAGTGATCTTCATGCACTTCCTTGCTCTTTGAATAGACAAGAATATCGTCTATAAAGACTACCACAAATTGATCAAGATAGTCTCTAAAGACTCTATTCATTAGATCCATGAAGATGGCAGGGGCATTAGTAAGACCAAATGGCATCACTATAAATTCATAGTGTCCATACCTTGTACGGAAAGCCGTCTTTGGTATATCCTCCCTTTTGACCCTTAATTGATGATACCCTGAACGAAGATCAATCTTGGAAAATTATTGAGCTCCGTTTAGTTGGTCAAATAAGTCATCAATGCGTGGGAGAGGATATTTGTTCTTGATAGTGATCTTGTTAAGTTCTCGATAATCAATGCAGAGTCTCATTGATCCATATTTCTTCTTAACAAATAGAACAGGTGCTCCCCAAGGTGACGCACTAGGGCGTATGAATCCCTTATAAAGATTCTCTTGGAGTTGCTTCTTCAATTCATGCAACTCAATTGGGGCCATTCTATAAGGTGTCTTTGAAATTGGAAAAGCACCTGGTACGAGTTCTATTGAAAACTCAACTTCACGATTTGGTGGAAGACCCGGTAATTCCTCCGGAAAGACATCATCAAACTCTCGTACAATGGGCATATTCTTAATCATTAGTTTCTCACCAACCATTTGAGATAAATAACCTTCATTTAGTGGAATCAATACCCATAAGATGGAAGATATTTCCACTGGAAGGTTATGTTCATCCTTACATTGATAGACGATCGTAGATTGATCTGGAATATGAAATGTGATTTCCCTTATTTGAAAATTGATATGAGCTCCATGTAGAGAAAGCCAATCCATGCCAAGAATCACATCAAATTCCACTAAAGGAAGGATCACAAGATTTGTAGGAAGCACTTTCCCACAAACTTCGATCGGAGAATAATTATAAACTTTTGATGCGACCGTTGTGCCATTAGGTGTTGTCACAGCTAACTCAACATCTAATTGTTGAGGTAATATGGTGATACCCTTAGAAAATTTTTCAGAAATAAAAGAGTGGGTGGATCCAGAATCAAATAAAACATTTGATACTTTAGAGTGTATGGTAAGTGTACCTTTCACCACTTCGTTATCGTACTCCACATCGCTGATAGAAATTGCATGTGACTTTCCTTTGTCTTTAGCCTTAAGATTTTGTTGATGTCGACCATCATCATCAACCCTTGGATTTGGGCATTGATTGGCATAATGCCTCATCTCCTTTCACTTGAAACATTGAAGTGTAGTAGGTTCATTCTATGTATCCCTTCCTTTGTTTGCGTCATTAGACATCTTCTTCCCATTATCGCGGCATTCAAATGCCCGATGACCTTCCTTTCCACATTTAAAACATTTACTTGTCCCTTTAAGACAACTCCCTCGATGTTTCTTTCCACACTTTGATCATAAGGGAAAGCTCATCTTCTTTTCAGTGTGCTCTTTAGATTTTCCTTTGAATTCCATATTCCTCTTCTTATCAAACCCATGTGACTGATGGGTTACTCCAATCTCCATCTCGACTTTGAGAGCACATCGAACGATTTCCTCGTAGCTATTGAAGTCCCTTATGGCTAACGCCCTTCGAAGACTTGGTTTTATGCCACTAAAGAATCAATCGACCTTACTCTCAGGTTGGATAATAATACCAGAAGCGTACCTTAAAAGTCTTGTAAAATTTGCTTCATAGGTTCCAACAGATTCATCATCCCTTTTCTTCAGTTCAAGAAACACTTTCTCCATCTTTGTTCGGAGAATACGAGGGAATTACTTATTGAAAAGTAAGTTATTGAACTCGTCCCATTCCATAGACTCAATTTCATCCCTTTGCCTCGTATTCTTAATAAGATTCCACCATTGATCAGCATCTCCTTCCAAACGATACACTGCTAGGATGACTTTATCATGTTCAAAACATTGAAGAAGTGAAAATATCATTTCAGTAGTACTAATCCATTGTTCAGCAACTAATGGATCAGTAGACCCGCTGAAAGAAGGTGGACGCTGCCTCATGACGGATTCAACATAATGTTGCTCCTTCATTTGCTCGTTTGGAAGTCATGCATGATTCATAGCTTGAGAAAGTTGTGTGAGCATGGCTACAAGATTTTGCATTCCAGCTCCCATATCGTTTGGTTGCTGAGGGGGACAATCATTGCATTGCCCATCGCATTCCGCATTAACACGGTTCCTTCGGGTTCCAGCCATTGACTAAAACCAAGAAGAATAGAGTGAGAAGCACTAATTATAATAGGAAGACCACATAATCAAGGATAAAATTTCACACTTAAGGTCTTATCCTAGGGTATTCATGGCCATTTCTAAAACACTAAGATTGTGTTCTATGCTTAGACTTATCCTTATGGTTCTTACTAAGGCTTTCACATCCTAGTTTCCAAAGGTTGACTATACCTTTTCCTCTGATACCAACTATAACGACCCATACATTACATACATTGTTAATACTTCAAAATTGAAGCACCCTTATTACAACATATGACAAAACCACAAAGGACCGTATAGGTATAGTGTCTTTAGAAACTGGGAAACATAAACAACTGGTTCATAAATCCTCTACAGTGTCTCCCATTTATTTCATCATATCTAGGGTCCATTTTAGCATATTCTACTTAATATCCATCTTCCTGACCTAGTGAAAAGAAAACATAAAAGGGTGAGCTCAAATGCTCAGCAAGGGCAAATAAAGGAAATAAAAATCATATCATATCTTTTTGAAAATCATAACCTGCAAAAGAGATCACAATATCTTAACATGGAATAAATCATAGAAGTGAAAATGAGATCCCCATAATTATAACATGAAACTTAAAACTTTGTGTCATGCACACATAATCATGGAACATCATTTCTTGTTAGTCATGACTCATTGCCAAGACTATCTTAGTGGACAGAGTCCCTTTCTGAACTGAGTCACCCTCGTTCCAGTCCTGTTTCACTGAACCGGTATAACCTACCATTCCAGCCATGTCTATCTCATGAGATATAAAATCTTTACCCAATGCATTGGAGGGAGATATAGGTCCCACCCATCTTATAATGAATCCTTTCTTATGTGTGCCACATAATCATAAACCATACATCATAGCGTAACCCATGTAATAAAAATGGAATTCTTAAACAAAATGACATCATAAAACAATTCATATAAGATAAAGGAATTCATAAAAATATTTCCATCACAACATAATCAAATCCATGTAATAATAGGGATAAAAACAGAACCCTTTTATTATCTTAGATGGAAAATAATTTTGATAAAATACTTGAACTCCATTCTTGAGGAAAAAATCCTTTCTACTTCAAAAACATTTTTCCTTTCATAACATGTCATACGACTTTAAAATAAAAGAAGATGATTAAAAATAAAATTGAAAACTTGTAAAGAAAGCTTCTTGGAAATAATGTTTTTAAAAATCCATTCATGTCATATAAGTTAAAAAAACATTCTTCTCGTACTTTTGTCGGAAAAGTCAAAAAAGTACCTCGTACGAAAAACGACAAAAGATTCCTTTCATATCCTTTACTAAAAATTTACCGAAGGGTAAAATTGAATATAAACTATTGTATAAGGATATAAATATTACATATTGAGGAAACATGGATGTGGATGATAAAATACACCCCAGTAAATGCCAAAGTATAAACAATCTCGGATAAAAATGAGATTGTGATATTTCCCTTACCTTAGGTCTGATTTGCTTTGTACGTGTCCGAAGCTTCTGTAAAATGGTTTAAATAATGTTATTGACTTATTCCAGAATCATACATATTGATATGATATCATATATGGTCATATTCTTAGCTTCTAATTAGTAATATTTCATTGTTACTTGTTACTCGGGTCCTTATTGCCTTTTGTTCTTATGCGTGTTTTGCCGAATAAATTCTTATTCTTCTTTTAAGGTTATAGATACCCTATATCCAGAATGGTATTAGTGTAACATATATCATATTTATTCATTCAATTCATTTATATAATTACTATGTAATGATGATCATGTAGAACGAGTCGCATCACATCGTGGAGACGGTATTCCGTACCTACGCACGAGTGATGATATCGTTCCTATGATCGTGGAACTGTATTGGATTATATATATATTATTACAGTATCAATATTACTTTATAATAATCATAAATAGTTACTCATTACACCATTATACCCATCCTTGTAAGGTGATGGTGGAAAATAGATTACACCACAGCGTGGAGACGGTATTCCGTACGTACGCACGCGCGGTGATTTCATTTTTCCGTAGGATGGATAGAAGGTGAATTAGGGTTTTTTCATATTTATAATAACATATCAGTATGTAAGTAATACTGATGTTATTACTTTATCATGAAACAACTAAAGAAGAAGAAGTTGAAGAAGAAAGAAATTGAAAAGATCGGTAATGGATATTACCTCTTCTTTGGAACGCCTCTTTGAATCCTCCACTTAGGGAACTATGATTGGTCTTTGAAGAAGACCAGGACAGATAGGATTATTCTAGGAAAGTGGAGAGGAGAAAATGGCAGGGTTTGCCGAGCTTGAGTGCTCAAATTGGTGTGAGGAGGAGGGGGAGGAGGTGCCCTTTTATAAGGGAGGAGAGGGGCACCTTAGGAATATCTCAAAATATTATTTTATATTAAAGTCAAAATAGGTTTATAATGGTTCCAAAGGGTCTTATTTCGAAGCTAAAGTGGGGATGGGTCGAAATAATATCAACCAATATGATTTAGACAAGTTTATGGTATTATTTTAACCTTATCAATTAGATTTAACTCTAAGTTAAATAATTTAACTTTTACCGTGTCTTTTTGTTTTCTTTCACTATATGGTTAATACACTTACTATAACATGCCAAACGAACCCCAAATTGTTTATTATTAATATATATATCCCTAGCTAAGTCATTTGGCCAAACCTTGTATTTTTAGGAATAAAATAACAATTAATAATATAATATTTGATTTAAAAACTATTTTGTGTCAATTTTGACACTATTTGATATATGATTTTTGTGAAAGTCATAACAGAATTATATGTTCGAAACAAGTTGATTAAATCAACACTAATATATCATAGTAACCTAGAAAATTAGTGGAATTCATAAAGAGTCTCAAATTACATTTATTTTGGTGTTTATAACATCAATTATGTCAATATTTCATTAATAAGATAATTACTGCATCATCATTGTGTCATAAATAAATTAAATTATTTAATGTCTAAAAATTACAAATAAAATACCATTATGTAGGAAATATTTTTATCTTTCTAATTAATATATATAGTCGGATTTATCTTATGTATAACCCCATATTAAAAATGATTTACTTATTAAACTTTGATTTTAACTATTTTAACCCTTCTTTAAATAAATTAATGATAAATGTCCTAATCTAACCCAAGTGGGCCTAAATGGTCATATGTTATTATTAAGTTTGTTTTTGGTCGAATTAAACTCATCCAATAGAATTAGGACATGTTTTAGGGTAATAGTAATATCATATTTACCCTTAGTTACCCTATTTACTATTAACTGCGGTAAAAAAAATAAAAAGTTACTATTCACCAAAAAATTATTTTTATCTCATTGAACCACATTTTAATTACTGATATCAACCGTGTCTGTCGGATTTTCGAAATTCCATTCACAGAAGCGGTAAAATTAAGTTTTATGCAAAATTCAGTTTTTAACCTACCACTTAGTGGTTTCACTATTCATCAAAAATTGAATGTTTTCAGAAAAATACCAAAATTTCACCCTAGGCTAATTTCGGTATTTCGAATCCAAAAATGAAGTCCATTTTGAAAAATAAAATTTATAAAATTTCAAAAAGTGGTTATTACTATTCATAATGGCTAGTTTTAATAATATTTTAATAGCATATCGTTGTTTAGTGAAACTCGGTATTGCGTATGACGCAAGCTATCGAGGAAGGTCGTGATTGCATGTAAAGTAAGCCAAGCAAGTGTGTAGTGAAAGATTCCTTTGATGATATACAAAAACAAAATATTACTCATAGAAATCTCGGGTGTTACAGAAAAAGTATTCATAAAGCTATGAAATTGCAGGACACCACATTTTATGGGACATTATCATTGGGGAGCGTGGTGAAATGTATCCCAAGTTGTTCACACCATCAACTCATATGAACACTTATTGAGGTACATATGATCTTCTCGGGAATTTTTTTTAATGTGAATATGTATTCACATTAGAGGGATCCTTTTTGTTTCACAAACATTGGATGCCATTCATACGAAATATTTTCAATATTAATTTGGAATTTTAAGCATATTATTACCTTAATGTGTCATTGAAATTTTTTGTAGGGTAATAGTTTTTCATTCATGTCTTGATGTATTTTCTATATATTTAGGGTGTTTTGATGCACACAATCTTCTAACAATGCTACTTGAATTTTGTATTGAGATATGGTTAGAGGAAAGAACATAACAGGTATGTCTTCTTTAGATATTTGTTTCATCTTTTTTAGCACGCATTATTTATCCTTTTTGAGAGGTTCCACAAGTTGGTCTGACTAAAGTTGATGGTTTTCTTGATGTTTTATCATAAGAAAATACTAGTGGGGCATTCCTCTATCAAAGTGGAAGGCAGGCATTTCTAGGGCAGTTCAGAAAATGATCATCACCTTGGGATGTCTTCTTTTTGAGAAATTATTTCCCATGTCAATGATAAAGAATCAGACATGAATTAAACTATTTTCCAAAGTGCATCGTGGATGATGAGTTTTCTCATCATTAAATATCTAAGAGGAATATCCTTCAAACGAAGTGAAACAGAACTACAAAGACAACATTTATTGTGTATTCCATCATGAGGTGGATATACATGGTGGATTATAGAAATGGAATATCATCTTTCTCCTCGATATTTCATCCACATAAATGGATTTCATGACATTCATCCGGAGATGAGCTCTCCAGATTTATTAGACTATGGATATGAAGTAAGACATCATGGAAGAGCCTCTAAAGATAAAATTTATAATTATAGCTACTAATCCTATAATTTTATAATATGAGAGTTATATATTGAGATACCATAGATAATAATCTGAGGGATTCAAAAAGTCTAGCTTTGTGTAGAGTTGGATTGTAAATCAGATCATTATTTTCAAGTTAACTCTTTTGATACTTCATTTTCAATGTCTTCTTTCAAGTGACCAGGGACACTTGATGGGGGGGTGTGGTCCTCAGGTATGGAATTGTGTATTATTTTTGCCTTTGGAACCATCATAATTTTATAACATGATTTTTCAAATTTGGTAGGGTTTATTACCTTCCCTGGTTTGGCATTTGGAATGTGTTAACTACCTCCTATTAGAAAGGTTGTATGTTCTTAATCTGATTGACCCTATATCGTGATGGTGTTTAACCCAGGAATCTTCTGGATATGAGAAGGAATGTGTGTATTCTCTGAGGTGACATGATTATTGTACACCATATTTCTATGGATAAAAATATGTTTCTTCCCCTCTATTAAAAATTGTGTCTCTATTATTATGTCTTGGAAGGTCTGTAAGATGTGGGATGGGATTTTCATCTACCCTTTCGCCATTTTTAAAATATTCTTCAAGAAATCCATTATATGTATTGGTATATATATCCATTCCACTTCTTGGTCAGGGATATTTCCCTTCTTCTGTCATGACTTTCCTTCTAGTGGATACTGATTATACCCATCATTGGGAGACGAGAGGTGTCTCTACCCCATATTCATTGTATGGACAATCATATTGACTTCCTTGAGTGCTTCCATTAGTGTATACTAGAATGATTGATATATTTGTGTACCTGTGTGCGCATTCTTATGGATTTTCCATAGATTTTTACTGATGTACTTCTTAATATACAACCATTAAGATCTATTATAAGTCTTTGTAAGTGTTGGATGGAGTACGCACCTACTCCGAGGCTACCTCCTAATTTGATTAGTGAGATTTATTTGATGTTTCCATATGAGTGTGTTGGATAGTTTAATTAGATTGGGAGGGTGTCAGTGCTCACTCACAGTTTTCCACCAAGAGTGATGGGTTTTATTATTCATAGAGGATAGAGGTGTGTCCTTATTTCATATTGGTTAGATGTTATCCCCAGTGATTTTTTCTTTATGTTCAAGTTTTGAAGTCTAGGGCCAGACTACCTTGGAATGCACCCCCATCATCCTGACAGTTCAATAATGCATCACATTGGCAGGGATTACTACTAGAAGGATCCTTTTTTAAGGACCTATGAGTCTTCCAGATGATTTCATTGGTGGCCAAATGATTAGCCTCCCCTAAAAAAGGGAGGTAATAGTTGTTAAATTATATGTATAATACCAAGAAATAGGTGAACAAGGTGGTTTGTTTCATCCTCTTCTTGACCACTGATCATCACTTATGGGATAATAGGTGTGGATTTTTATATTTTAGGGCCTCTTGGGTGACTCCATGGTCAGGATGATACCGTTATAATGATATTCATAAACCAGTGCATTAAAGACCCAGTGTTGATGATGCTGGGTCAGTGGTAGTGCCCACATCTTGGTTGTGGAGCCAACATGAATGGTAGTTGGAGAATGAATCTATGAGATATGGTATGATTTAATTTGGATTAAAGGTATATAATTATGGATGTTTGTGAAATATAGGTGAAAAACTCAAACAAGAAAACATCATCAAAGGCTTATCTCATTTAATAAATACATGCTTAATTTACAATCTTCTGTATTCTTCTTTCTTCTTGATACTAAAATGGTCCAAACAAGTGGGGGATAACATCATCTTGGTTAAATATTAAAATAGGTTTCCGTATTTAATTTTTTGATGAAATATCAGTTCTCCATATTATTGATTTTTGGGGTTTTAATTTTTTGCAATCATTCACATCAGGTCCACTAATTCTTAAGGGCATCCAATAGGTTTTATTCATTGAACTTGAAACACCCAACAACTCTTTATCCATGATGACTCAGAAAAATTCATTCAAAAGGAAGGATATTGTTTGGATATTTGATTAATGATAAATAAAAAATCACATTGGTCGAGAGGATGGAAATTTAGGGTCATCACACTATTTGAGGAGAATTTTTTCTTACTTTGGTACTCTCATATTGATTTTAGATATGATAATGAATCCTTTATCAATTACCAACTATGATGGGCGAATCACCCATGAATTAACGATCAATTTTTTTAATTTATAGAACATATAATCCTATATTTTTATATGACTTTTATCAATAATGGATATATATGAATGTATATGATTTTCTCCATAAATGGTGACATCTTATGTAATACTAAGATATTAATTTTCCTTACAATTACGATGCTTGTTTGACCCACATGGTGGGGTTCTCTAGAGTGTTTTGATATATAGGGATGTAGAAGTTATTCTGATTTTGTTATAAGACCCATCATATGGGCTTCCCATGAATCCTTATGAATGGAATCAGATCCCACATAGTTTCATGATACATAATGGGACACATCATTCATTTCAAGGTCATGTGATAGGGACAAAAATATACAGTTTTTAAAAACGAAAAAACGGTGTCCATAAAAAATGTTCATAGTCATTTATTGGTGGGGGACTTATGTTGTACCGTTCTAGGGAACCAATAAGGGATATGAATTCCCAGATTGAATAAAACCCTACAATGAATGTGGCTGATAGGAAATTGGTGTTGATATTGGTGTGTGGGGTTTAGACCTCATTGAGGCGTCATACGTATCCCATTTGGGTGGGAATCAAAGCCTATTTTGTATAGTTATGAGGACTACCACCTAGGGGACCCCTAATGTTTTGTCTAATAGTAGAGTATGGTTCATCAAGATTATTATGATAGGGATTATTCTGGAGGGGGATTACCTAGTGATTTTGGTGGTTTGGTGGGGGATTATTCTTAAAGATGATTTCTTAGTGGTTTATTTTTGGGGATTAAAATGTATAGGGGGATTCCCTTGAAAATTATTTTGAGTGTGATTAGGTATTATACTAGGAGGCCCATATTGTAAATTTATGGTGACATGGATGGTGATTATACAAATAAGGTGGATCAGAGATTAAATTTTGGGTTTCACAGGGGATGATTCCCTGAGGATTCATTTTATGCCTTCATACTTAGTATGATTCCCTAGTGATGGGATCATGTATATACAATGATCCCCATAAATCACTAAGCCCTTTAGAGTCATGATCGGTGTGAGAAAAAAGAGAAGGAAATAAATCTGGGTGACGAAACAATCTTTTTCATCTGCTGGCAATTGAATGTTGGAGCCCAACGAAAAATATAATGGAATTTGAATGAGCCCATCTCTTCTTTTGTTTTGGTAAATTGGTTAGTCACATATAATGATCCATCTAGATTTGAACTTTACAGGAGAAGAGGATACAGAGTGACGACTCTTGTAGAAATATTATAAGGATTACTTATGCAGGTATTCCCATATGGTTTTGGATCACGTAGATTTCAGATCACCACCAACCTCTAACCTCATGTGAGTCATGATCGGTGTGAATATAAATTGTAAGTCAAAGATCCATCTAACTACACCATCCTTCACCAACAAGTGGATGTATATGGGGTGATGGGTAAAGAAGAAGGGAGATGTGATATATCACTTCCCTCACATCATTTTACACAGGTGTAGAGGAGAAAGGAATAAATTTACAGAGGTCCTAATTAATTGATTTGGGATTAGATTAGGAGAGACTCTCTAAAATTGGTTCTGGGGGAAGAGAGGAGGATATCATTCCAAGTATCCACCCATAGAACTAGAGACACAGGTCCAAGAGATGATGAGATAAGGGAATTAACTTAACCCTTATACTCACGATCAGGGGATCCCTTGCACTACCCCTAGGTTTGGGGTCCTCGTGATTGAGGGAATTAATATCCACTTGCACCCCAACGAACCTACCTATTTTTGGGGACAAGTGAAGAAATATTATAAAACATGGAATGTATATCCAAATTGGTGACACACTAGTATACCTATTTCCATTGTTTAGAAAGCCTAGAGGCTTTAGTAGAGTTTCAAATTTTCCCCTCTCTGAAAAGTTATCCAAAGATAAAGTATCCCTTACATTGGTATATCAGAAGAGGGCCCAAAATGTGGCTCATGTGTGTCATGGAATGGATGGAAATGGTGATTTGCTGAGGTCCTGGGAGGAACATGAAATGCTTCACGGGGGGGGGGGGGGGTGGAGGTATGGAGAAGATAGAGTTTTCTTGGTAAATCATCCACCTTCGAATAAAAAGGTGGGCGACGATTTATCCTAGGAATCATGGGTCTCCTCATGTGTCCATTTATGGGTCTCATGAAAGTCCCCGGTTATAGAAGGGGGATCAAAAAAGTGGTTTTTAACTAGGGGAAATTTGTGCCTCATTAAAGAGAATTGAATCATTGAATATGGAGGGACATTCATTCCTCTATAACTCTTAATTACCTCAATTATCTTGTTGTAGAGAGCTACTTGTGGGGTTTCGGAGGAACCTGGCGAAGTGGATGCATGAATAGAAGAACAAAGATTCTTTTGATTTTCTTATTGTGAAAATAAGGATTCCTAGGTTTCTATTTATATAAATAGGGTAACCTAGCTAATGGAGTTTCACAACATAGGCCCATGGCATAGGTACTTAGTACAGGTACCCAATGTAGGGGTTTCCATGCTTTAATTCTCACATAGGTGTGTTGCATGAGCCATCTGATTTGTAAGAGTGTGTGTGCATACAATCTTGGGAATGATTATTTGATTCTTCATGGGGAACTTCCTATCTCTAACCTACTCGATCTTACCTTCAAAAATATTTTAGTCCCAACTGAAAAAACAGATTGACAATAGTGATCAATACACAATATAATCATACCCAATAAAACATACATAGTATCAATTGATTTACGGTTAGGCCTTCAGTATAACCAAAAATAAGAGTAATAGACATTGGGAATCATTACTCAACAACCATGGGGCCTCATATCATAACATACCTCTATAGAAAAAAATGAATATAGACTAAACCTAATAGTTATGTTCATAACATATTTTAATTCTAATCACTATTACATTCACATCATAATAGGTTACAAAACCTCTTTCCCATAACATAGAGGACATGGGCTAACCACCCTGATCCCTTAACATACATGACATGGAAAACCACCGACATCACATAAAAATTTCATGAAATATAATACATAATATATTTCATTGTATGTATTCAAAATAACCACATATTGTATAATGATATAAAGTTCATATGCATAGAATATAGACATAAATACAATCATGATCTAATCCTAGCATATTTAATATGTAAAATAAAATAGTTTAGTTTTCAAATATAAAAAATTGTCAAATGGTATAAAATTTTTATTTCGATGGAATCATTAAGGAATATTCCTAGTCATGTAATAAAAAGGATAATTGGTGTTTTCATATATGAAAAAAATTTACAAGATCATGAGGAAAATTCATTGATAATTAGATAAAATTCAATTTATGTTTATAATTAAACCTATTTAAATATTAAATTTTATAAAAAATGACAATAAAAATAACATTGGAAACCATGAAAATATGGAGTGTATGATTCATTAAAAATATTAGTTATAAATGTGATAAAAATAGATCAATCAGAAATAATTACAAAGGAATATTATTTTCATGATTTTGTAATTAAAATAAAATCAACCAAATATGACTCATATGGATAACATAAGAAACATTTCCATTCATACATATATACAGAATAAAAATTAAATAACAAATAACCAAAACTAAAAATTCAATTATAGAGAAGGTTTATTATAGAAAAATGAAAATTGATATGGGGGAGAAATAATCCTCACTAAAAAGATGATATATAGTGTATTTCCATTATAAGAATCAATTCATGTAAAGTAAAATAAAAAGGGAATTTAAATTATAAAAATATATGAAAAACCTATAAATAAATAATTGATAATGAACTATAGTAATTTTTTTTGAAAAAAGTAACATAATTACCATATATGAGTATTTAGTCATATCAATCATGAATTCAAAGCAAGATTGGAATATAAAAACATAACTTTACTCATGTATTACAAAAAATCATATTAACCTCTTTTACATGAAATATTGTCATTGTTATAAATTATTTCATAAAATTATTCATATCAATTGTTTTTATTATCATCAACTAGAATCATGGACTATAAATATACTATCATCATCAGGTTCCAGTAATATTTACTATTTTAGATATGGTTCGTAATGGAGATGGCCATCCTCAATTTATGAAAAAAAAATCATTATGAATTGATATCTAAATGTAGTGAAATAATTCTATTCTAATTTATTTATTTAATTCCATATTATGTTTTCAAATGTATATTTATAGATAATGGGAATAGATTCCTCGACAATTATTTTTCAGAAAATTACTAATAACATTGAGTTATATATCATAGATCATTATTTTTTTCTTTCCACCCATATAGAACATTATTATAACATAATGTAATATTTTTAATCATATGTTACAAGAATTAATTTATTTTCACTCATTCATGTTTGAAATAATGATGACACTATAGAATAATTCATGTTGGTTGTCAAACCAATCCAAACAACAACATGTTACACTATTGAATGAGTAAGAGTATAGAGTAATGTGGAAGTATTATCATTTTATTAGAGGGTTAATAATGTTAATAAAACATAATAATAATGGATAATGTTATTTTTTGAAATAGTGGGTATGATAATGTAATTGAAAAATATATTCAAGAACTAGGAAATCACTTTGATCAAATCTGCCCTTCTCGAATGTTGTTCTTAAAGAAATAACGATTTAGGATTATTTCATGGTAGTACGAGACATAAAATTCAATGAATTCATAGTCTTATCGAAAATTGGTATAAATTAAATATATAAAAAAATGGTTTTATTTATTTATGATGTTTAGAGGATGGGTCATTTTATAGGTTATTTGTGAGAGGAATTTGTAAAAATATTCATTCCACAATGTTTAAGGATGCCACATTAATAAGAATATATTAAATAGTAGAATAATAAATGTGATCGTATGAAATACATCCCAAATAAACCTCACAGTGGCATTTGAATACAATTTTTTATTATATTTTATGTTTTTTAATCATTATTTAACACATTTCTACCTCATTTTTTCTTTTACATTCAACAGACATTTTTTTTCTTTAGAAACAAATTATTTTTTTCTAAAAAAGAGATTTGCCAATTTATATTTCATTAATGTGCTGTATAAAAATATTGAATCCAGTTTTATCAAATAAATCCCTAAATTTTAGAATTTTAACTTTCAGATGAAAACTTGATACATATATAATAGTCATTGTATATAAAAATTTACTATTTAAACAATATGTGTTATTTATATTATTTCATATATATATATTAATAAATTAAATGAGTATTGACCAGTTTTTTAGTTATTATGTTAATTACATGAATTTATATTTTAAAACTGCTAAATTTAAATTGTTAACAAAAATAAAAAATAAAAAAATGAGTTCTTTGAATAATATCATTTTTTAGAACATAATAAATTTAACCAGATCCTTTTAAAAGTAATTATTAATATTGTAACAATTAAATTTTATCAGGCCTCATTATTTAAATTTTATAAATATATAAATTCATATATTATTATAAATGGAATATTTAATGTATATTTTTTATAAATCAAAATATTATTATTTTAAATAATTCATGAATTATGAATTATATTATTATTAATTTATTTTTAATAATTAACCAGAATGATTATAAAATTCTTTTATAAATATATCCAAGGACCATATATTCAATAATTAATTTCCATTGACCATATATTAAATAATCACACACACATATATACATATATAACTATCTTAAATATTAAATATTTTCTTACAAACATTCATCAAATCATTCATTATATCCGTTAACATCCCTCTCATCATGCATATTAAATTTTTAATTCTTTAATTTATTTATATATTTATAATTGAGGATGTTACATTCATGGAAAACAATGATTACAAAGATTTAATGTTCTTGGAATTTATTTACTAATTGATTTATTCCTCCATTACTTTTCATAATGATTTCTAATTTTATATTTTAAAAATGTAAGAATTGTTATTGTGGATTTTGTTATTTTCTTTCTATAAAAAGTATCATGATTCCTTTTTTGAGGTTTTTTGTGAAGAATGATATTTTTATAGAATTTATTTAATTGAAAAATAAATTATACAATTGTGTGTTGTTATATTTTACACCAATTAAAAAAATAAATTCCCTCAAAATTTTATTACTTTTATTAAATCAAATTAAATTAATTTTGTCTCATTAAATCAATGGGAACCAATGTATCTTTTAGAAATATAGGATTCCTTCATATGTCATTACATAAAGGAGTAGTATTTCTTAAACACATGTTATCTATTATATACATGATTTAAAGCTATTGCACATCATGTAAAGGACCATGTTATAAATGTAAAAAATAATTGTTCCGCACATGAGATGGATCAATCATATACATCCTCTAAATTAATACATGTAGTAGATAATTTAATTTTAGGAGGTTTAGTGTAAGTAAGAAAATTATATAATAATATACCCACACTATTGTATATATTTTTTTGGTGCCAATTTATCATGAGTTAAACATTATGTTATTTCTAAATCTCTTAATGCACATCCATTGGGATATTCAGAAGAATGATTTCTTTTTTCAAAATTCAAACTCCAAATATCACTATTGATTATCAGTATAATTAAATTTTGACTAAAAATGGTTCTAATATCCCAATTAATGGTTTTATTACTCTCTATAATTAATAAATAATATAGTTTCCTAATAGTTTTTTCCTTCAAATATTACCCAATCTTGATGGTGTTCTTCACATCTTCCTTTTTATGCCTTATATAGATACATCTGAATTATATAATTGATAATATTTTTAAATTATACCCCTATAGGGGGAATGAATTTATCCCATAATCCTTTGGATATACCTTTTATAAGATTACAACTTATCCTCTGGTGTTATAATGATCATTTGCAATAATCATAAATATATGGATGATACACTATGGAAAATATAGAATCTATATCCAAATATTGTTGAATGAATTATAATAACATTGACATAAATAGAAAATCGAGATTATTTAAAATTTAGCGTGCAAAATTATTTCCTTACTAATTCCATTTTTTAGATCAATGAATATAGATTGATTGAGAAATAATATAAAATATAAAATGAAATGTGTAGATTTTAGAAGTTGATCAATGTATACTATAATGGAATTATAACCATTAATATCCATAAGAATATCATTAATGAAATTGATTACAATGTTAATATATTCTCATAAGGGTATGTGTAATGGTTTCAACATCCCCTTACACATATTTCAATCCACCAAAATTTCCTAGAATACTGATCATTGTGAAATATACACTATAATCCCTCTGTTTATGCTTTCCCACTGAAAAAAATTCTTATGATGGATATAAATCATTATTATTCTAGGACATATAGGTAATGATGAGATATTTTAATCATACTATCTCTATTTATTTAATTAATTTTTATATTGTACACATATATGGATTCCTTATAATATAATTAAATTATTGTGAATATTTATCTACAAAATATTCAATAATGTCTTCATTAGTTCAATTTCTTCTTGTGTATCCTGGATCATTAAATGAATGGATGATTGATTAGTCATTTTGGACAGATATAATTTATATCATTACAACATAATTTGACGGTTATATATTTCAAAATCCATGAGTATTTGGTTTTATCCAATCCACATCAGGGAGAGGGTACCATGATCCTTCATCTTTAAAGAATAAACTATCTTGTTTCCCATCATAGGATAATAATGTATCAATCCTTACATGTGAATCGTAAAATCCAAACATATATATTTTTTCATTTCCAACAAATTATATGGGAATAAATACATTAATCCCTTATCAATAATATATTTTCCACACTATTCACTATATAGATAATTAAACAATACCTATTGTGAATATTTTAACACATTAAGATATATAGCATGTTTATGGTAATTTTCCGCCTAATTCCTCAATTGACTCTGTGAATGAGAATTAATTATGTAATTATATATTACTCTGTATACTAATACCTTATCCATATCAAGGTAATGTGATCATTGGTGCAGTGACCAGCCATCTATTGAGATCTATGAAATTTTATATGCATTCATCTTTTTAGTGTAACTGGAATCCTTTTTGAGTAAACATGGTTTTCAGATTTGATAGACATGAAAATTTTATTAAAAAAAATAAATTTTATCTAACCCATCACTAAAATATGTGAATCTCTTTTATATTGGTTGATATTTACCATTATTTAATCACCTAATATTTTAAATGATCCATATAATTATCCTCTATTGGTATTACATGACCTATGAATGGTAGTTTCTACTACCATATTTCAAAATATCAATATTTGGGAAACAAATTCACCATTTTTATGTTTTTAACACAATTATAATATTGTATTAAATATATTCCTTTATCTCAAAATATATAATATTATTTTCTATAAATAATACCCAAAACTAGTCATTGTATTCTCTAAAGACATTGTTCATCATATCTATGCAGTTAGTTGGGGACTTGTACTTTTTAAATGGCATCACAATGAATACAACAAATATTTTTAATGAAATTTTTCTTCATTATACACTCAATTTTTACCCTAAAATTAAGATAGTTGATTTTAATATCAATACTTGTGATGAGTTGATCCACATACAAAAAATTGAATAGTCCATTAATATGGGAAATGGGGTAAATGTTCTTTATCAATGTTTTCCTATTTCAATAATAATCAACTTAGATACTCATTGATCCAACTTTATTTGTAAATAATAATATTATATCATTGTATGGTCAAGAAAATGGGTGTATAAAACCCTTACCTAGTTTGTCTTACAGTTTTTTCTTTATTTCCTCAACATGAATTTGGGTTATTCTATAAAGAGTATTTGATATATCTATAGTAATTCATATGATTTCTTTACAAATACAAACATCTTTATCAAGGTTACTTCTTGAAAAATATTGATGAAATTCATATATATATCTATGTAACAGTAATATCATGAATTTTAGGTTTTTTAAAATAATTTATTCCCTATATCACACTTTATGGGATTTTAGGACCCATATAATGGTTTTAATTTCAATGGGGATTTTATAGATATACTTGAATCAATAGATGGTCATAGGTTGATTAAGGATATGAATTTTTTATTAATAATCCTAAAAATTAATATGACAACAATGAAGCGTGATCAATTATATTCCCAACATCACATCAAATTCTACTAGGGGGAGAATAATATGACTTGTATGAATCACATTTTCAAAAACATATATCATATAAAAATAATATAATTGGGAATAAAATATCACAAAATATGTATATTTTACTATTAATTCAATATATAGTGAATTGATATATGAATAAATATTCTACAAAACATTATATAATAAGAAAAGATTCCAAAAACTAGGGTAATATATTCTTATTTCATTAACTTGTGTACCTATCACCACCTCAATCTCGTAATTATGTCATTTATCCATAAATAAAACCAAAAAACATTTCTTGAGGGACATGATTCAATATTCTGATTAAAAACATATATAATAAATAAAACCAATCCTATCATCCTATAAATAATGATACCTTCAACTCAACATATGAAATTTTATCTTCATCTAAAATCACTTTTTATTTTTCATTATTTATTTTAGGTTTATCAAAACGTTTTTAATTTATCAATAATAATAAAATAATTTTTCCCCACATTGATACAAGAGGAGGATACTCAATCCAAACATAGATAAATTTTCCATTATTTTATATAAATATTCATTTAAAATAATAATAAATAACAACCTTGAACATAAATTTTTTTTTCATAAAATATTAGACACATAAAATCATATTTAAAAATATATTCATTATCTCATGAAAATATTCTTATAATATTATACAATTCATAAAAATAAGAAAATTACTCTTATTTATAACCTTGATAATAGAAACATAAGAAATTTTGAATTAATATTCATAGTAAGTGGAAGCATAAGAGATATCAATGAAAGGTCATAAGTTAATATAAAATGATCATGTGATTTTGAGAAAATTATTAAGGTTAATATTCATAAGGTAAGTGATTCACACAAAAAAACCATATATAATAAAATATGATTTAAGTCATAAGGTTTTTGGCATAAAATAATATATGATTCATTGGTGTTTGGATTGACTGTTTAATTATAATTGGGAAAGAGAATATAAACTAGGAATGTTTCATAACTTAATATTGTGGAATAGACATAATAATATAAGTAATAAAAGACACTAATGATTACCAATAATTCATTATCATCTTAATATGTTGGCTTATTGTCAATCCCAATTCATTTTATAATTATGCTAATAGATTATTCCTCATAACATAGTGGACTTAGGCTATCCAACAACATCCCATTAATATAGAATGTTATACCAAATATTACACAATGCATTTTAAGATAAAATGAAAAAAATGATCATGTAACAGTAAACCATATATATATATATGATCCATAACATCATTGAAACATTTATAATCACATTATATCATAATTAACTATATAAATTAAATGAGCTTTTGAATATCATCAGTTATACATTTTCATAACCCATGTAAAGAATTAAATTGGATGGTATGATTAGAAAATATACCCAGTTCAATATAACAAATGTTAAATGATGGTTTGATTTATGAAGGAGGTATTATAATAAAATTATTTTATTAGTTCAAAAAATTATACGAAATTGACATTTGGATTTTTGAATTACCATTATTTTAATGTAAAAATTTCAAAAAAACTATGAGATTTGAGGTTACGTTGTAAAACCATGAAAACAAGTAGTATTTTTTTCCTCATGAAAAATGTCTATAAAATCATGAAAATTAGTTTATGTGAATAAAATTTAAAATGATGATTTTGTTAACATATTTATAATGAATGTAAAATCCAGTGAAATTAATTCATGCATTTGAAAACATTCCATTATAATCCATTCAATGAAATAATATTCATTATAAAAAAATTAAAAATATCATTGAATAATTGATAAGGGAATCAAGATAAAAAATTAATAATATGGTTATATAAGATAAACATTCTAGGATAAAAATAAAAGATATGGTTGATTTCACTTACTATCCATATTTAATGTAAATTATTAACCTAAGAGAATATAAATGTTAATAGGACATGTAAAAACTATGAATTACTAGAGGAGAATAAAAAATTATTTTTTTGATATAAATATAATTCTACTTCATGTGATTTATTATTATTCATAATAATCTCAAACTTATTGTGATATTTTAAAAAAATCATTATTGTTACTATCGCCATTGTGAAAAAGTTAACTATGACATGATAAAGTTTTTTTATATATGTTTAATGATTAATATGTTAGATGGAGTATAATACATAGTACATTCATCTTAAAAAAACTACAATATACCGTATATATATTATTTTTTAGATAATTTATCTTAGTTGTTATAGTATGATGTTACATTATGTTAGGGATTCTTTTATCATTTTTATACCATTTAGGTTGGCTCCTATATTTGGGTGGTTTGGGTCAAATATAGAATGTTCTAAATTCCCAAGGTCTTATACGCAGTAAAAAAATGGCCAGTGAAATGTTTTTTGTTTGGCCTAGAAAAACATGAACCCTATTGTGATCCACATTAAGGGGGTGCAATGTTTATCAAAAACATGCATCCCACCCATATAAACCATGGAAACATTGAAAAAGAGGGTTTATATGGGTTTTACACTATTAAAAAATCTTGACATGTACATTGGAGAAATTGTTTACCCCAATAAGTAGGGGCATATAGTTTGGTCTCATAGTTTATCTAACCATGCGGCCCTACCCAAAAAACCATTCATACAGGTTTAGATTCTAATGAAGGTTTATTAAAAAATTATATAATATCTAGTTTATGTTACTAATCAATGAAAATTTATCCAAATATGTTTTTCATCTTTGGAGGCTCCCTAGAAGAAAAGCTTCCCCCTCTAAAACATTTTTTGATGAATCAATGTGCTAGGGAGTGATCTGATCCCACTACTATAAGTGGATCTCCACTCATGTGGTATAAGGCCACGACCTTAAACCTTACTTAATATTGAATTAAATGAATAATTCGAATTGAGGATATTTTCAGGTTTAGTGTTTTAGAGAATTAGGACATAACTATTACATCTCAAAATATTACAAAGTAGTCACTTCTACTAAATTTCCATAAAATAAAAACACTTAAAAAGAAACATGTCTAGTTCCATGTATTAGATAGCATGACTTTCCCTTCATCCCATCCATGACCCTATTACACATTAATTCCAGTGAAAAACATTTCAAAAAATCTAGGGGTGAGCATAAAAAGCTCAGCAAGGGATACACAATGAATGAAAACTGTTAGTTTTTCAAAGAAACAAGTAAATCATGTACACTTTATCAAAGTAATACCTTTCACCATTAGGAAGTAGTAAAAACTCTTCACTGAATAAAATATCATTACTTAAAATATTACCATAAAAACCATATAAAGAACACATAACATATAAAGGTAACTTGGGACATAAACATATTTAAATGGAATAACCATACGGTTGACTTCCACACATACTTAATGGAATAGCCATACAGCCGACTTCCATACCCAATTCATTGGAGGTTATAACGTAACCACCCGTCCTGGTATTCACGGCACCACCCGTCACATGGTTTATCACGTAACCGCCCGTAAAATGTCCAAGTACCATCATAACACTTAAAATATTGATAATATAAACATTTCAATAACAAAATTTTATTTTCAATCACAATAGGTAATTCCAAGATATTGAATCAATCAATCCATTTTCAAAAACCATTTAAAAGAGATTTTAGAATCAATGTGCCCCATACCACTTTGAAGCATTTAATGTAATTATAATTTTAAAAAATTAATGTACATATAAATAAATACTGAAAATCATTTCGAAAACATGGACATTAAAGATAAAGATTTAGAATAATAAATCTTTAAAACATTTAAGATGATATTTTTGTTAAAGAGTTTTTAACAAAATGAGAGACTCTTGAATACAAATAATTGCAGAAAAACATTTAATCATAACTTTATAATATCATGAGAATAAAGGGATTCATGATATAATATGCCAAAGGATATTATACACACCATATAAGAGTGAATTGGTTCATAACAACAATGAAGTCTCAATGGAAATGTAAATTGAGACGAAATCCATTATAAAGATGGTATCCTTAAATTAATGATAAATCAATCACATAATTATGTGTGAGAAATATAAATACACCCAATATTATTCAATATTAAGTGTGAAACAATAAGAGTTCATTCACACATATTCATAGGATGACATGTTCAAGATGTACTGGTTGAACCCAAAGAAATCGAAATTGGGTTAAGCTGTTCCCTTGTAAACATTCGACAGCCTAACGACATCACTTCAAAATTCAGAAAATTAGTCGATCAGAGAGTGAATGGTATCTCATCACATGGACATAAAATTTACATCAATAAGGATATAGAAGAACATATCCCAACATAATAAGATGTTAATTAAAAGACATAACAAAAGAAGTCTTTTAAAATGAGGAGGGTGAAAGGTTACCTTACCGACTTGGGTAACTTTCGAAACGTACAACCCATGAAAGAAGGACTATAAAACATTGATTTAAATACTCATAAACGAAATTATATTACAAAAATATTATAATAATGGGTAGTACATACACCACTCAAAGGAAATGGTGGAAAATGTAGCATAAAGCTCATGGGAATAAAAGTGAGATGAAAATCCCTTACGAAAACCCGACAGCCTAACGACACCACTTAATACTTCCAAAAATGGATTTATGATATCAAATAGGGTCTCTCATAATATGAACAAAAAAATTACAGTATTATGAATATAAAATAACATCCCAAACATATAAATGATGAGCTTGTAATAAATGACATCAAAGAGATTACTTAAAAAGAACGAGAGAGGTTGGATCCCTTACGAAAATTCGGCAGCCTAACGGTGCCACTCAAAACTTCCAAAATGGATTGGTGAGAGAAAATAGGGTCTCTCATCATATGAACATAAAAATTACAGAAAATTAATATAAAATAACATACCAATCATAAGAAATTTTATCTTAAAAGGAATGACATAAAAGAGTGTACTTAAAAAGAAAGAGAGGGGTAGGATCCCTTACCTCGGGTCCAACTTGACTCGATCGTTCTTTAACTTCCTGAATAATAAACATGAGTTAATTTCTACTTTCTTAAGAAACTTTTCCAAGTTCATTATTCCTTTTATATCACTTATTTCCATGTTATAAACATTATTTAATCATTTAAGTTAATAATGTTTGTTTTGTTGATATTTGGTTCTTAAGTCGAAAGTGGACTTCTTACAATTACATTTTGTTCATGTGGTCAAAGGTTCATTATATCTAGAATTTTATTCATGATTTGGATATCATATATAGCATATATATCCATAATATACATGTATTTATAATATTACATAATCATTTAGAGGTAAGAAATTAAATGCATCGTTCATGGAGACGGTAAGCCGTTTGTACACATAAACGCTACTTTCATTTCTATGTCATATTAATGGAATTAAAACTAAATTTAGAGGTATGTATATTTTAATTACAGAATTATATTCATAATTTATTTGTAACATACATCATATATAATAACTTTAAATCCATCCTTTATACATCCCACATATGGCATTAACGAATCAAATCACTTTGAGGGGGCGGTAGTCCGCACTTCCTAAAATGAAATTATCATGTTTACCCACAATGGAAACCATAAAGGAATGCCACAAAAGAAAAATACAGAATCTTAATTAAAACATAAACATATTATATATCATATATAAATATAGTGACATATTAATGGCCACATTTAAAGGTGTTATATAAGTGTTGAACAATCATCATTTCGTGAGGCAGAAATTCACCATCCACAGAAACAGTATGTTCCTTATCAATTAGTTGTAGGTGTGTGTATGTTTAGCTCGAATTATTCATATAAAAAAATCCTAGTATATTGAAGATACTTGATTTGTTACAAAAGAAATGAATAAAATGATTTTAGAGGGTTGGAGAATCAAAATAAAACATAAGAACACAAGAGAGGACACTACCTTTAAATCGGGTAGCTGTCCTTGATTTGAGCACAAAGGCTTCCTTGGAAAGGATTCTGCCCAACGTGAGGCTTCAATGATTAATAGAGGGATGTGGAGAGATGAAATGGGCAGGGGTTGTCTGATCCAATGGCTTGAGTGGTGTGTGTAAGGTGGTAGAGGTGGGGGCCTTTTATAAGAGGAGAGGAGGTGCACTCTTGGAAAGTTAAAAATGTTTACTTTATTATAAAATGATTTTCGGATTTTAAAGGTCCCACTTTGATATAATTCTAGTATAAGGTGATAAGGGTTCGAAATATACCCATAAAATAGGTTTTTTACAATTTTAGGTCTTAGAGTTTACATTATCTTTTCATTTTATTTAAATCGTTAAATAATGAGGTAATCGCTGCATCATAATGTTGTCATAAATAATTTAATTTATTTAATGTATAAAAATTATACAAAAAATACTATGATGTAGATAATCATTTTATATTTCTAAATTCTATTTATATTAAAAAATATGTCTTGTATAACCCTATTTAAAAATTGTTTTAGTAAACCAACTCATGTTTGTGTCATTTTTACTTTTACATTAAATAAAAAGATATTAATGTCATTTTCCTTCCAATGTGGCTCCATGGGGTCCCCATGTTGAACCATGGATTTTCTTGGTCGTCCATGACACATAAATAAGGGTAGGACATGTTTCAAGCTCATCTCATATTATTAAAACATTATTTTTTACCTTAAACTACACTAATTACCTCTAATCGCGATTAAAAACTTAAAAGTTACTATTCACCAAAAAAATTATTTTAATCCCATTGGAACACATTTTACTTCTTAATGAAAACAATGTATGTCAGATTTTTGAAATTCAAAACACAGAGGTGGCAAAGTTTCATTTAAATGAAAAATCGATTTCTTTAACTACCACTTAGTGGTTTCACTATTCATCAAAAATTGATGTTTTTCAGAAAAAAACCAAAAATTCACCCTAAGATTTATTTAATATTCTGAACTCAAAATTGATGTCTATTTTAAAAAATTAAAAACATATAAGTTGTATTAATTAATTTAATAATTAATTCCCACTGTCAAAACAAATAGAGTGTTTTTAGGAAACAATATCTATTAAAAGATTGACACTAGTTTAAGTCCAATTTAAAAGTGAAATTAATTCCAATGACCACTAATGGATTAAATGATAAAAATATATTCTAATTTTACTTTAAAAACAATTAAAAAGATAATATAATCATATAAATAAATTAGATTAAAGGAGGTTTTGAATTAAAATACAACATTTATCACTATTCATAAAAAATGAACTTTATCAGAAAGATACCAAAAATTTACAAAAAGTAAATTTCGATGTCTCGATTCTAAATAAAATTTTATTTTTTCATATATAACACATAAAATTTTCAAAAAGTGTATTTAAAAGCGGTTCGCCATCAAAAGGCGGTTAATCTACCTTCTAAAGAATATTAGAATGTTTACGCTTAAAATTGAATTCATTCACATTTTTAATCCTCTAACATTTATTGTAAAAAGTAAAAATATTTGACAAACATATATAATAATTTTGTAGTTAGTTGTGTTCATTCCCTCCATTACAATGGCTAGGCGTTAACTACCATTTAAAATAATATTATTTTATTATTATAGTGCAATGTAAGATTTCAAAGGAACTCGTTGTTGCGTATTGGGTAAGCCATCAAGAATAACGTTCCCTTTAAATTAATATAAACATTTTATTCACAAATAGGAATAAATATAAAAATTTCATATTCTTTATTTACCTGGGGTGTTACATCCTTCCCCCCTTTTGGGAATTGCGTCCACGCAATGTTAAAATTGGGCTCGGAAACATCCTTGAAAGTCTCAGATTGGAACAAGAGTTTGTAAAACAATCACTATAAAATAGAGAAAGAGAAGTACAGAGGTCAACCGAGTTAACCAATACTAGGATTCCATGTAGGAAAACATGGACATGGAGGAGAAAACATAGTGTCATGTTCTGATGGAGAGTGATAGAAAACATGTTTAGGAGAAAGTTAACCATAAAAAAATCACAAACTTGTGATGGGTTAAATGGTATTGGATTCCCCAGTAGGAAAAGTTAACAGAAAACATTTTTGATTTAAGTTACTCTTTATTGAGGAATTTTTTTTGAGCTTAACTAAACCATAAGGAAACATACTTACGTGTCATGTTGACTTTCATCTTTTACTATATTTCTTACACAAACTCATATTTTCTACAAAAGACGAGTATTTAGGAAGACTTGTTCACATTAAGAGTACTATAATCAACTTCTAGAGAATCACCTAATCCAAAAAACAGAACTATATACATCCCATATCTTTATACCTTAACCAAAACCAAAACCAAAAAGTTTAGTACAAGATCAGATAATACCCAAAAAGGAAAATCCTTTAAAAAACAAATCTATTCTTAATCTCCAAAATTTATCAAACAAATACCAAAGTTCAACAAAGACCATTCAATAAAAAAATAGTCCATAAAATACTAAAAAGTAAAACAAACTAATATTGAAGCCCAAGTATTTAAAGGATTTAGTCACATAGTGTTCCAAGGTACAAATTAACACTTATCTCCAAATAACATCAGTTACTCTTAAATTCTCATATTGAAAAGTAATTAGCCTAATCACATATCCTCGATGATAGGTTAATCATTTCCATAGATCACCAAAAATAAACGTACTCTAGATTCCTAAAATCATATAACTAAAAAGAATTAGTCAAACTAACCAGGGACTTCACGTAGTCCAGTGGTAGGCGATAAATACCAGCCGCACTTTGGTTGTGGGTTCGATTCCCGCAGCATTGTCCGACGCGACGGGTTGTCACACGGTCTGCGTGTTGTCCTTTTTCCAAAACTATATAATTCTTAAAACATTCCCCAAAACAAGATAAAATCATCAAAAATAATTATAACATATTTTAACCTCAATCTTATCTCATGCCTTTCATTTTCCATCAAAACATATAATAACCCATAATTACCTCAAAAGTAAGGATCATATAAACTCTAATGGTTACATTTATAATTATTACCTGAACTTCCACATCGATTGGTCATCTTGTACATGATGAATTATATATCATACTAAGGTTTAAGTGGTTGATCATGACTCCTTGATAGTTGGTTTAGAACAACCACGAATTTCCTCATTGAATCCCCCATTTTTTCTAGTATCTTAATCAGAGAACCACCACAGTTACTTTCAAACCTGTTGTCTCTTTGGTGCCTTCTAGATCCATCGATTCACTAAAAACAGAAATGTCAGTGTGAGTATATCAACAAAACCATTATGTAATAATGAGGAAGTTAAACACTAAGATTTAATTACTCATTCAATTTATCTAAAAGTAGGACTCTTTCTGAAATCCTAACCATTATGGTAATGTTACATATGCTTAGAGAATACACTAACCTCTAAAGTTATCTAAACTGACCTCTGATACCAACTATAAGGCCCCTGCCTTAAACCTTACTTAATATTAAATTAAATAAATAATTCACATTGAGTATCTTTTCTGGTTTAGAGTTTTAGAGAATTAGGACATAACTATTACATCTCAAAATATTAAAAAGCAGTCACTTCTACTAAATTTCCATAAAATAAAAACTCTTAAAAAGAAACATGTTTAGCTCCATGTATTAGATAACATGACTTTCCATTGATCCCATCCTTGAACCTATTCCACATTAAGTCCTGTGAAAAACATTTCAAAAATACATGGGGTGAGCATAAAAAGCTCAGCAAGGGATACACAAAGAATGAAAACTGTTATATTTTCAAAGCAACAAGTAAACCATGTACACTTTATCAAAGTAATACCTTTCACCTTTAGGATGTATTAAAAACTCTTCACTGAATAAAATATCATTACTTAAAATATTACCATAAAACCCATATAAAGAACACATAATATATAAAGGTAACATGGGACATAAACATAGTTAAATGGAATAACCATACGGTCGACTTCCACACATACATAATGGAATATCCATACGGCCTACTTCTATACCCAATGCATTGGAGGTTATAACGTAACCACCCGTCCTAGTATTCACGGCACCACCCGTCATATGGTTTATCACGTAACCAATAGTAAAATGTCCATCTACCATCATTACACTTAAAATATTGAACATATAAACATTTCAATAACAACATTTCATTTGAAATCACAATAGTTAGTTCCATGATATTGAATCAATCAATCCATTTTCAAAAACCATTTAAAAGAGATTTTAGAATCAATGTGTCCCATACCACTTTGAATAATTTAATGGAATTATAATTTTAACACATTAATGTCCATATAAATAAATACTTAAAACTGTTTCAAAAACATGGAAATTAAAGATAAAGATTTAGAATAATAAATCTTTAAAACATTTATGATGATATTTTTGTTAAAGAGTTTTTAACAAAATGAGAGACTCTTGAATACAAATAATTTCGGAATAACATTTATTCATAAATTTATAATATCATGAGAATAAAGGGATTCATGATATAATATGTCAAAGGACAGTATACACATCATATAAGAGTGAATTGGTGCATAAAAACAATGAAGTCTCAATGGAAATGTAAATTGAGATGAAATCCATTATAAAGATGGTATCCTTAAATTAAGGATAAATCTATCACATAATTATGTGTGAAAAATATAAATACACCCAATATAAGTGGATATTAAGTGTGTAACAATCAGAGGTCATTCACACATATTCATAGGATGACATGTTCAAGAAGTACTGGTTGAACCGAAATAAATCGAAATTGGGTTAAGACGTTCCCATGTAAACATTCGACATCCTAATGGCATCACTTCAAAATTCATAAAATTAGTTGATGAGAGAGTGAATGGTATCTCATCACATGGACATAAAATTTACATCAATAAAGACATAGAATAACATATCCCAACATAATAAGTTGTAAATTAAAAGACATAACAAAAGAAGTCTTTTAAAATGAGGAGGGTGAAAGGTTCCCTTACCGACTTGGGTAACTTTCGAAACGTACAACCCATGAATGATGGACTATAAAACATTGATGTAAATACTCATAAACAAAATTATATTACACAAAGATTAGAATAATGGGTAGTACATACACCACTCAATGGAAATGGTGTAAAATATAGCATAAATCTCACGGGAATAAAAGTGAGATGAAAATCCCTTACAAAAACTCGACAGCCTAACGGTGCCACTTAATACTTCCAAAAATAGATTTATGATATCAAATAGGGTCTCTCATAATATGAACAAAAAAAATACAGTATTATTAATATAAAATTACATCCCAATCATATGAATGATGAGCTTATAAGAAATGACATAAAAGAGATTACTTAAAAAGAACGAGAGAGGTTAGATCCCTTACGAAAATTCGGCAGCTTAACCGCGCCACTCAAAACTTCTAAAATGGATTGGTGAGAGAAAATAGGTTCTATAATTATATTAACATAAAAAGTACAGTAGGAGTAATATAAAATAACATCCCCATCATAAGGAATATGAGCTTAAAAGGAATGACATAAAAGATTGTACTTAAAAAGAAAGAGAGGGGTGGGATCCCTTACCTCTGTCCGACTCGACTCGATCATTCTTTAACGTCCTGAATAATAAACTTGAGTTAATTTATACTTTCTTAAGAACCTTTTTCAAGTTAATTATTCTTTTTATATCACTAATTTCCATGTTATAAACATTATTTAATCATTTAAGTTAATAATGTTTGTTTTGTCGATATTTGGTTCTTAAGTCGAAAGTGGACTTCTTACAATTACATGTTGTTCGTGTGGTCAAAGGTTCATTATATCCAGAATGATATTAATTATTTGGATATCATATATATCATATATATCCAGAATATACATGTATTTATAATATTACATAATCATTTAGAGGATAAAAATGAAATGCACCATTCATGGAGACGGTAAGTCGTATGTACGCATGAACGCTACTTTCATTTCTATGTCATATTAATGGAATTAAAACTAAATGAGAGGTATGTATATTATAATTACATAATTATATTCATCATTTATATGTAACATAAATCATATATAATAACTTTAAATCCATTTTTTATACATCCCATATATGGCATTAACGAATCAAATCACATTGAGGGGGCGGTAGTCCACACTTCCTAAAATGAAATTATCGTGTTTACCCACAATGGAAACCATAAAGGTATGACACAAAAGAAAAATACAGAAACCTAAGTAAAAAATAAACATATTATATATCATATATAAATATAGTGACATCTTAATGGCCACCATTGAAGGTGTTATATGAGTGTTAAACAATCATCGTTTCGTGAGGCAGAAAGTCGCCATCTACAGAAACAGTATGTTCTTTAACCATTAGATGTAGGTGTGTGTGAGTGTATCTCGAATTATTCTTATAACAACATCCTAGTATGTTGAAGATACTGGAGTTGTTACAAATAAAATTAATTAAGAGAGTTTAGAGGGTTGGAGAAGCAAAATAAAACATAGGAACACAAGAGAGGACAATACCTTTAAATCGGGTAACTCTCTTTGATTTGAGCTCAATGGATTCATTGGAAAGGATTCTGCCCAATGTGAGGCTTAAATGATGAAGATAGGGATGTGGAGAGATGAAATGGGCAGGGGTTTTCCGAGCCAAAGGCTTGAGAGGTGTGTGTAAGTTGGTAGAGGTGGGGGCCTTTTATAAGAGAAGAGGAGGGGCACTCTTGGAATGTTAAAAATGGTTACTTTATTATAAAGTGATTTTCAGATTTTAAAGGTCCCACATTGATATAATTCGAGGATAAGGTGATAAGGGTTCTAAATATACCCAACCAATAAATTTTTGACAAGTGTAGGTCATATATTTTACATTATCTTTTCATTTTATTTAAATCGTTAAATAATGAGGTAATCGTTGCATCATCATAATGTCATAAATAAATTAATTTATATAATGTCTAAAAATTATACAAAAAAATACTATGATTTAGGAAATATTTTTATCTTTCCAATTACTACTTATAGTAAAAAATATGACTTGTATAACCCAATTTAAATTTTTTTAGTAAACCAACTCATGTTTGTGTCATTTTTACTTTTACATTAAATAAAAAGATATTAATGTCATTATCCATCCAAAGTGGATCCATGGGGTCCCCAAGTTGACCCATGGATTTTCTTGGTCGTCCATTAAACATCCAATAAGGGTAGGACATGTGTCAAGCTCATATCATATTATTATGACATTATTTTTAACTTAAACTAAACTAATTACCTATAAGCGCAATTAAAAACTTAAAAGTTACTATTCACCAAAAAAATATTTTAATCCCTTTGAACCAAATTTTACTTCTTAATGAAAACCATGTATGTTGGATTTTTGAAATTCAAAACACAGAGGTGGAAAAGTTTCATTTAAATGAAAAATCAGTTTCTTTAACTACCACTTAGTGGTTTCACTATTCATAAAAAAATGAAGTTTTTCAGAAAAATACCAAAAATTCACCCTAAGATATATTTGATATTCCGAACTCAAAAATGATTTCTATTTTACAAAATTAAAAACATATAAGTTTCATTAATTAATTTAATAATTAATTACCGTTGTCAAAACAAATAGCGTTTTTTAAGAAACAATATCTATTAAAAGATTGACACTAGTTTAAGTCCAATTTCAAAGTGAAATTAATTCCAATAACCACTACTAGATTAAATGGTAAAAATATATTCTAATTTTACTTTAAAAACAATTAAAAAGATAATCTAATCATATAAATAAATTATATTAATGGAGGTTTTGAATTAAAATACAATATTTTCACTATTCATAAAAAAATGTTCTTTATTGGAAAGATACCAAAAATTTACACAAAGTAAATTTTGATGTCTCGCATCTAAAGAAGAATTTTATTTTGTCAAATATAACACATAAAATTGTCAAAAAGTGGATTTAAAAGTGGTTCTCTATCAAAAGGCGGTTAATCAACCTTCTAAAGAATATTATAATGTTTACGCTTAAAATTGAATTCATTCACATTTTTAATCCTCTAACATTTATTAAAAAAATAAAAATATTTGACAAACATATATAATAATTTTGTAGTTAGTTCTGTTAATTCCCTCCATTACAATGGCTAGGCGTTAACTACCATTTAAAATAATATTATTTTATTATTATAGTGCAACGTAAGATTTCAAAGGAACTCGTTGTTGCGTATTGGGTAAGCCATCAAGCATAGTGTTCCCTTTAAATTAATATTAAAATTTTATTCACAAATATGGATAAATATATAAATTTCTATTTCTTTATTTACCTGGGGTGTTAAATGTGGTTTCTTACAGTCTATATACCTCACCTACCTATAGAGTGATGGATAATCATGTTATTTATAGATAAAAATATATATTTGGATGGATATTGATTCATGGTTGGGTTTCTTGATCTTCGTCACCTCATTATTCATTAGTGACCACATTAAGAATCTTGTATTTTAACACATGAGTAATGGTACATGGTTTTATAATAAATTTTCCTTTGATTTAAAAAATAAATTACATGAATGAATTAAGATGGTTTTTTAGTTTATATGAGAACCCCTATTTCAAATTATTTTTTCTGTGATTTTTAATGGAAATAAACTTGTGAAAATTTTAACATTTTTTGGAATTAAAACGTGGTAATGATTTTGGAAAAATTATTTCTTGATTTTGAAATTGATTTGTTCACTATAAATCTTATTTAAATTTAAATAAAATTGATTAATGTAAAATATGGATTGAATTTTAATGAATTCATGAAGACTACTTATTTACAAGATAATGGAATGTTGAAAACTATTATAGTGAATTAGTCATACGATTTTAATTTAAATGTTTGATTTATTCATAATATATTGATTTATTATTTTAATAAAAAAAATTGTAGATAGTGGTTAATTGGAAGTTATTTATAGGGCCTTTAATACAGAGATATTAATTTTTGATGAAAACTCTTTCAAAATAAGCACTACATGAACAATTGAGAGGGTTACCCTTTGGGGGTGTTGATGGACCTTCATGGTCCACCATTTGTGGTGTACATTGAATATATAGATCACAAGTATCTTGATCCATGATAATTATTAATATATTTGAGGATCCTATTATGTTAAATATCATACCATGGGGATTTTTGAACATGATGTTGAACTATGATTTCTTGACATGGTCATACATGCTTATGATTATTGAACTATTTTATTCATTACATCTAATTTATGTACGTGTTTCATATAAACTATCAATTCCATCATTTTGTGATATATTCTTCCACTATTTTCATGTGAAATCATGTTTTAGTTTATAATATTCTATGATATACCATTCCTTGATCAATATTTTTATATGAATTCATAATTGGTTTAAATTTATTGCAATTTAATAGGGTACATATAATGAAACCCTACTAGGCCTAATAGCTGACATGAAATCATTTCCTTCCAAAACATGTAAATTTTATAATTCCATGTATTTGAAGTGGGAAATATCTATGGGGAGGTGGTAGACATCCTTGATCCATGGGACTATGGAGTGATGATGGTGACTAGTGGAGCTCTATTCTACTTATTTAAAATGTGTTTTTAGATATTTTTTTATATTTTTTCTCATTTGGGATGCTGGATTTCTAGTTGTGTTAATAATTTACCAATTAATTTCATAACATTTCACCCTTTGAGGTGTAGATCATTCTAACATGCATATTTTATATTTCACTATTTTATGGCTGAATCATTATATATTGATCTTGTGTGATAACACGATCTAGTCACCAATGGCTGTGAATTTATATCTCTATTTTCAACAATTAAAATTTAAATAAAATAAATGATTATAAAAATATTAAATGTAATATAATATGAATGATTTATAGTTTCCCACGAATTTATGCATGAATATGGCGTATTAGTTTCATGTAAAACTATTATATTTGAATTAAAACTTTTTATTTATTAATATTATGTCAAATTAGATGAATTGGGTTAATATTGGCATTAATGATATTTTATCAAAATTAAATTATATTAAATTTTATTAAAATGTTAATAGTGGAAAATATAGAAATTTGGTGGTCGAATATTTCATTCAATCTCTATTTATTGTCTAATTATTACATGATATGTAAAATTATAACCCTTTAATAGTGAACAATATGTTTCTATATATAATATTAAAATTAGATAGCTAAGGGGTTAGACCCAATGAGAAGTTTTAAAACACTAAATAAACCTATAAACATTTTATTGGTTGATATGATTTGAACAAAATCCAATTTTAGCTTTGAATAACTGTTCTTTTTTAGGTATTAAGGATAGAAAATGACTTTATAATATTTTAATATTTATATATTATATTAATGAATAGTTATACTTATTTAATGAAAATATTATTTCAAACTTTCATCCTTCCAATCTATTGGAAAATAACAACACCGTTCCTCCATTCTTGTTGACTACTACCACTACAAAGTGATGTGATCTATTTTTTGTTTCCATTTACATGTTTGGTAATAAGGATAGATATAAATAATATTTATGATATAATAATTATTTTGGAATAGCGATTAATTATTTTCCTTTCTATTATTAAATCCTTCAAGAAATGAAAATAGTGTTCATGTTAATTTATGGCATACCAACTCCATGAATGGTGTAATTCAATTTTCTTGTCGATAAATATTTCTAGATAAACTATATATATAATTAAAATGAATATATATGACCTTTTTACCATTATTAATATTATGTATATGAAGAAACAATGTTAAATGTAAAATGTATATAAACAATCAAGAAATATGCTTGAAAAAAGTACTTATCACTAATAATAGTGATTTAAGAATGTATTTTAATAAAATGAAGGGTAATTGTTATATGTAAATAATATATAATATTTTTTTACATGAGTATTGTTATGTATTATATTTTAAATATATATATTTATAATAATGTAGGTTTGGACATGACTGAATGAAGTCCGACCATAGGAAGGGGTTTTGTTTCACAATCTCCTCACTATTCAAAATAGTTTGTGTTTTTGTATCCCTTGAGGGAATTGATTTATATCTCTTTCATAAACAAAATATATTTTTTTCTCATCAGTTTATTCATTAAATTTTTATTTATTTTTACTATTTCATTCTCTTTTTTACTTAATGTTATTGAGAAAATGTTTTAATAAAATTTTGACATTAATTACCTCTTCAGTTTAAATTCATTATTCTGTATCCATGATCACTAAAAATATTTTCTATATTATATTCAACATTATCTAAATGATATATTAAAGAAATTGTATCCCAATATTTACATTTTAAAATCCATTTTGAAGGAATTTTCTTTTTATTATCCAAATGAGGTACTTTTTTTATGTTTTACAATAGTGTAAAAATAATTTTTTACCATATATTGAATTTATGAAACTATCAACAATAAGGACCATTAACTTAATTTAAGTGTAAATTAACATTTTCAATGATTATTTTACATTACTTTTTCTTCCAAATATTATAGAATTTTATTTTTTACAAAATTTGTTTCAATTTAAAAAGGATATTTTCCTCAAAAAATGTAATAGCATTTTTAGGGATTTTATAATCATTAATGAAACGGCAGTCATTTTAATTATTGTTCACTAGGAAATTATTTTAATGGTACATTGTTTTTATTTATCAATATAGTATATGATATGATTTGTTAGTGATTTATTGTTCTTGTACTATTCTCTATATTAATCATGATGGTTTATAATTATATAAATTTATTAGAGAAACAGTTAAAATTTTTAATTCTATTCTTCTATTCAAAATATCTACATTAATTGTGTTTCAACCCTTTTTAATAAATAATTCATTGGTCATATTAAATGAAATGTGAGGGCTTCTATATTCACATGATGTATGATTGGTCTCATGAGAAAATATTGTTTCAATATTTTGTAGAGGACTTACTCCTCAATGTAATATGTCTTGGAATGAGGCCTTATTGATATATTTATGATGTCTAGAATTATTAATTTTAGAATTATGATATTAGATATTGATTTACATGGTGTTATTTTATTAGTTATGATATCCATGGGTCGGTTTCAAACCCTTTGACTATTTATATGGAATAATTCAATCATTATTTATTCTAGAAAAATTATTCTTCATACTCAACATATTGATTCAATGTAATTTGTTTTAAAATATTTTCCTTTACATATTAATTATTCCTAATTTTTTCATGATAATTTCTATTGTATTCTTACCCTTATTGTGATAATTTCTCTACACCCTTATTATGTTGACATCACCTAAAAATCCAAATTTTGTATAATGATTTTTATATAGGGATATTCTATAATGAATAATGGTGTTCTCAATGAAAATACTATTTTTAATTTTATGCTTTCATTTTTAAATTGAGATTCATGTATCTGTCTTCTTTTCTAATACTACTAAACTATTTTTTCATTCGCACTATGAATCCATGTATGTAGTTCCAATGTGATAAAGTCACTACTAAATCTATGATACTAGGGTCAATGACATTATAGTTGGAATAAAAAAATCTTTCATAGAACCCTTGGGAACTAGATTAATGAAACATTATATTAGAGGCCATAACTCTATGACTAAATATGATGAAATTCTAGTCATTTGATAATTCTACAATGTTTTTAAGGTAGATATTATGATTATTTACTTGTAATAAATCCTTTTATAGATAATAAAAATAGATGTGGTTGTGGATCAGTTATTCCTATGGGTGATTTCATCGAAAAGTGTTTAGGGGTTTTGACTTCATTGTGACCTAGTGAAAGGAAACATGACTTGATTCACACAGAGTTTGAACCTCTTGTGGGATATTATTAGAATAATTACCATTTTATTTAAAAACAATTATCAATTATTTTTATAATATTTTTATCATTTGAAGAAATTAGAAAAGAAACCATGATTATGATTATATGAATAACTACACATAAATATTACAAATTTAGTTTTTTTCCTCACTAGTTTTTGGATTATACATTATGATTCAACCTGTAATGATCTAATATAGTATATTCCATTGTTTATAAATGGAACCTATAGATTAAATAGAATGCATATCTTTTCTCTTAATAAATATACATATTTCAATCATGTGAAGGATAATGAATCTAGAGTAGTAACTATAGCTAGAACTGAACAAATTAAAAGAATTTGGGGGAATATTACTTAGGTTATGTCCAATAAACATAACTATAATGGGTATCATAAAAGTCATCAATGATTTTTAAAAAAATTATATAACATCATGGGTTATAAACCATAATTCAATGAGACTACAATTTCATTTGTAGCTGAATAATGAAAAGGATTCTTATAGAATATATTTTTCACATTTTAATTTTATGAAAGGGAATGGGTTTTCCATGTATTTTATTATCTATAAAGGGGTGTCGGTACAATGTGGTAATTTATTTAAAACACTAATGATAAGAATAAAATAGTGGTTATGGAATAGAATGATTTTAATTATCTATTATTTGAAATTATTTTCTTATTGAGAAATGATCAGATATAAAGAGAAAATTATTGGTGTATAAAATGATAGATTAAAATGTTTCTATGTATAAATACATGATTAATATTTTAATATATAATTCTTCTAATTTTTTATATAATCCAATGTTCATGATTGAAAATTTCATTTATATGTGTAATCCATACCTTGAGAGGGAACTACTCTCCCAAACAATCTCATTAATAGAGAAAACATTATCATGTTCAATCAATATAGTTTAATAATCCACTATATCATATTGAATAAAAGGAATGAAATATTTGAATAGGGATATTGGGAATATTGGAAAAGTAAATATTTAAAATTTTAATAAAGTAGGGGTATAATTTAAATCTTTAATAAATGTGTATAAAAATTTGGGAACATGTTTTCTATGAATGTGATCATTCTATAAGTATGGAGGAAAAAGGACACTAGGATCATTATTGAAAAATATACAACGAAGATTCCAGTTTTAAATGATTTAAATATAATGAGATGTGGTACTATTTGTATGATTTTCTAAGGCGGTAATGGAATTTTCCCCAAAACATTACGAGTAAGTAAGAATAATCTTATGTGATAACAACAACTAAGGTTATAGGTCCTATTGATGTATTACAAGTTAATTTATTTATATTCAAAGATTTAGATAATTATTTAATTGATTGTAGATATTTTTTCTCTTTTATATCTTCCTTGTTTTATATGAAAATTATTATTTTTCCTTGGGACTTATGAAGGGAGTTATCTGTCAAGACTCCTATTGAAAATTTCACCAAAATACGGTTGTGTTAGTCAGTTACCATTATGATATATAAATGGTCCATATTTGCAAGCATCATTAGTAATACTATTATTGATTTATATAAAATCATTATCATGGAATTTCTTCACAGATATATCTAAAATATTATAAAAAATAGAAGTATATTAAGATTTGTGATGTGGAAAATAAAATTGTAATCGTTAGATGAGAGAATTCATAATTTCAGAAATGTCTAGATCCACACGTAATAGCTCTTATTAATGAAATTCTTGTGGAATAAGACTTAACATAGTCTATGTGTGGAAAAGATAATCTTAAAATTGAGTATGTACCGATGTGTAAGAATATATTGATTTATATCTTGAAATTTTACATATAAAACCACCTATGCATGAGTTTGGGTTTTCCATTTATTTAATGCCCGGTTAAAAACATATATCAAGGAATATCTATTGAATGAACACTATAAACCAATCAAACTGAATACAAAAACTATACTAGTTTTTTTTAGTGATTTATATGTACTATTATCTAACATTGGGGACCCCTATTCTTATTTTCTAAAAATAAAATGGATCTATGATGTAGTTCATTGATTATAGGGAAATAAATACTTTTATGATAAATAAAAAGTATCATCTACCTTCCATTATTAACTTATTCAGACAAAATAATAGAATTCATTATTTTTCAAACACTGATCATCATTATGGGTAACAAAAGTTGTGTGTAATGAAAAAATATATTCTAATGATAACATTTTGTTTAAGCCATGGGAATTACTAGTCCATAACAATGATATATGGTCTAACTAATGTGCTGTTTTTCTTTATGGATCTAATGAATAATGTATTTAATGTATATGTTGATTATTTTTGTATAATTTATTTTTTATTATTCGGTGGGCTCT
The DNA here is from genome assembly GCA_963277665.1 of Viscum album. Taxonomy (NCBI): domain Eukaryota; kingdom Viridiplantae; phylum Streptophyta; class Magnoliopsida; order Santalales; family Viscaceae; genus Viscum; species Viscum album. Next base: position 510,196,485 of record OY728146.1, read on the forward strand.
AATACTTGCGAGGACATTGAGAATAACTTGAACATTATTATCATGACTTTTATAAGAAAACAATTACATATGAAAATTAAAACGTGTGACCTTTAGAATTAGAAAAATTCCTTTCTTAGAAATATTTTCCATAAAGATGGATCTTAGATGATCCTATAAAGAGAATGGAATTATTTCAATTACCGGCACCGATGAACAAAACTGAGGTTCATAGTTTCAATGGTTTGGAAGATAATTGTTGGTGATTAGTTTCCAAATTTTCTTCATTGGATAACCCATTTACCAATCATATTTATAAAGGGGATAAGATTATTTGTAAATAGAAATTGGATGGATTTTTTATTGAATTGATAATTTTATGGGTGAAATATTCAATTTTGATTCTAGAATGTCGAAATAATAGAATTAATATATATATATATATATATATATATATATATATATATTGATGAATAGATGTGGACATTCCCCTATGCAGAATGATGACATTGTCACTTGTGAATCATGGGATTTAATGATTAATGAAAAGTAATATCCCACATATGTTCATGAGTTTGAATCTATAATATTCTCTTTGATAACATAGAGAAATTATATATATAATGAAAAGTTTAAAATATATATAATTCACAAGAGTTTCAAACATATCATTTCATCGAAATTTCACAATAAGAGAAAAAGAAGATGGATAAAAAATTTATATATTATGATTTATCAATACACTACCTCCTAGATAATGAATATAAGGTAATAGTTCTTTAAAACAGAATGATTATGATTTCTAGAAAAAAATTATTATTTACATGGACCCTATATTCATTTATTTAGTAAATATGGATCTAGAAATTTTGAAGGAAGTGTAACACCAATTTTTTTTAAAATTATTTATAAACCACCATTATTTGAAATTAAAAATATTCTCAACTAGATGATGATATTTTTTAAAAAAATAAATGTCATGAATGATTGAAAATTGGATGAATTTGTACGTGATGATGCAGTTCTGAAATTTGATAAAAGTCAATGTGTTTTATTTATACTTGAATTGTAAAAGGAATTATTGGATTATTCTCATAGATCAAGTTTATCAATACACCCATGTATCACTATTATATATATATATGTATATTAAAAGGAAATTTCTTAGTTGGATAATATGAAGGGGGATTGATGATTATATATTATGATGCCTGGGTTTTCAATAGGATAAGGCTAATCGAAAACACCATATCAGACTCGTGAAAGCACTGTATATTCCTATGTGAAATTGGTATGATGTTACTATATAAATTTCCACTATTTTACCAAATATTTCTATAATAAAGTACTAAATATAGATTATTGTTGATATCCATAACAAATCAACATAGTTTCTCATTATAAGGGATGATTTACCTCTTTAACGCGTGAACAGGATCTATATTAATGATTTTGTAAGACATCATGGGGTACCTCATTTAGTTGTTTCCTATTTGGATCCCTAATATAAATTTAAATTGTTGAATATTAAATATAACGATCTTTCTATCAAGATTAATTTGAGAATAACATACCATCCTCAAACTGATGGGCTATCTGAAAGGACTACCCAATCATATGAAGACATGTTGAGGTTTTGATCACATGACATTCAAGGTATGTGGGATAAATATTTTCCTTTGGTAGACTTCCCCTATAATGATAACATCCATTTAATTATTCAAATAGTTCTATATAAAGCATCACATATAATGATATTTCATAATATCAATTGATGGGATGAAGTTGGTGAGAAAAGCTGTTAGGCCCAGAACATGTGGAGGATATAATATATCATGTAAGGACTATTCCCATCCATATTGAAGCTCCCCAAATAAAAAAATATCTTTATTTATAACCAAAGGAATGATTTTAACTTTAGAGTGGGAAATCGTTTTTCTTTGAAATTATCTCGATTGAAGAGTTTTGTACAATTATTTACGGAAGGGAAACCAAGACCTAGGTATGTTATACATTTTGAAACCCTTTAAATAATTTTATATGTGGATTACCATTTATAAATTCTATAATGTCTCTCTAACGTACATGATGTGTTCCATATATTATTGTTAAGGATGAAAATTAAGGATCCACTAGACACCCCCACCTATAAAGATATATAATTGGAAAATGATATATCATACTATGAATATCCTCTCCAGATTCTGTATACTAGAAGAAAAAAATTCATGAATCAAAAGTCTCGACTAGTAAAGGTACATTCGATAAATCATAAGAAGAAGAGATGGCCTGGGAAACTAAAGAAATTATGATGTAAATTTACCCAAATAATTTGTAAATGTGAAATTCTAGAAATATTGGGGAATGAATTATTTTAATGATGGAGGAATGTAACACACCCATACTTTACGATATATTTCATCTAAAATAGAATTATTCTCCTTGATATCTTGTGGTACGTGCAACCCCAAGCCTAAATAAACTATAATATAGTATACCATTATAATTTTTTTGTTAAATTAGATGTTATGAAAAAGACTAACTAAATAATTAAAATTATATAATTTACACATGCATAAAATAAATTCATTGGTTATCAATTTATGGGAAATAAAAATAAAAAAAATTGAATGTAAATGATGTTTTTTTCTAAAAAACTATTTTTATGAATGAAATGTTTTTTAACATTATAAATTATGTTAATCCATATTGGTGAATGATTTCAATGATATTTATTTATTATATATTCAGTCAAATATTATATCATTCAACTATTTTTTAATGTGTCATGGGATAAGAAGAAATATAGTGTTATACATGATAATTGTAGTTTCCTAAAAAATGGTCTCATTAGGTATTCCACACTTATTATAATGTCAATTTCTTCCAATTAAATATTTATTATTTGATGAAATTAATTCCATATATGGAATCATGTGGCTAAAATTTGTTAAATATTCCAATTTTATTTTTATTGACTATCAATAGTAACCTTAGTATAATTTGTCACCTTGATAATGGGTAAATTATGTTAATCTAGGTTAAAAATCTAGGTTAAGGTCACCATTTTATTTCCAAATTTCTATTATATGAATTTAATTCAACCATTATCACCTTATTATTGATATTTTTCTAAGGGACACATAGCTGTGGAAATGATAGGTAAAACATTTAATGAAAATTGAAGTGAAAAATGTCACTATGTAACATTTAAATAATAATTATGTGTCCAAATGGGGAAAACACACCATAATAAATGAATATAAATTTATATTTTTATATTCTTTAATTTATTTTGTGGAATTATTATTTTTAAAATAATTATTAATTATATAATTACTGAAAATTCTTATCCAACGATAACATAGTGTTTCTTCACATTATATAATAAAAAATCAATTAATTTAAAAATATTAAATGTATCACCCCAGGTAAATAAAGAATATGAAATTTTCATATTTATCCATATTTATGAATAAAATATTAATATGACTTTAAAGGGGACGCTATGCTCGATGGCGTACCCAACACGCAACAACGAGTTTCTTGGAAATCTTACGTTGCACTCTAATAATAAAATAATATTATTTTAAATGGTAGTTAACATGTAGCCGTTGTATTGACGGGAATGGATATAAATAACTAAAATATGATTATATATTTTTTTAAATGTTTTTACATTTATCCAATAAAAGATAAAGGCTTAAAATACAGAAAGAATTCCATTTTAGGCGTGTATGCCCTAGTTTTCACTAAAGGTTCACTTATCGCCTTTTGATGGAGAACCGTCATTAAATATAGTTTTTTTCACTCTTATAAATTCTATTGGACCAAATAAAACTCTTCTTAAGAATTGGGACATCAAAATTTACATTGTGTAAATTTTTGGTATCTTTCCGATAAAGTTCATTTTTTAATGAATAGTGTAAAATGTTGTATTTTAATTCAAAATATCATTTTAATCTAATTTATTTATATGATTACATTATCTTTTTAATTGGTTTTAAAGTGAAATTAGAATATATTTTTATCATTAAATCCAATAGTGGTCGTTGGAATTAATTTCACTTTGAAATCAGACTTAAACTACTATCAATCTTTTGATACTTATTGTTTCATTAAAACACGATATTTTCTCTGACAGCGGGAATTAATTATTAAATTAATTAATGTGACTTATATGTTTTGAATTTTGTAAAATAGAATTCATTTTTTAATTTGGAATATCAAATATATCTTAGGGTGAATTTTTGGGATTTTTCTGAAAAACATCAATTTTTGATGAATAGTGAAACCACTAAGTGGTACTGATAAAAACTGATTTTTCCGTTTAAATGAAATTTTTCCATCTTTTTGTTTTTAATTTCAAAAATCCGACATACATGGTCTTCATTAAGAAGTAAAATGTGGTTCAATGGGATAAAAATAATTTTTTGGTGAATAGTAACTTATTATGTTTTTAATCGTGATTAGAGGTAATTAGTGTAGTTTATGGTAAGAATAATGTTTTAATAAAATGAAATGACCTAGACACATGTCCTACCATCATTGGATGTTTCATGGCCGACCAATACAATCTATGTTCAACTTGGGTACCCCATAGAGCCACTTTGGTTGGGAAAATACATAAATATCTTTTTATTTAATGTTAAAGTAAAAATGACACAAACATGAGATGTTTTACTAAAACAATTTTTACATGGGGTTATGAAAGTCATATATTTGACTATAAATATTCATTAGAAAGCTAAAAATATTTCCTACATCATAGTATTTTTTTATAATTTTTATACATTAAATAAATTAAATTATTTATGACATCATGATGATGCACCGATGACCTCATTATTTAACGATTTAAATAAAATGGAATGATAATGTAATATATATGCCCTACACATTCCAAAACCTATTGGATGAGTATATTTCGAACCCTTATCACCTTATCCTTGAAATACATCATGTGGGACCTTTAAAAGCCGAAAATCTATTGAAAATAACGTAATATTTTGTAACTTTACAAGAGTGCCTCTCCTCTCCTCTTATAAAAGGCCCCCACCTCTACCTCCTTAACCACACTCCCAAAGCCTTTGGATCGGACAACCCCTACCCATTTTTTCTCTCCAATTCCCTATATTACTCCTTGAATCCTCACTTTGGGCAGAAGTCTTCCCAAGGAAGCCTTTGAGCACAAACCAAAGGGAGTTACCCGATTTTAAGGTAATGTCTTTACTTGTGTCCTTTTGTTTTATTTTGCTTCTCCAACCCCCTAAACTCTTTTTATTCATTTATTTTGAAACAAATCCAGTATCTTCAATATACTAGGATTTTGTTCTAAGAAGTATTCGAGCTACACATACACACACCTACATATAATGGTTAAAGAACATACTGTTTTCGTGGAGGGCGAATTTCTGCCTCCCGAAACGATGATTGTTCAACATTCATCTAACACCTTCAATGGTGGCCATTAAGATGACACTATATTTATATATGATATCTAATATGTTTATGTTTTACTTAAACTTCTGTATTTTTCATTTATGGCATAAATTTATGGTTTCCATTATGGGTAAACGCGATATCTTAAGGAAGTGCGGACTACCGCCCCCACAAAGTGACTTGATTCGTTAATACCATATGTGGTACGTATAAAGGATATATTTAATGATATTATATATGATACCATACTGGAATTAACATAATATTATGTATCATTATGTTTTAATTCAATTAAATATGAAATAGAAATGGAAGTAGCGTTCATGCGTACGTACGACTTACCGCCTCCATGAACAGTACATTTCATTTCTTATCTCAAAATGTTATGTAATATTATAAGAACATATATATAATGGATATATATGTAATATATTACATCTAAATTATTGATATCATTCTGGAATTATAACATATATATATCTCTCTCATTTTGTTTTAATTCCATTAATATGACAAAAAAATGAAAGTAGTGTTCATGCGTACGTACGGCCTACCGTCTCCATGAATGGTGCTTTTCGTTTTTTTATATCCAAATGATATGGAATAGTATAAAATGAATATTTACTGGATATATATTATATTTTAATCATTAATAATATTCTGAAAATTATTTACTTATAACTACATGGGCAATAATTTTCCAAACAAGTTCATTTTTGACTCATGTACTAAACATCGGCAAAAACGTCTGATATGAACTAACATTATTAAACAATTATTATAACATTATAATATGTGATATGAACTAAATAATAATCTCTAAAGGAGTTAATTAGGAAATTATTAATTGACCAAAGTTTATTATTCAGGAATATAAAGAAACGAACAAGACAAGTTGGACTTGAGGTAAGGGATCATACTCCTCTCTTTCTTTTTAAGTACACTCTTTTATGTCATTCCTTTTAAGCTCATGTTTCTTGTGATTGTGATGTTCTTTTATATTAATCTTACTGTAATTTTTATGTTCATATGATGAGAGACCCCATTCTATCTCTTCAATCCATTTTGGATGTTTTGTGTGGCGCCGTTAGGCTGACGTATTTTCGTAAGAGATCTAACCTCTCTCTTTCTTTTTAAGTACTCTCCTTTATGTCACTTATTTTAAGATCCTCTTTTTTATGATGGGGGATGTTCTTTTATATTCCTATTTCTGTAAATTTTATTGTAATGTGTTGAGATACCCTATTTTATCTTATCAATCCATTTTTGGAAGTTTTAAGTGGCGTCGTTAGGCTGCCGAGTTTTCGTAAGGGATTTTTCATCTCACTTTTATTCCTGTGAGATTTATGCTACATTTTCCACAATTTCCTTTTAGTGGTGTATGTACTGACCAATATTTTACTCATTGTGTAATATTCTTTCATTTATGAGTATTTACATCAATGTTGTATTGTCCTTCTTTCACGGGGCGTATGTTTCGAAAGATACCCATGTCGGTAAGGGAACCTTTCACCCACCTCTTTTTAAAAGACTTCTTTTGTTGGGTCTTTTAATTTACATATTGTTTTGTTGGGATATGTTCTCATATATCTTTATTGGTGTAAATTTTATGTCCAAGTGATGAGATACCCATTTTTTATGTGACGCCGTTAGGCTGTCAAAGGAACTTCTTAACCCAATTTCGATCTCTTTGGGTTCAACATGTAGTTATTGAATAAGTCATCCTTTGAATATGTGTGAATGACCTTTGATTATTTTACACTTAATATCCACTTATATTTGGTGTATTCATTTGTCACACATAATTATATAATTGATTTATCCTTAAACCAAGGATACCGTCTTTGTAAGGGACTTCATCTCAATCTCCTTTCATTGAGGCATATTCTGTTTTATACAGAACCTTCTTTTATACAGTGTATAAACCCCTTTGACTTTTAAGTTTATTCAAAAGGAATATTTTTTATACGAAGTGTTTATTAAACGACAAAAGGGAATGTTTTTGTCGTACGTATGCGGTGACAACGACTTCTCCGCCGTCGTGACCATTATTTGAGTTTCGGCTTCCTCTACAAGCCATACCATCTTTTTAAAAGAAAAATAAATACCATGTTTTACTTTTCTTTTATTTTGGTATTGAAAATAGTTTTCATAATGTATTTATATCAATGTGTTGTATTGATATATTGTTATTGAAAGGTGTAAATTTTATGTTTCCTTTATGCATGTTTTATGTGAAAATATTATGTTATGGTTCTTGGGCATTGTTATGAAGACGGGTGGTTCCGTGATAAACTAAGGGCGGGTGAGCCCGATATAGCTCTCTAATGCATTGGGTAAAGTTCAGGAGTGAAACGTTAAGGTTTCTCTGAAGAGATTTAGGGAATATACTGTGGTGGGTATTCCAAACGTAACCAAGAGGGTTACTCCCTACGTAAGAATGTTATGAATGCCTCAAGTTACCTTTTATGTTTTATGATTTCTATGATTTGTTCATGATTTTATGAGGTATGTTAAAGTGCTTATGTTTTATGGGTAAAGTATGATTTCATTCTTATGTACACATGTACTCATATTTCCTTTCCATATTTTTATATCCCTTACTGAGCTTTTTATGCTCAACCCAAGTTTTTGAAATGTTTTTCACAGGTCAATGAAAGGGTACATGATGTGATGATAGTGTCAAGGATGTGTCTGGAAAGAATCCATGTTTTATTTTAAATATGTTTCTGTTGATGGGAAGAATGAATACTGTCTTTTATGTAACCACTTTGTTTAAATGTGGAATGTAATGCAAGTTTCATGATCTAATTCTCTAAAACTCTAAACCTAAAAAGATCCTCAATGTGTAATGTAGTAATAACTCAAGATTAAGTAAGTTTTAAGGCTGGGGCCCTATAGTTGGTATCAAAGGTCGGTTTAGAAAACTTTAGAGGTTAGGGTATTCTTTAAGCATAAGTGACATTACCATAATGGTTAAGATTTCAGAAAGAGTCCTAGTTTTAGATAAAGTGAATGAGTTAGTATATCTTAGTGTTTATCATCCTCATTAGTACATGATGGTTTTGTTGATATAATCACACTGACCTTTTTGGTTTTAGTAAATGGCTGGATCTAGCAGGCACCAAAGTAACAGTGGATATAAAGCAAACTGTGGTAGTTTTTTGAGCAAGCAACTGAATGATATGGGAGATGCAATGAGAACTCTTGTGATTATCCTCAACCAACTATCTGGAGTCATGATTGACCACCTAAACCTTAGTTATTTCTCTAAGGCATCATATATGCGAGAAACAAATCCCTACGGAAGTACAGGTGATAATCATAAAGGTAAGTGTGTTCAAAAACCTATGGGTCAAAGATGTGGAAAGAATAACCTAGGAAAATGTTTCAAAGGGACATAAATATGCTATAGATGTGGAAATGAAGGTCATAAAGCAAGAACCTGCCATGGAAAAAGGAAGCATCCAGTTGACTCGAGGAAAGGGAAAGAAGTTCTTTCTGAGGGATCAATTGAATGTTATAAATGTGGTGTGTATGGTCAATATGAAAACACATGTCCTATGAAGAAGTTTCGTGAATGGGATCACCAAGAGCGTACAAATGTTTGTTTACCAATACCTAATGCCATTCCGATTGAGGATGAAGAAATTGACAATGACCAATCAAAGGTATGTATTATTTCATGACTATTGTTTTCCTATTTTGGAATCTTAGGATATGATTCATGATTTTGTTTCTAGGAAAGAGGTATTTCAGAATAAGTTGGAAAGGAATGGTTAATGGATCATGAATAATGTTGAATGAGTAAGATGTCAACATATAAGGGCTTCAAGAGTTATAGTAAAATTCTTAAGAGTATTAAGTATCTTTTGATTATGGGGTTACATTAGAAGACTTTTTATATTATGTGTAACCCTGATGTTTAATATATGCAAATTTTATTCAAGGAATAGTTATCATTTCTTTTGTGGACATAGTTATAAAGAACCATTTGGGTTTATATGATCATTACTTTTGAGGAAATTATGGGTTACTATATGTTATGATTGAAGTGAAAGGCATGAGATAAAATTGAGGTTAAATTACATTATGGTTATTTTTGATGATTTTATCCCTTTTTGGGGAATGATTTGAGAATTATTTAGTTTTGGAAAAAGGACAACACGCAGACCGTGTGACTACCCGTCGCGTCAGACAAAGCTGCGGGGATTGAACCCACAACCAAAGTGCGACTGGTATTTATCACCTACCACTGGACTACGTGAAGTCCCAGGTTAGTTTGACTGATTCTTTTTAGTTATATGATTTTATGAATTAAGAGTAAGTTGATTTTGGTTTATTTATGAAAATGATTAACCTATCATAGAGGATATGTGATTAGGTTAATTACTTTTCAATACGAGACTTTAGGAGCAACTGATGTTGTTTGGAGATAAATGTTACGATTTAACTTGGAAAAATATGTGACTAAATCCTTCAAATATTTGGGTTTCAATCTTAGTTTGGTTTGCATTGAAGAATTTTATGGACAAATTGATTATAGAATGGTCCTCGTTGAACTTTGGGTTTTGTTGGACAAATTTTGGAGATTAAGACTAGATTTTCTTTTTATAAAGGGTTATCCTTTTCTGGATTATCTGATCTTGTACTAACCTTTTTGGTTTTGGTTTTGGTTAAAGTATAAAGACATGGGAAATATATAGTTCTCTTTTGTGGATTAGGTGACTCTCTAGAAGTTGATTATAGTACTCTTAATGCGAACAAGTCTCCCTAAATACTCGTCTTTTGGAAAAAAATATGAGTTTGATTAAGGAATCTAGTAAAAGATGAATGTCAACATGATAAGTGATTATGTTTCCTTATGAATAAATTCTTCAATAAAAAGTAACATAAAACAAAAATGTTGTCTATTAACTTTTCCTTCTGGGGAATCAAATACCGTTTAACCCATCACAAGTTTGTGATTTTCTTATGGTTAAATTTCTCCTAGACATGTTTACTATCACTCTCCCTCAAAACATGACCCTTTGATTTTTCTTCAATTTCCATGTTTTTCTACATGGAACTTTAGTATGGGTTAACTCGGGTGACCTCTGTACTTATTTTCATTTATTTTAATGTGATTGTTTTACCGACTGTTGTTCCGATGTGGGACTTTCAAAGATTTTTCGAAGCTCAATTTTAAAAATTTTGAGGATGCAATTCCCAAAAGGGGGGAAGGATGTAACACCCCAGGTAAATAAAGAATATGAAATTTTCATATTTATCCATATTTGTGAATAAAATATTAATATGACTTTAAAGGGGACGCTATGCTCGATGGCGTACCCAACACGCAACAACGAGTTTCTTGCGAATCTTACGTTGCACTCAAATAATAAAATAATATTATTTTAAATGGTAGTAAACATGTAGTCATTGTATTGGTGGGAATGGATATAAATAACTAAAATATGATTATATATGTTTTTAAATGGTTTTACATTTATCCAATAAAAGATAAAGGCTTAAAATATGGAAAGAATTCAATTTTAGGCGTATATGCCCTAGTTTTCACTAAAGGTTCACTTATCACCTTTTGATGGCGAACCGTCATTAAATATTGTTTTTTTCACTATTATACATTCTATTGGACCAAATAAATCTCTTCTTAAGAATTGGGACATCAAAATTTACTTTGTGTAAATTTTTGGTATCTTTTCGATAAAGTTCATTTTTTAATGAATAGTGTAAAATGTTGTATTTTAATTCAAAACCTCTTTTTAATATAATTTATTTATATGATTAGATTATCTTTTGAATTGGTTTTAAAGTGAAATTATAATATATTTTTACCATTAAATTCAATATTGGTCGTTGGAATTAATTTCACTTTGAAATTAGACTTAAACTAGTGTCAATCTTTTGATACTTATTGTTTCATAAAAACACGCTATTTACTCTGACAGCGGGAATTAATTATTAAATTAATTAATGTGACTTATATGTTTTGAATTTTTTAAAATAGACTTCATTTTTGAATTCGGAATATCAAATATAGCTTAGGGTGAATTTTTGGGATTTTTCTGAAAAACATCAATTTTTGATGAATAGTGAAACCACTAAGTGGTACTTATAAAGACTGATTTTTCTGTTTAAATGAAATTTTGACATAATTGTGTTTTAATTTCAAAAATATGACATACATGGTTGTAATTAAGAAGTAAAATGTGGTTCAATGGGATAAAAATAATTTTTTGGTGAATAGTAACTTATTAAGTTTTTAATCGCGATTAGAGGTAATTAGTGTAGTTTATGGTAAGAATAATTTTTTAATAAAATGAAATTACCTAGACACATGTCCTATCCTAATTGGATGTGTCATGGCCGACCAAGAAAATCCATGGGTCAACTTGGGGACCCCATGGAGCCACTTTGGTTGGGAAATGACATAAATATCTTTTTATTTAATGTTAAAGTAAAAATGACACAAACATGAGATGTTTTACTAAAACAATTTTTACATGGGTTTATACAAGTCATATTTTTGACTATAAATAGTCATTGAAAAGCTAAAAATATTTCCTACATCATAGTATTTTTTTATAATTTTTAGACATTAAATAAATTAAATTATTTATGACATCATGATGATGCAGCGATGACCTCATTATTTAACGATTTAAATAAAATGGAAAGATAATGTAATATCTAAGACCTACACATATCCAAAACCTATTGGATGAGTGTATCTCGAACCCTTATCAGCTTATACTCGAAATAAATCATGTGGGACCTTTAAAATACGAAAAGCTTTTGAAAATAAAGTAAAATTTTGTAACTTTACAAGAGTGCCCCTCCTCTCCTCTTATAAAAGGCCCCCACCTCTACCTCCTTACCCACACTCCCAAAGCATTTGGCTCGGCCAAACCCTGCCCATTTTGTCTCTCACCTTCCCTATCTTACTCCTTGAAGCCTCAATTTTGGAAAAAGTCTTCCCAAAGAATACTTTGATCACAAACCAAAGGGAGTTACCTGATTTTTAGGTAATGTCTTCACTTGTGTCCTTTTGTTTTATTTTTATTCTCCAACACCCTAAACTCTTTTTATTCATTTATTTTGTAACAAATATAGTATCTTCAATATACTAGTATGTTTTTATAATAAGGATTCGAGCTACACTTACACACACCTACATCTAATTGTTAAAGAACATACTATTTCCGTGGATGGCGAATTTCTGCCTCCCGAAACGATGATTGTTCAACATTCTTCTAACACCTTTAAAGGTGGCCATTAAAATGACAATATATTTATATATGATATCTAATATGTTTATGTTTTACTTAAGCTTCTGTATTTTTCATTTATGGCGTACCTTTATGGTTTCCATTATGGGTAAACGTGATATCTTCATTTAAGGAATTGCGGACTACCGCCCCCTCAAGGTGATTTTATTCGTTAATACCATATGTGGTATGTATAAAGGATATATTTAATGATATTATATATGATACCATACTGGAATTAAAATAATATTATGTATCATTATGTTTTAATTCCATTAAATATGAAATAGAAATGGAAGTAGCGTTCATGCGTACGTACGGCTTACCGTCTTCATGAACGGTACATTTCATTTCTTATCTCAAAATGTTATGTAATATTATAAGTACATATATATAATGGATATATTTTTAATATATTACATCTAAATTATGAATATAATTATGGAATTATAACATATATATATCTCTCTCATTTTGTTTTAATTCCATTAATATGACAAAAAAATGAAAGTAGCGTTCATGCATACGTACAGCCTACCGTCTCCATGAACGGTGCTTTTAGTTTTTTTTATATCCAAATGATATGGAATAGTATAAAATGAATATTTACTGGATATATATGATATTTTAATCATTAATAATATTCTAGAAATTATTTACTTATAACTACATGGGCACTCTTTTTTCAAACAAGTTCATTTTTGACTCATGTACCAAACATCGGCAAAAACGACTGATATGAACTAACATTATTAAACAATTATTATAACATTATAATATGTGATATGAACTGAATAATAATCTCTAAAGGAGGTACTTAGGCAATTATTAATTTACCAATGTTTATTATTCAAGAATATAAGGAAACGAACACGACAAGTTGGACTTGAGGTAAGAGATCCTACTCCTCTCTTTCTTTTTAAGTACATTCTTTTATGTAATTCCTTCTAAGATAATCTTTCTTCTGATTGGGATGTTCTTTTATATTAATCTTACTGTAATTTTTATGTTCATATGATGAGAGACCCTATTCTCTCTCATCAATCCATTTTGGATGTTTTGAGTGGCGCTGTTAGGCTGCCGAATATTCGTAAGAGATCTAACCTCTCTCTTTCTCTTTAAGTACTCTCCTTTATGTCACTTATTTTAAGCTCCTATTTTTTATGATGGGGGATGTTATTTTATATTCCTATTGCTGTACAATTTATCTTAATGTGATGAGATACCCTATTTGATCTCATCAATCCATTTTTGGAAGTTTTAAGTGGAGTCGTTAGGCTGCCGAGTTTTCGTAAGGGATTTTTCATCTCACTTTTATTCCTGTGAGATTTTTCTACATTTGCCAAAATTTCCTCTGAGTGGTGTATGTACTGACCACTATTTTACTCATTGTATAATATTCTTTCATTTATGAGTATTTACATCAATGTTGTATTGTCCTTCTTTCACAGGGCATATGTTTCGAAAGATACCCATGTCGGTAAGGGAACCTTTCACCCTCCACTTTTTATAAGACTTCTTTTTTTGGGTCTTTTAATTAACATATTGTTATGTTGGGATATGTTCTCATATATACTTATTGATGTAAATTTTATGTCCAAGTGATGAGATACCATTTTTTTATGTCACGCCATTAGGCTGTCAAGGGAACTTCTTAACCAAATTTTGATCTCTTTGGCTTCAACATGTAGTTATTGAATATGTCATCCTTTGAATATGTGTGAACGAACTTTGATTATTTTACACTTAATATCCACTTATATTTGGTTTATTTTTTTATCACACATAATTATGTAATTGATTTAACTTTAAACCAAGGATACCGTCTTTTTAAGGGACTTCGTCTCAATCTCCTTTCATTGAGGCATATTCTGTTTATACACAACCTTCTTTTATACGGTGTATAAACCCCTTTAACATTTACATTTATTCAAAAGGAATATTTTTTATACTAAGTGTTTATTAAACGACAAAAGGAAATGTTTTTGTCGTACATATGAGGTGACAACGACTTCTCCGCTGTCGTGACCATTATTTGAGTTTCGGCTTCCTCTACAAGCCGTACCATCTTTTTAAAAGAAAAATAAATACCATGTTTTACTTTTTTTTTATTTTCATATTGAAAATGGTTTTCATAATGTATTTATATCAATGTGTTGTATTGATATATTGTTATTGAAAGGTGGAAATGTTATGTTTCATTTATGCATGTTTTATGTGATAAGATTATGTTATGGTTATTGGGCATTGTTATGAAGACGGGTGGTTTCATGATAAACTAAGGGCGGGTGAGCCTGATATAGCTCTCCACTGAATTGGGTAACGCGATGGAGTGAGACGTTAAGTTTTCTCCAAATAGATTTAGGGAATATACTGTGTTGGGTATTCCAAACATAACCAAGAGGGTTACTCCCTACGTAAGATTGTTATGAATGCCTCAAGTTACCATTTATGTCTTATGATTTCTATGATTTGTTCATGATTTTATGAGGTATGTTAAAGTGCTTATGTTTTATGGGTAAAGTATGATTTCATTCTTATGGATACATGTACTCATGTTTCCTTTCCGTATTTTTATATCCCTTACTGAGCTTTTTATGCTCAACCCAAGTTTTTGAAATGTTTTTCACAGGTCAAGGGAAGGGTACATGATGTGATGATAGTGTCAAGGATGTGTCAGGAAAGAATCCATGTTTTATTTTAAATATGTTTCAGTTGATGGAAAGAATGAATACTATCTTTTATTTAACCATTTAGTTTAAATGTGGAATGTAATGCAAGTTTCATGATCTAATTCTCTAAAACTATAAACCTGAAAATATCCTCAATGTGTAATGTTGTAATAACTCCAGATTAAGTAAGGTTTAAGGCTGGGGCCTTATATTAAATATAATATTATTTTAAATTTTTATACTGATCCATAAATTTCATAGATGATTATGATATTTTTTTATTAATTTATTAAAATTTATTAAAACATTTTCATTATGATGTTTATAAAAAATTGAATGAATAGTGTCAAAATTGATATTAAAAGAGTTTTGTAAGAAAACTATTTTATTAAATTATTTTAAAATAATAAAAACCTTCAATTAGAAATAAAATAATTAAATATGGTAAAATATTTCTTCTTATTTCCATCTGTGGGCCGATTCTCACCCTATATGTAAAATTATTTCCCTTTAAGTGTGGAAAATATGATATATCGATTAGCGAAAAATAGGTTAACTAAGTGGAAAAACATAAATATATGGTTTAAAACACAAAATAATCCTATAAATACTATATTTTTCATTTCATTTAACCAAAATACTATATTATGAGATATTATTTGGCCTTTTGGAGGAATTTGGGCTACATAATGACTTTATCATATTTTAATCATTTAATAAAAACATAGAGTGAACCCCCCATCACATATAGGAGGGAACATATCACTTGTCTTAGTCACACCTCATTGAGAGAGATATATTTAAAAAAACCTACCAATTTATCATCAAAAATCACATAGAAAAAATATATTGTTTCTTTTCATCACAAAAAACCAACCTTATGGTCTTCAAGAGGAAATCTAACGGTGTAATTTCAAAGAGGAGGTAATCACGTTAATCAATAGCTTTCTCTTATACTACATTAATAACTCTTTATAATATATTTTATTTTTCATAAAATAAAAAATAATTTATGATCAATATAACTAAATTTTATATTTAATATTAAAACACAATTATCCATCCTATATCCCATCAAATAGTATACAAAAGTGTCATTGATTCATACATATGACTTAGTGTCTCCATATAATGATGCTATTAATTTTTTATTACCATATTTTATAGATGGGTATTATGATAATTTTAACATTTATATAATATATTTACAAAATAAGTAATCATTTTAAATGATAATATAATATCAAAAATGAATCCTTCCAATCAATTGTAAAATGATTATTTCACTTGTGCATATGTGTGGACTACAATCATCATAATGGGATGTGATTTTTTTTATTTCAATTTAAAATGCATGTAACTAAGGACTCATTTAATGAATATATATGATTTAATAATTATTATTAAAATGTTTATTATTGTTTCCCATTCATTTTTTCCATCCATCGAAATATAAGAAATAATTTTTGGCCTATGTGTGGTATATCATCTCGAGGAATGGTGTAACTCAGTTTTTTCATCAATAAATCTTATGGATGACTGTAGATATGTATATAATGATATATATTATGTTAATATCATAATTATAATTCTATATATGAAGAATATATGATCAATTTTAATGACTAGAACAAATGAAACATAACATACATGAATAAAGATGTAGTTATAACTTAGAATATTGATTTAATAAGTAATTGTTAACATACATGGGTTAAAACATTTCATGTAAATAATATACGGTATTATGTATATATATGAATTTATTTATTTTCAGTACATGTATAATAAATCTATGTTTATTATACAAGAGGTTTGTACACGTATGAAGGAAATCATAAATGATGTAATGTTTTATTTCACAATATCATCATTTTTAGGTTTAATTTTATTAAGATACATTTGGGGGAATTTTTTGGTATTTATATACTAATATATATATAGATATATTTCTATCCTCTATATATTCATGAAATTTTAATTTAATTTTAGTTTTTTTCCTATTTACTACTAAAAATAATTTAGAAAATGTTTTTTAATAAAAATATTACATTATTTCTCTCTTCGATACAAAATTCATTTTCACGCATATCTAGGTAATCTTTAAATATTTTCAAGAATTTTAATCAAAATATTAAAAATATTTAATAAGTAAATCATAAACAATATTTTAATTTTTAAAACCTATTTTGAAAATAATCAACTTTTTATTATCAGAATGAGGTACTTTTTGACCTTTATATAATAGTGTGAAAGGACTGTTTTTTACCTTATACGGGTTGTAAAAAACAACCCAACATTTGGACCATTTATTTATATAATAATTACTATATATGTATTTACAAAATTTTCAAATAATATTATTTCCTAAAATGATTTAAATATTATGTTTTAAAAATTGATTTTTAAAATAAAAATTTAAATTTTATTCAATAATGTTTTTAATTCATTTTTAATATTATATATATTTATCAATGAAAAAACAATGATTTTACATATTCTCTACTCGGGTTATTTTGTAGTGAATCCATCTTTTTTGTTTCTCTAGATTATTTGTTCTTAGTTTTACTCGGGATATACTATGTTCATACCATTCTCCATATTACGTTGGATGGTTTATGATTATGTTTATTGATTTTGTATGGTTTTGACATTTCATATCCCAATGTTTCGATATGAATATTTTTGTTGGTAATAATTTACAACTTTAAAATTATGGATTCATTATACTAATTATGTGATGGGAGTACTATCTATATCTCCTTGGTATACCGATATGCATCATGATTAATACAATCTCGGGTATTTGGATGACATCATACACATTAATGTATGATGTTTTATCATGATACATTAATGTTATGATTATGATTTACGAAATTATGAATTCCAATTTTTTGATATTATTTATTGATATCTATGTGACTATTTGATTAGTTATGATATCCATGGATAAGATTCACACTTATGCGATTATTTTTATTACATTATATGATCATCATTTATTAATTCCATAATATTATAATGGTCACATTATTAATTAAAATGAAGGTGTTTTTAGATATTCACATTTCCATATTTATTTTACATTATTTATACATGACTTCTTCTTATATACATAAACCGTTACTAAGAATCTATTCTCACCTCATTCTAATATTTCATTTACCCATGATAATAGATATGTATTATGATTGAAATTTCAGGATATGTTAATGATAATAATTGTGTTATCAAATATGATAATTTTTTTTATGTTTTCAATTAAAATTTGATATTCCTTTTTCTATATATTTTTCCAATACTAATATATTATTTTGTCCTTCATGATGTGATTCACTGTATCTTGTGTTAACTTAATAATGTATCTAATGTATTTGGGAAACTAGGGTTTTGTAAATACACTATGGGTAGTGTTTTCCTCAATGTGTGATGTTTGGAAGATGGTTTCAATGAGAAGTTTCCAAGATGGTCCGAAGGGACCAATGGATGATCTGATAACTGAAATGATATATGTTCATTTCATTGGGCTTTGTGCCAATAACTAGTCCACAGTTGTCCAGGTGGTGAGACAAGTGATGCCTTACAATCCGGGTTTTCTATTGCATGTTAATTTGTTGTGATTGGACATGACCCCAGTGGGGGAGAGGAATCTTTATACATAGCCACAACATGATTGATATGGAATGTAGAAAAAACACTGGTTTGATTGGGTCCCAATGTGAACATAGATGGTCCTTTTTTGTATAGGCTACAGTAATGGCATATGATCACCGAAGAGAGAGAGTTGGGTTATGATGGGACACAAGACACAAATTATAGACCCTAACTATTGTGATAACATAATGGTTTAGGACATACACATATTATTTTACATTATTTCATCAGATAGTGGGGTTATTTCATAGATAACACCTACCATGGGTCTTTTGGTATGGGTTGTAACTCAAATTCAACTGTGTGATGTGAGGGGATGGAATAATACCCACAAAGTGGAAATGAATATATGGTTTGCAGTAGATTTTTTTGTTTCTCAAATAGTTTCCAAATAAGATTATGTTAATTATTTGGTTTAATGGTGTCATGGATTACACATTATCTCATGATGAGCCTATTTATATATTTACTCATTTTATACATGAATATATATATATGTATATATGTGTATATATTCCTTTTTACTATGTGAAATTAATTATACCTAATACATATATATTTATTTCAAACACTATCGGTACCCCATTGTGTGGGAAGACCTTAATTATTCATTCTGGTTGAGTGTAGGATGTTCAGTGGACCGGGTTGGAGTAGCTCGATTGTTATTTTGTTGTAGGGGTATTGATGCATGGGTATTACATTATGGTTGACATGCGTATTTTATTTTTTAGTTTTTAAAATGTGATCATTCATTTGATTAGTTTTTTGTTGTATGATTGAAGACTATGGGTCGGTATGATATTATTTCCATTTTTATAACATAGGATTTATTTGATTCAACATACTTTTATTTAGTGATATATAATTTTATAGTCATTTCCATTTAGAGATTGTCTTTTATTCGAGGTTATATTCACCCCATAGTAAGGGTAATTAATGTTCTATTAGTTAGGAACCTATATAATATGGGGAGGCATCACTAAGGTCATTTGGTGCACTAAGATGGGGAACTATGATGTAACCCTGGATCGAGGTGTTATAATAAGTGTAACACCCTTGGAAGAGAGATACATGAAATGATAAATTTTAGTAGTCATTTTATTAATTTAAATCATTAATTTTACAAGTTTTTCTAATATGAACTCCACGTTTTATGAATTATTATCCAGATTCAGTTTGAAGATGGGTGACTTACTCAAATATTTTATATTTTTTCACTAGGAAAAACATGCAATTGAAGAACAAGTGCATGCCTTTGGATATAATCTTTTGTCTAGTTATTCACCCTAGTAGTCTTTTGTGAAGTAAATCAATCCACTACATAATAAACATTATTTCATATGATCAGTTTCATGTTTTGTGGATTTCGGGTCATGAAAAATTTTATCAACATCCATAAGATGCCTAACATGTAGTGTCACAAACTAGGATTTAGGTTTGGAGTCTGCAACAAGGGGATTACCTTTTCATGGGTAGGGTGAGTATAACACCCATATAAATGTAATACATAAGACATTTAACATTACTAACCATGTCAATATGATTCAATATCAATTGAGGTAAAATATTTGGAAGGTAATCCATAATTAAGCATTATATTCTTGATGTAGTGTCAGAATGTGCGGCCTCAAAGTATATTTCAAAAATATTGTGTCATTGATGGAAGAAAAACAATGAAAAAACATTTTATAACTTGTGGTAATATCCATTACTATGATAAGGGACTATATTGGTTAATATATTACGGCGTGATGGGAAAACAAATATGATAATATAAAAGAATCATGGGGTCTTATGACTACGGAAATACTAAGGGAGGTCTGCCCATATAGTAGAACCTTTTTAAACTTATTAATGGAATCTATCCATTTAAAAATGTGGTTTCATTGTGAATAATTTTAAAAATAATTATTTCTTTTTTATTAATTTTTGGATTAATACCATGATATTTTAGTGTCATGGTAACTTTAAGCATAATTGATTAATATAATAATCTATTGATTAATATAATATTCAATTAAGTAACACCGAAATCAGTGGATTATTGAGGAGTTATAAGGAACAGATTGCATCATTGAATGTAATCCCAGAGTTTTAGGTTTTGTAATCATTTTTAAGTAAAAGAGAACACAATAAAACCATTTACACCATAATATTAAATATAGGAACCATGAAATAGTAAATTTTTTCATCTCAGAATTATAGTCATGTGGAAGTATAATAAATTATTATCTCTGTTTCTATGTATTTTAGATTTTTTGTTCACACTATATGAAATCATGTTATTACATTTTGTATTTTTTTATTATAAATTGGTGGTACCTTGCGTAAACTATTGTTGGAATTATTGTGTAATTTAATAGAGACGAATCTCTTAGATAAAAATTCCACCATTCTAGGGAGATCTTGGATTCGACTATGAATAAGGACAAGGTTGGAAACAAGGTCATAATTTTGATTGACTTCATTTTAATGGGAAGTGAATATTGGATGATTTTTGAGTTCTCCAGATGCTCTACTTTAATATGAGTTGAAGTCCAAATCCATAATAATTTACTTGTTATTTTTATTATCAAAATATTACATTGTGATCTGAGATGAAAATAATATGTTACAAGATATTTACAATAAGATTAAAACATACCATTATCCTTTTATTCACCCTTATTCATTATGATTTTATGCGTTCTCTATACATCTTCATTAATTTTTCACCGTTGAAAGCTATTGATGTTAGTGACATTAATAGATATATGGTTTTTTCATCAACCTTTCATTCAACCTAACATTAGTTTTTTATACTATCTAATGGGAATATATAATCTTATTAGAGTATTCTAGAATCAATAAATAAAATTTATTCAAACATATTTAGTGATTTTTTACTTATAAATATCAATAATTTATGTAATATATTATTTATTTAAACATCATTCATAAAAAAATTATTTTTTATATTCAATAGAAATGGATTCCATATTTGGGAGAATAGTATAGTTACGTATCATTTAAATTATTAGTAGTTCATGTCATCAGAGAAAAGGTTTTAGGTAATCCAAAATTTCAGATATTCGAAACATTATAAGATATTAATAATATTTTTGTTTATCGGTCAGATTGTGATTAAATTGATTCATCAATATTTTAGAAGGAATAAAAAATAAATAGTTGAATTATGATATAAAATATAATCTAAAATAGTATCAAATATATCCACCCTATAGAAAAATGGGTGATGGTGTCACAATTTTAAACATATTGGGATCAATTCCAGGAAACCCAAATGGGAGATGCTAAAAAGTTGGAATTGTTTTTTAGCAACATTATAATCACAATTCAATGATACAATGATAATATTGATGATTCTATTATCATAATGAATATTGTGATAATATTCCGTGATAAATTTCAGTAAAATATTTCATCACTTGTAGTTAAAAACAAAGATGTCTAGAAAATTGATAAAATACCCAAATTCATGATTTTTTATAAGATGTTGAATATAAAATTCTTAAAGATAAATTGAATTTTATATAAAGATATTTTTTTAATCCATAAAATTACTTAAATAACCTAACACAAATAATTCTCAAATTTTGAAAACATATACCATGAATACATCAATGAAATTTAGTTACTATAAAACATTATTCATACAACAAATGGGATGATGAAATAGTAACTATAAGTGTTGGATTTTATTTATGTTTTAAAATAATCAAAAAAATAATACACCATCCAAGTCAGAATTTAATTAAATGAGAAAAAGGGTAAAAGGGGGACCCGAGAATTAGGGATGCATAAAGTACTGAAAACCAAGGGCTTCCCCTCTAACAATGTTGACACCCTCTAGTTTAAGTAAATTCGTTGAGTGGAGGAATGTATTGTTTGAGCTTGCGACTTCCAGAGAACCCAAATAGTCTACGACATGATTCCCCTCTTGCAAAGTGGGGTTGACTTGATTATTGTTGCGAAGAAGGGATTAACATTTCTTGAAAGTATAGGAAATAGAACAAGGAGTGGAACCTTTACAATGTAGATAACTATGAAGGTCCAAGGAGTTGTTATCCACTTGAGAATGATCCAAATTATCCTGAGTGAAATGTAAGATCCCAGTGAGCAAGGCTTTGGCCTTGGCCAGGATGGGGGTACCGCTTAAAAAAACGTAGTAAAGGCCAGAACCACATTCCCTCCATTGTTGCGAACCACTCCCCCACCCTCATCACTCCAATTGAACTAGCCCCATCAGTATTTATGCAAAGAGGGTTCCAAAATATCCAATTCCTAGATATATTATTAGTGAATGGTTGGGAAAGGGATTATATTTCCTGATGAATTCTGAAATAAAGAGCCTTTGGAAATTCACTAAATAGTGAACCAATATCAACCAATGTGCAAAATACACTACAAATTATGGACCTCATTGTTGGGACAGAACCTTCAAACCTCACATAATTTCTAGCTTTCCATAAGGACCAACACCCAGATATGAAAATCACTACGTGAGTTATCCATTCTTTATCAAATCCTATCGATCCATAGAGCCATATCTCCAATAAATAAGCTCCACTCTAATCGCATGAATAAAACACCCTGAAATAAACAAAAAATGACCACACAGTATGAGCCCACTCCCGCTTCAAGAATATGTGCTCTAAGGTTTCCTCCTGGATGTTTCTACAACAGTGACATCCTGAAGCCATGAAAATTCCCAGTTCCTTAGTGCTTTCATCCATAAGAAGAGCATGATTTCTAATATGCCATGATAATAAGTTGAACATCTCCAGGATATTGGTACACAATATTATTACATTGCAACTCTCCTAGTGGTTCTGTATAGAGAACAGGGTGTGAAACACCATGGAAGTGAAAACACTATAAGAGGAAGGTGTGAACACACACCTATCAGTTTCCAAGGTAACCTCAATGGACTCCAGCAGAGTATGTTGATCCATATCCAAAACATCCATGGTGAATCTCTGGTGATGTTGGGATTCTTTATCTGAAATTAGAGGAGTAGGGAAACCTAAGAAATCCATAACATGGTTGGCATAGTTCCAGTTATAGAAAAGAATATCCCTTGAGCAAATAATCCTCTAAGAGTGACATTTAAGAGACTGGTACCTGGGATAAATCTTCTACCATAAAGGGGAAGAGTATCCATATCCTGCCTCCGCACTACCACCAAAAATATGAAACATAAACTATCCCAAATTGTATGTTCCTCGAATATTTCCAACAAGAGATTACCATTCATGCGGTGATGGGTTCTTTTGAGACTCTGAACATTGATCTCACCATCTAAGATGGGTCTCACCATCCTACACCACAATGCCCAATGTCTCTTCCCTTCATAATTTACATCCCAAATAAAAATAAAAAGAATATTTTTTATGGTAAAAATCACCCCTTTTAGAACACTAGTGGATGCCAATGCATGATTTGGAATGGAATAAAAAAACTATTGACCACAGTAGCACAACCCCTAAACAAGAGAAGTTGGTTTTTCAAGATAATAACCTGGGAAGTTAATCTAAAAACAATATTATCAAAGTCACGGAAACAAAGCCTACATGAAGATATTGGAGTTCCCAAATACTCTAAGGAAATAATACAAATTTCAGATAATATTTTTAATAAGAAACAATATTTTATTATTATGATCAATCAAAGTGATCATCAAGAATGATAATTAAGGTCATAAGTGGCCTCAATATTGGAAATGAATTCAGAGCCAATGAAAATGAAAAATATTCCAAAATGATTAATGTTCTTCAAAATCAAGGTTAAAATTATTATTATTTTATAATCGAATAAGAAAAAGGTGACACGAGGGTTGATGGGAAAATTGATTTCATTGGCTGATAAAAGAACTCCATACATCCAATGAGTGATAAAGAAGAATGTGATATTGATGAGGTAGAAAATAAAAATTATGAAAAAACATAATGTTTTCAAATTTATGATATAACTATTTTCTTAATTAAAGAATAATAATAATAATGAGAAGGAAAGGAATAATTTTATATTTGGATTTATTTGATTACAAATATTAAAAAAATAATAGTTTATGGATAATTGAAATACGAAAATTAAGTTCAAATGAAATATTGAATTTATAAATAGAATAATAGATACAAGTGATAATATTTTTGAAACATCCACTAAAATTTTTATTTTTTATAATTTTTAAATAAAATACATTATATGATGTTTTACTATATTAAAAATTACATGAGTATCACCCCCTTTTATTAAAAAATCATTCCAATATGTTGGTGAACAAAATATAAGTATATATCAATGAGATCGTGTAGATTTTTAATTATAATATAAAAATAAGATAAAAATTTTTGAAAAAAAATTTATCTTGTAATAAAATACTTCATTACGATATATTTCAATTAAAAAAATTAAATCCTTTTGATATCATTCCATACACACAACATCGAGTTTAAAAAAATGTGATACTCTATATTATTTTTTAAATATCTATATTCAAATGTATCTGGTATGCCATTAAGTATGAATAGAACTAAATAAATTATGAAAAATAATTTTTTTATAAAAAAAATTAAATTAAATATATATATATATTGATTAGAAATAAAATAAGAACCATTTGAAAGAAAAGGTAATTTTTTCTTAAAATTTATATTTTCTAAAAGTGATTTTAGTCGCTCAATGTACATATGATTTGAAATTAATTAAAAATACATTTAGAAAATTTATTTTATATAATAGTATTATTTATTTAATAAAAACATAAATATAAACATGTGGTGTTATTTTTTGATTTTTTAGGAAATAGTTATTTTTTAATAAATAGTTAAAATATCAACTTTTATAAAATGATCAATTATTTTTAATAAATTCAATCCCATTATTATTTGAATTTGCTTTAAAATTTATAAAAGTATTATTTATTTATATTAAATCTATGTAATTACATTAAATCTTCTTTATGAATGAATTTATTATATATTTATTTTTAGGCATTGAAACACATTTTTTTGAAAAATATTTTAATGTTCACAATGATTCTGTATTGAAATTATTTAAAATATCACCTAAAGAGTAATTGTTTTTATGAAATTTAAAGCAATATATATATATTATTTAATATTATTTTATTATTTATTTTTTATTACATTGTTAATATGAGATCTGCTTTTTTGTAAAAAAGTAATTTCTTGAAAAACCATTTTTCTACTATATATGTGGATTTATTTAAATTAAAAAATGAAACAATTATATGAATAAGTTTTAAAAATATATTATTTATTTTTATTTAGGATAATTATTTTATTTCAAAAGGATATGGATATATGGCCTTTTTTATTGGAGATAAGAGTAAGAAAATATAATTTTAAAGGAATAAACAAAAACAAAACAGTCTATAAAAAAGAAATTGAAGACATCTACACATTCAAGAGAGCATGCTCATGTTGTTCTGAGTGAGTAGACTACCCCTTCCATGATTATGTATCCACCTCGTCAATTCATTGTATTTGATCCATGGACCACCAATATTATCCAATAAATTTAAATGCTCATCTACTTCTATAGATTTAACATCACCTCAAAAAATATTTTAATTTACTTCCTCATCACTGCTAATGGAAGATAGTAATTCAAATGAGTAATTGGTACTCACCTCAGTATATGATTTTTGGTTATAAAACTGAGTTGTTAAAAGATATAAACCGGCCAATGTGGTATTTTTAATACCACTAGCATCCAAAACTATAGTTTTGTTCCCTATTCAGATTCATTGGAGATCTGTCTGGGTGGCCAATTAGAGGTATTAGTTGACTTGGAGTCTGAGATCTTCTGAGTTTCTCTAGTGGAATGAGTTCACATAACTATAGTATCCAACATATCATTTAATGTATGTTGGGATCCTTCAGGCCCAAAAACCATTTTAGATTGATGGCCACTAAAAGCATTTGAAAAGCCAGCATTCATTTGACCTTGTTTGGCCACAATGAAAACCTGTCCAGATTTTGACATAGTGGCCTCTAAAGAAACCCTTTGAGGATAGGATAAGGAAGTTACCAAATAGCCTTGAGAGTTTCTCTAGATATCCATCCCATTGGGAGTATAGGTAGATGTTCTATACGTATTTTTAGGTTGCGGTCCAATAGAAAGGTTATCCCTATCATACCCGACTGTTTGGTTTCTCAAAAGAGTCAATGTTCATAGCATGAATCAACATGACCTATATTACCCTCCCCGTTGGCTAAGGATGAATACGGAAATACATCCATAATATCCTCTAAAAAATAATATATTGAATCAAATAATAAGAGATGTGAACCATGGGGTCATCTTCTTAATATCTTCTAGGGGTGCATAATTTCAATAATCATTCATCACATTTCTATTCTAATGATTAATTGTGATGGAAACATTCATTGTATCACTAATATTTATGCTTTTGTAATTACAATAATTTGTTTCTACCATAGATGGAAATAAACTTATCCTTGAGTTGAGTGATCCAATATAGCTTAGCTATCAACTAACTTATAATCATCATCTTCCTCTATACCCCTATTAAAAATTTATTTAAATATAAACCCATTTAGAATATTCCCTCCAATGATTTCAAAATTAAGAAAGGCACTACTATCATTAAAATTTCACTATGAAAGAGGGTCATTTCTATCATTATTTAAAGAAGAATTAGGTTTGGTAGCCTGACCTACAATGTGTTCAACCATTAGTGTGGGATATCCAAACTCCTTCCCTTATTCTATTTCCATAGAACCATCACTAGTGCCTTGATTTAGTCCAATGTTGGAACTCAAATAAGTATATAAAAGACAATTCACATTTTCATTAACTTTCTTACCATATTCAGTTCTTTGAACCCTTATCTATTTGAGTACTCTTTTATAGTGCTATAAATCATGACCCTTGTTCATACAATTATTACACAATGATCTCTTCTACAATTGGTTTCTGAGTGTACAATTCTTTGAAATGAAAAAAAAATGGTGGTTGTGTATTTATACTTAGTTCTATGTAAAATATCTTCATTTTTTGGGGATATAACCACTTTAACTATTAGGGTGAAGATAGATTAATTTCCAAAAAATGTGTGAAAATTTTCCATAACTAAAAGCTTAAGTAGCACAATCCATTCTAATAGGAAGAAGAATTTGAGGGGCTATGTCATACAGAATTTTAGCATTCCACAATTCCTAGTTAAGACCATGTGTTTTAATTTATATCTATGCACAAGTATCCTTGAAGCCATTCATGTTCGTGTCTATTTTCCATTTGTGCAGTAGAATTTTACTATTATTAATATTGATGGATCCAATACTCCATGTTATACATTTATGATTAGCCAAAATAAAAAATAAAATGCTAAAGACCTCTACTGAGGGACATACACATAATATCATTGAAACCCAAAATATCTTCTAGTTTGGAGTTAGGATCCAAAAAATTTCTAGATCACATTCCTTTCATCAATGTGAGGTGACTAATAAGGGAGTGATTTCATAAAAAATCCTTGGTGAGATTGTATCTTCGACGACCAAAACATTGGAATTTGATCATTTTTTGATGATTATGCATGGAGCACAATTTTAAAGAGGTATAAAATATCCTCTTATGAATCATTCAAATGTATATTTATATATTTCATATTTT
This sequence comes from Viscum album, assembly GCA_963277665.1. Lineage (NCBI taxonomy): Eukaryota > Viridiplantae > Streptophyta > Magnoliopsida > Santalales > Viscaceae > Viscum > Viscum album. The sequence goes on from OY728146.1 coordinate 510,225,172, forward strand.
TTATTCGTTAATCTTCTTCCTATCTTATGCAGCTGATCCTCACTGAATACAATTGAGAATCAAATCAAAAGTTTGGAGATTAACCCTATGTTGGTGAATTATGGTTGGTGATTCATCAGGGAGCTAGGGAAGAATCCTCTCTAGCTACTATGTTCTTAATTAGAATAATTTTATTATCTAATACATTAAACATAATTTTAGAGCATACTAAATATATAAAATAGGTAAAATTATCTACCCGGTTAAGGTAAAAATTGGTATACTATGGGGCTAAACAAAAAAGTAAGGATATGAAATAACAAAAAAACATATATAATTATGGTCTTATAGTGACATTATATCTCTTAATGTTCTAAATGTATCCATTTAGAATCGGTTTCTAATGATTAAAACATGAGGTAAATTCTTTCTTTTTAGAAATTTCATGTTTGTTCTCTCCCACACTAATATAAGGACACCAAATTTCATCTCCATTAAACATATCCAAAACCCATTCATTTGAATGATCCATACCCAAGTAACAAACCTAATACCAAAACCACTTCCTATATTAATTTCCTTGATCATAAATATATATTGTGAAGGATTTTAGTGAAAACCTAGGGAAGCATTATAAAAAAGAAGTGACATCCTTAACCGATCATTTTATAATATTTATTCTTCCATATCATTAAAATATCATTAAACCATTTTTATTTAATACATTTTTTATATTCCTTATATAGATAATCCTTTATATTTTTTCGTGACCTACAACCACCTCCTCCTCCCTCAAATGGGTAACTAATTCATTGATTGTGTCTGTGGAGGACTACCACCATGTGAATAAATGTAATTCGGTTACCATCACCACACATCATGGTTGGATATATTGATGTATATATTTTTTATGTATGATATTTGTTGTATAATAATAATAATTTAATTATTATATCACATATATCTTCATTCATTTAATTCTGTAAGAAATACCATAACGTGTCTTGTGTGTTTGGTGGACTGCCACCTCTTGAAGCGATAAGATTCATTTTTCAATTATAATGTACTTGGATGGTTATAAGAATTAATTTTATATTTATATAATATATTAATGAAATTTTTTTAATTATGGAAAATAAATATATCATTTACTTTTTTATCTATCATTCCATTAAATAAATGATAACATTTTTCATTCGTATGGTGAAGTACCGCCTCACGATGTAGGGTGTTACATTTTTCCCTAATTATTTACATGAAAGGTAATAAAGTATGAATTTAATTAATATATGTGATATATATTAAATTATAATTATTATATAAAATTAATATCCAATACAATTCCTTACCCTTTCATTGAAAAATGAAATAATAATCTTGTTGAAGCGTACACACAACCTACCATCCCCACGAAGCAATGCGATTCATTTTTTTTGAAAAACATATTTAATGATTCAAAATGTGAATGTAGTGAAAATATTATATTTATGAAATTAATATAATTCTATATATTATGTAACACTATCCTATTTTATATATCTATAACTTTCATGAAAAAAAGTCATCATGAGAAAGCAAGGCAATTAACAGCTGCAAAAATAGTCATAATAAAATATCCTTATCAAACAGGTGAAAAGATGTTATAATAAATTATAATAAAAATATAGCTATTTTATAAGTTAGTAACATATTTATAACCTATATAAATGAGTTTAATGAGTTCTTAACTAAAAATAAAAATATGGTAATGAGTTCTTTAACACATTTCCTATTCACTAGGTCATATGTCTACATTGTTGACTATATTCTTCCACGATTATGTATGAAATGAAATTTTATTTAATTGTTATTTGATGTAAAATCTGTTTGATGAATAAATATTTTTTACATATATTAATATCAGTTAGGAACTTCCAATTCAATGATATTAACTTTTTTATCTTGTTCATCTCAAAAAATCCTTCTTTGAAAAAAATAACTTTTACACATCTAATCTCCTTTAAATAGTGTATATAATACTCATATAATACTTGATAATGAATCCTTATTAGTATTAGAAATTATGAGTTAAAATTGACTTACATACTTCATGTGATCTTAGGATTTAAATTTCACAAAAGTGGTAATGGTTTATATTTCAATAAAATTTTCATCAGGATTATTGGTGCTTGAATTTTAGTTAGTAGAAATTATTTCATCAATACCTAGTAAATACCTTCAATTTTATAGAAATATAATCATTTATGAAATTTTAATGAAATTTTAAAATTTTCTTCTGGTTGGTACATAAAATATTTTGAAAATAATTTTCAATAAAATTAGACATTATTTAACAGTTTAGTCAAAAATATTTTTCTACTGAATCTATGTTTTCTAAACAAGTTTAAAAAAAATTAAAATGATTATTAATTTAATGTTTTAATTTATTATTTTTACATAGTTTTCTTGAATTAATCTTCCTTTATATTTATTGTAAAGTAACATTGTGACTTTTCATAAAAAAATGTGAATGGAATCATTATTTATTTTACAAATTAAAAATGGGAAGACTCTTCCACTGTTATGATCAATAAGGATTTTGATTCATCATTTTTATGATTCAAAGTATATTTTAAATAAGTCTTTCCTAATTTTTTATTATGTATTAAATTTTAAATATGATCTTTTGATATGTGAAGGATATTTTCCTCAAAAAATCATTAATGTGGTAATTCAAAATCATTTTTCATCTAACATGATATCTTTTTTTGTTCCTCAAAGGTAAAATGATGTTTTATATAAGAATGTATTTACTCTATTTCAATGTATTATCATCAATAACAATAAACATTTATGATATATATTTTGAGTAAATTATTTATAAGTTTATATCACATATGTACTTAGTTTATTTTCCATTCCTTTTATTGGTTAATATATTATTTTTGAACATTTTTTAAATTCCTCCATTATTAAATTTTGATTGAAAATAATACAAAGAAAGATTATAAATATCATTTAATTGCATATGTAATTCTTATGTTTATTCAAGATGATTTATATTAATATATATAATGCATATTCATGTAAATGAAATGGATGTTATGAGTGGGATTAAAAAATTATATAACCCTACAATGAATTAGGTAATATTGTTTTCTCCTCAGATGTCAAGTATGGGAGTAGGAGAGAAAAACTCATCCACTGTAGGACTTTCTCAATAAGTGATGATGTCTTCATAGTTGGTGTTAAATTATTTTCAATTCATTTTATATGATTCTTCTATATTTCCAGTTATGTTATAATCTTATTATAACATGTTATATGTGATATAAATCCATAAAATTACTCATGACAATATTTTCGGGATATCATGTTAAACATTTGAGTAAATTTTTTACTACCTTAACATTTTTATTATCTTATTGGGATTTATATCTTACTCATTTAAATTCTGTATTTTACATGGTTATCCCATTTACTTTTTAGATATCAAATGTATTTTATGATATCACAATGGAAAATAAATTAGGAATTCCTTGTTTTAGTTTCATTTGATATATTAAGGACTCTCTCTTCCAAATACACTAGAATTTTATGATCCTTGTGTTGTATTAAATGATATTAATGAATAAAAATCATGTAATAATATACGTAAAATGACTGGGTGACCATATTTAATATTGGAGGAATGTCTTAGTTAATATAGTGAAACATGAATTATAAAATAATAGTGGGAATCATTGGGATATGGCTAAGGATAAGTCATATGTTATTACAAAGTAAAAAAACAAGAATCATGATGAAGAATGTAGAGATTGGTATCTGAGAAGTTACATCAATTTATGGAAACAATAAGTGGACTTGGTAACAAAACATATGTACCTAGGATTTATAACTCTAAAAAAAGGTTTGTCAGGAATGACTCTAGTGTCACATGGTATAAAAATGTGGCTTACTATGCCCCTCATTTTACACTCTTGAGAGATATATTTTTAAAATTCAAAATATCTTTACAAACCACTATAATGGGCATGAATAAATCTTTAGGATATATAACATAATAGAAATCCTTAAAATGATACTATATATTGAAATATATAGTCCCATAGTTCAGGGCATAGTTATCATTTATAAGTTATTACTTATATGTTTATAGTTTCCATGTGGTATTTTTAAATCATTATCACCTTGATTCGTTTAATCAATTAATCAATGGTATGAAGAAGAAGGAACTAAGTTAACATTGAATTGGTTTAACATTGATTTTATGAGAAAATTAATGGGATGGTTACTAGAGAGAATGATATTTTGGTTATTCTTAATCATCTTTTAGGATATATGATTAACAATGTGATCTTTAGTGAGATTCCAAAAAAGTCAAATTGGAGGAGGATGTAATTTTATGAATATTTGTGTGGAAGTGAACATAGAAAAAACGATTCATCTTTCTATATTTCATGAATTTGGGTAGAATCACGTAGATACGTATCGCAAATTGTAGGGAAGATGTATTCTATGTTGAAGTAGATGTCGTAGTGCAATATATTTCCAAATAATTGGATGTCTTAAATGTTGGGAACATGAAAATTATCCAAACAAATTGTCCATACTATAGGTTATTAACTTGAATGGGGATGGATCTATGTTATACAAAATAATTGAAATATAATGGTTGAAGTATTTGTTTATAGGTATTGATTAAATTTGATTTAGAAGAATTTTTTCCATAGGTATTTTGATTGTATGAATCTTGAAATATATTATTATTATGTTAAATGTTGTCATGTTTGTTTAATAGAAGCATAATGCATGGAATCATTGGATTATGAGTTTTTGATTGATCATAAGATCAATGTTGTTGAAACCCTTTTTTATGTTTTATGTAATTGTATTTTTATGTTAACAATGTTATTTTGGGAGATAATTCATTTACTCGATGTATATATAACAATTTGGATGAACATTAATGAATATTTTGGAAGAATGGTGTTATGTTTTTTACATGTGGCAACAAGTGTATGAGAAAACGTTTTTGGTTAAAACATGACATCATTTTGTGGTTATTGAGGTTTCTTTGGATATAGGGTTAATTATTTAGATAATGATCAATGTTAAAAATTTGGTATTATTTTTGAATCTTGGTGATTAATATACTTATCTTCATTTTGAAATTATCATACATTTTCCAAAACAAGTGATTATAATAAAGGTGGGATACAAAACGTGTTACTATTTTAGGGGTCCTATGATCTATTAAAAGTTATTTATTGTGATTATTCATTAAAAAAATATGATATTAAATATTATATAAATATAGGTAAAATATAAATTTATTGATTGATAATGAGAGGATGAAATAGTATTTATGAAATAAAAATATATATATTAAATATATTTTCTATTTTCACTATTTTATAGAAATATTATCCCTAAACAAAATGAAATGGAATTTGACACAAAAAAATTATCATATTACATTAATATCTAATGAATAAATAGGCTTTTAATTTAGCCCAAAATTATATTTGTGTTTGTGTAGACTATCTAATAGTCATTCATTTTCTTGTGATCAAGGACCTCTACCAATATATATAATTATTTAGGGTTTTCTTCGATAACCATTTTTTTATTTCCCAATTATATTCTCAAAATTTATAACCTATATTTGTATTATTCTAAATAACTATCGTATTTTTCATTCCCTCCTTTAAATGTATGTTTAATTAACCCTATTCTGATTTGGGTTTTCCAAAATAATATTTTGGAATTCAAAACCCATGATTACTAAGAACAATTTCAAATTTAAAGGATTCAATTTAATTAATTTGTGAATAATGTAACAATATGATATATTATGATATATTTTCATTTATATAAATTCAATCACTTCAATAGAATGAAATTAACCCAAAATTGTCTTTAAATGTAACACAATACTCTATATTATTATTTGAAAAAGAACATTATAACCTAATTGTTATGTTGGAATATATGAACAGGTCTATATAAATTATGAAAAATATTTTATACACATATAAAAAAATTAAAAAATTATCTATTTATTATAAATAAATAAGAACCTGTTTAAAGAATGATAAAATTTTTCTAAATCCCATTATTTTTCAGAAAGGTGGTTTTGTCACACATTACACAGATAATTTAAAATTAATTTATACAACTATTTGAAATGTTTTTGAAAAAACATAAATAATTTTTTCAAAAATAAAATTTACATTATCTTATAGTGAAATGTTCTTTTTTTGAGAAATATAACTTTTTCATGAATAGAAAATATTGTGATTTTTATAAAATGATCATTTTTTAATATATTAATTACATTTGTTTAAATAAGACTATAAATTAAAATTATATTTATATATATTTATTAAATCAAATTAATTAAATTTTAATCATCTTTAGACATTATTTTAATATAAGATTATTTTTAGGATTTAAATTTTTTTCCTGAAAAATATTTTAATGAGTATAATGTTACACCATTTTAATTAATTAAATTAACCCATAATGGGGAATTATTTATATTAAATATTTATATTAAATATCAATAAATATCAATTTAAATTAATTTTAATATGATTACATGATATATAGTTAGTATGAGATCTTTTTTTCAATAAAAAATTCATTTTATGAAAACCATTTGGTCAACCTGTTTGTGGGTTTAATTGCAAGCTGAATTATGAAAATTAATTAATTATAATTTATAAAAATATATTTTATATTTTTAATTTTAAATATTTCTATAATATAATATGTTTGACTTATTTTCTGACCCTAATTAATAGTGAAAATAGGGGAAAAATTGCGGTTATGGTATAAATTGTTATATGAGGGGGTTTAAACTAAAAGGCTAAGGGATAAAAATTTCCCAAAATGTTAAAAATATAATCGGATAGTCCAATTTATACTTTGTATAATTTTTGGTAATAAAATGATCCATTTTTTGCCCTTTTTCATTGAAATTTTTTTTATACAATTTATTCATTTCAAAAATTCCAATTGTGTGCACTCCTCCACTAATAAAATTCCACCCCTTTCCTATCATTTACACACATACAATACCAATTTAATTATCAAATAAATTCCAAAATTAATTCCCTAATTCAATCCACTCATCCTAAAATCCAATTATTGATCATAAATACATTTTTGGGGGGCTTTTGGTGGATACTGAAAGTTGATTTCTGAAGAATATGTAACATCATTAACAAAAAAAATTTATTTATCTCTTCCTCTAACTCCATCAAATATTATTAAAAAAATGATGTAAAAAACTCATTATATATATTATACTAATATGTCATTATTTTATGTTAAGTACTTAGATCCATGTCCTTCTCAATCAAATTGAAATTGAAATTGTTGATTGTGTGTACGGTGGACTACCTCCTCATGAACCACTGTAATTTTTTTCCATCACCAATTATCACAAATATATATAATTTTGTATATAATTATTATATTTTATATAATTACTCTTATATATTTATAATTTCACCAATAAATTTTTATATTCTATTCTAAAGAAAATATAATAACGTCACTCATGTGTATGTCGGTCAAATTCCCCGTAAAGTGATGTGATTCATTTTTCACAAAGGTTTTACGTAGAATGTAATACGAACTTAATTTATATTTATATATTATATTATTTATATATATATAATTTTTATATATGAAATATATCTTATATTTTCATACTTAACCATCCATCAGGTAAATAATGATGTAATTTGTTTGTACAACAGACTACAACATCATGAAACAATTAGATACATTTTTAACTAATTATTTAAAAAGAATTTAATAAAAGAGTAATTTACTTAACATATGTTATAAATATGATATTATATTTTTCAATAATAATTAATATACAATCAAATTCATTACCATTTCACCCAGTGAAAAGTAATGAAGTTGCTCTTGCGTACACAAGACCTACCATCTCCAAGAAGCATTGGGATTCATTCTCCATGTTAAAAATTAAATACTAATAATAAAGATGTATTTAATGAAAAAATACTATTTATAAAATTAATATACTTTAATATATGATGGAACAGTAACACACTAGTATTTTATTGTACTGTGTTTGGCTTGCGTTATTCAAAACAAAAAATTTAATCACACACTAAATAAACATAAATTATATCTTTATATACCTATAACATAGATGTTAGATAGTGTTACATAAAACAATGTCTTTTCTCATTGGTTATCGTAACATGTAAGCCCAAGTTTTACCGAACAATAATATATTTTTGAAATGTTATTATTTCATATAATAAGATATAAAACATCAATTAAATTATTGGTTGTGAATATTATTAACTAATTTATAAAAATATTTTATTTAAACACATTTAATATTAATTCATATATTACCAATAATTGGATATGATTATGAAAACCAATTGAATATAAAATAAAAAAATTACTATTATTACAGTAACATAACTTTTACAATATAATAAATTTATTTAATTAAAATTAATGAGAGATAGTAATATAATATTCATTTTATATATTAAATGAAATATTTTTTCTGTTAATAAAATAGATTTTAGAAACATAAGATAATACTAAACATGATTTTATGCTGAAACACATTATTTTTTGTTAAGGAATTTTAATCTTCTTTATAATGGAGAACACATTTAAAATCTAATTTATATAAAGTTTATATGTTTAATATGTAAATAAAAAATAAATATATGAAATTTTATGATATTAATTATGTTAGGATAAATATTTTTTATTTTTTTTGTGATTTTTTTAATGAATAATGAATAATAATGAACTTTAGTTCAAAACAACTTTTTCATCTAATTTATTTATAAGGATAAATTAAAAATAAAAATTGTTTAAAAGTGTAATTATATAATATTTTTATCTCTAAACCCAATGTTTTAATTTGAAAGAATTTAACGTTTAAATATAATATAAAAACTTAAAAAACCATTCATCATTTTTATATTAAAAACCAGCTTTGTTGACCTGACTGTGGGATTAAATTTATATTAATTTCATTCTATTTAATCACTAAAATTTTGAAACATTTATTGAATATTTGGAAAAATATTAATTTATAATGTCTAATAAATTCAACATGGTTTTACCAACATTATTAGTGAAATTAATTTTAATTAATTACATCTATTATTGAAAAATTATGAATAACAATGGACTGAACCTTAATCATAAGGGCCTAAATGACCTATAAAATTTACCAAAAGTTTTTATATGGACATATTTAAACCCTATAATAACTCTTAATAACATATTACTATTATTATATCCTCTTTGCATGGGGAAAACGTGGATGTAATTCCATTTCCGAAAATATATTAGATTATAACTCCTCCTCCACTATAAAAAGGCATCCACTCCTCACACATTCTCACACCACTAAATACACATTGGATTGATTAATCTATTCCCATATAGATCCTAAAAATCCCCCCTAATATTATAATCCTTCCCTTTGCAATAAATCAATTCAAGCAAGAACACTGGTGCAATCCAAAAGGAGTCGCCCGAATAAGAGGTAACATTTATCTGCATGTTCTTTTATTTTATTTCATATATCAAATGCCTTAACTATAAGTATTCCATTATTTTTTTTAAAGTATCCCCACTATATTAGGACGGTTCTATGATATTTTATCTAACCAAAATTACACACACATTCATCTAATGGGTAATTAACATACTATTTATGTGTACGGAGAACTACCACCCCATGAAACGATTGCTATTTGTTTTTCATTTACCTCCTATAATGGAAGTCATTATGATATAAAATATATTTATATTTGATATATATATTATTTTTAATTTATATACGGTTATTTAATTTTCATTTAGAACAAACCTTTATTCCATCCAAATTATATAAATATGTTAATTTAATTTTAGGAAGTGTCGACTACCACCCCATCCATGTAATGTGATTCATTTACACACTAAATGTAATGTATTTAAGATGTGTACATGTAATTTATATAATATATATGAAATAATAATTCTATTTTAGTTATATTATATAAATATATTCATATATTTTATTTTCATTATTTATTTCAATATGACAATAAAACAAAAACATCGTTCTTACATACGTAAAACCTGTCATCTCCAAAAATAGTGTATATAATTTAATACTTATATATAAAATAAATTATTATAATATGTATATAATTAATATAAATTTTATTTATATAATTATTTACATTATGGAAATCATGATAAATTTACAATTACTGAAGATATAACAAATTATGACATAAGAGAAAAACAAATTGAATAATATCCACAAGAAAAACATAACCTACAATTTTTAACAAGAGGGTAAAATAAGGTGATAATAACAACATATATAGTATGGGATATAAAAAAATATCCCTATAAATTATTATTAATAGACTCAAATTTATTATATCGGAGGATTGTAAAAGTTTGATGAGATTCAAGACAGATGTTAAAGGAATTTCATCTAACTTTTTATTTCCATGAGATACATGATTTATTCACCACATCTTCCTTTTGTGTGATGTGTATACTTTTTATTGGATCCTTTTTAATAACATTTTGAATTATTTTTGATAATTAGTTCAACCCATCAATACTTGTTTTCTAATAATTTATTCACATGCTTCATATTTTTTACATCAAATTATATATTTTATATCTGAAGAAATAAAGATTGTATTGTTACAAAATTTATTCCATTATAAGGATAAAACGATTATATTAATTTTATATTTTTATATCTAAATCCAATTAAAATTTTTTATGATGAAAACATTCATTGAATCTATTACAATTTGTTCAATTGATATTGCAATTTTCATATAATAGTCAATTCAGAATTATGATGATATCTCAAGCCATGTTAAATGGATTTGAAGGTGCATTACACTTTTGGATACATAAATAGTTTATCTAAACATAATTAGTTTATGTGGAAGTCTGAGAAGAATTATTTGATAGTATAAAAAATAACCAATTTTTCTAAATTACTTTTTCATCTATATAGTGAACAGATTTGAAAACCTACAGTATTTATATTTATACAACGTATACATATGTCAAAATATCTTATAAAATGAGTATAAGGAAAGACAACAAGTTTATTTTTATTTCATACGTTTACATAAAAGACTAAAAAATTCATTTTGATGGTCAATAAATTATCTGAAGATCAGGAATGTAGTTTTTAAGCTTCAGTTTTCCTGAATGTTATTGCTTCATTTTTTAGAAGATATCATGATTCGTGTAAGCCAGATTGATTCACTTCTTGAACCATTGTAAAAATATTGAAATTTATTAAAAATAAGTATTATGGGACTAAGGGTTAATCTAATGATAAAAGGCTAAAAACATTGAGTGATGTATTAATTTAAGTTGTTTACATTTTCTAGAAACTCTGTTCATAACCTATGTTAATTAATTTAATGTAAGAAATTAACCCTATGCTATGCTAAACAATATTCATATGGATCAGAAACCCTACATTGGAGTCTGGATTTACTATTTGAAACCCTATATTCGGGAAAGATGAACGTATGGTTAATCAATTTTACGTTTGGGATTACATACTGATAAGGATGAACGTATGGATTATCATCCATACATTACTTTTTTATCCCTACATTATGTGCAAATGAAATTTGGGATAAGGAACCATACATTAAATAGTTTAACCATACGTCTGATATGTTTTCATTACATGGAGGAACCCTATGTTAGACTTTTCAACAATGAAATTTTAAATCTATGATATTTTAGGATATTTCTATAATTTGCTTCTTAGAATTAAATAGTGTTATAATGTTTTTATGACCTATTAAAATGATCACATACAATATCTAAAATCATTACTAATTATAAGCGGTGTTTTCATCCTCTTTGAATAAATGGAATTCAAATATTCATGATTTTTTCTTCAAATATTTTTCCGGAATAATTTCTACTATATTTAATGTGGTTTTAATGGATTTTAAAAAGAGTTTTAAATTGTTCAATGATGCTATAATTTTGGATATATTATTGGATTTGTAATTCAAATTATTTCGAATGAATTTATCAGAGATTTATTCTGTATGAATAAAGAGGAAATGGTGCAATTCTATTCTTGGGGATATTTAAGAAGTCTATTAATTCAATATATTTTGAGTATCCTAAGGAAGATAAATTCTCTTATAACATCTAGATATTTATTCTATATATATCTATCCTACTGAAAGGATAAGAAAATAAACAACAATGAAAATACGAGACGTGATTACTCTGTTAAAAAGTAGATTCTGAAAATATTCACGCAAAAGCTCGATGCTTCCGAAGAGGGATATTAAACATCATACATTCATATTATATAACTCTATAATGATGAAGGAATCCCATGAAAACATTTTTTGATATATTTTCTGTTGTTTAAAGATGAAGATGCCTGCTCAACATTGAAGATTATTTTTATGCTATTCTGTATTAATGAATATCATCACCATCTGTCAGTTGCTGCTACAATTGTGAGGTAAACATATTTAAAAACAATTTTCATCTCCTCTATTTTATTATAGAGTATTGTATTCTTAGACTCAGTCATGGTGGAGTGTCAGCTTCTAAGACTATGCTATTGATACTTTAGTTCCCTATAAAAGAACTTGATGGCCCTATAAAATTCTTGTAAGGTGTCAACTACCAGCACTCAATTGTGGATAGTCTTATATTAAGAGGACCAACTAGTGAAATTAAAAATATCTTGAAATAGAAAATTGGTGGAGTAGACTATGGGATTTCTATTCTTAGAACCACTATACATACTTCTTTTCATTTCCATTATTTATTTTAGTGGGTCTCTTGACATTAGTAGAGATGGAAAGGATCAAATAATTTCTAGAGGGATGTTTTAATGTTGTCATGATTTCTAAATGTAGAAAATTCATCCCCACTTATGTCTTCATAATAAAAATCGCATCCTAACAATTTTTATCAGAGGCAGGGCTCTATTGATTTTATTTGGATCGAACAATCCCGTGTTAAATATTCAAATTAATAAAAATATCAATGGATAATTTCAGATAATGTATGTCGATGATCTGTGATACTTATTTTAATGGTGAAAATTTTGGATGTTGGAAAGCTTGCATGACCCTCTATTTGAAAAACCATCGTTTTAAAGTTTATATAAATATTTTAAAACCATATAAAATCCCTGGAGAATTGTAAAAGTGGGATGAATCTAAAGAAGATGAATATGACTTTAATTCAAAATCCATGAATGCAATTATATGCGGTATTTGTCATGGTGAGTTTAACGGTGTTTCTTAATGTGCTACTGCTTATGAGTTGTGGATGTCTATTTTAGTTTCATATGAAGGAAATGAAAATGTCATACAACTATGGTAAAATATATCAAAAAACATTCATGTTGTAGGAATATGATAGCATCACTCTGGTGAATGGATGATTAACATAAGGTGTTATGGATGATGTTTCCTAGGGAACTCCAACTACAGAACAGGATCAGGTGTTAAATGTACTTTGAGTTTTACCTTTTAAGTGGAAAGGAATTACAACTCTTATTCTATAATTCACGCCAGTTAATGAATTAAATATGAACAAATTGATTAGAACATTGATGATGTTGGAAGAAGTGATGCAAACAGAAGTTTAAAATAATATTCATATGAAAATGGAAACAACTGCACTTAATGTTTTGATGGATGAATTTTTTGATTTAGATTCAATCCATTAAGATTAAAATGATGAGCTACCACATCTTAAATACATTTTGGAAAGTTGTATAAAAGTATAATGTAGAAAATGAAGTTAAATTAATAGAAAAAAGTTAGGTTATTTGAGTGTAAAATGAAAGGTCATTTAAGACCGGACTATCTTATTTTTAAAACTAAAAGAAAAGAAGAATATAAACGAAAAGGAAATAAATTAATGAACTGTACTAAAAAATCATATTAATATTCAAATGATGAATCTACTAAAAACTCAGAATTTTAGTATCATAATCAAAAGGAAAATATATGACTTATGGATCATACTAATGAGGAACAATTCTTCATACTCTAGATGTTCTAATTATAAAAGTTTCTCTTATGATGACCATTATAAAAATTTTTTCTTGAAGGTAAATTTTTTTCTGTAAAGAAAGAGCATAAAAATATTATAAAATCTTATTATTCTATTTTAATTGATAATGAATGTTTTTCAAAACAGATTAATGACTTATAATAAAATTCTTCCAATATTTCTCGTGATCTGCATGAAACTAATATTAAATAATTTTTGGATGAGGTTGATAAATTAAAGAAAACAGCATGTACGCTTAATAAATGGGAGAATTATTTTAATCAAAATCATGATAAATATAAAATTCACAAATGAAAACTCAGTATTAGTAGTAATGGAGAAAAACTAAAATTATATAAAATTTATTTTGTTCCCCATTCAAACAACAAAATCATCTATATTGTTAAATGTTTTTATTTTAGAATTCATGGACATTATATTAATCACCATTATTTTGGACAGCCTCAATTTTGTGGGGTCAATCATGTTCATTATTCAAAATCATTATCTTTCTTTAATTAAAAAATTATTGATTAAAATAAACCTATTTGGTTACCCAAATCATTAATTGTTAACAAAACCAGTCCCAGAAGTATATAGGTACCAACAGGAACTTGGTTTTTAATGTTTGGAAGGTATGCGCCACTGAATGTCATCGTTATATCCTCACATGACTACTTAAAGATTATGGGAATTTATTATTTTATTATTTCTATGTAGTTATAGAGAAACTTTAATAGTGCTGGAATGGTTAATACAGGATATATTTTATTTTAATATTTAATTTAAATCCACTAACTATTTTATATAGAGCAAAGCTTTTTTATGCTTTATCTTTTATTCTTATATATTTAATTATCAATAATATTAATCTATAAGTCTTTTATCTCTATTATTTTATCAAATGAATTAATTTTTTGATATATTTAATTAATTAGTGATGATTAATTGTACTATTAATATTTTTTATAAATGGTTATCTTGCATGCAAGCTTGTATTTAATGTTTGACTATTTAAATTAATAACATGTGATTAATTAATCACTTACTACTTGTGAAACATTATTTTATTATTAAGTTATTTTTCTGATCATTTATGATATATTTAAAATAATTGTAACGATTATTATTTTTTATTATTTCGAAAAGTTTTTTTAATTAAATTCATTGAAAATTATTTTAATTAAACTATTAGAAAATAATTTAATTAAAACACTATTATTTAAATTATTTGATAATAATATATAATTTTTTATTATATATATATATATGCTTATTATTGTATCTAAATACATTGAAAATAATTTATTAAAATTCAATTAATATCATCAATATTTATTCTTGGTCTCGGAGGAAGTTATTTTAAATATTTAGGTTGAGTTTTAATGATTCATTATTATGGCATGAAATAAATGGTTTAATACATTCATATCAAACCCTTGTTATTCATTTAATAATAGTATATATGTTTTCATGGATCCATGATTAAATCTTTTTATATTTTTGATGGATGAATTTAGGGGGATTTTATATTGTGGTTTGTATTGAAAACATATTTTGAAATATCTCATCTTATTTATTTTTAAACAATAACCAAAAATAAATATATTTCAAATTAAAAAATATTTTATATTTTATAATTTTTAAATTTTAAATATTTTTTTTTCAAAAACCTTTTTTCAAAATTTAAAAAATTGAAAAATTACTATTTTTCAGATTTTAAATAATTGAAAAATTATTTTTTTTCAAAATTTAAATACTTAAAAAATTATTATTTTCCAAAATTGAAATACTTACAAATATATTATTTTTTATACTTTAAAAACTTAAAAATCTATAATTTTTTAAATTTTAAATACATGATAAATTGTTATTTTTGAAATACGTAATAATTTATTATTTTTAATGATTTAAAATACATAAAAATTTATGATTATTCAAATTATGAATTAACTAATTTTTAGTCAATTTTTAAATAATTAAAAATTTTCATTTTCAAATTTAATATATAAATTAATATATTTCAAATTTTATATATTCTAAAAAAATTCAAATTCGGAATTTTTGTTACAAAATTGTCAAATTTTAAATATGTTAAAAAAATTCTTAGGTTTTAAATATTTTTAAAATGGGGGTGAAAATTCAGTTTTTTATGTTTTATTTCATTTTATTTTTATTTTTACATAAATCAAAAATTCCAATTCTTTATAAAAAAAGGTAAATATATTGTATTATTTAATTTACTCAAGATCATTTATTTTTTTATTTTTACCAAAAGGGGTAGAAATGTTAATAGTTTGTTAGGGTTTAATAATTATATAAAATGGGGATATTTTTGAGTCTCTCTTTATCAATATCATTTTGATTTTCTATTGATAATTACTTCAACCCATCAATATTTGTTTTCTAATAAAATTTTCAAGTGATTGAGATTTATTACATCAAAGTATTTATTTAATATCTAAAAAATAACAATAAGATTATTATGGAGTTTATTCTATTGAAAATATGAGAATATTATCTTCATTTAATCTTCTTATATCGAAATCCAATTAAATAGTTTTGATGATGAAAAAATTCACTAAAACTGTTACAAGCTGTTCAAGTGATATTGTAGTTTTCATCTTAATGTCATTTCAGAATTGCGATAATATCTCAAGACATATTAAATGGATTTGTGGGAAAATTATACTTTTGGATATATTAAGAGTTTATCTAAACATAATCAGTTTATGTGGATTTTTGAAAAGAATGTTTTGATATTCTTAAAAATCACCGATGTTTCGGAAGAAATTTTTCAACTGTACAGTGAACAGATTTGAAAATATAAAGTATTTATTTTGTTAAAAATTATATAGATATCATAATTTCTCAGGACATGAGTCGATGGAAATAAAATAAGGTTATCTATATTTCGTCAATTTACATCAAAGGATATAAAAGTTTGAATTATCAATAAATTATTTGAAGATTAGGAATGTAGTTTTCAAGATGTAGTTTTCTAGCATGTTATATCATCAATTTATCAAGGATATCAGTAGATTTATAAGATAGATTAATTCACTTCTAGAACTGTTGGAATGATATTTAAATATAATAAAAATAATCCTTGTGGGACTAATGCTGAATCTGTTGATAAAGGGCTGAAAAATTCATTTATGTATCAAGATACATTGTTTTTATTTTCTAGAAACATTGTTCATACCCTACATTGATAAATGAAATGTTCTGAATCAATCCTACACTATGCTGAAATATTCTTGTATGGTTCAAAAACCCTACATTAGAGTCTGGATTTACTGTTTGCTACCCAATGTTTGGGAAAAAATGAGCGCATGATTAATCAAGGTTACATTCCAGATTTTATACTTAAAAGGATGAACCTATGGATTATCATCCCTACGTTGTTATCATATCATTACATAATGTTCAGATTAAAGTATGGATAAGGAACAATAAATTACATAGTTGAACCTTACATTTAATATTTATTCATTACATGAAAGAACCCTATATTCGACTTTTCAACAATGCTATTTTAAATAATTGATATTTACGTTATTTCTACAACGACCTCCTTTGTATTAATGATTATTATAAAGATGTTTAATAACTGATTCAAAGTCTCGCAAGTAACAGATTAAATCATTTATATTTATAAGATACATTATGATTCTCCTTGAGTAAATGGATTCAAAATATTCATGATTTATTGTGTGTCTAGTTTTGTAGGAACTCATTCGACTTTATTTAATGTTGTTTGAATAGATTTATAACAGAGATTTAAATTGTTAAATGATTATATTATTGTGGAGATATTATTGGAATATTTATTCAAATTAGTATGATTTCATTTATTAGAGATATATTCTATATGAATAAAGTTTAAATGATGTTACGCTATTCAAAGGGATATTTATGAAGGCTATTAATTCTATTTATTTTAAGTATCCTAAGGAGAAGAAATGATGTTACAACTACTAGATATTTATTCTATATATATATATATATCTCTATAAGTAATAAAAATTAAACAATGAATGAAATAGGGGATGTGAATACACTGTTAAAAAGAAGGCACTTAAAATATTCATACAAAATCTTGATGCTTTTAAGGAGAGAAATTATTCTTTGTACATTCATATTCTCTCACTCTGCAAAGACGAAGGAAGCTTGCACTAACATTATTTGATATATTTTCTAATGTTTACAGATGAAGAATCCTACTTGACATTATTGAATATTTTCTGATTCTTTTTATTATTGAAGATCATCAATATCAGTCAATTGTTGATGCAACTATGATTTAAACCTATTTCACAACTATTTTCATCTCATCTTTTTTCTTTTTTATTATCGGCTGCTCAGACTCAATAATAGTGGAGTGTCATCATCTTAGAATAAGCTATGAATATTTTGATTCCCTATAAATTAACCAAAAGGCCCTATAAAAACCGTGTAAGGTGTCAACATCCTGTACTCAGTTGTGGATAGCCTTATGATAAAAGAACCAACTAGTGGAAATCAATATTTTAGCTTAATATAGAATTTGTGGAGTGGACTTGGGACTTATGTACCCCAAACCACTATAAATCCATGTTTCATTTCCTTTATTTATTTCTACTAATTACTTGACATTGAAATAGAAGGAAAGGATTCATGGGTGACATTTAAATATCGTCATTATTTTTAAAAGGACACAATTCACCCCTCTCTTGTGTCTTCATCATAGTCATGCCGACCTAACATATAATAACAAAAAATAAATTGTATTATTATTATACTTAAATTTATTTTTATTTACATATCCATTTGGTGGTATTTATTTAATTGGTTTTATGTTTCAATTTTTACCAAATCAATTAATTAATTATCTCTCAATTTGCATTTTTTGGGAAACATACCATGTTATGCCCCTATATTTTACCATGAGGTGTATACAATGACATTTAAATAATATATCATGAATATTATTATTTTCATTATAATCTTATATTCATTTAATTTCATTTAATTATGTTTATATTATGGTTCAATTATATTAAATTGTAAGTGTTTTTTGAAACAATCCCATCGCTTTTTTATAATGAAAATAATTGTGCATCCTTTGATGAAATATTCTGAACCATTTATTAAAAAAATAACAATGTTTCTTAACCTATATTTAGTCATTATTTCATCATTTATTGTCTCCAATTTTCAAATTGTTGATACATATGATATGTTATAATGTTCATTTGAAAACCCAAGTTTACCTCTCCCTTCATTCCAAAATTTATGTTCTTTCAAAATAATTTTTTCTAAAAGGGTTATCAAAATGTTTTCAAGAATATTATATAATTTTTTATTATATATTCAAGGATAAATTTTTTTCAAAACATTTCAATGAATTCATTATAATATATCAATGTTTTCTCCAAGAAATGGGTTTCAAAACATTTTTAGCATGTCATTATGTGTTTTCCAAGAATTTTAAAAGAATTTGTTGTCAAAACAATATCATCATTTATTTATAAGTATTAAATGTATACTAAAATAAATGGTTTTAGAAATGTTTTAAATATTGATTTATAATTTGTTATAATATTTTCAAATAAATGAAAATTTAAATTATTTTTTTTTCAGGGAAAAACATTTTCAAAAGGTTTTCAGGAATCCTTTTATGTTTTTATAAAAGAATATTTTCTAAAAAAATACAAGGTTCTTATATATGTTTTCATGGAAAATATTTTTCAAAATTTTTTAAGTATTATTTTATTATTTCTTGAGGGAAAGTTGTTTTCAAAATTTCCCTGAGACTCAATTTTGTGTTTTCAAGCTTATATTTAAAAAAATAGTATTCAAAAGAAATTTTATGATTTAAAAAGTAGTTTTCAAAGAAGAAATTGTATTTTACTCAAAAAAAATTTAATGATCTATCAAAATAAGACCCTTATAGGATGACATTTTTTGGGTTTACTCATGTAACATCCCATGTAAGTAATGAATAATAGATATTTTTATATATGTTTATTAATGAATTAGATAGTGTTTTATAGGCTTAAAATGAGAATAAATCCAATCTTATGCATGGAATACACTAATATTTTTTAAAGATTGTTTTACTACCTTTTGATGGAAAACCATTTTTAAAAGTATATTTTGACAATTTTATAAGCTATGTTTGTCAAAATAAACTTATTCTTTATGATTGGGACATCAAAATTTACTTTGTGTGAATTTTTGGTATTTTTCCGATAAAGTTCATTTTTTAATGAATAGTGAAAAATGATGTATTTTAATTCAAAACCTCTTTTTAATATAATTTATTTATATGATTAGATTATATTTTTAATTGGGTTTGAAGATAAATTAGAATATATTTTTATCATTTAATCCAATGGTGGTCATTGGAATCAAAATCACTTTGAAATTGGACTTAAACTGGTGTCAATCTTTTGATACTTACTATTCCATAAAAACACGCTATTTGTCATGACAGTAGGAATTAATTATTAAATTAATTAATGTAACATATATGATTTGAATTTTGTAAAATAGACATCATTTTTAAATTCAGAATATCAAATATAGCTTAGGGTGATGTTTTGGTATTTTTCTGAAAAACTTCAATTTTTTATGAATAGTGAAACCACTAAGTGGTAGTTAAAGAAACTGATTTTTCATTTAAATGATACTTTGGAACTTCTATGATTAGATTTTCAAAAATCCAACATACATGGTTGTCATTAAGAAGTAAAATTTGGTTAAATGAGATTAAAATAATTTTTTGGTGAATAGTAACTTTTAAGTTTTTAATCACGATTCGATGTAATTAGTGTAGTTTAAGGTAAAAATAATGTTTTAATAATATGAGATGAGCTTGACACATGTCTTACCCTTATTTTATGTGTCATGGCCGACCAAGACAATCCATGGGTCAACTTGGGGACCCATGGAGCCACTTTGGTAGGAAAATGACATTAATATCTTCTTATTTAATGTTAAAATTAAAATGACACAAACATGAGTTGTTTTACTAAAACCATTTTTAAAAGGGGTTATACAAGTCAGATATTTGACTATAAATATTCATTAGAAATATAAAGAGATTTCCTAAATCATGATATTTTGTTTTATAATTTTTAGACATTAAATAAATAAAATTATTTATGACATCATGATGATGCAGTGATTACCTCATTAATAAGGGATTTAAATAAAATGAAAAGATATTGTAAAATCTATGACCTACACGTGTCCAAAACCTATTGGATGTGTGGATTTCGAAACCTTATCACCTTACCCTCTAATTATATCATTGTGGGACCTTTTTAATCCTAAACTCATTTTAAAATAAAGTAACATTTCTTTACTTTCCCAGAGTGCCCCTCCTCTCCTCTTATAAAAGGCCCCCACCTCTACTTCCTTACCCACACTTCCAAAGCCTTTGGCTCGGCCAAAACCTGCCCATTTTGTCTCTCCACTTCCCTCTATTACTCCTTGAAGCCTCACTTTGGGAAGAAGTCTTTCCAAGGAAGCCTTTGAGCTCAAACCAAAGGGAGTTACCCGATTTTAAGGTAATGTATTCACTTGTGTTTTTTTTGTTTTATTTTTCTTCCCCAACCCCCTAAACTCTTTATATTCATTTCTTTTGTAACAACAACAGTATCTTCCATATACTAGGATGTTTTTATAATAAGGATTAAAGCTACACTTACACACACCTACATCCAATGGTTAATGAACATACTGTTTCCGTGGATGGTGAATTTCTGCCTCCCGAAACGATGATTGTTCAACATTCTTTTAACACCTTCAAAGGTGGACATTAAGATGACACTATATTTATATATGATATATAATATGTTTATGTTTTCCTTAATCTTCTATATTTTTTAATTGGGGCATACCTTTATGGTTTCCATTTTGGGTAAACGTGATATCTTCATTTAAGGAAGTGTGGACTACCGCCCCCTCAAAGTGATTTAATTCGTTAATACCATATGTGGGATGTATAAAGGATGGAGCTATGTTATTATATATGATATTACACTGGAATTATAATATACCTTTATATCATTATGATTCCATTTCATAAAATAAGAAATAGAAATGGAAGCAGCGTTCATGCGTACGTACGACTTACCGTCTCCATGAACAGTGCATTTCATTTCTTACCTCTAAATGTTATGTAATATTATAAATGCAGGCATGTACTGGATATATATGATATATATGATATCTACATCATGAATAACATTCTGGATATAATTGATACATGAACAACTTTTAATTATAAAGGTTTTATTTTTGACTCAAGTACCAATGATCGTTAAAACGACCGTTATTAACTTAAATAATTACATAGTGTTCATGACATGGAAATAAGTGATATAAAAGGAATAATGAACTTGAAAAAGGTTCGTAAACAAGTAGAAATTAACTCAAGTTTATTATTCAGGAGATTAAAGAACGACCGAGTCAAGTCGGACCCGAGGTATGGGACTTCGTCTCAATCTCCTTTCATTGAGGCATATTTTGTTTTATACACAACCTTCTTTATACGGTGTATAAACCCCTTTGAATTTTACGTTTATTCAAAAGGAATATTTTTTATGCGAAGCATTTACTAAACAACAAAAGGGAATGTTTTTGTCATACGTATACGGCGACAATGACTTCTCTGCCGCCGTGACCATTATTTGAGTTTCGGCTTCCTCTACAAGCCATAGCTTTTTTTTAAAGAAAAATAAATACCATGTTTTACTTTTCATTTATTTTGGTATTGAAAATGGTTTTTCATAATGTTTTTATATCAATGTGTTTTATTGATATCTTGTGATTGAAGGGTGGAAATGTTATGTTTCCTTTATGCATGTTTTATGTGATACGATTATGTTGTGGTTCTTGGGCATTATTATGAAGACGGGTGGTTCCGTGATAAACTAAGGGAGGGTGAGCCCGATATAGCTCTTCATTGCATTGGGTAATGCGAAGGATTGAAACGTTAAGGTTTCTCCGAAGAGATTTAGGGAATATACTGTGATGGGTATTCCAAACTTAACCAAGAGGGTTACTCCATACGTAAGAATGATATGAATGCCTCAAGTTTCCTTTATTTCTTATGATTTCTATGATTTATTCATGATTTGATGAGGTATGTTAAAGTGCTTAGGTTTTATGGGTAAAGTATGATTTCATTCTTATGTATATATATACCCATGTTTCCTTTCCATATTTTTATATCCCTTACTGAGCTTTTTATGCTCATCCCAAGTTTTTGAAATGTTTTTCACAGGTCAAGGGAAAGGTGCATGATATGATGGTAGTGTCAAGGAAGTGTAAAGAAAGAATCCATGTTTTATTTTAAATATGTTTCCATTGATGGGGAAAATGAATACAATCTTTTATGTAACCACTTTGTTTAAATGTGGAATGTAATGCATGTTTTATGATCTAATTCTCTAAAACTCCAAACCTGAAAAGAACCTCAAGGTGTAATCATGTAATAACTCATGATTAAGTATGGTTTAAGGCTGGGGCCTTATAGATGGTATGAGAGGTTGGTTTAGATAACTTTAGGAGTTATAATTCTATTAAATGATTATCTGAAAATATTTTTTTTGAAATGATATAGCATTTGAAGATTACCATGTTGCTTCATCTAAGACATGTTTGTTCTGAATGGGTTTCCACAGAGGAAACAGGGAAGCAGTGCTAGGAAGGCATACAGAAGGAAATAACCATCTGAATTAGCATCTTGAGATGGTTGGAATTGGAACTGAATAGTTTCTTGCAGTAATGGCGCAGTTGAATCAAGCGATAAATGGTGGTGGTATCCATGCACGAGATCACCCAGATCAACCACAAAGGAACATGTCATTGGTGGAACATTTCATGAGGAAACATCCCCCATAATTCAGAGGATCATCTGACCCTATGTTAGTTGAAGGGTGGATTAAAGCACTAGAGAAGATTTTTGATGTCATGGGTTGTTCAGACGATCAAAAGGTTAGTCTTGCTATTTACCGTTTGGAGGGTGAAGAAGATTAGTGGTGGTCGATGGTTAAAAATATCAGGGACGCTGATGAGATTGATGCTCTCGACTAGGATGAATTAAAAGGTATGTTTCTTGAGAAGTATTTTCCCAAGGCTATTTGACTTAGGATGGAAAAGAAATTCATGGAATTGAGGCAAGAGGAAGACTCAGTGGCTGCATATGAATATAGGTTCACTCGATTGGCAAGGTATGCTCCAAATTTTATCCGAGACCTTGATAGTAAAATCAATCATTTTTACTCAGGATTAAAACCAAAATATCGAAGGGAGTTAGCTTCTAGTGAGTTTAAAAGTTATGAAAACTTGTTCGATGTGCTAAGAGGGTGGAAATGGAGTTTGCCGATGATCAAGTTTTCTATAACAAACAGAAAAAGAAGAGACTGAGGTGGCAGGAGAAAGAGAAGAATTCTTCAAAAAAGTCTGATGGTAAGAAAACTAAGTTTCCAGTTTGTGATAAATGTGGTAAAAGGCATGCTGGGGAATGTCTTCTGAATTTTTGAAAGTGCTACCGATGTGGTAAGATGGGACATAAGGCTCGTGATTGCACTGAAAAAGATCAAGGTGATGGTAAGACCAAATTTGATTTACAGTTAGTGAAATGTTTTAAGTGCAATGAGATGGGTCACTATGCAAATGAGTGTCCGACAAAGAGATTGAGTGATGGGAAGTAGTTAGACTACATGCAGAAAGGGGTGGTGAAATCCTTTGCATCTACTTCAGCAGATGTCGGGCCATCAAATAATGTTGTATCAGGTACTTTTTTTGTTTTTTCAGATTATTCCAGTGTGTTGATTGATTCGGGGTCTACACATTCTTTCATCTCTGAAAAATTTTCTAGTAAAATGGGAATACCATCTTAGGAAATGACTCCTGAACTTCTGGTAAAAACACCTGGGGGAAATGTTGAGGCAAAAAGAATTTATAAGAATCTTCTTATCCTTATCTGTGGAAAGAACCTACTTGCAAACCTTATTGTTCTACCTCCAGTAGAGTTTGATGTTATCCTGGGTATGAATTGGATCTCTATTTACCATGCTAAGATTGACTATAGAGATAAGGAAGTTTCTTTTTAGAAGGATTTTCAGTTTGTGTACAAGAATGAACCCTTACTGTTGATAACTTATCAAGAGGCCGAGAAACTTGTAAAATATGGAAATGAATGTTACCTTGCACATATTTTTTAAAACAAGGGAACTTTTTAGATTAATGATGTGCCAGTGGTAATTGAGTATCCTGATGTTTTTCCTAATGAGTTGCCTAGAATAATACCAGATCAGGAAGTTGAATTTACTGTTGACTTAGTTCCTGATGCTAAGCCAATTTCAAAACCCCCTTATCGAATGGCTCAAATTGATCTTTTAGAGTTGAAAGAGAAATTGCAAAGATTTATTAGAGAAAGGATTCATTCGACCTAGCACATCACCCTGGGGTGATCCTATTTTATTTGTTAAAAAAAATGGTTCTATGAGACTTTGTAATGATTATAGAGCCTTGAATAACATCACTGTTAAGAACAAATATCCTTTGCCTCATATCGATGATTTGTTTGATCAGCTCTAGGGAGCTCTGTTTTTTTCAAAGATTGACCTGAGATCGGGGTACCATCAACTGAAGGTAAAAGAAGTAGATGTTCCGAAGACTGTGTTTCGTACAAGATATGGCCATTATGAATTTATAGTAATTCCCTTTGGGCTAACCAATGCAGCTTCTGTATTCATGGACTTAATGAATAGAATTTTCCATGAGTTCTTGGATATGTTTGTGGTGGTTTTCATTGATGATATTTTGGTGTTTTCTAAAAGTAAAGAGGAGCACGAAAGATATTTAACGGTTATTTTGCAAACCATAAAAGAAATGAAATTGTATGGGAAATTCAGCATGTGTGAGTTTTGGTTGCAACAAATTTCTTTCCTTGGTCAAATTGTTTCTAAAGATGGGATTACCGTTGATCCTGTAAAAACAAAGGTTGTTTAAGAATGGCCAAGACCCACAAATGTAAGAGAGATTCGTAGTTTTCATGGTTTGGCAGGCTATTAATGAAGGTTTGTTAGAAGTTTTTCACGGTTATCTAGTCTAATGACTAAGCTAACTCTGAAGGGTGTTAAGTTTATCTGGAAAAAAGAATGTGATGATTGTTTTCAGGAATTGAAAAGAAGATTGGTGAATGCTTCAGTTTTGGCACTACCTTCTAGGAATGGGGAGTTCATTATCTACAGTGATTCTTTATTGAAAGGACTTGGTTGCGTCTTAATGCATAATGATCAGGTAATTGGTTATTCTTCATGATAGTTGAAAACTCATGAGGTAAATTACCCTACACATGATTTGGAATTAGCTGTTATTGTTTTTGCTGTAAAATTTTGGAGGAATCATTTGTATGGAGTAAAGTGTGAAATATATACCGATCAAAAAAATTTAAAGTATATATTCACTCAGAATGAATTGAACATGAGACAGAGGAGATGGCTATAATTAATCAAGGATTATGATTTTACAATTCATTACCATCCGGGAAAAGCAAATAAAGCGGCTGATGCTTTGAGTCAAAAAAGTAATGCTTTATTAGCAAGGTTGCGTTTGGAACGTGAACCTTTGGTTAAGGATTTGATGAAATTTGGCATAGAAGATGTTGGTGTAGGATGTTCTTCTATTTTGATTCAGGTATCAGGGAAATCTTCTCAATCAGACAGAATCCAGAAAGCACAGAAGCAAGACAGTGAGTTGCAGAAAAAGGTAGAGCTAGTTCAGAAAGGTAAGTTGCCTGAATTCAACATTGATAACGATTTCGTTTTGAGATTTGGGAAGAGATTGTGTGTGCCTTGTGATTCATAGTTGAAGATAGATTTGTTTTGTGAAGCTCATAGTTCTCCGTTTTCAGGTCATCCTGGATGTACTAAGATGTACAGAGATCTGCAGGAGTATTACTGGTGGGATGGAATAAAAAGAGATATTACTGATTTTACAGTGAAGTGTTTGACATGTCAACAGGTTAAAGCAGAGCGGAAGTTACCGAAAGGGATGCTTTAGCCTTTACCAGTACCAAAATGGAAATAGGAGAATATATCCAGGGACTTCATTGTGGGATTGCTGAAGACCACTCAAGGTAATAATGAAATCTGGGTTATTGTTGATCGCTTGACTAAATCTTCACATTTCCTTTCTATATGAGATACTTTTTCCCTAGATCAAATTTACCATTTGTATCTTAACGAGATAGTCAGGTTAGATGGAGTTCCCCTCTACATTGTATCTGACCGTGATCCCAGGTTCACTTATAACTTTTGGAAAGGCCTTCAGAATTCATTGGGTACTGAATTAAATTTTAGTACAGCTTTTCATCTTCAATCATATGGACAGTCAGAACGAAAAATTCAGACATTGGAAGACATTCTACGTGCTTGTTCGATGGATTATCAGGGAGGTTGGGACCAACATCTTTCTTTGGTTGAGTTATCTTATAATAACAGTTTTCATTCCAATATACAGATGGCACCATTTGAATCGTTATATGGGAAGTGGTGGCGAACTCCAGCTTTTTGGGATGAGGTGGGTGAAATAAAGCTGATGGGACCATAATTAGTAGAAGAGTTAGCAGAAAAGTTCAGCTGATACAGAAACACATGAGAATAGCTTAGAGCAGGCAGAAGAGTTATAAGGACAACAGGAGGAAGGATCTACCTTTTGAGGTAGGTGATCATGTTTTTTTCAAAGTATCACCATGGAAAAGTGTGATGCGATTTGGTAAGAAAGGAAAGCTGAGTCCAAGGTTCATTGGACAATATGAAATTCTAGAGAGAGTTGGATCAATTGCTTACCGAGTGGAATTACCTCCGAGTTTATCTCAGGTACACAATGTTTTTCATGTTTCGATTTTGAGAAATTATATGCCAGATCCATCTCATGTTTTGAGTCCAGAGGTAGTTTAGCTGGAAGAGAACCTATCTTATGAGGAATAACCGGTACAGATTGTTTACCACAGGGAGCAAGTGTTATGGAATAAGGTGATTAATCAGGTAAAGGTTTTGTGGAAAAAACTACATGATGGAAGAGGCAACATGGTAATCTGAAGATGCAATGAGGGATAAATACCTTCATTTATTAGATAAGTAAATAAATTGGGGGGACGAAATTTTCTAAAGGGGGGAAGGATGTAACATCCCAAGTAAGTAATGAATAATAGATATTTTTATCTGTGTCTATTAGTGAATTAGATAGTGTTTTAGAGGCTTAAAATGAGAATAAATCCAATCTTAAGCATGGAATACACTAATATTTTTAAAAGATTGTGTTACTGCCTTTTCATGGAAAACCATTTTTAAATCTATCTATTGACAATTTTATAAGCTATGTTTGTCAAAATAAACATATTCTTTATTATTGGGATATCAAAATTTAGTTTGTGTGAATTTTTTGTATTTTTCCGATAAAGTTCATTTTTTAATGAATAGTGAATAATGTTGTATTTTAATTCAAAACCTATTTTTAATATAATTTATTTATATGATTAAATTATCTTTTGAATTTATTTTCAAGTGAAATTAGAATATATTTTTACCATTTAATCGAATGGTGGTCATTGGAATCAATTTCACTTTGAAATTGGATTTAAAGTGGTGTCAATCTTTTGATACTTATTGTTTCATAAAAACATGTTATTTGTCATGACATCGGGAATTAATTATTAAATTAATTAATGTAACTTATATGATTTGAATTTTGTAAAATAGACATCATTTTTGAATTCAGAATATCAAATATAGCTTAGGGTGAAGTTTTGGTATTTTTCGAAAAACATCAATTTTTTATGAATAGTGAAACTACTATGTGGTATTTAAAGAAACTGATTTTTCGTTTAAATGATACTTTGCCACTTCTGTGATTTCATTTTCAAAAATCCTACATACATGGTTGTCATTAAGAAGTAAAATGTGGTTCAATGAGATTAAAATAATTTTTTGGTGAATAGTGACTTTTATGTTTTTAATCGGGATTAGAGGTAATTAGTGTAGTTTAAAGTAAAAATAATGTTTTAATAATATGAGAGGATCTTGAAACATGGCCTAACCTTATTTCATGTGTCATGGCCGACCAAGACAATCCATGGTTCAACTTGGTGACCCCATGGAGCCACTTTGGTAGGAAAATGACATTAATATCTTTTTATTTAATGTTAAAATTAAAATGACACAAACATGAGTTGTTTTACTAAAAAAATTCTTAAATGGGGTTATACAGGTCAGAATTTTGACTATAAATATTCATTAGAAAGATAAAACGATTTCATAAATGATGATAGTTTTTTTATAATTTTTAGACATTAAATAGATTAAATTATTTATGACACCATGATGATGTAGCGATTACCTCATTAATAAAGGATTTAAATAAAATGAAATGATAATGTAAAATATATGACTACACATTTCTAAAACCTATTGGATGGGAGTATTTCTAACCCTTATCACCTTAGCCTCGAATTATATCAATATGGGACCTTTTGAATCCAAAAATCATTTTAAAATAAAGTAACATTTCTTTACTTTCCAAGAGTGCCCCTCCTCTCCTCTTATAAAAGGCCCCCACCTCTACCTCCTTACCCACACTTCCAAAGCCTTTGGCTCAGCCGAACCCTAACCATTTTGTCTCTCCACATCCCTCTCTTACTCCTTGAATCATCACTTTGGGCAGAAGGCTTCCCAAGGAATCCTTTGAGCTCAAACCAAAGGGAGTTACCCGATTTTAAGGTAATGTCTTCACTTGTGTTCTTTTGTTTTATTTTTCTTCTCCAACCCCCTAAACTCTTTTTATTAATTTATTTTGTAACAACCCCAGTATCTTCCATATAATAGGATGTTTTTTTAATAAGGATTAATGCTACACTTACACACACCTACATCAAATGGTTAAAGAATATACTATTTCTGTGGATGGCGAATTTATGCCTCCTGAAACGATGATTGTTCAACATTCTTTTAACACCTTCAAAGGAGGCCATTAAGATGAAAATATATTTATATATGATATATAATATGTTTATGTTTTTTTAAGCTTCTGTATTTTTCATTTTGGGAATACCTTTATGGTTTCCATTATGGGTAAACGCGATATCAGCATTTAAGGAAGTGCGGATTACCGCCCCCTCAAAGTGATTTGATTCGTTAATACCATAAGTGGGAAGTATAAAGGATGGAGTTATGATATTATATATGATATTACACTGGAATTATATTATACCTTTATATCATTAATATTACATTTCATAAAATATGAAATAGAAATGGAAGCAGCGTTCATGCGTACGTATGGCTTACCGTCTCCATGAACGGTGCATTTCATTTCTTACCTCTAAATGTTATGTAATATTATAAATGAATGGACTTACTGGATATATATGATATATATGATATCTATATCATGAATACCATTATAGATATAATGTATACATGAACAACTTTTAATTATGAAGGGTTTATTTTTGACTCAAGTACCAATGATCGTTAAAACGACCGTTATTAACTTGAATAATTACATAGTGTTCATGACATGGCAATAAGTGATATAAAAGGAATAATGAACTTGAAAAAGGTTCGTAAACAAGTAGAAATTAACTAAAGTTTATTATTCATGAGATTAAAGAATGACAGAGTCAAGTCGGACCTGAGGTATGGGACTTCGTCTCAATCTCCTTTCATTGAGGCATATTTTGTTTTATACACAACCTTCATTATACGGTGTATAAACTCCTTTGACTTTTACGTTTATTCAAAGGGAATATTTTTTATACGAAGCATTTACTAAATTAAAAAAGGGAATGTTTTTGTCATACATATGTGGCGACAATGACTTCTCCACCGCCGTGACCATTCTTTGAGTTTCGGCTTCCTCTACAAGCCATACCTTTTTTTAAAAAGAAAAATAAATTCCATGTTTTACTTTTCTTTTATTTTGGTATTGAAAATGTTTTTTCATAATGTTTTTATATAAATGTGTTGTATTGATATCTTGTGATTGAAAGGTGTAAATGTTATGTTTCCTTTATGCATGTTTTATGTGATACGATTATGTTGTGGTTCTTGGGAATTATTATGAAGACGGGTGGTTCCGTGAAAAACTAAGGGTGGGTGAGCCCGATATAGCTCTCCAATGCATTGGGTAATGTACAGGAGTGAATCTTTAAGGATTCTGCGAAGATATTTAGGGAATATACTGTGATGGGTATTCCAAACGTAACCAAGAGGGTTACTCACTAGGTAAGAATGTTATGAATGCCTCAAGTTACCTTTATGTCTTATGATTTCTATGGTTTATTCATGATTTGATGAGGTATGTTAAAGTGCTTATGTTTTATGGGTAAAGTATGATTTCATTCTTATGTATATATGTACCCATGTTTCCTTTCCATATTTTTATATACCTTACTGGGCTTTTTATGCTCATCCCATGTTTTTGAAATGTTTTTCACAGGTCAAGGGAAAGGTACATGATATGATGATAGTGTCAAGGAAGTGTCAAGAAATAATCCATGTTTTATTTTAAATATGTTTCCATTGATGGGAAAAATGAAGACTATCTTTTATGTAACCACTTTTTTTAAATGTGGAATGTAATGAATGTTTTATGATCTAATTCTCTAAAACACTAAACCTGAAAAGATCCTCAAGGTGTAATCTTATAATAACTCAAGATTAGGTAAGGTTTAAGGTCGGGGCCTTATAACTCATGCCCTTTGGGGGAAATTATATAGTATTACAATTCAAATTCATTTCCTGAATGGTTTTTAATTTGTTGGAATGATGTTTATGAATTCCGTTTCGATTTCATGGGATATATTATTTTGAAAATCTCTACTTCTTAGGGGTTATGGTTTTGATGAAATGACTATGAAACCTTTATCTTTTTCTATTGGTTATGATATGATTACATGTTTATGATACTCAATTAATTTCTTGGGTTGTGATATGATTTTCAATGTTATTTTTTCACATGTATGTATGATTTCAATATGTGACTTGTTGGACCAATATCACCCTCCCGTATATTTTTTAAAGACATATATCTCATGATATAGACAAATATGGAATTGGAAGTGAACCTTAATTACTATGATGGCCACAGGCGTTATTCATGACAACTAAGATGATATGAGGAGTGAACTGATACTACTATGATGGACATGGGAGTGAACTATTACTACCAATATGGTATGGGTTGTGAACCCATACTACCAAAATGGTCTAGGAAGTGATTCCATGGATACAATGGAAATAATTTTATATTCTTATGATTATACCATAATTCCACAGATTATTCTTATGTTTTTCTTTCAAGGATGACATTATTTATTTTTTTATGACTCATGTCCTATAAACTACAAATATTTATGTCATGATTCATTTTTATAATGTTATGATTTTTTGGGATTGATCATATAATGTAATTATAACATTCACGAACCCCTATGATCTTATATGTTCTTACATGTATCCATTATTTACCCTTATTGGGCATCTGAGCTCACCCATTTACATGTTTCATTTACCCCAGTTTATGAAGATATGCAATGTGTTTAATGCGTCTAAAAAGGTTTCTAGTCAAGAAGAACATAATGGGGGACAATGTAACTCACTTATTTAATAATTTTCATGTTTATATTCTTCCAAATGTACTAGACTAATAAGGTATTTCAGATTTTATTTATGTAAGGTTTTAATTATTATGAAAAAGAAATGTAATGAAAATGTTTGAATATTGAGGATCACTATAGTTTGTATCATAGCATGGGTTTATTTAAAAATTAGAGACTAGGAGGAAAAAATATTAGTGATATCCCTATGTATATTTCTAAGGATACGTCTAGGGATGTCTCTGAGGATATGTATGAGGATGAGTTAACATTCATGAAAATCCATGTATTTTTTGTAAAGGATAGAGTGTGTGGATACCTATAAATACATGAATGTATGTATACTATGTGTGGATGTTGTTTTGGGAAAAAATAATTACGAGTAATAACTCCAACAAGGTGTTTCTGTCCTAACTCAGTATATCCTCGCACATGAAAATGGACCTTACTATGCACACGGTTTGACACTCATGGGGGATATGCTTTAAAAATTCCAAAACTATTGAAGAACACTCGAAAATATTTTTATAAGGAGATAAATATGAATGACCTATGATAAACATATTATTTCATTGATAAATTAAGTAGAATCCTTGATTTAGACATCCTATAAGTATGTTTTCACGATTTGCAGTTTTCCGTAATGATATGTATTTCTCGGCTAGTTCTATATAGTTTTAGTCAATATCAAGAACTATAAGGTACATTGAAATAATTTAATGTTTTATATGTTTTAAGTATGGGAATTATGAGAATATATTTCCAAGTGGAAATATAATAATAAAAATCAAGAATGGGTTATGAGTATTGGTTATACCTATGATGATAAAGAGACAGCAAATGACATGTGAATGGTATGTGATGTTCATCGATAAAATTTTACATTAAAAATAATATGAATCATTAGATTGTGTTTGATACACCTTAAGATATGATTAATATTTTATATTTTTAGAAAAATGTTTTAAGGAATAAATTTATGAATCTTGATTAATGGTATAAAAATAAGGTTTGATGAATGAAGAATTTATGTATTTGAATTCATGGATTATGATTTATGAATCGTGAAATTTATATGTATTTTTACTATAATTTTATTCATTATGGATTGAAAAGGAAATTTTGAATGGTTATGAAGACATTGATACACGACTTAATGTAATGGTTGTATTTTAGTTACAGTAAGATAACCCTTATTTAATACCTGACATTGAGATAACGATGTTATGATAAAGATAACATAGCTATGAATAAGTAAACTGGATAGTATGGATTTCCCAAGAACTGATTATTCACAATGACGTCTATGTCATCAAGGATTATGTTTACAACTACTTCGATATAATGAATGTATTCATTAATCATTATAATAAAGAAGCATGATTTTCTCCCAAATGCATTTATGGTAATTCAGGTTATTACCACATTTTAGTGGAATATACGATGAGGGTATTCACATGATTTGAATGTGACAACGAAGATTTACATTGTGCTTAAATGGGGATCAATATTTAGTTAATTTAAAATCCATATTAATAATGATTTTAAATTTCATATTTTTAAGGGTTATATGGTTAACCATTTATAGAAATATTAATTTAGACATCGAATGAAGTCTGGGAGAATAATGTAATATCTCACCATGTGAAGATTTATGCATGTTGGATAAATTGATCTAGGTATGTTTCTAAGAAGCTATGTTAATGTATATGCAATTAATTACCATTATATTTATTAATCACATGATATGTGGGTTATTAAAGAATGAAAAATTCCCCATCATTCACTGTAATAAGAGATGAAGTGGGAATTCATCAAGGAAAAACCAAAGTGTGAGATTATTCATATAAAAATGGACCAAATAAAGTAATTATATTTACTTATGTTACTATATAGTAAACTTATTCCTTGAATATAGGAAAAGGATATTGATAAAGATTAATCCTTGAAATATTATTTCTGATGAATAATACGGTCCTTTAGATCATCACATATTTATGATTTTTGATCACCCACTTCTGTTAATCAATGTTATCTATCAATCTCCATCAGAATATAGTCATTAGAAATATCTTCCACATAAATGTCTTCACTTAAATATATGTTATTATATGTAGAAACCTAGTTATACATTACATTAGGTAACTATTATAGATCCAAATATCCATTTTTAAAATTAGTTTTAGTATTCATTTTTACTATGTGGGTTTCCATGAATGGAACATCCATGTAGTAAAAATTTAAAATCCCATACAAATTTAGATGGAGAAATTAGAATTAGGGGTGGTTGAAGGTAAAATCCCATGATTTTGTGAATTATTTTTTCAAAATAAATTTACTATTTATTATATTTTTTATTTCATATATAACTAAATGTTGTTTATTTTATATTAAATAACTATTTGATTATGTTATACGAAAAACTTTGTAAATCATTCACTAGACAATTATTTTTATATATCTCTATATGTAACTTTGAAGATATCTAGGGATACATGGTACAATAAAGTTTCTTTATGGATGGCATAACAAGAAAGAACAAGTTTTAAAAAACAATAATATATTATTAAAATGATATTATTTGAATTAATAACACACAAAAATGTCATCAAATAAGTGGTTATGAAGATTATTAACCAATTTTTGAAATAATAATGTTTTTAAAAATATAAGATGAATTCAAAGGATTCCCATTAATTTAAAATGAATTTTAAAACTAATTTGATGTAATGGAAAATATTATTATTTATTTTTCACAAAGATTTTTATCACTAATAAATTAAATAAATTACAATTAGTGAGTTTTATTAATTTGATATATATTTTAAATAACAATTAGAATATTTTTTTACTCATACCATATATTTTTTAAACATAAGATAATAAAAAACACAATTTTATGCTAAAAACCTATATTTTTAATTAATGCTATTTTATCACCTATTAACTGTGAAACCATTGTGAATCTATTTTTTTAACAGTTATTGATTTAATATGTCCAAATAAACATAATATTTGAAATAGTAACATATGAATTAGTTTCGAGTAATTTGTTTTTATTTCTATATGAAGTTTCATTTTTTAATGAATAGTGAAAATACAAATTTTTAGTTCAAAACAACTTATACATATAATTTATTTATAGGGATAAATTAAATATTAGTTTGGATTAAAACTTTAAATATATCATATTTTTATAAATAAAAACAATTTATGTCATTTGAATCAATTTAATGTGAAAATTAAATATTGAATATAAAATCATAACAAGCATTTGATTATTTTTTACATTAAAAACCCACATTGTCGACCAGCCTATGGGATTTAATTAAAATTATTTTTCTCCACGTCTATAATGGGAATTTGGAAAATTCGATTCAATATTTGGAATTATAGTAATTTATAATTTATAATAAGGCCAACATTAATTTTGACCGAAAATGATAGTTAAAATAATTATAATTAATTGCATTGAATAAGGTGCAATGATGCTAAATTAAGGACTAAAAATTAAAACAAAGTCCCTAAATTACCATTTAATTTTTCCAAAAGTCATTTTATGGATATATATTGAACCTCAATTTACTAGGATTGACGTTAGAGCATTATTGGATCCACATTCCATGAGAAAAATGTTGGTGGAATTCCTTTTCCCAAAATTAAAGAGTGTGAGACTCCTCCTCCATTATAAAAGGGCTTCCTCTCATTCCAATTCCTAAAACCACTTTGGACACCTAGTCTTGAATATTTTCTTCCAAAATAGCTACTCAACATACCTATGCTCATCCTATAAGCCTCCCCATGGTTTGAATAAAATCCAAGGAATCTCATTGGTGGAGACTAAAAGGTGTTTGAAAAAATGGATTCTATATATGGAATTAGATAGATTTATAACGTATAAAAATATCAACATAGTTTTTGACCTAAAATATTAGTGAAAATAATTATTATTATTATTTACATCAATTAAGGTAAAATTAATCTTAATTAAGAACTAAAATAAAATAATTAATTGACTAAATAACCTATACACTTATCCAAAATTCATTGGATGGAGAAATATAGACATACTAATCACATGAATCGAATTTCCACCCTTATTGGATCAATATTAAATGAATAATTAACTATACAAAAATATAAAAGTTAAACTCCTCCTCTACTATAAAAATGCCACCTCTCCTCCCACTTCCTAAAACCTATCAACCCACTTTTTCTAAAACAAGCTCAACCAAAATAGAATCTCAATATACCAAAACTCATCATAGATTCCTCCCAATTAGCAGAAATTAATCCAAGAAATTCTTAAACTGAAAATAAAAAGGATTAACCCAAATAAGTGGTAAAAATATTCTTGAAGCTCTTTTATATTATTTAAATTCTTCAACCCCAAAATATTTCTTTTACCATGATTTTATAAAAAAACCAATATCCTAAAAAAATAAGATATTATTATGATAATGTTTTTATATACACTTACACAGACATCCATCTGGTTGGTAATGAGTATATTTTTACGTGTACGGTGCAATATCACCTTAGGAAATGATGATTGTTCATTTTTTCCATTACCCCTATCATGGTGAAAAATATAGTGCAAGCTATATTTATATATGATATGTAATATATTTATAATTTCATTATTCTTTTAAAAGAATTTATTGAGAATATACCTTTATTTATCTTGTCTTGTTCTAGTATGATAATATTGTTTGAGGATGTTTAGACTACAACCCCTCAAAAGGGTGTGATTCATTTACACTTTACATTGATTATATTAAAGATGTGTTTAGTAAAATTATATTATATTGATAATATAATAATGTTAATTTAATGATATTATATAAATATATTAATATAAATATTTTTTCATTTAATACAATAATAAAAAAGAAAAAGTGTTCATGTGTACATATGACCTACCGTCCCCATGAACGGTGTATTCCATTTTCATTCCTCTATATTTTAATTATTATTATAAAAATATATATTTAATACTCATGTTATTTATAGAATGGTTTAAATTATTTAAATAATGATAATTTTATAAGGACCAAAGATGTAACATATTCTTAAACAAGTGAAAAACAAAGTGAATATTAACCAAAGCGTAACCATAACATGAAATTGTTAACAAGTCGATAATATAATGTTAGAATCAAAAAAAATAAATGTTATTAGATATAATAATATGGTTGTTTAAATATGTATAATAAAATTACATTTATTATAAATTATTTTTTAATGAGTATGATGAGAGTCAAGACACTAGGTAAGGTAATTTCATCTTACGTTTTATTTTCTGAGATAAATGCATTATTCACCACCCATTCCTTTTGTGTTTGGTGTATACTACCCATGGATGAATTCAATGATTCTTATAATGAAATTTATGGGTATTTAATGACCCATTTTATGACATTTCTTTCAAGGGTTTAATTTTTCAAATGTTACCAAAAATGTAATGTAATTTTGTATGAATTTTCCTTCATTGAGACACGAGACATGTAATGAATCCATAATGTTCTAGAAGGTGTATATTCTACCATTGAAAAATTACTTCATGAATCTCACTATTTTTATGATATTTCATGAATTATGTAATTTAATTTTTATACATGGGTAGTGGTGTTCAATGATTCTAGTGGTAAGAGTTTATTGAAACAATCTCATCGCTTTTCAACATTGTTTATAATTAGGCTTCCTTTTGTGAAATAATATGATCCATATCTTAATAACTCTAATGAAATTTTTATCCTCTAGGTATTTATGATATCAACTTGTATATGTACCCATTTACCACTATTTTTTACATAATATAGTTAAGAATTTGTTTTATGAAATCCTGACTTTAACTCTCTCTTCAGAAAAAAATCTATGTTCTTTCAAAATGATTTTTTATAGAAAGGTTTTCAAAATGTTTTCATGAATTATTTATAAATTCTAAAACTATTTCCATATACTATTTTCAAAATATTTCATGATATCATTATAGGTTTCCAATTTTTTTAAATGAAGTGGTTTTCAAAATATTTTCTAACATTCTTTATATGTTTTCAATGTATATCAAATGAAATGGTTCTCAAAACATTTTCAAGATTTCATTATTAGTTTTAAAAAAAATTACTGTAATGATTTCAAAATGAGTTCAAGATTTATTTATTTATTTTAAGAGAGTTTTAAAATAAATAGGTTCTTTAAATTTTTTATGCTTATATCTAAAGTATTAAACAGAAAATTTTTTCAAATTTTTTTTATGATTCTTTAATACGTTTTCACTGAAAATGGTTTTTTTCAAGATTATTTTAAATTATTTCATGGAAAATGTATTTAAAAATGATTTCAAGCATCATATATATGTTATTAAGAAAAAATAGTTTTCAAAATTTCTATAAGACTCCATTATAAGTTTTCAAGGTTATATTTTATGAAATTATTTTTCTAAAATGAGTATTATGTTTTAAAAATAAATTTCCAAATAAGTAATGATATTTTCCTAAATTTTATAAAATATCATTCAAAATAATTTTCCTTATATGATGGAATTAATCAGTGTTACTCATTACATTATGGTGAAATGATTCAATGTTACTATTAATATTCCTTATCTAAATGGTTTGTGTTTTGATAGAATGAAGTTCATGAAACCTATTTCACTTTCACCGAATGCATTCCTTTGAAACATGTTTCCTTTCACGGGATATGATTATTTTGAAATAATTAAAAAATCTATATATTATTTCACATTTTATGATATGATTACATGTTTATGATAACTATTTACTTTCATGGGTTATGATATGTTTTTAATGATCTTTTTTCATGTGTAAGTATTATTTCACTATCATTTGGGTGGGACCTATATCTCCCTCAAATGCATTGGGTAATGATTTATATCTCATGAGATAGACTATGACGGTATTGGGAGTCAAACTTGACTATTAAAAAGACCATGGGAGTAAATTATATCTACCAATATGGTATGAAGAGTTATATCAAACAACTTTGATGGCCATGGGAGTGAACTATTACTACAAATATGTTATGGGAACTTAACCCATACTATCAATATGGAATTGGATGTCATGCATCCAAAACTATGGAAATCATTTTATTTGATTATGTGTCTTACACAATTCCACGTATTATTATTATGTTATGATTTAAAGAAATAAATTACTTATTTCATTATGATTTATGTTTTCTAAACTAACAGAATTTATTCTGTGATTCATTTATATTATTGTATGATATTGCATTGTATGGTCATCTAATGTTATGATAATATTCCCATGCCTCTATGATCTTGTTTTATGCTTAAATGTATCCCCTATTTACAGTTACTAAGCATTTGAACTCACCCATTTTTATGTTTAAATTATCCCCTTTTATGAGAATATGTTTTATTTATTAAGTGTATTATAAGGGTTCTTGACAATAAGAACCTAGTGGGAGATAATGTATATCAATTATGTAAATGTGTTCATGTTTCTATTTTTCCACAGGCATTATACTAATATAGTCTTTGGGTGTTTGTTTTTGTAACATATTATGAATTATTAAAAAGTAATGTACTATTAATATATAAAAATTGAGGTCCAATATAGTAACATTATTATATGTTCATGATCAATAACATTCAAGATAAAACATGTAAGAGAAAACAAAAGAATTAACACGTCAAACAATAGTTATAGTAATATATTGTTAATGTACGGGTGATATGATTTTATTGTATATAATGTTATAACTATTAATATGAGTCTATTATAACTTAATAAAAAATTTAAAAACAATATAAAATACGTTAAATATCACACAACTAATGTGAATCTTGATTTTATAGGTTTCTTAACTCAATTTCCACTCATGGGGTTATCTGTCTAATTCATTGATTATATTATGTTATGATTATATTAGAAATTTATATTAATTTATTTATGATTTTACTTAAAATTTCATTTGACTGTGTTGATATTTTTTCACATAGTGATTTCTTTGATTACCTCTCACTAAAATTATATGAAATTTTATGCGGTTCATCTCAAAACATCATTATTTGAGACACATATTATTTTACACACCTAAACAAATTTAAATACTATATATACATCCCATTTAAATACTATACCATAAATAATTCTTAAATAATATCATTCTATGTTTCAATTTATATTCATCATTCAATTGAATTTTGAAATGAAATTTTATCAAAGTGTAAATTTTGTTTGTTTTAATCTCATTTAAGTAGATATTTTTGAGGATTGAATTATAATTGCTTGAAATTACATGATAATTACCCAGTACTACCCTTTTACTTTATCCTCCTCTCATTATTCATGAACTTGTCAAAAAATAGTATCATTTTCATTTGGTTTTTTCTTTAAAATATTGATTAATTTTTTTAATAACATATTACTTAAGTTATCTCTTTAGACAAAATATTTTCTATTTGAAATAAATTTTTTCAAAGGATTCTATTAAATTTTTTGACTATGATTATTAATTAAAATTTTACCATTTTTTTACAAAAAAAATATAATGGAATCATCCTATTAATTTTCCAAACAGGGTAGTTTTAGAATTATTCGTTTAAAAAATTAATGGAATCATTGTTTTATTACGGTATTTATCATGATCGAAATTCCTATACCATCATGACCGGTCAATTTGTAAAATAATTTTTTTATGTTTCAAACAATATTTTTAGAGAATGTTTTCATCACTGTTTGAGAAATTATAAAATTAAAATTTTTGTTTCCTAAGTTTAAAAGATACTTTCCTCAAGAAATGTTTAATGATACATTTAAAAATATTTATTTCCTCAGAGATGAAATAATTTTATGTTTCTCAAAGTGAAAATATGATATTCCTAAAGAATGATTTTAATACTTTCAAAATTAATTTTATCAATGAAAATAACCATTTATGTCATGGACTTATTATTAA
Source organism: Viscum album (assembly GCA_963277665.1). NCBI lineage: Eukaryota > Viridiplantae > Streptophyta > Magnoliopsida > Santalales > Viscaceae > Viscum > Viscum album. Next base: position 510,266,855 of record OY728146.1, read on the forward strand.
TTACCAATATATTTATCCCACATATATAATTAGTTTATTTTCCCTTCCTTTTATGGGAATATAAAATAAATAATTCAATAAATTTTATTCTAATCAATATTAAACTCAAATTTGGTTAAACAAATTTCTATAAATAAAATGAATTTTACTGAATAAAAAATATTTACCTCATGGTTTGAGATTTCATTGTAAATTAATTCCATCCAATATTATAAATTGAATTTTTGTAAATGGATTCCATATTTGAAATCAAAATAATAATTATTTGGTAAAAATTTTAAAATAGTTTTTGTTCAATATAAATATAATAGGTAATAAATTGTTGTTACTATGGTAATGGTAAAACAGATTAATTTTGTTTAAAACTGATGTGAAAAAGATTAAAATTCAATAAAAAATTCTGTTAATTTCATTTTATAAGTCTATTTCATCCACAATCATTCAAAAATTGAGAATATAACCATTTTTATATTTAAAATTTATTTATACCTTTATTATATTTTATGTATTAAAAAATTTAAAATGAAATCTCTATATATTAAATTTTTTATTTTATGTTAACAAAAGGAAAAATTAATAATTTGGGTCAAATATTGAGTTATATTTATAGAATAAAGAGACTACTTTTTATTATGGTAATTTATTTATAATTTTTATTTATGAAATAATTTCATTAAATGCTTACAGAATGCTGACATAGTGGTTCTACAAATAGTAAATAATTAAGGTCAATGTTTATAGAAATAAAAAAACTAATAATTTTTGGATGAATTAGGACATGAAACAAATTTTTATAGTAAGTAATAATATATTATATATTGTTTAATATATTATATATGAGGTAATTTTTTATCTTTTTGTTGTCAAATTCAAATTATGTGAAGAGTTTTTAAAATGAAATTAATAGTATTTTATGTTATATATACAATATTAATAAATTTAAAAATATTAAAAAATTAATATGAAACATAGGCTGGTATATTGTCAAAATATTAATTCCATGTCAATTTATCAGACAAATTTTCAGTTATATTTAAAATCCTAGCTCAATAATGTTGAAGAAGATTGTTACCACAATTAATGTTAAATATAGTTATGATAAAGGTTAATAAAAAAATAACTTTTTCAATGATATATAGACCATGTTTTTTATGATTATATTAAGATCATATTATACATATATTTGATTCTTGTGTTATTTGGTAACCATTTTAATCTATTTAGCGACATAATATATTATAATAATTTGGGTGTTTCCAAAAGTACCACTTCCCTCAACTAGAAAAGGGTACCCATTATCATCTCATATACACACATCAAGACACTTTTTTTAAGATGATATCAACCAAAATAAATTAATTAAATCTCTCCCCATGTTCTAGGTGTTTTACTTTTGTAATAATACCTACCATTGAAGAAGTAAGGTGTAAATAAAATTGTATTGTTCGAAGAATAGTTTTTTGTTTTAACTGATGGTTTTTGATTTGTTTCTTATTTTTGCACCTTAAAATATTATTCAACCATGATATGGTAATAAAATCATTAATTAAATATACTATAATTTTATTATGTTAATTTCATATCATATATCCATATCCTCTTATCTCAAATCCTAAACTAAACAATCGTATATCTGTATGATGAACTACCACCTCATAAACAAATGAAATTTGTTTCATGTAACCACCTCTCATAAATGTGTATAATGATGAATTTAATATATATATATATATATATATATTATAATTTTAAAATAATTATCCTTTTCAAAATATAATACATAATATTGTTTATTAATTTTACATCAATTCAAAAATAATAACATTATTCATCCATACGTGCAGATTATATACTCGATAAACCAATGTGTTTTTTTTTCATCATTGGATCACATGGTGTATAATTGTATGTTTATTTAATGAGGTAATATAATTATAATGATTTAATCATAATAATTGAAAAATATAATTATACAACTATTTTTCCCTCACATTATTCGAAAAATTAGAATGTAACTCATACGTATAAAAAACATATTATCTATATAATTATAGTTTTCTTAATTTTTCATAATCGTGTTATGTGTTTCATTTGAAATGAATTATTAACGTTTGAAAATTATAAATATATCATGATCAATATTATAGCTATCAAAGAATAATGAATAGTTTTACAATTTCTGATGTTCAATTTTTTTTAAATTATTAACCGAACGTCCTCCAAACACCTAATGTATTTATAACTAATTATAGAATTAATAATTTTATATAAAAAATGGAAAAAATTTATAATAATAAATTAATAACCCCATAGAATATAATTATCTAGTAAACAACTAATTTACCATTACAATATAGGATTTAATGGAATTACATGGTATGTCTGGACTCAATGTCAGGGATTTTTCTCAATTTTTCTTTGTTAAGGAATGTCTTATTTTTATAAAACTAATTTATTTTATATGGTGTATCTAATGTGGTTTGAAATTTCATATCATGAATCCTTTATAAATAAAGATATTTAATGTTACAATTCAACAAAACTCATGCAAGGAGTTTGGTTTAGAAGTTATTAATGTGGTAAGGGTTTTGTTATCTCATTCGGAATTAATTAGTTTATATATATATATATTTCATTTGAATTTTTACTCCCTGATTATGTGTAAATTTATCTATAAATTATTTTGATATTATTTTTAATGTGTAATATGTGTATTAATATATAATCGTATACTAACTTCTCGGATTATTCATCACATCAAAAGTTAAGATATTTGTATTTTTTTCTTTTTCTCACACTAATTTTTCCGATACATAATTTTTATTATTCACCATGATTTCCATATATTGTGTACATAATACCTCATGAATAATTTTTTAAATGTTCATTCATGAAATTTAGGGGATTTATATATTCATATAAAACTAATTATTTTAATGAATATTTCTCTGAATGTTACCAAATTCATCTGGAATTTATGTTTTGATCTCTATTATTTAAGATATTGTTTATGATCATGGTTATTTTGGTAAAATCATATGTTCTTACTTCCTTAACCTGCATATCTATTCTTATTATCTGATTATTAATTTTTTTAAAATTTTAGTATGACAACCCTGATCTTTTATTACACAATTAAACATAATTTATTACATATACTTCACTTGATACAACATAGAATATCAAGAGGTATAGTGTCTTTGGGGATTAGTCTCATTACATAACAACTTAAAAAATGAAATAAAACATCTTTATTGAAAAATTCTTTTACATGACCACTACATTTCCTCGTACATAGCATTGCATGGGATAACCTGAGGACAAGCATAAGAAAAGGGTGAGCTCTAAAGCCCAGTAAGGGAATAATCATGGAATAACATGAGGAATACAATAAATGTTAGACAATAGGCATATCAGTAGAGCACAAGAGAAGTATATACATAAAGTCATGATAATAAATGATAATCATAACATGGAAATGTGGCAACAACACTTAACATGGAATTAGCACGAGCCAAGGCTGATTCCATAAGGAGCATAGTTAATCCTCATTGAACATGAAGCACGAGTAAAACCTCATTGCACTTGAATTATCATGAGTAAAAATCCATTTCACATTATATATCATGATAATATTCTTAACCCAATTCATTGGAGCGCTATAAGGGCGCACCCTTCTTAAACATTTCATTTCGTGCATAAGTTTTCCACATGGATCATATAACATGGATTCATAAAACATAATAATTTATTCCAAAATAATTTAATTTGTAATTAATATATGTAAATTTATAATAAATATGTAAATGTGCATAAAATTGAATACCCTTTATAGATAAATGAGCATGGTATTCACTAAAAAATGACATTGGCTTATAAAATCGGTGCAATTTCGGCAGCGTAATGGACTACATAAGAATTCATAAAAATGGTTGATGAGAGAGAAATGGGAGTATCATTATATTCACATGAAAGGGATAGTAAGGGGGTCATATATATACATGTTCCAACAATTTTATGGAATTTAGAGTCAAGATACAAAATAATTGCTTGAATGTAAAAGAAGAGAGTGAAATTTCATTCAGAAGTTGGTATATTAACGGGTGTACATGAGAAGAATTTAATGAGAGATAAAGAGGTATACCATCATTAAAACATAAATAAGGAAGTATGGGGAAGGTGAGAAGCCATACCCCAATATTTATAATTTTAATTAAAAGGGAATAACAATTTATTTAATATTAGACACAAATGAGAAAGGAAGAAAACCCCTTACTTAGAAGTGTGCTTCCAAGGGGTTGAGAGAGGATAGAGAGAGGATTCCTGGGAGCTTGTGGCACCATGGGAGGATTATAGAGAGAGTAGGGAAGGGGTTGGAAGAACTAGAAAGGTTTTTAGTGAGGAGAAAGTGGGAGCTTGGGTGGGTTTATATAGGAAAGGTGAGGGAATTCTTTACTATTTAGGTTTGGGAAACCTAACATTAATATAACAAAAAAACAAACCATACCATGGTTTTTGCCCATGGTTTTTGGAAATGGGAAGTAAAAAACAATATTTTATAAGGACAAAGTCATAAATTCTTAAAATAATGGGGTTGATTTTGTGGAGGTGAGTCACACTCTCGAGGAAAACAATTTAAAAAGACAAGATGTTTAATAACCCTTGAAGGGTCCATTAATGCTTTGTAATATAATTCAAACAAACCCAAAATCACATTATTTTAATCGTAAAACATATATTGGTAGAAAAAAAGGATTATAGTATTTTATTACATCACCATTGGGTTATTATTATGTCATAAAACACATAGTATATTTATACGGTATTTAATTTTTACCAAAAAAATTGATTGCCTCAGAAAATTATGAAAAATTTACCATTTGATAATTTCAATGTCCTAATTCCAGTAATAATATTTAGTTTATCTAAAATTTTATATAAATATGTTAATTTTCACTTTTAAAATAAAAATCTACATTTATAAAAAATTCATGGGTATTGACAAAAATGGCTTTCAAACCTTAAGAAAAATTATGACTGCATTCATAAAATTATACAATAATTTATATTTAATAAAAATTTATTTAATAATAATAGTATTAATATTTAATTAAAATATTATTTAATTAAAAAGTCCATTAATTCATCAAAATAGATTTCTCAGTTGAACATTAACTAAAAATACTATTTGTGCTTAAAAAACTATTTACAAGGTAAAAATAATAAAATGAATGTATATTCATTATTATATACAAAAATAATGCACATAACCATAGTTCTAAGGTCTTGTTACATATCCCCTTATAACACCCGCATAAGACCGAAGAGTAAGGTGTGCGATGGTGACAGACTCTTGGGGTGGCTCAGATAACATTGCTCGGGTGGTAATCTCTATCAACTTCCACTTCTCTCATAGACGGTTCTGCCCAAGAATAACATATTCAAGCTCAGATTTGGTTTGGTCAAGAGCAAAGCCCAATAAATCCACCTCCATTCCGATCTCTGACAAATGGGCTTCGTATGGGGCACATCTACGTGATGAGGCCATCGCTTCCTCTGTCTGAGTAAATTGGATTTGTTAAAGCCCTATATTTATACTAATCATGTCATCATTGTTCAATGACTATATTAATTATTCTCACAATTCTTAAGAGTATTTTAAAATCCAAAAAACTAAAACCAAATAAGTTGACATTTTATATAAACATTTTACATAAAGAGACATTTAATTAGATCAAGAGGGATTTACATTAATGAATGTTTGGGTCGTTACAATCTTCCCCCCTTAAAAAAATATCCCCTCAAAATTTTATTTTCCGACACAAAAAAATATGTGGGTAACTCTGCTTCATCATGTCCTCTTATTCCCACATTTCTTCTTCAAACGTGTTGTTTCTCTACAACACCGTGACGAGGGGCATTGTATTATTTCATAGAACTTTTTCTCTACGATCCAAGATCTTCATTGGTTACTCCTCATAATAATGATCATCCACTAATTGTACCACCTCCGAAGAGAGTACATGTGAAGGGTCTGATATGTACTTCCTTAAGAGGGATACATGAAAGACATCATGTACTTGGGATATGGTAGGTGGAAGTTCAATTCAATAGGTTACAATCCCGAAAGGATCAAGAATCTCAAAGGGGCCAGTGTGCTTTGGACTTAAATTCCATTTATTTCCTAACCTTATGACCTTCTTCCAAGGAGATATGCGTAAAAATACCATGTCTCTAACTTTAAACTCATGGTATCATCGACAGTTATCTTCATAAATCATCTGTCCACTCATGGAAGCCTTGATATACTGCCGAATGTTTTTCATCTTCTCCACCATTTCATCGACCATTTATGGTCCAAGAAGCTTACGCTCGCCGACTTCATCCCAACACGCTGGTGTTCTACACCTTTTCACATAAAGGGCTTCATATGGTGTTGTTTGGATTCTTGAGTGGAAACTGTTATTATAAGATAACTCAACCAGAAGAATATGTTGACCCCATCCTCTTTTAATGTCCATTAAGCATGCTCTCAACATGTCCTCAAAGTATTTGGATAGTCCGCTTGGATTGGCCATCAATTTGAGGATGATATGCCGTATTGAAGTTCGGATCATTATTCATAGCATGTTGAAGACTCTTCAAAAACTTATAGGAGAATATTGGATCTCTATTAGACACAATAGATAGTGTTACTCCATGTATCATTACCCCTTCCATGATATATATATGTGCCAGTTGATCCAATGGGAAATCCTCATGAATAGCAATGAGGTGTGCAACTTTTGTAAGACGATCCACAACAACCCAGATTGCATTTGTTGCATTTGGATGTCTAGAGAAGTCCGGTGACAAATTCAATGGTGATGTTATTCCATTTTCATTCTTTTATGGGCAATGGTTGTATCATCCCCTTAGACTTCTACCTCTCCACCTTCACTTGCCGACACACCAGGCACTTTGAGGTATATTGAACGATATCATTCTTCTAATTATCCCACCAATAATGCTCTTCGAGATCTCGATACATCTTTGTGTTTCCTGGGTGAATATTGAAATTAGAACTATGTGGATCATCTAAAAGTTCCTTTTTCAGCTCCAGACATGGTAGAACATATAGTCATTTCCCATATCTCACAATTCATTCTTTATTAAAATTAAACTCCATGGATTTCCCTTTTCTGATATCTTCCACCTTTTCCGGAATTCCCACATCATCTTTTTTAGCATCTTTTAACCTTTCTAAATGTGACGGTTGAGAAATCATTTTTGAAAGGATTATTGATGTTCCATTCTTTATTATTCCCATGTCCATATTTATCAAATCAGATAATATTGGATCCTTTTCAATTCTCATCAATGATAGAATCGATGGGTCCTTTCTACTTAAGGAATTTTCAACCTTGTTCCCTTCACCAGGGTGGTAATGTATTGAGCTCTCATTGTCTTTGATCAACTCTAGCCATATTCATTGGCACATTTTCAACTCTTTCTATGTGAATATATACGTGAGGCTTTTGTGGTTAGTATATATTTTATACTTATACCAAAAGAAATAATGCCACCAAATTTTCAGAACGAAGATCACTACAACCACCTCGAGGTCATCTTTTATATAGTTCTTTTCATGAACATTCAATTTCCATGATGTATAGGAAATTACTTTGTCATTTTTCATCCACACACACCACATTCCCTTCTTTGAAGCACCAATGAATACCACAAAAAGATATCCACGTGTGGGTAATGTGAGCATGGCCATAGTGATAAGCCTCCTTTTCAACTCCTTGATGATTTCTTCTCATTCAGCACTCCAAGAAAACTTTATTCCCTTCCGAGTTAGCTTGATAAGAGGGTTGGACATTGTGAAAAATTTCTCACAAATCGTCAATAATATCCAGCTAACCCCAAGAAGCAACGGATATCTGTTACCAATGTTGGCCTCGGCCATCCCTCAACTTCATCTATTTTGGAGGGATCCACATATATCCCATTCCTTATGATGATATGGCCAAATAATGAGACCTCCTTCAACCATAAATCACACTTTTTGTACTTTTCACAGAGCTTATCCTTCCACAGGGTCTCTAGTACAGTTCTCAGATGGTCCTCATGTTCCTCCTTGGTTTTGAAGTATATCAGAATATCAGCTACAAAGACTACCAAAAATTTGTCGAGGTATTCTTTAAGGACTGTATTCATCAAGTCCATGAATATTTCTAAATAATTAGTGAGTCTGAAAGGGATTACTATGAATTCATAGTGCCCGTATCTTGTATGAAAAGAAGTCTTGGCGATATCTTCCTTCTTCAACCTTACTATATAATATCACGACAAAAAATGCACCTTGGAGAAGTATTGTGCTCCACGCAGCTGATCAAAAAGGAAATAAGTTAGTGGTAGAGGATACATGTCCTTTATCATGATTTTGTTGAGCTCACGATAATCGATGCAATGGCGCAATGACCCATCCTTTTTCTTGATGAAGATAGCTAGTACACACCATGGTGAAGCACTTGGGCATATAAACCCTTTATCCAGATTCTCCTGTAGTTGTTTATTTATCTCCTCAAGCTTCATAACATCCATTATATATGGATTCTTGGATATTGGAAACACTCCAGCTATAATTTCAATGGAGAATTCAACATCTCTTCTAGGAGAAGATCAGGAAATTACTCGGGAAACACTTTAGCGAATTCCCTCAAAATATGCATGTATTCTATGATGGTTTCCTCCTTAGACTCAATAATATAAGCCAAATACATGTCCTCATAGGTTATTAATATCCACGCTTGAGATGATGGACCTATATAATATTCATCATCCTCCTTGCACTTGTAAAGTATTGGGGGACAATCCTCCACATGGAGAGTGATTTCCCTCTCACAGAAATATTTGTTGGCCTTATACAAGGAATGAAAATCCATGCCACTAATTGAATAAAATTTTACCAAAGGGAGTGTGACGTGGTTCTCTAGGATGTTTAATCCACATATTATGACAACTGAGGAGTTATATTCATGGGACGCATTGATTTCCCCATTTTTCATACTCACCAACATCTTCACTTCCATGATTTGTGGTGGTGCTGGGATTTTTCTACTAAACTTTTGAGATATAAAATAACGCATAGAACCTAAATCAAAAATTATATTCAATATTCTTTAATGAATAACTAGCATAAATATCACCACTTTATTTATTTGGTTCACTTCGGTAGTAATGATGGAAAAAGCTCACCCTTGCTGCCTTGGAGGTTGTTGGTTTCCCTTGAAAACCCTTGTCCTAGGGAACTGATTTGCAAGATTCCCTAGTTATTTGTTGTTGTAGCAATGAACCACGTGTTGATATTATAATATTGAATTCCTCTCCTCTGTCATAGCTATGGGTCATTCTTGCCGACCGTTAACATCTAGGTTCACTTCTCTTCCAAACCTAATGAATTTCCTCATCCCCTTCTGGCAATTTCTAGGGTGCTTCTTTCTGCACCTTTGGCAAGTGGGGTGTTGGATCTTTATACCAGCGTTGGATTTATCCATCATACCACTAGCATTAAAGTCCACCATATTCTTCTTATCCTCATGATACCCGTCAGATTCTCCAATATCCATTTTGAACTTGAGGGCAAATCAGACAATTTCCTCATAGCTTTCGAAGTTGCGGATCGCAAGTGCTTTCGGCCGACTAGGTTTCAACCCACAAAAGAAGCGGTCAACCATGAATTCGAGGGTAACAACAAAGCCATATGTGTATCATGAAATCCATGTGAGTTTTTTCACATACGCTCCAATATATTCTTCATCCTTTTTCTTGAGGTCAAGGAAGTCACATTCTATCTTAAGCCGGAGGGTGCGTAGAAAGTATTTTTCGAAAAACATCTTCTGAAATTCCTTCCATTACAATGCCTCTATATCCTCCCCAAGCTTTTTATTTTTGATCAACATCCACCATTGATCATCTTCACCCTCTATATGATAAGAAACTAGGAGAACCTTCTCTTTTTCAGAACATTTAAGGATGGATAAGTTCTTTTCAATAGATTTGATCCATTGTTCAGCAATTGAGGGATTAGATGATCCATTAAAAGTAGGAGGCCTTTGTCTCAGGAAGTTCTCGATAATGACATGTTATTTCATAGGGGGTTCAAATGTTCTTCTTGACCGATGTTTCTATTCATATATTGAGTTTTCTGAGAGAGAATCGTGACAAAGTTCGTGATTCCCACTCCCATTAGATTAAGTAATCTCATTAGTACAATCATCACATTGATCTTCACATTGATTGTTAGCTCGATTCCTCGTATTACTGGAAATTGGCTGGAATAAAAGGAATGTTAGGGTTAACACATAAAGGGTAATACAAGGAAAAAACTAATGACTTATAAATAACTTTTATTTTATTAACATATGAATCTATTGGCATCAAACTGTGTTATCCATGATCTACTTTCTAACATATATTATTATGGATGTTTTTTATCCCTTAATAATGTTTTATACTATGCTTGTGAATTTTCCAAAGCATATCCTCTGGGAGTGTCATAACCAAGAGTGTGCCAAGGCACATTGTTGTGCAACATTTCACATTCAAGTCTATCTCAAAGTGGTGTTTTCTAGTTTTACCCCTAGGATACTTCTGTTCTAGAGCCACCTCTACCAGCTCGTATCCCGACAGGTATGTATTTGAATGATAAACAACTTACTCAATACTCACCAAAAATTGGGGACGTTTTTATTATACTCAGACTTGTCTATAAGGCTTCACTAGGGTTTTAAAATCCTAATCTCAAAAATAACTAAACCTATCCTCTGATACCAACTATGACAACCCTAATCTTTTATTACACAATGAAACATAATTTATTACATAAACTACACTTGATACAACATAGATGATTGAAAGGTATATTGTATTTGGGGCTTATTATCATTATAGAACAACTAAAACCATGAAATAAAACATCTTTATTGAAAAATTCCTTTATATGACCACTATATTCCCTCGTACTTAACATTGCATGGGATAACCAGAGGACATGCATAAGAAGAGGGTGAGATATAGATACCATAAAGGGAATAATCATGGAATAACATGAGGAATACAATACATGTTAGAAAATAGGCATATCAATAGAGCACAAGAAAAGCATAAAAATAAAGGCATGATAAAGCATGATAATCATAACATGGAAATATGGAAGCAACACCTAACATGGAATTAGCATGAGCCAAGGATCATTGCACATGGAGCATGAGTAAATCCTCATTTCAAATGAAGCATGAGTAAAAACTCATTGGACTTGAATTATCATGAGTAAACACCCATTTCACATGACGTATCATAAAACTATTCTTAACCCAATGCATTGGAGCGCTATAAAGGCGTACCCTTCTTAAACATACCAGTTCATGCGTAAGTGTGCCACATGAATCATATAACATGGATTCATAAAACATAGTCATTTATTCCACAATAAAAGAAATGTGTAATTAATACATGGAACTTTATAATCAATAATTAAATGTGAATATAAGTGAATACCCTTGATAGAGAAATGGGCATGGTACTCACTACACAATGACAATGGCTTAGAAAATCGGTGCAATTTCGGCAGCGTAATGGTGTGAAGTAAGAATTCATAAAAATGGTTGATGAGAGAGAAGGTGAGTATAATCATATGTACATGAAATGGACATTAGGGGGGTCATATAGATACATGTCCCAACAATTGTAATGGAATTTAGAGTCATGATACAAAATTATTGCTTCAATGTAAAAGAAGAGGGAGAAATTTCATTCAGAATTTTGGCATAGTAACGGTTGTACATGAGAGGAATTTAATGAGAGAAAAAGGGGTATACAATCAATAAAACATAAATAGGGATGTATGGGGGAGTTTATAAACCGTACACCAACATTTATAATTTAAATTAAAAGGTAATAATAATTTATTTAATATTGGAAAAAAACTAGAAAGGAATAAAAACCCTTACTTGGAAGTGTGCTTCCAAAAGATTAAGAGAGGCATGAGAGAGGATTATTGGGAGATTGGGAAACCATGGGAGGATTCTAGAGAGAGTAGGGCAGAGGTTGGACGAACTAAAAATACATTCAGTGAGGAGAAAGTGGGATCTTGGGTGGGTTTATATCGGAAAGGTCAGTGAATTCTTTACTATTTAGGTTTGGGACACCTCACATTAAACTAATCAAAACCACACACCATAACAAGATTTTTGCCCAAGTTTTTTGGAAAAGGGAATTAGAAAACAATATTTTATATGGCCAGAGTCCGAAATTCTTAAAATAACTGGGTTGCTTATGTGGAGGTGATTCACACTCCCAAGGAAAACAATTTAAAAAGAAAAGAGGTTTAATAAGCCATGAAGGGTCCATTAATGATTTGTAAAATATGTAAAACAAACCCAAAATCAAATTATTTTAATGGGGAAACATATATCGGCAGAACATAAGGATTATATTATTTTATTACTTCGCTATTGGGTCATTATGATATCATAAAACACATAATATATTTAAACAGTATTTAATTTTTACCCAAAAATACGATTGTCTCAGAAAATTATGAAAAATTCACCATTGGATAATTTTGAAGCCTTGATTCTATAAATAATATTTATTTTATCTATATGATTTTATAAATATGTTAATTTTCACATTAAAAATAAAAATCGTCATTTATCAAAAATTCCAGGGTTTTGATAAAAATGGATTTCAAACCTTAATAAAAATTACGATTGGATTCATAAAATTTTACAATCATTTATATTTAAAAAATTAATTTAATAATATTAATAATAATATTTTATTAAAATATTATTCAATTCAAAAATCCATTAAGACATTAAAATATATTTCTTAGATTAACATTGACTAAAAATATTATTTGTGTTATAAAACTATTTAGAAGGTTACAATAATAAAATGAAAGTATATTCTTTATTATATAAAAAATTAATGTAGAAAACCATAGTGCTAAGGTCTTGTTACATAACCCCTTATAACACTCGCATAAGTCAGAAGAGAAAGGTCTGTGATGGTGGTAGACTCTTGGGGTGGCTTGGATAACATTTCTCGGGTGGTAATCTCTTTCAACTTCCACTTCTCTCATAGGCGGTTCCGCTCGAGCTTAAAATATTGAAGCTCAGCTTGGGGTTGGCCAAGAGAAAATCCCAATGACTTCACCTCCTTTCTGAGCTCTAACAAATGGGTTTTGTATGGGGCACGTCTATTGGATGAGGCCACCACTTCCTTTGTCTAAGTAAATTGGATTTGTTAAAGCCTTATATTTATACTAATCATGTGATCACTGTTCAACTACTATATTAATAATGGTTATAATTCATAACAATATTTTAAAATCCAACAACATAAAACCAAAGAAGTTGAAAATTTATATAAACATTTTACATTAAGATACATTTAAATAGATCAAGATGGATTTCCATTAATGAAATATTGGGTCATCAAATTTAGTTTCAATTTACACAATTATTTAATAATGAAAAATCATGCAAGGAATTGGTATGTGATATCAATCTTTGGTGTTCTATTCGATCATGAATCTTTCTCTTCCAATTCCATGTTTTCTAAAATGTTTTCTATAATGTTAATTTACAAATATATATTAATATTAATATTTGTTTTATATTAATTTTTTTACTTTAATAAAAATAATTAAATTAAATTTCTTAACATTTTATTCTTGGTTCACTTTTGAATGTCTTTACAAATGCATGTAAATAATGTTTATTTTCAAGATAGAGAAAATTAATTGATTTTACTCTCATCATGATAATTTTTTTTCATTGAATCATCCTTTATATGTTTTTAAAATTATTTTATGGGATATTTTTTCACAATATTTTGTGAATTTATAGTTTTTATAAGTAATTTCCAATATGGAATGTTTATTTTCATCAAAAATGTATTTAATTTTATTTTAAAGGTATTTATATTCATTTATGATATCAAACATTGATTTCACATATGATTAACTAGTTTATAATTTTTTTTGATATTCTACTTATTGTGTTTACAGATGCATAATGATTTATTCGAAGAGATTATTAGGGAGCTTTTTCCATTTCCATAGGTAAATCAATATAAGAAGGAACAAGGGTTTATGTTACATTTAAAAGTGCAAGATTTCATGAGTTATGTATATTTTTTGGTTCTTGGATGTTGATTATGTTTATCGGTGAACCCATAATAGCTCATGATTATGGGTTACCCTAATATATCTCTCCAATTCATTGGGTAAAGGGATGGAGTTAACTGAGTATGGGTCTCTCTAAATATATTCTTGGAATTTATGGGGTATGTTATTTAGTTTATAATAGTGATTTTAAGAGATATATGAAAATGATGTTACATATTACAAACATGATTTCTTTATTCATCCATAATGTTATAATATAACCATTTCTGACTTGTAAGAACCCAGATCTTTATTTCAGGTATAGATCTTGTTCCGAGTTGTTTTTAAGGAAAACAGAGGAAAAGGGAATTCCCTCTAAGTACACGCCATGTACTTATGAGTACATGGCCGTGTAGGTGACCTGGAAACCCGCTTAAGGAGGGGGCAAGTAAAGGCTATTCCACAACATGTAAATTTAATTAAAACACCCGGTAGTTTTCTTTTTAATTTATAAATCAGAGCAGGGTCATGTCTTATCCTTGGAAACCTCTACTTCTTCCCTTGGTTCATACATCAGAGCAATAGAAAGTTTTATGAACTCCAAACCCCTCCAGATTCTCCATCTGACCCATAATTGAGATGTTTCAGATGTGTTGGAATCCCACTGGTGAGTTCTCAATTATTATATATCCTTTCATCAGGCTTCTGACTCTCTCATAGATTATTCAAGGTTTTTAGTTTTTCACCTTTTTGTAGATCTACACTGATCTTGGCCAATTCATAGGATGGAATTCAAGTATATCTATTGTCAGACATCAAGGTAGGTGGATTGTTCCTTTCATTGTTTGTATTTGGATTATATATTCTTAAAGAGCTGGATACCCTCGTATGTGATATTTCATGCTTTGGAATTAAACCTTGTTTATTGTCTATTATGGTTTTGTTGATTAATAATGTGTAGTTTCACTTGCATAAGGTAGAATGCATTGTTTTTTGGATACACCATGGGTGTGTTTCCATTATTTGGTTATTTAAGGTCATTTGGTATAGGATGCTTATCAGGTTATCCTTTTTTCCATGAATCATTTTTTTAGGTTGGAGTTACTGATTATATGGGATGCCAATGATTAGTATGGTTAAGTATGATCAAGTAGAATTTTACTGTGATAACTTCCTGATGTGGGGTCATTAATTTATGTTTTAATATTTTATTGATCTATGGGTATTGACTGTGAGAGCTACCAGGTGGTCATAGACCTAGGGGTTTATACCATGATTGCATTCTATGAGTTCATTTATACATTATTAATTCAATTTTTACCAAGTGTTATTGACCATGAGAGCTACATTGGTGGTCGTTTGTACATTATTGATGCTATGTTAAACAAGGGGTATTGACCGTGAGAGATCCCAGGTGGATATTTATAACTGATCAGTGCTATGTTATAAAAAAGGGGTTAAACCATTAGAGCTACCCAAATAATGGTTATTTAGTGAATTGGTGTTGTGTTAAAACAACGGGGTTATACTATGAGAGCTTTCTGATAGGGTTGTTTATGACTGATTCAATGACTGTGGTGAGTATGCCATGACAAAACACAAGATTGGACATAGTATTACATGATTGTTTAGATGGTCTTCTAAGAAATTTATTTTGTTACTATTATATTGGGAATATAGAGCATAGGCTAGATCCAAGGGTTGTTGGATTCAATGTATTGAATAATTGATAAATGTAAATGAATGTAATTGAAGACTATAGGATTAGTTACTTTTTTGTACTTCCTAGTTCATTGATTCCTTTTTCCCATTACCTACTATATATATATATATATTCACTAACAGTTAGGCATAACGGTTTTGGTGGTTTCCTACTATGATCCTTCTCACACCGTGTTTGGATCATGTGTTTGGACCCAAACAGATTATATGGTTATAGGTATAGATACGGTTAAACAACCCTCTTCATCAGGAATATGATTACTCTTGGAGGTGGAGGGAATGGGACTAAGTTGAGGCTTGCAATGCTTTTGGACAATACTTTCATTTTGGTATATTGTCTTTTGTATTGTATTTACAGTATTGTGGCATTTTTTAATTCTTTCCTAGTTACACATGACATGCATCATTTGTATATATTCTCCAGTTGTTTTATGACTATCAATCCTCCACAGTTTACTTCTGTTGTGTTGTATTACTACTTCAACTGTTGTTGAATATGTGTTTTTTCAGCAATGTATGCACTTCAAATGAGGTCATAGTTTTCCCATTATCACACCTTGGACCTTGCACCTAGTGAGTAGTCTCTGGCCTTTTGGGAAATGCACGTGAGTTTATGTGACCAATAGTATTTGGGGAAATTTTGGGTGACATCAGGATACGAGATGTTACAAAGTTGTATAAAAGGATTTATTTTCTACTTACCTAATTATTATGATCCAATAGACTAGTATTGGAAGGAATAGGTAGTTGGTAATAAGTTTTTCTTGAGTGTAGCTATCCCATGTACAGTGAAAAGACATGTTACCCTGAATATTGAAATTTCATTCTAGTTTTTCAATTGATACAATTGATTTTATTCCACCATTCTATGGTTCACTTATTTTTTTTTGTTATGATTGTAATCAGTTTGGTTCTATTCCTCTTTCAAGCTGATGAAAAGATGTTTTTCCATCTCATGCATCATATTAGCACATTCTAGATATCACATGTCATGCATTCTTGTCATGCCATTTAGGATGCTTTACTGGTTGCATGTTATTGTGATTGATGTTGTGCTATATATGCATCCTGTTATGATAGATTTCGACATAGAAATACCTGATACATTGATAGGTTATTAGTATAGGTTAGGATTTATTTGGAGGGACAACAAGCATTGATCCCTGAGGTGTTATGGGCCCTCTTGAATCAGAATTTTGTGGATCATGTTTGAACATTATTTTAATTATAATAAGTTATGATGTGAAAAAGGATTCCAAACATTGATTTTCGGAGAGTATGGGCTCTCATGGTTGTATTTTTTCATGCCTTGGACAAAATTCGATATTATTAAGGATTTAGAAGAAGTTTCAGAGGCTTACTATCTAGAAACCCAGACAATAGGGCGTGTGGTGTTATGAACACATTCCATGAGTTCTTATATTATATAAGTACTGAAATTTCATTAGTGCATTTAGTCTATCTTATGTACAGACCGTGTAGTTGTTGATCGTGTGACTCACTATGTGAGATGAGACAGAGAGTTGGTAAAATATTGGAAGAACATGTCGTGTACATTGAGTACATGTTGTGTTGTATTCGGCCAAGTATACAGACGTAAGAATAATGAGACATGTGGATGAAACACATGTTTTATTAACTGTGTGTAGCTTATACACACAATTTTGAAATAGTCTGGGTATCTATCTATGATACTAACAAAAAGGGTGGATGAAACATTTGTGATGCACGCCGTGTTAAGATTCTACATGTTGTGCAGAGTTACACTATAAAAATAGTGTAGTTCTAGCCTTGAAGGAGTACTTGAGTAGGAATAAATATTCAACTACATGCCTTGTCTGATGAGGAACACACCGTGTGCATGGGGTGTTATAAAACCAGGTTGGCAGAGGTACACACCCATATTAAGGCTTAATGGAACATGTGGTGTAGTGTTTCTACGCACTGTGTAACGTACTTTTGTAAAACATGAATTTTTTCCATATATTTTTCTATTATTGAACTTCTATGTTACAGTCATTGATATTCTTAAACTATGGTGTACACTTGAAAATGTAGATTCACTCTACCGAGATGCCCTCCGGTTATACACCTAGTACAGGGTGATGGTTAGACACCGAAAATAGAATATCAAGGACTACCAAAAAATCCTACCATTATGCCCGTCTTGGCCCAAGTTGTTATAGCAGACAAAGGTTCTAACACACAGTTCTATGAAAGCATTATGAGGTTGATACAGAATTTTTCGGGAGCACCACATGCTGCCTTGACTATGGTAGAGTTGATGTGGGTGTTCCAACTATAGAATCCTCCAATTTTTTCTCGGGATGGAGGACCACAGGTTCTAGTGTCAGGGTTATACGCCATGAATTATATCTTCAAGAATATGAATACACCTCTTGAAAGGATAATAATTCTCATGACATACATGCTATTTGATTATTCCTAGAGATGGTGGGATGGTATCTCATATGTGGGACATCATTGGGGTGTGGCTTTGGAAGAGTATCAGACGACCTTCAATGATTAATTCTACCCCAAGACACCGAGGGATGATGTAACTCATGAATTCAGGGATTTAGAGAAGGGTTCTCATTCAGTGATGGATTATTCTTCTCAATTTATAGAGATTCCATGCTTCTCACCTATTTTGTGATGTGATGATTTATCACATGCTATGAAATTTGTGAATGGTATCAGGTATGAAATGTAATTGTAAGTGAATGGATTCAGGATGGCTTCGATGAACACTACAGTAAACCAAGAACTGATTACCGAGTGCAATTTGAGTGAGTTAGAAGTTGTGAACCAAGTTTGTTCGACATCCAGGGTTTTACTCTTTCAGCCGATTGCAGGAAGAGACAAAGTGAAATTTCACATGATGTTCTTTTAGGTAGTTGAGGGTTGTTTTACCATTGCAGAAAGAGTGGTAATATGAGACCTCAGTGCTCAAGAGACCTAGTTGAGTGATACTCTTATGTAAATATGGGAAATCTCATGTTCTTTTGCATGATGTTCTCACCAGCAGCGAGTGAGAAGGGGTCTTTTATGACTCAACGTTCACGAGAATAGCCACTAGTTCCTCATCAGTTTTGGAACTGGAGTTTTTCTAGCCATTCTGGCTAAAGATGTGGGAATGAACACAATATCCTTATAGATGTTTTCAGCGATAGTAGGGAGGATCGGCTCCGGGTAGCCAGGTAGGGTCGCAGGGTGGCAGTACATGTCATACTTTTGTGACAGAACAGACCTATTAGGAGCATGATCTCGGAACCTCTATAATTAGAGGTAGGATTCTAGTTGGCTCAGTTTTAGCTTCTTCTATTTTTGATATAGGGGCTTCCCATAGTTTTATATCTATTTCCACTGTGGAGATCCTTGGGCTCTATATCATTACTTACGACTATGTTATGATTCTAAACAATCTATTGGGGATTAGGAAGGCTAGTGTATGTCATTGCTATGAGTTTCCTCTTGAGGTTTGTGGGTGTCACTTATTCTGGGCCCTATATGTCTTAGAGATTGTATAATTTGATGTAATTCTCATAATTGAATTGTTGGTCCGTTTTTTGTCCTTTTTTGAATTCTATCACCACAGGGTGAGTTTCATGTAACTAGAGGCCAGACCCTTTCTACATGATGGAAAAGGGTATTTCTTGGAGAGTATATCTGGACCCGAGCATCATGGGTTGGAAGAAATTACAACCCATATTGGTAGTTTATATCTGGAGAACAAGGGGACTTACATATGGACTTTCCTCCAGTGTTGGATTATTTTTTGGGATGTCTTTCCTACTAACTTTCTGGTTTTACCTCTAGATTATGAGGTAGATTTATCTATTGAACTTGTTCCAATAGTGGAACCACTTTCCATTCCTTCATATAGATGGATACACTGGAGCTGCAGGAGCATAAGAAGTATTTAGTGGAGATGCAAGCAAAGGGTTTCATCTGACCCAGTACGTCTTCATGGGGTTTTCTTGTCCTTTTACAATGAAGGTGGATGGTTCCCTCAAACATTGTGTGGATTTTCCAAAGATTAACCAGTATATGGTTAAGATCCAATATCCATTTCCAATGATTGATGTTCTCTTTGATCATCTTCGAGGATCCTAGAGGTTCTTGAAGATTTAATTGAGATATGGTTTTCATCAGTTTCGTGTAAGACCATCAGATATACCTCTTACATGCTTTTGGAGTAGGTATGGTCTATATGAGTATTTTTTATGCCATTCGGTCTCATGAATGCACTGACAGTTTTTATGGAACTGATGAACTGAGTGTTCCATCCAAACATGGATTATTTTGTGGTAGTCTCTGTGGATGATATCTTGGTGTACTCTCACATTCGACACAAACATTCCATCCATCTTGAGATCGTATTGAGTACACTAGGTGAGAATAAATTATATGCTAATATCTCAAAATGAAACTTTTTCATGGACCATATTCACTTCATTGGTCAGGTCATCTTAGAGAAAAGAGTATCTGTGGACCCATATAAAGTGAGAGAGGTAGTTTCCTAGGAGCATCCAAATAAAATCTATGATGTAATGTGTTTTCTAGGGTTGTCTAGATACAACAGAATTCTTGTACAAGAATTTTCATGCTTATTAGTACCACTGATGGGACTGAATAAGATGGTTGTGAATTACTTGTGGATAAGATTCAGACTTTTAAGAGCTCAAAGGGAGATTAACATCATCACTGATACTGATTTTTTCTAATCCAGAAAAGAGTTACACCATTTCCGGGGATGCATCAGGTTTCATTCTTGGATTTTTGGTTATGTTGGGGGGATGGAGTCATTGCTTACGGGTCTCAGAAATTGAGGCCAAATGAATGGAATTACCCAATGCACGATCTCAAGTTGGCTATAGTGGTGCGTGCATTGAATTGTTGGAGACATTATCTTTTGGGAGATCATTTTGTGGTATATACTGACCACAAAAGTCTCATTTATATCTTTACTCAATGTGATATGAATTTGAGATAGTGGAGGTGAGTTGAGTATCTTCAATATTTTGATATTGAGTTTTCTATACACCTGGAAAAGGAACCACATTGGTTGATGCATTGAGGATGAAGACTCATATACAGGCTGTTCAGGAGGCCAGTAGCGATTTGAAGATTATAGACCTATTCTCTATGATGCATTTGGAGGTGCATAACACACATGGGTGGAAATTTATATCATATATATTTGTTACTTGTACTCCTCCAGATCAGGTTTTTATAATGCGACAATCATATTTCTAAGGTATAGTAGTTTGGGATAATGTGTCATGAGAGGTCCCTAATCTTGGTTGGACCATATAAGAGTATGAGGTTTTGTGTTTTCATGGACACATATGGGTTTTAGAAGTCATACACAAGGATTTGATGGGAGATATTCATTCCATAGTATGGGAAGTTCATCCTAGTGTCAATAAGATGTATTGAGACCTACATAAATAGTATTTGAGCCATGCTTGAGGAAGAAACTAGATTGTTTTGTTTTGTGATGTTATACCTGTCAGTAGGTGAATGTGGGGCATCATCGACCTACATGGCTTTTACAGCAGTTACCCATTCTAGAGTTGAAGTGGAAGGATGTAATGATGGATTCTTTATCTTGTTTTCTGTGGTTGTCTAGAGGGAATTCTATATTTAGTGTTATTTTCAAGTAGCTCAATAAGGCCTCACACTTCATGTAGATCAAGGAAACCATCAATATTGGTGAGATAAGATAGTTTTCCACCCATGAAATTATATGTTTTAATGGGGTTCCATAATTTATCATTTCAGACATGGACACCTGATTTACTTCTCATGTTCAGAAGCGACAATAATCGGTTTTGGGAACACAGGTAATTCTAAGTACGGCTTACCATCCCTACACAAATGGCCAGTCCATGTGCATGGTTTTGGTTTTAGAGGACCTGCTTCAAGCATGCACTATGGATTTTGGGTGCTCTTGGAAGAGATATATTCCCTTGTTAGAGTTTTCTTATAATAACTGTTTTCAGGAAACGATTTAGATGTCATCTTATGTGTATTTTTATGGTAGGCCATAAAGATCACCCCTATGTTAGTTGAGACATAAGAAACAACTATTCTAGGACCTCATTTTGTATAGGAGACCTCTATGTAAGTGGATTTGATTCGGAAGAGTATGGATACTCCACTGTCTCACCAGAAATCTTGTGCTGGTTAAAGGATACAACCTATAGAGTTTGTGGTCGGAGATCGGGTTTTAATGTGTGTCACTTAGAGGTTAGGACACAAGATGATTAAATGATATGGGAAGCATTCACCTAGATAAGTCGAGTTGTTTGATGTTTTAGAGAGAGTTGGGCTTATTTTTTATCTATTCCAGTATCCTCAGAGGTACTGGGATATGCATAATGTCAGTCATATTTCTCAGTTATGGAATTTATTTTTAGACCTATCTCATGTTTTTAACCCATGGAGGTTGAGTTGTATTTGGATGAAACCTTTGAGGAGCACCCTATTCTGATTTAGAATCACATCACGATGGTTTTCTATTGTCAATATATTCCTCTAGGATAGGTGATACAGAAGCACGAGTGAGTGAAAAATGAGAATTAGGAAGGGGTGGCCAACCTATGATCACAGAGGTCTAATTGGTTCATAAATTCATCTTCACCACCATTAGAATTGAATTTCAGGGATAAATTTCTTTATGGGGGGAGTTTATAAGAACCTAGATCCTTATTTCAGGTGTGGATCTTATTTCAGGTTGTTTTAGTGGAAAACTAGAAAAAATGGGAATTTTCTATGTACATGTTGTATAATTATGAGTACATGTTGTGTACCCAGGTATTGTGAACAACCACATACTTCCCATGTAACCGCAGAGTACATGGCTATGTAGGTGACCTGGTAGTCCACTTATGGTGGGGTCTTATTATGGCTTTTACATGGTGTGTATATTTAAGGAGCACACCATGTAGTTTTATTTTTATTTGATAAATTAGAGTAGTTTCACATCTCATCCTTGAAAACTTCTTCTTCATCACTTGGATCATATATGAGAGTGACAGAAGGGATGAAAGACTCTGAACTATCCAACTTCTCTACCCAACCTCTGATTGAGACATTGTTGGGTGCATTAGAATCCCACCAGTGAGTTCTCAATTATTATAAAGCCTTTAATTTTGATTCCTCCAATCTTAGGTGTTATTAATATTTGGGTGTTTTTCACCATTTTTTAGATCTACACCGATCTAGGTTGATTCAATTGTTGAAGTTCAGGTATATTGATCGTGAGACATTGAGGTAGGTGGATTGTGCCTTTCGTTGTTAGTCTTTGGATTATATATTAAAGTCTCGTATACACTCATTTAGGGTATTTCATGATTCTGAATAAAACCATGATTATCATCTAATAAGGTTTGGT
The DNA here is from genome assembly GCA_963277665.1 of Viscum album. Classification (NCBI taxonomy): domain Eukaryota; kingdom Viridiplantae; phylum Streptophyta; class Magnoliopsida; order Santalales; family Viscaceae; genus Viscum; species Viscum album. The sequence continues at coordinate 510,290,140 of OY728146.1, forward strand.
TGATTGATAATTGGTAGTTTCACATGTGTATGGTTTGATACCTTTTTAATGGGACACACTGTGGGTGCATTTACCTTGTTTGATTGACTAATGACATTTGGTGTAGAATTTCTTTTAGGATAGCATTTTTTCAATGAATCATTATTTTAGGATGGAGTTACTAATAATATGGGATTCCTATCAAATGTATTGTTATGTTTGAACAAGGGGAATTTGAATAAGGGGTCTTCCTGAGGTAGGGTCATTTATGTATGTTTTACTATTATATTGATAGAGGTGTCTTGACTGTGAGAGCTGCTAGGTGGTCATCGACCAAGGGGTTTAGACCGTGAGAGCTTCTAAGGAGTTAATGTATACATTATTGATACTGTGTTGACCAAGGGTTATTGCCCATGATAGCTACCAAGGAGGTTGTTTATATTTTATTGTTTCTATGTTGACCAGGGGGTATTGACTGTGAGTGTTTCCCATGCCATTATTTTTAAATGATTAGTGCTATGTTAGACTAAAGCGGTTAAACTGTGGGATCTATCTAGTGGGTCATTATTTAATGAATTGGTGCTATGTTAAAACAAGGGGGATACATCGTGAGATCCTTCCCAGAGGGTTGTTTATGAATTATTGAATGATTGTGAGTAGTCTACCAATCCAAAGAATAATATTGGACTCAGTCTTACTTGATTTTTTAGATGTTCTTTTGAGAAATCTATTTTGATAATATTATACAAGGGATATAGAGCATTAGATATATATTTGGGTTTCTTGATTCAATAGATTGAATAATTTTTAAATGTCAAATAATGTAATTGAAAACTATAGGATTGGTTACTTTTGAGTACTTCCTCATTTATTGTTTCATTCTTCCTATAACCTATTATATATATATATTCACTATAGAGATATTTTGGTGGTTGAATTCTAGGATTCATCTCATGCCATTTTTGGGTCATGCTTTTGGACCCAAACATTTTATATGGTTTCCATTATAGATAAGGGAAAACGGCCTTCTTTATCATGTACTTATTTTTTGTCGAAGGGGGAGAGTATGTGACCAAGCTGAGGCTTATGATGCTATTGGAGTTTACAAAATTTTCTCTACATTGGTCTCCATATTGTTTTTCATTCATTGTGAATTTCTCAAATTATTTTCCAGACACATGTGACATTCATTAACAGTATATATGCTCTAGTTGTTTTTTTACTATCAATCTTATACTATTTACTTTTGTTGTATGGTATTACGGCTTCCACAATTGTTTAATTTTTTCTGCTATGTATAATTTTCCAATGAGGGAATTGTTTCCCCATTATCACACCTTGGACCTTGCTTCAAGTCGGAAATCATTGGCATTTTGGGAAATGCACTTGAGGTTATATGACCAACTGGCTTTGAAGAATTTTCCGGTGGCACCTGGATCTGAGATGTTACATCAAGGATACCTTTCATATGGATCATTATTATTATCTTATATGACTCTTATCATATGTTAAATAATTATATAATGAAATGTGTTTTAGGATCATGGTTATGAAGGGTATGCCTCCTCTAATATTATGATCAAGTACATTTATTATGTTATCAAATCCATATCATAGTCTATTTAACGAAATTCAATTGATAATGAATATGTTTACCCACATATATCCTTCATATTCACCATAATTACGATGAACTTTTTCATTTCAATGAATATTGTTTCTAAATGAATTACGTATAGTAATATTTGATGTGAGATTAAATTTATGGGAGGTGGAATAGAAATGTTTGAACCAGCTATTATTGTATCCATGTTTTAAAGTTAGGGTTTGTATTAATTATCTAAAACTCAATGTAAAGAATGTCCTTGGATATATAAGTGATCTAATATTATTTTGGATGTTTTAGGTTTTTATGGATAAAATTTAGTAACATATTAAAATATCAATCTATATATATATATATAACATATATTTGATCAATATGTTCTGGAGTATGGGTCTTGGGCTATTATAGTTGGTGGAAAATTAGTGTTTAGATGTATTTAGAGATTATGATGTTTTTATGTGAGGTTCACATAAGAGTTATATATACCATAAAATGTTTATATTTTCATTTTTTATCATAATTTCATAGGAATTGACATGATCTTTTTGGTTTTATGTGATGGGATTTTAATGATTTAATGATATTTTTCTAAGATGCTTGGATGGGTTTAGTAAAAATAACCCTTAAGTGTATCGTATTTTCTAATATAAAGGATTTTTTTTGGTAAAATGATATTAATTTTATTTGGACATAAGATGAATCATGTGCTATAACCATTGATCTTAAAATTTCCTTAACATTAATTTTATTGATGTCATTTATGATATAGTATTATTTATTTATGGAATAATAAAAGTTAAAATTTTGGTTTTAGTATAGAATTTTGTATATTACTGTATTATTTATTCATAAGATGGTTTAAAAAAATTTATATATACTTTCATTATGAAAAACATTTTTGAGTTCTGATTTATCACTATACATTGTAGGAAAAATAGATTTTATTTTTTTGGATTATGTGATCATTTAGATGTTGATTTTTGTTCTTCGGGAAAAAATTTAATTGAATTATCATCACTTTGAGAAAAATATGAGATTTTGGTAGAAATGTATTACATAATAAAATTATAATTTTCACTCAATTATATTTCCATATGATTTTATTCATAATGGAAATGTAATTCCCCAAAAATTTAAAACTGATAATGAAACAAAAAATTTATTTTATTACATTCATTTTTAAGAGTTTACGGTCTTTTTAAAATTTAATTGGTTTATGGCTTTTTTCATTTATTTTTTCATAACCATTCAAATTATTGTGTTAAATTATCCCTTTCACTATCCTTATTTATTGTTTTAATACATTTTTCCTTATTTTTTTATTTTTCTTATTTTTATGTTATTCAACCTAACCTACGTATTTACATTTATATATTTTCAGGAGGATGTTTAATTATCCCTTTTTGCACGGTGGGATTTTATAAAATATATTTTTTAACATTTAAAGGGTCTCCTTTTAGAAACTATTTTTTAACATACATTCCTTGTAATTGATTTTGAATTTTTTTTAACCCTTTTATATTTGAAATGATATAAAATTTGATGGATACAACATTCAAAATGGTGAAGGAATGTAACAACCAATGAAATTCTAAGATAAATCATCATAATATCTTATTATTATTAATTATTTATATTATATACATGTTTATTTATTTGTAGAATGTTATGTAACATTCCAATCTAAATGAAAAGGTATGCAATTCGGTTTTCAAGTATTAATTTATTATACTTAAAAATTTTATACACAAATTATATAAAATAAATTTGATAAAGTCAAATTAATTCTTGAATTCTTTTTGATTAAATTAGCTTAGGAAATAATTTAAAATTTTTATGAAATATTTAATTTTTCAATGAAAAGTAAACTATTTCTTTAAATGGTCTTTTCAATTTAAGTATTTACATATTGAAACTATATTTTATATTATTTTAAATTATAATTTTTTTCTAGTTTTATTAAAAAATTATAAAAAATTATAAAATAAATTATACATAAACTTCATATAAAAATATTCATATTTTAAAATATACTATTTTCTAAAAATTCATTTTTTTCTAATATTTCTATTAAATCATAAATTAAATGCTACCATTTCATTAAATTAAATTTGGTAAAAATCATTTCGTATATAGAATCATTATTATTATTATTATTTAACAAGGTTAACTTTTTTAATATTATTTGTAACTATTGTATATTTTTTTCTACCCTAATAATTGTAAAATGTGTAATTTATAGATAAAAATAATGTGATAAAGATAAAATTATATAAATAATATTACATTAATTCGTTTCTTGATTATATTTCTTCTGTAATAATTAAAACATCACTAATATGAGACATTTTATATCTATCTTTTATTTTTCAAATTATATGTTTTGAGTTAATACTTACGGTTATTTGGAGAAAATTTGATTTATTTTTATTGTGGTAATTTATTATTAATATTTAGTTATGAAATGATTACCTTATATTAAAATTAAACACTGACATAATCATTGTGAATCTAGTATAAAATATAATTAAATTTATTTCAAAGCATTATATATATTATTTTTTGGGGGGACTTATGATGTCAAAATATTTTTTATATATATTAATAACATGTTATTAACTATTAAATGGATTAATATATTATTAATCTTCTATCAGATTGTTTTTAAATTCAAATTATCTGAATATTTCTTTGAATTGAATTAATATTTAATTATTTAGTTATATTTTATTAAATTATATTACAATCATGAAAATTCGACAAGAGGATAAGTAGGAAGATAAATGGTCTAATTATTAATATCTAACAAATTAATTATACAATTTAAGTCTTATACATAAATTTACAAACCTTTAACATTGTAAAATATGGTACCACCGTTATGGGTAAAAAAGATTAACATATGGTCAATAAAAAAGATATGTGTTAAAATGATATCTAAAACAATAAAAATATGATTAGATGATTTTTTATGACCATAAATTTTTTATCATCCGGTGGATTTTATTTTTAAAAAAAAATTATATGAGATAATAAATAATATATTATAATATTATGTGTATTTCAAAAAGTTACCCTCTCATCACTTATATATGGGTACCCCCACTCCCCTCCTTAACACACATCAAGGGAATTCCCATTCCAACATAACATAAAAAATACATTTCTAAAACCCATATATTTGTTTTATACGTCTATATTTTTCTAGAATAAAATACTTATATGGATTAAAGGGTAAACCAATCAGGGTATTTCAAAGAAGATGTATAACTTTTAAATAAATGATATAATTTTTATTCTTATTCTTCATCTTTAAAATTTTCTTAAACCATGATGAAATAAAAATAGTAGTATCTTTCATGTAATTTAATGTTATTATGTTAATTAAACAACTATCTCAATATCCTTTTCTAACAAATAGGAAATAGAACCACCATTCATGTGTATGGAGGATTACTCTCTTACGAAATGAGGTAATTCATTTTCCATAACTGCCTATCACTGTTGGCTTTAGTGATGGTTTTAATATATATATATATATATATATATATTATTTATGAAATAATTATTATTCTATAAAGTTAATATATTATCTATTTTCTAACCTACCAATATGTTAAAAGATATAATGTGATTTGTTAGTACATGTGGACTACCACCTTCACAAAGTTATGTGATTCTTTTATCATCACTGTATCATAGGTCTGATTCATAAATTTTTTTTTAAATATTTAATAACATTTTTAAAATATATTCATCATTATTTTAATGGGAAATTATAATTACTTTCTTTCAATCACACTCATTGAAAAAATGGTAACATTATACCTGTGCATATACAACATACCATTTCACATATTGTAACACAAATCATTTTTCATATCAATTTTTCATGGTTTGTTTTAAAATTAAAATAATTTTAAAAAATTATAATTAATAAATTATTTTTAAACTAGTGATGATGGAACACTTATTACCTTTATCATGGTCAATTTAAAAAATTCATTTTGAAATAATGAATCAAACGTCCTCATAACACCTTCAATGGAAATAATATATCATAATACCTTGATATATTTCATCATTTTTCGGATGTATCAATAATTGAATTGAATGTTCAATCAAATTGTTTCTGTTTCATATGATAAAATAAAAATATTGAGATTTTTATGCATAAATTTTAGAAACTAATAATACATAACTAATATAGATCATCATACATTCGACATAAAATCACTATTATAAGAGGATAAGAATAATTGTTTTTGTGGAAATAGTAGTGACCAAGTCAATGTATAATAAAATTTTAATTTATTTCTTAATAAATCCATATATAAAATTTTTATATAGTCAGTTACTCTTTACTAAAAAATCAAATAATAAATCAAATGAAATGTAAGTTGTAATATAACTAAACATAAAGGGATATATAAAATCAATCATCCCTTGTATCATCAGGATCAATGTATATGAAATTGATATGTTTGATATGAGTTCCTATAAATATATGTTTTACAGAAACACTATTCTTAAAATGACATATGAACTATGGAATAATAATTAGTGGTTTATTATATTAATTTCTGATATAATTTTTTTGGAAAATAAAATTTCTTTATAAAATTCATTTCCCATTGATGGATATGTTAATGAATCTCCATGAGATGATATTGGGAAACATGGGATTATTTTGAGAACAATATCGTTTTTTTATAAAAAATATGTATATACTAAAATATAATTAAACAAATAAATCTTTGGTAAGGGAGAAACTATATTATCATGACATAGAATGCATGAAGAGACAAAAGAAATTATTTAAGATAGAATCAATGGTGTTCATATATGTGGAGATTGATATATTCTAAGAAGAATATCATTATTATCATATTAGAAAAATATAATATGACCTCAATCAAATTTAGAATAATTACAGATGGTATTTTGTGTATCATTTAGAGATAAAAATGAGGTTGGAAATAATTAAGTTTTTTTAAATAAACATAGTTAGAATGTTTATAAATCAAAAAAAAAGAAGATAATTTTTTTAGATAAACTCAAAATCGGTGAATTGTTTTGGGGATATTTCTCCAATTTTTACAAGTTTCAAAATTATAAGAATCATTTATGTGTTATTTTGTCTATATAATTAAATTATTTTAACTAATGTTTAGTCCAAATTTATGGATTTATAAAATAACATACATCTTTATATTTAAAAACCATAAACGTATGACATTATTAGTGAAAGTTAATGAGTTATTATGTTGATAAATTCCATGAATTGACTTTAACCATTACCAAATGTGGGGTATTAAAAATATACAAAATATTAAAGAGAATTAAATTCATGTAGGAATTGGTGTATTCTTCTCATTTTGTAAAATGATTCATCATTAAAAAATCATTGTATTTTATAAGTTTAGGAAATTATTTTTTAGAAACAAAGATGTATCTTGGGATAAATTTTCATCCAAAATGTGGAACAACATTGTTCTATCGGTGATAGGTTATAAAATGTTCCTTTTGTTCTTCCAGGTGATGAACATATAATGACCAATATTTCTATAACAAAAATTTATATTTAGGAGTTATTGATGTTATTTTTCATGGAATAACTCAGTATATACTATATTCCTTCAATAAAGGAAATGAATATTTCTATAGATGAAGATGAGAGTATAGTGTATCAAATAGTGTTTCAAATAATTATTTTTAGACTATATTATTTAATGAAATCTAAATTGGTCAATATATATTTGGATATATATTTTCCATGAATATCAATTAATCACATACTATCATATTTTATAGGAGTGAAAAAAATCATATATCACATCAATGTGACAATATATTTGATCTTTAGTAATGTTAAAATCAAATCATTTCAGATTTATCAATATAGTATTTTTTTATTAGGAAAATATTTTAGGGATCAAAATTAAATTTCACGTGGTTCATTCAATATTAGTAAATGTTGTGTTAATCAGCATCCCATGAAGTAATATTTTGTCACTTTATGTATCATTGAAGATGAATATATTTCCACATGTCTAATTGTGACAAAACTAATATGGATAAAGTTACATATTAAAGGAATGAGTGGTTGTTATTCATACCCATTTCTAACTAAGTAATACAAAAAAAGTTTAATAAATTTATTCTTAATATGGTGAAATAACTAAAGTCTAAAAGTATTGAAAACTATTACCGGTTAATCATGGATAAGGAAATCCATGGTGATATTTCATCAGTGTGTTGTAAATAAACGGATAAATTCATGCATATGTTTATGAACCAACTATGGATGGATTCCTTTTAACACTTATGAGTTTCATTCCGAGTGAACTCTATTAAATATAGTTATTTTCCACATAATTCTATTAAATAAATATGATTTTATCAATTTATTTGGTTTCATAAAACATTTGATGTAATTAAATAATGATTTATTAAAACATAAAACAAAAAATATTAATATATAGTTAAATGAATTTTTAAGAGTTTCAAATTAACTTTATAAAATAATATTGATTCTAATGAGAGTCTTCTGAAATATTTTTGTTCAATTATGAATTTTTGTTTAATATAACACATATGATAAAGGAAATCAAAAAATATATTTTTATTTTAAATTATTAATTGATAAAATAAATTAATGAAACATATAAAATTGAAACTTGATGTTAATAAATATTATACATTAAAATTTTTTCTAAAATGAAATGTCTTATTTAACCATATTAATTTATATGTTTTAATTAAAAAAACTTATATTTATTAGATTAAGTAAAATATTGATAATTAATTAATATAAATATATAAAATATAATGATCATTAATACATTTACTATAAATTTTTAGGAATAAAGATAAAATCATTTGAAGGTAATAAGGTATATTTTTCAAAGAAACTAATTTTCCAACAATGTATGTTTATCATAATGAATTAAATTAACCACTCTTGATTAATAGTTTTTTGGATATTTTTAGATTCTATATTTATTAATTTAATAAGTATTCCATTAATAGGATTTACACAGAAATGGATGATATAAAAATCATTTTTATGCATAAAGATACATTTTTTTTCTAAAAATGGATTCCATGTATTTTGTATGTGCTTGATTGAATAATTCTCTACCATAATTAAAAATTTAATCTAATGAAAGTCAATACATATTTAGTATCTTAATTTTGAAATTTGGTTAAAATTTCAATTATATTTTTAATTGTATTGAATATTTAACATGCTAAAAATTATTTCATCATAGTACGAGTTAAAAGGGGTAAACTAATGGATAAGTCATGCATTATTGGAAAGACATGATAATTACATGATTGGTTGTTAGGAGTCTTAAATATTTCAAAAATTAATGTCACATATTATTAGATTAATATTCAATACATATAATTATAACCAACAATAAAATAGTAAAATTTTAGTTTCGTTGAAAATATAGAAACATAATCAATGTGTATATAATAAATTAGCATCATCTCCCACTAAATTATACATAAATATAACTTTTATTAGTCATATGATAATTAAAACCCATATCCATACCATCACTAAAATGAAACATAAAAAAGGATGAACATAAATACTCAAAAAGGGTAGACATGTGATATATCAATAATCATTTGAGAGTAACATAAGAAAAAGTGTACGAAAAAATTAGCTTAACATTTGAAACACAAGCCATGTAATTACCATATTATAATCATTACTCATTCCATAATGATTGGACGTTAATAATAAATGAATCAAAAATTAGTTATGGATCATGATCTATGATAAATTAAATTTGGCATTACATCATGTTAAAATTCGAGTTGAATAATGTGTTGAATAAACATAATCATATAAATCTTATGTCAAGGCTACCCACCAAGAAATTAATCATATGTTACACATGGAATAACCAATTGGGTTCCTTCTTTGGGCCTTGGAGAGCCTCTTGTATACCCCTTTCTCATAAAAAATTTACCCTTTGCCCAATTAATTGGAGCTCTATAATAGACCCACCCATCTCATAATCATAATACATTTATATTTATTCCACAAGATAAAAATGAAAATTTCATTTCACTCAATATTATTTCCTGGAAAAGAAGATGATTCTCATCACATTTTTAATGTAATAATCAATAAAAATATATAAAAGTAATATTGTTAGTATTATATTATCATATAGCAAGTGATTATTATGTATTAAAAATAATTTTATCATAGATTAAAAATTCCATTAAAATATTAACGAATATATCTTGAAAAAATTACCCATTTAATTTTGAAATGAAAAATTTCAAATATAATAATTTTTAAAAAATTGTGTTTTTTTTAATTTTAAAATAACCATGGTATATTTTATAAAATATTTACTGAAAAAATAGTTACAATGAATGTAAATGTATTTAATTTGGTTTGTAGAAAATAGAGGCATTATCACACCATGAGTAAAAATGAAATCTTTTAAAAACAAACATCATTTTTCATTTTAGACCTTTTTATATAAATTAAAAAAATATTTTAAATGACATAATTAGATCAATGAAGAAAATTAAAAAAATTATTTAAAACATTTTAATGTCAATATGGAGATGAGATAAAAATATTCTCTAGTGAATAGATAAAAAATGTATGTTTTCCAAAAAAACATTCATTTAGACTGTTGAGTTCAAAGAGAAATAAACTAGAATGAGAAACATGTAATCTATAAATATAAATATAGTAGAGAAAATAAATATATTTTTTAGATATAGAATATATAATTTCATCATCATAAGTATTATCACAATCAATCATATAAAAAAGAGAGATTATACAAAAAACACTTACCTTAGGCCTAGCTTGCTTCAAAAGCACTTTGACCACCTAAATAACAGATTGTAATTTATTATATTTATTTAATACAATAATATTAATACGTATAATACCATATATTTTCCACTAATTATAATGAAATATGATTAGGGAATCTTAAAATTGATATTATCTTCGATAGCCTCGACCATACGTAACACCAAACTAATGATACACCCAACTAAAATGAATAATAAAATTTTAAAATTATATAAAAATATAAAACATTAATAATAAAAAACAATAACAAATAAAAATAATTACATATTATTATTTTTCTATGCATAATATTTTAAATGAAATAATTTCTTTTGAATAACCACATTAAAAAGGATATTAAATATTACATTGATAAATTAAATTGATTATAATTAAAATTTTATAAAAGTATGTAATATTTTATTTATAAAATAATATATCATTATTCAATTTTTTGTAATCCTATATAAAACATAATTAAAAACACATAAATTGGAAGGTTTAATTTTTTTTAAATAATTGGTTTATTTTTTATATTCTGTTTTATTTCCATATAAAATCATGTTTATAAATTTTATAAATTGAATTTGTAAAAAATTAGTTATTTTTTGTATTAAAAATATAAATATTAACTTGAAATGATATTTTATATTTTTGAAAAAGTACAAATTTTGGGAAAATATTGATATATATTATTTTTGGAAAGACGAAAACACTAGTATCCTTGTATCAGTTTTCAAATTATAACCAAAGATCCAAAGAAACAGTACACTGATATTGTTGGTCACGTAACATAATGTGTGCCACCCCATCTAAAAATGGCTACCAACTAGTAGTTAGGGTATATAGGTGGTATGTTGGGGAGACTATACACTCCAGATTAGAGTTGAACAACTGTATACAATATATTCAACAAGAAATGCATCATAAATAATGGTTGTGGATAATAATAATAATAACTGAAAATATACAATAATTGAATAAATTTTCATCCATGATCATTCAATAATGTATAATTCACATACATATAATAGGAATATATGGAATAATATATACGTTAGAATTCATTTATAATGCATAAAAAAAATTCATCCATGGAATAATCCATGAGAATCTTTGACCCCAGTTATGTATTTTCGTCCAATGTTCCAGGTACGTGAAAGAAAACATTTAGTACGATTCTTGATCTAGAACTGTAACCATACGGTCTATTCGGGTTCCAACAGAGGGTGTGAATAAGTAGATTGATATACCTTGTATGCCACCACTAATAATGTATAATTTAATCCAACCTATAGATATAAAATTAAGTAGGTCTCAGGTTAAATAAGAAAAAATGTTTAACAAAATAAATAAATATAATCATGTTTGGACCATGTTCCTCAATGGACACCCAGCCGACTATACATATGTTGTCCTATGATGGAACACCTTTTATTTTATTTATATATATATATATGTATAAGAATATATATATATATATATCACCATATATATATTCAATATATATTTAGTATCATATATATCAATATATATAAATACATCATAATATTCTTTATATGAGGTGTTACTTAGGTAGCCTTGTATAATTATTAGAGTGATGTTTTAAATAAGGGTCACTATGTCCTAGTGTAATAATTTACAAGGGACATGAAGATAAATTATCATTATTTATATAGGAAACCATTCCCATGATGAATATGGGATCCCATATATGAGTATCACAACTTATATGGGATTCTATGCCCATGATTAATTGGGAACACCATTCACATAATAATAAAGGATTTCATGCACATGAATAATAAGGTAATCCATTCCCATGAATAATAAGGTACTCCAAGACCATAAATAGTAAGGGAAACCATGCCCATAAAAATTAAGAGACTATACGCCCATAAATAATATGGGACGACATGCATGTTTATAATTCATGAAAAATAAGAAAAACATTTCCTTCTTAAGTTACATTTTGGGTAGAGTGACATGGTCTTACCGTTCAGTCATAATTAATTATAGTTTACATAATTTAGAACATTCATTAATGAGAATGAAGTCCATTTTAAGCACCCAATGAAGAAATTAAATCATACACATTTCAAGTATCTCATTTGTTTTAGTTAATTATACATAACACCTCAAAGGTTGTTTTATTATAATATTATGTCATGTATGTCATATCATTTTATCCTATTGAATTTATTATATTAGGTTATTCATAAAAATTTACAAATAATGAAAAACTAACCAAGGACCACAATTCCCTAACATAACCATTTAATTCATTACAATATTTGTGTATGTGATAAGTCATTTTAAAGAACACACAATATGGGTGGTTTAATTGAAAATAAATGTTGATGAAAAGGTAGAATTAAATCAATATAAAGATATTACGTTGTTCAAAGTGATTTATTTACCTCCAACAATGCTTAGTGGTATAAGATACATTACAAGTCTTTTCAATGTACACAATTTAATGTATTTAATGTTTTTTGAGTAATAAATTTAAATTCTACCATGTATCACATCGATAATAATTAATAAATTATGAAACATTAGTGGAAAAGAAACTATGAAATCAACATCCTTCATATGAAAGACCACTAGCCCAATACCATGCTTTAATTAAATACAGAATGTGAGAAATCACAAGAATCATCAATGATCATGAAAATATGGTGAATTAGTTCATAAAAAGATAATTCTAATGATGGAGAGGTAAATGAATAATTTATGGACACATAGAAATATTGATATCATTCCAATGGACCTAATGATGTTAGATTCTGATCATTGATGAGAGAGATCTACCAAAGTGAAAGGAATAGGTAGGGTTAAAAATGTGGGAGGCCTCTTGGAAAAAATGATGGATGAAATATGGTGACATCTATTTGAGGGTTGGTGGGGTAAACCATTAATTCTTACCATTTTAATGAGGTATAATGTTTGGTCACATGGTGTAGATAAATGTGATCCAACATTTCAGATCAGGATTTCTAATATCCATAACCTGAAAAAAAAAATATCATTGTATGGGCTAATCGTACACCAACCATGTGATGCAACGGGTTATGTGGAAATAACCATGTGGGCTGTGAGTGTGGTTTCGCACATTGTGTGCATACCATGCTACTAAAAATTAAATTCCCTAAAATATTTTTATCCATATATCCAACCCTGCATATAACATTTAACAAACCATTTGACACCCCTTAAAGTCGCACGATTTCCCATAGAGGTCCACATGGTTTAAAAAACCGTGAACTATAGCCTCAATAACATGTAAAGTTATTTTTCGGATGTAGACACCCCAATGTCGAATAAAATCTCTCTATAGAACCCTAATGAATTAAAAAACTTCCAAAAACAATACATTAATGTGTCCTAACTCTTCGATTTACATCCTGATTCATTCTTTTATGATTATACCTTCCACCAAACATAAAAGTTCATATTCACTTTGAATATTCATCGTGTTATTAATATAACATAGTATAATACCCCCACCTTAAAAATAATCATCATCATTACTCCTTATGAAAAAATGAATATATCACACAACCTACTTGGGTTGTGAAGTTTCACTTAAATGGTTTTATTGAATTTCCAATGTCAAACTCACCAGCATGTGCTACATATAACACTGTGTACTTATTCCACTAAAACATGCACCATCACAAGTTACTACTAATGAAATGATAAGATGATTCTTTCTCTAGATCATCCAACTTGATATACAATAGAGTTTTTTCTAGTTTCCTTGTCTGTTATATTACACATCCCACCATAGGCCTAAGATTTCCATAGCCAATTTCAATCTATTGTACTCCAAATATTAGAATTACCAATTGAAACAGGACCTTATAATCCTAATGATTCTTATAAAATTATTATTACCTCATGAAACCTAGTCACACATGATGAATCTACTCATGGACCTTGATTTGTAATAAATGGTTGAATTTCCAATAGACCATGCTTTAATTGGTCATATTTCATTTTCATTGAAAATACGCTGACAACATTTACCTAACACTCGTATCCTTATGCATCATATTAAATGTGGTTTATCATTATACACATTAAACTAACCATAAAAATAAATGATAGGCCATAACTATCCAACAATTCAAAAAAAAACAACTTTAAATATCAATGTGTTACCCAAACCAGATTCTGAATCCTTATCCATAAGTGTTTTTTGTTTTTTCAGAGCATGCTCATTGAATCAGATACTTAATGTCTACTATTGTCTCCTGACAAACAATTTACCATAAAATAATCACCATGTTATCGAACCAATAATGAAACAATCCCAATATCACATATAAGGATCATCAAATGACTCTTGGATAAATGTCGACATTAGGATTTCAACCAATTCCACAATAAAATCCAAAACTAGAATTTTTATAGTATTCCAAAAATATATTGTTTGGTTAATTATATGGAATAAAAGATCCGAAATGATAATCCAATAATCAGCCTCACGATATAGAAATCCTTCTTACATGTGGGTCATCCACTAACATCTAATGTCTCACATCCCACCTTAGGATCAAAATAGTCATCACCCTAACAATATTATTTCATAATCACCACATCCCTTGCCTAGGTATAATAACAAGCATGGTTAAGAACCAACTCATCCTAATCACTAACATAAATATTAATCATTATTCACACTCTTTTATTGAGAATATTTTATATGATGATCATTTATTTTAGGATACAATGAGGGTTATTTCCCATTACGAATCACTAGAACACTGCACACCATATGTCATATTTTATGAAAAAAATTATACGTTTATCATAATCCCTAAAGATTAATTTTATCAAAGGAGAAGTGGATATATTGGAATCTCAATATATAAAAAATTGTTCCCATATTCACCTATGGAGATGAAAATATATAATAATTATAAACAATAATCATTTAGTTCATTTTGATTTATAACTCCTCACATGGTAGTTTTGTCATTTAACATAGAAATTCTGGACACCATTCTTGTAATAGTCATACATTTAAAACCGTTTCTCCTTTGATCACTCAAAGAAATTCACCAATTTTTAATATTTAAATATATATTATATCAAACTGGTGTGAGAAAACTTATCATTAACAACATGTGTTTTATATTGTACTATATTATATGATACCTAATTCAAGCCCCTATGGAACATTCATCAATAAGGTCAATCTGACCATTATACATGGAAATTCAATTTATAATATTCAAGGATCTCCCATAGGAATCATCATTTAAATTGAGTGCCTAACTATTATATGATTTATCAAATGATAACTCACCTCATGGAATCATTTCACAATTTAATGTTCCAATTAACAACTACTAGTAAAATGATCCAGGAAACCAAAGAGTCTAACCTAAAAAAATCAACTCATGACCCCAAAGCATCATAGGTGTTTAATAAAAAACCTTAGCCTCTCTATTTCTATAACAAAAATACTATGAACCTACCATGCATTTATTTTTTCAAATATCATAAAACAAATATCACTACCATATGCTTCCAAATAATTAGGGTTTTTTCGAATAATCCCCTTTTTGGACCCCACAGAACCACAATTTTTCTTATTCAAGAATCTATCCTTTGTCTATGTGTTTTCACATTGAGAATTATTTGTAGATGAACATATGTCAAATGTACTTCTTACCTCTCAAATAGGTCCTCCAATATCTATATATAATCAATATTTTTTCAATAATATGGCAGAAAATATATTCCAATAGATGATCAATGAACATATATTTCATAGAAAACATTGTCCATTATCAAATGGATATTTCCATTTGAATAGAACTCCATTAGACAGTTTTATGTATTTATCCAATGTGATTATATCTAAATTAACATTATTGGTTCAAATGATATAAATTTTTGAGAAAAGGATAGCATTCGACAAATGAAATATAAATGCGATTCATCATAGTGATTCATCATGTAACCGTGGAAATATTTTCATTCCATAGCTAGAAATATATGTGGCAATGAGATAGGTGTTCAATGAAACATAATGTGGGGTTTATAGTAATGAAAATACTTTTTTAATCCATATTTTGACCAATCTTCCCTGGAAAAATATTCTACTATAGATAAAACATGGGAGAATTGAAATTTTATCAAAAAAATATATGTATAGATTCACTACCTAAACAATAATTCTTGAATAGTGAAAAAATTGAGACTTTGTTATTATTATTGGTCACCACATCCCAAAATTTCCATGAATGATGTAGCATATGAAAATAAAAAATAAGCATTTCCGAAATGGTTTCAATCTTCTCCAATAAAAAAACATCAGTTTCAGTACAAGCATGTATTTTATGTCTTTTCTGTGAAATAGAGCCAAGTCCGAGTAGTCATACAAAATGATGATTCAACATAGATGAGACATCTTTGAACCAAGAATATTTTGGATCATATTTTTTATAATGGAAGCAACAAGAAAAAATAATTAATACTGTAATGAATAAAGAACCAATTGTAGTACAATAGAGTTGTAATACCCTAGTGATTCTAGAAATGCACCGAATTTGAAGAATACTATAGGTTATTTTTATTCTTTAAAACCCATATCACATATCCATTCAATATTTATTGGAACACTATTGGCCAAACCACCTGAGCACTGGTTCCAATGTGAGTAGGGTTTCTTAGCCGTGTTTCATAATTGGAAAAACCAGATCCATGAAAATACATAACACTCAACCAAAAAAACATGATAGAAATTCTACCAAAATGGGAACTAACTACATTTTATAGATCTCCTCCATATCACTAGTATGGATATAAAAATCATGATCATCAATATGTAGGTTCCAGATTCAGGTTGTACTATTTACACCCTTAAAAATTTTTCTTTATAAATGAATAGATCTTCCAAATTCTTTAAAAGAAGTTTTTATGGGATTCATATGAACCAAAAATTTGACTTCTGGTTCTGAAAAATGAATAATCATTTAGTCCTACTTTTATTCCATATAACAAATAAAAAATACATGTCTCAATATGAAAAGTAATTAGTATACCTCTGATAGAAATTTGTATAGTTCTAGTTCTCCCTTCCATATTTGATATTTTTTATTGAAATAGAATATCTTTAAATAATTTTTTTCATCACTATATGTCATGATGTTGTTGATTCAGGTATATTTTTTAGATGTATTATAACATAGATATTACATGCTCAACAGACCATATTTTTGTTATTTATTGTCTATTCTTTATAAATATTGGCCAAATACATTTTTTCTAAAATCATGATGTTATACAATAATCCTTATAGATGGAACATATCTATACATATTTCTTCATAAATATTAATAAAGGTTACAGTATATAAGTAATAATATGGCTTTTAATTTATTCCAGAGAATGGGAGCAATCATTATTCAAGGTCGCCCCTCGCCTCCCTGTCCATTAGTCATCTGAAGGCCTAATATATAATTTATGAAAATAAAAAAGATTTTATGTACTCTACATGTTCCTACGAAATTCAAAACATATTTATATTTAAAGTGATATAATAATGTCATTGGGTCATTACTTGTGAGAAGAAGTATCCATTTTATTAAATGGGTGAAAATGGATATCAATATAAAATTTTATAACTAACCAACTTTTATAATTTGAATCAAAGTAGATATTGGTTACTTCAAATTATTTAAATCAATAATTGTATCTACACTCAAAGGTTTGGCATTTTCCATTTTTATAGTCTCTTATGTACCAGAAACAATAGTTTCTATAATTATAGCCCCTCTGGGATGTAAAATACATCTCTGCTCACCATCCCCAAAATGTATGGGACAAATTCATGTATTTATATTAGGGTTGTATTCTACAGTTACAATTCTATCAAATATATCTTTGAAGTTCCGTTGAAAATCTATATTAGATTAGAGATGCCTATGACCTCCCCCACTATGACCTACGAAAATGATTCCTATGACATTATGACCTTTACCTCGATAGTATATAACATAGATCCAATTCCTTCATGGATTGGATTTCACTTGACTTTATATGCCTCCACTACGTGTTTATGGAGTAGAAGTTTTGTATAAGTGTACCGAAATTCTTATTCCTTTTTAGTTATTTTTATTTTCTCTATTATTTGGAATAGAATGACCTAATTTAAGCATAATGATTATATGTCTATAATGCATTGTATTTTCCATACTAGTCATAGGTCCCACTCGTCTAACCTTTCCATGGAGTCGATAAGTACTCATATCTATCACCGTGACACCAAATAATATTTCAACCCAATTCTAGATTTCTGTCCTAGTGGTTCCTGATTCCACAATATAAATATATTTATTCATTTCCCAAAATAACCGAATACTTTTATCCATCAATATTGCATCGATTCTTCCATAAATCTATTTTATATTTCCATTGAAATGTATTCTCAATAAAAATTATATCTATTACCATTCATATATATTATTTATAAAAATAAATATATATCTAACAAATATATAACCATTCATTTTGTTTGCTGATTACATTGATACATAAGGAATTTCAAAATAGAGATAGGAGGGTCCAATCAGTGTTCATCCATTAGGAATTGAACCGATAAATTTCCCCATTATGAGTTTCATGGGATTCCATTTATCAAAGTAACATAGCTGACCTACTAAGGTCTAAATCAATGGTAAGGTATTTCTGGTATCCCACCTAGTCATATATTTTCATGCATAATAGCTATATCCAATTAAATGGATTTTATTACGAAATTTTTAATGTTCTTAAAATAGTATTTTAGAAATTCTTAAACTTAAATTGGTATGGGAGAAATGAGCTTCTATGGTCAAATCATATTGAAATAGGAAAAATTGAATCACCTACCAAAAATCAACCTACTAGGACATGTTCATCTCTACACAACCAAATTTGGTAGTTATCACTAAAATTTTACAAATATATTCTAAACAGTAAAGAACATAAAATCTACATTATATTTATAAGGGATTAATCTTCTGAAATCATCATAAACAATAACCACGTGTTATCCCATGGTTGTTTTATTAAAAAAATTAGAAATATACTCTATATTACTTCTACCCAAGTGAAACCTTAGATCTAAAAAATTAATTCTAGCATTTATTTACATTAATTCACCACAGAATGTGCTAACTTAACTATGATATACCCTTGTTATGAATAAAAATCTGAATCATATACATGCGTTATTATAAATAAATATCTATGCCTCAACATCTAATCATTATGTTCAAGAAACAATAGAATGTCAATAAGAATCTATATACCATGTAAACAGACCCACCGCAAGGAAAAATTTACCACTAACCCTTACTTGAGGGATCATGCGTACACACATATAATAGTTTTTATCATAATAAATTATATGATGATCATTTATTACAACATTTTATGAATCTAGAAAACAAGGCTTATCATGTTCCATCATTAAGGATATCTATACTATTTTATTAATTTAAATGGAAGCACTCACCACTACAAAAACATTATCTTTTAATTTTATTTCAATCCATTTTTATCCATAAATATCTCACAACTGGGATCTATTAAAGAAATTTTCAATTCCATGTTATAGAGGAAAACAAAATACTGGTTGTAACTGACATGATAGTTAACTAACACATCATAACAATAATTCTCAAATAGAATGTATCATGGGTATTGTTAATTAAAAATGGGTCTAGTGAAGTAAGATTCCACTGTAAGTTTATATATAACATAAAATAAGAATCAAAAAACACTTTAAATAATCATCCAATAAATCATATCATACATCATTGGGATTAAGAATCAATACATATAAATAACAAAGGTGACCTACTATGTTCATGTCATTCTAATCAAGGTTCAGTTATTTTTATTCCATAATAGATAAATTATTCAAATTTCAAACATTCTTAATAAGTTTATCCCATATATTTAATTCCACAACATCACTAATAAGGTCCAATTGTGTATATCAGAATATATTTTTATGGGTTTCCATGCATAGATAATAGAGGTAAATTATATCATAATGGAAAATTTTTTATATAAAATTAAATTTAACATATCTATGAATGAATCATGATTTAGTTAGATAAATTACCATTAGAAATTTTTAAATGTATATTACTTTACAAGTTACAATAGATTTTCATGTAACTACAACCCTTTTTACCATTAGATTGAAAACATAGCATGTTTAAATATAATTTTTTATTATATGAGTTTCCCATAAAAATGTATATAGGTCAATACACTTTATATGTTTTTATTGGCACTCATTTAATCTCAACCATAAATATTTCAACCTATGAAACCAATGGTACAAGGCTCAAACAAGTCACAATTTGGTGATTAAGGTTTCGCCATCATAATATGAAGGATAATATGTTTAGTTTGATATAATAAATATGATATCAAATTAAATATGTCTTATGTATATATCAAGTAATAAAATCAATGAGGAAGAAATAAAGGAATATAAGCTTTCTATTTGAAGAATCCAAGTTTACATATAGGTAATCTAATTATAAATTATACGTGGTATATATTCAATAATGAAAAATAATCACACATGTATTCTATAAATATCATCATCTAAGAATAAACCTACAATGTTTTCAACATGGAATGACAATGGAATGAAATGTGAATCTATATGAACCTAATATAATGTATATAATGATAATTCATTTCCATAAAGGACCAAGGGTGAAATTTCATAAATCACCAACCAATAGAACTACAATAATCAGAAAAGTTGAAATAATAAACACATATAAAAACTAACAGTGTGATCAACCGTCACATCCATACCAACATGATGTTTCCCCCATTCTTGGGATGGATGGACCCAAATACAAGATATATACAGAGTGTTGAAAAATTCATACTACCATATCTACCATCCAAAGATGTAATAAAAAAGTAATGGAATCCTCTTTCTTCCAACATTGTTACATCTCGATCAAGGATCTCCAAATATGATTCCCAAAGTCGATTGGTCACTTGGCCTCAAGCTTGCATCCTCATATGCCAAAGGCTTCTGACAAGATGTGGGGGTTTATAAGTGGTAATGTTGGTTGTGGTGGCAGTGGTGGTAGGCAGGCGGTGGTTATAACATCATTATCATAGTATAAAAATTGAACAAATAATATTCAATAAAAATAAAGAAAGTATAAAATAATAATAATAAAATATAATAAAAAATAAATGAATAAAGGTGCATTCCTGAACATGCTATAATGGTCAAATAACATATATATAACAGGAACACATGGAAGGATATATAAAATACAATACATTTATAATGAGAAGAAAAAATCATTAATGGATGAATCTATAAGAATACTTTGAAAAGGCTCTGCCCTATGCTCAAAACATCCAAGTACATGAGTGAGAACAAATAGCATAATCCATTATCCTGAACTAGTAACCATGTGTTTTGTTTCTTGTTCCAACTATAGTCTATAATATGGTACTAGATATATTCAATTTCCTGCCCACAATGATCTCTAATGAAATATATCCATGTAAATAAAAATAATTCAGTGTGTGGGTATAATAAGAAAAATAGTGTAATGAAATAAATAAATATAAACATGTCATCCTATGTTCCTATATTTAGATTTATCCAACCAAACATGATTTTTCCTAAGCTAAAGTACATCATATGATGTTTCACATGATATATATATATATATACATATATAGACATATATATATTCATGTATGTATGTATATATATGAACTATATATGAAGTAACATATATGCCCATATATATTGATAGGTAGTACTAGACTAGACCCGAATCACAACATAGTTTTATATGTATAATAAAATGAGAGGTATTAAAAATAAATGTCACAATGAAAAGGTGTTATAATTTATAAAGTAAATCATTCTTATATATCATAATTTATAAATAATTCTATTCAAATGATTAATTTTGGATTCTATGACCAAGTTCCCGATCCTATAAGGGAAATTATTCCCTTGATTATTTGGGGATTTCATACCCATAATAATAAAAGACTCTATTAGTATAAATAATAAGGGTTTACATGCCCACAAATAATAAGGGATTCCATGAACAAAATGTGTAGGGGCCACCATCCCCCTAAATCGTAAGGGATTTTATGCCCATAATAAGCAAGGTATTCCATGACCATAAATATTGATTAATTCCTTGATCATTTTTAGTGAAATAAACAACATTTTAACATTTGATTCATAGGTTCCAAGAAGGGGGGTGAGACATGTTTATGAAACACACTTAATTTAATTATATTTATAGAATTCAGTACATTCATTAACAAAAATAAATGTCCATGGGAATCACCCGTGGAATAAATTATGTAAAACGCATTTAAAATATTCTATTTATAAATTGATAAGATAATGAAGATCAAATGAGGATTTACTGGAAAACAAAACCATCATTATCATATAATTTCACAATACAAAAATTATTTCCATTATGTATTCCTTAAAAACATCCAAACATTAAAAAAGTTAACAAGGACCTCAATGGTCAATCTAAACCATAAAATTCCCCAAATCATTTGTATGTTTTTTATGAATTTTTAATGAATAAACTAGGGTGGTGGTTTAATCTCTTGTTAGGACTGTAAAAATGTAGCATAAAATAAAACTCACCATAAGTGGAGGTTAAGGAGTAAGTCTCAAACTCGAACCATGTTAAAGGGTCCATGGGACATCATAGGTGTGGTCTATGTACATAATTAAAGGTACTTTATGTTTTAGAAGCAATGCATGAAAAAATTGGCATTAAAAAAATAAAACAATTAATAAATGGTGAATCATTAATGAAAACACAACTACAAAACCATGATATGATTAGTATGATCTAATCATCCAATGTTTGGATTTTATTAATGTTTTAATGAGATAAATCATAAGAATAATCAAATGAACATTAAATTGGGTGAATTATCTCACATGAAATTCCAACTAAATATGGTGATATAAATGATGAAAGGAAGAATGATTAGTCTTACACATTTATATATGATTCCAATGCACCCTATGAAATTATATTTTGAACTTAAATGAGGGATATTATCCAATGGGTGAGGAAGTAGATGGGCCATGTATGGGGGGCTCATATGAAAATGAGGGAAGAAAAATGGTGAAACCTCTTTAAGGGTCAGAGGGGAAAATATTAATTTTACCACTTTTAATGGGGTATATGGTTTCAATAATCATTAAAAAATAGTGTATCCCACACTACCCAAGACTCATGCTCTAATTAGTTTCCCCACACAGTATGGTATGACATTTCACCAACTATGTTGTGCTACTAGTTTCATGGAACTAACCTTGCAGGCTACACACATGGTATAGAAAACTGTCTTTAGAATGAGTGCCTACCTCTAAAAATTTCTACATACACTCTAAACAGCTCTGAACCTCCCCTTGTATGGTTTTATAAAACATGAAACACCCCTTTAAGGGAACCATTATTTCTCTTATAATGTAGCATAGTTTAAAATATATATTATACCCTTTATTATTCTCTTACATGTGATTTTTCAGAACTCCATGAAAATGAAATTAATCTAAAGTACCGATAATTATCTCTTGACATAAATAACATAGAAAATAATTTTAAGTATTTTGATTTTATGATTATCATGTAATGGCTCTACTTAATATTCATTATATCCACCAAAAGTAAATGTCCAAATTCTCTTAAATTTTTCAACCATGTCTAGAACATGGGATCTTACATTAGTGGAAACATTTTAACACAGACACCTGATACATGTGATCACATACTAATGTGCTAAATAGTATATTAATCTGGTGAAACCTAGATACCTATACTGATCCCACAATATAATTGGAAACATAAAACAAAATAAAGTATTTTCTTTGGGATAATAAAATTTTCCTTTATCAAATCCATACAGTTCATTCATGAAACAAATATTGGAGTCATATGGAAAGTAAAAATAATAATGGGAGAAAAAATATTATCAGTATGCATGAAATGTTGTTGAAGGTACGATGAATAAATTATGCATAATCAATATTGAAACTTAAATATCTTGAAACTGATTCCATTTATTCAATAACATAATCCTAAAGAATAATATGGAAAACAATTATGATGAAATAAAATAATTACATGAGAATAATAATTTTACATAATTTTATTAATTAATATTATAGTCAAATATACATAAATGACTAACCTCATAATGTGGGAATATATAATGTTAGACTTCATAAATATACCATGAATTCATTATTCCATGAAATATTATATAAATGGGTATGTCCTTGGACAAATACCCAATATAGGTTGTCTTTAGAGATCTATTTATTAATTATTCTTGTATAGAAGGCCTCACCAACAACTTACTATCTAAAATAAATTCATCCTATGAACAGGGAGAATAAATATTCAATATAAATTAATCGTAATCCTTTATATTGAAAAAATAGAAAATGGATTGTTAATATTTCTATAATAAAAATGATCATAAAACATCCTAGGAAAGAATAATTATAGAATCATTACAAAAAATCACTAGTGATGAATATGTAAAATAATGGTTTATTTTCTTTTTTGAATGAAAATTCAATAGAAATATGAGTAAGAAAATTCATCTATGAAAAAAGGTAACATTAAAATTAAATTATGAAAACAAAAAATTTTAAAATATATTAGAAAAAAATTAATTGAAAATATCTATGGAATAATTAAAGGAAATATTTCGGGAATTGATCAGTTATTAAGGTAGAAAATTCCATTCATGCTGAGTAAATTCAATTAGTTGTCCCATTTATATTTTTAAGAGAAATGTCAAAAAGTAACTCAATTTTATATAAATATAACGATTCATTTTAAATGATCTTATAAGGGTAAAACATTATAAAAATTACTTTAATAAATATTTTGATATAAATAAAATATTCTTGAATAAATTCACAGAAAACATAGATTTTTACGAAAAATTATTTCCCATCGAAGAGAAAATAATGTCTTATTTTTTAACAATATAATATTAATAATTTTATATAACAAAGGGAGAAAAATGGTTCTATTACTATAACATTCCTTGAATATTCAGAGGAAAATAAAATTAGATCTGTTTATCAAATAAATAGAATATTTTTTTTCAATGGATATTCGATAATGAACAATCTAGAATAATATCATATTGAAAAATAATTGTCTTGGAAATTTGGTAACATTTGAATCATGGGACCCATAAAAGAGAAAACATAAAATTAAATAATAAATACCATTAATAAAATTTAATTTATTATGGAACATATAAATTGGTAGTAGATACACCTCATAAAATTATATAGGTGTATAACATAATGTATGTCCTAAAGATGGAAATTTGAAAGAACGAACCCTTAAAATGATCATAAGGCTGGAGTGAGAATTAATTAATTATTGAAATATGTGTATCAATTGTAAATCAATATAAAATAAATTTATATATGTTAAAAAAATTCTTTACACATATAATCGTATAATATTAATGTCAATGAAGAATTAATATACCCTAGTTAAAATAAATTGAGTTACAATACCCCTTACAACATGGTAACATTCAAATAAATATCCCTAGATTAAATTTTTTTTAATAAATTATAAAATACGATAAAGTATTAATGATTCATTATATTACATAAAAATTTAATTTTATACACCATATAAAAATAAATTAAGTGAATAATAATAAAATACACATCTATAAATTGAAATTGAGAAGAAATCCCTTACCTCATGTCCAAAGCAACACATATATATTTTACCATCCCAAACAATAAAAATATGTTAATTATATAAATTAATAAGAATATTTATTAGTTTTATTATTAATTTTATTTTATTTAATATCATGTTAAATTTATTTACATAATCAATTAATATCGTGTCAGACTTATTATTATTATTTTGTTCAATAATCAAAAATGTATTCTATAATTTGATTATTATAAAGTGGAAAATTTTCAATCATCTATATAAGAATAATAATAATATATTTATCTTTTTTATATATTAATTATAATTTTCAAATAAACTATGATGTATTGTTTTGAAAAATGGATTATGTTTCCATCATGGAGATGATAATTCATATAAATAAATGAGTAACATTTACATTTTTTAATGATCATGTAAGAAGGAATATGACTGTTATTTTAACACTGAAATTATTATTATTACATAAATATAACAGTAATTCTTTATATAAACTTATATAAATAATTCAATAGAGATTTTTATATTAAAAAATACATCGCTTCATAGAGATGGTAATCCACAGGTATGAATGAACGAAATTATCATTTTTATGTGAATGAAATGATATAAAATTAATTGATATATTCCCATTAAAAAATTATAAAAATATCATGAATAATATATATATATATGTTAAATCCTTCATTAAAACCATCCATGAGATGCGCTGATTGAAAAAAGATAACATTGGTTTGCGAGGCACCAGTCCATCATACACATGAATGATGGTTTTCTAATCAATTTTATGAAATAGTATACATATATAGATTAATAAATTAAAATTAAAATATATATGTATGTGTGATATACTTATGTGATTCGTTAATCATCATTTATAAATAATTTATATAGGTGGAATAATAAATAAATGAAATATGTTTGATTATGATCAATACCACTTCTTTAGACAACCTATGTTGGTTTACACCACAACCAATCCTAGTATAGGTTTTAAAAATAAAATTACCTCTAGGATGTGGAAATCAAAATAATAAGTGTTTATTTAAATGATTTTTTAAAATTAAATTCCACTGAGGTGTTAATTTGAGAGTATAGTGGGTTTCCATTTAAATGTTGTTGAAGGGAGCCTCATTAAAATATCCTAAATAATAAAAAAATTATGAATTCATATTAAATACAAATTCCTTTAAATAGAAATATATTTTTATTTGGGATCATATAAGGTAAAAATAAATCCATAAAATAGTATTTAGATAGGTTTTATTAGATATAATACTCTAATCCTTTGTTTTATCCACCCCCTATGATAAACCATTTCATGGTTAACTGTTGTAATTATTTATTATTCATTTTACTATTGACTATGACAAAAAATAATATGTCCTTGAAAGATAATATTTATTATACTAACTCTCAATATAGAATACAATTCATATATTCAATAATTATATGTGGTATAATTTAATTACAATTAAACACACAAATGCATTGAAATTATGGTTTCAAAAGAAATAATTATTTAAAAAAATAAAAATTTGTTAAATAAAAACTCCAAAAAATTAATAAAATAACCTAATTTGAATTAATTATAATATAATTAAAAAAATTATAACTATTTAAACAAATGAAAATTGTAAACTCTTGAAACCAAAATGTAGTTTTCATCAAAAGAATAATATTTTTTTATTATTCATCAAAAAATAATCAATTTCATAAAATAGTCAAAACATAATACTATGATTATTTTTACATTTTTATTTTGAAAATAAATTTAAATTTTTCAAATAAATTTTCTAAAATTGGAAAATTTAATTTTAATATAATTTCACAAAACGTGATGAAATCCCTTTTTAGAAAAATGTTGTTTTAAGCATAAAAGTGGTTTTATTTTTTTCATGACTATAAAAATATTATAAAATGATTAAACCCTTGGTTGAATATTTAATATATATATATATATATATATATATTCAATTAAAATCATCCTTTAATTGGGATTAATATAATTTATTAAGATAAAAACAAATTTTCAGCATAAAAATAGTTTTCCAAATAAATAATTCATTACGATAAAATTAATTTTTTTATATCTAATAAATTGATAAATAATTAATTTATTTTATAAATTTTGAAACCATAAAATTAATAAACTTTATTTATTCTTATTTATAACTACCAATTTAAAAACATGGTTATAGTGGTCATATTTAAATAATAAATGTCATTTTTATTTATGGGATTATGTTGCATGTCACATATGCTATTAATCATAAGGATATCCATTCAAAATATTTATGTTTTACATTTTACCCACCACCTATAAAATTATCCCACACAATTTTATTTTTTACATTGAAATAAAGGGTTCAATATTTTAGCAAACATTAAAATTGGAAACATAAAATATATCATATTATTTTCTTTGTGAACATTATTTTTATGTTAACATATCTGTATATATCAATCATAAAATAGTTCAGTGAATCCTGGAGAAAGGAATCATAAGAATGTGGAGAGAAAATATTCTCCATAATTCTAATCATACATTGGAAGATATCATAAAAAATTAAGTAATATTCCTTATTGATTGGAAAATATTTGAAAACACATGTTATTTAATAAATAACTTAATGATGGAGAGTAATATGGATGAAATAAATAATTATCTAACAGTGCCATATCAATAATCTCATTACCATTTAAAATATACAAGGATATATTAACTAATCGTATATTAACATGGACATCAATAACTAATCTCATAACAAGAGAATTCATAATGGTATACTTTATAAACATACATTCAAGGCCACGTTCCAAGATATCTTACATAAATGGGGAAAAAAGTGGCTAAATACCAATGATAGTGTGTGTCTTGGTACACATGGATTCATCAAGGGGTTGTAAAAATATATCCCAATCTCATACTAAATACAAGTGTTTATCATAATAAATGAGATAAAAACAATTCAATACAGAATAATAATAAAATTCATGTTTGAAAATAAGCATACAAAATGATAATATTTCCTAAAAAAATTCGTTACAAAATATAATGACAATGAATATGTATATTATCACTACAAAATATCCACAGTGAATAATAGTTATAATATCGGTTTATTATTTTTTAGGAATGGAAATACCATAAAATGATAAATAAAATCTTGAGTAAAATAACATTTTCACTTTGAAAATAAATAAAGAAAATATATTTCTAAAATATTAGGAAACTATATTCATTGAAAATGACAATTGAATCTTGTAATGTAATCTTTAAATCATTGAGAAGTTATGAGGATGTGAAATTCCATTCATTACATGTATGTTAATGAATAATTCTGTTAAATTTTTTTAAGAAAAATTCAAAATATTCCGTATTCATAAAATAATAGTAAGATTATTTTAAAAAAATTTCTCAAATGTAAATTGTTGGTAAAAATATATATAAAAATTTATCTTATAATATTAAAAAATATAATGAAAAGATATTAGTAAAACAATAATTTTGAATAATGTTTCTTTTCGACCGAATTGATAAATAATTTATGATTTTATTAAAATAAATTATCTGAGTTATTTTATTTACCAAAAATATGGAAATGGTATTACTGCCTAGAAATTTATTAAATAAAAATAAGATAATAAAATTATATACTTTAATAAGGTAAATAAAATCTAGTTTCATTCAATTTATATTCAAGCATAAAGAATCCCAAATTAAATGTTATTGAAGCATACATATTCTATCTATTTAGCAACATTCAGATCGTATGCCCCAAGCAGAAAAATAATATCAAATAAAACATTAAATACCATGAATAATTTTTTTATTATATAACATATGAAATGGTTGTTGATACACCTTATAAATAAATATAGTTTTATAATATAACATATGTCCCAAAAAATATAATTTTAGATGAAGGTCCTTTATAGTGATGAAAACATTGAGGTGAGAATTAATAAATTAATTGAGTATAAAAAATAAATATTAATTCACATAATTAAAATGAAATTAAAAAAATATAAATTTATTACAAACATACTAATAAAATATATAATATTGTGAACGTATAATATAACCCAATGAAAATAATTTTTTTATGAAACCCCTTACAACATAATGCTATTTAAGTTAATACCGATGGATGAAATATTTTTAATTGAACATCAAAATACCATGAAGTATGAATTATTTATAATATAAAATTAAAAGTGGAAGAATATAGACTATATAAATTAAAATATGGGTATAACAACAATACTTTCCTCAATAAAGGGGAATTGAGAAAAAACCATTTACCTCAGGTCCAACTTGTCACTTAAATCTTTTTTGTCCTGATTGATAAAAATTTATTAATTATTTAGTTTTGTATGAAATATTTTCATGTTTATTATTAATTTTATTTTATTAATTACCATTTCATATTTATTTATATAATCAATTATTTTCCTATCACATATTTTGATGGAATTTAGTTCACATATCCAATATGTCTTCAGTAGATTAATTAAATTAAAAGAGTTAAATGTTCTATAATCTATATAATAATAATAATGAATTTTATATAATATTTATATATTCATAATACATTTAAACCCTATATTTTTTATTGGTTTGATAATTTTACTGTGTCACCATCATGGATATGGTAGACCACACGTACACAAGAGTAACATTTTGATTTTTCAACAATCATGATGAAGAGAAAAAATGTATAATTTTAACAATAAATAATAATAATTATAACATATATATAATATTATTTCATTAAATATAAATTCATATATCATTCGTGTAATTTGGTTAGGAAAAATGAATCACATCTTTTCATGGAGGTGGTAATCCAAACGTCTTCACGAATGACATTGTTATTTTTATGTGAATTGAAATATAAGATATTATTTGATATTTTATCTTCAAAAAATATGAAATATTCCAGGAATTTATTATATATATATACTAAATCCATCATTTAACCCATCCATGATCATTGGTGATAGAAAACGAACTTTACTGTTTTGCAAGGAGGTAGTATAGTATATGCAGAAATGACAGGTTTGTTACCAATTTGATAGAAATGGAGATATAATAGGATATTAAATTAACATATAAACATCTTATAATATTATATATACTGATTAAATTTATTCACCATAGATTAAGATAATTTTATCTTTTTTCCAAAAGATATAAAATAAAATTTCTTAATGAAGAGTGATAACATATCTTTAAACAACATCATTATGTTTTCACCAAAATCCATCATGTGAGGGTATTAAAATCAAAAAATGTTTTCTTGGACGTTTTATGGAAATTAAATATGGTATTTCATAAAGTTTTGGAAGAAAATACCTTTGAGTTGTGGAATGTATATGAGTGGGTATTTCCTTCTATAAGTGGTAAAGGGGACCCTCTTGTTAATTTCCTAAAAGAATACAAAATGATAAAAACATTCCCAATAAAAAATCATCAATATTTCTATACATTTAAATTTAGGACAATATTATATTGATATATTAACATCCATTTTTATTTATCAATTTTTTATTGGATACCATACCCTTATATTCTGGTTTAACCCCTCAGTTAGCTCGTGTCAACCTCAACAACCATAATTGATTTATATAGTATTTAATATTAAATAAAAAACAAAATTGATTGGAAATTATAAAATAAAAAATATTTAATAAAACTACAGAATAAATGTTCCCAGATTCCATTCTCTTATTTGCAATAGTTTAATTTAAAATTAAACAAGGAAAAGCATCAAATAAATGGTTTTCCTCTAAAAATTTATTTTCTGAGTATAAAAAGTTTATACTTCAAAACCCAATAAAAATTTAATTTAAATGTCATAAATTTGAATTATTAGAATATAAATTCACTCATTTTTATTTTAAAACATTTTCAATAAAATTAATCTTTTGAATTCTTATAATGAAAATGTAGTATTCTATAAAAATCGTTGTTTATTTACAATTCATCGAAAAATTAGACATTCCAAAAATATAAAACATATTCACACTACGATAAATATGAAATGTTGATTGAAAAAATTAATTTTATTTTTGAATAAAACTATTCTAAACATTTTAATAAATAATGTTTAAATAAGTTCACAAAACATGATTAAACCGATGTATAGTAAAATACTACCTTTAGGAATAAAACATGAATTTTTATTTTCCCATGCATAGAAAATTTATTATTTGAATGATGAAATATTTAAATGAATATTTATTATGTACATTTAATTAAAATAATTATATAATAATGATTGATTATATTTTTTATGATGAAAACTAATTTCTCGGATAAAATCAATTTATCAGAACAATATTTATTTTACATTCCATTTTTTTCATTTATAGTAAATTTATCACCAATAATTTATTTAATGAAAGTGTAAACCATATATTTTTTATAATGTTTTTAGTAATATTCATATGAATAAATTTGATAGCATGTTTATAATTTTATTGTAATGATCAAGCCTTAAACATTACATTATCCTGAGTTATGTACAGAATTTACATTCTATCTAAATGAGGATCTTTTAATTTTTAGAGATTTAGAATGTTATGCCATATCTGTTACATCAGAACTCATATTTGAAAAAGTAGAAACTTATACTCACTATCAATTTTTCCACAAAATAATCCTTTAATAAATAAAATATTAATTCATTTTCTTGATAAAAATCATTGTAATATTCATCTTGACATCCTCTGATCTATTACACATCCTAATACCATATGAAAAACATTTTAAAACATGGAATGAACACAGTAATAATAATAAGGGACATAAAAATAAATAAAACCATTGGTCTAATGAAAAAATATATCTCATTTAGTTATCATTTAGAGAATGAAATATAACATTTTCACATGAAGAACACAATTGCATATTTCTCAATGATAAACCTTAAAACTAGTAACAAGCAATTAAAACTCACTTAGGTGACTTTTGTTTTTGAATAAAAGAATATAGCATTAATGAAAAAGATCAGTAGAAGTACATGTGAAAAGCCATGAAGGGAAATTGTTCAACCATAGCTTGGAAGTATTGAATGGGTCTGAGGCCGCTAGCTGATGGGCTGCATTGTTACCTTCCCTTTTTGGTGAAAGAGAAGGTGCATAAGGAGAAGAATTGATGAAGTGAGTGAATTTTCCTGACGATTATGCCAAAAGACTGAAGTCCACCTTCGTTGTGATTAATATCATCAATTATGGTAATAGAGTCAGACTCAATGATGAGATCACCCCATCCACATTATCTAGAGAGCATCAAACTAGAAAGGATGGTCATAGCTTCAGCAACTGCCGGTTCCCAGAATGCCTGATGTGGTTCATATTAAGGAGTAAGGATTTGCCCCAGATGATTTCAGTTAATGAGGCCAAGGGCGACAAACCCATCCTTTGGAAGAGACGCGTCCACGTTAATCATGAGAATCCCTTCCGTTGGGGGAATCCAATGAGTGGGATGGGAGGGGAAAACACTCAGCATAGAAAACCCATTGTGGCCCTTCCATCCCTTAATCCAAGAAGTTTCCTGATCAATCCATAATTTGGTGGGTTTGTGAGCTTGATGAAAAACAGAATCATTACGCCGGACCCAAAAAAACTAATACAGAGTGCAAAGTGAACCAGCATCTGCCGGGGAGAGAGAGGAGCACCAACATGTTAGAAGATCAGGAAGTTCAGAGGCCAATGCCAGCGAAGCAACTAGAGCTAGGCCCCATTGATTACAAATTTCTTTAGCTCCCGGGCAGTAAATAATAGCGTGCAGAAGGGTTTCAGGAGTGTTTGGGAAGAAAGGGAAAAAAATTGTGTGGGACATATGTCGGTGAATGAGAAGGCTCATTGTTGGGAGAGTTCCCATACAAACCTTCCACCAAAATTGATGAATTTTAGGGGGGACATTGAGCGTCCAGATTGATTTCCAAGGTCCCTCATCCCGGCTGACTGAGTGGGTTCCAAGAGCAAGTCTGTAGCCAGATATCACCGTGTATTTGACCGAGATATCATTGATCCAAAAGATATGGTCAGGGTCTGCATCTAGAACCTAGGGAATGTTAAGGATAATTCTTTGATATCATTCGTTAAACCGTCCTAATAACGTTTCCAAACACCACCCAAATCCCTGGTCGAAAAAGAGGCAGCTGATACTGGTGTCTTCTAAACCTGGTTGGGTGGGGGATGTATCACGTAAACCATCCTTATCAACAAGCCAGGGGTCAGACCAGATTTTGAAAGATGAACCAGACCCAATCCTCCATCCCCATCCTTTATCCAAGTGCTTTTTAGCCCCCCAAATGCTTCTCCAGAGGAATCTAGGATGG
The DNA here is from genome assembly GCA_963277665.1 of Viscum album. NCBI lineage: Eukaryota > Viridiplantae > Streptophyta > Magnoliopsida > Santalales > Viscaceae > Viscum > Viscum album. The sequence goes on from OY728146.1 coordinate 510,324,706, forward strand.
GGAACAAGAGAGGAAGCCTGAAAGGCCGTGTGGGGAAAGTACTTAGCTCATAGAACTCGTGCACAAAGAGGAGATGTAAGGTTAATAAGTTTCCATCCTTTCATGGCTAGTAGCGCATCATTGAAGAGAGAAAGATTCCAGAACCACATCCCACCCTCTGATTTGGGTTCGCAATGTTCATCCCAGACCATCCAGTGAGGTCGATTTCTTTCATCATTCTTTCACCACCAAAAATTGGCAGTAGATGTGTGGAATTGGTCGACGATGGCCTCCGGGAGCATAAAAAGAGACTTAAAGTAGCTGGGGATAGATTGGATGACATATTTGATGAGGGTCACTTTTCCAGCTTTAGAAATTCTTTTTGGGGTCCAACCTTGAATTTTTTCCTCAATCCTGTCCAACATGGATGCAATGATTTCTTTTTTGGACCAACAAATCAATGTGGGAAGCCCGAGATACTTCTATTGTATATCAACCATATGGATTCCAGCTGATGCAAAATGTTCATCCCTCTTAGAGAGTGTCACCCCTGCACTGAAATATATTTCAGATTTTCCATGATAGATTGTTTGGCCATATTCCCTCTCATACTGATGGATCACTTGGCAGATCAACCTGCATTCATAAAATATTGCTCTAGAAAACAGGAGGAAGTCGTCCGTGAAGAAGAGATGTGACACTAGAGGACTAGCTCAGTAGACTTTTTCCCCATGAATAGACTTAGAAGAAACAACCCTATAAATAAGATTATAAAAAATTTCAGCCACTAGTATGAAGAGAAAAGGGGAGAGGGGTTCTCCCTGGCAAAGACCTCGGGATGGGGGAAATTTTCTGGTAAGCTCCCCATTGACCTTGATTTTGAAAGAGATGGTCGAGACACAGTTCATGACCATATCTGTCCATTTATGATAAAAACTCATTTACTGCATAACGACTCTTATGATGTGCCATTCTACTCTGTCGTAAGCCTTGGTCATATCCAGTTTCCAGGAAATGGTTCCTCTTTTCTCATAGGAGTCTGATTTCATAGAATGGAACACTTCATGGGCCACAATCTCATTATTCATGATCAATCTCTTGGCCATGAAGTCACTCTGGTTTTTAAAGATAATTTCAGGTAGCCATGGTCATAGCTAATTGACAAGGATATTTGAAAAGATCTTATAAGAGACATTGCAGAGGCTAATAGGTTGAAATTCAGGGATCGCCAGAGGTTTCTTTATTTTGGGGATAAGGACGAGGACAGTTTCATTGATGGCCACCATGATGGTATTACAGGCCCAAATATTTTTAATCATATTGTAGATGTCAGAGTTGATAATGTGCCAGTATTTCTTGATGAAAAGTGCATGGAATCCATCCGGCCCCGGAGCCTTAGTGTGATAAAGATGTTTCAGAGCCAGGCGTATCTCGTCATCTGACACATCTTTGGTGAGTTCCCTATTTATTTCTTCAGTGATCACAGGTATGATACTTTCATCTACCTCATCAGACATAAACGGGGTTCCTTCAGAGAATATGTTCTATAAAAATCTTTTTAAGGCCTCATGAATACCCTTGGTGTCAGAAACATTGCTTCCATCGGGCTATAATAAACAAGTAATAGAGTTTTTTTGATGCCTGGATGATGCGTTCTGATGAAAAAACTGGGTGTTAGAGTCCCCTTCTTTTATATGATTGTCCCGTGCACGCATAGCCCAAAAGCTTTCCTTGATGTGAAGGTCCATGCCACACTTTCTTTGTGTGGCTCTAATCTTAGAGAGAGTTCTAGTGGACATGGGTTGTTTGAGGAGATTGTTTTGTCCCTTTTCAAGGATGTCGTAGTGCCGGTCGGGGTGTCAGAATTTCCTATTACTCCAAGACCTTAGATCAGAAGCGACCTGTTGGATGTTGAGGAAAACATCCTCGTGAGTACATTTCCAGCTTGACTGAATCACCTCTTCACATTCCTGATCTTTTGACCAGAAGATCTCAAATCTAAAAGGTCTATTGAAATGTCTATTTCGTTCACCTCATGTATAGTCAATGAGAATTGGACCGTGGTCTGAGTAGCTGAAGGCCATGTGGTCGATATGAAACATGATGAACATATTAATCCAATCAGTAGAGCCTTGAAATCTATAAAGATGCCCAGCGATACGGGTGACTTCTATATTGTCGTGGAACCATGTAAAAGGGTTACCTGAGTACCCCAAGTTGACCAGGTCCACCCTAGAGACTGCATCCTTGATGTATGACATCGAAGATGAAGAACGGATGGTTCCACCCCTCTTTTCCTTATGGAACATAATCTCATTGAAGTCTCCTCCAAACAGAATAGGGCTCGGTAAGTCATGTTGCAACTAGCAAAGAAGATCCAATGACTTCACCTTATCATTATGGGATGGCCAGCCATAGAAACCCACAAAATTCCGGGGTCTGTGAATGCATGTTTGAATAGACACTGCCACATGGTGCGAGGAATAAGACAAAATTTTGACGTCGATATTATCCTTCCAAAAGAGACAAAGTCCCACGGAATGGCCTTGTCTAGGCTCATAAAAGCACCATGGGAAGCCACAATTTAGAGCAATACCATTGGTGTCCTTGTTTTCTAGAATGGTTTCAGGAAGGAAAACCATATCGGGGTGACATTGAGCGTAATTGTGCGAAATCATGCGAACCATTCGTGGGTTTCCAAGCCCACGACAGTTCTAGCATAAGTCAATCATTGCTCTAGGCAAGGCGGGGTCTCACCCGCAGATGCCTTTGGTTCCTCTGAACATTCTTCTCCATTTGTCGTTTTCCATCTTTTCGTTCGATTCCTTTCTGATTGACATGTTTCATTTTGTCTTTTACGTACCCCCAAATTTTGGGTCCATGGCGTACCCAACACTCTTTCCTCAATCTACCATTTTCCATGCTCGACAAGTGATTGGGCCCGGCATTGGAGAATCCACCATTCCATGGTCCTCCATTGTATGAATGCCTACTTCGGTCGATTGTGGGTCAGGATCCAGATCTAGTGGTTAGATGTGTATCAGCATTGGCTTTGAGCAATGTGACAGTTATTCTTGTTGCATCGTCACCAAATTTGCAGATGTAGGAGTATTTCCCTTCAGGGGTTTAGGGTGACCACCAGCTTCTCTCTGAGTGCCAGCTACTCTCTGAGTGGGAGGTCCAGCCTTTTGTAAATCTGTTGGTCCAGGCATTATTGCTTTATCAGGTATGGGATTTGTCGAACTAGAATGTGCCAGTGTGAGAATGTCATGGTTCTTTTGTTTTTCTGTCTCAGGGATGAAAGAAAATTTATTCGTTTTGGCACGATTCCAAGGGCCGTATTGGAGGGTAATGTTACCCACACCACTCTTGTGTTTAGCGGTGCACGTTCTTTCAAGATGGCCAAGGCGACCATAGTAAAGCATAAGATTGGGAGTTTCTCGTACTAATATGATATGAAAATGTTGGTATCTCCAATCTTTATGAACATTCACCTCATCAGTGGCTCTGACACATCAATCTCTACCTTTATCCAAACCTTGGGGCCCCAATGAATTGGGTCTGAATTGTCCCAGTCATGAAAGTGGCCTAAGCATTCCCCAATTCCACTCATGGTACGTTCCATTCTATCACGGAAGGGGATTCCTTTAGATCGTATCCAGAAGTGGTAGCAGGTAAAGTTCACTTGCTAGATATCTTCCCCCCCCCCCTTGAATTATTCCATGATGAGGAGTTGATTATCGAAGGACCACGGTCTACCCCCGCAAGATTTTGTCTCTATATATGTCGTTAAAGAACTCAAAGATGAACCAATTAGTCCCCGCTTCCTGAATTTCCACTCCTGCATCATGTTTCGAGATGTGCTGAAGAGTGTTTTTGAGAGTCCCCGGATTTACCGATATTTTTTCCACAAAAATGTCCACCACAGGTAGAGACTGATGCTTTTCTAACAGTGTGTCATCGCTTCTTCTTGCCTCAATCGTCACCTTTTCTTTGTCCGTCAGGGACAACCTCTTCCACTGATTTACCAAGTTCGAATCCATAGTGCAAAAAGATTTCAGAATCCTCCAAGACGACCAACGCCCTTTTAGTCCCCCCAGCCCTCACAGAGTCAAGGCCTGGTTCAACAGGAGGGTCCCTTGACCAGATTCCCCAACACGATCTCCACCACAATCCACCCTTCTGGGACTGGCTCCACAGCCTTTGCAGTCAATCACACCCCAAAGGAAACATGCCTAAGAGCCCACCCCGCGGCACACACCAGTCAACACGAAGAAACACCCCTGGCAGGCTTACATGGCTTACCAATACCACAAGTGCTTCACGGAACCACAAAATCAAACAGATACACATCAAGCCATTTCGCAGCTGAGTATTGCAGTAGCAAGGAGATGGTCTCCCACCCACAAGGTCACCACCTTCCACAGAGCGCACCCCACCATTGCGGAATCACAGCTTCTGGCTGAATCTTTGTGGGGCCGCTTCACGATCTCACAATGCGGTGAAACCACATGGAAGGTGCTTCGCGGGTCCAGCCTCTTCGCATTGGTCATTTCGTGATCCCTCATCATTAAGAAACATTGCAGAAGGAGCTTCGCAATTAACCACGTCGTGGCGGAAGATTCACCAACCAAGGAAACGACTTAGTGGGTAAAGCCCCTTCGCGACAGCCTCTTCGCAATCCCTCAGCATGGTGAAGAAACGCAGGATGAGATTCGCGCACCGATAATATCACGGCAGAAACATTGTGATCCAAGGCGATGACTTCGCAGGTCAATCCGATTCGCATCGGCCACATCGCATTCCCTTAGCATGGTGCTGCATCACATAAGGAGCTTCGCGGTTCAACCAATTTGCGGAGGAAAAATCGTGAATCAAAGAGAAGGTTTCCGCCATCATATCAATGCCAACTTTCTCGGAGTCAGAGGAAGATCGAAAAAGGAATGGAATCCTCGGACACAAGAATACATAGAGTCTATGAGTGCGCGGATCTAGAAGGGATCTAAGGTGTCGAAGAAGACTGAAAAAGGAAAACAGAGAGCAGCACTATGATCCTTTACACAGATATAACGACGATGAGAGCAAACGACACCAGAAGGAACAATACGACCCTAAGGGGGCAAGGCACAATGCCTGAAGTTGATGTCGAGCGGGAAGATGAAGATTCCCAACTCCTCCAAAACCCAGAAGATAGGATTCAGAAACAGGGAGAGGAGAAACAAGGGAAAGGAACACAGATATGAAAAGGGAGGAGCGACGTAGACCTATGGTGGGGTGCGTAGAGGGAGACGGCGTTGCCGGGAACTGGTCGGACTCGAAGACTAAAACCTAGGATTCCCTAGGAGAGAGAGACTCTCATGTAGGAGATACGTTTCTATAACTCATATAGGTGACTTTGGGAATCATTTACGTAAAACCATTTAATACCCCCATTAAATTGGAATAACCATATTTATGACTTCCAATATTATTATTAACCACTGAATTATAGATCTATAATTGTTATCACCCTTCATATAAGCTATACCGGGCGTGGTTGGGAGCTATAATGGGCTCGTCCCTTCAAATAAGCGATATTGGCCTCACTTGTGAGGTATAATGGGTGTCAACCCTTCATATATGTTGTGTTGGGCTGAATTGTGAGCTATAATGGGACTCAAGACATAATATAATCTATATGAGGCTCACCCATTTCATTAAATTCTCAAGTACCATTTCATGAATAAAACATAGTCATCATAAAACCCCCTTTTAAAAAAAATGTTACAATCCCATTTGAATAAATATTTTGTATAAAAATACCATTTTATTTTAAGAACCATTTTTCAATACGAGGATACGAAAACAAGTTAATAAGGTATTTCTTTTCCTTTTTTAAAAAATTATTACATATAGAGGAATCTACATATCAAATAATGGTTACAACAATTGAGAAGTTTTTGTCGTTATATAAATTAAAAAAACATTCCTTTTGTCATTTGTATTGAAAGTAAAATGATCCATATAAAGTTATTAATTTTAAAAAATATTTAATTAAATTCAATATTTAAATAAATTATAATATATTGAACATTTATTTCACATATAAGAGTTGAAGGACATACTTAAGAAGTAGAAGTTTAACCCAAATAATGGAAATTGGGGTAAGAAATCTCATACCTTATGTTCGACTAATTTTGTATGTTCCTTGTTATTCCTAAACAGAAAACATAAATTAATTTACACTTTATTTACAACATTTTCTTGTTTGTTATTCCTTTTATGTCATTAATTATCATCACTTAATAACTATATAATTATTTATGTTTATGTCCAACCCTTTGTCCATATTCCGTAGTTGACTTGAAAATGAACTTAATAAGATGTCTATAATAAATGTGGAAATATCTAAATAATATATAGAATATAAAACATCATATAAATTTTTTATATATATATATTATAATTATTTATATTAATCATTAATGAATAACTAAACACACCCTTCATGGTGATGGTAGATTGTACGTACACATGAACAATGTTATATTTTTTCATATAGTATTCAAGAATGAAATTAAATTAAATGTATATATATAATTCATATATCATTAATATATCATTTGTATTATATGTTTTTACTAATATATTCCTCAATTAATTACATCTAATGTGTTCATGATTCACATTTTTTTGAGGAGATGGTGGTCCGCACATCCCAAAACGAAGTTATCGAATAACCACAATATAGAAAGCATCATGGTATGATTAATATAATACATCCAGAATATTAAATAGACTATAATATACATATTAAAAAATTATTTCACCATAAATTATGTATTAATAATAGAAAAGAAAGAAGTGAAGAAAAAAGAACAAAAATAATTTTCATGGAGGTGATTAACAGGCATAACATGGACCATAATTTCATTTCATTGAATTAGAGGAGGTTATAAATGAAATGTATATGATATATTACATCTGAAACATAAAACTATTGTATATAAATGATTCTTGAGTTATAATTCATTGATTGAAAAATATTGGGATGAGAATGTAGAAAATGAAATGCAATTAAGAGAGGCAGTTTGAGATAATTACCTCTTGAATATCACCTCCTTGAATGTCCATTGAGGACCTTGGATTTGGCCTTTTAGTGACACCGGATGAACATTGACATGGGTAGAGAGGGTTAAATGATTTGAAAGATATCTTAGGATCGAACAGTGTTTTTAGGCCAAATGGGTAGGTGATGTGTTATATTTATACTTGGAGAGAGGTGGATTTAATTGATAAAATTATTGTTTTATTATATTTAAAGATAACCACATTGAGGTGGGTTAAATTTCCACAAATTTTACATTTAGTTAATTTTTATTTGATTTATAGGGTATTTAAAAACATTAACCAACATTAAAATATTTTATAGTTTTATGTATTTTAAGCCTTTACCCATTTAACTTTAACATGTTTCATTTTTTACCTATTCTGCGGTAAATAACTTTTTTTACCATGGTAGGTTTTTCTAAACCTAAAAATCAAATTATCCTTAAAACCTAATTTTTATATTAAAATTGCATATATGGAATCCATTTTAACTAATTCAATTTACATAATTTTAACAATTAGATTAAAAATTATTTTTCCAGACAAAACAGAAAAGCGAGTTTCTAAAGTGAAACGTTCATAACATTGAATTGTATTTATAAATTTTTTCAATTTGAAATTGATTATAATAACCTTAATTTGACTAAATTATAAAAACATTATTTAATTACACTCTAAAACTAATTACCTGGATAGTCTATCTATATATGTATGATTGATGAAAAAACAAATTTGATGTAAAATACTGTATTTTTGAATATTCATTAAAAATGAATATTATCAAAATAAATACCAAAAAAAAACATACAAAGTTAACATTTATAACCATCATCCAATGAAGATGTTTATTTAATCAAATACAACATATTAAAGTGTCAAAACTATATTTAAAATGGGTTCTCCATCAAAAGGTGGAAAATCCCCTTTATTGAAAAAATCTTATTTGTTCATAATATTGAAATTTTTCATATATTTTTTAGAGAAACAAATAAATTGAGTTATAATAATTACATTGAATATATATATTATTAATATAATCCAAAATATGGTTTTTTATATAATAACCAAAATTGTTCTCTTTTAAATGTTTTTTTCATAAAATCACATCCTTTATATTCAATTGGGTTTTTTTCCTTTTTCTAATTAATTTGTTAACAAATGAATCAGTATATTAAAAATTATAAATTTTGTTTCCAAATTTAATTAATATTGTTCATTACCTCCATTTGAATGGCTATTTTTTTAATGGTAACATTTAAATTTTGATATTTTGTGGTTTTTTTATGCTCGATGTGGAAGATCATGTATGCTATCAAACATATTATTTATTTCTTAAAAATCATGATGTTACTATACCCCACATCCACTTTGAAATTGTGTTGCAACAATTTTTATTCAGGGGAGTTAAATAATGTATGTCTTTTCAATATACATTTATGGTAATCCCATACGAAAAAATGTTTAATAATACTACTACATTAAAAGAAGGAAAAGGTAGTATGATGGTCGCCAGAGATTACACATACTAGGTTTAGATGTTGGATGTCATGGACATGGATTATCAAAGTCACTCTCAGTGAATAATAGAGAGTGATTGATAACATAATAATTTTAACGTTATCAATCACAAAACTATTAATATGTGATGACTCAAAATACCAATAATATAAGTAAACATGTAACATTTTTTAAGATACTTTTAATAGATATTTGGAATTAATTTTTATTCTATACTAAGAAAATAATGAATAATAATTACTTCCTAGGAAGAGTTACATCCATTAATCAATTACCACCACAAACTCTTATTTGTCTCTAAATTGTGAGTATTAAATATGATTTTTTTATGCCTTAAGCACTAGAATCAACTTTTATAGAATCAATTAATCCACAAAATATTAACTATATCCTCATAATATCATGAAATATTAACCAAAATAAATATGGTATTGTTGAGATAAAAAATTATTCTAAAAGAATAAACCATTAGATAATGAAAAACAACTTTTCTGTTCCAAAATTAAAATATAATAAAGAAATATAATCATAGACCATTTCTCAAATATCTATAATTAAAATAAAAAAATCCAAACTATGTTTGAAACCCAAAACAGAGAAAATTTTAATTTCATTTTCTTCCAATATAAATTTATCATTTATCTCCAAAAAATATCGATCACTCATAATATCTCATAACAAATTCTAATATACAAAATCACATATTCACTATGTTATGTTAATCGTTTCCCTAAATAACCCAAATGTCAATATGTCACTAATAAAAAGTTATATTCTTCCAAAATAAAATTCAACAATTATTCCCCAAATAAAATTACAATTTATTCAATTTACCTTAGTTAAATAGGGTTCCTAATATTCTAAAAATCTTCCAAAATAAAATTATTCAAAAAATCCCCAAATCATTTTCCAGTACCAAGGATATCAATTTGATAAAAAATAAATTCTCAAAATAAAATTATTCATATTCCATAAAATCATTTATATAAATAAAAAATTCATACTTACTAGGGTCTTCACGTAGGTATGTGATAGGACATTCACCCTCTTCACCCTTCAGCTGTGGGTTTGATTCATGCATATTTTTATGACATAATGTTTTAACACCTATCATACAAGTTTTACTTTTTAATTATTATAACATTCAAAAAATTAAATAAAATAATAAAAAATATGCATAACATGTTTTAACCGAAAATATTGTCGTATACCTCACATTTTCATCCTAAAAATTATTAACCCACAATTACCTAAAAAAGGTTTATCTACCCCATAATGATTATATATACCTTAAAAATTGTTTCTATAAAATAAAAGATAATTCTTACACAAATAACATTTTAAAATATCAAACATTGGGGGGTATATATCTCAAACTAAAAAAATCTTCCAAATTACTCCCATAATAAAGTGAGTACTGATAATTATAAACATATCATCGTCCTACATAATTTTGAATCCCTTATTTGAATACTTCATAATCATTTATAAATATTCATAATACCTTAACCATGATTTTATACCTTATTCCTACAATTAGATATGTGAATAATTCCATACGAGTAAATAATCTCAAAACATGATACAAGAAATAATTCATATATTTTAAATGTCATTTTCAGTTATGCTAATATCAATTTCAAGGTAATTAGGTATTTAAAAATATATACTTTAACAGTAATTCATATCCCAATAATAATGATTCTTCGTTTGACATCCATTTTTATAATGACCATACTCCCAACATGGTAACAATTTAATTTATAACTCAGAATTAACATATTTCCCATCACTGGAGTCAACTGAATGCTTCTTTTTTGTCCTCATAGGTTATTACATTAAGAACTTAATTACCACATCTATGAAATCCTCTTTCCCCTTGAAACCTTACCTTAGGTGTTTCTTTCCACATCCTTGTCACATATATAATTGAATACACATGCGATTATGATCATTTTTTCCGAACTTCCACAAGGATTTGTTTCTCACATAAATGATGCATTATAAATGTCACTAAGCTTTACATGGATAATCATTACTCACCGTAGTTGGTTTTTAATAACCAAGAGAGTTATCATTGTAGATCCTATTTCATTTGGTTTCATATTTATTGAAAAACCACATTTTATTTTACATCCATTGATACTTAGGTTACTATTGGATTTAACGATTTAGTAAAACCAAAAAGACAGTGTGAGTATATCAATAAAATAATAATAAACTATATTATAATGAATATTGAAACTATTATATCCTTTTTAAGTTCTATCAAACTCATTCAACTTATCTAAAATAACTATGAATCTTTTTAGTATTATATTCATTGTTAGCATATTAAACCTGAATCTTATACATAAACAACACTCCAACCTAAAATGTTATCTAAATTGGACTTTGATAAGAACTGTAATTCCTAGCCATAATCATTACATAATCTTGGGTAATGTCAAGAATTTAATTTCTTTCAAAATAAGGATATTTTCATGTGGATATTTTTAGATAATTATGACATTAATATTACATTAGAAATTAAATATTACAATGTAGAAACTTGTAATCTATATAAATTTTATTCATAATTTAAAACATTATAAAATTAAAAGGAATTGATTTTATTGATAAAAACTTCATCACATTCATCTTTACATCCTCATTTCTCATACGCATCCTTATACACTATGAAAACACATTTTAAAACATGGGATGAGTACAGAAATATATGTAAGGGACATAAAAATAATGAAAACCATTAGTATCTTGAAAACATGGTAACCCATTAAATTTCCTTTGAGAATATTAAAAAAAATATTTTTACAAAATTAACACTAATAGTTTTTCCTTAAAGGAAAACATCAAAACCAATAGTATGAAATTAATGATCCTTTAGGTGACTTAAATATCATATACATAAAAACTTTTCAATCCCCATTCTATTGGAATAACAATATGGATGACTTGAAATATTACTATAACCGAATTAATTGAAGATCTATAATCAGGATCACCCTTTATATAAGCTATATCAGTCTCACCTGTGAGCTATAATGGGCCTATTTTATTCACATTAGCTTTATCAATCTCACTCGTGATCAATAATGTGGATCAAATATTCATATAATATGTTTCGATCACACTTGTGTGCTATAATGGTTCTCAACCCATCATATAAGATATATCAGGATCACATGTTAAATATAATTCTCAACAAATATTTCATGAATAAGAAACATTCATAATAAAAACCGTTATTGAAAAACACTTCTAATACCATATGAAAAACATTTTTTGTATAAGAATTACATATTATTTTAGGAAACCATTTTATAATCCTTGATACCCCCAAAACATATTAAGTGTTTTAATTTATTTAAAAATTTATGTCTTATAGTGGAGGCTAAGTTTCAAATAATTGTTATGGTGGTGGAGAAATTATTGTCGACGAAGAAGTTAGGAAACATACATGTTCTTGTTTTAAAAATAATGTAAAACAATCCATATAAAAATATTTCTTTGAAAAAAATTGAATTAAATTCAAGATATAAGTAAAATATATGATATTAAAAATTCATTTCACAAATATGATTTGAGCGACATAATCAAGAATTATAAGTTTAAACCAAACAATGGAAATTGGGTTGAGAAATTCCCCTACATCGAGTCTGACTCGACTCATGTATTAATTGTTATTAGAGAATAATAAAAAGAGGTTTATTTAAACTTTATTAAGAATTTTTTCATTTTTATTATTTATTTTATATCATTAATTACCATAGTATAATAATTACATAATTATTTAAGCTCATGTGAGATGCTTTTTCAATATTCGGTACTTTAGTTCAAAATGAACGTGATAAGATGTCAATATACCATGTGGTAAAAAATCCATCATCTATAGAATATAAAACATAATATAAATATCGTATATATTGATTATATAAATATTTTAATAATATTTAATCAAAATTTAAAAACACAATTCATTGAGACGATATGTCAAATGTACGCATGAGGGGTATTTCTATTTTTTATCTTCATATTAAATAATGAAATGAAATGAAATGTATATAAATATAAATATATATATATATAATCATTAATTAGGATTGATATTTCATTAAAATTACATATTTTTACTAACAAATCCTTCATACATTCTATGTGATTTGTGGACGAATCACATCGTTTTGAGGATACAATAATCCACATATCCCCACATAAAGTTATCATCTATCCAAAATATGGAAAGCATGAACGCGTTTTCAACATAAAAATTATATAATATTATATATATTACAATATAAATATTAAAATATTATTTTACCATAAAAATAGTTATAATACCCGATAGGAATGTAGTAATGGGAGAAGAACAAAAACATTATTCATGAAGGTGATTAACTAGAATAACATTGACAAGAATATCATTTCTTTCAATAAGAAGAGATGATAATTGAAATGGGTATAAGATATTAAATTATAAAAATAATAATAAAGTATATACATTATTTTTTATTTATCATTCATTTATGGATTCTGGTGGATTGAAGAAGGTAAAAAATGAAAAAAAAATTAAGAGATGTTCATTGAGAAAAATACCTTTGAATATCCCCTCCTTGAATGACCCATAAAGGCCTTCGATTTGATCTTTTGGTGAGACCATAAGAACATCGACATGGTTAGTGTGAGGATGTGTGTCATTTTATATATTTTTGTAGCTAAAATTATTTTTGGTTTGAACTGTGGGGGCGGGGTTAGGTTTCATATTTACCCTTGGGGTGAGGTGGGTTCAAGCGATCAAATTATTGATTATTATATATTTAAAGTTAACTATATTGAGGTGGAAATAATTTGAACGAATTATATATTAAATTAATGTCATGTAGGATATTTATGGTCTATCTATACCTCAATAAATGGTGTAATTTTGTATTTTTCATGTATTTGAATCCCTTATGCTTATATCATTAACATGTGTCATTTTTTACTTATACCATGGAAAATAAATATTTTACCACAGTTATTTTTCTTATACCAAAAAAATAAACTGACATTAAAATATATTTTAGATAATATGATTCCAAATATATAATCCATTTTACCCTATTAAATTGAAATAATTTGAATAATTATATTTATAATTAATTCCGTAGACAAAACATAAACAGAAGTTTTTAATGTGAATTATTGAAATGTTTGAAATGTTTTTAAATCTATTTTCAATTATAAGTTTATTAAAATGACATAAATTGTATAAATTATAAATTCATAGTTTATCTTAACTTTAAAACCAATTAAAAGGTCAATATAACTTTATAAATAAATTAGATGAGAAATCATTTTTGAATTAAAATACATTACTTTTCACTATTCATTAAAAATGAATATTATCCTACCAATAAACAAATGTATCCAAAGTAAAAAATTTATCTTAATATTTAAAAAAATGATTATTTTATCATATAAAACATATAAAATAGTCAAAACTAGATTTAAAACAGGTTCTCTTTAAAATAGCAGCAAAAAGTCTCCTTGAAAAATACATTTTTATTTGTAAAGCTGAAATATATTCTAACAGACTTCCTAGAAAAAAACTAAATTATTAACATTACATTAAATAGATTATATATATAATATTAATATAATCCAATAATATTTACTTATTTTTTTCACAAGAATAATTATTCTCATTTAAATTGTTTTTCATAAAAAGACATCCTTTATATTAAATTGGATTTTATTTACATTTTATAATTATTTTTGGTTACCAATGAATCATTTTATAAACATGTTTAAACCATTTTTACACAATTTATTTAATAGTGGTGATTCCCTTTATTCCAACAGCTCTGTCATAATGGTAACATTTAAATAATGATATTTAGATGTTTGTTGGATGACGATGTGGTGTATAATGTACGTTGTCGAACATAGTGTTTATCTATTAAAACATGGGATGATACAAGTATATTGTATTATAGTTAATTTTTAATTTTATTTTCTTGTACCAAAAGTGATTAAAGTGATTAAATTTATCTAAAATATATATTTTGTAAAGTCTCAGGGTGTTTCTATATTTTCAAATAAGAAGGATTTTTTGACATTATCAGTATAAATTTTGAAATTCATGAATCCATTTTATAATAAATTTTTTTTTATCAAAGTGAATTTATTAATTAATAAAATTTTACAAACCAATATGTAAAATTTTAAACATATTTTATTCTTTCTATGAAAATTATATTTAATAAAGTATAATTTGTTTAGAAAAAATATATTTCTCACCACCATTAAAATATTAATAAAAATGAATATATGTTAGATTTAGAATCAATAGGTACTAATTATATAATACATACAATTATGTTTTTGGAAATAATTTTTAAATTACCTAGGATAAAACAAGTTATTTTTATGAAATACAAAATGATAAAAATGAGTAACTTAATCAATAAAGGTCATAACATATACAAAACATGTTTTTAATTTAGTTGTTGTGTTGTTTCTCAACCCTGTCTATTCATAAATCCATTATTTATTAATTCTGAAGACACCATACTTGATATTAATTTTAAATAATTTAATTTTTTTATTATTTAATGAAATAACATCCTTTTCACTTATAAACTGGGATATCATATCCTCACTTCCCTCACACCACAACCCCAAATTTGATTCCAAAAAATATTACTATCCTCATAAGAAAATTCCCAATACTCCTAAAAATGATAATTATATTCTTATATTACCATCCCTTGATGGATTATACCCTTTCACAATATATGTAATCTAAGGATTGAAGTATATATTCCTAACCTCTTTTTTTATTTTTTGTTTTCTTTTTATTCATTTTGTATTTTTAATCTTTCAGCAAACTACTATAACATTATTACATAATTGTAGTTAGTATTATCATATGTTATTATAAATAAGGTAATAGCAGTAACCATCATTTCCCATTTTCAATATGAAAAATAAAAATTTCAATCACCCATGTGTTCAAACTACCACCCCCATAAATAAATGTGTCAGTTTTTCATTACCAATATTGGAGGATGGTTCTATATATGGGTTTAAACAATAAATAAGATTATAATGAAATGAGATTGTTTTTTAACACAAATTGAATATCCTGTTAATTTTATACACTATAAAGAATCATTAAAATGTAATCGTTGTGAACAAGGGGACTAAGTGGAAAACATTTTATTCATAAAATGGAATTCTTTTTTCCTATCAATTCTGGTCATAATTATGTATAATTATTTTATATGACACAAATAAATAAATTATATCATTATTATTGTTGTATAATTATATTGTAAATATAAAACCACATAATCTTTTATTAATCATGGCATGTTTAGGTTTGGTTCACTTTGAATACCAACAAGAACAATGATTTGAAATTATATCATAGATTAATATAACAACACAATTAACAGTATAGCGTGATGTAAATATTTAACAAGTTTTATATTTTATTCTTGATAATATACTAGTTTTTTAAATCAATTATTAATAAAACAACATTTATTAGATAAGAGTTATCAAAAAATATTTATTACTAATTTAGTATTCATAGATAATGACAAAATTAATTATGAAAGGAAATTTAAAAATCATAATTTGTTTTAACATAACATTTATATAATCATTAGTGAGATTATAATTATTTCCATTATGATAAAATAATAACAACACCAATATCATGAAATAGGTTTAATAAAAAATGATTACTCACACTTGACATCATAAATATTATGTAAAAAATTTAAATTTATAAAATAATATAAAATTTTGTTTATAAAATTTAATTTAGACTAAAAAAATGTTATAAATTTATCTATTAATATATTTATGTTTTTAAAAAAATTATATTCGAGTGTATGCTTCTCAAAAAGGAAACAGTGTAAGAAGAAAATTTCACTAAAATTTTATTTCTTGATATGTATTTCTTAATGTGCTATGTGATAACAATAAAATTATAAGATTAAAAAATAAATGTATTTAAACTTATTTATGTTTTTTAAGTGAAATTTATTTTACTTTATTTAATGTTTCATTAATTTAAATGATATCGAACATGAATTTAGTTTTGATCAAAATGTTACTCAAATTGTAATGGTTTATTTCCATCATTTTTAAATAAATGGGAAATGTTTGATGTTGTCCCCCATAATTAAATTTATATAGGTTATTAATGACCGATTATCATTCAAAAAATGAAAATATATGCAATGTAATTCTATTTTAATTTCCATTTCATTCACATCCTCTCGATATCTTATGATTCTTATGTTACAAATTCTATAAGAGTTTTGTAACACAATTTATGACTCCTTGGGTCATCATATTTCTTATTTGAATATAAAATTCAATCTTACATTGGTTATACCCTTCCAATATTATTATTTAACAATTTTTTTATCTTGTTAAATTACTTTTTTTCATCAATAACCCATTATTTATTAAAAATTTCTCAAAAATAAAATTATAATGTTTGTAAAAATAAATCTTATTCTTACCTATAGATCATTTTAACCATGTACATGATTTCCTTAAATTTAATATTTTATAATATTTTGAGAAACATAATTTGGATTATTTTCTATTATTATCATACTTTTATTTACCCAAATTAAAAATAAAAACTTCATACAATTTGTACAATGTGCGGTTTTAGAAAATGCAATTTCAAAAAAATAAATTAAAATCCACCCTTTCACAATCAAATGTTTCATCATCCACCTAAACATTATTTTTATAATACTTGTATAACATTAATGATAATTTATTTGTTATATATATATAATTTATATTGTTTCAGTGTTTTCAATACACTTCATAAGGAAAATATAATTTGAATGTGACCCATAACTTCTTATTTTTATGTTAATTTTAATTTTTTTTCTAAATACTCTTTTATGATTTCTTCTCTGTAAAACAAATTTTCACTAACTATGTCATGTTAAATAAATATTTCTATTTTTATGGATCCTATCCAAAATTATCACCCTTATTTTATAAAATATTTCTTTTTAAATGATTTTAAAATATAAAAGAAATTTCATATTTACAGAGTGGTTGTTATAGGAAATATAAACTAATTTTTATCCAGTTAATAGTCTGTTGAAATATATTATGCTTGATTCAAGTATATTCTTGAAATATCACAATCCAAATTTTTAATATAGATGTATTTTTTAATTTCATTATCTATTTAATATATGATCAATCACTACATTGTTCATTCCTAACTAGCCACTATAAATAATTGTAGATTTTAATCCAATTACATTCCATTTAGAATAATAAGTTTTTTGTTTATTTGAATAATGGATGTTCACATAGATTATATATGTCAATTTATTGTGTAAATTATTTCATGAACCATAAAACTGTTTTCTATAATATATAAATATAATATTCTATATTATCACGATGAAACTGTATTAACCAAGAATATAACTATATATAATTGGATACATGCTTCTATTCTCTGTGTATTTGATATTACAATAATTGATGGAATTATGATAGTTTTAATCATGGGATTGTATTCATAATTGATATAAAAATAATTTTCTTTCAATGGATTCTTTATTGTGTGATTAATTTCATTAGTAACATATATGATTGGATAATGACAACTGAAATCCTATATTATCATCGAATGAATTGTTTATGATTTTTTATCTCAGGAGCTATACATTTTTCAATTAATTATAGTGGTTCTTTATTATGGGAATTGATGGTTTATCTCTTAAATATTATTTCACCAATACTAATTTATGTTCAATATTTAAATATAATTAATACTATTATGATTAATATAAATACCATGTTATAGTCTAATAAATCATGTTTTTTGACTCAACATTTTCATTTAGTCTTCTTCTAGGAATTGTTTTAAGGAATTTTTATTACAATTTATTTTTTGGTTGCGATATAATTATTTATATTGATTATAAACAAATGATCATACTATGTTCCATTTTAATTAATAATTATTATCACATATATTTACCCTTATGGGGTATCAAACCATAAACCATTATGATATTTCCAATTCCCCAGCTTATGAAAGAAATTATTAAAAATGTTGTGCATATATGGGTATCATAAGAGTATATTTTTTGGGAGATTTTTAATTTTTTTGGGTTAAGTATTTTTTTACATATTAAGAATGTTTCCATTATTTGAAAAAATATTCAAATTTTGTTATTATATGATTTGTTCTAATTATATAAAATAATAATAATAACTGTTATGTTGAATTTACTATAAAGAAATATTTTCCTTAAGTCATATATTTAACAATTTTTAGGTCTGGGATATCATTTTTTGTGTAAAATACAGGGATTAGATAAATTATTTTATAAATATTTCATTAATTAAGGATAATTTGGGAGTTTTAAATGATATCCAATTTTGATAAGATTTTTATTATCCTAATATAAATACTCTAGATATATATTAAATGTATTTAGATAGTGATGAATATTAGGAAAATATAGATACAATAAATTTAGTGAAAAAAATATCTTAAATCCTAAGGGATATGTTTCAGTAAAATATAAATTCTTAACAATTTAGTATTGAAGAAGTCATGTTGTTTTCCAAAAATAAATATCTCTTTCAGTGTATAGTAATGTGTATGTTGGCTCAGGAATAATTTTACGTTAGGGTAGTAGCTTTAAATATGTAGTGTTGGGTATTAACTCAACTACGACTAGTATACGACAAAGAATCCTAATTGCACACAAGGATAAACACTCCAAATGTATATTTTTTATTCTATCACATTCCATTTATGAACAATTAAATATGATATAGGTCTTAATTATATTAAAGTATTAGGTGAATATGTATTAGATAAGACAATATAATGTAACCTAGTGATAACCAAAAAGCATAAAGGATTGTCCACGTATGATAGAGTTTCAATGATAGTATAATATGTGTAAATAAAAGTATCATTAGAAAATAAATCACTGTATTATATAATAATATTCATATATTCAGTTTTTTTGGGATAATATTATAATCATTTTGTACTTACTATTTTTTTGAAACATGGTCATGAGTATAAATATAACAAATTTATATATCCAAAAAATAATATAAATTTTAAATAAATATGGTAAAATAGATAAATGGTTAAATATTTTTGTTAATTATTTTTATGATAAAAAAATTTAAGCTTCGTTTTTCAACCCAAGGAACAATGGTTGATTCTATAGAGGAAGTTAATTTAAGATAATCATAGCTATTTTAATTCGTGAGTGATATTTATCAATGTAATTTTTGTATATTAAAATTGTTTAGAGGTTTTTTTGATACATTTATTTCTTTTTCTAAATTATTTATTATTTAATTTTTATGAATAATATTTTGAATGGAATCAATACCATGAAATGTTATTTTGTAACGTGGTTATATTTTTTCAAATATTAGTTTAAGGAAATATGATTCAAGTATGGAATAGCTATTTTTTTAATATTACTATGATTTTGATGTTATAAAGGGTTGATGGATTTGGGGAAAATAGAGTTAAAAATTATTTATATCCATGAAATTGATAATTTACTTAATGGAGATATGATATGTTATATTTTTATGATTTTTATCTCATTTTTTGTAATATAAATTACATTGACCAGTGTGCAGCATTATGAAGTATTAGATACCGCATTTCAAGTTTAATGATAATTTAATTATTTAGAAGAATATAATATTTCCCAATTATATAATTTATTGTACAATAATATAGTTTTCTTAAATGTTATGTGTTGTATCATATATGATTAGGGTATATAAATACTAGGTTACATGATATAATGAATGAATAATGTGATCTGTGGAAAGATAAGTAAAATGGTATTGCTTAATAAAGTCCGATAAATTTCATATTACTAGTTATATTTTAGATTATAGATATTTAATGATTACCCTCACCTATAATCATCAGTGAGTAAAAAAATTGTGAGGAAATAATTTCTTATAGGGGGAAGAATGTAATGCGGAATGAATTTGGATCCATTAAATTGGTACTATCATCGTTAACTTTTATCACAGACAAAAATAAAATAATGAAACATCAAACTTACATGATCCATAACATATAAAAATGAAATTAATATTATAATAATTATATAAGATAAATATACAATTCAATTAAAATATTTTTATATTATTATATTTCAATGATTAAAATTTTAAAATATATAATTTCTTTTGAAGAACCATTTAAAAATTAGTATTGTATTATAACATAAAAAATTAAATATATTATATATAAAAATTTAAAATAATTTGTTATATTTAAATTTATAAACCATTATATCAATATTTAAATTTTTACAAATCTATAAGTAATAATATTGAAGAAATGATGTTTAAAATGCACATTTATTTAATAATGTTTATTTATATTAATATATCATATTTTCATTAAAATGATAATTATTAGTTTATAATATTTTTTTAAAAAACAGATTATTTTTGGATTAAATGTTTAATTATTGTTTCATAATTATTACTTATTTATTTTAAAAAGGATTGATTTTTTACTTGAAGAGTGTGAAATACAGTTTCTAAAAATTTCATGAATTTTATAACATTATTTTAATGAGTTGTCATTACATTAATCATTTTTATAAAGGGAAAATTTATTTTAAAATATATTTTATAATTTTAAATATTTGTTTTTCCATTTTTGAACCCATAACCTACATTTTAGAACATAATTTATATTTTATTAAAAAATTGAATTTGATACATTTTTTAATTAGTATTTTAAAATAAACTATTATCACTTTTATAAATTGTATCAAAAAATATTTAATTCCACATTTTATGCAATAATTATAAAATATATAACATCTAAAATTTTATTTTTTGAAATAAAGGAAAAATTACATATTTAAAAATAATTTATCATGGTTAAAACAAAAATGGTTAAAAAATTAACTAAAGGGGTAAAAGGACTACCATTATTTGATTTTGGTAAATTGAGTTTTTTAGGTGTGTCTCAACATTATCTATTCATCACTTCATTATTTATCAATTTTTTACCCACATTCCTTGATATATAGTTCACATTATTGTAATGTTTTTTTATTGAGAAATATGATATCCCTTTTAATATATTAAATGGACTACCCTATCCTCACTTCCTCTCATGCCACTAACCCATATGTTCTATCCAAAATCATCCGAAACACATTCTAAACATTCATAGATTTTGTAAATAGGTTTCAAACATCTCAAAATACCATCCATAAAAGTTTAAATCTCCATCATATTGAAGATAATTGATGAAGCGATGTATACCTTATAAAAAACTTTTTTTATTTTCAATTTATTTTTATCAAATTTTACTTTTTAAAATTTCCTCACAGTATGTTAAACTGATAAAAAATATCTACCATTAGTGTGCTAATAAGTTATTATAAATTTTTTATAATAATTAACATCATTTTCCATTATAAAAACTGAAAATGTGAATAGTGTGTGTGTATTAACTATTTCCTCAATTAAAAAACTTGTTTATTTCTCATTAATATCACTATAGGACACTTATAAAATGTGTTTATGGATAAATAATATTTTAATTATATTTATAAGGTTATGGTAATATAAATTTAATATTATATTAATTATAATAATGATAAATAATCAGTTTAAAATTAATTTTCCGAAACAAGAGAAATAAGAAAAAAATAATTTATTCATAATATTAAATTTTTTCATATCTATCAATACATATTATACATTTTTTGAATTCTATTATATTACTAAACTGCCCAAAATTATATCATTATTTTACCCATATAATTATATTCATTCTTTATCACGTCATAATAATCTATTACTCAGGGAATGTTCATGCTTGGGTCGGTTTAACAATCTATATGAACAATGCTTTGAAATTATTTCATGGTTGATTAGTAAATATTAAATGATAAAATAATAGTATATAAATATGAATATATATTTTTTTAGAAAAGATATAGTAATATTTTATGAAATAAATAAAAAATTCTCTAGATAAAACACACCATGAAATGGTCATTATTGATTTCAGCATCTAGTATAAAGATTAACGTAAAACCATATGATTTTAAATTAATAGTAAATTTAATTGTGTATTTAACACACAACAATGAGTTAAAATATATTGGGATTCATTAATAAAATATGATTACACACATAAAGTCATTATAATCAAGTAGTTAAATTGGTTTGTATGAATATGACTAACTAATTTATAAAATATATATAAATGTTCAACTCAATATAATGGTATTTATAAATTTTTATTGTAATAAGAACCCAGTTTTTATAAAAAAAGTAATTTCAAAAATGATTTTTATTTATTTTGATGGGAAAATATTATATTTAATTTTATGATCTTAAGAAATCATTAATTTATAAAATTTAAAACATAATTGAAATCATCATAACGATATTAATATAGGGTGAATTTTTTGGATTTATAAGCAATTATTGATTTTCAATTGAACAGTAAAAAACAATTTTTTTGTAAAACAACCATTTATTTTATTATATTTTCTAATTTAAAATTAATTTCATTATTTTAATTTAAAATAAAATT
This sequence comes from Viscum album, assembly GCA_963277665.1. Classification (NCBI taxonomy): domain Eukaryota; kingdom Viridiplantae; phylum Streptophyta; class Magnoliopsida; order Santalales; family Viscaceae; genus Viscum; species Viscum album. The sequence goes on from OY728146.1 coordinate 510,347,912, forward strand.
AAAATAATTATAATTTACTTTTATATAATCCATTAATTATATTTCATGCACCTGCATACTAGATATAAGTCTATGTTTATTTTTATGTTTATTTATTTATTAAAACTAGTTTAATGTGTATAATGTTCCATTATTTTAATTAATTAAAATAAAAAATATGGAAAATTTATTTAAATAAAATATATATATTATATTTATATTTTAAAAATTAATTTTCACTTATTGAATATTTCTATTTATAGAGTAATTGTAAGATCATATTTTCTATGAAAACTGTATTATTCAAGAAATCCATTTCATCACACTTTCAGGTTTTATTTTAATTTAAATCCCACCACATTTGTAAATTTAGTGTTAAAAAATTATTCAATTTTATTAATGAGAATAATATATATTTCAAAATATGTTAAACTAAATTTTTTCCATAATGAAAGGAAAAAAACAATAATAAATTATTTTTTGGGTAAAAAAAATTATATGGTAAAATTGATTAATCATAGTGGTTAAAATAATAAAATTTTTGTTATATTTTCATCTCAGACATAAATCTCCTCCACTCCTTTATTTATCAATTTTGGAGTAAGTTATCATGAGATTGACTCCCCGTTATTATTGTTTTGCGAATTTACATGAATTTCACACCTAAATTATATTACTGCATCCCTACCCTGACCTATTTAGAGATCTATAGTCATTTTTCTTGAAAACCCCTACCAAAATCTCCCCCAATATACATATACATATTATATTCATTTTGGTCTTCCAAAAATACCATCCATATGGTCCCTAATAAGTTATCCAAAGGACGTTCTTCTAAGTTGTGGTAATTTTCATTACTGAGCTCCTCTTATTTTAATTATTATTTTTCAAACATCATTTATTTCATAATAATTCCAAAATAATAATTAAAATATCTAATATGAACTGAGGTTTTAATTTTTATCGAATAGTATTAATATATCCCTTATTTAATCAAATGGGAAACTAATATGTTGTTTTTTTTGGGTATGACTAACTACCACCTCATGAATAGATGTAATTACTTTTCAATAATTTCCATTCAAGGGTATTCAGAATGATTTATTTAATGTATATATAATATATTAATGAAATTTTAATAATTCTATAAATTTAATATATCATATCCATTTTTACATTACCATCCATCAAAAGATAATAACATTTTATGTGTTTACGGTGGGCTATCATGTCCCGAAATGGTGTTATTCATTTTTAATTTAATTCAACATATATTGTATGTGTGACTATATTTAAATATGTAATATGATATTTAGGATATATTTATCGCTATATAAAATGAAAATAACACTTACCTTCACTCCATCGTGATCGTTGAAAAATTAAATCATTAAAGATGTGTGTATATGGACTACTATCTCTAGGATTGTATCATAATTAATTAATAAAACCCCTTATTCATGTATGGTTTTAAAATTATAATTGATGTAAATAAATGATAATTGTTTTAGTATTTTGATTCTTGATATTATTTAACAATATGTTATTTAACCATGTTCAACACACTGATTCCATTTTAAAATAATGAATTGAGAATTTTTAAAACCACTGATGTGTACAAAACTAATCAATAAATTAAAATTTCTTTAAAATAAATGTCATATTAGGTTTTAATAAAATTTTATAATCTAATAAATTGTTCTCAAAAAATAATTAATTTATATAATATCCTTATATTATAGATAAGATACATACATGGAAATGTCTAGACTTGAGGTATGGGTTTTCATTGCAAAACATCCTTATTTAAGAGAGATGTTCTTTTATGCACCAAATTTCTTTTATATTGTGCATATACTGCACTATTACATATTATATCATTAATCCTTCTTTAATTCATTTTATTTTATGTTATAATTCACTAACATCATTCACGGGGAAATTATTCAAAAGTTACCAAGGTAGTAATTTTTTATGCTTCAATCTAATTGTAATCAGGATCATTAATTCCTATATCTCCATTAAAGGAAATTATTTTATCATTATATAATAAAATAATTTTATTTTGTTCTCTTATTTTTATTAATTAAATTTTAAATAAATAAATCCATTTTCCACTCCTTGGTACTTAAATTTATTGATTAAATACTTTTAAGGAAAATAAACTTTATTTTTTTATTCAATTAAAATTCATTTCTCTTCTATGTGACACTCTTATTTAAATTTTTTTCAAAAAAGTATTAAAATTATACTGGGATTATTTAATTTATTTTTTTCTCAGGTTTATTTTATATATTATAAATTAAAATAAATATTTATTATGTAAACATAACAATTAGTATTTTTCCAATGGGTGATTGGAATTATTTATAACTTATACACCATGTATGAAATTACCCATCCTCTTGAAAAATTTATCATTTTCAACCGTATAATCCTTCATGAGACCGAGACGGTTAGGTATATGATATTAGAAACACCTCCCCCATTTCTGTTTTTTGTTATAAAGTATAAATGGTTTCAAGTATATAGTTTGTAGACTATACCCTCTAGAGGAGAATAGAAAAATGGAAGAAATAGAAACAAGAATGTGGAAATAATGCTATTAGAAATATTCATCCATTGAAAAATAATGAACAACTATTACTTAAAAAAAAATAAAAATGCCTTTGTTGTCTGAAATTTAGATAAATGATGTGATGATCGTCTTGAAATAAATGTTTAACAAAACATGGCTCCTATCTCAAAGCACATGTTGTACCAATCATTAAGCACCTACACATAATGCCTAAAACTGCCAATAAAATGTTCCCTTACACTTTTCATAAATCTGTATCCATGAAATATATTGGGTTTCCAAATAGAATCCCATCTAGGGTGTGCGTAAATATATATAGGTCTACACAAGTATCTTTTAACAAAACTGGTCTGAGATATATAGTGTATGTATTAAAGTGATAAAATGGGAATAAATTTAATCAATTACTACAGAAAACGAAATAAATCCAATAAAACTTGATTATGAGTAGTTAACCAAGGTTAGCCCCAATGTGATTCATCTCATATTTATAATATCTCTATGCATTTCATAGAAGTATGAAAATTCTTACTATAGCCATCCCAGAGTGTATCCTATAAATCGTCAAAAGAGAATTGAGAATAGCCCTATAAGCAACACCAACAAACCATCCCAAGCCCTATTAGTATTAAAAAATGTTTGGTACAACCACTATATTAATAAAAACATCCATGTTAAGCCCTATAAGTATTATTTCATGTCTGGTTACAGACTTATAATAATTGAAGCATCTATACCAATCTATATAAGCATTACAACATGTCACATGTCATCAAAATATATTATGGTTAACTTATCAATCTAAAAATTTTCTTTCAAACATACATTATTATAATCATATTAATTAACAAATTCATAGTCCATGTAATTCAAAATAATTTTTTACACAAAATTCATTGGTTTTACCAAATCAAATTACTAATCCAAAAATAACCAAATACAAAATTTGTGTAAAATTTTGGTTAAAATTTGGTGTAATAATATCATCTTTTAAACTAAATTCATTGGTTTTACCAAATCTATTAGAACATCCTTGAACCATAAGAACTAGCCCACAATAAAAATGGGTAAAATTTGAGTAGGCTGAAAAAATTATTAGCGCATTAGAATCCTGACGTAGCGTAAATAAGCACAAGTCATTCTAAATAAATTGAAATTTGAATGATATTGAAAATTTATTATTGATGGCAGTCATGTGTGATAGAAATGAGCCTAGTAAGGGTATTGTCTTAAGAAATGATTATATCTGGGGAATGGAATCCCAAGAATTTGAGGGTATTTCTCACCCTATTGTGATTCCAAATGATGATATCAACACATCCAACAAGCCATCAGGAATGTCATTTCAATTCTAGAATATTCCTGTGTAACATATGCCACATGGAGGAAACCTTCCCCCTATGATCACTTATGTTCTCCCTATATTTTCCTATCACAAAATATTTCTATAGATAGTTACCTTCTTAAGAACCCCATGCCATCTTAGCTTGAAGGCTCTCCATATTATTAGTCACACTCTAATGACCAGCACTCTGTGTGTCCACTTATTTGGCCATCCTAGCCCAAGCCGCCTATTGGAAACAACCCTCTCCATGTGAATCCCAAACTATGGTGGCCATAATGATTTCAATATTCTGAATCGCTTCTTTAAATACATTAAGGGATAAGAGTAAATGCATTAGAATAGATGTATGGACACGGTTAATAAGCGTAATACACCCCCCAAATGATAAGAAACGACTCTTCCAAATAATGACGCACCCAAAGATTTTTGTAGTTAATATATCAAATTGTTTGACAAATATACCACTCTGGGAAATCCGGACCCCAGATAATACATTGGAAAGGGTTTCCTGATGATCCTTATAAATTCCTCAACTATTTTAACAAGTCTTTTAGAATAGGATTTAGAGATATAGAAGCTTATTTACCAATATTGATATGTCATCCACTCCATTGGTAGTATTCCTGCTTGACATTAATCACCCCCTTGAATTGATTTCCTGCTTTTGTTAATGAAACGAAAAATGTTTTCTGTAAAGATAAGGTGAGAGATTCCAATTAAATGAGACATGCATCTAAAATGATATATATTTTTGTTATGAATGTTATTTGATAAGTACTTGTTAATGTAATCTCGAGCCTAAATGAAAAGATTTTAAGAGAGAGGATCTCCCTATCTTATACCTAGAATTGACTTGAAATATCCACATCTCCTTCCCATGAACTGAATTGTGATCTAGGGATGGATAAAGCTCCTGAAGATAATTTTTGACACCCAATTAGAGAAACCCAAGATGATCAAGACTTTCAAAATGAAACCCCATTTAATTCTATCATATGCTTTTCCATGTCAATTTTAATTTCCATTTTTTATCCTGTGGTTTTCTTATTTATGTCTCAAACCATCTCTTGAGCTAGAGAAAATGACTTCCGATTTCACCACTCTCTATCAAACAATATTGTTCTTCTAAAATAAAATTTTGGGGGAGAGGGGAACACATCCTATGGATGATACTAGAATTAACATTATAAGGGATGTTACACATACTTATTGGCCTATAGTGCCTGATAGTGGAGGGATCCTTAACCTTTGGAATAAGAATTAAACATGAAGAATAAGAAACATAGGGCATGTTACCCCAATGAATATAGTCCCACATAATGTTAACGAATTTTTTTTAACCAACTCCCATGAATACACATAAACGGAACCTAGAATTCCATTTGACCTAGGATGACATTATTGATTAAGATAGTTCACAGAATCCCAATCCTCCATCTCATCATGGATCATTCACATCTCAGAATTGATACCATTAGACACCACATTTAGTATAGCTTCATATAAGGAAGACTGAACATGTGGATAACCCTCTAGAATTTCTAGGTTACTACCCTCTAGAAAGGATTTAAAATAACCTTCCAGCGTGAACAGATGATTTATTTTTTGTTTCCACCATTAATCAAAGTCTATTTGGATTTCTCACGAGAATAACCTTCCTGTTCAAGTTTAATATCCTCTTATTTCTTCCTTTTCTAATTGAAATCATTGAACAAATCATCATCCCATATTTCCTTAAGACTGAATTCATCCAACTCAAGCACCTACTCCACTGTATCCAGCTCGTGAAATTGAGGGGGATGACTTATGATCCAAGTAAGCATGTCCCCTTTCAAGCTTATATGTTTTTTATGGAACCCATTCCATAAATTGTCCAGCCTAGGATTGTTCTAGGTTGATTTAATTATAGATAGATAATCTAGAATAGAATTACACTATTTAGAGAAGAAAATGGTAGATTTAGAATCCACAAATAGATGACAGATGAACCAGTAGAGGGGAGTGGTCAGATAGAGCATGAACAAGTTTAAAAATGTGTACCACTAGATATTCAACAATGGAATGAATGTTTTCCAAAAACTGGTCCAATCTTCTCCACATGCGATGACTCCCTTTTTGGTTATTGCACCATGTAAACATGTCCCCATTGAAACATAAATCCAAGAGTCCTTTTCAAGCAATGAATGAGGTGAAGGCATGAATGTCTTTTCAATAGTATGTCCCACCTCCATTTATCTGAATGGTCTAAGAAAACATTGAAATCACCACCAATAATCCAAGATATATTCCCCAATTTGATGATTTCCAGATAGTTCTGTAGCTGATTTCTCATCTTCGCCTCAGATGTGGCCTAGAAAGTGGTTAAAAACACTTAGATACACCATTATCAACCATTAAAATGACATGCTGATGAGAGATGTCATGATGATTAACTGAAATTGATACTTCTATAAAATCTAGATGAGCTAGATTATAGGTTATTCGTGCATAAAATGTTGAATTCCCATTCTAAAACCAATGATTGAAAACCTGAACACGGACTATTTCAGTTCGGTCACATTTACAATAGTATACCTACTTGTGGAAAATTAATTGGAGAACAAATCAGTCTTCACTCGATCCTAGAGGTCACATGAATTCCAAACAATAGTGGTGATCATTGGAATAGGTTGTGCCTGTTTTTGGAACCCGGTGTGGTGCGGTAGTTTGGGTGAAAAGATGGGCATGCTACGATGTCGTTGGATAGTGACCTCATAAAAACTCTATAATGTGCCACTAAGGAAGATGATGAATATATGTCTCCCTCCTAGGTATCATATGATAACACAATGAAAGAGTTAGAGGTTATTACTTTGGTTATCTACTAAGATTAAAATATGTAGGGCACAACCATCAGTATGGAATCTTCTTGACCAATCGAGTGAAAACCTGGCCCGCCCATGTGGATATGAGAACCTGTGGGATGAAGGTACAAATTATGGATGTGAAGGGATTTAGTTATGGTGGTATCAATGATCTGACACTGAAGTACTGAAATAAAAAACAAATTGATAATGAAATCACAGGATAGGGGAAAAAAGGGACCCTTGGATTGAACAAAACCTTATCTAGGTAGGGGTGGGGATTTAATGGGGTATCCATGACTACAATGGTAGGATAAGGATGATAATGGGGAAAGGAGGGACCAACGACTTTTCTGGAGGGGAGGGGAAACACTAGAAGAATAGAAACCTCATAGGGCCTATTAATCAATGCAAAGATGAACGACTTAAGAAAAATTATAGGAAGATACTGATATGAGACATTTTCCACTCATTGACACTTACAGGATGACACCTCATTCCCAAGAATGATACTAGATGAGTAGAACCTAGGAGAGTTTGGATAAAGATTTTGATGCCTCTGTTATAAAGAGTCTTCAATCCAAAGGAGGATCTGATATGGCATCCCATGTTAGACCACCATAGCCGGATAGATCTAGACAACCAAGGCCTCCTGAAGATGAACTGATAAGTCATCAGTCAAAATTAATTCACCCAAATGATCACCAATCCACCGCAGAAAATCCATATTATGTAAGGTGATTCGGGGGTCAGGTAGGAGAATCCAAATCTCCAATTGATGAGACTCTTATCTATGATGGATGTCCATGGACCATCGATGAAGGTTGAAGATCCAACGAAAAACAGAATGAGGGATAAAGGACAATGCCTTGAATAATTCATCCCTTAAAGTGACAAAAAATGTCGTATGAGCAATGGTCGAGAACTGAGATGGAGGAAAGATCCCTTAAGCCCCAAGAGGCAACAAAATATTGGAACACGAGAAGTATCAGCTTTTCCTTTCCAAATCTCTCCATGAGAGTCCATTTGTGAAGATCTGACGCCCCCTCGATGGATGACTCTAGGAAGACAAGGGGTGGGACACCTTTCTCTAAGACAAAGCAAGATGTTGGGAAAGGAACCTATGGAAACAGAAGAAGGATTTTCATACATACTAGGGATTTCGATCTAAGAATAATCTCTTTGAAAGAAAGACTATATGGAAATTCTTTCGGACCTCTAGTAAGCTTGAACAAATGGATTTCCTTAACACCAACGGGATAACAGAGAGTGGAGGGGCCAAACTCTAGTGACCAGAGATAAACTGGAGCTGCCGCAAAAGTCAATGGGGAGCAAGAAAAAGGAAAGGAAATTTGAAATATGGGAGGTGTGTTAAGGATGTTCTATATGAGTGGAGGGGCCATTATTTCCAATTCCCCTAGGTATGTTGGGTGATTTCAGTCTTTGAATAGATTCATCTAAACATTCAACATTATAAATGATGAGTAGTTCAAACCATGAAATATATTTTACCCTTTCTTTTTTTCTAGATAATTATGGATCATATATCTAATCTGTATGGAATAGCTCTAAGGGAAAACTTATATTCTAGGGAGCCATAATCTATATAACATCAGTATGGAAGAAATTGTATTATTTAATGTGGCCAAATTTGGATTCTAATGCACCTGGGTAAGGATAAAATGACATTATTTTGTGATTTTAAATAGTCAAATCACTCAGGTCTGAAAATGATGTATCATGACCTCTATAAATATTTTTGGTGTACAAGAATGAGGAATGGGATAGTGGGATATGCGGGTATATTCCACACCTGTTAGCATGTGATGGCTGGAAATTAGAGGCCTAATATGTTATTGCAACCCCTATAGATTCTTGAATGGAAATGGGGTGATGCATCTATAGGATTCCTGACTATGTTACCTAAAAAATATTAATAAGGATGTTTTTTGAGTTATCATAGTTTAATTGATGGTGGTAGAACACTTATTTTCCATTAGAGAGAACATCACTATTGAATATCGAGGTAGTCTATATATGTGGGAGATATTTAAATTCATCGTTTTAAGGAAAATTATTTCATATAGAGGTCCTCATTTCCAATATTATTTTAAGAAGTGTCTTCATAATGATATAAGATCATAGGATCTTCTGATTACATTCTATAACCCTCAAAATGATATCCAATAAGAATGGAAAATTCTGATTCTAAAGTATATGTTATAATATTGGGTGTTATATTTTCGAGGTTCATGGGAGAATCATGTGAAACACACATATTTTTCATATAATATAATCTTCAATAAATCAATACATAAGGATTGTGTTAATTCTTCATATGTCATGTCATTTTATTCACCACTTTATTAGGTAGTGGCAGGTTAATCAGTGCTTGTCAGACCAAGTATCACACAGGGGACACCTGAGTAGGTTTATTTTATCATGAAACATTTGGTGACTGCATATAGTATGCATAAATCCTATGCTAGCCCACGGATATGAACTTCAATGATTGAGGAGGGGCAATGTGATTTCCTTCCAGTTTCACCTATGATGGGAAAATTTCATATAAGGAAATAATTATAGCCAACACCCATGATTATTGGGTTATTTGAGATAATGGAAATGGATTGGTATAGTGGAATACCAATTGACCCTTCTACAACACTATAATTCCATATACAATTTGTTTCATATATTACTTATTCTTGGATATCATCCTGACCCTTCACACATGATAGATGATAATGGAGTCATTCTTGTTGAAGATGTGTCCTTTGAGGACCCCTAATATAGATTATATACCTTAGTGAGATGTATCTCTTTGGAATGAACATCACTTTCACATCTATTTACTAATTTCTTTTACTATATTTTTGATCTTTGGGAATATTAATATTTTTATAGACATTCGAGTGTGATGAGGTTTAATTATTTAGTGTTTATTTGTCTATTTTCATACTGTGGAAAATCCTTAGTAATTTCTAGAATTTTTGGGGGAAACGAGGGGTTTTTTTCATATTAGCAGGTCATCCATGGTTGATATGTTGTCTTGTAAACTATTTGGACAAACCCATGTAACTGTGTGGCATATGTATGAATCAGATAGAAACTATACCACATGTGGTGAACAGTTTGGTAAATTGCACAACCGAACATAGGTACTGATGCCATTTTTGGTGAATTTGAGAAGAACTAAAAGCATAGTCTGTGTAGAGTAGGTAAACTGTTCGGATTGGTCATGTTTTCAATCTTTTATAGGGTAGTGGTTACCATATGGTAGGCATAAGGATTGGTAAACCATGTGATTTTCCCAAAACATAAAATCATTGAATACCCTAAACTATCCCTTTCATGATTTTAACCTGAAACACCCCTATCATTCATTCATTGGTTTTTGCGATTATATGGTGCGTTATAAATTATTCTACATAGATCCTCCATCCACCCATGGTGTAGATCAAGATAAGATGTATGGTTTGAGGCTATATTTTCATGATATGTTCCCTCCTCTCCTTCTCCCGCATTATTTTCATCTATTTTCTTTAAATTTCTCTTCTCCCATTTCCATGTCAACCTAGGTTTTTTGTTTCTATAGATTTATGTTTTGGATATTGTTCACATAGGGTTCTTTATAAAAGATTACGGCTCTTATAACCCATTCTTCATGGTTTCTGGTGTGCATTATTGAAGAGACATGGAGTCAAGGTAGGCTTCCCATTCACTGTCATTATAAATTTAATATTCCTTGATGTCATGTCATTAGAGACACTCTAATATGCTAAATATTTATGTGTGGCCTTTAAAATAATTATTGTTTGTGTAGATTGATGTTTTTCTCCATGTTATGTGGTAAATAATTTTTTTTAGTTAAATATAGCAAAATAGGTGTTCTATCAAATTCCTTGTTTATTTTTTGTGTAATTAACTGTTTGTTTATCATTATTTGTTTTTTTGAATAACTATATGCCTTGAGAATTTAATAATTTGGGTTTCTTTAAAGGGTTTCATGTAGTTTAAAGTCCAAAAGAAGTGTGTTTTTGTCTTTGAAATGGGGTTGACTTTTGATGATGGTTTGTAACCCATTTTCCATTATAAATAAAATGGATTTTTTTCATGAAAATTATATATGAATGTTTTAAAAGGGATTTTTAAATGATTTTAATGTGGAAAATAGTGTTTTTAGATTATTTTTGATGTTTATATTTTGTTCCTTTAAAGTGATGGTTTTGTAAAATATTCTTAATGGTCAGCTTTTATGTTTTATGAAAATAGGAATTTTTTTTTATCAAAACCTCAATTATATGAATCTCATGACTTGTACATATTTAAAATATGGTATTTCCACATTTCGAAATCATGAGATCCATTTTTGTAATTTGTCATCATTGGTATGGAATCTTGTACTTCTATTATTTTATGGCATGTGAACTGATCATTGGGCTGATTTGGGGTGAGGCTTGTTTTTGAATTATTATTATATATGCATGTAATTGGATGCTCAATTGTAATCAGTTGGACCACCCCCTTTATATACATGAGACATGGGATCCTGGAATAGTGATAGATTTTTTTTAGAATTATTGCTACAACCGTTTGGTTATGCACTATAATGTGTCCCATAGAAGGTGGATATAATGGGGTTATTTCCATGTTATTTTCCCCTCATTCTATCCTGAGTAATGGTGGCAGAGAGAGTTTGCATGTTTTGATTTTTTCATGTGATTCATGCTTCTGGGGATGAGTATCATGTGTTACTATTATCTGAATTATTCCCAATCTCCTAGTATCACCCATGTCTATTAGTACTAAGCTTCCTGCAATAATTATTGAGATACTTGTTTACACATATGTGTTTATTTTCATTTACCTTATTATGTCATTATTATAGTTCTCTCTTGTTTTGTAATTTTATTAGAAAGGTATGGGTTTTCTAACAAAGGATTATGAAAAAAAAAATTCAAGTAAAAGTGATTATACTCACATATACTATTTTGAAACGAAATCATCACATTCCCCTCAAAAATGTAATGGTATCCCTAATAGAATCGAACTTGGTTTTCGAAGGAAAATAAAAATTGGGACTTATTTTATTTTAAGTGAAAGTTTTTATAAAGGCTTACTTTTATAAATTTTATTTTAATTTTTATGTTGATGTTTCATTTATTTTTAAGGAAGTGCATTGGGAATAGATTAGCGGGCTATCCTACAAAGTTTTAATAATCAAGCCTATATTTCTTTTCTATTTTTATCATGTGGTGTAGGATTAACCTTGAGTATGTTTTCCTTGGTAGATGGTTGATTTTTACATTGGAGAGTTACCAATGGGGAAACATAGACATCGTGTAGTCATCTTATCCAGTTGGTTTACTATATAGTTGTTGTATCTTTTAGTCATATGTAAAAAATCTACTGATTAGTATTGTTAATGAATTGAGATATTTGGTTTCATTCCACAATTTAGTTTATTTATTTATTCTTGGGTGAATTCATTCCCATTGTGTACTATATTGATTCCCAACACTAGTTTCCATTTAAAAGGGATTGGGAAATCCCTTTAAGTCATTCCACGGATCAGCTTGGGGGACCAGTTTAGTGTTAACCCAGACTGGTTCATGAAAAAATGGTATCAGAGGAGGTCATATATTTAGATAACCTATATTTCCAAAGAAACCTTTTTCAACATGGGGAAGTCAAGGTAAATGTATTATGATTTTTTGGATTCAATAGTTAAGAACAGGAAGGGCATCATGAACCCTTTATTTGTTTCGAACCTTATGTTTCCAAAGGCAGACAGGTTTTTTTAGTTCCATGGTAATTAAAGCTTCTTTGGTGATTCAGATATGAAAATTGATGTAGGGATAATGGTCTTCAAGAGATCGTAGTTCCTGGAAATCCACGTGGAGGTGGAGAGAATGATCATAAACGGATCTCCATTATAGTGGTGTTTTTGGCATATGACCTACAACCATATGGTCAAGTCACCCATCCACACAAGTTTCCCTCTTCTGAATTTTTCTGTCTCCTCTAAATTCTAAAAATTGGTTTCAAAAACCCTTATATTAGAATTTATAAAGACGTAATTTATTGGTGATGGTTGGATTTTAGAAATTTGGAAAATGGAGTTTTAAGAATTAAACATATGAATAGTTTTGAAAAAAATCATTATTTATACAATGACCTTTTCGGGTAAAATTGAAATGATTTAGTGAAATTGGGAATTTAGAGAAAAACTTAGGGTTTATCAAAAATACTTTTTTGAAATAGGTTTTTATTGGAATTTTATTTTAATATACATGGAGTGGGTTTTTAATCAAATGATTTTTGTAGAAATGTGATTTGATGGGATGCTAGAAATTTTATTGAATGTAAAAAATTTATTTTATTTATGGAAATTATGGGACATTGTTTTTCATCATGGTGGAATGGACAAAAAATGGAATCTAAAATGGGTTTTAACTTTGGTTTTTGTGATCCTTTGGAATGTCTCATTAAAATTTTAATTCTGTTTAATAATTTTTTTTGGAAAATGGGGATGTTTTATTTTATCCGTTAATGTTCTCATGGGTGATCACATCTATGGTTGTAAAAGGAAATATTAATGGGTTCCTGGTATGGAATGTTTGATGGATTCCTAGGGTGGCACATAAACAAGCATGTGGGTGAGACACTAGTGGATACCAATGGTGGGTGTTCCACCCACCAAGTTGGATTTAAATCAAAAATGTTTATAAAAGCAATGTTTTGATGTTAATAGTGGATTTTCCTATGTTCACTGTCTGAAACATATGATGTATTTTTTCTTAAATATATTTTTTGACCAGATGAAACATATTTAGTATTTGGGTTTTATTTTTTCTAGTAGTAACTCTTATAGAGCTTTAATGGGTGATCATGACCTAGATATGTGTGATTCCCAGTTAAGAGGATTTCTAGTTGATCAAATTACAGATTTTATTCTCGAGTTTCGGAAACTAAATCCACCTATCATTTATGGTCAAATTGATCCTGTTAAATTGGAAGATTGGATGTGTAATATTCAATTGAAATTTAGCCTTATAGAGTCTCCTTAGTTGATTATGTTTTTGTCTTCAACTTTCATGCATGATGGTTCTTCTTGGAAGTGGGTGAATTCTATCTCTCAGAAGAAGCACCATAAGGATATCACTTGGGAGTTATTCAAGGATTGTTTATCTATCATTATTTTTCTATGAATGCAAGGCTATAAAGGTGGATGGAAATGTGTTTTTTGCAGTACGGTGATGGTTTGGTGTTAGAGTATTTATGTTATTTTTTTATCCTAGATCCCCGCTATCCAAGGAATGTTGGGATGGTCCCATGATGGCTCAGTGTTTCTATTTCAGTCTTCGTCCTTATCTGGAGATGATGGTTTTAAAGTTCAATCTATCTTCTTTTTCAGATTTCATGGGGAAATTTTTTTAATGTTGAAGTCATGATAGAGGGAGTGCTTGAGGCAGTACTCCCTCACTCAATATTTTCAAGAAGTGGGGAAAATATGATATGTTTATGAGGAAGATAATGAAAGTTGATGGAGAGGGTAGTGAAAATAAAAGTCCCCAGGATCATTCATCAACCTATTTTGGGTATGAAATCTCAGTATTTTATCACTATATCAATCCTAATGATAAGATTTTTTCACATCCTATTACTCCAAAACCCTTCCATTATTTTGGATGGATGGTTCCTATGAAAAATATTTCTAGGAGTGTTTCTAGGAATCCTTGTGGATCCTACTATTAGATATGATGTGTTATTTAAATCTCGAATAAAGATTCATTGATGTAAGTATCCTTACGTGTAAGTGTTCTTTTGTTGTGTCAGATGTGCTCGTGGTTTTTTTGATATGTAATGGAATATTATGATTCATATAATGAAATTATATTTTCGATGGATGTGTGGTTTTCATTTTTGGAAATTATAGATTTAATTTTTATCTTCTTTTTCAATGTGTTTTAATAGTTTTGGTTATTAGTTCATGATGGTGATTCGAGAGATGATTCAAACATCAAAGATCCATCCATATGTCTTAGAGTAAATATTTCACACAGTCATGAGACTATTGGGAATGTGATGATATTTGGATCAATTATTTTCTCCTTAATTCATTAATGGTTGTTCAAAATTTTATTCTTATGTTCTTCATAGACTTTGTCGGTAGTATGTTGTGGAAGAGTTTTCATTTCCCTATGGGTAAAAATAAATGTGTTTTCTCATGTTTAGTATCTATTTGGATAGTGATGGATATTTATTAATGGTTGGGAGACCAACTACAGGTCTTGTTGTGGGTTTTCATAAGGAATTGTTAGGTGTTATGTATTTTCTAATGGTGGGGAGTTAGTTCTTGTATCCTTTAATGTTTTTGGTTTTTCTATACTCTTTGGTTTGGGTGGCCACTTGGAATCATGGGAGAATACCTAAAGATATTTTTTGTAGCTTGATTATGGAAGTGGTGTATTTATTCATTGATTCTTAGATGTAGAATTAGTTTTTATGTTCAACATTAGGAAAGAGGAATAAGTTCCACTAGTAGTGGATGATATGATATTAGTTTAAGATATCAGATCATGAGGTTATGTAATCATTTGAAGTTGATCAATCAATTATAATGTGTTGTGGCTTTTCAGGGGAAAAATAAATAATGGGGGGAGGAGAATTATCACACCTGGGTTTTCATTTCATATCTTATATTCTTGTTCAATGGGAATATGAGTGTTTCTTTCGAGTTCTGGGTGTGACGAGGGTTAATTTTTTTGTGTTTCTTTTTCTAGTTTTCATACACTGAATGTTCCTTAGTTCATTCAATATTTTTTGGTGAAAAAATTATACTTTTGGATTGGTAGTGGTATGTGCACTATTTTCACAAGGTTTGGTAAACAGTGAGGCATATCCCAAATAACTGTGTGGAGGGTGCAGACCTCGAAAAAAACCCACCGCACAGACGACCGATAGTTTGGTAAACCATCATGCTGAAGCTAGGTACCATTAAAGTTGCTGATAGGTTTGGGAAGAACCTACCACATGGTCAGTGTAAGGTAGGTAAACACTTTTTATTGGATTTATGGCCTATCTTCTCTTCATAAGTGGATATAACATAACTGGAACACGGTTTGGTAAACCATGCAACCCAAACATGTGAGTTTCCAGGATCCTAAATTCATTAAAACCCTAAACAACACCATTCAAAATTTTTACCTAAAATTACCATATACTTATTTAAATGGGGTGTGAAACCCTTAGGAGCATCCTCAGTTTTTTCCAAGGCTCCTCCCCTATCTTATTATTTAGATCTAGATATCCTTCAAGAATAGGGGCTAAATACACAAAGGTATTTCCCTTCCTCTCTTCTCCCTCTTCTGTTTTCTTCTATTTCATCATGATTTTCTCTTCTACCAAGGTCATGTAGGCCTATGGTTTATGTTTCCCCCAATTAATGTTTTGGGGTTTGTACATTTAGGGTTCCTTCTCATATATCATGGATTATAGAACCATTGTGGTGTGTTTTCGGGCTTGCGTTGTTGAAGCACCCTGATTTCAAGGTAGTTTTCCCATGAACATGGCCTTTTTAATTTAATAATCCATCATTTATTACCTTTTTCACAGAACATATGTGATATATATTGATTTTTGGCCTTGGAAATGATTATTGGGTGTGTAATGTACTATTCTGATCCTTTTTATGTGGTAAATATATTTTTTTTCAAAATCTTGCACAAGAAGTATTTGATGAGATGGCTGGGTGGATTTTTTGAGTAATCCATGATATTTATAGAATGGTTTTTCTTTTTTAATAAATATTTTTATTCATAAATTATGACCTTGGTTTTATTAAAATCATTTTATGTGGTTTTAATTTTAAATGGAGTGTGTTTTTAGATTTGAAATGGGTTTGACATGCTCCGATGTGTTGTGTCTAGTTTCTCATTTTCATAAAAAATGTATTGTAGCATGAAAATGTCATGTGAGTGTTTTCAAAGTGGTTTATAAATGATTTATAAATGTATAATGGTGTGTTTACACCCTTTTTAATGGTATATTTGGTTCTGATAATGTTATGGTTTTGTGAAAGGTGATTAAATGCTCATTCGGAAATTTTGAAAAAATGGTAAAAGAGTTTATTATAAAAACATACATTGAAAAATTCTCATGTCTTATTTATATTCAATGGATTGAATTTCCTCTCTATGTGATCCTCATGATCAATTATTGTATTTGGAGATCCTTTGTATCATCTTCTTGAGTTATATTCTTTTATGGAAATTGAATTGATCATTGAGCTGACATGGGGCGATGCTTGTTACTCAATTATTATTATTATATATGGATGTGATTGGATGCTTGGTTGACATCAGATGGTTCTCCCACATTATATACATGAGAAATGAGAACCTGGTCTGGTGATAGAATTTTATGAGAATGATTGTTTCACCCGTTAGGTTATCCACTAGCTGGTGGCTCATGGAAGTTGGATATATTGGGTTTATTGCTATGTGATTTATCCTCTATCTATCATATGTGACTGTGGCCATGATTGTTAAGGAATTTTGATGTCAACATTTGAGGCATGATTTGAAGGATGTGTTTCATGTAATAGTATGTTCTGCATTATTCATGATCTCCTAATTTCATCCATAAATTTTAGTATTTAGTTTCATGTAGTAAAAACTGAGATACTTGGTTATACTTTTTTGTTTTTTTCCATTTACCGAATTATGTGATTATTATAGTTCTCTCATGTTTGTTGTTTTTCATTTGAAGTGTTTAGTTTGTTTCCAATGGTGTAGGAAAAATGGCATTGATGTAAAAGTTTTTATACTCTCATGCGTCATTTATGAAATGAAAGCATCACTTTTAGCTCAAAAATGTTTTGTTATCACTAAAGGAACCAAACCTTGTTTTGGAATAAATAAGTTCAATGGTTCTTATTTCATTTTAAGGTAAAATTTATAGAAAATATTACTTTTATAAATTGTAGTTTAGACTTGAAGTTGATGTTTCATTTGTATTAAAGGATGTTAATTGGGAATAGACTATCATGAAAGACTATTGAGTTTTAATTATCACACCTATAATGCTTTTCTATTTTTATCATCTGGTGTAGGCCTCATCGTTAGTTTAATATCCGTGTGATATTTCTTATCAATATGTTGGAGATTGATGGCTAGTTGACAAGGAGATCATGTAGCCCTCCTATTCAGTTTGTTTTATTGTATAACCATTATGCCTTTCATTCTTTTGAAAAAGCTGTTCATATTGGTATTTTTTATTAATTAGGATGTTTCGTTTCATTTGGTTGTTAATTTTATTTATTTATTCTAGGGAGAAATAATTATTTTTGTATACCTTGTTGATGCCCGACACTAGTTTCCATACCGTGGGGATCATGAATTCTATTCAATCCATGAGACAGATAATCTCGGGTGATTGGTTCTATGTTGAACCAGGTAGGTTCCTGACAATAACTCAAATACAAGTGTAGTTGCATAATGGGCTTGATCAAGAGGATATATGGTAGAGGTATATTAATGTCTGAGAATAGTGTAAAGCCTTTATCACTGATAACCTGAAGTGATTCATGGAGAAGATAAAAGGTGATATTTTATATGGTGGGCATGATGTAAGATCCAATATTTTATAGGTACTCCCCTATTTGAGTTTTGGTTGAATATCTATTGGTTGGGTCATTAAAATTTTAAATAATAATATTCAAACCATTTCATTAGGGATGGAAATAATTTTCTTAGGGAAATTGACAAATGATTTTGGATGTATGATTATTTGAATTGATGAAGTAAGGTTCTAAATGTGAAATAGTCGTGTGATGATGTTGTTAGATATTATAGGTGTACTTGTTCAGTTATTCAATGTGTTTCAAAAGACTCTAACTATTGGACACATTCAAAACATGGAATTGATACACGAGGTGAATCATTTTCTAGGAAGATACCATGAACAAGTAAAAAGTGAAGAATGTTTACACATCATGTAACCATTTATGTTGTTTAAATGGCAAACCATTATTAATTTAACCCATAATAAAGCATTTTTTTTGGAAAATCTCATTAATTGTAGAATTAATATTTGGAAATGGTTTCATGTTGTTAATGTTTTATGGTCTATGGTTTTAAATCATGTTGAAAATATGATTTATTTTCATTTCATTGTGCATCCTCCATTCATGAAACCTAGGGTGACTCCATGTGATTTTCTGTGATTCCCTCTCCAATAGACTTCCTAATCTAGCATTTAATATCCAGTGAGTCCCTTCTATTTTGTTTTCTCCTTTCATAATTTTTCCTTTGTTATTTTCATGTGATATCTTATCCATTTTTTAATCTTTTTTTGATCTTGATTCACATGTGATATAGGTTTTACTAATTGATCTCCTTCACCTATATTTTTTTGTCAGATTTTCTAGCTTATAGTGTTTATTTTATCTTAGGATTAAGGCAGGTTATCTAGAACAATGAAATATGGTATGTTTTTTATTTATGTGTGGTAAATAATATGAGATTGTGCTGACATAACTTGTGAATTATGTAATAGAAAAATCGGTTATTATAATCATGTGTTTGTACTGCTAATTGAATCACTATAGATCCAAAAGTGTTTATTTCTATCTTATGGATATTCATAGGTTGATCCTAGGCATGAATGATAAGTAACTTTATATTGGTATAAAACATGAATTAACATAACATGAGTCTTTAGTTAATTTCTTTTAATATGACCACAATCTTTAATTGAAAACATTTTTATTGATTTTTTTGGAGATATATTAATAAGAAATAGTTATGTTGAAATTTTTATATAAAGGGAATGACTGTAACAGCCCGAGATTTTATGAAAAATATTCTTTTTAATTTTATTAATGTCTTAAGGAGCTTGCACAACACACATCCTTGACTTGCCTTGCATTACACGCAATCGCGACCTTCCTCGATAGCGTGTGTAGTACGCAATACCGAGTTTCACTAAACAATGATATGCTATTAAAATATTATTATAACTAGCCGTTATGAATAGTAATAACCACCTTTTAAAATTTTAGAAATTTTAGCTCTCAAAATGGACTTCATTTTTGGATTCGGAGTATCGAATTTAGCCTAAGGTGAAATTTTAGTACATTTCGGATAACTTTCATATTCTGATGAATAGTGAAAATTACTAAATTATAATTAAAAACAACTTTTTTTAATCGAAATAATTAATAGTGATAAATTATTAATTTGAGTGGTTTTAAAGTATATTTAGAATATATTTTTACAATTTAATACAATGTTGGTCATTGGTTGTAATTTCACATTTAAACCAGACATAATCAAGTGTCAATCTTTTGATATATATTGTTTCCTAAAAACACGCTATTTATTTTAACAGCGGGATTTAATTATAAAATTAATTAATGCAACTTCTATGTTATGAATTTGGTAAAATAGATTTCATTTTTGAATT
This sequence comes from Viscum album, assembly GCA_963277665.1. NCBI lineage: Eukaryota > Viridiplantae > Streptophyta > Magnoliopsida > Santalales > Viscaceae > Viscum > Viscum album. The sequence goes on from OY728146.1 coordinate 510,368,130, forward strand.
CGGAATATGAAATATAGCTTAGGATGAAATTTTGGCATTGTTCTGAAAAACATCAATTTTTGATGAATAGTGAAACTACTAAGTGGTAGGTTAAAAAACTGAATTTTGCATAAAACTTAATTTTACCGCTTCTGTGAATAGAATTTTGAAAATCCGACAGACACGGTTAATATCAAGGACTAAAATGTGGTTCAATGAGATGAAAATAATTTTTGGTGAATAGTAACTTTTTACTTTTTTTACCGCGGTTAATAGTAAATAGGGTAACTAAGGGTAAATATGATATTAATATTACCCTAACACATGTCCTAATTCTATTGGACAAGTGTAATTCGACCAAAAACAAACTTAGGAATAAAATATGACCATTTAGGCCCACTTGGATTAGATTAGGACATTTATTATTAATTTATTTAAAGAAAGGTTAAAATAGTTAAAATCAAAGTTTAATAATTAAATCATTTTTAATATGGGGTTATACATAAGATAAATTCGATTGTAAATATTCATTAGAAAGCTAAAAAGATTTCCTACATGATGGTATTTTATTTGTAATTTTTAGACATCAAATAATTTAATTTATTTATGACACAACGATGATGCAGTAATTATCTTATTAATGAAATATTGACATAATTGATGTTATAAACACCAAAATAAATGTAATTTGAAACTTTTTATGAATTCCACTAATTTTCTAGGTTACTATGATATATTAATGTTTCTTTAATCAACTTTTTTCGAACATTTCATTCTATTATGACTTTCACAAAAATCATATATCAAATAGTGTCAAAATTGACACAAAATAGTTTTTAAATCAAATATTATATTATTAATTGTTATTGTATTCTTAAAAATCTAAGGTTCGGCCAAATGACTTAGATAAGGATATATATATTAATAATAAACAATGTGGGGTTCGTTTGGCATGTTATAGTAAGTGTATTAACCATATAGTGAAAGAAAACAAAAAGACACGGTAAAAGTTAAATTATTTAACTTGGAGTTAAATCTAATTGATAAGGTTAAAATAATATCCTAAACTTGTCTAAATTCTATTGGTTGATAGGATTTCGACCCATCCCCACTTTAGCTCCGAAATAAGACCCTTTGGAACCATTATAAACCGATTTTGACTTTAATATAAAATAATATTTTGAGATATTCCTAAGGTGCCCCTCTCCTCCCCTATAAAAGGACACCTCCTCCCCCCTCCTCCTCACACCAATTTGAGCACTCAAGCTCGGCCAACCCCTGACATTTTCTCTTCTCCACTTCCCTAGAATAATCCTAGAGGTTCTGGTCTTCCTCAAAGACCAATTTTAGTGCCCTAAGAGGAGGTCTCAAAGAGGCGCTTCAAAGAAGAGGTAATTACTGTTACCAATTCTTTCATCTTTATTTATTCTTCCACTTCTTCTTCTTAAGTTGTTTCATTATTAAGTAATAACATCAGTATCACTCATATACTGATATGTTATTATAAGTATTAAACAACCCTATTTCACCATCTATCCATCCTACGGAAAAAGAAATCACTGCGCGTGCGTACGTACGGAATACCGTCTCCACGCCGTGGTGTAATCTATTTTCCACCCCCACCTTACATGGATGGGTATAATGGTGTAAAGAATAACTATACATAGTTATTACAACATAATATTGATTCTGATATATTGTATAATCCACTCCAATTCAATTCAATATTTATGGAAATGATATCATCGCTCGTGCGTACGTACGGACTACCGTCTCCACGACGCGATGAGATTCATTCTCCATGTTAACCATTTAAGAATGATTATAAAGTATATATAAAAAATAATAATGAAATATATGACATTACAAATCTACTGGATTTATATATATATATATATATGTATGTCATCTACTTACTTCCATTTTAAGACAATAAGGAAAGTAAAACAGCGTTCATGCGTACGTACGGACTACCGTCTCCATGAACGGTGTTTTTCATTTTATTTCTCTACCTATTATATATATACTGAATATATATGATATATAAATCATATTTTATATTCTGGAAGTGAGTAAATCATGATATAAGTAATAATGATGTCAAGAACAACAAGTCAAAACACCTACGATAAATGAAACGATTTTACCCAAAACGCTTCTTTAACATGGAATTTACAAAAGAACGGGTAAAATAAAGTCATAAGTGAACCATATATTATATCATAACAATTAGTATGATTCTGGAATAAGTCAATGACATTATTTAAATCATTATACAGGAGGTTCGGACACTTACAAAGCAAATCGGACCTAAGGTAAGGGAAATATCACAATCTCATTTTTATCCGAGATTGTTTATTCGTAAGTATTTACTGGGGTGTATTTTATCATCCACATCCATGTTTCCTCAATATGTAATGTTATTTTCATTCACCTATAATTGTTTAAATCCTATTTTACCCTTCGGTGAGTTATTAGTAAAAGGTATGAAAGGAATCTTTTTTCGTTTTTCGTACGAGGTACTTTTTGACTTTTCCGACAAAAGTACGAAGAATGTTTTTTTAACTTATATGGCATGAATGGATTCTTAAAACAAAATTTCCAAGAATCTTCCTTTACAAGTTTTCAAGTTTATTTTTAATCAACTTCTTTTATTTTAAAGTTGTATGGCATGTTATGAAAGGAAAAATGTTTTTGAAGAAGAAAGGATATTTTCCTCAAGAATGGAGTTCAAGTGTTTTATCAAAATTATTTTTTATCTAAGATAATAAAAGGGTTCTGTTTTTATCCCTAATATTACATGGATTTGATTATGTTTTGATGGAAACATTTTTATGAATTCCTTTATCTTATATGAATTGTTTTATGATGTCATGTTGTTTAAGAATCCCATTTTTATTACATGGGTTATGCGATGATGTATGATTTATGATTATGTGGCACACATAAGAAAGGATTCATTATAAGATGGGTGGGACCTATATCTACCTCCAATGCATTGGGTAAAGATTTTATATCTCATGAGATAGACATGGCTGAAATGGTAGGTTATACCGGTTCAGTGAAACAGGACTGAAACGAGGGTTACTCGATTCAGAAAGGGACTTTGTCCACTAAGATAGTCTTGGCATTGAGTCTTGACTAACAAGAAATGATTCTCTATGATTATGTGTGTATGCCACAAAGTTTCATGTTTTAAGTTATGATTACTGGGATTACATTTCACTTCTATGATTTATCCCATGTTATGATATTATGAGCTTTTTTGAAGGTTAAGATTTCCAAAAGCTATGTTCTTATATATATATGATGTGATTGATATTTATTTTGTTTACCCTTACTGAGCATTTGAGCTCACCCTTTTATGTTTTCTTTTCCCCAGGATATAAAGAAAGGTTTTAGGTAAAAAAAAGGGATGACCTTTATGGGAGATATTGAAGAACTTTCACCACGATTAGAAGATTACGTTCCGAGTTTCCAAAGACACAAAACTATTACGATCCTTTAGTGTGTGTTTTTGTTATGTACTAAGTATTCCGCAAATGTAATGTAATGTCCATGTACGTCAAGATACGGGTCTCTACAGTTGGTATCAGAGTAAAGGTTTAGTCAACCTTTGGAAACTAGGACGCGAAAACGTTAGTGAGATCCCTAGAGATATTTCTAAGCTATGTCTAGGGATGTCCCTAAGGATAAGTATACGTATAGGATATATTCCTAGAACTATGGTAATGATATTAGATTAAACCTAAGAAGTTAGGTATTGAGGATACTTTCCCTTTACTATGTTGTTTCTCAAGCATGATTTTTGATTCTCACAAAATTATATTTGTGTTTTAGTTAATGGAGGGAACCAAAAGGAATTCATTTAACATTGAATCCAATGGACAAATTGGTGACTATGATCAACAAAATTGTGTAATGTCTAGAGAGAAAGATGTTGTGATTATGCCGAATCAATCATCGCGATATATGATTAACAAGGTGAAATTTAGTGGTATGCCTAATTCTTCAAAGAAGAGGAAGATAGACTATTATGCATGTTCGCATGTTGAGGAGCATAAAGAAAGGAAGATTGAGATTTCTAAAGAAGGGAAGAAGAACCTTGAAGAATACCTCAAATGGAGGGACCGATGTTATCTGTGTGGAGAAAAGGGTCATAGAGTGACAGACTGTTATGGAGTTTAATGTCTTATTTGTGGAGAACATGGGCATTACCCAACTCAATGCCCTGACCTAAAAAGTTACTTCTAAATCAAGGAAGGACTTATTCCAGGATAATCATTGATGTGGATGGACTAAAGTGTTTATGTATTGGTATTCAAGAATAATGTTGATGAGGTACTTTTATGGTGTGTTGAAATATTTAAGTATTGGTCTATTGTGGTTTTCAATAATTTTAAGGTACCAATAACTATGAAAAGTGATTCAAATATTTTGGAAAGTAGATGATAAGTGCATAATGAAAGGATAAGAAGATAATGAGGTGTTTGATTGTATTCATGAGCTCATGATTGATATAAGGACTAAGTGATATCATGGTTTGAGTATATAGAATTTTGAGGATTTTGGTATGTGGAATGTGTTAACTTTTAACTGCACTCATGTTTTCACTAGGGTATTCAAGAGAATACGCGATTAAGGACTTTGAATGTTTGGAATGTGACCAACAAGACATATCTTATGATATGTGGGGATCAACGACAGTATTAAATCTCTGGTAATCGTTGTCACTATATTATGAGAGTGGACTGCAATATTATGTATAAGCCTAAAGATTAGAATGGATTATGTTGGACATAAGTTAGTATTGTTTAAGGATAGAAGATTTTCGATATTATTGAGGGGATGTTATAGTAACGTAGTTTTAGAAAAAGGACAACCTGCAGGACGGGCGACAACCCATCGCTTCGGACAAGGCTGTAGGAATCAAACCCACAACCGAAGTGCGACTGGCCTTTATCGCCTACCACTGACCTACAGGAATTCCCTGTTTATTAGAAACTAGTTTTATTATATTAAGCAGTATGATATATGAAGTATAAAGTCCATTTTAGGAACCATATATTATTAATCTCACTATAGATCGACTTATGTATATAATTTTTTCTAACCTTTTATTTTTTGAGACAGATTGAATGACCCGTCATTCTATCACATGATCTGCTAACACTTCACGAATAACAAATTCAACTTCATTTATTTAAGAGATGAAGTGGAAATTGTTCAAGGCACGAACAACAGTGAGATTGTAACAAAATAAAGTAAGTATTTATTCTAATTCAAATTCTTTAACTTTAGGGAAATGATCTTGAAAACCAAAAATGTTGTCCTAGTTCTCTTATACCTGATGAATCAGATGGTACCTTAGATCGTCACAAATTTATGGATTTGTGATTACTGGCTTTTCCATAGCCATGTTCTCTACCACTCTCCATCAGAACATGATGGTTAGATTTCTCTTCCATATCCATATTTTCACCTATGTGGAAACCCAGTGATTAGTTTATTTGGGTAATCGTTACATTTCATACTTTAGTTTTTAAAGCCAAGTTTTGTTATTCTTTTTTACGATGTGGGTTTCTATTAAAGAAACTTTCGAATAGTAAACCATTTATAACCCCAACGAATTTCGAGGGCAAAATTCATTTTAAGGGGGGTAGAATGTAACAGCCCGAGATTTTATGAAAAATATTCTTTTTAATTTTATTAATGTCTTAAGGAGCTTGCACAACACACATCCTTGACTTGCCTTGCATTACACGCAATCGCGACCTTCCTCGATAGCGTGTGTAGTACGCAATACCGAGTTTCACTAAACAATGATATGCTATTAAAATATTATTATAACTAGCCGTTATGAATAGTAATAACCACCTTTTAAAATTTTAGAAATTTTAGCTCTCAAAATGGACTTCATTTTTGGATTCGGAGTATCGAATTTAGCCTAAGGTGAAATTTTGGTACTTTTCGGATAACTTTCATATTCTGATGAATAGTGAAAATTACTAAATTATAATTAAAAACAAATTTTTTTAATCGAAATAATTAATAGTGATAAATTATTAATTTGAGTGGTTTTAAAGTATATTTAGAATATATTTTTACAATTTAATACAATGTTGGTCATTGGTTGTAATTTCACATTTAAACCAGACATAATCAAGTGTCAATCTTTTGATATATATTGTTTCCTAAAAACACGCTATTTATTTTAACAGCGGGATTTAATTATAAAATTAATTAATGCAACTTCTATGTTATGAATTTGGTAAAATAGATTTCATTTTTGAATTCGGAATATGAAATATAGCTTAGGATGAAATTTTGGCATTGTTCTGAAAAACATCAATTTTTGATGAATAGTGAAACTACTAAGTGATAGGTTAAAAAACTGAATTTTGCATAAAACTTAATTTTACCGATTCTGTGAATAGAATTTTGAAAATCCGACAGACACGGTTAATATCAAGGACTAAAATGTCGTTCAATGAGATGAAAATAATTTTTGGTGAATAGTAACTTTTTACTTTTTTTACCGCGGTTAATAGTAAATAGGGTAACTAAGGGTAAATATGATATTAATATTACCCTAACACATGTCCTAATACTATTGGACAAGTGTAATTCGACCAAAAACAAACTTAGGAATAAAATATGACCATTTAGGCCCACTTGGATTAGATTAGGACATTTATTATTAATTTATTTAAAGAAAGGTTAAAATAGTTAAAATCAAAGTTTAATAATTAAATCATTTTTAATATGGGGTTATACATAAGATAAATTCGATTGTAAATATTAATTAGAAAGCTAAAAATATTTCCTACATGATGGTATTTTATTTGTAATTTTTAGACATCAAATAATTTAATTTATTTATGACACAACGATGATGCAGTAATTATCTTATTAATGAAATATTGACATAATTGATGTTATAAACACCAAAATAAATGTAATTTGAAACTTTTTATGAATTCCACTAATTTTCTAGGTTACTATGATATATTAATGTTGCTTTAATCAACTTGTTTTGAACATTTCATTCTGTTATGACTTTCACAAAAATCATATATCAAATAGTGTCAAAATTGACACAAAATAGTTTTTAAATCAAATATTATATTATTAATTGTTATTGTATTCTTAAAAATCTAAGGTTCGGCCAAATGACTTAGATAAGGATATATATATTAATAATAAACAATGTGGGGTTCGTTTGGCATGTTATAGTAAGTGTATTAACCATATAGTGAAAGAAAACAAAAAGACACGGTAAAAGTTAAATTATTTAACTTGGAGTTAAATCTAATTGATAAGGTTAAAATAATATCCTAAACTTGTCTAAATTCTATTTGTTGATAGGATTTCGACCCATCCCCACTTTAGCTCCGAAATAAGACCCTTTGGAACCATTATAAACCGATTTTGACTTTAATATAAAATAATATTTTGAGATATTCCTAAGGTGCCCCTCTCCTCCCCTATAAAAGGACACCTCCTCCCCCCTCCTCCTCACACCAATTTGAGCACTCAAGCTCGGCCAACCCCTGACATTTTCTCTTCTCCACTTCCCTAGAATAATCCTAGAGGTTCTGGTATTCCTCAAATACCAATTTTAGTGCCCTAAGAGGAGGTCTCAAAGAGGCGCTTCAAAGAAGAGGTAATTACCGTTACCAATTCTTTCATCTTTATTTATTCTTCCACTTCTTCTTCTTAAGTTGTTTCATTATGAAGTAATAACATCAGTATCACTCATATACTTATATGTTATTATAAGTATGAAACAACCCTATTTCACCATCTATCCATCCTACGGAAAAAGAAATCACTGCGCGTGCGTACGTACGGAATACCGTCTCCACGCCGTGGTGTAATCTATTTTCCACCACCACCTTACATGGATGGGTATAATGGTGTAAAGAATAACTATACATAGTTATTACAACATAATATTGATTCTGATATATTGTATAATCCACTCCAATTCAATTCAATATTTATGGAAATGATATCATCGCTCGTGCGTACATACGGACTACCGTCTCCACGACGCGATGAGATTCATTCTCCATGTTAACCATTTAAGAATGATTATAAAGTATATATAAAAAATAATAATGAAATATATGACATTACAAATCTACTGGATTTATATATATATATATATATATATGTATGTCATCTACTTACTTCCATTTTAAGACAATAAGGAAAGTAAAACAGCGTTCATGCGTACGTACGGACTACCGTCTCCATGAACGGTGTTTTTCATTTTATTTATCTACCTATTATATATATACTGAATATATATGATATATAAATCATATTTTATATTCTGGAAGTGAGTAAATCATATTATAAGTAATAATGATGTCAAGAACAACAAGTCAAAACACCTACGATAAATGAAACGATTTTACCCAAAACGCTTCTTTAACATGGAATTTACAAAAGAACGGGTAAAATAAAGTCATAAGTGAACCATATATTATATCATAACAATTAGTATGATTCTGGAATAAGTCAATGACATTATTTAAATCATTATACAGGAGGTTCGGACACTTACAAAGCAAATCGAACCTAAGGTAAGGGAAATATCACAATCTCATTTTTATCCGAGATTGTTTATTCGTAAGTATTTACTGGGGTGTATTTTATCATCCACATCCATGTTTCCTCAATATGTAATGTTCTTTTCATTCACCTATAATTTTTTAAATCCTATTTTACCCTTCGGTGAGTTTTTAGTAAAAGGTATGAAAGGAATCTTTTTTCGTTTTTCGTACGAGGTACTTTTTGAGTTTTCCGACAAAAGTACGAAGAATGTTTTTTTTAACTTATATGGCATGAATGGATTCTTAAAACAAAATTTCCAAGAATCTTCCTTTACAAGTTTTCAAGTTTATTTTTAATAAACTTCTTTTATTTTAAAGTTGTATGGCATGTTATGAAAGGAAAAATGTTTTTGAAAAAGAAAGGATATTTTCCTCAAGAATGGAGTTCAAGTGTTTTATCAAAATTATTTTCCATATAAGATAATAAAAGGGTTCTGTTTTTATCCCTAATATTACATGGATTTGATTATGTTTTGATGGAAACATTTTTATGAATTCCTTTATCTTATATGAATTGTTTTATGATGTCATGTTGTTTAAGAATCCCATTTTTATTACATGGGTTATGCGATGATGTATGATTTATGATTATGTGGCACACATAAGAAAGGATTCATTATAAGATGGGTGGGACCTATATCTCCCTCCAATGCATTGGGTAAAGATTTTATATCTCATGAGATAGACATGGCTGAAATGGTAGGTTATACCGGTTCAGTGAAACAGGACTGAAATGAGGGTTACTCGATTCAGAAAGGGACTTTGTCCACTAAGATAGTCTTGGCATTGAGTCTTGACTAACAAGAAATGATTCTCTATGATTATGTGTGTATTCCACAAAGTTTCATGTTTTAAGTTATGATTACTGGGATTACATTTCACTTCTATGATTTATCCCATGTTATGATATTATGAGCTTTTTTGCAGGTTAAGATTTCCAAAAGCTATGTTCTTATATATATATGATGTGATTGATATTTATTTTGTTTACCCTTACTGAGCATTTGAGCTCACCCTTTTATGTTTTCTTTTCCCCAGGATATAAAGAAAGGTTTTAGGTAAAAAAAGGGATGACCTTTATGGGAGATATTGAAGAACTTTCACCACGATTAGAAGATTACATTCCGAGTTTCCAAAGACACTAAACTATTACGATCCTTTAGTGTGTGTTTTTGTTATGTACTAAGTATTCCGCAAATGTAATGTAATGTCCATGTACGTCAAGATATGGGTCTCTACAATGACTCAGTTATGATGAAATGATTATATAAAGGATGTGGACCAATTAGGTTGATATTATTATATATAAGGTGTTTCCTCATTATAAATAATTTATTATATATATTTCATGGATTTGATATGTTGAAATGCTTATATAATGGTTTTGACCCAGTTATGATTAAAATATTATATATTTTTCTTGTCTAAGTTATGCTAAAATGCATATATATAGGGGTTCACCTGGTTAAGTGGAATTGTTTATTTATTATGATCAGACTAGTTATGATGAAATTCTTATATATGGGTCTTGTCCTTATTATTCTGAATTGATTATACAGTTGGAATAGTCTTGTTATATTGAAATTTTTATACATTGGAATTTTCCTAGAGATAAGATTATCCTTAGCACTCGTAGTTACAGTTATCATGGTGATTCTAGAGTCATAGATATATTTTGGTATAGTTCCAAAGTAATTTAATTATTATAGTGTACTAATTTATTAATTTATACTCATTTTTATCAAATAATTAAATTCAATTTTCTTCAGAGTTGTTTTTTCATAAACAGTGGTGCTGACATACTATGTATTACTCACACTATATTTGGTATTCCATTTGGTACTCAAAAAGATTACAGGGATGCATGTTTGAATATAGGAACAGACCTTGTTGATGATTGTCACTTACTAAATGCGTTAGGGCATGGATATGGGATTGATGTGTATATCATGAATAAGGACTTTCTTTTTTATGTTGATTTGAATTTTAATTATCATGTTTTATAGTAATATTGGATCATAACAACTTTCCACCATGTTATACCTTTAATTTTTTAATTTTTGGATTGATTAGTTTCTTTTAGTATTTTTATATACTTTTATTTGACCATTTTCCACTATTTTGGTTACCCTAATATTTACTCCTTTATTATTACAATACTATATCAGATGTATAGTCTCCCCAATCATTTATTTCCACCCCTATGACTAGTTGGAAGACTCTACTCTATGGGGGAAACAACCTTGAGGTCTAGTAACCAACCCATTTGGCAATGTGAGAGAGTGTTGTATCAGGGGGACATTACCACTAATTTGAATTATTTTTTTATGAATCTGATATTTCCCTTTATCAAAATTTGAATTGAAAATTTAGTACTATTTTTACAATGATTGTTTTTAAAAAAAATATTTCAAAATAGCCAAGAAATTATTTTTCCAACCCTTCAATATAAAATGATTAATCTTTCTCCAAAAAAATATTTTGATAAACCAATATAATTTTATGCATAGTTTATTGAAGTAATTTATTAAAGATAATAATATTCATTATTTTTAGTTTTCCCCATTTTGAAAATTACAATTAATGTGACTCGTAACTTCTTCAGTTTTCATTAATATAAAAAAACTCTTAAGCATCATTATATGTTTTAATCCATGTTAAACAATTTTTTCACTGAATATATAATTTTACATAAATATTAACATATATATTTTTAGGGTTTGGAAAAGAAATAATTTTCTTATAAAATTTTATAATATATTTATTTTTTAAATGATTTCAAAAGATCAAGGACCTTTTGTATTTAAAAAGTTTTATTTCTAAAAAAATTATTTTTTATCAAATTAATTTTTCTATAATAAAAATTATCTTCATTCAATTATATTACTAAAATATTTTGAGATAAGTTATATCTCTAGATGGATTAGGTAATGTTATTTCAACCATATATATGATTTTTCACTACCTTTTTAATTCCAAACCATCCATAATGAATATACATAACTTTTTCTATAATGTGATTCCTTTTTGAATATCATGTTTTCCATTTCATTGATTTAAACATTATTTCCGTGATTCCATACGTGAATTAATTTGGAAAATTATTTATTATACTATCAACCAATATTTATTTGGTTAAAATATAATGAGCTATATTTTTTTTTTCAATTGTGATTACCAGGATATTTATATAATATCATTTGATACACATTTATTTTCTACGGGTAACTATCACATTGATAAATAATGTAGTTATGAATTTTTTTCATTATATTATTTCATCCAAAAAAGGATGTGAAACTAATTTTCATTATATGGTATATTTATGATATAAATTATTTTACATGGAACACATATTTATGGATGATAATGGGTGGGTTATTATATCACCCACTACTTCATTGGTTAAGAGAACATATCATTATATATATATGACTATTTTTTAGTTTCTCAACGGTATGGGAACTAATTATGTGGATCATGAATATTATCTTATATATACTAATCTGTGGACCATTTTCTAATGTAGTTTCATAGTTTTATGCTTATTCTCATAATTATTTTGTTGTGTAATGTAATGTGTTTATCGATTCAATCAATTGATTAATATCATATTTTTTGTAAATAAAGATAACATGATTAATTACAAAATATTTATTGTGTATTATTTTATTATTATATTGATTTTACCCACTTAATCATCTTATGATCATTTATGATCATTGATTAATATCTCAATGATTACACCTACTCAGAATGTATGCAAATACCATTATATTTTCTATATTTCCCAAGTTTCAGTATAAAATTTATATGAAATATAATTATATAAGTGTATATAATTATTACAAGTTCTAGGAGATGGTAAAAAATAGTTATAGATACATAAGTAGTTTACATGGTGGAAAAGTTTCTATTAGTTGAAAAGACATTAATTGTTTTGTAATAGTTTTTCAAAACACTATAATACTCCAATCGTAAAATGTATTTTAAATGTATTATGAAGACATATTTTATTCATTTAATGTAATAAGAATATTATTATATTTTTATTTTCATTCTTACAAAATTTCAACACCCGTTAATTTGTAATTATTTACTAAAATAAAAATTACATAATTATACAATATTTCATTTTTCATTAATGTTTCACTTTGGTAGTCTCAGTCACTCTACAATGGCCATGATTCCATTATCCTCATAAATTTAATCATTATTTTTATATCATATATATTTCTTAAATACATATTTATAACCATCTATAACATTTAGTGATGGAAATAAGAATTACCTCATTCATTGAGACAGTAGTCCACACACACACATGATCTCTATTTTTATTATTAATGAAATGAGTTAAATAATGATAAATAATATTTTATTATTAAAAATCATAACTATATCAGTAATAAAAAATTTATTTATTAAATATATTTTTATTTTTTTAAATGTATGGTGGTGATGGAAAATTAACCATATCTCTACATAGCAGTGGTAGTCCTCCCATATGGACGAGAGCTGCCTTAATTTTTCATTTGATGGAAAGAATGTCGAAATTAATTTTTAAATAATTATAATAACATCTTATAATATTTTTGATATTATATTCATAATTTTATGGACAAAATTTTTTTATATAAGGTCAGTGTTTAGATAAAATTGAATGTTCTCAATAAAGATTTATACCTCTTCTTTAAAATTCCTCCTTTGGCATACACCTTAAGACTTCAATGATTGGTCTTAGGATTACATTATGAGATATATAACGAAGGGAAGAAGGATTGAAATATTTTCAGGGACAATAAATGAGATAAAATACTTAAAATTTAGGAATAATGGTTTTGAGGAGGATCCATTTAATAAGAGAGGTAGAGCGATCACCTGATATTTCATTAATCAATTAATTATATTATTTTATTTCCCAAGAAAAATGCTTCTAAATGGATAATTATTATAAGGTATAATTTTATAGGGTTAGAATGTCTAAAAAATTTTGATATAGATAATACAATATCATTTACCTATACTTAACTCTTAGTTTAACCCCACCCCCTACAAAACTCATTTTTGACAACATTATGGTAATATAATTTTAGTATTATTTCTATTCATTATGGGAAAAAATTGCATGTGGAGTCATGATTTTTAAAAAATATTATTCCAATTATTGATAGCATTTTATAAGATAAATAAATATAAATTAGTGAAACAATTGTTAAAATACTATTTTAAAATGTAATAAAATCCATTTTATGGAATATTATTTTTAAGCATAAAACATATTTTATATTCATTCAATTCATAAGAAAATTTTTAAAATAATGATAAAATATTTAATAGATTATATATTATATATGATTCATTACAAATATTAATAAATAATGATTTATTTAATTTATGATGATTAAAACACATTTCATACATTAAAAATGTTTTATGAAAAATAACTCATTATAGCATTAAATGATTTTATATTCATTCATAACCATTAGATAATAAATATTGTTGTGTTTATTAATATATATACATTATTTATGACTAAAATATATTATTAATTTCGATCAAAATAAGTTTTTAGATTATAATACATAAAAGGTATAATAACAATATCTTTAAAAATATGTTCTTAATCCATAAATTTTTTAATATAAATTTAATTATTAATTCATATTCATTAATTAATACATAAAAATAATTCATATATTAGTTAATATATGTTTATACTTGGGGTTTTGTGTAAATAAATCTTTCGAATTATTGTTATTTATATAAAATGGAATAAATACAAAATCATGGGGTCTCACATTCTAACCCTTTTAAAATTAATTTCTCCCTCAAATTAAATCACCTTGATTGAAACTAAGTATGATATAGATACATAATCACATATTATAGTTCCCATACATCTTTCCAATGTTTTTGATTCCTTATGTTAACTTTAACCATGTTGGTAGTCTTATTCCATAATACCTTCCCCCTATAGTCCTTGATTTTTACTGGTTATTAATTATAGTAACTCTCATTAACTAGTGATAAAAACTATAATTTTGGTACATGCAAAGGTGCTAGAATTTACATATTCAGCATATATACATGGAACACATCATTAACATTGTGGAGTTTTGTTTTAAGATCCATGTGATTTGCTACGTTACATACTAGATCATGTATCTTGATGTTACAAATATACATGGGGTTTATCATACCCTTATTTTGTAATATCATAAACTTATAACATGTAGAAATACATGGGAATACTTTTTTGACCAATTTAAATTGAATATTTAATTGGTTATTATCAGCATAACTCTTCTTTAGAATCTAATATACCTTCATGTGCTACGAAATTGATCTAAAATTAATATCAATTTCCAATGTGGGGTCAGAATCCAATTGTATTTTATCTCAAAATTCATCTATGAACATGAGTTTTAACATCCTTATATATATATATGTATTTAGAGGGATCCATCTAAATTATTGAGTGAAATCCATTATTCAATGATTAGGTAATTAGAGGAAGGGGCAGATCCTAACCACCATTGAATTATAGAGAACACGACAATTGAATCTACTTCGGGGATTGAATGATTCTCTCATATATACCATGTATCTAATGATTTTATGCAGTAATGACATTAAAAACTATGTTTAGATCTTCCTGGTTAATTATTCATAACATATTGTTAAATATCATAGTTTGATAAAACACAATTTAATGTTATACTAAAGAAAAACATACTGTTTCCTCAATGTATATAAAAGAAAAGTGATATAGAGATCAATATGCTTTGATTGAAATAAAATATGCTTACATCACAAGGTGGTCAAATACAACCCAAATAACATTATTTAATTTATATGTTTTGGGTAGTTTTATGATGAAATCCATACTAATAATTTCTCATTTCCATTATTTTATGGGTAATGGTTCTAAAAATCTCTTGGACTTATATATCTTAGCCTTAACATACTATTATATCAACAAACAAGATGAATAATCTTCAATATCTCTATTAATTATTTCCCACATGAAATACTATTTCAGATATTTATACATCTTCATACCTCCATGATAAATAGATAATTATGAGTTGTGATACTCTTCTAATAGCTCCTTCGTCATGTTGGATACTTATTAAAAACATACATGGTTCCCAAATTATATCATTCTATCATAGTAAAGGATGTACATGTGAATATTTCTCATATTCTTTTAAAGCACTAAAACTTTGTTCGACTCATATATAATCTTCACATTGATAAATGGTTGGACCCAAATTTTACTAAAAAATAATTTCTCTACTATATGATTCAGAGGATTATACATTGAAAATGAATTAATATTGTATATTTTTTTGATGCTCAATACTGATAATCTAGCATAATAATTTCAGCGCAAATAAATAACCACATTTTTTTCTAATGGTGTAAAATTTTTTAGTAGTAATATTTTTATTCAACTCTAAGAATATTCGATGACACATATTCATCCCTTTATAGGTAAATATAGACTTTAAACTATTTTGATTAGTATATATTTTACAAATTTCAATAAAAAGAGAAACCCTCCATATCATTATATAAAATATTTCCACTCCTAATTATAGAAAATGGTTTTGGTAATGTTTCTCACAAACCCACATTTTAAACAAATAATAACTTTTAACTATATCATTTTTAAAAACAAAATATCATGTCACGTTGTTTTATTTATCAATGTAAATAAAACACCCTTCTCCATTATAGGGTAGTGTGGGTGTTTGTAGACTGAGTAGCCTTATCTCATGTTCCATGAAATTTTATTCATTTTCATATATCAGAAGGAACAGTAATCCCTTCCTAGTTAACTTTGTATGTGGACAAGATAACCAAAACAAAGTATTCAAAACAACATTGATAATATCTATCCAATAAATGAAAATACATGTGTATGTAACAGTTGTTTTTCTCATCATAATATTCATATAATTTTATGATGGATCCATTGATATACCATCACATGAGAATATATGACCTAGTCAAGAAATTTTTTTTAGCCAAAATTGACTCATTTTATATTATTCATATAATTTATCCTCCCTTGGGGAAGTTTTTAAAATCCTAAAATGATCATAATGATTCTAATTTCTCATAAAGTTTATATGAATATCATCTATAAAGTATAAAAAAAATCTAAAAATAGGTAATCTATAATGATTTTTTTCATTACATCCATGAAAATGTAGGTGAATTCAGTAATACCTCCTGGAATAACTGTAAATTCCCAGATCTTATACTTCATAAAGATTTATTTCATGAGTATTTATTCACTTTTTATAGTCAATTAATAGTTTCATGAATGAAATTAATTTTTTAATAATAATTTAGAGCCTTTTAGGTGGTCAAAAAAATCATTAATATGGGTTATATTATACATATGCATCAACAAAATATTCTTAAATTAACGATAATCAAGGTTTTCGCATTGATTAATCAATATTATTCACAAAGGTAATAGGTGTTACCCCATGGTGAATTATTTGTACAAATGAATCCCTTTTAAATATTTTCCTTAATTTTTATATTTAATTCTTGAAAATCAATCTCGGCTATAATATTTGGAGTCTTTGAAATAGTTGCTGCACTATGTATGAGTTCTATTGAAAATTCAACTTCAGGATTCAAATTAAAACTTCCCGACTCTTCTGAAAATACATAAAAAATAATATCATACAATAGTCACATAATACATGCACATTTTTTTTTCCACAACCATAACATATAAATAAACCATTTGAATTAGAAACAATACCCATAAAATTACTGTAATATCATTTTCATTTTTATAGTTACCCTCGCACCGATAGAGGATCAAAGGATGGTTTATAATGTCTAAAATTACTTATGTTCCTTGAAATTATTAGGGTAATTATAAAACAAATAAAATACACGCCCAAAATACCATAACATTCCAATAGTGGTAGAATATAGATATTTTTGGTAAGCACATTCCCACAAACATCAATTGGA
The DNA here is from genome assembly GCA_963277665.1 of Viscum album. Lineage (NCBI taxonomy): Eukaryota > Viridiplantae > Streptophyta > Magnoliopsida > Santalales > Viscaceae > Viscum > Viscum album. The sequence goes on from OY728146.1 coordinate 510,385,745, forward strand.
AAATAATTATAGACTTTAGATGTGATCATCATACCATTATAAGTTTTCAATACTAATTTAATCAATAATTCTGGTTTTTTTAATGTGGAACCATTAGAAAATTCACCAATATTATAAGAGGAGGTGTTTTGCTCAAGAATGACTCCACATAATATTGTTCATGCTCTCTTTAGGATGATTAGAATGATTCATGGATTTAAAAATTTGTGAAATAATTAAAATATGATTATTCATTATATCTCAAAAAATATTTAGTTGATTATGTGTAAATTTGTTTCACTGTACAAAAAATCAAATGTTACCATGATTTCTACTAGTTCCAACCATTGAATAAAACCAAAACACCAAGTTTGATAAATAATAATTATACAGTGAAACCATATAATAATTAAAATCAGTTATATGATTTATAAATCATGAATCCTTCTTTTCAATTTATGACATAAATTTTTAAACTATTTCATATATGGTGATCATCTATGTAAATTCTTCATAATGGTTTATATTGGATTTTTAAATTAACCTATGAAAATTCAATTATTGTGTCTATACTGGTGTGTAGTAACATGACACTTCATCATTCACTACTGAAAAAAATTTAATAATAAATCATTCTATTTCATGGTTGTTACCCACAGATACTTCTTTCATATAGCCACATCAACACTATAGTATCCAAATAGGGATTATTTTATATGGAAACCACACTTATTTCATTACCACAGCAAATGATTTTATCCAAAACATGGGATTATCATAAGGGTTCTCACTAAAATTTTATCATAGTTGTTTTCAAATATATGCACAACTTTATCACATACCAACTATGGTGATCCAAATATTACATGCATAAATATTAAAACTTATGAGATTAATATTCATTGTATTTTATTATAATTCATTATAAATCCAATAAGTTTTATTGTATTTATATACATGGATACATACAAAATTTTTATACAAAAAATATAAAACATCTAACACCATGTTCATCATAACTAGGCGTGTCCGTAAAAATATAATTTTATTCATATTCAATGATGAAACATAATAAAGGCACATGAGCCTCATCGCAGTTGGTGAGGACTAAACAAGTGTATGTAAGAGACCTGAGATAAAATCTAGGTGGAGACATATTTACGGGTACAATAGTAGTATTGTAGCATGAACTATTCGGTACTGTAGTAGCCAGAACTATTCATCCATCTAGGCCTTTGGGCCACCAGTTTGGTCCTTGGGTCTGGAAAGGTCTTCAGGCCACCATAGGCTTTCAGGCCACCCATGGCCATTGGTCTAGTTGTCTCTCAAGGCCATCGAGCCACCTTAAAGCCTTTGGGCCACCCAAGGCCTTCGAGCCACGTGATTATGCAGACGTACAAGTTGGAGTACAAGGGAAAAGGCTCTAGATGAGGATTTAGGGCACGTGCATTCACTAGAGCAGAGCTAACTAGATTTGAAAGAATGAGAGGGTATGGCTTTTCCGTCACTACCGGGCATGTGCAGCATTGCATAGGATGGCTTGCCAACCAACCCGGTGATGGTGGAGCGCTGATCATCATGACCTATTCTAGGTAGGATCATTTTGATATTGTCTTGTTTGGGTGATTCCCTTTAAGACCTACAGGTTATCTAATTTTTTCTGAGCCTTCGGGCCTTGTTAGGGTTCCATCTCACCCCTTGAAAGGTATATTATCAAAAATAATAAAAAAATAATATCCTTCGGTCCAATCATTCTGAAACATAATAAAGTGTGATCTCATATGATCAATAAGGGTAAATAAGGTAGATATAAATGATCATTTAATTATTACAGAATTATAATGTCATGATAACATGATCTTAATATTTGGAAACAATACCCATCAATACATTGAAAAATAAGGGGTCATATAATGTATCATGGAAGATAATAAGACATGAATCATAAATGAGTCGAGGAATATGATCCATGAGAGAATAACATTTTCATAATAACACGTATTAAAAGAGTGTAATCAAGTGTGAAACCCTCATAATTATATAAATCTATGTGCTACAATACAAACCAAAACATTCATCGCATGTAAGTATTAGTATAACCACCCACGAATTGACTTTGGTCTATGGACAACCTCCAAAATACCCTATGTTGGTCATGGGATACCCTCTCTTCATCCATCTTTATGAATTGGTATAACCTCCCATGTACCCTTTAACCACATAATTCATAAATAATTTCCCAATTCAGTAGAGTTCTATAATAGAGGCACCATTCACATAATCATAATCCAGTTATATATATATATATATTCCTAATGAAAATGGAAACTATTTTCATTTCATCATATCTTAACCCATAAAAAAAATAATGATTTTCACCATTATTTAGTCAAAATAATAAACAAAAAAGATGATGAATAATAAGGATGTTATCATAGAATCATATCACTAGTGAATATTAATTTACATCAAATTATGTTATCATAGATAAAAATTATTTTAAAATATCATAAGAATATTTCACTAGGAAAATACACTCTACAGTTTGAAGTCACTAATTTCCGATATAAAAATTTGAATAATAAAAAGGAATTATATCTATTAAAAAATAACCTTGAAAATTTTAATTAAACCGTCCACGTAAAGAATAGTTGTGATGGTGGTAAAATTCATTAGTGTGATTTATATAAAAATTGTGATTCCTTTCACACCATTAGTTAGAAGAACCATGTTTAGAAAATATTGGACTCTTCATGTATTAGTCATGTTTTAATGATCACAAATCTTACTACTATCAATTAATCTCAATAATAAATTTCACATCATGTTTTAATCATGTTTTAATGATAGAAAATATTATTGATTTTAATTAATTTCACTAGTATTTAAAATTCTTATGCATGATCAAAAATATCACTTATCTTATCAAACCTTTTTGTTAATGTTTAAAGTTCTATTAAATTCTAATGGTTAAGCTTAATTCATATTATGCATATTACTATTTAAGTCTAAATACAGATATTTGCCTATGTATCAAGACACTGTGATGTTTGACAAAGTAAGACAGACTGTGCGCAAGACACAGTCACAGTCAAACAGACACTGTGACCCAGACACCGTGAAGGACACACTGTGACCCAGACACTGTGAAGGACACACCGTGGCCCAGACACAGTGAAGGACACACTGTGACTAAGACACCGTGAGCAACACACCGTGACAGATACACTGTGAAGGACATACCGTGAGCCACATACCATAAATCACATATCGTGAAGGACATACCGTGAAGAAGACACCGTTTACATAATCAATGTGACACTGTTTATTAACCTTTTCAATGATATTATTTAAATAATTCTAACAGTCATATTTGATGTTTTAATTGAAATTAATGATGTTTAATGATAGTTTTTGGTCTATTACGAAACTTTACCTTGTACCTATGGAAAAGAAATCATTCCTATTACTAGAGCTTATAGAATATAAAGACTATTGAGCTGCAATAGAGTGTAGTGAATGCTTGACACGTCTAGACACACATACTAAAATACACGCAAGCAATATACTGAACTAGAAGAACAATCTTGAGCATGAATAATAAATTCAAAGAACTTTCATTAGTGCAGTGCAAATCCACTGAAGAGCACACGAAGAATCAAGAGAACATTCTCCCTCGTGAAGAACACAAGCTGAACCTCAACACTCTATTTTTCCACACAAAACAAGAGAAAGGACTTAGAAGGTTTTCTGCTGAATCCAATGATTCCAGAGGTGCGTTCCCAACCACTAGAGCATTCTAAACTTTCATATACTATCTCTAAGTGATTTATTATTTACTTTAGAGCAGTTTGTGTATCCTGTTTATTTTACACACACTGTCTCTGGTGATGAACTGGAGGATATCACAATCCTCACAGTAAAACTCCTTACTCTTGTTTACCCATGACAAATGTGGAAGAGGTCCTTGTGTGGATGGTCTATATTTTCATTTCCCATGAAGAACAGTGGTAGAGGTCCATGTGTGGCTTGGACATGCATGTACTGTTGTTAACCGCAATCCATGGTGTGGATCACTTTTATATATAAATTTGAGAGGACTAAGTCTCCGCTACAGACTGAACCTCTTGGTTATATCTGCTGAGTATATTTAGATTAAGATCAAACTATACAGTATCTAATTTATATTCTACTACTTATTACTTTGATAGTTATTCTACAAAGTGTTTGTATGTTTTTCAAATTATTAGTTTAGCTTCAAAAGTTAATTAATCTTCAGATTAAATTAATTGAGAACTAATCAATCTTTGAGAACCTAACTAACCCTTTGCCTTAATACAAATTAACTACAGTTTCACTTGTTTTATAATTTGGTGGAATTTAATAGAAAATATTTTTAACAGAAATATTAATTGGAATTCAAATCACGCCCCTCTTGAGTATCCACTCTGACCAACATTTAGTATCAGAGGTTGTTTTTTATTAATACATGTTTTCAAAGAACTATGTTTTCATATGTGATTTTTTTGCATCGTTAAATATCTTAAATTTCTGTTGGTTCTAAATGTTATCTCTTTAAATTTTCTTTTTAAAAATATAGTTATGGAAAATAGACTAGAAGGTGATGCTACTAAACAGACACCTTTATTTAATGGTACAAATTATGCCCAGTGGAAACTTAAAATGAAAATTCATTTGGAATGTATGGGTTTTGATATACGGACTACTATAGAGTCTCAATATAAAATTCTAGAAACTGAAAGAACAACTTGGGATGAACCTACAAAAACTGCTTAAAATAATAATGGTAAATCTATGAATGATTTGTATTGTGCTTTAGGAGAGGATGAATTTAACAGAATATCTGCCTGCAAAACTGCTTATGAAATTTGGGATTATTTGGGTGTTTCTCATAAAGTAACAACCAATGTTAATGAAATGAGATTAAATAAATATACTATTAAACATGATAATTTTAAAATGAAGGCTGATGAACCTATTTCTAATATGTATCTATGGTTTAATGAGACAATCAATACAAATAGTTCACTTGGTAATGCTATTCCATCAAAGGAAAAAATTATGAGGATACTAAGATGTCTGCCAGACCAATGGAGAGGCACATCTGTTTCAATAAGAGAATCATGTGACATTGGAGCTCTGCCTGTTAAAGAGATTATTGGTAAGCTTATGATGTATGAGGAAGAACTTAGAGTGAATAATGAGGAAGATGATGAACCAAAAAGAAAGTCTGTAGCTTTTAAATATACTACATCTAATAGAAAGGACAAAGAAAAAGTTCAAATACAAACTGAATGCCCAACCAGTGAAGATTCGGATTCAGACAGTGATGCTAAGATGGCTCAAATAGCCAGAAGATTCAAGAAGTTTTATAGGAAGAATAAATTCATCAGAAAATAAAATTACAAAGGAATGTATGACAGTAAAGGTCATTGGAAAAAGGACTGGAAGAAATCTGATAAAAATGATGAAGTTTTCTACTATGAATGAAAAATAAAAGGTCACATAAAAGCAGACAGTCCTAAACTAAAGTTCAAAAAGAAACATGACTATAAAGACAGTAAGTACAAGAAAGTAATGAAAGTAACCTGGAGTGCTTCAGAAGATAGAACAAGTGAATCTAATGTTTCTGATTCTGAAAAGAATTTTTCCAACATGTGTTTCATGACTAATACATCATAGGTAACCTTAGATACTCATGTTTTAAATTATTATTATTCTGGAGATGATGCAGAATCTAATTCTTGACTATGAAGATATGTCTAAAGCTGAACTATCTGAATATTGTAACATGCTAGAAGAAACATGAAATGAACTTAAGGAAAAATATAAGTCATTAAAGAAACAACATGCTCTCACTGCAAATGATAAATCCTCCCATGATATAGAAAAAGAAATGAAGCTCAACTGTTAAAGGAAAATACATAACTGAAAATTTCTAATGAACAACAGAGAAAGGACTTAGAAAAGTTCACAAATGGAAAGGATACACTTACTCAAATTCTAGGAAAGAATGTGGAACTGAAATACACTACTGGAATAGGCTACTAACCTGGATAGAGACAAATTACTAAGAATAGATTTATTCTTAAATCTGGACAGAATACTGTTAGTTCCAGTTCTGAAAATTCACATGCTGCAACTGGTTATTCACATAGTTATAGTTCAAAAAGAGTTTATCTATCAAATTATTTTGACTCTGTAAAATGTATGAGACCCATAAGTCAAATTTGGGTACCAAAATCATTGATCGCTAACCTGTCTAGACCTAAGAAGATCTGGGTATCAAAGAAATTTCCCATCTAAATCTGTTTTGGAGGAAACCTGTTTGAAGAGTTCCCACAAGAAGACATGGTATTTGGATAGTGGATGTCAAAGACATATGTCTGGGGATTAATCATGCTTCAAGAGCCTAATCACAGTTGATGGAGGCCATGTCTCCTTTGGTGATAATTCTATGGGAAAAATCATCGGCATATGCCAAATTTGTAACACTAACTCAGTTTTAATTTCTAAATTTTTATTTTTTGATGGATTGAAATATAACTTTTAAAGTATATCTCAATTATGTGATGATGGATTTAATGTTAAATTTGAAAATAATTATTGTAATGTTTTTAATTCTATGAATGTTTTAGAATTTTCTTCTTTATGAAATGAAAATGTTTATGCAGTTGATTTAATTTATTTATCCAAACAAAATGTTACTTGCCTAAATGAATTTCATAAATAACCTTGGTTATGGAATAGAAGATTATGACACTGAAACATCCACTCACTTAGAAAATGAACTAGGAAGAACTTAGTTAGAGACTTACCCAAACTTGAGTTTCCAAATGACAATGTTTGTAATCCCTGTTAAAAGGGAAAGCAATAAAAAATCTCTTTCAAACCAAATAAAGAAGTGTCAACTTCTCAACCTTTCCAGTTGGATCACATGGAATTTTTTGGACCTTCTAGAGTTTCTAGCTTAAATGGGATGCACTATGTCTATGTCTTAGTAGATGATTTTTCTAGATATACTTGGGTATACTCCTTAGCTCACAAAAGTGAAGATTTTTATTACTTTATTAAATAATCCAAGTTTGTAGAAAACCATAGTGGACTTAAATTAAGACCCTAAGAAGTGATCATGGTCGTGAGTTTGAAAATCAAGAATTTGAATCTTATTGCTCACACAATGGCTATAGTCAAAAAATTTCAACCCCTAGGACACCTCAACAGAATGTTGTAGTAGAAAGAAGAAATATAACCCTTCAAGAAATTTCTAGAACCATGCTTAATGAGTATGATCTGCCTATTTATGTTTGGGCTGAAGCTATAAATACAACTTTTTTATCATCAATAGATTCTTAGCCAGACCTGTTCTCAAGAAGACCCCATATAAACTATGGAATAATAGAAATCCTAAAGTCGATTACTTTAGAGTCTTTGGCTGTAAAGTATTTATTCTTAATACAAAGGATAATCTTGACAAGTTTTCTTTTAAGAGTGATGAAGGAATATTTTTAGGATATTCTTTAACTAGAAAATCTTATAGAGTTTTCAATAAGAGAACCAAGTGTGGGGAAGAATCTGTTCACATCAAAAGTGATGAAACTGATCCACATGAACCCAATTCTTCTCTTGAAAATCTTGAAGAAAATTTATCTGTTATGAAACTTAATGATAAAATCAATGAACCTGCTGTAAAGGCAACCAGTTCTGGAAATAATTCAGAATCTAATCCTAATGATCCTAAACCTAGAGAAGAACCTGAAATATCTAGTCCTACCATTACAAGATCAACTAGAATTCTGAAGAATCATCATTTAGATGTTGTTGTTGGTAATCTTGATAGAGGGAAACATACTGGTGCTTCTCTTAGAAATCAGGTTGAACATCAAGCCTTCTTGTCACAAATTGAACCTAAAAAAATTGATAATTCTATTAATGATGCATTTTGGGTAATTTCTATACAGGAAGAACTCAATTAGTTTGAAAGAAATAAATTTTGGAAACTAGTAGAAAGACCTTATGACACTTTCACCATAGGCATTAAATGGGTGCTTAGAAATAAAGTAGATAAATCTGGAAATATAGTTAGAAACAAGGCTAGATTAGTTGCACAAGGATATAGTCAAGAAGAAGGAATTGACTATGAGGAGGATTTTTCTCTGGTAGCCAGATTTGAAGCCATTAGGATCTTACTTGCTTATGCTGCACATCTAAATTTCAAACTATATCAAATGGATGTCAAGAGTGCATTATTAAATGGGTATATAGCTGGGGATGTTTTTTTTAACAACCACCTAGATTTACAAACCCTCATTTTCCAAATCATATTTTCAAATTATCAAAAGCTTTATATGGTTTAAAGCAAGCTCTAAGAGCCTGGTATGATAGATTAAGTTCTTTTCTAATTTCTAAAGGTTTTACAAAAGGAAGAGCTGATCTTATTCTTTTTATAAAAAGAATTTATAGTGATGTTTTAGTTGTACAAATTTATGTAGATCACATTATTTTTGGATCTGCAAGAAATTCCCTATGTACTGATTTTTCTAAAATGATGCAAAACGAATTTGAAAAGAGTCTAATGGGCGATCTTAAATTATTTCTTGGATTTCAAATCATTCAAAATGTTGATGTAATTATTTTAACTCAGAGTAAATATACTAGAGTTATTTTAAAACATTTAGGATTGGATAACACAAAAAGTAGTGACACTCCCATTAGTACCACCTGTATGTTGGATCTTGACAAAGATGAAAAATTTATTGATCAAACCACTTATAGAGGAATGATTGGAAGTCTACTCTACTTGATTACTAGTCATCCTAATATTATGTTTAGTGTTTGTATGTGTGCTCGTTTTCAAGAAAACCCTAAAGAGTCACATTTAAATGCTATAAAGAGAATTTTCAAATACCTCAAGCATACTCCCAATTTAGGAATGTTCTATACAAAAGGAAAATCGTTTGATCTAGTTAGCTATTCTGATGCTGATTTATCTGGATGTAAGTTAGATAGAAAAAGAACCTCTAGAACATGTCACTTTTTAGGCAAGTAACTAGTATCATGGTGTGGTAAGAAACAAAATTATGTTCCATTATCTACTATAGAAGCTGAATACATAGCTGCTAGCAGTTGTTATGTACAAATTTTGTGGATGAAACACATTTTACTACACTATGGATATCAATTCATACATGTACCAATAAATTGGGACAACACAAGTCCTATTAAAATTTCAAAGAATCCTATTTCTCATTCTAGGACAAGGAATATTGATGTAAGACATCAATTTTTGAGGGATTATTACCAAAAAGGTGATATCGCTTTGGAATTCATTGGTACTGAATATCAACATGATAATATATTCACCAAACCATTAACTTCTGAGAGATTAGACTACATCACACATGATCTTGGTATGATTAACCATAAATAGACATCCTACAGATCATACTCTTTACTATTTTGCTATATTTTACTTTACGGTTTCATATTCACGGTTTCCCAGTTACTATTTCATGCTTACGGTCTCACAATAAACACCTTGTGTTTAGAGTCTGTCACTTAACTATCTCACCGTGACAAAACAGTTCACTCACTATCTCACCATGACTGCACAGAATGGTTACTCTCTCACCGTGATGACCCCCAACTGTCTCATCGTGATGACTGTTTTTCATCACACCATAACGCCTACTCACGGTCTCACAATGAAGATTATTTTTACTTTTACTTTAACCTGTATCACAGTAATTTTTATTTCACCACTAATTACTTTCCTGAATTTTTGTTTTTATGACGTTTGACATTCCATAATGATAAAACATAAGGGTTTTCACTCGATTCCTTACCTGAGCTCTCTCCTGCTCACTCTCTTGAACCCTCTTTACCTTGAAATCCTTCTTTTCTCCCTCACCTGAACCGTCAGTTAATGCCAAGGATGAAGCATCCATCTTCACCCTCGTGTGAGAAGCACCACATGAAGAAACAGAAAATATCACCAAGGATTTCACCTGAAGGACCTCTAAATCCAAACCTTTAAGACGTACCGTAGTTCCTGAGAAAGAGTTTTTCCCTGATTGGATACTGTCTAGCAAGTCATTTGTCTTGAAAGTCTTAAGAGGACAACGATGGATCGATTGGTTCTCTAGACATGATAGACCAATTTACCCAAGGTTGGTATCTCAATTTTACAATTATGTAATGTTTTCCTTTAATGCTGGAGAAATCTAAATGGTAACAAGCTGGATCAATGGAAAAAAGTTTTCATTCTCTTCAAGGCTATGGGATGCATGCTTGAGGATTCCTCATGAAGGAATTTTTGATTATTACCAAAGAGACCCTCCTCCAATAACTGACATCTTTGATCTGGAGAATGATTTGGAAATCCTGACTGGAAATGGTAGCAAGCGAAGGGCCATAGAAGATGAATTGGATGGGGAGACAAGAATACTGTTCCAATTTGTTCAGAATTTGATTAGTCGATGAAAAGGAGATTTTTCTGTGTTTAAGTATCAGGATGTGTTCCTGATTCATCTGTTGAATAATGGCCAGAAGATAAATTTGTGAAAATATTTCATTAACCATATATGTGAGCTGATTAAAGTCACTTCGAAATCCACCTCATTGTTTTACTCAAGGATGATTTCAACCATGTTAGTTTCCAATGGTGTAGTTGGACCGAATGAAGAAAGGCTAGAGGATTTTGAAATCTGTTTATCCAAGCCTATCATCAGAAGGATGAAGATTAATTAGAACCCCTAGAAGAAGCAGTGGGTTAAGAATAATGATCATCTTTATAAGAAGTACAATCCTGTTGATTATCCAAAAAGGTTGAAGAATATAATTGATCCTAGTTTTGAACTAGATGAAGTGGCTGAGTACCCAGAAGAAGAATAAGAAGTGGATAGAATAGCTCAAGAGGAAGCAGCTCCAGTCGAGAAAGAATGGATTACTGCCCCTGCTGATATTCCTTCTAAAATACCTCTTAGAGCGGAAGTTGTTGATATTGATCAAGAAGTTCAGTATGAGGCAGCACGAGATTTGATTATCTCTGATTTAGAGAAGTAAGTCATGGAAGAAGCTGATTTAAGATAAATACCTTCTAGGGAAAATATTAATCAAGAAGATATCCGAGTTGAAAAAGAAGCATGTCTGGAAGGACAACCAGTGGAATAATCGGTTCCTGAGTACATACCCTCTGCTGAAGAGAGGATGGAAATTTCCTTTCAGCTGGAAAGGGAAGAATTTGCTAAAGATATTAGAGGTGATCCTGTCATACATTCTGTGTACACTCAGTATGAATTCCCAAGTTTTTATGATGTGAGTGAATAAAAACATGTGACTGCAACTGGTATAGATCTCTCTTATTTGTTTCAACTGAGGACTGTAGCTCACCCAGAACCAGAACCAAAGCCTCAACCACAACTTTCATTTAAATCTGAAACTGAAACTAATTCTAAGATGCAACTAGAATCTGCATCAGAACCTGTACAACTACCTTCACCTACTCTCTTAACCAAGAAAAAATACTTTGTATCTAAGGATGTTTTGAAAGCCTTTGGAGAGACTATCTTGGCTGGTGTTAAGATTATTTTATCCACTCAACCTCTTCCAGTGACTCAACTAAGTCAAGAAGATGCATCTATTCTTTGGAAAACATTATTTTTCATATTCAACCCAGGATGATCCATGAAATTGAAGAAGTTGAAATTGATAATAGGTTTCTTAGTGATGATGTTGTTAATTTGAAAGATTTTGTTAAAAACCTCCAACATGAGTTGCCTTCAAGATCAGAGCCTATTCCGGCTCCTGTTACTACTCCTGCACCAGTTACTACTTCTCATGAACCAGATGTTTCTAACCATTCTCGAGAGATTGTGTCTCAAGAGCATCCTTATCTGCTATATTTTGATGAGAAGATTGGAACAAGACACACAAATATGATGCAACACATGAGAGAGATTATATAAAATATGAATAAGCTCACAGATGTGTATACTGGATGTCTGCAAAAAGTTTTGAAATAGCTCAAAGTTCTAACTGAAGTTGTCAAGGCTTATCCTCTCTCTGGTCAGACCTCCACACCATCTTTGTATGATTCACTGCATAGGTCCATAATCAAGAAAGAACTTTAGAATTCCCTTAGTGGTTTTGATCTGTCTCCTCTGTATGAAGTTATGTAGAACATTAATATAGCACATGATCTTGTTCAGATTCATTCTAAGATTGCAAATGATGCTCAATAAGAGATCACCAAGAAGATAGACTTTTTTCTCACCTAGATTTTCTCTAAAAGTGACATGACAAACAAATTTATGTATCTTTTGGGGAATCTGAAAATCCCTCAAGTGACTCAAGCTTTTAAAGCTCAATTTTAGAACCTTATAGAGTTCACCAGATTGTTGGACAAGTTCATGGAGAATAAGGATGATTTTGAAAAGGCTATGCAATATGGTGGAGAAATCATTACTGATTTAATCAATCTTTTGAAGCCATATCTTCATGTGCAGAGCACTGCTATCATTGCTACAGCTGCTGCCCCCTCAGACCAAGTCTACCTGCCTTAGCCTCAACTACCATGTAAGTCAGTCAAGCCCTTTCTCAGATCCGGCCAGTCATTCTTGACCAACCACAGACTAGATCTTCTACTGATCCTACTTTGGCTTTATCAATTTTTGAAGGTCTACCCTTACCGTCTTTGTCTACCACATCTATGCCTTTATCAACATCAGCATCGACTCCTTCTGCTGATAAAGTCAAGGCAAAGGCCGATCCCTAAAGAGTCAAGTGACTGCTTTCAATTCGATGGCGATGCTTTTTTTTGTATTTCTACTGTATCATGTATTTTGGACATTTTTAATGATAAATGAATTGTTTCACTCCATTCATTATATTTCACTTTTTGATAATCCCAAAAGGGGGAGAATGGGTACAAATATTAGTATTCTAAAGAGACATGTTACTATAGAATCTATTATTCACTAAATCTGTTATTCTATGTGTTTGTTTATCTAATGTTGCATTTCAAATTTATTTTTCCTCTACATGATTTTGTGATCATCAAAAAGTGGGAGATTTTTGGACTCCTCATGTATTAGAAATCTTATAAGGATCACAAATCTTACTAATGTCAATTAATCTCAATAATAAATTTCACATCATGTTTCAATCATGTTTTAATGATAGAAACTCTTATTGATGTTAATTAATCTCACTATTATTTACAAATATTATGCATGATCACAAATATCACATATCTTATCAAACCTTTTTGTTTTTGTTTCAAGTTCTCTTACATTCTAATGGTTAAGATTAATTCATATTTTTCATATTACTGTTTAAGTATAAATACAGATATTTTCATAAGTATCAAGACACCATGATGTTTGACACAGTAAGACAGACTGTGTGCAAGGCACGGTCACAGTCAAACAGACACCGTGACCCAGACACCGTGAAGGACACACCGTGACTAAGACAACGTGACCAACACACCGTGAAGGTTACACCGTGAAGGACATACCGTGAGCCACATACCGTGAAACACATACTGTGGGGGACATACCGTGAAGAATACACCATTTACATAATCATTGTGACACCATTTCTTAAATTTTTTGTTGATATTATTTAAATAATTCTAACAATAATATTTGATGTTTTTAATGAAATTAATGATATTTAATGATATTTTTTGGTCTATCAAGAAGTTGTACGTCATACCAATGGATAGGAAATCATTACTATTGTAGGAGCTTGTGGAATATAAAGAATATTGAGCTGTAGTAGAGAGTGGTGCACGCTTGACACGTCTCGACACACATACTACAATAGACACAAGATATGTAATGAACTAGAAGAACAATCCTGAAAATGAAGAAGAAATTCAAAGAACATTAAAGAGTTCAATACAACTCCACTGAAGAGAACGTGAATAATCAAGAAAACATTCTCACTCATGAATAACACAAGCTGAACCACGACACTCTATTTTTTCACACAAAACTAGAGAAAGGACTCAGAAGCATTTCTACTGAATCCAACGAGTCCAGAGCTAAATTTCCAATCACTAGAGCTTTATAAAATATCATATACTTTCTTTAAGTGATTTATTATTTACATTCGATCATTTTTTGTATCCTGTTTATTATACACACACACTGTATCCTGTGCTGAACTGGAGGATATCACAATCCTCACACCAAACCTCTTTACTCATGTTTACCCACGACAACTGTGGAAAAGGTCCTTGTGTGGCCTGGTCTTTATTTGCATTTCCCAAGAAGAATAGTTGTAGAGGTCCCTGCGTGTCATGGACATTCATGTTCTGTTGTTAACCTCGATCCAGGGTGTGGATCAATTTTATATATAAATTTGAAAGGACTAAGTCTCGGATTGAGACTAAACCTCTTTGATATATCAGCTGAGTATTTTTAGTTTAAGTTCAAAATATACAGTATCTAATTTATATCCCACTTCTTATTACATTGATAGTTATTCTAGCAAAGTGATTGTATGTTTTTCAAATTATTAGGTTAGCTTCAAAAGCTAATTAATCTTCAGATTAAATTAACTGAGAACTAATCAATCTTTGAGAACCTAACTGACCCTTTTCTTTAATACAAATTCACTACAGTTTAACTTATTTTATAATTTGGGAGATTTTAATAGAAAATATATTTAACAGAAATTTTTTTTGGAACTCAATTCACCCCCACTTGAGTATCCACTCCGACCAAAAGAAAATAAAAATAGCGATCCATTAAAAAATTATTATGTTAAAAAATTTAAAAATTACTTTTAAATATCATTTGTGAATAAAAAAATCAATCATGAAGTCATTTTATTAAAAATATACATAATGAAGAAAATGATTCCTTACTAAATAAAAATACAATTCTAGTTTTCCCAAAAAAAAATTCAGTCTTTTTTATACATTGAGAGAGAAAAATGAATAAAGAACATATTATACATAGAAGAAACCCATAATATATGAAATTAAATAATATTATTGATACCAATATCATATAATTTTATGATTATAAATTTAATAATCAATAATCTCATTAATGGGTGATATTGTAACATGAATATATTACCACAAGTTTGGTATGCATCAAAGTCACAATAACCTCTTGTACACTAAATTGGAATTTATTATAAACCTATAAAATAAGAATATTAAAAACTATAATACATTAAATAGTCGACTAATAATTATTCAATACCAAATAATTAAAAATTATTTATTAAAATCAGAGTTTTTGGGTGAAAGTTGTTTCATTATTAATGAATTTTTCAATACAGGGTTTCCTATCCTTTTACATTTGACATTGTTTTATATTTTATAGCATATTAATTAGGATAAAAATATCAAATTTATTATTTATATATATATAACCATCTAGAAAATAGTAGATATAGGAAAATTATTACTGTATTCCTGGAGACTGTAGTCTGTATGTATGCTTGAATGATTTTTTCATTTTTTTAATAAATTGTTAAATAAAGCTAGGTAAAATTTTAAAATTATAGAATCACAATTATATGATAAATATGATATTTTTTTATTAAATAAATCATTATATCCATAATTTTGAGGTGTTTTTGGAGAGAGAATCATGTCTCGATGTGGGGGCGGTAGTCCAAACATACGTGTGAGAGATATTTTCATTTTTAATTTAATAGAAAGAAGGGGTAAAATGGTTATTCCATGAACATAATATAATATTAGTATATTTTTTACACTATATTAATCATATTATGAAAGATAAATTAGGTTTATATAAGTTATATGAAGAAATAAAATTGGACGAGCTTAGTTATGATTTATACATCTTCAATGAGATACCTCTTTTGACATTAAAATTTAACGATAAGACATTGGTCTAAGGTCAATAAGAAGGGATATAGGATAAAGGTAAAAATTAAGGATGTTTTTTAATATGTAATGATTGATATATATATATATCTATATTTGTTAATATGAGTGGATATGTGGTTTGATTTTATTAGAGAGGGAGATGACACACAAGGAATTACTTTAAATAAATAAATATAATTAGTCGCTTTCTCAAGTATAATAATTCAAAATCCAAATTGAATTTAATGTAACATAATATTGGGGTTTAATATATTAAAAAACTAATCATTGTACATGTTTAAATAGAATTATTACATTGATCTCTTAGCTTAACCCCTAGCCTTGGTAAACCCATTTCAACCATAATAGTTGTAAAAATTATACTTTTTACTATTCATTATGAAATAAATAAAGGTATTATTATTTAAAAATATTTAAATTTTGATTCCAAATATTTATACCTTTTTATCGGACTCAATTCTTATAAATGGAGGAAAATAACTTTATAATAAAAATGTAAATGCAATAGAATCCCATTTTTTATAACTTCAATTTTAAGCCTAAAACATAATTTTAATTAATTCATGGCGTACTAAAAACTTTTAAATGAATGTAAATATATTTCATAGAATATATAATCGATTAATTTAATTAAAACTATTAATCCAAATATTATTATTTCACTTTTTATGGTAAATGCATATTTATCATGTTGAAAAAGTTTCATGAAAAAATAATTTTTTACCATTAATTGATTTTATATTAATTATTATCCATTAGATACCAAATATATGGATGATTATAAATTAAATACTTTAATCATGAAATGATTTTATTTAAATTTAATGACTATATATTAGGAACTGATATATTTATTTCTATTATGTAAAGAAGTTATTCTTGTAGATTTAATTATTTTTTAATCTTATTCATACCTTCTAATCCATATCTATGGTTATAAAGGAACACTTTATTATGGTTCTTTTAGACATGATGTCACGTGCAAATTAGATTATCAAATACATCAAGTTAATTTCTAAGAAAAATATAAATAATATTGGCATTATATGCTGATTGTATTTGGAATTGACCTCTTATTGTTTTGGAAATTTTCCATATTTGGTGATATATTCCTTTTAAAATGACTTAATAATATTTTAATATTAATTATATTTACTGTGGTGGCACTACCCTCACATATTAAAGGAAAACCCATATCATCGTACCTCAAATCACCTTAAGTACCACAGTATGAATACAATATAATGATATAACATAAAAAAATATTATATAATTGTCAATTGTTTTTATTCCCCATAAAATAACGCATTAATAATTTTAAAGTAGTATGATAATAGAGGAAAACCTAGGAAGAATTAATTGTCTTGGCTGAGTAAATTGATTTGTAGATCCTATGAAACCTCAAATGAATCTATTTTATATATAATTTTTTTTAAATTAGTATTATAAATATACTTATATGTTATTATTTTTATGGGATAATAACTATCAAAATTTATTTAATCTAATGAAAAATTAATACTTTGATAATGTGTATGTAAGGGTGACCACCTCCGTGAAGCGATGTATCTCAGTTTTATTTATTGATTATCATGAATGTTCATATAGTTGTATTTAATTAATTTATATAATAATTATAAAATAATTATCATTGATTGATGATAAATTACTTTTCTCCATCCATTCTTTTCATCTATTAAAAAAATTTCTTATGGGTACATGAATACTACCTCCTCTAGTTATGAAAATTGAATTATTGACACCAAAAAAACAATTTAAATGAATCGTTTTTAGAAAATTTGAAATTAGAAATAAAAATGGGATAATATATATCTTGAAAAATATGAATATTATTCTATTACATCATTATTATAAATATAAATATGCTATAATGTTTTTTAAAGTTCATACTAAGTAATTCAGGTCTTGAGGTATGTGTTTCTATTAGAATGATACTTTTATTGACATCGTTTATGTTTCAATTTCCATTATTGGAAATAAAATATTATTTCTTTCTTAAACCCTGTATATTCCATTCTAATATAGTTATTTTTTCATGTATTAATTTTATTTCAATATCATTGTTACTCAATAAGAATGAAAGAACATTTTTAATCCAATATGACCTTATTTTTTAGGCCATGATTATATTTCCTCTATATTAATGTTCATTATTTTTTAAAAACTAATTTTATTTTATATAATAAATTGATTATTAATAACCAATTTAATCAATATTTTACTTTTTAAATATGATTAAAATTGAATATTTGTAATGCACTCCATATATGACGTTTATGTAGAGAACCTAAACTTTACGTACAAGGACATTACATTACTTTTTAGGAATACATAATAGATAACAAAAACCAACACTCAAGGACTGTATTAGTTTAGTGCCTTTGGAAACTCGAAACATAATCTTCTAATCATAGTGAAAGATCTTCAACAACTCCCATAAAGGTCTTCGCCTTTTGTTTTCTTACCTAAAAACTTTCTTTATAACCTGGGGAAGAAAACTTATAAAGGGTGAGCTCAAATGCTCAGTAAGGGTAATCATGGAGAAAATAAAACAAACCAAACACATTTTAACTTAAAAACATGAACATAATGTTTAAACATCAAAATCTTGAGCAATGAAATAAAACATGGTAGTACATAAGGCATAGATCATAATGGAACATAAATCATGATAAAATAGCATGGGAATAAAACATGTAATTGTATAAAACCAGTAATCACTTGATAGGATTTCCATAGTGGCCAAGGCATTGATTCCAAAACCATCTTAGCGGACAAAGTCCCTTACTGAGTCGAGTTCAATCCTTATTTCAGTCCTGTATCATTGAATATGATTAACTTACCATTCCAGCCTTGTCTGTCACATGAGATATAAATATTTACCAAATGCATTTGAGGGATATATAGGTCCCACCCATCTCATAATGAAATCATTCTTACGTGTGGCACGACATAAACATAAATCATTCATCATAACCAAAAGAATAAAATGGGTTTCATAAACATCATCCCATCATAAATTAATCTATATAAAACAAATGGATATTATTTCATCATAAGAAAAGTGAAACCATGTGAATCATAGATACATTATACTTGAAACATAAATATATTAAAGACTTTCACCATATATGGAAAATAGTTTTAACAAAACATTTGTAATGAATTCTTGAGGAAAATATCCTTTCTTCTTCAAAATCATTATCTTTTTTCAAAATTCCAAGAAATTTTAAAATAAAAGGTTTTTTTTGAAAATAATCATGAAATCTTGTATAGGAATATTCTTGGAATTAAGGTGTTATGAAACCATAAAAATCTGTTCATGATGTATATGTTAAAAAACATTCTCCTAGTACTTTTACCGAAAGAGTCAAAAAGTTCCTCGTATGGTAAACAAAAAAGAAAGATTCCTTCCATAACACAAAGTAAAAGTCCAAGAGGGGTAATCATGACATTGAAAATACCTGAAAGAATATTAAAAACTTTATTAAAAATATTTTATGGACATGGATGAAAAATATAACCCCAGTAAATACTTACGTATAAGAAATCTCGGATAAAAATGAGATTGAAAAATTATCCATTACCTTATGTATGAAATGCTTCGTATGTATCCGAACATCCAGTATAATGATTTAAATAATGTCATTGAGTTATTAGAAAATCATATTCATTTTTATGATATGATATATTGTTTACATATCACTGTATATTACCTTTTCTTTTGTAAATTCCATGTTAAAGCAGTGTTTTGGGTAAAATCGTTTCATTTATCATACTTGTTTTGATTTGTTGTTATTGATATTATTACTCATATACTGATTTACTTAATTATAGAATTTAATGATTTATTTATATATAATATATATTTATTATATAAATATATATGATATATCAATAAATGGAATGAAATACACCGTTAATGGAGATGGTAG
Source organism: Viscum album (assembly GCA_963277665.1). Taxonomy (NCBI): domain Eukaryota; kingdom Viridiplantae; phylum Streptophyta; class Magnoliopsida; order Santalales; family Viscaceae; genus Viscum; species Viscum album. The sequence goes on from OY728146.1 coordinate 510,405,581, forward strand.
GTCGTACGCACGCATGAACGCTGTTTTCTTTTCCTTATTGAATTGAATGGAATTAAGTAAATGAAACATATATATAAATAAATATAGTATCATTATTATGTAATATATTTCATGATTATTTATTATATATATACTTTATAATCATACTTGAATGGTTAATCATGGAAAATGAATCTCATCACGTTCGTGGACAAGGTAGTCTGTACGTATGCCCGAGCGATGATATCATTACCATAATTATTGAATAGAATCAGAGAGAATGATATAATATATCATAATCAGTATGATGTTATAATAACCATACATGATAATTCTTTGCACCATTATACCCATATAATTAAGTTGGTGGTGGAAAAACTAATTACACCACGACGTGGAGACAGTATTCCGTACGTACGCATGCGCGTTGATTTTATTTTCTGGAGGATGGATAGAAGGTGAAATGGGGTTGTTTTATATTTATAATATAATATCTGTATATAAGTGATACTTATTGTATTACTTTACAATGAAACAAATAAATAAGAGGAGGTTGAAGAAGAACGAAACGTGAAAGAATCGGTAGAAGAGATTATCTCTTCTTCGAGGCACCTCCTTTAAGATTATTCTTAAGGGACTAGAGTTGGTTTTCTGAGAAGACCAAAACCTCCATAATTTTTCTAGGGAAGTGGGGAAGATAAATGGATAGGGTTTGTCCAATCATGGATGCTCAAGGTGTTGTGAAGTGGAGAGGGTGGAGGTTCCCTTTTATAAGGGAAGAGTGGGGTACCTTTGGAATTATAAGAACTTTTAATTTATAATAAATCAAATCCCACTTACTAAACTCCAACAATGACTCATATTATAATATTAGATGATATAGGGTTGTAATCGCATCACCCAATAAAATTTAAACTTGTGGGAAATTTATTTTAAACCTTATCAACTTGATTTATCTTTAATTAATTTATTTAATCTTATTTGTGGTAATAAGATTCAAAATTTAAAAATGTTATAAATAATTACATATGTGTTGTGAATTGTCCATAATTGTATCATTTATAACATTTTATACCATATAAATTTTAATTTAAAATTTTTAAATGTTTTTGTGATTTTTAAAAAATTTTATATTATGTTATTTCTATAAAATAACAATAGTGTTAATTTTGACACTATTCATTTATTTGAATTTAAATAAAATCCACACACAATATATGTTCGAAATAAAATATTTAATAGATTCATAACATTTCATATTTTTTTATAAAATTCTTTAAGCATATTAAATAGTTCATACAATATTTATTTTAATATTTTTAAAACCATTTATTTGATATTTTAATCAATAAAATAATTTCAACATCACTATTGTGTTACCTTTAATGATATTTATATAATCTCTAAAAATTCTAAATAAATAAAAATTAAGTAGATAATTATATTATATGTCTGGAGACTATTCATTTTCTAAGTTTCATGAATTTTATCGATAAATTAAATTTATTATACTTATAAAATTTAAGGGTCTGACATGTTGTCACTTTCATTGGTTTTAATAATAATTAAATACTTTTCATGGTCCATAGTCCGTAAAATGAATCAATTCAGAACCTTAGGTAATATGGGTCAACTTTTAGTCATCCAATATAATTTTTGAAGGTGTTAGGGTAATTTTATATTCTTATTTTAACCCATAATTACCCAATTTACCTTTAACTGTAGTAAATAAAAATTACCACAGTTACTATTCATGATATCAAACAAATAAAAGTAACCTATTATCATAATTTAGACCCAATTAATTCCAATATTGAATCCATTTTTCAAAATTCAAAACACATATGTTTCAGTAATAAATTTAAAATTAATCCCGTAGTTATGAAAAAGGGTTTTAAAAGTCAAAACATTGCCCAAGATTGAAATGTTTTTACCTATGAATTCAATGTAAAATTAATGGTAATGAAATAAATTATATTAAATGGTAAAAATATATTCTATTTATACTTTAAAACATCTAAATATTATAATTCAACCATATAAATTATTGTGATGAAAAAAGTTGTTTTTAATTACAATATATCGCGTTTTTACTATTCATTAAAATATGAAAGTTATCAGAATAATATGAAAAATTTATACATAGTAAATTTTTATATCTTGATTCCAAAAGAGAATTTTATTTTGTCAAATTGAACTTATAAACATGTCAAAAAGTAGATTTAATGTGGGTGCGCCATCAAAAAGCGGCAAAAATGTATTTTTTAAAAAATAATTATTTTACCCGAAAAAATTATTTTTTTCTCATACCCTGTTCTATAAAATGTGTTAGATGAATAATAATGTTATAAAATTCAATATTTAGTTAATATTATTCATAATTCCTAATCCATAGTAATATTATAACAATATATCGTTGTTTAGTGAAACACGGTATTGCGTGCTACACACGATATCGAGGAAGGTCACGATTGTGTGTAATGCAAGCCAAGTCAGGGATGCATATAGTGCAAGCTCCCTTTGGTGTAGAGTACAATAGATAAATCAATGAAATTAAAAAGAATAATTCTCATAAATCACGATTTGTTACATTCTACCCCAGTTATAATGAATTTAGCCGTCAAAATTCGTCTGGGTTATAAATGGTTTATTATTTGAAAGTTTCATTCATAGAAACCCAAATCGTAAAAAAGAATACAAAAAAATCATTTTAAAAAGGAACGTTAAAAACATAAAGGATACCCAAAGTAACTCATCACTAGGTGTAACACCCGAGACTTTTATGAGAAATATTTTGTTTTTATGTTATATAAATCATCAAAGGAATCATTCTCTACACACAACACTAGCTTGGCATTCTTTACACACAACCACGGCCTTCCTCGAGAGCATGTGTCGTACGCAATACTGAGTTTCACTAAACAACGATATATTATAATACTAGATGTTATGAATAGTATTAACTGAATTTTTTATTTTATAACATTTTAATTTATCTTCTACATTTTCCAGAATGAGGTATGAAAACAAAATCAGTTTTTTTGGATAAAAGAAATATTTTTCAAAAAATGCAGTTTTACTGCCTTTTGATGGCGCACCCACATTAAATCTACTTTTTGACAAGTTTATAAGTTCAATTTGACAAAATAAAATTCTTCTTTAAAATCAAGATATAAAAATTTACTTTGTATAAATTTTTCATATTATTCTGATAACTTTCATATTTTAATGAATAGTAAAAACCCTGTATATTTTAATTAAAAACAACTTTTTTTCATTGCAATAATTTATATGGTTAAATTATAATATTGATTTTTTTTAAAGTATAAATAGAATATATTTTTACCATTTAATATAATTTATGTCATTAGCATTAATTTTACATTGAATTCATAGGTAAAACCATTTCAATCTTTCGAAATTTTTTAACTTTTAAAACCCGTTTGCTTAACAACGGGATTAATTTTAAAGTAATTACTGCAACTTCTGTGTTTTTAATTTTGAAAAATTGATTCCATATTTGGAATCATTGGGTCCAAATTATGATAATAGGTTACTTTTATTTTTTTTGATATTATGAATAGTAATTACGGTAATTTTTTATTTACTACGGTTAAAGGTAAATAGGGTAATTCAAGGTTAAAAGAATATTATAATAATTCAAAATTACCATGAAACTTGTCCTAACATTATTGGATGAGTAGGGGCTGACCATGGGAATCCTTGAGTCGATTTTGGGACCCCATTGAGCCACTTGGTAGTGACAATGACAATTTGGATTAATTAATTTAATGTAAGGACAAAATTGATATTAACAAAAATCTTTTAGTAATTAATTTTTATAAGGGGTTATATAAATTATATTTTCGACTATAAATATTCATTGGAAAGATAAAACAATTTCCTACATAATTATATTTGTTTTATAATTTTTAGACACAAAATAAATCAAATTATTTATGACACAATAATGATGATGTATTTACCTCACTAATAAATGATTTAAATAAATAAGATTATAATGATTAAAATATTTTCCAAAACATGTCAAATTCTGATTTGATGATTCTATTTCTAATATTAGTCATCTAATCTTCATCTTTAATTATTTTTGGACCTTTTGAAACTGAAGATATGTTTTTAATAAAATAATATTTCCACACTTTCCAAAGGTGACCCTCTCCTCCCTTATAAAAGGGCACCTCCTCCCTCTCTTCCTCACACCAATATGAGCCTTCATGCTCGTCAAACACCTGAAAATTTCACTTCCCCACTTCCTTAGAAACCTACTAGAGGAACTGGTCTTATCAAAAGACCAACTCTAGTGCCTTAAGAGAAAGTTTAAAGGACGCACTTCGAGAAAGAGGTAATACCTTCTACCATTTTCTTCAAGTTCCATTCTTCTTCTACTCCCTATTATTTAGTTGTTTAATTATGAGGTAATAACATAAATATCCCTCATATACTTATATGTTATTATAAATATGAAACAACCCTATTTAACCTCTTATCGATCCTACAGAAAACGAAATCACCGCAAGTGCGTACATACGGAATACCATCTCCACGCTGTGGTGTAATCTGTTTTCCACCACCACCATACTTGGATGGGTATAATGGTGTAAAGAATAAGTATATATGATTATTGTAAAGTGATATTGATTCTGAAATAGTATACATGAACTTCAATACAATTCCACGATCATGGGAACGATATCATCGCTCGTGCGTACGTACGACCTACCTTCTCCACGATGTGATGTGACTCGTTCTATATGATATTCATTGAATAATGATTATATAAATGAACTGAATGAATTAATATGATATATATTACACTAATACCACTCTATAAATGATGTATCTATATCCTATAACGAGTAATAATAATTTATTCGACAAAACACACATAAGAACAAAAAGTAATAAACACCCGAATAACAAGTAGTAATGAAATATTACTAATAAGAAGCTAAGAATATGACCCTATATGGTATCATAACAATGAATATGATTCTTTAATAAGTCAATGACATTATTTAAATCATTATACATGAGGTTCGGACATGTACAAAGCATATCAGACCTGAGGTAAGGGAAGTATCACAATCTCATTTTTATTCGAGATTGTTTATACTTTGGAATTTACTGGGGTGTATTTTATCATCCACATCCATGTTTCCAAAATATGTAATATTATTTCCATCCATATAAAATTGTTTAAATCCAAATTTACCCTTCAGTGAGTTTTTAGTAAAAGATATGAAATGAATCTTTTGTCATTTTTCGTATGAGGTACTTTTTGAATTTTTTGACAAAAGTACGAGAAGAATGTTTTTTTAAACTTATGCAGAATGAATGTATTTTTAAAACATTATTTCCAAGAAGCTTCCTTTAAATGTTTTCATGTTTTTTTTAAACAACTTCTTTGAGTTTAGAATTTTATGACATGTCAATAAAGGAAAAGTGTTTTTGAAGTAGAAAGGATATTTTCCTCAAGAATGGAGTTCAAGTGTTTTATAAAAATTATTTTCCATCTAAAATAATATAGGGTTCTGTTTATATCCCTATTATTACATTGATTTGATTATGTTGTGATGGAAATATATTTATTAATTCATTTATCTTATATGAATTTTTTTATGATGTCATGATGTTTAAGATTCCCATTTTTATTACATGGGTTATGCTATGATCTATGGTTTATGATTTTGTGGCACACATAAGAATGGTATCATTATGAGATGGGTGGGACCTATATCTCCATCCAATTAATTGGGTAAAGATTTTATATCTCATGAGATAGACATGGCTGGAATGGCAGGTTAAACTGGTTCAGTGAAACAAGACTGAAACAAGGAGTGAACTCGGTTCAGAAATGGACTTTGTCCACTAAGATAGTGTTGGCTATGAGTCTTGACTAATAAGAAATGATTCTCTATGATTATGTGTGTATGACACATAGCTTCTTGTTTTATGTTATGATTATTGGGATTACATTTCACTACCATGATTTATCCCATGTTATGAAATTATGATCTCTTTTGCAGGGTAAGATTTCCAAAATGTTATGTTCTTATAAATTTGATGTGACTTATATTTCTTTTGTTTACCCTTACTGATCATTTTAGATCACCCTTTTTTATGTTTTCTTTCCCCATGTCAGGAAGAAGTTTATTAAGTAAGATATGCAAAAAAGGGACTATAGATATGATGAAATAAATGGGAGACAATGTAGATACTTTATGAACCAGTTGTTTATGTTTCCCAGTTTCTAAAGACACTATACATATATGGTCCTTTCATGGTTTTGTTATATGTTGTAATAAGTATGCTTCAATTTTGAAGTATTAACCATGTATGTAATGTATGGGTCATTATAGTTGGTATTATAGGAAATGTATAGTCAACCTTTGGAAACTAGGATGTGAAAGCCTTAGTAAGAAACCTAAGGATAACTCTAAGCATAGAACACAGTCTTAGTGTTTTAGAAATGGCCATGAACAACATATGATAAGACCATAAGTGTGAAATTTTATTCTTGATTACGTGGTTTTCCTATTATAATTAGTGTTGCTCACACTATTCTTCTTGGTTTTAGTCAATAGCTGGAACCCAAAGAAACCGTGTTAATGCGGAATGCGACGGGCGATGCAATGATTGTGCCCCTAAGCAACCAAACATTATTGGAGCTGGAATGCAAAATCTTGTATCCATTCTCACAAAAATTTCTAAAGCTATGAACCATGCTGGACATCCAAATGAGAAAAAAAGGAGCAACATTCTGTTGAATCCTTCATGAGGCAGCGTCCACCTTCATTCAGCGGGTCTTCTGATCCATTAGTGGATAAACAATGGATCAATACCACTGAAAAAATATTTTCAGTTATTCAATGTTCTGAACATGATAAAGTCATCTTAGCAGTATATCATTTGGAAGGTGATGCTGATCAATGGTGGAATCTTATCAAGAATACGAGGCAAAGAGATGAAATTGAGTCCATGTAATGGGATGAGTTGAAGAACTTATTTTTCAATAATTACTTTCCTCAAATTATACGAACAAATATGGAGAAAGAGTTTCTTAAACTGAAGCAAAAGGATGATGAATCTGTTGGTACCTGTGAAGAAAATTTTACAAGACTTGCAAGGTATGCTTCTGGTATTATTATCCAACCTAAGAGTAAGATCGATCGATTCTTTAGTGGCATAAAACCAAGTCTTCTAAGGGTGTTAGCCATAAGGGACTTCAATAACTAAGAGGAAATTGTTTGATGTGCTCTCAAGGTTGAGATGGAGATTGGTGTAACCCATCAGTCACATGGGTTTTACAAGAAGAGGAAAATTGAATTCAAAAGAAAATCTAAAGACCACACTGAAAAGAAGATGAGTTTTCTCTGATGCTCAAAGTGTGGAAAGAAACATGGAGGAAATTGTCTTATGGGGACAAGAAAATTTTATAAGTGTGGAAAAGAAGGTCATCGGGAAATTGAATATCAAAATAATGGGAAGAAGATGTCTAATTATTCAAAAAAAGGAAGGGATACACAGAATGAACCTACTACACTTCAGTGTTTCAAGTGCAAGGATATGGGGAATTATGCCAATTAATTCCCAAATCCAATGGTTTATGATTATGATCGATGTCAACAAACTCTTAAGGCCAAAGACAATGGAAATTCACATGTAATTACTATCGGTGATGTGGAGTACGACAATGATGTGGTGAGAGGTACACTTACCATCGACTCTAAAGTAGAAAATGTTTTATTTGATTCTGAATCCACCCACTCTTTTATTTCTGAAGAAATTTCTAAGGGTATCACCGTATTACCTCAAGAATTTGATATTGAGTTGGCTGTGACAGCTCCTAATGGCACAACAATCACATCAAAAGTTTACAATTCTTCTCCGATTAAAGTTTGTGGAAAAGTGCATCCTGCAAATCTTGTGATCATTCCTATAGTGGAATTTGATGTGATTCTTGGCATGGATTGGCTTTCTTTATATGGAGCTCATATCAATTGCCAAAGAAGGGAAGTCACATTTCATATTCTAGATCAATCTATGATCGTCTATCGATGAAAGGATGGACATAACCTTCTAGTGGAAATTTCTTCTATCTCATGGGTCTTGATTCAACTAAATGGAGGTTATTTATCTCAAATGGTTGGAGAGAAACTCATGATTAAGAATATGCCCATTGTACGAGAGTTTGATGATTTCTTTCTGGAGGAACTGCCAGGTCATCCACCAAATCGTGAATTTTAGTTTTCAATAGAACTCGTACCGGGTGCTTTGCCTATTTTAAAGAAACCTTATAGAATGGCCCCAATTGAGTTGCAGGAATTGAAGAAGAAACTCCAAGGGAATCTTTATAAAGGATTCATACGCCCTAGTGCGTCACCTTGGGGAGCACCTGTTCTGTTTGTTAAGAAGAATGATAGATCAATGAGACTCTGCATTGATTATCGTGAACTTAACAAGATCACTATCAAGAACAAATATCATATCCCATGCATTGATGACCTATTTGACCAACTACGCGGAGCTCATTACTTTTCCAATATTGATCTTTGTTCTGTGTATCATCAATTAAGTGTCAAAAGAGAGGATATACCAAATACGGCTTTCCGTACAAGGTATGGACACTATGAATTTATAGTGATGCCATTTGGTCTTACTAATTCCCCTGCTATCTTCATGGATCTGATGAATATCACTTGAGAATTGTATTAAAGACCCTAAGAAAGGAGAAGCTTTATGAAAAATTTACCATGTGTGAATTTTGGCTTCAAAAAGTTGCATTTTTGGGCCACGTAATGTCAGAAGAGGGGATATCTGTGGATCCAGCAAAAACAAAGGTTATTGAAAGATGGTCGAGACCAATAATAGTAACTGAGATCCGATGTTTTCTTGGTTTGGATGGATATTACCGATGTTTTGTGAAATATTTTTCAAGGATATCTAACCCACTCAACAAGTTAACTCGAAAAGGAGTTATGTTTGTTTGGATGGAGGAATGTGAAGAAAATTTCAAAGAGCTAAAAATAAGGTTAGCCAGTGCACCTGTGTTCACACTACCTTGCAGTGGATAAAGGTTTGTGATCTACAATGATTCATCCAAGAAGGGACTGGGATGTGTTCTCATGCAAAATGATATGGTGATAGCTTATGCCTCACGACATTTAAAAATCCATGAGCAAAATTAACCAACTCATGATTTGGAGTTAGCTACGGTAATTTTTGCATTAAAGATTTGGAGGAATTATCTTTATGTAGAACGGTGTGACATTTATACTGATCATAAAAGTTTAAAGTATATTTTCACACAAAAGGAGCTAAATATAAGCCAATGAAGATGGTTGGAGCTGATTAAGGATTATGACTGCTCAATTCATTACCACCTGGGAAAGAAAACAAGGTTGCAGATGCATTAAGTCGACAAGACCGTGCTAGCTTATCCATGACGAGGATCACAAAAGATCCTATATTTATGGATTTAAAAAGGATGGATCTTGGAATTATAATGGAAGGGGTAAATTGTATCTTTATAAAATGAATGTTCAACCATCTATGAATGTAAAGATTAAATAGGCGCAGAAAGAAGATTTCGAGTTACAAAAGAAGGTGAGAAATGTTCCTGAATTCAACATTTATTGTGATGGGATAATAAAGTTCAGGGATTAGGTTTGTGTTCCTTCCATCCCAGAATTAAAGAAGGAGATGTTGTATGAGGCTCATAGTTCTTCATTCTCTATTCATCCTGGAAGTACGAAGATGTATAGGGACCTGAAAGAGTACTTCTGGTGGGATGGCATGGAAAGAGATGTTGCTGAATATGTCTCTCGATGCATGGTTTGTCAGAAAGTTAAAGCTGAGAGAGAGAAGTCTAAGGGGATGTTACAACCATTACCATACCTGAATGGAAATGGGAAAACATCACTATGGACTTTTTCACTAGACTTCCTAAAACATCCAAATGTAATAATTATATCTGGGTCATAGTTGATCGTCGTACAAAGTCTGCACACTTCATTTCTATTAGAGAGGATTTCTCTCTAGATCATCTTGCCAGGATATATGTAAAGGAAGTGGAAAGATTGCATGGAGTACCACTTTCTATTATATCTGATCGGGATCCACGGTTTACCTCAAAGTTTTAGCGAAGTCTTCAGCATACTCTGGATAAAGAGTTGATTTTCAGCACTGCTTATCATCCTCAGACAGACAGTCAGTCTGAGAGGACAATTCAAACTCTAGAAGATATGTTGAGAGCTTGCTCTATAGATTTAAAAGGTTGTTGGGATCAACACCTACCTTTGGTGGAATTTTCTTATAATAATAGCTTTCACTCCAGTATTCAAGTGTCTCCTTATGAAGATCTCTATGGAAAGAAATGCAGGACTCCAACTTGCTGGGATGAATGTGGGGAAAGAATGCTATTAGGACCTGATCCTGTTGATGAGATGGCAGACAAGGTCAGATCTATTCAAAAACACAGAAGAGTAGCTCAGAGTCGACAAAACAGTTATGCCGACAACCGAAGAAAAGACTTAGAGTTTGAAGTGGGTGATAAAGTGTTCTTATGAATATCTCCCTGGAAGAGGGTCATGAGATTTGGAAAGAAGGGAATGTCGAGCCCTAGATATATCGGTCCTTTTGAAATTCCGGATCATGTTGGGAAGGTAGCTTACCGATTGGAGCTTCCACCGAATCTCTCTCAAGATCACAATGTGTTCCATGTATCTATCCTGAGAATGTACATACCTAATCGTTCACATGTACTCAGCTCAGAAGTTGTACTACTGGAACAAGATCTTTCTTATGAAGAACAGCCGATAGATATTCTGGATCGTAGCAAAAAAGTCCTATGGAACAAGACCACTAGCTTGGTGAAAGTTTTATAGAGGAACCACCAATTAGAAGAAGCTACATGGGATCTTGAGGATATGATGAGGGAGAGGTATCCTCATCTATTTGTTACGAAGTGACAAATTTAGAGGGAAAAATTCATTTTAAGGGGGGTAGAATGTAACACCCGATACTTTTATGAGAAATATTTTGTTTTTATGTTAGATAAATCATCAAAGTAATCTTTCACTACACACCACACTAGCTTGGCTTGCTTTACACGCAACCACAGCCTTCCTCGATAGCTTGCGCCGTACGCAATACAGAGTTTCACTAAACAACGATATATTATAATACTAGCTGTTATGAATAGTATTAACTAAATTTTGAATTTTATAACATTTTAATTCACCTTATACATTTTCTAGAATGAGGTATGAAAACAAAATCAGTTTTTTGGATAAAAGAAGTATTTTTCAAAAAAATGCAGTTTTACAGCCTTTTGATGGCGCACCCACATTAAATCTAGTTTTTGAAAAGTTTATAAGTTCAATTTGACAAAATAAAATTCTTATTTAGAATCAAGATATAAAAATTTACTTTGGATAAATTTTTTATATTATTCTGATAACTTTCATATTTTAATGAATAGTAAAAACACGCTATATTTTAATTAAAAACAAATTTTTTCATCACAATACTTTATATGGTTAAATTATATTATTGATTTTTTTTAATGTATTAATAGAATATATTTTTACCAATTAATATAATTTATGTCATTATAATTAATTTTACATTGAATTCATAGGTAAAAACATTTCAATCTTTGGCAATGTTTTAACATTTAAAACATGTTTGCTTAACAACAGGATTAATTTTAAATCAATTACTGCATATTCTTTGTTTTTAATTTTGAAAAATGGATTCCATATTTGGAATCAGTGGGTCCAAATTATGTTAATAGGTTACTTTTAATTTTTTTCATAATATGAATAGTAACTACGATAATTTTTTTATTTACTACGGTTAAAGGTAAATAGGGTAATTCAAGGTTATAAGAATATTATAATAATTCAAAATTACCTTGAAACTTGTCCTAACCTTATTGGATGAGTAGTGGCCGACCATGGTCATCTTTGGGCTGATTTTGGGACCCCATTGAGCCACTTGGTAGTGACAATGACAATTTGGATTAATTAATTTAATGTAAAGACAAAATTGATATTAACAAAAATCATTTAGTAATTAATTTTTATAATGGGTTATATAAATTAAATTTTCGACTATGAATATTCATTGGAAAGATGAAACGATTTAATACATAATGGTATTTTTTTTATAATTTTTAGACACCATATAAATTAAATTATTTATGACAAAATAATGATGATGTATTTACCTCATAAATAAATGATTTAAATAAATATGATTATATTGATTAAAATATTTTCCAAAACATGTCCAAATCTAATTGGATGATTTTATTTCGATTATTAGTTATCTTATCTTCATCTTTAATGATTTTGGAACTTTTTAAAACCGAAGATAAGTTTATAATAAAATAATATTTCCACACTTTCCAAAGGTGCCCCTCTCCTCCCTTATAAAAGGGAACCTTCTCCCTCTCTTTCTCACACCAATTTGAGCCTTCAAGCTTGGCCAACCCAGGAACATTTCACTTCCCCACTTCCTTATAAACCTACTAGAGGTACTGGTCTTAACAAATGACCATCTCTAGTGCCTTAAGAGAACGTTTAAAGGAGGCACTTCGAGAAAGAGGTAATACCTTCTACCATTTTCTTCAAGTTCCATTCCTCTTCTACTCCCTCTTATTTAGTTGTTTCATTTTTAGGTAATAACATAAGTATCCCTAATATAATTATATGTTATTATAAATATGAAACAACACTATTTCACCTCTTATCCATCCTATGTAAAACGAAATCACCGCGCGTGCGTACGTACGGAATACCGTCTCCACGCTGTGGTATAATCTGTTTCCCACAACCACCTTACTTGGATGGGTATAATGATGTAAAGAATAACTATATATGATTATTTTAAAGTGATATTGATTCTTAAATGGTATACATACACTTCAATACAATTCCCCGATCATGGGAATGATAACATCACTCGTGCGTACGTACGGCCTACCGTCTCCACGATGTGATGCGACTCGTTCTATATGATCATCATTGAATAATGATTATATAAATGAATTTAATGAATGAATATGATATATATTACAATAATACCATTATGTAAATGATTCATCTATATCCTATAAAGAGTAATAAGAATTTATTCGACAAAACACTCATAAGAACAAAAAGTAATAAACACCCGAATAACAAGTAGTAATGAAATATTACTAATAAGAAGCTAAAAATATGACCATATATGGTATCATAACAATGAATATGATTCTGTAATAAGTCAATTACATTATCAAAATCATTATAATGGATGTTCAGACACATACAAAGCATATCGAACCTGAGGTAAGGGAAATATCACAATCTCATTTTTTTCCGTGATTGATTTTACTTTGGAATTTACTGGGGGTGTATTTTATCATCCATATCCATGTTTCCTCAATATTTAATATTATTTACATCCACCTACAACTTTTTTAATCTAATTTTACCCTTCGGTGAGTTTTTAGTAAAATATATGACATGAATCTTTTGTCATTTTTCGTACGAGGTACTTTTTGACTTTTTGACAAAAGTACGAGAAGAATGTTTTTTTAACATATACGGCATGAATGGATTTTTTAAAAATTATTTCCAAGAAGATTCCTTTACAATTTATCAATTTTATTTTTAATCAACTACTTTTAGTTTAGAATTGTATGACATGTTAAGAAAAGAAAAGTGTTTTTTAATTAGAAAGGATATTTTCCTCATGAATGGAGTTCAAGTGTTTAATCAAATTATTTTCCATCTAAGATAATATAGGGTTCTATTTCTATCCCTATTATTACATTGATTTGATTATTTTGTGATGGAAATATTTTTATGAATTCCTTTTGTAACGACCCAAAGCTTTTCAATGGAAAATTCCCTTATTATATTTATGTCATTAAAACACAAAATAATGAACTACTAAGTGATAAGTAACCTTTAAACATAATTTTGACACCCCTATGTTTGGAATTTTGAAAATAAAACATACACGGTTGTGTTCAAGATAGTTTTTAGAGTCTAATGAAACAAAAATAGTTTTTGGTGAATAGTAACCCACCCTTATGAATAGTAACCTACCCTTATGAATAGTAATATGACCCTTATGAATAGTAAATAAGAGTAAAATTACCTATGAATAATAAAATAAAATTTAGACATCTTTGAAAGTGACAATTTGACCTTAGTAAACGTTTTTGGTATTTTATAAGTCATAAATAATTAATTATAATTAATTATAATTAATTAATTAATTTAAAAACAATATTTAATTCGCTAAAATATATTCATAAAGTATTGAATCAATGTATAATAGTTTTTAGATAATTCTATAAGACCCTATGTAATTTTGGAAAGAACTATAAAATCAGTTTTAATCTCAAAAACTGTTTTTTAAGTAAATTATGATTTTATTTAAATATTAAATTAATAATATTTATAAAATTATTTTTGAAAAATGGACTTCATTTTTGGATTGTACACGTCAAAAACTGGTTGGGGTAAATTTTGGGATTTTATCTGAGATACTTGAATTTTTGGTGAATAGTAGAATACATTAATTTACCATATAAATACATTTTAATTAAAACCCACTATTCCTGACATCACTAGTGATGTAAGAACCCAAATACCAAACTCACATGTCTTATTTACTATTATTGGTCATCCAAGACTCACTATTCCTTGTCTTATGTGAAATTAATAAAATAATCAATTTTATATTAAGGAAACCCCTCTCCCCTCCACTATAAAAGCGACCCTTCACTCCCTCTTTTCCTCACATCTCTCAAGCTCCATGACTTCTCTAAACTCTGCCCAAACACCTTCCCTAGCTCATCCCCCACTTCCAAAAGCTGCTGGTCTCATCAAAAGTCCAATCCTAGCTTTCTCAAGGAGGTTCTCAAAAGGAGGATTCTAAAGGTAATTTCTCTCCCTCTTCTCCTTTAATTTCTTTTCAAGTTCAAGTTCCTTTCTTAATCTCTCCCTACCTATATTCATCCAAATTGTTTTGATACTCCAGTATTATAAATATAATTTTATTTTATGATTCTAATGGTATATTATATCACCACACACCCTTCCCTCTTTCTTTTATTTTATTAAAGAGAACGTTGTTCCTGAGGTGTTAAATTTATCACCTTCTAAAAAGACATGTTCTCTTCTTCCATTTATACCTTAAATCTGGTCATGAAACTATTTTATGGTTGAACCAGAATATTATATATTTATTATGTTCTATTTCATGTTCTGGGAATAAACTATGGCCTTATTACTAAGTTAAATGTTAAAACAAGATCATTGTGATCCAAAACCCACCCAAATTAACCCAAATAACCATCATTAAAATTTTATCTAATGATTCGTCCACATGCATCTAATATAACTCATTATAAAATCATTCAATCTCATGTATTATCACTAATAACATGTAATATAATTTCTGGATGTTTACCCATGATCTACCTGAACATCAATTTAAGAATACAAGTGGACCGCTCAAGAAAACCATAAAAACCAACATCCCTGATTAACGTTTTTAAACTCTATAAGTCATCCAAAGGTACATAATATGTCATAATGAAACCATAATGAACACTATTAATGTATAAAGTTTATTGGAATTTCTAATTAATGAATATAATGTCATTATACAGGACATTAAATAGAAGGAGGCATTTGGGTACAAGGTAAGGGGAAATCTCAAACCCAATTTTCTTCCTTCGGGTTCTCCCTCTTTCACTCCATTTTTGATATGGTTACTCCTAAAAGATCATTTTTTCATAATTTCCTTTAATTTTCTGGGATATACATGTTTTTCACTGGTTTTTATGTCCATCAAAATGTTTTCCAAAAGAACTCTTCTTTCAAGATCTCACCTTTTACCTCTCATTCAAGGTTGATTGTTCTTGTATCAAGTATGTTGTTCTCTCTTTGTTTTGGGAACCCAAAGCCTATGAATGTGTTATTATGAGATGAAACCCATTCCTTTCCATGGGTTATTTATGTACATGTTTTATATGTGTTCCATGTGGCAATCATGATAATGATAATATTAATATGTGACGGGTGCGCCCTGAATTATATAGCGCAATATGAATGTTTAAATGTGACGGGTGCGCCCGGAATTATATAGCACTCCAATGAATTGGGTAAAGTGATAAATCTCATGAGTAAATGTGAAATTATGTGTGAACATGATTCTAGCTTTGTTCACATGTATCTGTGGTAGATAACCACTAAGAAATGATGTTTCATTTTTATGCATTGCCACATTTCAAGTCATTTATTTATGCTCCTCTCATGTTCATGATCTTTTGCATATGTTATGATTATGCTCACCCCATGATGTATTATTCTTAACTATCCTCTTACTGGGATTTTACCTCACCCATTTTGATTTATATTTTCAGGTGGATACATGTACTAAGGAGAGGACAAGTGTTACTAAGAAGCTAGTGAAGAATAAATTAAATAAATGTTTATGGTTGATGTTGTATTTGTTATTTATGGTCCTTGTTTTCCCAAGACAATAAACCTTTGGATCCTCTATGTGTAATACTATTATGTTGTTTATCTTTGAAA
Source organism: Viscum album (assembly GCA_963277665.1). NCBI lineage: Eukaryota > Viridiplantae > Streptophyta > Magnoliopsida > Santalales > Viscaceae > Viscum > Viscum album. The sequence goes on from OY728146.1 coordinate 510,422,188, forward strand.
TGATGTAATAGTAATGTAAGAAAAGGTTGGGTCGCTATAGTTGGTATTAGAGGAAAGGTTTAGTTAAATTGGGAATTAGTGAACCCTAGAGAAAACCTCTAGTATGAGACTAAGTACAAATAAGCACCTAGGGATCCCATATGTTATATTTTTGGTATAAATTGTTTAGATAAATAAGTTATTCATTACTTGTTTAGTTATGTTTTGTTCTATCCTTTTCTATTTTAGAAAATGGTGGGAACGAGGAGAGGTAATGAAGGAGAAGAACCCTCACCTGTTTGTGTGAAGTGAAATTTCGGGGGCGAAATTTCTTAATGGGGGAAGAATGTAACGACCCTAAGCTTTTCAATGGAAAATTCCCATATTATATTTATGTCATTAAAACACAAAATAATGAACTACTAAGTGATAAGTAACCTTTAAACATAATTTTTTCACCCCTATGTTTGGAAGTTTGAAAATCCAACATAAACGATTGTGTTCAAGATAGTTTTTAGAGTCTAATGAAACAAAAATAATTTTTGGTGAATAGTAACCTACCCTTATGAATAGTAACCTACCTTTATGAATAGTAATATGACAATTATGAATAGTAAATAAGAGTAACATTACCTATGAATAATAAAATAAAATTTAGACATTTTGGAATGTGACAATTTGACCTTAGTTAACATTTTTGGTATTTTATAAGTCATAAATAATTAATTATAATTAATTAATTTATTTAAAAAGAATATTTATTTCCATAAAATTTATTCATAAAGTGTTGAATCAATGTCTAATAGTTTTTAGATAATTTTATAAGACCCTATGTAATTTTTGAAAGAACTATAAAATCAGTTTTAATCATAAAAACCGTTTTTTTAAGTAAATTTTGATTTTATTTAAATATTAAATTAATAATAATTAGAAAATTATTTTTTAAAAATGGACTTCATTTTTGGATTGTACACGTCGAAAAATGGTTAGGGTAAGTTTTTGGGATTTTTCTGAGATACTTGAATTTTTGGTGAATAGTGGAATACATTAATTTACCATATAAATACATTTTAATTAAAACCCACTATTCCTGACATCACAAGTGATGTAGGAACCCAAATACAGAACTCAAATGTCTTATTTACTATTCTTGGTCATCCAAGACTCACTATTCTTTGTCTTAGGTGAAATTAATAAACTAATCAATTTTATATTAAGGAAACCCCTCTCCCCTCCACTATAAAAGCCACCCTTCACTCACTCTTTTCCTCACACCTCTCAAGCTCAAGCCTTATATAAACACTGCACAAACAACTTCCCTAGCTCATCCCCCCCGTCTAAAAGCTGATGGTCTCATCAAAAGACCAATCCTAGCTTTCTCAAGGAGGTTCTCACGAGGAGGATTCTAAAGGTGATTTCTCTCCCTCTTCTCCTTTAATTTCCTTTCAAGGTCAAGTTCTTTTCTTGATCTCTCCCTACCTATCTTCATCCAAATTGTTTTTTAACTCTATTATTATAAATATACTTTAATTTTATGATTCTAATGGTATATTTTATCACCCCACACCCTTCCCTCTTTCTTTTATTTTATTAAAGAGAACGTTGTTCATGAGGTGTTAAATTTATCACCTTCAAAAACAACATGTTCTCTTCTTCCATTTCTACCTTCAATATGTTCATGAATCCAATTTATGGTTGAACCAGAATATTTTATATGTATTATGTTCTATTTTATGTTCTGGAAATAACCTATGGCCTTATTACTAAGTTAAATGTTAAAATAAGATCGTTGTGATCCAAAAACCACCCAAATTAACCCAAATAACCATGATTAAATTTTTATCTAATGATTCGTCCACATGGATCTAATATAACTCATTATAAAATAATTCAATCACCTGTAATATCACTAATAACATTTAATATAATTTATGGATGTTTACCCATGATCTACCCGAACTTCAATTTAAGAATACAAGTGGATCGCTCAAGAAAACCATAAAAACAAACATCCCCGATCAACGTTTTTAAACTCTATAAGTCATACAAAGGTACATAATATGACATAATGAAACCATAATAAAAACTATTAATGTATAAAATGTTTTTAAATTTCTAATTAATGAATATAATGTCATTATACATGACATTAAAGAGAAGGAGGCATTCAGGTACAAGGTAAGGGGAAATCTCGAACCCAATTTTCTTCCTTTGGGTTGTCCCTCTTTCACTCCATTTTTGATATGGTTACTCCTCAAAGATCATTTGTTCATAATTTCCTTTACTTTTCTGGTATATACATGTTTTGACTGGTTTTTATGTCCATCAAAATCTTTTCCAAAAGAACTCTTCTTTCAAGATCTCACCTTTTACCTCTCATTCAAGGTTGATGGTTCTTTTATCAAATAGGTTGTTCTCTCTTTCTTTTGGGAACCCAATGCTAATGAATGTGTTATTATGAGATGAAACCCATTCCTTTCCATCAGTTATTTATGTACATGCTTGATATGTGTTCCATGTGCAATCATGATAATGATAATATTATGATGTGATGGGTGCGCCCGAAATTATATAGCGCAATATGAATGTTTAAATGTGACGGGTGCGCCCAGAATTATATAGCACTCCAATGCATTGGGTAAAGTGATGAATCACATGAGTAAATGTGAAATGATGTTTCAACATGATTCTAGGTTTGTTCACAAGTATGTGTGGTATTTAACCACTAATACAAGATGTTTCATTTTTATGCATTTCCACATTTCAAGTCTTTTATTTATGCTCCCCTCATGTTCATGATCTTTTTCATATGTTATGATTATACTCACACCATGATGTAGTATTCTTAACTATCCTCTTACTGGGCTTTTAGCTCACCCTTTTTTATGTATATCCTCAGGTGGCTACATGTACTAAGGAGAGGACAAGTGTTAATAAGAAGCTAGTGAAGAAGAAATTAAATAAATGTTTATGCTTGATGTTGTATTTTTTATGTATGGTCCTAGTTTACCCAAGACACTAAACCTTTGGATCCTCTATGTGTAATATTATTATTTTGTTTATCTTTGAAATGATGTAATAGTAATGTAAGAAAAGGTTGGGTCTCTATACCTTTATCTTATATAAATTGTATTATGATGTCATGATGTTTAAGATTCCCATTTTTATTACATGGGTTATGCTATCATGTATTGTTTATGATTTTGTGGAACACATAAGAATGGTATAATTATGGGATGAGTGGGACCTATATCTCCATCCAATGAATTGGGTAATGATTTTATATCTCATGAGATAGACATGGCTGGAACGGTAGGTTAAACCGGTTCAGTGAAACAGGACTGAAACGAGGAGTGAACTCAGTTCAGAAATGGACTTTGTCCACTAAGATAGTCTTGGCAATGAGTCTTGACTAATAAGAAATGATTCTCTATGATTATGTGTCTATTCCACAAAGTTTCATGTTTTATGTTATGATTATTGGGATTACATTTCACTACCATGATTTATCCCATGTTATGAAATTATGATCTCTTTTGCAGGGTAAGATTTCCAAAATGTTATGTTCTTATAAATTTGATGTGATTGATATTTTTTTGTTTACCCTTACTGAGTATTTGAGCTCACCCTTTTGTATGTTTTCTTTCCCCAGGTCAGCAAGAAGGTTATTAAGTAAGATATTCCAAAAAGGGACTATAGATATGATGAAATAAATGGGAGACAATGTAGATTCTTTATGAACCAGTTGTTTATGTTTCCCAGTTTCTAAAGACACTATACCTATACGGTCCTTACATGGTTTTGTTATATGTTGTAATAAGTATGCTTCAATTTTGAAGTATTAACCATGTATGTAATGTATGGGTCATTATAGTAGGTTTCCACAAAGGATAATATAGGTGAAAATATGGATATGGAAGAGAAATATACCCATCAACTTCTGATGAAGAGTGGAAGAGGACATGGATATGAAAAAGCCGACAATCACAAAGCCATAAATTTGTGATGATCTAAGGAACCATCTGATTCATCAGATATAAGGGAACTAAGAAAACATTCTTGGTTTTCAAGATAGTTTCCCAAATGGTGAATAATCTTTTAAATGAAATACTTACATGATTTTTGTACAATCTCACCATTTATCATGCCTTGAACAATTTCCACTTCATCTCTTAAATAAATGAAGTGGAATTTTCCTTTGATGAACTGTTTTCAGATCATGCAATTGAATGATATGTCATTCCATCTGTCTCTAACATAAGGTTAGAAAAATTTATATACATAATTCCATCTATGGTGAGATTAATTGTATATAGTTCAAAAAATGGACTTATACTTCATCTATCGTACCGCTTAATAAAATAGAATTAGATTATAATAACCCAGGACTTCCTGTAGGCCAGTGGTAGGTGATAAAGGCATGTCACACTTCAGTTGTGGGTTCGATTCCCTCAACCTTGTCCAATGTGACAGGTTTTCATCAATCCTACAGGTTGTCCTTTTTCTAAAACATCACCATTATAACATTCCTGAAATAATATCGAAAAACAAGTTCTATCATTAAATAATACAATATGATTTACAATATAATTCATTCCAATCTTTAGGCTTATCCAAAATACTTCTATCCAATATCATAGTATAAGGTAAACAATTACTAGATATGTCATCTACTGAGCATGTGAATACCATCATTTATCATACAATATATCTTGTTGGTCACATTCCAAACATGTGAATTCCTTAATCAGGTATTCTATTGAAACATAAATTACCATATAACTTTAGTGAAAACAGGAATGATGTCAAAAGGTAACTCTTTCCTCATACCAAAATCCCAAAAATTCTATATACTCAAACCATGATATCAGTTTGTCCTTATATCAGTCATGAGCTCCTGAATACTATCAAACATATTATTTACTCCTTATTCATTCATCATGTGCATATCATCTTCTTTACAAAAATATTTCAATCAATTTATATGGTTACCGGTACCATACAATTATTGAAAACCAATACATAGAGATTCTAAAATTCCACGATACTATGAATGAGATTCCATGATAATATTTTCAAATCCTCGTACATAAACACTTAATCATTCCAAAATATCATTTTCATACTCAACATCACAAACAGTGATCGCATGTGACTTCCCTTTTTTTCATTTGCCTTAATAGGTTGCTCATGTTGATCATCATCAACCCTTAGAATAGGTCATTGATTAGCATAATTACCCATTTCCTTGCACTTTAAGCATTGAAGTGTTGGTGGAGAGTTCTCTATAGACTTTTCTCTATTCACATAATTAGAAACAATATTTCCATTACATCGACACTCAGCTAGTCGATGACCTTCTTTTCCACAGTTGAAACATGTTCTAGTACCTTTTAGACAATCTCCACCATACTTCGTTCCACACATTGAGCATAAAGAAACATTCAGCTTCTTTTCACCATTTTTCTGAGATTTTTCATTGAACTCCATCTTTTGTTTTTTGTCAAAACCATGAGATGGATATGTAACACTAACTTCCAGTTCTACCTTCATAGCACAACACACAATTTCTACATAGGTACCGAAGTCTCTTATAGCTAATTCCCTTTGTAGACTTGGTTTTAATCTACTGAAGAATTGATCAATTTTACTTTCATGTTGGATGATAAATCTAGATGCATACCTTGGAAGCCTTGTAAAATTATCCTCGTATATACCAAAAGATTCTTCATACTTTTTCTTAAGCTTAAAGAATTCCTTTTCCATCCTTGTTCAAAGAATCCAAGGGAATTACTTGCAAATAAACAAGTTCTTGAACTCATCCCATTCCATGGATTCAATTTCATCTTAGGGATTTTTATTCTTAATTAGATTACACCACTTGTATGATTCACCTTCTAACAGGTAAACAACCAAAATTACTTTTTCATGCTATGTACAGTGAAGTACAGAAAATATATTTTCCATGGTACCGATCCATTGTTCAGCAACAAGTGGATCAGAAGACCCACTGAATGAAGGTAGGTGTTTCCTCATAAAGAAATCAATAGAATATTGTTCCTTTCTATGCTCATTTGGAAGTCCAGAATGATTTATATATTTTGTATGCATAACAATTATATTTTTCACTCCATATCTCATTACATTTGGTTGTTCAAAAAGACAACCATTGCGTTGTGCATTACATTGATCAACACAGTTCCTTCAGGTTCCAGCCATCATCTTAAATATCTAACATCTTAGGTTTAATTATAATATCTTTACCGTAATTCTTTGACTATAACCTATACTTATACTTAAACTTTGAGAAATCCCTATAGAAACTTTAGAAATATCTCTTGGGATCTCACAAAAGTTCTCGCATCCTAATTTCCAAAGGTTGACTAAACCTTTCCAATGATACCAACTATAGAGAACCCAGACTTGACGTACATGGACATTACATAACATTTTCAGAATGCTTAATAAATAACAAAAACCAACACTTAAGGACCGTAATAGTTTAGTGTCTTTGGAAACTCGGAACATAATCTTCTAATCATGATGAAAGATCATCAACATCTCCCATAAAGATCTTCCCCTTTTGTTTTCTTACTTAAAACCATTCTTTATATCATGGGGAAAAGAAAACATATAAAGGGTGAGATAAAATTCTTAGGAAGTGTATTAATGGAGAAAATAAAACAAACCATATACATTTTAACTTAAAAAATAAACATAATGATTAAACATCAAAATCTTGAGCAATGAAATAAAACATGACAGTATGTAAGGCATAGATAATAATGGCACATCAATCCTGTTAAAATAGAAAGGTAATAAAACAAATAATTGTCGAAATCCATTAAGCAGTTGATATGATTTTCATAATCACCAAGGCATTGCTACCAAGACCATCTTAGTGTACAAAGTCCCTTAGTGAATCGAGTTCCCTCCTCCTTTTATTCCAGTATCACTGAACCGGATTAAATTTCCGTTCTAGCCATGTCTATCTCATGAGATATAAATATTTACCCAATTCATTGGAGGTATTTATAGGTCCCACCCATCTCATAATGAAATCATTCTTATGTGTGCTACAACATAAACATAAATCATTCATTATAACCTAAAGAATAAAATGGGTTTCATAAACATCATCCCATTATAACATAATCCATATAAAACTAATGGATATCATTTCATCATAAGAAAATTGAAACCATGTAAATCATATATATACTATACTTGAGACATAAACATATTAAATAATGTCACCTTAGATGGAGAATAGTTTTGACAAAGCATTTGTAATGAATTCTGGAGAAAAATATCTTTTCTTCTTCAAAATCATTCTCTTTTCTCAAAATTCCATGAAATTTTAAAATAAAATGATTTTTTTGAAAATAATAATGAAATCCTATAGAGGAAACTTCATGGAAATAAGGCGTTATGAAAAAAAAATCTGTTCATGCCATATAAGTTAAAAAACGTTCTCCTCGTACTTTTTCCAGAAAAGTCAAAATATTCCTTGTATGGTAAACAAAAGAAAGATTCCTTCCATAACACAAAGTAAAAGTCAAAGAGGGGTAAACATGAATATGAACATACATGCATGAATATTAAAAACTTTATGAAAAACATTTTATGGACATGGATAAAAAATGTAACCCCAGTAAATACTTAAGTATAAGTAATCTCAGATAAAAATGAAATTGCAAAATTATCACATTCCTTATGTCTGATATGCTTCGTATGTATCTGCAAATCCTGTATAATTATTTAAATAATATAATTGAAATATTACAGAATCATATTCATTGTTATGATATCATATATGGTTAACTTATGACTGTATATTAACTGTTCTTTTGTAAATTCCATGTCAAAGCAGCATTTTAGGTAAAATTGTTTCATTTATCGTACGTGTTTCGATTTGTTACTCTTGATATTATTACTCATATACTTATTTAAATAATTCCATAATGTAAAAAATTATTTATATATAATATATATTAATTATATAAATATATATTATAGATCGATAAATGGAATGAAATACACCGTTCATGGAGACGGTAGGTCGTACGTACGCATGACCGCGGTTTTCATTTCCTTATTGAATTTAATGGAATTAAGTAAATAAATCATATATGTACATAAATATATTATAATTATTATGTCATATCTTTCATTATTATTTTTTATATAAATACTTTATAATCATACTTTAATGATTATTCATGAAAAATGAATCTCATCGTGTTCGTGGAGATGGTAGTCCGTATGTACGCACGAGCGATGATATCATTCCCATAATTATTGAATAGAATTGTAGTGAATGATATAATAACTCAGAATTAGTAGAATGTTATAATAACCATACATAGTTATCCTTTACACAATTATACACATCAAATTATGGTGGTGGTGGAAAAACTAATTACACCACAGCGTGGAGACGATATTCCGTACGTACACATGAGCAGTGATTTCGTTTTCCATAGGATGGATAAAATGTGAAATGGGGTTGTTTGATATTTATAATATCACATCAATATATTATTGGTACTGATTGTATAACTTTAAAATGAAAAAACTATTGAAGAGGAAGTTGAAGATGAAATAAACATGAAGGAATTTGTAGAAGAGTTTACCTCTTCTTCGACGCACCTCCTTTAAGCTGCCTCTTATGGGACTAGAGTTTGTCTTTTAAGAAAACCATAACCTCCATTATGTTTCTAGGGAAGTTTAGAAGAGAAATTTTTAGGGTTTGATCTCTTTTTAAGGCTCAAGGTGTTGTGATATGGAGATGGAGGAGGATCCCTTTTATAAGGGATGATAGGGGTACCTTTGGAATTATAAGAAATATTTATTTATAATAAATCAAACCACAAATACAATACACCAAAAATGAATCATATTGAAATATTATATGATATAGGGTTGTAATATAATCAACCATTAAAATTTAGACAAGTTGGAAATTTTTTTTAAATCTTATCAACTTGATTTATCCTTATTTAATTTATTTAAACTTATTTTTGTAATAAGATTCTAAAATTTATATTGTTATAAATAATTACTTATGTGTTCTTAATTTTCCATTATTAGATAATTTATGACATTTTCGACCTTATAAATTTAAATTTATTATTTTTAAATATTTTTGTGATTTTTCAACAATTTTATATTATTTTATTTTTATAAAATAACAATAGGGTCAATTTTGAGACTATTCATTTATTTGAATTTAAATAAAATCCTCATAGAAGATATGTTCAAAATAAAATATTTTATAGATTAATAACACGTCATATTTATCAAGAAAATTCTTGGAGCATATTAAATAGTTCATAAAATATTTATTTTAATATTTTTAAAACCATGTATTTGATATTTCAATTAATAAAATAATTTCAACATCACTATTGTGTCAGCTTTAATGATAACTATTTAATCCCTAAATATCATAAATAAATTCACATGACGTAGATATTTTTTTTTCTGGATACTAGTCATGTTCAATGATTCGTGGCTTTTATCACTAAATAAAAATTATTATACATATAATATTTAAGAGAGTGACATGTTGTCACTTTATTTGGTTTTAATAATAATTAAATTATTTTCAAGGTCCAAAGTCCATTAAAATAATCTATTCAGACCCATAGGTGATATGGGTCAACTTTTAGTCCTCCAATAGAATTTTGGCAGGTGTTAGGTTAATATTATAATCTTATTTTAACCCTTAATTACCTGATTTACCTTTTACTGTAGTAAATAAAAATTACCGTAGTTACTATTCATAAAATCAAAAAAAAGTAACCAATTAACATAAATTGGAACCACTTAATTTAAATATGGAATTAATTTTTCAAAATTCAAAACACAGAAGATGCAGTAATTAATTCAAAATTAATCCCATTTTTAAGAAAACGAGTTTTAAAAGTTAAAACATTGTCAATGATTGAAACGTTTTTACCAATGAATTCAATGTAAAATTAATGGTAATGAAATAAAATATATTAAATGGTAAAAATATATTTTATTTGTATTTTAAAACCATTAAATATTATAATTTAACAATATAAATTATTGCGATAAAAATGTTGTTTTTAATTAAAATATAGTGAGTTTTACTACTCATTAAAAATGGAAGTTATCAAAATAATATGAAAAATTTATAAAATGTAAATTTTTATATCCTGACTCCAATGAAGAATTTATTTTGTCAAATTGAACTTATAAACATGTCAAAAACTAGATTTAAAGTGGCTGCGGCATCAAAAGGCGGCAAAAATGTAGTTTTTGAAAAATACTTATTTTACCTGAAAAAATAATTTTGTTCTCATACCATGTTCTAGAAAATATGTAAGATGAATAATAATGTTATAAAATTTAAAATTTAGTTAATACTATACATAAAACCTAGCCCATAAAAATATTATAACAATATATCATTGTTTAGTGAAACCCAGTATTGCGTACAACACACACTATCGAGGAAGGTCGTGATTGCTTGTAATGCAACCCAAGTCAGGGATACGTGGAGTGAAAGCTCCCTTTGGTGTAGCGGAAAACACAATAAATAAATGAAATTAAAAAAAATCTCATAAAATCTCGAGTTTTTATATCTTATGACTTTAATTATAATGGATGAATTTTTTTTATAAAATTTACTACATGACCACCACTTCTCACCATCATGAAAAATATTTAATATTAACATAATTTAAATTTATTCCAATTTTTTTTCAAATAAAATCAAACTATAATTTTTTGTGGAATTATTATATTATATGTTTTAACAAAAAAATTATATTGTATATTTTTTTCAAATAATATGGATAGTTACTTTATAAAAATAATTTTTAGTTATGTAAACATCCATAAAAGAATATAATGTTAACCTAGGGATATTATGTAATGAAACCATCCACTTTCTTTCAATGGATGTCTTATGATCATGATTTTATAATAATGATATCATGAAATACATATCCTTCCAATTGATTAATTAATCATTAATGAAATTCAGAATGTCTTTCTAAGAATGTTATATATATATATATATTGTAATCATTACATGATGGGTGTGGTAGAAACAATATAGCCCTAAAATGAATTGTGTAAATTGTTTAATATCATGAGATAATGTTAACATCAATGTGGAAAAAACAAATCACTCTGTGACTCTATGTACATTTTTATGGGAATTGGGAGTGAACCCATTCCACTATGGGACTCTATCTCATGTGTTTTGATTATATTCATAGATATACTTGAATAAAGGTATTATTTTATATTCTTACCTTTCATGATATGATATTATGGATCCTTATTGACTGTTAACAATTTGAAACTCTTATGAATATTTTCATTTATTATGAATTTTTTATTCCATGACCCATGATTTTGTGTCAATGACGAATTGGTTATATCTTCAAATTTTATGATCTTGTTCTAAAACTGTCTTGTTTTTTTGATAATCCATTTTTATCTGTATTTGTTATCTCCCATTCTTAACATTAAATTTATTCACACATCATCATTTCATATATTTATATTTCTCTTGTAGTCGAATAGTGGAATGTAGTATAATATAACTCGTAATAGAATATTGTTATACAAATTTTGCCGGATATTTTGAAGATTCTAAAATCAATATATTAAATTTTTTTTTCATTATTAGAGAAACTAATACAGATATCATTTCATGTGTAAATAATTCTAGATATGTATTATGGTTTCATCTAAATGTTTAGACTATGTATGTATGTTATTTATAGGTCACCTCTATTGGTATTGATGTAATCTTTAGCTTCTTTGGAGACCACAATATATGAAACGATAGGAAAAAACCTATGGAAACCAATGAAAATGTAATGTTATAAAGGAAATACAAAATTTTTCATGTGTTTATAAAACATTATAATAATCATGGAAATAACATAAATTATTTTCACAATCATTTTATTATTTTCACTAATTAATGTTGACTAGTACACAAACTATCTTTTATTGAGTATAAAAATGGTGAGAACCTAAATAAGTTGGATAAAGGTGTGATTTTTAGGAATTTATAAAATTTCTAGTTGATATTTTAATATAATATTACCCAAAATTTTATATTAGTTTCCTAAAAGTATCACATATACTCGTTATTTGTTAGATATTGAATTATTAGTGGAAAATATGATTAGTATGCTGATTTTACCTCAAGTATGTAGCTCCTCTCTAATAGATGATTTAGGTTATGTGATTCCTATAAATATTGAAATTTCCATATTGGTATATTTTATCTAATTATGTTCAAGGATTAGTTCTATCTATATAGATCCTATATCATTTTTCAATTAATGGAAGATGTATTTGATATTCCAAATAATATTATGTTCTTATCTCACTATAAGGATGAACAAGAGATTCCAATTTAAATTTCATCAAATATATTGGTCTCAGTACCTATTCATGAGGGTAATTTATGTAATTTTTTTTGGAGAAACTCAATATTTATGAAATGTAACACCCCAATATTTTATATTATGTTATCTCTGGAAAGTAATTCAATAGCATGCGCTACACACAACAACGAGTTCGAGCGCACCACAACTTACCAAACTACCCGTTTAAAAATCAGTTATGAAAAATATCAACTGAATTTTAAAGTATTATATACTATATATAATTTTAACATTAATATTATGTGTTTCTTAGACATAATATAAGAACAAATTCATTTTTTCAGATAAAAAAGTATTTTTCAAAAAATACAATTTTTCTGCCTTTTAATGGAGAACCCTTTTTAAAACCAATATATGACACTTTTAGATATTAAATTTAATGATATTTAAATATTTTTTATAATAGGGACATAAAAATTTAGATTGGAATATTTTTGGGTACTTTTTTGATGACATTCATATTTTGATTAATAGTTAAAAATACTAAATTTTAATTGAAAACAACATTATTAATCAAAATAATTTTTAGTGTTAAATTATGCAGTTTAATGGTTTGGAAGTATAATTATATTATATGTTTATCATTTAACACAATGTAGGTCATTATAAGTAATTTCACATTTAAATTTGACAAAAACACATGCCAATCTTTTGATAGTTTTTACTTTTTAAAAAACATTATTTTTGGATTTGACAGCGTGAATTAATTTTAATGTATTTAATGAAACATAAATGTTTTAAATTTGGTAAAATTAAAGTCATTTTCTAATTCCAAATATCAAAATTATCTAAGGGTGAATTTTTGGTATTTTTCTGTAAACATCCAATTTTTTATGAATAGTGAAGACAATGCATTATTGTTTAAAATTGAATTTTTATTTAAATAATTTTTTATTTTATTTAAATTAATTTTTGGTCAAAATTTAGATATAGTACCTATATAAGTTCAATGTAATTAATTGGAGTCATCTTATAGTAAAATTAGATGTATAAATATTTATTGATCTTTTTATAGTCTTTTACTCAACTTCTAGGAGAATTTGCAAATTTGTATAAAACATAATTTTACCGCCTATGTGAGTTGAATTTAAAAAATCCAAGAGGCATGGTTGAAATCAGTTATTAAAATGTGGTTCAATAAGATGAATATACTTTTTGATGAATAGTTACTTCTGACTTTTATTTTCCACGGTTAAAAGAAAATAGAGTAATTTCGGTTAAAAATGATATTACAATTACCCTAAAACATTTCCTAATCCTATTGGATAAGTATAATTCGACAAAATACAACCTTATGAAGAAAATATGATCCAATTTGGTCCACATGGATTAGATTAAAACATTTATTATTATTTTATTTAAAGAAGAGTTAAAGTGTTAAATTCCATTTCAAATAACTAAACCATTTATTATATAGGGTTAAACACAATATAAATTCTTCTATAGATATTAATTAAAAATATAAAAATATTTCCTACATAATCGTATTTTATTTATAATTTTTAAACATTAAATAATTTAATTAATTTATGACAAAATGCAGATGCAGTAATTACCTTATTAATGAAATATTAAAATACTTGATATTATAAATATCCAAATAAATGTATATTGAGACATATGATGAATTACACTAATTTTATAGGTCATTATGACATGGTATGGTTTTTTAGATATTTTTTTAGGAGTTATAAGGTTTTTATGAATTAAAAAAAACAAAAAAAATAGTGTCATAATTGACATAAATTATTTTTTAAAACAAATACTATATTATTGGTTGATATAATATTCCTAAAAAATAAGGATTATCCGAAGGGATTAAATAATATTATATATGTCATTAATTAACCACTTTAGTTTCTCTTGGAAGTTTAGAGTATGTTTATTAACAATATAGTTTAAGAATAGAAGAAGACACAGTAAAAGCTAAACTACTTAACTAAGAGTCAAATATAAAAGATACGGTTAAAATGGTAACCTAAACGTGTCTAAAATCTATTGTTTTAGATTAATTAGACCCATAACCACCTATCTCTTTATATAAATTCATTTGGATCCATTATAAACTGAAACTGATAGTATAATAAACTAATATTTTAATCTTTTCTTAAAGTGATCCTCAGCTGTCTTATAAAAGGGTACTTCTCCTTCTCTTAATTTCACACCTCCAAAACCATTTGGCTCAGCCAAAACCTATCCAAATATAGTCCCAATATTCCTACCTTAATCCTAGGGGCCTTACTTTGGTTAGAAAGCCATCATAAGGATCCATTTTGATCATATCAAAAGGAAGAACCTGAAGAAGAGGTATATATTTCATCACCTCTTTCATGTTCTTTTCTTATTCCACTTCTTCTATCTTTATTATTTCCATTATAAAATAATAACTCTAGTATATTCTATATAATTTTATGATTTTATACAAATGGTAAAACTATATTAATTATTTTATCTATCATATCAATGACAAAGTCACAATACATGTGTACGTACGACTTACCGTCTCCACGCCGTGGTGTAGTTTGTTATTCAAACACTTCATTATTTGGATGGGTATAATAATAAATATAAATGATATAAATAATGCATATAACATGTTATTTATTATTTATATATTATATATCATCTAATTATATACGATTTCTCCATCAATATAATGACATTGTCGCTCGTGCGTACGTACGGATTACCGTCTCTACGAATGTGATGAGATTCATTCTCCATCGTAATCAGTCAAGAATAATTTTCATTTTATGATTAAAAATAATGTTTAAGAAGTTAATATCATTATGGATATGAATAAAATACATCCTATCCATAACATACATGGCTTACGTAACCGATCATATAAATGAAAACAGATCTGTTAAGACCCAAAACGATGATATTACTAAAATATTATTAAAAAAATATATTAGAAGATCATATATGATATCATATTTATGTATATAGCTCTTTTAAAATTTAATAACTATTATTTATATATTATATATGAGTTTAACATACCCTCGACCAAGTAAAAGTACATGTTAAGGTTTAATTCGACAATATCTTCTTTATCCCTGGTTGTTTTTACATGAGTATCTACTGGGATCTCTTCCTCGTCAACATCTGTGTTTCATAAAAATATTTTCAAAAGGAATATTTTATGGTTTTATGGAAGGGACTATTTAACTAGATCATAATTTTTAAAATTTTTGAATATTTTTTCTTCTAAATCATTCTCATTAATTTCCATGTTTTCAAAATGGTTTTTGAGGATTTAATTATATGGACAAGAACATTTTTAAAATGTTAATTCCTTTCAAAAGTTTCAAAGTGGTATGGGAGACCTTGATTAAAAAATGTCATTGAATTTATTACTTTCTAAATTATGTTACTTTTAAATGTTTTTTTATGCAAAATGTATATTTCTTTCAAAGAGTTTTACTAATCATTTTCATCTATGTCAACATCCTTTGATAAATTTTAAATTTGTTTGAAAATTATTTATTATGATAAAAATCATCCATATTATATTGAAGGTTTTGTGATATGTTTGATTGTGTATGTGTTATTGTTATTCCATTATTGTTTTATGGATGAAGTATTGACATTTCGTATTCTATTTTTAATACGAATGTTTATGTTATGTTTAAACCTTTTAATATGAAGAATGCATCAGACATAGTAAGTGACAGGTGAAGCCTGCTATAGCTCCTTGATGCATCGGTTGGTCTCATGAGACAAACTAGTGTCTTAGAAAAAAGATTTGATAAAATATTATTTTTAGTCTTGGAATAAGTCCTTGACTATGTGGTTATGTTGTCTGGCATTATACATACAAACATTATAAAATTGGATATTGATATTACATGTGATTATTCGACTAGTAGAATATCAATATGAAAAAGTAAATGGAATTATTTGACTTATATTTCCCATTTTATGTTAAAGTTTAATATTATAAGGCTTTTTTATTAGTCTTATACATTTCCTTAATTGTTTATGTTTATTTATGAATGTTTCTTCTATATTTTTATCGTTTCTAAGCATCTGACCTCACCCCATTATATGTTTTATTTTTCCTATGATTCTAAGAATTATTTTAAAATTTACCTATAGGGATAAGCTAGGGATATAAGTGTGTTAAAACGGGGACAAAATTTTGTTTATTTTTTTTATTTCATGATGTAATGTAAAACTTATGAATGTATCTAGTACATACAAGGATACTAAACTTATCGGTCTTTTGTGACATGATTCATGGTATCATGCTAATGTTATGTAATAATGCTCCGACTCTAGGCATCTAGGGTTGGGGAATTATAGTTGGTATCAGAGAAATTTTTGTAAAAACCATGGAAACTAGATTTATAAAAACTACAATTAGAGAACACTACCCTAAGATAGAATTTGAGGATTAGTATAGAAGTAATTCCTAGAATTTTGGAAAAGTAGATATTTTGTGTATTTTCCAAGCAATACATCCATGTCAAGATACGAGCAGGTAGAGGCAGCTCTGGAATATATGTACCTAGGAGTGAAAACTCTGACGAGGAGTTTCAAGCTTGACCCAGGGTATCATGGTACACAACAACGGGCCTTGCTGCATTCTTGGTTATAACACTCCCATGGGATATTCTTATGATAATTCAAATTTTTATTACAATCCATTATGAAGGAATTAAGAGTAAATACATTCTCAAATAAAACATTTTTTTATTATAGATTATATGCCTAATATTTCCAATATACGTTATGTATTTTACATGTTGGAATTCTTCATTTCGATTCATAAACTAACATACTGTATGCCATTGTTTAAAAATGGTGCCTAGTAGAAAGAATGATAATTCCAGCAATATGCATGATCGAATGATTAAAAAGAATCATATATTTCATATTATTAATTCAACATTTAAAAGGTAAATATCCCCCTTGTATTATCATCATATGATGAAATAATATCATGTGTTTATAAGATAAGTAAAAAAATTATTTGAATCTTGTTTATTTGAAGGGAAGTAAGAGAAGAAAATGATGGAAGAGGGATTGATGGATAAAAGGAAGAGGGGAAAGAAGGATTTTCCCATATGTGATAGTTGTGGAAATAATCTCCTTGATAAATGTTCTAAGGGAATGGGATTTTTTTATAAGTGTGGAGAAAAGGGACACAAAGTACACAATTTTAAGGGTAAGAAAAAGGTTTCATATGTATAATGATTCATTTGAGAGGAGTTGGGACACTACACGAATCAATATCCAAATCATCAGAATATACCCCAAATGTTGATATTGGATAATAATCACGTTATGATACCACCAAAGATGAAGAAAAATGATTAGAGTTCTTATGTTGATATTAAATTGTTGGGTCATTTGAGTATTGTATTAATGATGTACACATTATAAGAATTATAATGTATATAAGGATTATACTGTAGTACTATTTCATTATGGACCTGAGATTGTGTGGAACCAAGAAAGGTGACTCAATAAGAGGTTAATTTTTTGGTAAAATATATGAGTGATAGAGATATAAACCTTAATATGGTTATGATACTGAGGTAGTGATTTTTGATTAAAATCGATTGATTTGATAAATTATATTCGATATTCTTGACTACCTTGAAACTGATTAATGATTTTTATATTCCATCATTGTTGGAGTTTAATATGTTTTGGATATATGGAGTCTATCCAGTATTATATAAGGAATAAGGGTGGATGAATGCAATCAATAATGTTTTATGGTAATTCAGGGTGTTATCGTGTTTTAAATGAATACATGATAAAGGTATTCACATGATATTATGTGGAAAAAATGATCTTTATTGTGTTTACCTTCCTTATAAATTTTGGACTATGAGTTTAGACAGATGTATTTTTGATAAGTCTAAAGTTTGTATTTGATTATGTTAAAAATTGGATACTATTATTTATGGTAAAAAACCTCATAATATTTTTTTTAGTGTTATAAAGTGGACAACCCAAGGGTCGGACGACAACCTATCACGTCCGACAAGGCCATGAGACTTGACCCCGAAACTGAATGGAAACAATGGAGAATCACCTCCCACTGGCATACGTGATGACCTAGTTTTTATATTGTATTTTTTAAAATAGTTTGACAAATGAATTAGAAATTCATTATTTTTGAAACCCTATATGATTATGATAAATAGAATATTTATGAATTCTATTTTATTTTGGAGTGAACGATGAGTTTGTGGTAGGAATTATTTGATGGATGAAACACTACTTATCAATTATATTTTTTACTCTTATTCTATGAATAAATTAATTCATAAACATTAGGGAAGGTATATTTAATAGAAAATGTGTTATCCTAATAACTTATGTCTTGTTGAACCAATGATATTTTAAATCATCATAGATTGACGGCTTTGAGGCCCTCAATTTTCCACATTTTTTGGATTGATGACCTCAATAAAACCTTATAAATATTTAAATTTTCCTCCAATTATGTGTTTCTAATTTCCACCAATGTACTCCAAATCGAGATCATAATTTTGTGGTGACTTTTTCATTTCTTTTTCCATCTTCTTAAGACAAAATTTTATTAACCCAATTATTGATGTGAGTTTTCCATAAAATTATTTTTCTATTTTAACCTACTATTTTAAAAAAACAATTTCAAATTGCGAGGATGAAATTTATTAAAGGAGGGGATAATGTAACACCCCACGATTTTATTGTACGTTATCTCAGTATTGTAATTAAATAGCTTATGCTACACACCACACTAAGTTCGAGTGCACCACAACTTACCAAACTAGCCTTTCAAAAAGCGGTCATGAATAGTATTAATTTCATTTTGAAATCTTATATACTCTATATAATTTTTACATCCCTATTATTTGTCTCTTAGACATAATATAAGAACAAGCCCCACCGATGGTGGTGGGGTGGTAAGGGTTTGGGGGGGTGAGGGCAGGTCACGAGGTCAAGTCCATGGGCTTGCGATTTAATGTAATTTTCTTCCTTGTGTGTGTGCCGCTTTCACAGTTGTATCCAATTTAAAAAAAGAACACAATCATTATTCAATTAAAAAAAGTATATTTATAAAAAATGAAATTTTACCACTTTTTCATGGAGAACCATTTTAAAAACCAATATTTGATACTTTTATATATTAATTTTTATGATATTAAATTATTCTTTAGAACCAGGAGATAAAAATTTAGTTTGGATACATTTTTGGTACTTTTCTAATAAATTTCATATTTTGATGAACAGTTAAAAATATTAAATTTTAATTGAAAACAAATTTTTTAATTGAAATAATTTATAGTGTTAAATTATGTATTTGATTTATTTAAAAGTATAATTAGATTATATTTTTATCATTTAAAACAATGTTCATCATTATATGTAATTTCACATTTAAATTTTACATAAACACATGCTAATCTTTTGATAGTTTTTACTTTTTGAAAACCCACTTTTTTTGGTTTTGACAAGTGATAATTAATTAGAAATTAATTAACGAAACATATATATTTTGAATTTTGTATAATGTAATTAATTTTTTAATTTGTAATATCAAAATTATCTTCGAGTGAATTTTTTAATATTTTTCTGAAAACATCAAATTTTTGAAGAATAGTGAATAATACTGCGTTATTGTTTAAAACCGACTTTTTATATAAATAAATATTTATTTTACATAAAATATTTTCAATTCAATATATATATATATAGTACCTATATAAGTTAAATTTAAATAATTGTAGTCATTTCATAATAAATTTAGATATATAAATTTTTATTGAACTTTTTACTGCCTTTTACCCAAATTCTAGGAGCATTTGAAAATTTTCATAAAACACCATTCTACCACTTATGTGAGTTGAATTTCAAATATTAGAGAGATTCAGTTGACATCATTATGTAAAATTTGGTTCAATAAGATGAATATAATATTCGTTGAATTGTAAATGTTGAATTTTTTTTCTACGGTTAAAAGTAAATAGGGTTATTAAGGGTAAAATGATATTATAATTATTATTAAACATGTTATAATTCTATTGTATAAGTGTAATATGACCAAAAACAGCCTTAGGAAGAATATATGATCCTTTTCAGCCCACATCAATTAGATTAGGATAGTTATTATTATTTTATTTAAAGAAGAGTTAAAAGTGTTACATTCAATGATTAATAACTAAACCATTTTTTATATATGGTTACACACAATATAAATTTGATTATAAATATTAATTAGAAAGGTAAAAATATTTCATACATAATGGTATTTTATTTATAATTTCTTGACATTAAATAATTTATTTTATTTATGACACAATGATGATAAAGTAATTAAATTACTAATGAAATATTAAAATAAATTATATTATAAATATCCAAATAAATGTTAATTGAGACTGTAGATGAATTAAAATAATTTTCTAGTATAATATGACATTTTAGAGTTTATTAGATAATTTTTTTCAATTTTTAAAGGTTTTTATGACTTTCACAAAAAACAAAATACCAAATAGTGTCAAAATTATCATATTAGTTTTTAAAACAAATACTATATTATTGGTTTATATAATATTCCTAAAAATATACGGTTTGAATAAAGGGCTTAAATAATATTATATATGTCATTGATGAACCAATTGAGGTTATTTTTGATGTTTAGAGTATTTTTATTAACCATATAGTTTTAGAATACAAGATGACACGGTAAAAGTTAAACTATTTATCTAAGGGTTAAATATAAATGATAAGGTTATAATAGTATCCAAAAAAATTATAAAACCTATAGGTTGAGTTTATTTCGAACCATAATCACCTGAGGCTCTAAATAAATTCATTTTGAGCCATTATAAACCGAAAATGATGGTATAATAAACTAATATTATAATCATTTTCTAGAGTGACCCTCACCTCTCTTATAAAAGGGATCTTCCCGTTCTCTAAATTTCAAAGCTCCAAGTCCATTTTCCTCAACCAACCCCTGTGAAAATATCTTCCCAACATTCCTCCCTTAATCCTAGAGGCTTTACATTGGTCATAAATCCAACCTAATGATCCCTTTGGATCAAATAAAATGGAAAAACCCGAATAAAAGGTAAGTATTTCATCACATCTTTCAAGTTCATTTCTTCTTCCACATCCTGTTTCTTTGTTGTTTCTATTCTAAAATAATAACTCCAGTATCTTCTATATACTGTGATTTTAATATATAAATGGTACAACCATATTCAATATTCTTTCCATCATATTAATGACAATGTCACCATACGAGCATACGTACAGCTTACCGTATACACCTCGTGGTGTAGTTAGTTATTCAAACCCTCAATTATTTGGATGGATATAATAATGATTATAAAAGATATAAATAATAAATATAACATGTTATTTATTCTGTATATATGATATACCATCCAATTTCATATTATTTCACCATCAATATAATGATATTGTCGCTTGTGCGTACGTACGGATTACTGTCTCCACGAACAAGGTGGGAATCATTCACCATCATAGTAATTAAAGAATAATATTCATTTTATGAATGAAAATAATGATTAATAACTTAATATCATTCTGGATATTATTAATATACATCTTATCCATAAAAAATATTGCTTATGTAACCGACAATATAAAGGAAAATAGATCAGCTAACACCCGAAATGATGATATTACTGAAATATTATTAACAATGAAATATTACAGGATCATGTATAATATTATATTTATGTATATATTTTTTGTTTAATTTAGTAACTATTATTTAACTATTATACAAGAGGTTAATGTACCCTCTACCAAAGAAACATACATGGTAAGGGTTAATTCTATAATATCTTCATTATTCGAGGTTGTTCTTACGTGAATATCAAATGGGACCTCTTTATCATGCACATCTATGTTTCATAAAAATATTTTTAGAAGGAATATTTTATGGTTTTATGGAAGTTAATATTTAGCTATATCATCACTTTAAATGCTTTAAATATTTATTATTCTAAATCATTCTCATTAATGTCCATGTTTTCAAAATGGGGTTTTAGGATTTAATTTTATGGACATGATTATTTATAAAATGTTAATTCCCTTCAGAAATTTTGATGTGGTATGGGACACATTGACTCAAAGATGTAATTAAATGTATTCCTTTCTAAATTGTTTGGAATTTAAATGTTTTTATAAAAAAGGATATTTCTCTCAAAGAGTTTCACAAATCATTTCCATCTATGTCAACATCCTTTGATAAATTCTAAACTTGTGTGCAGTTTATTTTTTATGATACAATTATTCCATATTGTATTGAAGGTTTTGTGATATGTTTCACTATGGATATGTTATTTTTATACCATTAATGGTTTAGGGATAAATTATTGACATTTTTTATGCTAGTTTTAATACGAATGTTTATGTTAGGTTTAATCCTTTTAATATAAGAAATGCATTGGACTTAGTATTTGATGGATGGAGCCCGCTATAGCTCCTCAATGCATCGATAGGTCTCATGAGACAAACAAGTGTCTGTGGGAGAAGGAAATTACAAAATATTATTTGTTTTCTTGGCACAAGTCCTCAAATCTGTGGTTATGAAGTCTGACATTATTCCTTCCAACATTATAAAATTGGAAATTGATATTCATGTGATTATTCAACTAGGAGAATTTCCATGTGAATAAATAAATGGTATTATTTGATTTATCTTTGACTTGTTATGCTAAAGATTATGTTTTAAAAGAATCTGTTTTTTTATTATACATTTCCTTAAATTTTTATGTTTATTTATGAATGCTTCCGCTGTATTGTTATCTTTACTGAGCATCTGACCTCACCCCTTTCTTTGTTTTATTTTTC
Source organism: Viscum album (assembly GCA_963277665.1). Classification (NCBI taxonomy): domain Eukaryota; kingdom Viridiplantae; phylum Streptophyta; class Magnoliopsida; order Santalales; family Viscaceae; genus Viscum; species Viscum album. The sequence goes on from OY728146.1 coordinate 510,445,455, forward strand.
ACAAGATTATAAGGAATATTTTATGGTTTACCTGCAGGGAATGGATAAATATATAAGTGTGTTAATAGGTGGAAAAATTTTGTTGATTTTTTTATTCCATGATGTTATGTAAAACTTACGAATGTATCTAGTACTTATAAAGCTACTAAACTAATCGGCCTTTCGATACATGATTCCTTGTATCATACCAATGTTATGTAATAATTCACCAACTCTGGGCTTCTGGGGTCAGGGAGTAAAATGAAATTCCTATTTTTTGTGAATATAATGATGTATTTACTAATTATTTTGCTAGGATTCCACTACATCATAATGTTTTTATTTCAATAGAATGGATCCCAAGTGAAATTATTATTTCCAAACTCTCTAAAAAGTGGCCGCAATTTTATTTTCATTAATTGAAAATGAAACTACATAAGAATATAGATAATAAATCCATATACCCAATTTTATTCCGTGATATTTAACATATTATTTCTATTATGAATAATGTTGATTCAATGATCCTTTCATTGATTATCAAGAACATAACAAGATCATGATCAGGAACTACTTTACTATACCACATACTGATGAAAATTATGATAATCTTTCTATGGAATACATGATGAATATATTCAAAATTTTCATATGTGACAACCAATAGATACCGTACGATGTATGTGGGTTCAATGTGAAGCTATATTTATGGCAATATTCATAATGTTTTTCAGTTTCATCACTTGGATGGGTTATAAGGTTAAATATTTATGAATGGTTTTAGTTAAACATTACATGATGTTTTTGAGGTTAATCTATTAATTCACCGTTTGAGTATTTTTTTCATATTGGATAACCCATTCTAATAAAAATGAGGTAATAATAATTGGTGACATATGGGATTTATTATAATGTATACCATAATTTGTTTGTGCTTCAAGAATACCTTCCTTTCGGGAGAATGTGGTGAAGTGAAAATTGACCAAGGAACAACCAAAAGGGGATATTGTTCATATAAAATGGAATAAAATAAATTATGTAGATCTTCTTATGAATATTACCCCCTTTAGTAAAATGGTCCTTGACACTGAAAATGTTATCATAGACCTTCTTTTCTGACGAATCAAATGTCACCATAGATGATCAAATGATTATTAATTTTTATTTATAACATTATCCTAACCATGTTCCCTATCACTATATATTAGAACATGAAATTTATATTTCTCTTTCATTTCCATTCCTTCACTTACGACCTATGTTTTCCTATGTGGTAAACTAGTTATGAGTTACCTTGGGTGACCCGTATAGTTCCAACATTTAATTTTCAAAGGAACATTTAGTATTCAAATTTATGATGTGGGTTTCCATGATAGTATCATTAAAGTATTAACCCATTAATAACCCATATGAAAATTTAGGATGAAATTCATTTTAAGGGGGGGTAGAATGTAAAAACCTGATATTTTTTGTAATATTTCTTTGAATAACATTAATCTTATTGAAATATTTCATTTCACGCAACACTAAATAAATATTTTTTAAATAGTAAAAGACTACATTTGGAATGTGTGAAATACATGAATAACTTATAATATCTTATGGTACAAAAAAACTATTTTTTACATTTATTATACACAATACTAAGTCCCTTCAATAGCTTGTGCTACATGTATGGATGTGTTTTCACAGAACTATAATATGTTATTAATATGATTACTAAAATATTATTATAGAAACTATCTAGACATTGGAATATAAGTTATTCATAATACTAAATAAATTGGTATGTTTTTTTATATTAATTTATATAAAATCATTCCTTAGGTTTTGAATTACAAGAATTAAAGGTAAAAACTATTTGAAAATAACAAAATTACATTTCAATGAAAACTATTTTATGTATAACCCCTATATTAAAACAATAAATTTAAAAACAACTTTTAAATAATTATTTTTTATAAAATTAATATTTAATATAATAAATAAATATTTTTATAACTGATCCAATTTGTTTGATAGGTATTATATGAAGTTAAATCCCATTTTACGAATCAAAGGATGTATTCTTCTTAAAAGTAATATTTTATCCTATTAAATGAGTACCCATTGTAAATGTATTTTTTGAAATATGTGAAATTTTTATTCATAAAATGAACAATATTTTTGAAAAATAAAAATAAAAATTAAATAATGGTAACTTTTTTTTATTTTTCAGTGATGTGATATTTTTTTGATGGATATTGGACAATACTAAATTTTAATTGAAAATGATTTTTTCATATATTTTATTAATAAAGTTAAATAATGTTTTGATAGTTTTAATGTTATATTATACCATTTTAACATTAATTTTTCAAATTTTCATCTTTGTAATCAATATCACATTAAAATTTATATAAAAATTTGTGAAACTTTTGGCCATTATAAATTTAACAATTTGATTTGTGATCCTGTCTATGGAATTAATATTAAATTTATTTCTACGACATATGTGATTGGAATTTGGAATAATGGATTCTAGATTTTGGATCATTATTATTTATATTTTATAATAATTTTAACTTATATTTGAAAATCGAAATTATATAATATTATTTAAATTAATTAGAATTTTTAAGAGTAAATTTAGTTTAATATGTGGCTAAACTGTACACTTAAGGACCAAAATAACCATAAAATGTTTCAAAAATAGATATTTTAGACACATTTCGACCCTATCCCCCCTTTAATAGTATTTGGTTATTTATTGGATAAAAATTTCATAGGAAAAACATTTGAGGAATTCCCTTTTAAAAATTTCCAAAAATGCAACTCCTCCTCCATTATAATAATTCAGTCAACCCTCCCCTTATTAACATCACTTAAAATATTTTTCCATCACCAAATTTTCTAAAATAATCGAAGAAATATCTCCCCTTATAATTTAATCCTAGAATTTGGGTGAAAATTTTCCAATTAAATACATTATTGATAACATGAAATTGTTTCTAGAATAAGAGGTAACCTTCATCAATGGTCAATTTAGTTTTATTTATTTATACACTTCATAAGTTATTTTTATTAAATGATCATAAAATAACAAAAATATAAAAAATATACTACTATTGTTTAAATATATGTTTTATACGAACACTTACTACCAATTATATGTTGTGGGTAATAGGATTATCGTTCATATGTATGGTGAACAACCACCTCATGAAATGATGTTGTTTATTTTTCATTAGATCCTTTAATTATTGTAAGTAATTATGGAAAATATATATTTATATTATATATATTATATTTATTATATATTTTTTATTATTTAATTGTTATATATCACATACCTTCATTAATTCCATTATAGGTAAATATGATAATTTTATTATGGGACATGTGGACAATCGCCACCTCATAGTGATTTGATTTGTCCACACACTAAATGGAATATAAAAGGATTAATTTTGTTAACATATTTGATATATATGATATAATTGTTCTAATAAAATTACATTATATATATACATTTATTTCATTTTCTTTCTTTTTTTGAATACAACAATAAAACCAAAATAGTGTTCATGCATTCGTATGACCTACCATCTCCATGAACACTGTATTACATTTCATATTTCTAAATTTTATATGTTATTATAAATAAATAGGAATGATATTTATATATTTATTTAAATTATTGAAATAAATAAATCATTATTTATGTTTGATTATCAAGAATATCAAGAAAAAACATATACGAGAAAAAAAATTGAAAATTAACTGAAACATAATATTAACATAGAGTTGTTAATAAATGTGTAATATAATGGTTTAACCAAAACATATATGTTATGAGATTTAATAATATTGATATGTGTTATATTTATTATAAACATATATTTATTATATATGAGGTTTTGTCATGTACGAAGAAAATAAAGACTTAAGGTAAGGGGACTTCATCTCACATTTTATTTCTATGAGATACAATTCATAATCATCGCTCACTTAATCTTTATAGAGTATATAATTTAGTATTACATGTTATATCACTAATTTCCTTTATTAAATTTTATTAAATTAATTAAAAAAATTACTCTCTCATTAAGGTCATGATTTTAATGTTACATAATTACTAAGTGTTTTATCATATCATATTAATTTTTTGTGAGACATAATCCATATTCATCTCCTATATTGTTATTTTATGGATTATACTCTTGATTACATTATTATTAATTCCTTATGAACTATTAATATTTATTCCATAATTCATTTTTATGTTCTTTGATATTCATTATATGATCTTATAATGTTATGGTCATGTTCTCATGCCATTGTGCTCATGTTTATACTCACATATCTATCTTTTCTACCCTTAATAAGCATATAATCTCACCAATTTTTAAGTTCCCTTCACTAGGTAATAAAGATATATTTTATGTATAATGTGTCTAAGTGGGATTCTATTAATGGGGATCTTAGTGTAAGATAATGTATTTCATTCATGTAACAGCATTTATACTTCCATGTTTCCAAAGGAAGTAAACTAATATGGTCATTGGACATTTTTTGTAATGTTTTATGTATTCCAAAAATGATATAATGAATACATACATTAATCCTGATTTTTTATAGATAATATATATTAATTTTATCTTTGTTTAATGGCTTTATATATAGACTAAATGGATTATTATAGAAATAAAATCACATAGAAGGAGGTGAGTATTCACTAATTATTGTTTCAAAATATGATTATAGATAATTTCTAAAAAATACATTTCCACACAAAAAAGGGGAATAAAATGAATGATTCTCTATGTTTTAAGTTTTTTACAATTTTTTCAATGATAGAGATGGAAATAGTTTCAATAATTATGGATTTTTATATGATAAACCATTAAATATTAATGGAAGGGGTGAAATTCTATAATTATAAAATGATTGTTAAACCATATATCCATGAAAATATTATAGAGTATTGGTTTTAGGATTTGGAGTACCAATAGGAGGTACAAATTGATCTATATTTCCATTATGATCATGATCGGATAATAATATATAGGAACTAGTTTTATATCCTCTTAGTACTATAATTGATGAAATAACACTAACATGATTCACATTTCTTATCATTCTATATAAACCAAAAAAAAAGTATAGAAATATTAAAGATACATTCTAGGGGGAAAATGTTAATAGCGAGTATGTATCTTGTAACATCCCAAGTAAAAAAAAGAATAAGAAATTTTCATATTTATTAATAATTTTTTTGAATTAAGTATTAATTTCACTTTAATGGGGTTGCTATGTTAGATGATGAAACATATTTAAATATATTTTTGGTCACTAATATACATTCTATTAAACCAAATAAAATTCTTCTTTAGAATCAGGACATCCGAATTTACTTTGTGTAAATTTTTGGTATTTTTCTGATAATGTTCTTTTTTTAATGAATAGTGAATAATGTTGTATTTTAATTAAAATCCTCTTTTAATATAATTTATTTATGAGGATATATTATCTTTTTAATTGGTTTTAAAGTTAAATTAGAATATATTTTTACCATTTAATCCAATGGTGGTCATTATAATTAATTTCACTTTGAATTTGGACATAAACAAGTGTCAGTATTTTGATAGATATTGTTTCTCTAAAACAGATTATTTGTTTTGACAACGGAAATTAATTGTAAAATTAATTAATGCAACTTATATTTTTTTAATTTTTCAAAATATACATCATTTTTGAATTCAGAATATCACATATAGCTTTGGGTGATTTTTTTGTATTTTTCTGAAGAACTTAAATTTTTGATGAATAGAGAAACCACTAAGTAGTAGTTAAAAATGATTTTTTATTTAAATGAAAGTTTAACTCTTATGTGTATTGAATCTAAAAAATCCTACATACATGGTTGTCATTATTTAGTAAAATTTGGTTCAATGGGATTAAAATATTTTTTTGTGAATTGTAACCTTTGAGTTTTGTTAACCGCAATTAGAGGTAATTAGTGTAATTTAAGATAAAAATGATATTATAAAAATATAAAAATACCTAGAAACATGTCCTAAAATTATTGGATAGGTCATTTCAGACCATGATAATTCATGGGTACATTTTTGGGACCCCATGGAGCCACATGAGTGAGATAATGACATTAATACCTTTTATTTAAAGTAAAAATAAAAATATCACAAACAAGTATTGTTTTAATAAAATAATTATTACAAGGGGTTATATAAGTTATATTTTTTACTATAAATGTTCTATTATAAATTTAAAAGGATTTCATACATCATGGTAAATTTTTTAAAATTTTTAGACATGAAAACAAATAAAATTATTTATGACACAATGATGATGCAGTGTTTACGTCATTAATGAATGATTTAAATAAATAGAAAGATAATGTTTAAAATAATTTCCAAAACTTGTCCAATTCTTATTGGATGTTTTTATTTATAAAATTTACCATCTTATCATCGAATTTAATGATTTTTGGAGCTTTATAAACCGAATTTAATTTTATAATAAAATAATAGTTTCAAGATTTCCAAAAGAGCCCCTCCTCACCCTTATAAAAGGACCCCACTTCCTACCCATCTCTCACACTTCTCAAGCCCTTTGTATCATCCAAACTATACTCATATAAGCTCCAAATATCCATATCTTCATCCTAGAATCCTTACCTTAGGTAGAAAGCTCTTGAAGAAACCTTTTTGGTTCAAATCAAGACTAGATACCCAATTTAAAGGTAAAGTCTTCTCTAATGTTGTTTTGTTTTATTTTGATTCTCCAACCCCCTAAAAATTTTTATTCCATTATTTTGTAGCAAAACAAGTATATTCAATATACTAGGATTTATTTATAATAAGTATTTTCTCAACACTTACACACACCTACGTCTAATGGATAAAGAACATATTGTTTCCGTGTATAGTGAATTTCTACCTCACGAAACGATGATTGTTAAATATTCTTTTAACACCATTAAAGTTGGAAATTAAGATGTCACTATATTTATATATGATATATAATATTTTTATGTTTTCCTTAAGCCTCATTATTTTTTATATATTCCATACCATTATGGTTTCCCTTATGGGTAAACATGATATCTTCATTTTAAGAAGTGTGGACTACCGCCCCCTCAAAGTTATTTGGTTCGTTAATTTCATATGTGGGACGTATAAAGGATGGCGTTAATGATATTATATATGATATTATACTGGAATTATAATATACCTTTATATCATTATGATTCCATTCAATTTGATACGAAATAGAAATGAAAGTAGCGTTCATGCGTATGTATGGCTTACCGTCTCCTTGAATGGTGCATTTCATTTCATACCTCTAAATGATATTAAATATTATAAATGAATGTATTTTCTGGATATATATTATATATATGATATCTACATCATGAATAAAATGTTGTATATAATGGATATATTACCACATGAACAACTCGTAATTTGAAGGAATTTATTTTTTACTGAAGTACCAATGTTCGACAAAACGACCGTTATTAACCTAAATAATTCAAAAGTTTTCATAACATGGTAAAAAGTGATATAAAAGGAATAATGAACATGAAAATGGTTCTCAAGAAAGTATAAATTATCTCAATTTTATTATTCAAGATATTAAAGAATGAACGAGTCAAGTTGGACATGAGTTAAGGGACTTCGTCTCAATCTCCATTCATTGAAGAATATTTTGTTTTATACACAACTTTATGTTATACGGTGTATAAACCCATTTTGACTTTTAATTTTATTAAAAAGGAATCTTTTTATATGAATAGTTTTACTAAACGAAAAAATGAATGTTTTTTTCTTATGTATGTGGCAATAACAACTTCTCTGCCACCGTGACCATTATTTCAGTTTAGGCTTCCTCTACAAGCCATAACATTTTTTTAAATGAAAAATAAATACCATTTTTTAATTTTCTTTTATTTTTATATTGAAAATGGTTTTGATAATGTTTTTATATCAATGTTTTGTATTGATATATTGTGATTGAAATGTGGAAATTTTATGTTTTATTTATGCTTGTTTTATATGGTACGATTATGTTATGGTTCATGGGCATTGTTTATGAAGTTGAGTGGATCCATGATAAACTAAGGGTGGGTGAGCCTGATATAGATCTCCAATGCATTGGTTAACGTGAAGGGGTTAAAATCTATGGTTTCTCTGATGAGATTTAGGGAATATACTGTGATGGGTATTCCAAACCTAACCATGAGGGTTACTCCTTAGGTAGGAATGTTATGAATGAATCAAGTTACCTTTATGTCTTATGATTTTTATTATTTATTCATGATTTGATGAAGTATGTTTAAGTGCTTATGTTTTATGAGAAATATATGATTTCATTGATTCTTTTGTATACATGGACTAATGTTTTCTTTCCGTATTTTTATATACCTTACTAATCTTTTTATGCTCATCCCATGTTTTCATAATGTTTTTCACAGGTTAAGGGAAAAGTATATGATGTGTTGATAGTGTCGAAGAAGTTTCCGAAAGAATCCATGTTATATTTTAAATATGTCTCATTTGATGGGAAAAAATAATACTGTCTTTTATGTAACTGCCTTGTTTAAATATGGAATGCAATGCATGATTTATGATATTATTCTCTAAAACTCTAAACCTGAAAAGATCATCAATGTTTATTCTTGAAATAACTCAAGATTAAGTAATGTTTAAGGCTGGGGCCTTATAGTTGGAATCAAAGGTCGGTTTAGATAACTTTAGGATTTAGGATTCTATTAAATGATTATCCAAAAATATTTTTTATAGTCAAATTCAAATGATATAGCATTTGAAGATTACCATGTTGCTTCATCTAAGACATGTTTGTTTAGAATGGTTTTCCACAGAGGAAATAGGGAAGCAGTGCTAGGAAGGCATACAGAAGGAAATGACCATCCGAATTAGCATCCTGAGATGGTTAGAATTGGAACTGAACAGTTTGTTGCAGTAATGGCACAGTTGACTAAAGCGATAAATGGTGGTTGTATCCATTCACGAGATCAACCAGATCAACCGCAGAGGAACATGTTAGTGGTGGAACATTTCATGAGGCAACATCCCCCCACATTCAGAGCATCAACTGACCATATACTAGCTTAAGGGTGGATTATATCACTGGAGAAGATTTTTGATGTCATGGGGTGTTCAGACAATTAAAAGTTTAGTCTTGCAATTTACCGTTTGGAGGGTGAAATAGATCAGTGGAGGTTGACGGTTGTAAATATTAGGGATGCTGATGATATTGATGATCTCGACTGGGATGAATTCAAAGGTATGTTTCTTGAGAAGTATTTTCCTCAGGCAGTTCGACTTAGGATGGAAAAAAAATTCATGGAATTGAGGAAATAAGAGGACTCAGTGGATGCTTATGAAGAAAGGTTCACTCGATTGGCAAGGTATGCTCCAAATTTTATCTGAGACCTTGATAGTAAATTCAATCTTTTTTACACCAGATTAAAGCCGAAATATCGAAGGGAATATGATTATCATGAGTTCAAAAGTTATGAAAATCTTGTTCGATGTGTTGGCAAGGTGTAAATGGAGTTTCCAATGATCAAGTGTTCTATAACTACCAACAGAAGAAGAGACCAAGGTGGCAGGAGAAAGGGAAGAGCCCTACAAAAAGGTCTGATAGTGAGAAAATTATGTTTTCAGTTTGTGATACATGTGGTAAAAAGCATGCTGGGGAATGTATTTTTAATTCTAGAAATTTATACTGATGTGGTAAGATAGGACATAAGGCTCGTGATTGCACTGGAAAAGATCAAGGTGATGGTAAAACCAAATTTGATTTACAGTTAGTGAAATGTTTCATGTGCAACGAGATGGGTCATTATGCAAACGAGTGTCGGACAAGGAGCTAGAGTGATGGGAAGCAGTCAGACTACAAGCAGAAAGGTGTGGTGAGATCCTTTACAGCTACATCAGTAGATATTGGGCCATCAAATGAAGTTGTATCATGTACTTTGTTTGTTTTTTCAAATTATGCCAGTGTGTTTTTTGATTCAGGGTCCACACATTCATTCATCTATGAAAAATTTTCTAGTAAATTGGGAATTCCATCTCAAGAATTGACTCCTCAGCTTTTGGTAAAAACACCTGGGGGAAATGTTGAGGCAGAAAGAATTTATATGAATCTTCCTATCCTTATCCGTGGAAAGATCCTACTTGCAATCCTTATTGTTTTACCTATAGTAGTGTTTGATGTTATCTTGGGTATGTATTGGATCTCTATTTACCATGATAAGATTGATTGTAGAGATAAAGAAGTTTCTTTTCAGAAACACTTTTAGTTTGTATACAATAATGAACCCTTACTGTTGATAATATATCAAGAAGCTGAGAAACTTGTAAAAGATGGAAACGAATGTTACCTTGCACATATTGTTGAAAACAAAAAAACCATTCAGATTAATGATGTGCCAGTGGTAAGTGAGTATCCTGATGTTTTTCCTGATGAGTTGCCTGGAATAATACCAGATTGGGAAGTTGAATTTACTTTTCCTGATGCTAAGCCAATTTCAAAACCCCCTTATTGTATGGCTGAAATTGAACTTTTAGAGTTGAAGGATAAATTTCAAGATTTATTAGAGAAAGGTTTCATTCGACCTAGCACATCACCATGGGGTGATCCTATATTATTTTTTAAAATGAAATATGGTTCTATGAGACTTTTCATTGATTATAGATCCTTGAATAACATCACTATTAAGAAAAAATATCCTTTTCCTCATATCGATGATTTGTTTGATCATCTCTTGGGGCTCAGTATTTTTCAAAGATTGACTTCATATCGGGGTACCATCAGTTGAAGGTAAAGGAAGCAGATGTTCCAAAGACTGTGTTTTGTACAAGATATGGCCATTATGAATTTGTAGTTATGCCTTTTGGGAAAACCAATGCAGCTACTGTATTCATGGACCTTATAAATAGAATTTTCCATGTGTTATTTGATAAGTTTGTGGCTGTTTTCGTTGATGATATTTTGGTGTTTTCTAAAAGTAAAGAGTATCATGAATGTCATTTAAGGGTTATTTTTGCAAACCATAAAAAAAAAGAAATTGTATAGGAAATTCAGAAAGTTTGAGTTTTGGTTGCAACAAATTTCTTTCATTGGTCACATTGTTTCTAAAGATAGAATAACTGTTGATCCTGCAAAAAACAAAGGTTATTGAAGAATGGATAAGACCCACAAATGTAACCGAGATTCATAGTTTTCATGGTTTGGTAGGCTATTACCAATGGTTTGTTAGATATTTTTCACGGTTATCTAGTCCAATGACTAAGCTATCTCGGAAGGGTGTTAAGTTTATCAGGACAAAATAATGTGATTGTAACGCCCCGACCCTAGTTACCCTGAGTCGGTGCATTATTACATAACATTGGCATGATCACAAGAAAGATCAAATCTCGAAAGACCGATTGGTTTAGTAGCCTTGGAAACACTAGATATATTCATAAGTCTTACATTACATCATAAAATGAAAAACTACTACAACAACATATAGTCTCCATAATCCACAATCATATCCCCACATAATATCCATGCGGGTCATTCATAATTGACTTCTTCACTTACTAGGAAAAATAAAACATCGAAAAGGGGTGAGCTCAAATGCCCAGTAAGGATAAAAATATAGCAGAAACTTTCATAAATAAGAATAAACATTTAAGGAAATGTATAACTAAAACAAAAGCCTTTCAAACTTGAACTTTCACCATAGTATGGCATAAATAAAATGAAATAAAGCCATTTACTTATTCACATGGATATTCTACTAATCGAATAATCACATGAAAAATCAATAACCACTTTCATAATGATGGAATGCATAATGCTGAACTTTAATTTCTTTGTCAAGGCCTCATCCCAAGACCTAGGGGATAACTGTAACCTTAACCCAACCCGGAGTGCCTCTAATAACCGGACACCGACCCGGAGTGCCTCTAATAACCGAACACCAACCCGGAGTTCCTCTAATAACCGGAGACCAAACCAGAGTTCCTCTAATAACCGGAGACCAAACTGGAGGGCTTACTTTTACCAGTCCCCAACCCGGAACATACTTGTCTAACACATTCATCTGAATGAAAGGTTGAAATATAACATAAACATTTGGATTAAAAATAACTTATAATGTGTCAATACTTTAAACAAAAACCATGAGTGACATAAGAATAACTTATCTACAGTCAAAAATATCACAAAAACTTCAATAAAATAGGGATGTTTTGTATCATAATAAATCAACTTAAAATAAGCTTAAAAATCCATCAAAGGATGTTGACATAGATGAAATCAAAACTATTTTAGAGAAATATCACTTTTTTTAAATCATTTTAAAAGTAACATAATTATAAAATCATACATTCAATTTGAAAATATTCTTATAAGCTTGTAAGGGAAGCTTCGACGATTTTATAACGGCGGAAAATAACCGCACCCGCCGTATAAGTTAAAAAAAACATTCTTACCTTAATTCTGTCGAAATGGTTAAAAAGTGCCTTGTTTGGAAAACGATGGAAAGATTCCTTTATAAACAACTTATAAAAAGTCAAACAAGGGTATAAATGACTTTAACCCATATTCTTGTAAATAGTAAAAATGTTTTGAAATACATTTTTAAGAAACATGGATGTGGATGATAAAGAGATCCCAATATATTATTACGTATAAACAACCTCGGATAATGAAGAGATTGTGAAATAACCCTTACCAATTTGGTAACTTATGAAACATACAACCCATGAAAGAGGTATCCTACAATGAATATGTAAATACACATAAATTAGAGTGTATTACACAAAGAATATAATTATGGGCAGTACATACACCACACAAAAGGTGATGGTGGAAATATGGCATGAATCTCACGGGAATAAGGAGTGAGATGAAAACCCCTTACCTTATACTTTTCCTTGGTTGGGGTAGGTTAACCTCCTCTTCTTCAGGTTCTTCCATTTGATTTGATCAAAAGGGATCCTTAGGCTGGCTTTCTGATCAAACTAGGGCCTCTAGGTTGTATTGAGGGATGTTGGGAGAGTATTTGGGTAGAGTTTGGCCGAAGCAAAAGGCTTTTAAGGTGTAGAGAAATGGGAAGAAAGAGTGCCCTTTTATAAGAGGGGTGAGGGGCACCTTTGGAAAAGCTAGAAATATAAGTTTTTATTAAATTCATATTCGGTTTCTAATGGCTCCAAAGTTGATTATTCAAAGGTTAAGGTGGGAATAGGTCGAAAACAACTCAACCAATAGAATTTAGACAGGTTTGGGTACTTATATTAACCTTGTCTTTAAGTATTAAATCTAAGTTAATTAGTTTCACTTTTACAATGTCTCTTTGTATTTTTAAAATATATGGTTAATAAACATACTATATACATCAAAGAGACCCCCAAGTGGTCCATTAATTATACCCCTATCATGATATAAGTCTCTTGGCCGAACCTTAGATTTTTAGGAATTGAATATCAATTAATAATATAATATTTGTTTTAAAAACTCTTTTATGTCAATTTTGAAACTATTCAATAGTTGATTTTTCTGATACTCATAACAGAATTATTACTTCGAACAAAGCTATTTAAATCAATCCTAATATGTCATATTATCCTATAAAATTAGTGTAATTTATTAAAAGTTTCATATTATATTTATTTGGGTATTTATAATATCAATTATTTTGATTTTTCACTATTATATAATTACCACATCAGCATTGTGTCATAAATAAATTTAATTATTTAATGTCTAAAAATTATAAATAAAATATCATTATGTAGGAAATCGTTTTGTATTTCTAATGAATATTTATAATCTAAAATCCAACAAATATAACCCTATGTAAAAATTGTTTTGCTAAATGATATATGCTTGTGTCATTTTTGTATTCATTTTAACTTAATTAAAATAAAGTGTCCATATCACCTACAAGTGGCGCCATGGGGTCCCAAAATCGACCCAAAGATGCCTATAGTCGCAAATTTATCAACCAATAAGGCTAGGACACGTTTTAGGGTAATTTAGTATTATTATAATATTATTTTTTAACCCTTAATTACCGGATTTACCCTTAACCATGGTAAATAAAATATTTACCGCAGTAATTATTCAAAATGTCTAAAAATAAAAGTTACCTATTTACAAAATTTGAACATTATGATTCCAAATATGGAATCCATTTTTCTAAATTCAAAACACAGAAGTGGCAGAAATTAATTTAAAATTAATTCCCACAGTCGAAACAAAAAGCGTGTTTTTAAGAGATAATAACTATCAAAAGATTGACACTTGTTTATGTTCGGTTTAATTGTAAAATTATGTCCAATGACCAAAATTATAATAAATAGTAAAAATATATTCTAAATATTTTTTAAAACCACTCGAATTCATAATTTATCACTATTAAGTATTTTGATTAAAAAAGTTGTTTTTAATTAAAATATAGTAATTTTCACTATTCATCAAAATATGAAAGTTATCCGAAAAGTACCAAAGTTTCACCTTAGGATAAATTCGATACTCCGAATCCAAAAATGAAGTCCATTTTGAAATATAAAATATATATAATTTCAAAATGTAGGTATTACTATTCATAATGGCTAGTTTGATTGGTTATGGTGTGTTAGAAGTCGGTGTTGCGTACAACACACGCTAGCGTACCGTGGAAGCTTGGGATGTTTCATTTTAAATTTTTGATGTCCCCATTTAGTCAAAAAGTTTAAAATATTGTATTTAAAAAGGTTTCACTATTAAAAGTTGGTAAAAGTGCAATACTGAAAATGAATTTGTTCTTACATTAAGAAACTCATAATATGGATTCTAAAATTATAAGGATTATATAATGTTTAAAATTTAGTTAACACTATTAATAACCTCTTTTGAACGGCTTGTTTGGTAAGTCATGGTGAGATTGAACTTGGTGTTGCGTGTAGTGAAAGTTATTGAATTATTTTTAAGAAATAACACACTATGAAATCTTGGGGTGTTACATTCTCCCCTCCTTCAATAAATTGCGTCCTCGCAATTTGAAATTGTTCTTCGAAAATAAAAGGTTGAAAATAGAAAATATATTTGTGGGAAAACCCACATAGGAAATTGGGTTACTAAAATTTAGTCTTAATATGAGGAAAAGAGAAATGAAAGGGTCACCACCAAATTATGATCTCGATTAGGAGAACATTGGTGGCAATTAGAGACATATAATTGGAGGAAAAACGTAAATATTTATAGGTAGTGATTGAGGTCATCAATCACAAACAAGTGTAAAATTGAGGTCCTTAAATTCATAAATCTATGATGATTTGGAATAACATCGGTTCAACAAAACATAGGGTATTAGGATAACACATTTTGGACGTTTTAAAATATCTTAGTTGAAATCCCACATCGAAAAATGAATTAACGAGGCCTCTATTGAAAATAAAGAGTAGAAAGTATGAAGATTACTGAAAATAACACATACTAGGGTTCCATGTAGGAAAATATGGATATGGAAGAAAAATCTAACCATCAATTATCTGATGGAGAGTGGTAGAGAACATGGCGATGAAAAGGCCAACAATCCCAAAGCCATAAATTAGTGATGATTTAAGGTATCATCTAGGACAACATTTTTATTCTAAGTTCCTATTATTAATGTTGAGGATTTTATTTATGAGATTGGCTAAGATCATAAGGAGATATACTTACTTTATAATAAGAGTTTTATCCATTAATAAATTTCTATCACAAACTCATCTTTCACTCTAAAAGATAATAGAACGTAATTTTTTTTCTATTTATACTATTCATACAAGGTTCCAATATAAAAGAAATTTATAATTCATCTACCGGATCTTTTAAAAAAACTACATTATTTAATTCAGGACATCTCGTGGGTCAGTGGTAGGTGATACACCCTTGTCACCCTTCGGTTGCGGGTTCAAGTCTCGTAGCCTTGCCGGACGCGACGGGTTGTCGCCCGACCTCCGGGTTGTCCTTTTATGGCAATCCAAAATAATCCAAACTAGAACTATCCAAAATACTTCTGTCCAAACTCACAGTCCAACATTTATAAGGAAGGTGAACATAATGTAGATCCTTTTTACCCTGTAATAGCATATGAATACCTTCATCATGTATTCTTTTAATAAACTGAAACATCCTGAATTACCATATTCCTTATTGATTACATTCATGCTCCCTTATTCCATATAGAATTCTGGATATACTTCATCAATCCAAAAATGTTTTAAACCCCGACAATGATGGAATATACAAATCATTAATTAGCTTCAAGGTAGTCAAGAATATCCAATATAATTTATCCAAATCAATCATGTATTATTCTAAAATCACTACCTCGGTATCAGAACCATATTATGGTTTATCTTTCTCTCAACCATATATTTCCCAAAAATTTAACCTGCTATTGAGTCACTTTTCTTTGTTCCACACAATCTCAAGTCCTTAATGAAATAGCACTGCAGTACAATCCTTATATACTCCATAATTATTATAACAAGTACATTGTTGATACAACACTCAATTGACATAATCAACATAAGAACTCTAATCATTCCTCTTCATCTGTGGTAGTATCATAACTTGATTATTATCCAATAGAATCATTTGTGGCATAGTCTGATGACTGTGACATAGGTTCGCGTAGTGTCCAAACTCCTTGCAAATGAATCATTGTACATTTGAAACCATTTTCTTACCCTTGCAGTCACGTACTTTGTGCCCTTTTCCTCCACACTTATAACAAACTCCCATTCCTTTCAGGCAAGTTCCAGGGTGTTTCTTTCCATAGTTATCACATATGGGAAAGTTCTTCTTTTCCCTCTTCCCTTTATCCATCTTTCTCTCTTCCATCCTTTTCTTCTCTTGCTTCCCTTCAAAGCCATAGGACTAAGTAAACTCTTTACTTATCTTATCAACACATGATATTATTTCTTCATATGATGATAATACATGCGAGACTATTTCTCATGTAAATTCTGGGTTAAGACCATAAAATATATGATCCTTATTTCTCTTTGTATCATGTGAATTGATGGAGTTCTCATTCCTTCTACTAGGCGTCATTTCTAAACAATGGCATACACTAGATTAGTTTATGAATAACAATACCTAATCCCAAACTTGTGAAACACATAACATAAATTAAATAGTTTATGGATATAATCCATAATCATAAAAATGTCTCTTTTGAGGAAGTATATACTCATAAACCCTTCATAATGATTTGTAAAAAAAATGAGAGTTATCCTAAGCATATCCCACGGGAGTGTCGTAACCAAAAGTGCAGCAAGGCCCGTTGTCGTGCACTAGTTCCCATTCGAGTCTAGCTCAAAGCGGTGTTTTTGGGTTTTACCCCTAGGAACATCTGTGCCAGAGCCGCCTCTACCTGCTCGTATCCAGACAGGGATGTATTGCTCGGAAAACTCACAAAATCTCTACAATACCAAAATTCTAGGAAGTTCTTCTATACTAATCCTCAAAATTCATCTTAAATCTATGTGATCTAATCAGAGTTTATCTAAATCTAGCTTCCAAGGTTTGTACTAAACTTCCTTTGATACCAACTGTAACGCCCTGACCCTAGTTACCCCGAGTCGGTGCATTATTACAAAACATTGGCATGATCACAAGAAAGATCAAATCTCGAATGACCGATTGGTTTAGTAGCCTTGGAAACACTAGATATATTCATAAGTCTTACATTACATCATAAAATGAAAAACTACTACAACAACATATAGTCTCCATAATCCACACTCATATCCCCATATAATATCCCTGCGGGTCATTCATAATTTACTTCTTCACTTCCTGGGAAAAATAAAACATTGAAAAGGGGTGAGCTCAAATGCCCAGTAAGGATAACAATATAGCGGAAACTTTCATAAATAAGAATAAACATTTAAGGCAATGTATAACTAAAACAAAAGCCTTTCAAACATGAACTTTCACCATAGTATGGCATAAATAAAATGAAATAAATCCATTTACTTATTCATATGGATATTCTACTGATCGAATAATCACATGCAAAATCAATAACCACTTTCATAATGATGGAATGCATAATGCTGAACTTTAATTTCTTTGTCAAGGCCTCGTCCCAAGACCTAGGGGATAACTGTAACCGGAACCCAACCCGGAGTGCCTCTAATAACCGGACACCAACCCGGAGTGCCTCTAATAACCGGACACCAACCCGGAGTTCCTCTAATAACCGGAGACCAAACCGGAGTTCCTCTAATAACCGGAGACCAAACCGGAGGGCTTAATTTTACCGGTCCCCAACCCGGAACATACTTGTCTAACACATTCATCTGAATGAAAGGTTGAAATATAACATAAACATTTGGATTAAAAATTACTTTTAAAGTGTCAATACTATAAACAAAAACCATGAGTGACATAAGAATAACTTATCCACAGTCAAAAATATCACAAAACCTTAAATAAAATAGGTATGTTTTGTATCAAAATTAATCAACTTCAAATAAGCTTAAAAATCCATCAAAGGATGTTGACATAAATGAAATCAAAACTATTTTAGAGAAATATCTCTCTTTTTTAAATCATTTTAAAAGTAACGTAATTATAAAATCATACATTCAATTTTAAAATATTCTTATAAACTTGTAAGGGAAGCTTTGACGATTTTATAACGGCGGAAAATAACCGCACCCGCCGTATAAGTTAAAAAAACATTCTTACCTTAATTCTGTCAAAAAGGTTAAAAAGTTCCTTGTTTGGAAAACGACGGAAAGATTCCTTTATAAACCACTTATAAAAAGTCAAACAAGGGTATAAATGACTTTAACCCATATTCTTGTAAATAGTAAAAATGTTTTGAAATATATTTTTAAGAAACATGGATGTGGATGATAAAGAGATCCCAGTAGATTATTACGTATAAACAACCTCATATAATGAAGAGATTGTGAAATAACCCTTACCAATTTGGTAACTTATGAAACATACAACCCATGAAATAGGTATCATACAATGAATATGTAAATACACATAAATTAGAGTGTATTACACAAAGAATATAATTATGGGCAGTATATACACCACACAAAAGGTGATGGTGGCAATATGGCATGAATCTCAATGGAATAAGGAGTGAGATGAAAACCCCTTACCTTGTACTTTTCCTTGGTTTGGGTAGGTTAACCTCCTCTTCTTCAGGTTCTTCCTTTTGATTTGATCAAAAGGGCTCCTTAGGCTGGCTTTCTGATCAAACTAAGGCCTCTAGGTTGTATTGAGGAATGTTGGGAGAGTATTTGGGTAGAGTTTGGACGAACGAAAAGGCTTTTATGGTGTGAAGAAATGGGATGAAAGAGTGCCCTTTTATAAGAGGGGTGAGGGGCACCATTGGAAAAGCTAGAAATATTAATTTATATTAAATTCATATTCGGTTTCTAATGGCTCCAAAGTTGATTATTAAAAGGTTAAGGTGGGGATAGGTCGAAAACAACTCAACAAATAGAATTTAGATAGGTTTGGGTACTTATATTAACCTTATCTTTAAGTATTAACTCTAAGTTAATTAGTTTCACTTTTACAATGTCTCTTTGTATTTTTATAATATATGGTCAATAAACATACCATATACATCAAAGAGACCCCCAAGTGGTCCATTAATTATACCCCTATCATGATATAAGTCTCTTGGCCGAACCTTAGATTTTTAGGAATTGAATATCAATTAATAATATAATATTTGTTTTAAAAACTCTTTTATGTCAATTTTGACACTATTCAATAGTTGATTTTTGTGATACTCATAACAGAATGATTACTTCGAACAAAGATAATTAAATAAATCCTAATATGTCATATTATCCTTGAAAATTAGTTTAATTTATTAAAAGTTTCATATTATATTTATTTGGGTATTTATAATATCAATTATTTTGATTTTTCACAATTATAGTAATTATCGTATCATCATTGTGTCATAAATAAATTTAATTATTTAAAATTTAAAAATTATAAATAAAATATAATTATGTAGGAAATCTTTTTATCTTTCTAATGAATATTTATAATCTAAAATACAATATATATAACCCTACATAAAAATTGATTTTCTAAAAGATATATGCTTGTGTCATTTTTGTATTCATTTTAACTTAATTAAAATAAAGTGTCCCTATCACCTACAAGTGGCACCATGGGGTCCCAAAATCGACCCAAAGATGCCTATGGTCGCGAATTTATCAACCAATAAGGCTAGGGCACATTTTATGGTAATTTAGTATTATTATAATATTATTTCTTAACCCTTATTTACCGGATTTACCCTTAACCATTGTAAATAAAATATATACTGCAATAATTATTCAAAATGTCTAAAAATAAAAGTTACCTATTTACACAATTTGAAAATTATGATTCCAAATATAAAATCCATTTTTCTAAATTCAAAACACATAAGTGGAAGAAATTAATTTAAAATTAATTCCCGCTGTCAAAACAAAAAGCGTGTTTTTAAGAGATAATAACTATCAAAAGATTGACACTTGTTTATGTTCGGTTTAATTGTAAAATTATGTCCAATGACCAACATTATATTAAATGGTAAAAATATATTCTAAATATTCTTTAAAACCACTCGAATTCATAATTTATCACTATTAATTATTTTGATTAAAAAAATTTTTTTTAATTAAAATTTAGTAATTTTCACTATTCATCAAAATATGAAAGTTATCCGAAAAGTACCAAAATTTCACCTTAGGCTAAATTCGATACTCCGAATCCAAAAATGAAGTCCATTTTGAAATATAAAATATATATAATTTCAAAAAGTAGGTATTACTATTCATAATGGCTAGTTTGATTGGTTATGGTGTGTTAGAACTCGGTGTTGCGTACAACACACGCTAGCGTACCGTGGTAGCTTGGGATGTTTCATTTTAAATTATTGATGTCCCCATTTAGTCAAAAAGTTTAAAATATTGTATTTAAAAAGGGTTCACTATTAAAAGTTGGTAAAAGTGCAATACTGAAAATGAATTTGTTCTTACATTAAAAAAATCTTAATATGGATTCTAAAATTATAAGGATTATATAACGGTTAAAATATAGTTAACAACATTAATAACCTCTTTTGAATGGCTTGTTTGGTAAGTCATGGTGCGATTGAACTTGGTGTTGCGTGTAGTGAAAGTTATTGAATTATTTTGAAGAAATAACACACTATGAAATCTTGGGGTGTTACAGTGATGCTTGTTTTTAGGAATTGAATAGAATATTTGTGAATTCTCTAGTTTTGGAACTATCGTCCAGGAATGGTGAGTTTGTGATCTATAGTGATGCTTCATTGAAAGGACTTGGTTGTTTCATAATGCGGAATGATCAGGTAATTGATTATTCTTCACGTCAGTTGAAAACTCATGAGGTAAATTATCTTACACATGATTTGGAATTAGATGCTTTTGTTTTCACTTTAAAAATTTGGAGGCATCATTTGTATGGAGTAAAGTGTAAAATATATACTGATCAAAAAAGTTTAAAGTATATATTCACTCATAAAGAATTGAACATGAGACAGAGGAGATGGCTGGATGTAATCAAGGAATATGATTGTACAATTCATTAACATCCGGGAAAAGAAAATAATGTGGCAGATGCTTTGATTTGAAAAAGTAATGCTTCATTAACCATGTTATGTTTGGAACGTGATCCTTTGGTTAAGGATTTGTTGAACTTTGGCATAGAAGATGTTGGTGCCAGATGTTTTTCTGTTTTGTTTCAGGTATCAGTGAAATATTCTCTAGCAGACAGAATTAAGCAAGCACAGAAGCCAGACAGTGAGTTGTAGAAAAAGGTAAAGCTGGTTCAGAAGGGTAAGTTGCCTGAATTAAATATTGATAATGATTGTGTTTTGAGATTTGGGAAGATATTGTGTGTGCCTTGTGATTCACAGTTTAAGAGAGAGTTGTTATATGAAGCTCATAGTTCCCCTTTTTCAGTTCATCCAGGCAGTACAGAGATCTAAAGAGATCTTCGGGAGTATTATTGGTGGGATGGAATGAAAAGATATATTGTTGATTTTACTGTGAAGTGTTTGACTTGTCAACAGGTTAAATTAGAGTGGAATTTACCAAAAGGGATGCTTCAACCATTACCAATACCAAAGTGGAAATGGGATAATATATCCATGGACTTCATTGTGGGATTGCCGAAGACAGCTCGAGGTAATAATGCAATCTGGGTTGTTGTTGATCGCTTGACTAAATCAGCTCACTTCCTTGCTATACGAGATACTTTTTTCCTAGATCAACTATCTCGTTTGTATCTTAAAGAGATAGTTAGGTTACATGGATCTCCTCTCTTAATTGTATCTGATTGTGATCCCAGGTTTACGTCTTACTTTCGTAATGGCATTCAGAAGTCGTTGGGTACTGAATTAAATTTTAGTACAGCTTTTCATCCTCAATCAGATGGGCAGTCAGAACGAACGATTCAGACTTTGGTGGATATTCTATGTTCTTGATCAATGGATTATCAGGGAAGTTGGTACCAACATCTTTCTTTGGTTGAGTTTTCTTATAATAATAGTTTTCATTCAAGTATACAGATGGCACCATTTGAGGCATTATATGGGAAGTGGTGTCGAACTTTAGCTTTTTTGGGATGAAGTAGGTGAAAGGAAGTTGATGGGACCAGAATTTGTAGAAGAGTTGGAAGGAAAAGTTCAGCTGATACAAGGACACATGATAACAGCTTGGAGCAGGCAGAAGAGTTATGCGAACAACAGGAGGAAGGATCTCTCTTTTGAGGTAGGTGATCATGTTTTTCACAAAGTTTCACCATGGAAAAGTGTAATGAGATTTGGTAAGAAAGGAAATCTGATTCCAAGGTTCATTGTACAATAGAAAATTCTGGAGAGAGTTGGACAAGTTGCATACCGAGTGGCTTTACCTCCGAGTTTATATCAGGTACACAATGTCTTTAATGTTTCAATGTTAAGGAAGTACATGTCATATCCATCTCATGTTTTGAGCCTAGAGGTAGTTTAGCTGGAAGAGAATCTATCATATAAGGAACAACCGGTCCAGATTCTTGACCACAGGGAGCAAGTATTGCTGAATAAGGTTACTCATCAAGTAAAGGTTTTGTGGAAAAACTACATGATTGAAGAGGCAACATGGAAATCTGAAAATGCTATGAGGGATAAATACCCCCATTTATTTAAGTGAATAAATTTCAAGGATTCAATTCCCAAAAGGGGGGTAGGATGTAACATCCCAGGTAAATAAATAATAAGACATTTTCCTATTTATAATTTTTTTGAATTATGTATTAATTTTACTTTAATGGGGTTGCTATGTTCGATGATAAACCCTATTTAAAAATATTTTTGGTCACTCATATAAATTCTATTAGACAAAATAAATTTTTTCTTTATAATCGGGACATCAATATTTACTTTGTGTAAATATTAGGTATTTTTCTGATAATGTTCTTTTTTTAATGAATAGTGAATGATGTTGTATTTTAATTCAAAACGTCTTTTAATATAATTTATTTATGGGAATAATTTATCTTTTTAATTGGTTTTAAAGTAAAATTAGAATATATTTTTACCATTTAATCCAATGTTGGTAATTAGAATTAATTTCACTTTGAATTTGGATGTAAACAAGTGTCAGTCTTTTGATAGATATTGTTTCCTAAAAACATGCTATTTGTTTTGACAAATGGGAATTAATTATAAAATTAATTAATGAAACTTATATGGTTTTAATTTTTCAAAATAGACATCATTTTTTAATTCGGAATATCACATATAGCTTAGGGTGAATTTTTGGTATTTTTCTAAAGAACTTAAATTTTTGATGAATAGTGAAACCACAAAGTGGTAGTTAAACAAACTGATTTTTCATTTAAATGATAGTTAACCGCTTTTGTGTATTTAATTTCAAAAAATTTCACATACATGGTTGTCATTAGTTAGTAAAATGTGGTTCAACGGGATTAAAATATTTTTTTGGGTAAATAGAAACTTTTGAGTTTTGTTAACCGCAAATAGAGGTAATTAGTGTAATTTAAGATAAAAATGATATTATAAAAATATAAAAATATCTTGACACATGTCCTAAACTTATTTTATAGGTCATGTACGACCAAGAAGATCGATGGGTCAATTTGTGGGACTCCATGGAGCCACTTGAGTGAGATAATTCCATTAATACCTTTTATTTAAAGTAAAAATAAAAATATCACAAACGTGTATTATTTTATTAAAAAAATTATTACATGGAGTTATATAAGATATAGTTTTAACTATAAATATTCATTAGAAAGATAAAACTATTTCCTACATCATGGTAATTTTTTTATATTTTTTAGACAAAAAAATAAAAATATTTATGACATAATGATGATACATTGTTTATGTCATTAATGAATGATTTAAATATATAAGAAGATAATGTTTAAAATAATATTCAACACTTGTCCAATTATTATTGGGTGTTTTTATTTCGAACATGTACCACCTTATCTTAGAATTGTTTTATTTTTGGAGCTTTATAAACCGAATTTCATTTTATAATTAAATAATAGTTTCAAGATTTCCAAAAGAGCCCCTCCCCTCCCTTATAAAAATACCCCACTTTCTAACCATATCTCTCACTTCTCAAGACCTTTGTATTGTCCAAAATCTTCTCAAATAATCTCCCAATATCCCTATCTTCATTCTAGAAGCCTTACCTTAGGCTTAAAGCTCTTCAAGAAATCCATTTGGTTCAAACTAAGAGGAGATACCCGATTTAAAGGTAATGTCTTCTCTAATGTTATTTTATTTTATTTTGCTTCTCCAACCCCCTAAACTATTTTTATTAGATTATTTTATAGCAATAACAGTATATTAAATATACTAGGATGTTTTCATAAGAATTATTCTAGATAAAATTACACACACCTACATCTAATGGGTAAAAAACATACTCTTTCGGTGGATGGTGAATTTCTTCCTCACGAAACGATGATTGTTCAATATTCTTTTAACACCATTAAAGGTGGCCATTAAGATGTCACTATATTTATATATTATATATAATATTATTATGTTTTCCTTAAGCTCCTGTATTTTTTATTTATGGAATACCTTTATGGTTTCCATTATGGGTAAATGAGATATCTTCATTTTAGGATGTGCGAAATACCACCCCCTAAAAGTGATTTGATTCGTTAATGCCATATGTGGGACATACAAAGGATAGAGTTAATGATATTATATATGATATTATACTGGAATTATAATATAGCTTTATATCATTATTATTCCATTCAATTAGATATGAAATATAAATTACTGCAGTGTTCATCCGTACGTACGGCTTACCGACTCCATGAATGGTGCATTTCATTTCTTACCTCTAAATGATATGTAATATTATATATGAATTCATATTCTGGAAATATATGATATATATGATATCTAAATCATGAATAAAATTATGGATATAATGGATATTTTACCACATGAACAACTTGTAATTTTAAGGAGTTTATTTTTGACTCAAGTACCAATGATCGACAAAACAACCGTTATTAACCTAAATAATTTCAAAGTGTTCATAACATAGTAATAAGTGATATAAAAGGAATAAAGAAATTGAAAAAGGTTCTTAAAAAGTAGAAATTATCTCATGTTTATTAATTAGGAGATTAAAGAACTATCGAGTCAAGTCGGACACGAGGTAATGGACTTCGTCTCAATCTCCATTCATTGAGGCATATTTTGTTTTATACACAACTTTATTTTATATGGTGTATAAACCCCTTTTTAATTTTACTTTTATTCAAAAGGATTTTTTTATATGAACAATTTTACTATACGACAAAATGAATGATTTTGTCCTACGTATGTGGCAAAAACGACTTTTCCGCCACTGTGACCATTATTTGAGTTTTAGCTTCCTCTACAAGCCATTACATTTTTTTAAATGAAAAATAAATACCATGTTTTACTTTTCTTTTATTTTGTTATTTAAAATGGTTTCGATAATGTTTTTATATCAATGTTTGATATATTTTGATTGAAATGTGGAAATGTTATGTTTCCTTTATGCATGTTTTATATCGTATGATTATGTTATGGTTATTGGGCATTGTTTATGATGACGGGTGGTTTCGTGATAAACTAAGGGTGGGTGATCCCGGTATAGCTCTCTAATGCATTGGGTAACACGAAGGGGTTAAATGATAAGGTTTCTCAAAAGATATTTAGGGAATATATTGTGATGGGTATGGCAAACGTAACGAAGAGGGTTACTCCCTACGTAAGAATGTTATGAATGCCTCAAGTTTCCTTTATGTCTTATGTTTTCTATGATTTATTCATGATTTGATGAGGTATGTTAAAGTGCTTATGTTTTATGAGTAAAGTATTGTTTCATTGATTCTTATTTATACATGGACTAATGTTTTCATTTCATATTTTTATATACCTTACTGAGCATTTTATGCTCATCCCAAGTTTTTGAAAAGTTTTTCACAGGTCAAGGGAAAAGTACATGATGTGTTGATAGTGTCGAGGATGTGTCACGAAAGAATCCATGTTTTATATTAAATATGTCTCATTTTATGGGAAAAAGTAATACTGTATTTTTTGTAACCTCCTTGTTTAAATATGGAATGTAATGCATGTTTTATGATATAATTCTCTAAAACTCTAAACCTGAAAAGATCCTCAATGTTCATTCTTGAAATAACTCATGATTAAGTAATGTTTAAGGTTGGGGCCTTATATATCTAGATTTAGTATATTTAAAACATTTTATGGAAAAAAAATTTAAACCTATAGGGTGATGCAATAATTACACATAGTTGTCTAGAAAAGGGAAAGATACCATGGATTTTTCAATGAGATCCTCCATGACTTTTAAATGTTATAATTTCATTTCATTAAATTTTTATCTCATTGTGAAGTCAATGAATTTTATAGTTATCATATATGATTTATTTATTCACCAAAATAATAGTATATACATGAATGAAGTTGATTGTTTCATTTAGTACAAGACTGAATTTTATTTGATCAAGTTTCGAGATTACCATGATATTTTAGAGATGTGTTCAGTAATAATTATATATGGTGTTGATCTTTAGAAATACATAACATATTCATACAGATTCTCAGTCTAAGAAGACCATATAAATCCTAATATTAATAATTATTTCATTATCTGTGGACTTCAATTGTAGATGGGATAAAAACTTTTCCATATTTAAAGTATCTTATAAAAACAATTTCACATGAGTATCCTAATATCAGTTATGATCAACATCAATAATGGTCATCAATATCTATGGAAATTTTAAAAAATAACTAATGAGCGTTCTAGGTAAAATGTTAAATTTCACATTCAGTTGATTATGGATATTTTTATGACCGCTCTTTTAGTCATAAAATTGGGTTTTCATCCAAGGATAATTTATTTTTTTGCAATCATTGTCATTGAAATTTTTATGGAATGATTAATTTTTTATTAATTACATCTTAAATTACTTGTGTGTGTTCTATTAAAAATATAATTTAAAAAGAGTGTCATATTGAGATTATATATCCTTTGTTGAGTCTATAAAGTGGGGTTTTTCATTTTCTAGGTAAAAAATTGCATCAGGTATCATGTTCATGGTTTGGACTATATTTGTTTCTTTTTTTTTTTCTATTTTTCATTTTTCTATTATATCCCCTCTAATATTTGTATTTTGACGTAAACCCTCATGGGATTGCACCTTTGGGGTATTTATCCTTGATTTAGAGTAATATAGAAGAGGGAATGATATGAGGATGCACCACTTATAAAACATATCTAGCTATATATCTTAGATCAGCAGGTGTGTGGTGTAGAACCAATGTGAATCTTTAGCGTTTTCCTCCACCATGTAGGTTTTTATTATGTGTTTCTCCATAAATTTCCATATATTTATTGAAATTATTATTTTAATCCTTCTTCAGGTGGTTGGGAATCACATTTGGGTTGATTTATTCTTAAATGTTGAGAAATAGAGGTTTTAATCCATTTTGGTTTTCTTATGTTTTAGACTGTTCTTGAACATAGCATTTGGTTAAGATAACACAAGCCATATGTTCTTTCTATTTGGGCAAAATCATTTTTTACTACATGTTGATTTTATGGGACTACACACCATGTAGTGTTTTTATGGTTTGGTAATGTTCTTAGATAGATATCACGTGTGGGGGTACATGGTCATGTAAATAATTAATTTAATTTTATTATTTTAGAGATAATTTGTTTCTAGAAAAAAAATAATTGTTATATGTAGTCCACATTCATGGTTATAATCGTCCTAAATAAAGTTATATTCTATATCTATACTATCTTCTACTACAGAGGATATTTCCATTACAATGGTCTCAAATTAAATAACCATGATCGTTGACTCTTTAGCCAAAGTGATATTAAGTGTCAAATTTTTTTCATTAATGTGTCAATATATGTTTGGTGATTTATTTTTAATTTTATATTCTTATAGAATTGTTATTGAATAATTTTATGTTAATCGGATATCACTATTTTATAATTTTACATGGTTCCATATGGTGATAGTTTTTTTGATCTTAAAAAGTATAAAAGAAAAATGGGAAAGTGTGAAATAACATTCTCTATAACATTAAACATGCCGGAGACCAGAAAATGATTATTTTCATGGGGAAATAAATTGTGATCAGTGAAAAATATATTTTCTAATAAAATTTATTTCTTTTATGAATAATATTCAATGTATTTTTTTTATTCTTATATGGTGGAAGGTTTCACTAATTTATTTAAATTGTTATTGACAAAAACTGTGCCGACAATTTAGCCAGCCTTTGGGATCCCAAAATACACAATATAAATGTTAATGTCTGACTTATAGTTATAAATTGTGTAGCTATAGAAGGTGATAATTCCCTTATATGGGGAGGAAAGAAGGTGTGTTCCTGTATACCAAGTATTGGTGTAAGTGTTAATGACAGAGATAACATGGGAGTAGTTGAGGTTGGCCTGTGTAGGTGAGTCATGACCCATGCATCATGTTGGAGAAATACATTCTAGGATCCAACCCTAGTTCCATCCTCATAGTGAAGCGTGAAAAGAGAATATTATATCATAGTTCTCAACCATGTGAATATTAATGTCGTATCATGGATCCATTCATACATTTATCTTGCTTAAAAATAATGATAAAACACATTCATCTCACCTAATAATGATTGATCATCAAATTCAATCCACATTATCATCATCATTCTATAATTATATAGGGTTTATGCATGGTGCATCCTAATTATGTGGATATAGATCATGTTATAAACCACCATGATCATTAAAATTTCATTAGATAAAAATTAGAACTTGACTCACTCAATTTTCATGTCTTCATTCATAATAATTTCATAATTCATTTGTGAATCATTTTAAAGGAAATGATTCTCCTTATGATTATAAAAAAATTTCCAAGAGATCTCATATCATAATGACTGAAATATTAAAAAAATTATTTTTAACATTTACCTGAGACATCATCAAAAAATGAATTAAAGATTCGCAATTATTAGAATTTCATATTTTTAGAAATAATTTTATCTAGGATGGAGGCCTATATTCCAATATTCATAGGTTGGGATCTTTGATGAAATTATTATCAGGTATTGACCCAATTATATTTATAGGAATTGAGTCGGTGAAATATAACAAGGGAAGGTATTAAGACACACCCATAGAAGGTGACACAGCCGGGTGATTCAATTCTTTCTTCGGATTAAATAGAAAAACATGATTTTATAATGAAAAAAACATATTGAATATTCCAATTCATGAAGAGGATATACCATGAGTCTCCCTACTTTTCTAAATAATAAGGAACCTCTTAATATACACACATCTAGGATAATATGAAACTGGATTCCTTTGAATTATGTTTCAAATAATCATTGTTCTTTATATAAAGCATGTTATGGGAATCATCTTGGGTTTGTGTGGTAAAATTACCAAATTCTAGTTGGGTATCAATGATACCCTTATGTGAGTTTTTTTAAAACCATATTTATTATATATATATATATATATTTCATGTAGGTCGAAACTTAAAGGAGAAATTAAGTGTCTATTGTTGGGTTTTTAATCTTGTGAACACATTCACAGACACAGAAAATTATCTAACTAAACATTTCTGACAAAGACACAAGGAATATTTATAAATGTTAACAGAATTGTAAAAAATGACATAAAATATTAGTAATAATATTTTTCATGTGTTATCGGAATTATATCTTGATAATTTCATGAAATTTATTATACATAAAATTTATTGTTGTGATATAATATTTTATATTCATTTATTCAATATTTAATATCTCAAAAAATAATATTGAGGAAATTGTGTGTATATTATGAACCCATCTATTTGAGGTCAACACATCATTATTGGGAAGAATAGTATTATGGCATGTGTTTTATGGGGGAAACTAATCATAAAATGGTCATAAAAATTAATTTAGCAAGACCAAAAGATATGATTTGTGGATATTGAGGGTACATGATGTGTACATGAGAAAACCTTATCTTATTTTACTGTAGATGAATATTTTTACCCATAATGTTGAATATATTTATCCTTATATGTCAACCATAAAAAAGGTTATTGGTCTTTTTGTTTGATTTGGGAGTAGATTAATTATTTCTGTTGGTGCTAAGAGTTTATGAAGTCTCTCAATTAGAATTGGGATAAGTTGGATACTTTCATGTTGTTTGGAATCAGTAGAAGGAAATTGAATCTAAATTTGAGAAACATTGTAAAAATTTATCGACAACTCTAATTTATAAAAATATTGTAGTGAAAAATACATGATGGTGGTTATAAAAATCATATAATAGAGTAGGCCATTCATTTGAACCCTCTAAAAAACATGTTTTTTCTTCTATGTTTATTTTATCATATGATGTGTGGGTATGAGATTACATTAATTGTATACAGAAAATTATCAAGTTATATAGGTTGAATTTAAAAAAATATATTTCCTAAAAGTAAATCACAAATTCATCCCCATCCCCCTTAGTGGCTAGTCTAGCTATGGGCTCTATTGGTGGTATCAGTGAGAGCTTCCCAATAAATACCCAAACAATTTCTTATGATGTAAAAATTTAAAGAAATGAGTGAGATCCTTTTTATATAGAAAAATTAATTTATCCATGAGGATATGAGTCTTGAAATATTTTCACGACTTATAAGAATATGAAGGAAAAAGGCAAGGAAGGTTAAGAATTATCATATAGTAAAGGCAGTGTCTCAAGTAATAGAAGGTAATCAAAGTGGTATATATTTATAATATTCTCTTGATTATAAATCATATAATGAATATTTTTCATGTTTTTAAAATTAAATATCAATTATTTATTTACTTTTATATAATTCAAAAATCATATGAAAAAAGTTCCAAATATGTTTTAAATTATTCTATTGGTGTATTAAGGTGTTAAGGATAAAAAACTATATGTAGAAGGGTATGTTAATGATATGAAAGATTCATGGAAAACAATATTTTTTATATTAAACTTATTTTTAATATAGTTGAAAGAAAAGGATGAAAATTTTATTTTTTCAAATAATTATATATTAATGTTTCTAAATAATTGGAAAGTAATTCCTGTGAAAAATAAATCTTCGATATTTTTTTATGAAGATTTTATCCATGAAATTAAAAAATTAAAAAAATTATATGGTTATAAAAGCTCATCAACTAGAGGGTAATGTAAAAAAGACAAATAATATTATCAATTCATTAAGATAATTATGAAAAATGAATCATGATCAAATAAAGTAGATAAAAGAATAATTGGATGATATTATGACATTAGTTAAGATTCAGAAGAAAATATTTCAATATAAAGTGTTTAGAGAAAATGGTGAGAATAAATAATAATGAATCACCAATGTATATAATTTAACAAACTTATATAAAATTAGATGCTACCACACAAATTCTCTATCATGATCAATTCACCAAGAAGATTATGAAATCATCATATAATCAAATGGAAGAAAAACTAAGAATAATGTATCATAATGCCTAGAAACTATTTTTTTTATGTTAACTATTTTTAATGTAATGGTATATGTTATTAAAATTAATAATGGATGACATGGATTATGAAAAAAAACTAATAAACCTACCACATCAAGGTAGAAAGAGAGAATATGTGTGAAGAAAATTTCCTCAAAAAGTATCCAATAGAGTGGTGGTTTCACTCCAAAATATCAATGTAAAAGCCTCGAGAAACCAAAATAAATTACACCACAAAAGGAGATAAGAAGGTTTATAATATAAATTTAGTGATTTTGGAAGATCAAACATATGTATTTTTAATTTTGGAATAACATAACATTTTTTAAATTAATAAAATGTCATAATAAAAGGGAAGAAAATATTAATAAAAGACAAAAAAATATATAAGTGAATAATATTTAACCAATTTAACAAAATATTAATGTGGATCATCAAATTATAGTGAAATGAATGGTTTAAACAAGCGAAATACATCTTCACCTAACATGTCCCAATGGAAGGAAAATATTTCTACCATTTTCAATTAAAAAAAATATAATTCATGTTTTATGAAGATGAAAAATATGAGATACTATATTTAATGAAAGTGGGGAATAAATCTATCAAGAAAATCTTGATCCCCTAAGAAAATGAGGGCTCATTTTAATGAAGTAAAACAACAGAAACTATATATAGAGAATGAAAATCATGGTGTAAGATTCATGTTCGATGGGTTTTATTGGTTTTGTTAAATATTTAGGCACAAAGACTACAATAATTGGTATAATTTTTAATTTCTAATCAATATGTGTGAATTAAGGGGGATTTTTGTTCAAAATATGAGAAGAAGTTATGATTGTAATAATTTTGAGATCAGAAACTAATCTAAGCTACCCATTTATAAAAAATATTAATGCCTCGAAGATGATTATGGTAGTTGTAAGATGAAGTATCATATAGCTATGAAATTAATGAAAGGAATACTAGGATATATTCTTCATGTTTTTCATGGGATGTGGCTTCAATAGAAAAAATAGTGAAATTCCATATGAATATTATGGGAATAGAGATAATGTTATGAAATAATTCTATGATGATAGTACCATATAACTATAATTGGATAAGTAATTTGGAGGAAGTTTAAAAATGTTATAAATTGGATGTAATGTATGTGTCCATAGAATCCAAGGTGGAAAAATGGATTCAAAATAATTTTTTATGATAACTTGGATATGATTTCAAGAAAAGAATTGAATAGGTCAAGAATTATTTCTCCTCCAAAATGTAACACTAGGGTAATGAAATGTCTCTCCATATTATAATATACATATATATATATATATATGTATTTTTTTTACCCACATGTAAAGGATTGGAAGGGATTGATGTATCCCTTGAGGGTGGAATTGAAGAGATTTAGAGGTTTGCTATTCTGAAAAATGTTTCTAAAATTATAAGATAAGGTATCCAAATAACTCATTTTTCCTACATTGTTTATAAAAATAATAATTATATAGGGGAGTGGATGTCGAGATATGGCGGTGGAGATATATATTTTTCATCTAAAACTTATGATATTACTATTGAATTGTGTGTGTGATTTAGCATTTTATTTATAAATTTTATTACATACATCCATTTAAATGATAATAGAGAATTTAAAAACATGATTTCACATGAATGTTATTTTATAGAAAACATGGTCAAAATTTATATCATCTCAAATTTTTAATAAATTTCGTTAGAAAATGTAGACTTAAAAATGATTATAAAAAGGTTTTTATTTAGAAAATCATGTGATATCATCACTCTCTTAGTATTTTTCAAGAAATAATCATATAACAGGGGAGAACCTAGTTTGGGAAAATCGTGGAGATGAGAATACCCCCATTTAATATTTTAATTTTACTATCAACAATGGGGATAAATTATTTTATCCCACATAATGATAGTTAAAATGTGGAGATATTGATAACAAAATAAAAATGTTAATATTATTGATCTCATGTGCTACCATGTTATTTTTTTTAAAAATTATGTGTTAATATGTTTTTGGTGAGTAATGATGATGTTGTGAAGTTATGAGAATTATTATGGAATATTTTTAGTGAAATGGATGTCATCCTTGAACAATTATCATTGGATATGTATGAATGTTTTTATTTATCTCTTCAATGGAATTCTATAAAACTATTAATGGGTGGAAAACATTGAATAAAACACTTAACATGTTGAAAAACATTATAATTCTTATTTTCATGATGAATGAATGTTTGGGCCATAAATACATTAAAGGTAATTTAAAATATATTATTTTTCATGATGAATATTTCAGGGAGTTTTTGTACTTATTTTATAATTAAAGATTTCACATTGATATTTTTAAGTGATTGGTAAAAAATGTTCCAACAATCTATTTATTATAAGAGACCCCTTAGCCATAGCTTAATTGGGCACGGTCGACCTCCAACCAGTAAGGTATTGGATGATTAGGGTGAGTGATAGCCTAAATGGTCCGACAAGAAGCTTTTTTGGAGGAAGAATAATTCCCATAGAATCACACATGAGAGAGAGCATATAGAAGTATACCAGGTGGGTCTCTACAGGTCATGTATAACCCTTGAATCCCATCCGTGAAATGTTTTTTGGGTATGTATCCAATGATAATACATGAAAATAATGTATTATATGGGATCACAAGACCATAATAATAACTTATTTTGAATAAAAAATTCATAGGTCTTGTTCTCCATCTTAAAATGATACAACTAAGATGTTTTTGTATGATATGATAACATTGGTTCATCTGATTTCTTCTATGACATTCTCTTCCACATTAAATCATTGAGGTTTTCTTGAAGGGACATATTAAGTATATTTCCACCAACAATGTAATGTACAACAATGATCATGACATTATCGTATCATTTAAAATGGAATCATGACTCGCTTGATCATCTCAACTACGTGCATAAAATTTGTTTCATGCATGAGTGAGTCAGTTTAACGAAATATATTATTTCATGAAAGATACTATGTTTTGGTGAGGTTATCGTATATCTGAATTCACTGATATTAATTATTATGATTCATTAAACATTCACATTAGACTTAAATATAAAATAATAATTAGATTTCATAGATAAGGATTACATGTTATCTAGTGTCGTGAAGATTTAAAATTTAAACTCACATTATAATATTTCAATGTAGACATCTGTAGAAATATTATTATTTTATATTGACTTATCTTTTTTTAAAGTGATTTATTTTGGGAATAATAATGAATTAAAGA
Source organism: Viscum album (assembly GCA_963277665.1). Taxonomy (NCBI): domain Eukaryota; kingdom Viridiplantae; phylum Streptophyta; class Magnoliopsida; order Santalales; family Viscaceae; genus Viscum; species Viscum album. The sequence continues at coordinate 510,480,845 of OY728146.1, forward strand.
AATGAATATCACCAATAAAAATATATTCATCCTGATGATGAGATGATTACTACTGGTTAAAGGGAAACTCTTTTTTTTCAATGAAAATATATTAATTGAGAAACATATATTTATTAAAGAGGATATATTGTGAATCTATCATATTGTGTGATGAATAGTTTATATTTTAATACCCTAACATGATGTGGACTAAAATACCACAGGCCTTCATCTTCTATTTCACTCAACTAAACTACCTCGTGAAGAACTTGTTATATGAAGCCGCTTGGGTTTGCATAATATTTCATATATTACGAAAAGTGGGTATGTGAGATATCCTTGGGTGGATTTGTTTGAGACACCACAATAATTGGTGAAAATATATTTCATGATGTCAGTGACTTACAGTTTCAAGTTCAAGTACATGATTGGGTGTTTTAGTTTTTAGAAACATAAACAAAGACATGTAAACATCTATATGACCAATTAATACAAATACATAAGAAATAATAAGACATTGAGATGGAACTGAAAGACACATAAAATAAGAAAAAAAATATTATTTATATGTTCTATAGTTTCTATCATCATAGGTTTGTGCATCTTATTCTACATTTAGGAAGTTGAATAAAATCTTCATTTGAGATTCATATTGTTCAAGTTATATAACCTGTTAAATTTTATTAAAGAATTTTGTTACACATATTACAATATTATATAAGAGGAATTACAATATTATATGGGAGGCTAGTGCCTCAACTAATGGTAGAATGACATCTTGAGAATTGTTTCCCATGAGGAAATGAAACACACATTTGTGATCATAATTAATTGATCAAGATCAACCAACATGATTAGTGTTAATTAATGGTATAAAAAGTGTAAATGTGAAAAACTTATAATTTAGGGTCATTAAAGAAGAATTTAATCCATAATATTTAAAATATTTCTATCTATGGATCAACTATAAATAATTGTAGAAATATTTTTTTTGGGGTTGGTAGAATATAAAGTCTTTCATTTGGTACTGGAAGAAGAAGAAGTCTCTCCTTTGGAGCTTGTATCAAAAGAATATATTCAATTGAGATGGAACTAGTACAAGGAAAGTGTGGATATTGATTATACTGTATGAAAATGTATAAAGATCTACCTATGTGGGATTATGATTTAATATATAGCGTGACACATAGCTTTCAATTGTAGTATATATAGAAATTATTATAAAGAATCCATGCTAGGGGTTATAACCAGCATATAAATGAGTATGTATTTCGGTCGAAACTTATAAATACTATGGGATTTCATTTATATTATAATTTATACATATGAATGGATAATATTGGATATCACTTAGTCAATTAATACCCTTAATAAGTTTAATATGTTGAATTGAAATGAAAAAAAAACTTAAAATTGAATCTTAGATTCACCCCCACATATAATAGTCAATCAAATGGGGGTTTTTACATGGAACATCACAATAACCCATGGGTATAGATAGTTTGATATAGTTTATGCCTTATATCACTTATATACATTGGTTATATCCTCTGTAAATGAATGTGGATATAATATATCATTTAAAATATGTTCCTACCATGTTTCAAACTCTTCTCTCGTGGTTGTAAGTATAACTACTCCACCTTTCTCCAAATATTATTATATATATATATATATATATTTATATTCATTTAGATAATAATTTATTAATAATTTTTCATTTTTAAATAATATATCTATTGGTAACCATGGATATAGAGGGATAAATCCATATTCATATATTACAATGGAAATAGTCTCTATTTTGGAAGGCATATAGTCATGGACTTATGAAATTTCTTCTATAGGCCTTTCCAAGACACCATATATCCATGACCAACCATGGCCATTGTTGTTCGTTCCGCTATATCCATGTTCTGTCTACCAACTACTGTGATAATATTTTATCACACCATTTTAACCAGAAATAATTATCTCACACTAGTGAAGGAAACCCCTATAATGATGGTCATGGTGACCATTATCTATATTCTTTTGATAAAATTTCCACTAGAGATATTTTATATGAAGTGATTTTGTACTCAGGGATTGTTATTTTTATTTTAATATGTTTTATAAATATTTTATTTTACCCATTAAAATCCTTATCTTATCTGTCCATGTTATTTTATTTTAGGTTTAAGATTCTATACAAAAATTTTAGTGATTGAATAAGGGTTACTAACTTTTTTCTTGACATTTTTTTATAAAAGTGTTAATGTAATATTATACAGGTTTTTTAACAAGAGATATTTTATAATTGTTATTAATGTTTTAAAGAATTTATTATTAAATTTTACCAAACTAACACATTATAATATAATAGTTGTTATTCATCATTATTAATAATTATTTTAAATTTTTAATATTTTTTCAAAATTATATACAATTCTTATTGTTCCATGTGCTTTTAGTTATATATAGTTTCTAAAAAAATGCATTTCAATTAATTTTTTTGGTAAATCTTAACTTGAAAAGAATTATAGGTTAACATTCTAGTTTTTTGAGTTTTATGATTAATTTGAAATCCCTTAAATATTTTATTCATGATATGGATATTATAAATTAAATATGATAATGGACTGTACTGATGTATTGCATTAATAATTTGGGAAATGGTTTATTCATAGGAGAAAATTTGTTATAATTAACAATGAAGTTTATTCCACTATAAGCTTTTTTGTAGGAGTTATTAAAGTTGTGACATAATTATAAAGTCCTGTGTAGAATTCATGATAATGTTTGTAACACCCTTATACTTATATATAAAATTAAATATGTTTGATATCATACATGACACTAGATATCAATCCTAAATGAACAATGATATATTATTATTTAAACATGAAAATTATAACCTAGTTGTTTAATTATAGAGTAAAAATTGAAATAACTTCTTTATAAAATATAAATAAATGCCTCATTAAAAATTTAAAACTACTTAGTAAATAATTACTCAATTCATATAAAAGTAATTTCATTCCTCAAAAATAATTTTTCATCAAAAATTCTTCGTTTTTACTTTTCACGAGAAAATTTTATATTTAATTTATTGAACTTTTATAAACATTATTTTATAAATATGGAATATTTTTTAAATAATAATATCACCAGAAAAATATAATGAAAATTTGATAATTTTTTAAATTAATATCAATTTTCATTAAAGAATAAACATATTTATTTTTATTCAAAATAGTATTTTACTTTCAATTATTTAAACATAACAATTTATTTTTTATTTGTTTTAAAATTTTGTAAGTTACATTAATTAGAAATATTATTGTTATGGTCTTTGATTGAATTTTATACATGGATACAGTATAGTAACATTTTATACCTAAAAGACCTTTTTCTGAAAAATAGGATTTCATCATGTCTCATGCATCTAAAATTACAATAAATTCCGCCACTTATGTTAATTGAATATTGAAAAATTAATTTTATATATTTAATTTGTGTCTAAAATATGGTAAATTGGCCTCTTTTATTTTTATTCATCATGAATTGTAACTATAGTGAATAATTATCACAAGGGTAAAGATAAATTTGGTAATTTAATGGAAAAATAATCAGATAAGGACTAAAAATTAACCTTAACACTTTCAATTAACCTATTTGATTATTAGAATCCTTGTATTTTCATAAAAGTATTTAATATATTTATTATTCCTTCAATATTACTTTGATTCTAGAATTTATAATATTTTTGAAAAAGGTGGACACAAAAATGCCACCTTCTCCCACTTAATAACTATAATATTTTCTGGAAAGGCTAGAAACAACATATATTAAATTATAAATATTCATTTTTAAGATAAATTATTTTTTCATATTAATTTATCTCTAATTTATATTAATTATAAAATTACCTTAAATGTGTACACAATACTGACACAATATTTATTCAATGAATAGAAAAAAAAAATAAATAATTTTAAAAAATTTTATAATTAAAATATTTTAAAAATAATTATTATGCTCCATGAATTTTTTTAGAAAAATAAAAATTATATATTTATTTTAATAGAATATATTCATATTCTATTATTTTCATGTTGTTTTTGTAATAAAAAAATAGTTCCACAAATGGAATTACTTTTATTTAATAATAAATAATATTTTATTTTATAATTTACAATTATAAAAAATATTATCTCATGTAATTTATGTTTAACTATTTAAAAATATCAACTATCATCCATTAATGAAAATAATCCTTTTATAGTAACTATATTTACCCTAAAATAGTAGAAACCATTATTATATTTATAATTGTCAATTAGTGTTAACATGGGGTAAATAAAAAAATATTCAAAGGAAAACCTCACCAAAATTTGTCAAAAAAATTATAATATGTGTGTATTTACACTCATTCCCACCTTATCCCTTAATTATATCAATATGTATCCTTCTTTAAATGAAAATTAATTTACTGATTTTAATACATTAAAATTTTCTAAGAGTGCCCCACACCTCACATATAAATGGGATCCTCCTATCCAATATTATTCACACATAGAAAAAATTTGTTTCATTTATTAACTTCCAAAATAACATATTTATTTTCCTTAAAAAATCCAAGAGATGTTTTTTATTATAAAATAATCCTAGTAATGATTTGGTATAAACTCAAAGAGGTTTCATGATGAAGAGGTATCATTTTAAACCAAGAATTTTTATATTATTTCTTCTTTCACCTCCGTCAAATTGTATTCCAGGATTATTTTATAATAAATTAACAATATCGCATATACATTGATGTTATTATGTTAACATAAAAATGAAAATACATCTCTACTTCCATCAAATTTAAAACAAACCCATTATCCATGTGTATGGAAGAATATGTACCCAAAAACCAATATAAATTATTTCCATAATAACTCAAATATGTATTTATAATGATGGATTTAATGTGTATATATTATATTGATGACATATTTATCATTATATAAATTTATTATAAAATATAATTTCCAACCATTACAATAATTTAAATATGATGGAGTTTTTTATACCTACATATAGATTACCCCCTTCATGAAATGATGTGATTCATTTTCCATTACCACATGACAGTGATAGAATATATATGTATATTTAAATAACTAATATGGTATTTATGATATGTTTACTAATATATTGAGGAAAAATAAAGCATACGTTATTTCAGACATGAACATTGAAAGACATAAATGTTACTCATGTGTGTGTATGGAAGATTGTCTTCATAATTTTAGAATAAGTTTTTTTTAATAACAATATTTCATTTATTCTATTAATAATATAATTGATTTATAAAAATTATTATTTTTCCATATTATTATTCTTTTTTGGTTAAAATATTGACATCATTTTCCATATATAACCTAACGAATTAATTTTCGATATATGAGCTGAATATCTTCAAAATTATTCCCATGAACATAAATGATAAAAAAATTAATATAAAATGATAATAAATAAATAAATGTAATAATAAAATTGAAAAAATCTCAAATTATTTTTCATTATTAAAAAAATTTAATTATTCAGGCTAAAAAAGAATGTATGTTATGATTCAAAATCATAGTAATGGACTTTATTTTTAAAATCCTCTTTTAGTTTCTCAATTACAACTCATTTTCTTAAATATCCATGTTCTTATAAATGTTTATTTAATTTTTTTATTTATACCAAAATAGTATATAATGTTAATTTTTTTCAAAATTTTACAGTATTTACAATTTTTTTAAGGATAATATTTACATGATTTTATATGAGGGACATATTACAACAAAAATACTACTTTGAGTGTTTAAAATAATACTTTATAAATAATTATATTACATTCCCAGGTTCATAAAATTATAGTATTAAGGAATCTATATGTACATAAATGAATTATAAAGTAAATTTTTTGTCTCTTTTAACATTATTTATAACATTTTGAAATGTAATATATTTTTTATTTTATATCAAAAGTTTTGAATTTATTTAAAAATAAAAAAAAATATTTTAATATTTTAACATATACAGTGTCCAAATATCATTCACCCTCCAATTTTTTTTAAATGTTTAATTATTTATAAGATTATTTATCTCATTAAATGAATCAACCTTTTTCCATTTGTTTTATTTGTTTCCAAAAAACAATTATAAATGGAATGGATATCTTAAAATTTGGAAAGATTTTTCTTATGAGTGTATGTGAACTCTCTAAATCACCCATTTATCTGGTTTATAGCCATTATATATCTGTATCACATTACCTATTACACTATTTAATAATATGTAATTAAATAAAATTATATATGTATATATGTCTCTCACATATGTAACTAGAGTATTATCTCATACATTGGTGGGGTAGTACATTCTTGATGGGCATTTGTAAAATTCCATACTTAAGAAATATCTTTTTTCTATGTTATGACATAAGATAATACAACCCATTTTATTTTTGTGGTCAATTATGAAGTTTAATACATAATATTGACATGATTTTTTTCACACATAATCATGAGCATGTTATGATAGTTATTCCTACATAGTTCTCCAATGGATTGGATAATGATTTTGTCTCATGAGAAATTATTTATGGGATTGGTGAGTAAGCCAGATCCACGAAGGAAATCATTCCACAATGTAATTATGACATTGATGTTATCAAAAAATTATTATTATGTCATGTTTTGGTTTTTGTAACATTTTCTATGTCACAAATATCTTATGATACCATGTTCATTTTGTTATAGATCCATGTGGTTAATAATGATATTTTTATAAAAATGAATGTATATTCAACCTCATATGAGCGAAATGTATTAAATAGTTTTGAGACAAAATCATATGTTATACATTATTTCAAAGTAACCATTATTTATTTTATTTTTTCATTACTATTTATTATAAAATATATTATTGAAAATATTTTTTTAGTAATGTTAAATCATGGGTAATAAAATGTTTATTTTGATCCCAATGTTTAGTTTTGAAAAAAAAATTATTTTATAATTATTCATAAATTATATGTTCCATACATTCTTATTTTTTTATCCCGTGCTATGATTTTATTCTCATCCCATGCCTTAAATTATTTTTCACATGTTTTTATTGACGAGTAGGGAAAAAGATGAGGTCAGGCTTAATATTATGAATATATTTCAGGAAAAAAAACGTGTTATATCATAAATTTTTTGTTTTGTGGAAAATATGGATACTAAGTAAAAGTTTCCACTTATTTATGTAATATTTATTAATGTAACGGTGTTGGCCTAATTCACTAAAACACTTCACCATAATGATCATTTAATGTAAAAAAATTAATTCTTAATATAAAACATTTTATAAAGTAATGGATAAGGGTGGATACTTATATTGTTTTTCCTTTATGATTTCTCATCAAATAATTTATGATAATATATTTTGAATTAATAGTGACTTAATGATTAAGTGATTATATGAGCACAATGATCATTATGTAAAAAAAGAAACAATTTGCATGGTTTTTATTTTTTAAAATTTATAATAGGTTTCTGTTGTTTTTATATCAGTTAATAAGATTTATTTTCAAATCACTAATATTCTAGTGATATCAATATATTTAAAGATGTAAAAAACTATAAAAAGTATAGTATTTAGTTTTCAAATAATCTCCTTGAATGAATAATCTTTTTCATGAATAAAATAATTGTGCTAATTTTTTATATTCTTTTTGTGAAAAATTTACAATATGTCGAGGTTTAGTAATTGGTAATGTCTTGGTTTCAACATTCTATAATATTTTAATATAAAAATGTCATGAAATTTTACAGAAATTAATTTTTTGAAATAAATAATTTTATGTGTTGTACGATATTTTATAGTTGTAATTAGAGTAGAAAATAGATAAATTTATGGTCCATGATGTTGATAATGAATAACAAATATGGGACACCACTTTTAGGATATATTATCATGAAAGTGAGATTAATTACAATATAGGTTTTCTTATTTCTTATTTAATATTTTTCATTTTTATAATTTTTTTCATTTATAACTGGGTGAATGGTATTGAGAGGAACAAGGAAGAAAATATCCTTATAAATCAACAACCTAAAATGTATGGATTTGGAGTACATCATCTCGTGGTAGTGCTAACAAAATTAATACAAGTTATAAATGGTTGTACACATAAAATAGAGTGACCATATTCCATATAGGGGAATATTGAAGCACTGTATAATTTCCTGAAACAAACCCCTCAATGATTTTAGGGAACATCTAACCCAGTGATAGTGGAAGTATTTGTAAATAATCTTGAGAAAATATTCATCATTGTGATATAAGATACATACCCTAAAATGTTTGGTATTTAAAGATAATTTTATTGAAATATATTTTCCAAAAAGTGTTTCAAAAAGAATAGGAAAGGATATTTATTATCTTAGAGGAGGATTATGAGGACATAGTTTTTATTAATGAATAAATTTTCACCATATTGGATACTTTTAAACTAAATATTATATTAAATAATGAAATTAAAATTTATAGATTTTCCATAGTTTTTATACTATGCTTATTATGGTATATTCTTACTCATGGATTATAAGGTTATGATGAAATCACCTATTTTTTGAGTTGTATGAGATAGATTTTGTTAAGATTTATGGAACTCATAATATTGAGTGAATGAAAACTTCATGTTTGAAAATGGCAGGAAATAGTCCAATCTAAAATCTTATGGTATTAGAGTTAAATTTTATTCTATTTATGTGTGTTATAATAAAAATTCTTTGCTATATATTATGATATTAGAAAAATATAATTTGTGAGGTTATATTTTTCTTTGGGGTTGTGACTATAATTAAATATGAAATAGTATAACCAATAATGGATAGAGTTAAATAAAATTTTATTTTTCAAATTATATGTTAAATTATGAAACATTATATCAAATAAAAAGTATAAAATGTGTAAATCATCAAGAAAATTAGATGAAGGCTATTACAAGTTCATTTAATAAGATCATAGTAAACATTGGACCATCATATGAAGTAATTATAGGAATATTAATTTATTACAAATACAATTTCTAGGTCTTATTTGGTTTGGATCTATACATTATTTTAATTTTCTATCATATTATAGTAAAATGAAAATATCACCTTAAGAAATGGATAAATAACTTATTTTTCGACCGTTGGCGCATGTATTAATTTAATAAATATTTATAAGAAAATTATTATGGATATATATGGAATTGTTTTTACTAAAAATATTCTTCACTTTCCAAAAGTAATGTTCGATGTTATTTTGGGTATATATTGGAATTTTGTTTTTAATTCTATGAATCATTTCAGAGCTAATGATGTCATCATTGTTTTCAGAAATAGTTTTATTTTTACTTAAGAATGTGTTAATACTTGTGATATCAAATCACAAAGATATGAAATTAATTAAATATTGGGGTGACTTTTAGCTCTCACATGTCATTGAAAGTATGTAATTATTCATCATAGAGATGTTAATGTGGTAAATAAATTTCTAAACCCGTTTTTTTAGTAATTTTCCATATGGTATTCATAATTGGGTTAATAAAATCATTATTTTAATAATTTTTCAATGATATAAAATTTTTAAAACTTCTTTACCGAATATATTAAGTAGATATTTTGGAGCTTAATAAGGATACAATAATTTCTTAATAAGAGTATATCACACCATATCACTTCACCTTTGGGTTCCCATTTTTTAAATAAGAAACGCGGTTCCCTAAGGAATTACATTGATTATATATCCCTCAATGACATTAATATTTAAAAGAATCTTTTATTTTCTTATATAATTGGCATCATTGTTCATAGATTGGGAGCTCAATAGTTTTTTATAACAATCCTCACTTATGGATATCATCAGCTAACAGTAACATAAAATTAAATAATAATAAAAATATTTGAGACAATATACAGACATCATCTGTTTGTGGTTATTCAATTTGGGTTAAATAAATACATCATGTATTTTTATTTATATATTGAATAGATATTTAAATGATTTTCTAGGAAAACAATTATTATTTAATGATATTTAGGTATATATAAAAGGTTATGAGGTTCATGATAAGAAAATAAGGATTTTTCTATATAACCTTAATGAACATTTATTGTATTGAAAATTTATAGAATGTGAATTTTCGTTATAATATACCACATTACATGGGAAAATCATTTATAAACATATTAAAATGTTTTATCATACTAAAACTAACATTGTTGAATAATTTCTAGGACAAAATAATGTCTCTATAATTCAATTTATTCATGTACTAGTAGGTTTTAACTGATAGTTTATTAATGAAATTTAATATTTAGTAAGCTGACAAACCATTTTAACTCTGAAGGAAGCTTTATTCATTTGTATAATGGAATGTATGTATATTTTTATAAAATTAAAAAAATCATCAATGATTGAGTTTTTCAATAATCTTGGAATGTGGAATTTGAATTATATATTATTTCTCCATTGATGAACATTTGATGTGTTCTTTATCTAAATTAATTGGATAACAATGTTTGTTTAATCGTCGTTGATAATCATGAGAGAAATTATCCAGCACATGAACATTACCATACAGTGGTATTTTTAATTTTAAAATTTTAGATGCATCATTTTTATGGGTATAAATGGGATATATATATATATATATATGAATTAGAAAAGTTTAAGGTATCTATTAATAGATAAATTGTAAAAAAGGAGGATATAAATATGGTGGAATAGATATTGTTATAATTCATAGTAATTTAGATGAATCAAACAAGGTATCATGTGGATTGAGTTGAAAGGAAAAAAATCATTTACGTTGTTCTGATTCGGACATGATACAATAGTTAAGGAATTAATATATTTTGAAATAGATTTTATTTATCTGAAAACTTATTATATTTTGGCTCATGTAAATACAAAATGATCCTATCTAAAATAGATTAAATATTATCTAAAGGGAGATCATGGATTGTCCAATTAATATGGCTAGTGAATAAAGGATATTTTTTAAAGTAAAACAATATTGTATTAAATCATTTGGATATAGCTTATGTGAAAAAGATGACTCTCAATTGAAAATGTAATTATTAAGTTATACTCACAACACTATGTTTTTTAATATATATATATATATATATATATAATATGAACATTTAACATTGATATAATTTTTGGTGGGTTGGAATCATGAAAAATAATGTTGACTATACCTTCAAACATTTGATTTGAAAATATGTTAATGATGAATGAATACTAATAAAAGTAACTCTAAAATCATTGTCAATTCCATAATGGAAATGGGTTCTTATATTCATGTATTTTATTGTTGTCTTAATCAGGAATTTTGATGGTAATTATGAAATATGGGTTATTATTAACTGTTAAATAAAATCTACTCGTTTTGATCATATTCACGATGATATGTATTTGGATCATATTTCTCGACCGTATCATAAAATGATTGTCATGTTATTTTTAGTTTCCCAATAAATTATATCTAGTTAAAATAAATGATTTTTAAAAAAGATTGGGACTTTATAAATCATTTTGTACTAAGATTCATTTTGATAAGTTATTTCACCCTCAATCGGATAAATAATTGTAGTAAGTAATTCACAAAATTCTATATATGCTTCTGGAATGGTCAATGGTTTATGAATGATGTTATAATAAACAACATTTATTATTTTAATTTTCTTATAATAAATTATTTTATTCAAGTATCAATATAGATTTTATGAGAAACTCTATAGAAATAAATTCCCGACACTTTCATGACAGGTTGAATTTAGGTAGATAAAATTATTTAGACCAAAATTAGTAGAAGTGATTATTTAAAATGTAAAGGTAAATCATCCCAATATGAGGTTTTCATATGGTAGATATAACATTTTTGCAACTATACAAAAGGCATTTTATTTAAGGATGAGGTTCATGTTTTTTTTAAAATATCTAAATTGAAGTTTTGATGGGTTTTGGTAAGAATAAGAATTTTATCATATAGTTTAATATTCAAAATATAATTCTATAGAATGATGAATTTTTTCATATCGTTTATCCTTACCTATATGTTTATACATGGTAATTACATGTTTCATTTGTCATTGTTAATGAATCGTGTACCAGATAAATATCATGTATTTATACTAGAATTGGTGTATTTGAAATAATATATTACTTATAAGGAGATTCCATCGCATATTATTTATCTAATATAGTAGTTATTTAATAATATACTAAATATCATGGTAAATTTTATTATGAAATATCATTTTATTTAGGTAGAAACATGGTAACATTAAATGGAAGTGGGAGAAAAATATCCCTCATGATTAATAATGAATAATTTTACAGGATAAAATTTCATTATTAGAGATAATGTGACAACCCTGATATTTTTTCTATGAGAAAAATTAATTTCTTTCATGATAATTTTATTTATTCATATTAATAGTTGTTTTCATAATATTATAAAAAAAATTCGTGTTCTGGAAGAAGAAAAATATTTTCATTTAGAAAAGGATGTTTTTTTATCTTAATAATTTTTTTCCATGCGATATATGGATAAAAAAATCTAAATTCAAAACTTATAGAATATAAAATTATAAAATAAGAAATAATTTTTGATATCATATTTTATAAATCATTATATGGTCTATTTTTATAATTTCTTTCAAAGAAGTCAATTTTTAGGTAAATAGTGGGAAATATTGTTTTCTCAAGTAAAATATCTTTTCTTCTGGTCAATTATTCACTTGGTAATATGAATTTTGGAATTATTATTAAATTCACATAACACTCATACTTTCATAATTAAATTGATAAATATAATTATAATAAATATTTTACATTATTTACATGAATAATTACATTAATGCTTAAAAATGAATTTTCCGAGAATGTGATTCTTTTTCAATATGTTTATATATGATAATATAAAATTTTAACTACTTCAGAAAATTAATCGTCTAAAATAGTTTTCATATTTGGAATAATAATGTAAAAATGAGGTAATAAATTGAATTTTATTTTATATTTAATAAATCTATCCCTATAATAAAATTAGTAACCATGGTAAAGAATATGACTTTTAAAAGTGGAAAAATTATTCAATGAGAACATCATACACAAAATTTAAATTATTTTTTACGAATTCTAATCCCTCCCTATGATTCCTTATATTTTTTTAAAATTTAGAACCACTTCCCTTGAGTATTAAATTTATTATATATTAATAAAATGTATATTTTAAATTATCACCTCTCATCTCCCTTATACAATTGAACCCTTCACTACCTCGCTTCTTTATATGCTATACGGATCTTATCCATACCGACATATAAAAGTATACATATTCGAATTATTTTCCCAAGACATTGCAGTTACGGTCTCTCTAAAATACCCATATAAGAGGTCTTAAGGAGAGTCCTTAGGGAGGATTTACAAGGATGATTTAGTTGTCCAAATAAATTTCGTTAATGTTCCTTTCTTCTTACAAATCCTTCAAATATACTATAAATATACAAATATAATGAAAAAATAATCATTTTTATACATTAAAGTAGTTATTTTTATGGAACAACCATTATCTTTCTTATTTCCAACTATTGGAAAATAAAAATTATACCCATGATACAAATTAACTTTTCCACCATGAACAAAATAGTTCGTTTTAAATTGCAATATTAGTTGAACATTTATAAAAATTAATTTAATAAATTAATATGATATATATAGAATAACTAGTAATTAAAGTGTATAAATTATACAATCAATAAAATATAACTATAATAATTTTTTATCATAAATTCTTATTACAATAAATGAGTATACCAATATTGTTTGTAAGAAATAAATTATTTTCATTAACTTTTATTTATCTTCTCATGATGCACTTATTTGTGTAATGATTATGGCCAAACATCATTAAATCTTGTGTTAATAGATAAATTATTTATATACCTTATTTAAAATAAACCGAAGCAACCCAATTATACCCATAAATAATTACAATATAACCAATATATATATATTAACATACATTTAATGTACAATTCAGGTTCAGTGTTTTCGATATTTACGAGGAAATTTATACTACCTATTCTAATGTAATTATAATTAAATGTACACCTTTTGAAATATATTAAAAACTACATAGTCTATAATAATTCTTCCATACCTCCCTTAAATTATCTGCCCAAAATATTCTATTAGACATATCATGTGTAATACATTTCTTCCTAAATTTTTAAACGTGAAATACAAAATAGGTGAGATTAAATATGCATTAATTGTAAATATATGTGATAATAATCGATGATCATAACTAAGTATAATATTACTATAAATAATAAAAAAATAATAAAAAATAATAATTCCACAACATAGTAGAACTAAAATCCTAATATACCCATAGATAATAATTTAAATGAAAAGTTACCATAGATAACAATAATTGGTTCTGTGGTGATGAAATTGATATTTCCAATTATATAATTCTATTACCTATTATAATAAGCCATGATCTTAGAAAAATTTACATTATCCCAAAGGCCATGAGTCTACGAAATATTTTCTTCTTAGTGGGAATAAATAATAATAATAATGTTAGTTTGTCTCGTGATACCAATCAACGCATAAATGAGAAATTTATAAATGGTACCCACCTATCACCGATTAAGTACAATGAATTCATCAAATGTGAGTGTGAATAACAAACACAATTAACATTTACAATAATCATATATTATATAATAATAAATATATGATATTTTAACTCACAATCTATCTACCAAAGCTATTAATAATAATGAAACATATCTCTCATTAGGGTAAATATTGTTGAATACTGAAAGAAAAACGTAAGTGAACATGTAATTTTTTAAAATAGCATCTATGTTATCATAACTATGACATCTTATGAAATGACATCGACTCTAGTAGCCCATGATTGGTGGTTACATTAATAATATGAAAATTTATATAAAAAATTAAATTCGAAAGGAAATAATAGTTTATTAATCATAAATAACCAGATATAATTATGTTTCTCATTTGATATTTCTAATTATATTAAAAATCCAAGTGAATGTCACAAAAATCAATATTAAACTCATTAAAAAATCCTACTTCAGATCCTAGGGAAATCATAAAAAATAAGAGTATGTTAAGATCCACAATAAGTGTTTTCTATAGTAGATTTTATATTTCATAAATAATTAATATTTAATATAGAATGTTAAATAAATGAAAAGACGTTGCATTTAATCAAATACATGTTTAGGAATAATAATTTTGCTGGAAAAATGAAATATTTAATAAGTCTATATAAATAATAACATAATATTGAAACATATCATTGGATATCATAGTTATTAATATTTTCATGTAAAAATCAATAAATTATTTCATAGTTATGAAGTACGTAATATCAGGAATCGTAATACTACTTTCAATGCCATTTTCAATGAAAATTTATGTAATCATGTAATGCATACACTAAAAATCCAAGATTGTTCTTTCAATAGACCTATATATTCATTTATTGGATATAATAGGTTGCAACCATCACATACTATGTACAATTGACTCCCCATGTTTTTAATGACAAATTTAATTCAAAAACAATATTCCTTGTCAATAAATATCTATATTTATTAAAGAATACAGAATAGTAGAATTTCTAGAGTGAATCAATTATAAATATAAAATATTTTGAAATGGTATATGGTTTGAGTAATAATCATAACCATGATGCAATGAACATGGATATTTCTGTTGAAATTTGATCACATGGAAATTAATTTTTCAATAGTTAGATATTGGACACAAAATTAATCAAGAGATAATATTGAAATGAATTCATTAGAAAACTAGATTTATTACTAAAATTATTACTTCCTGAGGATTGAAGAAAATGATAGAGAAATATTAAAAATAATTTATCATTAAATTATCTTCATTATAACACCATTGAAAAATCATAGAAGATGATTGATATCATTAAATTGGTGTGTTATTGGGAGCTTTTATTAATTTTTTATATGTTAAAACAAACATCGATTTTGAATTTTTGTAAATAAAGATGAAAATGGAATTTCACAAAGAATTTAAAAACATCCATTAAGCTGTTATTAAAGGTAAAATATTAAATTAAATTTTCATAAAAATCATTTTAATAAATAAGAAGGTCATTTTTAAAATTCTTTTATAAAATATTTATATATAAAAAATATAACCCATGAAAATTTAAATAAAATCGTCTATTATTTTAGAAATTTATTGGCTTAATTTATGTTTCAAAGGGTAGAAAAGTTGGAATAACATAAAAAAAATTACTAAATATCTAGAGGATGTGAAAATATTTTTTTAAAGGATGTATTATACGATTCATTCAATTAAAAATCTATTCAATCTCAGAAAATGATATTCTAAAATAAATTATTACCTCTTTGGTAGATAATAAAATGTATACCCACGTATGATTAAATTTGTTTTTAAAATATAATCTTAATTAATGATTATATATTCATGTTAAATAAATAAAAAGGTAATTATATACATGACATAAAATTAAATAAATTCATAAAAAATAATAGATTTCAAATAAGGGGAAATTGCGATGAAATCCATTAAAAATTTGTATCATTAAAATGACAATTAATCAATGATGTGATTATTTAGTTAAATTTTAAATAAGAAAATATTTAAATAAAAAATATACAGTAAAGCAATATTTCACACATAAACATGGAATAACATAGTCAGTGAATTCTAAGTATAATGTAATGAATAAAAATTGAGTTATGAAACTCTTTACCTCATGTTCAACATTCCATGTATTTTTTTTAACATCATTTATAATATATATATATTTTTATAATTAAATTAATAAACCATGTAAAATATATATTATATCATATATTATCTATCTGTAGATTTTTTTTCAACCATTTATTAACTATATATTTTTATATTATTTTAGGTGTAAAGTGCGTCATTTTCTTGTTTGTTTTGATTTAGTAATTCCAAAACATGAATATATCTCATGAATCAATAATATATATAGTTATATTCATTAAATAAATATCATAAATATCTGATATATAGTTATTTATATTCATCAACAAAATATATAGATATAAATATGAGTTACATCATTTTGGGAGATGGTGGGCTGTATATATGCATGGACATTTTTTTCACATTTTTTCATGATGAAATAGAAGTAATGTTACATGGTCATTTAAAAAAAATATTTTAGTTATTCATTCAATATATCATTATATCGTCCATTAAAATAAATAATCAAAATTAAATCTCATCGCTTCATTGAGGTGGTAGTCTACACATATTCCTGAGTGTCATTATCATTTACCAACAGATTGGACGATATGAATTTAGATATTATATTATATTTATATAAGAAAAAATAATTTCATAAATATCATGTATATTCATTAGTTCCATATAAAAAACCATCAATGTAAAGTGGTATTGAAAAACAAATTACACTTCTCTATATAGATGGTAAGTTTTACGTACACATGAGTAATATTTTCAGTTTTCATATGATTGGAAATATATGAAAATGGTTGTAGAATAATCATAATAACATATGAAAATATATATTTTTCTATAATAATTATTTTATGACTGAAAAAATTGATATATAACAATTTTAAGAACAACAAAACAAGTAAGAGTCTATAAGACGATTTCCCCTACGTTGGTAGAATTTCATTATATCCATTCTTAATGGAAATTAATATGGTATTTTAATAATATCATCACCTATAAATAGTGGATAGGAAATTATATAAGATATTTATTATTTGTTTTTTTGATATATTGAGATCAATAATTTGTAACAAAAAGAGAGAAAGGGTGTCCTATTATAAGTGATGGTAGGGGTACTCATTAAATTTATTAATGTATTAATTATCATAAATTAAATTTAATGAAAAAATTGGAAAAATTTGATATAATTTGAAGTTAACATGTTGTTGAGTCTAAATCATCTCAAAAAAAATTGGTTAGGTTTTTTCCCTCGCCTCATTGTTTGGTCCCCCACAAACCCTTTTTTATGAATACCATCATATCAATGTTTTACATTCATTTGGGGTCAGGAAAATTAATATAAAACATACAATGACCCAAAAATGGACCATGGTTTAAATTTTTAATAACATTCCATTAATGATTAGAAATATTTAATCATTATGAAATTAAATCATTTAATAAAATATTTTTATTTATAAAATTTCTTTAATTAAATTTTTTTGAAATAATGAAATATTATTATATAATATGTGTCCAACTCATGTAAAGTGGAAATAATGTGAAATATAATATAATTAAATGGGTAGATGGACATATTTTAATCATACAGTAAAATTTAAAAATGCTTATATATTATTTTAAAAAAATTACTTTTTATAATCCCTTGGTTAACAAATTGTAACCTTAATTATGGTAAAGCATTTTTCAATATTGAATGGTTATAATTTTACATATATGATGAATATTTACCAATAAATGGATATATAATTATATTTTTGGTGCTTTATCATCCTAAATGTCCTCATGAAATATTTTTATGATTTTTAAATAATTTATAGAATATTGTTTATCCTAATATATAATTACATCAATTTCAGACTCTATTCATTTAATTTGACATTAATGGGATTATTGGAAAATATAAAATTTGAATATAAATATGTAAAACATTTATAATATGTTAAATGTATTTATAAAACCTATGGGACACTTTTACTCACTTACAAAATATTACATTTAGTGTATTTATAAAAATTTAGTAGATTTTTACAAATTTAGAACAATCAATATATCGATGTTGTGGATGAACATAAGATAATTATTTTATGACAACATAGTAAAAAAAATTATAATAAAAAAATTAATTAATATTTCAAATAATCAATTATGAATTAACATAATATCATTTTTTCTTTTTGTATGAATTTTAGAGATAGTACAGAGAATGATATTTTTGAATTTTCTCCTCTAAATATATTATAAATTTCGTTATCATGACCAAAAATTATAAAATAACATATATTTGAATTTCATATGGATATGGTTGGATTTATTCCCTCCAATAAAATTGAGGAAAGTTTTATTTTGATTTTGAGACCTTATTTCAGGATTTGACCCTATATTTCCCCTTTTACCTTTACCGAGATGACAAATATTATCTATAGTTACTATTAATATTGATAATAAAATAAAAGGGACCTATTAACAAAATTTGATCAAATTAATACCATATATGGAATTAATTTCTATTTATTAAATCTATAAAATTGAAAGACATCCATTTTAATATAAATTCTTCAAACACAAAGAAAAAAATAGTTTTTAGAATAAATTTGTCTTAAAAAAACAAAAATATATTATAATCATGAATATTTATGATTAAAATGCAATTAAGTATATTTTTATAAATAAAATTGTTCTTATTACACTTTAATACCAAATCCAAAATATAATGGGACTATTAAATAAACAGATATAATGATATTATTGGAAAAAATATATATTTCACTATTCACTGAAAAAGAAATTTTTCCTAGAAAGATAAAAAATTGCACCAAAATTTAATATTGATTTGATGTTTTCAAAAATAATATTCATTTTATAGAATAAAATTTATAAAATTGGAATAAATTAGTCACAATTTCTACACTAAAAATCTAATATAATCAATTTTATCTAAAAATTTCAGTTTTGAGGAATAAAATAAATCACTAAAAATTTTGTGTTTACTTCCTAAGAATTAGATAATAAATTTATATAAATTAAGATCATTATACATATATTTTATAACCTGGTTACTCATATACATACAAACCAATTCAATTCCTATGTCACATCTAAAAAATAAAATATTTATAATATATCTTAAATCGCATAAATATCAGTGTTGTATGTTAAACAAAATCTCAAACATGGTATTATATTAAACTAAATTTTGAACCAATTAAATCCCCCCCATAAAAAAAATTCCCATTGAAAATATATCTTTTTCATTAAAGGATAAATATTTGAAAATACATTTATTGAAATCACACATCGTGTGAAGGGATAAAAAATATTTTAAAAGTGGAACAGGATGGGATTAATGTTAATGAAAATAACACATAAATAAGTTTCCAAAGATGTATAAAATAAGTTTAATGTTAAAATATTTTATTTTCTATGAAAAATAAAATCCAATTACAAATATTGAGTGACAATAAACAAGGTCATTTGAATGAATACATTCAAAAAATCATATTCCAGTGAGGGGTGAAGAGACAAAAAATTCAACAAAAATAAATTTATAATGATAATGTTTCTATATTAATATAATTTTTTTAATGATGAGAAATTATTTTTATCATATAGACTAATAAAATACCGGATAAAAAATTTCATAAAATATAAATTTACATCCTTTAAACAATTTCCACTATATTGTCAAGTTTTCCCCAATACAATAAGTATTCAGGATGAATTTATCATGACTAAATCACTAAAAATAACATTGAATAGATACAAAAATCCCAAAAACCAAAATAATATATATCTCTAGGTCCTAAACTAGACCATCAGGTCCCACTAGGTAAGCGATGAGTCGTGTGAGACACCTTCATTCATCCCCAATTAGTTTTATAGGCTAGTGAAAAGTGCAATATATGTAATACTGAAATTAGTGGCCATAACATATGTATATGTTCACATAGTCAACTAAATCCATGTAATTTTGAAATTACATTATAAATTACTATAAATTTAATGTGTGATATATAAATGAAACAATATGCAGGAAAGTATAAAAGTATAGTGGTGTAGTGAAAATTAATAAAGGTAAAAAAATACATTCCCATTTAGAATAAAGGTCCCAGTATAAAAAATACAAGGGAAAGGGAAGGCCGAAGAGGGACCATCTCCCCATACCAATGTTCAACCACTAAACATGGTTAGTGCTAAGATCTATAATTCTCCACTGAAAATAGATTCAGTAATATCACACTCAATGTCTCTATCATATACATTATTAAAAACATGTGCCAGAAAATACCATATGGGGGTGAGTATATTCATAGACAACAGTTTCCAAAAAACCAATAAGGGGAAAACAAGTATAGAAGATGATAGATTAAACCCATAATTCTGAGGGTAAAGTGACTCCAAATAGATATGATCAAGAAAAACCAAGTGAGAGAGAGAGAGAGATAGAGATAGATAGATTAGGGATATACATGTACACACCCCTACTAAGAATAATTTATCAACATGTGGATCCAAGGATCCCATAAGATATGGATATCACCCATTTTGTTCTCATAATATATATTTTGGAGGGCCCACAACCCTCCGCCATGTGTCACAACATAGGAGAACTACCATGTACCCATTATTCTTGGATAATCTATCAAGAATCCATGTGGAGGACCCACACCTCACTACAACGATCAAGATTTTATGTGGTACTATTTATAGTGGGGGGCTCATTCCCAACCAAATTTTAAATAACTATGGTTTCCACTCCTTATGTAGAGGTCACATTCCTGATGTAGTAGGGGGTTTTGAATCTATATGTGTAAAGGGTATGGGGACTTATTATCTGATACTATAAGGGGTTCCAGATGCGGTAAAACTCTAATTATCACATGTTATCACTCTAACCAACAATACATTTTTGAATGTAGTATCCAAATTTCATCATCAGAATTCATACATTTGGATCGGAAAATAATGTCACTATCATGTTTTACATGAAAACATTCTTAATGTATACTTCTCACAAGCCAAAATTATAATCCCAAGGAAGGATATATGCTAATTTGAAAACATGTATATTATTATATATTGTGCCCATGTGGCCACATGAAATTTCATATCTCCTCGAAACGTAGGTGTTTCCTCACATATACACTGAATGGATTTCCTTATGAATATACAGGGTGTATGAATGTAGTACACGGTGTTACATGGTTTCATGGGGGATATTCATGTCCTTTGTTCTGGTTACCATGTACTATAATATGTTTCAATATACATGTCCAGGTTTGTGTCATCTATCGTATTTTATTGTACCTAGATGTCTTTATACCATTATACACTAGGGGCTTGGTCATGTACAACTACATGATTATGTCCCTATAAATTGAATGAATACCCATGAACTCATCTACCCTGTTATACCCTACAATATAGTGTTTACTACAATTATATATATTGTAGTCCCCAAATCTCATTCTTCTCCAAAATGATATAAAAAATGACATATTCTATGAAACCACAAACCATGTGATTGGTATTTCTGAATGTGATGTACCTATGAGCCTCTTGAATCCATTTTTATATATATTACAAAATGATAAACCCTCATGGAGAACTAAGTAGTCATAAAAATGGATTAAATAATCTTAAAAAATATAGTTGAGGATAGGGATGTAAAAATAAAAAAAATACTACCTTGGGATGAAAAATGCTAATGCTAGAGATCTAAAACCATACCCAAAATCAATTTCACCTCGATCTAGTCTCAATCAAAATTATAGATGGAGACCTGGGAAACATCTAATCTTCATAATATCGGTTTGGTCATCATTTAAGGGAAAAAAACCCCTCCATTATTCCTACCATGTGTAGAATTTTCCATTGGTAAGGGGTATTTTATTTCTTTTAGTTGATTAAATAACGTCAATTATTTAATTAAAAATCATGTCCACTAACTATCCCCTTCAACTGAACACCCAATGTCATTCATCTTTATACTGCACCTAGGGAAAAACCCACATCCCAAAATTAATAGCTGTCTAAAATTTATAATCAGGGGTCTCAAACTGTGGGAAAAATATTTTTTTAAACCATGTACATTAGTTTTTAAATATATATTTATCTTTTAAATATATTAATTTTGGGGTCCTAAAACACCCAAATAATGTGGAAAATCCATTTGAATATCCAGATATATCGATAGAAATATATTTTGAACTAAATCAAAGAAATTGGAGTCATTGAATTCTCTACGCCATCAATTTTTTTCTATGAAATTTACAAGATAGAAGAAATGGTGGGTGTAATGAGATTTCATCAGACTCTCATGTTCCTAGGAGCTCTCTAGAACTATCCCATACTGTTAAAACATTTATACCAAAAGGATGGTATATCCTATTAGGATCCTTTCCTAGAGACCCTTAGTTTCTACTAGGTAAAATTTGAAGGAGGATCCCTATATATTGTTTGGATTGACCAAAATAATATGTCTTTTAGGTTATGTAGGTATATTCATACATGTGGCACAAAAGAAGAAGTTATTCACTATATCCAACTACATTAGTAAGCTCATGGGGTAAGAAATGTTATTTACCCCTATGGGATAATGAATAGTTTAATGAACATTGGGGATAACATGTTTCCCTATAGAAACCTCTTTTATCCTTTTCATGTGGAATAATCGATAAAATACGTTCTCCCATATCAAACCCAAAAGGATTATGATATTGATTGGTGTTAAATTTAATTGAGCTCATGTTTTTTATCATATGATCAAAGTTAACTAAAACCTTCTCTATTGTCACATGCACTATATCTAGCCAAATATGAGATGACTCACAAATATCATTCTAGTATAAGGATGACCTATAATGTCTCTCATATGGGGCATCAATTGGTTCTATGTTAATATATGAGTGATTGATATTATTATAAGTACACTCCATCCATTTCATGTGATCCTCCTATCTCTGGTTGAATTCCAACACATGATATCTCAAATTACACTCCAATAGATGGGTAATCCATTCAGTCAACCCATATATACGGGGGTGAAACATAGTTCTCATCTATAAGAGGGATTCAAAATCCTTCTATATAACCCTCCTTAATTGTGATGTATACCAAGAATCATGGTCAAGAATGATCATTTTGGAACCCCTAGGAATTCAAATGATCTATCATACATATGAATCCATAAAACACTAAACCAAACAGTACTCATTAATGGAAAAGAAGTGTGTTCACTTGGTCAATATATAAAAAATCCCCCAGATATCATTGTGACATATCTATGTCCATATAATCTTCCTAAAATATATATAAATATTTCATACCACATCCATTTCAATATTTTTAGGGATTAATTCAGACATAGTAGAACCTAAGGTTTTCTATTTACCTACTACCATGTGGAACACTATCATAAGAACATAGAAATTCACAACATCATGCTAGAGCACCAAAACTGTCATTGAAGTTACATGTACATATTCCCCACAATGTGATTTGAAATAATGGTAAATATATGAGACTCCCTCAACAGCCCCTTGTGAAACATATTTGGAATAACCATTCATCCCTAAAAATAGAAGGTGTGGTTTCCATCATTTGGAAACTTTACCAGTGCATCACATGAGGATATCTAGTCACATAGAATGACAGACACAATGTTTCTCAAATTAGAGTCTGTAACATAGTAAAGTAGTTGGGGGGTCATAACCATTAACTAGAAAATATTATGAACCCATATCATCTTCTTAGGATAGTGTAAAAAAGAAAAACTTCTTAGATACCACCTCCACAAAGAGGGATTTTTATTTCCTACTCTGGGAATATTCCACCACATTTCCCTTCTTATGATTGTATACTATATCAAAGTAATAGTAAAATAGAAACACAAAAAAATTCTTCTATGTCATGTTATAATCTACCTACACTAATATTTTTCTATGGATTTTGGGGAAAAAGTAAATAATGAACTTCATTCCCTGATGATAGTAGTTTTTGAGGAATTTTTTCACATGTTGATTCATTATAGGGAATAAATTTTGTGAAATAATTCATGTTAGGTCCACTATATACGAATGGTTTCCAATGTGTCTAGTTTATTCAACTGAAAACATGCAATATTTAAATATGTATGATGACGTAGGGGCCTACATTCCAAATCAATTCATTATTTATGAGACTTATCCGATGATACTTATAAACTAACATTGGTAGAGAATATGGGAGTTTGGGGTCTTCCCACCATTCTGGGAGAATTTTATCCTACACTGTGATTCTTTGGTTTTTTTTAATATATGTTCTTGACTCCTTTTTTAATTAACATGTATAAAGGGGGTAACCTTTGAATTAACAGTAAATTATTTTTGTATATGGAATTCAAAATCATTGATACATATATGAGATTTGACATTTATGGATATATATTTATGTTATATCGGTTACCTATCAGTTTTACCCAATTATATACTCATTATAGATTCATTAATTTTTTATTAATATAATTGTTTTGATCCACATAGTGGGGCACTCTGGAGTGTATCATCATCTAAGGTGATGGTAGTTATTTTGATGTCAGGATCCAACTGAGGTATGTGATTCATATATATCCTTGTAAAATTAATCCAAAACCATGAAAAATCCATACATATTAATATAATGATGCAAGAACATCTAGGAAAAGGGTTCCTAGTCAAATTGGGGTGTTATAATTATGCCAAATAGGCCTGGGGAAACTTGAATGTATATGTTTTTCGATGATTATAAGGGAATGTTGGTAATTTCTCACATATAATATTAGGTTTTATCTAGGGTGTTGTGTGTGGACCTCAATGATGATTCCTACTTATCCCATTTTTATGGGAGTCAAAGATCTTGTATTTTAGTTGTGAGGACCTTGGGCTGTAGAGGCCCACAGGATTGTCTCTAGTTGAGTGTGTCCCTTTAAGAAGATTAAATGTGGTTTATTTTTTTGTTAGATTCCCTAATTATTTTGGTGGTTTGTTTGGGGATTATTCTTATGAAGGAATCATGGGTGATTGAGTTTCCATGCTTACACCATATGTGATGGTGCCCTTGAATATGAGTATGGGTATGGTTGGGTCGTACACAAAATAAGAGGTGAGATGGTGGCTGTATGATGAAATTTTTGGGGCTTATACAAAGTAGTAGAACAAAATATTGAATTGTGTATTACACATGTAATGATTACCTAAGGTACTATTTTGAGGATTATTCCAAAAGAGGATTCCATAGTACTAGGATAATATGTATACCATGATAAGCACAAATTTCTAATACCACTTGCATCATTTTCAGTGTGATAAAAAAGGGGAAGCAGTAAATCTAGGAGACCTCATATCATACATTTTGTTCTAGTGGATGAATTTTGGAGTCGAATGGGAAAGACAATATTCTTTTAATTAACTTATATCATCCATTATTTATGTAACTTGTATAGACACAACTGATGTTGTATCCCCCTATGACTAGGGATTGAGAAGTGGATCGATAGTTCTATCTCCTATAGAATGTTTAGGTGGACTACTGTAGAATTTTTTTCCTTTGTTGTTTATTGGGATTTTTACATATTCCCTAATCACCACCATCCTCTAATATCACACGATTCATACTTTTTTTGGGAAATAAGGGGAAGATAATGATCTAGTGAACCACCCCATCCTTCCTCTAATAGTGTAATAGGGCGGGATGATGAGAGTAGAAGAAGGGGTGTGATGTGCCACAATCCCTCCTATTGTTGTACCATGGCTTGGAGAAGAAAAAAGTAATTAAGAAGTCTATGTCATGTATGAAAGGATAGGGAAATACTCTAGGAGGGGTGCCCTAATATTTGATCAGTGGGTAGAGAGGAACATATCTATCCATGTCTCCCCACCTAGAACTGGAGACCCCGAGACATATAGATAATGAGTTAATGACATTGTATTAATGCTCAGACATATGATCAGATGATCCGTTGAAATTACTAGAGGCTCAGGGCCCCATGAACAAGGAAATAAATACTCACATTCACCTTGGGGACCCAACCCATTAGGTAGGATAAGTGCATGACACCTCTAACCAAAAGAATGTATATCCAAATGGGATACAAACTGGTATGCCTCATTCTGTCGGTGTTCATGCTCGAAGACATTGTTATAGGTTCTAATTTGATCTATATTAGACTAGGTACCCATAGGGGGAGGATCCCTTCCATAATTTTCTCTTAATGGGTATCGAAATGTGCCGAGAATACGTCACGTCACATAGAGAAAAGGTATATCACATAGTGCTTAGGAAAACCTAGATGTACTTCCTAGAGGGGGTAGGGCAACACGATATATAGATTCCTTTGGAAATATCCCACCTTGGAAACATAAATTGGATGAGGATTTTTTATATTATCCAAAGGTCTCCTCATGTGTCCCTAGATGGGACACTTTAAAGTCTATGATTATAGAAAGGGCCTCACAAAAGTTGTTGTACACAATGCGAAAATAAAATCATCATGAGGGTTTATTGTATTTCAAAACCTAGAGGGACTTTTGTCCCAATATCAAATTTGATTCCTGCTTTTATTTGGATTCAAAGGGATGCATGAGTTGTTTTTAGGACATAGGTAAAGGGGATTCATGCCACAAGCATCCGGGATTGTTTTTCATATTCTAGTTTTTAAAATGAGGAGAAATGTGGACACATTTAGAGGGAAATGGGGTACCCTTGTTGAAAGAGTTACCACATGCATGTCCACCTCATGGTTACTGGGCTCAGGATCACAGCAAAGGGATTTCCATGATTTCATTACCATGTAGAGGTTCTACAAAATGCTTCGAATGTGAAGGGTGTGCATGTAGTCCATCTTGGGAGAGATTCATTAATTCTTCATGGGACAATATACCTGTACAACCTAATTGAGTTTCCCATAATAATCTTTTCATTACATGTGACAAAAATGGAGTGTCACCCCCCCATAGTATTAGATATAATTGAGAGAATTCGGTCGAGTCCAAAGGTAATGTTTTGAAAATATTATGCTAGTGGTGAAGGTATTACATGTAGACTACTAACATAGTTCAATGTAGTAGGTCCAATGTGCGGATCTAGTTCATAGTTCCTCATCATTGGTCAAGTGTGCAGGCTCCATTCATAGGCTAGTGGTGTCTATAAATACCGTTTAACCCTTTTTTAATTTCATTAATTATGCACTCACACCTCTTGCTCTCATTGTGCTTCTTGTTTTCTGATTGATTGAATTATTGTTGTTTTCTTAGGGATTAGGAAGAATATTCACCATGAAAGTTGATCCTATACCATCCTTAGACACTGTTCTTAATGGATTAACCTTGTTAAGGAAACTCTCTAAGGTAGGTTTTTAGGGGTTTTAAATGAGAAAAATAGTTGCGATGGATGCATAACGAACCTGATCGAATGGATTGCATGAGAACTTTTATTTACCAAAATGTTGAATTCGTCAATGGCATGAATATTACATATGAAAAATATATCAATATGTTCTTTTAGGTTTTCAATGGCTTCCCTAATGACTTCTTTTGAAAACATTCTTACTCATGCCTCCAAGATAATAAGATCTACATGGATAGATTAATTGACATTGTTGAACATAATCTTAAAGATATGGAAAAGAATATGGAACCCTATCAATGAGATTATCCATGAAGTTATTACATGCCCTTTTATATTCCTGAAATTTTGAGGGACTCTTACATACATATGGCTCATATTTATTTTCATAAATACTAGTTTGTGAAGAAAACTAACCACCCTTCCACCAATGTTTCTTATAATTTTGTTTATATCAAGAACTTAATGGTTAACAGTAGTTGTTTCATGGATCACAAATTCTACACTCTAGATATGAAGCCTTATATCCATGAATAAAATATTTTTTATGACACAAAATTCTGTTCATCCTAGACTGATCATACACAATGTTTGAAAGAGGATTATAATTTATGAACTAGAATCAACCCTATGTAGGTGGGGGAATCTTGGTCGAACTAGAAGTTTTCATAGTATAATAATTAGATGAATGATGGTAGTATATATGAGGTTTTTTGGGTAGAGAAAAAATATTTTTTTAAATGAAATCATCCCTCATTCATTGAGCCAATGGATTCCTAAGACAAAAGCCTTCCATTATATGAATGGATAAGTTTGTATTATCCTGTGGTATGACTAAAAAATATGTAGGGACCCTATTATAATGGACAAGTATGATGAATTTATCCCACTGAGGACCAGTGAGGTGATAATAAAAGGACACCACCTTTTTCCCACAACCTCATTAAGGTTTAGATGAATGTGAGTAATAATAATCCTCCTCCCAAGAGTAATATAAATCTTGAATCATTGATGAAGCATTCCATCAAGCTAGAAGGATAAGGTCCCACCAGAAATTTCCCAATAAGATTACCCAATTTGGCTCATTTTTTCTTACATTGGATAAGAATTATATTAACTATTGGGGTTTCAAGGTCAGTTCTGAAGTTTCTATGAATACCCTTCTAGCCGAATTCTTCATGATGTGGCTAGGTATATACCTACTTCTAATATGTTAATCAAATTACTTCAAGAGTCTAGGGAATTTTGTTATTATATTCAAATTAGAGGAATGGAAGAATATAAGTCT
This sequence comes from Viscum album, assembly GCA_963277665.1. NCBI lineage: Eukaryota > Viridiplantae > Streptophyta > Magnoliopsida > Santalales > Viscaceae > Viscum > Viscum album. The sequence continues at coordinate 510,510,324 of OY728146.1, forward strand.
AGTTCCCCCTATCCTATAGAGGATTTATAGGTTTTTACTACATGACTACAATTTAAAGGTCCTATTTAGATGTTTAGGGTTGTTTCATGTGTTTGGGGGGGGGGGTTTGTAGAAAATATAAATTCTTATGTTCTACTAATTTTAATTAATATATCTGACAACCGATTTTAGCAGTTCTTCAAGGTTATTTCTAGAATACATCCTCTAAGACTGATGTACGACAATGTGTAGAGGATACTAAATGTATCCAACGACTTGACATTCATCCCATAAGGTGACCTTCTAAGGGGGATGCTTAGTGATGATGTTAAAGAGAAAGATAACTAAATAAGGATGTATATTGTGGAATTAAGATATAGAATATAGGAATCACTCATTAATAGAGAGATCATCTATGAGATATATGATCCATATCGATTTTATTTATTATTAAAATTAATGAAATGGAAATGTTTCCTTCCTCTTATGGATGTTATTTTTTATAAACATTCAATGGAATCCCAACAGTTCTAGATCCTGATAGGCATATTTGTGTAAATAATGTCTTACATTATTACTCTATATGATGCATTAATTGGGACAGAGGCAAGGTATGCCTATTTTTTGATATATTTATACCATCAAGGTGTGTAAGGGAATGGACCTCTACAGTCTATTCCTTTGTGAAAATGTGGTCTTGGAGGTGTTCTGGGAGGTCAAGGTGACTTGGTGTGCATTTAGGAGGACTTTTAGGGAAATCTAAAGGGTTATGGCCTTCGCACGGGAGGCGCACGATTTTCCTAAACCGTGTGGCCAAACCATGCAAGGCTGGTCTTTGAGGAAGTGGATAACACATGGTTACCGCATGGTTTTTCTAACCATGCGTGGAGTGGTTGTTGAGGTAAAAGTTAACGCATGTTTAGCGCACATTTTGTTCAACCGTGTGGACTAACTGTGTGGGAACATAATGTTAGATCTACAATTTTGGATCTAACTCGTATTGACTTTAATCACCTCGTTTAAGCCCCTAATCGGCCATAACTCGGGATTACCTTTCCTAGGAGGTAGGAGAATCTCTCCCAAGCATTTTTGAGGTGATCCAGTGGCTTCCCTTGGCAAATCTGAGCCGGTTTCTTGAGGTATGTGGTCGCTCCTTCTTGATTTTCTTAGATCTACTTAGATCTACCTCTCCCCTTCTATCGGTTTCATAGATCCACACCCTTTATGGGTAGAACTAAGTCTTTGGATGTCAGTTATGATGAGTTTTGGTTTGGTTGTGTTAGGAGAGGATATCTAAGGAGGATTCGTGGAGAATCGACCCGGTTTCTTGTGTGTTCATCGACCATTGTGGTTTTCCACGAAAACCATTGAGGTAAGGGATTCACTGATCCTCTTTTTTATGTGTAACAATATCGATAGCATGTTGAGTCCCACTGTATGATAATGGAATTGACATAATAAATATATTTGAACCAGATAAAGAAATTGTTTTGATCGTTTGTTATTGCCTCTTTTTTACTAGATAGTTTAATATATATGCCTTTCTTATTAAGCATGTTGTTCATGAGGAAACTGACAAAGAACATAAAGAAGGATTCAATGTATAATTGGTTGGATAAATATAAAGAGGCATGAAAACAGACAAGTTTCTTGTTGTAATTTGATATTGATCAAATTTGGCATAGCAAGCATGTTTAATCTTAGGTGATAGCTTACTAAATTGGTTCACTATATTGGAACCAATGAATTGAATTTTTTAATTCAATATGTATTAAATAACTCGATTGAATTCCATGAAGGGTTCTGAGTTACCCTCTTATTGTGAATTAGGGGTAAAAGCCCATTTGATGTTATGTTGTTTTCCTACTTCATGTATTGTGATGTGACCCTAGAGGGGTGTTGTGATATGTGAAGGCAGAGAGGCCTCATGGTTGTGGCAGAAAATGGTTCCTAGAGTGGCGAGATGCATCGATTTATGCATGTGGGTGTCAGGGAGGACACCAGAGATGATTGAATGGGATGGATGTGGTTGTTGGATGCTTGGTTCGTTGTTTGGTTGTTTATATAATTTACTTTTCCCCACTGCTCAAGGCAGCTAGTTTTTCTTACCCTTCTTCCGAAGGAGGCTAAGACACGTGGGTTATTCCACGTGCTTTCTATGTTTATCCTCTCAAGGGATAATGGGTATATTCTCTTGCTATAGGCGGAAAAGACTCGACGGGTAGTACGGCTACTCACAATATTGAGCCCCCTTGTGTTTAGTAGCATAGGTTACTTTTCTAGAATGCCTGGGAAAATGGGAATGTAATTTTTTAATGAATTATTGAATAAATGTTGTTAACCCATGGGGTTGGAGTATGATGAATCTTAATGACGAGGTCGAGAATTTTGAAGGGACAGTGGTTTTTTGATGTGATGTTAATGGAACATAATGTGGAATTGTTCTTGGTTAATTAATGTTCAATGAATTAATAAAAGTACAATGAAATTGATAAAAAAGGGGATAAAGTAATATAATAAATCCCTTTAAATGGTTGTGTTCTTATAGGATTCCTAGTCGTAGAAGTGGTGGCTTGGAGTCCGAGAGACGTTAGCTGTAGTTGTTTCTAAGACTAGGTTATGCCCATTCTGTGGTTGTGAGTTATATATATTCTATAACTTTTGTATTTAATATGCTACTCCACCCTGTCAGTAAGGGATATAGACACCCTAGGGATTCTAAGCCCTGGGGGTGTTTTCCCCAACATTCTGATGGGAGGTTGAATGGCTGACTACCCCATTTAGCCACACTCTCTTCTCTTGGTAGATACTAGTTCCATTATACCAATGGTTAGTTTCCCCCATATATGTGTGTAGAGGGTTGTAATGGATTTTGGTTATTTCACACACATATATTCTTGATATAGTATCCTATGGACTACTATAGGTGTAACGTGTATAGGCTGTGATGGCTTGAGGATCCTTAATCGGTGTATGGGCTGTAATGACTTGAGGTATAATACCCAAAATATGATACACATTATTCGAGTTGTGGTCGATCCCTGAAACTACCTGGTTACTTTTGGTTGTGAGGATGGTGTGGTTCTTATCCCAGGTGTCTGCGGGAAAGCCTTTGTGGTGCATGTGGGGCATATTGTGGAGCATAGCCCAAGTTTACATAGGAAATCCTTCAGAGAGAGATGCACAGGATGTATGTCGTTAAGGAAAAGTGGAAAACTATTGGGGAAGTAGTAGCGAGGTACACGTGATATTCATTACTATACGATATATTCTTGTAAGTGTTACTTGGTGAGAGTATCCATGGTAAGGTTGGGAACATAGTATACATGTTTAGGTGATGAGTTAGTTTCACTATTGTTCATTGTGCTTTATCATGCTTTCATTATATTTTTATGAGAGGCATCCGGGAGGATTCTACTGAGTATACTGTTATACACACCCTACGTATATATAAATATTTTTTCTGGTCACTTGGAATAGTTTGGAGATCATGATGGTTTATACGAGCTTGGGGTTGTAGGAGCTATTTGGGCTTGTGGTTGCTGTTGTTTTTACCTTCTTTTGGGTACTCGTAGTTTTCCCTTTTAGTTGTGGTACTTTTTCATGGCATTCCATATATGTACGTGGGTTTATACTATATTTTATTTTTGTGTTGGAGTTGGTTGGTGTCTATCTTATCTCTCTTTTACGCATGTGTTCTCTTAGAGGGTAATGCCTCTCATTTTTGTGATTATTATACCCTCGGTGCTGGTCGCCAACCCCGGGCCTACTGGAGGCAGGAATCGGGGGTCATTATCTCCCTTTTTACATTTATGGCTCAGGAGGGGTACACTTTGTGGGGAGGGGGTCATGAAAGAATGGTATTAGAGCTCTGGTTGAGGGATATGATGGAGTTTGGAGTTAGGCATAGGTGAGGTTGCATGGGTTAGTAGGGCAACGATGTCATTCATGTTTAGAAAGTGGGGTAAACACTGGAGACCAGCTGAGAAATAGGCTTTCAGGTCCTCCTATGATCTGATGTACGAACCTTTACGTTTACAATGGCTACTAAAAAGGGTGATACTAGTTGCGTTTTAGAGACCTAGGAAGGATCATGCATCATTCTTCTCTGTGCCTGTGTTTTAATGGGTAGACCGTGGGATATGTTAACCTAAAAAGAATGAAAGAAAAAAAAATTAATTAATTAATGTTGAGTCTTCCATATTCTTGTATTAGGAACTTGAATTGTTTGCTATGTCGCAAGTATGGCTCCAGGTCGACGTCCTCATCAGGGTTGCATAGAAGATATCCAGCACGCTATTCCAGCAGGTCATCGTAGGGTAGAGGTTGAAGAAGACGACACTTGGAGAAAGAAACACGGAGAGTTTCAGTTCCAATGTCTGCATTAGTATGAGGGATCCGTTTCAGATTCAATCATAGAAGACTGGTTGGAGGAGGTTGAGATATGATTCAGTTTGATCTGTGCTCAAACGGAGCACTGGGTGTCCTTGGCTGTGACAATGCTGCGTGGAGCAATGAGGCAGTGGTTTTTTTGTTCCTCGGGGATCGTGAGGATTTATAGATCTTATGGGAGGATTTTTTAGACAATTTTAGAGTTGAGTTTCTTTCCTTGACTGCAAAGGCGTCCAGTCTCCAAAAGCTTCTTACCCTTTGATAGGGGATCTCTACTGTTTGAGAGTTTGGAATCCATTTTATAAACCTTTTATGATATGCTTTGGACCTATGAACAGATGAGGAGTCCAGGGCAAGTCATTTTGAGGATTCTTTTCATCCATAGATCAAGCGCTAGGTCACCCAATTTATGTTAAACACAAATCTTGAGGAGTTGGCAGGGGAAGAGTTTGTTGAGAGGACTTTGGAAAGGATTAGATCATCAAGAGAGGGGAATCATCATGATCCCTCATGAAGCAAGGTTGTGGTTCGGGGTTCCCTGTTTTCAGGGCAGAAGAGTTTCCGTTCAGACGGGGGTAGGTCCTAGCCCTTCACATCTCGTTTCTCTGGAGGTAGCAACTCTCAGGCCTATGCCAAGGGATAAGGCGCTTGTTTTTTTGGTGGTCGAGTTCATCATCAGTGGGAGTGACCGACCTTTCAAAGAATTAATCAAGCACCGGTAACTCGACTCCAGGTTCCTCGGTTAATGCAGTTCCATCCAAGGCAGTAGAAGCAAGTTACACTAGCTTTCGATTAGAAGATGGTAGATGGGGAAGGCAGAGGACAGCCCCACGATGCTCCCCATCCTCGAAGAGCAGAGCACAGCCATGGTGGTGGTCATCATTAGGGTGGGTGAGGTAGTGGAGGAGGCCTTGGTCAGCTTCATGCTCTAGCGTTTCCAGTTCCAGACGATCCAGACGTCGTTTGAGGTACCCTTTTCTTGATTTCTACCTTGGTGTAAGCCTTGTTTGATTCGGGAGCGACACACTCCTTCATATCACCTACCCCTGTCCATAACATTGGACATGAGGTAGAGAGGCTTCTAGTGCCTTTGGCAATGACTACGACAGTTGGAGGTCAAGATGACTTGTTTGAAGTATGTATATATTGTGAGATAGTGTTGGGGCAACACCGCTCTTGGGGAGATTTCCTATGTTTACGAATAGAACCATATGATGTCATCCTCAACATGGATTGGTTGTATTTGGTGTAGGCTATCGTGGATTGCTTTAGGAAGTAGGTCGCCTTCATTGGTGTAGATGGAGAGAAATTGGTGTTTGTTGGTGAGTGAGATCCTTAGATGGGTCACAAGAGAGTTCCATCCTTGTCAACCATGGAAGCTGAGATGATAATAAGTTCTTGAATGGTTCGGCAGTTGGTGTTTGCTAGGGTCGTGGAGGAGTACCCTGATGTTTTTCCAAAAGAGTTTGTAGCCTTACCCCCTTGGCGAGAGATCAAGTTTTGGATTGAGCTATATCATGGAGTGTCTCCTATATCTATGTCTCCATATTGGATGTACCCGTCTGAGTTATGAGAGCTACGTAAACAGCTTGATGGTCTGTTGTAGTGCAGTTTTGTTCGACCAAGTGTGTCACCATGGGGTGCACCAGTTCTGTTCGTAAAGAAGGCTGATGAAAATTTGCAGTTGTGTGTCGATTATCGACGCATAAACAAAGTGAAAAAAATTGATATCCTCTTCCACAATTCGATGATTTATTCAGTCAAATGAATGGTTCAATTTGGTTCTCAAAGATCGACTTGCGGTCAGGAAATAATCAGATGCGTGTGAAGGACAAATATATCCTGAGGACTACATCCCATTGTCGTCATGGGAATTATGAGTTCGTTGTAATGTCGTTTGGTGTGAAGAATGCTCTAGATGTATTCATGGGATTGATGAATGCTGTGTTCCGTGAGTTCCTGGACATGTTCGTTGTAGTTTTCATCGATGAAATCCTTGTCTACTCCACATCTAAATAGGAGCATGTAGATAATCTATGAGCCATTTTGGGAGTTCTTCATCGACATCAGTTATTCTGAAAGTTTTCAAAGTGTGAGTTTTGGGCTCGAGAAGTCCGTTTTTTGGGGCATGTTGTGTCCCAACAGGGAGTAGTTGTAGATCCATCGATGATAGAAGCTGTTGTGTCTTGGGCATCCCACAAGACAGTGTCAGAGGTGCGAAGTTTCCTTGGTCTCACAGGCTACTATAGGAGGTACGTAGCCAATTTCTCTCTAGTTGAAACTCATCTGAAAACTTTGACCAGGAAAGATCAAGATTTCATATATAGTGATCAGTTTCTAGTAGCTTTTGAGTATCTATAAGCTATGTTAGTAAGTGCTCCAGTCCATTGACTTCAACCTAAGGGAGTTCAGTTTGATATTTTCTACGATGCTTCTCATCTAGGGCTAGGCTATTTCTCATGCAGTAGAGGACTGTTGTTTCTTATGGGTCTCGACAGTTGCGTCCCCATGAACGCAACTCTGTCACCCATGACCTTGAGTTGGTATCCGTGGTGTTTTATTTGAAGCTATGAAGTCATTACCTCATTGTTGAATGCTTTGTGGTTTTCAGTGATCATAAGAGTTTGAGGTATGTTTTCTCCCATCGTGACTTGAACTTTTGATAGCATCGGTGGACGGAGTTATTACATGAATACGACTTTGAAATATCGTATACACCTGGAAATGGGAATGTTGTAGATGATGCATTGAGCCAAAAGTAATGTAGTGATGCTGTGCGTGAATCTGGTGATTCCTGGAGGGTAATGGAAGAACATTCAAAATTACATCTTGATATGGGAGAAGTAAGAGGTAGAGGTTGTCTTTTTCAGATGACGGTGGAGTCATTCCTGATGAAAATGGTGTAAGAGTCCCAGTTGGGGGATCATGAGTGGGAGATCTGGAGAGACCTAGTTATTTTTTGTGAGGCCGCTAATGTTTGGTATGAAGATGAACAACACAGAGTGTTGTATCCTGGAATGATTTTTGTTCCCTTGGAGATGCACGATATGGTCCTCATAGAGTTCCATGGTTCTCCTTTATTGGTTCATCCTTGTGTGATGAAGATGTATCGATACATTAGGAGTCAGTTTTGGTGGCCTGGGCTAAAGCGTGCAGTTTCCAAGGTTGTGTCTCGATGTTTAGTCTTCCAGAAGGTAAAGGTCGAACACCGTGTTCCTGGTGGTCTTCTCCAGCCATTAGAGATTCCTCAGTGGAAGTGGGAGGACATCTCAATGGACTATGTTACAAGTTTACCTCGAGCTCCAGGAGGATGGGATTCTATTTGGGTGGTAGTGGATCATTTAAAGAAATCATCCTAATTTATAGCAATAAAGGAGTCAAGATCAGTGGAAGTTTTTTTGAGGCAGTATATGGAAGAAATGTGGAGACTTCATGGAGTCCCTAGGACAATCATTTCTGATCGAGATCCTCGTTTTACCTCCAGGGTGTGGAGATGTCTTTAACATGCTTTTGGTTCTAAATTTTGCCTTAGCACTGCTTTTCATCCTCAAACGGATGGTCAGACAGAGTGAACTATCCAGACTCTTAGAGACATGTTTCACTCTTGTGTTCATGATTTCGGAGGCTCAAGTATGAGGAACGTACCCTTAGAGTAGTTCTCTTACAATAATATTTTTCACTCCACCATCGATATGGTACCATTTTAAGCCTTGTATGGCCGGTCATGCCGTTCTCCATTGTGCTGGACTCGGGTCGGAGTGTCAACAATTCTCAGACCGGAACTAGTGTAGAATACAACAGAGATTGTTCAGGTGATTCGTGAGAGGATGAAGGCAACAGAAGATCATCATAAATCCTATTCCAATCACAGAAGGAGACCCTTAGGGTTTAATGTTGGAGATAATGGGTTTCTGAAGGTGAATCCCCGTCGTGGTCAGTGATGGTTTGGCCGTGGAAGTAAGCTTTCTCCCCGGTTTTTTGGGCCTTTTGAGGTGTTAGCTCATGTTGGAGCTATGGCGTATCGAGTAGCACATCCCCCTTAGATGAGTCGGGTATATGCTGTTTTCAATGTATCACAGCTACGTCGTTTTCTTCATGGAAACTCCCACATCATCGATTGGGGAGAGATTGATGTTCATGATGATTCCACCTTTGAGGAGGAACCTATGGAGATCCAAGACCACAAGGAGAAGGTGTTGCGCAGGTGTTCCATCCCCTCTGTTCGTGTCTCATGGTGACACGGTGGCATGGTGGAGAGTACTTGGGAATGTGAGTCACAGATACGAGCTCTATACCCATAGTTGTTTGATGTTTGACTCTTTTCATGTATCATTGTAACATTTGTGGTCATGAAAATTTCATGTTTATGAGATGGCTTCCTTTGTTGCTTTGGTGGCTTGCTCTCTTTTGAGAGGTATCTCGGTGGGTGGTTGTTCAAACCCTATTTCGTTTTCTCTGTAGGTGGGGTTTGGATTCTCAAGGATGAGAATGTTTTGAGAGGTATCTGATGTAATGGTCCGGACCTCTTCGGTCTATTCCATTGTGAAAATGTGGTGCTGGAGGTGTTCTGGGTGGTCAAGGCGACTTGTTGTGCATTTGGGTGGACTTTTAAGTAAATCTTAATGGTTATGGCCTTCGCACGGGAGGTGCACGGTTTGCCTAAACCGTGCAACCATATCATGCAAGGCTGGTCTTGGAGGTAGTGGCTAATGCATGGTTAGCACACTGTTTTTCTAACCGTGCAGACTAACCATGCGATGAGTGGTTGTTGAGGTATAAGCTAACACACAGTTAGCGCACAGTTTGTTAAACCATGCGGACTAACCATTCAGGCACTTAAAGTTAGATCCTAAAATTTTGGATCCAACTCTTTTTTACTTGTAATCACCTCATTTAAGCCCTTAATCAGCTAGTTTCCGACGCTTTTACGCCGTGGCGCGCGCGTGTCTGTCACGCAGGGTAGGACGTGCGGCTTGTTGCCCCATATTACCGCTTTCCAAAGGCGGGCGGCATCTGTTCCTTGTTTAGGGAAGTTTGCACCTTGATCGAAACTAGGATGATGGGATGTTGGTTCTTCCATCCGTGGATTCCTCCTCGGAGTGTGTCACCTTGTCCGTGTCTACCTCATAGATTTAAGACAGGTTCGTGAAACTCGTTCCCGGCGCCATATCTTCATGGATGCTAGTTAATTACGCTACTTCTGTCGAGATTCTCCAAGGGGTCTGGTCGGGGCAGCAACCATCGGTGAGGAGAATTGTGACGCTGGGGTTTCATTGGAATGTCTTGACATCGGGTGATTGGAATGTTTGGCTTCTATCCCTTATTATAGGGCTTCTCTAGGGCACGAAAGCTCGAGGAATCCCACATCAAATGCGGGGAATCGTGTGCCATCTGAGGTTTTCCTCAGCTTACAATGTTTAACACGGGGTATGATGCGAGTTTAACATCTTTAGGAGAAGGATCGGACTGATCGGAACACTGAGAGTGGAACATATTGAAGGACCCCCTAGGGGGGACACTGATATTCGGGCCAGCACGTGGGTAGCTACCCGCATACTGTGGAGTGGATTGAGGCAGCATGATCCCACCATGATATGGCGGCCCAGGTAGGAATTAGGATGGGTGATGGAGTGACGGGAGGCTTGAACCTCATTGAGGCTTCCTACATATCCCCAAGGCAGAGAATCAAAGTCCGCATAGTTTGGTGACACGGTGGGACACCAGAAGGGGTGACCCGTGAGGATGAACGCGTGTATTGGAGCCTGGAGGTAGTAAGATTTCCGGGCTAGGGAATGAGCTTCCTGAGGCACGTGGGATTGAGGGAGGTGTCAGGATGAGACGTGGGTGTGAGGTATGGGGCATACGCTCTAAGGCGGCCCATGATGGGGAATATGGGGCTAACGCTCTGAGGCGGCCCATAATGGTGCTGGTGAACCAACGGGAAGGGGTCGGAACAACTGAGTGATGGACTTGAACCTCGTGGAGGCTTCCTATGTACAATGTGTTAGTAGAGATCAAATTCCACGTAGTTCGGTGCATACAGTTTAACGTCATGCAGGATGGGAATATAGTTTAACGTCATACGGGAAGATGGCATACAGTTTATCGTCTTGCGTGACGAGGGCATACAGTTTAACATCATACAGGATGAGGAATTTGGGGCATACGCTCTGAGGAGGCCCAAAGTGTTGGCGAACCGACATGAAGAAGTCGGAACGACCGGGTGGTGGGCTTGAACCTCATGGAGGCTTCCAACATACCATGCGTTATCACTGATCAAAGACCTCGTAGTTCGCTGGATGGGGCTTGCGCTTTGAGGCGGCCCATTGGAGGATGTCATGGTCGATGCTCACTCTAAGACCACGTGAGTCGTGCTCGGTGCGAGAAACAAGAGGCAGCAGGGACCAGATGATCATGTCGCAAGTGGTGCGTCTGTGAGAAGCAGAGAGGGGCTTACGCGTTGAGCGGCCCAAAGAGGAAACCAGGGCTTACACGTGGTTAGTAGCCCTTAGTGCCAGGGCTTACTTCAGGATGGTGGCCCATGGTGTGACAAAGCACATTGGGAATGGTAATCCACTGGCCTTGGTAGTGGGGAAGTATGGAGGTGCATGGGTGAATCCTTCTGCAAAAGAGTCTAGGGCTTATTCTCTTAGGCATCCCTTCCCCTGCGGACAAACGCCACTCCAAAAGGAGGATCTCATTCCATGTGAGGAAGATTCCATTCCCGTGGAGATGAGAGGCATAAAGAATGTCCGAGAAAGGGGGACTCTGCATGAGAGGCACGGTGTCAGATCACAGTTTAACGTCATGTGCTGAGGATGAGGTTCTTGACAGTTTAACGTCCTGCAGCACAGACGAAGTGGGATCTCTCTACACCCCTAAGGCTTACATGCCCAATTCCCTCTACCCCTTGTGGGAGGGAAGCAATCAGAAAGGCAGTTGTGAAGGGGGGCTGTAGGGCGAACCATCATGGGGTCCACGTTAGCATGGTTATGCGAAGAAGAAATAGTCATTTTCATTCCTATTTGAAGAAGCATAAGGAAAATCAATGCAATGGGAAACATCGCCCAAGGGACCTTGAGGTTACTTCGTACGAGACTAGAAGGCCGTACGGGAAAACAACGCATGTCGTGCATGCCCGACATGGAAGACATCGGGAACCAGCGCAGAGAGGAACCCAAGGGGCATCAAGGTTAGGGGTCCTTGGTTTTGTGCGCAAAGAGATGTATTGCATGAAAAAACATCGGGATGACGCGCAATTGGGGTAGAAGGATAGTGTGTGGATAGGGGACAATGTGCAAAGGGCTTGGATTGCACGCGGGGGCAATGGTTGATACCTAAGTCATGATGAAACCTAACAGAGGGATTGTGCGCAATTTGGAAGGGATTGCGCACAATTGGAGGGGATTGGGCATAAAGGGAAAGGACTGTGCGCAATGGCAGAACCCAGAGGAGTTGGAAAATTCACTTATGCCAGTGGGGTTGCGCACAAAGGCGAACCCCGGTGCAAGGTTGTGCGAAAAGGGGAATTAGATGGAAGTCATCCTGCGCGTGTGGGAGTCTGAATTGCGCACCTAGGAGCTGGTCTGAATTCCTCAACCTAGAAACGGTTGGGTTTTCCTTCTATTTATAGGCATTCTCTGGCACGGAATCCAGGCAGCGCGCGAAATCTTCCGTGCCAGGACCAGTCGGTGTGCAAAGCCTCACCACGCGGAACCGGGGACACAAATTTGCACACCACACCGGTTCTTTTTCATGAAATCCAGGAGTCCTTGGCGCGAATATAATTTTTTCACGCAAGTCCTCCTTAATTTTTCGCACCACTCTTGGGTCCTCCGGACCGGTCCGCTGAGTCCGAATATGACTTCGCTTTCTCAGTTCGAAACATCCTCTAGGAGTTATGGACTTTCTTTTTGGAGTCTACAAATGCCCCCCCCCCCTTGGAATTGTATCGGCGAGGGTTTTCAATGGTCATATTTTGAGAGAAATGCTGAAACACCGAAGTGGTGGGTCTCCTAGGCACTTTGCATGAAAAAAATACAATGGGGCACACAAAACGATGGATCAACGCAGAATTCGCTTTCCGCACGGCGTTTAACCCTGGCCTCGCCTACTAAAATGGACCTGGGTCCCATGTTTCGTACTCCAGATTTTCCACACAATTGGCATACCGCTCTCATGTGCAAAATTTCTTCCACAACTGCACGTAAAAACACTTTGGAAGCACGTAATTCCTTTTGAATTTCGTCCACATTTGTGTGCCTACTCGGGATATTCTGCGGCTAGTGTGCCGATTTCATGCCCCACTCCTAGAATTCGCGCCGCAGCTTTAGATTTCGTGCATCTCTCTCCGATTCCTCGCACTTCATCCTGATTTCACACAACTCCTGAAAATATTCGAGATGGATGAAAACCAAGTTGATGAAGGGGAAGCCACTGCTCGTAGAGCTGAAATGGTGGCGAGTGAGGAGGTTTACGGTGCCAAGGTGATCATTTCCATCAACCTAACCTTGTTCAACCTGCTGACCCCCACCCAAAAGAAATATCCCTTATCTGAAAACCTCCCGCTCTAGAACATTGGTATTCTGGAAGAGGTTCCCCTGTCGGGCATCGAGGTGGACACACCGCAGTCATGGGTGACCCGGGAGGACGAGATTCCCTGCTACAACTTCACCAACAACGACCGTCCTACCTGGGAAACCAGGCATATGGATGTATATGTCTTGAACCCGAGGACTAGGACCATTACCGGGGATGAGTCTACCGCATAGAATTATCCGGCCCTCTACGCTAGCACATTCCGTCAGAGCGTCACAGATTAAACTAAGGGATGGCTAAAAGATTGGGACCTGTGGTTCGGGGGAAACATTACCAGTGAGTGGGCCTGGGCATTTTGGGTTCGCCATACTTGCGACCAGTTTGGGGCCGAGCTATGACATATTGGCATGTTTGAGGTGGTATGGAAGTTTCAGTTCCACTTCCACCATCAACCTGAGCTCGGGCCGGAGCTATTCACCTGATGGTCCCCTGATACCACCACATTCCACCTTCACCATGGGGACGTCGGCATCAGCCTCTCGGACGTTCACTACATTGGAGGCATCCCACTGGAGGGATACCAATACGACGAGTTTTTTCCTCCAAAGAACACCTGGGAAGACAGGTCACAGACCCCCATGCTGACATGGCATCTATTGGATTTGGCCAAAGAAAGGCTGGTGGTCAAGGACTTCCTGAAGGACATTGCCTACGAGGGCTGGTTCAGCCAGTTCCTAGAGAAGGACCCAACAATCAAGATACTGGGAGGGGGAAAACGGTGCCCAACCGCAGCTTAGAGGAGCAGGGATGGGTCATAATGGAGGGTCTTGGAGGAAGAGCACTACCAATCATGTAGAAACTGGATCATTGAGGCCCGGGACACGAATATATGGTACACCGGGTTCCTTACCGCCATCCTGAGTGGGTGGATCCTACCGGTGCGGAACGCGAGGATGGGCATCCGTCCAGCAACATTGGTGATGGCGGGCACCCTGGCCGCCAATAAAAGGTTCAACATAGGGGTCCATGTTCTGGCCAAGATGTATTCCATTCTGGGACGCATCTCACGAGGGGGGTCGCCTCGAAGGGTATGTGGCCCCTTACAGATCTTCCACGGCTGGGTGGCTGCTCATCTTGGAGGGTATACTTACCCGAATTCCATCCATCCTCCAGGAAATGACCTATGACCGTCCCTGTTGAACATCACCGGGGTGGTGCCGATAATGCTCAATGAGGAGGGCGTGAGGATCTGCATTGGTAACAACATCAACTTAAACTTCGGCCCATTTCCCACCCTGATCATCCAGATGGGGGAGAATGGGTGAGGCTCACTAGAAGAACAAGAGTATTTTCAGAGCATCCAGGGTGGGGTGCTCGTGGCTCGGATCGACGGGAGGGTGATCTGCGAGCCTTATGTTCCATCCCGATTCACCAGGCAATTCAAGTGCCTCTAATGAATCCCGTAGAAGGTATTCACAGTTGTCTAGGAGGAGATGAATCCCTGCGTTCTGCGCCAGATGTGGTTGATTTTCACCACTTTTATCTCTAGCGATGTCATCACCCTTCCTCCCACTGGGGTCGACGATGGCTTAGCAACCGAGTATGCCGAGAATTGGACCATTGCATACCCTGAGGGGATTTTATGAAAGCAAGTCCAGAAACTCGAGACCACCCACATGGAAACCAGGTGACAGGGGAGCAGAAAAGGTGATGCTAGAAGGGGGAAACCAGAGGCGCGCCAGGTAGCGAGGCCTACGCAGGTCGGGACTTCAACAGCGGGGACATCACAAGGTGCTTCAGCGACCTCGTTTCCCGGAGGGGGTCACACGAGTCAGCCAGGGAGATGACCAAGAAGCAGATAAGATACATGCTCAATCCTTCCCAAGATGCAATTTTCCCGGCACTATGGTCGGCCTGGATGACTCTATGGAAATCAACGAGCGTTGAAGCTGTCTGGCAGAAGATAATGCAGAATGGGATCCAGCTGCCAGAGGTCGGGATCATTCGTGTTACCAACAGAGTAAACATCCATTAGTAGCATGCATATCTGACGGCCTTGGACACATACACATGCCAAAGGGGGCGGCGCAGAGAGCCACCTTTCCTTATGAATGTGATTCGCGACCAAGAGCCTGATCCGTAAGTGAGGTCACTGGGAGACGGCGACAGTGATGATGAGTCAGAGGGAGAGGAGGAAATAAGAGAAGATGAAGGTGAAAGAGAATATTAAGAAAAAGGTGAGGGATTGAAGGGGGATACCTACCAAAGGAGTCCTTGAGAGAGTGGCGAGATTGTCGTCTCTGATCTCAACATAACCAAGATACTCGAGGTTTGTCTCTATACTTAATCATTTTCCTTCTTTGTCCATTCTCTTCTGCAATTTCTAACTCATCTCTATACCTCACTCAGGAGCACCTAAGTGTTGGTCATGTGTCCCCACTAGAGGAGGGAGGAGTGGAACTGGTGGGATAGGATTGGGATCCAACGCCCATCATTGAACTAACAAGCGCTGAGGGGTATCCTATTATGACAGCTCCTATAGCGGCCAGAACACTGGAGGCCGATGCTCTAGGTTCCTGTGAGTCCCATGCTTCACTACCGGCTCTTGCTATCAAGGATCCCAAATAATCAAGGAATGTCTTGCACAGTGATCTCGACATTGGAGGCTCGCCGGGCTGCTGATCTCATGTCGTCCATGAGTGAGCCAGCGGCGGGCATACCACCTCATCCAGAAAATACTCCCCACACTATGTCGACCCCAAAAGTAAGTGAGAAGGGGGCGGCGGGCATCAGTGGAACTGTCACTGGAGCGGGGCCGGAAGCTGACGGAGGCACCGTCTCTATCAGGGTGAGAGAGGAAGGTCGCCCGGGCATCGAGGATCCTATTCCTCATAAAGACATACCCGAGGAAGATCCTGCTGCTAACCTACTGGCTGCCTTTCTTGCGTATCGGCCCACTGATCCCAATGAGATAGACGACTCAGACTCAAAGGCGGTCGAGGAGAGCCGGATGAAACATCGCAAAGGGTGGAAGTGCATCCAGCGCTTTCTCAGGAATCCACAATCGGATTGGATGAGGAGGATGGGATCACTCCAGACCTGGCTGTGCTTCCTATGCACTGGAGGGGCTGACGCTCATTGCCTTCATCTAATGGTTTGTGATTACATGGCCGAGAAGATACATGAGAGCAACTGGCGCACCGACTTTGCCCAGTGTCGGGAAAGATCGGCGAGCACTTGAGAATTTCTGAGGGCGGAGCCGGAGGTCTGACACCTTGAAGGTAAGGTGGCAGAGAATGAGGCCTTCATTGCAACGTGCTTTGAGATCATGGAACAACTGACAGACCAGCTGGCTGACATGCAGGAACAAATGATGGAGGCGAGTCACAAGATGACCGTACTTCAAACCGAGCAGGCGAAGGCACAAGCTAGTGTTGGCGAGCTGCTCTCTACGGCTGATGATGAAGAGAGAGTCTTTAAGGAGTGATAAGTATCCCTGGAGGCTACCATCCAAAGGGTAGTAGTGTTCGAAAGATCAATCCAGAATGTGGAACCCTAAGGGCTTTGTTTTGGCCATCTCAGGAACATTTTTCTTGTACTACTCATTATTTTGACTGACTAAATGTACCAATCTATTTATTTTTACCTTTGTTTTAACATGCTTAACCATAATCTATCACTTCATGGGAGCATCAACCAAGCTTCAGGCATCGGGCCTGGATTTCTGAGGAGAGGACCTCAGACCGATCGATATATCACTTTCTCAATGTTTTCTGACACACGAGTGGGGAAATACTGGGGGTATTTTAATCCATCCGAACATATGGTGATGAATAAGGTGAATCACGTTACCTGAATTCGGAACACTATGGGGCATGACGATGGAGGATAACTGTTAACCGTGGTAGAAACGCAGCATCTGTATCGCAATGGCCCGAAATGGGGACAACAAATGAGGGATGACCGCTGACCATGTTCGCAACATGGGGCATAACTCAAATGTCGTCGATCGGTCTTCCTGAACATTGGCACAGGACAGCAGGCAGACTATAGGTCTATTATCCATATTGCTATAATAGGCGGACCAAAGGTCTATAATCCATACTATTACAATAGGCGGACCAAAGTCTATCATCCATACTGTTAGGGGGTCCCATAAAACATGACCAGTCCTCCGGGACGTTGGCCCGGGACAGTAAGTGGACTATGGGTCAATCATCCATACTGTTAGGGGGTCCCCTCGAACATAAAAGGGGATAAGGATCCGAATAAAGGGGCATTAAAAGCGTGGATGGTGGACTGGTGTTTTTTTCAAACAGAGTCCAACACTCCCAAAATTTCCCCATCATGGCGGAGGCACATTAGGAGGACTCATTAATCTGGTCACGAATCATCTCAATTTTTATAAAATACCTCTCTGGTGAGAGAACTATCGCTTCCCAACATTACTATGGGGCATCCCAAACTTATTTGGGGTAGATGTCACAACTACACCACTCCCCAAGAAGTCAGGACGAGGGGCCGATAGTAAGGAGGGACGAGATTTGGTAATCCCTAGGGCTGGACCGAAGACGAAATGTCCAGGCATTCCTACTATTTCCGACGCTTTCGCCGGGGCATGAGCCCATCCGTATGTGGAGGGCACGCTGCTTGTTTCCCCGCATTACCACTTTCCAAAGTCGGGCGGAATTTGTTCCTTATTCAGGTACGTCTGCTCCTTGATTGAAACAGGATAATGGGATGTCAGTTCTTCCTTCCGTGGATTACTCCTCAGAACTCATCACCTAGTCCGGGTCTCCCTCATAGATTTAATACGTTGTTCGTGAATCTCATTCCCGGTACCATATCATCATGGACTTCAGTTAATTACACTACTTCCGTCAGGACATTCCATGGGGCCTTGACATGGTAGCAACCTTCGGTCAGAGTAGACGGCAACATCAGGCATGTCAGGGCATCTCTAGGTGCATGGACATTGGGGAACCTGTATTCTTCCTCATGAGAGGGCATCTCAAGGGTGTATAACCTAAGGCATCCCATGTTGAATGCATGGAATCATATGACATAGGCATGTACATGAGGTTTTCCTCAGCTTACCATGTTTAACATAGGGTATGAAGCATGTTTAACGTCTTGCGAAGATGGTTATGCCAAAGACATGTCATCCAGGGTTTTCCTCAGGCATCTCATGTTTATCACGAGGTAGGTCGTGAGTTTAACGTCTTACAGAGACGAAATAAGGGTGATCAGAATGTCCTATAGAGACGGATCGATGGTGGTGTGTCCCGTAAAGGGGAGATGTCACACCGTAATGGCTGATCTGAACACCACTGAGGGCGGATCAGGGGAAGTGAACCCCAGGATGGGGTACATTACCATTGGTTGGGATTGAACCTCTTGGAGGTTTCCTATGTACCATGTTTAGAGGAAAGGGATCAAAACCCACGTAGTTCAAAGGGGTGATGAATCGGGGTGTACACAGAGGACAACGACCCGGAGATATGTTGGGGCTTACACATAGAAAGTGGCCCATGCGCCGCTAGGAGCAGCGAGGAGGTGGATGGCATGATCCCACCAGGATGTGGTGGCCCGGGTGAGAATTAGGATGGTTGATGGATGGATGGAGGAAGTGGAGATGGAGTGAATTGGGACCATCACAGGGGCGATGGTGAAGTTGGTCTTGAGCCTTGAAGAGGCTCCCTAAGTATCCTCGTGGTGGGGAATCAAAGTCCGCGTAGTTCGGGATGGCGCTGGTGAACCAACGTGAAGGTGGACCTTGGTCCGATGGACGTCGTCAGCGAACCAAAATGAATGTGGACCTTGGCCCGATGGGCATCGTCAGTGTACCAACGTGAAGGAGGACCTTGGTCCGATGGATGGTGGGCTTGAACCTATGGAAGGCTTCCTACGTTCCATGCCTTGACACGGATCAAAGACCTCGTAGTTCAAAGGGTTTCATCGGTGAACCGATGTGAAATTAGACCTGTGGGTCCACTAGTGGTGGGCTTGAACCTTGGGAAGGTTTCCTACGTACCATGCCTTGACATGGATCAAAGTACTCATAGTTCAAAGTAGATGTAATACAGTTTCACGTCATGCGAGATGATAGTGAACCCTGACGTGAATAAATGATGGGCGGTGGGTGTCGGCGAACCGACGTAAATGAGGGACCTTGGTCCAATGGGATATGGGCTTGAACCTATGGGAGGATTCCTACGTACCATGCCTTGACATGGATCAAAGTCCTCGTAGTTCGGGTTGTGGAATACAGTTTAACGTCACGCGGGATGAGGGTGAACCGACGTGAAAGAGGTCGGAACGACCAAATGGGGGGTGGACTTGAACCTCATGGAGGCTTCCTACGTACCACACCTTGACATGGATCAAAGACATCGTAGTTCAGGTGAGGATTTGTCGGCGAACTGATGTGATAGTGGACCTTGGTCCAATGAGTGGCGGGCTTGAACCTCTGGAGGGCTTCCTACATACCATGCCTTGGTATGGATGAAAGACCTCGTAGTTCAGGTGGGAATGGGTGTGCAGTTTAATGTCATGCAGGACAAAGGGAGGGGCATACAGTTTAACGTCATGCTGGAAGAGGGAGAAACTTGACGTGAGTGAACGACCGAGCAATGTGGCTTGAACCTCATGGAGGATTCCTACGTACCGTGCCTTAGCATGGATCAAAGACCTCGTAGTTCGGGGGGATGAGTCACAACGGCTTTCCGTCTGACCGGGATGCAGTTTAACGTCATGCTGGACGGGAATGGGACCCGACGTGAATAGATGATGGGTGGGCATGAACCTCATGGAGGCTTCATACGTACCACACCTTGGCATGGATCAAAGTCCTCGTAGTTCGGGAGGATGAGTCACAATGGCTTGCCGTCGGACCGGGATGTAGTTTAACGTCATGTTGGACGGGAATGGGACCCGAAGTGAATAGATGACGGGTGGGCTTGAACCTCGTCGAGGCTTCCTACGCACCACACCTTGGCATGGATCAAAGTCCTCATAGTTCGGGAGGATGGGTCGCGACGTCTTACCACTGGACCAGAATGCAGTTTAACGTCGTGCTGGACAAGAATGGGACCCGACCTGAATAGATGACGGGTGGGCTTGAACCGCATGGAGGCTTCCTACGTACCATGCCTTGGCATGGATCAAAGTCCTCGTAGATCTCTAGGATGGGTCACAACGGCTTACCACTGGACCAGAATTCAGTTTAACGTCGTGCTGGATGGGAATGGGACCCGACGTGAATAGATGATGGGTGGGCTTGAACCTCATGGAGGCTTCCTACGTACCATTCCTTGGCATGGATCAAAGTCCTCGTAGTTCGCTAGGATGGGTCGCAACGGCTTACCACTGGACCAGAATGCAGTTTAACGTCGTGCTGGACGGGAATGGGACCCGACGTGAATAGATTACGGGTGGGCTTGAACCTCATGGAGGCTTCCTACGTACCATGCCTTGTCATTGATCAAAGTCCTCGTAGTTCGCTCGGATGTGTGGTCGGGTTTGGTGCTCACTCTATGCCCATGTAAGTCATGCTCAGTGTGAGAAACAAGAGGTTGCAAGGACCTGACGATCACGTCGTGAATGATGCGTCCCTGAGAAGCGAAGAGGGGCTTACACGTTAGGAGGCCCATGGTGTTGAGACTTACTTCAGGATGGAGGCCCAAAGAAAATAATGATGATAGTTTCGGGCTTGAGCCTTGAAAAGGCTTCCTACGTACCATTCCTTGACATGGATCAAAGACCACATAGTTCTTTTGATGACAGATTACCGCCGATTGGGAGTTTCAATGGCTTATTGCTGGATTGGGTGTGAACGGCTTACCGCTGGATTGAGTCACAATGGCTTACCGCTGGATTTGGTGTGAACGGCTTACCGTTAAATGGAGTGACAATAATGGATGGGGCATACGCTAGGAAGCTTCCCGGAAGTCGCTATGGAGCGGCAATGGTGAATGGGGCTTACGCTAGGAAGCTTCCCTGGTGCTGTTATGGAGCGGCACTGGTGAATGGGGCTTATGCAAGGGAGATTCCCGTAGTTTCTTCCTCATGTCTGGCCATGAGGGAATCCCAACTCACTGGTGAATTGAGGCCCTCACCTGTGCACTGGTGCACAAGAGGGGTAATGCCAAGGGGCATTGGAATCTTTCCACAATAGTCATAGAGTTAGGAATCTTATGCTTGGAGCATAAGGCATCTATTGTTTAATGGAAGAGGCATCCTATGTTTGGAACACAAGGATTACTACAGTTTAAAGTCATGTAGATAGGACTGTTGGAATCTTATGCTAGGAGCATAATGCATCCTATCATTTGTTAGACAGGGGGAACTACCGTTTAGAGTCATGTATATAGGACTGTTGGCATCTCATGATTGGAGCATAAGGCATCTCTCGTTAGGGAAAGAGGCATCCTATGTGTGGATCATAGGGAGAATACTACAGTTTAGATTCATGTAGATAGGACTATTGGCATCTCAGGCTTGGAGCATGAGGCATCTCTCGTATAGGGTGAGAGGCATCCTATCGTTTGTTAGATAGGGATTCCTACAGTTTAGAGTCATGTAGAAAGGACTATTTCCATCTCATGCTAGGAGCATAAGGCATCTCTCATATAGGGTGAGAGGCATCCTATCATTTGTTAGATAGGGATTCCTACAGTTTAGAGTCATGTAGAAAGGACTATTGGCATCTCATGCTAGGAGCACAAGGCATCTCTCATATAGGGCAAGAGGCATCCTATCATTTGTTAGATAGGGAGTGCTACAGTTTATAGTCATGTAGATATGACTATTGGCATCTCAGGCTTGGAGCATGAGTCATCTCTCGTATAGGGCGAGAGGCATCCTATCGATTGTTAGAGAGGGAGTACTACAGTTTATAGTCTTGTAGATAGGACTATTGGCATCTCATGCTAGGAGAATAAGGCATCTCTTGCATAGAGAAAGGGGAATCCTATGTTTGGAACATAAGGATTACTACAGTTTAGAGTCATGCAGGTAGGACTGTTGGAGTCTCATGCTAGGAGCATAAGGCATCTCTTTCTTGGAGCAAGGGGAATCCTATGTTTGGAACATAAGTATTACTACAGTTTAGAGTCATGTTGAAAGGAATATTATGCAGAAGGTGCCTAGAAATGGTTGGTGTTGGGACTTACGCAAGGGCGGCCCTTTCTGGTTCAACCTGGCATAGGAGCCAAGTGATTGGGTTTGGAGGAGTTACCTGAGGAATGGTTCGACTCAAGGTACTAGGGGAATTGATGATGAAAATCTCAACTCATGACATGGAATGAAGCCAAGAGGATATGTCAACTCAAGGTGTTTCATGGTGTGTGGAGGAGTATCTCAAATCATGGTGTTCCATAGGTGGAAGGTGGGATCACATAAGGGTGCAATGGAAAATCCCGGCATCCCAGCCAGAAAAGGTAGCGGTGTGACTCTCCATTTTTCATGGGGCTCTGTGACAGTTGTGAAGGGACAGGCCCGGAGGGCCAGGACCGCACCCGGGCACTAACCCCGAGCAGGGGTGCGGGGGCGAAGGCCCCGCGGTATGGACCGGTGGGCGCGAAGGTGGGATCCTCGTGAAGGATAGGTCTTCGCGAAGAAGCTTCGTGGAGCATGGCCTCACAGAGCAATAGTCTCTCGCGGAGCAAAGGGGTCTCGTAGAGCTTGGTCTCGCGAAGCAGCTTCACAGAGCATGGCCTCGCGGAGCAATGGTCTCTCGAGGAGCTTGGTCTTGCGGAGCAGCATCGCGGCGCATAGGCTCGCGGAGCATGGACTCATGGAGTCTCGGCTCGCGGAGCAGGAACGCGAAGGAAGCTTCTCATGGAGCATGGCTTCACGGAGCGGCAATGCGGAGCTCCGCTCGACCGCCCAAGGGGCGAAGTGGTCGTGGCCGTCCTTCATAGAGAAGGGGGTGAGCTAGGTATTTATAGGCAAGGGGATCCGCGAAGCAGAACTCCCGTGCCGCCTCTGGTGCTTCGCGGCGCGCTCGCGAACGTCAAATTCGTTCGTGGAGAGTTACCGCCTCCGGAGCTTCGCGGGACCGCACTGCTCGGGTGCTTCACATCGTTGCTTCGCATCAGTGCTTCGCGAGGGGTCTTCGCGGCGCATCGCGAACGTCAAACGGGTTCGTGGAGTCTCTCGCCTCATTTCTTCACGGCGTCGATCCACGATCACGGAGGGGGGCTTCGCGAATGGGCTTCGCGAATTGGCTTCGCGAATGGGCTTTGCGAACCAGATTTCCTGCCCAACTTCAAACATCCATAACTTTTAAACCGTAACTCCATTCGGGCCCTACGAACTACCAAATCAAAGCATGCGAAATGGACTACGATCTTGGATCATGTATGGAGGCATTTGGAAAATTTTGGGGACGCGTTTTCTGGGGTCTACACCTACGTATCTCATAAGGATGAGAATCAAGCCACACGTAGTTCTTGAAGCACAATTTAAAGTCATGTAAGACGAATGGATGAGAAGGATAATTATTTAGAACGATGTGTGTGGGGTACAGTCGTTTGAAACCCGACGCGAATGAGGACATAACCCCGCAGTACGCCATGTAGTCTCATAGTTGGGGTCCCGAAGGTGGTACCGAATAGATGAACTAGCTGAACTCGAGCTAGGCCAAAAGACAAGAGGCCTGGTTGTTCCTACGTATCCCATTTAGATGGGAATCAATCCAGGGGTAGTTCTTAAGAGATCTTAGTTTATGGTCTTAGATCTCGGACCACGGATCCGTATGATGGACAGGAGACGCACAGTAAAGAAACCAAAGAAACCCAACGTGAATGAGGACGGGGTCCTGCTTACCATTCGTTCCTTGGAAATGTGTTTAGGTCACGGGACTGTACACAGAAGTTAGGCTGGTCCTACGGGGAAGTACCCAAGCACTGATACGTATCTCATAAGGATGAGAATCAATCCATACATAGTTCTTGAGAGGTGGCATGGAACGATATGGCACATGCGCAAAGGATGAGGGAGACGTGTGGGTCTATCACTCGCACCAAAAGAAGGGGCATTGGATATATCTTGATTTTCCTTGAAGGTGAATGGTTTTTTTTCTTTGTGGAGTGACCAGACTGGGGCATGAATTCCAAGCATCGCCACAATAATCAAGTCATAACAGGCATTGACAAATGGTATGGCAATTGACTAATACCCAACGTGATGTCCCCTATGGGGAGGTCACCACAATGCAGTTCAGTTTCTCTTCGTGCGGCCAGGATGATATCATCACGGTTTATGGTCAAGTGGTAGGACCAAACAGTACAGTTTAAGGTTGTATGGATTGGACCTGGGGAATAAGCACGATGCGATGAATCATACCCGGTGTGGATGAGGGAATCTCCTCATATCGTCACGGCGGACAATTCCGGGAGAGGGGTCTCGGGCTAAGGGGCCTACGAGGGTCCAACAATCAGGGTGGCAGGAGATGACAACTCCCAGCTATGTTGGGCCTGGGATGCAATGACTCTGGGACTCCTAGAATCCCATTGGGATGAGGGTCCATCCATGTGTGTCTCTTAAAGAATACCCAAGCCCCTAATCATAGCACTCGGATCATGGGAGCCCTGAAAGACGCCGTTATCCAGCTTTGTTCGTCTAACGTTTGGAGGTGCACTGAGGGATAGGGTAAGGAGTGTCGAAATTCCACCTTGAAACGTTGGGGTTGAACATAATGTGAATCATTCAACCGAAATTCAGGGCCTAAAGGGGCCGGCGCGGCAACCTATGATTACCACTGACCATGTTCGCAACACAACATCCTGTCGTGTTAGCCTAAAATGGGGACAAACAAATGAGCATCAACCACTAACCATGCTCGCAACATGGTATTTGTATCAATTTTTTGTCTAAAACCCTCAGGGGCATTGGCCCGTGATGGTAGGTGATCCCGTAGGCATTGTTTACAAGCCTTTATTGGGGGTCCCTCAGGGTGTGAAAGATAATGGGAGCCTGAATGAAGGGGAGAACGAAGCTTTGTAAGTGGAAAAAAAACATGCCTAAGTCAAACTGAAACTCCAGTTCCTAGACCAGAGTACTCCGAGAACATTAGAGGACCACTATAAAGGGTCTAAGGGATCAGTTTGATGGAGGCCAAAAGATGGCGGATTCCCGGGAGAAGGGGGCATGGAGCTAAAAAACCCTATACCACACCTATACATCAC
Source organism: Viscum album (assembly GCA_963277665.1). Classification (NCBI taxonomy): domain Eukaryota; kingdom Viridiplantae; phylum Streptophyta; class Magnoliopsida; order Santalales; family Viscaceae; genus Viscum; species Viscum album. The sequence goes on from OY728146.1 coordinate 510,535,424, forward strand.
ACATGGGGAGGGACAGGACATGTAACGCCCCGACCCCAGTTACCCAGAGTCGGTGCATTATTACATAACATTGGCATGATCACAAGAAAGATCAAATCTCGAAAGACCGATTAGTTTAGTAGCCTTGGAAACACTAGATATAAACATAAAGTTTTACATTACATTTCAAAGTGAAAAGCTACTACAACAACAAAGTCTTCATATCCACACTATTAACCCCTCATAATATCCCTTCAAGTCAATCATAATTTAATTCTTCACTACCTGGGAAAAATAAAACATAGAAAAGGGGTGAGCTCAAATGCCCAGTAAGGATAACAATATAGCGGAACATTCAAAATAAGCGTAAACATTTAAGGCAATGAATTACTAAAACAAAAGCCTTTTAAACTTGAACTTCAACATAGTATGGAAAAAGTAAAATGAAATAATTCCATTTACTTATTCACATGGATATTCTACTAATCGAATAATCACATGCAAAAATCAATAACCACTTTCATAATGTTGGAATGCATAATGCCAGACTATCATAACCACATAGCCAAGGCCTCGTGCCAAGACTACAAATAAGATTTTGTCAAGGCCTTGTGCCAAGACACTAGTTTGTCTCATGAGACCTACCGATGCATCGAGGAGCTATAGCGGACTCCACCCGTCACTTATTAAGTCCAATGCATTCCCATATGAAAAGGTTTAAACATAACATAAACGTTCGTATTAAAACTAGCATACAAAATGTCAATAATTTCACCATAAACTATGAATGGTATAAAAATAGCACATCCACAGTCAAACATATCACAAAACCTTCAATACAATATAGAAGTTTTGTATCATAATAAATCAACTTCAAATAATCTTAAAATCCATCAAAGGATGTTGACATAGATGAAATCAAAATTCTTTTTAAAGAAATATCTCCTTTTATTTTGAAATCATTTAAGATCCATATAAAATAAAACATTTTCTTTGAAAATATTCTTATAAGCTTGTAAGGAAAGCTTTGAAGATTTTATAACGGCGTAAAATAACCGCACCCGCCGTATAAGTTAAAAAAACATTCTTACCTCAATTCTGTCGAAAAGGTTAAAAAGGACCTTGTTTTGAAAACGATGGAAAGATTCCTTTATAAACCTCTTATAAAAGTCAAAAAAGGGTATAAATGACTTTAACCCATATTCTTGTAAATAGTAAAAATGTTTTGAAATACATTTTTAAGAAACATGGATGTGGATGATAAAGAGATCCCAGTAGATTATTACATATAAACAACCTCGGATAATGAAGAGATTGTGAAATAACCCTTACCTTGTACTTTTCCTTGGTTGGGGTAGGTTAACCTCCTGTATAATGGTGAAATAATTGTTATTAAATTATACAAGAATCATATATATTAATATGATATCATATATGATCTTTTAACATTGATTTATTAATAATATCTTAGAATTATCATCGTTTCGAGTGTTAACTTACTCATTTTCTTTTATATGTTTTGTTACATAAGCCATGTTTGTTGTATCTTATTCATATCCAGAATGATATCAAGTCCTTAAACATCATTTTTAAATCATAAAATGATAATTATACTTGAATGGATACGATGGAGAATGAATCTCATCGCGTTCGTGGAGACGGTAGTCCGTACGTACGCACGAGCGACAATATCATTCTTTTGATATTAAAATAATATATAAATGGATGGTATATCATATATACAGAATCATTAACATGTTATATTTATTATTTACATGAGTTACACATCATTATTATACCCATCCAAATAATATTATATTGAATAACAATTACACCACGACGTGGAGACGGTAAGCCGTACGTACGCACGTATGGTGACATGTTATTCAAAGGGTGGATAGAATACTGAATATGATTGTACCATATTTATAATAACATCACAGTATATGTGAGATACTGGAGTTATTATTTCAGAATGGTAAGAACAAAGGAAGAAGAAGTGGAAGAAGAAATGAACTTAGAAAAGGGTGGTGAAATCATTACCTCTTCTTCGGGTTCTTCCTTTTGATTTGATCAAAAGGGCTCCTTAGGTTGGCTTTCTGATCAAACTAAGGCCTCTAGGTTGTAGTGAGGGATGTTGGGAGATTATTTGGCAGAGTTTGGCCGAACCAAAAGGCTTTGAAGGTGTGAAGAAATGAGAAGGAGGAGTGCCCTTTTATAAGAGGGGTGAGGGGCACCTTTGGAAAAGCTAGAAATATAAATTTATAATAAATTCTCATATTCGGTTTCTAATGGCTCCAAATCTTATTATTCAAAGGTTAAGGTGGGGATAGGTCGAAAACCACTCAACCAATAGAATTTAGACAGGTTTGGGTACTTATATTAACCTTATCTTTAAGTATTAACTCTAAGTTAATTAGTTTCACTTTTACAATGTCTCTTTGTATTTTTATATAATATGGTTAATAAACTTACTATATACATCCAAGCGACCCCCAAGTGGTCCAATTAATGATTAACCTACCATAATATAAGTCTCTTGGCCGAACCTTAGATTTTTAGGAATTTAATATCAATTAATAATATAATATTTGTTTTAAGAACTCTTTATGTCAATTTTGACACTATTCAATAGTTGAATTTTGTGAAACTCATAACAGATTGATTACTTCGAACAAAGTAAATTAAATCAATCCTAATATATCATATATCATATAAAATTATTTTAATTCATTAAAAGTTTCATATTATAATTATTTGGTTATTTATAATATCAATTATTTTAATTTTTCACTATTATAGTAATTACTTGCATCATCATTGTGTCATAAATAAAATAAATTATTCAATGTCTAAAAAATTATAATAAAATATCATTATGTATGAAATATTTTTAGCTTTCTAATGAATATTTATAATCTAAAATCCAACATATATAACCCTATGTAAAAATTGTTGTTCTAAAAGATATATGCTTGTGTCATTTTTGTATTCATTTTAACTAATTAAAATAAAGTGTCATTATCACTTACAAGTGGATCCATGGGGTCCCAAAATTGACACAAAGATGCCCATGGTCGACCATCTATCAACCAATAGGGTTAAGACACGTTTTAGGGTAATTTATTATTATTATAATATTATTTTTTTAACCCTTATTTACCGGATTTACCCTTAACCATGGTAAATAAAATATTTACCACAGTAATTATTCAAAATGTCTAAAAATAAAAGTTACCTATTTACACAATTTGAACATCCTGATTCTCAAATATGGAATCCATTTTTCTAAATTCAAAACACAGAAGTGGCAGAAATTAATTTAAAATTAATTCCCGCTGTCAAAACAAAAAGCGTGTTTTTAAGAGATAATAACTATCAAAAGATTGACACTTGTTTATGTTCGGTTTAACTGTAAAATTTTGTCTAATGACCAACATTATATTAAATTGTAAAAATATATTCTAAATATACTTTAAAACCAATCAAATTCATAATTTTATCACTATTAATTATTTTGATTAAAAAATTTGTTTTTAATTAAAATTTAGTAATTTTCACTATTCATCAAAATATGAAAGTTGTCCGAAATGTACCAAAATTTCACCTTAGGATAAATTCGATATTCCGAATCCAAAAATGAAGTCCATTTTGAAATATAAAATATATATAATTTCAAAAATTAGGTATTACTATTCATAACGGCTAGTTTGATCGATTGTGGTGTGTGTTAAAACTCGAAGTTTGCGTACAACACACGCTACTGTATTATTCAAAGGAAAGCGTACCGTGGAAGCTTGGGATGTTTCATTTTAAATTTTTTGATGTCCCCATTTAGTCAAAAGTTTAAAATATTGTATTTAAAAAGGGTTCACTATTAAAAGTTGATAAAAGTGCAATACTGAAAATGAATTTGTTCTTGCATTATATCTAAGAAACTCATAATATGGATTCTAAAATTATAAGGATTATATAAAGTTTAAAATTTAGATAATACTATTCATAACCTTTTTTGAATGGCTTTTTTTTTGTAAGTCATGGTGTGATTGAACTCGGTGTTGCGTGTAGTGCAAGTTATTGAATTATTTTGAAGAAATAACACACTATGAAATCTTGGGGTGTTACATTCTCCCCTCCTTCAATAAATTGCGTCCTCGCAATTTGAAATTGTTCTTAGAAAATAAAAGGTTGAAAATAGAAAATATATTTGTGGGAAAACCCACATCGTAAATTGGGTTACTAAAATTTAGTCTTAATATGAGGAAAGGAGAAATGAAAGGGTCACCACCAAATTATGATCTCGATTAGGAGAACATTGGTGGCAATTAGAGACATATAATTGGAGGAAAAACGTAAATATTTATAGGTAGTGATTGGGGTCATCAATCACAAACAAGTGTAAGATTGAGGTTTTTAAATTCATCAATCTATGATGATTTGAAATACCATCGGTTCAACAAAACATAGGATATTAGGATAACACATTTTTGACGATTCAAAATATCTTAGTTGAAATCCCACATCGAAAAATGAATTAATGAGGCCTCTATTTTAAACAAAGGGTGGAAAGTATGAAGATTACCGAACATAACACATACTAGGGTTCCATGTAGGAAAATATGGATATGGAGGAGAAATCTAACCATCAATTATCTGATGGAGAGTGGTAGAGAACATGGCTATGAAAAGGCCAAAAATCCCAAAGCCATAAATTAGTGATGATTTAAGGCACCATCTAGGACAACATTTTTGTTCTAAGTTCCTTTTATTAATGTTGAGGAATTTATTTATGATATTGGCTAAGATCATAGGGAGATATACTTACTTTATAATTTGAGTTTTATCCATTAATAAATTTCTACCGCATACTCATCTTTCACTCTAAAAGATAATAGAATGTAAAAAAATTCTATTTACACTATTCTTATAGGGTTCCAAAATAAACGAATTTATAATTCATCTAAAAGATCTTTTAATAAAAACTACATTATTTAATCCAGGATATCTCGTGGGCCAGTGGTAGGTGATACACCCTTGTCGCCCTTCGGTTGCGGGTTCAAGTCTCGCAGCCTTGCCGGACGCGACGGGTTGCCGCCCGACCTCCGGGTTGTCCTTTTATGGCAATCCAAAATAATCCAAACAAGAACTATCCAAAATAATTCTATCCAAACTCACAGTCCAACATTTATAAGGAAGGTAAACATAATATAGATCCTTTTTACCCCGTAATAGCATATGAATACCTTCATTATGTATTACCATATTCCTTATTGATTACATTCATGCTCCCTTATTCCATATAGAATGCTGGATATACTTTATTAATCCAAAAATGTTTTAAACCCCAACAATGATGGAATATACAAATCATTAATTAGTTCCAAGGTAGTCATGAATATCCAATATAATTTATCCAAAGCAATCATGTATTATTCCAAAATCACTACCTCGGTAGCAGAACTATATTATGGTTTATCATTCTCTCAACCATATATTTTCCAAAAATTTATCCTGCTATTGAGTCACTTTTCTTTGTTCCACACCATCTCAAGTCCTTAATGAAATAGTACTGCAGTACAATCCTTATATACTCCATAATTATTATAACAAGTACATTGTTGATACAACACTCAAAAACTCTAATCATTCCTGTTCATCTGTGGTAGTATCATAACTTGATTATTATCCAATAACATCATTTGCGGCATATTCTGATGACTGGGACATAGGTTCGCGTAGTGTCCAAACTCCTTGCAAATGAAGCATTGTACATTTGAATCCATTTTCTTACCCTTGCAGTCACGTACTTTGTGACCTTTTCCTCCACACTTATAACAAACTCTCATTCCTTTCAGGCATGTTCCAGGGTGTTTCTTTCCACAGTTACCACATATGGGAAAATTCTTATTTTCCCTCTTCCCTTTATCCATCTTTCTCTCTTCCATCCTTTTCTTCTCTTGCTTCCCTTCAAAGCCATAGGACTCAGTAAACTCTTTACTTATCTTATCAACACATGATATTATTTCTTCATATGATGATAATACATGGGAGACTATTTCTCTTATAAATTCTAGCTTAAGACCATGAAAGATATGATCCTTCCTTCTCTTTGGATCATGTGCATCGCTGGAGTTCTCATTCCTTCTACTGGGCGCCATTTCTAAACAATTGCATAAACTAGATCAGTTTATGAATCGAAATACATAATCCCATACTTATAAAACACTTAACATAAATTGAACTATTTATGGATATAATCCATAATCATAAAAATGTTTTCTTTGAGAAAGTATATACTCATAAACCCTTCATAATGATTTGTAAAGAAAATGAGAGTTATCCTAAGCATATCCCCTGGGAGTGTCGTAACCAAGAGTGCAGCAAGGCCCGTTGTCGTGCACCAGTTCCCGTTCGAGTCTAGCTCAAAGCGGTGTTTTCGGGTTTTACCCCTAGGTACATCTGTGCCAGAGCCGCCTCTACCTGCTCGTATCCAGACAGGGATGTATTGCTCGGAAAACTCACAAAATCTCTACAATACCAAAATTCTAGGAAGTTCTTCTATACTAATCCTCAAAGTTCATCTTAGGTCTACGTGCTCTAATCAGAGTTTATCTAAATCTAGCTTCCAAGGTTTGTACTAAACTTCCTATGATACCAACTGTAACGCCCCGACCCCAGTTACCCAGAGTCGGTGCATTATTACATAACATTGGCATGATCACAAGAAAGATCAAATCTCGAAAGACCGATTAGTTTAGTAGCCTTGGAAACACTAGATATAAACATAAAGTTTTACATTACATTTCAAAGTGAAAAGCTACTACAACAACAAAGTCTTCATATCCACACTATTAACCCCTCATAATATCCCTTCAAGTCAATCATAATTTAATTCTTCACTACCTGGGAAAAATAAAACATAGAAAAGGGGTGAGCTCAAATGCCCAGTAAGGATAACAATATAGCGGAACATTCAAAATAAGCGTAAACATTTAAGGCAATGAATTACTAAAACAAAAGCCTTTTAAACTTGAACTTCAACATAGTATGGCAAAAGTAAAATGAAATAATTCCATTTACTTATTCACATGGATATTCTACTAATCGAATAATCACATGCAAAAATCAATAACCACTTTCATAATGTTGGAATGCATAATGCCAGACTATCATAACCACATAGCCAAGGCCTCGTGCCAAGACTACAAATAAGATTTTGTCAAGGCCTTCTGCCAAGACACTAGTTTGTCTCATGAGACCTACCGATGCATCGAGGAGCTATAGCGGACTCCACCCGTCACTTATTAAGTCCAATGCATTCCCATATGAAAAGGTTTAAACATAACATAAACGTTCGTATTAAAACTAGCATACGAAATGTCAATAATTTCACCATAAACTATGAATGGTATAAAAATAGCACATCCACAGTCAAACATATCACAAAACCTTCAATACAATATAGAAGTTTTGTATCATAATAAATCAACTTCAAATAATCTTAAAATCCATCAAAGGATGTTGACATAGATGAAATCAAAATTCTTTTTAAAGAAATATCTTCTTTTATTTTGAAATCATTTAAGATCCATATAAAATAAAACATTTTCTTTGAAAATATTCTTATAAGCTTGTAAGGAAAGCTTTGAAGATTTTATAACGGCGTAAAATAACCGCACCCGCCGTATAAGTTAAAAAAACATTCTTACCTCAATTCTGTCGAAAAGGTTAAAAAGGACCTTGTTTTGAAAACGATGGAAAGATTCCTTTATAAACCTCTTATAAAAGTCAAAAAAGGGTATAAATGACTTTAACCCATATTCTTGTAAATAGTAAAAATGTTTTGAAATACATTTTTAAGAAACATGGATGTGGATGATAAAGAGATCCCAGTAGATTATTACATATAAACAACCTCGGATAATGAAGAGATTGTGAAATAACCCTTACCTTGTACTTTTCCTTGGTTGGGGTAGGTTAACCTCCTGTATAATGGTGAAATAATTGTTATTAAATTATACAAGAATCATATATATTAATATGATATCATATATGATCTTTTAACATTGATTTATTAATAATATCTTAGAATTATCATCGTTTCGGGTGTTAACTTACTCATTTTCTTTTATATGTTTTGTTACATAAGCCATGTTTGTTGTATCTTATTCATATCCAGAATGATATCAAGTCCTTAAACATCATTTTTAAATCATAAAATGATAATTATACTTGAATGGATACGATGGAGAATGAATCTCATCGCGTTCGTGGAGACGGTAGTCCGTACGTACGCACGAGCGACAATATCATTCTTTTGATATTAAAATAATATATAAATGGATGGTATATCATATATACAGAATCATTAACATGTTATATTTATTATTTACATGAGTTACACATCATTATTATACCCATCCAAATAATATTATATTGAATAACAATTACACCACGACGTGGAGACGGTAAGCCGTACGTACGCACGTATGGTGACATGTTATTCAAAGGGTGGATAGAATACTGAATATGATTGTACCATATTTATAATAACATCACAGTATATGTGAGATACTGGAGTTATTATTTCAGAATGGTAAGAACAAAGGAAGAAGAAGTGGAAGAAGAAATGAACTTAGAAAAGGGTGGTGAAATCATTACCTCTTCTTCGGGTTCTTCCTTTTGATTTGATCAAAAGGGCTCCTTAGGTTGGCTTTCTGATCAAACTAAGGCCTCTAGGTTGTAGTGAGGGATGTTGGGAGATTATTTGGGCAGAGTTTGGCCGAACCAAAAGGCTTTGAAGGTGTGAAGAAATGAGAAGGAGGAGTGCCCTTTTATAAGAGGGGTGAGGGGCACCTTTGGAAAAGCTAGAAATATTAATTTATAATAAATTCATATTCGGTTTCTAATGGCTCCAAATCTTATTATTCAAAGGTTAAGGTGGGGATAGGTCTAAAACCACTCAACCAATAGAATTTAGACAGGTTTGGGTACTTATATTAACCTTATCTTTAAGTATTAACTCTAAGTTAATTAGTTTCACTTTTACAATGTCTCTTTGTATTTTTATATAATATGGTTAATAAACTTACTATATACATCCAAGCGACCCCCAAGTGGTCCATTAATGATTAACCTACCATAATATAAGTCTCTTGGCCGAACCTTAGATTTTTAGGAATTTAATATCAATTAATAATATAATATTTGTTTTAAGAACTCTTTTATGTCAATTTTGACACTATTCAATAGTTGATTTTTGTGAAACTCATAACAGATTGATTACTTCGAACAAAGTCAATTAAATCAATCCTAATATATCATATTATCATATAAAATTAGTTTAATTCATTAAAAGATTCATATTATAATTATTTGGTTATTTATAATATCAATTATTTTAATTTTTCACTATTATAGTAATTACTGCATCATCATTTTGTCATAAATAAAATAAATTATTCAATGTCTAAAAATTATAAATGAAATATCATTATGTAGGAAATCCTTTTAGCTTTCTAATGAATATTTAGAATCTAAAATCCAACATATATAACCCTATGTAAAAATTGTTGTTCTAAAAGATATATGCTTGTGTCATTTTTGTATTCATTTTAACTAAATTAAAATAAAGTGTCATTATCACTTACAAGTGGATCCATGGGGTCCCAAAATTGACACAAATATGCCCATGGTCGACCATCTATCAACCAATAGGGTTAAGACACGTTTTAGGGTAAATTCGTATTATTATAATATTATTTTTTTAACCCTTATTTACCGGATTTACCCTTAACCATGGTAAATAAAATATTTACCACAGTAATTATTCAAAATGTCTAAAAATAAAAGTTACCTATTTACACAATTTGAACATCCTGATTCCAAATATGGAATCCATTTTTCTAAATTCAAAACACAGAAGTGGCAGAAATTAATTTAAAATTAATTCCCGCTGTCAAAATAAAAAGCGTGTTTTTAAGAGATAATAACTATCAAAAGATTGACACTTGTTTATGTTCGGTTTAACTGTAAAATTTTGTCTAATGACCAACATTATATTAAATTGTAAAAATATATTCTAAATATACTTTAAAACCACTCAAATTCATAATTTATCACTATTACTTATTTTGATTAAAAAATTTGTTTTTAATTAAAATTTAGTAATTTTCACTATTCATCAAAATATGAAAGTTGTCCGAAATGTACCAAAATTTCACCTTAGGCTAAATTCGATATTCCGAATCCAAAAATGAAGTCCATTTTGAAATATAAAATATATATAATTTCAAAAATTAGGTATTACTATTCATAACGGCTAGTTTGATCGATTGTGGTGTGTGTTAAAACTCGAAGTTTGCGTACAACACACGCTACTGTATTATTCAAAGGAAAGCGTACCGTGGAAGCTTGGGATGTTTCATTTTAAATTTTTTGATGTCCCCATTTAGTCAAAAGTTTAAAATATTGTATTTAAAAAGGGTTCACTATTAAAAGTTGATAAAAGTGCAATACTGAAAATGAATTTGTTCTTGCATTATATCTAAGAAACTCATAATATGGATTCTAAAATTATAAGGATTATATAAAGTTTAAAATTTAGATAATACTATTCATAACCTTTTTTGAATGGCTTTTTTTTTGTAAGTCATGGTGTGATTGAACTCGGTGTTGCGTGTAGTGCAAGTTATTGAATTATTTTGAAGAAATAACACACTATGAAATCTTGGGGTGTTACATTCTCCCCTCCTTCAATAAATTGCGTCCTCGAAATTTGAAATTGTTCTTAGAAAATAAAAGGTTGAAAATAGAAAATATATTTGTGGGAAAACCCACATCGTAAATTCGGTTACTAAAATTTAGTCTTAATATGAGGAAAGGAGAAATGAAAGGGTCACCACCAAATTATGATCTCGATTAAGAGAACATTGGTGGCAATTAGAGACATATAATTGGAGGAAAAACGTAAATATTTATAGGTAGTGATTGAGGTCATCAATCACAAACAAGTGTAAGATTGAGGTTTTTAAATTCATCAATCTATGATGATTTGAAATACCATCGGTTCAACAAAACATAGGATATTAGGATAACACATTTTTGACGATTCAAAATATCTTAGTTGAAATCCCACATCGAAAAATGAATTAATGAGGCCTCTATTTTAAACAAAGGGTGGAAAGTATGAAGATTACCGAACATAACACATACTAGGGTTCCATGTAGGAAAATATGGATATGGAGGAGAAATCTAACCATCAATTATCTGATGGAGAGTGGTAGAGAACATGGCTATGAAAAGGCCAAAAATCCCAAAGCCATAAATTAGTGATGATTTAAGGCACCATCTAGGACAACATTTTTTTTCTAAGTTCCTTTTATTAATGTTGAGGAATTTATTTATGAGATTGGCTAAGATCATAGGGAGATATACTTACTTTATAATTTGAGTTTTATCCATTAATAAATTTCTACCGCATACTCATCTTTCACTCTAAAAGATAATAGAATGTAAAAAAATTCTATTTACACTATTCTTATAGGGTTCCAAAATAAACGAATTTATAATTCATCTAAAAGATCTTTTAATAAAAACTACATTATTTAATCCAGGATATCTCGTGGGCCAGTGGTAGGTGATACACCCTTGTCGCCCTTCGGTTGCGGGTTCAAGTCTCGCAGCCTTGCCGGACGCGACGGGTTGCCGCCCGACCTCCGGGTTGTCCTTTTATGGCAATCCAAAATAATCCAAACAAGAACTATCCAAAATAATTCTATCCAAACTCACAGTCCAACATTTATAAGGAAGGTAAACATAATATAGATCCTTTTTACCCCGTAATAGCATATGAATACCTTCATTATGTATTACCATATTCCTTATTGATTACATTCATGCTCCCTTATTCCATATAGAATGCTGGATATACTTTATTAATCCAAAAATGTTTTAAACCCCAACAATGATGGAATATACAAATCATTAATTAGTTCCAAGGTAGTCATGAATATCCAATATAATTTATCCAAAGCAATCATGTATTATTCCAAAATCACTACCTCGGTATCAGAACTATATTATGGTTTATCATTCTCTCAACCATATATTTTCCAAAAATTTATCCTGCTATTGAGTCACTTTTCTTTGTTCCACACCATCTCAAGTCCTTAATGAACTAGTACTGCAGTACAATCCTTATATACTCCATAATTATTATAACAAGTACATTGTTGATACAACACTCAAAAACTCTAATCATTCCTGTTCATCTGTGGTAGTATCATAACTTGATTATTATCCAATAACATCATTTGCGGCATATTCTGATGACTGGGACATAGGTTCGCGTAGTGTCCAAACTCCTTGCAAATGAAGAATTGTACATTTGAATCCATTTTCTTACCCTTGCAGTCACGTACTTTGTGACCTTTTCCTCCACACTTATAACAAACTCTCATTCCTTTCAGGCATGTTCCAGGGTGTTTCTTTCCACAGTTACCACATATGGGAAAATTCTTATTTTCCCTCTTCCCTTTATCCATCTTTCTCTCTTCCATCATTTTCTTCTCTTGCTTCCCTTCAAAGCCATAGGACTCAGTAAACTCTTTACTTATCTTATCAACACATGATATTATTTCTTCATATGATGATAATACATGGGAGACTATTTCTCTTATAAATTCTAGCTTAAGACCATGAAAGATATGATCCTTCCTTCTCTTTGGATCATGTGCATCGCTGGAGTTCTCATTCCTTCTACTGGGCGCCATTTCTAAACAATTGCATAAACTAGATCAGTTTATGAATCGAAATACATAATCCCATACTTATAAAACACTTAACATAAATTGAACTATTTATGGATATAATCCATAATCATAAAAATGTTTTCTTTGAGAAAGTATATACTCATAAACCCTTCATAATGATTTGTAAAGAAAATGAGAGTTATCCTAAGCATATCCCCCGAGAGTGTCGTAACCAAGAGTGCAGCAAGGCCCGTTGTCGTGCACCAGTTCCCGTTCGAGTCTAGCTCAAAGCGGTGTTTTCGGGTTTTACCCCTAGGTACATCTGTGCCAGAGCCGCCTCTACCTGCTCGTATCCAGACAGGGATGTATTGCTCGGAAAACTCACAAAATCTCTACAATACCAAAATTCTAGGAAGTTCTTCTATACTAATCCTCAAAGTTCATCTTAGGTCTACGTGCTCTAATCAGAGTTTATCTAAATCTAGCTTCCAAGGTTTGTACTAAACTTCCTCTGATACCAACTGTAACGCCCCGACCCCAGTTACCCAGAGTCGGTGCATTATTACATAACATTGGCATGATCACAAGAAAGATCAAATCTCGAAAGACCGATTAGTTTAGTAGCCTTGGAAACACTAGATATAAACATAAAGTTTTACATTACATTTCAAAGTGAAAAGCTACTACAACAACAAAGTCTTCATATCCACACTATTAACCCCTCATAATATCCCTTCAAGTCAATCATAATTTAATTCTTCACTACCTGGGAAAAATAAAACATAGAAAAGTGGTGATCTCAAATGCCCAGTAAGGATAACAATATAGCGGAACATTCAAAATAAGCGTAAACATTTAAGGCAATGAATTACTAAAACAAAAGCCTTTTAAACTTGAACTTAAACATAGTATGGCAAAAGTAAAATGAAATAATTCCATTTACTTATTCACATGGATATTCTACTAATCGAATAATCACATGCAAAAATCAATAACCACTTTCATAATGTTGGAATGCATAATGCCAGACTATCATAACCACATAGCCAAGGCCTCGTGCCAAGACTACAAATAAGATTTTGTCAAGGCCTTGTGCCAAGACACTAGTTTGTCTCATGAGACATACCGATGCATCGAGGAGCTATAGCGGACTCCACCCGTCACTTATTAAGTCCAATGCATTCCCATATGAAAAGGTTTAAACATAACATAAACGTTCGTATTAAAACTAGCATACGAAATGTCAATAATTTCACCATAAACTATGAATGGTATAAAAATAGCACATCCACATTCAAACATATCACAAAACCTTCAATACAATATAGAAGTTTTGTATCATAATAAATCAACTTCAAATAATCTTAAAATCCATCAAAGGATGTTGACATAGATGAAATCAAAATTCTTTTTAAAGAAATATCTCCTTTTATTTTGAAATCATTTAAGATCCATATAAAATAAAACATTTTCTTTGAAAATATTCTTATAAGCTTGTAAGGAAAGCTTTGAAGATTTTATAACGGCGTAAAATAACCGCACCCGCCGTATAAGTTAAAAAAACATTCTTACCTCAATTCTGTCGAAAAGGTTAAAAAGGACCTTGTTTTGAAAACGATGGAAAGATTCCTTTATAAACCTCTTATAAAAGTCAAAAAAGGGTATAAATGACTTTAACCCATATTCTTGTAAATAGTAAAAATGTTTTGAAATACATTTTTAAGAAACATGGATGTGGATGATAAAGAGATCCCAGTAGATTATTACATATAAACAACCTCGGCTAATGAAGAGATTGTGAAATAACCCTTACCTTGTACTTTTCCTTGGTTGGGGTAGGTTAACCTCCTGTATAATGGTGAAATAATTGTTATTAAATTATACAAGAATCATATATATTAATATGATATCATATATGATCTTTTAACATTGATTTATTAATAATATCTTAGAATTATCATCGTTTCGGGTGTTAACTTACTCATTTTATTTTATATGTTTTGTTACATAAGCCATGTTTGTTGTATATTATTCATATCCAGAATGATATCAAGTCCTTAAACATCATTTTTAAATCATAAAATGATAATTATACTTGAATGGATACGATGGAGAATGAATCTCATCGCGTTCGTGGAGACGGTAGTCCGTACGTACGCACGAGCGACAATATCATTCTTTTGATATTAAAATAATATATAAATGGATGGTATATCATATATACAGAATCATTAACATGTTATATTTATTATTTACATGAGTTACACATCATTATTATACCCATCCAAATAATATTATATTGAATAACAATTACACCACGACGTGGAGACGGTAAGCCGTACGTACGCACGTATGGTGACATGTTATTCAAAGGGTGGATAGAATACTGAATATGATTGTACCATATTTATAATAACATCACAGTATATGTGAGATACTGGTGTTATTATTTCAGAATGGTAAGAACAAAGGAAGAAGAAGTGGAAGAAGAAATGAACTTAGAAAAGGGTGGTGAAATCATTACCTCTTCTTCGGGTTCTTCCTTTTGATTTGATCAAAAGGGCTCCTTAGGTTGGCTTTCTGATAAAACTAAGGCCTCTAGGTTGTAGTGAGGGATGTTGGGAGATTATTTGGGCAGAGTTTGGCCGAACCAAAAGGCTTTGAAGGTGTGAAGAAATGAGAAGGAGGAGTGCCCTTTTATAAGAGGGGTGAGGGGAACCTTTGGAAAAGCTAGAAATATTAATTTATAATAAATTCATATTCGGTTTCTAATGGCTCCAAATCTTATTATTCAAAGGTTAAGGTGGGGATAGGTCTAAAACCACTCAACCAATAGAATTTAGACAGGTTTGGGTACTTATATTAACCTTATCTTTAAGTATTAACTCTAAGTTAATTAGTTTCACTTTTACAATGTCTCTTTGTATTTTTATATAATATGGTTAATAAACTTACTATATACATCCAAGCGACCCCCAAGTGGTCCATTAATGATTAACCTACCATAATATAAGTCTCTTGGCCGAACCTTAGATTTTTAGGAATTTAATATCAATTAATAATATAATATTTGTTTTAAGAACTCTTTTATGTCAATTTTGACACTATTCAATAGTTGATTTTTGTGAAACTCATAACAGATTGATTAATTCGAACAAAGTAAATTAAATCAATCCTAATATATCATATTATCATATAAAATTAGTTTAATTCATTAAAAGTTTCATATTATAATTATTTGGTTATTTATAATATCAATTATTTTAATTTTTCACTATTATAGTAATTACTGCATCATCATTTTGTCATAAATAAAATAAATTATTCAATGTCTAAAAATTATAAATGAAATATCATTATGTAGGAAATCTTTTTAGCTTTCTAATGAATATTTATAATCTAAAATCCAACATATATAACCCTATGTAAAAATTGTTGTTCTAAAAGATATATGCTTGTGTCATTTTTGTATTCATTTTAACTAAATTAAAATAAAGTGTCATTATCACTTACAAGTGGATCCATGGGGTCCCAAAATTGACACAAAGATGCCCATGGTCGACCATCTATCAACCAATAGGGTTAAGACACGTTTTAGGGTAATTTAGTATTATTATAATATTATTTTTTTAACCCTTATTTACCGGATTTACCCTTAACCATGGTAAATAAAATATTTACCACAGTAATTATTCAAAATGTCTAAAAATAAAAGTTACCTATTTACACAATTTGAACATCCTGATTCCAAATATGGAATCCATTTTTCTAAATTCAAAACACAGAAGTGGCAGAAATTAATTTAAAATTAATTCCCGCTGTCAAAACAAAAAGCGTGTTTTTAAGAGCTAATAACTATCAAAAGATTGACACTTGTTTATGTTCGGTTTAACTGTAAAATTTTGTCTAATGACCAACATTATATTAAATTGTAAAAATATATTCTAAATATACTTTAAAACCACTCAAATTCATAATTTATCACTATTAATTATTTTGATTAAAAAATTTGTTTTTAATTAAAATTTAGTAATTTTCACTATTCATCAAAATATGAAAGTTGTCCGAAATGTACCAAAATTTCACCTTAGGCTAAATTCGATATTCCGAATCCAAAAATGAAGTCCATTTTGAAATATAAAATATATATAATTTCAAAAATTAGGTATTACTATTCATAACGGCTAGTTTGATCGATTGTGGTGTGTGTTAAAACTCGAAGTTTGCGTACAACACACGCTACTGTATTATTCAAAGGAAAGCGTACCGTGGAAGCTTGGGATGTTTCATTTTAAATTTTTTGATGTCCCCATTTAGTCAAAAGTTTAAAATATTGTATTTAAAAAGGGTTCACTATTAAAAGTTGATAAAAGTGCAATACTGAAAATGAATTTGTTCTTGCATTATATCTAAGAAACTCATAATATGGATTCTAAAATTATAAGGATTATATAAAGTTTAAAATTTAGATAATACTATTCATAACCTTTTTTGAATGGCTTTTTTTTGTAAGTCATGGTGTGATTGAACTCGGTGTTGCGTGTAGTGCAAGTTATTGAATTATTTTGAAGAAATAACACACTATGAAATCTTGGGGTGTTACAGGACAAAAGACCGAGGCGACCGGGAGATCGTCAGGTCTCATAAGGGATGGGGATGGACCTAAAATCTAGGTGTTCAGGCAGTCCTACATATCCCATAAGGATGGGAATCAAGCCGCACATAGTTCTAGAAGCACAGTTTAACGTCATGCAGGACGATAAGGGGTACTTCTTCCAGGGAGTGTGCATGGTGAAGTGTATAATCCGTCGTGAACGAGGACCTAATACTACACTGCACCGCACGCTCCAGTTGAAGGCTGGGGCTAAGAGGTCCGTGAAGGCCAAGGGGCCTAAGGCTGGGCCTCGGTCAGGGATTCCTAACCAGCTTGCAGTTTAACATCTTGCAGTGAGGACGGGCACGCGCTTTAAGGGAACACTAGACCATAAGGTTCTTAGTTTAAGGTCTTAGAACTCGGACCTAAGGGGCCCATATGTAGAGAAAAATCTAGGTTAGGGTCATGCCGGACCGGGTGCAGTTTAAGATCATGCGGGACTGCACTAGGATATTCGTTTTAGGTCTTAGAACATGGAGCCAGAAATGCTCAGGAAAAATACTATTTGAGGAACCTAGTGTTGGTGGGAGGAGTGACACGCTCACCATCCATAGTCACCAGGGAATACGCGCCATTGGGATAGACCTTATGGACAATGAAAGGCCCCTCCCATTTTGGCTCCAACTTGGGTTGTTTCATGCCGGGAACCATTGGCGCTCTGAGAGCCAGCACCATGTCACCTTGCAGTAAGGAGCGGAGGTGAACCTTCTTGTTGAAAGCTCGAGCCATACAGCTCTAATGCCTTTCCAGGTTATGTAAAGTGAGAATCCTATTCTCATCTAGCGCTTCCAATTCATCTAGATGGATTTCGTAAACTCTACCTGGTTCTTTCTGGTCGTAGACCTCCATGCGCTATGAGGGAAACTGAATCCTGATGGGAAGGACAACCTCAACTCCATACACCAGGGAATATGGAGTCACCGGGGTGGAATTACGAGTCATTGTCCGATAAGCCCAGAGGGCGTTGGGAAGCATTTCTGGCCAACTTCTCTTATTCTGACCAACCATTTTTTGCAGAATGTTAGAGAGGGTTTTGTTAAATTCCTCGATCTGTCCATTCGCCTGTGCATGATAGCGGGAGGTATGGATAGAGAGAATGTTGTACTTTGCGTACAATTTCTTCAGCTCTGCTGCTCGGAAGATGGTTCTGTTATCTGTGAGGATAGAGTGAGGTACTAAAAATCGATAAATGATGTGGGAGATCATGAAGTCAGCGAGAGAACATGATTTGACTTCCTTGAGCGGAATTTTCTCTTCCCACATGGAAAAAAAATTTGTAGCGGTCAGAATGAACATGCACTGGTGGTCCGTCGCCAGAGGGTAAGGTCCTACGACATCCAACCCCTAGACTACCAAGGACCAAGAATACATGGTAGTATGGAGAGGCTCCGGTTGCAGGTGCACAAAGTTAGCATGAACATGGTACGCATGACACCTCCTGGAAAACTCGATGCAGTCATAAATCATAGAGGGCCAGAAGTACCCCAGCCTCCGAATCTGGTGAGAAAACTTCGACTGGCCTGATGGGCGCCACAGGAACCATCATACACATCTTGAATGACCTGAGGGATCTAAACTCCTTGATGGTAACGGAGGAGAACATCATCAAATCTGTGTTTGTAAAGGACCTGATCAGGGCTGGGACCGCTCTGAATGGTAAACTGCAGTTCACGGCGTCGGATTCGCTCGCGCTCGGCTCGGTCCAATGGAAGATTGTCATGCTAGAGATATTTAACCAACAGTGTCATCCAGTCAGGAACCATTTCGATTACCGCATCTGAAGTCCCTGGGGATCCTGACGTAGGGACACCAGTAGTGAGATTGTTCACCCACGGGCCACGATCATCCTCTGGGGTGATGAGAGAAATGACTCTCCAGTGTGCTACTTGGATAATCAGGTCATTCTGTTCGGGCTCCACATGTGATGTGGCCAGGCTAGCCAAAGCATCTGCTGGACTGTTCTGCGACCGGGGAATATAAACGACCTCTGGCCGAGAATGGAACATATCCATTAGAAGGATGGTGCACTCTAGAAATGGCACAAGTTCTGGATTTCTGACAACATAGTCACCATTGACCTTCTTGATGACTAGCTCGGAGCCCCCTTTCACATGTAGATGAGGTACGTCAATCTCGAGATCTAGTTCAAGGACAGTGATGAGGGCATGATATTCTACCTCATTGTTGGTGCAGCCTTCTGACAACAGGAATGAATACGACAGAACAGATTGCTCCGGGGTGATGAAGATGACACCCATACCCACTATGTTGAGCCTAGGATCATTGAGCCTTCAATCGGTGGGGCTCCATAAGGCACCATAAAACTGCATCTGCCAGCATGGGATGGCATGATCGACTGAGAGGATGACCTCATCAGGAAATCCTAGATCCAGTGGCTGATTCGTGGAGGTTGGGTGGGTAGATAATAAGCCTGCCAATGCATGTACTTTGATAGCCTTCTGAGGTAAAAACCTGATGTCGAAATGCTGGAGGATCACTACCCAGCGTGCTTGTCGGCCGGTCAACATAGATTGATTTAGGATGTATCTCAATGGGTCTACCCGAGAGACCAGCTGTACCTCATGGTGGTACATTTAGTGCCTCAATTTCAGCATGGAAAATACGAGCGCCAGACAACTCTTCTCGATGAGAGAATATATAACTTTGAATTGAGGAGAATGAGTCTGAGTTAGAAGAGGCTATTCTCTATTCCCTCTTTGTTCTTTTGGGCAAGAAGTTCACCAAGGGAACATTCCAGGGCAGTCACATAAAGGACCAGCGGCTTTCCAGAAATGGGTGGCATCAAGACTGGAGGTTGGAGCAGATACTGCTTTATTTCCTCAAAGTAAGTCTGACACTCTTCATCCCACTCGTAGGCGGCGCCATTCTTCATGAGATGGGAAAATGGCTTAAACTTTCCATCCATATTCATAATGAATCAGCATATAGAGGCTAAGTGGCCTTAGAGACCTCTAAGTTCTGGACTATTACTCGGGAGAGGCATCTGGATGATGGTCTTGATCTTCTCCCGGTCAATCATGATGCCTCTGTATCTGATAACGAAACCAAGAAATTTCCCAGAGGTGACCCCAAAGTCACACTTCAGCGGGTCCATCTTCAAGAGGCAAGAGCGGAGGAAGCTGAACACTTTCTCACGGTCTTTGAGATGGTCCTGGTGCTGGCGAGATTTGACCACCAGTTCTTCCAAATAGCATTCCACCTGTGTGCTGAGGATCGACTTAAATATGCGAGGCATGGCCCAATGATAGGTGGAACCCTCACTCTTCAGGCCGAAGGGCACAACCTGGTAATAGAAAGTACCTTTGGGGGCCCCGAAGGTAGTGAACTCTTCATCCTTGGGGTCCATCCGGATCTGGTTGTACCCAGAATACCCAAACATGAAGGAGAGTGCTTGGAACTAGGTCGTGGCATCAATCAACAACTATGTCACTAGAAGGAGAAAATCATCCTTCGGATAGTGGCAATTGGGGTCGCGGAAGTCGCTACAGACCCTGATTTGTCTGTTCTTCTTCATGACTGGCACAATGTTGGTTAGCCACCTAGGGTAATGAAATTCTTTTGAGGAAGTTGGCTTTTTTGAGCTTATAAAATTCGGCCTCAACCAGGGAACCGTGAGAGGGGTACATATTTCTAGGACGATATTTGAACCCGTGATGGTTCTCCGTATGGCTAAGGAGGTGGACGGCTACCTTAGGATCCAATCCTAGCATCTCATCAAAACTCCTTGTAAACACATCTTGGTGATATCTAAGGATGTCTACGTACTGTTTTCATTCCTCGAGGGGCATGGAGGCACTGAACAATGTGGGTCTTGGGTCCAACTCGCTACCATGGTTAACCTAAACTAACGCATCGACCGTGGTGGAGACGCCCTCCTCATTGGAAGGGGGTGCGTCTTTTATGTCCTCCTCTCCACTTGTGGAGGGATCATCCATGGGGGGAGCCGTTTCGGGGATTCCAGGCCCTGATGGGAAATTGGTGCTGGCTTGGGCAGCAGTGGTCGTCATGTTAGGAGATTCATGTACCATGAAGACCATGTCGACAAAGGCGGTTGATCCAATCCCATCTGGTCATTGGCCCAGGGGACCGCGCTTGATGACATCAAAGTAGTAGTGGTGCGTCGGCTTGAGCCGGTTGTTTCCAGCCCGGAGAAACAGACACATATGACGCACCGCCATTTCCATGAGCATGATGTCCCGGTATCGTACAGGGGTAGGAGGTTCGGCAATCACTTGACCATGGTTGGTGTAGGAGTATGAGGTGATTTTCCACCGTCGCTTGGACCCGGAAACATGCCTTCCTCTGGTACCTGAAACAACAAAGCACTGCCCCGTGTCGGGGGTTGTGGCCTCCAACTAATGGATTTGGATGACATAAGAGTCATCCAAACCTACCCAGGGATCACTTGTGACAGTGGCGGGCTCGACCTCACCCGATAAGATCTTCTTATCCTTGATCTTGTAATAGTCGGCATCCAGATAATGGGCTTCACAAGAGGAAAAAGGAGACACATCTCTTTGGACCACGCCTAATCAACCATTAAGGGATTATTTGAGGCATTGGTGATACGATGATGGGACCACTGTGTGAAAGTGGAGCCACATACTACCCATCAACGCATTGTAGGCTGTGTGCTGAGAGACAACCATGAATTCAGTGCTGTCAATTAGGCCGCCGAACTGGGTCTTCAAGTGAATCTTTCCAACTGGAGTTTGCTCAGTCCTATCATACCCCTGGATCCTGAGGTCAGAGGGAGTCAAATCATCTTAAGACAACCCCAACATTCGTAGTGTCCAAGTTGGGATTAGGTTAATCCCAGAACCAGTGTTAACAAGAGAGCGTCAGACATCCACACAATTGAACTGGCCGATAATGTACAGTGGGTGAATGTGCCCCTATATAGTAGGGTCTTTATCTTCACCAGAGAGCTAGATAACTGCCTGACATTCGGCATCCTCAATCTCCTAGGCATGGAAGGCTTCTGCAGCTGCAACCTCTGTCTCAAACTAGAGGGGGATCCTCAGGGCCTCGGCGAGTGCCTCACACATTCCAAATGATAGGCGAAGAGCCTCAAGGATAGAAAGACATTTCAGAAAGATGGTCAGGTGCTTCATGACATCATACTTTCGGGCCAAATGCAATATTCTGCTTACAAGAGGCCGCTCTGCGATTAGAGTCATGATGGGCTCTACCGGCTGGACCGATGACTGACTGGTACTAGGAACATCCCGCTTTCCACTAGTCGAAGCCCAGAGAGTGGCCGCCGGATCAGGGCCGGAAGGCTGGGGTCAGCCGGTGGCAGGGCAGAGCTGGTCGCTGCATGGCGGAGGTGGTTCTTCCTGATCCAGCAACACAAATTGTGGTAAAGGTTAACCTGTCGACACCGGATGAAGGGACTGTGTGTGATGAGCTCTTTATTGGGCCTTCTGCATGGTTTCAGTGGAATTCATGACCTGGCTATAGGTTCCAACTACTGTCCCCCAGTGATTCACGTGGCTGCAGCTCGGATGACATTGGCAAAGGCCAGGGACATTGGGAAGGTCCATCTGGCATTCCTCATCATTTGGAGTCAAAGATGGATTAACCAACTCTACGGTGTTAACAGAAGTGTACCCCAGACTATCACTCGAAAAATCATCCACTACCTGAAGGAGTATCGGAGGGATCCCTATTTATAGGGGCATGAATTCACCAAGAGTTTGGCATGACGACCGCATTGGTAGGGCGTGTTATTTCTTCATGTGCCGTCGCTTTCACTTCTGGGAAGAGGTAGGCTGGGACAATGATGCCAAGGTAGCGCTCACAGATTCTGAGGGCTCTAGCTGATTCAGGCAGGCGGGGATGATTCCATGGGAATGGGCGACCGTCTTGCGGGCCATCCAGACGCTATACGTCTGGGGCCCTTGGTCGGAAACCTGCTGTCACTCATCCTTGTTTCCACTACTGCCTTCCGGTCTCACAAAGACACCTTCCACTTGTGCCGGGGCTGGGCCCAACCTGACTATGTTGTTGTCAATCTGGCCTTGGAGCCAGTCCATGAACAAATAGCATCTCTGGATGGTGTTCCCCAGGGTCCGGTGATAAGGGAAATAGTAGGGGTGATCAGTGAGATGCGCCTCCTCTGGATTCCGACTCTTAGGCAGCCGCACGATTCTCTACTCCAAGGCACTACAGAAGTAACCAGGAAACTAGGCATCGTCAAACGAGTAGTTTTGATTCCTTATCTCTGGAAAGCGGGCTCTTGGAGGCTTCCCCTGACGAGGGGTTGGAGGATCATGACGAGGAGGCGGAACATGATTGTCTCTCCTAGGTGGTGGCGTTGCATTATGTGGAGGCACATGCCGATTTTGAGGCGATCACTTCTGGGCTGGAGGCTACGACCATGGGGGTGGACCCCTATGGGGCTACAGAGCTGGCCTCACTGGTAGCAACTCTAGCGACCTAAGGGCCTCTATCTAGGCCATAGTAGTGGGCTCAGCTCTAGAGGCCCTCCTTGCAGGGATTATAGGAGGCAGCAGGCATGCCTGACTGCCCTGTTGTAGGGCTTCTTTGAGGAGCTGAGCATTGTATGAGAAGTCCCAGAACCCTCTGGGGTAATTCTAAGTGATCAGAGAAGGAACTAGCTCTGCCTTGATGTTCCCTACACACATTGTCAGGAATTACTCCTCAGTTAGTGGGATGTCAAGGGAGTATATGAGCCCCTTACACCGGGCGACGAAGTCCACGACTCGCTCATCAGGCCTTTGTTTGCACTTAAATAGGTATGTGATGTTCATATTCCGGGTTGTGGAACTGAAATGGTAGAGGAATTGCCTGCGAAGTACTGCCCAGCTAGTCACGGATCCGACAGGGAACTATTTGTACCAGAATAATGATGGTCCTTCCAGTGTCTGAAAGATGCAATAGAGCATGGCGGCCTCCTGCTGTTCCAGAGTTCCAAACATAGGCCTGCACCTCGAGTTGATGTGGGCCAAGTGATGTGGTGGTTCCCCAGTCCCGTTAAAGGGGGTGAAAGCGGGGTTCCCAAATCCCGGAGGGCCGGCATATCATCCACCTATGCTGGGTATGGCTAACCGTCCGGTGGGATTGCCACCTGCCGAGTTTCCAGAGCCTCTTAGAGAGTGACGTGTGCTTCCATTGGATCGTCCGGAAGTAGGTTCCTGTCCTGACGGGGATCCCTAACCACAAGCTCATTTTCGGGCTCTTCAATCTAGTAGTCAAGCTCAGTAGCTTGCGGGGCGGCAGGCGGAGCGACTCTTGGGGCAGCGGGAGGGAACCGAGCGGGGTCCCTTAGGTTATCACGCCACTTAGGAGGGTTCTGAGAAACATATTGCTCCCTCTTTCCATGAGCTTCAACCTCTCTACTATCGGCAATCATGTCATGGTCTTACCACAATTCACTATTTTATTCCACCCTTACACCGCAGTTTTAAACTAGTTTTGTAATGAAATTTCCAAATATAATAATAAATTGTACTATATGTTTGAATCAATCAATTAATGTTAATAAATATTATAATGGGTAATTTTATTGTTTTTATTGTTTCAATGTAGGTGGATGTTATTTGGAGGGCCTTTGATGAAGTGGAAGAAAAATGGGCCAAAACTGCATGGATCCATGGATATATGTCTACTGTTTTTCATAGTACACGATATCCGTGCATCCAAATGGGCTGTATTTTGTGGCCCTGTCCAAAATTTTGTAGGCTAAATTTCATATTAAGGAACCCAATCCTGATTCGGATTCTATTGGGCCCATTCGAACTAATCTGTCCAAGCCACCGAATTTGGACCAAGTTGAATGCAGTGTTCTGTATTTTATCAATATCATGATCTGTAGTTGTCCAATTGGTTCCAAACATTCATTGGAGATAGTCAAGATGTAGGGTTACAACTTTTATATTTTTCTCCAAAGCGATATAAGACTTTCGGAAGGCCGAAACGCATGGTGCAATTGGATTGATGAAATCTGTGTTCCTAAAACCTACTTCCAATTTTCCTATAAAAGGGCACCAAGGGAACCTCATTTGGAAGTTCGGCCAAGGAGTTAAGTGCTGCCAATTTGGAGTCCTATAGGAGTCTCCTAATCACCTTGGAGGTTCTGGAGGCCCCTATCCTCATAGGGTAATCAAGGATGTAGAAGGAGTTCCACCCGAGCTTCCTCCTCCTCCCGATGTCGAGCTAAAAGATGGGTGTTCATTGTGAGGGAGCTACACAAATGTGAAGGGAGTTCTGATGCATACACTAGCTACTAGTTTGGATTAGTTTGGGTTTTTAAACATGTCATTCCATGTATCTTATTTAATTTCAGATTTTAATGCTTTATTTGATGCATGTGAGTGTTATGCTCTTAATTTCTAACTGATCAGTGTGAGGTTTTGAGTGTGTGACTTGTGTTGTTCCGATAGGACATCACAAGAATCCTTTTCATACCCACCTTATTGAGATTTCAATATGCTTTGGAAGCTCTTATTCCATGCATATGTACTGGACCTTGACAATACAATTGTTACGTCAAGGTTAGGTCCTTAAAGCATTGAAATAAAAGCTTAGGAATTAATCGGGATTCCAATTAACTCCAACCAAAGAATTAATCTAAACCTAAGATGAATCTCTATGAATAGTGAACTTGACATGTGTGTAGTGAAATCACATCTACCCTTTTATCTCATATTTTTCAAAATCCACTAGGTCACTCAACTTTTAATCTATTTCAACTAATTTCTTATTTTAAACACTTTTCAAAACCACCCCTTCTCTTAGTAATTTTTATTAAAAATACACACTCTAAACCTACCAACACTCCTTGATAGAAGACCTAGGGTCTACCCTAGACTATAAATAAACTTTAATAACATAATAATTTTGACTTTCCATGACAACGCGGTCAAATTTTGGCATCGTTGCGGGGGATCGCTGTGGTTTTTTGTGCGTGTTTTGATAATTTTTTTGAAATTTTTTGTGAATATTTGTTTGTTTTATCTTCTACCTTTGAATTTTTGTTGGGTTCTAATTTATTTATTGTGTAGGTTCTGTTTATGACGCATTCTACTCCAAGAGACCTAAAAAATTTTGATCCCGAACCATAGAGGATCCTACATCAACAAAACTGAGACACACAAGGCAACACAATGAAGGAGGAGACATCACATCATAAAATTCTTCTTGAACCTTATTCTTCTTCTAAAACCAAAGTTAAAACTGAACATAACTTGTATAACATGGATGAAAATAATAGAACACTAAATGAACTACCCTCACCTGATGTTGATATCCGACCCACTTACATTCAATTACAAGGCGATGCAGCCAATTTTGAACTAAAATCTGGTTTAATTCATTTATTACCAAGATTTCATGGACTACTTGGAGAAGATCCACATAAGCATTTAAAAGAATTTCATACTATTTTTTCATCATTAAAACCTTCTAATGTGGACGAAGAACAAGTAAAACTTAGGGAATTTCCATTTTCATTAGAAGGCACAGCTAAAGATTTGTTGTATTATGTTAATTCACCTATTAGAGGTTGGGTGGACAAGAAACGACTTCTTCTTGAAAAATACTTCCCATCCTCTAAAACTGCAATAATAAAGAAGGAAATATGTGGGATAAGACAATCTCAAGGAGAAACCCTTGATGAATATAGGAAATAATTTAAAAGATTGTGTTTAATTTGTCCACATCACCAAATAAGTGATCAACTTTTATTTCAGTATTTTTATGAAGATTTAATTCCAATAGATCGTAACATGATTGATTCTGCTGCATGAGGTACACTAGTGGATAACACCCCAATCGCTGCAAAGACCCTAATTGAGACCATGGCACAATACACTCAACAATTTAGTTCAAGGTCTAGTGTACCCATTTGAGGTGTCCATGAGGTGAAAAGTACTGAATTCGAGAAGAAGGTGGACACAATGTTTGAAGAGGTGAGTACCCTTCCATGACAACTTTCTCTTTCCCAAGGGAAATTCTAATCTCATCCTCCCATACATTGTGGTATATGCTCTTTTGTTACCCACTATTCTGACCAAAGCCCCCAATTGAGAGAATCTTCTGAGAGTTGTGTGAAAATATTCCCAGGACGCCCTATAACCAACCCATTAGGCAAGAACCTTACTATCCATCCAACCCTGGGGGGAATGAAAACCAAGCCTATAGGAAAGGGGGGTATTCAAACCAGCCTCATCAACCATGGAGCCAACCAGGGAAAAGTATTCATGAACCACCACCACCCAGAAATTTTCAACCACCCCAAAGGCCTTTCCAACAACCCCCTCCAAAACCTGAGCCTAGCCTAGAAGATATGATGAAACAAATGGCGGCCAATAATCTCTAGTTCCAACAAACCACCCAAGCATCCAAACAAGACCACAAAACCCAATTAGGCCAACTAGCTAACTCATTGGGTGAAATCCAAAGACATGGGTCTAGTAAACTACCATCTCAACCACTTTTCAACCCTAGGGATAAGGGAAATGTCAGTGACATCACCCTTAGGAGTGGAACTCAACATAAAATCCAAATTAACCCTCCATTAGAGTCATGCTCTCCTAAGGGAACCACCATCCCAACCACTGAAAATGGTTCAAATGAGGTGGAACCTTGTCTTGAGAGAAGTCCTACAAAAGGAAACAGTGTGTCTATTGATGAGTTATCAAGCCCAAGCATTCCTCTTCCATTTACCCAAAGAGACACCCAACCAAGGAAACAATAGCAAACAGATCTTGATAAAGAAATCTTGGAGACTTTCAAAAAAGTGTAGGTTAACATTCCATTGATTGATGGCGTCAAGCAAATTCCGAGATATGCCAAGTTTCTAAAGGAGATGTGTACCCAACGAAGGTGACATAGATGTGATGAGAAGGTGAGCCAGGGGAGGAACGTCTCAGCATTGATACAACCATCACTTCCCACCAAGTGCAATGATACTGGAACATTCTTGACTTCGTCCACCATAGGGGAGTATTCATTCTCCAATGCTATGCTTGATTTTGGTGCTTCTAT
Organism: Viscum album; assembly: GCA_963277665.1. Lineage (NCBI taxonomy): Eukaryota > Viridiplantae > Streptophyta > Magnoliopsida > Santalales > Viscaceae > Viscum > Viscum album. The sequence continues at coordinate 510,563,844 of OY728146.1, forward strand.
TTATGTGATGCCTCACTCTATATACTCTTATTTGCAGGTCGGTGAAATATAGCCCACAGGAATAGTTGTTCAGCTAGAAAATCGGAGTATGACACACCCTTCTGGTGTGTTAGAGGATGTTCTTGTTAGGGTTCAAAATTTAATATTTCCTGCTGATTTGTATGTGCTAAAAATATAAGATGATAGGATGAATGGACATGCCCCAATTATATTGGGGATACCTTTCTTGAAAACCGCCAAATCCATAATTAATGTTCATAACATTACATTATCTATGGAATTTGGTGGTGACATAGTCCATTTCAACATCCTTGATGCCATGAAGCACCCCTCAGAAAAACATTCCTCTCTCTTGGTAAATTCAATTGATGCACTCCCTTCCCATAAAATCACTTCATTTGTTTCCCCTGATCCCCTTTCTGAATTTTCCTCTTTGATTGAAATTCTTGGTAATGAGTCATGTTTTGATTGTTGTAATGGTTTTGGAAAGTTTCATGCATGTTTATTAATTGATAATTTCTTGAACACGGAGGATTACATGACCATCGATGATACTTCTATGCTTGTAAAATCCAATTCCTCATCTGAGGGTGATACCATTGAGCAGTTAGATGAGATTAGTGACCTCTCACTTTCACACACACTCCCGTCAATCAAAAATCCACATGAATTGGAACTAATGAAACTGCCTCAAGATTTAAAATATTCATATCTTGAGAATGGAAACAAGTTATCCGTCATCATTGCTGGTTCACTCCCTCCTTAGAAATAATTGCGACTGCTTGAACATTTGAGGGAGTATAAACAAGCATTGGGATGGACACTTGCATACATTCCTAGTATTAGCCCATCAATTTTTACACAACAAATTTTATTAACTGATGAGGCTAAACCAGTGAGGCAGGCACACCATCAACAGAACCCAATCCACTTAGAAGTAGTTAAAAAGAAAGTTACAAAGTTATTGGCTGCTGGAATCATTTACCCTATCTCTGACAGCCAATGGGTCAGTCCCGTTCAAATAGTTCCTAAAAAACTGTCCTAACTGTAATTAAAAATGAAAATAATGAATTGGTTCCAACTCGTGTGAAGAATAGTTGACATGTCATTATAGATTATTGCTGACTAAACCAACACACTAGGAAGGACCATATCCCATTTCCATCCGTTGACCAAATGCTAGAAAGGCTAGAAGGGAAGTCCCATTACTGTTTTCTTGATGGGTATTCTGGATACTTTCAGAACCATATTTCCCCTGAGGATCAGGAAAAGACAACCTTCACTTTCCCCTTTGGCACATTTGCCTATAGAAGGATCCCATTTGATCTGTGCAATGCTCTGGGTACTTTCCAACGATGTATGGTTAGTATTTTTTTCGGATTACCGAGAGAATTGCATGGAAGTTTTCATGGATGATTTTACTGCTTATGGATTATCTTTTGATGAATTTTTAAGTAGTCTTGGTTCTGTCCTACGTCACTTTATTGAAAAGAATCTTGTATTAAATTATGAAAAATTCCATTTCACGGTGAGACAATGTATAGTTTTGGGACATGTCATTTCTGGGGATGGTATCCAAGTAGATAAATTGGAAGTGGATGTCATTTCTTCCCAACCATTCCCTAAAAATGTATGTGATGTGAGGTCTTTCCTAGGTCATGATGGATTTTACCATCATTTCATTCTTGATTTTAGTAAGATTTCACTTCCCCTCTCCCGCTTACTCCAAAAAGAAAAATATTTTTTTTTTGGTAAAGAATGTAAATAAGCTTTTAATAAATTCAAATGGAGTCTCACATCACCACCGGTAATCCAACCAAATCGTTGGGATTTACCATTTGAGCTCATGTATGACTCCTCTAACTATGCATTTGGGGAATTCTTGTCAAAAAGGGTCGATCGAGATTCACATGTCATTGCCTATGCCTCACGTACTTTGGACCTTGCCCAAGAAAACTCCACCACCACTGAAAAATAATTTCTTTCCATTGTGTTTGCCTTGAATAAATTCAGGTCATACCATTTAGGGTCCAAAGTCATTGTGTTCTCAGACCATACAACCATCTAATATCTCCTAATTAAACCGGAATCCAAACCACGTCTCATTCGTTGGATGCTCCTCCTTCATGAATTCAATCTCGAAATTAGAGATAAAAAAGGAGCATAGAATGTGGTGGAAGACCATATCAGTAGGATCCCCCCATCCTCGGACATTGTCTCATCCCCATGTATTCCCATTAATTTCTTTTTCCCTGATGAGAAATTGTACAAAGTGCAAGATGTTATTCCCTGGCATGCTGAAATTGTAAATTTTTTGGTAGCATCTTGCATTCCATCTGATTTCAACAAAAACGAAGCCAGTCGTCTAAATCATGACTCTCGTTGGTACATTTGGGTTGACCCCTACCTTTGGCGCACATTTAGCGATTAGGTCCTTAGGCGCTGTGTTGCCGATATTGAGTTTCAGTCTGTCCTTAGATTCTGCCACACTCTTTCTTGTGGGGGCTACTTTGGTCCCCAACGGACTGCTCACAATGTTCTTGATTCTGGTCTCTTTCGGCCAACACTTTTTCGGGAAGCCCATGATTTTTGTAAATCTTGTCCTTGTTGTCAAATAATGGGGAATTTCTTTAAAATGAATGAAATGCCACAACAACCCTTGCTCTTTCATGACATTTTTAATGTTTGGGGCATTGACTTTATGGGGCCATTCCACAATTCTTTCAGAAACTTGTACATTATTTTGGCCGTTGATTATGTATCAAAATGGGTAGAGGTACGGTCCACAAGGGAAGATGATTCAAAAATAGTTGTAGAATATTTGAGAACTCAGATCTTTTGTAGGATTGGATTACCTAGATTCATCATCAATGACAAAGGTTCTCATTTCTACAACCTATAAATGCAATAACATTTGCGTCAGTATGGGGTCAGTCATCGAGTATCTATTGCATATCACCCATAGACCAATGTTCAAGCTGAGGTGTCAAATAGAGAGGTAAACAAATTTTTTAAAAAATGGTTCAACCCAATCGGAATGATTGGAGTATTAGACTTGATGATTCATTATGGGCCTACCATACTGCTTTCAAAACTCCCATTGGAATGTCACCCTATCGTCTTGTGTTTGGAAAGAGTTGTAACCTCCGGGTTGAGATTGAGCACCGAGCCAATTGGGCCATCAAACAATGCAATTTTAATCATTCTGTTGCAAGTTCTCAAATGAAGTTGCAGATTCAGGAGATAGAGGAAATGAGAAAGGATGCATGTGAAAACTCCAGGATTAATAAGAAGAGAACCAAGGCTTCCCATGACCGTCTTATCCTTCATCATCAGTTCCATAATGGGAAGAAGGTCCTCCTTTATAATGAAAGGCTAAAGTTGCATCCAGGTAAGCTTCATTCCCACTGGTTTGGACCATATACTGTTACTAACATCTCTCCATTTGGTGTTTTCAAGGTTCAAAATGAAGAAACCAAGCAAACCTTCACTGTTAATGAGTAGAGGCTGAAGCACAATCATGAACCCGTTCTGGAGTCCCCACTGGAGGAACTCTAAGTTCAAGAAGAAAACTACGAATGACATCAACTAGGTTTTATACTTCATTCCCACAGTTTCTTTTACTACAGTGAGGACACTGCATAATCTTGGTGTGGGGTGGATACATTCCTGGGTTAGTTAGGAATTTTCATCATTTTTTCCTTTTGTTTTCTCGTTTTGGACTTCTTTGTGGTATTTTTATTTTTTCCCATCAATAATTTCGAAGTTCAATGATTTGGTAACCATAAAGTGGGGAATGTAAAAATACCATAATGAAGGATAAAAATAATTTTTGTATGAATTTAAAATCAGGGAGTGATTTTTAGTGAATAGGTTTTCTGTCAATGATATAAATGGTCATGTCTATGTGAAACCTTTGAGATGATTGATGCCCTTTGTGTGAGTGGTTTTTTGGAAAACTATGTCACTATTATCTCCATACATTTTTGTACCAAACCACAAATTCTAAATATTTTTTACTTAATATAAGTTAAATATATGTTGGGTTAATATTTTTCAGCTTGAAATGATATATCCATACATTCGTTCCTTATCAGATATATTTCATTACTCTACCAGATTGACCTATGCATGTGTACCTAATGTCCGACTATTGTAAGCCCTCAAAAAAATTGGTGTGTCTTGGGCAGTTCAAAAACCACTCATCCTCAACCTTTTATCTTTTTATAACTATTGCAATTAGTGTCGTGAGGAGATCAAACAAGGGTTGATAGATTCGTGTGAGATTTATTCCAATTGAAACTGAAAAAAAATATAATAAATGACGGGAGTGATGAAATGTGAAAATATGGGGATATCTTGGTTGGGATCATATGGTTTGACTTCTGGGAATTCTTAAATGAGTGGGTCTTGAAATATGATTGCAAAGGATGTAGGACAGGTTCGTTGACAAAATCATTTAAGCTGAAAATGATAAAATAACATATATTTATTGGATAGCAAGTGGAAAGAAAAACATCAAATGATTTTCACACCCAAACATGGAGAGTTAGTGTCATGGTTCACATATTAATTCCTTTCTCAATTGGGTATCATGAATCTTTTTTAATTTTGCTATTATATGATTTATGAGACATTTTTTTCTATTTTCACTAGGAAGAACTCCATGGTGTGGTTCATGCATTGATCACAATAATTTAAATAAAATTTCCAGAAATGAAAACTCATTAGGATGTTGGAAATATATATATATATATATATATATGTGCATCATTTTATTTGGATATGTGCCTTTTCCCAGGAGTGCAAATTTTAATGTGTGGGGGTGTGATCGTACTACAATTCACTGTTTTATTCCACCCTTACACCATAGTTTTAAACTAGTTTTGTAATGAATATTCAAAATATAATAAAAAATTGTAATTTATGTTTGAATCAATAAATTAATTTTAATCAATATTATAATGGGAAATTTTACTGGTTTTTATTGTTTCAATATAGGTGGAGGTGATTCGGAGGGCCTTTTATGAAGTGGAAGAAAAATGGGCCAAAATTGCATGGATCCATGGAAATTTGTCCACTGTTTTGCATAGTACATGAAATCCATGCATCCAAATGGGCTGAATTTTGTGGCCCTGTCCAAAATATAGTAGGCTAAATTTCATATTAAGGCACCCAATCCTGATTAGGCTTCTATTGGGCCCATTCGAACTGATCTGTCCAAGCCACCGAATTTGGACCAAGTCAAATGTGGTGTTTTTTATTTATCAATTTCTTGAACTGTAGTTCTCCAAATGGTGCCAAAAATTCAGTGGAGACAATCAATATGCAGGGCTACAACTTTCCTATTTTCTCCAAAGCGAGAAAATATCTGAAGGCCGAAACTCATGGTGCAATTGGATTGATGAAATCTGTGTGCCTAAAACCACCTTCCAATTTTCCTATAAAAGTGAACTAAGGGAACCTCATTTGGAAGTTCGGAGAAGGAGTGAATTTCTGCCAATTTGGAGTCCTAGAAGAGTTTTCTAATCACCTTGGAGGTTCTCTAGGCCCCTATCCTCATAGGGAAATAAAGGATGAAGAAGGAGTTCCACCCGAGCTTCCTCCTCCTCCCGATGTCGAGCTCAAAGTTGGGTGTTTGTTGTGAGGGAGCTACACACATGTCAAAGGAGTTATGATTCATACACTAGCTACTGGTTTGGAGTAATTTGGTTTTTTAAACATTTCATTCCATGTATCTTATTTTATTTCAAATTTGAATGCTTGATTTGATGCATGTGAGTGTTATGCTCTTAATTTCTAACTGATCGGTGCGAGGTTTTGAGTGCGTGACTTGTGTTGTTCCAATTGGAAATCACAAGAATCATTTTCATACACACCTTATTTAGTTTTAAATCTTATTTGGAATCTCTTATTCTATTCATAAGTACAGGACCTTGATAATACGATTGTTACGTCACGGTTGGGTCCTTAAAGTATTAAAATAAAATCTTAGGAATTAATCGGGATTTCAATTAACTCTAACCAAAGAATTACTCTAAACCTCAGATTAATCTCTATGAACAATAAACATCATATGTGTGTAGTGAAATCACATCAACGCTTTTATCTCATATTTTTCAAAATCCACTAGGTCACTTAACTTTTAATCTATTTCAACTAATTCGTTGTTTTAAACTCTTTTCAAAACCACCCCCTCTCTTAGTCATTTTTATTAAAAATACACACTCTAAACCTACCAACGGTCCTTTAGAGATGATCTAGGGTCTACCCTAGACTATAAATCAACCTTAAAAACATAATCAATTTGACGTGTCATGACAACATGGTCAAATTTTGGTGCTGTTGCTTGGGATCGCTGTGGTTTTTTGTGCGTGTTGTTGATAAATTTTTTGAAATTTGTTGTGAATATTTGTTTGTTTTATCTTCTACCTTTGAATTTTTTTGTGTTTAAATTTATTTATTTTGTAGGTTCTGTGTATGACGTGATCTACTCCATGTGACCTAAAAAAATTCGATCCCAAACCAGAGAGGATCCTACATCAACGAAACCGAGACACACAAGACAACACTTTGAAGGAGGAGACATCACATCTTAAAATTCTTCATGATCCTTCTTCTTCTTCTGAAACTAAAGATAAAACTGAATATAACTTGTATAACATGGATGAAAATAATAGAACACTAAAATAACTAACCTCACCTGATGTTGATATCTGACCCACTTACATTCAATTACAACGCGATGCACCCAATTTTGAACTTAAATCTGGTTTAATTCATTTATTACCAAGATTTCATGGACTACTTGGAGAATATCCACATAAGAATTTAAAAGAATTTCATACTGTGGGTTCAACATTAAAACCTGCTAATGTGGATGAAGAATAAGTAAAACTTCAGGCATTTCCATTTTCATTAGAAGACATAGCTAATGATTGGTTGTATTATGTTAATTCACCTATTAGAGGTTGAGTGGACATGAAAATAATTTTTCTTGAAAAATACTTCCCAGCCACTCGAACTGCAACAATAAGGAATGAAATATGTGGGATAAAAAAATCTCAACGAGAAACTCTTCATGAATATTGGAAACAATTTAATAGATTGTGTTCATGTTGTCCACATCACCAAATAAGTGATCAAATTTTAATTCAGTGTTTTTATGAAGGTTTAATTCTAATAGATCGTAACACGATTAATGCTGCTGCATGTGGTTCACTAGTGGATAAAACCCCAATCGCTGCAAGGAACCTAATTGAGACCATGGCACAAAACACTCAACAATTCAGTTCAAGGTATAGTGTACCCAGTCATGGTGTCCATGAGGTGAAAAGTACAGAATTCGAGAAGAAGGTAGACACAAAGTTTGAAGAGGTGAGTACCCTTGTATGACAACTTGCTCTTTCCCAAGGGAAATTCCAATCTCCTCCTCCCATAAATTATTGTATATGCTCTTCTGATACCCACTATTCTGACCAATTCCCCCTATTCATAGAAACTTCTGAGAGATGTGTGGCAATATTCCCAGGACGCCCCTATAACCAACCCATTAGGCAAGAACCTTACTATCCATCCAACCCTGGGGGTAAAGAAAACCAATCCTATAGTAAAGGGGTGTATTCAAACCATCCTCATCAACCATGGAACCAACCATGGAAAAGTAGTCATCAACCACAACCACCTAGAAATTTTCAACCACACCAAGGGCCTTTCCAACAACCCCCTCCAAAACCTAAGCCTAGCCTAGAAGATATGATGAAACAAATGGCTGCCAATAATCTCCAGTTCCAAACAACCACCCAAGCATCCATACAAGACATCAAAACCCAATTAGGCCAACTATCTAACTCAGTGGGTGAAATCCAAAGACATGGGTCTTGTAAACAACCATCTCTGCCACTTTTCAACCATAGGGATAAGGGAAATGTTACTGCCATCACCCTTAGGAGTGGAACTCAACATAAAATCCAAATGAACCCTCCATTAGAGTCATGCTCTCCTAAGGGAACAACCATCCCAACCACAGAAAATGGTTCAAATGAGGTGGAACCTTGTCCTGAGAGAAGTCCTACCAAAGGAAAGATTGTGTCTATTGATGAGTTACCAAGCCCAAGCATTCCTCTTCTATTTCCCCAAAGAGCCACCCGACCAAGGAAAAAAAAGGAAATTTATCTTGATAACAAAATCTTGGAGACTTTCAAAAAAGTGAAGGTTAACATTCCATTTATTGATGACATCAAGCAAATTTTGAGATATGCCATGTTTCTAAAGAATATGTGTACCCACCGATGGAGACTTATAGGTGATGAGAAGGTGAGCCTGGGGATGAATGTCTCAGTATTGATACAAACATCACTTCTCACCAAGTGCAACGATCCTGGAACATTCTCGATTCTATCCACCATAGAGGAGTATTCTTTCTCCAATTCTATGCTTGATTTGGGTGCTTCTATTAATGTAATGCCTCACTCCATATAATCTTCTTTGTAGGTCGGTGAACTACATCCCACAGGAATAGTTTTCAGCTAGAAAATTGGAGTACGACACACCCTTCTCGTGTGTCAGAGGATGTTCTTTTAAGGGTTAAAAATTTAATACTTCCTGCTGATTTTTATGTGGTAAAAATGGATGATGATAGGATGAATGGACATGCCCCAATTATATTGGGGAGACCATTCTTGAAAACCTCCAAAGCCATAATTAATGTCCATAACAGTACATTATCTGTGGAATTTAGTGGTGACATAGTCCATTTCAACATCCTTGATGCCATGAAGCACACCTCAGAAGAATATTCCTCTCTCCCGGTAAATTTATTTGATGTACTCCATTCCCATAAAATCACTTCATTTTTTCCCCTGATCCCCTTTCTGAATTTTCCTCTTTGATTGAAATTCTTGGTAATGAGTCATGTTTTGATTGTTTTAGTGGTCTGGGAAAGTGTCATGCATGTTTATTAATTGATAATTTCTTGAACACGGTGGATCAAATGACCATCGATGATACTTCTAGGCTTGTAAAAGCTAATTCCTCATCTGGGGGTGATAAAATTGAGTAGTTAGATGAGATTAGTGAAATCTCACTTTCACACACACTCCCATCAATCAAAAATCCACCTGAATTGGAACTATAGCAACTGCCTCAAGATTTAAAATATTCATATCTTGAGAATGGAAACAAGTTACCCATAATCATTGATAGTTCACTCCCTCCTGAGAAAGAATTGCGACTGCTTGAACTTTTGAGGGAGTATAAACAATCATTGGGATGGACACTTGCAGACATTCCTCATTTTAGCCCATCAATTTGAACACATCATATTTTGTTAACTGATGAGGATAAACCAGTGATGAAGGTGCAACATCGACTGAACCCAAACCTCTTAGAAGTAGTTAAAAAGGAAGTAACAAAGTTATTGGATACTGGAAACATTTACCCCATCTCTGACAGCCAATGGGTCTATCCCGTTCAAATAGTTCCTAAGAAACTGGCCTAACTGTATTTAAAAATGAAAAAAATGAATTGGTTCCAACTCGTGTGCATAATAGTTGGCGTGTCTTTATAGATTATCGCTGACTAAACCAACACACTAGGAAGGACCGTTTACCATTTCCATTCATTGACCAAATGCTTGAGAGGATAGCGGGGAAGTCCCATTACTTTTTTCTTGATGGGTATTCTGGATACATTCAGATCCATATTTCCCCTAAGGATCGGGATAAGACAACCTTCACTTGCCCCTTTGGCACATTTTCCTATAGAAGGATGCCATTTGGTCTGTGCAAAGCTCCGGGTACATTCCAATGATGTATGGTTAGTATTTTTTCGGATTACCTGGAGAATTGAATGGACGTTTTGATGGATGATTTTACTGTTTATGGATCCGCTTTTGATGAATTTTTAAGTAGTCTTGGTTCTGCCCAACGTCGCTGAATTGAAAAGAATCTTCTATTAAATTATGAAAAATGCCATTTCATGGTGCGACAAGGTATAGTTTTTGGAAATTTCATTTCTGGGGATGGTATCCAAGTAGATAAATTGAATGTGGATTTCATTTCTTTCCTTCCATTCCCAAAAAATATACGTGATGTGCGGTCTTTCCTAGGTCATGCTGGATTTTACCATCATTACTTTCGCGATTTTAGTAAGATTGCACATCCCCTCCCCCTCTTATTCCAAAAAGAAAAATATTTTATTTTTGATATATGATGTGAATAAGCTTTTAATAAATTCAAATGGAGTCTCACATCACCACCGGTAATCCAACCACCTCGGTAGGATTTATCATTTTAGCTCATGTGTGACGCCTCTAACTATACAGTTGGGGTAGTCTTGTCACAAAGGGCTGATCGAGATTTACATGTCATTGCCTATGCCTCACGTACTTTGGACCCTTCCCAATAAAACCACACCACCACAAAAAAGAATTTCTTCCCATTGTGTTTTCCTTTGATAAATTCAGGTCATACCTTTTAGGGTCCAAAGTCATTGTGTTCTCAGACCATGCATCCCTCCGGTATCTCATAAAGAAACTGGAATCCGAACCACGTCTCATTTGTTGGATGCTCCTCCTTTAGGAATTCAATCTAGAAATTAGAGATAAAAAGGAGCATAGAATTTTGTGGCAGGCCATATCAGTTGGATCCCCCCCATCCCCAGACATTGTCTCATCCCCCTGTATTCTCACTAATGACTTGTTTCCTGAAGAGAAATTGTACAAAGTGCAAGATGTTCTTCCCTGGTATGCTAAAATTGTAAATTATTTGGTAGCATCTTTCATTCCTACTGATTTCAAAAAAAACCAAGCCAGTCATCTAAAACATGACTCTCATTGGTACATTTGGTATTATCCCTACCTTTGGTGCACATGTAGCGATCCGGTCCTTAGGTGTTGTGTTCTCGATAGTGAGTTTCAGTCTGTCCTTAGATTCTGCCACACTCTTTCTTGTGGGGGCCACTTTGGTCCCCGATGGGCTACTCACAAATTTCGTGATTCTGGTCTCTTCTGGCCAACACTTTTTCGGGATGTCCATTAATTTTGTAAATCTTTTCCTCATTTTCAACGGATGGGGAATGTCTTTAAAAGTAATGAAATGCCACAACAACCCTTTCTCTTTCATGACATTTTTGATGTTTGGGGCATTGACTTTATGGGGCCATTTCCAAATTCTTTTGGCAACTTGTACATTATTTTGGCCATTTATTATGTATCAAAATGGGTAGAGTCATGGTCCACAAGGACAAATGATTCCAAAACAGTTGTAGAATTTTTGAGAACTCAGATCTTTTATAGGTATGGATTACCTAGGTTCATCATCAGTGACCAGGGTTCTCATTTCTGCAACCAAACAATGAAATCACTTTTGTGTCGGTATGGGTTCAGTCATTGAGTATCTACTGCATATCACCCATAGACCAATGATCAAGCTGGTGTGTAAAATAATGAAGTAAAACAAATTCTTGAAAAAAGGTTCTACCCAATATGATTGATTGGAGTCTTAGACTTGATGATTAATTATGGGCCTACCGTACTACTTTCAAAACTCCCATTGGAATGTCACCCTATTGCCTTGTGTTTGGAAAGAGTTGTCACCACCCTGTTGAGATTGAGCACCGAGCCTATTCTGCCATCAAACAATGAAAATATAATAATTCTGGTGCAAGTGCTCAAAGGAAGTTGCAGATTCATAAGCTAGAGGAAATGAGAAGAGATGCATATGAAAACTCCAAGATTTATAAGAAGGGAACCAAGGCTGCCCATGATCATCTTATCCTTCATCGTTAGTTCCATACTGGGCAGAAGGTCCTCCTTTACAATGAAAGGCTGAAGTTGCATCCAGGTAAGCTTTGTTCCCGTTGGTTTGGACCATACACTGTTACTAACGTCTCTCCATTTGGTATTGTCTAGGTTCAAAATGAAGAAAACAAGAAAACCTTCACTGTCAATGGGATACGACTGAAGCACTTTCATGAACCCGTTCATGTGTCCCCGATGGAGGAACTCCTAGTTCATGAAGAAAACTATGAATGACATCAACCAGGGTTTATCCTTCCTTCCCACATTCTCTTTTACTACAGTGAGGACACTACATACTCTAGGTGCGGGGGGTGGATACATTCCTGGGTTAGTTAGAAATTTTCATCATTTTCTCCTTTTCTTTTCTCTTTTTGGCCTTATTTAAAGTGTTTTTATATTTCTCCATCAATAATTTCAATGTTCCATGATTTGGAAACCATAAAGTGGGGAAAGTAAAAATACCATAATGATGGCTAGAAATAATTTTTGTAGAAATTTAACATCAGGGAGTGGTTTTCAGTGAATTGGTTTTCTGTCAATGATACAAATGTTCATATCTATGTGAAACCTTTGAGATGATTTATACCCTTTGTGTGAGATTTTTTTTGGAAAACTATGTTACTAATATCTCAATACATTTTTGCACCAAACCACAAAGTGTGAATATTTCTTACAATATATAAGGTAAATATATGTTGGGTTAAAATTTTTCAACTTGAAATGATATTTCCATACGATCTTTCTTTATCCGATCTGTTTCATTACTATACCAGATTGACCTATGCATGTGTACCTAATGTCCGACTTTTGTACGCCCTTAAAAAAAATTGTTATGTCTTGGGAAGTTCAAAAACCACTCATCCTCAACCTTTGATCTTGTTATAACTATTGCAATTAGTTTCATGAGGAGATCAAACATGGTTTGATAGATGAGTGTGAGATTTATTCCAATTGTAACTTCAAAAAAAATATAATAAATGAGGGGAGTGATGAAATGGAAAACATATGGGGATAGATAGTTTGGGAGCTTATGGTTTGACTTCTGGGAATGCTTAAATGAGTGGGTCTTGAAATATGATTGGAAAGGATGTAGGACAGGTTCGGTGACATAATCATTTAAGCTGAAAAATGTTAAAATAAAATATATTTATTGGATAGAAACTTGAAAGAATATCATGGAATGATTTTCACAAAAAAACATGGAGAGTTATTGTCATGGTTCCCTTCTGAATTCTTTTCTCAATTGGGTATCATTAATATTTTTGAATTCCGCTATGATATGATTTATGAGACATCTTTTTCTATTTTCACTAGGAAGAACTCCTTGGGATGGTTCGTGCATTAATCACTTTACTTTAATTAAAATTTCCTCAAATGCTAAATCTTCAGGATTTTGGAAATATATATATATGTGCATAATTTTATTTGGATATGTGACATTTCCCATGATTGAAAATGTTTAAGTGTGGGGGTGTGATCGTACCACGATTCACTATTTTATTCCACCCTTACACAGTAGTTTTAAACTAGATTTGTAGTGAATATTCCAAATATAATAATAAATTTTAATTTATGTTTGAATCAATCAATTACTGTTAATCAATATTATAATGGGAAATTTTACTTTTTTTATTGTTTCAATGTAGGTGGAGGAGATTTGGAGGGCCTTTGATGAAGTGGAAGAAAACTGGGCCAAAATTGCATGGATCCATGGACATCTATCCATTGTTCTGCATAGTACATGAAATCTGTGCATCTAAATGGGATGAATTTTGTGGCCCTATCCAAAATATAGTAGGCTACATTTCAAATTAAGGCACACAATCCTGATTCAGCTTCTATTGGTCCCATTCGAACTGATCTGTCCAAGCCACCAAATTTGGACCAAGTCAAATGTGGTGTTTTTTATTTTATCAATATCTTTATCTGTAGTTTTCCAAATGGTGCCAAACGTTTGGTGGAGATATTCCAGATGTAGGGCTACAACTTTTCAATTTTCTCCAATGTGAGATAAGACTGTCTGAAGCCCGAAACCCATGGTGAAATTGGATTGATGAAATATGTGTGCCAAAAACCACCTTCCAATTTTCCTATAAAAGGGCGCCAAGGGAACCAATTCTGGACGTTCATCCAAGGAGTTAAGTGCTGACAATTTGGAGTCCTAGAGGAGTCTTCCAATCACATTGTAGGTTCTCTAGGCCCCTATCCTGATAGGGAAATCAAGGATGAAGAAGGAGTTCCACCCGAGCTTCCTCCTCCTCCCGATGTCAAGATTAAAGTTGGGTGTTCATTGTGAGGGAGCTACACACATGTCAATGGAGTTATGATGCATAAACATTCTACTGGTTTGGAGTAATTTGGGTTTTTAAACATTTCATTCCATGTATCTTATTTTATTTCAGATTTTAATGCTTGATTTGATGCATGTGAGTGTTATGCACTTAATTTCTAAAAAATCGGTGTGAGGTTTTGAGTGTGTGACTTGTGATATTCCAATTTGACATCACAAGAATCTTTTTCATACCCACATTATTGATATTTAAATCTGCTTTGGAAGCTCTTATTCCATGAATATGTACTAGACCTTGACAATACGACTGTTACGTCAAGGTTGGGTCCTTAAAGCATTGAAATAAAAGCTTAGGAATTAATCGGGAGTCCAGTTAACTCCCACCAAAGAATTACTCTAAACCTAAGATGAATCTCAATGAACAATGAACATGATATGTGTGTAGTGAAATCACATCGACCCTTTTATCTCATATTTTTCAAAATCCACTAGGTCACTCAACTTTTAAGCTATTTCAACTAATTCATTGTTTTAAACTCTTTTCAAAACCACCCCCTCTCTTAGTAATTTTTATTAAAAATACACACTCTAAACCTACCAACCCTCCTTGGGAGATGACCTAGGGTCTACCCAAGACTATAAATCAACCTCAAAAACATAATCAATTTGACGTGTCACGACAACGCGGTCAAGGCATCAACAAGGCCATTGTGATGGGGGTCGTAGGGAGAACCATCAAGGGGTCAACGTTAGCGTGGTTATGAGAAGAAGAAATAGATGTTAGAGTTTCTATAAAAATAAGAATAAGGAAACAAAACGAAATTTGAAACACCTCCCATGGGACCTTGAGGTTACTTAGTTCGAGCCTAGAAGGCCGTATGGGAAAACAATTCGTGGCATGCATGCCCAGCATGAAAGACATCGGGTGCCAGTGCAGAGAGGCACCCAAGGGGCGTCAAGGTGAGGGGTCCTCTGTTTTACACGCAAAGAGAAGGATTGCATGAAAAACATCAGGATGATATGCAATTGGGGTAGAAGGATAGCGCATGGATAGGGTGTTTCACGCAAAGGGCTTGGATTAGGCGCGGGGGCAATGGCTGATACCTAAGTCATGGTGAAACCTAATAGAGGGATTTCATGCAATTTGGAAGGTATTGCGCGCAATTAGAGGGGATTGAGCGCAAAGGGAAAGTATTTTGTGCAATGTCAGAACCCGGAAGCGTTGTAAAATTCACTTAAGCCATTGGGGTTGCACGCAAAGGCGATCCTCGGGGAAAGGTTTCGCGAAAAGGTGAATT
This sequence comes from Viscum album, assembly GCA_963277665.1. NCBI lineage: Eukaryota > Viridiplantae > Streptophyta > Magnoliopsida > Santalales > Viscaceae > Viscum > Viscum album. Next base: position 510,579,232 of record OY728146.1, read on the forward strand.
ACCTAAAAGTCATCTTGTGCGAGTGCGAGTCCAAATTGCACGCACGGGAGCTGGTCCGAATTCCTCAACCTAGAAATGATTGAGGTCACCTTCTATTTATAGGAATTCTCCATTGTGGAATCTAGGCGGCACGTGAAATATTCCGTGCCAGGAACAGTCGGCGAGAAAAGTCTCACCGTGAGGAACCGAGCGCAGAAATTTGCCTGCCACGCCAGTTTGTTTTCGCGAAACCCGGAAGTCCTTCTTGCGAACATCATTTTTTCACGCAAGTCCCCTTTAATTTCGTGCACCACTCATGGGTCCTCCGGATCGGGCCTCTGAGTCCGAATATGACTTCGCTTCATCAGTTTGAAACTTCCTCTAGGAGTTACAGACCATTTTTTCGGCATCTACTTGGCCATAACTCGGGATTACCTTTCCTGGGAGGTAGTAGAATCTCTCCCAGGAGTTTTAGAGGTGATCCGGAGGATTCCCTGGTAAAATCGGAGCCGTTTTCTTGAAGTATGTGGTTGTTCCTGCTTGATTTTCTTAGATCTACTTAGATCTACTTCTCCCCATATCTCGGTTTCTTAAATCCACGCCCGTTATTGGTATATCTAAGTGTGTGGATGTCGGTTATGATGATTTTTTGTCTTGGATGTGTTTGGAGAGGATATTTAAGGAGGATTCGTGGATAATTGACCCGGTTTCATGGGCGTTCATTGACCGTTGTGGTTTTCCTTGAAAACCTTTGTGATAGGGGATTTGTTTCTTATCTTTTGTATGTGTAATGGTATAGATAGAATATTTAATCCCACTAGATGATAATGTAATTGACCTAATTAATATATTTGAACTGGATAAGGAAAATTTCTTTGATCATTTGTTATTGACTCTTTTTTACTAGATAGTGTAATATATATGCCTTTCTTGTTAAGCATGTTGTTCTTGAGGAAATTGAAAAGGAACGTAAAGCCAGAATAAATTGATAATTGGATGGAAATATATAAAGGGGCATGAAAATATACTTGGTTCTTGTTGTAATTTGATATTGATCAAATTTGGCATAGTAAGCATGTTTAATCTTTGGTGATAGCTTACTGAATTGGTTCATGGTGTTGGAACCAGAAAATTGAATTTGTTAATTAAAGATGGATTAAATAACTCGATTGACTTCCAGGAAGGGTTCTGAGTTACCCTCTTGTTGTGAATTAGTGCTAAAATCCCACTTGATGTGGTGTTTTTTCCTGATTCTTGTGTTTTGATGTGACCCTAGAGGGGTGTTGGGATATGTGGAGGTAGCAGATGGCGCCTAGAGTGGCAAGATGCATCGGTTTATGCATTTGGGTGTTAGGGAGGACAATAGAGATAATGGAATGGGATGGATTTAGTTGTTGGATGCTTGGGGATCTGTTTGGTTGTTTATCTGTTTTACTTTTCCCCACTTATGAAGGCAGTTGTTCTTGCTTACCCTTCTTCCGAAGGAGGTGAAGAAATGTGGGGTATGCCACGTGATTTCAATGTTTATACTCTCAAGGTAGAATATGTCTACACTCTTTATATAGGTGGCAAAGACTCGACGTGTAGTACGTCTACTCACTGTGTTGAGCCCCCTTGTGTTTAGTAGCATAGGTTTATTTTCTAGAATATTTGGGAAAATGGGAAATTAATTCTGTAATGAATCTTTTAATAATTGATGTTAACCCATGGGGTTGCAGTTTGATGAATCTTAATGCTTAGGTCGAGAAATTTGAAGGGAAAATGATTTTTGGATATGATGTTAAGGGAACTTAATGTGGAATTGTCCTTGGTTAATTAATGTTTGAAGAATTAAATAACGTACAGTTAAATTGATAAAAAGGGGATGAAGTAATATAATAAAGCCCTTTAATGGTTGTGTTCTTATTGGATACCTTGTCTTAGAAGTGGGGTCTCAGAGTCCGAGAGACGTTAGTTGCAATTATATCTAAGACTAGGTTATGCACATAGTGTGGTTGTGAGTTATATAGATTCTGTAATTTTTGTGTTCTATACACTACTCCACCCTGTCGGTAGGGGAAACTGACACCCTAAGGATTCTAATCCCTAGGGGGCGTTTTCCCCAACATTATGATGGGAGGTTGAATGGATGACTACCCCCTTTAGCCCCTCTCTCTTCTCTTGGTAGATACCATTTCCATTGGTACATCGGTTAGTTTCCCACATATATGTGTGTAGAGGGATGTAATGGATTGTGGTTATTTTACACACATATATTCTTTATATAGTATCATATAGACTACTATTGGTGTAATGTGTATAGGCTGTGATGGCTTGAGGATCCTTACTCGGTTATATAGGCAAGCCTTTGGAGGGAGATGCACAGGACGTACGTCTTTGGGCAAAGAGGAAAACCAGTGGGGAAGTAGTTGTGGGGTACCCTTGATATTCTTTACTATATGATATATTCTTGTATGCGTTACTTGGTGAGAGTAGCCATGGTGAGGTTGGGAACATAATATACCTGTTTAGGTGATGAGTTTGTTTCAATGTTGTTCACTGTTCTTTAGCATTATTTATTTACTTTTGCATGAGAGGTTTTAGGGATTATCCTACTAGGTGTACAGTTATACTCACCTGTGTATATATAAGCTTTTTTTAGGTCACTTTTAGTAGGTTGGATATCAAGATGGTTTCTACTAGATTGGTGTTGCAGGAGTTGTTCGGGCTTGTGGCCACTGCTGTTTTTACCTTCCTTTGGGTAGTTGTAGTTTTCCCTATCAATTGTGGTAATTTTGCATGGAATTACATATATGCAATTGGGTTTCTTTTATATTTCATATTTGAGTTGGTGTTGGTTGGTTTCTATCTTATCTCTCTCGTCCGTATGTGTTCTCTTAGAGGGTAATGCCTCCCATTTGTGTGATTATTATACCCTCGGTGCTAGTTTCCAACTCAGGGCCTACTGGAGGCGAGGCTCGAGGGGTCATTATCTTCCTTTATACATTTCCAGTGTAAGAGGGGTACACTTTGTGGAGAGGGGGTCATGACAAGGTGAGTTAAGGAAATGTGTTCATTAGGTTATTGTAGAAACCATCATTTTCATGGATTTCGTGGTAGAGAGGTTCAATCCAAAAGTGATGATAAAAAAACCATGAATTATTTGTGGTGATATCAGGTAGAGTCTACTAATTTGGATAAGGTTGAGAAAATCACACCATATAGAACAAGATGATCTATTCATTATTTCTGGGAGGAATATCTGGTTCTTGTTCAGTAGTTCTTTAGTGAAAGAGGAGAGTCCAAAAAAGGATTCCATGTCAATTTATATGAAACCCATAGTGATCAGAGCTTGGTAGAGATTATATCATGCCATTAGATATGTATGTGTGTTTAAACATTCAATATTATGCATCCCATAGCTGAGAGATGTCTGAGAACCCTCTAATTTTCATGAAGACATCAATCTAGACAAGGTGAAATAATATATGAAATAGCTGGAGACATAGATTTAAGAAACCAAAGATTATAAACCAACCCAAATGAGAGTATCTAAGATGCTGGATCAAGGAAGATTTCATGGGGTATCTAGTCACACCATGGAGGAACTAGATAAATACCATGACCATAATTATATATTTTTCCATTATACCTTATATTTTATGCTATTTTATCTTCAATATTGATTTTTTCGGGGGGGGGGGGGGGGAGGGGGTCTATTTAATAGTTCATATGTGATGAAGATGCTGAAGAAACAGTTGAAATAGTTCCAAAATAAAAAATAATATTGGTTAATATGCACCCCAATCAGGGTCATGGATGTGTTCTTTGGGTTTCCAAAACAATCCCTAGGTCAGAGGACCTTGGTGGATGATATGGTGGTGGAAATTTCTTGATTTTCAACCCATGTTTATATTTCGTAAAGGATAGATACAATCCCCTCATCATCTCAAGGTAGTAATTGAATGAGGGAATTAATATTTTTCTGGATTATGCACTACTATATGTCTTTATAATTTGAATTTATCTCATGAATTTCATGACTTACACCTTTGATATTGGTTTCCATTTATACAATTTTCCTCAAATTCCTCCCATAAGATATTTGAAACTAGCCCTTCAATGATTGAGGAGGATAGCCTAGGGGAAGCACACACTCATTTTAATGACCCCATCATCTTGATGGACAATGAAACAAGATATGTATCTGGGTATTACCTCAATAGATTAGAGAGAGGATATGGCAATGGTAATTATAGTTTCACACCATAACGTGTTAGGTACTTTTTGTGACATTCCTCATCTCATGATATTTCATTTCTATTTCCTAAAACAATAGACATTTTAGAGGTCAACATTGGTCCCATTTTCTATCCAGAAGTGTCTGACATGGATATGGGATGGTTCGGTGAAGGTGATGATGGAAACCCTGACTCCGTAGGGATTGATGATGATGTTACTACAAAGATTTTAATGAAGGAGATCGATAGTGGTGACAATTCTATTCCGGGGGAATGCATCTATGATCAACCTATTAGTGAGGATGTTGTAGGACTTGATGTCATTTTTCATAAAATGATGGAACTAATTAATCCTAAAATAGATATATCAGGTTTCATCAAGTAGTATGAATATATATGTAGGGAATTAGATGGATGTGAGTTCTCTCATTCATGAATTTTAAAAACACAGTAGACCTTATTTCATATGAAGATTTACGTCAATGATAATATTGTATTAATTTTTATATATTGATCATTTCCATAAAACATGATGAAAAATGAAACCAGGCATAACCTTCCCCTATTTTAGAGGGAGTTATGAATGAGACTCCCAATGTGGGAGATTCTCAAAATCCTCTAATCACATTAATTGTGGAAACGCTTGAGGGTGCTCCTCATAATGAGTTCCATGCACCAAGAACTGAGGCTTGGAGTACGAGGGAGATGTCAATCCCAAAAGTCGATCCAACAATGGGTAAGAGTTATTGGACAATTTTTAGTTACGTCACTTCATTTGTTTTTACTATCATTCTGATCATGATGATAGGTGCAAATTTTGCTTTTTCAAGATCAAATTAAGTGATCTTTCCGGAGATGGGGGATTATATAATGATATCACCAATATCGGTAGGTGAATCTAATGATATTTTAGATGTATCAGAACATGTTGGATTGTTGACTTCACTAGTAATTTAATATATCTCTCCCTTAGAGAGTGAATTTGAAATATATTTGGTGGCTTAGGCAGCTCTTCTCACCATGTTCTCATTGAATAGTATGATATCGAGAAGATAGTTGTTCAAACTCCTCTTGATATCCTTTTTTCATTACATCATCAACCTCTGTTCATGTATAGAATAAAAGGGTGTTAAATATTTGATTACTGTGAGATCCCTTTTGTGGTGAATTTGATCATCTGACAAATGGATGTCGATCAAGGATTGTAGTAGGATGAGGCACAATTTGCAGGCCTGTTTGAGAATGACATGACAAATATTTCCAAACCAATTCTCATCCATACCATGAAGGATGACAAGTATCAAGATATCATAGATGAAAAATCTATCTTAATGGTTCACTTTCAAGAAGAACTATATATCATGCCAGAAGAGGTAGTCAAATGACACTGATCCTTGGTTGGGGAATTGGCACAAAGAGGATATGTTTTTTCTCCAATGTAGGAAAAGATCTATTAAATTAAGGAGGATTATTCAACAAAATCATATTGGCATTAGATGGTTGAGAAAAATTCTTTAGATATAATTCAACTTATAAAAGCTATTAATGGGGAAAAATTGTAAAATTTGGAAGACAGGCACTACTATGAGGAAGTTTCCATACATATTGAAACATAAATGAATGGATTTTTGTTTCTAATAACATCTTTACATTTTTTCTCATTGTAATTGTAATGTAACAATAATATGAATAATTAAAATTAATGTCATCAGATTGTAAATATAGTTATAAGTGAGAGTGAGTTCCCTATAATATTATTCCCTCAATACATGTGTACAAGCATGTATAGTTCGACTATCTATATGGTTATATCTAAAACCTTAAAAAACTTCTTTTTTTATCATTGCCTTATGTTTTTCTTAAGCCTCGTATAGAGAAAACATAGTGGAAAAATTAGGATTTTTCATAGGCCACAATTTATGTGATTTTATACGAAAATTTTTGTGCCTTATATATATTCACTTCATGATTCATTCTTAAATAATACAGAGTATAGGTTTGGAGAGGTGAGACTCAACTTTTTTTAGAGTTCCCTTTGTGATATTTAAACCTTGTGAGTGTTATTTTATTTTTGTGTAGTTTCAAGACGTATAATCCTGAATCCTATGATTTTTGTTTTTTTTGGTCAATCATCTTTGACAATAGTTTTGGAAATGTTGAACCAAACATGGTTTCTGGGCCAATAATTTTATGAATTTATTCATATACTAAAAGGGGGATTTTGCGTAATGATTTTGTGATTTTTGATCCCAAAACATGATGTGAGACATGTATGTGGGGAATGTCGAATGAAAAAGTTTCAAAAGTGATTTGTGGTGAAACAATGTAATGGATTATGAGAATAGATGGGGTCGCTATTGAGTACGAAATTACCACTTGTTGAAAAATAATTTTTTGACATAATCTATACAAATCCAATTTGGGTGTGTTGCAACATAGTCAAAAACTGGCATCCACTGTTTGACATGCCCTTTACATGAACAACTCATTGAAAGCCACCAATGAATTTTTAAAACATATTTTGGAGAAGGAGTTGTCTAGAATTATTATATTCTATACCTGATGGATGATTAATGATTATGGAGATTGGAATTTTTCAAAACCATGATGGATGGTTTTCCCAATGAAGATGTATTATAATGAATAGAATATATGTATTAGAATTTTTGATGAATGGGATAGTTTTCCAAGATGTATTTTTCTAGTTTTATGGAGGGTCCATTTTTTTAAATGACTTATATTAGTGTAATTTCCATTCTTATTACAAGGATCGAGGCATGGTGTAGTTAAATGTTGTTCGACTAGGATATTATCCATCCAACATAACATATTATGCTGAGGATGTTATTTTATTGTTTTCATAATGAGAATATGACATTATGTTATGTATTTTAATGTCCTACTATGATGAAATTATGGGTCTATAATTTAATTTTTATGCACTGATTGAAAGTATATTAAATATCCCATTTTATGGTAATATATCTGAAAATGCAACATCACTTTCAGGCATGATGCAGGGAATGTTGTAAGCTAGTATCAGGGGAACCTTAAATCTAAAGAGTTGAATGGTGAAAAGGATTATGGTGATATATTAGGTATATCTCAAGGAAAAAGTTACCTATGGTTGAAAAAAACCATTTGGTAGGTGACTTTATGAAACTTCGACTAGGTTGTGTTACTACATAGTCAAATAGTGGAATCCTTTGGCTGATAGTCCCAAAACATTGGTGGATGACTTATTAAAAGTCAACTAGGGAGTGTGAAAACCGAGTTAGTAAAAGTAGTTATAAAAAATTATGAAATTATATTACAAATGAATGGAGGATGTTTTCAGATATTCATATTTCCCTGGAGAAAGAGTTTGGTTTGTGGTAGCAATGTACAAGAATATAGAAGGATCATTTCTATTCAAAATTACCCAATAACAGGGAAAATGATTCTTGAACAGATTTAACCCCAAAGGTGGAAAAGAGTGATTTATTTTGTTTTAGGTAATATAGTCAATACCATCTATTATAGAAATTACACGTAATATATAGCCTACAAGACCATGTTCATTCTAAAAAATTTCATACCTGAGGGAGGGAATTATAAACCACAGTCATGGGGGGGGGGGTTCTGGGAACAAGATAAATAATATGGGACAAGTATGTGGTGGTGATTGTGGAAAAAAATTGATTAGCGGTTTACAAAATAATGTCCCCAAACCTTACAGATATTGAAGAGGATTCATTTAAAGGAGAAGTTACAACTTGTGAAAACCCCTTTGGTTGTCTATTTTATGAAAAGACAAGAAGGGAATGTTTCAACATAGTTAGGTAGTGGAAACCTCTGGATGATATGCCTATTATATGGGAGACAAATGGAATTCCATATATGGTGTCTTACATCATCGTCATTCAAAGGGTTCCTTAGCTATCAAACATTCAATCTCTAGTAGCTACAATAAGATTATTAAAATCGAAATGTGTCCAATGTTGTAAGTTTCATTTTAGAAGTGGTATGTCCAAGCACAAATAAAGTACTTACACCGATATCATCCCTTCAGTGTAGAGTATGTTGCATAGATCTGAATGATATGTAGGTGGCTATATCTATGATTCCATAGTGGTCCACTGAAGAGGGAACCCAAATTAAGATCTCTTGAATCGATATTTGTTTCCAAATAGGAGATGGAGAATTTTACATTGCCCCATGGCTAAGACTAGGACATGAGACTCATGTTTCACTACATCTCTCCCTAGAATGAGAATCATTCCACATGTAGTTCTTGTTGTACCATGCTGTTTAAAGCCATATATCATAGACATTTGATAGGTAGTTGAATGTCAGGATGTAATGAAAAAGGTTACTTGATGTGAAACAAATATCATAGATGAATAAAGATATTGAACTACGAGAGTCACTACATATCATTATTGATAAATAATCATGAAAAATTTCGTTCTAAAGGATACCACTAAAACCAATTGAATTCATGTTTAGAAAATATGTTTTGTAAATGTGGGATTTGGAATAGGGCGAGAAACAATATTGAATCCACTTATGTAGGTTCGAGTCTTACATTAGAGTTTGGGAGAATTTACCACATTTTGTTATGGATGGGTCTAGGATTGATGATTTGGATGTCACTATGTGATTCATTAGAATTTGAATTAATCAAATTTTAGTTCGGGAATCCCATATAGTTTAACATCATAGGGTGAGGATAAAGATGACCTGAGGTTAAAGAGGGGATGTTTTCTGTCTTATTTTGAGAATGGAAATATGGAAATAACTATTTATTGTATAATTGTAGGAATCAAGCCACTCATAGTTCATTAACAATTCCATTTTCAGGTCAAATTCATACATAAAGTGTGGGGGAATTTTTATTATAATTGGACCTGGTATTAGATATTTTTCATCACTATATATCTCATTGTAAAGGGAATCAATCCCCTTGTATTTCTCAAAATTTCATGATGTTTATGGTTGAGTAATGAGGATTCTAGCTATGAATGTTAACAAATTGTAGTAAGGAATTGGGTCACCATACAAGAAAATGAAATAGCATTGTGTTTGGGCCCATTATTAGAGGTTTGTGAATCACTATGTATCCTACAATGGTAGGAATCAACCCACACATAGTTATTGAAAATTGTTCCTAAAAAATATTATGTTTTTACTGGGAAAATTATAATTTCATGTTTTCCAAAATGATAGTTGGGCCTAAGACAATAAATCCACATAAGACTCTGTATTTCATTTTAATGATAATCAAGACATATGTGTTTCTGGAAATTTTCTTTGTATATGTATGATTTTAAAACAGGGAAAATGTTTTTTTCATGGATGGACATGGGATGGGAGTTATGGCCATAACTATATATCTCTTTGGAATGAGATTCATGTCAAAGATAGTTATTTAAAAATGGTTTGTTGGGTTACCAAAACTAATGATTTTGATCGACTCAAAAATGGATCAAAATATTTCACAATATTTTTCCATGCAACCAAGAATTTGATAATCAATTTTAATGCCTTTTGGTTATAATTATAGGCTATGTAGTTTATATTCTAATAGCATAGTCTATATAGGTTTTTGTAGTTTAATTTCTTATGGATAAGACGATTTTCATGCCTTTTAAGGTCAAAAAATATACACCAACTGTACATTTTGACACCCTATAGTTGTGTTGTGTATCGTGTGATTATATGAAATATATCATTATCTAATCGTCATTTGTTGGGGTCATAAGGTGTTATCCATGAATTGAAACCAAGGAATATGCACCATTGTATTGAAGATCATTTATGGAGTAATGTCCCACCCTCATTGGCTAATTCTTTGGGGGATTCATTCCTTGTATAATTGGATTCATAAGGAAAAATACCAGTTCTCCATGGTAAAAATAATAGAGGTGCGCCTTCTTCATAGAAACTCATGCTACAAAATTTTTATAGACATCCATGTGATGCAGGGCGAGAAATATTTTCTCATTGTGTCACTCTATTTCATACAATAATTTTTGGGATTTCTTATCCATGGATAATCAGTTATAGATGGAAATATGAAGGTATTGATATTATACCTTAATGAGAAGGATACTTTTTTCCCATTTATAATAGAATATGATGTCACCTATGCGGGAGTATGTGTTGTCGTTAGGTAGGAACACGAGGCATGTAATATTTTTTCCGTCCAATAATTCTTATCCTTATACACCATCTTTTGGATTATGTTTGACAGTGTATTTTTGAATTTCTCATATGTCCCTTACCTGTTGGCCGATAGCGAGATGAATATTTTGATTTGATATTATTCTCATGAAATATCCATTCCACCTTCGTAAAATAGAAATTGGTTTCATATTCTATCATTATTATTTTAGGGAAACCAAATATGGTAACTATTTTGTATAACCTGAATATGAAATTGATTTTTAACACATTTTCATTGATGGGTATTGCCTTGTCCTATATTTAGAAGAAGTGAGAAGCAGTTTGGATGTATTTCAACTTCTCGGTTGTAGTAATAGGGTCTAGCCCCACAATATCTATTCCTCATTTAAAAAACCAGTACGATTATTGGGATGTATATAAATAATAAAGGTGTTGATTGGTTAAGATGGAATGCACAATGAAAGAATAATACTTTTTGGTGAATTTGGTTCCATCCTATATCACAGGAGGCCAGAAGTATCCAAGCCTTCATATTTGGCTACAAAAAATATATCCTGAATGGTTTTCATTACAATATCCCTTGAGTAATTCTTTTGTGATAGTGGAATTCTCTTATCCTACAATACCTCTTATAGGGACCCTTTAAAATCCTCATTTATAGAGTTTATTCATGTGATGTGGGACATCCTAAAGAGTTGTGTTGGTATCTCAGCATAAACTTTTCTCTGCGTATTCTCTTTCTAATTGGAGTACTCCATTACAGAGGTATTATATGATGGAAATCCTCTACCCACTAGTTGGACTATTTAGTTCAGTGACAGGACTGATTTCATTAATCACATAAGTGATATATCAAACAAAAGGTGTGACCGTTCAACAATTCACATCACTAATGACCATTTCATCCTTATTTAGATCTTCAAAATACATATTAATAATTTCTAATTGATATTCCAATGAATATTTCATCTTGGTATGTTATTAAATTTTGTTTCTTATGAGAACTATTCTATTAACCCTTATAAATACTCAAGCAGGGTAAATAGATCTTCATTTCTGATCGTATATTCCTCGTTTTTATGTCTAATTACAAACATTAAATTTCCATTAACCACTAGGTGTTACACTATTATTTGGAGTTCCAATTATAATAATATAATGACAACTTATAGTTTTTCTCATTATTTGTACAAGTCTCTGATAGTACGAACATGTAATGTAAAATATCCTTTACTAGGGAAATGAGAATGATCCATACCATGTCTTCATTGAGGATGGGGTAATCCATTCTCTTCTATGTTGGGCTCATGTATGGGCTTTCAAAATAAATCACCCATTTTTTGGGTCCTTCTTATGTATACAATATATCTTCATCTGGTAATTCAGGGTTTAATGGTGTTTTTTCTTCACATGGGTGTTCTGTAAGAAAATCATCAAAATTGTATCCTTTAACAGATTTTTGGAAAAAAATTATATCAAACTATTATAGGATATCCTCATACCATTCTAGAAACCCTATAAACATAGGAAGGCAGAGAATATAATTGTGTGGAATATTATGAGAGAAAAAATAGACCTTATTGTGATACATGTAGTGTCTCACTTTGAAATACAATGATTAAAACAAGGTCTCTCTTCTTGATATCCAAATAAAGAGTATCAATGTTGACTACGTAATGACTAGTATAATAGAGGTTATGTAACACCCCAAGCTTCCACGTTACGTTTCCCTTCGAATAATGCAATAGCGTGTGTTGTACGCAACCTCAAGCTCTAACACACACCACAACTAATTAAACTAGCCGCTGTGAATAGTAATACCTACTTTATGAAATTTGAAAAATTTTATTTATCAAAATGGAATTCATATTTGGATTCGGAATATCAAAATTAGCCTATGTTGAATTTTTGGTATTTTCTAAGAACTTCTAATTTTTTATGAATAGTGAAAATACTTAAAAACAAATTTTATAATCAAAATAATTTATAGTGATAAATTATACTATTTAGTGGTTTTAAAGTATAATTAGAATATATTTTTACTATTTTATCCAATGGTGGTCATTAGAATTAATTTAACATTGAAATTGGACATAAATAATTGCCAATCATTTGATATAAATTGTTTATTAAAAACACACTATTTGTTGTGATAGTGGGAATTAATTATAAAATAAATTAATGCAACTTATATTTTTGTAATTTTGTAAAATAGACATCATTTTTGAAATTGGAATATCAATTATAGCTTAGGGTGAAATTTTGGCATTGTTCTGAAAAACATCAATTTTTGATGAATAGTGAAACCACTAAGTGGTAGTTAAATAACTGATTTTTCGTTTAAATGAAATATTACCACTTCTGTGATTTGATTTTCAAAAATCCGACATACATGGTTGTCATTAAGAAGTGAAATGTGGTTCAAAGAGATTAAAATAATTTTTGGTGAATAGTAACTTTTAAGTTCTTAATCGCGATTAGAGGTAATTAGTGTAGTTTAAGGTAAAAATAATGTTTTAATAATATGAGATGAGCTTGAAACATGTCCTACCCTCATTGGATGTGTCATGGACGACCAAGACAATCCATGGGTCAACTTGGGGACCCCATGGAGCCACTTTAGTTGGAAAATTACATAAATACTTTTTATTTAATGTTAAAGTAAAAAAATGTCACAAACATGAAATGTTTTACTAAAACAATTTTTACATGGGGTTATACAAGTCATATTTTTGACTATAAATAATCATCGGAAAGATAAAAAGATTTCCTTCATCATAGTATTTTTTTTATAATTATTAGACATTAAATAAATTAAATTATTTATGACATCATGATGATGCAGCGATGACCACATTATTTAACGATTTAAATAAAATGAGAAGATAATGCAAAATCCAAGGCTTACACTTGTCCAAAGCCTATTGGATGAAGATATTTCGAACCCTTATCACCTTATACACGAATTATATAAGTGTGGTACCTTTATAATCCGAAAAGCATTTTATAATAATGTAACATTTAAATCTTTCCAAAAGAGCCCCCCCCCCCCTCTACTCTTATAAAAGGCCCCCACCTCTACCACCTTATTCAAACTATCAGGCCTTTTGGTTCGGCCAAACTCTGCCCAAATACTCTCCCAACTTCTCTACCTTCATCCTAGAAGCTTTAATTTAGTCATAAAGCCATCTTAGGGAGTCCTTTTGATCAAATCAAAATGAAGAACCTGAAGAAGAGGTAACGTTTTCATCACCCTCTTTCAAGTTTCTTTCTTTTTCCACTCCCTCATTGTTTATTATTTTAATTCTAAAATTATAACTCCAGTATCTTCTATATAATGTGATGTTATTATAAATATGGAACAACCATATTCAGTATTATACCCATCATTTGAATGAAATGTCACCATACGTGCGTACGTACGGCTTACCGTCTCCACGTCGTGGTGTAATTGTTATTCAATATATTATTTTTTAGATGGGTATAATAATGATATGTAATTAATGTAAATAATAAATATAACATGATAATGATTCTGTATATATGATATACTATCCAATTATATATTATTTTAATATCAAAATAATGATATTGTCGCTCGTGCGTACGTACGGACTACCGTCTCCACGAACGCGATGAGATTCATTCTCTGTCGTATCCATTCAAGTATAATTATCATTTGATGATTTAAAAATAATGTTTAAGGACATGATATCATTATGGATATGAATAAGATACAACCTATCCATGAAAAACACGACTTACGTAACAAAACATATAAAAGAAAACGAGTAAGTAAACACACGAAACAACGATAAATCTAAGATATTGTTAACAAAGCAATGTTAAAAGATCATATATGATATCAGATGAATGTATATGATTCTTTAATAATTTAATAAAAATTATTTCACCATTATAAAGTAGGTTATCCTACCCCAACCAAGGAAAAGTACAATTTAAGGGTTTACTTCACATCCTCTTCATTATCCAAGGTTGTTTATACATAATTATCTACTGGGACCTCGATTATCATCCACATCCATGTTTCTTAAAAATGTCTTTCAAAACATTTTTACTATTAAATGGAAAATGGGTTAATGTCATTTATACCCTTATACGTTTTTGAAAGGAATCTTACCGTCGTTTTCCAAACAATGTACTTTTTGACCTTTTTGACAAATTTAAGGTAAGAATGTTTTTTAACTTATACAGCGGGTGCGGCTATTTTCCGCCATTATAACTTCGTCGAAGCTTCCCTTACAAGATTATAAGAATATTTTCAAAGTAAATGTATTATTTTATAATTATGGGACTTTTATATAATTTCAAAAAATAATGAGAGAGATATTTCTCTCAAATAGCTTTGATTTCATCCATGTCAACATCCTTTGATGGGTTTTAAGTTTAATTGAAATTGATTTATGATACAAAACTCCCATTGAACATTTTGTGAAATATTTGACTATGGATGTGTTATTTTTATACCATCCATAGTTTATGGAGAAATTGTTGTTGACGTTTTGTATGCTAGTTTTAATACGAATATTTATGTTATGTTTAAACCTATTTATATGATAAATGTATTGGACTTAATAAGTGACGGGTGGAGCCCGTTATAGCTCCTCAATGCATCGGTAGGTCTCATGAGACAACTAGACATGGAATTGTCTGAGGCCCTTTCCTAATTTGATTTATGGTTTTGGTCGAGGCCTTAATCATTTTAGACGTCTTGGCCGAGGCCTTGACAAAATGTTTCAGAATGTCTGACATTATACATTCCCTCATTATGAAAGTGGTTATTGATATTGCATGTGATTATTTGACTAGTAGAATATCCATGTGAAGTAGTGAATGGCATTATCTCATTTTACTTTTTCCATATTATGTTGAAGTTCAAGTTTAAAAGGCTTTTGTTTTAGTTATACATTGCCTTAAATGTTAATGTTTATTTATGAAAGCTTCCGCTATATTGTTAACCTTACTGAGCATCTGAGCTCACCCCTTTCAATGTTTTAATATTTTTCCAGGATGTGAAGAAGTATTTTATGAATGACCTGTAGGGGTAGTCAGAAAGGGATATGAGTGTGGACTATGAATACCATGTTATTGTATTTTGTTTACTTTTTGATGTAATGAATGACTTATTAATGTATCTAGTGTTTCCAAGGCAACTAAACTAATCGGTCTTTCGAGACTTGATCTTTTGTGACCATGCCAATTTTACGAAGTAATGCACCGACTCTGGGTAGCTGGGGTCGGGGCGTTACAGTTGGTATCAGAGGCAGTTTAGTACTAACCTTGGAAGCTAGATTTAGATAAACTCTGATTAGAGAACATAGCCTGAAGATAGACTTTGAGGATTAGTATAGAAAAACTTTCTAGAATTTTGGTATTATAGAGATTTTGTGAGTTTTCCGAGCAATACATCCATGTCTGGATACGAGGAGGTAGAGGCGGCTCTGGCACAGATGTACATAGGGGTAAAAACCGAAAACACCACTTTGAGCTAGACTTGAACGGGAACTGGTGCACGACAACGGGCCTTGCTGCACTCTTGGTTACGACACTCCCGGGGGATATGCTTAGGATAATTCTCATTTTCTTTACAAACCACTATGAAGGGTTATGAGTATATTCTTCCTCAATGGAAACATTTCTTTTTATGATTATGGATTATATCCATAAATAGTTCAATTTATGTAAAGTGTTTTACAAATATGGAATTGTGTATTTTATTTCATAAACTAATCTAGTTTATGCCATTGTTTAGAAATGGCGCCTAGTGGAAGGAATGGAAACCGTATAAATGCATGCACTCCATGTAGGGATTGCCCTCCTGCTCAAGATAATTATGGTGGAGCTAGTGATACAACTGGTGCTGATCAGCTTCTCACCGTACTGGGATAACTCACGCAGGTTATGAATAATAACCTTACTCGTATGGAGCACCCTGATCCACAACGTGGAGGATCAATGCTAGACAGTTTCATGAGGCAACAACCACCAACCTGCAATGGGAGTACAAATCCTGTAGTAGTTGAGCAATGTATAAATTCCTTAGAGAAAATATTCCATGCCTTGGGGGGTAGTGAAAGGGAGAAAGTTGTCATGGAAGTTTACCGCCTCACCGGAGATGCCGATCAATGGTGGTCACTAATTCAAAACACAAAGGAAGATGATGAATTAACAAACATGGAATGGTAGGAGTTCAAACAGTTGTTCTTAGAAAAATACTTTCCTCGAGACCATCGAGCGGATATGGAAAGGCAATTTCTGAGTCTGAGGTAGAAGGAGGATGAGAATATCGCAAAGTATGATGCTAACTTTACAAGGTTAGCGAGGTATGCTGCAGATTACATACGTAACCCAAGAAGTAAGACTGGTCGTTTCTTTGATGGGTTAAAACCATTTCTCCGTCGATCTTTAGTATCACAAACCTTCTCTTCATACGAAGGTATTGTCTCGTGTGATATCAAGACGGAGAAAGGAATTCTCTGAGTCTTATGACTTTAAATCA
Source organism: Viscum album (assembly GCA_963277665.1). Taxonomy (NCBI): domain Eukaryota; kingdom Viridiplantae; phylum Streptophyta; class Magnoliopsida; order Santalales; family Viscaceae; genus Viscum; species Viscum album. The sequence continues at coordinate 510,596,119 of OY728146.1, forward strand.
AAGAAAGATAAGAAGATATCCACTGAAAACTCTGGGAAAGGAAATAAGGAAACAGGGAAGAAGGGTAGAAATGAATTTCCACCCTGTGATAATTGTGGTAGGAAGCACCCTGGTGCCTGTCTAAAAGGAAAAGGAGTATGTTACAAGTGTGGTGAAAAAGGCCACAAAGCTCATGAATGCAAGGGAAAGAAAGCGGCTGTCAACGTGGAATGCTATAATTGTAGAGAGAAGTGACATTATGCAAATGAATGTCCTAAGCGTCAGGGGAACTTACCTCAGAAGAGGCCAAGGGATCAGGGTCAGGCTTATGCTATCACTATTACTGAGGTGGAAGCTCCGAAAGACGTGGTGGCAGGTAATTTAATGGTTTCCTCAAGTTTAGAAAATGCATTATTTGATTCTGTATCATCGCATTGTTTCATATCATCCCAGTTTTCTAAGAAAATTAGATATTTCCATTTTGATTTAACAAGGGAGTTGTCGGTCAAAACCCCTAAGGGAAGTATTGTTGCAACAATGTTTTGTCGATTAGTTCCCATTATATCACCTAAATGTTCTTTACCTACTGATCTCATCGTCATACCAATGATTGAATTTGATATAATCATCGGTATGGATTGGCTTTCGGACCATGATGCAAAAATTTATTGTAAGAGGAAAGAGGTTATGATTCTTGATGATAATGATAAGGAACACCTTATCTTTAAAGCAGAATCGTCGCCACATAATTCTTATCTAGATCCACACCCAGTAGCTCAACTAAATTCAATTATTGGGGAGGAAGAGAAGGAAATTACTGAGGGTGAGGAAAGGAATATTCAAATAGAGGATGTACCTATTGTGAGAGAATATGTTGATGTGTTTCCTGAAGATTTACCTGGACATCCTCCTGAACGAGAAGTTGAGTTTTCCATTGATTTAATCCCTGGATCAAGACCCATATCGAAGACCCCTTATAGAATGGTCACTGTGGAATTAGTTGAAATAAAGAAAAAATTAGAGTAATTGAGTAATAAAGGATTTATTCACCCTAGTGATTCTCCATGGGGAGCCCATGTTCTTTTTTTTAAGAAGAAAGATGGATCTATGAGGTTGTGCATCGACTATAGGGAGATCAATGCTATAACAATAAAGAACAAGTATCCCCTACCTCTCATTGATGATTTGTTTGACCAACTGCATGGAGCTCAATACTTTTCAAAGATTGACCTTCGGTCTGGATACCATCAGTTGTGTGTGAAGAAGGAAGACGTTCCAAAGACAGCATTTCGAACAAGGTACGGGCATTATGAGTTTACAGTAATGCCTTTGGATTGACTAATGCACCCTCTGTTTTCATGGATCTAATGAATATTGATGATATCTTGGTATACTCCAAAAGCCATGAAGATCATGAAAATCACTTACGCATTATCCTGAAGACTCTTAGAAGACATGAATTATATGGGAAATTTAGCAAGTGTGAATTCTGGCTTCAGGAGATTTCTTTACTTGGCCATATTGTCTATAAGGATGGAATTTCCGTTGATCCTTCTAAAACCAAGGCAATCCAAGAATGGCCAGCACCGACAAGTATAACTGAGGTACGCAGTTTTATTGGTTTAGCAGGTTATTATCGACGTTTTGTCCAGAATTTTTCCAGATTGGCTAACCCATTGACAAAGCTCACACGTAAAGGGATTAAATTTGTCTAGACAAAAGTGTGTGAAGAATGTTTTGAAGAACTGAAGAGAATATTAGTCAATGCCCCTATATTGACTCTACCATCGGGGAATGATGGGTTTGTTATTTATAGTGATGCATCGAAGAAAGGACTTGGTTGTGTCCTTATGCAGAATGATAAGGTCATTGCCTATGCATCACGACAGCTAAAAATTCATGAGCAAAACTATCCTACTCATGATCTTGATTTAGCAGCTGTGATCTTTGCTTTAAAGATATGGAGACATTACCTCTATGGTGAAAATGTGATATTTATACTGATCACAAGAGTTTGAAGTATATTTTCTCATAAAACGAACTCAACATGAGGCAATGGCGATGGCTTGAACTACTCAAGGATTATGATTGCACGATACATTACCACCCGGGGAATGCAAACAAGGTGGTAGATGCTTTGAGCAGAAAAGACCATGTAGTTTTGAATGTGATGAGAATTGAAAGGGATCCAATTTTCATGGATCAAGTGAACATGGACATGGGAATAACTAGGAAAGGTGAAACATCAATGATTTTTCAAATGGTTGCCAAACCATAATTACTAGAAAGGATTAAGAGTTCTCAGACCGATGATGAAGAATTTCAGAAGAAGATTAAAGATGCGAACGATGGAAGATTGAGGGACTTTGTGTATAAGGATGGAATTTTGAAATTCAGGAAGATACTTTGTGTTCCCGATATACCTGATCTAAAAAGGGAATTGTTGGATGATGCTCATAGTTCCAATTTCTCTATACACCCTGGGAGCACCAAAAATGTATAGAGATTTGAAGGAACATTTTTGGTGGGACAATATGAAGAGGGAGATTTATGATTTTGTGTCGAGGTGTATGGTTTGTCAACAAGTGAAAGCTGGAAGGCAACATCCTAGTGGAGTATTGCAACCTCTTCCCATACCTGAGTGGAAATGGGATAATATTACGATGTACTTTGTCATGGGACTACCAAAGACTCCTAGAAGGAATGATGCAATATGGGTCATTGTTGATCGTCTTACTAAGTTAGCACATTTTCTGGCTATACGGGAGGATCTACCACTTGAACGTCTAGCAAGACCATATATTAATGAAGTTGTAAGACTTCATGGAGTACCCCTATCAATTTTTTCTGATCGTGATCCTCGTTTTACTTCAAGATTCTTGTAAAGTCTTCAAAAGGCCTTGGATACAGAACATCGTTTGAGCACTGCCTATCACCCTCAAACAGATGGACAATCAGAATGGACTATTCAAACCTTAGAAGACATGTTGAGATCATGCTCTCTTGACTTTCAAGGTATGTGGGATCAATATTTACCACTGGTAGAATTTTCCTATAACAATAGCTTCCATTCAAGAATTCAGATGGCACCTTATGAAGCGTTATACGGAAAGAGATGTCGTACACCAACCTGTTGGGATGACGTTGGTGAAAGAAAGCTTGTGGGACCAGAACTGGTGGAAGAAACAATGGAAAAGGTGAAGGTAATCCAAAACCACATCAAAGCAGCTCAAAGTAGGCAGAAGAGCTATGCCGATAACAGAAGAAAGGTTTTGGAATTTCAGGTGGGAGATCATGTTTTCCTAAAGGTATCTCCATGGAAGGGAGTTATACGTTTTGGTAAGAAGGGTAAGTTGAGTCCCAGGTACATCGGACCTTTCGAAATTCTAGATCGTATTGGGGCCGTAGCTTATCGTTTGGCGATGCCGCCAAATCTCTCCAAAGTTCACGATGTTTTCCACATATCTCTATTGAGAAAATACATGACTGACCTAACACATGTACTTACTTATGAGGAATTAGAACTAGAACCCGATCTATCTTATTGCGAAGATCCCATCAGAATTCTTGATGTGAGGGAGCAGGTGCTGAGAAACCGGATGACTCTTCTGGTAAATGGTTTGTGGAGAAATCATAAAATGGAAGAGGCAACGTGGGAACCTGAGGAACTTATGATGAAGAACCACACGAGTCTTTTTATGAAGTAATACCCTAGAAATTGCGAGGATGCAATTATTTGAAGGAGGGGAGAATGTAACTTCCCAAGCTTCCACGGTACGTTTCCCTTCGAATAATGCAATAGCGTGTGTTGTACGCAACCTCGAGCTCTAACACACACCACAACTAATTAAACTAGCCGTTGTGAATAGTAATACCTAAATTTTGAAATTTGATAAATTTTATTTATCAAAATGGACTTCATTTTTGGATTCAGAATATCGAAATTAGCCTATGTTGAATTTTTGGTATTTTCTAAGAACTTCTAATTTTTTTATGAATAGTGAAAAATACTTAAAAACAAATTTTTTAATAAAAATAATTTATAGTGATAAATAATACAATTTAGTGGTTTTAAAGTATAATTAGAATATATTTTTATCATTTTATCCAATGGTGGTCATTAAAATTAATTTAACATTGAAATTGGACATAAACAATTGCCAATCTTTTGATATAAATTGTTTCTTAAAAACACGCTATTTGTTGTGACAATGGGAATTAATTATAAAATAAATTAATGCAACTTATATTTTTGTAATTTTTTAAAATAGACATCATTTTTGAAATCGGAATATCAATTATAGCTTAGGGTGAAATTTTTGCATTGTTCTGAAAAACTTCAATTTTTGAGGAATAGTGAAACCACTAAGTGGTAGTTAAATAACTGATTTTTCGTTTAAATGAAATATTACCACTTCTGTGATTTGATTTTCAAAAATCCGACATACATGGTTGTCATTAAGAAGTAAAATGTGGTTCAATGAGATTAAAATAATTTTTGGTGAATAGTAACTTTTAAGTTCTTAATCGCGATTAGAGGTAATTAGTGTAGTTTAAGGTAAAAATAATGTTTTAATAATATGAGATGAGATTGACACATGTCCTACCCTCATTGGATGTGTCATGGCCGACCAAGACAATCCATGGGTAAACTTGGGGACCCCATGGAGCCACTTTTGTTGGAAAATGACATAAATACCTTTTATTTAATGTTAAAGTAAAAAAAATGACACAAACATGAAATGTTTTACTAAAACAATTTTTACATGGGGTTATACAAGTAATATTTTTGACTATAAATAGTCATTGGAAAGCTAAAAAGATTTCTTAGATCATAGTATTTTTTTTATAATTATTAGACATTAAATAAATTAAATTATTTATGACATCATGATGATGCAGCGATGACCACATTATTTAACGATTTAAATAAAATGAGAAGATAATGCAATATCCAAGGATTACACTTGTCCAAAGCCTATTGGGTGAGGAGATTTCGAACCCTTATCACCTTATCCACGAATTATATAAGTGTGGGACCTTTATAATCCGAAAAACATTTTATAATAATGTAACATTTCAATCTTTCCAAAAGAGCCCCTCCTCTCCTCTTATAAAAGGCCCCCACCTCTACCACCTTACTCACACTTTCAGGCCATTTGGTTCGGCCAACCTCTGCCCAAATACTCTCCCAACTTCTATTCCTTCATCCTAGAAGCATTACATTAGTCAGAAAGCCATCCTAAGGAGTCCTTTTGATCAAATAAAAATGAAGAACCCGAAGAAGAGGTAACGTTTTCATCACCCTCTTTCAAGTTTATTTCTTCTTCCACTCCCTCTTTGTTTATTATTTTAATTCTAAAATTATAACTCCAGTATCTTCTATATACTGTGATGTTATTATAAATATGGAACAACCATATTCAGTATTCTACCCATCATTTGAATGAAATGTCACCATACGTGCGTATGTACGGCTTACCATCTCCACGTCGTGGTGTAATTGTTATTCAATATTTTATTATTTAGATGGGTATAATAATGATATGTAATTCATGTAAATAATAAATATAACATGATAATGATTCTGTATATATGATATACTATCCAATTATATATTATTTTAATATCAAAATAATGATATTGTCGCTCGTGCGTACGTACGGACTACCGTCTCCACGAACGCGATGAGATTCATTCTCTGTCGTATCCATTCAAGTATAATTATCATTTTATGATTTAAAAATAATGTTTAAGGACATGATATCATTCTGGATATGAATAATATACAACCTATCCATGAAAAAAACGACTTACGTAACAAAACATATAAAAGAAAACGAATAAGTAAACACCCGAAACAACGATAAATATAAGATATTGTTAACAAAGCAATGTTAAAAGATCATATATGATATCATATGAATGTATATGATTCTTGTATAATTTAATAACAATTATTTCACGATTATATAGGAGTTTAACCTACCCCAACCAAGGAAAAGTACAAGGTAAGGGTTTACTTCACAACCTCTTCATTATCCAAGGTTATTTATACATAATTAACTACTCGGACCTCGATTATCATCCACATCCATGTTTCTTAAAAATGTCTTTCAAAACATTTTTACTATTAAATGGAAAATGGGTTAAATTCATTTATACCCTTATACGTTTTTGAAAGGAATCTTACCGTCATTTTCCAAACAATGTACTTTTTGACCTTTTTGGCAAATTTAAGGTAAGAATGTTTTTTTAACTTATACAGCGGGTGCGGCTATTTTCCGCCATTATAACTTCGTCGAAGCTTCCCTTACAAGCTTATAAGAATATTTTCAAAGTAAATATGTTATTTTATAATTATGGGACTTTTAAATAATTTCAAAAAAAGAGAGAGAGATATTTATCTCAAATAGCTTTGATTTCATCCGTGTCAACATCCTTTGATGGGTTTTAAGTTTAATTGAAATTGATTTATGATACAAAACTCCCATTGAACATTTTGTGAAATATTTGACTGTGGATGTGTTATTTTTATACCATCCATAGTTTATGGAGAAATTGTTGTTGACATTTTGTATGCTAGTTTTAATACGAATATTTATGTTATGTTTAAACCTATTCATATGAAAAATGTATTGGACTTAATAAGTGACGGGTGGAGCCCGTTATAGCTCCTCGATGCATCGGTAGGTCTCATGAGACAACTAGACGTGGAATTGTCTGAGGCCCTTTCCTAATTTGATTTATGGTTTTGGTCGAGGCCTTAATCATTTTAGACGTCTTGGACGAGGCCTTGACAAAATGTTTCAGAATGTCTGGCATTATACATTCCCTCATTGTGAAAGTGGTTATTGATATTGCATGTGATTATTCGACCAGTAGAATATCCATGTGAAGAAGTGAATGGCATTATCTCATTTTACTTTTTCCATATTATGTTAAAGTTCACATTTAAAAGGCTTTTGTTTTAGTTATACATTGCCTTAAATGTTAATGTTTATTTATGAAAGCTTCCGCTATATTGTTAACCTTACTGAGAATCTGAGCTCACCCCTTTCAATGTTTTAATATTTTTCCAGGATGTGAAGAAGTATTTTATGAATGACCTGCAGGGGTAGTCAGAAAGGGATATGAGTGTGGACTATGAAGACCATGTTATTGTAGTTTGATTACTTATTGATGTAATGAAAGACTTATGAATGTATCTAGTGTTTCCAAGGCTACTAAACTAATCGGTCTTTCGAGACTTGATCTTTTGTGATCATTCCAATTTTACGAAGTAATGCACCGACTCTGGGTAGCTGGGGTCGGGGCGTTACAGGTTATTTTCATTCCCAGTATCCTTTTATGTCATGACTAAGGTTCCTAGTGATCTGTCAAGGAATTTCAAATATAGAAGGAATGGGTTTGAGAAAATGGGTGGAATTAATAATGATGGACTAAAGAGATATTCCGTGAGATTAACAAATGATTTTTATTATTCATCCACCCATTGATATGTGACATTTTCATCATGAAATTAGATAAAGGAAAAGACTTTCCTATGAGGTTGGATATAAAACTCTAGATGTAGGCTAGTATTCATTAAGTCCCATAAAATGTTTAATATTTTGAGGATCCAATATTCTAATGATATCCATTTTCATCTGAGGGTAAAATTAGATGATGTGACGGTGTATGGTAAATCCAAGAAACACTATTGAGGTTTCCCAGATAGACCATTTTATGGAGTTCATTTTTAGGATATACATCCATTTATTGGTGAGTATTATATTTTGATTTACTAGGTAATCAAAATATTATCAAGGATTAACCACTAGATCATTAATATAGAAGTCTCCAATATAAAAAATGATATGTTTTAAAATGTGGTTCATGGAAGATTGTTATGTGAAACTAGTGTCCTTGTAACCAAATTCCATTAAGAGATAGCATTATACCCTTAGGGGGAACTAAAGGAAGTTTCTTATTCATATTATTTGTCCTTCTAAATTTGGATTCACCCTAAATAAACCTTCATTAAAGAGAGGGCTGGAAAATTGTTTGTTGGATAAATTAGTAGTATTGTGATTTCAAACAATAATTTACCATTCCAACAAAGCTGGTTGAGATCCCAGAAGTCGAGGTAGACATTGTCTTGTTCACTTATTTTCTTTACTGGGATGATATTTTCCTTCCATTTCAGATACTAGAATTCTTAGATAAATCCATCCTTCTTCATTTTTTCACATTAGGCCCAACATTAGAGGCATGAATCTGGTGTGTTCTTATGTATTTTTTTGTTTGTATCCTTAGTGGTCTCCTGGAAAGTCCAATTTTCTAGTGTCCATATTGAGATCATGGCCTAAAATCTCATTGTAATTCAATTAAAACACATCCTATTATTACATGAAGACGTATTTATAGACCCTTTTCCCTTAAAAAAATAGGCCTTCGTTTATCAAAGGGGTCATGGGTCTTTCTATGTACTAAGGATTGTTTTCTCTCAGTTCACCAACAGTTGTGGAGACACCTTTCTTAAATACTATATGATCATCCCTAAGGCGTTCCTCCTCTTCTAATCCCTCATGATTTACCACTTGATCCTCTTCCTATGAAATATAATATCAACCTATTTCTCAATAGTAGGGGAGAAATTGACATTTGGACATTGGGAAGATGATGAAACTACTTCCAACTCAATTTATGGAATTGTGCATTTTTCGATATCTAAATAGATATGATGGATATAGATTGATAATATTCATTATATCCACATATCATGAAAAATTACACCATTCTAACTTATGGAAGATGTATTTTTTAAGATAAGTGTATGGAATGAATATATTTTTCATGCCATCATTATTACCCATAGAGTTGGAAGCTTATCCAAGGCTACCAGAAATAGTTTTCACAACTAACATCATAGAATTCGCTGAATGCGTGCTTGAATTCGGAACCACATAATCAATTTGATTGATGGGAAGTGTGTACTCCACACTATGTTTCTTGAATGGATTGTTTGGAATAATCACTAGACCATTTATAGCATTGATTCGAGTTATGTCACTAGTCGTGGTCTAGTTCCCTTCCCTCCAGTAGAATAAAACATCAATGTATTATGATTCATTGGATTTAAATGGGGATTTATCATTGTGAAAATTACAATTTTTTCTCTTAATAAAAATTTTTAGGCCTTGGTGGTACGATGAGGGGATAACTGCATACTGATATATCCAAGGTCATTTATGCAGATCCTCAAAGGGCATATCATTCCGAACAACCATGAATTATGAGTTGGAGACAATATCCCTGAATTTATTCTTGAGTTTGATATCAGCAAAAGTATATTTCAATCTATTGGAACCACCCGATAACATTCGAGTATATGGGGGCTTGTTAGATTCATTGAAACATAGTTGATGAATAGTTCAGATCAGAATGAAGCTGTCTCTCAAGATTTTGTTATTGAAGACTCATCAGATAATGATGCCATATATATATATATATATATATGTGAAATGGTATAACATGTCCCTATATAATGTAATCCTCATCTTGGTATGTGAAAGATATGATCATGTGGCATTCTCTTGGATCATTCTCTATAAGATATACTTTAGTAGTATCAACATCATCATTATATTCTTCCGGCCATAACATAGACTCTAAGAGTTCTTCTCGAAGGACATTTGATAGCATCAAGGCATCCATGATTGGAACCTTAGCATGTACCATGGATTATTAATTTATAATATCATAATTATGATCTACTAATAGGTTCCTCCTATTATGGGTACATTCATTAATAGGTGATTTAGAAATTGAAGTAATTTTGGTGGATGGATTGGCCCTTGGAACATGAGATGGTGGTGGTTATTCACTCAGTGGATAAGGTTTACAAGGTTTATTTTCATTATGAGGTCTATTTGGATATGTAATATACTATTAATAACCTTCCAGGATGATCATGTCAGGTATTATACCTTCATGAGTGTGATGAAATTTCTCTCCTTCTAATAACGCTAGAGAGCCCTCCTAGGAATTTCTACCGCATACATGGTTTGATAAGGGACATGGTTAGAGTAATTATTCTAGGAACCACCATTTTACCCCCTATAACCTCAAATTTGATGGCCTATTCCCCCAATTCACCAATCAACTATATTGAATTTGGGTTCATAATCATACTCATCATCTAACAAGGGATCCATTAAGTGAATAACATAAATGTAACCGAAGATAATCCTGATCCCAATTCTAACTGGAAGGTTCACTATTGTTTCACCATTTGGAAGGCTCGGGCCCATACTTCTAGGATTTTAGGAATGATGTTTAGTGAATTAAAATACAAATTTATCAATAGAATAAGATAATATTCATGATCTTTATTATTTATCTTTTAGAAATGTCCTTTTTTGAGGACATTATTTTGGAATATTGGGTTGCGAGAAGAGTCATCTATGTTATATATGAAGTAACTAAGGGCATAATCATCTATTGTAATAATTATCATAGGATTACATGAGTATATTTTATTTTTAAATCATCAAGTCACTAAACTTCTATTTACAGTTTTTTTAAACATCCTTTCAAATCATCCCCCTCCTAGAAATAATTTATAGAAATGTATGCCACTTGTGAAGGTTGCATTCCCAGTATTAATTTCCCAAATTCCAAAATCTAATATAAGATTTATTTGAAAAATAGTCTTGGATATTTTTAACCAATGATTTGTGGAAGTGGAAAAAGTTCGTCATATCTTCTTCATAGGTTCGTATGCTCTTCATGGGAAATAGAAACATGGTCCTGTTGTTCTCCAATATTGAGATAAAATATATATTGTCTTATTTATTTGACAATGAATAAATCCTCTTCGCCATACCCTATTTTTTTTCTTTTCTCTCATATGTCATTTTTATGAGGTATTCATTGTTAATGATTATATTGAGGTGGAACCACACTACATTGTGTGGGATATGGAGTATGGATGGGTGCAGGGACATGCTTAAGTGTAATAGTGGATGATTTTCCTTTCCATATTATATTTCTTTGAACTGGAGGTATTACATGGGACATAGCCTTGGTTTTTATGATATAGTCTTCCTCTATTTTTAAGTCTTGATGAGGTCTCAAAACCCACCTTTTTATTTCATAGGAATGAGTTGTATTTTCAACCCATCACGATGATTCTCTTTGCAGATGGCAAAAAGTACTCTTGAGGAAGATGTATGTTTAAGGAGTATTTCAAACCCTTAAACTATGAAATGATATGTTTCACCCTCTCATTATCACACTATTTTTAGTTTGATAGTTCTAGCATCATTTCTATCTATATTTCCATGATGAATTAGAATATAGACTTCTAATGGAGATCTTCCCACCACATAATTTACCAAGCTGGAAAGCTTGTATACCATAAAATGGTTGGTCCTTACAATTATTTCATGATGCACATTAGTTTAAAATACTATATTTGTTCAACTTTTTCCATTATGGGATCATATTGGGACACAAAATCTCTCAAATATTGATATGGTTCCCTTGAACATTGGATAATTGGAAATGTACGATTTCCCAAGTCTATCGGGGGAAGAGTCTGATCAACCCATTTTGGGTAAGGCTTCATATCTAGTTGTATCAGTCCAAGCCACTTGACCATTTATTAGAATAGATTCATTAGTGAATCAAAAGTATTCAAGAGATCTTGAGTAATGTATGGATGAACAAGATATGGAACTGGGGTAGTAGCCTGCATATCCATCAATGGTGGAACTACTAGTATCACTCATGGGTAGCCAATAAGGGAAGGTTAATAAGGATGCGCCTGGCCCTATTTTAGCTATATAACAAATAGTTGGAACTCCTAATATACTTCTACGATGTCCATGTATATCAGTGGTTAGTATCCCAGGTGGAGTGGATTCTCCACATTTTTTTTTCAGTTTCTTCATCATCCCCTATTTATTGAGGTTCTCTAATCGGGATTTCTAGTTGAGTAAATTCTTGTAGAAAATGTCTATAAGGAAGGATACCTCAATTTACTATGGTATTATGTATTCTTAATTATTCAATTTATTTATATTCTCTATTGAATATTTAATTTGGTGTAAGGGGCTCAAATGCAACAGGTGGATGATGAGGTGAAATATCAGTATGCCCTTTTTCCTTTTTGGGTGATGTTTGAGGAGGTATTGCTATATTATTTGAGGGAATTCCAAAATTTTGGCCATGATACTATTTTCAGGTATGCACAAATCCTTCAAATTTTTTGGTGTGAAATGTATTGTGAACTGATCCTTCCTCCTAATATTACATCATATTAGCCTCATGTTATCTAGGATTTTTAAGGGAGTCATTGGAGATATTCACTTATGCATACTAAATTGATGGCCATTCATAATTTTTTTGAAACAACCTTTTTCTATGTTCTCCATGAGGCCTTTTCCTCTATTTTTATGGTTCTATAACATTTATTTTGTAAGATGGTAATCCAAATAAAATATCCATATAGTTTAATATTTCATGTACCCAATAAGGTTAATAAATCATGGGATGTGACATGGTTATTGGATTTATTTTGCAGTGATCCCCCTAATTGTGAGAATAATGACATTCAATGAGGAAGAGTTTGTTGAGGTGGGAAATCCTGTAGTCCTAAGGTCTAGGATTGTTCTCAATAAACATTCACAACACTTTGGTCTGGTTTTGCTGACCATCAATGTTTTATCTATGGTTTCCCCAGAATTACCATGGATACTACTATAAGGGACTCCCATATGATTTTATGGAGAATTTTTCAATATTGGGTTGTGTTCATATTTTTGAACGCAACTAAATCACCTGTTTGCGAATATAATTATGTGGTTTGTGAAATTTGGCTTATAAGATCACTAAAGTACCTTATGTCAAAGTACATATTAATATTATCATATACATGATGATAAAGGATTTCAATATATTTCTTCGTTCTGGTGTGATGATGTTGACATTCATTTAAGGCCTGTTTTTGTAGATCATGTCATCTGTTGGTTGAAATGTCTTTTTTTTGTGTCTGTCCTAAATATTTTACATTTCATGACACCACCTTCGGCTGGCATTTTTATTGGGGGTGGGGGTGTTGTAGTTAAATTTAACAGTGTGTATTCACCCCATACTATAATATGAACACCCAATGAGGTATCTATGATAATGTAATTGAATTATTTTAATGTTTTAAGGAATACTTGTTAATGTCCCACTTTCTTTTTTCTCAAACATTCAATTTCATGCAGCTATGAGAGCCTCCAAGTCAATTTGCTATAAAATCCCATATACTAACTGGACATAACATTGATACCCTTCATAGAGTAATAATTTTTTCCTCAAGTGATTAATAGTATTCAATATATTTAAGTGTATTTCCGTCGCAAAATATTCCAAGATGACCTCTATAATAATGTATTGGGGAGTGTATAATTTCTAAAACAAGAAAGGTATGTCGTCTTTTTACAATTGTTTGATCATGCCCCACATGTCTTATTCATTTGATCTAGAAGTTACTCAACCTGGTTTAACAAATGTTGATGTTTCCCTACCACTTTATTGTAAACAAAAAGGCTACTATGTGCCTCCTCTATCATAGTGGTAGGAATACATTTCAACGGTGGTTCAGAGAATGACCATATACATTGGCAATCTTCCAACTGAAAAAGCAATTCAGTTGTAAATGATAAGTAATCATACATTAAATCCATTATTTTCCCATGTTCATCATAGTAGGAGGGATTTCTCATCATTAAATTTGATGGAAAATACCCAATGGATGAAATGAAACACTACTATAGAGTGAACATTTTTAGTTAATTCCATATTGTGGAAGAATAACATGGTGTATTACAAAAAAGGGGAATACTTTCATTCTCTTTGTTATTCAGAAAATGGTGAGGGTTTTTTTAACTCTCATCGGGAGATGGTGTCTCAAGGTCAATCAAATTGTCATCATGAAGCAAGCCTTTACAGTGAAGTGTCTGAGGAGGAACATTAGAATTAATGCTACTGATCCCATAATTTGATAACAGGAGAGTATGATATTGATCTTTTATAGGTAAATGTCTAAGGGAATAAAGAACTGCAACATCATGTAATGTGATATCATATATCGTCACATTATTTTTTATTTATGTTTATCGATGCTTTTTTCAGGATTCCATCTTATAATGGATAGGGGTCACTTTTTGGGGGAGTAGTTTTTAGGTACAAAATATAATTTTATTAGCTTCTTTGTTACATACATAATTTTTACTATTCTTTTGTAATTTTATTAGGAGTTTTTTCATGCCATGCAGGGACCACTATATGGGATAATTAAATCACCACAAAAAAATCATCCAATTTTCTCAATTTAAAACCATGTACATAGGCTCCAAAACTATGACCTTATCCTTAATCCATGGTTTACTTGAACTATGGACGCTATAGACATTACAATAGTGGTATGACCTATACCCACAATTTAAACTATGGTAATATGTGTCTATATAATTGGTTTAAACTGTAAAAATAAGTGGATAAAACCATGGTTTTAACATGGTAACTATTTTCTATATCCATTGTTCAAACTGTGTAAATTGGTGTCTATATCCTTGCTTTAAACTGTGGTAATAGGTAGTTATAGCCATAATTTAAACTATTGAAATTAGTGGATATATCCATCATTTTAACCGTGGATATAGTTGTCTATATCAAGAGTTTTAAATGGTGTAATTAGGTGGATATGGTTGTGGTTTCAAACTGTGGCCTTAGACGGCTATGGAAATAGTTTGAAACCATGTGAGTAGCCTTGAAAAAAATGTTTCCTACGAGGTTCGATCCCCCGAACTCTTAGATATTATTTTCAACACTTTACCACTATGATGAACAATACTATGTATATATATATATATACATCTGAATATATATATATATAACTATAATTAGTAATGTTTTAAAAAAATAAATAAACCTATAGCCACAGTTTAAATCCGTGACATAGCTACATATTGCCACAAATTCACCCTATGACCTTTAGTAGCTATAGATATTCTTTGAAACAATTAAAATTGTATTATAATTATATGTTTTAAACCATGTTCATAGGTGTCTATCACTATGGTTTAATATATGGAAATAGGTGGCTACAACAATGTTTTAAACAATGGAAATAATTTGATATGGCCTTGGTTTAATCATTGGAAATAGAAGGATATATCCCTAGTTTAAATGATTGTTATGGGTGGCTCTACCCATAGTTTAATCCAACAAATTTGGTGGATATCACAAAAGGAAAAATCACGGATATCAGTTGTTATTATAACAGTTTAATCTTTACCCTTAGGTGGTTAACATTTTACTAATCCATATTAGTACCCCTTTCCCATAAAATTACCATGTTTTATTAGTGTTCTTGAAAAACCTACCTCCATGGTTTCATATAATCCTAGATATATGTTGGAATATAGTGATAATTTATTTTAACTATGGCTATATACAGCCTAGGACCATATTTTTCCTAACTGTGGAAATTCAATTCTAGTCGAAGGTCTATTTTATATTTTTTCCTCCAATGATAAATGGTGTATGTTATTGATCCAAATTTCCATATTTTATTGGGGATATTTCCCAATTAACCTTTTGTATAGGTGAAAATGAGTGTGTCTTCTCTACGGTGACATGGGGACGATCCACACCATTTTTTGTGGATTGAACTGGGTGTTCATCCCTCTATCACTACTGTTGACACCATAATGTTGTCCTTGATGGTCTATAGGATGTGGGAATGAATTTATGTATTATATTTCAGTATATTTAAGATATTATTAGTGACATAATCATTGGAACAAGGATATGTTCCCATTCCACATTCAGATGAAGTGTAATTTCCTACTCTTATCCTCTATTTCCTATCAGTGGATGATGACAGTACTCATGTGTGGTGGAAGAGTGTGTGGTCTACCTATATTCAATGTTGGTACATTCCAAATGAATTATATTGGTTCTTATAGATGAGGTTGTGAATGGATTAATAGAAGTGGGAAGGTGTGTTTTAATAATCATATTTTTCACTATATATCATGACATACATATTTAGACTCTCTAAGAAGAGTCTTCTAGCATGATTTTTTGGTGGGGGCTGGTGTATGTTCCATCTCATTATGTGTCACCATATTTTAATAGTGGGGTTTCTTATCTACTTCCGGGCCTGAATTCCATCTATTTGAATTATGGTAGGTGGGTGTATGTGAAAAATCACAAATTGACACCATTTTTTGGTTGGATTCTCCAAAGGGGACAAAGGTGTGGCCATGTTCCCAATTTGCCCATTTTTTCCGCAGATGGTTGTCTTGTTTTCCCAATCCTACATGCCCTAGTCAGGACTACCGAGGAAGAAACCATCATCATGATGAGTTTTCACAACCTCATGGCATTGGTGATGATAATTAATGGTAGGATTCATTTGGAAGGACTCAGGTTTATTAGGGATAAGGTCATCAATAAACTCCTGATTCCCCACCATATGATATGGGTTGGACTCATTTTTCCATTCGGGGGATAATCTCTTGAATCATATGAAGATGGTGGTTGGTTCCATCAACTTCTAGACAATAGGACACCAAGATTATATGACTTGTATGGATTTAAGAGATTGAGGTCATGAATGGTTTCCTCTAGGGTTAGGATGGGGATTACACTGAATCTATGGACTAGATTTTGATTATACATTTAAAAGGTTAGGGATTATACCATGCACAAGTACCATAGATTGAATTGGGTCTTACACATGGAATGATGCTCTATGGTTGGGTTTTCGGTATTATTTTGGAGCAGGATTCCATGGTGATGGGATCATGTATATACCATTATCCCCTTGAATATCGAATCCCATGACAATCTTGAATAACATGAGAAACAAGATGATGTAGTAAATATGAGAGACCAAAGACTCTAAATTGTTTTATAGTGGATGAATGGTGGTTCCCAATGGAAAATAGAAAGGGATTTGAATGTACATTTATTATATTTTATTTTGGTAACTGGGATAGTCACATATGATGACCTATCTGGCTACAACATAGGAAGGATAAGAGGAGCAAGAGTGCCTCCACCATTAGTAAGATTATGGGGCTTACCCCATAAGGGGAACCCTTGTGGTTTGGGATAACATGGATTTAATTTTCACCACCGACCTCTAAACTCAAGTGATTGATACCTATTGTAAGAAACAAGAGTAAGTGTAAGATCCATCAAACCACAATAATTGTTTCCCACTAGTGGAATTGGGATGGGCGAAGGGAGACAAATAATGGGGTAGTGATTTGTCCCTTACCTCATTCAATTTTTCCAGGTGTTAGAGAATAAGTAAGTAATTATGTATGAGAGGAATTTAACGAAATTCTATGGGATTACTCTAGTATTGATACCATAATATTGGTTTTGGGAGAATATAAAAGGATATCATTCCATGTCTCCATTCCTAGAACTAGAGTCCCTTGTTCTTAGAGACAATGAGTTAAGTACATGGAATTACCTATAAGAACCCTAGCCTTTCACATATATCATTACATTATTTTAAAAATAATATAACATCATGTTATAAACCAAGGATTGCAAAGTCTTGTGTCTTGGAAGACTAGGTATATAAAAATGAAGTCATAAAACATTTCTTTATTTAATCATCAAAAAGACATCCTAACATCCATTGTGCTCCTAAATCATAATAGGATAAACTGGGGATAACATGAACAAAGGGATGATATAAAAATCCCAGTAATGGAAAAAATTAGAATAATGCTTTAGAATACGGGTTAGAATGCAATATTTAATGATGTAAAAAGGAATAGAAAATATGGAATCATGACATATAAATGTTTTATAATATAAAAATTTTGTCATAGTAATGTGGAAGAAACAGAAAACATAACTTTATAATGAGTTGAGGCTCGTTTCACAAATAGGAGTACAAGTCAAGGTTAACCATCATGAGAATTGCACATGGTAGTAAGAGTCATTGATACCCAACCAGACTGGTACACATAATACCTCATGAGATTCAAATTTACCCAATGAATTGGAGACCCATCTGGGAATATCCATCATAAAATGTTCATTAACATGCTTTCCATATTCAGAATCATACATAATAAATCATACTTAAACATAAGGGTTAACCCATGCAATGAATTTTATAGTATAGTCATGTCATAAAGCTTGAGAAATGTGTGTATAATAATATTTTTGATGAAATAATCGAGTTATACCATGAATGGAAATTTATAAGTTATAATAGGAATATATATAATGTTATTTTCTATCAATTTATTGTCATAACAGAAACAAATTATTAGCTAAGAAACATTAGAGTTAAAACATTTTAGTGTGGTTTATGGAAAATATCAAGGATTAATTAAGACAAAAAGTGTGTAATATTTAATATAAAACTAGAAGTAATCATATATGGTTTTAATAATGAAAATAGCAGTATTATAAAAATAATGGTGGTGTAAAATAGATTATAGAGTGAACTTGAAATTTGGTATCAATTTGGGAAGTTCCCTTACACTGGTTTTTTAATTGGGAAGTATTGAGGATGGAACCTTTAAAAAAATGTATATTCCAAAAAGATAATGATGAAAGGATATTAATACATGTTATTATATAATATACACAAATATTTTAAAATTTACATAAAAATATAGATATCTTTATTTGGGTAAAAAGAATGATAGAGAAACCCGAACGAATAATGGAGGTTCGGGTCGAATCCCTTTCCTTAAGTCTGAAGGTGTTATTCACATGATCTTAAAGTCCAAGATAATGAAATTAAATTCATTAATTAGAGTTTAAGTAACCTATTATTCTTTTAATTTATTTATTATATCCTTATTATTTTCATCGGTGGCCTTTTTATTGTTTAAGAGGTTCAATTTGATTATTTGGGACCATTTCTTTATGTGATTTTCATAATGGGATTACTTATATACATGTGAAGATAAACATGTGAGATTAGAATGGATGTCTACAGTTTGAGTTATATGTTATTAATTAGAATTTATAATATGACATGTTTATAAAATTCATTTTGTTATTTGGAGGTAAGAAGAGTCATTATAAAAAACATTAATGAAAATAGTTTTGGATAAATGGTTAGTTTTTTATCACTAAAAGAGATTTTTTCATTAATAAATTATCATGTGTAAAAAATATTACAGAACCATAAATTAGACATATATCATATATTATAGTCTTTTTAAACCATATAAATGGTTTTATAACCAAAATTTTATATGGTAAAAGGAATTGAAAACCCATCATCCTTGAATTTTTATAAATTAACACATCTCAGATGGTGATGTCATTTCTTGTATAAAGAAGGTAGAAAAAAGAGAGAATGATGATTTATTACATTATCATAACAGAATCCTTGTACATGTACAGTAATATAGTAATCATAACATTTTAATGAAATAATATGAGGAATGAAAAAGAAAGAAAGGAACATGAATGAAAATAAAATAATTGAAAATAGAAACTTACCTCATGATTTATCTTCCTTGAGAGCCTCTTTTGGAGAGAGAATTAGGCCTTTTAAAGATAAAAAGTGATAATGTATGAAGTAAGGATCTTGAGAAAATATTTTAGTAGAATATAGAGAAGTCATAAGGCTTGATAAGAGTGAATAGAATAGGGGGTATAGTGGATGAGAGAGAGGTTTCCGATTATTTTAATCATATGTTTAATATTTTTTCTCAAGACTATTAGTATACATGATTCATGTAAAACAATAGTTATTTATGAATTTTATTTTGAAACAAATGCCATTTACATAATCCATTACTCAAACATGATATAGAAATTCATTTATTTAGCATATATCTTAAATTATTTTATTTTACTATTCACAAAAAAATTCATGAATTTTAAAAAAATCCCCAAAATTCACCCCAAGAATTTTTCAATGAGTATAATTCAAAAATGGAATCCATTTTATGAAAATAGTTTTATAAATATTGGAAATTGGTTTTTAATTAAAATAAAAATTTAGAAGAAAATACAAATTTTAATATTAAAACTAATTTTCTAACACTTTAAAAATAATACATATGGTCTCATAAAATTACCTTATAATAATAACTCATAAAAAATATTTATTTATGATTCTACTTTATAAAGATATTTTTTAATTCATTAAATTAATATTAAAATTGTAATTAAAAATACACGACTAACAAAAATTTAAAAATATTATTAATAATTTATAAAATATATATTTACTTATAATATGATATAATTATACCACCTTTTCACTTATAATATGAATAAATTTTATTTATAATTTCATTAGTGAGGTTTCTATTCAATTGGCCAATTTAATATTCATAAGTGTCACATTACAATTGTAATGGTCAAGTTACAATTTCATCAGTTGACGATCCTTAACTTCTAGAGATACCTTTTATTTTTATAATTATTCATTTATAAGGATTTTAAAGTGTTCTGTATGTAATATTACGTTATTATACCATTAGATATAATTATTAGCAGAGAATTATATTGATAATCCATTGGGTCGTTACATTAACCCCAAAATGAGACAGAGGGATCCCTTGCACTACCCCCCAATTCTGCTTCCTCGTGACTAATGGGACGCATATCCACATGCACATTGAGGACACTACCCATCAGGGAGTACATGTTTGGGACAACTATGAACAATGGAATGCATATCGAAATAGGATACAAACTAGCAAACATCGTTATATGGTTTTTAATGTTTGGATACTTTGGAGTAGGTTCCAATTTGGTCTCCCTCATATATGAAATCCAAAGAGAGAGGATCCCTAACGTAAGTGGCTCAGAATTGTGCTAAAAAAGAGGATTACATAGATCCTATCATGGAGAGAAGTGGTTATGTTTACATGGAATGAGAGGATATGGTAGTTCTTCACCTAGGGGGTAGGTGTTCGTGAGATGGTGATTCCTTGGGAAATGGACCGACTATACAACAACACATTGTGTGATTTTTTCATAGGCACAAAAAAGTCTCCTTAGGATTCTCGGGGTTGTTAAAGGCCATGTCCTTTATTAGGAAAGGGTACTCATGCACGTTCTTCTCCAATATGTTGAATTAATGTCCTCACATAGGTTTGTTTAATTTCAGAATCATGAGGGATTTTGGTATGACTAATCCCCTTAATTCCCTTTTTTTCTCAGGTTATTGATGGATGCCTTAGGGATTTGAGAGGACCTGGGAAAAGGGTCTGCATGACCAGAGAATCAGGGCTTATTTCAATATTATAGTTGTGTAAATTAGGATCCATGTTTCCTATTTATAATAAAATATGAAACCATATCTAATTGAGTTTCCCTATGATGGTCAATGGAATAGGTACTCAAAGCAGGTACCCCATATAGGGTTGTACATGATTTCACTGTCATGTAGGGGGGTTGTGTGATCTTTCTGATGTAGAGTGGTGTGAAAACATTCTATCACTTGAATTATTATTTGATTATTATTAGGACTCTTCATGTATATAACATACTTTAGGTTCCCTTATAAATCTTCTCATTCCTATTGAAAAAACGTACTGTCCACAACAGTGCATTTTCATTTATACAGAAATGATTACAACTGCTAACTCTAAGCCATGCTTTATTTTATTTTACTCATTGGGTCCAAAATTTATTAACCCTTAAGTATTATTTCATACCTCCAAATCATCAAACATCTGACCTCAACTCCAAAGGCATAATGAGACACCACATAATCAATTCCATCATATTTTACTCTGAACACAAGATCATTTTTCAACCTCATCCTCTTATCAAAGAATGGACTATAATACTAATTTGTCAAGTTAAATTGACTCGCATTAAATTTTGTGAAATACAAATGGACTTTTCTCCATCAAAATTATCAAAAAACACTCTTATATTTTCACCACATTTCCAAGGAAACTCTCCACCTTCAATATGATCATGGGTGGCTCCCAAGTGAGCACTGAATCAATTATCACTAAAGATAAAACATACCAATTCTAGGAGATGACGTTACCTATAAAGTGAACCCTAAAGATTAGATAATAACACATAGAGAGCTTACTGTAATAATGTTATACCATAGTAATACTAGGACCTCCCTCAAATACTATACTTGAAGTTCCTCCAACACAAGATGTTTGAGAATGCCATCGATGAATACAACTACAAATCAGTCCAACTATGGATGGATGATGTAGTTTATAATATTCATGTATAAATTTGGGGGAATGTCACAATGAATTTAATCAAAACTAACATATATTGTTTTAGGAAACATTTTAATGATATATTTAGGATATCATCCTTGAGAAAAATCTATATATTTTAGCTAGAACTTAAATTAATTGTGATTAAACAACAAACACCTGTCAAATAGTCAAAATGGTTTTCAATAATCACCAAGGGGAAAATATTAATTTTCCTTACCTTATTATGGAGAAGATATCCCAAAAATACCCTCAATCACATGTTTAATATTTCCATGGACAAAACTAGATATTCCAAGGGGGACACACTGGGTCTATCAAAATCATTTTCCTGGTTGTCCTCCAAATGAACAGTTAGCTCCCAAAGCATAGTTGGATCCACCCAAGATGCCATAGAATATATTCATATAGTTCTAGGTTTTATGTCAATTTATAATTATATCTAAAACCATAGTGGTTGTTCCATGGTGACATTAGGGAGGACAACCATATATTCTTCCACTACTTATAAAAACGCAATCCCAAAAGAGCCCACTATACTAAGGGACAATCCTGAAAAATAATTGTTAATGAGTTGAAGTTTCTTGATTTCTATTTCTACTCACTCATCCATAATATCTATCTCACCCATAAAGGGTAATATCATCTAGTTATTCATATGGAAACTCAGTCTCCTTAAATTAATAATAAATTTGGGCATTCTCCAAGTAAAAGAAATCTATACCCAACAAGATTTTATAAGTATTCATTGCAATAACCAAAATGTCACATGAGAAAATCAATCTACTAAATGAAAAATAACACTATAATCATATGTGAAATATAATATAATTGACCCCTTTAGGAACCTTAATCCATAGATTTTATTCTAATGACTCAAATCTTAGCTCTTTCTCTCACAAAATGGATAGAGAGATGACAGAAGGAATGAAAAATGTGTCTAAAAGTACCATATTAAGAGTATAAATTATAAAAATGTACCTAAAACTATCTTTTGAGTTTTTTGGTCATAACTGTTCATAGCCTGCAACAACCTATAACCTTTCTTTATAGTCCTATAGGCCTATCACAGGCCACCCAGTGGTAGTGGTGATTGTTTCTCATATTATGGTACTCTCCCCACAACTCCTCTACAAGGAGTCCCACCCACTCCCATATTTTCATGACTTCTATAGGGGCCACAATGACTACACCTAAGAGATCCTTAACCATAGTGCTATGACTTATGTGGAATTCCATCCATTTTATTCCTATCTTCTTGTTCACTTTAGTTGAGAAAATAATCATCCTTGTGACAATACCCATCATAAAAATTGTGTCACACACCAGAAGTCTGACTATATCCTCTACAAAAACCATATTCTACATATACATGTGACTGCTCCTAGGAGTAGGGATGTCTCTTACACGCAGACTCTGATATCATATTCCTCTAATCTACTAGATATAAATCATCCCCTTAATTCTCACAACTAGATCATGTTGTCTGGTGTCCCTTTACAAAGAAGATCAATGTAACCAATGTTCGCTCCATAACTCTATCATAAGTGGGTAGTCCAAAGGTGAACATTTATTCATTGTTGTCTCTATGATTATTCTTCTCAAACATCTGAAATTTGAATAAAATATCTTAGACAATAGTGAGGAAGTAACCCATGGGTTTGTAAAACCACATTGCATACTCAACAACTAACATATCACCCTTATGTAGAATGAGAAGCTAATGAATACATATAGATCATAGTAATGAAGGGTAATTGTTATCATATAATATATTTTTGAATTATAACCATGTGATCGACACATCATTATATGTCTAGGTAGTCAGACCCCACCAATTCCCAATGCACCATTAACAAGAATGGCAGCAAGCATAATAATTTGTTCATTTAGTGTAGAAACAAGTCTGAAAACTAAACTACTAACTCATTCCAATCATACATTTCCAAATAGTTATTTTCTAAATTAATCCCACTCAGTCTCAATCATTGGAATAATATTAACATTAAACGTCCATGTGAATCATCATAATGGTCTTTGAGAGCTATCTCTTTGCAAACAAGCAGTCAATCCTCTGCCTGAACAACTGGTAGTGGATCCATGAAATACTCAAAAGGTGTGGGGAATTATTTATTCCTTATTTTTAGGTAATACCTCATGAGTGGACCCCCATACTGAGGCCTCATTGATCAATATATCATCATATAGATCCAGTATTGACATCCTTGGTATATGTCATCATGAAGGAATCATGGATGTTACAAGAAATTCCACTGTTATATGAGAAAATTTGGGGAACAAAATCTATAAGGAAATGATGGATGAAAACAAAATCATATATGATGCATGTACCATTGGTTCCCTGAAAATAATGACTCAGAATTTTGAGTCATCAAGTTGGTATTTAAAGTAATTGTTTCTATATATATCATCTTCCACACCAACACTGGGTTCCCTGGCCTAAGAGATGAACTTGAGACACTCCAGAACTATTTCACTAAATTACCAAGAGAATCTTCAGAATTAGGTTATATTGAAACACCCCACATGGTAAATTACACTTATAATAAAACAATTTCAAGAAATATACCGCCAGGGAATTCCTAGATATATGTAAACTTGGTTAGACACCAAAAGTCTAACCCTAGTAAGCAATGAGATAGAAGCATGTTCCAGGATGTAAATAATTATAATATAGGTCTTTCACTAAATAATTTTATGCACACACTCAACCATATCCCTAAAATAGAGAACATATACAATAACTTACTACACCTATAGAGTGTAAAACCATCATAAAATATCCTATATGGAAAAATATACGTATAGTTACATATTAAAATATTATAAAGTTTCAAAAAACACACCCTTCCAGAAAAGAGATCCCAATATAAAAACAACATGGTTACAGGATGTTCTGAATAGAGTATGACTCACAATCCCATGTATTAACACTACACATAGTTAGCACCAATAAATTCAAAGCTCCACCAAAATTTGGTCAACCAAAATCACCCCTTGTTTGGATTTCATCTTCTTAATACACAAGATGTGTAGTAAAATCACATGTATGGGTGAGTATATACATAACTAGTAGCCGACCCAACATTGAAAATGTAAATATGAAAATAAAAAATATCATCTCATCCAGAAAACCAAGAGGGTAAAGATAAAACCAAAAGATAGCATCATAAAGAAGCCCAATAATAAGGGAAATGAGATCTCTAACTCCACACCTAGTAAATAATTATGAGTCAACATGTATATCCAAAGGTCTCATCACTGATGTTAAAAAACTCATGTGTCTACATAAGATACAGATTGGATGACCTTCTTTTTATAATTATTTTTCAAATGGAATGTGGTATTATCTCTTAAAAATTCATATTTTTATCATATAAATAATCATTCTAGATGAATCACACTTCTCCATTGTGTTCCACATCCAAGGGGGGACTATCTCTTATGGAGGACCTCCTCCACACTATATATTAATGAAGGGGGTTTCACTCCACAGATAGAGGAACCACTCCATTTTTTGAATGGGCATTCCAAATATAACTATGTAACTTGTATTCGTGACTTCTACATTGATGCATCAAGGGGGATTCCAACCCCGGTAACTCTCAGATGATCACATATGATCGCATTCACTACCTAAAAAGGGTAGTATTTCTTTAATAACCAATAATTTTACATCTAGACTCTAAATGATGGACACCATCATTTTATACATAAAAAATCCTTTTGATAGTATACTCACATGCCCAAATCATTGTCTAATGGAAATACCTAAGGAAAAAATCAAAGATAAGTACATAGGGTAAAACAACATGTGAACTCTCTTAGAAAATATAGAATGACCTCTCTATATACACATATTTGATATCCGGGTGGATATTCACATCGTGTACATGAAATGCCTAGTGTGTCTTGGCTGTCAAGGGGAAACCTCGGGCAAACCATCCCATACCCGTGTACTTTTTCCAATGTGCATGTACCTATCCATGTTTCTGTCCTCTAGACTCGACCCTTATAAATTGTTGTGTCTATCACCAAGTATACCAATGGACTATCTATGTATGACTACATAACCATGAAAAATTACTTAATGTGTATTACTCTGTACTCAAAAACATATCCTGGCCCCACTACATTGCGTGTTCTCCTAGTACAAAGACTATATTCCCAGAAAATCATTGATCTCCTATTAGAAAGAATACCTAGCTTGTTTTTATAAACCACACATCATAATCAATATTTTCCAATGGAAAATTCCTACATTCTCTTTACGCCACCTCTTTTCCATGATTAATCACAGATCAAACACTAGGGGGAATTATCTATTATAAAAATGGAGTAGGATTTCATTAGAAACACTTATAAGGGTATATAGAAGTAAAACTCAAAATTTTTCATCCTTAGGGTAAAAAAACCAATACATTGTGTATAATACCATGTATATAAGCCACTACAACTTAATATGATCTTGATCCCCATCAAGAAAAAAATTGTGCAGCATCTCATCTACCCTTCATCTCTATTTGTCCATTGTTTAGAGGGGAATCCCTCTTCCATATTCATAATGTTCATTGGAATCATATATTCAATGGGTATTTTGTTAATTTTAATTAACTAAATAAACAAAATTAGTTACAATGTTTTTGCGTTTAAAAATGTTCTCCTTCTACCAAATTCCAAACACTGATCAACCTTATGTCAGAAGTTTGGTAGATCCCACATCTCTGAAATTATTGTGGTCAATAATTTACTATTAATAGTCCCATGAAATTGTAAATTTATTTATTGTAAAATTGTATGTGTGCATGGTTTAATATATACTAATACTTTTATATATATTTAATTCTATATTTCTAGGACACCCAAACACATTCAGACTCTATAGAAAGATAAAGACATATTTATATTGAATTACTCAAAAGGCTAAAGATTAAAAAGTGGAGTCATTACATTCTCCCATCCTTCAAGGATTTTCAAAATAAAAAGAACATGATTCAAGAAAAACATGTCATTTTGATTACAAATATCAATATCTCATTCTGAATGTTCTCTACTACACACTCTCATACAATAAAGTACTCAAAAGAATGGGATGGTTCTTCACTGAAAGATCCTTTAATAATGATCATTGATCACCACCACTTACTCCATGATAGTTTTTTTATCCTTGATGTCTATACCACCCTAACCAGTAACTAGTGTTATGTCATGAATGTATCTTCTCAACTTGTACAAATATATTATTTCACACACTCAATATATCAATGGGGGTATGTTCAAATGGTATGAAAACTCACTGAACCTTAAAAGGATCTAAAAAAATATGATGAACATTGAGGATACTATACATCCAAAACCAATCCTCCACTATACCTATAATTGGGAGACTATCATGAAAACATTGTCTCCATACTCAACCACAAGATCCAAAAGCTTCAATTGGTGATTTTTGTCTCCTGGTTGTACTCATACACTCTTGGATCACTTGAACATTCTCTATTGTCACATGAACAATCTTTTCACAAAAAGATCTGTATTTTTGTTCTCATTCTAACATAAGGTCAACCTATAGGCTCTCTCACACAGGGCATCAAAATGATCCATGTTGATCGTAAACAGATATCCATTATTATGGATGACATCTACTGGGGTAAGTTAATCATCACAACACAAGATAAGGTCCAACACATAGGTCTCATCATATCCTCTAACACATGGATAATATCATTGTTCGGTCATCTTTATGGGTGTCAAATGTTATGCTCCTCTATGAATGGGTCCCAAAATCCACCAACAAAATACTCCATAACGCTGATATAAATTTTTAATCATGGTCAAATACAATCATCATGTGTACCCCATAATGATGGATGATCTCTTATGTACAACTTTTCCAAACCCTCAATCAGACTATACTCCCATGTGGAATGAAATTTTGTTGACATAGTGAGTACATAAAAAAACACACAATTAGAATTATAGACTCTCACTATTCATGGAATCCCTAAAATATAATACATATATATGCCTTCACACTTCCATTTCTGGATATTGAGGGCTAGTTTCAAACCTTCGAGAACCCGATGTTTGACCTTTACCAATTGAAATGTGAGACACTGAGAGATAAACTCAGAAAATCTAGTCTACATTACAAACCACCAAAAAATATTTTTCTATCCATATTTCCAAGTCTATATATATAGGTATCAGAGATTTATGACTTTCACACAAAACGTCACACATTGTAACACCCCAATCATTTTATGGTATGCTTATATCAAATATATTCTATTCATAGCCTATATTGCATGAAGCACTATGTCTTTTGAGAATCCAAAAATTATAGTAGAATCTTATAAGCTATCCATTAAACAAAAATTTTCTACGTCTATGTTTTGAATTTCGAAAAATGGTCATCTAGTGTTGTGATTAGTAAGTCATTTGGAGACTCATAGAACATACATGATTTTTACTAAATAGTAATATACCTTATGAATAGTAAAATGAATAGTAAAATGATCCATATGAATAGTAAATATAAAAATTATTTTATTTTCTTAAGGAAATAAGATAATGAGATCTTAATTAGTATTTCAATGAGAAATAAAACTAATTTCTCCTTTAAGATTGTTAATTTTCGAATTAACTGTGACTTTATTTAAAAATTAAATTAATAATATTTGCAAAATGAATTTAGAAAAATGGATTTCATTTTTGAATTCTACACGTCGAAAAATTGTTTGGGTAATTTTTTGGAATTTTTCTGAAATTCTAGAATTTTTGATGAATAGTGAAATACAATAAAATAACGTATATACGAATTATGAGTTAAATACACTATTTATGACATAATAAGTGATGTAAGGCCACTTGGTTAGAACTCACATGAACTTATTACTATTAATGGTCACATGAAATAGCACTATTGGTTGTCTTGAGGAAAATTAGAAAATAATGAATTATATATTCAAAAATTACCCCTCTCCTCCACTATAAAACCCCTCACCACTCCCTCTTCTCTTTACTCCTCAAAGCCTTGAAGCTCCTTAATTTTCGGCCCTAATCTCTCCTCAAAATCCTCCCCCTAATCCAAAAGCTCGTAGACTCTTCAAAATACCAAAACCTCTCCACTTAATAGGTACTCAAAGGAGTAAGTATCAAGAGGTAAATTCCTCTTTCCAATTCCATCAATTCTTATAAGTTCTTTTCTTTTTTGTTTCTTTCTTAACCATAATGGTATGAAAAATCTAGTATCATACATGTAATGGAATGTTTTTATGATAATGGTATATTTCATTACCTTTTCTCCTTTCCGCACCATTTATTTGAAAGAAATGAAAGCACCATTTGAGATGTGCTAATTTAGCACATTCGGGGACAATGGTTAATCAATTTCTATTATAATCATTAATTATGGTCATGAAACCATTTGAGCTATGGTTGAACCATATTAAAATATATTTAGTATATCATATTTTTAGTTCTATAATACTTTTGTACAAATGGTATTGTATTATAAATCAAAACAAGTTCATTGCAATCAAACCCACTGTGTAATCAAAATGGTTGTCACTAAGGTTATATATATAATAATTTTTCATTACTCTAAGTAAAAAAATTAAATATAAAACCATTTATTCATCTGGATGTTCACTAATAGAATATATATTCTTTTCTAGATAGCCACATTCATCATATATATTTATCCTAACTTGAATTTAAGTGAACCGATCATTTTAAACCAAGTAAACAAACGATCCTGAACAAAGAAATTGAACATTATAACTAATAGAAAAGGACTTTATTGAAATAAAGTTTATAATAAATCATTTATATATATTAGAGGTTCTGGGATTATGAATTAATAATCCAATTTTTATATTCAGGTCTTCAATAACATGTCAAGAACACAATCAGGCATAAGGTAAGGGATTGCTTAACTCAATTTTCATTCATTGAGTTAAATAACTATTTCATTGGTTACATTGTTCCCAGAATATGTGTGAATGAACTATAATTGTTTTTTAATTTATATAAACATATAATTTTTGGATTATTATTTGTCACAGATAAATATGTCATTGTTTTATCTTCACTTCAATGACACAATCTTTGTAAGGGATCCTCTCTCTCACATTTGTTCAAGAATCTCCCCTATGTTGTGCTATTTAATTTTTAATACCTAATGATGAGTTATGCTTTCTCACCTTCCCCATACTACCCTTATGATATATAAATAATGGGATAACCTTTTACCTCTCATTAGTCCCTCACAAGAACACTCATTACCATGCCGAAATGTTTGTAAGGGGTATATCATCTCACATTCATTTCTGTGAGATTTTCATTGTTCGCCACTTATTTCATATATGTGGTATAAGTGTACATAAATTTGATATAAAATAACATTATTATATTTATATTCATGTTATTCAATGATACAATTTATATTCATTACGTTTTGGTGAAATGATTCGTCTGATTACATTGTGGTAAGAGACATTGTCTCAACTTCTATTTGGTTGTGAATAACATTGTATGGTGCAACTAATAATCCTTATGTGATGTACCTACTTCCCATTTGAGATCAATTTTTATTTGAAATTATATTTATATTAAATATCCATAATCTCATATAATGGATATGTTTGTTTTCTAAATCGTATACCATTTTACATACGGTGTTTATTTGTAATGTTATTTTTAGTTAAGGAAATATTGATGAATAATTATACACTAATCTATATGGATATTGAAAAGTCATGTTGATAATGTATTGAATAAATGTATGTAGAATGATTTGGACATGCAGAGGTAGGTGGGGTCTGCTATATCCCCTCGATGCATCGGTAGGTCTCATGAGACAAATCAGTTGGAGACAAACCCCTCGAGTTTGTCTCTAAAAATTAGATGGGATTCTACCCATAGAACTAAACCATTTTTATATTATTATGGTTTCATGTGCCAGATACATGAATTAAAAATAATAATAATTTTATTTATTCATGATTAGTTATTATTATTAACCATGAGGTTTTCACTCTGACAAAATCTATGGATGATGTTTCATTTTCCTTTTATTAATGTCATTAGTTATGAATTTTTTCACTATACCATATATATTATGTTAGATTGATTGTCATTCACTTACTATTGTACTCATTCTTCCACTACTTGTAACTCTTACTAAGTTTTTGAGCTCACCCCTTCCATTATTTACTTCAAATAGGTGATAAAGAGGAGATCTTTTATTGAGTACTTGTGGATGCAGTTTTTATTTTCGTTATGTACTGTATTTTGTAAAATTTTCCAATGTAATTTGAGTGACATCTATGTATATACATTCTTAAATACTACTAAACGATTCTTCCTTCGGGATTTTCATTCCTTATATCCAAGCCAATAACACATGTAACACACCGACTCCAGCCTAGAGGGGTCGGGGTGTTACAGTTGGTATCAGAGAAAGTTTAGTAGGAAACTTGGGAACTAGATATAGAAAATGTTGATTAGGGAAGAATCCCTATGATAAGTCTTTTGAGGATAAATATACTAGAACATCCTGATATTTTTGTATGGAATAGATTATGTGAATATTTCAAGCAATGAATCCTTGTCGGGATATGAGCAGGTAGACGCAGCTCTGGCATAGGTGTATCTAGGGGTAAAACCAGAAAACACTACTTTGTCCTAGATTCAAAAATGAAATGGTACACGAAAACCGGCCTTGCTGCACTCTTGGTTACAAAAAGCTTTGGGGATATGCTTAGGATAATTCAAATTTTCCTTACAATCCATTATGAGGGTGTTTAATGTAAATTTTCCTTAGAGGATTTTGTTTTGATAACTCTGGAAACCAGAATAGAACAATGAAATACTTACTTAAAAAAACTAGGAGCGATGTTTTATTAATTTTTAGAGGGAAAATGATGGTACTTGTATTTTATTATCTTCCAACGAAAGTATTAGAGAACATAGTGGGAAAATCATGTGTATAAAACTATGATACTTTTGAAAATATTCGTTTATCATGAAAAACCCTCTACCGAGTATCGAACACTCCTTGAGTACTCCAACTTCACCATGGATTAGGTTTCATCTATTAACTCATGATGAGTGAAAAATTACCATTCTATGTATGAAAAGGGAAACTATTCGAGGTTATCTTTAAATTTTTTACCCTAGACAATAATTTCTTATCTCGTGAGGAAATTCAGGAGGTTGTACAGTGGGGCGACCTCTAGCAGCATATCTATGTCAGATTTTCACATACGGAATCCATGGTCAAGTTATGGACTTTGAAGTCCTTTAGAACGAGACTACCCATTTTCATTATTGGCATCAAGTTCACACTGATGTCTTTCAACCTGATACCAGACATGCCTCTCTCAATCTGAATTCTAGATGTCCACACACGGTTGACCCTAGTTGTACACGTAGCATATGGAACAAAGAGATAGAGGAATATGGAATCGCTTTGGGGATCTATTTGTCTGAAAACTGGGGAAATACCTAACATCAGTGGAATCTATGAGGAGTCATCTTAGAGGTTTTTGGGATGTCCATACTATTGTTTTGTGAAAGGGAGCAATATATTGTGTAATATCATGAGTTTTATAAATCATGTCTAAATGAATGATGTTGTATTCTATGTTTTGATATGTTTTTATATAAAACAATAACATGGTTTAAAACTAGTTTTTTCATATGGAATGTTGATTTACTAAAACTTTTAAGATAGAAGATATGAGTCAACCAACCAATATTTTATCACTACCTACCGAGTTGTTATAGACTATTATTGTCAAGACATGCTCTGAAGAGGACCATCCCTATGCCATATTACGTATGACTTGTAAACTACTCCACTGGGTATCGAATCATTTAAAAATTCTGAATATTTACCAAGGATGCAATCTGGTCTATTACCGTATTTCATATGCACAATTTCCGGCGTATAGGAAAAGAGGGATGTATTAAGAGCTCTTATTCTATGTTTCACTATGGTTGATAACTACCGAGTTGTGGGTAAATTTCTAGAAGCTTCTTTGGATGGTGAAAATCGAGCAACCTACCTATTCGAGATCCTGAGTTTTAGTATGTACAAAGAACATTACGAAATCAATATCATCAAGAATGACGTGGTGCGTGGGAATTATATGGATTTAATTTACAATGAAATTTCAAACCTCCACACATCTTGTGCCTCTCTATGGAAGCATGAGTGCTTTAGGCACAAATTCAACCCTACCTTTCTACAGTGTGTCTAGGATAAGGAAATCGAGCAGCTGAATACTACCTTAGGAATCCACCTAAGGTCATCAACACCCTAGCATCAGTGGTGTTCCCGGTAAAGGTACTTCAGGAGTGACATGTGTCTAGTGTAGCATATGGTTCTGGGAGATTGAAATCTTTGAACTAGTTTTGGGGATTCATGTATTGGGGGACTGGGGAAACCATTGGCCTTGTTTAACTTTTGGAGCTAGTGGTTATATAAGAATATAACTTGTTTTCTCTTGTATTTATTATCCTTTCATTGATATTACTTTTGAATGAGTATCACTAAGTGAACGTTTATAATAAATTTTCAGATGGAAGGACAAAACCATATGTTATCTCTTCCTGAGGAGGTACTGGAGATTATTGTGATCAAAACCTGTGAAGAAGAGTACCTAAATCTCGAAAACATGAGAAAAATGTGTAAAAAATATATGAAGTGAAAAACAATTCATTCATTTTTCACACCAGTCAAGGGAATACTTCCATTTACTACTGCATAGCCATGACACAATTGGACGAGTATATGTGAAGGGGAAAATATCATGAAGGGCTTTTCCTATCTTTCACCCTAGGCTGGAACTAAACGACAAGGTTATGTTTTGAAGAGGCTACTATGGAGGGAATCCTTTGTGTGGACTACATGTACCAAATCCTGATTTTTAGCCTCTACAATAACATCTATGACATAGATTTTCTCATTCGAGACATAGTTCGGTGAGTTCTTAATGTGTTTGTCCATTCATACATTTAAAAACACTCTATCGTTCGATCCTCCATCTAGATTCTTGAGTGTTCGATGAAATAGTTCAACCCCTTCTGTCTAAGGTGTGTTTGGGTCAGAGAACTAGAGGAGTTGAGTATTAATTTAGGTTTTCTTCTGAATTCACCTGGTGATCCTCTACAATTGGATATGTGGTAAGAACATCTGAGAGATTTATTTTGTGGTTATGAAATTAATTGTGAAGATGCAATTCATTGAAGGAGTGAATAATGTAACACCACAATCATTTTATGATATGCTTCTATAAAATATATTTTATTAATAGCCTATATTGCAGGCAGCACTATGCCTTTAGTCAATCAAAAAATTATAGGATCATCTTATAAGCAATCTATTAAACAAAAATATTCCACTTCTATGTTTTTAATTTCGAAAAAGTGTCATCTGGAGTTGTGATCAATAAGTCATTTGGAGTCTGATAGAACAAATATGATTTTTGGTGAATAGTATCATACCTTAAGAATAGTAATATTAATATTAATATGATCCTTATGAATTGTAAATAATAAAATTATTTTACTTTCTTAAGGAAATAAGATAATGTTATCTTAATAAGTTTTTCAATGATAAATCAAACTAATTGCACCTTTGAGATTGTTATTTTTTGAATTAACTATGTCTTTATGTAAAAAATAAATTAATAATATTTATAAAATTAATTTGGAAAAACGTATTAAATTTTTGAATTCTACATGTCAAAAAACTGTTTGGGTAATTTTTTCGGATTTTTCTGAAATTCTAGAGTTTTTGACGAATAGTGAAATACGATAAAATACCGCATATACAAATTATCAGTTAAACACAATATTTATGACACCATAACTGATTTAAGGCCACTTGGTTTGAACTCACATGCACTTATTACTATTAGGGGTCACATGAAACAACACTATTTGTTGTCTTCATGGAAATAATGAAATAATGAATTAAATATTCAAAATTTACCCCTCTCCTCCACTATAAAAACCCCTCACCAATCCCTCTTCTCTTCATTCCTCTAAGCCTTGATGCTCCTAAAGGTTCTTCACAAATCTCTCCCAATGATACTCCCCCACGTCCAAAAGCTCCTTTACTCTTCAAAATACTAAAACCTCTCCCCTTAAGAGGTTCTCAATGGAGGATGTCTCAAGAGGTAAATTCCTCTTTCCCATTCCTTCAATTCTTTTAAGCTCATTTCTTTTTGTTTCTTTCTTCACCATAATGGTATGAAAAATGCAGTAACATACATGTAATGGAATGTTTTCATTCTAATGGTATATTTCATTACCTTCTCTACCTTCCTCACCATTTATTTTAATGAAATGAAAGCACCGTTTCAGATGTGCTAATTTAGCACATTCAAGGACAACAATTTATCAATTTCTATTATAATCATTAATTCTGGTCATGAAACCATTTCCGCTATGGTTGAACAAGATTATTATATATGTATTATATCCTATTTTAAGTTCTTTAAGCCTTTTTTTAAAAATGGTATTAAGTTATAAATCAAAACATGTTCAGTGTAATCAACCCCACCATTTAGCCAAAACGGTTGTCACTAAGGTTATATATATAATAATTTGACATCTCTGTAAGTAACAAAATTAAATTTTAAACCATGTAATATTCTGGATGTTCAATAATAGAATATAAATTCATTTCTGGACAACTACATCTTTTTAATATATTTATCCAAACTTGAATATAAGTGAACCGATAATTTAAAAACAAGTAAAAAATGCGCCCAGACAATGAAATTGAACATTATAACTAATCAAAAAGGAATCGAATGAACTAAAACGTGATATAATAAATCATTTAAATATATCATAAGTTATGTAATTATGAATTAATAAGCCTAATTGTTTTATTCAGGTCTTTAATAACAAGTCAAGAACACCTTTGTGCATAAGGTAAGGGATTGCTTAACTCAATTTTCTTTCATTGAGTTAAACATCTATTTCATTGGTTACATTGTTCCAAGAATACGTGTGAATGACCTATGATTGTTTTATACTGTATATACTCTTATATTCTGTGGATTTTTTATTTGTCACAAAAAAAACGTTTCATATATTTTTCGTCACTATAATTACAAAATCTTTGTATGGGATCCTCTCTCAGACTTTTGTTCAAGAATCTCCCCTATGTTGTGATATTTTATTTCTAATACCTAATTATGGGGTATGTTTTCTAACCTAACCAATAATTCCCTTATTATATATACATAGTGGGATAACCTTTTACCTCTCATTAATCCTTCAAAAGAACACTGGTCACCATACCGAAATGTTTATAAGAGGTTTCTCATCTCACTTTCATTTCTATGAGATTTTCATTGTTCGCCACTTATTTAATATATGTGGTATAGGTGTACATCCATTTGATATAGAATAACATTATTCTCTTTATATTAATGTTATTCAATGATTCATTTGTTGTTCATTACATTCTGGTCATATGATTTTACTAATTACATTATGGTAAGAGACATTGTCTCAACTTCTATTTAGTTGTGAGTAACATTGTATGGTGCACCTAATAATCCTTATGAGGTGTACCTACAACCAATTTGAGATAAATTTTCATTTTAAAATAAATTTATATTAAATATCC
This sequence comes from Viscum album, assembly GCA_963277665.1. NCBI lineage: Eukaryota > Viridiplantae > Streptophyta > Magnoliopsida > Santalales > Viscaceae > Viscum > Viscum album. The sequence continues at coordinate 510,633,025 of OY728146.1, forward strand.
ATAATCTCATATCATTGATATCTTTTTTGTCTAAACATTATACCATTTTAAATATGGTGTTTATTTGGAAAGTTATTTCAGTTAAGGAAATATTGATGAATCTATATACTCTACACTATATGGATATTAAAATTGCATATTTCTCTTATATTGAATCAATTTATAAAAATGATTTGGACATGCAGTGGTAGGTGGGTCCCGCTATAGCCCCTTGATGCATCAGTAGGTCTCATGAGACAAATCAATTGGCGACAAACCTTTCAAGATTGTTTCCAAAATTCAGACGGGTTTCTACCCATAGAACTAATCCATTTTTACGGTATTATGGTTTCATGTTCCAGATACATGACATTTAATTAATAAGCATTGTCTTTATTCATTATTAGTTATTATTATTATCTATGAGTTTTTCACTATGACAAAATCTATGGATGCAGTTTCACCTTCAGTTTATTAATGGAATTAATTATTAATTTATTCACACAAGGATCGTAATAGTTTAGTTTCTTTGGAAACTCGGAATATAATCTTCTAATCCTGGTGAAAGATCTTCAACATCTCAAATAAAGATCCTCCCCTTTTTTTACCTAAAACCTTTCTTTATATCCTGGGGAAAAGAAAACATAAAATGGTGAGCTCAAATGCTCAGTAAGGGTAAACAAAAGAAATATCAATCACATCATATTCATAAGAACATAACATTTTGGAAATCTTAACCTGCAAAAGAGAGCTCATAATATCATAACATGGAATAAAATCATAGTAGTGAAATGTAATCCCAATAATCATAACTTAAAACATGAAAATTTGTTTCATACACACATAATCATAGAGAATCATTTCTTGTTAGTCAAGAGTCATTGCCAAGACTATCTTAGTGGACAAAGTCCCTTTCTGAACCGAGTCACCCTTGTTTCAGTCCTGTTTCACTGAACCGGTATAACCTACCATTCTAGCCATGTATATCTCATGAGATATAAAATCTTTACCCAATGCATTGGAGGGAGATATAGGTCCCACCCATCTCATAATGATACCATTCTTATGTGTTCCACAAAATCATAAATCATACATCATTGCATAACCCATGTAATAAAAATGGGAATCATAAACATCGTGACACCATAAAACAATTCATATAATATAAAGGAATTCATAAAAATAATTCCATCACAACATAATCAAATCAATGGAATAATAGGGATAAAAACAGGACCCTTTTATTATCTTAGATGGAAAATAATTTTGATAAAATACTTGAACTCCATTCTTGAGGAAAATATCCTTTCCGCTTCAAAAACACTTTTCCTTTCTTAACATGTCGTACAATTATAAACTAAAAGAAGTTTATTAAAAATAAACTTGAAAACTTGTAATATAATCTTCTTGGAAATAAAGTTTTAAAAATCCATTCATGCCGTATAAGTTAAAAAAACATGCTTCGTACTTTTGTCGGAAAAGTCAAAAAGTACCTTATATGGTAACCAAAGGAAAGATTCCATTCATACAATGTGGTAAAAAGTCAATAAAGGGTAAAAATGACTTTAAACATTCATATAAGAATGGTAAAAATTTTATAAAAACATTTTTAGAAAACATGGTCATGGATGATAAATGTAACCCCAGTAAATACTTACGTATAAGCAATCTCGGATAAAAATGAAATTCAAAATTTATCCCTTACCTTAGGTCTGACTTGCTTTATAAGTGTCCGAAACTCCGGTATAATGATTTAAATCAAGATATTGACTTATTCCAGAATCATATTCATTGTTATTATATCATATATGGTTCACTTATGACTTTATATTACCCGTTCTTTTGTAAATTCATGTTAATGTAGCGTTTTGGGTAAAATCGTCTCATTGGTCATTCATGTTTTTAACTTGTAATTATTAATATGATTACTTGGATCATGATTACTTATATCCAGAATGTAAAACATGGTTTATATATAATATATATTCAGAATATATATATATATATATAATATCGATAAATGGAATGAAATACACCGTTCATGGAGACGGTAGTCCGTACGTACGCATGAACGCTATTTTCATTTCCTTATTGAATTGAATGGAATTAAGTAGATGAAATACATATAAATATACATAAATCCAGTATCATTATTATGTCATATATTTCATTAGTTCTTATTATATATACTTTATAATCATTCATGAATGGTTAATGTGGAGAATGAATCTCATCGCGTCGTGGAGACGGTAGTCCGTACGTACGCACGAGCGATGATATCGTTCCCATGGTCGTGGAATTGTGTTGAAGTGTATTGATACTATTTCAGTATCAATATCACTTTATAATAATCATATATAGTTACTCAATACACCATTATACCCATCCTTGTAAGGTGATGGTGGAAAATAGATTACACCACGCTGTGGAGACGGTATTCCGTACGTACGCACGTGCGGTGATTTCATTTTTCCGTAGGATGGATAGAAGATGAATTAGGGTTGTTTCATATTTATAATAACATATCAGTATGTAAGTAATAATGATTTTATTACTTTATCATGAAACAACTAAAGAAGAAAAGTTGAACAAGAAAGAAATTGAAAGGATCGGTAATGGATATTACCTCTTCTTTGAAACGCCTCTTTGAATCCTCCACTTAGGGAACTAAGATTGGTCTTTGAAGAAGACCAGGACCTCTAGGATTATTCTAGTGAAGTGGAGAAGGGATTTTGGCAGGGGTTGGCCGAGCCTGAATGCTCAAAGTTGTGTGAGGAAGAGATGGAGGAGGTGCCCTTTTATAAGGGAGGAGAGGGGCACCTTTGAAATAACTAAAAATATTATTTTATTATAAAGCCAAATTCGGTTTTAAATAGCTCCAAATTGATTTATTTCGAAGCTATGGTGGTGATGGGTCTAAATCCTCTCATACAATTGAATTTAGACAAGTTTAGGTTTTTATTTTAACCTTATCAATTAGATTTAACTCTAAGTTAAATAATTTATCTTTTACCATGTATTTTTGTTTTCTTACACTATATGGTTAATAAACTTACTATATCAAGCCAAAAGAACCCCAAGTTGTTTATTATTAATATATCTATCTCCATCTAAGTCATTTGGCCGAACCATAGATTTTTAGGAATTAAATAAAAATTAATAATATAATATTTGTTTTAAAAACTAATTTATGTCAATTTTGACACTATTTGGTACATGATTTTTATGAAATTTCTAACAGAATTATAAGTTCGAACCAAGTTACTTAAATCCACAATAACATGTCATATTAACCTAGAAAATTAGTGTAAGTCATAAAAAGTCTCAAATTAAATTTATTTGGGCATATATAACATCAATTATGTTAATATTTTCTTAAAAAGGTAATTACTGTATCATCGTTGTGTCATAAATAAATTAAATTATTTAAAGTATAAAAATTAAAAATAAATACAATTATGTAGGAAATCATTTTAGATTTCTAATTAATATTTATAGTCGAAATTAGATTATGTATAACCCTATATTAAAAATGTTTTAGTAAATAAACTTTGATTTTAACACTTTTAACTCTTCTTTGAATTAAATAATAATAAATGTCCTAATCTAATACAAGTGGGACTAAATGATAATATTTTACTCTTAAGGTTGTTTTTGGTCGAGATACACTTGTACAATAGGATTAGGACATGTGTTATGGTAATATTAATATCATTTTTACTCTTAATTACCCTATTTATTTTAACCGTGGTAAATAAAAGTAAAAAGTTACTATTCACCAAAACTTATTTTTAATCTCACTGAACCACATTTTACTTACTGACATCAACCGTGTCTCTCGGATTTTTGAAATTACATTCACAGAAGCAGTAAAAATAAGATTTATGAAAAAATTAATTTTTTTTAACTACCACTTAGTAGTTTCACTATTCATCAAAAATTGATTGTTTTCAGAAAAATTCCAAAATTTCACCCTAAGCTATAATTGATATTCCGAATTCAAAAATGATTTCTATTTTACAAAATTCCCAGCATATATGTTTCATTAATTAATTTTATAATTAACTTCCGCTGTCACAACAACTAGCGTGTTTTTAAGAGATAATAACTACCAAAAGATTAACACTTGTTTATGTCTGGTGTAAATGTGAAATTACATCCAATGACCAACATTGTATTGAATTGTAAAAATATATTCTAAATATACTTTAAAACCACTCAAATTATTAATTTATCACTATTAATTATTTTGATTAAAAAAGTTGTTTTTAATTAAAATTTAGTAATTTTCACTATTCATCAGAAAATAAAAGTTATCCGAAAAGTACCAAAATTTCACCCTAAGCTAATTTCGATATTATGAATCCAAAAATGAATTCCATTTTGAAAAATAAAATTACAAAATTTCAAAAAGTGGTTATTACTATTCATAACGGCTAGTTTTAATAATATTTTAATAGCGTATTGTTGTTTAGTTAAACTCATATTGCGTACTACACACGCTATCGAGGAAGGTCACGATTGCGTGTAATGCAAGGCAAATCAAAGATGCATGTTGTGCAAGATCTTTTTTGTGTAGTGTACAACACAAGACATTAGTGAAATTAAAAAGAATATTTTTCATAAAATCTCGGGGTGTTATATTCTACCCCCCTTAAAATGAATTTCGCCCTCGAAATTCGTCGGGGTTATAAATGGTTTACTATTCGAAAGTTTCTTTAATAGAAACCCACATCGTAAAAAGGAATACCAAAACCAATCTTTAAAAACCAATGTATGAAACGTAACAGTTACCCAAATAAACTAATCGTTGGGTTTCCACATAGGTAAAAATATGGATATGGAAGAGAAATCTAACCATCATGTTTTGATGGAGAGTGGTAGAGAAAATGGCTATGGAAAATCCAGAAATCACAAAGCCATAAATTTGTGACGATCTAGGGTACCATCTGATTCATCGGATATAAGGGCACTAGGACAACATTTTTGGTTTTCAAGATCGTTTTTCTAAAGTTGAAGAGTTTGAATTAGAATAAATACATACTTTATTTTGGTACAATCTCACTGTTGTTCGTGCCTTGAACAATTTCTACTTCATCTCTTAAAAAAATGAAGTAGAATTTGTTATTCGTGAAGTGTTAGCAAATCATGTGATAGAATGACTGGTCATTCCATCTGTCTCAAACAAAAGGTTAGAAAAAATTATATACATAAGTCTATCTATAGTGAGATTAATCATATATGGTTCTTAAAATGTACTTATACTTCATATATCATACTGATTAATATAATAAAACTAGTTTCTACTAAACATGGACTTCTAGTAGGCCAGTGGTAGGCGATAAAGGCCAGTCGCACTTCGGTTGTGGGTTCGATTCCCACAGCCTTGTCCGAAGCGATGGGATGTCGCCCATCCTGCAGGTTGTCCTTTTTCTAAAACTACATTACTATAACATCCCATCAATAATATCGAAAAATACTTCTATCCTTAAACAATACTAACTTATGTCTAACATAATCCATTTAAATCTTTAGTCTTATCCATAACACTGCAGTCCACTCTCATAACATAGTGAAAACGATTACCATAGATTTAATACCATCGTTGATCCCCATATATCATAAGATATGTTTTGTTGGTCACATTCCAAACATTCAAAGGCCTTAATCATGTATTCTCTTGAATACCCATTGAACCTTAGTGAAAACATTAATGCAGTTAAAAGTTAACACTTTCCACATACCAAAATCCTCAGAATTCTATATACTCAAACCATGATATCACTTAGTCCTTATATCAATCATGAGCTCATGAATACTGTCAAATATTTCTTTTTCTCATTTTCCCTTCATTATGAGCATATCATTCTTTTTCCAAAAATATCTAAATCACTTTCCATGGTTATTGGTACCCTAAAATTATTGAAAACCACAATAGACCAATACATAAATATTCCAATATTCCACGATACTATATACAACACTATTTTAGAATCCCATTACATAAACACTTAATCATTTCACCACATCGTTGTCATATTCAACATCTCAAATAGTGATCGCATGTGACTTCCCTTTGTCCTTTTCCTTAAGTGGTTTCTCATGTTGATCATCACTAACCCTTGGATTAGGGCATTTATTGGCATAATGTCCCATCTCCTTGCACTTGAAACATTGAAGTGTTGGTGGTGCGTTCTCTGCAGTGTTTTCTTTGTTCACATCATTAGAAACCCTTTTTCCATTACATCGACACTCATCTGCTCTATGAACTTCTTTTCCACACTTAAAACATTTTCTAGTCCCTTTAATACAATCTCCACCATGCTTATTTCCTCACTTTGAGCATAAGGAAATATTCATCTTCTTTTCACCATTATTATGAGATTTCTCCTTGAACTCCATCTTTCGTTTCTTGTCAAAACCATGAGATGGATATGTAACACCAACTTCCATTTCTACCTTGATAGCACAACGCACAATTTCTTCATAGCTACTGAAGTCTCTTATAGATAATTCCCTTCGAAGACTTGGTTTTATGACACTGAAAAATTGATCAACTTTACTTTCAGGTTGGATGATAATGCCAGATGCATACCTTGCCAGTCTTGTAAAATTCGCTTCGTATCTACCAACAGATTCATCATCCTTTTGCTTTAGTTCAAGAAACTCCTTCTCCATCTTTGTTCTAAGAATACGAGGGAAGTACTTATTGTAAAATAAGTTCTTGAACTCATCCCATTCCATGGACTCAATTTCATCTCTTTGCCTCGTATTCTTGATAAGATTCCACCATTGATCAGCTTCACCTTCCAAACGATATACTGCTAAGATGACTTTATCATGTTCAGAACATTGAAGAACTGAAAATATCTTTTCAGTTGTACTGATCCATTGTTCAGCAACAGGTGGATCAGAAGACCCACTGAAAGAAGGTGGACGTTGCCTCATGAAGGACTCAATAGAATATTGTTCCCTTCTCTGTTCATTTGGAAGTCTAGAATGATTCATAGCTTGTGTAAGTATAGAAATAAGATTTTGCACTCCATCTCCCATAACATATGTTTGTTCAGGAGGACAATCATTGCATTGTCCGTTGCATTGATCAACACGGTTCCTTCTGGTTCCAGCCATCGTCTAAAACCCAATAAGAATAGTGTGAGAGGCAAAAATCATGCTAGGGAAAACAACATAATAAAGGGGGAGTACCTTCAATGTCTAACATCTTATGTTAAATTCTATGCTCGTTAGCGTAATTCATGTAATATAACCTATACATATACTTAACCTTAGGGACATCCCTTGACATACCTTAGAAATATCTCTAGGGATCTCACTAACGTTTTCGCATCCTAGTTTCCAAAGGTTGACTAAACCTTTCCTCTGATACCAACTGTAGAGACCCGAATCTTGGCATACATGAACATTACATTACTTTTGCGGAATACTTAGTACATAACAAAAACACACACACACAAGGATCGTAATAGTTTAGTGTCTTTGGAAACTCGGAATATAATCTTCTAATCCTGGTGAAAGATCTTCAACATCTCCCATAAAGATATTCCCCCTTTTTTACCTAAAACCTTTATTTATATACTTGGGAAAAGAAAACATAAAAGGGTGAGCTCAAATGCTCAGTGAGGGTAAACAAAAGAAATATCAATCACATCATATTCATAAGAACATAACATTTTGGAAATCTTAACCTGGAAAAGAGAGCTCATAATATCATAACATGGGATAAAATCATAGAAGTGAAATGTAATCTTAATAATCATAACATAAAACATGAAAATTTTTTGAATACAGACATAATCATAGAGAATCATTTCTTGTTAGTCAAGACTCATTTCCAAGACTATCTTAGTGGACAAAGTCCCTTTCTGAACCGAGTCACCCTCGTTTCAGTCCTATTTCACTGAACCGGTATAAACTACCATTCCAGCCATGTCTATCTCATGATATATAAAATATTTACCCAATGCATTGGAGGGAGATATAGGTCCCACCCATCTCATAATGATACCATTCTTATGTGTGCCACAAAATCATAAATCATACATCATTGCATAACCCATGTAATAAAAATGGGAATCTTAAACATCATGACATCATAAAACAATTCATATAAGATAAAGGAATTCATAAAAATAATTCCATCACAGCATAATCAAATAAATGGATTAATAGGGATAAAAACATGACCCTTTTATTATCTTAGATGGAAAATAATTTTGATAAAACACTTGAACTCCATTCTTGAGGAAAATATCCTTTCCGCTTCAAAAACACTCTTCCTTTCTTAACATGTCGTACAATTATAAACTAAAAGAATTTTATGAAAAATAAACTTGAAAACTTTTAAAGGAAGCTTCTTGGAAATAATGTTTTAAAAATCCATTCATGTCGTATAAGTTAAAAAAAACATTCTTCGTACTTTTGTCGGAAAAGTCAAAAAGTACCTTATATGGTAACCAAATAAAAGATTCCATTCATACAATGTGGTAAAAAGTCAATAAAGGGTAAAAATGACTTTAAAAATTCATGGAAGAATGGTAAACATTTTGTAAAAACATTTTTAGAAAACATGGTCACGGATGATAAATGTAACCCCAGTAAATACTTACGTATAAGCAATCTCGGATAAAAATGAGATTGAAAATTTATCCCTTACCTTAGGTTCGACTTGCTTTGTAAGTGTCCGAATCTCCTGTATAATGATTTAAATCATGTTATTGACTTATTCCAGAATCATATTAATTTTTATTATATCATATATTGTTCACTTATGACTTTATATTACCCATTCCTTTGTAAATTCATGTTAAAGTAGCGTTTTGGGTAAAATCGTCTCATTGGTCGTTCGTTTTTTTAACTTGTAATTATTAATATGATTACTTGGATCATGATTACTTATATCCAGAATGTAAAACATGATTTATATATAATATATATTCAGAATATATATATATATAATATATCGATAAATGGAATGAAATACACCGTTCATGGAGACGGTAGTCCGTACGTACACATGAACGTTGTTTTCGTTTCCTTATTGAATTGAATTGAATTAAGTAGATGACATACATATAAATATACATAAATCCAGTATTATTACTATGTCATATATTTCATTAGTACTTATTATATATACTTTATAATCATTCATTAATGGTTAATGTGGAGAATGATTCTCAACGCGTCGTGGAGACGGTAGTCCGTACATACGCACGAGCGATGATATCGTTCCCATGGTTGTGTAATTGTGTTGAAGTGTATTTATACTATTTCAGTATCAATATCACTTTATAATAATCATATATAGTTACTCATTACACCATTATACCCATCCTGGTAAGGTGATGGTGGAAAATAGATTACACCACGGCGTGGAGACGGTATTCCGTACGTACGCACGCACGGTGATTTCATTTTTCCGTAGGATGGAAAGAAGGTGAATTAGGGTTGTTTCATATTTATAATAAAATATCAGTATGTAAGTAATACTTATTTTATTACTTTATCATGAAACAACTAAAGAAGAAGAAGTTGAAGAAGAAAGAAATGGAAAAGATCGGTAATGGATATTACCTCTTCTTTGAAACACCTCTTTGAATCCTCCACTTAGGGAACTAAGATTGGTCTTTGAAGAATACCAGGACCTGTAGGATTATTCTAGGGAAGTGGTGAAGGGATTTTGGCAGGGGTTGGACGAGCTTGAAGGCTCAAAGTTGTGTGAGGAAGAGAGGGAGGAGGTGCCCTTTTATAAGGGAGGAGAGGGGCACCTTTGGAATAACTAAAAATATTATTTTATTATAAAGCCAAATGCGGTTTTAAATAGCTACAAATTGATTTATTTCAAATATAAAGTAGGGATGGGTAGAAATACTCTCATCCAACAGGATTTAGACATGTTTAGGTTTTTATTTTAACCTTATCAATTAGATTTAACACCAAGTTAAATAATTTAACTTTTACCGTGTCTTTTTGTTTTCTTACACTATATGGTTAATAAACATACTATATCAAGACAAACGAACCCCAAGTTGGTTATTATTAATATATCTATTTGTTTCTAAGTCATTTGGCCGATCCTTAGATTTTTATGAATTAAATAACAATTAATAATATAATATTTGTTTTAAAAACTAATTTATGTCAATTTTGACACTATTTGGTACATGATTTTTATGAAATTTCTAACAGAATGATAAGTTCGACACGAGTTACTTAAATCAACATTAACATGTCATATTAATATATAAAATTAGTGTAAGTCATAAAAAGTCTGTAATTACATTTATTTGGGCATATATAACATCAATTATGTTAATATTTTCTTTAAAAGGTAATTATTGCATCATCGTTGTGTCATAAATAAATTAACTTATATAAAGTATAAAAATTAAAAATAAAATACCATTATGTAGGAAATCTTTTTAGCTTTATAATTAATATTTATAATCGATATTATATGATGTATTACCCTATATTAAAAATGTTTTAGTAAATAAATTTTGATTTTAACTCTTTTAACTCTTCTTTGAATTAAATAATAATAAATGTCCTAATCTAATCCAAGTGGGCCTAAATGATAATATTTTACACTTAAAGTTGTTTCTGGTTGAGATACACTTTTACAATAGAATTAGGACATGTGTTAGGGTAATATTATTATCATTTTTACCCTTAATTACCCTATTTACTTTTAACCGTGGTAAATAAAAGTAAAAAGTTACTATTCATCAAAAATTATTTTCATCTCATTGAACCACATTTTACTTACAGATATCAACCGTGTCTCTCGGATTTTTGAAATTCCATTCACAGAAGCGGTAAAATTAAGATTTATGAAAAAATTAATTTTTTTAACTACCACTTAGTAGTTTCACTATTCATCAAAAATTGAAGTTTTTCAGAAAAATGCCAAAATTTCACCCTAAGCTATAATTGATATTCCGAATTCAAAAATGATTTCTATTTTACAAAATTCCCAATATATAAGTTCCATTAATTAATTTTATAATTAATTTCCGCTGTCACAACAAATAGCGTGTTTTTAAGAGATAATAACCATCAAAAGATTAACACTTGTTTATGTCTGGTGTAAATGTGAAATTACATCCAATGACCAACATTGTATAGAATTGAAAAAATATATTCTAAATATACTTTAAAACCACTCAAATTAATAATTTATCACTATTAATTATTTTGATTAAAAAAGTTGTTTTTAATTAAAATTTAGTAATTTTCACTATTCCTCAGAAAATAAAATTTATCCGAAAAGTACCAAAATTCCACCCTAAGCTAATTTCGATATTATGAATCCAAAAATGAATTCCATTTTGAAAAATAATTCACAAAATTTCAAAAAGTGGTTATTACTATTCATAATGGCTAGTTTTAATAATATTTTAATACCATATTGTTGTTTAGTGAAACTCGTTATTGCATACTACACACGCTATCGAGGAAGGTCGCGATTGCGTGTAATGCAAGGCAAATAAAGGATGTGTGTTGTGCAAGCTCTTTTTGGTGTAGCGTACAACACAAGACATTAGTGAAATTAAAAAGAATATTTTTCATAAAATTTCGGGGTGTTACAATAATAACCCAATAGATATTATTTTAATGAAGGACAAGATAAAGTGAAATTGGTTCTCCATATCTATATCCCAAATGATAATGATAATTCATTTAGTAACTCCAATGGTGCCATACAAAATTCATAACAACCAACATATATATGTAATATAGAAAGTGGTTGAACCTCTCCTTGCCACTATGTATCCGAACTAAACGGAAGCTATCACCTATCCATACATCTTGCATAACCATTCAAGAATATATATGGAGGATTTACACTTTACCATTACTGTCCAGAGATGAGGGTCAACTTTTCTAGTGGATTAAATTCTCCCCATTAGAGATAAAAAATGGATAGTTCTTCAATATAAATAAAGGAATTGTTCCCTATGTATTATGGTGTTATTGACTCTACCAATGTAAATAGTATTGGGACACACACCCTGGTGTGATGGGTGGGTTCCCAAAATTGGTAACAATATCATGGTAACACATTATCACTATCAATAGATTCATTTCACTAATATGAACATCATTATTACATCACATTTTGGGAAACCTATAACAGCAAAATAGGCCACCATCATGTTCTTTGCTCAAAACTGCCCAGGATAAGATACCCACGAGACTAAATCGAGGTCCAAAAGAATGAGATATACATGGATGAAAACTAATAGATTTGTACATTATGTGTAAATAGGGTCACACAATGTGTGACTCCTCCAGGAAACTTGGTCGTTTCCACTTATGTACACAGCTTAGCATCTACTGTGACTATACATGGCATGTACTTTAAGTACAAAACATTTCTTTTGTACCTGAGGGATACATGTGTCCTTATATCTTGTTCCAGTTTACTTTAAATTTTTACCATTTACCTTGTGTTGTCAACGTACTCTAGCATGTGTCCTTGTACATGGTCGTGTTCACGCTCATGTACCCTTGGGTACATAAAGTGAATGGATATATGGCCATGTCACCATACATGGAGTAAATACCCATATATATAATCAACCACATGTACATGAACCCATATGCATGGGGTACTCTTAGTACAAGTAATATAGTCACCATAACTACAACTTCCCCTGAAAAAAGAACACACTATGTGTTCTCTGGTTTTATATATTGTGTGATCGGGATTCCCGAATAAGATATCCCATGGAACCTCCAAAACCACCTATTTTCCTTTGTTATATGAGATTAGGCACAGATTGAAGCCTGTAGAGTCCTTAATATTTTTAAAAATGTCTTAAAAATTCTTAAACAACACACACATATATATAGGTATCAAGATGTAAAACAAAAAATATTCGTTCCTAGTAAAAAAATGATAATGCATTGGGTCCAAACCCACACCCAAGGGTCATCACACCTCGATCTAATCTATTTCATGGTCATGTATGATGTTCATAGGCACCTAATCTCCCGTTACTCTCAGTTAAGCCATTACACAAATGGAAAAAACTCTCCCTTATTCCTTTAATGTGAAAGAATCCAAAAGTATAAGGGGGTATCTTATTTCATTTACTTAATAATTTTACCTAAATTATTTAATAAATTACAGAATCATTAATTTGTCACCTTCCACCAAAAGTCTAATTATAACAAACATTATCTCATACATAGTGTGAACCCTACATCCCAATAATAAATTTGGTCACTGATTTCCCAAACGATGTTACAAAAAGATATCAAATAATTTATTCTAAAAGGATTCACACACATGTTTTAATATATATATATATATATATTAATATTTTGAATATATTAATTATGGTCTCACGTGACACACATAAAAATAACTAGATTCAAGAAAATAATATATATATATATACATTCTAATGACAAAGCTTATGAAACTAGGGTCATTACACTCTTATCATTATAAAAACAAAAATGGAAAGCACGATTTATAATAACGCCCAAAATTAAAAAAAACATATTCTGAATAAATAATACAATATTCTCCAAAATTCACTAATATATACAATGGTTTATCATAAATAAATATATAACCATATATCTCAAATATCAGTAATAAAATCATCATTAATAAATCTTTAATCCTTTAATTTTATCTCACACCATTTAGCTTAGAAATCCCAAAAAATAATACCAACCATCCCAAATAATCTTTCATATTAAACATAATGATCATATATACCTATGACCCATAAAACATATCCATAAATAGCATTAATATTATAAAAATAATAAATAATAAAGAAATATTTCATATTATTATAGTCTTCCCAAATGAAATTAATATTTATCCATAAAATTATTAAAAAATCAATCTCATTCTAACTTGGACATCACATAGGCATGTGGAATGTATTGATACCTTATCTCCCTTTAGTTTTGGGTTCAATGCCAACATCCTTTCCAAATCTGACAGGTTTTCTCTTAGACTGTGGAATTTCCTTTTTCTAAAATTATATTAATATATTTCCTAAATAAATTACAAATATAATAATAAAATCATCAAAATAATATTAATAATTTAATCAATTATTAATTACGATTGTTTTTTATATTACTTATTATTTCCACAAAATCAAATAATATAAATGAACTATTAATACCAAAACATTAGTTATCATATTCTCAATATATTTTAACATTAATATTAGACAAATGAAAATAAATTTTAAATGAATTATTCCCCAAATAACATTCTCAATAAAATATCTGTTAAAAAAATTGGTATATTCACATAAATCACTCCAAAATAAGCTTAATCTAGTTAAAAACCATCACATAATACCTCAAAATGGGTATATAGGCTTTTAAAAAAATGGATAATTTTAGAATTATAATCCAATGAAAATTAGTTTTATCTATGAAATACCATATGTTTCCATAGGATATATTCCCTCATTAACTATAATGGTTCTTATACAAAATGAGATTTATCCCAAGAACATCCATAAGAAGTGTCAAACTATGTGCATAATAAGGTCACATTCCTGGTGACTTATAATGATGAATAATAGATACTCAACCTAATATTATCGAATTTATTACCTTTAGATGAATATTTTCTAAAATCATGTCCACTAATATTTTCTAGAAACAAATATGTTTTGGGAAAACCACATAATCTCTACCTCATCTAAACATTAGAATGTAATAATATTTTTAGACTTCCACTAATATTGAGTTATATTTTTATATTCCATTTTCTAGGATTTCATAAATCTAATTCCCATGGTTTCTATTAATCATTCTCTGATTCCAATATTAATGACTCGGACCCTAGTACACTAGAGTCCATGAAAACATTATTACATCGGCACTAGATATAAGAAATAAAATTCCAAGAGGATCAAATATTTTAGAAGTATTGATGAACCAGATAAAAATATTATTTTCATTTTAAAATAGTAATAGAAAAAACATAGTGGATGTAATGAAAATTGATCTCGAGAACTCATTCAAAAATCCTATATTCATATCCTAGAGAAATGAAAAACATATGGGTGAGATCAGATAATCAGTAAGAGTTAAATATAGAAGAATATATCTTGATTAAATAATTCATAATCAATAAATAAATTTAAATTACATGAAACAATTTCCATTTAATTGGTTTCA
The DNA here is from genome assembly GCA_963277665.1 of Viscum album. Taxonomy (NCBI): domain Eukaryota; kingdom Viridiplantae; phylum Streptophyta; class Magnoliopsida; order Santalales; family Viscaceae; genus Viscum; species Viscum album. The sequence continues at coordinate 510,648,196 of OY728146.1, forward strand.
TGATTTCGAATAATTTTATAACACAAATAAACGACGATCAAATAACTTCATATAAAAAATCACACCAACTTAACACTTGAACATGGATATCATAAATATTAAAATAATCACATAGATAGAAATAACATGTTTCTTAATATGGAATAAATAGTATGAGTCACCATAATATTATCATCATGTACTTTTTCAATGAATATATAGGTTAATTGTTAAGGCATACAATAAATAATGAAGTTAGATTATCTTACAGGACCTATTGATGCATCAATAGGCTATAATGGGACACTCCCATAACATACTAAGTCCAAAGAATTTCTCATATATTACTAATAATTTAATTATAAAAATCATATTATCTATCAATAAACATCAATATTAGCTAAATAATAGGGAATATTTGGATTTCCCTAGTAAATAATGTTTAAAAAAATGTATATATGAATGGTATACTATTTAAGAAACAATTATTTCTATGATAAAATAATATGGATAACTCTAATACAAAGTGATCATAAGAAAATGAATTATTTAAGAGAAATTTAATGAAAACTAAATTTACCAATAGAAGAGATATGACTACTAAATCATCAGAAAAGTATATTTTTTAGTAAAATAAATTATATTGGATGATAGAATAAAATGGAAGAAATAAATGAGAAATTAATTAAATAATATTCCATTTAAAACTATTGAGTAATAGGTAGAGTAATATAAATATCTTTAACCAGTTTTTGTAGCCATAAATTCCACTAACATTATATAATTTATAAAAAAACAACACTTTTAGCAATTTATAATGAATGTTGAAAATGCAAATTTTGGAAAATGTTATAAATTTTCCACTAAAAATAATTAAAATGTCAATGATGAAATAATTGTAACATCCCGTTAAAATAAAGAATATATAATTGTCATATTTAATAATATTTTTGAATTAAATATTCATTTTACATTAATAGAGATGCTATGTTCAATGGAATACCTGATATGCAACAACGAGTTTCTTTGAAATCTTATGTCGCACACAACATTGAGATATAGTGAAAAATAATATAATAATATTATTATTGTAAATGGTAGTTAACACATAGTCATTGTATTGGTGAGAATGAATATAACTAACTAAAATATGATTATAAATATTTGGAAAACATTTTTACTTTTATCCAACAAAACTTATAGGGTTAAATTTTGAATAAATCTAATTTGAAGCATAAATAATATAATATTCATTAAAAGGTCAAATTACAGACTTTTGATGGCGAAATTTATTTAAATATAGTATTTTTCACTTTTATATGTTCTTTTTAACTAAATAAAATTTTTGTTTAGAATCATGACATCAAAATTTAAATTGGGTAAATTTTTGGTATTTTTTATAAAATTCATTGTCTAGTGAATATTGGAAATAATTTATTTTAATTCAAAAACTACCTTTTAATCTTATATATTTATAAGTTTAGTTTATATTTTTTTAATTTTTTAAAGTTTAATTCTATTATTTTTTTACCATTTAATCCATTGCTGGTCATTGGAAGTAATTTCACTTTTAAATTTGACATAAATAACTGTCAATATTTTGATAGTTATTATTTCTTAAAAACACGTTTTTTGTTTTAACCGTGGGAATTAATATTAAAATAATTTATGCCACTTATGTGTTTTGAATTTGTGAAAATGGATTCCATATTTGGAATAAGGAGGTCCCAATTGTGTAAATTGGTAACATTTATTTTTATAAAATAAAAATATTTACTTCAGTAAAAAGGTTATTTACCATGGTTAAAGGGTAAATATAGTAAATAAGATTACCAAAATATTATTAAATAAATATATAATTACTCTAACATGTGTATTAATTTTATTGGTTAATACATTTCTGATAATGGGAATCTGTGGATTGATTTTGGGACCCTATAGAGCCACTTAGGAGTGATAATTAAACTTTATATTAATTAATTTAATTTAAGACAAAAATGACATAAATATATATCCTTTAGTTAATAAATATTTACATAGGGTTATATATGTTATCTCTTATATTATAAATTTTTATTTTAATGAAAAAAAATTACTACATTATTTACATTATAATTTTTAGACATCAAATAAATAAAAATAATTATGACACAATAATGATGCAGTGTTTACCTCATTGATGAATGATTTAAATAAATAAGATTATAAAGATTAAAAAATATCCAAACCCTGTAAAATCATTATTTTATCATTTTATTTCAAACATGAGTTATCTTATCTTCTACTTTAATAAGTTCTCGACCTTTAGAAAATGAAAATAAGTATATAAAAAAATAAAAATTTTAAACATTTTTAAAGAGAACCTCCTCCCCCGTATAAGAAGCCCTCACTTCTAACCCATTCCCCACACATCTAAAAAACCATTCCATGTCTATCATATAAAAAATTATTCTCTATAAATACCTATACTCCTCCTAGAATCCTTACCTTAGGCAAAAGCCACTTTAATTAAACCTTTTTGTTCAATCCAAAGGGAGTTTCCCGATTTAAAGGTAACGTCTTCTCTTAAGTTATTTTCATTTATTTTATTTTTATAACACCTAAACAATTTTTATTCCATTATTTTAATAAAAAAATAATCATAAATATACTAGGTTTTTTATGAGGAGGACTAAAACTACACTTACACAATCCTCCATCTAATATTTAAAGAACATATTGTTTCTCTATATTGTGAACTACTGCCTCACGAAACGATGATTGTTCAATTATCTCCTTCCGAATTTCATGGTGGCCATTATGATAGAAAAATATTTATATGTGATATATATTATATTTATATATTTATATACTTATTTATTTTCCATTTATAGAATACCTTTTTGGATTCCATAATGGGTAAATACTATAATTTCATTTGAGGAAGTGCGGACTACCGCCCCTTCAATGTGATATGACTCATTCATGAAATACATGGAATGTATAAAAGATATAGATAATTAAATTATATATGATATTATTATGTAATTATAATATTCATGTGTATCATTAAGTTTTCATTCCATTAAATATGAAATACAAATGAAAATAGCGTTCAGGTGTACATACGGCTTACTGTCTCCATGAACGGTGCATTTCATTTCTTATCTAAAAATGTTATTTAATATTATAAATACATACATAAAATGAGTATATATAACATATATGATATCTAAATTATGAATATAATTTTTGAGATAATTTACTTTTGACCACATGAACAACTTGTAATTATAAGAAGTTCATTTTGGCCTCAAGTACCAAATATCTACACAATGACCGTTATTAACGTAAATGATTTCATAATGATAATAACATTGTAATAATTAATATAAAAGGAATAATAAACTTGAAATTTTTTATTAATATACTATAAATTATCTTTATCTTATTATTAAAGACATTAAAGAACGAACGGGAAAAGTCAGACACGAGGTAAGGGGTTTCTTATCTCACCTTTAATTCCATGAGATTTCCATTGTTCACCACTTATATATTGAATGAAGTGTATTTTTTACTACATTTTGATATATAATATCGTTATTATTTTTATATACAAGGTATTTGTTGATTCATTTTGTGGTTATTAACTTCTGGTCATATGACTCGATTGATTACAACATGGTAAAGGGTTTTCATCTGACTTTTTATTCCCTTGAGATTCATTCTATATTTTCCACTATTTCATTTTGTGTGGTGTATGAACTACCCATTATTTTTCTATTATGTAATATACTTTCATTTTTTTGTATTTACATCTTCATTGTAGGATCCTTTTTTCAGGTGGTTATTTTTTCATAAGTTACTAAATCGATAAGGGAACATTTCACCCTCCTCTTTTTAAAAGACTTATTTTTGTTATGTATTTTAATTTACATATTATTGTGTTGGGATATGTTATTTTATATCATTAATGATGTAAATTTCATCTACGTGTGATGAGATACACTTTTTTCTCTCATCAACTCATTTTATGAATTTTAAAGTGATGTTAGTAGGCTGTCAAATTTCAATAAGGGAACTTTGTAACCCAATTTCAATTATTTGGGTTAAAATTATACTTGTTCATTATTCCATTCTATGAATATGTGTGAATGACCTATAATGGTTTTACACTTATTATACAATAATATTGAGTGTATTTATATTTTTCATACATAACTATTTAATTGATTTATCCTTAATCTATGAATAACAACTTTATAAGGGATTTTATTTCAATTTACATCCCATTGAGACTTCATTGTTGTTATGCATCAATTCAATTTTATTTGGGGTATATAATATCCTTTGGAACATTATATAAGAAATAAATTTATTCTAATGATATTATATTGTTTTGAATAATTGTTATTCTTCAATTATTTTTATTCAATCATATCTCATTTTGTTAAGAACTCATTAACTGAAATATTTTTAATGGTTTTTTCATCTAAATATTTATCATTATGTACATGTTTTAAAAATGGTTTTTAATATTTATTTATATAGAAATTAATGTTTTAAAATTTTATTTCCTTTAAAAGCTTCAATGTGGTCTGGGAGGCTTTGATTAAAAAATCTTGTTATTAAATGGTTTTGAAAATGGTTGGATAAAGAGTTGATTCTGTCAATATCTTTAAATGATATATTGTTATTATAATGTGGAAACGTTATCTTACCATTATGATTATGCAATGTGTTACGATTATGTTATGGTTCTTGAGAATTGTTTATGTATACATGCAGTTCCGGGACAAAACTTGGGTGGGTGAGCCCAAGATAGAAATCTAATGCATTGGTTAATTTGATGGAGGTAAATCTTAATGTTTCTCCTAAGAGATTTTGGGAATATATTATTATGGATATTCCAACATAACTCCCTATCTAGTTGTGATTGGTACAATGTAATTATGTTATATATTCTACAAGTTACCTTTATGATTTATGAATTCTGTGTATTATTCATAAATCTTATGATTTCATGAGGTATGTTATGATTGAAAGGTATGGTTTCGTTGATTTGTATTTGTTGATGGGATAATGTTTTATTACTTTTTTTTAACCCTTACAAAGCTTTCTATACTCATCCCACATTTTTGAAATGTTTTCCACAGGTCCAAAAGATGAATAGGTTCAAGGTTGGGATCAAGGAAAAGTCATGCTGTCTAAAAAATTGAACTAGGCATTTTTCTTTTAAGAGTATTTATTTTATAAAAAAATATATATTTTATAGTAGTGTCTATATTTAATTTTCAAGTTGATATGTAATAGTTATGGCATAATTCCCTAAAACTCTAAACCCAAAAAATCCTCAATGTGAATTATTCATTTAATTCAAGAATATGTTATGTTTTATGGTCATGTCCTTATAGTTGGTATCAGAGGTCGGTTTAGACAAATTTAGGGATTTGGAGTTTTCATTAAACACATGGTTAGTCACTATGTCTATTATTTCATTTAAATCCTTTTTTTATAAATTTTTCAGATCAAGGAATGTTGGTTTCAAATGGATGGAGGATGATATCAAATGACATTCCTTTTCTCTTTCTAATGACATGATTTCAATAAGTATTTCAATGTCATGTACAGATGAGTATGAAAATTTTTCTAGCATACTAATCACTTTCAAGTAGTTGTTTGAGATATCAAACACCTCCATTATACCCTGATATCATCGTGGATCATGGGTTATATTAAATCAAATCCCATTTTCACAATATTCTCATATTTTCAAGAAAGGTAAATACTGTCAATGAATTTTCCAATATTTTACCTTATCTCATTATTTTAAAGCACAATGTGATTTTTAAAAAGTTGCTGAAGAAATAGTCCCCTGCGCAACATATTTATATTTTCTTTTACAATATAGTCTATCAGAATATACTTATGGTATTTTAAAAGACCATTTATTGAGTGTTTCATCTAAAATTCGGTACTACTATATTATAATACTCATGTTTTATTAGATGTTTTGAAATTATATGTCATACATGATTACTTTCCAAAACTGTTTTTCTGTGAGTACACATATGACCCAAGTTATATAAGGTGTATTTGGATGAATGAAGTAAATTACTTTGAAGGATATCTAAATCATTAATGCAATGAATAGAACTTCTACCAATGTGATCAAGATGATGATTAAACAATATGGACCCCATGATCAAGGTATTAAGTTCTTTCTATTGGAAATAGTTTTATTTTATTATATGGAGTTGGAAAAAATGACAATATATAAGATGTTGAGGACTTAATGTATTGGGATAAAAATGAAAGGTATAAGAAAAACATTGAGGTTAAAATATGTTATGGTTATTTTTGGGTTTTATAAAATGGACAACCTGTAATATTGGTGACCACCCGTTGCGCCTGGAAAGGCTGCAACAATCAATCCCACAACTGATGGGAGACAAGGGCGCATTGCCTACCATTTTCCATGGAGAAGTCCCTAGTTATTATGACTTATAATTTTAAGTTAAATGATTTTATGGATCAAGAATAAGTTTATTTTTTGAACTAATCTTTTATGAAATGGATATCTTTAATATAGAAAAATGATTTGATGATTAAGTGATAAAGGTAATTTTAAAAGATGTTTGATCTTTGGGAAACCTTATATGATTAAGTAGAATAAAATACTATGGGATCTCATTTGTGGTGTAATTGTTGAAATTTTATTTAGGAAGAATTTATTTTTTTATTGTAGAAATATAATAGTTTGGTTTATTTATGGAAATGATTAAACTATCATGGAGAATACGCGATTAGGTTAGTTACTTTTCAGTATGTGACTTTAAGAGTAATTGAAGTTATTTGGAGGTAAATGTTAAGATTTATCTTGGAAGACTATGTGATTAAATCCTTTTGAGATTTGGGTTTCAATATTCATTTGGATTACTTTGATGAATTTTATGGACAATTGATTGTTGAATGGTCTTTGTTGAACTTTGGCTATTGTTTGATAAATTTTGGTGATAAAGAGTAGTTTTTCTTTTTATAAAGGCTTATCCTATTGAGAATTATCTGATCTTGCACTAAAAAATATTGAGTTTGTTTTCAGATGATGTCTAAAGATATGGGAAATATAAAGTTCGTCTTTTTTAGATTATGTGATACTCTTTAAGATTATTCTATCACTTCAGGTGTGACCAAGTCATATTGAATACTTACCATTTAGATAAAGATGAGTTTTTGGTAGAATTTTGTTAAAGTATGCCACTATACATGAAAAGTAAGTATACTTCCTTATAATCTTAGTGTAGTTATTAATAATATTCTTCAGCTCTATGAAAAGGATCTAGAAGAAAAAATGTTATTAGCTCTCTTTTATCATTATACTTTTACCCAACAAAAAATTTATGGTATTATGGTGGTTAACATTCCATGACCACATTCTCTATGTCCCCTTATTAATCTATGAAAGTTAGTTTCTCTTACATATCCATGTTTTCATGTAATGCAAGTATCTGTTGTCTCAGGTGACCTTTTTATTTCTCTTTCTTTCTTTTAAAGTGATATTTTTATTGACTCCTTTTCTGATTTGGGACTTTCATTGTTGTTTCCAAGCCCAATTTTAAATTTGTAAGGATGCAATTTCCAAATGGGGGAAGGATGTGACATCCCAGGTAAATAAAGAATATAACATTTTCATATTTATTAATATTTGTAAATTAAACATTAATTTTACTTTAAAGGGAATGCTATGTTTAATGGAATATGTGATATGAAAGAACGAGTTTCTTTGAAATATTATGTTGCACAAAACATTGACATATACTAAAAAATAATATAAATTTTTTTTTTCTGTAAATGGTAGTTAACACATAGCCATTTCGTTAAAGAGAATGAATAGAACAAACTAAAATATTATTATAACTACTTGTTAAATGTTTTTATATTTATCCAATAAAATTTATAGGCCTAAAATGTGAATGAATCTAATTTTAATCATCAATACTCTAATATTCATTAAAAGGTCTATATACCACCTATTAATGGTGAACCCACATAAAATCTAGTTTTGGTCACTTTTATATGTCATATTTGACAAAATAAAAATATTATTTGTAATCAAGACATCAAAATTTACTTCGGGTAAATTGATGGTATTTTTCTGACAAAATTCATTTTTAATGAATAGTGAAAAATATTGTATTTTAATTAAAAATTGCAATTAAATCTAATATATTTAAAAGGTCATATTATGTTTTTTTTGTTTTTAAAGTATAATTATATTATATTTTTACCATTTAATTTAATTTTGGTCATATTAAGTTTTTTCACTTTGAAATTGGACATAAATAACTCTCAATATTTTGATAGTTATTATTTCATAAAAACATGCTTTTTTGTTTTGAGAACGGGAATAAATTTTAAATTAATTTCTGCCACTTTTTTGTTTGGAATTTTTAAAAATTGATTCAATATTTGGAATCAGTATGTCTAAATTGTTTAAATAGATAACTTTTATATTTAGACAATATAAATATTTACTTAAGTAAAAATTTCATTTACAATGGTTAAAGATTAAATCTAGCAAATAATGGCAACGAAATATTATTATAATAATATAAAATTACTCTAACACGTGTCCTAATCCTATTTTTTAATAAATATCCAACCATGAGAATCCTTGGGTCAATTCTGGGACACCACAGAGACACTTAAGAGTGATAATGACACTTTAAATTAATTAATTAAAAGTAAATACAAAAATGACATAAATATATAACTTTTAGTAAATAAATTTTTACATAGGGTTTTATAAGATATATCTTCTACTATAAATATTAATTTGATAGATAAAATGATTTAATATATCATTTATTTTTTTATACTTTTAATACATCAAATAAATAAAAATAATTATGACACAGTAATGATGCAGCGTTTACCTCATAAATGAATGATTTAAATAAATAAGATTATAATGAATAAAAAAACATTAAAAACCGATCAAATTATTATTTTATGATGTTATTTATAAAATTAGTCATCTTATATTAGACTTTAATAATTTTTGGACCTTTTTAAATCGAAAATTATTATATAATAAAATAATATTTTTAAACATTCCTAAAGAGCCCCTCCTCCACCATATAAAAACCCCTCACTTTTAACCCATTCCTCACACATAAAAATCCCATTGGCTCATCCAAACTCAGACCAATTAATCTACCTATATACCTATACTCCTCCTAGAAGGCATAAATTATTCATAAGGTACTTTAATTAAATCTTTTGGTTCAAACCAAAGGGAGTTATCCGATTTAATGATAATGTCTTCTCTTAAGTTGTTTTCATTTATTTAATTTCTCCAACCCCATAAACTATTTTATTAATTTATATTTTTATAAAACCAGTATCTTAAATGTAGTAGGTTTTTTTAGGAGAAGTATTAAACTACACTTACACACACTTCCATCTAATAGTAAAATAACATATTATTTCTGTGGATGGCGAACTATTGCCTCACGAAACGATGATTGTTCAATTATCTTCTACTGCCTCTCAAGGCTGCCATTATAATGGAACTATATTTATATATGATATATATTTTATTTATATTGTTTATATACTTCTATATTTTCCATTTATATAAAACCTTTTTGGTTTTCATAGTGGGTCAATACGATAATTTCTTTTGAGGAAGTGCGGACTACCACCTCTTCAAAGTGATATGACTCATCCATGGCATACATGAAACGTATAAAAGACAGAGATAATTAAATTATATATTATATTATACTAAAATTATAATATAACTATTTATCATTATGTTTTCATTCCATTAAATATGAAATATAAATGAAAGTAGCGTTTTTGCGTACATACAAGATACTGTCACCTTGAATGGTGTATTTCATTTCTTATCTCCAAATGTTATATAATAAAATAAAAACATACATATACTGGATATACATGATATATATTATATCTAAATCATGAATGTAATTCTATAGATAATGTAATTTTGACCACATGAACAACATGTAATTATTAGAAGTTCATTTTTGACTCAATTACCAAATATCGACAAAATGACCATTATTAAATTAAATGATTTCATAATGTTTATAACATTTTAATAAGTGATATAAAAGTAATAATAAACTTTAAAAATGTTCATAAGAAAGAATAAATTAACTTTATCTTATTATTCAAGAGATTAATAAATGAACGGGTCAAGTCCGTCACGAGGTAAGGGGTTTCTTATCTCACTTTTAAGTACATGAGATTTCCATTGTTCGCCAATTATCTATTGCATGTGGTGTATTGTGTACTTCCATTTGATATATATTATCATGATTCTATTTAAATTCAAGGAATTCATTTATTCATTTGGTATTTTTTAACTTTAGGTCATACTACTTGATTGATTACAACGTGTAAAGGGTTTTCATATCACTTTTTATTCCCGTGAGATCACGCTATATTTTCCACTAGTTCCTTTTGTGTGGTGTATTAACTACCCATGATTGTACTCATTGTGTAATATAATTTCATTTATTGTTATTTAAATATTAATTTTATGAACCTTCTTTCACGTGGATTTTGTTTTGTAAGATACCAAATCGATAAAGGAACCTTTCAGCCTCCTCTTTTTAAAAGACTTCTTTTTTTTTATTTCTTTTTTATTTACATCTTATTATGTTGGGATATTTTATTATATATCATTATTTCTATAAATTATATTTACAAGTTATGAGATACCATTTTCTCTCCCATCAACACTTTTTTTGAATTTTTTTGTGACGTCGTTAGGCTGGAGAATTTCAGTAAGGGGACTTTATCACCCAATTTCAATTCTTTTCATTAAACATATACTTGTTGATTATGTCGTGCTATGAATATGTGTGAATGAAGTCTGGTGGGTTTACAATGAATATACAATAATATAGGGTGGATTTATATTTGTCACACATAATTTTTCAATTTATTTATCCTTAATCTGTGGATAATATCTTTATGATTTCATCTCAATTTATATATCATTGAGACACGATTGTTGTTTTGTGCAAATTAAATTTTATTTGGCGTATATATTGTCATTTAGCTCATTATATCATGAAAAACATTATTATAATGATATTATAATGTTTTTATTAATTTTTATTCTTAAATTTTTTGTATTTACGCATCTCTCATTTGGTTAGGAACTCCTTAACTAAAATATTGTTTGAAATATTATTTCTTATAATTCTTTATAATTAATGTACATGTTTTAAAAATGGTTTTAAGGGTTCATTTATATGAACATTAATGTTTTAAAATGTTAATTCCTTTATGATTTTCAATGTGGTGTGGTACACTTTTTTTTAAAAATATCGTTATTAAATGATTCCGAAAATGGTTTGATAAATCATTGATTATGTCAATATCTTGAAATGATATATTGTTATTGTAATCTGGAAATGTAATCTTTCCATTATGATTATGTTATGTGTTATGGTTATGTTATGGTCATTTAGAATTTTTTACTTATATGGGTGGTTCCATGATAATCCTAGGATGGGTGAGCCAGATATAGCTCTCCATTGAATTGGTTGACACGATAGAGGTAAACGTTAATGTTTCTCCTAAGAGATTTTGGGAATATACTGTTATGGGTATTCCAACGTAACTCCCTGTGTTGTTTTGATAGCTACAATGTATGTATTTTATGTATGCCATAAGTTACCTTTATGATTTATGATTTCTGTTTGATATTCATAAATCATATGATTTCATGAGGTATGTTATGCTTGAATGGTATGGGTTCATTAATTTTTATTTATTGAGGGGATAGTGCTTTAATTATTTATTTTATAACCCTTACTGAGCTTTTTATGGTTATCCAATGATTTTTAAATGTATTCAACATGACATAAAGATGAATAGGGTCAAGGATGGGATTAAAGAAAACTCATGATGTCTAAAACATGGAACTAGACATGTTTCTTTTTAAGAGTTTTTATTTTACAAAAAATTCGATATTGAGTACTAGTGTCTACATGTAATTCTCAAGTTGATATATAATAGTTATAGCCTAATTCTCTAAAACTATAAACCTGAAATGATCCTCAATGTAAATTATTCATTTAAATCAAGATTATTTAATGCATTAAGGCCGGGTCATTACAAAAATATTTTCTTAATACCTAATTTTAATAAATAAAAAAATCATTTGTAAAAAATTTCCAATAAATTTGGACATATAAGAAATTTATAACCAAATGATTGAGAAAAAAGGAAGTCATTTTTTGTAAACATTTCATGGATTAATTTATAATCTAGAGAGAGGAATTATTTTATTAAAAGATCTATAATCTTTAAATATCCATTGGATTAAGAAATATATGAATTTTATGAAAGATGGATAATAAAATTCCTTTTATGAATAATATATTCAATCCTAAAAAATGTGAATTTAAAATAAATTATTACAACTTTGGAAACATTTAAACTGTAACTGATTAAATATTTAAAGATGTGTAAAAATATTAATAATATTTAACGAATATATTTTATTATTAAAGACACGAAATTTTTTGTGTAACAACCTAAGCTCCCACGGTACACTTCCGTTTGAAAAATATAGTAGCGTGTGTTGTACGCAACTTCGAGTTCTAACACACCACAACAAATCAATCTAGCCATTATGAATAGTAATACACACTTTTTGAAATTTTATAAATTTTATCTATCAGAATGGAATTCATTTTCGGATTCGGAATATCGAAATTAGATTAGGGTAAATTTTTGGTACTTTTCTGATAACTTTCATATTTTGATGAATAGTGAAAATAACGAAATTTTAATTAAAAACTACTTTTTAATCGAAATAATTAATAGTGATAAATTATGAATTTGAGTGATTTTAAAGTATAATTAGATTATATTTTTACCATTTAATCAAATTTTGTTCATTTAACATAATTTCACATTTAAACTGGAAATAAACAAGTGTCAATCTTTTGATAGTTATTATTTCTTAAAAACATGCTTTTTTTTTGACAACATCAGTTAATTCTAAATTAATTTTTTCCACTACTGTGTTTTGAATTTAGAAAAATTGATTCAATAATTAGAATTAGGAGGTCTAAATTGCTTAAAAAGGTACCTTAAAGTTTTATACATTTTGAATAATTACTTCCGTAAATATTTTATTTACCATGGTTAAAGGGTAAATCCGGTAAATAAGGGTAAAAATTAATATTATAATAATATTAATTTCCCTAAAACGTGTCCTAACCCTTGTGGATGATACATGAACGACCATGGGCATCTTTGGGTCGATTTTGGTACCCCATGGAGCCACTTGTATGTGATAATGACACTTTATGTTAATTAGGTTAATGTAAATACAAAAATGACCTAAGCATATATCTTTTAGAAAAACAATTTCTACATAGGTTATATAAGTTTTATTTTAAAATATAAATATTAATTATAAATATAAAAATATTTCTTACATAATGGTATTTTATATAGAATTTTTAGACATTTAATAATTAAATTTATTAATGACACAATAATGATGCAGTATTTTCCTTATTAATGAATGAATCAAATAATTGGTATTATAAATGTAAAACTAAAAATAATTTGAAAGTTATGATGACATCCACGAATTTTATTGGTTAATATGACTTATTATTATTACTTAGATGAATATTTTTCAAATTAATAAAGTTGTTAAGACTTTAACAAAAATCAATTAATAAATAGTGTCAAAATTGACATAAATGAGTTTTTAAAACAAATATTATATTTTTAGTTGATATTATGTTTTAAAAAATACAAGGTTCAGCCAAAGGACCTACATAATGATAGGTGTATCATTATTAGACCACTTGGGGGTCTCTTGATGTATATAGTACGTTTATTATCTATAAAATATAAAAATATAAAGAGAAATGGTAAATGTCAAACTAAATAACTAAGAGTTAAAACAAAACGATAAGGTTAATATAGTTATACAAACCTGTCTAAAACCTATTGGTAGAGTTATTTTTGAACTATATCCGCCTTAAAATTTAAATAATCCACTTTTTATCCATTATAAACCTTATATTAATTTATTATAAAATAATATTTCTAGTTTTTTTAAGGTTCCCCCACCCCTCTTATAAAAGGGAACTCGACCTTCTCTCTAATTCACAGATTCAATGCCTTTTGGATCGGCCAAACTCTGCCCAAATATCCTCCCAACTTCCCTAAATTCAGCCTAGAGGAATTATTTTGATCATAACGTCAACCTATGGAGCCCTTTTTATCAAATCAAAAGGAAGAACTCATAGAAGAGGTCATGTTTTCACCACCCACTTTCAAGTTCCTTTCTTCTTCCACTTCTTATTTCTTTGTTATTTCCATTATAAAATAATATCTCTATTATCTTCTATATAATATGATGTTATTATAAATATGGTACAACCATATTCAATATTCTATCAATCATTTGAATGACATGTCACTATACGAGCATACATACGGCTTACCGTCTCCATGTTGTGGTATAATTGTTATTAAAAACATTATTAGTTGGATTAGTATGATAATGATGTGTAATTGATGTAAATAATAAATATTACATGATAATTATTCTGTATATATGATATAGTATCCAATTATATATTATTTTAATATCAAAATAATGATATTGTCGCTCGTGCGTACGTACGGACTACCGTCTCAACGAACGCGATGAGATTCATTCCCCATCGTATCCATTCAAGAATATTTTTCATTTTATGGTTAAAAATAATGTTGAAAGACTTCATATCATTCTAGATATGAATATGATACAACCTATCCATAACAAACACGGCTTATGTAACAGAGCATATAAAGGAAAATGAATCAGTAAACACCCGAAACAACGATAATACCAAGATATTACTAACAATGAAATTTTAAAAGATAATATATGATATCATATTAATGTATATGATTATTGTATAATTTAATAACAATTATTTCACCATTATACAGTAGTTTAACCTACCCTCGACCAAGGAAAAGTACTAGTTAAGGGTTTATTTCACAATCTCTTCATTATCCGAGGTTGTTTATACGTAATTATCTACTAGGACCCCTTTATCATCCACATCCATGATTATTAAAAAGGTATTTCAAATCATTATGACTTTTTTTATAGATGATGGGTTAAATTCATTTATACCCTTGTTGACTTTTTATAATATTTTTATAATGGAATCTTTCCGCTGTTTTCCAAACAAGGTCCTTTTTACCCTTTTTGACAAAATTAATATAAGAATGTATTTTTTTAACTTATATAGCGATTGTGGCTATTTGCTTCCATTATAAAATTATCTAAGCTTCCCATAAAATCCTATAATAATATTTTCAAAGTAAAGGTTTTATTTTATAATTATGTGACTTTTAAATGATTTCAAAAAAAGATATATTTCAATCAAATAGTTTTGATTTCATCTATGTCAACATCTTTTGATGGATTTTAAGCTTATTTGAAGTTGATTTATTATGATACAAAACATCAATAATGTATTAAAGGTTTTGTGATATGTTCGACTGTGGATGTGTTATTTTTATACCATTAATTGTTTATAGAGAAAGTATTGACATTTCATATGCTAGTTTTAATACGAATGTTTATGTTATGTTTAAACCTATTTCTATGAGGAATGCATGTGACTTAATAAGTGACAGGTGGAGCCCGCTATAGCTCCTCGATGCATTAGTAGGTCTAATAAGACAAACTAGTGTCTTCGCACAAGGCCTTTCCAAAATTGTATTTGTAGTCTTCGAATAAGGCCTTGACTATCTGGTTGTGATAGTCTGTCATTATGCATTCCATCATTATGAAAGTAGTTATTGATATTTCATTTGATTATTCGACTAGTACAATATCCATGTGACTAAGTAAATGGAATTATTTCATTTTATTTCTTCATTATTATGCTGAAGATCAATTTAAAAGGATTATGTTTTAGTTATACATTTCCTCATGTGTTTATGATTCTTTATGAAATTTTCTTCTATATTGTTATCCTTACTGGGAATCTGAGCTCACCCCTTTGTATGTTTTTTTCCCTAGGATGTGAAGAAGTTTTTTTATGAATGACCTACAGGGTTAGTATAAGGGTATATGAGTGTGGTATATGGAGACAAGATGTTGTTGTAGTTATAATTTTATTATATAATGTAATACTTATGAATGTATCTAGTGATTACAAGGCTACTAAACTAATCGGTCTTTTGAGGCACGATCTTTTGTGATCATGTCAATATTATGTAATAATGCACTAACTATGGGTAACTAGGGTCAGGGTGTTACATTTTGTATATACATCACATAAAATTAAATAGGTTTATAATACCATATATATCTCAATGGAGCGGAAATTGAGATGAAATCTCATACAAAGATCGTACCATTGAAGTGATAATTAATCAATGCTATTATTATGTGTGAAAAATATAAATGCACAAAATAAAAGTTGAAATAAAACAAAATACAATAAGTGGTAATTTAACCCATAATCCTGGAATAACATAGTTAATGAACTTAAAGTATATATCAATGAATGGATATTGATTTAAGAAACCCCTTACGTCATTTTGGACTTGCTTCATAAGTAATTTCAAACACATATAAAATAAATATATATTTTCTATACATACCAACCAGAACCATCTAAATATCTATGATATCATATATAATCTATGTATCATATTTTATTCACCCATTTGATAAAAATATTTTATTATTCTCTTCATTTCATGAGTTAACTACATCATTTTTCATGTTTATTTTAATTTTGTTGTGTTGGTTGTTTTTTCTTTATAATATTTATTTCATATCCAATGTAATATTCACAATAAAAATATCATATATATCCCATAAATTGATATTTGAAATGTAAAGTAAACATTTCTGGGAGACGTTAGCTCGTATGTATGCATTAACTATGTTTTTACTTTTCACTAGATAGAATGAAAGAATGATAAATAATAATTAACCATTATATGATCATTTATATATTATATATATCTAATATATTTATTAAATATATCCTTATTACAATCCATGTAATTAAAATTGGAAAACTAAATTGTATTGATTTGTGGAGGCCATAGTTCACATGTACACATGAGTGACACTATCTTTTCCCAGAGTATTATAAGTATTTAAAATATTTATTATATTATTATTATAGAAAAATAAATATCTAATAAAAATTTAATATATTATTTATTTTTATCTTTTAATCCACCCATGTTTAATTGTGATAAAAAAATAATTACACTACAGTGAGGAGCTGGTATGTTATACGTACAGAAGACTGATGTTTTTTTCATTTCATAGGATGGAAAATAGGGGGAGATCATTTTTCAAAAAAAATAATAAAATATAAATAAATTCATGATAATGGATTTATTATTTTATTATGGGTATGACATATTTAGAGGATGTAGGAGAAGAAATAAGATTTAAATATTTTTCAAAGACGATTACCCCTTCTTTAGAAGGATTCCTTTATATGCCTTTTCAAGACCCTACGATTGGTCTTCTAAGAATAATATAAATTCTAATTTTTCAACTGAAATGTTGATAAGATAATTTTTTATTATTTGGTTCATTTAGGATTATTAATAAGGTGTAATGAAAAGATATTAGTGGTTCTCATTCTTAAGTGAGGGTATGGTCACTCTAGGATTTCCATAAAGTATAAAGATAATATAAATTAATTTTTAGGGTAAAATGTATCCAAACTTATATAATTAAATGTTAATCTGTGTATAATTCAAAAAAAACACTTAATAAATCTTTGAAACTACATTATCACTTTTATTTAACCCCTCATTAACCCTTTTTGACAATTACCATTATACCCAATTTTTTACTCTTGAAGGTTCTAGAAATTTATGTTAAAATAAAAACAAACCAATAAAAGGACCATGGTTGGAATTTTAAATCGTCTCAAAATAATTTCTCTAAAAATATAATTTTTAGGAATTTTAAATCATTTAATAAAATATTGAATATTATAAAATATCATTAATATCATTTTCAAGATACATGAAATATTATAATATAATATGTGTATAACTCATGTAATGTAGTCCCAAAATTACCATTATTATTATGAATAGAGGATAATGTATTAATTTCATCCTAATTAATTTTTTTTAGGTTTTGATATATTTTTAAAACATATTGTTTAGTTTCAAAAACATGGTTAACCAATTTTAACCTCACCCACAATAAATAATTTTCAGTATTAAAGGGTTATATATTTTCTATACTGTGAAAATTGTCTCCTAAATTAAATATGTGTGAAATTTTAGACAATATATACCAATAATTTCGATGTTTTATGATATTTGTGACATTTAAATAATTTTATATGTAACTATTTATTATAAAATATTACTACATTCATTTTTGACACAATTAATTTAATTTGAATTAAAATTCCTCCCAAAAAATATAGAAATCGAATATAAATATTTAAAACATAGAGAATATATTATATGTACCTTTTTTATTAAATGGAAACTATAAAAGTAAAGCAATGTTTCTTTTTATGGGTGCGAATATAATTTTCATGATGGTAAATTATTCTCACAAAAACTCTTTTGTAAATGTGTAAGAATTTGTGGTAATAATTTCATAAAAAAATAATAATTTATTACTTTTATAAAAACAATTAAATTATATTTCAATTACACTATTATGATCCAAATTATCCTATTTTTTTCCTCATGTTTGAAATTTATAAATATTATTGTCAAAAGTGTTACATTTTGGAATTTTGTTTACATAAAATAATATTCATTTCATTAACAATTTTAATTATCAATAAAATGACATATATCAAAATCTTAGAATTTTATGGTCAAATGTATCCCATAAAATGAAAATTAAGAAACTGTTTTATTGATTTTGTGACCATATTTAATGGTTTTAATCATGTTTTACCAATTTTACCCTTATAGAGTTAATAAATAATTACCGTGTTTACTATTCATAATGATAAAAATAAAATTATTTTTTTCAACTATTAACCTTATATTTGCAATTATTTTTTCTATTTCTCAAAATTAAATATCAAGAAGATTTAGAAATTAGTTTTAATATAAACTGATAATACACAACGAAAAACTATTTTTAGAAAAATAAATAAATAAGTCATTATAATTAAATTATATTAAAATTAACAAAATTGCAGAATCAAATGGAATTAATTAGATTATTATAAATAAAATAAGTAATATTTCAATTTAATTAGAAATCCAAAATATGAGGATACATTTAAATTAATTAATTTCATGAGTGAATTTGAATTTTCTTAATTTTTTATTATTCATTGAAAAATAAATTATTTTAGAAAACACAAATAATATCACAATAATTTATGTAGGATATCTGCACTACGTCCAACTGCGTCAAACTGCTCCATCGCCTCACTCAACAGTTGCAAACTTTTCTTCTTGTTGAGTGCATCTTCCACCACATTCACAATTACAGGAGTATAAACTATCTCATTGTCGTTGTCCTGGAGGAACTCTATCCATCACTGTTGTATCAGGTTGAGGTCCTTCTGGGAGAAGATATCCTTGAGACCCATGTGGTCAAAGTAAACTGTAAACCATTTTCCAATCAAGTCATGCCACCAAATCCTTAATGATAATACTACTTTTGTTAATCCCAGTTCATGGGCCACGTAGTTCTTCTCATGTTATCTCAAATTCTATGAGCCATAGGCAATCACAACTCCCTCCTACATTAGGAAACAACCAAGTTCAATCCCAAATGCATTATAGTAATCTACATACCCAATTCCCTCTTTTGGTAGTCTCAATATGGGGGCGCCAGTCTGTCTCCACCGCAGCTTCGATGAAATCTGATGAAATTCATATCTCCACGCGATGGACTTCCCATTCTTTGACATATCTGATATGGGTTCTGATACATTGGGAATTTTGATCATAAAACTCTAATAGTAACCAGAAAACCCTGAGAATCTATGAACCTCAGTCATGCTCTTGGGTGTCTCCCAATAAATAAATACCTCTATCTTCACTAGATCCACTATAACACCATCCTACGAGATGAAATTTCCCATAAAGTGAACATCTTGTATCCCAAACTGACACTTCAAGAGATTACTATAATTATAGTACTCTCAGAGTGCATCCAGGACAATCCATAGGTTCCTAACATGCTCCTCCTCTGATGTCGAGTACACTAACAAGTCATCAATGAAGACCATAATAAACTAGTCAAGGTAAGCCAAGATAATCCTATTCATGAGTCCCATGAACATTGTCGGGGTGTATTTCAGGTCGGAAGGCATCAACAAGAAATCATAGTGGATGTATTGGCACTTGAAGGTTGTCTTCTGTAAATCCTCATCTC
The DNA here is from genome assembly GCA_963277665.1 of Viscum album. Lineage (NCBI taxonomy): Eukaryota > Viridiplantae > Streptophyta > Magnoliopsida > Santalales > Viscaceae > Viscum > Viscum album. The sequence goes on from OY728146.1 coordinate 510,668,585, forward strand.
GTACCCAAAGCTGGTGATAGCCTAATCCAAGGCCTATCTTCAAGAACCACCTTGCTCCATTTAGGTGGATGAAGAGTTCATCGATCCTCAGAAGGGGATACATGTTCTCCATGGTCAGCTGGTTTAGTCACAGTTATTCCACACAAAACCTCAAACTGTTTTCTAACTTCTTAGAAAAAAGCACATGGGCTTCCCATAGTAAAATTATGGTCCTTAAAATCCCCATCATCTATAAGTCATCCAACAGTACCCTATTATCACAAGGCTTCATGGGAGCCATCTGATATGCCTATGTGGATATTAGTGTTGTCTCGGGGTATAGTTTAATGCAGAATTCAACCTCCCTATGAGGAGATAGTCCCAAAAAATCCTTAGAAAAAACATCCTCATACTCATCCACCATTATTGTAAAACTTGGACTCCTCTCATCCACTACACTGAGGAGATACTGGACAACTGGTGAGTGATTGACTTCACCCTCCTATGATAATGTTTTCAACCACTGTAAGGGTTTCCATGTCATTGGTGAAGGAAAACCTAGTCTAATATTTGTGTACACATTGCAATGTATGCCTAAAATAGTATATCTGAGTATGGAGTATGGATAACCATTACATACACAAGATGATGCCGTAAAGCCTCAACACCACTACTATGAGATACCAACCAAAGCTCAAGCCTTCTAGAGTGTTCTCACACTTCCATCAATGGTGTGTAATGGTAAAATCCCAACCCTTACGAGTCTCTAGCCATAATGATCAAGCCAAGGGATCCACTCGAATCTCCAATCATTGAATGAGAGTAGGGGAATGGAAGGATTTACTAGCGCCTATGTCTATAATAACTACAACTATGGTGGAGAAGACACAGATTGTACCTTAGATCATATCTGGTGAACTATGGTCAAAATTCTCTACTGGCTGAAGCTGTGATCACCCATGTACACCTACTCACTATGGTCAGGGTGGACCACCTGTGGGTGGTAACACCTCAAACCATCTCTAACTACCTACTAATTGACATGAACCCATGTCACATTCGTCACCCTACAGACCTCCTCCCTCGACCTACTACCACTACATTAGTGGTCCCTCAACCATTATTTGGTCATCTTTACAGCATTCAGGAAGTCAGGAGCAATGAGATCTAGCATGTTACACGTGAAGAACTTCTTGGCTCACTACTAACTCCCTCTGGACTAGAATCCCTGCACTACCAACCTTAAGTCCAGGGGTTGTTCCTTGAAATACCTGGCCTTCTTCGGCCCTCATGTCTTATGTCTGCATCATGATAAACACTCTACCGCTGGGGGCATCTAGTATCTCTAGTTTTGGGCCCCTTCTCCAAAAAGAAGCTCTCAACCAAAATAGCTCACTATAGCACCCCAGCCTGAGTAGGGATGTTGAGAGACAACACTGATGCCCGAATCATCCGCCCGATTCCCTAATCAAAGGCTTGGGCCTTCAAGAAATGGTCTCATACCATATCTGTCAGGAAAAAAGAAAGCTCAGTGAACCTCACTGATTACTCATCCAACATCATGTTGCCCTGATGTAGGTGAACCAGCTCCTAAATTTGCTCCTTCCGCAACGACATGGGGAAAACTCCTCGTGGAAAAGCTACTCCATGTCTTCTGAGGTGATCGTCTCCTAATCGTACTTCGGGGTGGTCAAGCTCAACCATCCCCCAGCTGAGCCCTACAGAAGGCTCACTTCCAAGATCTACATTTGGTCAGGTGACGTCCTCATTAAGTGGAAGACCCAAATCACTACCTCTAGCCAGTCCTCTATGACCTATGGATCTGTCTCTTCCAAAAACCTGGGATGTCTTCTCTCTCAAATTCATGTAGGGAACTGAGTTTATGAATGTCCTCTTCCCAATCCACTGATAGTAGATGTTGACCATATTATGGGGGAAGAACTATTTCACCACCCGGTGGGTCCATCTATTGAATTGATCCCTCAAAATATGCCTCATCACTGGGCCAGATGTCCTTAAAACATTATATCAGGATCCTGGCTTGTCATCCATGTAGAAGCATACTAAGATAGATCAAGATGTACCCTGGTAAGAAGGTTATTCCAGGTGAGATGAATTTTACTCAAACTTACATAATGATCCACTTATACAACCAATATATTCATGTATAGAACCAAAAAGTAGAATTCAAGGTCCTAGTGTTTGGATATTCTGGTCGCTACACCAACATTGGACTCCCCAAATCGGGAATTTAGTCTCTAAACACATAACATTGTTTCCCGAAAACAAAACAGAGACATCAGGTCTTTGTGGTAGGAACGACCACCCTATGATACCACATTTTCATGACACAAACCTGGGGATCATTTCGTGACTACCCAAAGCACACCTCTTGAAGGCCAGGGGAAGGTGACTAGTGTCGAAGGCGTCATCCTTCAAGTGGGTGGCATTTTCTGGAGTACTTATATGTTCACATATTCCCATCAAAATCCCACACACTGAAAAGAAAACATGTATCACTAAAATAGAGATGAATACAAGTACATGTAATACATGTGGGCTAGAATAAAAACCCAACAAATAACTACAAGCAGAAAAGTTGAAAAAGGAACCATTAATGACCATCCATGGAAAACCCCCACCTGATCGTGAGAGTAGTGTAGCTGATAGAATCTGGAGTAGAATTCCATGTACATCTGATCCTATTGATCCCCACATGGTCCTAGCCACAATGTCCACCATTGTATAATTCTTAAGTCTCATACCCCTGAGCACCTATGGGTCCCCATCCACTAAAGTCTCAATCTAAATGTTTATCCCCTTACTAGGACACGAAACGAGTGGATAAAGCCCATGCAGGGGTTAGTAACACGATAATCATTAGGGACACAAAAACAAAAAGGAAATACTACACAACAATACTCAAAGTAAATCATGAAGCACAATATATATCACACATGGTATACGTTTAGGGTAGTGATAGAAAAATTGTCAGTCACATTATCGAACTCCTCGGCTGTCGGAGAACTCCTCCTCTATAAAGTATAGTGGGACTTCTATGTCACATATAAGCCACTTCCCAAAAACCATGGATTTTTTGGTACTCATACCAGATTTTTACTGTGGGTACACTGCATCACACATAGCCACTCTCCACCATGGGCCTTCTAGGTCAAATAGAGCCGCTCCACACCTTAGCCATACTAAGATACTCCTCTTATCGAGTACCATGGGTATTCATGGTCACAAAGAGTCACACCACACAATGGTCTTACCGATTAACATAGTTCCACAGTCCACATGGTCATTGTTGAGTCCCATAATGTTTATGGTCAGTAGTCTTTTGGTCTTAGCCAACTGTAGGTTTCAGTTCGTAGTGTGCTTGGGAGAATCGCTCATCAAGATATTAGTAGCATATAAACATCCATTAATGTCACCAAATATCATTCCATAAGATCCTCCTCTTCAATATGGTCCCAATGCCGCAAGTGGATCATCAATTGGATTCTTATTTTCCATGACACAATTTTTTTATTAAACATGGGCCAGTTGTGTTTGGGCCTGGTCAGACCAGGTTGGACCGACCTGACTAACCTATTACGAGGGTCCCACTTACCCCAGTTTAATTCGACCCACTCGAAATGACCTGATTCGGTTATGGGCTGGTTTGATCCGGTTAGGCCAGTGGAACAAGCCCAATGGGACTCACTGGACACGACCCTGATTGGCGGAGGGTCCAGCCCGCTGGGTCTCCCGACGACTTGGTCTAGTCCAGCCCAGCTCGAAAGGTGCTTTTTGGCCTATCGATATGGTTATAGTCCACCGGGTGTGGTTCCAACCTACCAGCATTGGATTTTACTACTAGGTATTCGATCTTGCTCGCTATCCCGAAGCCTAGCCACATAGAGGTTGGTGGTGTGTTGTCCGGCCGAGACGCAGCAAGCAGCCTCGTCGGGCCTCATCTGCCCTGAAGTCACACGGTTCCCCCTACCATGGTCGAGGGATTATATCCCGCTAGCCACATAGACCACCCAGATTTAGCTCATCCATCCAAATGGCGTCAGGTGAGTGTCGCATCTCCCTACTACCACTACGGCGCACCAACGAGCGTGTCACCTCCTCCACCCACAATTCAGACAATTTGATCATAATGAGAGAACATGTGAAGGGGTTCATTCCATGTTCATGTTGGCTATAACCCTCCAAGTAAGATGTTAATAATAATTGGTAGGGTCGTGGAATGTGACTAAGTCAAACTAGTGATAAAATAATTCCAGATAATAACTCCTAAAAGAAAAGTCACTCCCCTTATAAAATAATGATTCGCAGATCAACCTATACATGGGTGTATCCTTGTAATTCCTTTATATAATTTGAATGGAGGAGAACATGAAACAATTAGACCGCTACCTCTTTGATGTCCAATGCTTCAACGTTTCTTCCGCAAAGTTTCAAGAAGTACACATCATTTGTCCCTTCCATCATCATTCTTCAATGTCTGTAGAAGATGTTTGATGTTTGTCAACCCTTTTTATTCATTGTTGGAGAGGATGTTCATCAGAGGTTCTTTAGAGAACCCATTCAGTTTAATACCTCATTCCACCAATGCTCCCACCAAAAGAAATGTAAAATATTTCACAACGTTTCTGTTACGCTGTTTTATTTGTGAAACAATTTCGTTGTTACAAATCATTAAGGATTATTTATGTTGCGAGTTGATGATCCATTTATGATCCTCATCAATGAGCCTCATCTCTACACCGTAGTGTCGCCTTCCATCAATCAATGGAATAGAATAGAAAAGAAAAGAAAATATTTATTTTTTTTATTTTCCGAAAAGTCTGAAAATTATGTTTTCCGTTCGGGCCTTGCCGGCCAATGTTAAGCCCCATCTAGGGGAATATTTTTTTTTAATTATTACCTATAAATTTTATTCTGTATGTTATATGTGTAAAATTGTATTGGTGAAACTCAAGACATATTAGATTATTCATTTTTCAATTTTTAATCCTAATTAAAAAATTTCCATGGTAATTATTTGATTTAAAAAATATTAGGTAACCCTCATTAAAAAAAAATTACGTCATAAGTCTGAGTTTGGACTCTGTTAAATATATTTCAATTTCACAATAGAGAAAATTATCATTAATATTAAAACATATAATGCACTGAAAAAATAGTTTTTGAAGAAACTATTTATTTTACTCATTAATTTTTCATAATGTAATTTTCAATTGAAATCCTAAAAAGCATGAATTTATTTTTATATGTATGTAAAAATTATTTTATAGTTATAATTTCCATATATTTCCATTTTTTAAAATATATATAATTTTATGAAAAGAATCATTCTTTGAAAAATTATAGTTTTACAGTGTTGACTAATTATTATCATGGTGACATAATTTTATAGCAAAAAATGAAATTTACCTAATTATCTTAATCGAAATTCGGATAAATAAAATTCATGTTGTTTTATATTATTTAACTTATAAAGTTGATAAAAACGAAATTAAAATTAGTCCCACATAATGCCTAAAAATGAATTTAGAAATCATGTTTCTTTAAAGAAAAAATTAATTTTATTACATTCCCAGTAATAAATACATAATGGATGCTAGATTAGGTAATTATATATATTATCAATTCTTTCAATTTTAACCATTTTATAGAAATAATATTATAACCATTCTAGTACATTAAAAGGATTTTTTTAAGAAAAATAATTTTTTTTTCATAATTTTTTTTTGTTATTTAGTTATAATAATTGAATATTATCAATGAATTGTAATAATTATATCAATTTTTTTTTCTATATATATTTCACAATTCAGTAACTACTATTTTTTCCTTTTATTTATACACCTATATTTTAGTACTTACATAACAGCATGTTCTTCATTTTGGTTTAGTGTTTCATTTGAATGAAGCTATTTAAAGTATTTTGTTTTAAACAAAAATATATAATTTAAAATATTAGGGTGTTATAACTTGAATATAATTTATCACTTAAATGAATTTTTATTTAATTAATCCATCTTCTCGAAAAGGGATATTATAATAATAAAATGATATATTCTCACTATTTTGGTCATTATATTTTCCTTGATTTTCATCATAGAAATTTTAATGACATCATTATAAAATATTCCAGAGGAATCACTTATTAGGGTCTTTTCAGTAGTGTGAAAATGGTTTTTTTATAATGTTTACCACATTTAAAATATTTTCGACACCCACTTACATTATTCTATATAGAGTTTTATTTTATATTTTTCAAGGTTTTTTAAAATAAATTAAATTATATTCTGTGAATTTTATATTTTTAAATATAATCATTTATAAAAATATTTGATTTTATTTTTATCACATAAAGTTATTTTATTTATCTTATGGGTTAAATTAATATTTAAATAAGTTTTATAATGAATGTTAAATCTCGTTTTATTTTTAATCATGTTATAGTTATTATAAATTATATATAAATACATGTTTTTCAAATAAGTCTCTCTAATGCACTGGTTAATAATATATTATTTTGTGAAGGTCATCCCATTGTAATCATGAATGTAAAGGTGATTGTATGGGTGATATGAATTTGATGTATCTTGTAATCAAAATGGTTTTTTTTACAATTATTATTTTTTATTTCTATATGTTTTATAAAAAGCATGAGATTTTTATATTATTTTATTATTATTTATATATTTATTTTAACGCATATATTATTATATAAAAAGGAATATATTATCATGGTTTATCATATTTTTCAATAGATTAATATATATTAATTATTTTAATATCCCTTATAGAGAATTATTTTTTATCAAACAATTTAAATTGGTTATATAGAATTTATGTATTTTTAGAAAATATATCAATGTTAACCATAAAATTATGAAAGCTGTACTTAAATAATGATTGTTTCTCATGAGTGAATCAATAATACAGAGTTTAGTACCTGGTTTTGTTGTCAACTATAAATTATGTTATATTGTACACATTGTATTGCACTTGTTTTCCTAATTCATTAATAATATTAACCTTAAATGTCATGGTAATATAGAAAAAGAAAATCCTTTCTATAAATATTGTACATATGGTTTGGTTTTGTACGATACTTTATATATGTTTTAAGTATTTTTGAGTCCTAAAAAATTATAAATAATAGATAGTATCTGATGAATCATCATTTACATCAATCTGTTTTTATAGAAGAGAATGTGGTGCTTCTACTGAGATGAATTACTATCCATATGAATCTGTTAAAAGGGATAATATAGGAACTACACATCTTCACTACTATGAATTATCATATTCATTCATTGGGGATAATATAGGAATTACCTTTATCCAAATATCTTATTACATTGTTTTTAGAGGGTATACCTAAATAATATCATCTCATGAAAATATTGGATCTCTCCCAACCAATAGTTATGTGTTAGTAAAATCATACACATGCATACGTCATCATCAGATGAACATATCAATTATAACCCCCTCCAACTAAATATAGAGGGAGAGTGTATGGTTGATCCATCATTGCATCACATAATTAAAAATATCCTTCCATCATATTCTTCACCATTACTCATAATTAATTGTTATAAAAAATCCATAACTGAAATCTCGATAAATGATATACCTATAAATCGTAAAAGAAACCTTGAGTGTAATTCCATCCACTATATCACTCTATATGGATTTAATCAGTCAAATACACATAATTGTAGAAAAATAGTACAACAACAAAAATAATTTGTTATTGAATAATTATGTTAGATTTTAGAAACACAAGTTGATTATGTCTCTGTAGAATATGATTATGAACATTCAAAATATTCACCAACATACGCTAAGCTCATACGAATAGCAATTATGAAGGATCAATCTTTTTTAAATTAATTGGTTGTGAAAACTCCACCAATATCCTAAAAATAAGCATCCACCAACAACTCCCATATGGTATCTATGTTTATGATTCATGTGAGGGGTTCACATACTATCATTAAACCACCATCCAGAGAGTGTCATATCCTGCATCCATTTTTAAAATGTCACTCATCACAGAATTTCCATAAACATAAAAACATGATATATAAAACTACTAAAACATATTTATAAATTGAAACTAATATTGATGTGGATGTCATCAACAAATTCTATATAAAAAATTCCCAGAAAACGTTATTCCTTTATGACATTTGAATACTTGGGAAAGGAAATTAGAATGCAAATATAATGGGAATGTACTTGGAAATTCCAATTGTATGCATTATTTTAACACTTATAAGATTCCTCTTTGAATTTATCTTTTAAAACTTTTCATGGACATCTTAAATAAATTCTCTCTATCTTGAGAATATATGATTTTTGTGTCTCACATCCCCATTATTGAATATAATAATTTTATACTCTGAATCATATCACTCATCCAAAAATATCATATCATTTTCATAAACACAACAAGTGAACCTTGATCATTAATAGGTCATCCATATCATTACACCTTTTTTCAGTTATTAAGAAACTACAAACTATATACCATAGTCTACTAGGTTTTTGGAGTCCATGGGTTTCCATGGATTTCTATTATACCCTATGTCATATCTTGTAATGATACATAGGGTATAAACACAACTACATGGAATTTATACCAAATGAGGTTGATCAGAATATACCTTCCATACATCATGTTATTTAATAGATGACACCCACGAAATGTAAAAGATATCCGCACACCATGTGATTCTAATCACACTTCTATACACCCTTTAAGAAACATTAGATGCAAAAAAACATGTTACTTGAACGATTAACATATTTAATATTTATTTTTTTTATAAAAATCCAAAAAAAAAATAATTTACACCTTTCCTATTAGAATAATAACATACCATGTGGTCAGAAATTCTAGATTCAAGGTCCGAATAAATCAACTTGATTTAACTATTTCCTTATTAATATTTACAATACAAACCTCAAACTGTCCTGTAGAAATTGAAAAAATAACAAAGTGAAATACAATGGGATACAAATATATTGGATCAAATTAAAATAACAATTCCCTACATGATAGAAATTCAAAAAGGCTTTAATTTTATAAATTTTTATCAGTTATTCATTGATGCTTCCTTCTAATTGTCAGAACTTATCCTTTATGGATGAGATTCCTCATCACCAATCCACTGTGTCATGCGACTCGTCATTTACTCACCAAGGAATACTCCTTAAATAATTTTAAATAGGGGTTATTCCCCAAAATAATGAATCAATAATTAATAATTGAAATCTATAAAATAATATAAGGACCATGAATCATACTATGTATTTTACAACATTAAATTGAACCCTCCATTTCTGTACACAACCATTATGTCGACATTTGAACCCTAAAATATAGTAGGGAGCTATTTATATTTCCACACATTATATAAAATAATATATAATTACTAAATACTTTCCTTGAAATTTCACCATTATAGAATCCCACTAAACAATGTATCCTGGATAGACATCACAACTCTGAATCTGTGGAAGGATGATAAAATTTTTCGTCAGTCATTTGTTGGGAAAAATTATTATTTAACATATTTTTATTACTTGGGTCAAAAATATCAATACTTATATATTTTCCAAAAAAAGGGATATTTCATGTCATTATATAAATTTCATAATATATATATATGATAATATTTTATTCATTATATCAAAAAAAACCCTCCTCTCTATGTAGAAATACAATATTTTTTCCAATATAAAATCACTTTCAAAATTCATCACACTGCACATGATATGACCAAATCCCTCCGACAGGACTCCATGGACACTTATATATGTTTCTGTATCACCCACACTCTAACCCAATATTGATTTTGGGTTATAAAAATAGATAAAAATTTAATTTTGGGGTATTATTTCCTCACCTTATAAATTTGGTACTAATATTCATCTATTATCATTTATCATTCTAAACATTTCCTAAAAATTAACTATATATATTAGATTTTGATTATTTAAATTATATTATTTTCATATGGATTTCATTTAAAATATACATGTATATATATAATCATTCCACCACTTTTGGTACATCCCGTTACTTTTTTGTTTAACATCCTATTCGGATATTACAAAATATTTCATTACCAGATCATTCATAGTTAGTTTTTAAATAATGTGTATAACATTTAAATATATATTAAAGAATATAGATATAATATAAATAATTCAAAAATAAAAAATATCAAAACTGTAGTTTTTAAAATAATAGAGAAATAATTTTAAAAAACATGTTTTTTTTTCAATTTTAAATTTAGGAACCATTAAAAAATAATTTTTAATAATTTTATTTTATAATGAATAAATTTAGAGAATTTAATATATTTCATGATTAATATTTTAATAATTCTTTTTAATAAGGTTGTTGAAAATGTGATAAAAATGGGCCCTATGGTACAAGGACTCGAGAAATATGTCTTTTTTTTCTAATTACAATTATTTCACATTCCCTAAGATTCCTCTAAAAATTCATTTCTCACCTTTTAAAGGCCCCTTAGTTCTATTTAAAATATTCTTTATAGGGATATGTATTTCTATATTTTCATTGATTAAATTCGTTTCATCTATTAATGATTTTGATGTTGATATTTTTATTGAACTATCTCACTGATACATCTTATAATTATTCTTCACTTTAAAGTCTACAATATTTTTATTAAATCTTATCACTAATAAAAAGATAATATTATATTATGTACTTATTTTTGGTACCGTTTTTTTATTAAAATAAATAATCCCTATAAAATTATAATTAACCATATTATTTTATAATGGGGGTTTCCATGTTTATAAATTATATATAAATTAATTATTTACAAATAAATAATTTGAAACCAAATAATGTATAATTTTTTATCATTTAATTACATATCCCAATATTTAATTGTTCAGTTATTTATATCTCATGAATCATTATTTATAATAATTATTCATCATCCATTGGATATAATTTGATGGATATAAATCATATATCTATCATTGTAAATTATGATATAATGTCATGGGGATAATTTTTTACTTACATTTACAATGATTAGTTTTTATTCATGTACCAAATTTTATGTCTTCCTAATTCCTATGATTGTAAAAATATATTTATAATGTATTGAAGAATATTTTCTCAGTGATATACTCAACATTATTTAATAATCCTTTTATTTCCTATTTTCCGTCCAATTAGTATGATTTTATCTCACTTTTTTGTTCATGTTTTTTAGCATGTTGTCACATTTATTAGAAATATAATGAATGCCTATTTGAAGGATATATTAAAATATTTTAATATATTTTATTTCTTTATTTTTTTAAAGATTGTTTCATCTTATTTTACAAGACATTAATCTTATTATGTTTTATGTTATAAAATTATACATGTTTGAATTGATGAGGACATTATAATTATGTAACTAATTTATAGAACATCATATTTCTTCCATTTATGATATACATTGGTTGTGTAAATATCCAAAATCATGAGAGGGTCTTCCCCACCCTATAATTTTTGAAAAGTTTTGTGTTTAAAGGTTGTGAGATTTAAGTTTATTTGTCTCCAAATTCAGCCATATAAAGTATCAATGCATCAAGATTAATATGAATCACCATATATGGGCCTCTATAAACCAACATGAAAATACCATCCTTGAAATTGAAATATTTCTCAAATGTTTGGGTAATGATAAAATTATTTAAAAAACAGTCTTATGATATAACTTCTTGAAACCATCAGAACATAAATATCTAACCTTTAAATCATTGGGGATTCATACACATCAAATAATCAACAAATATTGATAAAAATGAATATGAAAATTTTGGGTAAGAGAAATATGTTTGGTCTCATATTATCATATAACATATAAATAAACATTCATGAAACCACTTCCTAGTTATAATCACTATATCATTTATTATACCATTATATGCCATAAAATGGTTAAAACCACAGTTAATTCCCTAAAAATTTGGTCACCACTTCAAATATAACAATAAATCATGTGAAAATTTTATTTAAACATTTATAATGTATAAGTAGAATCATTTACTAAAGGATCATCATATTGAGTACTAGTGTCTTTTTGGTATCATTGTAGAGATTTTTAGTGTTCGTTTAACATTTAATCATCCCAAAGGTTTCTTTATAAAGTTATATTTGAGGTCTTCTATTACTCTGTATCATTCTCATGGCATGGGAGTCACCTTACAAAGTTGTGGAAAAATCCTTTTATGGTTGTTTGATATTAAGTAAATCTTAGTCATGGTGGAGTTGGATTCTATATATTGAATTTTACATTACACTAAAATAAATAATACGTCATTTCGAATTAAATACACGGTCTAGTAATATTTAATTTCCCACAATTTCATATTTTTTATATCATTATGGTGCCACTTTTTAAAGCAATGCACATGTAAAATGATATAATTTACACACTTTATTATGACTATTCTTCCAATTTTAAGGATAATGATTAGGAAACTAGCCTATAAGTAGCCATAAAACATACTCTAAGAGGATATAATTTTCAATTGAAAAATGTTCGAGAGATAAATTGCCTCATTTACATAATCACCCTCTATGTAATTATTTTAATGCATTTTCACTAATAAAATTCGAATTTAGGTTTTAGAGAGGTGAATGTCACCATGAAATAATATCAAAATAATACATCTCCAACATTATCACTTCACAATGCCTCATGTACATAATATATTGTGAATGACACTTAAAAAACATCTTCATAGATGGATTCTTGTTTAATTTCTATAAAATCAACATTACTTAATAATAATAACATTTTTGGAACATAATTCCATGTGTAGATTTCTTATCATATTCAACATATTTTTATTTGAGTAAATGGTAACCTCATTCTAATGTTCCTTTACTAAAATATTACTTACCCTTGATTAGTTACATCATAAAGGATCTATATTGAGGATACCTATTATTTTATTATACCACATATTCAAATAAGGACATACACCTTTAAAAAAATAACCCTAAATTCCTAATCATCATTTTTCTGAATGTCAACTCTCAGAAAAAAGAAATCAATCAAGTCCTCCTATAAATCTATCTTATTTCTATGATCACACATTTTTTTCATGTCTTTTTACTACATTTTTCTCACGTATTTCATTGATGATGGAATCATGAATCCTATAATAGACTCCCCCATGTTTTTTTTCATGTCCATTAATATACTTAAGATAATATTAATTACATATTATATTCATAAGGAAGTTAAATTGTAACGCACCGACCCCAATTACCCAGAGTCGTTGCATTGTTTTAATATATTGTCATGATTACAAGGAATCAAGTCCCAAAGGATCGATCGGTTTAGCAGTCTTGGAAAATAGATTACATACATGAATGTTACATTACACTTTATAACATAAAAAACAACACAAATAATCCTTTATGAACGCCATTATTACCTTGGCTTAACCCTTCATATCAATCGCAATACACTTCTTGGAATCCTGGAAAAATAAAACATAGAAAGGGGTGAGCTCAAATTCCCTTTAAGGATAAAAATACAGCGAAAACATTCATAAATAAGAATAAAAATTTAAGGCAATGCATAACTAAAAAAATCCTTTTAATCATGAAGTTCAACATAATAAGGAAAAAATTAAAATGAATTAATGACATTTACTTATTCACATAGATATTCTACTAGTCGAATAATCACATGAAATATCACTAAACACTTTCATAATGATGGAATGCATAATGTCAGACTATCATAACCACATAGTCAAGGACTTGTTCGAAGACTACAAATAAGATTTTGTCAAGGTCTAGTTCCAGGACACCACTTTGTCTTATGAGACCTACCGATGCATCTAGGAGCTATAGCGGGCTCCAACCATCCCTTACTAAGTCCAATGAATTCACCACATGAAAAGGTTTTAACATAACATAAACATTCCTATTAAAACTAGCATGCGAAATGTAAATACTGTATCCCCAAACCATTAATGGTATAAAAATAACACATCCATTTTCAAACATATCACAAAACATTCAATACAATATGGAAGATTTGTATCATTATAAATCATCATCAAACAAGTTTAAAATCCATCAAAGGATGTTGACATAGATGAAAATGATTTATAAAACTCTTTGAGAGAAATATCCCTTTTTCATGAAAATATTAAAAAGCCACACAGTTTAGAAAGGAAGAAATTTAAAGACATTTTTGAATCAATGTGCCCCATACCACTTTGAATCTTTTTAAATGAATTAACATTTTAAAAACATTCATGTCCATATAAATAAATCCTTAAAAACCATTGTGATTACATGGATATTAATGAGAATGATTTAGAATAATAAATATTTAAAACATTTGAAAGGATGTTTTTGTAAAAAAATTGCCTTAAAATAATCACATTTAATACACTTTCATGAATCCTGGAAATGGATAATAAATATTTTCCATTATATATTTAAGTAAAATCAACCTCGGATAATAAAGAGATTATGAAATTAACCCTTACTAATTTGGTATCTTACGAAACATACAACCCATGTAAGAGGTATCATAAAATGAATATGTAAATACACATAAATTAAAGTGTATTACAAAAAGAATACAATTATGGGCAGTATATACACCACACAAAAGGTAATAGTTGCAATATGACATGAATCTCACGGGAATAAGGAGTGAGATGAAAACCCCTTACCCTGCACATTCCTTTAGTCGAGGGTACATTTAACCTCTTGTATGAAGACCATAGTATGTTAATAAATTATTTCAGAACCATATTAATATTTATGATATCATAAAATATTCATTTATGACTTTATACTACCCAATTAATAATAATTTCCATGTTAAATTAACATTTTGGGTAATAATCACTTTCATTATCGTACGGTTTTTAACTTGTTACTCTTGATTGTATCACGTAGATAATGATTTAAATACTTCCAGAATATAAAACATCATTTATATAACATATATATTTATAATATAAATTTTTATATTAGACATATATATATGAAATGGAAAACACCATTTATGGAGATGATAGTCCGTACGTACGCATAAACGTTGTTTCCATTTTCATAACGTATTGAACGGAACTAAGAAAAATAAAATATATGTAAGTACATATATATATATATATCTAGTATAATTATTATGTCATATATTACAAACATATTAGTAATATACATTTTTATAATCATCGATGAATGGTGAATGTGGAAATGAATCTCATCGTGTCCTAGAGACGGTAATCCGTACGTATGCACAAGCGACAATATAATTTCCTTAAAGGTTTGGAATTGGATTGTATATTATTTTTACAGAGACATTTTCATGTTATTTTTATTATTTATATACATATTACTCATCATTATATCCATCCATATAACATAGTGTTGAATAACAAATTACACCACGGCGTGGAGACAGTAAGCCATACGTACGAATGCATGGTGACATTATCATTCATAATATGTATAAAATAATGAATATTGATGTGAGATATTTATAATAACATCACAGTATATTTAAGATACTGGTGTTATTATATTATAATTGAAATAACAAAGAAAGAAGAAGTGGAAGAAGAAAGGAACTTGAAAGAGGGTGGTGAAATCATTACCTCTTTTTCGGGTTCTTTCTTTTGATTTCATCAAAAGAGCTCCATAGGATGGCTTTATGATCAAAATAATGCCTCTAGGATGAAGTGATAGAAGTTGATAGAATATTTGTGCATGTTTTGGCCTATCCAAAAGGCTTTGAATGTATAAATAATTTGTTAGAAGTGGTGTCCTTTTATAAGGGGGCGGAGAGGCTCTTTAGAAAAAACATAAAGTATTAATTTATAATAAATTCATATTCAGTATCTAAGGGCTCCAATGTAGATTATTCGAATTATAAGGTGGTTATGGGTCGAAATAATTTCATAAAATATATTTTAGATAGATTTGTGTCACTATATTAACCTTATCATTTATATTTTACTATTAGTTAAATAGTTTGATATTACCTATGTCACTTTGTATTTTTATATTATATGGTTAATAAACATACTATATACATCATAGAGTCCCCAAAGTGGTATAATAATGATACAACTATCATTATATAAGTCCTTTGGCCGAACCATAGAATTTTAGGAATATAATATCAATTAATAATATAATATTTTTTTTCAAAACTCATTTATGTCAATTTTGACAATACTTAATAATTGATGTTTTTAAAGTCATATAAACAGTATTAATTCGAACCAAATTCATTTAATAAATCATAACATGTCATATTAACCGATAAAACTCTTTAATGGAATCAAAACAATCATATTATATTTATTTTTACATTTATAATACTAATTATTTGATTCTTTCATTAGTACGGATAATATGGCATAATTATTGTGTCATTAATAAATTTAATTATTAAATGTCTAAAAATAATAAATAAAATACCAATATGTAAGAAATATTTTTTTATTTCAAATTAATATTTATAGTTTAAAATATAACATATATAACCCTATGTAAAAAATGTTTTTCAAAAAGATATATGCTTATTTCATTTTTGTATTTACATTAACTTTATTATTATAAAGTGTCATTATTACTTACAAGTGGATCAATAGGGTCCCAAAACAGACCCAAATATTTCCATGGTCGGACATGTATCAACCAATAGGGTTAGGACACGTTTTAGGGTAATTTAATATTATTATAATATTATTTTGTTACCCAAATTTACTGGATTTACCCTTTAACCATTGTAAATAAAATATTTACCGAAGTAATTATTCAAAATGTATAAAAATAAGAGATACCTATTGACAAAATTTTTCCATAATGATTCCAAATATTTAATCCATTTTTCCAAATTGAAAACATAGAAGTGTTAGAAATTAATTTAAAATTAATTCCTGCTGTCAAAACAAAAAGCGTGTTTTAAAGAAACAATAACTGTCAAAAGATTGACACTTGTTTATGTCCGGTTTAAATGAGAAATTATGGCCAATGACCAAAATTGTATTAAATGATAAAAATATATTCTAAATATACTTTAAAACCACTCAAATTCAAAATTTATTACTATATATAATTTTGATTAAAATTTTTGTTTTTAATTAAAATTTATTAATTTTAACTATTCATCAAAATATGAAAGTTATCAACAAAGTTCCAAAAATTCCCCTAAGCTAATTTTGATATTAATAATCCAAAATTTAAGTCCATTTTGAAAGATAAAATGTATATAATTTCAAAAAGTGGGTATTACTATTCATAACGGCTAGTTTGATTGGTTGTGGTGTGTGTTAGAAATCAAAGTTGCGTACAACACATGCTACTGTATTATTCAAAGAGAAGCATACCGTGGAAGCTTGGGGTGTTACATTCTCCCCTCCTTCAAATAATTTTTTCCTTGAAATTTGAAATTGTTTTTTGAAAATAAAAGGTTGAAAATAGAAAATACCTTTGGGAAAACCCACATCGGAAATTAGGTTAATAAAATTTTAGTCTTAATAAGAGGAAAAGTGAAATGAATGGGTCACCACCAAATTATGATCTCAATTAAAGGAAAATTAGTGGAAATTAGAGACATATAATTGGTGGAAAATGTTAATATTTATAGTTAGTGATTGAGGTCATCAATCACAAACAAGTGTAAAATTGAGGGCCTTAAATTCATCAATCTATGATGATTTAAAATACCATCGGTTCAACAAAACATAAGGTATTAAGATAAAAAATTTTTGGTTTTAAGATCCCTTTAATAAAGTATATGAATTAATTTCATCATAAAATAGGAGAAGAAGGAAAATATATACTTGACAAGTAGAGTACCATCCTTTATCTAATTTTACCACAAACTCATCTTTTACAATAAAAGATAATAGAACTTAAAAAATATTCTATTTATCCTATTCGTATGGGGTTAAAAAAAAGAATTTATAATTAATCTACCAGACTGTTTAAGAAAAACTAACATATTCAATCCAATACATAATGTGGGCCAGTGGTAGGTGATACACCTTTGTCGCCCTTCGGTTGCGGGTTCAAGTCTCACAGCTTTGCCAGATGCGACGGGTTTCCCCCCAACCTCCGGGTTGTCCTATTATGGAAATCCACAAATAATCTGAAACTATAATTATCCAAATAAATTCTGTCCAAACACATATTCCAAAATTTATAATGATGTTAAACACAATGAAGATCATTTTTTCCTCTTAATAACATGTGAACACCTTCATCATTTATTCTTTTAAAACACTGCAATATCCTGAATTACCATAAAACCTTATTGATTATATTCATGATCCATTATTCCTTATAGAATACTGGATATACTCCTTTTATCAAAAAATGTTGTAAACCACAACAATGACAGAATATACAAATCATTAATCAGTTTCAATGTAGTCAAGAATATCCAATATAATTTATCCAAATCAATCATGTATTTTTCCAAAATCACAACCTCGGTACCAGAATCATATAATGGTTTATCTTTCTTTAAACCATATATTTTCCAAAAAAATTAACATACTATTGAGTCACATTTCTTGGTTCCACACAATCCCAAGTCCTTAATGAAATAGTAATGCACTACAATCCTTATATACTCCATAATTATTATAACCAGTACATTGTTGATACAACACTCAAATTACATAAATCTCTAATAACATCATAGAAACACTAATCATTCCTCCTCATCTGTGGTAGTATCATAACTTGATTATTATCCAATAGATTCATTTGAGGAATACTCTAATGATTTAGAAATTGGTTCATGTAGTGTACCCACTCCTTGCATATGAAGCATTGTAAATTGGAAACCTTTTTCATACCCTCTCAATCATGAACGTGGTGTACTTTTTCTCCACACATTGAACAAACTCCCATTCCTTTCAATCATTTTCCCAGGTGATTCTTTCCATTGTTATCACATATGGGAAATTCCTTCTTTAAATTATTCCCTTTATATGTCCTTCTCTCTACCATCATTTTCTTCTCTAGATACCCTTTAAATCTGTAGGACACTATGAATTCATTACTTATCTTATCAACACATGATACTATTTCTTAATATTATGATAATACATGGGAGACTATTTCCCTTCTAAATTATGGCTTAAGACCATGAAAGATATGATACATCTTTTTCTTTGGATCATTCATATTGCTAGAGTTCTCATTCCTTCTAATAGGTTTAATTTCTGAACAATGGCATACACTAGATTAGTTTATGAATAGAAATACCTAATCCCAAACATGTAAAACACTTAACATAAATTAAAAGGTTTATGGATATAAGCCATAATCATAAAAATGTCTCCTTTGAGGAATTATATACTCATAAACCCTTGATAATGGTTTGTAAAGAAAGTGATAAATATCCTAAGCATATCCACCAGGTGTGTCATAACCAAGAGTGAAACAAGGCTCCTTATCGTGCCCCAGTTCCCATTCTAGTCTAACTAATATTAGTGTTTTCAGGTTCTAGCCCTAGGTACATCTGTGCCAGATCCTTCTCTACCCACTCATATCCAGACAGGGATGTATTGCTTGGAAAACACACAAAATCTCGAAAATACCAACATTCTAGGAAGTTATTCTATACTAATCCTCAAAGTCTATCATAGGGTTATGTACTCTAATCAGAGTTTATATAAATCTAGTTTCCATGGTTATTTCTAAACTTCTTATGATACCAACTGTAACGCCCTGACCCTAGTTACCCATAGCCGGTGCATTATTTTACTACATTGTCATGATTACAAGGAATCAAGTCCCGAAGGGCCGATACATTTAGTAGTCTTGGAAAATAGATTACATACATGAATGTTACATTAAACTTTATAACATACAAAACAACATAAATAATCCTTTATGAACGCCATTATTCCCTTGGATTAGCCCTGCATATCAATCAAAGTATACTTCTTGGAATCCTGGGAAAAATAAAACATAGAAAGGGGTGAGCTCAGATGCTCAGTAAGGATAACAATACAGCAGAAACACTCATAAATATGTAAAAAAATTTAAGGAAATGTATAACTAAAACAAAATCCTTTTAAACATCAACTTCAGCATAATATGGTAAACATTAAAATGAAGTAATTCCATTTACTTATTCACATGGATATTCTACTAGTCGAATAATCACATGCAATATCACTAACCACATTCATAATGATGGAATGAATAATGCCAGACTATTATAACCACATAGTCAATGCCTTATGCCAAGACTACAAATAAGATTTTTTCAAACCCTTGTGCCAAGACACTAGTTTGTCTCATGAGACCTACCGATGCATCGATGAGCTATAGCGGGCTCCACCCGTTACTTACTAAGTCTAATTCATTCCTTATATGAAAAGGTTTAAACATAACATAAACATTCATATTAAAACTAGCATAAGAAATGTCAACACTTTATCCCTAAACCATGAATGGTATAAAAATAACACATCCATAGTCAATCATATCACAAAAAATTCAATAAAATATGGAATATTTGTATCATAATAAATCATCTTCAGACATGTTTAAAATCCATCACAGGATGTTGACATAGATGAAAATGATTTGTAAAAATCCTTGAGAGAAATATCCATTTTTCATAAAAACATTTAAAAGTCACATAGTTTAGAAAGGAATAACATTAAAGAAATCTTTTAATCAAATTGTCCCATACCACCTCGAAACTTTTTAAATTAATTAATATTTTAAAAACATTCATGTCCATTTAAATAAATCCTTAAAAACCATTTTGAAGACATGGAAATTAATGAGAAAGATTTAGAAGAATAAATATTTAAAACATTTGAAATGATGTTTTTGTAAAAAAAATGTTATTAAAAATAATCCTTTTGAAAACTCTATCATGAAACATGGACATGGATAATAAATATTTACCATTAGATACTTACGTAAAAACAACCTCGGATAATAAAGAAATTATACAATTAACCCCTACCAATTTGGTAACATACAAAACATAAACCCGATGAAAGAGGTTTTATACAATGAAAATGTAAATACACATAAATTAAAGGGTATTACACAAATAATACAATTATGGGAAGTATATACACCACACCGAAGGTAATATTGGCAATATGGCATGAATCTCATTGGAATAAGGAGTGAGATGAAAACCCCTTACCTTGGACATTCCATTAGTCGAGGGTACATTTATCCTCATGTATGAAGACCGTAGTATGTTATTAAATTATTAAAAAACCATTTTAATATTTATGATATCATACATTATTCATTTATTACTTTATACTACCAATTTAATAATAATTTCCATGTTAAATTAACATTTCATATAATAATTGCTTTCTTTATGTTACATATTTTAGCGTGTTACTCTTGATTGTATCACGTAGATCATGATTTAAATACTTCCAGAATATAAAACATGATTTATATATTAAATATATTTTGAATATAAATATTTATAATAGACATATATATGAAATGGAAAACACCGTTTATAGAGATGGTAGTTCGTACGTAAGCATAAACATTATTTCCATTTTTTAACATATTGAACGGAACTAAGCTAATAAAATATATGTAAGTACATATATATATATATATAAATATATATATATATATCTACAGTATAATTATTATATCATATATTACAAACATATTAGTACTATATATTATTATAATCATCGATGAATGGTGAATGTGGAAATGAATCTCATAACGTCCTGGAGACGGTAATCCGTACGTACACATGAGCGATAATATAATTTCCTTAAAAGTGTGGAATTGGATGGTATATTAATTTTACAGAGACTTATCTAGTTATTTTCATTATTTATATACATATTACTCCTCATTTTATCCATACAAATAACATAGTTTTGAATAATAAATTACACCACGACGTGGAGACGGTAAGTCGTACGTACGCACACATGGTGAAATTATCATTCTTAAATGGATAGAATAATGAATATTATTGTGAAATATTTATAATAAAATATCCGTATATATAAGATACTGGAGTTATTATTTTATAATGGAAATAAATAAGAAAGGAGAAGTGGAAGAAGAAAGGAACATGAAAGAGGGGGGTGAAATCAATACCTCTTTTTCGGGTTCTTCCTTTTGATTTCATCAAAAGAGCTCCTTAGGTTGGCTTTATGATTAAATAATGCATCTAGATTAAAGTGAGGGAAGTTTAGAGAATATTTGGATAGGTTTTGGCCATGCCAAAAGGCTTTGATGGTATGAAGATTTGGTTAGAAGTGGTGTCCTTTTATAAGGGGTAGGATGGACTCTTTACAAAAAACATAACGTATTAATTTGTAATAAATTGATATTCAGATTAAAATGGATCCAATGTGAATTATTCAAAGTATAAGGTGGGTATGTGTTGAAATTATTTCATCAAATAGATTTTAGACAGGTTTGTTTCACTATATTAATCTCATAATTTATAGTTAACTCTTAGTTAAATATTTTGACATTTACCATGTCACTTTGTATTTTTATATTATATGGTTAATAAACATACTATATACTTCCAAGAGACCCCCAAGTGGTCCATTAATGACACAAATATCATTTTATATGTCCTTTGGATGATCCTTATATTTTTAGGAATATGATAATAATTAATAATATAAACAATTTTTAAAAACTCATTTATGTCAATTTTGACAATATTTAAAAATTGATATTTGTTAAAGTCTTAACAACATTATTAAATCGAACCAAATTCATTTAATAAATCCTGAAATTTCATATTAACCAATTAAAATAGTTTATGTCATAAAAACTTTCAAATTATATTAATTCTAACATTTCTAATTCTAATTATTTGATTGATTCATTAATACGGAAAATATTGTATCATTATTGGGTCATAAATAAATTTTATTATTTAAGGTCTAAAAATTATAAATAAAATACCATTATGTAGGAAATATTTTTATATTTCTAAAGAAAATATATAGTCTAAAATATAACGTATATAAAAATATGTAATAATTATTTTTTAAAAGATATATGCTTATGTCATTTTTGTATTTACATTAACATTATTAATATAAAGTGTCATTATCACATAAAAGTGAATCCATGGGGTCCCAAAAACGATCCAAATATGTCCATGGATGGAAATGTATCATAAAAATAGGGTTAGTACACGTTTTATGGTAATTTAATATTATTATAATTTTATTTGTTTACCCGTATTTACCGGATTTACCCTTTAACCATGGTAAATAAAATATTTACCGAAGTAATTATTATAAATGTCAAAAAATGAGATTTAACATTTTACAAATTTTTGGAATCCTGATTCAAAATATAGAATCCATTTTTCCAAATTCAAATAACAGAAGTAGAATAAATTAATTTAAAATTAATTCCCGTTTCCAAAACATAAATATTGTTTTTAAGAAACAATAACTATCAAAAGATTGACATTTTTTTATGTCCGGTATAAATGTGAAATTATGTCCAATGACCAACATTGGATTAAATGATAAAAATAAATTCTATATATACTTTAAATACACTCAAATTATTAATCTATCACAATTAATTATTTTGATTAGAAATGTTGTTTTAAATTAAAATTTATAAATTTTGACTATTTATCAAAATATGAAAGTTTCCAGAAAAGTACGAAAAATTCAACCTATGCTAATTTTGATATTCCGAATCCAAAAATGAAGTCCATTTTGATATATAAAATGCATAAAATTTTAAAAATTATGTATTACTATACATATCGATAAGTTTGATTGGTTGTGGTGTGTGTTAGAACTCGAAGTTGCGTACAACAAACGCTATTGTATTATTCAAAGAGAAGCGTATCGTGGAAGTTTGGGGTGTTACATTATTCCATCATTAAAATAATTTCTTCCTCAAAATTTGAAATTGTTTTTTGAAAATAAAAGGTTGCAAATATAAAATACCTTTGGGAAAACCCACATCGGAAATTAGGTTAATAAAATTTAGCCTTAATAAAAGGAAAAGATAAATGATAGGGTCACCAAAAAATTATGATCTCGATTAGAAGAACATTGGTGGAAATTAGAGACATATAATTGGAGGAAAAAGGTAAATATTTATAGGTAGTGATTGAGGTCATCAATCAAAAACAAGCACTACAAAAAAAAAACCATGTTTAACAGCAGTTTTGTGGCGGCAGCTCACAAAACCGCCGCTAAACATTTTGGCCGAAAGGTTTCACGGCGGTTTTTAATAAACCGCCGCTAAAACCAAAAATAATTTCACAATCTTGACCCTTATTCCCCCACCTCGATTGTTCCTCAAACCCTCACGCCCTCCCTTCTTCCTCTAACCCCCCGGCGACCCGCACACCTCCGGCGACCCTCGACCTCCGGCGACCCGCGACCTACGGCGACCCACGACCTCTGGGGACCTGTGACCTCCAGCGACCCGTGACCTCCTACTCGATCAAGCAGCACAACTCTCCCCCGTAAACACATTTTCATTCTTCTTTTTTTCATTCAATTAGTTTGTTTTTTTATTGTTAATGATAATTTTTGGTAGGATAGGGGAATTATAACGCTTACAGTGTGATCTATGGGTTTTCTTTTTTATCACGCCCTAGATTTATGGTAGGATTCCCATGAAATTGACATTTTTAATTTAAAATCATTAAATATGTGTTTTTTCACCATATGTTATTTATATAGTCTAATTTTAATCTTTGTATATAATTAATTTCATTCGAAAACATTGGTCTAATCATGTTTTATGATATTTGAATTTGTTTTGTGAAATATCGCACACATAATGTCGGTCCTATTGTGCTTGGATTTATAATATTAATTTCATCTATTTCTTGTTGTTATACTTTTTTATGTGTTAATTATTATTGTGAACCATTTGGTTATTTCATTGGGTTTGAAAAATTGGTGGTTTATGGTCTTGTTTTATGAAAATGGTATTATCCAATTATAGTTGTACATGCTGGTTTTTTAGTTAAATGTTTCATTTGTTTCTCACCAGATTTGGGATTTTTAGAACCATATTTAGCATTTTTAATAAGTTCCTGGAATGTAAATTGGTGTTTTTTAACATTTTGAGATTCAACTGAAACTGTTTGCTAAGAATTTCTTCCCTAGTCTTTAGAATGGTTCCCAATTGGATTTTATAGGAAAATTATATAGGAATACATATTATCATATTCCGTTTTAATTATTTATATGACTGAAATTTATAGGATTCCAAATTTCAGAAACTAGGGAGGTATAATGTAATGGTTTAAAGGAATTTTTGAATATCCTTGAGTATCACATCTCTTATTCAATGGTGATATGTTCATATTTTCATTTAATATAAAATATATATTGAATATTTCAAAAAATTAGAATATAATTATATTTCAGATATAGGGAAAGGGATAATGAATTTTAAATCAACATCATAGATTCAATGAATGTTTCTCAAAGTCATGTTACTCCTATTGAAGGAATAATTGATTTAAAGATAATAGATTATCCACACACATATCTCAGTATACCTCTTATTTATGAATACATTCAAATTGATAATTTCAATTAAATAACTGATGAAATTTTATTAATAATACCAAAATAATAAAATCTATAACATTCATATGAGGGAAATATTAGCTTTCATCTCAATGTGTTAACTATAGTTTCCATTAATCTTCATTGACGAACTATGATCCAAATAGATAACAAAATTTTATTCAAAATATTTTATCTAAATTCTTTTTGGACTTAAATGAAAATAATATTCCTTATTTGAAATGGTCAAGGAAAATTTCATTGCATACTGTTGAAGGAATATTATATATCAAGGGACTTTATAAAGTTGTATAATCCCATAGAACAAAATTATAAATGATATATTTATATATCCAAGACTACTAGGATTATTTTTGGATGTAAAATCATATTCAAACAAATGATATTTGGCATGATTGAAATTATTGTTTTGGGTATGATTGGGGGATATCACTCACAAGATTCTCAACTGACAGCCTCCTCCCTTTCACATGAATCTATGGAATATACTCTGTCCTATAAGAAAATGGTGAAGGAGTATGTACCACCTTTGAGATACAATCTAGTAGGTTGTGGACTATCATCTCATGCAACATTATCCCCACCAGATATTCCACTACCACAATGGTATACAGAACCATTTTTTAAAGTTCCTGATCCACCCAAAGTATAAGAATGTGGAAATGAAGAGTTAAACTGCACTTCTGAGTGGAGAATATGATATGAAACTATAACCACTGATCAGTTTTCTGATATATTAAGGATGATCACTACTTCCAACATCATAATTCTGGGGTCACTCAATCATGATAGGGGTTTTTTTTCAAACCATTTGGGAGACACATTACTGCCGCTTGAACCTTATTTTGAATTATATAATATCCAAGAGCATTGGGATGACATTTTCTATTAACGTTACATGGTTTATTTAGCAGGGATTCTCGTGTCGTATCCACCCACATCAACAAGATACCACTAGTACCATCTACAATGATGTCTTCAGAACATTTTTCTAATCCATATAATTATTAAGGAAGTGTCCCCACCAGTACAGATTTGCATCGTAGGGAATTATGTTTCCCTCCAATTCAATCCCATCCTATGATAGCCAAATCTTCCCAATTACGTCAATAATGTGCCTCTGTGAAAAGTCACCTTGAATATAGATGAGATTGTTAAAGTTAGGGAGTGATAAACTAAATTAAATTCTGAGTAAGAGGACCCACCCTTTGCGGTAGCACAACATCTACTGGACACCCCAAGTATTAACATCCACCATCAAAGAAAGATGCATGGCCTTTCAGATTCCTCTATGTAATTACCCTTACACCGAGACCCCAACTAGGGTAAATGACCGACCAGAACTGCTAATACATATGTCCCGTCCAGTTAAATGCAGAATATAGATGGTCCTGGTATGGCTTCTATGTTTCAGCATCTTTCCTAATAGAATATTCCCATTAATGTGCTCCATGCTAATTAGTTTCTAAAATATGGATATATATGATATAATCTTGTCCTATATCCACTAGAAAATTAGGGGAATCCAAAATTCATTAAGAAAATAATTCCCTTTAATCTGGAAAATCAATTTCCTCCCAATTCAGTAAATTTAGAAGCCTATGACAAGTGATCACACTATTTATTGCATAATCCACCAAAATTGAATGAGAATCTTCCTTGATTGTTATGGATTGATATTCTTATGTGTATTGTTTTGAGTATGGTTGCGATATAGTGTGTGTGTGTGTGTGTGGAAATGGATAAATAAGCATGTGCACATGGCTTGGTGGTAGGATAAAGGACTGAGGCTCCTTCCACAGGTCGGTTTGGACTGATGCTCTAACCCCACCCAAGAATGCATGGGTTATGGAGTCGAACTGATTATCTATACCCCTAATGGTTGAATTTTATGGAACAACCTAGACTGAGGCTCCAAGGTAAGTGTGATGTATTGTTAGGAATGTTTATACCTTGAGAGATAGGGAACTTGAATATTACTCTTATGCATGATAACTATACCATATTTATGTTAACGTAGAATAGAATGTTTTATGTGAAAGACTTTTGAATAATGACTTGTATCTATTAATAGTTACACGATGTGTAACCTAGTTATACAGTGTGAAAGACTTTTTAATTATGTAGAAAAAGATGTTTAAAGATGAAAGTACAACAAATATTTGACTTCACCGTTTTAGGTATCTTACTAAATAAATGGTTAATAGATGAAAAAATATTGAAATTAAGTGGGGGAATTATCATAATGTGTTATCACTGTGTTGTATCTAGTGAGAACAATATTCATTGGATTATAAACAAGTGTCAACAACATTGTTCAAATTATGAAACTAAATATGGTAAAAAAATATTCCATATTATTTTTATTGATCTATAATATTGATAAGTGAAGGTAATGATTATTAAACATAATCCAATGAGGAGAAACTCTAGAAATGGGAACCAATGCATTGGTATTCTATACTAGTGATTTTGGATGGATGTTATAAATACCGACTGGTATCCCATTTCTATATATGTAAAATAAAATAAAACATTTAATTGAGATGACCAAGCATGTGAGTACATGAGATGTTCAGGAAAGTTGTAGTATTTTTTGTGAGGGTGTGGAAGTAATCTGAGTGGACCAATGTATCTCATTAATGTAGTGGGGATAGAAATTGTTTGAGGAAACATAAATGTGTGATTGAAAGTGTTATCATAATTGTGTATCCCGATATTCTTACTACACCTCAATGAGGTGTTCACACTGTCTCCTAAGGACCAGACTTGTTTGGTTTGTCTGGGCATGCTAAGTAAGTGGTAAATGTGATCAATGAATCATCTTTATTATATTATGCATACTTTATGATCAATTTGTCATCTTTATTATATTATTTTCCTGAAATATTACAATATCGTATATTTTTTGTAGGCACATTGTGATATACATGGATAAAAGCTGGATCACATTACCGAGGAACACACCTCAGTATGTTAAGGGTTTGAATGAGTTTTTAGATTTTGCGATTTTTAATCGATCCGTTGAAGGGAGAATAAGATTTCCATGTCCTAAATGTAAATTTAGAACATGGTTGAAGATAGATGAAGTTTATGAACATTTAATACTGAAGCAATTCCCTAGTCAATATTTGTGTTGGAATTGGAATGCAGAATCGAACAATACAGAAAGATTGAGCACTGATGTTAATCCACAGAATGAGGTCCCAATTTCGTCGACAATGGAAAATGAAATGAAAACCTCATAAATGATGCATTCGGCACTGCGAGACACCACTACCAGCATCAAAACATATCAGAACAACCATAAGAGGGGGCTACAAATTGCAACGTGACAAGTGATGTTTTTGAGACTGTAACAAAAGTAGATCAAGATTGGAACATATCATTGGATCCTCCTCTTGATTCTATAGAGCCAAATGTAACGGAAAACATCACTGATAAAAATGTGTTTCATGATTTAGTTGATGATGGAAATCAAGAGTTGTATAGTGGGTGTTTGATATATCCAAAGCTTTTATTTCTGCTGAAGTTGTACCATATCAAATATCTATGTGGAATTACAAATAAGGAAATGTCCATGATATTGGAATTGATTCGTGACTTATTTCCTGAAGCAAAAATCCCAGAATCATTTTATGATATGAAAAAAGTTGTTAACAAGCTTGGTCTTAATTATATAAATATACATGCGTGTCCCAATGATTGTATGCTTTATTGGGGAGAGGATTCAAGTAGACAGAATTGCAAGAAATGTTCTTCTTCTAGATGGAAGTCAAAGGGTGATGTTAGAAGTCTGACTGAACATAATTTCATGAAGAAGAAGAAAATGAACACACCTGCAATGGTTTTGCGTTACTTTCATTTGAAGTCGCGATTGCAAAGATTATTCATGTCATCAAAAACCGCCGAACACATGAAGTGACATTCTGTAGATAATAACAATGATGGGTTAATGAGACATCCACAAGATTCCCAATCATGGAAGACATTAGATTCATTACATCCATATTTCTCAGCTGATCCGAGGAATGTTCGATTGGGATTGGCTGTTGATGGATTCAACCCATTTGGGACTTTGAGTACAAGTTATAGCATTTGGCCAGTTGTTTTGATCCCTTATAATCTGCCTCCGTGGATATGTATGCAACAATCATCTTTTATCATTTCAATGATTATTCCTTGAAAAAAAATGCCTGGAAATGATATTGATGTATACTTGTAGCCTTTGATTGAATAATTGTAGGAGTTATGGAGAAACGGTGTTGAGACATTTGATGTTTGTTCTAAAACAATGTTCAAAATGCATGCTGCTTTACTGTAGACCATTAGTGACTTCCCTGGGCTTGTGAATTTATCTGGTTGGAACACTTATACGGGTTTGGCTTGTCCAGTTTGTAACTTTTATTTTGAGCCCAAACGGCTACCTCACAGTAAAAAATGGTGCTTCTTATGCCATAGATGATTTCTCGATGCATCTAATAGATTTCGGCTAAATAAATCAAAATTTAAGGGTTTCATTGATCGTAGACCACCTCCAAAGTTGTTAACCGGTTCTGAAATATTGACACAGCTTGAAAATGTTGAAATAGAATTTGGGAAGGTTCATCATTTGAATGATAGCGGAAAACGGGTCCGAAGTGCATCGTCAAGTGAAATCAGAACGCAATAATGGAAGAAAAAAAGTATATTCTTTAAAATTTCGTATTGGTAATTTAATTTGTTGCACCACAATCTTGATGTGATGCATATTGAGAAGAAAGTCTGTGATAATTTTATTTTCAAATTACTTAATGAGCATGGAACGTCGAAGGATCATCTTAATGCTCGCAAAGACTTATGAGTAATGAACATAAAACGCGATCTCTGGCCAGATGAGAATGAAAATTATGCTCCGGGCATTTTCGCAATAAAAAATAGGGATAACGATACGTTCCTTCGAATTTTAAAGAATGTGAAGGTATCTGATGGGTATTCGAGTAACATCTCGAGGTGTGTTGACTTGAAGAATCGTAAGTTACATGGATGGAAAAGTCACGATTCACATATTTTGTTACAGCAGTTATTACCATTGGCATTGCGTACATTATTACCTGAAAAAGTTACTGCTGATATACTCCAATTCTGCTCATTTTTCAGGCAATTATGTGAGAAAGTTGTATATCCATTTCTTCTTGACAACCTCTAGGAGTGGTTTGTATTAACTCTTTGTGGAATGGAGATTATCTTTCCTCCATCGTTTTTTACTATCATGATGCATTTAACTGTGCATTTGGTTGAAGAAGCTAAATTATGAGTCCCCGTTCATTATCGATGGTTGTATCCAATTGAGAGGTATTTTATTTATATGTTTTCCAGTTAAGTAAAAAAAATTTGAAATTTAAATAAATGCATAATATTATTATTTTATTTCACAGATATCTTGGGCATTTGAAATCATATGTGAGAAATAAAGCTCAACCAGAAGGCTCTATTGCCGAAGGCTATTTGGTCGAGGAATGCCTTACCTTTTGTTCCAGTTATTTAGATGATATTGAGACAATATTTAATCGAGTTGGATGTGTTGACAACACATCAACTCAATCTCAAATGCATCAGAAATCAAAAATATTTCCTGCTATTGGCCGATCAGTTGGTAGGACCTCAAATGTGACACTGACAGAATTGGAATTATTACGAGCACATAGATATGTGCTGCTGAATAGTGAAATTTTAGATCCATTTATTGAAGAGTTGAGGATAAAAACAAAGAGATGAATGAGAGGCCAAACACAAAATTAAAAAGATATAACGAAAGCTGTGAATAAAGATCTTGTAGAATAGTTTGCACAACATGTAAGTTCATAAGTATTGCAATAAATAAGAATATTAGTTTGACACATATAATTTGTAAATCAATTAAATTATATTACTTTTTTCAGATCATGAATACTGATACTTGAGCAGACTTGTCAGAAGATTTGAAGTTTCTTGCTAGAGGTCCTATAAAGCAAGTTAGAAAGTTCGACGCTTATAATGTGAATGACTTTAGATTTCGTACAGTTGATCAAGAAGTGGGATTGAAAACACAAAATAGTGGTATATTTACATTTTCTGAAGTGGGATAATATGAAATGATTCATGATATTATTGAATTAAACTACCATGGACATTTTTCTGTTGTTTTATTCAAATGAAAATGGGTCAATATTATCAGAGGTGTTAAAAGAGATTCATTGCAAATTACTTCTGTGAACTTCTCTCTCTTGATCGATATTGGTGATCGGGAAATGCATGATCCATATATCCTAGAATCGCAATAAAAAATGGTATATTATGTGAAGGATGTTGTGGATGAAGGGTGGAGTGTAGTTACTCACGTAATACAAAGAGATTTGTATGATATGTGTGATGAAGTGGAAGATTTTACCTCTGAAGTTGAATGTCATCAACAATAGGAAGCAGAATTATTTTTCCATCATGATATTGAAAATATTAGTCTTGAAAGGATGAATGATTTGGATGAAGAAATGGAGCAGGAAACCAACATTATTGAAGGGGAAAATGATTGTATGTACAATTATTCATTCATGCAGCAACCACTTGTTTCATTTCTCCAGTCATTCATTATCATTGTTATATATATTTGGTTTGTTAGTACTGGGCTTATATTATCATTTTTATTTTTTTTTTCTGCAATTTTTTTTTGAAATATATATTCTGAACTTAATTTTATTTGATTAAATGACAGGAATTCCAAGGAGGAAGCGGTATACTATTTCTTCTAGTTCTGCGATGGATGTCGATCCATCTGGGTCACTCCCCACGACATCTGAGGCACCAGCTGCCTACATCCCCGCACCATCTCCCCCTGAACCATCTCTCACACCATCAGAGAGCCTCCCATTAGAGGCTGAGTCATCGAATCCCCCTACAGGTGCCTCATCAGTTGGG
The DNA here is from genome assembly GCA_963277665.1 of Viscum album. Lineage (NCBI taxonomy): Eukaryota > Viridiplantae > Streptophyta > Magnoliopsida > Santalales > Viscaceae > Viscum > Viscum album. The sequence goes on from OY728146.1 coordinate 510,701,129, forward strand.
CGGCGACAGACCCCTTCCTGTTCATCCCGGACACACTGGAGGGTCACAGTCATAGGTATAAATTTAAATTAAATAAATTTATTTCATTTTGTTTATACTAATTCTTTGCTCATTGATGATTAAAAAAATAAAACCGTGGAGAAACACTTAAAAACCTCAGATGTTTGGAACTTGAATGGTGAAAAGATAGTCATGCCAATTGATTCTTATGGGGTCTCTACGGATGATGATACGGGGTTAGTTGGCCAGATTATAGGTCAGTTGGTAGCAGAGCCCATTTCCCTTCCCATTTCATATGATGATTAGAGACATATTCCTCCAAAATGAAAAAATGAAGTTTTCGATTCTCAAATAAAGGTAATTTTATTACATTATGGTTTAATTGAATGTCATGTTACTAATATGTTCAAAATGAATTTCTTTATACAGATGTTCTTCCACTCCACAGTTGCTGATGTGATAGCACAGAAGTGGACTTTGAAAAATCTCGGTAAAAATGGAAAGATTTAAAATGGATATTTTGGTGTGATGTCAACGATACTTCGTTGACCTTGGAAAAAATGTATGACAAGCTACCCAGTGGGGTACCGAAAGAGCAGTGGAAAGTTTTTGTTGACAGACATCGTGATGAGAAGTGGATGGTATTGAAATATATATTATTATATTATCCTCATTTTACATTAATACATGTATATGAAGAGGATATGACATTGGATACATTACTGTTAAATTTCATTTTATTTATTTCAGGATCTTTCATGATAGAATGCATCAAACAGGGCGAAGAAAGTCATCCCTCACACGGCGGGCTCAAAAAGTTTTCTAGAAGCCGAATGTCGTTGGTAATATTTTAAATAGTTTAAATATTTATAATACAATATTATCTATTTAATATATTGAATTTTTGATTTATCTTTGCTTAATGCAGTCACAGAATTTAGGGCACGAAGCCTCCTAGACTGAACTGTGGTTGGATGTTCACAGAAAATCAGATGGCTCTTTTGTTAATGAGCCAACCAAAGAAGTTGGGGTATGAAGTAAAATTTTTAACTTATTATCAGTTTTTACTGTGTTAATATCTATTGATATTATATTAATAGGTAAAAATTAAATAACTATGGGATGCCAGTCCTGGGAAGTCCTACTCAGTCTCCCAGGATGACCCGGTTGCTCAAGTCCATGGGAAGGAGCATCCTGGTAGAGTGTGCGGGATGGGTTTGGGAGCCGTACCATCTGAGGTCTTTAGCAGGCCATTAGGGATTCCAGTCGCATCTACTCCTGGTTATGGTCAGCCCATACCTGAAGATGCTCAGAGGGGGATTTCATCTCTACGAGCCATAGTTCAAGACCAAGGGGCTCAGATATCCACAATGCAGAAAGCGTTGACTAATTTATATCAGCAGCTGAGCATATATGCCCCTAGTGGTAGTGCACCGAGTGGTGGTGAGCAGGTAAATCAAAACAAATCACAATCATTTAGTTTCCAAACTTTTATTGGTTTTATTTTTAATTATAAATATGCAACAATATATGATTTTCAATATAATGTTCTTACAGGTGGCAGCAGGAGATGCAGGTGGAGAGGGTGGCGATGCATCATCAGACCATGAGTAGTATTGTTGATGTGATCAAAAGATGTTTTATGGGTTATGTGATTTTCGTGACCTAGAATGGATCATTTGATCCACTTAATGTTTTCCATATTATGCACTTATTTTGTTTGATTAGCACCACTGATTCTCTCTTAATGGTTACATATCTTCTAATATATTCTCTATTCACTTTAAATATGTCCTCTATTTCTCAAATGTCTTCTTATGTGGTAAAATAGAGAGACCTTATTTACAGGAACCATAATGTCAATCATCGATATAAAGTATTTTATAACAATAATGTTTTAATGGTTCTTATTCTGACTGAACATCAACCCATTTAATCCTCGTACCTCATCCTTATAGGACAAACGACTAGTAGTGATCCCTCCCCTATCTTCTTTGGCACAATTTGATCCATACACTTTAATCCTTTATGGAATCAAATATTTTCAATTCATATAAGTGGATAATTTTGTTTGGGAACCCTGGTCCCCATAGAAGGTATACCCATTAGAAACCATATTTTCATAAAAACATTCCATATTAATTTCTTACTCTACTAAGGGTTTTGTATATTTCGATTCCTACCATACCACAAGGCCCCCCCTTGTTCCATATTAATTTCTTACTCTCCTAAGGGTTTTGTGTGGGGATAACAACGATTAGTAAAAATAATATGTGATAATTCCCATGAATATTCATTGAAGTCATTATCTGTGATGTTGTGGATAATTCATCTTATTGTGTTTCACTATATGGTTTAAGAAGTTGTATAGTGATGTTATTGACCAGATTGGTTGTGTAGTACAAGGGGATGTGATTCTTTGGTCTATTTTCATGTATGTGATTTTGGTAGTAGTGAAATGTGCTATGAAGAGGTTGTGGTAAATGGTTATGGGGTCATGGATGTGGTGTAGTGGTTGTAGAATAATGTTTTTGTAGCAGATTCGTTGATTTGGTATGTGGTGATAGAGTTTCCTGATGGTTTTAAGGAGTATTTAATTTTGTGATATGGGTTGGGCAATGTGGTGTGGAAACAATGGTGTATGTGTGGTGTTGTGGTGATAGTTTTGTGAGTTGAATTAGTTGTAGCATGGAGTTGATATGTCAGTCTATCGGTTATCCATGAGATGAACTATGTTGATAACGTAAATGATCTAGGTTAGTAAATAAAAAATATTTATTGGAAATAGATATGTTGTAAATTAATCAAAGGAAAATGTAAAGTGTTATGTGAATTTTAATGGATAAAAAATAAAGGTGGTGAAACATGTATGTGGAAAGTGGAATGTTGTGTTGATAGTGTTGTGATTGTCTTGGGTGATTCAAATAGAGATTTAATTGGTTGTGATTATTGATTTGTGTTATGGTGTGGTGATCTAATAAGCTCAAGTGTAGTTTATGTGGACACATAGGTTTGGTATTATGGGATATCTATATACTATGAATATTTCTATTATTTTATACACCAATCATAATTTATATAAAATTACCACTACTCAAAGGTTTATATTTTTAGGTATTTTCACAAATAATATGATGGTGGTGAAATTTAGGCATGGGTTCACACACATCCTCTCACTTCATTCAGAATTAGTGACACATGTTGGTGTTGGAGAATTCATAGAAACGATGTCATGTCCATGGTGCCTTCCAGTGGGAATTGATCTATTAGACCCAATTTCTATGAGTGATATGTTATGTGTTTTTATGTGATATATGGTGGGGTAATTGATGGTAGGAGGAGGGGACAATGATTATTTCCACCACACTCATGATACCTTAAGACTCTTGTTCTAGTTTGGATTCCATTTGACAGAATATGTGTCCGTGGGTGGGAAGAGATGTTAGGTGGTAGTGTATTTGTCTACATGTATGATTTATTGTGAAGTGATGGACTATGTGTCTAATGGTGGTATGTGATGTGATGTGATGTCCTAGGTGACTGCTGTTGGGATGTGGTGTGATGTGATAACCCATTTGTATACGGGAAGGATTTGATGTGATGTGACATGGTTTGTTTGGATGGGATGAGAGCATTGCCAATTACATATAATGTTGTGAGAGTGGAAAAGTAATGTTTAATCTATTGTGGGGTTACATTAATTTTTTGTTGAACACAGTTCCATATGATAATATTGGATCAATTATTTGATGAGTAATCCATGGTGTACAAAGGATTATTTAGATGAAATGTATGGGGTTATATGGTTTATTCTATTTGATGGCCAGCACATTAACATGCCATTTTCACCTAAAATTGAAGACTTCATTAAGACCTAGATGATTATATCTTTTTTTCTCGCACTACATATATATTATAGTTTTCAGGATACACGAATAACTTTGGAGACTAAACTGGACATTACCAATTCAAATAGTATTCATGTTACTTAACTGGATTTCAATTACCATTTGGAACATTGGGATACTTTTATGGAATCAAATATTTTCAATTTTGATCATCTGTAAACTGTAAGTATAAATCCATGTGACCCCCAATCTCTTGTTTCATTTGATGTTATCTTGTGTTTCATTCTAAATCCATAATTTTTGGTATTTTGTATGCTTTAGGTATTCTTATTGAATTGGATCAACTTTTTCATAAACATTAAATTAAAGGGTGTTCATGAATATTGTGTAGGTGGTGCATAAATTATATCCTTATTATATATATGTTGTATGTGTTGTTTGGTTTGTTTTCCAGTGCAGTGGTGGAGTATAAACAGAAATGCATTTTTTTTCGGGTCAGCATTTCGTGGCGGTTTTAACCACCGCTAATGTTTTACCACTTATAAATTTAGCGGCGGTTTAAACAGCTGCTACATGCATTCAGAAGACTATTTAGCGGCGGTTAAAACCGCCACGAAATCACGTCGGAATTCACGGCGATTTTAACAGCCGCTAAGAAGGCACCTGGCATGCCTGAATTTCGTTGCGATTATAGACACCGTTAATTAAATAGGCCTTAAAACAGCCGCTAAATTTACCAAAAACCGCTGTGAAATGAGGTACTATGACGCTTTTCTTTGATCGTTGTGAAATGCATAAAACCGCCGCTAATAGATTGCCGACACCAAGTTTAGTGGTGGTTTCTATAAACCGCCGCCAAACCATATAGCGGCGGTTTAAACCGCCGCTATATGAAAAAAAACCGCCGCTAATAGGAGGTCTTCTTGTAGTGAAGTGTAAAATTGAGGGCCTTAAATTCATCAATCTATGATGATTTAAAATACCATCGGTTCAACAAAACATAAGGTATTAGGATAACACATTTTCAGTTTTAAGATCCCTTAAATAAAGTATAAGAATTAATTTCTTCATAGACTACTAGAAGATGAAAAATATATACCTGACAAGTAGATTTCCATCATTTAACTAATATTTACCACATACTCATATTTCAACTTAAAAGATAATAGAACATAAAAAATATTCTATTTATACTATTTGTATGGGGTTCAAAAAAGGAATTTATAATTCATCTACCAAACCGTTATAAAAAACTACATTATTAAATCCAAGACATCACGTGGGCTAGTGGTAGGTGATACACCCTTCGGTTGCAGGTTCAAGTATCATGGCCTTTCCGGATGCGACGTGGTGCTGCCCGAACTCCGGGTTGTCCTTTTACGAAAATATAAAAAAAATCTCAAACAAGAATTATCCAAAATACTTCTGTCCAAACTCACAGTCCAAAATTTATAAGGAAAGAAAACATAATGATGATCCTTTTTGCCACTTAATAACTTGTGAACACCTTCATAATGTAGTCTTTTAAGACACTACAACATTCTGAATTACCATAAAACCTTATTGATTACATTCATGATCCCTTATTCCTTATAGAATATTTCATATACTCCTTCTATAAAAAAAATGATTTAAACTCCAACAATGATGGAATATACAAATCATTAATCACTTTCAAGGTAGTCAAGAATATCCAATATAATTTATCCAAATCAATCATGTATTATTCAAAAATAACTACCTCGGTTTCAGAACCATATTATGGTTTATCTTTCTCTCAACCATATATTTTCAAAAACATTTAACCTTATATTGAGTCACTTTTCTTGGTTCCACAGAATCTCAAGTCCTTAATGAAAAAGTACTTGAGTACAATCCTTATATACTCCATAATTATTATAACCAGTACATTGTTGATACAACACTCAAATAACAAAATTCTATAGTAACAACCTAAGAATTCTAATCATTCCTCCTCATCTATGGTAGTATCATAACCTGATTGTTATCCAATAAAATCATTTTTGTAATACTATGATGATTTGGACATTGGTTCGCATTGTGTCCCCACTCCTTACAGATGAATAATTGTAAATTTGTAACATTTTTCTTACCCTCACAATCATGAACATGGTGTCCTTTTTCTCCACAGTTTTTACATACTCCCATTGCCTTCAAGATTTTCCCAAGGTGATTCATTCAACAGTTATCGCAAATGGGAAAATCCTTCTTTACCATCATCCATTTATTTGTCCTTCTATCTACCATACTTTTCGTGTCTGGCTTCCTTTCAAATACATAGGACTTTGTGAATTCTTTACTTATCATATTAACACATGATACTATTTCTTCATATGATGATAATACATGGGAGACTATTTCCTTTCTAAATTCTGGCTTAAGACCATGAATGATATGAACCTTTTTACTCTTTAGATCATGCGTATTGCTTTAGTTCTCATTCCTTCTGCTGGGCGCCATATCTAAACAATGGCATACACTATATTAGTTTATTAATCACAATACCTAATCCCAAACTTTTAGAACACTTAACAAAAATTAAACAGTTTATGAATATAATCCATAATCATAAAAATATCTTATTTGAGGATGTATATACCCATAAACCCTTCATAATGGTTTGTAATGAAAATGATAATTTTATTACATATAAACCCCATGAGTGTCGTAACCAAGAGTGTAGCAAGGCCTGTTGTGGTGCACCAGTTCCCGTTCGAGTCTAGCTCAAATCGGTGTTTTTGGCTCTCACCCCAAGGATTTTCTGTGCCAGATCCGCCTCTACCTGCTCATATTTAGACAGGGATGTATTTCATGGAAAACTCACAAAATCTCTACAATACCAAAATTCAATGATGTTATTCTATAATAATCCTCAAAGTCTATATTAGGGATATGTGCTCTAATCAGAGTTTATCAAAATCTAGTTTCCAAGGTTATTTCAAAACTTAATCTGATACCAAATATAATTCCCCAACCCAATTTACCCAGAGTCGATGCATTATTTTAATACATTGGCATTATTCTAATTAATCAAGTCCCGAAGGACCGATCAGTTTTCCAGTCTTGGAAAATAGATTACATATATGAATGTTCCATTACACATTATAACATACAAAACAACATAAATAATCCTTTATGAATTCCATTATTCCCTTGGATTAACCCAGCATATCATTCACAATACACTTCTTGGAATCCTGGGAAAAATAAAACATAGAAAGAGGTGAGATAAGATTCTCAGTAAGGATAAAAATACACCAGAAACATTAATAAATAAGCATAAACATTTAAGGCAATGTTTAACTAAAAAAATCCTTTTAAACTAGAACTTATGCATAATATGGAAAAAATTAAAATGATGTAATTTCATTTACTTATTCACATGGATATTCTACTAGTCGAATAATCACATGCAATATCACTAACCACTTTCATAATGATGGAATTCATAATTCCAAACAATCATAACCACATAGTCAAGGCCTTGTTCCATGACTACAAATATGATTTTGTCAAAGCCTTGTACCAAGACACTAGTTTGTCTCATGATACCTACTGATGCATCGAGGAGCTATAGTGGGCTCCACCCTTCAATTACTAAGTCCAATGAATTCCTCATATGAAAAGGTTTAAACATAACATAAACATTCGTATTAAAATTAGCATACGAAATGTCATTATTTTATCCCAAAACCATGAATGGTATAAAAATAAGACATCCATAGTCAAAAATATCACAAAACCTTCAATATAATATGGAAGATTGAAATCATAATAAATCATCTTCAAACAATTTTAAAATCCATCAATGGATATTGACTTAGATGAAAATGATTTGTAAAACTCTTTGAGAAAAATATCATTTTTTCATGAAAACATTTAAAAGTCATACAGTTTAGAAAGGAAGACATTTAAAGAAATTTTTCAATCAAAGTGTCCCATACCACTTTGAAACTTTTTAAATTAATTAACAATTTAAAAACATTCATGTTCATATAATTAAATCCTTAAAATCCATTTTGAAGACATGGACATTAATGAAAAAGATTTGGAAGAATAAATATTTAAAACATTTGAAATTATGTTTTTGTAAAAAAATTTCCTTAAAATAATATCTTTCAAAACTCTTTCATGAAACATGTACATGGATAATAAATATTTCTCATTAGATACTTACGTAAAAACAACCTCGAATAATAAAGAGATTATGAAATTAACCCTTACCAATTTGGTAACATACGAAACATAGACCCCATGAAAGAGTTAACATACAATTAATATTTAAAAACACATAAATTAAATTTTATTACACAATGAATACAATTATGGGCAGTACATACACCACAAAAAAGGTAATAGTGGCAATATGGCATGAATATCACAGGAATAAGGAGTGAGATGAAAACCCATTATCTTGCACATTTCTTTAGTCGAGGGTACGTTTAACCTCCTGTATGAAGACCATAGTATGTTATTAAATTATACCAAAACTATATTAATATTTATGATATCATACATTATTAATTTATGACTTTATACTACCCATTTAATAATAATTTTTCATGTTAAATTAACATTTCAGGTAATAATATATTTCTTTATCAAATGTGTTTTAACTTGTTACTCTTGGTTGTATCACATAGATCATGATTTAAATACTTCCAGAATATAAAACATTATTTATATATCATATATATTTAAAATATAAATATTTATAATATACATATATATGAAATGGAAAACACCGTTTATGGAGACGGTAGTCCGTACATACGCATAAATGTTGTTTCCATTTTCATAATGTATTGAACGGAACTAAGTGAATAAAATTTATGTAAGTACACATATATATATATCCAGTAGAATTATAATGTTCTATATTACAAACATATTAGTAATATATATTTTTATAATCGTCGATGAATGCTGAATGTGGAAATGAATCTTATCGCGTCCTGGAGACAGTAATCCGTACGTACGCACGAGCGACAATATCATTTCCTTAAAGGTGTGTAATTGGATGGTATATTAATTTTACAGAGACATTATCATGTTATTTTCATTATTTATATACATATTTCTCATCATTTTATCCATCCAAATAACATAGTGTTGAATAACAAATTTCACCACGGCGTGGAGATGGTAAGCCGTACGTACGCACGCATGGTGACATTATCATTCATAATATGGATAGAATAATGAATATTGTTGTGAAATATGTATAATAACATCACAGTATATATCATATACTAGATTTATTATTTTAGAATGGAAATAACAAAGAAAGAAGAAGTGGAAGAGGAAAGGAACTTGAAAGAGGGTGGTGAAATCGTTACCTCTTCTTCCGGTTCTTTCTTTTGATTTCATCAAAAGAGCCCCATAGGTTGTCTTTCTGATAAAACTAAGGCCTCTAGGTTAAAGTGAGGGAACATTTGAGAATATATGGCTAGGGGTTGGCTGATCCAAAAGGCATTGAAGGTATGAAGAATTGGTTAGAAGTGGTGTCCTTTTGTTAGGGGGAGGAGGGACTCTTTAGAAATAACGTAAATTATTAATTTATAATAAATTCATATAAGGTTTATAATGGATAAAATGTAGATTATTCAAATTCTAAGGTGGGGATGGGTAAAAATCCTTTCATCCAATAAATTTTATACATATTTGGGTCATTATATTAACGTTATCATTTATATTTAACTCTTAGTTAAATAGTTTGACATTTACCATCTCACATTGTATTTTTATATTATATGGTTAATAAACATACTATATACTTCTAAGAGACCCATAGGTGGTCAATTTAAGATAAAAATATCATTATATAAGTCCTTTGGACGAACCTTAGATTTTTAGGAATATAATTTCAATTAATAATATAATATTTGTTTTAAAAACCAATTTATGTCAAATTTGAAAATATTTAATATTTTTTTAAGTCTTAACAACATTATTAATTAGAAACAATACATTTAAGAAATAATAACATGTAATATTAACCAATAAAATTCGTGTATGTCATCAAAACTTTCAAATTATATTTATTTAAACATTTATAATACTAATTATTTCATTCTTTCATTAATAAAGAAAAAACTGCATCATTATTGCATCATAAATAATTTTATTTAATCAATATCTAAAAATTTATAAATAAAATACCATAATTTAGAAAATATTTTTATATTTCTAATGAATATTTATAGTCGAAAAAATAACATATATAACCTTATGTAAATATTGTTTTCATAAAAGATATGTGTCTATGTAATTTTTTTGTTTACTTTAACTATATTAATATAAAGTGTCATTATCACTTATATGTGGATCCATGGGGTCCCAAAATCGACCCAATGATATCCATGGTTGGAAATATATCAACCAATAGGGTTAGGACACGTTTTAGGGTAATTAAATATTGTAACACCCCAAGCGTCTATGGTACGCTTCTCTTTGAATAATGTGATAGCGTGTGTTGTAAGCAACATCGAGTTCTAACACACCACAACCAATCAAACCAGCCGTTATGAATAGTAATACCTAATTTTTGAAATTATATACATTTTATATTTCAAAATGGACTTCATTTTTTGGATTTGGAATATCGAAATTATCCTAAGTTGAATTTTTGGTATTTTTCTGAGAACATCCAAATTTTATGAATAGTGAAAAATACTTAAAAACAACATTTTTAATCAAAATAATTTATAGTGATAAATTATATTATTGAGTGGTTTTATAGTATAATTAGAATATATTTTTACCATTTTATCAAATTGTGTTCATTATAATTAATTTCACTTTGAAATTGGACATAAACTATTGTCAATCTTTTGATATATACGGTTTCATAAAAACATGCTATTTGTTGTGACTGCGGGAATTAATTATAAAATTAATTAATGAAAATTATATGTTTGTAATTTTGTAAAATAGACATCATTTTTGAATTTGGAATATCAATTATATCTTAGGGTGAAATTTTGGCATTGTTCTGAAAAACTTCAATTTTTGATGAATAGTGAAACTACTAAGTTTTTTTTGGGTAATGCCTCGGTCAAAACCGAAACACCATTTATTAATAAAGGAAACAAAAGTTTACATGAAACAAAAGGAAGGAATTTTATTACAATCTCTTTCAAAGAGGTGAAGAAAATCAGCTGGCATCGCATCCAGCCAAGTCATGTTCTAGTGGAAACCTTTATTGGCAAGGGCATCAACGACTCCATTTGCTTCACGGAAGACATGTGTAGCAATGTAGTCGATCTCCTGAAGCGAATTCAAGCAGTTCATCCAATGCATAGTAAGCAGACAGGCTAGATGAATAAATCCGTTCCAAATAGCTTGAACAATGGTGGTAGAATCACTTTCAATCCACAGTTTACGCCAACCTCTTTGTGGCGCAAAATCAACAACATGGATGACTCCAAGCATCTCCGCTTCAATGGAAGAGGCGATCCCACACCCACCGTAAAAGAAACCATGACAATGGTCATCAGAGCCTCTGAAAATGGCCCCACAACTGGCAGGTCCAGGATTGCCTTTTGAGGCGCCGTCGACATTCAATTTAATCCAACCCGGCATTGGTGGTTGCCAGAATACTTCAAAGGGTTGCTTGATCTTCGGGAAAATACCCGGGACACGGATATGTCTGAGGATCTCGAAGTCTCCAATATGATTTCTACAATAATCTTTTTGAATTGATGCAGCTTCATGTATCCCAATGAGAATTAGTGCTTTTCCTACATTGAGACTGAAAGAGTGATTATTATAGATAAGATCGTTTCTTACATACCAGATTTCATGAAGAAGTTCATCCACTGCCGCAAGAAAAATGTTTTTGACTTGTTGAGAGGCTTCATATTTAGTACATTTCTTCAAAAGAAAACAAATCGGATAAGGACCATGAACAATTAAAAAGCTCAAAAATATAGTTCCATAAAGCCGTGGCCGTAGCAGAAGACAAAAAAATATGATCAGAATCCTCAATGTGCTGATTACATAAATGACATTTTGAGCGAAGTTGAATGCCAGAGGCTTGGAGTCGATTTTCAGTGGGAAATCTATTGTGAGCAATACGCCAAATAAGGGTGAACCTGGAGGGTTTGATCCAAGTCTTATTGAAGGTACTCACCCAATTATAATTAGGTTCATTTTCAGAAAAGTTGTGCATGTAGAAGTTTTTTGATTCAAGTATGCCATTGGAAGCAGGTTCCCAAACAAGGAAGTCCCCAGAGGTGGAGAAGGTATAATTATCAATGATTTGAGAAATGTGGTTGGGGAGATCATGCCTATGAAGATGCATAACATCTTTAATTGTGTGGGTGGTGTTTATAGAAGTGTTATTATGAGGCAGCGTAGTAATTAAAGGAGTACCTATCCAGTTGTCACACCAGAATTTAATGTTGGAGTCAGCGCTAACCATCCATCTAGAATTAGCCATAATCTTCTGATAAGAGTTTCTAATAGAGGGCCTGATTGAGGAGTTGATGAAATTAAGATTTCCTTTTAAAAGTTTATTTAAAAATCTATGTTTTAAGAAATCAAGGGCTTTAGAGTTATTATTAATAAGGCGCCAAGTGAATCTCGCTTGTAGGGCATCGTTGAACAATTTTAAATTTTTTATGTCAATGCCTCTATTATCAAGAGGTTTACAACATGTCTTCCATGGGATGGTAACAAGTTTCCTTTCAAAGATACTTCCCGTCCAGATGAAATTTTTTATAAAGGTATTGATTATCTTGAAAGTACCTATGGGCCATTTATAAATCACGAAAGAGTAGACCAGCTTAGAGGCAATGGTAGATTTGACAAGACAAATTCTACCAGCCATGGAGAGGGATTTCCCCTTCCAAGTAAAATGTTGATTAATGATTTGATCCGTGATATTAGAAAAATACGATGATTTAGGAAATCCCCAGAAAATCGGGACGCCCAAGTACGTGAAAGGAAAACAACCTTCTTTAATTCCAAGAGTATTGGTGATAATAGATTTTCTTCTAACAGGGAAATTTTTTCCAAAGAAAATATGAGATTTTTTCCAGGAAATAGATTTTCCAGAAAGGTTCTCGTAATGAGAGATATCTTGTTTAAGACATCGAATATTTCATTGATCACCCTTTACGAACAAAATAATATCATCAGTATAGAGGAGGTGAGTGGGGACAGAAATGTTTCTTGAGGCCTGAATGGGTTTAAGTTTATTTTGATCAACCAGATTATGAATGAGTCTGCTAAAATAGTCTTCTGCAATAACAAACAGAATGGCCGAATGGGGATCACCATGTCTAACACTTTTAGAGCATTTAAAAAAACCACGAGGTGTGCCATTTATTAATATGGAAATGTTAGCAGATTGAAATAAAGTCTTGATTCTCTTGATAAATGTCTCATGAAAACCAAAACTTTTCAAGACTCTAAATGTAAAGCCCCAATCAATGGTATCAAAGGATTTTCTAATATCAAGCTTGATGGCCACAAAACCCCCCCTATTGTTTTTATTTAGGGTGTTGGTACATTCTGAGGCGAGACAAATGCAGTCTTGAATGGATCTGTTTTTAATAAAACCAAACTGATTCCATGAGACAATTTTGTTGCAAATCAGATCCAATCTGTTGGCAATGATTTTAGTAATGATCTAGTATAGGGTGTTGATAAAAGAAATTGGTCTAAAATGATGAATTTCAGAAGCATTTTCAACTTTTGGTATTAAGGTGAGGAATTGAGCATTGATACCCTGAGGGAGGGATCCGTGAGTGAAAAAAGACCATATTAGCTTACAAACATCTGAACGAAGAGTGTCCCAGTGATTTTGATAGAAACCATTGTTAAATCCATCCGGTCCAGGAGCACTATCAGGTTTTAGACTAAAGACAGTGTCTTTAATTTCATGCTCCAAAGGAATAGCTAAGAGGGAGTCATTGTCTTTCTCATCCACCATTAAGTGGATAATATTGGGATCGAGATCAATATTTCTCTCAGGGCCATTGAAAATGTCATTAAAGTAAGAGGCAACATGATCCGAGATGACTTCTTCAGAGTCAATGATCAAATCATTGTGAATCAGTTTAGTGAGAGGACGATTGTCTTTTCTGTTTCTTTAAAGAGAGTTATAGAATTTCGTATTTCTATCTCCATCAGCTAGCCATTTGGTCCTAAACATTTTTTTCCGGATTTTATCCTTAAAAGTGAGTAAGGTGTTAATATTAAGAGCTGTATTGACCTCCAATTGAGGGTCTAGGGAAAAATAAGAGTTGGAACTATGATTTTGGATTTGATTAAGTTCGTCTTCAAGAGAGGTGATGTCAGAATCCATTTGTAAGGTTTTGGTTTTACACCAACCTTTGAGATCTTGTTTTAAAATTTTCAATTTGAAAATACAGGCAAAAGAGTCATGAGAATGGCTCATAGAATTCCAAGTATTATCAATCAAGTTGACACAATAATGTTCTAGAGACCAATCATTATTAAATTTAAAAAGGGAGGGGAGTTCTATGTTCATTAGAGAGGGAGATGAGTAATATTGGATGGTGGTCCGAGTTAAGTCTGGGAAGCGTTATACAAGAGAAAATATCCCAGGTGTCCAGGGCCTTCATGTTAACAAAGGCCCTGTCAAGATTACTGGCAACAGTTTTGTTATAATGCCTTCTATACCAAGTGTATTTCGCCCCAATAAGGTTGACTTCAGAGAGATTACAGTCATCAATAGCAGATCTAAATTCTCTTGTGGATATAGAAAGATGAGAGGGTCCAATTTTCTCAGGGGGACTAAGAATATCATTGAAGTCACCGCCAATCACCCATGGATCTTGAATTGTGTTAGCCATGTCAAGAAGATCCTTCCAAAGATTTCTTCTTTGTTGATACATGTTATTAGCATAGACCATCGAGCAAAAGATGTGCTGATCATTCCAGATAAAATCGCAAGTGAAATGTTGATCAGCGGTTTTGAAAACATTGATGTTTTGAAGGGAGGAGTGATAGAAGATCCAGATAGAGTCCATCAAGGGACCATTTTTGCAGGATCCTAAAAAGGTATAATGAAGAGAGCCAAGTCTCATTAAATTAGAATTGAAGTTGACCTTGGGTTCAAATATGGCAAATAGCTGAGGTTTATGAGTGTTTAAAAGCCTCCTAAGTGTCATGGAGGTGTCATTGTTGGCAATGCCTTGGCAGTTACAAAACAGGAGATTCATTGTTACCTATGTTTTGGGTTAGAGCCCCTTTTTTTGGATTTTCCAGAATTCTTCTTCCTCTTAGATCTTCTAATAAGAGGGGGGAAGTAGATTCTGATTTGTTCTCAGTTGATTTGATATCAGAATTTGAGGAGTTAATCCTAGAAGCCTCAGTCAAATGAACCGAAACAGTAGCAGTAGGAGTTACAGGTTGAGAAGAACAACCTGAGAGTGCCCTGGATCTGATTTTTCAGCAGAAACAGCATGAGGTTTTAGAGCTACAGTAGAGTCCAGAGTAGAATTGTGTTTAGGGGAGAGCTTAGTTATATCAGAAGAAAGGGAGACAAGAGTATGCAAATCAGAGCTTAAAACAGTAGAATCAATATTGACATTTGTCCCAATCTGCATTCTTAAAACATGATTTACGTCCTGTTCAAACATATTAGCTTTTCTAGGGACAGTGGTAAGAGTTTTAGAAGCAGAATCAAGAATATCAGTGAGAATTTCAGTAGGTACATTGTTATGATTCTCAATGATGTTCATGTCAAAAACAGAGTTTGTAATATGCATGCTTGGAACAGGATTTACAGCCTGCTCAGTCAAACTAGATTTTTCAGGGACAATGATAAGAGATTTAGTAGCAGAGTCAATAACATCAATGAGAGATTCAGTAAGTACATTATTGTTATTCTCCTTGATGTGTATGTCAGAAAAAGAGTTTGTGATCTTAACAGTCATATCAGAATTCCCACAGGCAGCAGTATTAGTGTTATCAGCAGAATCATGCGGAAAAATAACTGAGTTACCTCGTTGTGGTGAATTTTGCAAGTTACCAGGAGGACCAGGATCACTAGAGGAGGGCTACTCTTGCCGATTGCCTGGAACATTCAAATTATTGTTATCTGTCCCAGTCCCATCTAGGGTAGCTGCAGATCTAGAGTTCTCAATGTTCCTGCAAGAGTTCATCTTTGAAACAAGGGCAAAATGTGCATTAGAAATCATGAGGGGGGGAGTGGAGGGCATATTGCTGTCTCCAATAACCTGGAAGGTGTTAGAAGACCCAGCCACCATATTTTCCTCTTCTTCCACTAATTTTCCCCATTATTTACCCTCATGGGAGGTAAAGTCATTAGATTTCATGACCCATTCTTTCTTAGGAGGGTCAGTTTTCTCCAACATAGCTTTACCTTTCTTGTTCAATTTGATTTCATTCCAGTCATTTGCAATAGAGGGGTCAACATGCCTTCTAACCACTCTACAGTTAGCAACATTGTGTCCTATCAATTTGAAAACCTCACAAAAAGGAGGTTTCCTTTCATATTCTATCCTGATATCAGTTCTATAATTGGGAGCATTGAAATTTATGACCAAAGGTAGTTGAAAAGCTAGATTTAATTCAACCATGATTCTAGAAAAAAGTCCAAGGTCCCCATTCAACGTTCTATGGTCAATTTTAATGGGGGAACCTATACAGGAGGCTATGTCATTTAGGATCTTAGGGTGCCCAAAAGAACCAGTTAAGACCATGAATTCGAATCCAGACTTGTGCTAAAGAGTTCCTGTGAGTGTGGGGGTTAAAAGAGACATCCCAATCTGAAATTCTATGGAGGCCTGGTTTAAGATGAAAATTACCTAGTCTCCAAACCTGTTCCAGTTGCTCCTGGGAATTGAGAAGAATGTGATAATACCCTTTTCCGATGGGGATCATCTTCCAATTGGGAGAATTCCAGAAATGTGTGATTCTTCCTTTGAGATCAGTTAGAGACCAGGGACGGTCACCTGTGCTGTAAACAACACGACCAAGAACTGAGAATTTGCACAAATATTCCCTTTGCTTCAGTGCTTCGAGATCTGCCTCAACAGAGAATCCACCATCCTCTAGTTTTTTGATAAGTGGAAGTCTATTCTCCTTCACGCTGCTGAGATATGAGCCTTGAAGAGCATCGCGGAAGGAAACATGTATTGTTCGAAGTGGAACCTCTAGATTTCCCACTTCGATTTTGGAGGATTCAGCACCTGAGGTCGCCAGAGTGGGCAAAATGGGGGATTCCCATTGCGGATCGAAGCCAGCCATCAATGAAGATTAAGTCAAAGACAGGATTAGGTTTTTTCACCGCAGCTCTCTCGCGAGCATCCTTCCCCTCCCCATGGTTTAATTCAAAAACATGTTGTATGGGTAACGAGGTATAGGCCTGGCCTGCCCACCTGCGCGCCGCATGCCCCCAGCTAGGCCCAAGGTGGCCAACCCTTGGGCTTGGGCCAGTTCCCACGGAGTCGAGAGGATGAGAGGTTCGCTGAAAAATGGTGCGCGTTGCCTTTGTGAGGACTCGAACCCGGAACCTCAGCGACGGGTCGCCACCGCCTTGAACCAACTCACCCAGCCCCCGCGGGCGTGAAACTACTAAGTGGTTCTTAAACAACTGAATTTTTCATAAAACATAATTTTACTGGTTCTGTGATTAGAATTTTGAAAATCCGAGAGACATGGTTAATATAAAAGTGTAAAATGTTGTTCATGGAGATGAAAATAATTTTTGGTGAATAGTACCTTTTTTCTTTTATTTACCACTGTTAAAAGTAAATAGGGTAAATAAGGGTTAAAATGATATTAATATTACCCTAACACATGTCCAAATTATATTGTACAAGTGTATCTCGACCAGAAACAACCTTTGGAATAAAATATTATCATTTAGGTCCACTTGGATTACATTAGGACATTTGTTATTATTTAATTCAAATAAGAGTTAAAAGAATTAAAATCAATGTTTATTTACTAAAACATTTTTAATATTGGGTTATACATAAGATAAATTCGATTTTAATTATTCATTAAAAATATAAAACTATTTTATACATAATTATATTTTATTTATAATTTTTAGATATTATATAATTTAGTTTATTTATGACACAATGATGATGCAGTAATTACCATAATGGTGAAAAATTAAAATAATTGATGTTATAAATACCCAAATAAAAATAATTTGAGACTTTTTATGAATTACACTAATTTTATAGGTTAATATGACATGTTAGGATTGATTTAATTAACTTTTTTTGAAGTAATAAGTCTGTTATTATTTTCACAAAAATCAATTATTTAATAGTGTCAAAATTGACATAAAAGAGTTTTTAAAACAAATATTATATTACTAATTGTTATTAAATTCCTAAAAATCTATGGTTCTGCCAAGATACTTATATCATGATTGATGTATCATTAATGCACTACTTGGGGGTCTCTTGTATGTATATAGTAAGTTTATTAACCATATAATATAAAAATACAAAGAGACATTGTAAAAGTGAAACTAATTAACTAAGAGGTAATACTTAATGATAAGGTTAATATAGTAACCCAAACCTGTATAAATTATATTGGTTGGGTGTTTTTAGACCTATAACCACCTTAAAGTTTAAATAATCCACTTTGGATCAATTATAAACCGAATATTAATTTATTATAAAATAATATTTCTAGCTTTTCCAAAGGTGCCCATCACCCCTCTTATAAAAGGGCACTCTCCCTTCTCATTAACTCAGACCTTCAAAGCCTTTTGGCTCGGCCAAAATCTGTCCAAATACTCTCTAAACATCCCTCACTTAATCCTAGAGGCCTTCCTTTATTCAGAATTCCACCTTAAGATCCATTTTGATCAAATAAAAAGGAAGAACCCGAAGAAGAGGTAATGATTTCACCACACTTTTACAAGTTCCTTTCTTATTCCACTTCTTAATTCTTTGTTATTACAATTATAAAATGATAACTCCATTATCTTATATATACTGTGATGTTATTATAAATATGGTACAACCATATTCAGTATTCTATCCATCATTTGAATAACATGTCACCATACGTGTGTACGTACCACTTACCGTCTCCACGTCGTGGTGTAATTGTTATTCAATAAATTATTATATGGATTGGTATAATAATGATGTTTAACTCGTGTAAATAATAAATATAACATAATAATTATTCTGTATATATGATATACCATCCAATTATATATTATTTTAATATGAAAAGAATGATATTGTCGCTCGTGCGTACGTACGGACTACCGTCTCCACGAACGCGATAAGATTCATTCTCCATCGTATCCATTCAAGTATAATTCTCATATGATGATCAATAATAGTATCTAAGGACTTGATATCATTATGGATATGATTAAGATACAACATATCCATGAAAACATAGCGTACATAACAAAACATATAAAATAAAACAAGTAAGTTAACACCCGAAACAACGATAATACTAAGATATTATTAACAAATCAATGGTAAAAGATCATATATGATATCATATTAATATATATGATTATTTTATGATTTAATAACAATTTTTTCACCATTATACAGGAGGTTAACCTACCATAACCAAGGAAAAATACAAGTTAAGGGTTTATTTCACAATCTCTTCATTATCTGAGGTTTTTTTATACGTAATTATCTACTGGGATCGATTTATCATCCACATCCATGTTCATTAAAAATTTATTTAAAAACATTTTTACTATTTACTAGACAATGGGTTAAATTAACTTATACCCTTATGTGTTTCGAAAGGAATCTTTCTATCGTTTTCCAAATAAGGCACTTTTAACCTTTTTGACAAATTTAAGGTAAGAATGTTTTTTAACTTCTACGGCGGGTGCGGCTATTTACCGCCGTTATAATATCTTAAAAGTTTCCATTAAAATATTATAAAAATATTTTCAAAGTAAATGTTTTATTTTATAATTATGTGACTTTTAAATGATTTCTAAATGAATATTTAAAGAATTGTGAAAGGTTCTACTTATCAAGATCATAATTTTAAATGTTTTAAAGATTTATCTTTCTAAATCTTTTTAATTAAAGCTCATGTTTTCAAAATGATATTAAGGATTTATTTATATGTACATGAAGGTTTTGAAATGATATTTCTTTTCAATAGTTTCAAACTGGTATGGGACACATTCATTCAAAAATCTCTTTTAAATTACTTCAATTATAAATGTGTGACTTTTCAATGATTTTGAGAAAAGAGATATTTCTCTCAAATAGTTTTGATTTCATCTATGTAAACATCCTTTGATATATTTTAAGCTTATTTGATGTTGATTTATTATGATACAAAACTTTTGTATGGTATTGAAGGTTTTGTGATATGTTTTACTGTGGATGTTTTATGTTTATACGCGTTTATGGAGAAAGTATTGACATTTAGTATGCTAGTTTTAATACGAATGTTTATGTTATGTTTAGAACTTTTCATATTAGAATGCATTGGACTTATTAAGTGACGGGTGGAGCTTGCTATAGCTCCTCGATGCATCGGTAGGTCTCATGAGACAAACTAGTGTCTTGGCATAAGGCCTTGAAAAAATCTTATTTGTAGTCTTGGCACGAGGCCTTGGCTATGTGGTTATGATAGTCTGGCATTATGCATTCCAACATTATGAAAGTGGTTATTGATATTGAATGTGATTATTCGATTAGTATAATATCCATGTGAATAAGTAAATGAAATTATTTTATTTCATTTTATTCCATACTATGTTTATGTTTAAATTTAAATGGACATTGTTTTAGTTATACATTACCTCAAATGTTTATTCTTATTTATGAATGTTTCCGCGATATTGTTATCCTTACTAGGCATTAGAGCTCACCCATTTTCTATGTTTTATTTTTCCCAGGATTCCAGGAAGTATATTGTGATTAATAAGAAGGGTTAAGACAAGGGAATAATGGAATTCATAAAAGATTATTTTGTTTTATATGTTATGAAGTGTAATGTAACATTCATGTATGTAATCTATTTTCCCAGACTACTAAACTATTAGGTCCTTTGGGACTTGATGTCTTGTGATCATGCAAATGTTATGTAATAATGCACCGACTCTCGGTAACTAGGGTCGGGGCGTTATAGTTGGTATCAGTGGAAGTTTAACAATAACCTTTGAAACTATATTTAGATAAACTCTAATTAGAGCACATAGCCCAAATATAGACTTTGAGGATTAGTATAGAAAAACATCCTAGAATTTTGATATTGTATAGATTTTGTGAGTATTCCGAGCAATACATCCCTGTCTAGATACGAACAGGTAGAGGCGGCTCTGGCACAGATGTACCTAGGGGTAAAACCTGAAAACACCGCTTTGAGCTACACTCGAACGGGAGCTGGTGCACGACAACGGGCCTTGCTGCACTCTTGGTTATGACACTCCAATGGGATATGCTTAGGATAATTCTCATTTTCATTACAAACCATTATGAATGGCTCATGAGTATATACTTACTCAAAGTAAACATTTTTATGATTATGGATTATATCCATAAACTGTTCAATTTGCGTTAGGTATTTTACAAGTTTGGAATTATTCATTTCAATTCATAAACTAACCTAGTTTATGCTATTGTATAGAAATGGTGCCCAGTATAAGGAATGTGAACTCCAGTAATACGTATGATCCATAGAGTAAGAAGAATCATATCTTTCATTGTATTAAGCTATCATTTATAAGTGAAATAGTCTCCCACGTATTATCATCATATGAATAAATAGTATCATGTGTGGATTAGATAAATAAAGAGTCTACTGAGTCCTATGGCTTTGAAGGGAAGAAAGAGAAGAAAAGGATGGAAGAGAGAATGATGGATAAAGGGAAGAAGGAAAAGAAGAATTTCCCCATATGTGATAACTATGGGAAGAAACACCCTAGAACTTTCCTGAAAGGAATGAGAGTTTGTTATAAGTGTGTAGGAAAAGGGCACCATGTATGTGACTACAAGGGTAAGAAAATGGTTCCAAATGTAAAATGATTCATTTGCAAAGAGTTTGGACACTACACGAACCTATCATTATAATATGCCTCAAATGATGCTATTGGATAATAATCAAGTTATGTTACTACCACAGATGAAGAGGAATGATTAGATTTCTTATGTTGATTATGTTATTTGAGTGTTGTATCAGCAATGTACTTGTTATAATAATTATGGAGTATATAAGGATTGTACTGCAGTACTATTTCATTGAGGATTTGAGATTTCATGGTACTAAGAAAATTGACTCTACAACAAGTTAAGATTTTTGGAAATTACATGGTTGAAGGAAAAATAAACCTTAATACGGTACTATTATTGAGGTACTTATTATGGAATAAGATATGGTTGATTTGGGTAAATTATATTGGATATTCTTGACTACCTTGAAACAGGTTAATGATTTGTATATTCCATAATTGTTGGAGTTTACAACATTTTTGGATGGATGAAGTATATCCAACATTCTATATGGAATAAGGGAGTATGAATGTAATCAATAAGTATTATGGTAATTCAGGTTGTTTCAGTGTTTTAAAAGAATACATGATGAAGGTATTCATATGCTATTATGGGGTAAAAAGGATCTACATTATGTTTAACATCCTTATAAATGTTGGATTGTGAGTTTGGACAGAAGTATTTTGGATAATTCTATTTTGAGATTAATTTTGGATTGCCATAAAAGGACAACCCGGAGGTCGGGCGGTAACCCATCGCGACCAGCATGGCCGCGAGACTTGAACCCGCAACCGAAGGGCAACAAGGGTGTATCACCTCTACTAGCCCACGAGATGCCCTGGATTAAATAATGTAGTTTATTTTAAGAAGGTCTAGTAGATTAATTATAAATTAATTTTTTTAACCCTATACGAATAGGATAAAAAGAAAATTATTTTTATGTTCTATTATCTTTTAGAGTGAAAGATGAGTTTGTGGTAGAACTTAGTTAAAGGATGAGACTCTACTTGTCAAGTATATATTTTTCTTCTTCTCTTATTCAATGAAGAAATTAATTCTTATACTTTAGTGAAGGGATCTTAAAACAAAAAAAATGTATTATCCTAATACCATATGTTTTGCTGAACCGATGGTAATTTAAATCATCATAGGTTGATGAATTTAAGGCCCTCAATTTTACACTTGTTTGTGATTGATGACCTCAATAACTACCTATAAATATTTACGTTCTTTCTCCAATTATATGTCTCTAATTTCCACAAATGTTCTCCGAATAGAGATCATAATTTGGTGGTGACCCTTTCATTTCTCTTTTCCTCTTATTAAGACTAAATTTTATTAACCAAATTTCCGATGTGGGTTTTCCCAAAAAGATATTTTCTATATTCTACCTTTTATTTTCAAAGAATAATTTCAAATTTTGAGGATGTAATTTATCAAAGGAGGGTAGAATGTAACACCCCATGCTTCTACGATACGCTTCTCTTTGAATAATGTGATAGTGTGTGTTGTACGCAACATCGAGTTCTAACGCACCACAACCAATCAAACTAGCCGTTATGAACATTAATACCTACTTTTTGAAATTATATATATTTTATATTTTAAAATGGACTTCATTTTTGGATTCATAATATTGAAATTATCCTACTTTGAATTTTTGGTATTTTTTTGAGAACTTCCAAATTTTATGAATAGTGAAAAATACTTAAAAACAACATTTTTAATAAAAATAATTTATAGTGATAAATTATATTATTGAGTGGGTTTAAATTATAATTAGAATATATTTTTACCATTTTATAAAATTGTTTTCATTAGAATTAATTTCACTTTGAAATTGGACATAAACAATTGTCAATCTTTTGATATATATTGTTTCTTAAAAACACACCATTTGTTGTGATAGCGGGAATTAATTATAAAATTAATTAATGCAAACTATGTGTTTGTAATTTTGTATAATAGAAATAATTTTTTAATTTGGAATATCAATTATATATTAGGGTGAAATTTTGGCATTGTTCTGAAAAACTTCAATTTTTGATGAATAATGAAACAACTAAGTGGTAGTTAAAAAACTGAAATTTTTCAAAAACATAATTTTACCACTTCTGTGATTGGAATTTAGAAAATCCAAGAGACATGGTTAATATCAAGGAGTAAAATTTGTTTCAATGAGATGAATATAATTTTTGGTGAATAGTAACTTTTTACTTTTATTTACCACGGTTAGAAGTAAATAGGGTAATTAAGGGTAAAAATGATATTAATATTACGCTAACAGATGTCCTAATTCTATTGTACAAGTGTATCTCGACCAAAAAAGACCTTAGGAATAAAATATTATCATTTAGGTCCACTTGAATTAGATTAGGACATTTATTATTATTTAATTCAAAGAAGAGTTAAAAGAGTTAAAATCAACAATTATTTACTACAACATTTTTAATATAGGGTTATAAATAAGATAAATTCGATTGTAAATATTAATTATAAAGCTAAAACGATTTCCTACCTATTGATATTTTATTTATAATTTTTAGATATTATATATGTTAATTTATTTATGGCACAATGATTATGAAGTAATTACCATAATAGTAAAAAATTAAAATAATTGATATTATAGATACCCAAATAAATATAATGTGAGACTTTTTATAAATTAAACTAATTTTAAAGGTTAATATGACATGTTAGGATTGATTTAATTTACTTTTTTCTAAGTAATAATTCTTTTATGATTTTCACAAAAATCAATTATTGAATAGTGTCAAAATTGACATAAAAGAGTTTTTAAAACAAATATTATATTATTAATTGATATTAAATTACTAAAAATCTATGTTTAGGCCAAGAGACTTATATAATGATAGGTGTATCATTAATGGACCACTTGGTGGTATCTTGGATGTATATAGTATGTTTATAAACCATATAATATAAAAACACAAAGAGACATTGTAAAAGTGAAACTAATTAACTAAGAGTTAATACTTAATGATAAGGTTAATATAGTAACCCAAACCTGTCTAAATTCTATTGGTTGGGTGTATTTCGACCTATCCCCACCTTAAACTTTAAATAATATACTTTGGAGCCATTATAAACCGAATATGAATTTATTATAAAATAATATTTCTAGCTTTTCCAAAGGTGCCCCTCTCCCCTCTTATAAAAGGGAACTCTCCATTCTCATTAACTCACACCTTCATAGCATTTTGGCTCAGAAAAACTCTTCCCAAATACTCTCTAAAATTCACTCACTTCATCCTAGAGGGCTTTCTTTAGTTATAAAGACAACCTAAGAGCCTTTTTGATCAAATCAAAAGGAAGAACCCGAAAAAGAGGTAATCATTTCACCACCCTTTTCCAAGTTCCTTTCTTCTTCCTCTTCTTCCTTATTTGTTATTACCATTCTAAAATAATAACTCCTGTGTTTTAAATATACTGTGATGTTATTATAAATATTGTACAACCATATTTAGTATTCTATCAATTCGTTGAATAACATGTCACCATACGTGCGTACGTACGGCTTACCGTCTCCACGTCGTGGTGTAATTGTTATTCCATAAATTATTATTTGGATGGGTATATTAATGATGTGTAACTCATGTAAATAATAAATATAAAATTATAATGATTATGTATATATGATATAACATCCCATTATATATTATTTTAATATCAAAAGAGTGATATTGTCTCTCGTGCATACGTACAAACTACCGTCTCCACAAACGTGATGAGATTCATTCTCCATCGTATCCATTCACGTATAATTCTCATCTGATGATTAATAATAGTATCTAAGGACTTGATATCATTCTGGATATGATTAATATACAACCTATACATGACAAACTTGGATTACATAACAAAACATATAAAATAAAACGAGTAATTTAACACCTGAAACCATGATAATACAATGATTTTATAAACAAATAAATGGTAAAAGATCATATATGATATCATATTAATATATATATATATGATTCATTTATAATTTAATAACAATTATTTAACCATTATACAGGAGGTTAACCGACCCCAACCAAGGAAAAGTACAAGGTAAGGTTTTATTTCACAATCTCTTCATTATCTGAGGTTGTTTATACGTAATTATCTACTTGGATCTCTTTATCATCTACATCCATGTTCATTAAAAATGTATTTAAAAACATTTTTACTATTTACTATAAAATGGGTTAAAGACATTTATACCCTTATGTGTTTTGAAAGGAATATTTCTGTCACATTCCAAACAAGGCACTTTTATCCTTTTCGACAAATTTAAGGTAAGAATGTTTTTTAACTTATACGGTGAGTGCGGCTATTTACTGCCGTTATAAAATTGTCGAAGTTTCCCTTAAAAGCTTATAAGAATATTTTCAAAGTAAATATTTTATTTTATAATTATGTTACTTTTAAATGATTTCAAAATGAATATTTTATGAATTTGTGAAAGGTACTCATTATCAAGATCATAATTTTAAATGTTTTAAAGATTTGTCTTTCTAAATATTTTTAAATAATGTCAATGTTTTCAAAATGATTTCAAGGATTTATTTATATGGACATGAAGGTTTTGAAATGATATTTCTTTTCAAAAGCTTCAAAGTGGTATGGGACACTTTGATTCAAAAACCTCTTTTAAATTACTTCCTTTATAAATGTGTGAATTTTCAATGATTCCGAGAAAAGAGATATTTCTCTCAAATAGTTTTGATTTCATCTATGTCAACATCCTTTGATGGATTTTAATCTTATTTTAAGTTGATTTATTATGATACAAAAAATTTGTATTGTATTGAAGGTTTTGTGATATGTTTTACTGTGGATGTGTTATTTTTATACCAATCATGGTTTATAGAGAAAGTATGGACATTTCGTATGCTAGTTTTAATATGAATGTTTATGTTATGTTTATACCTTTTCATATGGTAATGAATTGGACTTAGTAAGTGACGGGTGGAGCCCGCTATATCTCATCGATGCATCGGTAGGTCTCATGAGACAAACTAGTGTCTTGGCACAAGGCCTTGACAAAATCTTATTTGTAGTCTTGGCACGAGGCCTTGGCTATGTGGTAATGATAGCCTGACATTATGCATTCCATCATTATGAAAGTGGTTATTGATATTGCATGTGATTATTTGATTAGTATAATATCAATGTGAATAAGTAAATGAAATTATTTCATTTCATTTTTTCCATCCTATGTTGATGTTTATGTTTAAAAGGCTTTTTTTTAGTTATACATTGCCTTAAATGTTTATTCTTATTTTTTAAAGTTTCTGCTGTATTGTTATCCTTACTGGGAATTTGAGCTCACCCCTTTTATATGTTTTATTTTCCTAGGATTTCAAGAAGTATATTGTGATTGATAAGAAGTGCTAAGACAAGGGACTAATGGGATTCATAAAGGATTATTTTGTTTTATATGTTATGAAGTGTAATGTAACATTCATGTATGTAATCTATTTTCCAAGACTGCTAAACTAATCGGTCCTTTGGGAGTTGATTCCTTGTGATCATTCCAATGTTATGTAATAATGCACCGACTCTGGGTAATTGGGGTCGGGGTGTTACAAATATTATTATAATATTATTTTTTTACCCTTATTTACCCAATTTACCCTTTAACCATGGTAAATAAAATATTTACCGAAGAAATTATTCAAAATGTATAAAAATAAGAGTTACCTATTTACAAAATTTTGGCATCATGATTCCAAATATGGAATCCATTTTTCCAAATTCAAAACACAGAAGTGGTAGAAATTAATTTAAAATTAATTCCCGCTGTCAAAACTAAAAGCGTGTTTTTAAGAAACAATAACTATCAAAAGATTGACACTTATTTATGTGCTGTTTAAATGTGAAATTATGTCAAATGTCCAACAATGGATTAAATGGTAAAAATATATCCTAAATATACTTTAAACCACTCAAATTCATAATTCATCACTATTAATTATTTTGATTAAAAACGTTGTTTTTAATTAAAAATTACTAATTTTCACTATTCAACAAAATATGAAAGTTATTAGAAAAGTTCTAAAAATTCACCCTATGATAATTTCGATATTATCAATCCAAAAATGAAGTCCATTTTGAAAGTTAAAATTTATAAAATTTCAAAAAGTGGGTATTACTATTCATAACGGCTAGTTTGATTGGTTGTGGTGTGTGTTAGAACTCGAAGTTACGTTCAACACAAGCTATAGTATTATTCAAAGAGAAGCGTACCATGGAAGGTTTGGGTGTTACATAAATATCCATAGGAAACATGTTAGACTATAGAGGGACTAACACTCTCATATTGGATACTTTTAGGTGATCTCACATAACCCTCTGATAAATGTTCATCTATCATTTTTTAGATTTATGATCATGAGTTGAGTTTATCCTACGTCGTTTTTTCCAGATTCTCCTTCCCAGAGCATCATAGGTTATCTCTATGACCATCCATTTCCTAACTAATCCCATGATCAGACTTTCTTATTGTATATCTAGAAACATGAAATGAATATTGGCCTCAAAATTAATATAAGTCCCAACTCTTCTTCAAATTATCAAGTAAAAAATTATTCTACTCTTCATTCAATTTATACTTAATTTTTCGGCATGAGTTGGATTTGAATATATAGGTATGTTATAGGTTGTAGAGGTCAACCATATTATCTTTAATGATCTCTTCACTAGGTGTATATAATGATGAATAATAAACTTTTCCCCATATTTGGTGTAATCCCAACCCATAACCAATCTTGTCTAATTATCAAAAAATCGAAGAAACCCTAAAGGGTCATTAATTTGTATGTCCTAGATGAACCATTAATTTGTCCTCATAAACTAGTAGTCCAAATTTTAGAAATTTAATGTATATAGAGTATAGAATATTCCACTTGAAATAAAATTTATTAGAAACTACCCTCCACATATGACCCTAAACTATATTCTTCATAATCATAGTTTCACAAAGTTAACAAATAATATCATATATCATTGTTACATGAGCATAAAAGACACATTGTTTTCCTTGGATGGATTATCTTAAGAGTTGAAGATGAACTATTTCAGAAGACCCTAAAAGATATGATGTAACCTATTCAGAATATCTAAACTTCTTTGATGTTGATTCTGATAATTGTGATACATATTACATTGTTAGGGTTATAATTTCTACATAAAATCACCAAAAAATTCTCCGAATTATGAAAAATTAAAATTCTCTAAACTCTTTGGATTTAGAAAAGTGTAACCAATCATTAATAAAGATATGGATAATCGTTGATAAATCCTTATGTTCACATAGATTCATAGTATTTATCAATCTGTCTCATTGATAATTTTAATTTGTATTTTTTCTTTGATTAATTTCATAAATAAAGTTTAACCCTTTAAGAGATTTTAGTATAATTGAATAAAACCCATATAGATAGGAGTAGGCATCAAATCCTACTGATCAATGTAATAAATCAATTAATCATTTGTATTTCCAAATACAAACTTCCTTGGAAAATATTTTATGAAACGAAACATAATACCAAGTCATGAATATCATGGATGATGGAATTTGTGATCATGTCAAGAAATCTTATACACTTAAAAGAGATCAATTTATCATTTTATTTTTATCATAATTATATTCTAATGGGATAATTATTTATGGTTTTTCTTTTATATCTCTTACCACATCTAAATGGATTTACATATGGAATCATCACATTTCATTCATCCTGGAAAGGGTGGTGGAAACCAAAATACTCATTTGGCTTTCATACACTATAACATGAATAATTGAACATATTCCTTAGTTGTGGTGAAGGTTATAGACCCCTATCCATTAAAAACATTTTCACCAACTCAACACCTCAAATATAAAGTGGTGGATTCCCTCAAATGAGACTATATTCTAAATATATACATCTCAACACAATAGAAATATCTCAAAATCCTCTAAGGGATAAGAATCCATTACTTGATCTTATAATTATATAATATAATGAATAACGTAGTTAATATTTCTAAATTAAACCACATTATGATTCTAACATCATTGTGAAATAAGGAATATCTCACTTTTCATAGGAAGTTGTTGGAGGATATTGACCACATCCCAACGAATTTTCAGGAGATACCCACAAGGGATCCCACTAGTTGTCATAACTTCTAGTGTTTCATTCCCACCACCCCTTCTAAATATGCAAATCATGACAAATCAGTGATCCCATCACTTGTTTCCGAAACTAGTAAACCTTACAGAAGGGATTCTTGGAAGAATAATTATTCTAAATCATTGGGGAATATCTACACATATTTTTTAATGACATTTATAATTACATTGAAACAAAATTGGTTTTCTCCAAAGAGTGAAATAATGGATATATTAATAGTAAGGTCAATTCCAACATTGTTCAAATCCATTTATGATTGAGGTTCAGTGTCTGGATATTTTAACAAGAACATACTAAAGGAGTTCGATATACGAATAATACATGATCTAGAATATCCTGAATCATGTATTAATTAATAGATCCCTATGAATAATAAAATATTTTCTAATAGTGGCTGGAGGATCCCAAAGTTATTCATCAAGATGTGAAGGTACCCATTTCCACATTGGTGATCAAAATGGATTCATGATGAAAAGATTTGTGTGTTTCACTTAATAAATACCCTATGAAGATCCTCTAAACAGGATCACAATATATAACATTCATGTTCATCCCTAGAGTGTCCATCCCTATGGTCCTCCACCTGAATGTAAACATATTAATCTTGAAAATATACTTCATAATATAAAATAGAATATCATGAATCGACGATATATTTATCATGGTATAAAAATACATATCATCATCAATGGATGTTATCCCCGATATCTGGTGAAATATGATATCATTGAAGACCCTCCATATATCACCCATTATGGATGACCTCTGTAAAGTAGAAAATATGGACTAATATGGTGGTTCTACCCTAAAAATCCTAAAATTACAATGAAAAGAAGTCTCCCACCATGTAAATCATGTTAACTACTCTAGATTTCTATCCTAAAGTGATAAATACAATGGCCTCCTCATGACCAAATAAACATAAACACTGGAGGTCCTTATACAAGAACATGTTGGAGTTTTACTCAATGTGAAGAAGTAAATAACCAATATTAAGACAAAACTATATAGGGAAATAATTTTACTGATAAAAGTGTATTACCTACCAATGTAAAACTAGTTAACTACCTTATAGGGGTTGACTGTTGATTTTTCTATATATTTTCTCATTATAATAGATAAAGAATCCATAATAGTGGTTTACCTGTGGTTATTTTTATAAAGGTTCATCTATTAATGACATATGTACTTGAATTAGAGGTAGTCTAGTGATGAAAATATTCTATGATTTCACTAATATATATAGGAACTATTAAAACTATTGCTACTATACATGGAACATCATCATTGAATAGAGGCCTCATATATATTTTTCATGGATAAATCTTATGAAACACTTTATTTTATACCCCCCATAGATCATTGTCCCCTAGAGGTGGTATAATACATTATAATTGATCCAACATTAATTGTAAATATTGAATATAAATGATTTTTAAAAATATATTTCGGTGAAGAACCACCCTATGAGGATAAATGGAAATCTATGGGCATGTATATAGAATTTCATAAAGGCAAACTTCCATTCATATTATACAGAATGAGGACACCATAATATTATATTAAAGATACATTTAATGAGGAATATGTAATTCCTTTTATTCACAACATTTTGGAGGCACTCAATAAATTCACATCCAAATACATGTATTTTTATCAATACATTGACCATATAAATGCACTCGATGAGCTATCCCACCATATTGAACTGAATTCCTTTTTTGTTGAAGTGTTTTAAAATGTTTTAGAAATAATGTGAGGGCCTCTGAAATAAATTCCCAGATAGTATAAATCCCCAATCCCATATATTCACTAAACCCACACATAACCTAAGAATCAATTATTTGAGACAATATTGAGATATACATTTCATTTCATTCATAGGTCAACCAGGACCATCATGAAATTATTAGGATAATAACATCACTCCATGAAAACACTCGGGTCATTGATCTATATCCATTAAATTTTATATACATGTAAATACATTCATTCCTAAATCCTGGATATATATACAAGATGTGATTTGTGTATTGATTGTAATATTCATCATACTATTCGTAAGATCAAATAAAACCTTCCAATTTTGAAACAAATGCCTCACATCAAATAGAAACATTAAATGGTGATTGAATATCTACTATAGACAATTCATTAAGCTTATTCCATGTAAAATAATGTAATATTATCCAGTCTAAAATGGTTCATGTGGTCGTATAAGAGCCTCCCAAAATAATATTACTAGGGTTAATTCTATAACCAAGGACACATCAAGGGTAAAAAAATAACTATGAAACATATATTTGATAATTGAAAACTAGAAAATGAAATAACATAATCATATTGGGGAATTATTATTTACCCCTATTTTGAGGTTATTCATATAGGATAGAATTATAGATTCTTCAAAAGAATCACCCCATATTTTCATCCACTAATATTTAATTATTCATCTCCAACATTTGATGTAAACTATGTGAATTATTTTAATGATTCCATCGATATGACCTCCCACTAAACACCAATGGGGATCATTGTGGATAGAAAGTAAAGCCGTTAAAGAACCATATTTCAAAATGTTCTTCCAAGAAAATATGTATGAAATAGTGAAATGATCTACCTAAGGAAGGATATTATGTATATTCAAAATACACATACTATTATAAAGTAACTAAGGATCTAATTCTCACCAAATGATTCAACTGAGTAAATTTTGGGACATGCATACTCTAGATAACACAGTGTATGAAACCAATGAAGAATAACATTATAAAGGGGATTTTTTAAACATTATGTGTTTAAAAAAATGTGTGTATAGGTTGTGTAGAAAAACTATTAATGGTTATCTCATGATGTAGGTGCTCCACGAAACCTATATATACCACCTACTACATGGTATTCAAATAAGGATAAAGGGAATGACATCAATCTGTCCACATACAACTTTGTATCTAATGGATTTTATCACCACTATATTAATGTGGAACTAACATATTGATTTCTTAAATGGAAGATGTTTATGTGACTAATTTTAGAAATTCATGATGAAATTATACCTATTAAATGATACTCCATAGCTGTAGCTCAAATTGGTACTCCCAAAAAATCAAATTCAATATGAAACAATGGTCAAACAATAATAAAATATTCTATTAATTTAACAAAAATAAGACCCATAAAAATATACATATGATGTATATCATTATATATTAAAATGAATATCTTCTGTGTCTAACTAACCTGAATATTTTAACAAATAATCTATAGGATAACTCAAACTAGTTAAAAAAGAAGCCAAAAATATTCTAAAAATACCGGTTTCTTCCTAATTAATTCTCTATGCTGTTGTCCCATGTGATAGTGCCACTAGAAATAATAGTATTTTTTATTCATATGTTTTTTAGATTGATTCCATGTAATGGAAATCGTATCCTTTTTAGCAAGAGAAAAAAAACAAACACTATGTTTGTAGACATTATTTTTACTTTAACTGACATTGTGAATCATATTTTCTTGATGTTCAATGGTATGGTAAATCTAGAGTAGAACCAAAAATAGAAATTTCCTTCCTATTATTATATATTAATGATCATATATGGATGTTACTTTACTAATTTATAACTACAATAAGAATCAATATATTCTTTGGCCTCTAAAATTATAAACAACATGAAAATGATATGTTTTCATACATAATAAAGAGGTGTACTTTATGTGTTGTATACCAAAAAATTAAACTTTTAGAAAAGTTTTTATTTGATATATGAATTTAAAAACATTAAGATACACTGCAGACACATATCACACCATTAATTGTTTTTTATTTAAGAGTTATTATAAAAATAATTGTAGCATTATGATGTTATTTAATATTTTAAATTACCACTCAAACTAATTTCTTTAATATAATTCATGGACTCTAGTATAGAATAAAATTATTACTATTATTCTCAAACCATAACTACTGAAATATCCAATCCCTATGAGTTATCCAATAATATAACCAAAATATAGTAACCTAGAGAGAATTATTAAATATTATATTGGTATAATATAAAATTGATCACACATCCCATTATGGATCAATTTATCTTTAATTGTAAGATTGATACATACATAAATTATATATCATATTGGAGACTAAAAATATATCGTGGAAATGTTTATTTATCCCTTTATAATCATACAAATATTCCTTATTTATATCATGGAGAATGGATACAAAATCAATGGCGATCTTATATGTGTAGTATAAGTTATAAATAGAAGAATCTATCATTAATAAATAAAGAATAATCTATATGGAAAAAGTATTATCAAAAAACATGTCAATCAATCAACAACCTGAGTTTATAAAATACCCCTACAAAAATCATTATATAAATAGAGGGGATAATGGGGAAAAATTCTAAACAAGGACATGCATATATTCATGATCTATATATATCAAGGAATCAAACAAGGTATCATGAATCTTACTGTTAAATCCTCCCAACCAAGACATAATTTTTAATAAATGTGTATGTGTAAACAAAATTCCCATCTAATTTGGACACCTATTATTTTATGAAAAATGATTAGGCATCATGGAGCTATCTATAACCAGGCCCCACCCATCACTTAAAAATTTTATTAATCCATTATATTTTTAATGATTGACATAATGTAGTATCGAAAGTTTTGATAAGTCAATAAATATTTTGGTTAAATAAAAAATACATAATATATATTTTTTCATATTAAATGAAACAACTTTTTAATAAAATTATTTTAACTGGTACAATTTATAGAAATTAAATATTTTAACGAAAGTACTAGGGTAGTGTAAATGATCCACGATACATAAAATATAGACATGGTGTAAAAAATAATATTAAATAAAATGTGATAATGAGTAAGTTAATCACAACAATACCACAACTCATCATAAGATGAATGAAAAAAATTAATTAATTATATGTTAATATTTTCTTGTAAAATAATATCTTTTCGATGTAGTGCATGGAAAAATAATCAATACATTAAAAATACCATCAGTGTAACTTTTTTAATTGTGAAGCTTTGAATCACTCTCAAAATAAATTTAATTCCTTGGAAAAAAATGATTTTCATAT
Organism: Viscum album; assembly: GCA_963277665.1. Classification (NCBI taxonomy): domain Eukaryota; kingdom Viridiplantae; phylum Streptophyta; class Magnoliopsida; order Santalales; family Viscaceae; genus Viscum; species Viscum album. Next base: position 510,736,270 of record OY728146.1, read on the forward strand.
GTAGTATATTTACTAATAAGAAATTTAAATAATAATAAAAATAATAGTTTCCATTAAAATATCCTTGTAAAATAATAAATTAAGTATTAAACAATTGATTTTCCATTAGGCTGGGAAATTTGTCTCATGTTGTAATAGTTAAGAAATATGTTTTTGTTATGTTTGTTAGAAATTACGTTATTTAGAAAATGGTAAGAACATTATATTCAAACCATTTTATAAAATTTAAATCATAGATAAAAATAAAAAAAATAAATGAATTTAGAATAGTAAAAAAATCCTGAATATTTTTTAAATAACATGTATATGAAGGATAATTATTTCAAAGGAATACTTTTAAATAGAATTTTAAAGAATACTCACTTATAGATATTTTAACTTTTTTTAAAAAGGATGTTGAATACGAGAACATGAAAAATATATGTAAAACAAATTAATGTCAATAATATAAGTATTAAATAAATCTATAATGTTGTCCATACACCATAAAAATAAAATATGTCATTAAAATGGCCTAATACTCGATAAGAGGAAATTAATATGAAAAATCCCTTCCTACTTTGATGATTTTTAAATCAAAACACATAAAAGAAGAGACATTAATAATAAAAATTTAATTACATGAATATTTTTGGATTAACCATATAAAATTTCAAATTGGATGTATAAAAACCATGTAAATGAAATTATATACATAATATAAAACATGTCTCATGGAAGTGGAGATGAAATGAAATTACCCTTTTCACAAGATCAATATTCATAGTATGCAGTCATAAAATTTGGTATAATAAATTAAGATTTGTTATGAATATATTAGAAGCATATTAGTATTTAATATATCTTATATGATTCACTTATATCACATTATAACTCATTAAGTGACATTTTATTATTAACATCTACATCTATGGAGCTAACTATGTTGTTTTAAATACATTTTTTGGTTTGGTACATCCAATATATGGATATTTCTTGTTATTTAATTATATAAATAAATTTATTTAATAAATAAAAATCATATTTATAAATTAATTAAAAATTATAATCATTCATGAAAGGAATATATTTTAAAATAATAACACCACTTTTGGGAGGTTGTATTCCACACATACACATGAATGTCATTTCATTTTCACAAAAAAAATTAAGGTTTATAACATATATTATTTAATGACATTGAGTCTAGTAACCTATAAAATGAGTCTAATTTATTACATTTCAATAATATACAGTGTATCACATCACAATGGATCGATCAATTATGTATTATTTAATAAAAAACTACGTACTTGATACCCATTTTTCATTAGGAATAATAAACCACATCATAGTAGTAGAAAAAAATCAACATCCATGAACTCATTAAATGAATTAATATTAATATATTTATATAACTAAATATGTTAAGGATGAGCTCAAGTTTTCAGTAATGGTTACTTTCAGTTGTTGATATCATGAATCCATAATTCATAATAAATACAAAAAATAAATAAATGGACACACCTTCCATTTAATAATTAAATTGAATATCATGGTTATATAAGTCATACTCAATATTGTAAGATAAATAATAGTTAAAAAAATTATATTTAATTAATTCAATTAAAATTAAATGCATAAAAAGATAATATACATGAGACAATATCATAGATAATTATAACTCAATTATCAATGATATAAATTCTTAATTATTGGACATCATGATATCAGGAATCATGATATGTTTGTTGTCAGGACCATTCATAAGACATTTTAAAAAAAATGAGTACACCCCATTACATGATAGCTTTCTGATTCTCCTCATGAGACTAGTAATGCATTGATGCTATATTGAAAATAGGTTACCACCTTTAATTACATGTTCAATAAAATCATAATATATCAAATAAATGATTTAATTTTTTAATAATATGTCTTATCACCATATATTTGTGTTGAGTAGAAAAACAATTTATGAATATTTTCAGCATAATGAAATAAAATTTAGATTGATAAATATATATAAAAATTATATGTTGATTATTTAGTAATAATTTTCATGATATAATTAGTATTTAAATTTAGGAGAAATGTAACCTCTAATGAAAAATTATTACAAGAATGTGATTGTATCAAGAGAAGGTTAAACATCACAGAATTAAGTATGAAATGATAGGTGACCATGGATTCATTAAAATTATAGGTTATAAAAATCAGGATTAAATAGGTAAAATTGTTAAATACATCAAAAGATAATTTTATATACCACATAAATGTGAATTGGTTCATATTAAAAAATATTCCTCAACGAAATAAAAATTGAGAATCTATCCAACACCTCACACTTCATATTGGTTGAATGTTCTTTATCCATAATTATAATGATTTTATAAATGTTATTAATTTATAAAATAACTAAATTCAAATTTATAATATCATAAATGATCTTCTTATAAAATTTTACCACCTATGATTTTTTAATAATCTTTCATTATTTTTATTGTTTTGGGGGGGAATTACCACGTATTATCATTTGAGTTTGGTTATGAAAGTTTCAATTATATTGTTTATAATCCCTAGTAGAAATACAGGTTTTAATGTCGAATTATTAATGTCAGTTTTTTATAAATCAACACTGATGGTTTGTGTAAGAAATTTTTCGTGTTGGTTTTACAAAAATCCAAAGCCAAAATTTTTAAGGAGTGGTTTTTTGTATCAGTTTTACTCTAAACCAATAAAAATAACTAGAATTCACTGATTTTTTATGTCGGTTTTAACATGAACCGATGCCAAAAATAAGAAAAAAGTTTTTCCATGTCGGTTTTAAGGAAAACTGACACCATAGGTGTTATTTTTGGCATTAGTTTTCCACAAAACCGATGAAAAAAATAACAACCCTGGAGAGTTTCTCCGTCGGGTTTTGCAAAAACCGACACCAAAATTTAAAAAAATTATATTTTCTACATCAGTTTTGGAAAAAAACTTACACTGAATTGTTTTTTTATTAAATTTCAGTTTCTGTTTTTAGAAAATCTGATGCCAATTGTCATTTGAAATTTGATTGGATCGGGAAACCCTCATCTTCATTTTTCATCAAAATTGAAACCCACGGTGGCTCCTCTCGACTCTCGATGACTTCAAATCCTCATTTGTGATTTCCAATCACCGTTGTTGATGATTTTCTTCCATTTTCACGATCTGTTGTCTGTGTTCTTCATTATATGGTCTTCTTTGATCATATATGGATTACTTGTTATTATTAATGCTATTATTTGGAACATTAAATGATGTATTGAATTTCCTTTATTGTTTATCTTTATTTGTTTGTTATAATCAATTTTTTATAGATCTTATAGTGCTGAAGTTTCCATAGTTTTAAACAGATCAATGATTGGATTGGCGATCTATTTTCTAGTTAAACTCATAATTTAGAATATTTTTTAGAATTTTGATGATTAATTATTAATCATTTAATATTAATTTTTATTTTCATAAAATATTAGTTTATATTTTATTTAAAATGTGTTGGAACATTGTTAATAGTCATCCTTAAGAGTGATTAGTCATTATTATTGATATGGATTTGAGTTATATGATTTTAGGTTTTGAATTTTTATCTGACATTATGTATAAAAGTATTATTCAATGTTCTTGAATAAATTATACCAAAAAACAATTGAATTATTTTAATCTAATGTTATTTTTAACTGAAATTATTTATAAATGTTTTGGTCAATGTTATTGACCAATTGTATTAGTCAATGTGGGAATTTGTTTTATCTGGAATTATTTTTTTCTTGACAAATTAACTAAATAATCATCCGATGATATTTTTATATGAAATATTAGTCTCTATATGATTTCGAAAATACACCTGAGGGTGGGGGTTTGGGGGATTGAATCTAGTCGACATAAATTATACCAAAAACCAAATAATCTAGATATATACTCATTTGAACATTCAAGGGATCCATAACCACTAATTAGTCCTCAATTGAATATATTGTTCTCTCACCGAAATGTTTTGTAAGATATATCAATTTATTTATGTATTTAATTTCATCGGTCATAATTTTGGTAGTATTAGGATTTATTTCACATATAATATGAACATTTAATCTAATTATTATTTTATATTACTAATAATAACTAATTTTCTGCCCTATAAATTAATTTAATAATCAGTACTTTTGATTCCTGAAACATCAAAATAATTCCACAACTATGTAAAATGAACTAATAAATTTTAGAAGATTAATATTATAATTTAACTATAATATCAATATAACAAATGTATATAATTTGAAAATAAAATGTTTACAATTTATAAGTGTTTTTCATATCTTTTGTTTTCTATCTGATTATCAACAATTTTTATTAAATGTGTTTCAATATAAAATTTATCTGTAAATATATATATATATATATATGTTTATATATTTAATATATTACCCAATTTTTTTGTGATGTCAGATATTGAATGGATCATAATTGGATACATTTAGGAAGAACCACTAGTGAATATGAAAAATGAGTTGATGAATTCTTGGAATTTTCAAAAAAAAATATTCAAAACAATGATTTGATTTTCTGTCCATGTGTGAAGTGTTTAAATATGAGAAAGTTAAACTCAAGAAAAATCAAGGACCATCTAATTTGTTATGGTTTTATCCTTAATTATACAAGTTGGTTCTGGAATGTTAAAATAACTGAAAAACTCAACATCCTTTATTGATGACAATATTCATAATGAGGCATAGGATCATATTGAATAATTAATTCATGATTTAGGTGTTGAAACCATCGAAAAAAAGAAACTATTAAATGATTGTATGAAGATTCCGAGAAACAATTATTCATTGGTTGTAGTAAATATATAGTGTTATCGATAGTTTTGAGATTAGTTAACTTAAACGAAAAAAATTGGTGGAGTGATAAATGAGTCTCATGATTTCTTAAGATTTTAAACGATCTACTTCCAGAAAGCAATGGGCTTCCAGATTCCTATTATGAGGTAAATAAAATATTATGTCCATTGGGATTAGGGTATTAAGAGATACAATCTTTCCCCAATGATTGTGTACTGTATAGGAATGAAAATGAATATTTATCAAGTTTTTCTACATGTGGGACATCATGCAATAAGATAGATGGGAAAGTCAACTCAGATTCATTCTCAAGTAAAATCATTTCACTTCATGAATAATCATTTTTGTACTTTCTAAAGATATCATCCAATATTATTTGCATTCAATTCTCATATTTTGATTGTGATTCGGTTTTAGATACCCGAATCAAAAATACTACTAAATATATTTGGTACCTTCCAATAATTCCTCATTTGAAGCATCTATTTGGAAACTAAATTGATGACAAAAGGTTACGATTTCATTCAGATGAGAGCATCATTGATGGTAACACACATCGCCCTACCGATTCACCATAGTGGAAGAGTTTTGATAAAAAATTCCCTAATTTTGGAAGTGAAGTTAGAAATCACATAATGTGATTTTGCACTGCTGAAATGTATCTATATCGTTGCCTCAATAGCCAACATAGTTCATGTCCTATTTTGATGGTAGTTTACAACATTTCCCCACATCTATGTATGAAAAAAATATATTTTATGATGAGCTTGATTATTTCTAGACCAAAAAAACTATGAAATGATATTTATGTGTATCTTTCACCATTGATTGATGATTTAAAACTGCTATGGGAGGAAGGTGTTAATGTTTTTTATGCTTATAAGAAAGATTATTTCCTTTTTCATGCTGTCATAATGTTCAATATAAACAACTTTCCTAAAAATGGATCTTATCTTGATAGAGTGTTAAGTGACTTAAAGCACGCCCAATTAATGAAGAACAAACTTCATAGTATCAATTGCAGAATGGAAGAAAGATAGTGTACACGGTATATCGATGATTTTTGTGAATCGATCATCTTTATCATAGATCGAAAAAATCATTTAATGAATTAAAAAAATACATCCATCCCCTCAAACATTTTCAGCTGAAGAATATTTTTGTTGGGGTGAAAAATATTGATTTGACATTTGGAATGAAAGGATGTTCTAGTCTTCAAATTAAGATTTGTAAGTTGTACTCTATTTTTTCAAACAACCTTGTTGGAAATTTTTAGAGATAAAACATAACATAGATGTTATTCATACTGATAAAAACATATGTGATAGTTTGATTGTGACTTTGTTAGACTTAAAAATAAAGAAAGAGATGAATTGTATGCTAGATTTGAATTGATATTAATGAAAATACTTTTGGATTTAGCTCCCACTGTGAAAGGAAACAAAACATATTTACCTCAGGCTTGTCACACAGTATGAAAGATTGAAAAGATGAATTTCTTTTAGTGTCTTCATGGAATTAAAGTACCCTATGGTATTTCTTCAAATCTGAATAATTTTGTGTCATTGAAGGATTGTAAATTAATAGGTATGAAATCTCATGATTGCCAGGTGATGATAAAACAACTTTTACCTATATAATTGCATGGTGTATTTCCAACAGCTATTAGAAATATTATCATCAGGTAATGTAATTTTTTCAAATCCATTTGTAGAAAAGTCACTGATCTAAATTTGATAGATGTTTTGGATAATGTATGAACTATTATTCCTTGTCAACTAGAAATTTATTTTCCACCCACATTATTTGATATAATGGATCATCTGCTGATTCATTTGGTGTGTGAGTTAAGAATACGTGGGACTGTTTATTTAATATGGATGTATCGTTTTTAAAGATATATAAAAATTTGGAAGGGATATGTTAAAAGTCCTTATTGACCAGAGGCCTCTATTGTTAAAATATATTTATCAGAAGAGGTGATTGAGTTTTTTATAGATTATTTGTATTAGGTGGAACATATTGGTCTCCCTATATCTCGACATATGATAGTTGATAGTGAAGGTAGAGGGGCTTGAGGCTTAAACATAATGTCCATTCCATGTGATCAAGTGATGCAGGAACATTTATATTTTCTAAACAACACAGATTAGGTACAATCATATATATCTTCACATATTTCTGAATTAATGTTACGATATCAAAAAAGAAATGAAAATTGGTTGATGATTGAGCATTATAAGACATTTGTTTCATGGTGTAAAGAAAAAGTCACCTCATATAAATCTATATCAGAAACATAGAAGTTGTTAGCAGGGGGTCCATCTCTTAATTTGATCACATGGTCTAGTATTGATATCAATGGATAAAAATTTTACACAATAATCATAGTTGACAAGAGTTCCATTCAGATTAGTGGTGTTATGGTTTTTGCTGATGCAATGCATTTTTCGAGTGCCAAAGATAAAAACCCAATTTCTGCATCAATGCCAAATTTTGGAGTACTAGAAGACAAAAGTTAAATTGATTATATTAAATTGCGGTTCAACATTTTTATGTGTAATTGGGTTGATAGTAATAGTGGTGTGAAACATGATGAATATGGGTTTAAACATGTTGATTTGAAAATATTTAATTACAATGAGGAACCATTTATCATGGTGACACATGAAAAGTAATTATTTTAAGTCCTTGATCCATCAAATGATCAGTGGTACTTGTTTTTCAAGAAAAAAGATACCATTATGGTGATGAGGATGATGATGATGATGTTAGTGATTTACATAATCCTTATTCATCTACTATGAAATTTCCAGATGATTTTAATGAGTATAAGACATACACAGTGCATGCAGTACGTAATGTTCATGATGAAGGAATGATGTAAAACACAAAAGTAGTCTCTTAAATTTTCAGATAAATATTTGTATTTTGTTAATTTTATGAAAATAAAAATTTCATGCCACTTTTTGTTAATTACTTATTTTTTGTCTTCCTTATTCCTAAATATTCAGTTTTTTAATGATATGCAGGTACACAAAATTTTATTACATGTACTAGTAGCAATGTTAGATACAGATAGAGAGGAGAAGTTACTGAGGTATAAATTTTTTTACATATTATTAATTACATAGCAATATAATTATATAATAAAATAAAACAGTTAATTTTAAAAAGAAATTGCAGGACTACTGATGCGTCCTCGGCAGAGGAGACTTCTCCTTTTATGAATAAAAAATGATGTTTTCATGTGGGTAAATATGGAATTACATGTTTACCAAAACGATCAGTTTCTTGTTATGATGAAAGATTTCACATTCATTTTGATGTTGATAATAATGAAATTAGCCCAAATGCAGTTTAGTTTTGAAGTTATATATCGATGGAGAGTCATTGTAGGATTAATATTTTACATCCTGATTAGATGTTAGTGGACTGCATGGCAAAGTAACTTCTTTGGGAGGCCATGATGGTAAAATATCTTATTTTATTTCTTTTATCTCAATTTTTTAATATTATATATTTTAAATGTCATATTTAGTTTTTTAATTATAAATGACATTCAATTTTGAGGAAACCAAAGAAATTAAGAATATACCTATCTCGTTAGCGGCGGTTCGATGGAGTGATTTTAAAACAAAACTCACAATAAATTATGCTTTTGGAAAGAGATGGTTTGAAATCCCATGCCTCATATATCCGTTTATATATGAATTTTCATGGAAGAGAATTGTCGACATTCTCAATGAAGAAAAATTTCAGGTATGATAAATAATATATATTGTAAAAAAATTATATATAATTTTATTACATAGTAGTTTATTTTTATATAACTGGCCTCAATGAGATCTCAACATGAGATCCAGTTGCAAAATGTATACCCTCATACTTTATCATGTGGAGGGTACTAGTATTTGGAGAAGAAAATGATTGATGATAAATTTGAACCATTAAGAGATCGATATTGTAGTGGTTTAGATGAGGTCCAGTTTGGTCCTCTATCTCCTCCCACTAGACAAGGAAAATGTAACGAACAAGAAGAAGAAAAAATGAACAGTGTTTTACAGAGGAAGATAAGAAAGTAGCTGATAAAATTGTAAGTAAATAATATTTATTTGTTATCAATTTTCCTATTTTATAAATTTTAAAAACTAATATAACTTTTTTATTTTTCATTTCATATTGAACTTTAGGATCATGACACACATGGCTCTTTTATCTCGGAGGGTAGGATGGACATCCTAGCCACTGCTTTGGGAAAGGTAGAGCACCATGGTAGTGTTATAGGATATAAGGTGGGTGATATTATTCATATGATTTTTGGTAACAGTAAGCAATCAAGAGATCTAGAAATATAATCCTTAAAAGCATAGTAGAATGATTTGAAATAGTATGTGGGTGATCAAATTCGAGCAGTAGTGCAGAAGGCTTTGTTATAACAGATGGAAAGATAGTCATAGTCTGCACAACCTTCCCAGGTATCTTATTTATTTTTCATCAATCATTCTATTTTATAAATAATAAACACTAATATATCTTTTTCATTTATCAGCCTTCTCAGTGTGATCACACGAACCACCCTATCTCATTTTCCTACCCCACCCCATATGAGCATCCAACCTAGGTATATTATTTATTTGTAATCAGTTTTTCTATTTTATTAATTATAAACACTAATATAAATTTTTCCGTTTTTTTCCTAATCAGCCGGCTCCCCTTGACTACCCTTCGCCATATTCCTACCCACTATATGATCAGCCTTCCCAATTATATTATTTATTTTTTATCAATTTTTCAATTTTATAAATTATAATCACTAATATAACTTATTCATTTTTCAGCCATCCCAACCTGCTCACCCGGACGACACTGCCCCATCTGCCTACCCTTCCCCGTATGAGAAGCCTTCCCAGGTATATTATTTATTTTTTATAAATATTTATATTTTATAAATTATAAACACTATTATAACTTTTTCATTTTTCATCCTTCCCAGCTTGCTCACCCGAACTACCATGCCCCATCAGCTTACTTTGATTCTCCACCACCTCACTCAGGCTAAAACGTTTATTGTTAGTTGTTTTATGGATATCCTCACATACATATTATATAATTGGGGATCATGAATTTTTTGGGGATCTTGTACACCACCAGCCTATGAAGATGGGTCTGTTTAGTGTATCAGTACTCGATATTATTGATCCAAATTCTCTACTACAATTTCTGACCGCAAATATCACTAAAGTTGAGGATTGTTTTGGTCATTTTTACATCTTCCAACTAGTTTGATTCATTATATTTCATATGTGTTATGTGATTTTTTAATATTAATTAAGAATGATTCAAATTTAATTATAATGTTTATGAACATTTAAATTATATTGGATTATCTGAATGTAATGGAAGCTACAGAAATGAAGCAAAACGTTCATGAACAATCAAATATTGATAGTTCTAATATTTCTTATGGGATATAAATATTATCTCAGGCATCTTCTTTAGTTAATTTTATCTATAAGATTAGGATGATCACTGATATATATAGAATATAATATCCATTCATATTACTCAAAGAAGATATCATGCATCTAGTTTGTTTTGAAGAGATCATCTTGAATGTGGTGAAATCATTTACCATGTATGTAAAATGACATTTGAAATTGTATATATTTAATAAAATATAGTTTTAAATTTACTAACTATATTTTCTTTTTCAATTAGGTATCTAAACACCATTATTTAACTAAATTAAATTATAAAAATTTATAGTTTTATAGATCTAGAATTCATTTCTATATAAGGGAAATATGTCAGGAATACTAAAAGAGTTGCATATATGTGTGATAGATTATCACATAGGATGATTCAGTGATGGTTTCTACCATCTCTTGATAAGTAATAACAGAAACATAATTATGAACTAATGATCATTATAATTTCCTTTACTATTAACTTTTTGTATTGTAGGGGCATTGGATGTTAGGCGTATTGTGCTCAAGTGAATGCACCACATATTGGGTTTTCTCCTTATTAGGGAATGTTCGTAAAATATTTTCCACCTTATTAGAAAGGTTTGTTTTTTTTGTTTTTTATAAGATTATTATGTTTAATTCTCATTGTTTAGATATGTATTATCAGTTCATTTATATGAAAATTTAGTTCCTGAAAAAAATTTAACATGGAATGAAAGTCGATAAAGACACCAAATAAAATCAAATATTTTGAAGAAAATGTAATTGGTTTTTTTATTAGAATTTGTTTTATTTTTTTGTTATATATTAATGATTATTAATAGCATAATGTTTTATAACTATACTGTCATCATCAAAAAGGAAATATATAATGTGGTTATAATATTCTATGATTTGTGTATGTGATAATCATAACTAAGAAAACTACTTACGTTGATAAGTTTTTTTGTATTAATATTTTTATATTTTCTTCCATATTATTTTATTTTTTATCACATATAATTCAATGTCATTGTAAGAATTCAATGATTCATTGCCTTTTTTGAAATCTGATATGACCCATATTCAATCTACTTTTGGGAATTATTTGTTATGTCTGATTAGTATTTTAGGTATGTATATTCTAAAATTTATAAATCATATTACATATGGGTTTAAAAAACTAACTTTTTTGATATATTTGATGTTTGAACCTACTAATAATCAAATGAATTCTTCAACAATAAACAATAATGAGGATGTCGTAAATTTTAGGTATGTGTATTTAAATTCTACTTTATTTTGAAAGTGTAATATTCTGAATTTTCTAAAAAAAATTTACTTTCGGCAAAGGTTTCATTATTTATGCTTGGTATTTGAATGGATAAATAATCAATCAACCATGTGTTGAGAGGTTATATACTATCCAAGATGACATGAACTCATGTGGTACCTGCTATAACTCCACAAACAAAAGATAAAAAGACATTATAAGTAACCAAAAATAATCCAAAAGTGCATTAAAAATATTACATGGCATCCTTAAGGCATTGAGTATTGATTCATTCCACACTGATGAACTTGGTAAAAAATTTATAAAATGATTTTTAGGTAATCCAACGTCCAATGTGGTTTCATGGGCTACACATGCACATTAGTTACCATATCATAAAATGTCTATCAAGGCCACACACACACTCACACACACCACAACGCATATATCCTAGTATACATCTATTATAAGAAATGTATATACACTAAACCAACATGGGATATCAAAACATGTATAAAAGGAAATATTCACTAATATGAAATGAGAAATGAAGATATTCCACTGAGTATATTTTTTAGCTATCTCATCCTCATCCTACTTTATCTGATTTGCCATTAAATCATAGTTTACCATCACACCATCCCATTTAGCCATAACCACAGATGCCACTTTTCCTACAATGGAATATTCTTCCACCATTCGACACTATAGTTCATTGATTTATCTCAAGTTCCTCTGCAATGTATTTATCTAATTATTTATAAGGTTTACTTATGCATTGATATTTTACTGGAATCCATGTAAACATTATTAGTGACTCAAATGTTTTTTCTTATTTATAATACAAATGTGTACATAAATTTTTGATTATCTAGATAAAAGTATGTTAGTTGAATATTTATATTGAATGAGAAATACTGTTTTATTATTTGGTATATTTTTTTATAAGGGTTTTGATTTAATTGTAATTTTAGTTTTTCAGGAGTTTTTTTAAAAAAAATTAACTTATGGCTTTAGTTATTTTTAAAATAGATGTCGATTTAAAAATATTTGCTTTCAGCATCGTGTTTTTATAAAACTGATTCCGAAAACTTGAGCTAGTTTGATTTTTTGTGTCGGTTTTAGGTAAAAACGACACTGAAAATTAGTTATTGGCGTAATTTTATTTAATAAACCAATGCCGAAACTCTCAAAGAAAATGATTTTTGGTGTTGTTTTTTAGAAAACTGACTCTGAAAATACTATTTTTACATCGCCTTTAGAGATGTTGATTAAAAACTAACATAAAAATACATACAATCTGATGTTAAATTGTGTTTTTTGCACTATTGAATACAGATACATCATGTCGATATTTATATTAATGTTATAAATATCATATTTAATCATTATATAAATGTTATGAATAATTCTTGAATGTTGGATAATGAAAATGAAACACATTTCTTCAGGGAAATGGTAGATGTATGTGAACATGGGTGGTGATATCATTCCACTAATAAGTGAAAGGTTATGAAATTGGATTATATATTAATTTCATAAAATAAATTTCAATTAATATATATCATAAATATTTTAAATATTTTTTTATTAATTTTTTGTAAAACATATGTGATTAAATAATCACATCTCTTTGTGAGGAAGTAGTACACCACACACACGAGAAGCGTTGATATATTTAATATGGAATCGAATGTAAGAAGGTATATGTGATATTAAAATTTGAAATGTATATTAATATCATAAATATTATATATATATATATATACACACAAACACATTGAATCCATCATTATATACAATCATGATATGTGCTGATGGAAAATGGCTTAAATCAGTGTTCATGGCGGTAGTTCTCTGTACACATGATGAAATATTTCATTTCCCATGTTATGAAAAACGAGATGGATATATGTTATTCTTTAAAAAACTAAAATCTATTTATTTTTGATATACTCTTGTTATTATATTTTATGCATTAATACATCTTATATGATTTTAAAATAAGAAATTGAATGAAAGGAATTATTGGGATGGTCACCTTCACTTAGAGAAATCTCCTTTGGATCTCCCATTCAGGACTCCAGTTATACTTTTTGGGAAGAAAAAAAATATAATTTATATAATTTGTTTGGTTGGAGGTTTTTAAGGGTTTTTATTCAATATTTCTCTATAGTTTTCAATAATTGAATGGAGATAGTTTTCTTTTTTAACTAGGGAAGAAGATACACATATAATTTTTGAAAATAATATAGTATACCTACATTTTTCACATAACACAGGTATTAAAAAAGGAAAAATATAAAAAATAAAATTCTATTTGTTACATATATATTTTTCAAATTGGTTTTCGAAATTTTTTGTCATTTAAAACCCATAACTTTTTAGTTTATCCACCGGTAAACCAAATTTCACAGTAACTATAAAAATTAATTTTAACTATTTTCATGATTTATTATCGTTAAAAATTATATTTAACCAATTAAATAATATAAATTATTCTAATTAGAAACATTTAATCCTTTTTAAAGTACTATTCAAATTATTATAGAATTAAATTTAAATGTAAATAATTAGTCACATCGAAAAAATAGTTTTTCTAAAAAAAACTTTCAAAAGACAAAAATATTATATAAATTTTTTTCATGTAAATGATTAAAATAAATTAAATTGGATTTCTAAATATATTAATTATTGAAAAAAAAATCTTTTTTTCTTCAAGAAAATGAAACTTGTAAATTCTTTACATGAAAAAGGTAGTATTGAAAAAAACATTATTTTTTGTTATTCATTGTAAAATGAAACGTTTTTAAAGAAATCCCAAAAATTCACTCTTAAATATTTCTAAAAATATGATTTGAAAATTTTATGTTTATTTATTCAGATAAATTTTATTAAATTTGGAAATTTTAATTTTAAAATAGCTACACTTGGAGTGATGGCAACATTTTTTTGAAAAATAATGTTTTTGGGAGAGCATTTTTTTTCATTCAAAATATTTATATTATTATCTGCAATCAATAGATGCCTAATAAAAATGAATAAACCATATACTCTAATAAATTATTTAGTCATATTAATACCCACAAACATAATTTATAGGTTATAAGAGTCATTTTTAAATAATAATATTCTAATAGGGTGTGGTGTTTTGTTAAAACTCAGTGTTGCATATATCACAATATATAAAATATATTGATTTTTTTTCTCAAAAAAAATATTGGAATGTATTATAGGGTTATAAATTATATAAAATATTTAATGATTCATAATGTTTTCAAATATATCATATATATTCATTAATTCAATATTTATAATCATGTAAAACAGTGAAGAAAATTTAATTACACCCATTTATGGGGAAATTATGATGTATGTATAGCCAAGCGTGGTTTGTATTATACATAATATGTAATTTAGGCGGTATGTTTTCCAAAATTTATAATAAAATGTCATTATATTATGACATAATATTGAATATATTCGGATAGATACATCTTATTTAGAGGAAATACATGAATAAATAATCATTGAAAGAGTCAGGTATAAAAATTATATATTCATTGTGATTGCTTCAGACAAAAAAAGATTGACCATATTGATTAATTTCAAGGGGTAATTTTTTTTTCAATCAGTGACATGGGGAAAAACGTCTTCCAATGTTCTCCAATGGGATTGGTTTGTTTACGAAAAAATTCCTAGTAGCTCTAATATCCATAAAGACTCAAGGACCTACATTCCAAAGGTACGCGTTTGTTGGGGAACATCGACAATGACACTTAAGAACACACATTGGTCTAGTGTATGGGAAGTAGGGATTATCACATCCATATAGGGTGGAATATTTCCTATTTTGGGAGTCTCTTATTGATATATGATATGTTATCAATAAATTATTTATTCCCAAGAATGAATACATGGATCACACTGAGATAATAATAATTTATGAACATGCACGGGTTTAGAATCATATGTATTTATTTAAGTTTTTCTATTGATGGAGGTATCTATATGTATATAATGTTTTCTATCAATGGTACCATATTATGGGTTAGAGATTCCCTAATAATTTATGAGTATGACAATGATTTTATGCCACGTAGTGGTGTGGTCTTGAGTTTAACCACATACAGGGAGGATGGAAGTGGTCAAGACATTGTGATTAAACCCATAATATGTGATTCCTACATTAATTCATGAGAGGAATTAGAAACCACATTATTTGTTTCCACTTTATGGGACAAATCACCTTTTAATTCCAGGAAATAAGGAACAAACCATGTAGTTTAATGTCATGTGCAGAGGAAACCTATATGGAAGGTTTCTGATTGGGGATATTTTGGGACATACATCGTAGTGACCCAAGTGACCATGGAGAGATGTTTTACCCTAGGTGGATATGACACTATCAGGGCTGTGGATCATAGAACATTAGAGTGTATATGGATGTTGGGTTTGGACCTCATTAAAGATTCCTATGTATCCCAGTTATTTATGAATTGATGCCCATATAGTTCGGTGATTTTTGTCTTATACCTAAATAAGAGGACCATTTTAGGGAACATGATTGGGACATATACATGTAATGGGTCCATGAATATTTGTGAGTATAGTTGGGGATTATTTATAAGGTCATCCCATATATTTTCTTAATCATCTATAATAAGGCACATTGAAGGTATGGGGTTCGGGATTACACCTGTTATGATGCCCATAAGGTGTCACTTCATTGGGAATATAGTAAATTTAATGTTGCGGTATGGATCCGGGTATAACACTATATAAGAGGCACAGTTGAATAATGGTTTGCGATTATATCTATAGATAAGTCCTATGTTGTGGTGATTAAACTAAAACGTATCCCATTTGGTTTTCTTCATTGGGATTATATCTTTTTGTAGATGTTGGGTTTGATTCAAGAAATATCTCACACTGGAGTCCTGATTCAGGTTTCAGATCACGTGGATGTCCTGACTACCACTGACTATTAATCCCATGATAGTTATTCTTGTTGTGAGATGTAAGAGATAGTAGAGGATCTGAAGATCACACGATCTAATCCATTTTCTGATCGATGAGGTTTTATCCCAAATTTATAGAGATAGGGGTTTTATGTATTTATCCTCTTATGGTATGGTACCCTGAAGGGGAAAAAAGAATGATTATTTCCACCTCTCATAAGAAAAACGAGGGGATTACTCAAGGAGTGAATCCCTACTAGTCCCTAGGTAAGAGAGGAGTGATCATTACCATCCTTAACTGAAGTGAAAGGTTAGTTGATCCCCTCAATCTCTTGAATGTGGAGGTTCATGTGAGAAAATCTAAGATTAGGATCCTCATTTCCATAGTAATGTAAATTTAAAGACATTCCAAGGGTCTGCTTCATCACATAGGATACTAATGTGACTCCTCATACCATGAGTATGTAGACTCAATAGAATATGTTGATGTGCTTGATGATCTAGTCATACATGTCATGTGTATATGGAATAGGCCTTGTACTAATTTTATTTGATTGGTTCATAAAGGGGCCATCAAAGGTCCTGATGATATAATCTATGGGTGTGATTGTACTAGAAGCGCAGAACACCCAAGGAGGCCCCATTTAGCATAGCATATTCTTATGGGGGATTGAGTTACCTCTACATAACATCCCTCTCTGAGGGTGATAGTAACACCCTCATATCATGGTGTTATGAAGATCTAGGTTCTTCCCCATGAGGTGTGTTGTTATGTTTTACTAGGTTCCACCCACACATTACTTTGCTATATGGATTCATGTTCCTCCAACAATGATTTTTTCTACGTAGGGAATGGTTCCACCTGTATAAAAATTTTCTATTAGGGGTACTAGGAAACAAAGTGAGAATACATTTGGGTAATGTATAAGGATGATTTTAACTTCACGATTTATTGGATGTTCTTTGATTTCTCCATAATTTTATGTATGGGGTTGCCTACTAGAAATCAATGGATCTCACTTCAATCATGTGACTGAATATTATCATGGATAGTCATCTAAGATGGGCATTGAGGATTATTTTTCAAGAAATCAAGGAGGAATACATCATTTTCTGGTTATTTTTTCCAGGGGGGAGTTGTTTGTGGGGATGGAAATCACCATCGATCCCTGTAAACTATTACAGTTTTTTATGGGTCACCAGTGGTACTTTTCATCCTATGAATGATTTAGTTAATGGGTAATGGTCACTTTTGGGGAAGAAATCACCATTCATCCCTTAAATGAGTATTTCATTCATTCATGTGCTTCAATGGTAAGATTCCATCCCAAAATTTATTTAGATTGTTTTGGATGGGAGTTCATGGAGAAGAAATCACTGTAAAACCCCAAAAACATATTTGGTTTTATTCATGGGAACCAGTAGACCCACATTGTCCGGTGAACTATTTTAATTTTGGGGTACTTCGTGAAGTGGATGAATTCCCTATAGAGTAGGGGTCTATAAAGTTCTTTGTGCTTTGTGCGATCTACTATTACTTTACCACATCAAACATTTGAACATTTCTCATCAAAATAACCTTCTGACACTATTTCTATCCATTTCCAAAGTAATGTAATTTGATTATTCATATGTGTAGAATTATCAATACCCAAGAAATACAACCATAGGAAGAGGTCCTGATAAAAATAAAGGGGGTGTGTTTTGATGTATAAAATGGTCATATTTCGAACCGGTTTGTGGTAAATTGGTAGTCCTACACAAGGGACCATGGCTATAAATAGGGGTCCCAGATTAGTTTTCTATTACCATATTTCTCGATGATCTTAGTTATCTGCAAAATTTGTGATCTCTTAAGTCTTATTCATAGCACTTCCTTTTCGGTTGGACATTCCAAAAAATGAGACTTCTCTATCCTTGAACGGTAATTTTTTCCCTTAGTCTATAGATTCTTCATAGATGTATCTTCCCATATATTGAATTCATTGATGGAAAATGCATCAAATACCAAATTTTTTATAAATTGATGGTTCACTATCTGGTTCTTCACGGGATGATCAATTAATATTTTCCATGTTCTCCAGGAATTATTTTGAATCATTTTACAATGAATCTCACTCATTTCTTAAGGTCCATTTTAGGGGAAATTGAATTGAATTCTTCCTCAATGACATTTATGGTTGTGACCATCATAAGAACATCCATGTCTAAGTATTTCATAGAAAATATTCAATATCACATCATCCCATGGTTATTTTTTCTTAATTACTTCCTTTTGAATGATTTTCTAACTTACCCATTGCCCAATAGACTACAACTTTACAATTTTATACTTCAAGAAAATGTTACGCATCTATAGGATGATCTAAATCTCTCATCCACTTGGCATGATGTGTCTCGAGAACGTACCCAAGTGAACATCTCTACTAAATAGAAAAATATTCGTAGTATGGACAAGAGGGAGTCTACATTTTTTATTTTTATATATGGAATCAAAACCACTAAAATAATCATTATGTATCATTTAAATATTATATCCATGGGTATCCATCCATTTTCACCCACTCACAATGCAATCCTAATGTTGGCTAGAGCCTCATGTGGGGCTTACGAATAGGATAGACCATCTCAGATTAATGGACATGTGAATTCTGGGTGCACCAATATTGGGTTGAATTCCATTTACAATTTGAGGCCCTAGGCGTATCTTTTTTATAATTGTATCTTTGTTTACAGTTTAATAAAATAACAAGGTTTTTCTCCAATTAATTATCTATTAGTGTTCGAGAACCAACACATTCCATTTATTTCATGGTGAAGTTTGAATCAACTAATGGGACGTATATCATCACGGGGAATCCCCATTCATTGAAACATGTATGAATCATTTGTCCCTCCTACTCATACCTATAAGGTTTTAGTATAGGTCCCTTAGTGGGATTGATATTTACTATATGTGGAATAGAAATCCCTATGCCCGCCTCTTAATAACAACTCAATCATTCTGCTTGACAACTGATAATAGATAATTCTTTACGGTAGTGTTCCAAAGATGTTGGTTCAGCATACAAAGACTCCCCCAAACCAATAGTCATGGGGTATTTAGGTTTTTTATTAGGTCACTATTGTGGTAGAAAAACACACTACATTGGGTTACATAACCGTAACAAACATATCTCTTTATTTTTGGCAGGTATGATTTTTCACCATGTTCTGGATTGGATGGATGTTTCCTTCCCATGAATCGTACACTAGTTTCATGGTATATACCTTGATGATGGTGTAATCATTGATAGATGGATGGACTATTAACATAGTTTTACCCACCCTTTCAAGTATCTAAATATTATTAAGACATATGAATGAAGGGAGGTCCCCACATCATTTCCACCGGTCAACCAAATTCTTATATGGATTTGTGTCAGAAAACTATCAGTTCTATGAATATCATCATATTAAAAAGATCCCTCAATCTATATTTTGGAATTCACTATATTATATCATCCTTATTCTCTTGAAATACCTAGTAATTGATGGTGTTGTCAATTTGTTTAGATATCACTCACAATTAACTTTTATACCATACCTTACACCTGTAGGAATTGTGGTTGATAATAGTAAAGGGACATGAAGGGACACTCTTACATAATCACTCTCCGATATGGAATTTTGGATTTATGGGTAGAAAGAGTTACTATTTCAAAAATATACACCTATTATAGATGTGCATGACAATTTGGATGTCATCATCATGTTACAACATTAACCATAATAGAAATATAATAGGAATCACACCCTACTATTCCTAATCAATTGTGGATGATGATGATTCATGAGGGTTCCTGTAAGAAAACCCTCTTACCTCCCATGTGATCCTCAAGTATCATATCATGGGAGTTTACCCAATTATGGGTAGCATACTATCTTATTGGGATATTAGGGATGGTGATATGAAAGGTGCATACACTGTTGGCCTATCCCAAAATAGATCTTACCACACCTTCCATATAGGTTTCAAGTTGATAATTCCTTTCATCCCAATGCTATAAGTGACTTAGGGGGAGCCATATCCTTCATCTCCCACCTTACGGAAGTTGGTGAAAATAAAATGTTTTCAACTGTCACTACCGACAATACGGTTGATGTTGGTCCTATTAGAACATCCTTTGGATCCCCACCAGTTGATGTTGGTCCCATAAGATTGGTTCTTTATATTAGGAAGGAGGCGGGGATAGATGATTTTCCCACTTTGGAGTGTATCATTAACAAAACCCTTTTTGTTGTGGTCGAAATTACAGATTACATTCTCTCTGTATCATGTAATATAGATTGGGATCCCATTATATACCATGAATATCAGGTTCTATGAAGAGGGTATTAGAACCAAATATTTATTATATTCATATAGACCCCCTGGAGGAAATGGCGAATAGGTTAGACAACCTTCACTAATATTTCCTTGGCATAAGCTCAAGATGGATTGATTACGGGCACCTGCATATCCTTATCCACCATATCTATAATTCTCAATAGAACATAGATATTGGTGAATTCTACCTTACTCATTTTAAAGCTTCCCCTCTTCATAAAGAAACCTCACATGATACTATTGATGAGATAAATCACCTGGTTATTGTAGAAGCAATATCTTATGATCATGTGGTATCATAGTCTATAGACCTATTGTAATGTGATACTTCTATAGAAAGTTCAAAGGTTTATCTTTCTTCAAAAAAATAAACAATTAAATAATATAGTATAAGCGTCGAGATCTTAAAAACTTCGTTAAACATATTTTCCTTATAGGTAAAACCAAAGTTGGTAAAATAATGTTCTTAGAATGGGATATTAATGGCTCATGCCAAGATGTAATTGAATTGCTGACCAAAGTGAGTCAAGCTTCACTGTAGCCATTTTGGTTTCCTTGTGACCCCTATTCTTAGTAGTGTTAGGGGAAACTCCAATATGTGGATTATACTCCATTATCATTTAAATAAATACATAATTACATTTTTTAAATTCTAAATATATCATTATTTTATCATAAAATTAACATTTATCATAACCCTCATAGTGATTAGAAATATTACACATCATATAAATTTAATGATTTCATCACTGGGTGTCAATTTAGAAAATAATATCAAATCAAAAAATTGACATGACCGTATAATTCTCTATTTGTTTCCTAAGACAAGGGACCTAGTATGAGTAGTTTCAACTCTTGTTAGGGTGACCTGAAAAACCCTAAAACATTGTCCCTTCATTGACCACGCTAATACATTATTAATCCCATTTTTTGAGTGGTCTTAGTGGGTGTAACTTGAATTTTTATTTGGAATCCCTTTTTGGGTTTTCTATATAATGAGTTTTATGCCTGTTTTTCTATTGATCATTTATTACTTAAATCATTCAAAGCATTGGATTAGTGTGCTAAAACATGATTTTTATAGGGATCTATTTATAAGATTTTAAATAGGTGAGTAACGTGTTTCTTTTTCAAAGGAATTTTAGAGTATTACAAATAAGAATAATGAGACTAATGTTTTTGGTAGAACAAATATGGCCAATATTTTTGGGGTGAGGACCCTAATGGGGATTACTTGATAAGAATTACTTCATATATTTTTAAACAATAATGAGGGCTTTTTAGACCATGGTATATGAATTTATGAATCCAATAAAATATATGGTGATGTACGTGAGAAGAAACCATAAGAATGGATTCCAAAATGATTTTTATGGGAATATAGAGACCGGGGAAGCCTCTCATAGGGATGAAATTTCCTTTGGATGACATGGCGTTTTGTGGGAATCTTACGTAGAGTTGATTGGGGAATTTTATATGTTTAACCCTCTGGGAGAATTAGTTGAACTCATATTTTGATAATCCCAATTATGATCAATTATAGTTTGATAATTCCTGTATTGATTAATGGTTAATTACTTATTTCAGTATTTATGTACACCATGCACAAATTCATATTTATATTATCTTCAGAGAATTCTGTTACTGGATGGATATATATTCTAACTTAACCCTTTCTTCCCAAATAATACTTAAACAAACAAGTGGTCACCGTTACAGATCAAAGCTACCGATACAGACAAGTCCACCATTAAGTATAAGGTCACCGATACAGATAAGTCACCATTATGAAAGCTCATCGATACAGAAAAGTCACTATTATGCAAGTCTACCAATACGTGAATGTCACTGATACAGATAAGTCACCCTTATGCAAGCCTACCGATACGTGAAGGTCACTGATACATACAAGTCACCATTATGCAATCCTATCGATACGTGAAGGTCACCGATACAGACAAGTAATTGTTATGCAAGCCAACTAGTACATAAAGGCTACCGTTACACAAGAGGTTACCGATACACAAGGCTACCGATATCCAAAGCTATCGTTCCAGAGAATCCGACGCTGCCTTAATTTATTTATCTTTGTTTAATCTAAACAACAGTCATATTAGGTATATTTTAATTCTCGGTCATTTATTTAACGAAGGTTGTTGGATGTCAGAGAACCGTACCTCGTACCTGCAAAAAGAAATCATTTCTTTTGCCAGAGCTCGTGCCATAAATATAAGAAGTCACTTTTTATGCACAAAAAACAATACACAAGATACAAGGGAAATAAATAAGTGATCTACAGGTGACATACACAATAAGAGCTCATACAGATATACATGTACGACAAAGAAGACACAGAAGCTCATACACACTCATGCTTACTCAAGAAGAGCTGTTTACATTCATGAGGATTTTGAAGAACTTCATCGAATACTTTTTCACTGTCTCTGAACCTGGATGTCAAGCAGATGACACTCAGTTTTCTTGAAAAAAACCATAAAATGACTGAGAACCATTTCTGATCAATTTGAAGGAGTCCAGATTTACACTGTAATCACTAGATACATTCTAAACTCTATATATTTCTTAGTGATTTATTCTTTACATTACGAGTAGTGTGTGTCATCAGTTTTAATTTAAACATACAATTTCTTTTGAACCATAACTGGAGGATCTGTAAATCCTCATTCAAATTCCTTACATCTTCAATTTACCACTGTGGTTAGTGGTAGAGGTCATTTGTGACCTGGACAGCTGTGTTTACTATTGTTTTTGTTTCCCATGTAGAACTGTGATAGAGGACTTTGACCTGGATAGTTGTAAAATGTTGTGAACCCCGATCGAGGGTGTGGATCAAATTTATATGAATCGTTGAGAGTACTATGTCTCATATTAAGACTGAACCTCTTGGTTATATCTGTTGTGCTTTTTTTAGTTTTATCTAAAACCTTTTTATTCCTCTACTATGTGCTTTAAAATTTAAACTGTTTTTTAAAGTTACTATGATGATTGAATTAGTATGTTTTTGAATTATTTGTAAATCATTAGGTCAGTTTCAAAAGCTAATATGATCTTCTGATTAGATTAACTGGGAATTAATCAATCCCTTGAGAACCTAAATGACAGTTTTCATTAGTTCCAATTCAGTAAAATTCAATTAGTATGTTTAATTTGGGGGTTTTAGAAAAGGATTTGAGACATAAATTTTAATTGGAACTCAATTCACCCCCCCTCTTGAGTGTCCACTCCGACCAACATTTTGTACCAGAGCTTTAAAATATCTTCTGAAGTACTCCGTTTTTCAACTATGATTTTAGTTGTATTTTAATGTTCTTAAAATTTCTATTATTTCTAATTTTTTATTTCGTTATATTTTTTTTGTTTGAACCTAGTTATCATGGATAACAGACTTGATGGTGTTGCTACTAATATACCACCATTTTTCAATGGAAATAACTATGATCAGTGGAAGATTAAGATGAAAATTCATTTAGAAAACATGGGTTTTGATATTTGGACTGCCATAAAATCAGAATATAAAATTCCCACAACTGTTAGATCTACTTGGAATGAAGCTACTAAGAGTGATTAAAATAATAATTGCAAGGATATCAATTCTCTGTATTGTGCTTTAAGAGATGGGAATTTAATAGGATGTCTTCTTGTAAGACTGCATATGAAATTTAGGATACTTTAGGTGTTTCTCATGAAGGAACAACTAATGTTATGGAAATGAGATTGAACACCTATACTATTAAATATGATAATTTTAAGATGAAGCCTGATGAACCCATTTTTCATATGTATCTCAGGTTTAACGAAATTTTCAATACAATGATCTCACAGGGAAAGGTTGTTCCATCAAAGGAGCAGATCATGTTAATATTGAGATGCCTACCTGAAAGATAGAGGGGAACTTCTGTTTCTATCAGAGAATCTTGTGATATTGGTGAACTACCAGTTAAGGAACTTATTGGTAAGTTAATGATGTATGCAGAAGAGCTTAAGGTAAAGAAAGAAGAAGATGATGAACCAAAAAGGAAGTCATTTTCATTCAGGACATCAACTTCAAAGAATAAGGATAATGATAAAATTCAGACCATGAGTGATAGCTCAAGCTGCGATGAAAGTGCATCTGATAGTGATGCAGAAATGGTTCACATAGCCAGAAGATTGAAGAAGTTTTATAAGAAGAAGAAGTTTTTCAGAAAATCAAATTAAAAAGGTATGTATGACAACAAGGGACACTGGAAAAAGGACTGGAAGAAATCTGACAAATCTGATGAAGTTTTCTGCTATTAATGAAAAACAAAAGAACATTTAAAAACAGACTGTCCAAATATGAAATACAAGAAGAAGTATGATTATAAGGAAAATATGTATAAGAAATCCATGAAGGCTACTTGGAGTGCTTCTGAGGATAGCTCCAGTGAATCTGAATCTTTTGAGACTGAAAACAGAAATAAGGCAAACATGTGTTTTATGACAAACACTTCTGAGGTAACATCTGAAACTCCTTCTTTAAATACATATTATTCTAGAGATGATTCTAATTCTGAAAATATGTCAAAATCTGAACTGTTTGAATACTATGATATGTTGGAAGAAACCGGTGATGAGATGAATGAAAAATACAAAGGTTTAAATAAACAGTATGCTTTAACTGTTAAACATAAATCTGATCTTGACATAGAAATGGAAAAGAATGCTCAATTAGAAAAAGAAAAAACTGAACTGAAATTGACAAATGAGAAACTTAGGAAGGATTGAGAAAAGTTAACAAATGGAAAAGATACTCTTACTCAAATGCTAGGTAAGCAGAATGCACCTAGATATACTACTAGTATAGGATACAAACCTGGACAAAGAAAAATTACCAAAACTATTTTTATTCCTAAATTTGGATAGAATTTAGATAGTTCTAGTTATAGAATCTCATATGCTTCAACTAGTTATATTCATAGTTACAGATCCAACAAGGTTTATCTTTCAAAATCTTTTGATTCTAAAAATTTTATGAGACCCATAAGACAAATTTGGGTACCTAAAGTTTTATTGGCTAACTAGTCTGGACCTATGAAAATCTGGGTACCAAAATCATTTCCTATCTAAATCTGTTTTGTAGGGAACCTGCTTAATGAGCTCCTATATAAAGACTTGGTACATGGACAGTGGATTTTGAAGACATATGTCAGGAGACTTCTCATGCTTTAAAAGCTTAGTCAGAGTTGATGGAGGTTTTTTCACTTTTGTTGATAATTATAAAGGGAAAATCATTGGCTTAGGCAAGATTGGTAACACTGACTAAGTATTAATTTCTAAAGTTCTATTTGTTTTTGGGGTTAAGTATAATTTACTAAGTATTTCTCAGTTATGTGATGATGGTTTTAATGTTAAATTTGAAAATAATTCTTGAAATGTTTTTAATTCTAAAAATGCTTTAGTATTTTTTTCCATAAGAAATGAAAATTTCTATGCTGTTGATTTAAATTCGTTAGCTATGCAAAATATTACTTGTTTAAATGATTTTCATAAAGAGTCCTGGCTTTGGAACAGAAGATTAGGACACTGCAATGTACATTCACTTAGAAAACGTACTAGGAGGAACATAGTTATATACTTACCAAAACTAGAATTCCTAGTAGATAAAGTTTGTAATCCCTATCAAAAGGGAAAGAAACATAATGTTTCTTTCAAATCAAAGAAAGAAGTTTCAACATCTCAACCACTCGAGTTGGTTCACATGGATTAGTTTGGACCTACTAGAGTTTCCATTTTATATGGGAGGCACTATGTCTATGTTCTAGTAGATGACTATTCTAGGTATACTTGGGTATATTTTCTCCCTCACAAAAGTGAATCTTGTTCTTACTTTGTTAAATCTTACAAGTCTGTAGAGAACCTAAGTGGACTTAATATTAAAACCTTGAGAAGTGATCATGGCCGTGAGTTTGAGAATCATGAGTTTGATTCCTACTGATCACACAATGGCTATAGTCAAAATTTCTCTGCCCCTCAGACACCTCAGCAAAATAGTGTTATAAAAAGGAGGATAGAACCCTTCAGGAAATTCCCAGAACCATGCTCAGTGAGTATGAACTACCTGTTAATTTTTCGGCTTAGGATGTCAATACAGCTTGTTATATTATCAATAGAGTCTTGATCAGACCTGTTCTTAAGAAGAACCCTTATGAGTTGTGGAACCATATGAAACCTAAGGTTAACTACTTCTGAGTTTTTGGTTGAAAAGTCTTTATTCTTAATACCAAATATAATCTTGACAAGTTTGAATCCGAGAGTAATGAAGGAATTTTCCTAGGTTACACTATTTCTATTAAAGCCTATAGATTTTTCAATAAGTGAACCAAATGTGTGGAGGAATCTGTTCACATAAAATTTGATGAAACCGACCCACTTGAACCTAAGAACTCTCTTGAAAATCTTGAAGATGATCTCTCTATTTTGAACATTAATGATAATGACAGTGGACCTATAGTTAAAACATCTAGTACTAGGATTTTTCTAGAACCTTTTTTCATTGATTCCCAACCTGTTGATGAAGCTGAAATCTCTATCCCTACCTTTTCGAGACCAACTAGGATTCTAAAGAACCATTTTGTAGACGCTGTTGTAGGTAATCTTGACATCGGAACACAGAATAGAGCTTCTCTAAGAAATCAGGTTGAACATCAAGCCTTTCATTCACAGTTAGAACCTAAAAATATCAATGATTCTATCAATGGTGAATTTTGGGTAATGGTTATTCAAGAAGAACTAAATCAATTTGAAAGAAATAAAGTCTGGGAATTAGTAGAAATACCTAAGGAAAATTTAACCACAGGCACAAAGTGGGTGTTTAGAAACAAAGTTGATGAATCTAAAAACATCATTAGAAACAAAGGTAGACTAGTTGCAAAAGGATACAATCAAGAAGAAGGAATTGACTATGAGGAAACCTTTGCACCTGTTGCTAGATTAGAGTAAATTAGGATCTTACATTCCTCTTCATGTAAAGACCCCTAAAATTCATGGAATTTTTTTTTCATATTTTTACAAGAACGCTGTTTCTGAAGGCACCTGATTCCGAGGCCCAGTGTGCTCGGAATAATTTTCCAAAGTTTAGTTCGGGTACGTTCAGTGAACGAACGAGCGGGGTTTTCTAACTTTTGAACCGGTGATCAAAATCTATTTCTGAGGACACTGATGGAATCACAACACTGGTATTTTCTTAGAAACACCTTTTTCGGAGTTGCGTTTGCTTGTGTGTGGTTTTTAATTTTTGGGCTTAAAGTTAACATATAAAATAAAAGTGGTGCAACACTTTATTTTATTTCACTTAAAGCCACTTCAACCAAGTTAAGCCGATAAGGTGAAACCCAAAATATCCTACACACTTGGTATGATATTTGTGAGGTGGGGCCCGCACGAGCCCCACTATTTCTTTCCCTCTAAGTAACACACCCGCAAAAACCCACTTTTTAAATAAAGTCTACCGGTGCGTTTACTTAAATACTAAAACACCCCTATTAATTGGGTGGTTTAAGAATATCTTTTAATTCACTTAATTGTTGGATTATTTTGATGATTTTAAAATTGTTGGCATGGGAATAAAATAAGACCAACACTTTTTGTTGAGGGGTTTCTTGTTGAGAGGATTTGGGGAAAGCTCTAAGGCTTGATGATCTTCAACCTCCTTCGCTAAAGAACGTGAAGAATGTGAAGAACGCATCACTGCCGACAAAGAACGCCGGCCTCTGACGAAGGGCGACGAAGAACGCTGAACCATCGGAGATCGACGATGCGATGCTGTGTACCGCGACGCCGACGATCCTCCATCCACGACACTTCATCCGCGACGAATGCTCATTTGATGACAGAGTTGAGGTAGGGTTTTTTGCGTTTCTATTTTTGTGATTACTTCCGTCGTTTCCCCCCTTTTAATTGAACCACCTGTTATTGCATTAACGGGAGGAGGTCGGACCGCACGAACACGGCCGACACTTCTACCCTTTTGGTTGTGGATTCTTGATGTGGATAACAAGGCAACGCGGTGCCGAAGCACTGCGCAGAAATTGTAAAATGGAGAGCAGAGAAATGCGGGGCCGCTGCACCGCGCTGTTGGAAGCAACAAATCTGCGGCACCGCCGTAGAAGATGAACAAAGGACGTGGTGTCGTCGCACCGTGTCGGAGGATCTCAGAAGCACCACGGCTAGAGCGGGGCCGCAGCGGAACAACGGAACCCGTGGCTGGTATCGGGCCACCGATGTATGAGCAAGGGGACCGGCCTTGCAGGTCCCGTGGTGGCAGAAGCCGGCTCACCGGAGCGGGCCGGCCGGACCATGGAAGAACCAGGGGTTCGAAACCCCCGGCTAGCCGGACCAAGTGTCCCTATTAAGGGGTCGCGGTTTACGTCACGTGGGGCAGCGCCCCCCGCCCCAAACAGTTCGGTCGTTCGGCCAACGCACCCATCGCACCGCACGCCGGGTCGGCTGCGTGGCCGGTCCACCAGACCGGGCCGCGCCAGGCCAGGTAGGGCCACACCTAGGCCGGGCCGGGCCGCGCCCCAATAGGCCGGACCCAGACCCGGGACGGGTCGACCCTGGGGGTATCGGGCCGGGTCTGACCAGGCCCGAACCCCCTAATATCGAACCCTTTTCAGTCTGTTTCCTATAACATGAGCTACGAGCCTCCGATCGACGCACCATCAAATGCGATGCGATCCTTGGATCCAGACGGTTGTTTCGGTATATTGAACTCAAAGTTTCTGAATACTTTGGGTTTGGCCCGGTTGGTTCGTACATGAAACCAACCGGGCCCTCGGAGCAGAAACACTTATAACTTGAGCTCCGGATGTCTGATTGACGTGTCGTTGACTTTGATGGATTCCTCTAAGTGAGATGAATCTTTCGGCTTACTCCGCCTGAGGTTTGGACACATGTGGAGTATGGTCGGGTTGGTTTTGACTTAACAACCAACCGGGCCCCTGGGACGAAAAAGACAATAACTCTCAGACCGGGCGTCAGTTTGACGCGCCATCTCTGGCGTTGAGTTTTTGTTGATGATACGGAACTTTTGGATACATCAACTCCGGACTATGTGTCAGTTGATGTATCAGCCTCTTGGTTCGTGGAGCGGACCCTCCCGAACGAGCTTGCCGGGTGTGGGAACCCTAGATCTTGCTGCGACTACGACGACGACTGTACAGAGATCCTCAGTGGATTTGACGACGATGACTATAGCACTCAGCGATCCTACGTAGATCAGTGCTATAGATCCTGTGTGGGACCGATCCTATGTGGGTCAGCGCTCAGCGGTCCTGTGTGGGCCAGCACCTACAGATCCTGTTTAGATCCGATCATGTGTGGGTCTTTGCGGGGGTTAGTTACCTATCGATCTTTTGTGGGTCAGATCCTTTGTGGGTCATTCCGGGGGTTAGTTATCTGTCGATCTTTTGTGGGTCAGATCCTTTGTGGGTCATTGCGGGGGTTAGTTACCTATCGATCCTTTCTGGGTCAGATCCATTGTGGGTCATTGCAGGGGCTAGTACCTATCGATCCTTTGTGGGTCCGATGGCTTTGATGAATCAGTGGCAATATATGATCATCTCTATCGTCATATGAATAAGTATAACTATGTGAGATGAATCCTATTTTTCTTTCCTATGTGGATTGTGTTGTGCTATCCTGTGTGGATTTACGTTTTTCTTTCCTGTGTGGACTGGGTTGTACAAGGGCTATGAAGTTGGAGCGTAATGAAATTGATGACTTAGGTATATGTATGGTTATATACATAAGCAGATTTGAATGTTACTTCGTGATTGTATCTTTTCTTTGTGGTTTATCCTTTGTGGATTTTGGGAGACCTTCGGGGGTCTCGAGGTCCCTACTGAGTAGCTTATACTCACCCTTACATGGGCTATTCCCGCACTACATTGTGTTGGTTGTAGACGACGGACAACACTGATCGTGGTTGATGCTAGCGGAGCACGACGGTACCTTGAGGTGGACCACTAGGCGGGACGTACTCGGAGTGGAAGACTGGACCCCAGGACCTGTAGAGGCTATCTGTACCCACCCTTTAGGTGGGACTTCCAGTGGACGGATCGATGTTGTGGCTCTACTTTACAGTTGTTGCTTTTCCATTCCAGTTGTACGTTACTTTTAGTGTGGGTTTGTATACTTTACCACTTACTTTTCCGCACTTACTGTGTACCCAGTTTTTACTTAGTGTTTACTTCTTCTGCTTTCATGCTCTGTGGTGTTTTTTTACTTTACAAAGGAAATGCCTTCCATTTTTACCAGGAATTACACCTTGGTGCTAGTATCCAGCCCCTGGAATAGGGAAGGCGGGCTTGGGGTAGTCACGATACAGGCCCCGAGGACAGGTCGTGACAAATTGGTATCAGAGGGAGGTTCAGTTCTACCGCAGAACATTGGACTCTACGCTTTTTCTATGTGAAGCAATAGTGTTAAGCGTTTTGGGTGTGGTTATCAGTCCAAGGAGTCCAGTGTTGGTGCGATGGCCGACGTATCCGTACACCAGGACCCAGACTTTTGATTTCCGAATTAATGCACGAAAACATTGATTGCATGTGCGTGTTTCATGTTTTCATTGTGATTACATTGTGTCAGCTCACCAGGTATACTGTTTGATCGTGGCTCACCTGTTTCTTTTCAGGATGGCCCCACGACGGTAGCCAGCTAGGGTTATGAGATTTGTGCGTGACGACAGCCCACCGAGCGACGGGGCCTCGGTATAGGGCCCTTTGACAACTGAGGCACCAGTGGTACCTCTACCCGTCGAGCCACCGATGCTTCCAGCCCTAGCCGCTGACGATGCACGTCGCCATAGTGCACTGCACGAGTTCCAGCACCAGTGACCTCCCAGGTTCCTCGGGGATACAGACCCCCAGGCAGCTGAGGATTGGCTGGAGGAAGTCGTACAAGTTTTCAGGTTAGTGAGGACACCAGCAGATCTCATGGTGATCCTCGCAGCGAGCCTACTGCACGCGGAAGTAGGCAGATGGTGGAGCTTGATGTTCCAGGTTCACAATGAGGCATCTATCCTCTGGACGGACATTGAGAGCCTCTTCCGCTCTGAGTTCGTCCCATCCACCCTCCGTGCGGTGTGCATCAAGGAGCTTCTTCAGCTGCGGTAGGGAAGCTTGACGGTCACCCAGTACTCGGTGAGATTTATTGATCTCTCGCGCTACTTGAAAAACATGGTACGGGACCCATTCTTTCGGGCTCGGACCACTGAGCAGGGATTGAGGAATGAGATCAGGGCATTGCAGATCTCCCTCAGTATTCCAACTCAGGCCGGAGTACTGGAGCGATCCCTTTTGATGGAGAGATTCCTTGCTGAGCCTTCTTCATCAGCGAGACCTACCGCAGGGCGTCACGTAGTAGAGTCTTCTGCAGCAGGCAGTCGATAGATGACTCATGGGTCCAGGCAGACCAGACCCTCAGGAAGACGACCTCAGGTCACTGGCTCAGCAGTGCGGGGAACACAGCGAGGAGCCAGTCTTTTGAAAGGAAAGCAGTGCTACACATGCGGCGGGCAGGGCCACATGGCTTGTGACTGCCCGACCCGCCATGCCGAGGAGCAGCAGACGGTTGAGTGGCCACCCAAGAAGAGGCAGAGGGTCGACCGTGGTGGTCCGTAGGGAGCAGGCGGATGAGGCAGAGGAGCTGGCCAAGCGGCAGGTGGTGGGAGACCCTTTGAGGCTCTACCACCACCACCACCACCAGGAGATCCATCCCGACCACAGGGAGCTGGCGGGCAGTGACAGGCACAGCTCCAGGCAATGGAGGCCTACGACCACGGTGCGCCCGAGATGATTCAAGGTACTATCTGTGTCTATTATACCCTTGTTGTAGTCCTTATAAACACATGAGCGAGTCACTCTTTCATAGCCGCTGCCCTTGTTCGGAGCTAGGAGATTCCTACAGAGCCATTGGCTCGATTTTTGTGTCTAGAGACTCCTACAGGAGAAGAATCGATGATTACGCACTGGTTCCGGCAGTGTGGGAATACTCTAGGATGCGAGAGATTCAACTCGGATCTTCTTGTAGCTGCGTCAAGGCCCTACTATTTCATCTTGGGCATGGATTTGTTATCTACAGTCCATGCTCAGATCGACTGTATTAGGCACAAGGTGCGATGTGTACACACTGAAGGGAGAAGGTTCACCTTCACCGGGAAGAAGGGAGCCTTCGCATCATAGGATGGACTTCTGTAGAGGAGAGGACCTCCCATCACTCATCAGTTGTCTAGCCTCATCCTAGGAGCAGTTGACGTGCAGAGTCCTGGTTTTCCTGCAGTGGTGGATTGGTATGCAGACGTTTTCCCCAATGACGTTCTAGGACTACCTCTTCGCAGATAAGTATACTTTTATATTGATATGTACCCCAGAATATCCCTGATATCCACACCATCATATCGGATGGCTCTCGCCGAGATTCGAGAGCTACAGGTACAGTTGGAGGACTTGTAGGGAAATGGATTCATCCGACCCAGTGTTTCACACTAGGCTTCCCCGATATTGTTCACCAAGAAGGCGGACGGGAGCTTGCGAATTTGTGTCGACTATCGTCACCTGAAACAGGTGACAGTGAGGAACAATTATCCGCTACCGAGTATTTATGACCTCTTCGATCAGATCAAGGGAGCACGGTGGTTCTCAATGATAGACCTCAGGTATGGCTATCATCAGCTCAGAGTTTGAGATGAGGACGTGCAGAAGACGACCTTCAGATGTTGGTATGGCCACTATGGGTTCTTGGTAATTCCTTTCGGCATGACCAATGCTCTAGCAGTGTTCATGGGCCTCATGAACAGGATATTTCATCCATACCTCGATCAATTTTTCGTGGTCTTCATCGACGACATTTTTATATACTCTACGACTAAGGAGGAGCACGCCTACCACTTGCGGGTCGTACTAGACACACTATGAGAGAACCAGCTTTATGGAAAGATCTCGAAGTGTCAGTTCTGGATACGTGTGTTCCACTTCTTGGGACATGTCATCTATGAGGCGGGAGTTACAGTGGATCCTGCGAATATCGAGGCAGTGCTAGCTTGGGACCCGCCCATGAGTGTGACGGTGGTGCAGAGTTTCTTGGGACTAGCTGGATACTACTAGAGATTTGTGCCAGACTTATCCAGAGTTGTTTCACCACACATATATTTGAAGAAGAAGGGGAAACCCTTTGTGTGGTCAGATAGATGTCAGCAGATCTTCCAAGAGCTGAGACAGAGATTGACCAGCACACCTATCTTGAGGATGCAGGATGGAGTAGGGTATGCAGTCTACTGTATGCATCAGGGATTAGACTAGGATGTGTCCTGATGTAGGAGCCTGCATTGATCATCTATGGATCACGTCAGTTGAGGCCGCATGATCAGAACTATGCTACCTATGACATGGAGTTAGCAGCAGTGGTCTTCTCTCTGAACACATGGCGGCACTACCTGATGGGTGAGCGCTTTAAAGTCGTTTCTGACCATGAGAGTCTCAAGTACATCTTCTCTCAGAAGGACTTGAACCTAAGATAGCAGTGAGGGCTCGAGTTCCTCCAGGACTATGACTTTGAGATAGACTATACTCCTAGGATGGGGAACGTGGTAGCCGATGATCTCAGCAGTAGGACGGGCATTCAGCTATTTGAGGAGGTGACAGAGCATATAGCCACTTTGCATATATCCTTCGTGGATAGAGATGGAGTATCCTTCCTTTAGTCTCTCATAGTCAACCCTCCACTACTGCAGCGGGTCAGAGAGGCACAGCGTGGGGACGCTGACTGTGAGACGTGGCGTGCGCAGATATCATCAGGACATGCACTTGATGGTTTCTCCTTTGGAGCAGATCATGACGTCCTTTTCGTATGACGTACCTTGGTACCAGTTTCTTTATGGGAGGAGGTGTTGAGAGAGTTTAACACTTCTACTTTGGCAGTACATCCTGGAGTGGCGAAGATGTACCAGGATCTCAGACGACATCAATGGTGGTCGGGCATGAAGAGGGTTATGGCAGAGTTCATTTCTCGATGCCTCACCTGCTAGCAGGTGAAGGCAGAGCATCAGGTACAAGTAGGCTTGGTATATCCCTTGGAGGTCCCGGAGTGGAAGTGGGACGGGATATCTATGGACATTGTGACTGGACTTCCACGCACTTCTAGGGGTCACGACTCCATTTGGGTGATTGTCGACCGACTCACCAAGTCGGCTGACTTCTTACCCATTAGAGAGCAGGGTTCAGTAGAGAGCTTGGGACATCTCTATATTCAGGAGATTGTACGACTTCACGATGTTCCATCATCTATCGTCTCCGATCGAGATGCTCGCTTTACTTCCCGGCTTTGGAAGGGGTTGCAGGAGGCGTTCAGGACACATTTATGTCTGAGCACCGCCTTTCACCCTCAGACAGATGGTCATACGGAGAGAACCATACAGACTCTTGAGGACATGATCTGCGCATGTGTCCTCGACTTTGGTTACAGTTGGGAGGATCACCTACCCTTGGTGGAGTTTGCATTAAACAACAGCTATCACCCCACCATCGGGATGGAACCATATGAGGCGTTGTACGGCTGACCTTGCAGATCTCTTTTGTGCTGGACAGACCCTGGGGAGTCAGCACTTGTGGGACCGGAGATGGTACAGGCCATGACAGAGAAGGTCCAGGTCATCCAGGAGCGGATGAGGACAGCTCAGAGCCGGTATAAGTCTTATGCTAACAGGTGTCGGAGGCTACTAGTGATTGAGGATGGCAACCATGTCTTCTTGCGTGTCTCCCATCGACATGGATTATGGAGATTTGTCCGCGGCGGAAAGTTGTCTCCACACTTCATCGGACCATTCTAGGTCCTCAGCAGGATTGCCGAGGTGGATTATCTCCTGGCTCTACCACCTCTATTGCACCGGGTGCGCGATGTCTTTCACGTATCTCAGCTGAGGAGATACGTGCATGACCCGACCCATATCATTGACCATGGGGAGATGGAAGTTGATGATGGGGTGACCTTTGCGGAGGTTCTGGTGGAGATTTAGGATCGACAGGAGTATCTCCGACGTGGACGATCGATTCCTCTAGTGCACATCAGATGGAAACATAGGAACCTCCAGGAGAGCACTTGGGAGCGGGAGGCTCAGATGCGTGCTCAGTACCCACTTTTATTACTCTAGTTTATGATGTATCTTTATGGGGATGTAATGCCCTAAGGTGGGAGTGATGTGAAGACCCGTAAAATTGAAGGAAATTTTTTTTCTTAATTTTCTTGGGAATTTTACAAGAACATAGTTTAGGACGACACCTGATTCCGACGCCTGGTGTGCCCAGAATCATTTTCCGAAGTTTAGCTCGGGTACATTCAGTGAACGAACGAGCGAGGTTTTCTAACTTTTGAACTGGTGCTCAGAATCGAATTCTGAGGACACCGATAGAATCGCAGTGCCGGTATTTTCTTAGAAACACCTTTTCTGGAGTTGCGTTTTCTCAAGTGTGGTTTTTAATTTTTGGGCTTAAAGTTATGAAATAAAATAAAAGTGGTGCAACACTTTATTTTATTTCACTTAAATCCACTTATGCCAAGTTAAGAGGATAAGGTGGAACACAAAATATCCTACCCACATGGTAGGATATTTGTGAGGTGGGGCCCACACGAGCCCCGCTGTTTCTTTCCCTCTATTTAAGGAACCCGCAAAAACCTCCTTTTTAAATAAAGTCAACTGGTGCGTTTACTTAAATACTAAACGCCCCAATGAATTGGGCGGTTTAAGCGTATATTTTAATTCACATAATTGTTTGATTCTTTTGATGATTTTAAAATTTTAGGCATGGTAATAAAATAATACCAACACTTATTGTTGAGGGGTTGCTTGTTGAGAGGATTTGGGGAAAGCTCTAAGGCTTGATGATCATCAACCTCCTACGATGAAGAACGCAAAGAATGCGCAGAATGCATCGTCACCGACTAAGAACGCTAGCCTCCAACGAAGGAAGACAAAGAACACCGAACCCTCATAGATCAACGACGCGACGCCGTGTACCACAATGCCGACGATCCTCCTTCCACGTCACTTCTTCTATGGCGAACTCTCGTTTGACGACAGATTTGAGTTAGGGTTTTTATGTGTTTCTTTTTTTGTGATTACTTCTGTCGTTTCCCCCTTTTAATTGAACCGCCTGTTATCCCATTAACGAGAGGAGGTCGGACCGCACGAACACGGCCGACACTCCTCCCCTTTTGGTTGTGGATTTTTGATGAGGATAACAAGGAAACGTGGTGCCGAAGCACCGCACAGAAATTGTAAAAGGGAGAGCAAAGAAACACGGCGCCACCGCACCACACCGTTGGAAGTAACAAATCTGCGGCGCCGTCACGCGCGCGCTGTAGAAGATGAACAAAGGATGTGGTGTCGTCGTACCGCGCTGGAGAACCTCAGAAGCACCGTGGATGGAGCGGGTCTATAGCGTAGGGGCGCGACGCCATCGCGTCGTGATGGATGAACCAAGGCCGCGACCATTTCCGGGCCGCGGCGGAACATCGGAACCGGCGGCCAGCCGGAGCGGGCCGGCCAGACCATGGAGGAATCAGGGGTTTGAAACCCCCGACTGGAAGGACTAAGCAGCCCCATTAAGGGGCCGTTGTTTACTTCACGCGGGGGCAGTGCCCCCTGCCCCGAACGGTTCGGCCGTTCGGCCAAACCCCTGGGCAGCGTGCCCAGCGCGCCGCGCGCCGGGCCTGCTTCCTGGTCGGTCCGCCAGACCGGGACGCGCCGGCCGGGCTGGGTCGCGATAACCGGTCTGGGCCACACCCAAGAGGGCCGGACCCGGACCCGGGATGGGTAGACCCTGTTCGGGCCGACCCTGGGGGTATCGGGCTGGGTCAGACCGGGCCTGAATCCTCTAATAACGAACCTTTTTCGGTCTGTTGCCCATAACTTGAGCTAAGGGCCTCCGATCGACACACTGTCAGATGCGATGCAATCCATGGATCGAGACGGTAGTTTCGGAATATCGAACTCAAGGTTTTGGAATACTTTGGGTTCAGCCGGGTTGGTTCGTACACGAAACCGACCGGGCCCTCAGAGCGGAAATGCTTATAACTTGAGCTCAGGACGTCCGATTGACGTGTCGTCGAATTTGATGGATTACTCTAAGTGATACGGATCTTTTGGCTTACTCCACCCGAGGATTGGACGTAGGTGGAGTATGGTCGGGTTGATTTTGACTTAAAAACCAACCGGGTCCTGCGGATGAAAAAGCCAATAACTCTCAGACTGGGCGTCCGTTTGACGCGCCGTCTGTGGTGTTGAGTTCCTGTTGATGATACGATACTTTTGGATACATCAAATCTGGACTATATGTTAGTTGATGTGTCAGCCTCTCGGCTCGTGGAGCGGACCCTCCTGAACGATCTTGCTGTGTGTGGGAACCCTAGAGCTAGCTGCGACTACGACGACGACTGTATAGAGATCCTCAGTGGATTCGACGACGGCGACTATAACACTCAGCGTTCCTATGTGGATCAGTGCTACAGATCCTATGTGGGTCCGATCCTGTGTGGGTCAGTGCTCAGCGGTTCTGTGTGGGCCAGCAACTACAGATCCTATGTGGTTCTGATCCTGTGTGGGTCTTTGCGGGGGTTAGTTACCTATCGATCCTTTATGGGCCAGATCCATTGTGGGTCATTGTGGGGGTTAGTTACCAATCAATCCTTTGTGGGTCAGATCCATTTTGGGTCATTGCGTGGTTAGTTACCTATCGATCTTTGTGGGTCAGATCCTTTGTGGGTTATTGCGGGGGTTAGTACCTATCGATCCATTGTGGGTCCGACGGATTAGATGAATCAGTGGAAATATCTGATCATCTCTATCGTCATACGAAGAAGTATACCTATGTGAGCTGAATCCTGTTTTTCATTCCTATGCGGACTATGTTGTGATATCCTGTGTGGATTTAGGTTTTTCTTTCTTGTGTGGACTGGGTTGTACTTGGGCTCGGAAGTTGGAGCGTATTGGATTTGATGACATAGGTATATATATGGGCATATACCTAAGCAGTGTCGAATGTTACTTCATGATTGTATCTTTCCTTTGTGGTTTATCCGTTGTGGATTCTGGGAGACCATCGTGGGTCTGAGCATCCCTACTGAGTAGCTTATACTCACCCCTGCACGGGCTATGCCTGCACTACGTTGTGTTGGTTGCAGTCGATGGAAATCGCATATCGTGGTTGAAGCTAGCAGAGCAGGACGGTACCTAGAGGTGGACCACTGGGTGGGACGTACTCGGAGCAGACGAATGGACCCCAAAAGCTGTGGAGGCTATCTATACCCACCCATCATGTGGGACTTCCAGAGGACGGCTCGACGCTGGGGCTCTACATTACAGTTTCTGTATTTCCCTTCCAATTGTACTTTACTTTTAGTTTTGGTTTGTATGCTGGCGCACATACTTTTCCGCACTTACTGTTGTACCCAGTTTTTACTTAGTGTTTACTTCTACTGCTTGCTTGCACTGTGGTTTTTGTTTACTTTACAAATGAAATTCCTCTCCTTTTTAACTGGAATTACACCTTGGTGCTAGTCTCCATCCCCAGGCCTATGGAAGGCGGGCTTGGGGTAGTCACGGAATGGGACCCGAGGACGGGACGTGACATTGCATCACATCTGAATTTCAAGTTATAACAAATGGATGTGAAAAGTGCTTTTCTAAATTGTTTTATTGTTGAAGATGTTTTTGTAGAACAACCACCTAGTTTCTTAAATCCTATCTTTCAAAATCATATTTTTAAACATTCAAAAGTTTTATATGGTTTAAATCATGCTCTAAGATCTTGGTATGAAAGACTTAAAAATTTTCTAACGTCAAAATGATTTACCAAAGGAATTGCTGATCCCAGTCTTTTAATAAAAAAATTTGAAAAGATTTTTTAATAGAACAAATCTATGTTGATGATATTATTTTTGGATCTTCTAAAAAAATTTATGTACAGATTTTTCAGAGGTTATGAAAAATGAGTTTGAAATGAGCTTAATGGGAGAGCTTAAGTACTTTATTGGATTTCAAATCTTTCAAACTAAAGATGGTATTATTTGGAATCATAGTAAATATAATAAAGATTTACTAAAACATTTTGGTTTGTATAGTATTAAGGGAAGTGATACACCTATGAGTACCACATATAAATTGGATATTGATGAAACTGGGAAAGTAGTGGATCAAACTAATTATAGATGTATGATTTGGAGTTTTCATTATCTTACTGCTAGTCGACCTGATATTATGTTTTGTGTATGTATGGGTGATAGAATTCAAGATAACCTTAAAGAGTCACACATTCTTGTAGTTAAAAGGAAATTTAAATATTTTAAAAATACTGCTAATTTGGGAATGTTATACCCAAAAGGACAATCATTTGATTTAATAAGTTATTCAGATGCTAAATTTTCTGGATACTTGTTAGATAGAAAGAGCACATCTAGAACATGTCATTTACTTGGAAGGTCCCTAGTATCATGGTGTAGTAAGAAATAGAACCCAGCTACATTATCTACTGCTGAAGCATAGTATATAGCTGCTGGTAGTTGTTGTGCACAGATTCTGGGGATAAAACACACTTTATTGGACTATGTATTTGATTTTAAACATGTTTCAATTAACTGTGATAACACTACTGTGATAAAAATCTCTAAGAACCCTGTATCTCACTCTAGAACTGAACACATAGATGTTAGACACCACTTTCTAAGAGATCATTATCAAAGATGTGATATAACTCTTGATTTCATAGGCACTAAACTCCAATTAGCTGATATATTCAGTAAGCCTTTATGTTCAGAAAGATTAAGTTTCATTGGACATGAATTATGAATGATAATGTACTCTTAAACCGTTAGGATAAACCTCACCGTTAGGATAAACCTCACTGTTAGGATAAACCTCACCATTATGATAGAACTCACTGTTAGGATAAACCTCACCATTAGGATAGACCTCACCGTTAGGATAGAACTCACCGTTTAAGGACACCTCACCGGTACATCTCTCGAGCTGTTTTAAATTTTCGTATTAAGGCCGAGACATCGAATATTTTTTTATATGAGATTTATCTTATATGTGAGTCCTAAATGATATTAAACCCGACTCTAGACATCAATCAATCACTACGAACCAGTCTGTTCAAATCCCTCCTACATAAACCACTCAAGCTAACAAAACCCTAAGCCTCAGAATCTGAAATGGCCCATGTGAAGTGACCCT
The DNA here is from genome assembly GCA_963277665.1 of Viscum album. NCBI lineage: Eukaryota > Viridiplantae > Streptophyta > Magnoliopsida > Santalales > Viscaceae > Viscum > Viscum album. The sequence continues at coordinate 510,777,442 of OY728146.1, forward strand.
CAGTGGATGAAGGGAGTGATTTACCTCAAGCTAAGAAGCATAAATTAACCCATGCTGATGTTAGTGGAAGTAGTAGAGGTGTTGTTCGAAAAAACCATGTGAATCTGCATTTATCAAAGCGATAAATTGTAGTGGAAAAGGAGTTATGTGCGGAATGGCTGTTAGAAATTAAGTCCTTGATTCTGAATATTTTACAAGAGAACGTATGGCTCGAATGCTTCATAAACAACAATGGACCGTATTATCCAGTACTGGTAAAATATTTCTATGAGATTGTCTGTTTTGAGACTTCACAATAGGAGAATAGGATGAATTCATTTGTGAATAGTCAAAATTTTTCCTTTTCATCTGTTGAATGGGCTGAGAACCTTAGAGTTCCTCATAGAGGGGATTATGGATTTTATTAAAAATCCATACCTAATGCTATTGACTTTTTCATATATGAGGATTCCTTGTTAGAATTGATAGGAAATGGAACTCCTACAAAGATCATTGTTGCAGAAATAGCAGGGGTGGATAAACTACTTTTTAAGTTCATTTAGCATGTGATTAGTCGAAGGAGAGGAGATTTTGATACCCTCATATTTCAGTATATTTCTTTGTTGTATCTATTAAATCATGGAGTATAGGTGAATTTGTGACGATTTCTAATGATTTAAACTGAGAATATGACTAGAACGAAGTCTAAGTCCAATACACTATTCTTTTCTAAGTTTATTTCTATTATGTTGAAGGCAAAGGAGGTATCTAGACCTCATGATGAAACTGTTGTCGTTAAGGATAATTTTTTCATCACTAGGACTATTTGTAAGTATGTGAATGTTAGCTGGAACCCTTGGAAGAAATCATGGGTTAATGATGATGGTAAAATCTATGACAAGTACACTCATGTGGACCATCCTCATAGACTACAGGATGTGAGGGATCCTAGTCTTAGTCCAGATTATCCAAAACCGGTCTATAGTGATGATGAGGCTGAAACTGAGGAGGAAGAGACGTCAGTTGAGGAAGGAGGAGACCTAGATTTACCTCCTAGTCCTGTGCACCAAAATATTTCCTATGGAGCATCTAGCCCTCCAAAATAACTACCAAGGATAGAAACTATTCTGAAGGACAGTGATACTGAGTCCACTGAAGAAGATGAAGAAGAAGCATATCAGAATGTTGTCAAAGAAACCTCTGAGTAGGATGAGACAACCGAGTCAGATCAGTTTTCTCATGAAGAAAATGAGGATGTTGCTGAATCAAATGATGAGGAAAATTAAGAAGAAGAGCTCAGATTGAGCCCTCTGATAGATAGTATAGTCAAGATAGTGCCTGATCAGGAAGCAGCTGCGGAACCCACTGCCATTACTGCGGGATTCATTGATAACTTAGAAAAGGATAAGACTCGCCCCACATTTGAACTATCAGAGAAAATGGTTATTGAATATACTGAAGTTGTAGAAGAGGTTTTGGAGTTACCACGAGCGGAACTGTTAGAGGAGATTCCTCAGGAGAATGCTCTATGTGAGGGGGAGCATCTGGGTTCAGTTTCATTACTGTATGACATCGAAGGTTGGTCATCAGATCCAGGATATATGGTTCTTGGACTTAATTATGGATATTTTGATGAGGAATAACATCCTCAAAGGGAGTCAGTTATCATACCTGTTGTGGCTGAAAATTTGGCAACCAAGGAGGACCTTGAGTCTTTAAAGGCTGAAATGAGAGAAGCCCTGAGAGATTCAGTGACATATTTGAAGAAAACCCTGGTTGAAGAGATGAAGAGTGTAGAGAAATCCTTGGAGCTATCTCTAGGTTGTGTTGTGTCTAGCCCAGTGTAGTAAATGATGGATGAAGTTAAAGTTTTCCATACTCAAATTGAGAGTTGTACAGGAGCTGTGGTTGCTCTAAGACAATCGATTGCTTCGTTGACTGCCATGAACAACTCACAAACCCAAGTGAATACTGATATCAGACATATAAAAGAAGTAGTCAAGTAGTTTGTGGAAGTATTTGAGGACTTTAATACATCAGTCAAAGAACATTTGAATAGTCAAGATGCACTTGTTCAGAAGGTGTTTAGTAATTTGACACAGTCTTTCAAAGAGACATTAGCTTTCTCGGTAAAACCCTTTCCTTCATCCATCTCCACTATGAACATTGACTAGATCAGAACTGTGATCTAGGAAGAGTTGGCTAAGGCCACTACTAGTGGCACCTCAGATACTCATATTCTTGATACCACTAGGGAAGTTAGCAGTTTTGTTCTTGATCACCTACAGACAGCTACTGCTTCTCAAGAGTCCATTAATAATAAGGTGGATGATTATTTTGAGAAGGTCTATTCGAAGAATCAAATGACCAACCATTTCATGCTCTTGATAGAGAATATGAAGTTGCCTCCAGTAACTCATGCTTTCATAGAACAGGTTAGTAAGCTCAGGGAGCCTACTCCTTCCTTGGATAAATTAATTGAATATCGAGATGATTTTGTGTCAGCAATGGAGAGAGGAGGTAGTATTATTATAGATTTCAGGAACCTTTTACTACCATTCTTGAATGTGGATTCCAGACCTGCGATTGTAGCTCCTGCTCTTCCTGCCTCTGCCTCTGAGAGTACAACTCAGTTTACTTCAGTTTAGTCTATTCGAAGCATAAAACCTATGATCCCACAGAGGTGCATAGATTTCAGATCTGGTACACTTTCAGTGGCTGGCCCTCCAGTTGTTCTTTCAGCTATTCCCAAGCCATCTACTCAATCTGACCCTGCACCCTCATCTGATACTAAGGGAAAGACTCCTATTCAAGAGAACTATTGAGTGATTCTGGATGTTTTTGATATGATTGACTTGTATTTTTGTAATACTGAATTTATCAGTTTGTAACTTTTGTGACTTAATGGAAATTTACTCTTACATTCTCCACTTTACGGTGTTTATATTTCTTTGCCATATGTTTTTTTCTTTATCTACATTTCCTTGATTCTAACCTTCTTTTTTTAATCAAAAAGGGGGATAAAAGAAAACAAATGAGACCTTTGAGTGCAATTGAAAGGGGGAGAAAAATGATGACTTTGTTTTAGATTTTTTAGGAAATTTTTCCACTAACACCATTTTAATTTTCTTAATACCATTTTAATTTTCATCATACCTTGGCATAAGTTGTGATTATCAAAAAGGGGGAGATTGTTGAACCCTCTTGGAGAATTTGTTGAACTCATATTTTGATAATCCAAATTATGCTCGATTATATTTTGATAATTCCTATATTTATTAATGGTTAATTACTTATTTTAGTATTTTTATACACCATGCACATATTCATATTTATATTATCTTCATTGAATTCGATTACTGGATGGATATATATTCTAACTTAACCCTTTCTGCCAATAGAATGTTGAAACAGACAAGTGGTCACGGTTACAGAACTAAGATACTGATACAAAAAATTTCACCATTATTTATAAGGTCACCGATACAGATAAGTCACCGTTATGCAAGCTCACCAATACAGACAAGTCACCATTATGCAAGTCTACCGATACGTGAAGGCCACCGATATAGAGAAGTCACCATTATGAAAGCCTACCGATACGTGAAGGTCACCGATATAGACACGTCACCGTTATGCAAGCCTACCGATACGTGAAGGTCACCGATAAAGACAAGACACTATTATGCAAGCCTACCGGTACATAAAGGCTACCATTACATAGGAGGTTTCTGATACACAAGGCTATCGATATCCAAAGCTACCGTTCCAGAGAATCTGACGCTGCTATAATTTCATTACCTTTGTTTAATCAATCCAACAGTCATATTTGGTATATTTTAATGCTATGTCATTTATGATATGAAGGTTGTTGGATATCAGAGAACCGTACCTCATACCTGCATAAAGAAATCATTTCTTTTTTCTGAGCTCCTTTCATAAATATAAGAAGTCCTTATTACTGCACAAAAAAACAAGACACAAGATATAAGGGAAATATATAAATGATCTAAAAGTGACATACACAACAATAGATCATATATATATACATGCACGACCAAGAAGATACAGAATCTCATACACACTCATGCTTACTCAAGAAGATCTATTTACATTCACAAGGATTTTGAAGAACATCATCGACTACTTTTTCACTGTCTCTAAACCTGGATTTCAAGGAGACAACACTCTATATTCTAGATAAAAAACAGAAGAGGACTCAGAACCATTTTAGATCAATTCGAAGGAGTCCAGAGCTACACTGCAATCACTAGATCCATTCTAAACTCTATATCTTTCTTAGTGATTTATTAATTACATTACAAGAAGTGTGTGTCATCCGTTTTAATTTACACATACACTGTCTCTTAATCCTTAACTGGAGGATCTGTAAATGATCATCCAAATTCCTTACATCTTCTATTTCCCACTGTGGATTTTGGTAGAGGTCGTGTGTGACCTCGACAACTGTGTTTGCTATTGTTTTTGTTTCCCACATAGAACTGTGGTAGAGGTCTTTGACCTGGACAGCTTGAAACTATTGTGAACCCCAATCCAGGGTGTGGATCAAATTTATATAAATCGTTGAGAGGACTAAGTATCAGCTTGAGACTGAACCTCTTGGTTATATCTGCTGTTATTTTTTTAGTTTTATCTAAAAACTTTTTATTTCGATGCTAAGTGATTTATAATTTAAGCTATTTTTTAAAGTTACTCTGATAATTGAATTAGAAAGTGTTTGCATTATTTGTAAATCATTAAGTTAGTTTCAAAAGCTAATATGATCTTCTAATTAGATTAACTAGGAATTAATCAATCCCTTGAGAACCTAACTGAAAGTTTTCATTAGTTAAAATTCTCTACAATTCAATTAGTATGTTTAATTGGGGGATTTTAGAAAAGGATTTTAAATATAAATTTTTATTGGAACTCAATTAACCCCCCCCCCCCACTTGAGTTTCCACTCTGACCAACATTATATATAGTCAAATAGAGGTGTCCTTAGAACACTGGCCCTCCTTTTATAATGGATATGTAATTTGTAAAAATTTATATTTCTCATGACCACTATGGTTGTCTTTTAAAGGGAATGATGTCTGAAAATGATAAGGGGATCTGAGTCTTCACTACCCATAACAGAGAACTCACTTCAATATGAATTTTTCTTACGTAAATGAGGGATAGATAACAGTGTAGTTTAATTCTCATTAAAATAAGAACCAAACATCTGATTTTATGTATTTCAACATAGACATGGTAGGGAAATTTTTTTGGGTATCTTATCTTTGTCTAAGGGATGAACATTCCTTACATTTCATGGGAATATATTCAAGAATTCTCCATCATCCTCAAGTAAGATGGGAAAAGGTTGTAAACTGAAATATTGGGGTTTTTAATTTGATGGGTGATATGGGATGAAAACATCATTGTGGAATTTAGAATTAGGAAAAGACTTTCTTGAAGAATAGTTTACCTTTTGTTGACTTGAATTTTTTTTCAGAAACAAATGTAGAGAAAACTGAGGAATATTACGAGTATTCAAGAAAAGGTGTCCTCTAGACACTGAAATTCCATTTCAAATTTCCACGTTGGTTTACTGAGATTCAGAATTCATGAAATATGTATTTTGTTTTTTATAATGAGAGATCCTAAACTTGAAAGGATTGTTTCATGCATAAATTATACATGAATGGGTTCAAATGATTTCCCTATATATGTTTGACCCACACATTGGAAGGATTTATTTTCATTACAATTAGGACGAAGATATAGGTTATGGGAATCTCTATATATCCCTTTGATATAAAAATCCAACCATACATTTGGTTGGGGAATTTACCCACTCATCAGTTGAACTCTTTTCTGGGGAAAGGTCATTTTACTTTGAATACGAGATCATGAAAGGGGTCTTGTCGGTATTGGACCCCCTATAAATATTTCACATTTATAGGATATAGGGGAAATTGTTTTATTTTGGTCGAACCAAGATATAAAATCCATTTGTCACTACATTCCACATCCAAGAGAGAAAAAGAGAATATGTAGTTATTATAGGGTTCTCCATGTGGGTATGATCCATGAAAAGGGAAAAGGGTATTTTAACATTTTCTACGGTTAGACTCGGGATTGGTTTTTCAGCGTAACTAAATGTCCTTTAATTATAGTAATAAAGCCAAAAATAGTTCTTGAGAGTGTAAAATTATGTATGATTAGACTATGAAATAATTCCAGCAGTTAAACTTCATGTGGTGAGGACAACAAGGGGAATGATTTTTTAGTTCATACTTATAGGACCATATTTCAGGGTTATGATGAGTAATAGTAGTCTTGTCAGTCTAAAATTTTATGACATGAATTAGATGTGAGGATAAAAAAATATAATCTGTGATTTTTTGAATTCATGGATTAAGAGAAATTAGAAGCTTTATATATGGAATTTCTCTTACAATTATAGATTAATGCACTATTGGGGGTGAATTTTTCTTTGTTTGGAAAGTTATTTTTTTGGACAATTATATAGGGTCTACTAGGGAATACTATGAATAGTTAGAAAATGATTTCATCAAGACAATGACCCCAACTTACTGATGTCATGAGGAAGGTTTTGGAGATCCAAAATTTATGAGGACATTTAATATGATGGGTGAAGGACTATTTTTAGGTACCTATGAATAATTCCATTCATTATTTCATGGATTTTAAATGTACTTGTATAGATCTGAATCATATATTATAGGAACTATTATTTCCTTGATGAATAACTGAAAGAGGAACCCAATGCTAAGATCTCTTATATATAACTCTATTTGAATACAAGACATGATGGAATTTTATTACATTTTTCCCATGGATAGATAATTTACATAAGTTATATGAATTACTAAATATCTCATCTAAATTATATTCACGCCACACGTAATTCATGATGTACCATGTAGTTTAATGTCATGCGGAAGAATAGTTAACAAATAGTTTATTGTGACACACTAAGGACAAGGGATACCTATCCTGAGGAGAAAATATTATTCCCAAATCAATGATAAATGATATGGGTGTCACTATGTATCTTGTGATGAAAGGAATCAGTCAATATTTAGTTATTAATGGTAGTGTTTAGAATAACCTACCAAAACTCTTAAGCCATTCGGAGTTTTTCTCGGTGTGGGAAACAAGGGGAGGAAAAAGTTTATTACACCACAGAAAAGAAAAAAAAGAAGGCTAGGAAAATTTTAATGTTGAAGTGGGTGGAGTATGATATAATATCTAGGTGTCACTACATATACTATGATGGAAGAAATTAAGTCACGTGTAGTTCTGGATGAGAAATTTCAATATAGATCTGAATGCCATATAAGGTTACTTTATTTCGTCATATTCTTTGATTGTTGTGCCTGGAGATGGTATTTTAGACCCAGACATCAACATATAACCTTTTTGAATATTAATTAAGACAAACATGGTTCTAGGACCTCCTGCAGTTTAACATCATGTGGTGAGAATGAATGTGACCCAATCAGAAATGATGGGGAATGTTGCAGCTAGAACAATTATTGAAGAATTGGGAATCATTGAGTATACCATAGAATAATGAGTAGGAGTCAAGTATTATTTAAACGGATCCATGTGAAAATAAACCCATACACATGGAGGAGGGAATTATAATCCTTTATTGAGGAATCAGGCCACATGTTGTTTAAATAAGAACACACAATGTAGCCTTAATCTGTATGCATATGGGTAATTTATCATGGACTTCATTGGAGTCTTTATTTTTGTCTTAGTTTATATATATAGGAGGGAATATATTGTTTATTTCCAAATTAGATCAATTCATGAGGTATGGGAATCAATATGTATCCCATAGATTAATAATCAAACTGCAAATAGTTCTTGACGAACCATAATGTTTATGTCTTTCATAAAGGATGGGGTCACACAACTTAAATTAAGTATCATTGAATTTGTGACCATGATTTGATATAAAGGAAATATAATGTTTCCCTCTAGGGAATGAATTAATACACATGTAGTTCTTGTTGAAAAACTCCTTGTGTTGGTTTGGTCCAAATGTAGAGAGGGTGAAATTATTTACTTTTGGGGTGGCTAGACCATGATGTAATATCTAGGCATCGGTATGTATCCTATCAGGACATGAATCAAGTGGTATTTTTTCCTTCAATATGGTTTTGTAGATGACTGATTTCAGGAATTAAATATCCTATCAGGTGATAACATTATGCAGATACATAGTTTAACATCATATCATGAGTATGTTATTGTCACATAACCTATTGTCTTTCATCATGGATGATGTACCATGAAATTTAACGTCATGATATCATGAAGATATTGTCTTGTAGTCATAATAAGGATGATTTCATAGACTACGGAGAAACATAAACCCCATATGAAAAGAGGCCTTATGACCAATGGATGGTAAAAAAATTGTCTTATGAATGAATGGAAATTTATGGTTATTCCCGAAAAAAGAGGTATAAGCATAACTTTGTATGCAATAATTAAAGGAATAAAGACACATATAGTTCTAGATAGTAATTTTCTATGATGATTTATCCATTATTTGTAGGAAGAAATTTGTTTTGTCTTTTTATAGTTGGTCCTAGAATATAGGGTCTTTTCATCACTATGTATCTCATTGGAATGAGAATCAATCCACACATATTTTTTGAAGAACCATATATTTTAACATCATCTAGCAGGGACATAGGTTACCCAACATAAAATAACGGAGTATTGAATCTATACTCAAGATCAAAGGTATATGTATCAATATTTATTTGATGTATATTAGTATTAATCCACATCTAGTTAATGAGAAAACCTTCTTATGTGGATCTGACTCTCACATTGAGATATGGGTATTTTAACATTATCTCGCATAGATATAGCTCATGTGTGGTGGATTATAGATTGGCAAAATTATTCTTATGGATTTTAACATCATGAGGTGAGGATGTTGGTGTCATGTAGTTTATTGTCTTGTAACCAGGAAAATAATTTCATTTCCATTCACGGTATTAAAAACAAGGCCACATATTCAGTTTAACATTGTGATGCTTGGAAAAATTTGCCATTAGTTTAACATAATTGAGTTAGGATAATCTACTATGCATTTTAACATTATGTGATAAGGGAAATACACCCTAAATTTTAACTTCATGAGGTCAATAAGATCATTCATGATTTTTACTTTCATATGTTCAGGATGATGTACCCTACAGTTTAACATCTTGTGGTTAGGATGATATCATTAGTGATTACAAGAATACTTATTCAGGAAACCTAAATTGGTGGGAGTTGTGTAAAATTTTTCGTCAATTGATAACAAAGAATAAACTCTATTTGAGTAGAAATAATTTATAGATTAAGGTCAGTTTCACTTTTGTTCCAATAATGGAGGATTATTTTTTGATATCATTGAAGTCCTGAGGACAAACACCATCTCAACTTAATGGAACGATTGAAGGAGAAACATTTTGTTAAATTATCGTAGGATCCAATTTTTATGTAATTCCAAAGGATCCATGGTATGATATATTTTTTCATATATTAGTTCCTATTCATGAAAGTGTTTTTTGGGATTTCATATATATAGATAACCGATTGTAAATGGAAACTTGTAGAATGTTAAATTGAACTATGTTTGCTATGAAAAAATCTATACCACACACTATTGATTATGGGGACCCTTATGTGGTAATGCAGCATATGGTGTAGGAATCCTAGAAAGAATGTATGATCTTGTCTATCCATGAATTTTTTCTGTATTTACATTATTCTAGAGTATATTTTAATGTGGAATTTTCAAGGCCTCCATTTATCAGTTATAAACTACATGGTAGTAAGATGAATGGTTTGACATGATTTTATACTCTTGATATAACATTTCCAATTCATCAAAACAGAAATGGGTGCCATTTTCTGGCATTATTTAATGAGGGAAACAAAATTTAGTGATGCTTCTAGCCTTCCTAATGTCAACAATTTTCATTTACCTTACTTCTTTATGGGGTATATCATAGCAATACTTGGAGAGGACATAGGATTTAGTAAGAATGAAGTTGATTTTCTTAGTCATTGTGGGAGGATATGGTCCCACAAAATCCTTACCAATATGGAAAATTTCAAGGAGGACTTTTCTTAGTGAAGAAACATCGTGGGTTGATGAATGAAGCCAGAATAAACCAAACAAGAATTTCACTTTTAGGTGATTTTTGTTCCATTATGTAGTAGAGTGGGCCAATAGTACCCATGACATTGGATTTAGTGAGAATGATTTAGTCCTAACCGGTGTTATCAACAAGATCTAAAGTTCACTTCATCCATGGTAGACGTATCCTCCTCCATATAAATTCATCTATGAATTACCCCATAAGGTATCCTCGTATAGAATACTATATGGGGATTTTATCCATCCTATAGAACAGTGTTAATTGGTCATCTTTTGATTTTCTCTTTCCCACCTATGTTTGGTGTGAGTTATCCATTTTGAAGGTAGTCTATAATGGTTCTCATTCAACCTGTGGTATGATTTTAATCATTCTGTATGGGGAATTTCACATCGATTCACTATATGTATTATTGAATTAATAGTGAGTCCTTCTGGTGGTGTGAAATTTGGATGATGTTTTCATCCTGCATTGGATTGGCTAGAGATGTGGCTTCATTTTATAGTGAATTGTCTTGGGTATTATGTGGTCATGGTATGTGAGCCAATATTGGTTTCAAAGGTTATTTGTAAATTTGTCCATACATTTTTTAGTATGGGGTTATCACTTCCTTTTAGATAGAATAATCCATGTTAACCATCATGATTATCGGTTTTAAATCGACCATTATATGAAAGTGATTAAATTTTACCTAATTCTCAATAACTATCCAGGAAATGAGAATTTTATATTTTGATTTATTGTTCATGAATCCTTTCGGAGATATGAAGGATTAAAAAAGTTCCACCTTTTCAAGATATATGAATATTACTCCCATCCCCATATTGTTGAGCATGGGGTCTTCCATTTCATTTTCTGCCAGACTTCTAGATGCGCCATTGAAATGTATCTCCCATATCTGTGGGAATTCAAAAACATAGAATACATATTAATATGTAAATCCAATATCAAATGAATTTATTTTATCTTAGGGGTTCTTTTAAAAAAATCATTAATTCATGGCCTTTCACAGCTATCTGAGGGAAAAACTGAATGTGAAACTGCTGTAGGATAGATTCACACCTTGATAGACACTTAATAAAAATTGAATGAATGAGTATAAAAATGAGTGGGATTATATTTAAACCAAAAAAACATTTCTATTTTTCTTTTAGTTCAATCGTTTTTGGACTGTAAGGATTAGACTAATACATCTCTTCCCGATATTGGAGTAACGAGTACTAGTATTTATCATGGTTAAGATGAGGTAAAAATGTTTTTTTCCAATATCGAAATCATTTTTTTTGAATGGGGAAGGAACATAATGATCACTCTAAGGTTTTCACTTATAAAAATAATTATCATTCTATGTTAGTTGGAATCCACATTAGTGGGCTAAAGAGATATTTTTTGACATAGTAAAATTCTTTCTAACAATCACCCATCCACTAATAGTTAACTACCTTTTTTACTATACTGATGAATAAAAATAATTTCAAAAACTTTTGGATATAAAGAGTCAGGTGTTGGATAAGGTTACCGGAATTCCCCTAAACTCTTTGAGGTTGGGAGGAGTATTCAATCCAATGATTGAATTTTTTTATCAAGGTAAAAATTGACGCCAATATGGAATATGATGAAGCTGAGGAATATCTATGATGTGATGCTGAAAGAACTGATATATGGTTTTATTTTCAGGTTTTATATGGGAATTTATTGAATACAGTTTCATGAATGGCTATGCAGTCATAGGAAAGTTTATATTTATCTACCAGATCATCAACATAACAATAAATAAACTATTCTAGGAGGGGTTTGAAGATGGGATGCCTGGTATGTTGGTATGTGACACCCAATTTCATAAATCCAATTCGAATTACCAAATGAAAGAAAACTCCATAGGGGCTTGAAGATGGGGGGTTCATTATATTTTATAGACATTCATATTAGATTATATCCTAGAAAATATTCCATGAAGGAGAGAGATTTATATCCAACTATTATGTTTATCAATAGTTCTATGATTGATACATGGAAATCATCAATCATTAAATGAATGATGAGATCTATGATATCAATGATGACTCGGATTTTCATATTATTATTCGTGATGGAGAATATATTTTCCATCCATTTAGGATATTAGACCTCCCAAATAATGCGGGATTTGGATATCATTTCAACTTTATCCTCAATTTCTGCGGCATGTGTCAGTTGCATCATTCTGGATGCCTATTTATAGTCTCAGTGGTCGTAAAGTAAGCCTATGTGGCATGTTAAATCCTTATGATTGAGGCCAAACATCTCTGTGTACTTCCAAGTGAGTAGGTCTTGATTCCTCTTTAGGGAGGAGGTATATACCTCTTATTATTTGGAATAAAAGTCCATGCTAATTAAGGTTCGGGTGATTGTCCACTTCTCTACAGATATTTAGTTCCTTGAGTTCATATATGGTTCTAGAAACACACATATCAATTTCTGGAGGGGTTTTCTGAATTTCCTACTACTATTCTTATTCTTTATCATGATATTCTTATTCTAATAACATATGGGGAGAATGTAGTGGGATAATTTACCTATAGTTTTTGTAGGAGTTTACTTCATTCAATTATTAAGTTGAACTAACATCCTCTGATCCAACTAACAAAAAATTATTTCCCTAGAACATTGGATATGGAATTAAGGAATTTTAATTCAATATTTCACCATTGTATATGGAGTTAGAAAATATTTCAACACTATTATAATCAGTGTCTTGGATGAAATCTCATAGACTGCTGAATATATGTATGACATTGGGATCATATAATAAAACTGATTGATGAGTAACAGAAAATAATTATCATCCATTTTAAAGCGGTTATCCTGGATCATTTCATGACTACTGGTGTGGTGATCTAAGAAATATCGTCAATCAGATGTTGTTTCCCTTTCCCATGATATAATCTTTCATCGTAATAATGTGGAACATCAGATTATAAAAGGGCCCTATCAGCGTGAAACATCCTAATTTGTTAATTAATTTAATTATTTTATGAATTGATTGTTTGATGAGGGGATTTTTGTGTGATGAAGAAAAAATGTCCTTCCTATCATAATATTGAACCCTGTATTCTGTAATCCACTATGAATTATGGTTTGGTTATGAGTTCTCCAAATTTATCCATGATATTGATTTGGACCAATATCTTTTACGCATGTTTTTAATTTCCAGGTAGTGTTATGGAATATATTGGTAGTTTATCCTTATTTAAGCACATATGGATATGTGTTCACCTTATAATGTGGTAAACTGTAGAGACATTATCAAGAACAAATATTTATACATGAACAACATTTATCCTGCTAGAAAAATTCAATGGTCTGATGTGTCCATGTATAGTGGAATATTCATCGTGAACTGTAAAGTGGAAAAATGATGAATTAATCGAGTATTTGTCTCTATATTATATTCCTCAATACTAGAATCCTTATATTTTAAGTCATTAGAGATGATAAAAGCCTCTATAATTGATTCCATATGGTCTTTTATCAAACTTTGGACATCAAGTTTTGATAGCTTGGCCGGTACCATGACTAAATATATCTAGATTTCATACCTCTAGTCTAAACACATATTCCTCCATAGATATGGTTTATCTTTCATAATAAATTTATAATCTTGAGGATATTATATAGATGAATCATCTCTTGAGACATGATTTGGAGTTACTTGAGTCCTTGATGGGTTAGGTGGGCATGTTTGTGTGCTTTTTGAGTGTGATTTAACACATGTACATTTTCTAATTGATATTCAAGAGTTTTCAGATTAGGGTATATTTTGTCCAGTAAATGAGGATTTTACTTATCATTCAGAACTCAATAAAGGGATATTACATGTGTTTCAACAATATTGATTATTCAAAGAGTGTTTCAACTACACGTACGTCTTCTTCCATGGTGGCACCTTCCCTGATATCCTTATTTCATATGGCCTCTTCCTCTAGTCCCCAAATCTACTAACGAGAACTCTATTTCATATTCATAGTCATCATCAGAGAATAGAACTAAATGTTAAATTCTCATAGTATAATGAATTTTCTTATTTGACCATTTCTGTTGGCATCGTTTTGTGATGTGGTTCCCATTGTTTCAGATCTGAGCACATATAATTTAAGAGTGTTAGATTCAATTTTTTCCCTCATGATGTTTTTTCCTCCTACACATTATCCCTATCTTTTCATTTATCACAATTTTTGAAAGGCTCTCCTTTGGGGGTTTTTTCTTATGATGATGTCGACAGTGATGTACTAGAAGTGACTAGAGGAATGGTTGGTTGTTTGAACATTGATTTGAGAATATAATTAGGTATGTTGATTTTCTTCTGAGGAATCTAAATATTAAACTTATGTTCTATTTTTCTAAAAACATCTTTCCCCACACCTTATTCCCCATAGGAATTGAAGGACATATAATCCACTTTTCCCATTGATATTCCAAACATTACATGCCCAAAATCGAAAATTTAAAAACAAAATTCATGAACATGAAGAATTCCAGATTGGTGTTTCACAGTATCTGGTGAAAGGCTAAAAAATTCCTTCGATCATATAGACCTACCTGGTTGATCAATTGTTCCTATTAAAGGAACATGGAATCATTTTACATAGTATTTATAAAATATCCACAGACATAATCATCTCAGAATTGGTATTATTTATTCCTTCTAGCCTTGAATTGATTTCAATTGGGTCCCCATAACTCATACTATGGAGTTACGAGTCGTTATAGAAATCCATGAGTGTTGAAAAATATATTGTGGTTTTGAATCAATAATAGGAATAGAATATGGCTTCAGTGTGATAGATTACACATTCCCATTTTCTTCTCTTTTTTTTGGGATTAGGGGTGATACTATAGACATGAACATTTTCTTTTGTACATATTCATTCATTATTTTTGAAATTGTGGATAAAACCTGAAACCCACCTGTATATTTCCAAAGGATGAGTGGTGTTCACATCATAATGTGGAGGTTATCAAAGAAAAGAGTGAGAATATTCTCTTAGGTAAGAAGTTAATTCATGGAGTAGGTTATCCCTTTCCATCCATCTATAAAATATGACACTCTTGTTTTCTCACAATATTCAATTTGAGAGGTAATTGAGCATATTATTTTATATCATCGATCCTAAATGAATGATTAATTACAATCAGAGATCAAACTATCCCATTATCGACCAAGCCAGAAAAATAGTGTGTTATTCCAAGGCAAGCCCTCACAAGGTCTTCACAATGAATTTGAGTTTCACAACTTCTTGTTTCTCAAGAGTTCCCATTGTGGGATAAATATTGGATGAATATTGCATCAAATTTTGTCCTTGGTAACCTGATCCCTTGAATACAATGGTATTTTGAATCCTAATGTTTGGATGTGGAAGGATTTCTCTCACCCATCCATGTTAAGGTTTAAATATTAGCATCACTAGGAGACCTTAGTAGTTTTCATCATCCTTAAAAGGGAAATGACTTACTTTAGTTAAGGGCTGTTTGAGGTAAAAATGACCCAGTTCCTATAGGCTATGGTTTCTACCATTCTCTTATCATTGTGCATAGAGCCTATTTTTTAGCATTATGTCGGTATTTTTAGTTATAAATACACCCTTCCCTATGTGCTGGGGTTAATCCCATACAAAGGTGGATGATACTATTATAACCACTCTTTTTTTCACCCTCCACCTTTTTCTACCATCAGTAGAATAAAATACTATGAATTAATATAAACATATTCCTTTTGACTACATTATATTTTCTTGATGAATGTATTCTATTATTTGATAAGCCTATTTCATTTTTAGGATTTCATGGATAATGAAATTTTTGATGAATTTATATCATCAAACCTTCTTCTTTAAAAACACATTCAAGCTCGATCCTTATTGAGTGTTCCATATTTCATTAGTAGGTATTTTTATTAATATCCACCATGAAATAATGAAAATATAGGATGTCATTTCTAATGGGTTTTCTTACATTGGACATGAGGTGAGATTCAACAAACCGTATTCCCCCATCCTAAGATTTGAACACCAGTCAAATAATAGGTAATTAGGTGACAGAATTTATATAATGAATTTAGGAAGGTTGATTAAAGATTATTCCACTACTTCTATGACCATAGTCTCCATGAATACATAAGAGAATCTCAGTCAATTGGATGATGAATACCTCCCAATATTTTTTTAAGGTATTTATAGCAGTTGTAATGAAATAATTTTTCATTCAGGTAGTAGAGAGTTCTCTAGATATTCAGATATATATTTTATATGCATACTTCTGAAAAAACCTTGAGAATGTTGAACTAATAAGTAGTTTAGGATGACAACATTATGGGTATGTCATCCCGGAACAATTTTCTTCTCAATAGAACCATATACTTATGTTCTTCCATGAAATACTCCTCCAATTAATCAGCCCAACATGGGTGCTTATTGATTTTTTTTGGCAATCTATGGGTCCACTAAGGGTCTCGTTGGTTTCGGAATAGTCAAGTGGTGTCTTGGAGGATGATTATTTAATTTTTCCATCATTTAGTAGGAAAAGGATATATCTTATCTTTGTTATGGTATTTTTCATTTCTATAACCATATTTCCATTAGACTCAGAATATTATTAATTTATAATATTTTTATTTGGATGGGGAAACCTTAATGTTGAAACAAGACGTTGTGGTGGGGAGGACCTTCCCAGAAGATTCTAGTATGGAGAGGACTACCATCCTAGATTGATTTCTACTAATAGGGATGGAGAGGACTACCATCGTAGATTGATTTATAACAAATGGGAGAATTTATATATAATATACCTATTGGTCGGAGTGGATACTCAATCGGGGGTGAATTGAGTTCCAATTAAAAATTTCTTTTAAAATATTTCTTTTCAAACCCCCCAATTTAAAAACAAGTTAAACTTTAGTGAATTTTAAAAACTATAAAGGTTCAATTAGATTCTCAAAATATTGATTATTTCTCAGTTAATTTAATCAGATGATTAAATTAGTTTATGAGGCTAATCTATTGATTTAGAATAGTTACAAACACTTGATAATTTAACTATTAGAGTAACATTAAAATGGATTTGTATTTCATGGTAAATAGAAATGAAATACAATATATATAATATACTTTAAACTTAATCTAATATTAAAAGAATATATAAACAAGAGGTTCAGTCTCAAGGCGAGAATTAGTCCTCTCAGTCAATTTATATTAATTTGATCCACACCCTGTATTAGGGAAAAAATTGTACAAATACTATTCAGGTCATAAGATCTCTGCCACAGTTCTACGTGGAAAAAACAATAGCAAGAGCTCTCAGGCTGTCCAGGTCACACATGACCTATTACACAAATCATATTGGGAAACAATAAGGTGTAGAATGTTTGTTGTGAGGATTTAATATCCTCCAGTTTAGCTCAGGAGACAGTGTGTATCTAGAGTAGACAGATGTACACACACTGCTTAGAATATTATGCAAAGGGACACAACAGAGAAAATAAGAGAGTTTAGAATGATATATGTAATTGCAGATATGCTCTAGACTCATTTTGATGTTTAATATGGAAGTAATGTCCTTTCTGGTGAGGATGACTCAAAATAGAGTATCGTTGTTCTTCTCAGTTACAACTATTCAGACTTGTGCATATGATTTTCAGTAAGGCATAACTACTCATCTTTGTGTTTGTTCCATGTGAATGATCTTCTTCAAGATCACTGGTTTTTACAGGCGTTCTTCACATTCTTCTTATGTTCTATGGGACTTCATACACGTGATCCTTCTTTCGTGTGTTTTTTTCTGTTCGTTCAGCTCTATCCCGTTTTTACTGCAGATCTTCCTTTTTATTCCTTGAGATCTGGAAAAAAGATTGATGAACTTTTTATAGGTACAAGGTACCATTTCCTAACATCCAACAACAAACATTAATTAATAGAAGGTGCATTTAACTAAGCAAATATGACTGTTTGAATTTAAAGGGATATAAGAAGGTTCAAACAGTTTTCAAGACTATCGGGGAGTCATGAGATCGGTCAGTCATTTTGAATTTTCATTGGTATAGGTAGTTCATTTGATTAGCATCAGTTTTAGTATGTCATTTGATTTGTATCGGTTTCGGTAGGTCATTTGATTAGCATCGGTTTCAGTAGGTCATTTGATCAGCATCGGTTTAGGTTAGACATTCGATCAGCATTGGTTTTGGTAGGTCAATTGATCAGCATCGATTTTGGTAGGTCATTCGATCAACATCAGTTTCGGTCAATCATTCGATCAGCATCAATTTTGGTAGGTCATTTTATCAGCATCGGTTTCGACCATTATAATCGGTGTGACCATTCGTCATAGGTGTGACCGTTCTTCATCAGTGCGATCATTGTTCATCGTTGCGACCGTTGTTCATCGGTGCGACCATTGTTCATCGGTGCGATCATTCTCCATTGGTGCGAACGTTATCATCGGTGCGACTGTTTTCATCATTTCGACCGTTGTCATTAGATCGACAGTTGTCATCGGTTTGACCATTCTCATCGGTTCAACCATTCTCATCAGTGCGATCGTTCTCATTGGTTTTAACTAACGGTGACTCAATAAAATAACTAACAGTGAGCCAAAAACATGGAATACGCACCAAGTGTCTGTTCAAACCATAACACTTTCAGGTCAATATAAAACCATAAATAATCATATATAAACATATGTTTACATGATTAAACATATATAAACTCATTTAGGCAAGATTTGTGATTATTAAAATAACCATCTCACAGATGGTTCAACCATACCTTTGCGATAACTATTATAGAGGATGAAAGCAAGGGGAGGACCTTTTTTCTATTTGATCACCTCACCACAATGAAGGATATCATGATTAGATTCATGAGATAAGTATCGTGATTGATCAACTTGTTTCCCCGAAAGACTCCTTCATGTTATGTGCTCTGCGGATGACCATCAGGGTTATTGGTAAGAATGTTAGAGGGAGTAATTCGAAACTGCTACTTCCACTAAAAAAATTGGTAATGGATTGGAACGATCATGCACCAACATTGATAAATATTTTATGGAATCAAGAACTCTAGCATCCAGTAGAGTTGGATTATCAGTCTGATCTTCAATTTACAGTTTCCTTTGGCATTATTTATATTTAGGCACTCTCTTGTAGGAGATAGGGCCATTATAAGTGATGCCATTTAAATATAAGTGTGTATTTTATTGGATCCCATGAGGATATTGGGATATGTTGGTATGATTATAGAATTATGGTTTGGATATATTCCTACTCTAGAGAAGCCGCCATTGTGAACTAGTTTCTGCCACCTGGAATGAGTATTTTTGCCCAATCCTGTTTTCATTTGTTGTGTGATGTTGATGAAGACTGTCCTGGATTGGATAAGGTATTATTTTCTCCTCTTTAGTTACCACCCTATTGAATTGATTAGTCACCCCTATTTAGGAGTTGGGGTTTTGGGGTCAACACCTTGATGTTACTACAAAAATTACTATATCTTCCAATGAATATAAGATACAATCATGGATTCACTTCTGGACCTACATCATGACTAAGACATGTTGAGAGACATATTTGGTTGGAATGAGAATATACACACATTCTGATGTCAGAGTAATGATATGTACGTATTCCCATCCCCCATTTTCATATTTTATTTACTGATATTCCACCTATATGGGGGAAGAGGTATTTTTCTACCTTTGACTTACAACTAGGACATGTTATCTTATTTATCTAATTGTCACTGTATTTTATTTGGTATGCTTGATATGAATGAGAAAGAATTTTCTTTTACTCGTTCTATGTTGTTTTATTGGACTAACAGGATTAATGTGAATTCATAGGAATTTTCATCCTCTTATTGGTTCCATTCATATTTCAATGGAGGTATTTATGTTAATGATCCTAAATATATATCTTCTCATCGATTAACATTGTATTTTCCAACACTTTTTATTTTGAATGAGATGGAATATATGTCTTTTAATTGATTTAATCTATATTTTCTAGGAGGTTTGATGTGAATGAGTCAGAATATATGTCTACTCATTGATTTGCATCATATTTTCATGAGGGGATTCATAATAGTGACTAGTAATTTACATTTTCTCATAGGTTTTCATTGTATTGACATTGTGTCCTCCTTTGGTAGGAATAAGGATTATGGAATGTTCTTGGTTTTCCAGACATCACTCTTTATATCATGCCTTGAGGACTAGGGTGTTCCTAACAACTAATAGGGCCCACATGGTGGTATCTTCAGCATGGTGAGGATGCTTATCCACATGGATCTGACAACGATGATTACCAGCATGGTCCCAATAACAGGTCCCCTGCACTATTATGATGAAGTTTCTAGTTACCACTTCATCAATGTACCTATGTTAGGGGAGTAACTAATTATTACATTTTGGGTATAGGATCTCAAATTGATTTTAAATGATTAATGGGGCTTCATGGTTCTAGACAGCTAACTATTATTTGGTTGATGGTTGATAGGGAATCATGGTCTTGATGTCCCATTGACCGACCTCTAGGATGGGGAGAGTAAAATTCTTATTATAATTCATAAACAATGAATTTTGAAAACATTTTTTTATATATTATGAGGGTGATAACGTCCAATATTTAATCGAGGACCTGGACAGTGCAGTGGAATATGTGTTTGTGTCTGAGAACTAGTGAGATTACATTATATTGAAGAGATATCTAGAGAAGGGGTCTTAAAATATATGTGGCATATATGGAAAAAACCCCTCTTCAAAGAATAATCTCATGACCACATGTTTAATTGATAGTTTCAATGTCCCTATTCTATTTTGGATGTGTAATGGGCCTAATGTTTGGTAACACATCCATCATGGTTATGGATTCACATTGGGTTCACCATTTCATTTATGATAAAAAAAATTCCATATTATTGATTGTAATGCAATGAATTGTCTTCAATAACTCAATCTCGGTAAAAATTCATTGAATTGTCTCCAATATGTTTAATTTGTGGTGCCATAAATTACCAATGGCTTTCATATCCATGAAGTCTCATGGGATTACTTTGAAAATGTAGGCATTCATTGGAGAACATGGAAAACAATACATAAGAACTCACACTGGTCAAAAGGATGGTAAGTTCGGCTTATCTAGCCCTTTTTAGGGGTAACTATTTTTTATTCAAGTACTCTATTATAGATTTGTGATATGTTCATGAATTCATTGTTCATAACCAATTATGTATACATGGATTACATTGATTTAGAGATCAATTATGAATAATCATGGGTTAAGATTCATATGTCTGTGAGGTTATCCATTGAAATTATTATCTAAATATATTTGGTGTTTTCTATAAATGGTCCCCTCTAATGAAAAAATAAATTTTATCCATTCATTTAAGAGGATGACTCTAGTTTTAAGCCATATAGTGGAGTGCTCTTGAGTTTTTTTGTTATCCTGAGGGGAAGAAAGTGGTATTGACATAAGGATATAACCTATAATATGGGATTCCTATATACTCTCATGGGAGGAATTGTAACCCATGTTGTTTTGTTCCACATAATAGGACCTCATCACCTTTTATGGCCCAATGACAAGGTCCAGACCATGTATTTTAACATCATGTGGTAATGTCACCCTAATGAAATGTGTCTATATTAGGATATTATGGGTCTTACACTAAGGCATCATGAGGGTCCTAGAATATATTTCGTTTCCAAGGTGGATATTACACTAATATTAATGTTTCATCGAGAATTTTGGGATGAACATGGTTTTTGGGATGGGATCTTAGTGAGGCTTCCTATATTTCCAAGTTAGTTGGGAGTCAAAGACATTGGTAGTTCAATGAATTGGGGATTATTCATGAATAGGATACCCATTATAGGAGACATTATTGAGGATTATTCATGCTATAATCCCATGAATGAGTGTTAGTATGGTTTCAGATTACATGTATGGGAGTCCCATGCATTTTCTTTTTCATTGTGAATATTAACCATTGAAGGTATGAGGTTGGGACTTACACCTATGATGATGTCCATACTGTGCTGATTCATTGGGAACATTTTCCTCTGAAGGATGTGGAATAGATTCATGGAATATATCATAAAGGAGGACCATTTCATTAGTGTTTTGTGATTACACATATGGAGAATGCACAAGTGGTTGGGGTTTCACTCAGAGGGTTCCCATTTGATTTTTTATTGGGATTATGGTCCCATGAAAATGTTGGTTGTATTTGGGGATTATACCATAAAGGAGTCCCAATTAAAGTTTTATATCATGTGGATTTCAATATCACTACTAACCTCTAAGACCATGTGAGTTGTTCTTCATGTGAGAAATGACTTCTGGCATAGGATCTGAAGATCACATGATCCACTATGTTTTCGGATGGAGGAGGACTCTGATAAAAGGGAGATATAGGGATGGATTGATGATTACCTCATCTTATTCACTAATAACATAATAAGTATGATATGAGAAAGAGTGTCTCATATATCAACCATTAACAGGGGCCTACTCTAAAGAGGGATATTCTAGCCATCCCCAAGGAAGAAAGTAGTGATCAGCGCTAGACCTCATCCAAGGTAAAGGCATGTGGTTCCCCTAAATCCCTAAAATATGAAAGTTCATGAGATAACGTCCAATTTTGGGGTCCTCATTACCAAAGGAATGTAGACATGAAGACATTAATAGGGCTCACCTCATCAATGTTTCTAATAATTTGACTCAACATACCATCTTTATGAAGAATAAATAGGACATGATGATCTTCTTGATGATCTAATCATACATGTCTTGTGGCTTTGGGAGAGGAATTAGCCTAATTTTACCTGATTTGTTCATCGAGGGACCATCATGAGGCTTCATGATATGACAAAATAGAGTGATTATAGTTGGAGCACAAAACACCATAAGAGGACCCATTATATGTAACATGTTCTTATTCGGGGTGGGGTTCCCCTACATAGCATGCTACTATGTGGGTGAGTTTACTCTATACATAGAATGGTACTACACACACTGGGGTCCTATCCACATAGAATTTTTATATATTAGTAAAGGTTATTCTTGTCTATCACTTTACTATGTTGGGTCAAGTTTATCCTGCATAGAATTTTTCTACAAGGGTAAGGGATCCACCTGCATAGTCTTTCTCTATTCAGGGTACTAGGATGAAAATGGGGTAACAATTTCTTACTCATAGAAGTGAGATTCTATGTTATCATTCATCAAAATTTTAATTAATTCAACCTAAATAATATATGGTTTCATTAGCTACATGTAATCGATGGATATCCCCTTGATTCAGCTTGAGGGGATCAGATTTTCGGGTTTCCTCATTGTTCGTCCCCTTTATCTCATATCTCTTTTGTCCTATTTTGGTCTCCATTAAAGTACTTTCAATGAATAATTGAGGGATCAGATACTAAAATGGTTGGTCATCCATGGTGAACTGTGCGTATACTTTTGCGGGAGCCAAAATGGGTTTACCCCAGCCGATAAATTATTTCCTTCTCAATGGTAGAATTTCATTGGGACCAGAATCACTATATGTAACCATAAATGATTATATTTTTCGTTTTCATGTGTATTTGGTATCGTCCCATCCATAAAATGATTTAGTTTATGGTGAATAGTAATTTATGGGGATGTAATTCATTGTATGGCCCTTGAAAACAGTTATATATTTCATTCTATGGTGCTGGTGGTACCATCCCATCCCTTAATGAATTTAGTTCATAGTGGATGACAATTTCTGGGGAATAAAATCAGCTTCTCTCCCCAGAATGGATGTTTTTTGTTCATGGGAGTCTGTCATACCTCTTTATCCCATGTACTATTTTATTTTTTGTGATATTTTCAAAGAAACAGAAATCCATATGAAACTGCATTCAATTAAGCGATTTATGTTTCAAGGGATCAACCCATCCTTCATGAATTTCCTTCTTCGAACATTTTTCTTAAATATCTTCTTCTGGTATTATTTATATCATTTTAAAAATTAATGGAATTTTTTTCTTCTTGCATGTAGAAATTCTAAGACCCAATAAAGAGGCATCCTTTGGATTAAACCAGAAGCCTTCTTAGGATGTTCTCAGGGTAAGACCAAGAGATCAAGAAATAATTAAAAAAATATGGGAAGTTTTTTTGTTTTTTAATTGTCATGTTGTTGGTGTAATATGTTGTGATTAATGGAGGTCAGGAGGTTCCCTTTTATATGTGAGGTGAGGGACAGATGTGGATTATTAATATATTTTAATATTATAAAATCATTTTCTTGAAGAGATGTTTCCAAATTGTAATATATTTAATTCATAAAAGTTTATGGTTTAAATAAATCTATATTATGACTTATAGAATGTCTTTTTTTGGCAGGATTTTTTTTCACATTATTTTTAACGTATTAAACCAATTTTACCCTTAACGGAGATGATAAATATTTAATAAGTTATTTATTTTGAAAAAATAAATATGTCTAAATTATTCTAAAATTTTAAAAATTATAAATTCAAATATTGAATCCATTATAGATGATTCAACTCTTATAATTTGTATAAATTACATTTAATATAAGTGAGCACAATTAAATAGAAACCACTTTTAAAAAAAATATTGTTTTAAACATAAAAAGATATTAAAACAAAAAAAATTATAATGTTGATTCCATTGCGTTTAATTGGATTATATTAAATAAAATTAGACTTAATATCCTTTAAACCCAAACTAAAAAAAATTATTTATTAATCAATGAATAAAATAAATTACAAAAAAAAATTTTTATTTGAATAAAAACATGAAATTAGTTTCAAAAATAGTAAATATATTTTTCTATATTAAAAAATATATTTTTACATGAATTAAAATAATTAATTAATATGTATTTTTCCTGTTAAATTTTTTTCAGAAGTTTTTATTCAATTATTTTATAATTGTAATATAAAAAAAGAAATTTTTATTAAATCGATAATTTTTTACTATTAACCCTTATATAAATTATTTCTAAAATAGTTAATAATAACCATAAGTATATGTTTACATTATAATTTCAGAATATATATCCATTTAATATGATGAAATTTATTTTATTTTTTAATTTATGTTTTAATCAAATTCTTACATAAATTTTTGCTTTTTCTGTTATAGTTTCATTTGGAAGAACGGTTTACTATAATTTAATATCATGTGTTACATTCTTCCCACATTATATAAATTTTACCCTCATAGTTATAATTCTTTATTTATAAACTAGATAACACAGATTAACACATATTAGGGAACTAAAATATTGATTTATTCAAGAACATTAATTCATATGTTAATAAAAATAAACTTATAAAAAATTTATCCCTATAGGACTCATACATGATAAATATTTAATCAAAACATACCTTTGTAGATGAGTGTTACATTCCACAATATAATTTATATATTTAATTTTAGTTTTCTTGAGTTAGAGAAATTACATAACCATTGAGATATAAAATATTATAAAAATTACTTACATAATCCCTTCCCATTATATTGGAATAATTTCAACGTTCTATTTGTATCATCATAATCGTGATGAATTTTTCATAGCTAGTGCACTGGAAGAAATATTTAATTGAATATAATATTAAAAATTATTTCCCCTTTATAAAAATAAAATCTTAAAAAATTTATAAAATAATAATCAATATAAATAAATATTTATAAAAATTAATCTCCAGACAACAATTATCACTTCTGTTGCCACATATTAAAATATATAAATGCCTTATTCAAATATTCCACAATATAGCTATATTTCTTTAAAACCCTAGAACAAAATATAGTAAACATAATAAATATTAACTTTTAATACCACATAAAAACCATAATGGTCATTTATAAATTATTCATTAAATATTTATAGAAATATATAATTTTCCTAAAAAATATTTCAGGGTGATTGATATCATTCCATATATTTTTTATTATTTTCTAAAATTTCAATACAAATAAATTTTATTCCAAAAATCCTTACAATTTTTCTCTTAATAATTATATAAAACTCTCATTGTTCAGTAGCTTCCCGATTGTAATCATATATTCTAAACTTTAACCATAATATCACCGAATTCAAATGCTAAAAAGAATCATTCATCCATGAGGGGATTTCATTGATTACATTTTTTATTTTAATGATTAATTGATATTACATCCATTGAGGAAATATTTCCATGAAAAGGAACTTCTTGAAATTTACATTTACAATAACTAAATTGAATGGAATTTTCCTTTTTCCCTCAAATATTCAAGACCTTTTCTAAATTCATTCTCATTATCTTCATAATAATAAACTTGTATAGTGATATTATCAAAATTTATCATAATAATGTTTCTGATGTAATCCTTAAATAAGAAAATTGTGTTTATTATTTTCATCCAAACCATTTAAACCTAATATAAAATTATTTTTAACGTAAATATTCAATAAACACAACCCAATGATCAAGAGGCCTAGTTTCATTTGAGTAAATTGTTTATAACACAAGAAATGAATGTATATTAAATCCTTATTATTTTATTCAACATAAGGACCTCTTAAATTACAATGAAATCCATAAAAACTAAGGATAACTTGAGGAATACATAAATAAAATGGGTCAGATAAACATCCTAATGAGGTAATAAGAATGATGACAAATAATATAATATGTGTTAAAATGAAAAAAATGATATTATAAAATAAATTTCTCATTAATAATCAGTAGGAATTTCAAAAATATATGGAACTATAAGATCATTGAAACCTAGGAATATGGAAACTACATGAAACATTACTAAAGAATAAGTTATGTTCAACTACATAAATATTATCGTAGGGTTTAATGAGTCCCATGTAACAACCTCACATGGATTCCATAAACTACTGCCATGAGTTGGTTCATTATGAGGCTTTAATTATGAATCCTCATACGCTATAGTTTGCCGACTAAAACTAAGGTCATATGTTGTGATATTAGATATATTATTCCCTCATAATAGAGTAAAAAATAATGAAAATTGGGATGCATGATACATACAAGTCAAAAAATAGAGTGTAGACTAAATATATAGACTCAAATAAAACATGTTGTAATAATAAATGAAATACTATAAAATCCTAATCCACAATGTCATACATACAAAAATGGTCATCCACTAGGATAACCATTTATAAAAGAGTGCATAAAAAATGAAATAAATTTAAATGGATTACTGCTAACTCTGAGATAGACCATATAACTAGTATCCATGCAATATCAAAATAAATTAGCTTGATTATAAGAATCAAAATGAGTGTCTCTACTTTATTATACAACAATGGGCCGTATCCCTATACACCATTCATCTATTCTAAACCAAACAATATACATAAGGTCTTTAGGAACACATTGGTTCATATAATTATGTATGAAATAATCTCAAAAGGCCACCGGAACATTGAACCTATAAATCTGTTATCATAAGTGCATGCTCATGCAATATGGTCAGCCTTACGAGGACACAACTAAAAGGGTAAATCAAATATATTGCATGAAATCAATGTTGATCCATGGTTCCATGATGTCAATAAAATGGGTAAGGTTCCATAATGTATATTTGTATTTATATGTGTATATATTTATATTTAAATATATATATATATATAATTATATACATGAGTAAGGTGAATGAAATAATAGAAATCGACATTATGTGATCCTAGAATCTATAATATCGATCACCAAGACATCATGTGAAAGGGAATTATGTTGGATGTCATACCACTCAAGTAGTGTATTATGATGTTAATCATTGGGTTCATAATCCCAATTGAGAGTACCATCATTATCTATGACTAGAAATGGCTCTGAGAATGTTATGTCTCTAGTGGGGGAACTCTCCAAAACCATGGGACCACCTTTACTCACCTCTAATCATAATAATATTGGATGTCATGGAATTTCATATGGGGGTTTGAAAATTTTCGAAGGGTTAGATATTAATCTGATCATGACATGTATATCCAGTCCATTGTCTCATACCTATGTCTCAGTCCATATGCGGTCACAACATTGAGACTCGAATTAATCATAAGGGTATGAATGAAAATTTATGGATAAACCATAATTTTGAACTCATGAAATATTATTGAGGTCTTTAATCAAGGATATACGAATCATCACTAACACTAGGGGGGAATAATCCTACACATGTATCCAATGATATGAAAATTCATTTCCAACACCACGGAATAGAAATCATTTAGGGAGATAGAAATCTTCTATATCACTTGTGAGAGAATAATTATCAAATAGAATAATCAAATCAAGTAGAGCCTAATAATAATTATATCATGTCTATCATAGGAGAGTTGAATCATCTCAAACAGATAACAATTTAAAGAGAGTGTAATAATCCTTATAACATTGGTGAGAATAATCAACCATGTGTATCATTAGTAGATATTCCATGCCCCTATAAACTAATCATAGGATCAGAAGATACATCCTAGTAATAACATATAGAATTCATAATAATATAATACTATAATATACAAGATCAACATTCATGTCCTCGATATTACCTTTGGGAATTCTATTAAATAATAAAAATAACATTTCTCAAATTCAGAATCCTATGAATTGAATATGGAAACCATAATAATGATTAATTTTCATCCAATGATAAAATTCTGATCATCCTTATGAAAATTAATGACACAAAATGTCAACATCATCAGCCACAAACTAATAAGAACTTCTTGTAATAATCATTTCATTCGCAGTAAACGTATCCGTGTAATAATAAATGAGTGAGGGTGGTCGAATGCCTAGCCCACCACTAAAATTATTTTGGACAAATGAATGAATTGGGATCTATAGTGACACCAACTATAATCTCTTCTCTATCCTGATGCTGTAGCTTATTGTCATTTAAACATCAAGGCACTCGTTTGACCACTCATGTCAACACAAAGAAGATGCATCCAGTTTGCGATACATGAGGTCTGCACCTAATAGAATGAATCCTACATGGTATTCATAATCAAGAAGGTAAAAAATAAAATTCCTACCCAGGATCCTCAAGATATGTAAATAAAGTCATTCTATATGGGATCATCATAATGGTATATTGGAGAAGGAATCCTATATTGGTTTCTCGATAAAATGGATTAAAGGTGGTGGAATCCTATATGTGATCCTCATAATGTGTAAATGGTTAGAATGATCCTATGAGGAATCCCCAAGGATAACATAAAATAAATGGAAATTAATAGGTGTAACTTGGTATTAGTAAGATGATATAGGCTTCATACATGGGGTCCTTCTGGTAAATACTGAAGAAGATGAATCCTATATGGGATCCCTCTAAAAAACTAACCTTATAGCCTCCGGGGATTGAAAGGAGCATCTTGAATGTGAGATGACCTCATGGGGTAAATCAAAAAGCACTATTTATGGAATATGAATCACATCTACTCTTAGATAAATTTATCACTCCCATGATACAACTAGATTCAATTATCTGAAAATCACATCTCTATTTAAGAAAATTATGAAATTCTAATTAGGAGTCCACAGATCACCTCAGAGGCTTCTGGATCACGATATATATGAAAAAAACCCCGAGATTAATAATCTTATTTCCAATTCCATCTATTGGGTGTAATGATATGGAAAAATATAAAAACCACTAAAAAGGGTAACAAAGTAGGAGTTCACTGTGTCTGTACCCTAGTTCACAGTGTGTACCCTCTAGTCCCATCCTGGGCATTTACTTCATCCAGGAATGGTGTGTAGAATCCCACGTAGATGGAATGTTGATCAATTAAACATTATGTACACAAAATAGGGTACATGTTCGTGAACCTCACATGGTTTAGACTTGTATATATACTAGATGTGAAACTCGACCTGACATTCTACCCACACATGGTCTAGCTGTGTACTATACATGGCCATTATCCCCTACACGTGGTGTCGGCATGGGTACATGGCTACATGACTGATTCCTAGTTTACAACATGTATACACTATAGAAGGCATGAAAAACTAAAAATATCATCTTCCTATAACAAGAAGAACATTCAATATGTGTTATCCGAATCACATGTCATGTGATTGGGATTTCCAAATAAGAAACACATTAAATCGCTTGAAACCCTAATTTCTCAAATAGAAAAATAATCCACCCCCAGGGGGGCCTAATATGAAATAATATAGGCTTAAAAATATAAAAAAGAAAATATATGGGGATATATGGAAAAACATAATAATGGGAAACATTATGGCAGAATTTAGTGATGTCTTTCTCGTTTCCACACTCCATGTCCTCCGCACATAGATCTCGTATGTCCCTAGAATCAAGGAGGTTTCCTTATTCCCCCACTATCTTTATCGATCTTACTATTCCTTTCTCTCTTGGTATCATGGAAAAAGGTGTATCCTGCTTATAATAAGTGATATACCATGAAAGGTATAACATAAATTAAAAAAATAAATAATTATGTAATAAAAAAGAAAACAAATAGGAAAGGGGAAAAAATAAAAGGGGACAGGGGCAATCCCCAATTCCCAAACTATGTTTACTCCCCACCTAACAATAAATTCATATTCTATACTCAATATATGATAAATATACTTAATATTATTTTCTATTCATAATATATGGCTAAATGAACACGCATGAATAAATTAATAGTTAATTAATTTAAAATTGATTATTAATTATTCCTCTAAAATTCAAATGACTTATAAATCCACCATAATCCTATCTCGGGTAAAAAAAAAACTTTTCCAAGACCAATAGAGTGGTCAAATAATTATTTTAAATAATTTAATGGGTTAAAAATCCATTTCATATTTTATATTTATTTGAAAAAATAAAAAATTTCCCAAAAATTCCAGTTCAAAAAAACATGGGTCCTTACAATATACCCAATATAAAGTTTCTTGTCCATGAGAAACATTGGTGATAAAATAAAAATCCATGCAATAAACCCAAGAATCTATATAGAAATGTTATCTTGACTTCCCAACATAACCTCTCATAGCGTCAACAACTGTCTCTTACATGAATGTCGTTAACTACAACCGATCTGGTACTCCCTAACATCAGAATACCATATTTTTCTCAACAACCAACCTCTGAGATCAACAGTCCACAAAAAATAAAAAATTTAATTTAAAATGAGGGTAACCTTACCCAAATATCAAATATTGTACTCCACTCTATATTGATTGTCTTACAATGATTCTCAAGCGCAACCTCAACAGGTTTCATATTCAACATAGAAATACATTTAAATGAAAATAATCTTGGCATATAGTCAACTCTCTATCAGAACAATCATGATGATGGAAAGATAGAGCATTATCATTTCTAACCAGGATTAAAATAATATTCCATCAGACGGAATGTATAGATCTCTTTGATCCACAATCACATAAAATAAGATATACAAGCATTAACAAACACCTAGCACCATGTATCCCAACAATCCATGTCCAGTTCCAAAAAAAGGTTAACCATATTATGGTTCCAATTTAATTCTTGATGTCTCCTCTACCCTGGTGGAACATTCATCCTTTTAGACTAAACAGTCTAGAAACTATGCTCATTGTAATGTGAAAATATCATTCCTCAGCATGCACAAATCCATTCTCCGATTTGTGATTAAAATGATACCATAGATGACTGGTATGTACATTTATCACCGACTCATACTCATAAGATTCATCAGCTACACAAACTATGTTGACCACTCTACGTGTCATGTAATTCAAAATCATTATAATCTCTCTTGTAAATCTTATAAAAAAATCAGGAACTTCACATATGACATGATTCATTCCATGACCTCTCATCTTATAGCATTATTCAAGTCATGGGAAGCTTCTTGTTCTCCAACTTCATCTGAAATAGTGGAAATAGAATTCAATAAGTCTAAAAAACAAAAACAGTCAATCTCATCAAATATAGTCATGATACCAAATAACCCTAGGTGTTTCATCAAAAACCCTAAGCATTGACATGACAATAACATGAAAACTGAGAAATATCTATGAATTTATCTCAAAATGAGCCTATAACCATGATCACTAACCTAAAATAGAATATATAAACCTGAGAAAAAATCGCTCGTAGGATTCCCTTTATTAAAATATACACTAACCAATTAGGGGATAAATTAAAAATTAGGGCATCTCGATCTCAAACCTAGTCCATCTGATCAATCCTCACAACTAGGTCATACTGCTTAACTGCCTATAAAAAACAGATAAAACATCAATGAGGAAGGTATCGATAACAATAACCTACAAGGGTTAAAACAGTCCATATGTCCTAAAAGGGTCTGATCCTCTATAGGAATCCTTATAAGGAACATCCACCTGGAGTTCATAATCAAAATATATAATAGATACTAAACTGAAACCCATCAGGCATCCATATTTTTTAATACCCTCTCTAGGTTAGATCATGATAAATGTCTTGATGCCTATCAGTATCACACATTGTGGTCTGACTAGATAACCACAAATGAGGGATCTTCATTTATTCTTTCATTATATTCTATTTAGGAAAACATTTTATATATTTATATTAAATCATTGAATAATGAAAATGAGAAGAAAAATCCCTAAAATGGTCCAACACTTGGACCTCATGTTCCTTATCAACCCTCTATGGGTAACATAACCTAAATTTCCTGATGACTGATTCCTCAACTTCACCGTAAAACATCTCATCATGGATCCAACATAGCCTTCCATCACAAAGATATATATATATACACTAAATTTATTTCAATTGAGAATAGTGAATCAAAAAACCTATATGGTAAAACACTATTTTTGTATTTATTGACACAAAAAAAATCATTTATCATCTCCAAATTCACACATTAATTGGCCTATAAAATGTGAATCCTACATGAAAAATATGATGCATAGTATGCCCCTTTAATTTTCCATCCAACAGTAAAAATCAATCAGCTTCCTCTTTCCTATGAGTCAAGGGACAAATACCCCTAATAAATTATAACATAGAAACAATATGTGAATCCCTCAAAGAAAAAATCATAGAAAACTATAACATCATATATCAGAACAACATTCCCATATCATTGGAAACTAGGGCTTCATATATGAACACGTGTTCAAGATGTAAAATTATGATATCTATAAAAGGATCTAACACAGTCATAATACTTCTATCTACAATATATCAAATAGTAATACAATATGAAAGGAAACACCTATAATAACACAATGTAACATACCAACTTGGTTGATACTAAACTGGTTCCCCAATCTTGTTTCTTATAAGGCCTCTAGCATGACACTATGAAATCCAATGTCTTATAACAAGAAACTTGGGCCTACTGTGTGACTGGGGGAGACTATTCCCTCATATCAGAATAATAAAATAGTGAAAAAGTTATATATCATAAACAACAGTAAATATGAAAAGTGGTTAAGGAGTAAATAAACTAAAATAGAAAATGATGAAATAATAAATGAAATGATATAAAAACCTAAATATCATGATCATACATTCAGACCATTTCATCCAATGGGATAACCTTTAATTTAGGAGTACATAAGGAAATATAAATAAATGTAAAGGCTATACTACTAAGTCTGAGATACCCCCAATACTCAGTCTCCAAACACTGTTGAAAACATCATCCATATCATAAGAATCCACACATGCAAATCTACTCAATCATACAACACAAGGTCTCAACCCTATCTACCATGCATCTATGACCAATAAGAAAAGTAGTCATAAGGTCTACATGAACCCTGAGGTGAACGTACAGGGGTGATAAATAATATTATAAGCCCAATCCAATGTTGAACCTATAAATCGTCTATCAATGAAAATGATCATGCAATATACTAATCCTAGATGATGCATAATTAAAAGGTTCAATCAAATATATAATTTGAAATCGTGGTTGATCCCTAAATTCGTGGTCATGGCCATCCTGGTGAGGTTATATCATGTATATTTATATTTATAGGCATAGGTATATGTATATTTCCATACATATACATATATACATAAATATTAATATACATAAGTAGGATGAGTGACATTACATAAATCAATAGTAGTTGATCATGAAGTTCATATTCTGGATCTCATAGGCATCCTGGGAATGGGAATTAAGCTAGATGTTGTTCCAATCATGTATGTATTGTTAGGTCTACATCTAGGCCTATAATCCCAATAGATAATACCATCTTTGGACATTATTGGAAATGTATATGAGAATTCTACAACCCCATATAGGGATACTTGTTCTAAACATGGGTGTACCTGTACTCACCACTAATCATAATAATAACGGATTCTAGGGAATTACATCCAGGCATGAAATAAGTGTTCTAGATCATGATTCCATGAAATTTGGTCCACGTAAATCTAGAACATTGTATGATCCCTTTGTCTCAGTCCATAGGAATTCACAATATAGTGACTCAGAGGAACAGAAAGGGTCCGATCCTTTGGTAAAATGTAATGTGATCTTACTAGTGAGATGTTACTCTTGTCCATATTGGTCTCTAATCAGGGAGATCTTTTCATCCTTATCACATACGAGAGTGTAATCACCCCGGAGTAACCAATGACAACAAAAAACATATCCAACACAATAATCTAGAAATAATTTAGGGATATCAAAATCATCCTTATCACATGGGAGGGTGTTACTGATTTTGAGTATAATCAGATCAATAAGAGATAAATAATACTAATCACATGTTATTCAGAGGATAGTGGAATCATCTTCAACATATAACAATTCAAGGAGATTGGAATCATACTCATCACTCAAGAGTGAGTAATCATCGATAGGTATTATTACATGGGATGCCACACCCATATAACCTCATCATAGGCTGAAAATATAGATTACCGGAATTACCTCAATAAATAAAAATAATATTATAGTCAAATATAATATCTCAGTTCTAGGGTCCTATGTATTTCCTTTATGTATTCCATTAAATATTATACATAACATGGATCAAAATTAAGATCCCAATAAATATTTTTGGAAATCCAAATAACATATAAGATATATATTGGGATGAATTTTGGGCCATCCAAAATAAGTATACAGATATATCATGTCAGGATCATCATCCACCAACTAAGAAGCACCCATAACTACATTAATAGTAAACATATGAATGTATAATTAAAAAATTTAGGGTGGTTTAACACATAACCCACCCCTACAATCATAACTTCATAGCATTAATTTAAGACATCAGTTCTATGATGAATCCAACTACCATATCTACCCAAACATGACGTACTAGTTCAGTGTTGGTTAAATATTGGGGTAGGAATCATTCTCAAGATCCTCGAGGTCTATATATATGAGATGTAGTCCTACAATGGATCCTTAGCAGAAAAGTTAAATAATGGAATCATATATGCAAGTTCAACGGTATATAAAAAAGTGTCATCTTGTAAGGGAACCTTAGAACGGTTCCTAAGAAGAGGTATCTTACATGGGGCCCACACTAATGGGGAACGGAGGTGGAGAAATTCTTAATGGGATCCTCAAAAATAAAAAACAGTTAGAGGGGTCCTATAAGGAATTGAAATGTTCAACATCTAAGAAAATTAGTCCCATATGGGACCCTTGGTAATTTTAAGAGGATAGAGGCACTATACACAGGATCCTCTAGGTTGAAACACAAGTAGATGTATCCAATAGGGGATCCTGGGAATCAACTATACTTAAATCCCTTGGGGACTACAAGGAATAACTAAAGAAGGATACTTTATTAACGGGGAATGAAACAAATCATTGGTCATGGATGATGTTTTTTTGGACAATATTATAAAAATATCTCTCTCTCACGAGATCAATGAGTTCAATTTCCAATGAAAAAACATTTATGTATATTAAATGTCTGAAACACTAATTTGGATTGATCAGATCACATCAATGGTTTCACCATCACAATATACATGAAACAAATACTCATAGTAGAGAAATCATGTATCCAATTACTACAAAAGGGTATAAAATAAGAAAAAATTGGATAACTACTAAAAGGGGAACAAATATGGAGTCCACAGCTTGTTTACCTAGTTATACAACATGTTCCCTCAAGCCCCCACCTGGGAAAGTACACCATCTATAAAGGTAATGTAAATTCCCAAGTACAATGTTTGTTGGTCATTTCCATTGTGTGTAAACAATATATTGATCCTTCCTATGTACCCCACATTGAAATTTCATGAATATAGAATGGTTTTGTAACTCTACATTATGTGAAACCCACATGGGGTCCAGTCATTTATTCTACAAGGCCATATTTCCATAACGGTTTTTCTAGTCGGGTACTTGGATACATGTTTGAGACCAGTAGGTTGAATGTAAGAAACATAAATGAAATTTAATACTAAAAATATCATCTTAAATTAATATTAGGAAGACATCACATGGTTTCCTTAAACCACACGCTGTTTGATTGGGATTTCAAAACAAAAAGCCACTCAAATAGCTCAATTAACTATTTTCAACAAAAATAAAATATCAAATGATAATGGGTATCAATTAAACATCATAGGGGTTTAAAACATGAAAATAGAAAATCTATGGGGGTATATAGAAAAAACCAAAAATTTCCTTAACTTTTTTAGGAGTCTGTATGTGAATCGCATGATTCCACACTGCACGACCACCACATAGTGATCTAGTGTGTCCCAAGATTCAATGAGGTACATATCTATATCCCTATGTCTTTATCTATCCACTTCCCATTATAAAATTGATAGTGAGATGAAGGAGTATCCCCCCTATGTGTATAAGATAATCTATGGAGGGAAAAAATAAATAAAAAATGAAAAAAAATAACTGAAAAAAAGGGGGCCAACCCGTCCCTAATTCCAAAGTAAATTTTATGACCCAACTAAGAAAAATTAACTATTCCAAATAGAATGGAAAAAATAAATTCTCAATTTGATGATCCATTCTAATGATGTGTCTAATCGAACCTACATGAATAGAATATTTCTTAATTTTGTAAATAATAAATATTAATTATTTTAGATAAAATTAGAACATCTAAAAAATAAACTAACTATTTTCGAATGGTAAAAACAATCTTTTAGGATAAATGGAGTGGTTTGAAATGTTATCAAAAGTTATCTTATTTAGTTAAATTAATATTTTACAAATTACAGCCATCTAAAATTATAATTTCAAATTTCTACTCATAATTTCATTCTAGAAAATAGGGGTCCCCACATATCATAATTGATTATTTTTACTAAATAATCCTTTATATATAAAATCATGAATCATCAACATTATTCAATGAGATGAAGTGTTATATGCGAACACCCATCATAACAATTACATGATAATGTGTTCCACAAATGTATAACATGTGTAATGTATAATCATATCTATTACCTAGGTAAATAAATGGCATGCACAATCATTCCACATATTAAAATAAATCTATATTTCATAAATATTCCTAATAAAATAATGAATTAAATATTTAATAATAGAATAATAAAAAATGATCATAGCTCTAAACAATGAGAATCCATACCCTTGGGCCTTCATGATTGTAATGGGTCTCCCTCTACCTATTTAAAAGAGGTATTTTCGTTGATTTAATAATAAAATGGCGCTTCAGACCCTTCCTTTAAAAAACAATGTTTATATCAAAAATATTCTATTATTAAATAATATTTATAATGGTAATAATTACATTAAATTAGTTCTATGACAATGTATTAATAGGTATAAAAGTTCCCCTTAATCATATTTTAAAAAAGGAATTTCAAAAATGAACTTGTGGAAGGTATAACCATAATTAAAAATTAGAGAATAATATACATATATATATATATATATATATATAAGATGCATATATTCTGATGTTATAATCACTCCAAAAACAAATTGATAGAAGGTTAGTCTGGATAGAAAATTTTCATAACCAAATGAAAATAGTGAGGTTCAGATAGATCACATTCCTTATGTCTATGATTGATTTCACATAGTCAAATCACACTAAAGAATCTGAATTGATTAATTAATTAATTAATTACGAACATTTATAATATATTTTTGATTTATTCAAATTATTTTATATTCATTTAAAACCATTTTGGTGAGATAAAAATTTTAAATTTCATTTTTATGAGGGCATTAATTTTATGATTATATGGTCATATAACATTAGTAGAATTATTGATATTCTATTTATATGGTGAAAAAACTCTATAAGAGAAATTAAATGGTATTAATTACCCTACATAAATTCAAATGTTCTCATATATTCACTTTTGTTCTATAATAGTGATGACTCATTTAGTATAAATATTAACTTTATACAGTATATCATTTAGGTGGTTCTACCGACCATTATGGACTAGTTTCTTTTTATTTATTATTATGAAAATATATTCATTATATAATGTCTTAAAATATAGAAGATATATATTTACCACATTTTAAACCATTATAAATTAGTTTAAACCTTAAATGAATGCTGTATTGAAAAATAAAATCTTTTTATCCAAGGAGGATATACAATGATAAATAAAATGTTGATATTTTTATTTTTGAAATAAAATGATAATATAATAGTCTGTGTGATAGATGTTTAATTATAAAAAATTAAAAAATATATAATATATAGGAATTATTATTCAGTTTTTAATGAAATTTTTAATAATCTAAGAGGAATAAAAATAGAAGACACATATAAGTGTATTTCTTTCTCCTTCTGATGCCTCTTCTTGGGATTACACTAAAGGCAGAATTTTTTAAAATTTCTATTAGAATAAAGATTATAGATATATGTTTTGTAGATTAGAAATAGTTTTTTTGGAATTTTTTTTCAAGTTATTAGGTTTATAAGGTGCCAAGAGAAGAGGTGGTGAGGTGTGCTATTTATAAGAGGTAGATATGGGTGTTTTTGAATATTGAATTCATTATTTTATTATTTTAGGTCAATAATAACAATATTGAAGAATAGCATGGATATATATAGAAGATGATTGATTTTATTTCAATGTTATTGGTGATTACATCATTTATGACTCATAAATTCGTGAATTTAGCTTATAATGAAAATTACCATGTTTTGTCGTATTTTAATATTCACCAAAAATTAAACTAATTTATAAAATTAGAGAAAATATAAAAAAACATTTTTTATGTTCAGATTCAAAAAAAGAAATAATTTTTTTGAAATTAATTTTCAAAATATGACATATTTAATTTCAAATTAAATTCATTATTTAATTTAAAAAAATACAAATTTTAATAATATAATATTTTTCTAACACTTTGAAAAAGTAGATTTCTTTCTCAAAAAATTATATTATCAATATTAAACATCTTATGATTATTATATAAAACCATTTCTAAAAAACAATATCATATTTAAATATTAAACTTGGTATAAAAATTCAAATA
Source organism: Viscum album (assembly GCA_963277665.1). Lineage (NCBI taxonomy): Eukaryota > Viridiplantae > Streptophyta > Magnoliopsida > Santalales > Viscaceae > Viscum > Viscum album. The sequence goes on from OY728146.1 coordinate 510,817,100, forward strand.
ATTTTTTGATTTTTTATAAAAAATATTAACAATTATCAAAAAATTATAAAATATATTATTTAATTATATCATGTATAAAAACGAGATATTGTAATTTTATGAAATAAATAAATTTTATTTTTCACTGCCATCAGTGAGGATAATCATCCAGTGGATATCTTGTTATTCCTAATTTTCATATCACTATTCCAACATATTTATTATTATCCCAGTAGTAATATTAATATTTCAACGAACAAATTTTTACCACTCATATGGGATACCAAAATTCCATAAATACCTAATATTTCATTCATTATTCACTCACTTTGATTTTATATCAATGTAATATTTTTTTATTTTTAGGATGAAAATTCATTTATAAATATTTTACTTCATTTCTACTATGTTGTGTGTGGTTGTTGTTATTCTAGTGCATCGATTAAATTCAAATTTTTATAGCAATTTTATCTAATTTTTTTGTCTAAAATTATTATTTTCAATTATTTTTTCCATAATTATTTTAAAAATATATTTATAAAATTAATATAATTAAATTTTGTTAGGTTTATCAGGTTTAGTTTTCTGTATTTCATAATAATATATAACTATATTATAAAAAATAAATATAATTATAAGGAAAATTATATTAGTAAATTCGAACTTTGTTAAATTCATCCCTCCATAATAAATTTCTCCATAAAAATAACATTTATTCCTATAATATATAAATTGATTAGGCCACCTATGCTTCATCTCTTCCTTTAGTTCTGAGGTTGGATCCTCTTACAAATGGTGCAACCATTATACATTTTCTAGTTGAGTTATCTTAATCCATAAAACGTTTCCTCTAGAGTTTATGATAGTAAAAAAGTATTCCCCATAAGAGAAACATTTTCTATGTGTATATCCTCTAAATTCCATACATTGAAGGGACTATTATGTACAACCCCAATAGGGATACAAGGACCTTTTATTCACTTGAGATAGGGTAAAAGGTACCAATATTCAACAGTCCAAAACTAAATTTTGATTATAAATCTTAAAATGGTTGTCGAACATAATACATAGCTTTAACTAATTCCTATATCTCTTAACACTCATCCACAGAGATATATATTGGAATATTTTTTCTCCAACCATAATCTTCAAAATTCAATGATTATTTACAATATATCACTAATGTTTACTTATTATATCCTTGATGCGCTACAAAATGTTTTGGACCTTATCATCCATTTCATTAATTGTTTTAGGACCCCAACTACATATTCTCTCCAAATAAATCCTGTTACTATGGTTTTTTTACTGATTTTCCAATACACTAATTCTGATAGTTCCATTTTGTTACTAGAGTGAAAGATATTATTTTATGATAACTCAACTAGAAAAAGATTCTGATCCATTCCTACTTTGAATTTAATTGATCATTGTATCAATATTTTCCCATTTATATGGTTTTTACAATAATATTGTACATTGATTTGGGTGGTAAAATCCATATTGAATTTCAAATAACTGTTTTAGAGCATGTTGGAGACTCTTCCAAAACATAGAGGTAAATCTTAGATCTCAATTAGATATAATCAATAGTATAAAACCATAATGCCTCACTAATTTTAAGATGTATATCATTGAATATTGATTGAGTGAGAAGTATTATAAAATTTAAATGAAATAATTAGACATTGTGAGTTGATCCTCTTCAAGCTATATATCGTTATTTCCTATAGATTTCTTCCAATGACAAATGAAAAAGTCTATACTCATGTTTTCTGATTTCAATATGGGTATGTGTAATTTTTTCTTAATCCCCTATAAATTTTAACTTTCATTCATCAACTTCTAGGTTACCATTTAACATATTATATATTCATAAATATCATTATTTACATATTCCTGCCAATATGTTTCTATGATATATTGATACGTATTTATGAACCCTATTTGGATATACTTGGTTTTTCAATGTTTATCATTCAAGAGCTCCTTTATCATAGGATTGAAAGGTATATATATTATTGAAAGAAATCATATATCTATTTCTTCATCAATTCAAAAATATGTGGATTTAATTTTAATTATAACTTCCTTCGTCTTCATTATTTAAAAATCATATATTAGAGACACCATTATCTTTTCTAGATGGGAGAGTTGAGAAATATTTTTAGAAATTAATGATGAATCTTCTTCCATTATAATCCTCATTCCCATCTTTTTAATTTATATGATAATAAAATATATATCATTGATCATCATTTATAAGGTCACTTGATCCTTTAAACATATTGAATCATCCACTTTATTTCCTTTCCATGGATGTTAGTGTATTATAAATTCATAATCCATTATCAATTCCTCCATAATCTCTAAAATATATTCTGATCATTTACTTTGAATTTATACATGATGCTATTGGGGTTCATATATATTTCACTCTTATACCCATAGAGATAATGTCCCAAAATAATCAGTTTGAATATCACTTCGTCAAAATCCATAAATTATGTTTGTTAGTCCTACTCATGACCTCTCAACTCTCTTGAGGCGTAAACTATCATATTATCCCTTTCTATCAGTACAAAAAAGAAATCCATTTTTTTTATCACTATTTACCATGAAATTTTTCAAAATGATGATTATTATAATTACTATTATAGTGATAATAATCCTTTTTAGTAACTTGATGCTCTCTTTATATTAATTATTCTAGACAAACATTACTCCATTTGGAGTCAGCTCAATTAGAATGTTTGAAAATAGAGTTAATTTTCTCACAAACTATCAGTAATGCCTAAATAGTCCAAGGAATCTATATATTTTCACTGAATATAATTCTCTGGGACGCTACATAAAATCCACTATCTTATAAGGGATCATAGATATATCATTAGTGATGATAATATTCCCTAATAGTGAGACTTCTCCCATCCAAAACTCAAATTTACTGTACATTGAAAAAATATTATCCTTCTAAAAATTCCCCAACATAGATTTAAAATTACCCTCACCCTCATTCTTAAAATTTTATTATATCAAATTATCATCTATATATATTTAAAAAAATCAAATTAATCTCTAAAAGTTTTTTACATATGTCCATGATGGTTTTTGTATCTATAGGGAGTCCAAATGAAATTCTTATGAACTCATATTTTCAATTCCAATATTGAAAATATGTAATTGGGTCAAACTTTTTCCTCTACACAAATTTGTGATATCTGGGAAAAATACCACCATAGATAAATAATAATACTTTTAGACTTGATTGAACAAGTCATCAATCCATGGAAGTATACAATTTTTCTTAATCCTGGTTTTTTTATAATAAATGTAGAGGTTCTGTTACCCATCCAATTTTTTTGATATAGATGGTTGGAACACCCCATGATAAAGAACAATGGAATTTTAAAACATTTCTCTCATTATTTTGGTGGCAATTCTTAAATTATTCCAATTTATTATTTGAAATTTAGTAGGGAGTAATGGATATGGGCATAGATCAAGTTATATGTGCAATTAATAACTGAGATTCTCAATCAAGAGGAATTCCAAGAAACTCTTCATGGAATACATTTTTATAATCCCTCAAAATGGGCTTGTATTATAGAATTATTCCCCTGTTTTCTCAATCATTTTATCATGATATTACTTCTCATAAGTAAATAATACCCTATCTTGAGAAGATGATTCTAATAGAGATTCATCCTCCTCTTTACAATTAATCAAAATCAAATAATAGATTAAGATGTCAAGATTTTTCACCCAATAAAAGTAGTTATTTTTGTATTTATATAAGGATATCCAATACATTCCAAAATAACATCAATACCCAAAAAATGAAGTAGGACAATATTTTCTTGGAGGTTTAGTCTAGAAATAATTACTTGTGATGTTTTTTGCGATGTAATGATATCCCCATGTATTATTCTCACCTACACATAAACCTCCATGTTTTAAGGTTGTTATGGAATAAATCTATTATAAATTCATTATATGTATAAATTTTTACAACTGGAATAAAATTGGTCATTCACTATTAATTAATAACTAACTAGCTTACATATCACCATGTTGTTGTAACAATCCGACATAGAAGTAGAGATAGCAGATTACCAACTATTACCTTTAGGACATTGATGATTGTTTCCTTGATTATCTAAAACAAAACATTTCATAGTAATTTGGATTTTATAATTTTTATATTATATGTAATTGAAACACTTTAGAAAAGGTTTTGGGTTGATCTATTCATTCAATTCTTATGTCATATTAGAGGGTTTCTTTATCCCCTTTCAACATTGATTATCCATATGACCCACCATTAAACATATTTATAATATCATCATTCCCTTCAGACAACTTCTAGAATGCATCTCCCTATAATTTATATATATTGTTATTTATTTTTTCATTCGTTCAATTGGTGTATCCATTGAACCTCTCAAAATAAATGAAATTTAATTCATTTTACCTCCATCCCCTAGATAATACTAAGAGTCTCTAATATCCATATCAACCTTAAGTTAACAAATGACAATATTTTTATAGATTTCATACTATGGAACTGCCAAATATTTTCATAGACTTATATTTATTCTTCTATAGAAGAGGTATGCCTTACTATTGGTGTTGATGAAATAGGTGTGGGCATTCCATTCAAGCATTGTGAATTTTTACTCATCCACCCTAATAGACTCATCTTATATTTTCTTCATTTTATTAACTCCATATCCATTTTAGTATATTAATTTTGGGGTAATCATTTATTGGAAAATATTTCATGAATCTTTCCTATTGAATGGAATAAATTTCATAATTTTAAATTCTTTTCTAGATCATTGTAAAATTGATCAATTTTCCATCCTATATGATTAATGGTTAGTATGAAATTCTATTAATTTAATATTTGGAGGATATGATATATCAAATTAGTGGAGTAACAAATTTTTTTATTTTATTAGGGGATCAAGAGATCCACTAAATGTTGGAGGCCTTTTTCTCGTAAATGACTCCCACTCAACATTATATTTCTTTGAAGATGGAGGATGTTTCACCTTATTCAAGTTATTATTCATAACATGAGTCCATTGAGAATGTACATCCATGAATTGTTTTTCTCATAATTTCATTAGGTTATGCATCTCATTTGGTAAATCATCACATTTCCTTTGACATTGGTTTATGGAATAGCTCATCTAATTTTCCATCAATAAATAAAATATAATAAAAATAAAATCCTGGATGAGAATACTCAAATGTAAAATCCTATAATCATCAAAGGAATAACATATCAATTATATTTTCATCTGAACTTATGAGTCACTAGGTTTTAACATAGGTTATCAAGGGAAACTTTCCTATTATGTTTTCTAGAGTAAAATTTTATTGAAGTACATTATTTTGGTTTTCATGATGTTTTGAATTTTCCAAGCAATATACCATTGGATTGTCAAACTAGGTGTGTAGTAAGACCTATTTGGTATACACCAAGTTAAAATAGAGTTGATAACCATTATTATAATTTCTGTGTTGTCACCACTAAGCATAACTATTCAGAACTACATCTAACTGTAGTATCTGGATATGGATGTAATTTCTTGGAAACCACTCACACTATACTTTAATAAAATATATAGATGTTTCCATATACCTAGACATTTTACTAGGAATTTTTTGTAATATATTATTATCATAATAGCCAAAAATAACTAGTCCTTTCTCTGATACAAATTATAGTAACCCAATACTTTTATGCATATTATTATGCACTCTTTAACATAAATATCCAATATACACCACCCAATGATATATATTCCTGGTGTATTTGGATGAAAATTTTAATAATACATCGAAATGAATATATAATAATGAATTTATATTTTATTCTCAACAATGAGCTCTTAAATCATATTTATCTTATAAAATTGAAAAATATTACGTATGGATACAGATAAAGATCTCGGAAAAAAATAATTGTAAGGGGATAAGAAAGATAACGAAAAATAACATATGATTTAAAATTCATAACATTGTATCATCAAAGAAATGTTCCATGAATAATAGTATTGTTGAATGGAATAATAAATATTTATATTCATAATATCTTGGAATCATTTGAATGGTGAAATAAAATGAAATGCGATATCAATGTCAGTCAAGCCTAATAATCCATAAGACATATCATGGTTAATATAGCCCCATAAAGGATTTGGTTTACTCACTAATCCCATACATACAGTATCATGATGCATAAACAATACCTAATGCATTGGATCACTATTTGGGTGCACCCATTATAATATTTACATGCTAATATGTTCTAAAAAATGTAAATAAAATGTAAACAATAAATTTATAAATTTTATATACAAATAAATGGGATGCATAATCATGACTCATATCAAAATTAAATAATCATTAATAAATTTTCATAAAAGAAAAATGAATTTAATTTTTTAGAAAGTAATTTTAAAAAAAATTATAATATTTCTCAAATTTGGTGTTCATTTAAAAACATTAAGTTAAATGATGGTAAATAGGTATCAAAATGAATGTAAAAGACATTGTTTTACAGAGTTATTATAAGAATTTGGACAAATGAATGAACAATCAATTTCTATTTAAATTTATTGGAAAAAAATAATGGTTATCACTATATGATTCCATTAATTAGTCAATTAATGTATGTTAATAAATATGCTGAAATATTTTTACATAAAAGGATTATGGGTTTGAAAAGTTCCTCATAATGAGGTTTGATTTTAATGAATGCCTCTGGGAAATGAACTTATGGTATATATAAACTCATAACAGGAAGGGATAGTAATATAAATATATATGTAAGAGATATATATATATATATATTATGATAATTATATAATACAATATTGAGATAGGGTGTGTTTTCCTAGATATTTATCGTATATGTGTAATCAATTTTTCTATGACATTAATGTCCAAAATAACTAAATTATAATAATTAATAAATTAATATAGAACTTTTTTAATATGTTTTTTACTATAACAATTTTATGTTCATTTAAAATTTTCAGATTGTGGTATAATGTTAAATTTCACTATTCTGAGGGTGGCCATTTCTTGGTACCATGGCTAGATCACTTGTGGGTAATTGTTGTTGTTCTATTAAAATTGAACTAAAACTATAGTTGTGAAATGAAATGGTATTCCGAATATTTTAGATATTTAATTTTTCCCAAATATCCTGATTTTCTCTACAATAAAGAATATTCATTTATTATAAACATTAAGTTTATATGGTCTTTTAATTTAGGTGTTTTTACCGACCACAATAATCTAGTTTTGTTTTATATAAGTTAATGAGTTTATAATCATAATAGAATATGAAAAATATATAATATACTTATTTTGGTGATGGTTAAGAACTATATGTTAATATAAAACCATTATGATGGTGGTAATGAAAAACAAAAACCCATCATCCATAGAGGCGGTGAAACAAAATAATATAGATGATATTATATTTTTTTTTGAATATGTGGGGAAGAGATATGTATAAAAGATAGTTATTCTACTAACATATTATCTTTATAGCAGATATATGATATTTTATTTCTTATTCAATTTTAAATGGAATTAGTTTTGATGATAAGGATGATGAAAAAAGGATTGGGGTACTAATTTTTCCTTTGGATGTATCCTCTTCAAATCCCACTTTAAGAACCACATAATGGTCTTTAGATGAGAGCATGGAAAATAGGGGCATATGGGATATATGGTCATAGAGTTTAGAGGATTTTTTTAATCTACAATGATTAAAATATGTATAGATAAGGGGTTTTGTGGGGTTGTATTTATAAGGGGATTTGAGGTGTAATTTTTTATATTATATTAAGTAGTTTATTATTCCTGATCAAGACTACCAATATTGATAATCCTTGTTACAATATTTAGTAAATAGTGTATGTTAGTTTTAATTAATGGGCTCATACATAATTCATGACTCATAAAATCAAGTATTTATCTTATAATGAAAATTACCATCTTGTGTCATATTTTACTATTCACTAAAAATTCAAATATATTAGAGTAATAACATAAAAACCCCACAACCATTTTATAACATGTAGATTAAAAAATTAAAATCCAATTTATAAAATTTTGTTTTTGTAGTATGAGAGTATTAATTTTAAAATAAAATTCTAATTTATTTGAAAAATACAAATTTTAATATTATGATCATTTTCCTAGCCCTTCTAAAAGTTATTTATGGTCTCGAAAAATTATATTAACAGTATAATAAGACTATTACATTATAATAATTTATTTATAATAAACATAATTTAAAATTATTATAATTATTATAAATATTAAAATAATATATTTATTATTTTCAAAAATATGAACCCATATGTTATCATTTTAAAAACATTTATTTTCATTTATTAGGATATAAATATGTCATATTATAATTCCATAAGAAACAAATATAATATTTTACCCATATGTATATAAGAAATATTTTATAACTATTATGTTACTATTTATAATTGTTGAATTAATATTTAAAATGTCTTGTTACTATTCTAATATTATTATTTGTAAGTGACATATGGCTTCCCAACATTCGTTAATTAACTAAAATTTCATTCATTCATCATTCACATTAATTATATCCAATGTTTATATATATTATCCTTTTCATGATTAGTACTACATACTAATATTATGTTGCATTTCTGAATTTCTTCTCATGAGTGTGATTTTTTTGATTGATTGAGCATATTTACATTTTTATAATTCATTTACCATATTTTCTATTTTTTACCTAATTAAAATAGATTCTATTCTTAAGGTTATATTTAATTTCAAAATCTAATGCTTAAACTATGATAAAAATTTATCTTTGGATTTATCATGTGGTTCATGTGCCTTATGTAATCCTATGTTTCAAAATAATACAAAAATATATAATCTAAAATGAAATTCCATTAAAAAATTTCAATATCATCACACTGATTCCCATATTTTTTCTATGTATAATTTATAAATTGTGTCACTCACATAGTTTTTCATAATTCTTCATAAATATTAGGCCATAGAACAGAATATCCTAAACATTTCTCAAATACTTTAATATATTATCATATTTCTTTTGTAGGAAATGTTAATAAAAATCAGCACCCCAAGGTTCCAAATAATCTTTCATTTTGTAACAATAATAAAATACCAACTCAAGTAACCTAGTACTGATTCATAATTATTACATTGGTAAAACATACAAGGGATCTCATAACCTAATATTGACTAGTTTATAAATCATAGAAAACATTATAGATACTTAATAGTCATTTTACATTGTAAATTAAAAATATAGGATGAAAATCATTCATTCATGCTAGAAAATAATTAAATCATTCCTTATACATATATTTTGTAAAAGAAAAAAAATTAAGGTTGATCTAAAATTATAAATAATGGTAATATAAAGGGAAATCTATGATGAGTAAATATGGAATAATATATATGGAAGAGTGGATAATGAAATGAAGTTCCATGAAACCATTATTTAGAGTTCAATGAACATCAATAACTAACATCCACATAAAAGTATCATGTATAATGTAAATTGATTTATCAATAATGAAAATTCAAAATCATTCCATCAATACATCATCTAATTTATCATGAATCTTACATTAAAATCCATCCAACCAATAATTAATTCTTAAAAAATGGGTTGGTGTAATATAATTACCAATTTTATATGGACACATTTTTTTTACGATGAGATATATTGATGCATGTATAGGGTATATACAACTGATCCATATGCATCACATTCACATATTATATATTATACTAATTTTGAATGATCACATCATGTCACTGTTAGAATTCATTATAAGTCATATATTATATGTATTGAATCAATATTAAAGAACATAATATATCTATGATTAAGGATATTATATTTTTTATACACTACCATAAATTGATAATAAATAGATATATTATATAGTTAGATAACATCATATTAGTGGAAATAGTCCATAAAATATATAATATATACAAATAGGTGAAAATAATATCAATGTAAATTTCATTAAGAGTATCTTGATGACCCAAAAAACATAAACCATGAATTGATTAAAGAAGACCGTAAATTCATCAGAAATGATTGGTTTTTTAGTAAAAATAAGCCTATTTGAAATAGAATAATAAAATATAAGAAACCTATTAAAAATTTATTCCTTGTATCTTTGTGTAATAATGATGTTATAGATCACATTCCAAATATTATTTATTCGATTAAAAAAATAATAACATTTTCTTTTGATTCCATTAAAAACGAAAAAATTCTAGAATATGGAGAAAATTAATTAATTTCAAAAAAAACATGATAACTCGTAAATGAATATTTTAAAATTTTATTTGTCCATGGAGGTAGTAAATTCTCTTCGTATCATATTTGTTAAAAATATTGATAATGATCAGACATTCTGTATAAATTACATAATTATAAAAATTAAAAGAATATCTTTAAAATAGTTTTATATATTTTCAAAAATGGGCGAATAATTATTTATTAAATCATTGTATAGTAATAAAAACATTATTTAAAATATTGTTGTGAATATGGATATGGAGTTCAAATAATTTAAACCAATACTTTAAATAATGTTTTAAAGAAAACCACTTTATGAAATTTGTAACCTCTAAAAAATTTATTTCACAAATTAAATTAAAAAATATTTTTATACCACGTTAATTTTTACAGATTAATGGTACAATAAATTAATAATTTTTTTAATACAGTAAAAATTGAATTTTTTTTGTGAAAATGAATTAATATTCCTTGAAAGTAAATTGAGTGGATAAATACCATAGTATATTAGTGACTTTTGAATCAAATTCAAATTGGATTGAAAAAATATAATAAAAATCTTTAAATAATGATAATAAATGTGGATTGATTTTATATTTTAAAAAAGGAATATATATACACCATGTTAATTAAATTAGGTGCATAAATTAAAATAAGTCTCATTAAAGATGAAATAAGATACAATTTTTCGTATCTCATTATTTATTCATTCTAGGGATTCCATGTTCCTCAAGAGTTAGTGGGTGGTCTTCTGGTATATCTCTTGGCTCCCTTTCTCATCACCCATACATATATACCTTTCCTTACTATCCCCTTATGTGATACCTGATTCTTGACTTGCAGGATGGTTTGATATTCTAGCTCTGGATATCTATTGGAGGCATATGATGAAGTTTTATCTATGGTTAATGGTTTTATTTTTTCATCCTTTATTTATGAATCAATGGATTTAGATGATTTTTTTGTGTTATCTCTATATTTATTGAATATTATTTTGTATCATTTTTGATGGAGAATAGTATAGTGAGTTATGAAAACATGTTGTTTCCTATGATTGTGATGAAGGGCTTCATCGTTTTGATACTGATTGATGTGGAATATGGTTTCTTATTTTGGAGTCTTCCATTTTTTGTGATGGATTTCTAGAATATATCATTATTTCTATATATAATTAGATTGGATGTCTGTCTTCTTCTCTCTTTTTGTTGATTCTTTTATGGGTAAATATTTCCTGAAAAAAATCATGTCTCATGGTTAAATACTTGACTGCTTCTAACCCTTCTCTTACTTTATGGTATTCACTACACCACCAAGTTAGTGTGGTTTAGTGATTTCATCAGAGGATTGGGATGTGTGGTTTTATTCTATTTATAATGTTCAGGGATGTGTAGCTTATGCATGGATTCATCCAATGATAAACGTTTTCACGGATTCTACTCATTGTTTCTTTAGCAGTGTTAACGGTCATATTCGAATGGGTTCTCATTGAGAAGTTGGTCATGTCGATAGGCCACATGGTATGGATAAATGGAAATAAATTATCAAGTATCACAAATCAAGGATTTTGTGCTTATATGTTTTAGTCACTGGTTTATATATAAATTTTAAAAGTTTAATGACAAAAGGGTGGTAGTCATGTTGATGATTCTGAATTTTAATTTCAAAATGTGTATTGTCACGGTATTTTTAGTTTTTAATTATTTTTGTATTAATGTGGAATCATATTTTGAGTGGTTTGGAATCATTAATTTTTAATGAGTAACATTTTGAATTTTGAGCATGTGTTATGAAATATGGGGTCCAATGTACGGTTACTGTTGAACCATAAAAAACATTTAGAAAAATGAATAATTGGTTTGGAGGAGTATAAATATTTTCCATGGTTACTATTCATTATGACTACAAATTATGTTGGAATTATTAGATACAATAAATTATTATAATTCAAAATATTATAACTATTTAGTATTTTTTTGATACTATAATTGGTGAAAATTATTATTTTTTAAAATAAAACGAAAATAGTTTTTAGAAAAGAATTTTTTTCTAATCAAGAAACTTGTTTGGGAAAAACTAAAATATAGTATTATTTAAATTGGGATTAATTAGATTATGTTAAATTAGTTATCAGTAATTAAAATATTAAATAACATATATATTCCTTAAATTTAATTTATTAAAATAAAATAACTAAAATCCAATTTTATTTGAGAAAAAACATTAATTAGATTTCCAAAATGTTGAGCATATATTTATAAGATCAACATTATAATTTTAAAAGGGTTATATTACTTATATATTATATATTTACTATATAAATAAATTATTCTTGACTTTTATGTTATTCTTATTTAATTATAATTTTATAATGTGAGAGTTTTGTAAAATTGATAATTTTCAGTATTCACTAAAAAATTAGCTATTAATGAAAAGTTGAAAAAAAATCACCATATTAAAAATTTGACCAAAATTATTTCAAAAATTAAATTAAAATTAATTAATTAAATATATAAATTATTTATTTAAGGTTTTAATAGAATTCATGACTGAATATATGTTCATTATGTTATAGAGTCCATTTCATGAAAATAATATTTACAATAATTGACTCTTGGGTATTACATAATTATTATTTCTAGATCTAATTAAAACATGCTATTGATGAAGGCCCAATAATTGGAATTTAAATGAGGAAAATGGTTTCCCAAAAATTGAATAAAAATTAAAATATAGTATATTGTTTCTTAAAGAACATGGAATTGAGATTATTGATTGTCGCCTTAGAAAAAAACGTAGTCAAATTATCTATGATCAAGTGACCATATAAATTTAGTGTAAAAGGTCACCTAGATTAAATATATTCACATAAAATGTTTTCTAATAATATATCATAATTATTCACATTTAAGGATATGAAAATGAATAAATTTTACATCAAGAACATATATGTTGGAAAACATACAGTATGTGAGACTGGTGTCTCTTCTACTTTACTTGAAGAAAAGGGGGAGTAGGTAAGAGTCTCCATGATATATGTGAAAAAATTAATGATTTTATAATAAATATATCTATCAACTAGATTAATGAAATACTCCCTAAATTATTAAATCAACCATTCAAAAACATAATTCCATACGTGTGACCCTAGATGACATATTCATCACCATAATCTTCTTTCTGTTGATATAATCATCTTGGGTAGAATAATTCAAAAGAGGAGGATCCCATTATGGTTCCCTATAAAGTTTATACTATATTGGATTTATTTCCCAAGCCTCTAAGAGGATGAATCCAACCCAAAAATGGATGTTTCATAAGATGTAGGGTGTCAATATTAAATAGTCAATATCATAAACTTAATATAAAACATTTCTAGAGAGGGTGACTCATATAAATGGTATATCCTGATAAATAATTTTTGAGGAGGAAATAAATATCATGAATATTAAATTATAGTGGATCATGATTTACATTCATTGATTTTGTATAATCTAGAGATTTTGTTAAACCCATTTGTATGTGATTTAAGGATATTCATAGGAATGTTTACATTGTCTTGAATTTCCATGTCTGTGACTGAACCTATTAATATTTGAATACCAAATAGCTAATAGAAAATATTTTATACTCAATCCATAAAAATAATGTTTGGTCTATCTCAATGCATATATAAAAAGGATGTATATCAACATTAATTAAGGAAAGGGGCTATATGAATAGTCACCTTTGAATCTAAAGCATTATTCTTGGGAAGAACCTCTGGAAATGAAACAGTCCCTTATTCCAGAATTATGAAATTTTAGTTAATATTATAGTCCCCATGGCAAATATCTTAATCCTAGATTCCCTTTATATTTTAAAACAACTCATAAAATCACTTATCGAGGCACTATAAGGAATCCAAGAGTTTTATAATAATGTTTTGATGAAAAAAATATTTTTTAGAGACTTTCTCTATAAAATATGAGGTAACTTTTCCAATGTTTCAATAAGTTTAGAAAACTAACATATATTTGGGAATTTTTTTTATTTAATGTATCTAAAAAACTCAAGGATATTGACATTTATCAAGACATAGATAATAATTGTTCTAGGATCAATCTAATACTCATCTAGAACATATTATTATTGGTCCATGGTGAATCAAACTTCTCTGAATCTTACTTGATACTTATGGGGTATGATAAGTGTGTGAATAAACCTCTTGTAAAAATTTATATGTGATCCCACTTTACAAAACTAATTTTGAACTATGAGTTAATATTTATTCACCATACAATGAATATCGACATATTATTAGTAAGAAAACAGTTCTAAATTTTCATTAAATTTCCCTCATCATATAATCAATAATTCAAATACTCTAGTGATTAAAATTTAATGATTATATATTGTGATATCTCCCCTTTGTAGTCTTAATAAACATTATATATAGGCAGAGGATACTAAAAAATGGAGGGGAAAAACTATTGGTAAATGATTCCACAAATATTTTACAAATATTTAACTAGAAAAAATGCCATTCAATACATTGAGGGGAGTTTCTATGAGGTTAATATTTTAAATCCATCTTATTGAGCTGATGACTACAAAATTCTAAAACAATGTGTTCTTATAAGAAAATGACACTTATTCTATGATCATTTTCCACTCATATGATAGTAAATATTTATTCCTATTTATTAACTACCACCAATATAGGACAAAATCAATGTCTACTTCATTTTTAATATTCATTCAATCGAGAAACTCTAATTGAATATGTGCTTTAATTATATTTAGATGAAACATCCAATACTAACTAGTCTATAAGACAAGAATACAATAAGAATAGAATGGGGATAAGGATTTTTTTTCCTTCATTCAATGGATGTCAATTATAATAGATAAACCTCTCGATTAAGTATAAATATTTCATGTTAATGGAAATATTGTTTTCCATATACAATCTTCTAGAAATCATGGTGTCATTTCATCTTGTTTCTTTTGATAATAGTAAAGAAGAAGAGTAGAAAATCAATTATTCATGGTCATCCATCAAGGAATACATATTGACCACCATTACTGAACACATACAAGTAAATTTTTGTATAGAATAATACTTCCATCATATATTGATTACTACCACAATGAATATTGATGAATTTTATAAATACACATCATTACTAAAGCTTGATCAATACATATTGACATGGTATTACAAAAAAATACCATGGTTAGATATCTAGGTGGGTATTCATCTAGTTAGTCTATCGGACAACAAAAGTCATTATATATAGGTATAATAATATTTTCATTGACACATGATTCTATGGTGGATGTAGAAATTGATATGTTGTTTTAGTACAACATCATATAGAATTATCAGTATCTAGAATGACTTAGTAACATTTCCAACATCATGGAAAGAGGGAAAATATAGACCATTATAGTTGATAGGGATCTTGACCATTACTATATGAAGGATGATTTCATAGAGATCTTCATTAAATTAGTGATCAATGAAACAATGTGGATTCATGAGTTGTCTTTTATATTTAATTATTATGGTTTTTTAATATTTGAATGGCTTCAAAGATTATAAGGGGTCTAACTTTATGACTCCCAAAGTTATATAATCTTACCAATATATTAAAATTTCATAGAAATTATGATTCTTTAAATAAATGTATCATTTATCATATATTCATGTCCTTTTTTATGAATAACTTATAATGCTCTGTGGTTGATCTGCTGGTAAAATATCTACATCGATGTGATCTAAATGATTATCACAATGATTTTTTAAATGAATTAGATCAATATAACGTGATGATAAACCAATAAGAATGTGATTTTAGGGTATCATAATGAAAAGTCCTCAAATACAATTTTTTCAATCATGGAATTGATGAAGACTTTATATTTGGAAGGTTATATTTGACATAACACGTCCACAAAAAGATAATAAATTGAGAGGACTTCATGGGTTCCTTTCATAAATCATTGGATTCATATTTCATCATTATTAAAGGTATATACAATAATAAATGTTAACGAATAAGGTAATAACATTTCATTGGGATAATAATTTTAGTAGGGCTTTTAGTAACCTCAAATAGAATGTTTTACACCAACTATAATTTATTACACATGTAGAAGGGATGCATCTCATCCTATATCGAATAATGTAAGAATTAAAACATTTCCCCTTATTGAAAAAGAAAAATTATACTATAAAAGATAGTTTTCTCCATTATCTCAAAATTTTAATGATGGATGTTGAGATCCGGAATTATCATATTAAGAAGAATTTCCTCAGATTGGTTTTCACATTGAAAAACATTTGTAATGATTCCCATCACTATATGTTCTATTTATTATCTCAAAAAAAATTACTAAAAGATATAATCACTAATCCCTTAATAAATTAATGCATAGAATTAGGCAAGTCTATTCTATAATAATTTGAATATCAATTTATATCTCAATATGTGATCAATGGGAAAGAATTAAAAAATTTCATCATAATTTATTTATCAATATGTAGTTATTATTAAACCCATTGATCTATGATGATAAATACTTCTCTTTATATCTGACATCTCAGGATTAGGGGTATACTTTTATAGTTCTTATTTGATCCCCATAAGTTCATGAATGTAATAACCAAATCTCAATAGGGCTAGATTGGGAATAATATCCAGTTCTCCAAAATTGTTTTCTTTATTCCATCCAATTTTTGGATTGATGTACCCAAGATGAGGAAAATACACTGCCCTAATTATAGGTGTAGATATATATTTGTATTAACTCATTTAATGAAAAATATGATTATAAATTTATATTTTATGATCATACACACTAATATTTACAATTCCATTAGGAATGATGGGTTGATTTCCAATAATTATTATATATTAGGATTGAAGGATGAATTCCCATTAAAGAAAATAGACTCTCACATCCTATTTTGGAATAATTTACAATAAGATAACCAAAAAAATATAGTTATATCCTATTTAGATACTATGTCATACTGAGATAGTCCATAACATATCATGTTAAAAATTATTCAATATATATCAAAAAATGAAATTAAAAATATCGAGAAAAATAATTCCACCCTTAGTAAATGCATGATCATAAAATCAGTAAATAACACCTTACATGGTTGGATGTCCCTCATATTCAACTGCCATCAAAATGGGATTATCACATAGGAGAAATACTAGAAGGAAAAAATATATTAGTGGATGATAAATTTATTCCTTTACAATAGTATGGTGTCTCAATCCCCAATACCAAAATATTTTTTTACATATCTTCTATATGGTGCTGAAGGTTGTGCTCCAGTTTTATAGGAATTAACTCCCCGTTTTTCTAGTGAATCTCTATTGCTTCACCTATTAATCTCAATCTAGTAAAATTATCTAGCTCTCCCCAGATGATTTTGGAATTTTTGTGCTCATAATTACAACATATCTGACATTTCCAAAAATATCTTGTCTAGAGTTTTTATGTCATGATTTAATTTCATGGAAGTTGGATTGTGATCATTGAATCAGTGTGGGATAAGGGTATAAATTTCTATGTCTCTAGATAGTGATAGTGTCATGTTTCAATGATAGAATGTGAAAAATATGGAAATTGTGATTCATGGACTAGTGTGGTAATGGTGTAATGCATTCTTTTAGTGTTGGTGGTGTTAAAGGGTGGATTTTTGAGGATTCCATGGAGCCATTGGTTTTTGGTGGTTGTGGAATTTTCACAATAAGTTGACATGTATAGATGTGACACATTTAGATTTGGGTAGAGATAGTGGAATAATCCTGGAAGTTAAAGAGGACTCTTATTTAATATAAGGATGATAGGGAGGGTGAAAATGTATTGGGCTCAAATACGGTGAACAATGATGGGTTATCAAAGCCATTAATCCTTAGGATCTGTTTTTTATCTTTGACCATTACACCATTAGGTTATCATTGGGGATTCTAGTCACCATGCCTCTTGGACAATCTTGGTTAGTGGTGACCTGAAATGACCTTACTAATGGCATGGAACATTGTGTATAAAATAAAACAATCTTTATAACCAAATTACGGTGGGATATCTATAAAGAGGGATGGGTTCATTGACACCAATTATTTATCCATCTATCATGAGAGAAAGATGATCACCTGGACACTTTGATTTATAAAATTTGTTTTAGTCTGTTGGTTTAGAGCATTGAGTTGATGGCACAACATGAACAAAAAAATAATCATATGGGTGGCTTGAAAGAGTGATAGGTTTGTTTTCACCAATCATTCAGTCTACCCCAACCTAAAATGTGGCAGGGAGGGGTTCCCATCCACATTATGTCATAATAAACTGTCACATATATTTTCAATGAGCCAACACATCGTCCATGACTAAAAACATTGTGGAAATAGCTTTGGAAATGGGTAAAAGAGGCCTCTAACATGTTCTTGGTATGAATGTATCTACCATTGGGACCTTTGGTTCATTCCCATTATGAGGGTATCTTTCTAACCCTATGTTTCACTAGGTCCATTAGACTATGTTCAAGCCTTCGATCTAGGTATCTATATAGCGCAAGTGCCTCTGAGCCCTTGGTCGAGGTATGGGGTTCCCCCTCAACCTAGTTCAAAAATGGGATTTCCTTTATTTATTTAATAAAAGAGGGAATTCCAATTAACATGTTTATAAAAATAATGTATTATAGCCTAAATTTATATATGTATTTTTAATATAAATCAATGAAAGAGTTCCCCATTAGGTATATTAAATGCAGAAAATACATCCATATTAAATAGAAATTCCATGACTAATTATGTGTTCCAACTATTAAAGAATCATGTTCTCCCATAAAAATAAGTGACTTCATGAATTTTATCCTAAAATGACTCCAAAATACGTCAAATTCATAATGATATTCCATTCTTCCAAGATAAATTAAAATTTATTTTTGATCCATATAGTTATCACACACGTCCAAATACACATGGTAATTTCTTATGGGGGATATGTGTCATTAATCTTTACCTTCCATCCAAAACATGGTATTAAATAATTATACACATATTTAATGATTTTATATCAAAATGGGTTAATGTGCCATTTATTTAGGAGGTTGAAATAAAAAATTTCCATATTTTAATGAATTCTAATTTCATTAATTGATTTAGAATCCCTCGCACAATATTTATGTATAGTGGAACTAGTTTTTTTCATCTAATTGATATGGTTTTATCAAGAGTAAAATATCTTGTACAATGATTAATAATGTTGTTAGTAACTATTGAATATATAGTTGGAGGCCTTCATAAACACATTATATAATATTATTCAATAGAATTTGGACTTGTAAGATTTGTCTTATTTGGAAAATCTCATATATTTTCTACGGACTGATTGTACTATGATATGCACTATCAAAAAAGTGACCCCATAATCTCTTGTGTATGAGATAAATTCATTCATGTGGTTGAAGATAGTTAGGTATTAAATATTTAATGTAATTATTTTAAATAATATCATTGAAACATGATGGATATTTAGTATAAAAAATCATATTTTATTATGGAAATGTGAATGATTGAACATAGCATCGATCATGCATAATGAAACACTTTTTTATTATTAATTCCCTTATCTTTAAAGAGAATCCACCTTTGTAGAATTGTTTTTCTCAATTGAATGGATTTCATTTGTGTGTAACAACCCTGGTTATAATACACATATTAATTATTTACTTTAATACATTTTCAAAATATAAAAGAGATTGAATTTAACATGATATAATAGTTTAGTAGTCGTGAGAGATTATATTCATACATGATTATCATATTACAATCGAAAAACCAGATAAAGCCAAAAATTCCATTGAGAAAAATAATATTTCATTTACGAGATCCCTAAAATCATTAATTTGATTCTTCTCGTTATGTTGTGGAAGGGAAAAAATAATAAATAGTGATCTTCTATATATAGTATGGTTAATCTCAAGACATAATCTATGAAACAGTAAATATAACATAAATCATATGACATGGAAAAATAATTACTAATTATTTCATATTACTAATATAAAGAAAGGTAAATATAGAATTGGATGAAATAAAAACATTGTAATCACATTGATTAGAATTACTGAATTTATAATGATATAATTCATAATTTCAAACATCATATTCTTACCATAAATTCCTTTTGATAAGATATCATATGTAAATTGATAAGGCAATATCTAAATGTGGACACTAGTTTATATCATTAAACCTACAAATGAATTAATGGGATATAATGGGATTCAAACATACCTTATTATGTCTGATCCATTCATTATTTTAAAGAACTTAATAATAATACAATACATAATCAATATATATATTAATATTGAAATACTAATATACAAAATGTTAATATTTTCTAGAGTTTATAAATAGAAAAATATGATCAAAATCCATCCATTGAAATAATGTGAATAGTTTTATTTGAGTGTATACATATTAAAGAATAATATTAATAATAGTTTTTTAATATATATATATATATAAATACATTTAAAATTAAATTCTATAAATTATTCCAAAACATGTTAAAAATATCCTTTTATTTATATAACATTTTAAATAAATTATTTTCCCAATACTAAAAATTGGTTTTATTTTTAAATAACCACGAGAAATTATAAAGTGAAATTAATAAGATATAATAGTGATGAAGGATTGAAATTTCATTAATTACGAAAATAATGAAATAATTATTCCTTTAACATTTTTGGAAAAAAATCAATATCACATCATCTGGAAAACATCCTAAGTATTCTTTTAAACCTTTTATAGATAAAATTATGGATGAAAATAAATTTTAAAAATCATTTCTATATTGTTAAATAGTTTTTGAAAATATTATATTAAACATGTATATATTAGTGAAATATTCATAACCAAAATGATAATTAATAATGTTTTTCATAAAAAATAACTATGTTTTATTCAGTAAGAAGGAAAGGAAAATGAATGAAATATTTCCGTCCAAGGAAATTTTTTTCCTTTTATTTCCTTATAATAATCAATTTTTTTCATTTTGTATCATTTTTTATATAATTACTAAATTTTGTGTGTACATATTTGATTTCATGAGGATTTTTTGTCGATAAACTCCAAAAAACATTTGTAGGATGACTATGGTCAATAGTTTCATTGAACCAAAATCTAAAAAAATAGTATTTATGAAATATTTATATCATTTATACGTTTTAGAAAACTTTATAAGTATTCATGAAAAATTTAATGAAATGTGCTACTCAGAGTTTCATAGATTATGTAGTATGAACATATGCATGAACACCATTTTCATTATTCTAAGGGTTAAATAAGAAATACTATATATAAAGGATATAGTTTACAGAAGTAAATAGAATAATATTAATATCATATTTACTCATTTAATCAATTGATTTACCACCCATGTAGGGTGGAAATGAAAAATGAATGACACCCCTTCGTGGAGGTGGTAGTACACATATACACTATAACACCACATGACTGTAAAATTTATTTCTAAAAAATAATATATTATATATAATGTGGTATACACAATACTAAGATTAAGAAAATCATGTCACACAATATAAATATTTTTATTTAAATATGAACACTATGACCTATTCATTGCATTGGAGAGTATGAATAGGAATAAACATATTATGACATATAAGTAGGATAATTTAATTTAGAAACAAAAATATTCAATATTATATCTATTATAAATTAGTTTTAAATAAAGACAAAATATTTCGATGGTGAAATAGATATTTTTCAGGATAAGATTTTATGTGGGAACTATATTTTTATATAAATATATTTAATTAATGACTATTATTAAATGATTATATAATTACTTAACATTCATTTAGTTGTGGCTATTAGTTATTAAAATAGAATAAATTCATTTTATACCTCAAAAAAATGTTTTCCCCAAATAAATATTTTTATTATGTGTTATGAATGTATATTATATTTATGTACGACCACATTTAGAAATTTTATTTGAAAAAATGGGTATCTTTGTGGAAATAAGAATTTAATAATAATCATTGGATGATGCTTTGAGACCTTCCAGAAAGAATTTATTTTTGAGTTGATTGTAAAAATGATGAATTTTTTTAAAAATCATTTCCTTGTCTTTAAATAAATAATTTTTAATGCATACATATATTTGGAATTTTTTTATTATAAATTAAGTTCCATATTATTTAACATAATCTATATAATTCCTCATGAATCTATATTTAATTTTATTATTTTTTATATGGCCATTTGTTTTCTCAAAAATTTAATTTTCAAAAAAAAAACTACTGTTCTTTGTGTTTAGTGAATTTTCATTAAAATTTATTTCTTTTACTTAAGAAAATTATATATTAAAAAATGAGTTACCTATTTATAATTCGAATGATAATTGTTTTAATAGGATCCTTTTAGTTTTTGTTAATATTATTTGTAACTATAGTAAATGTTTGTCACCTTAGTGAGTTTAAAATTCGAAAATATTGGTCAAAAATATGAGATGAGGAAGAGAAATCTACTTAAAAATTATCTATATTTTTTGAATAATTATTTTTTATAAATGAAATTCAATTATTCTAAAATATGTAAATTTAAATCAAATTTAATTTTATCATAGACATGATATTATTTTATGTTAATAATAGGTACAAAATGATTCTCACTTTTTTTAATATATGTAATTTAATATGATTTTGATAAAATGAACTTATATTATATGATAAATGGTTATGTTTAATATTAATAGATTTTTTGTTTGATATTTTATTTTTAATTTTTATTTATTATATAATTACCTTAAATTATTATGAAACTAAGATATAGTGCTTGTGATAGAAGTTGAAAAATCAAGGAAAATGATTTTGAAAAAAAGGAAAACAATTTATGATCATTATGATATTCCATTAATTCCATACATAATTATAGAGAATAATCAGTTTTAAATGTATCTATATTATAATTTAAATATTTCATTAATGAATTTAAAGTCAAATTAAATTAATAGTACCAAAAATGTCATTAATAAAAAAAATTGATAATGAAAATTTTTATTAAATTATAAAAAAAATCAAATAATAAATTAGTTAAATTAAGATGTAAAATAGAATAAAATTTTATAAATGAATAATTGTGGTGAGACTTTATAAATTATAAGTAAATTAACAATCCTTTAAGAGTGAGAGTTGTGTTACTATAACAAATATTAAAACC
The DNA here is from genome assembly GCA_963277665.1 of Viscum album. NCBI lineage: Eukaryota > Viridiplantae > Streptophyta > Magnoliopsida > Santalales > Viscaceae > Viscum > Viscum album. Next base: position 510,840,713 of record OY728146.1, read on the forward strand.
CCGTAATAAGTGTTTTAAAAATTATAATATTTAAAATTTAACATAAATGTGAAATAACATTATTGGTTGAATTGATTTTAACATTATCACACCTTACATTCCAAATTCTTTATTTTTTGTTCAACAAGATATTATTATCTAATTTATTATATTTTATAGTTCTTCATATTTACAATTGTATAAGTACCCTCACATATAAATGATCATATCCTCTCCTCTATTCCATGAAAATTTTATTCCATTTATATCAACCATTATCTAAAAAAACAAAATACCAACCTTCCTACCCATTTCCTATAGGTTTTGGTCTCAAAAAATAGCATCCTAAAAATGGCATTAGGTGTATCCGAAGGAGGGTTTCTATGGAGTAGGTATAACTCTTAACTGAGTTTATTAATTTAATTACTTCTTATTAATCATTCAAATATTCCATAAAATGTATACATAATAACATATCTATATTAGATATGTTTAGGTGTTATTATTATTTCAAATCCATTTTCTAACTCTTTTTAGATGTTTTCAAAAGGAAACATCACTTATGTGTATGTGCGAACTAAAACATACATGAAGTGATGTGTTTTGTTTTTTATCACATGACAATTTGGCGAAAATCATTTATCTATAAAATTAATATATATATAATATTCCTTGAATTATTATTATTATTTACCATTAAAAAATTAGATTCTTTATTTTTATTTAATCCATTGAAAAATGATGTTGTCACTCGGGCATACATTTGTTATACCAACTCCACGAAGTGCTGCGATTCATTTTCCCAGTATTACATTAATTAATGGTTATAAAATTATATTTAATGTATAAATATTTTTATTCTTTCTTGATTAATATTTTGTAGTTAATGGAATAACAACCCCTTCAACCACGGTTTACCCACCAACGTTGTTTTGCTGTTACAAACTAATCATCCTCCAAACATCTAAAATAAAAATAAATGTTTTAATAACTACATAAAGAATGGAAATAAATGAAATAAAAGGGATGATAATATGTTAATAAACCATAAAAACTATTTTCATAATTTATAAAATTAATATATTTTTATTATATTGGAGTTAAGTTTTGTATTTGGTGAGTCAGACTTGAGGTAAAGTATTTTTCTATAAAACTGCATTTTAATAGTATTGAGGATTTTTTATCACTTTTTTCGTTCAAAAATATTTTATTTAAAATTATTTAGGTATTTTATTTATAAAGTATAATTTTTGTTAAAACCCATATTAAACTATATTTTACATTCTTTACAATCATTTTAAAAGAATACTTTTAAATTTTTTCAACACATGTTATTTCTTTTATTTATACTAAAGTGTGTAAGGAATATATTTTTAACATAAATAAAATTATAATAATTTCCCACCATCATGATCATTATTAATTACAAATATTTATCTTTAATTTTAAATTTTTCTTCAAAAAAATTCATATTTATAATTATTTTTTACTTTATTACATAAAAACAATTCGAAGAAAAGTATGTTTATCCTTATTTTTATTTTAATCTTAAATATGTTTCATTTTTGTGTTAGATAGAATAATTTATGAGATTTTAATACCTAAATACAAGAGAATTTTAGTTTTATATATTTTTCCATTTACATTTATTTATGAATGGTGTATCATTTTTAGCACTCTATTTCATTGGGTAATGATTATATTCAATGTAATTATTTTTCAGAATTAACAGAGTAGGTTGTTCCATTTTTAATAGTACATGTATGAGTGATTGTAAGAATGATATTAATATGATACCCCAAGGAATCTATATGAATTATTATGATTCTGAATTAATTTTAATGAATGTATGTTTTTTATGGGTTTCTAATGTGTTTATGTTTCAATGAATGATTATTCCCCATTTTAGTGGTGAAAAGTTTGTTTTTCATGAAAATTATTTCCTAAGTAAAAATGTTATTTAAAAAAATTCATCATGATTATGAGTTTAATTTAATATTACATAATATATTGTTTAAAAATATTTGGGTAATGAATCATATTTAAAGAGTTTGAAAATTAATATTAAATCTCAACGTTTATTATCAAAAATGGAAAAACTTCTTATTGGATTAGTAAATATTTCAAAATGAATAACTGGATTTTTTTGTATCCCTTAGATGGATTTTTTTAAACCATTTTTTATAATTTCATTTAAGTGGACTTTTTAAGTATAAATGTTTATAAAATCATTCTTTCAGATATGGGAGTGTCCTTGAACATCCAAGGTGTGTTTTTAAAATGATATGGTATTGTTGGACAATGGATTCTATGTTAAAATGACAATTTTTTATATTAATGTTTAAATAATTCACTAACAATATAATTTTAAAAGATCCTAAAAATGTTGGAATGTCAAAAAAATATAAATCTTATAATTATGGGTTGTTAATGTTACAACCCATTATATACAGAAGTGGAATGTTATTGTTTTATAATATATGGAAAAAGATATGAAAAAGAGGTATACCATAAACGTAATAATACATCATTATATTTTTGGAATTTATGATTATATATCGGCATTATTATGCCAGTATTGAAGGATTTATAAGAAGAAATAAACATGAATAGACTCGGTTAAGAGTTAAAAATATTATTTGTAAAATCTATAATTTCATACACTTTAATATTTCTTAGGATGGTCTTTTGGTGAGGCTTAGACTTCTAGGATATGGGGAAGATAGCATTGGAGTTATTTGGGCATGTATTTTCTGATATATCTATCTTATAATGAGTAAATATGCGATATTAGTTTTTTTCATTTTTAAAGAAAGGGGTTTGGGACACATTAAATATCCTCAAATATAAATTAATATAAACACCTTACTCAAACAATAGTGAAAAAATAGACTATCATTGAAGATATCATAAGGGTGAGTAAAAATCCACTAAAAATAAAATTTACACTACATTAAAAGAAATAATATGCATTAATTCTTATATTTAAACCCTTTATTAACTCATTTATCAATTACCATGGTGATAAATTTGTACTATAGTTACTAATCTTTATGACCAACAATGGAATTTAACTCTTTAAAAAATGAACTTTATGATTCCAAATATTAAATCCATTTTCAGTAATGAAAATTTTAAAATTGTTAAATTTTTTAATTAGAATTGGTACGTGTATCCCAATGAAAATAATTTTTATTAAAAACAATTACCTATAAATATCATTTTATACCTAACTCAAGTAATATAATCATCACCACATAATTTATTGGATTATTTTAAATAAAAGGAATCATATTTTTCATTAAATTTATTCCAAAACACAAAAAAAATCTTTTGGATACTTGATAATATAAATGTACCAAAAATAGTTTTCATTAGAATAAAAACATTTCTACAATATACAAAGTTTCAATTATATATTTATATATACATTATAAAATTTTCAAAATGAATTATATTACTTTTTAAATTTTTCTATGTTGAAAAAAAGTTATAAAAACAGTTACATTTTCATTATTTCATAATTATGTCATAAATGTGATAGTATTTAAAAAATCTCAATTATTTACTATTAATTTAAAAATCAACAATTTTTGGGAATTCTGAAAAATTAAACCATTATAAATTTTTATGTTATGATTATAAAAACAATTAATATTTTTCTAAATAAAATCATTACATTTATATATTAAAAATATAAATAAAATAATTAATAATAACACTTTCTATTAAAATATATATTACAATTTCCCTATATGACAAGATTCATTGGTATTACCCCTGTAAAATTTGATCTTCAATATTTTGATACAAAATAGTTCTTAAAAAATCAATCATTCCTCAATGATACTTTTGGATATAATGTTTCCTCTTATAGTTGGTGATGTCTCAAGAGATCCATCTACAGCTTTGTTGTCTAATACCACAACACTTTCTCTCTATTACAATGAATATTGAGGGGATCCGAATTACATGATAATCTTTCTTTCTATTATATTACATAAATGTTGAGTGCATGTACAGTATTTGGAATATATTTTCTCAATAAACAAACAAGAAAAATTGTGTGTACCTTACAAAGGATAGGTTTCATAAAAAATTAGTTTGTGAAAAATCCAATTCTCCATAAAATTTTAAAAGGCATCATATACCTTGGGAATTAATTCCCATTATTACAAAATATTACAACTCCATTACATGGAGACACCATTAAGAATAATTAACCCCCCACATGAAATTATAATACCTTCTTAAAATTATCATTAAATATCATCTTTCAAATATGATATTCCATGATTTGATTTTGAAGACACCTTCCATTAATAATTTCCTCCTCTACTAAGTTTGGTCCAACTAGATTTATTTCTCTAGATTCTTCCAAATATGTTGGAATGTGATATATCATACCATATAATTATTCATATACTTCCATCATGATTCATCAATGAAATCTATTATTGTATGTAAATTAAATCGTAGAGAGATACTAATTCAACATAGTTTGAATATCAGGTGAGTATGGTAATAACACTTCTTCTAGTTTTTTGGAGGTCAATTTAGGCCACCCATAAATTTGAGGATAATATATGGGGCTCAAATATATCATTTTATTAAGATACCTCTAAATAATGCACTAAATTTTTATATAAATGGAGGTTCATGATCAAATAAAATTGATAAAGGATTATTATGAATTATCCTAACCACATTAATGTATAGTTTTTATATAAATAAAGGGTTATATATTCTCTAACATCTTGTAAATGTGCATAATTGGTATGAAAATAAATAATGACCCACATTGTGTAATTATTTTTCTAATTCTTTGGATTTCTAGTGAATATTTCAACAATAAAATTGTTCCACATTAATATTGAAATAGGTTGAAGATACATTTATCCCTTATGATATTTTATTTCATTCTTTACCTAATATCACATAATGAATCGGTACACACAATCAATCATTTTAGGCTTCATACCTTCCAATAAAAATGTATCTTAAATCCCTATATATCTTTTTGTTACCATGGTCTAGAGAGCTATGATATGTGTTTTTAATAAGGAATATTCCTTTTCTGATATAGTATGTATGGAATACATAAACTCTTATTAATCATCAATAGTTCATATTTATAGATGATTTAAGTAATTTTCCCTTTATTAACTACTTCAATATTTATTTGTAAGTCATTATCATTTATTTGAGACTTTTTTATCATTTATAGTAATTATTGATTAAGAACTCATTTGAAAAGGAACTTTTTTATCTTAACTATCAATTACCATATTAAATTTTATTAAATACCTATATCTATGACCCTTGTTATTTGTCATCATACATATAACTCAACGTTCCCTCCTTCTAAATGCATCATCCTCTTTATTTTCCTTCCCATGTTGGAATTTTATTGAAAATTAATAGTCATGGAGCTTGTCTAACCATTTTCTTTGACTAATGATTATTTATTTGATTGATAATATATACATCGAAACTATTTAGTATGTAATTATATCACATAATTTTTCATAGATATAGAGTCTATATATCATCAAGGAAAATATTATATCATTCAAATCAAAATTATAAAATGGATAGTTCAATTCAATGATAATCAATTTACGTGATTCATAAAGAACTAGTATATCATTCTGTATACGGAAAAACAAATACTTTTATTTTTTGAATATTTTAATTTTAATAAACCACCATATTTGAAAATATATATTCAATAATAATGAAGAAAAAATCATCTATTTATCTCTTAAACAATTTCATCAGATTTCCTTAATTATATGATTTTCACCCAACAACAAGAGAGGATAATCATTACATAAATAATAAAATAATCTCATGAGTTAAATAATAATCTCAAAAATACTTTCACATCCCAATGAAAAAAATATTCACAGTATGGGATAATATCAAAATAAGAATCTTAATCTAAAATAATCACGTTATAATTTTCCTCAACGTGACCCTCTTCAGCATATCTCATCTAAAACAACCATATTAATGTCATGGGGAATGGGAAAAAATAAAGTGGTAAGATGAAAGTCATATTAAATAAAATCATTTCAATATTTCTTCAATTGTTAGATTATAAGAACACAAGAAGACATGGGTAAGATAGAAATTTACTATTAAAATGAACATGGAACAATAATAATATTTCATAAAACATTAATTAAGGATTTTGAATATGAAATGAAAAAAATATTTACTATGAAAAAGGATTTCAGAATGATGAGATGTTAAAAATGAGTCATGGAGTGTAATCTCATCAACATAAAATATATAATTTCAATTCAAAAGTAGTATTTTAACCAATATAATAATTTATAAATTACTTAAATTTGAACAAAAAAAATTCCACAATTCATGTTTTTAATAATGAAAAATTTTCATTCTTCATGATGTGTAAAAAAAATATTACACAAATAATTTTATAAATAACTCATTTCTAATTCATCAAGTCAGGAAAAAAAATTATGCACTTCATATTATGAGAAATATACAAAAAATTCTTGTTTTGAATAAAAACAATTATCACATTTAATTGAGTGAAAAAAATCCCACATGCCATGTTGTCAATAAATATAATAACAACATTAATGTTGGAAAAATAATTCTATATTATAACATCATTTTAAAATGAGATATTAATGAATAAACAATTAATTATAGGATGATAGAGGACCCAACCATGAATCATATATAAAAATTTGTTCCATTTATAAATCAATCATAATCATATCTTAGATAACCCAAGGAATGATCATGGGTTTCTTAAACCTATCAAAAACAACACATAAAATAGACTAAAGCAAGTGTATAATGTATATACTCTCATTTTTCTAAATAAATTGTATAATAAAAAACTTATATATAGTGATGAAAACATCACATAATTAATGATAAACCATGGAGGGTAAATAAAAGAAAAAATATGAAATTTTTCACAATTTTTTTTAAAACATTAAATTATAAAAATCAATTTTATAATGGAAATAAAATAATTTATAAAAACATATCAATATGATTTTCAAATAAAATATACATGTGAATAAAAAAGTATTCATAAAATTAAATGTGGTGTGAATGATTAACATTTTCTTTTGTAAAGGATGGAAAACCTTTTACACTTATTAAAAGAACATTAATGAAAATTCACATTGTTAAAAATATTGTGAAACCAATTTTTTAAAGAATTTTGGAGAGAACAATATCATATGGGATAAAATTTATTTTTGTTTCCACTATATAATTAATAACATTAGTGGGATTTAAAAACATTTATATGGACGGAAAATCCATTGATAGAGTTGGAATTATTCTTAATATAAACTATTTTTGATAAAATAATAGAATCAATAAGGTATAATACATTGGTATCAAAAATAGATTCCATAGAAAAGTAGGTGGAAATACAATTTAGATTTTTAATATAAGATAATAAATAAGTATTTAAGGATTATAGTAAAATAAAATTTCTTATGTCCTAAGGAAAATATTTGAACCACAAAAAATATTCTTTTAACCATTTTAACTATTAAATAATTTCCCAATGAGAAATTTAACATGAAATTTAAAATTGAATTTCATGAAATGTAATGATACCAAGATATAAAAATAAAAATGGGGTGAATAGTATTCCACAAAAATATAATCATAGATTATAATAAAATAATGTCTCAATTAAAGGAAATATAGTTGGAAATACATATCGTATTTCCTATCTTATAAGACCAAACTCTAACTTTGTTAGAGACATGATATATATATTTGGATGATCCCATGATATTAAAGGTATTAGGATATCTATATGTGATCAGAGGATTTTATTTTTTAAAATCATATAGGTATAATAAATTAACAATTCTTCAAGGATTAATTATAAGTATATGTGTGTGTTTGAAATGTGTTTGTGATCCCCATTCATAAGAGAGGAAATCATCACATTTGGAAACACATTTTATGTTTCAATAATTCCATTACATAATTAAATGGTTAGTGGCTCAAAATATTTTAATAACTAGAGAATGGTATGTATTTCAATAAATAAATACAAATATAAAGGTATATAAATATATTTTAATGTATTTATAGTGTTTAAAATTTCGTTTCTATATTTTTTATCTTTTACTTTCAAACCAGGTAACAAGTTTTTAAGTAAGTGATTTTAGTTCTATTAAAAATATAAAATAACCCATATAACTAGATTTGGGTTATATGGAAATAAATTTAATGTATCTCTGATAAAATTTTAACTCTATAAATTATAAAATTAATTTTTAAAATAAAACATATATTATATAGAAAAACAATTTTACTATGAAAAAATAATTTAGAAAATTATGGATCCTTAATCTTATTTTATATTGATTAAAAATTAAATAAGCAATAATATATATTTTTTATTTTTTTACACTCCAAGACATAATCATTGTTTATAGTATTAAAACTTTCTTGATTTGATATAAAGTCTATGATATTAATATAACAATAATTTTAAAAAAAATTCTCATCATTATCATGGAAATTAACACTAATCCTAATAATTTAGATTTTATACCAAAAAATAAAATTATCCATAATAAATAGTATGAAAATTTTTATCTAACATTTAATATTAATTTTATCAAATTAATATTCTCTGTATAGGTGAATTAATCTTAACATTTTCACAAGAATCAAATAAAAAATGTTTTTTGAAAAATTGTATTTTAAAAAAGTTTTATAAAAAGGATTTAATTAAAAATTCAATTGATTAAAATTAATTTAAAAGCTTTTTGTCATTATAATATAATATATTTAATAATACAATAAATCAAAAACTTATTTTAATCATGTCATATGTAATGAAACAAAACATTCTAAAAAAAAACTTTTATTAGAACACTATATATATTTTTAAAATGCTACGAATGTGTTTATGGATAAAACGGTGCTTTTAAATTTCATTATAATAATTTTTTATACGTATATTTATAGAATGTTTTCAAAAACTTATAAGGCATAAAAATTTTTGGTAGTTTAAAATTCATTATTTTCACTATTCATTTAAAACCCAATTTTCAAAAGAATATCCCCATATAAATTTGTTGTAGTTAATTCAAAAATTAATCTTAATTTATCATATTTAAATATTAAATTATATAAATTTCCATTTTTAAAATAAAAGATATATTATTAGGAAATGTTATTTTATTGATAATAACCTTTTCAATATTAACTCATAATAATTATTTGGTTTCTACGAGGAATAAATTTTAATGGTTTTCCATATTAGTTTTTATTATTTCATTATTAAAAATTTAATATTAAAATGTTTCTCTTTTTTGTTTTTGGTTTATATTGTGAGAAGGTTATTTAACATAATATGTATTTAAAATATTCTAAAATATCAGTTCATTAAATTATCCCACCCCTAAAAAAATGTTTCATCAAAATTTTAATTATCATTCAATAAATGATGAGGCCCATAGGTCCATGAAAAACTATTCATATATCTTCTTCTAAGATAACCACCTCAATACCAATGTTAATATTTTGAAACTAAATATCCCAATTATACTTTTTTATGCATTATAAGGGATATTCCTTTCACCACTTTATTTCCTTGATCTTGATTAAAATAAATTCTAAATGAAAAAAATATTAGTATGAAATCTAAAAAAATTAGTGTATATGAATATTATAGCATGATAATAAGATATATTGTCTAATAAAAAATTCATTTAAATCTTTGATACTTGAATTTCCAATATTCCATGTTTGGTTAGTCCAATAACTCAATTGATTCTATGAAGATTACTTCAATTATGATTTCTTACATTAGTTTTGACAAATCATAATAATTACACATTAATCTCTGATTCATTACATAATGATTCACATTACACAATCTAAAACTATCTAGAGTCATAGTATCTTATAGAATAATTCCATGGATTATCCATTGGATTCTACCAAATCAAGTCATTTCACATATTTTATATGTTTAATAATTGATCATATTAAAATAATACCATCGGCGATGTGGAAGTTAATCATGTTCAAAAATTTTGATTCTTAAAACTTATAATATAAAATAATATTTCTAGTATTCACAAATGGATTATAAAATTAATTATATAAAATATTTTTTTTAAATTTTAATGAAATAATTGTTCATGGATACCTTTTATATTATTATTTTATTCACTTTTTTGGATTTCTTATTGTCAAAATACATGCTATATATATAGTGTATTTAATTTTTTCCCAAAAATCCAAGTTTTTTATAAAATATTACAATCAATTACCTAACATTGAAGTTCAAAATTCAATAATAGTATTTATTTTATGAGAAATTTTTTCTTTGAATGTGAATTTTCAATTTAAAATAAAAATAATTATTTACAAATAAATACTTTTTTACGACACTCTCAACTTTCTAACCAATATAAAAATTAAGATGGACATCATTAAATTATATTATCATTTATATTTGAATATATATTATTTAATAATAATATTTCAATAAAATAATTCTTATTTCAAAAAATTCAAGAATTTATCAAAAGATTTTCTTAATTGAAAAAATATATTTCCCAAGAGTACTATTTTTATTTCATTTATTCTAAATATAGTTTTTATTAAACATGTTATAAAATAGTTTTTAATATAATAACAAAAATGTATATATTTAGTTAATATTTTATTAAAAAATATAGAATTTCATATTAATAGAGTCATGATACATAACCCATTATTACACTAGAATATGCTCCAAGCATAATTTGTGTGATGGTGGTACATTATTGGGGTTGTTCTGTTAACATTTTTTGGGTCATGATCTCAATAAGCTTAAAATTATCCCCTACAAAATTTTGCTTGAGTGTTAGTTGTTGAATATCATCTTTGTCTTATTCATGGGACATGCCCAATGATTTCATATCCCTTTAAAGTTCCAATAAATTGTATTGATTGGGTACTATCCTACTAGTCAAGGCCATCACTTTATCTCTCTCTGTTAATTTAAATTTTTCCTAAAAATCAATATATAGTGATAATAACATTCATGGTTAAGAGTCATAATTTTCATCTAAATATTATTGTCCACATTTTCTAATCATTTTAAAATAATTAAATTAGTGAAGGTTTTTTTCTATAAATATATTATTTAATTTGGAATTTATTCATTCAAAAACAAAATTTAATTTTATAAATGATCTATTCACTACCTTATTCACAGCATTATAAATTCCACCAATAAGAGTTCATTTCATATACAAAAAAAGATAATGTTACTTTTGTTTCATCACCTCTTCCAGTTCTAATATTGCATTCACAAACATATGGTTCTTCCCCAGCACTATGAAAATGTGATTTTCCCTATTTCATAGAGAATTTATTATATGACCTAATATATTACCGGTTACTCCATATATGAAGTAACATTATCTGAGGTACCACCTTTAGATTCCACATATGTGAGGTGTCTCATATTGTTGGGATTCATGGAACACATAGTGTAACTTTTCAAGGTTATGTATGATTGATTTTCAATACTCCAATTCTTTGATGTGTTAAATGATCTCAAATGGGGTGATTTATCTTTTAATTATCATTCCATTATTCTCAAAAATCATAAATTTATACCATGATGATATTTGAAGTTAAACCATATCTGTGAGCTCAACATTAAAGACTCATCTATGATGGTTTGCATATATAATTTTACATTAAATGAATTTCATATAACAATGAATGGTTTAAAACATGTTTATCATCTAATGGATACGATGAGGTTCCATATTCATCTTCCCTCAAACTTCATCCTTTCATGTTGGATTACAACATATCCTCCAATATATAGCAACATATGTTGTCATTTGAGTACTATAATGGAAAAAAATTTATATGAGAACTCTAGTTGGAAAATATACTAACCCAAACATCCTTGTAAACCAATTCATAAATGATCTCAACATACACTATACACTTTTAATATTTCTCTCAAACTAACCATCCATATGAGGGTGATACACATCACTAAAACCCTAATCTATATCCAATTCTTGATGAATAATTCTCCAAAACATTGAGATAAACCTCTAGTCTCGATCATATACAATAGATAGTAGAAGACATTGCAGTTTTACCACTTCCCTTATGTATATCCAGTTGATTTGGTGTAGATAAAAATATTCATTGATGGAAATGAATTGTGATGACTTCATACAACGATCTACACTTTCCAAGATTGTTTTATTTCCAGTATACGTATTGGGGAGTCCTATTATGAAAACCATGGTTATGTTTTCCCATTTCTATTCTATAATGGAAAATGGTTTCATCATGCCCAGATACTTCTATTGTTGAGCCTTGAATTTATTCCATACAAATCATTAATATAAAAACTTGATTATCTCCCTATTCATGTTATCCCACAAAAAGTTTTCATAATATCTTTAGACATCATTATAATTTGTTGATGAATATAGAAGGCTTATCTACGTTCACTATTCATAATTTCACTCTTCAGTAATAGTTTTAAGGTGAAACTTATACCAGATTGAATCCTTAAAACATAATATTTAGAAATATTTAACTCTATAATCTTCAATACTATTATCTATATCTCCCCATTATCGTTTATTAACATCCACGATCCTCTAATGATTACAGGGTTTAGATGTTATTTTGGTATATTAGGATAAATTAAAATTTATAATTCTCATGTTTATCCTTTTAATTACTTATAATATTTAATTCCTTCCAATCCACATCATGGATAGAGTTATGGTATCCTTTGTACATATTGTATCTACCACACTGATCTCATTTATATGATTGTAATAGATTGAACAATTATAATCCTTGATCATATATAATAACCATTTTTGGTATATATTATTATTATTATTAGTGGATATATAATTTATTATATTATAATCTCTATATATTTTACACTTATCCCCATAGAGATAATGTCTCCAAATATTTATAACAATGATTATTGAAGCAAATTACAGCCCATGTATTGGGTCATTTTTCTCATAGATCATTAATTTTATAGAGTCATAGGCTATTAAATTATAATATTTCATGGGTACACTATGCCATAAATTTTTGATATGCCAATAAATATCCCCAATAAATTAAAACCTATGGGAAATATGATAACAATAAAAATTATTAGCCACATTTTGAACTATTTAAATCCTTCCTTGCATTCATCCATCCTGAAAAAAAAAACTTTTTTCAAAGTTATGATTTTAGTGGGATTTAAAATTAAGATAGGTTTATCAAAAATAGACATTAAGAAATATCAACTCAAATGAATCTAAATATCTATATCATTGATGTTTTTCTGTACCATCATTATATTTCTTCCTTCCATAAATGATCGAATGATATCCATTTTTTTTGAAAACATTGTCCAATAATGTTAATTTCCCTTTCCAAAATTCACATTTACTATAATTATCAGATAAATTTTCATTTCTCATGGTTTTAGTTCAACTTTAAAATAATCCCAATTTTCCTCCATCATTTTGTATTAGATAAGAATATTATCAATAAATACTATCATAAATATATTGAGGTAATCCCCAAATACTATATTCATTACATTAATGAAGATAACTAAATAATAAATGATCACAAATGGAATCACTATAAAATTCAAGTTCCTATACCTTGTATGAATAGTATCCTTGGGGATATAACCCTTCTTTATCAATACATGATAATATCATGAACAACAACAACCATAGGGAATTATCTGGATCCATGTAGCGGACCAAACAAGATATCAATATAGAGTATAGGGTACTTATTTTTTTATCATGATATTATTTAGCTAAGTATAATAAATGAAAACACCCAATGGCCTATCCATATTCTTAATAAAAATTACCAGTTCCCCCCACGTTGAAGATCTTGGTCATGTTAACCCTGTATCATGATTCTCTTGTAGTTACATCCTTAAATCCTTCAGTTAAATAGTCGATATTTTGTTTGGAATATTAGTTATTAAAAAATCATCCAAGTATAGATTTTATTTAGAACTCAACCTCCTTTCTAGGAGGAAGACAAGAAAATTTTAGGTGAAACAAATCAGCGTATTCCCTCATAATGCGAATGTCTTCATAGATGATATTTTTTGGGGTGGATCGGCAAACATGGTTTGGATCATGATATCAATAATATTGATAAATTACCATAAATTTATTCTTGAGGGCTTTATATTTTTAATCCCTATATAGTATTTCTCAACGAAATTCCTAGTGATTCCATCTACCATAGATTCTCTAATAAATGGGACTTATAGGGTATGATTCTACTTTTTGGGGACATATCCTAATCATTATATTATAATTTTATATCATCAAAATAATTAATATATACTAATCATAATTTTCTAGTTATAATGGATATATTATCAATGATTATGATTTTTAATGGTCATTTATATTTGAGAATATGATTTTTTTATCGATAAAAAATAACTAAAGTAGTTTATGTGTTTTATATAACAAGTTTCTTTATTAAAGAATTAATTAATTAAAAAATGGAATTTAATTTATTAAATTTTTGGTTTTCTACTTCTCATCCCAATTCTTCAAAGTAACTAGGAATTCTATCCACCAAAGTGGTCTGTAGAGGTAATATGATCAAATAAATCATATCCTATAGGAGTATTGAAATAAATTTTTAATATTATGATCACTAATTGTGCATCAGGTAGATGATCAAGTTAATATTTGACTAAAACTTTTCAATGTGATTACCCCAATGTGCATGTATTCCACATCCACATCCACATGTAGTGTATAGATTAGAGTTAATCTTTGTAAAACCCTCTACATAAAATTTTTTAAATATTTTTGGACAAAATTCCATACTTAGACACATGTATAGGGTTTTCAATAAGGTTCACTAAAATATTACAAAAAACTATTAAATCATTGTCCAAAATTAATTAATTTATTCTCTGATACAATCAAAAGGGACAGAATATATACATTAATAAAATAATAAAATACTATTCAAATTAATATATTCCATATCATAAAAAATTAAATAGTCCAAATATTTAATTCATTAGTGTCTTTGTGATTAGATATATAGGATTATTAACATACAATGATTACTCTATTACTATACCTCTTTAGACCCTAGTTTAGATATCTCATATGATATAATATTCATCATAAACTAGGGAATGGAAATATAATAAATGAGTGAGCTTGAACACTATGAATGGGAATACATTTCAACATGTCATAAACGGTTATATCATAATTATATAACGAAAATCGTATTTCATAAAAAATTATTATGATACCAACAACATAGTCAAATAGAAATTTTAAAAAATTGTGAACCACTATAATTTCGGATAATCATTTTTAATAAAATAAATCCCAATGCATTATGCTATAAACAAAAAAAGTTTTCACACTTTTTTTTGATATAAAAAATTCCCACACATCATGTTGTGAAAATAAAAAACTCTCACACTTTATGTTGTGATAAAAAATCACAGGATTCATTTTTTTGAATAAAAAAATTCTCACCCTTCATGTTGTCATAAAAAACTCACTCTTCATGTCGTGAATGAGAAAAAATCCCATTCTAAAACACAAAATGATGATTCTTAACATCCTTGAATAATTAGATATAAATCATTAACCAACTCATTATAGGGAGATATGGGACCCCACATATCGTCATCTATAAAAATATGGGGTATTTAAAAATCAATCACAAACCTATCATTAAAAAAATGGAAATAGAATGGGATTCTTAAACCTTTCAAAAAAGTCACATAATATGAATATAATAAATACGAAAAAACTCAATTACCAAAATAAATCATATCATAATACTTAAAGTGTCTGATTAAAAAATAAGTCATATAAGACAAACCATTGAGGGTAAATAGATGTAAAAAATAAGAAATATTTTTTCAAAACCCATTAAAAATATTAATTTTTGAAAATAATATTATTAATAGAAAGATAAAAAAATTTAAAACCATATTATAATGAATTAAAAATAATATATCCTCGAAAAAATAAATGTTATCAAATAAATTTTTTGATTAGATGATAAAATATTTTTTTATAATTTATAAAAATACCATTCAAATAATTTTATATAAAATTTCTCAAATCTCACATCACTAAATAGATGGTTAAAGAGTATTTTAAAATTAATAAATTAGAGAAAAGGTATTATATAGGTAAATAATATGATTTTTCATTTGTGTGAGGAGAAAATTGTTGGGAAGTAAAGACCATGTAAAGGGAGGTAAATCCATTAAAAAAAATGGGAATTATTTATTTAAAAAAATTAAAAATTATTATAATCATATTTCAAAAGGACATTGGTTTGAAACATTATTTCCCAATAAATTTATGTGTTAATACAAAATCATATCACCAATGAGTAACATAGATCATTCCTAAAATATTATAGTTAAAAAATGGGATTATTACCAAAGGTAAATATTTGAGTCACAAAAAAAAACTATTAAAACATTTGTAACTTTTATATAAAAACCCAATGATATTGATAAAATGAAATTTTAAAAGAATACCTAAATTTTTTTGTGTCAATAAGGTATTACTTATGATATTTCCATTCCTTCATATAAGGGGGTTATTAATAAGTCCTCAAGGTTTCCTTATGACTTGACCAATCCTCTTTTTTCTGAAAATCAAAAACACCTTATTTCAAGGAAAAGCTCATTTTACCCCTGTTTTACTTTCATAAGGAAAATTTCATTCCCAAAGGAAATTTACCCCTACAATTTTTTCATTGTTCATATAAATATTTTTCGTATGTATAAAAATCGATTTCATATCTAAAACCTCAGAATTGTATAATACATAGATATGAAGCATTCTGTTTAGGATCCGAATTCCGGTTACAAAGTGTTATTAAGTTCTACTACGAATTCCCTCTTACAAACTTTTATGAAGTTCAACTCTAAATTCTGATTACAAATTCTCATTACGAATTCTAATGAAGAATTCTGATTATGAATTCTCATTACGAATTTTTTTGAAGAATTATAATTACGAATTCTGATTATGAATTCTCATTCTGAATTCTGATGACGAATTCTGATTATGAATTCTCATTATGAATTCTGATTGTGAATTCTGATTACAAATTATGGATATGAACATGTATGGAGTTTGACTATGAATTCTTCTGTAAAATAAAATCCGAATACCTCTATATTATAGACTCAAAATTCTTTTTCTGGTTAGAATCCGAACAGTAACTTTTAACACTCCGAACATTCATTTTCTCCATTCCAAATATCAATTTTAGTTATGCTTTCACCCATTCTATTATAAAACAAATTCATGCCTTCAGTTATTAACTAACTGTTGATTGAGTGACATGTGTACAGGACCTCCAAAATTCGAGGAATAATATGACCACTGGAGGAGGGAACCGACCATTGGAGATGTTCCTATAAATAGGATCTCATTTGAAAATAAGATAACAATTAACAACATCATTGACATCTGTTCTTACAAGCTGTTAATGTGATTTCTAGAGAGGGAGGCTCTTATAAGCTCTCAAGATTCATGAATAATGTTTGAACGGCTTGTTCAAACATTACCTCATGCAGACCAGCTTCGTGCGACTCGGATTGTTGTTTTGTACAATTGAGGGATTTTAGGGATAAGAAGACAGAGGTGCCGACTACCTGATAGTTATGGGCTTGTGGGGATAGCAAGATAGAATCTAATCTTCACATAGAGGTATAACCCTAGTGTGGGTAAGATATACTTTCTTGAAAGTATAAATCAAGGGACCTTTATCCAAGGATTTTGGATACCCTTCTCTTTGGGGTGAATGATTTACTACTTATTTCTAGTTTTGTTTCAAGTTTTCCACTGCATTTTGTATTGTTATAGAAATTATAGCATTCTTATACTTCCTCATACTTGTACTCTATTTTAGATAGTTTCTATACGCTTTAAAATAGAACCTCATTTGTTGAAAAATTTAATTATGCTTAATTTCTGGAATCACATTCCCATAATCAAGCAAGATATTAGATCTTAGACGTGTTGTGAATTTTGGTTATAGAAAATTTCCTTAAGGATTTTTAATGTATACAATTCAACCCCCTATTGTATTTGAGTATCTCATTACATATTTGATCATATATTTGGTATAATAGAGTATATCATACTTAGACATATCATCCTAATAATTGGTATCAAAGGAAGGTTCCGTCAAAATTAATCTCACGATTAGATTTAGAAGAGAATTCTAGGAATTGATTTCTCGGAATAATATATTCGGAATAATATTTTTTGGATTCATATATTCGGACTCATATAGTACAGATTCGTTTTTTCTTAGAGATACAATATCTAGTTCCCTGCCTATGATATTTTCTCTTGTTTACAAACTCATTCTACTAAAAAGTTTGTGTGCCAATGATTTTCTGATGGATGGGAGGTTTAAATGTTGGTTCTATATATAATATAAATCCTACCAGACCTCTTGTTTTTTATGGAAAATATTATGAATAATGGAGAGATAGGATCAAGGATTTTGTTATCAATACTGGAGTTGATAACTATCTAATGCTAAATGGAGATTATAAGATTCCGGATATGAATTTGAGAACCTTTACGAATCAGGATAAATCATATTATCAATCAAATTTCAGAGTATGAAATACTTTGTTATGTTCCATGACAAGCAATATCTATAGTCAAATATCTTCATCTGAAGCAGAAAATAGTATCTAGAAGAAACATGATGTTACAAATTTTGGTACATCCAAAATCATAGATACAAGAAGATCTATGTTGACAGCTGAATATCATAGTTATAAATTTCCTTATAGAGAACCTTTAAGAAAAGTACCACAAAGGTTTATGACTATTGTGAATAGATTAAAAACTATTTGATAAAAAGGTTTGGATGATGAGGCACTTGTTGATAAGATCTTAGAAATCATTCCAAATGAATAGGAGTCCAAGAGGACAGTTATTGATGATAACAGTAATGTCACTCAGATTTCCTTAGATGAGTTGTTTGGAACTCTTCTTCAACATAAATCCAGAATGAAGATAGAAGCTGAAAATATCAAGAAGATGAATGGAAATGGAGGAGTTTATTTTACAAAAACTTCTATATATATGAAATCCAAGACCCCAAAAAGGGTAACCAGATCAAAGACAAATAAAGTCATTATTCAGTCAGAATCTAGTGACACAGAAAAGTCAGAGAATGAATTAGATAATCTTGCTCAGAGAGTGAACAAGATTATAGCCCAAAGGAACCATCAGAATAAATACAAAAAGAAAGACTACATAAATAAGAAAATGGAGAAGTTACTTGTTATGAATTTAAAATAACAAGTCATATCAGACCTGATTATCCCTTGGTTAAAAGGGAGGAAAAGAAGGAAAGGAATTCAGAAAGAAACAAGAATAAATTCTATCGATAAAAGCACAAGAAAAGTCTTAAAGCTAATGATACTTAGAGTGTTAGTAGTAGAGATTCTTCAGAAAGAGAATCTTCTGAATATGATTCATCATCACATGAAAATATGTGTTTCATTGTTACTACTTCTTTCACCAATACATGTCTTATGGTCAAGGTATTCTCTACTGAGGCTTTAACAAATTTATCTCTTGATAAGAATAACTATTCCTAAAACAATACTTATAATGAAGATACATCATCTTCAGAAAATGAAGAACCTTCATATGATGAATTTTCTAGAATTTCCATGTTATTTGAATTTTTTTTAAATTTTCAAAAAAATTAGTCAAGAAAAATAGTAGGGACGAAATTATTACAAAATAGATATCATATCTTTCTAGAAATCTTAGAGAGAAAGTAGAGTTTTTACAAAAACAATTCTAAAGACATTGAGAAATCAAATTCTGATAAAGAATAACATTTTAAATATCTTAAGAATTTTATTTCAAAGATAAACGTTTTTGAAGAAAAATATAACTCTAAGGAAATGATTCCTGAGGATAGGAATTTATTCATCATACTGAAATCTGAAATATTTTCTCTAAAGAATCTCTTTTCAAAATTTGCCTTTGGGAAGGAATATTTTGACAAGATGTATTCTAAAATTAAACCTCAAGGAAACACTACTAGATTAGGTTATTCTCACCAAAAACCAGTTTCCAAAAAAAATTATTTTGTTACTTCTAAAGGGCCTTCATTCACTAAGTGTCAATGTGGAGGGTATTGAAAGATAAAATTCTCCTTTAATAAATTTCAATCTCTTGGGTTTCATAAATATTATTTTTCTAAACAGATGTGGATAACCAAAATTTATTTGTCTAAAACTTTTGGATCCAAGAAATTATGGATTCTAAAAGTCTTATTTTTTTTATATTTTCAGGAAAATAGACATGGTAACAACAAAAATATGTGGTACATGGATAGTAGATGTTCTCGACATATGACTGGTAAAAAAACAATTTTGAAAATATTATCAAAACGAAAGAAGGAAAAGTAACTTTCAGAGATAATGCTCAGGGAGAAATTATTGGTATAGGTAATATTGTTCTTTAGTGAAACACTTCGATTTCAAATGATTTTTTTCTTAATGGTCTTAAACACAACCTCATTAGCATAAGACAATCATGTGATAAAGGATACCTTGTGAATTTTAGTAGTGATATGTTCTTAGTACACAATTCCAAGGAATAACTTATTATTTCCTTAAATTGGCAAGAGAATGTTTACACACTAAACTTAGAAGACCTTAGGAGCCATGAATTAACATGCCTTAGTGCATTGGAAGATCATTCTTGGTTATGGAATAGAAGGTTAGGTCACTGTAACCTTATGAACTTAAGAAATATTTCTATGAAAGGTTTAGTTAAGGATCAACCAGAGATTAGATTTGATTCATCAAAAGATTATGACCCTTGTCAATATGGTAGGAAATATAAATCAAGATTTAAATCAGTCGTTGAAGTCTCACTACTGATGCATTACAGCTAGTGCATATTGATCTTTTTGGTACAACACAAACTGGAAGAATTGGGGGAAAGTGTTATGTATTTTTCTTAGTTTATGATTACACTAGATTTACGTGGGTTTATTTTCTAGCAAAGACGTCTGATGCTTTTCTTATTTAAAAAGTTTTAGAGCCCAAGTGAAAAACGATAAAAGTATTCCATTAAAAACTATTCATTGTGATCATTGAGGACAATTTCAAAATTCGGATTCTGAAACATTTTGTAGTAGAAAAGGTATTACTCACAACTTCTTCAACACCTATAACACCTCAATATAATGGTGTTGTTGAAAAAAGAAATATAATTCTACAAGAAATAACTAGAACCATGTTGAGTGAGTATTTTATAGCCAAATTTTTTTGGGCTGAAGCTGTAAGTACTGCATGCTATACTATAAATCAACTTTTGACTAGACCTTTTCTTAATAAAACTTCTTATGAGTTATGGAATGGTAGAAAACCTAGACATTTCTACATTAAGGTTTTTGGCTGCAAGGTATTCATTCTGAATACTAAATATAATTTAAAAAGTTTCACACCAAAATCTAATGAAGTAATTTTCTTAGGCTACTCCACAACTTCTAAGGCATATAATATTTTTAATAAAAACACTTGTACTATTGAAGAGACAGTACATGTTAAATTTGAGAAAACTGATACTGTTGTTTTTAAACAACCTACATCTACAAATGTGTTTTCAAAAACTCATAATCAACCTCTGATAGATAATATTTCTAATAAAGAAAATGTTCCAGAATATATTTCTTAAACATTTACCCCAGAATATTTCTTACATTATGTTGATCAACATGTTTTAAAAAACCCAAATCTGTCATTTCTGAAGAATCTTCCTAGTGATAGTATCATTGGTGATGTGAATAAACCTGTATGGATTATAAGTTCCTTATTAAATGAAGTAGATAATCTAGAATTTCTTTTCCAATTAGAACAAAAAAGAACTGATTAAGCTTTATGTGATGATGATTAGATTAAATCCATGCAAGATGAAATAAATGAATTTGAAATGAATAAAGTCTGGTCCATTGTTGAAAGACCTAAGTAAACTTATGTTATTGGTGTAAAATTGGTCTTCATAAATAAGTGTGATAAAAATGGATTAATAGTAAGAAATAAAGCTAGATTAGTTGCTAAAGGCTATAATAAAGAAGATGGAATAGGCTATGCAGAAACCTATGCTCCAGTATCTAGACTTGAATCTATTCATATTTTACTTTCCATTGCAACATTTTTAAATTTCGATATATTTCAAATGGATGTGAAATGTTATTTTCTTAATGGTTATGTTCTAGAGGAGTTTTTTTTAACATCCTCCTGGCTGTGAAGATACAAAACATCCCAATCATGTTTTTGGACATACCAAAGAATTGTGTGGCCTTAAACAAGCCCCTCGAGCTTGGTATGATAGACATACATGATTTTTCTTCAAAATAACTATATTAAGGGAAATGAAGATCCAACCCTTTTTATAAATAAAGATATGAAAAATGGTTTCATTGTTCAGATTTATGTTGATGACATTATATTTTATTCGAATCTTCAATACATGATTGATTCCTTTACAGATCAAATGTATTATGAGTTTTAAATAAGTATGATGGGTGAGTTAACATTTTTCCAAGGTTTTCAAATTTCTCAAAAACCAGATGGAATCTATATATCTCAACATAAGAAAATTAAATATATACTTAAGAAGTATGGATTTGTCAACACTAAGAGTATAAGTTGTCCTATTGGTACCTCAAATACACTGGATCATGATGAAGCTAGAAAACCAGTAGATCAAATAACCTTTATAGGTATGATAGGAAGTCTACATTACTTGACAGCTAGTCATCCAGACTTAATGTTTTTAGTATGATTATGTGAAAGATATCAATCCAATCCTACTTAATCTCATTTAAAGGTAGTGGAAATATTTTTTCTCTATTTAAAGGGAACCATGGATTTAGGACTATTTTACACTTCTGAAAATGATTTTGTCTTAAAAATCATTTCAAATGATGACTTTGGTAGATGTAGAATGGATAGAAAGAGTACATACAGAACATTTCATTTCTTAAGAAATTAATTAGTTTCTTGGCCTTGCAAGAAGCAAAATTCTGTAGCACTCTCCACAGCTGAAGCTGAATATGTAGCTACTGGAAGTTGTTGTACTCAACTGTTGTGGATGCAACACACACTCACAGACTATGGCTTGAGTTTTACTAAGACTCAAATTTTGTGTGATAACACAAGTGCCATTGCTCTTAGTAAATACCCTGCAAATCACTCTCATGGAAATCACATAGAAATTCGGTATAACTTACATAGGGGTCACACACAATAAGTAGATATCATTCTTCAAATCATCGAAACGCAATATCAACTTGCTGATATTTTCACAAAATCTTTACCCTCTGATAGATTTGAATACATTAAACAGAAGTTAGGAATGATAACCATGAGGTAATCTTCCTCTATAAACATTCTGTTGAACCAATATCTTTATAGTGATAAACTCCATTTCCTAGTGGGAGTACATCTATTGTTGATGTGTTTAAAAAATTTCGTAATACAATTTTCAGATTTTATTTTTCAAATTTTTGCATTGAAAGTTGTCGTAGTTAGTTTTTGAAATTTTATTAAGGGAAATTATCGTAAAGGAAATTTTCATAATGGAAATTTTCATAATAGAAATTTTCTTAATAGAATTTTCGTACTCTTATTTTTTTTGTAATCATGTATTGATACTAAATTTTTTTGCAATAAAACTTTTAGATTTTATGTTCTTTATAGTATGTTTTTTGTAGTAAGTTTTTCATAGTAATTTTTTCGTAGTCAAATTTTTTTCAAGGAGAATATCACCTATTACAAATAATCTTCCTAGACAAATCCAAAAGGTATTATTTCTTTACTGAAGTTTTCGTAGTCACTTTTACCTGGTGGTAGTTTATTTTTCATTAAATATTTCTCGGATTCATGTTTTCTTAAATCCTAATGTTTCCTCTTAAAACCTAAAAAGATCGAATTCTACCAATTTTTTTCTTGCTGGCATGTTTTCAACCGTCAGATCATATCAGAGAGTTCCCAACCATTAGATTAGTTTTAGAAGTTGAAATGTCACTTCCATCGCTTATATAACGGAACCTCGAAGGGCTATCCCACATCAGTTTCCATGCTCTCATGTCTCGAAGCTCTGCCATCCTTCTTAACCCGTTCCGAATTCATCCGAAGTGCTCAGTCTGAATGTCTGTAGAAGCCCCTTCTCAGGATATGTATTCAGTAAAGATGATCTCGGAGTGTCATATATATATATATAAGGAGAGGTTGGTACACCCAAACATTTTCAATAAGTATGATTCTATAATTTTCAAGAACATCAAACTCAATGGATGGGAAGATATAGCCATTTTTAAAACTCAAGCTCAAGATGTGGTGTATCCGGAATTTCTCATTGATTTTTATGAGTCATCCATTTTTTTCAAGGAAGATAGACAGGAGAAGTTCTCCTTGAAAAGATATGGGAATACATATGCTTTATCTTATACCAAGGCGGCTAGCCTAGTTGGAAAACCCTATGAAGGAGAGGAAGAATTTTTCTCTCATAAGTTTCTAGATGTTCAGGGTAGATTTGTTAAGGAAAATGGTATGGAGTGCCTTGGACATTCTCATGTCAACACTGCAAAGAAGATCTCCAATATTTCAACCAATAATCTGATTCTACATCTTTTGGTGCAAGGGTTTATCATACTGAGGAAGGGTGATAAGGATACCCTTAGGCAGAGAGACATGTATATTCTAGATTTTTTGGTAAATCTATGGAAGGTGAATCTCATGAGACATATCCTCATTATGATTCAAAACATCAAGAATAGAAATCTTAGAGCTCATATCATTATGTATCTATCATTGCTTTCAATGTTCATAGTTTGGTGTCTTGAATCCTTCAAGATCCCATGTAGCTCAAAGATGAGAAATTGAAAGCTGATACTGATGAGTGATTACACCTTAAATAGGATGAATGTCGGGTTTTTCAATGATATAGAATAATTTTATGATTTTGCAGAAGAGGAGGTAGAACCCATTCCAAAAAATGTCGTAAAGGATGAACCTTCAAAGAAGGCCGGTAAGAATAGGAAGTTTAAGGATGTTCAAGATGAAGATAAAACCCCTAAATCGAAGGAATTCTAGTCTTCACCTCCTAAAAGAATAATTAGAAATCGTATCGAGATGAAGTAGTTGCAAAGTAGAGGTAAGGTAAAAAGACTAGAAAAGAAGGGGAGCCACAGTTTGGTTTGGATCCTCCTAAGGATAAGGCATTAAAAGAAACAGCTTCTCAAGAGCTTGAGAGGAAAGAAAAGGATAAAAATAAAATGAAGAAAATGTTTGACTTTGATACTGTTCAACCACTTTTGATGGCTGCTGAGGTTGCTTCAGAAAAAATTCATGTACCGAAAACCATTTTGGTGGAATCATTACTTAAGACTCTGGGGAAGAATTTATTCACTCTGGAAAAACCAGAAGAGAAGGTTGTGGAAGGGAATAAAGCTACAAAATAAGTACAAGAAGATGAGATCAGTGATATCTCTGATGATGTAATCAAGTAGGTTGAAGAATATCAGGAAAATGAAAGTTCTTCAGAGAAATTTTCACTCCACAATTCTCAAGATGGATCTTCAAAATTGTCTACACGCGCAGATGAAGAGAAAGGTGAAGAGGAAGTGAACATGATATCTGAAGAAGAAAGTCATAATAAATATATTATCCTCCATGATGATTTTGAAGATGGAGAAAAAAAAGGGAAAGTGGATGAAGATAAGGTTGTTCAACTTTTCAATAGTGAGCATGAATCACCCGATGAGGAAGATATACCAAAAATCCGCAAGGGAAATAAAGTTCTTGTTTACACCCCAAAAAAGATATTATCAGAAGGAAATAAGCTAGAGGAACTTCTACATGGAATTTGGTTGAGATAGAGGTAGAACCTTCTTGAAGCATAATGTTTGATTCAGAGTCATCTGCCCTGGGACAAGATTTTGTGGTACAGTCCCTAAAAAAGCTGGTGGATACTATACCGATCTTTCTAGCAACTGAATCCAAATTCCAGATGCTTCAGCATAGTACGAATCAGAAATCAGACTCTGTATTTATGGTAATGGAGAGATGTGTTAAGATAGAGGCTGATGACAGAAATTTCCTGATCAACAATGAAGCCCACAAAAAATCATTCAAGCATATGACCAAATGCTCTAAGAATATTTTCGAAGATATGGAAGAGCTTAATCAGTACCAAGAAGATGTCAACGAAGCTTTTGGTACCGAATATATAAAAAACAAAAATCATTCAGAATGATTTTAGGAAAAGATAACCCTTGAACAAAATACTCAGATTCAACAGTTGAAAGATTTGAATGGGAAGCTTAACTCTAATGCTTAAAGCTGGTTGGGGTAAAAATATCTCAGGATTGAGATCGAAGGGAAACTTGTAAAGCAAGATGAATTGGTGATGGTTCAGGAAGAGGCCATGAAAGCCGAGGCAGAGGTCCTAAAGGCTCAGGAAGACAAGATCAAGGCATTAGAAAAGTAAGCTAAGGATGATCAAAAATATCTGAAGAAGTTGAAGATCTTGTCAAAATGCTAATGCCCAAGGAAAAACAAAAAAAAAATGACCACTCTGATCTTTTGTTGTATTTTTCCCCTATACTAATTCTTTAAATCGTAATAAATTTTTGCTTTTGTTTTTGGTTGTATATACTAATATTTCCGGTACTTAGTTATTTTCCATTCCCTCAAAATATTTTTTATAATCACAAAGGGGAGAAGGAAAAAGAATTATAAATAGGAGCAGGAAAAATGTCTAAGTGAAGAAGAATTATCCCTATGTAAGGTGGAGTTATCATTACGAAAATTTCCACATTCAAATAAAATTTCCCATTCCGAAAATCTAGAATACGATCCTTAGAGTTCAAAAATCCTAAGGGGGAGTTAGTCGTATTAACCATTGTCAATGAACAAAGAGAGACAATATTTAATTTCAAAGTCTACAAATCTATTCTAAGTTCCTACATTCTTTTTCATAAGGATGATTTTGATTTCCAAAAAGGGGGAGATTGTTGAGTCAATAAGGTTTTCCTTATGGATTTTCCATTCCTTTATATAAGGGGGAGATTGTTAAGTCATCATGGTTTCTTTATGACTTGACCATTCCTCTTGTTTTGAAAATCACAAACACCTTATTTCAAGGAAAAACTCATTTTACCCCTCTTTTACATCCATAAGGAAAATTTCCTTCGTAAAAAGAAAATTTACCTCTACCTTGCTTTTATTGTTCATTTCAATATTTTTCTTATGTATAAAAATCAGATTCATATCTAAAACCTCAGAATCGTAAAATACATAGATATGAAACATTCTATTTTTGGATCCAAATTCTTGTTACGAACTTTTATAAATATCTAATCTGAATTCACGGTTACTAAATTTATTAAAGATCAACTGTGAATTATGATTACGAATTCTCATTACGAATTTTGATGATGAATTCTGATTATGAATTCTGATTATGAATTTTGATGACGAATTCTGATTACGAATTCTCATTATGAATTCTGATGATGAATTCTAATTACGAATTCTCATTACTAATTCTGATTGTGAATTCTAATTACGAATTATGGATACGAACTTGTGTAGAGTTCAACTATGAATTCTTCTGCAATATAGAATCCAAATATCTCTTTATTATAGACTCCAAATTCATTTTCTGGTTAGACTCCAAACTTTAACATTCAACACTCCGAACATTCATTTTCTTCATTACAAATATCATTTTTTCTTATGCTTTAACATGTTCTATTATAAAATGAGGTTGTGATTTCAGTTATCAACTAACCATTGTCCGAGTGACATGTGTACAAGTCCCTCCAAAATTCAAAGAATAATATGACTGTTGGAGGAGGGAACTGACCATTGGAGCTATGCCTATAAATAGGGTCTCATTTGAAAAGACGAGAACACTTGACAACATCTTTGACATCTGATCATACATGCTGTTGAAGTGATTTATAGAGAGAGAGGATCCTATAAACTCTCATGATTTGTGTATAGATTTTGAATGGCTTGTTCAAACGTTTCCTCATGCAAACCTGCTTTGTGTGACTCTAATTTTTGTTGTGTACAATCGAGGTCTTCTGGGGTTAGGAAGACAGATGTGTCGACTACCTGATAGTTGACGGATTGTGGGGATAGCAAGACAGACTCCATTCTTTGTATAGAGGGATTACCCTGGTGTGTGTAAGAAAGAATATTTTAAAATATAAATCAAGGGACCTTCATCCAAGGTTGGTGGATACCCTTATCTTTGGGATAAACGATTAACTACTTGTTACTAGTTTTGTTTCACTTTTTCGGTGGCATTTTTTATTGTTAAAAAAAGTATATCTTTCTTATATTTTTTCATTATTTTACTCTATTTTAGTTAGATTCTATGTGATTTAAGATATAATCTATTTTGTTGTAAACATTTTTTAAGTTTCATTTCCCGAATCACATTTCCAGAATCAAGCAAGATATTAGATCTTAGAGGTGTTGTGAATTTTGGTTATACAAAATATCCTTGAGGATTTTAAAGTATACAATTCACCCCCTCTTCTATTTGAGCATCTCATAACATATTCGATCCTAAATTTGGTATAATATAGTATATCATACTCAGACATACAATCCTAACAAAAATATTAGATAAAAATTTAATAAGATTAAAATGGGATGGTAGTTAAACAATTAAAATTTAAACATTATGTATAACACAAATGTTTTTGATAAAAATATGTTGTGATAGAAACCATATCCTTGTTTCTTTTATTATTATATCACACTCTACCCTCATTTGAGACAATATTTTTTCAGATAAATTCCCTTGAAATTTAATTGAATTAAAACATTATGAGTTATAAAGGGATTATTTATGTACGATAAGGATCTAGGTAGAGTAATATTATATATTTCAGAAGATTAATTCACATTATATGTGGTTTCTTCAAATAGTTTATGTGATCTCCATTTATAAGAGTGTAAAATATAACTTATGGAAACATACATTATATGTAATAAAAATTACATGACATTATTCTATAGTTATTGGATAATTTTTATTAAATATGGGAGTCTAGGTGTCATAGGGTATATATATAATCATCCATGTATTTCAAAAAAATTAATCATTTTATAGTGTTGTTATATTTATGTTTTTTTATTTTACTCTTTTACTTATAGACTCGGTAAATAGTTTGTAACTATGTTTTTTTATTGTTTATTATTATCATAGAAAAATGCATATAACCAAATATGGGTTTTCTAGAATAAAATATAACTTCTATTTAATAAAATTATAATTATAAATTTTATATAGTTATCTTTAGAAAAAAAATATGAGATGTGTTTGAAAACTATTTTATTATGAAAATGACATTTTGACCAATATAGATTCAAATTTCTATTTAGTATTTATTAACTAATAAATGTGTTTTAATATATTTTATTATGTGTTTATAATCCAATTTAAATAAATTATGTATAATATTTAAATTTAATGAGTTGATTGAAATTACATGATATAAATATTGTAAAAAAATTTAAAAAAAATTCACAATTGTCATGGTAATTATCATTAATCATAATAACATACATTATATATATAAATAAAACTGATCAAAATTAATATATGATAATTTATATTTTAATTATAGTATTAATTTCTCCAAATTATGTACTAAGGTGTAGGGAAATTATTATTCTCTTTAGTCTCTATATCATGTAAAAATATAGTTTTTGAGAAAGATTATTTTTATGATAAATGATTATGATTTGGATGAATTTATCAATTTCATTTTATAAAATAAATTTTAAATATTTATTATAATAAATATATTATTTAATTCAAAATAATAGAAATCAAAAACCAATTTTCATCATGTCATAATTAATTAAAAAGACTATTGAAAAATAGTTTTCATTACAATGCTATATAATTATTTAATATCATAAACATGCATTATTAAAATAAATATAGTATTTTAAGACGATTTATTTTAATTTATAATACATAATTTCAGATGGAATGGTTTTAAAAAATATATAATTTATATAAGAAATAATATTTTTAGTAATCATCCAAAAACCAGTTGTTTTAGAATAATCCCAAAATTGCACCCAAAGCTATTTTGGTTATATTTAATTCATAAATGACTTTTATTTTTAAAATTAATATTCCATCATTTTTAATTTTATATTTTTAAAATAAAATATATAATATAAATAAAATGTATATCATAAAAATTAGCCTTTTATGTATTATCTCCTATTAATTTTTTATCTTCTAAAATTAATAATTATTAATATTTTACCATCATAGTTTTTATTTAAAATTTATTTATAATGTCATAATTATATGATATGTTTTCTTCTGTTTGGTGTAATGTGTGAAACAATTTATAGAACATAGTATGTATTTTAAATGATCTAGTTTCTTTGGTCATTATGAACCCTTTATATGTCAACATTGTCAACAACTTGGCTTACAAATATTTTTTTTGAACAAAATGTAGATAGAAACCTACAAATTTAAGGAATATTTTAATCTTTTACATATTCATCACTGTGGGAAATTATATGACTTTTTATTTGAATGCACCAAAGTATTTCTATCCATAGTGATTATATGGATAAAGAAATAAAAATATTGTATCCAAAATTAAAATTTAATAAATTTACCATGTAACACGTTTTCTGTTAGAGAATCAATAATGAATAAAAATGATTCATATGTAGTACATTGATTTTATATTGTTTCACTATATTATGAAAAATAAAAAAATTATATTTTTAATATAATCCATCATTCTTTTATTAATTTGAACAAAAATATTTATGGTTTATTATTCATTTAGGAGGGAATTAATATGAAAAACAATCACATACCTTTGTTGAAATATCATATTTTGAATATATTTTTCATTATACTCACTTTTGATGATACCTATGTTAAAAAAAATATTTTAAAAAACTGACCTCCTTGAAGTTAATTAAGTATACCATCATTTAAGGTTAAAGGATAATTGTTCTTGCAAGCAGCGTAATTTATTTCCCTATTACTGGTGCACAACATTACAGACCCACATTTCTTTCTAATAATAATATTATGGGATCCCCAAACCAAAACACTAAAGAGAATAAATACCTTACTACACAAATCTTGTAGTTATTTCTTCAATCCAAAAAATTCAATTGAAAAAATTTTTAGGGAGTATTATATATTGGTTTTTCATCATGGGGGAGTTCGTTGAAAAACTCAATATCATGATCTGGTGAATTTCCAAGTAACTATTTTGGATACAAGTAAATTAATTTCTTAAAATTAATTATATCATTTATTCGATGATTATTATACAAATATGAAGGGTGTGACTACTCTTTTTCACCCCCAATTACATTAAATGATCCATTAAAAGTGGATGTAGTAATGACTCAGATATGATGTCTCCTCTATAAACAAAATGTATTACACGCCTCTTATATGAATTATAATCACCTTATAAAATCAATAAAAAATTTCATTATACTTTGAAAGACAATGAATACAAAGGAATATATAAATATCAACCATATATATAATATAAAGGTTTTAAAATATGTTATTTATAGTAATAATAATGGAGATTGGCTGAAATATCCATTTTTAAATAAGATTTCCACAATGTATCTTGATTATGACCTCCATTTTTATTGTTCTAATAAAATATTCATTCATCATAGAAAACGTGGAAGTTATATTAGTGTAAAAATATATAGAATCAAATACAGAATTATCTAATATTGAGGTTAATATCGAATAAATCACAAAATATTCTTTATTATTATCTACATAATCTATAGTAATCTAATAAGAATAGCCTTTCTCCGTTGTAATTTTTTGAGGTAAATTACCCAAATGCTTGGGAAATTCATCTAAATAGTTCACAGTCCTTATATAGACAAAAACGTAGAAATTTTATTCTTGTTTACATCCCATGGAATCCTGAGCATGATTTCATTTCTCTCATTAATTGAAGTAAACACAAATTCCATTCAATTATGCACCATTTTGTTTCGTTTTAAAACTATTATCAATTATAAATTTCACGCTTCCATTTGTAATTTACCTCATCATTTTAATCATTCATTGGCCAAACTAGGTAGGTTATTATTCCACAAGTGCATATCCCTATATGTTAGAGGCAATCAACTAGCACTGGGGGTGTAAGAAGAAAACTTGAGAGACTATCCCCCTTGGTATAGAGTTCTAATTATAGTGGAACAAATATAAGAATAATGGAAAAAATTTAATAGTATAGTATAATTAGATAAAATAGTTAGTGAAGGAAATTAATAAACCTAACTACATGAAAAATAATTTAATTATAATTTGAATTGTACCTAAATTTCATGTTGAAACTAATATAGATGAATGAGAAAAAAAACTTAAGGAATACACCAAAACCTTGGTGCTGATACCCATATTGGTCGTGTCTCCAATATCTAATCCATCCAATAATAAAAATAAAAAACAGACTCCTTTTCCTTTGTCCAACAATTCATGCATGAAATCTTCTCATCTTCCATTTGATATCTCAAAATGCGTGTGAGTAAAACTCAGTGTTTTAACAACAACATGTCTAAACAAAAAAACGATATTAAGTGCATGGAAATAAATTGAATGTTTTTAGTATTAATTAATCAATTAAAACCATGCATAAAGGAATCCTATTAAGCCACAAATTAAATGTTTACATATAGGGCTAACAAAACATATTTTGTTACCATGTTGTATGTCTTTTCCACATTGATAATCTTCCAATATTAGGATAAATATCTTATACCATGTATCATGAAGCACAACTAGTCTCCATGAGAATCTCATGGTCGAGTCGCTTATGTATTCTCAGGGGATAATACCGTGACCAGGAGGATGTAAGAATGTCATACTAGAATACATTAAAATTCCCATTATATATTAACTATGTCATCCCACGTTCTCATTAGAAAGGGTTAATCTCTGCTCAAGCAGTGTGTTATTATATTCTAGGATGAACCAGTTGTGCCATGTATCATGAGATAGTGTTCAAAGCCCTCAGACATCTTATTAGAAAACACATATATAAGAAAAAATTATTACCTATCTTTTCCATTCATATAATAAGACTTGTTTTTTAATTAATCTCATCCTATTATCTAGGAATACATTCCCAATTCTTAGATTCTTCTACAACAGGAAGAATCATGACAATCAAACCATTATGATTTCTTATTTACATTAATTCATTTCACAAGCCCCAAAATTTCGAAATATGAATTATAACAGTTAATCCAAACCCAAAATTAATAAGTATGGATTCATTGTAACTTCAAGGGAAGGCACACCACATGGGTCGAATCTAGCCTGGTTTAAATGAGAATGGACCCCGTGGGGTCCAATGGGAGGTTTAAGGATTTATAATTTATCAAACAATTATTTAATCAATTATTTTGGTCATTTTCATGATGTCCCAACCCAATCATAATTTTTTTCACATACCTAGATAATATAAAATATAATATGGGGTAATGTTTTAGATCACCCACAATTATTGGAAAATCAAATGATCACTCTCATGGGAATTCCAACAAATAATAAAGGAAAATTAGTTCATAAGGACACCTAGATCACAAAATCATGCCAATAAAAATATTAATTCAATGTCAAAAATGAGATACATCCACTAAAATAGATGATAATGTAAGGAAGAAAAAAACAAATTGGAGGAACTCACCAGATGTCAAATTCAATACATGATATAGAGAAGAGAATGAATCATGAAGAAATCACATTGAATATCCATTGTCTTTGAGATATTTGGATTTGAAATGAATGAATAGTTTTTCAAGAGTTTCTATAAAACCCCACCTTCTTTCAAGGAATTCATGATGTGAATGTACTGTGTGGAATATATTCCAAAAAATACATTTGCTTAATTTAGTATAACCTTGATCAGATATTTAACAATGTTATATAGTTTCATAGTTTGTAAACATTTCATGTTGGGAACTGATTTACATCATATTCCTAACAACTTTTCTATATCGTGGATCCCATTCAGGATGAGAAAGTGTCTAGAAGACAGATAATTACCCAAATTCTACCAAACAATGAACCCCACCAAAGCATTCCAAACCCTTGAATAACCCTTGTATTCCTTTGACACATTTAAATCAGTACTCCTCTAGTTTAGAACTCATTCATCCTAAAACACTAATCAAATTTCCTTGAAAAATATCTGCATCCCAAAAAGAAAAGTTTTGGCCCCCATGCGTTTAAAAGAATAGGAAGACAACAAAAATATGTTCAACTAAAACTAAATGAGGAATATACAAAGAAAATATGGGATCTAACAGCCTCCCCACCATATAAAAGCTCATCCCTAAGCTGATCGATGAAATATTATGGGGTATTAAAGAAAAAGTCTGTCCACTATTCTTAAATATTGGATTCCATCTCCCATGTATCCTCATGAACACACCCATACTTCATTTATCTCAAACTAGAGGTATATTCTTTCCCCAAAAATACTGTTCACTACGGTCTAAAATCTCTATCAGATTCTTCTCAAAGGATACATCAACACCAATTTTGACATCACCAATATCTATCACATGAGAAGGGTCATGATGACATATCCAAATTTTTAATTTAAGAAACATATTATGAATGGAACTATAGTGATGTGGAAGGGCCAATTGGTATTCCATTGGACCAATCCACCCCCCACTATCTTAAATGTATTTAATAACCTCATTATTAACACTCTTTGTTTCCTACTATGGTGTTTCTCTAGACTAGGTGATTCCCATATAAAAACTTGATCACTGACCTCAAACACTATTAGTCATGTTTGATGATCTGTGTAATATTTTTTCCTAATTGGTGTGGTCACCAATGACTTCATAATCAATATAAATAGCTTCGATGTCTTTAGTAAGAGACTTGTTAAAACAAAATTGACTCACATACCTTTAACCCTTAAAGTGGTAGCCAGCATGGCCTTCCATACGAAGCCTTAGAAGGGTGCATCTAGACCAACACCTGGAATTTTTTCTTATACTCAAACATTATGAGTGTTATATACTGGTCCCATGAACCACTGTAACACAACACATAGGATTGTAACATATACTTACAAATATGAATTGTTTGTTCATTTTGATCATGTGTATAAGGATTATAGGTTTTAATCTAATGAAAATTTGATCACATATTATTTTTAAGACCCAACCAAAACTTAGAAAATAAATTAGGATCTCTATCAAAAAAATATTCCTCATTGCATTGTGTATTTGAACTATATCATGTAGGTAAGGACTACCCATATCATTAGTGTTGAACATATCCTTGGTGGGAAAAAAGTGGGATACCTTCATTAATTGATCAATGATAACCCACACATCATTATTCGTATGATGTTTTTAGGTAATACCATTATAATGTACATAAAAACATCATCCCACTTCCAATCCGTAATGGGTAGAGGCTGTAAAATCCCATTTAGACTATGGTTCATTTCATTCAGAAACAAACCAAGGTAAGATATCACTACAAATCCTAATACCTTATTTTTCACTTCTAACCACCAGTATTGCCTAAAAATATCAATAAAAGTAACTCTAATCCCTAAATGTACTATAGATTTAAAAGCATCAAACTGTCTCTTTAGCTCCATAGGAAAGGTTGAAGGAACCCATACATGGCCAAAAAACAATGGTACTATTCTTTCCAATATAACATCTCGATTGTGGAAATTGACCATATAAAATATTTATCGAATTTAGTCCCTCTATATTAGATAACTGCATATTCATAATATATTCCAAATGAAAATGTATAAAAAATTTAATTTTGAGCTAACTATCCCTGGGACTCGAAAATATCTAGATGCACGTCTTTAAAATGTGACATCATCTTCCACTCACTACAAAACACATGCACTGACTCCGAATATTTACTTTAGAGAAAGTAATAAATAATTACATTTCCCTTTCCTTGTGTATAAGAAAGCGCAAATTTGAAATAATATAGATAGTCAACCAACATCCTCTAAAAATTTTTATGACCTACTAAGAAAATATGTACCTCAGTATCATATGGTCTGTTTACACCACAAAACACTCACACAATATATAGTGTCTCCATCGTCTCATGCATTGTACCATATTTATAACTCTATATCATGGGTAGGGTGAATCCTCTCATGTGTTCTTAGTTGCCCAGAGCCATAAGAAACCATTTGAACCACATACATTATATCTAATCTTAGTCCTACTTTGGATGCATCACAATACAAGGTATATTCCTTATTTTTCATATGTAAGGTGAGGATTGGTGAGGATTTCATCCTTCTCTTCTGATCCTAAAAAAGAATATCACATTCCTCTGACGAAACAAACTCCACCCATTTCCTGGTTAGTATGGACAACGGTGCTTCCATACTGAAGATGTCTAGGATTATATGCTAGTAATAACATGCGGTACCCTAAAATTTATGAATCTCATATATATTCTGATGTGTATCACATTATAATATAGCTATAATCATCTCTTGTTCCACTTAAATTTAAGCCTATGAGATTTCATGGCCAATGAAGATCACCTTATCATTCTAAAACATCATTTAGATAGCTTGGTGTAAATATAATTCTCTCTCAATGTATTGAATAATATTTCAAGAATATGGGAATGGTATTCTAATGATTATAATTACAATAATATATCACTGATGAAAAAACCCAAAAATTGATCCATAAAAAGATAAAAGTCCATATTTCTCAAAACGATGAAGACATCTTATGCATTGTTCATACAAAATGAGATGACAATGAAATCATACATACTCATAATATAATTATGAGGTACATATAATGGTCTCACTAACAAATGATGGTAGACAATTGTCATTTCAAGCATAGAATTTTTTTCACCTCTCTATTGATTGAAAAAAAATTCAATTCCTGGAAGGGTATAACAATTCTTGAAAATAATCTACATCATTATCTTATATTCTACACATTATTGCAATGTCCCATAAACCATCTGGGTGAAATCATTGGAGAAACGTAAGGTGACATATAAGGATGTATTAAACCCTTTTTTTCAGTATAATTCAATAGAACTGTCAATTCATAATGATTCATTGGTTCTACCTAATTTGGTGGGATAGAAACTAGCTCTTCTCTCAGCATGAAATCGATTATGAACTCAATCTCCCACTTGTTTTTTAATCAATCGAACATATCGACAAAAATATCCTGAAAAGGATCTACCACTAGAAGATAATTTATCTTCTCCATTACACCATATTATATGACAAGACCTGCTATTTAAGCATTGAGACAATTTGATCTACACTGAAATAGTGCTACTTGACCACCTATAATAACCCACTCACCATGGTGATAATGGCTTCCTCCTTTTAGATATAGAATGGTAACACACATTTTATAACATGTTGATATGAGATAAGTTCTTAATTAACTAATCCATATTATTAATAAAATCCAAACTATTCATTTCTATCAGAAAAATATCCCAAAAGGAATTATAACCACCAATTTTTAGAGAACATACCTCACTATTGGGACATCCATAAATGGATTGTGTTTGACATCTCTTATTTTAATCAACCCCAATCCTGATTCATTTATTAGTTTTGTTTCACATGTTTCATGATATAATTTTATATTAATATATTAATTCTATTAAATTCAAGCTAACAGTTATAGCAAGGAACCATTGGTTACGAGTCACCGCAGTTTCCACACTCAAGTCACTATTACCACGAGGTTGAGCTATTTCTAGGCTCAAGTCACCTTTAATGCCAGGATAAGTTACCAATAGACTCAAAGTCACCATTACTACTATGATGTCTTACATTCATAAGTGATTCACTGCTAACACCAAAGGAGTTACTATCAATGGAGTCACTACCAGATGTTGAGTCCCCGCCAACACACATGTTACCATTGGTTTCTGATATCTTCATTCTGAATGATTCAAATGAAAAATCTATTCTTGGATGATTTATAAAAAGTCCTCAAGACATTATAAAATATGATGTATGTAATTTGGATCTCTTTTAAAATGTAAACTTATATATTCTTGGAGGATCTCCCTCTCAAATTGACTATGAAATATAGATACAATTATTACTATCGATCAAGAAAATTGAGCAATTGAATTTTTGAATTCTCTTGAACCTACTAATTCATATTCTAGTAAGATCAATGACATGGAAACATTGAACCCAATACCAATATTTATTGAGAAATCAAATAGATATATATTGTAGCATACATTTAGATTTCTATGATCCTTTTTCGGCTTCAAATTTTTCTAAATAAAGCATAGACACCTCACTATTACAAATATGAGGATTAAAATCATACATAACTCATCAGACTAAGATTTTTCTATTATAATTTGTATTAATTGTTTTTTAATAGTTTTTGTTCTAATATTATCCAATACACATTGTATCCTACAAATTATAGGAGAATACTTATTATTCTCTCCATCCATAATTTGTTTCCCATTATGCTTATGGAAGAGGCCCCTGTGTGACCTATTCATTTCATTCTGCCCAAATATTACTTTGGAAGAGAATTTTTTTCTTGTATATATTGTTTTTGTTGACTTTATTCCTAGTCTAGGTTGTGGATTAGTTTGAATATATTTATAATTCTATTGGTAGCGGGTGATTTCCAGGTGGAGGGGATTACGTCCCACCTTGATACTGAACCTTGTGTGTGCTCTGTTGTGTCACTGTGTTGTTTGTTTTGTTCATATATCATATTCTATATAACATTTCATTAACAAAAAAACAGTGTCATTGATAATTAATCAAAAATAGTGTTTATATATGTTTCTATCAAAGTTAATTGATCTCATAAATTATGGTATTTCATTACCATATTTTAATTAAGAAAAAATCCCTATTCAAGAAATTATTTATAATTATTGTTCATATATTGATCTACTATTTTGAATAAATGGTTGTTTTTTTGGGTTTTTATTTTTTATTTATTTGTTTACAAAAATCTATGGGGATCTGAGTTCACGCAATCTTGAGTTTCTCTCTCTATCCAACATTTCGTATCATACAACTGTTTAAAATTTACCAATTATTTCAAGGATTGTAGTTTTATTATAAATGTCTCAAATTTTAGTCATCTTAAAATTTTAGTTCCTTATAGATAATAGAGAATAAGTATATTCTACCAACCAACTCCTTATTTTAATGGAAACACTAAATGTATTATCAAAATCGGAATGCATTTGGAAAGTATATTTTTGGATATATTGAATTTAATAGAAGATCAGTATGAAATAACACAAAATCATAGAAGTTATTGGAGTAGTTTACAAAAAATACTTATAATAATAGTTTTAAAGATATAAATTATATATTCTATGCATTAGGAGATAATTAATTCAATAGAATATTTACTTTCAAAACATCATTTGGAATATCGAATACCATACCTATCTCACATGATGGAATATAAAATATAAAGGAAATGAGACTGAATACATATAAAATCATTTAGGATACTTCTAAAATGAAATATGATTAGTATATTTATGATATGTATCGTAGGATTAATGATAGAGTAAATATTATGCACTCACATTGAAATAAAGTGATAGATGAAGATAACGGGATGAGACTACTTATATGCTTACCCGATATGTAGAGTGGAAAATCTATTTCAATATGATAGACATGTGATGTAAATAAAATACCTATCGAGGATTTGATAGGAAAGATGATGATGTATTAATAGGAACATAAATTAAAAAATATATTGATGAAGATGATCTAAAAATAAAATCTAAATCTTTAAAATGTACCACCTATAAACAAAAATAAATAGTACAAATAAGATATTCTAGTGAAGAAGGATCTCTTGATGACAATAATGATGAAATGGAACCAATGAAAAGGGAATTCAAGAACTTTTATGGGAAAATTATTTTTTTCAAAAAGATAAAATTTATATGTTATAATGGTAATAAAAGAATGTGGAAAAGGATCGGA
Organism: Viscum album; assembly: GCA_963277665.1. NCBI lineage: Eukaryota > Viridiplantae > Streptophyta > Magnoliopsida > Santalales > Viscaceae > Viscum > Viscum album. Next base: position 510,880,883 of record OY728146.1, read on the forward strand.
AAGAGGATGATACTAAAAATGAAGTAACCTGATATTAATGTAAGAGGAATGCCCACATTAAAGATGACCATCCAAAATTAAAATATAAAAATAAAATGAGGATAAGTATAGGAGATACAAATATCAATGAAACCAATATAAGGTTCCTTCGAAAAGAGTTAAAGTGTCTCAAAAACTAATAAATAAGATAACTCTGACAGATCCACATCTGATTTACAGCAAAAACCTCATAGGTACAACATGATATTCCTTTTTCTCTTATTGATTCAACATATATGTCTACGAATGAATAAAGAAATGATAATTTAGAAAACATGAATAACATATCTGTATGATTACTATAACATGATGGAAGATACTTTTAATAAAATGAAACATAAATATAGGTCTCTCAAAAAACTACATTCATTGACATTAAATGATAAAATTAATCATATTATTAAAAAGAAAAAATGGTAAATTATTGAAAGAAAAAAATTAATTAATATTATCAACTTAACAACTGAATAATGAAATAGAAAAATTTACCAATGGTAATAAACCATTAAATAAAATACTTGGAAGGAATGGTTCCTCCAACCATGCAACTGGTATAGGTTACCGGCTAGAATGAAGAGGAATTACAACAACTATATTTACATCATGTTATAGTACTGAATGTTCAAATATGGAAAACACCAACTCAAATAAACCTAAATAATTTGGTATCTCTATAAGTCATCAATCATAATATAGGAAACCTGATTGACAATTATGGATACCTAAATCTCCTTTTAAAAACATATCTAAACGCAATAGAATTTGAGTACCAAAAACATTTTTGGCATAAAATTTCTGTGGTAGGAAACATTATTGAGAACCTCCAAAAAATAATATGGTATACAGATAGTGGATTTTCAAGACACATGACTAGTGAGTATTTCAACATCCAGAATTTGATTAAAATTGATAGTGGGAAGGTCAGTTTTGGAGATAATGAAAAATAAAAAATCATCGGCCTTGGCCAAGTTGGTAATTCTAATGTAGTATTAATCTCTATAGACATTTATATATATGGATTAAAATAAAATAGGCATAGTATTTCACAATTATGTTAGGATGGATTTTATAAGAAATTTGATAACAATTCCAGTCATGTTTTAATTGATAAAAATGATTTAATTTTTACTTCTTTGAGAAATAATATTTTTTATTCTATTGATTTAAATTCTTTATATTCAAACAATATTTCATTATTAAGTGTCATTCATAAATAATTTTTGTTTTGGTATAGGAGACTAGGACATTGAAATAACCACTCACTTATAATGATAAATTGGAAAATGGTTCGTTAAAGACCTACCAAGTCATGAATTCTCAAATGATAATGATTTTAATCCCAGCTAAAATAGGAAACATCAGAAGATTTATTTTAAATTTATGAAAGAAGTTTCAACCTCTCATCCTATATAGTTAATTCATATGGAACTCACTGGACCTTCTTGAGTTTCTAGTCTAAAAGGAAAAAATTATATCTATTTCCTTGTAGATGATATATATATATATACCGGGTTTTTCTTTCTCGCTCAAAAAATGGAAATATTATTCTTATTTTATTATGTTTTCAAAATAAAAATAAAACTTTAGTAGACGTAGTATTAAAACTATAGGGAGTAGTCATGATAGATAATTTGAAAATCAAGACATTGAGTCATTATATTCTCAAAATGAATATAATCAATACTTTTATTCTCCTAAAACACCATAGAAATATAGTGTGGTAGAAATAATAAATAGGACTCTTTAAGAGATAGTCAGAACCATGTTAATTGAGTATGATGTACCTATCTACATTTGGGCCGATATTGTTAATAAAACATGTTATATTATTAAAAATGATTTCATTATACCTCTCTTAAAGAACACACCTTATGTATTATGGAAAATTAGAACACCCATGGTTGATTAATTTATATTTTTTGGTAAGAAAGTATTTATTCCTTAGACAAAGGAAAATTTGAAAAATTTGTTTTTAAAGATTGAAGAATGAATTTTCTAGGGCTATTAAATATCTAGAAAATCCTATATAGTGTTTAATAAGAAGACCATTACAATGGAAGGATCTGTTCATATCATGTGTGTGGAAAATAATCCCAATAAAGCTTTTATAATAATTGAAGTCCTTTTGGATGATATTTCATCTTTGAATCTCAATTACAACCCATATAAATATTCAATCAAATGTTATGACACTACATTTAGTGATCCACTACGACCTGAACAGGAAGAAAACCCTGAGCCTACCAGCCCTTCCTCTCAAATCCCTATTAGGAATCGTAGACACCAACCTTAAGATGTATTAATAAGAATCATAGATAGAGGTACATAGAACCAAGATTCTATGAGAGATAAAATTGAACATAAAACCTTATTTTCATATATTGAACCTAATAGCATCAATGATTCGATCAGGAATGAATTCTATGTAATATTTATGAAAGAAGAAAATAATCTGTTTGAAATAAACAATGTTTGTGATCTTTTTCTTTTTGACATAAGGATACCATAACTATTGTCACTAAGTGAGTGGTTAGAAACAATGTTTATGTTATAGAACATTAGTAAGAAACAAATATTGAATATTTTTACAAGGTTATAATAAATAAGGATTTATTTATTATTAATAAATTTTTACACCTTTTTTAAGACATGAGGAATTTAGGATACTACATTCATAGGTAGCACAACTTCATATAAAACTACTTCAATTGGATGTTGAAAGTTCATTATAAAAAGGATTTATAATTTAGGATGTTTTTTTGTCCAACCCCTAGTATTTTAAAGCTCTCATTTTCAAAATTGTGTTCTTAAATAAAAAAATAATTTTTATGGTTTAAAACATGCTCCAAGAGCTTGGAATGATAGGCTTACCTATATCATTATTTCAATAAAAATTTAAAAAGGAATTTATGATCCAACTCTAATTATAAAAATGATTTCAAGAGAATTTTTCACAGTTCAATTTTATATGGAAGAAATTATTTTTTTGAACTATTAATGATTCCTTATGTTTCGATTTTTCAAAATTCAGGAAAATATAATTTGAAATGATTTTATTGTGTGAATTCAATATATTTCTTGGATTTAATAATTTTTCATAACAAAGAAGAATTATTTTAAATTAAAGTAAATAATCTAAATATATTATAAAAGTTCTCATCTCAGAGTGTAACAAAAGTAGTGATACTCCCATGAGTACCACTTGTAATCAATACTTTTATTAAACTGGGAAATTAGTAGATCAATCGAGTTATAGAGATTTGATGGGATAAATTCTCTTCTTAAATACTAGAAAGCCTCATATTATTCTTAGTGTATGTATGTGTGATCGCATTTAGGAAAATACAAATGAGTCACATTTATAAGAAGTCAAAATAATTTTTAAATACCTTGATTATACAACCAATTAAGATTGTTCTACCCATGAGGATATTATATTGATATAGTTATTTATTAAGATACTTATTTTGGTGGCTGCATGTTTGACAGAAAAATCTTATCCGGAACATGTCATCTTTTATGAAAATATCTAGTATCATGGTGTAGTTTGAAGAATTTTTCTTGAAAATACACTACTGATATTTAATACATCATTGCATGAATTTTTTTCTTCACAAATCTTGTGAGTGAAACATAATTTTCTAGACATTAAATTAATATTTATACATTTACCTATTAATCTTGACAATGCAACAACAATAAACATTTTCATAAATAAATTATCTCACTATAGAACCAAAACTATTAAGGCAAGACATCAGATTTTGTGTGTTTATTCTCAAAAGTGTGATATAACATTCAAATTTATTATAAATGAAAATAATATTTCTTATATATTCATGAATCCATTGAATTCTTAATGATTGAAATATATCAAACACGAATTAGGAATGATTGACATTTTATAATGAGCCAGCATTAATGAGTCGTCGTTAATTAGTCATCGCCGATGAGTCCCCATTAATGAGTCACTTTTGATGAGTCACTATTGATGAGTCAACATTGATGAGTCACCATTGATGGAGTTATCGTTGATGAGTCACTATTGATGTGTCACTATTTATTAAGTCATTGTTTGTGATTTTTCATTGATGAGACATCATTTGAAAAGTCACTATTCCTTTTTTATGTTACCATTATTTCTATTAATGTTTCTATTTTCCTATACTGAATAAATTTTTATCATATTAATTTTATAATTATTCGTTTAAAATCCCTAAATATTAAAAACAACAGCATTACTCAAAATTGAATCACTTATACCAACCCATTAAATCTTGATCCTTTTCCTTCCACAAAATACAATCTTTCAACTTCCTTTCTCAGACTAAAGCCTTCAACCGATTCAAATGAACCATATAAAGAGAGTTACATAATCAAATTCCAAAGAGATGACACCTTCTAGGGGACAATGAGTATCCTCAAGTAGTTTTCAAGTTGTTTCCACAAACCCAAATATAAAGAACTGTGTAATCAAAGTATAAAAATAGATTGACTCACAGTGGCTTCCAACTAGAAATATACTTTTATTAAAGGTAATATAAATTCAAAAGTAGATAAACTGGTTTACCTTGAATCATAGAGTGGATTTTCTGAGTCTTTTAATGAATATTTTTATAATTCAAAATTCATTTTTGGGAAGAAAGAATAGAGAATTCATATATATATATATATATATATATATAAAGATGATAATTTATCCTCTTTTAGGGAATGAAACAAATGTCTACGGATTACAGACAAAGGAGTTAATTAATATTTCAAAGGGATTATACCAAAATGAAAATTTATAAGAGGCTCTTATATAAATAACATGAAGTCAAACTAATGGGACAACAACATATATAGTGCATGATTGTGATTTCAAACTGATGTTTAAATCTGTATTGTATATTTCATGACCAAAGATTTGATAATTAAACATTGTGAGATATCAATATGTTAACTTTATGTATATTATTATGAAAGGGAAAAGAATAAATCATTCTACATTTTTTATGGTCAACATGCCTAATTTTTTTTGAAGAGCTCCAGATCAAGCTCCCTCATTTATCCAAAAATAATCTCTACCATCCTAGATGAAATATATTATGACAATCCTAGAGAAGAAGCTGAGGTTAAAATGAGTGGTTTTCCTATCAAAATCAATCTAAAAAAGAGTGAAAGTATATAAGAATACCTAAAAGGAATTTTCAATTAGGGATATTGAAAAACTATATGATTATTTTAATCCTATTGGTCACCCAACAATACCAAAAGATATAGTGGATCCCAGTCTTTAACCTGATGAGATTTTTCAGTATTCTATTATAAAATGTTATTGTTGAAAGAGATAAATAAGAAGAAGAAGAAGAGTATATTGAATAAGGGAGTGATCCAGATATTATAAAATCTCCACCAAGAGTATATGGTGATAATTTTAGTTCTACATTCTTTCTACCTTCAATATAAACACTCTTATATAAGAATGATAATGAAGAAGATATTAAAGTTTCTGAATATTCTTAGAATAAATCATCTACCTCTGAGATTTAAAGTGATACGAGTAATGATGAATGAAATGATAATTTTTTAAAAAGGTAGAAAATGTGATTATGGATATTTTTAAATAATATGAATCTTCAAAAAATGATGAAAAGGATAATGATAATGAACATCATGATGGGAACCTTGATGTTGAAACTAAGGATAGAGGATTAGTTCTATCAGTTGAACAACATAATGATGTTGGATCTGATCCTAATTAGAATGAAATGAATAGTGTTGATATTTTCCAATATTTAATTCCTTTTTAACCCTCTAAACCAATTGTGTCTAATATCATTGAATAATGTTGTACTAGTGATATTATAATACCTAGTATTCCAATAGTTCTTTAAAAGGATAAGGAATCTGTAAGTGATGGGGAGAAAACTCAAAATCCTGATGAGCAGTTTCTAAAACTAGTGCATATAGAATTAGTGGATATTATGGAAGGAAATAATCCAGAATATTTACTTGCTACAACTAAGGGGGTGTTTACTAGCATAATAGTTAATCTATTTGATCTAGTGGATCATAATCTATAGACAAAAACTTTTTAACTGCAACAAATGAAACATGTTCCGTCTAGAAATGATGTTGGTCAAAGTTATCAATCTCCGAGAGACACTCCAATTATTACATATATTACATCTTCCATTAGATCCTTTTATAAATGGGTGAAATGTACCATTTTTTTAAGACATGGATTGAAATACTGTGATTCAGATGATGAATCTGAATTTGAAGAGAAGGATGCCCGGTGAATCATATAGATGATGTCGGTAAGTTATAGTCATTCACTCCCATAGAAAGAAAAAAATAAGTTGAGGATGCAGTATCGCTAGATCAAGGAAATATTTCCACTACTCTAATAGCATTTCCTCATAATTTTATAACCCATGATGATTTAGATTATTCACATAGGTATGTTCAATCCGATTTGGAAACCTTGAGAAATAATTTGGTCTCTAACATTTCACAAGTTTTGAACTCTCATCCATCTCCTACTACTCATCTTAATGAAAACAATGATATCTATTTAGTACAACAATCCATATATCATATTCAATCCAGAATTTTTTTTTCATATTCATGAAATGGAGGCTTAAAATATAAGATTGTCATCTGATGTAGCTAGTTTCAAATCATCAAATGAGTTTTTACAAATAGATTTTCTAGATTTCAGGACTTCCACTACACAAAAGATCAATAGTTTGGATTCTATTACCTTTATATGATCTTCAACTTCTCCTCATATAGTAAAATTTCATAGAGATATGTTGCAAAAATTGTTTATAGAATAAATAATAAATACCTTGGATGATGTGAGTACTCATGAAGACCATAATATGAAGGCACATCATCATAGCGAACATATTCATTAATTCTTAAAAGAGTATGTCGATGATCTCATCCAATATGAACTTTTAATCAAAAAGTATAGTCGATATTATTTGTATAGGATCTACACTAATAATGATTTGTTGGATAATTTCATGTTTCTTTCTAGAACTCGAAGATCCCACTATTGAAATGTTCAATTAAGGAATAGGTGATTCAGTTAAAAATTCGTACTCTAGCTCTTTAGAGGTTTATGGATGAAAATGAAGATTTTTTTAATGCATTGGAATAGGGAGGTTCAATAAAAATGGACTTCATAAATCTTATGACACCTTAGCTTCATGTCCATAAAACAACATGTAATTCCTGAGATGCCATTACTATTTCATCTGTTATTTCAACCACGAACATAGTCACATCTCATTATAGACCTGCTCTAATCTCTTATTCAACAAATATTTTTCTCCACCATTTAAAACACTAATTATATCTCTATTTTATGGTATAAAAAACTCAAACCATATATTTTCTGAGAACCAATACCTCTTTCTACCACTATACCATCCATTACAACATTTCCTAATTAACAAATACTTCCTGAATATCTTCTTAGGATGATGAAAGAGATATGGATCACTATTGAAAAAATGATATATACCCACATTTTTTAACTATGGGTACAGCCCCAAAATCCGTGGTTATAGGATCTACCCACGGTTTCTAGAACCGTAGGCAACCATGGCATTGGGATAGATCTGCAGTCTATACCCACATTTTCCCAAACTATGGGTATAGTTTTGTTTGCCACCATGTCAATGCTTCTTATCCATTTCCATGTTGTCATTTTAATTAACCCAGATTTTTAAAACCATGGATGTAAAATGGTCAAAAATACCTCATGAAAGTGTTGAACTCACGATCAGAACTTCTGAATCAATGCGCCTCACCACTTTGGCTACAACACTTCATTTAATAAAAATATATATATATTTCTAAATATATTAATATGTTTCCATTTTAAGAAAAAATACGGTGATGGGTTTCGATTCCATGTCTTCCTCTAAAACTCACAAGTTCTTATCCAGCTAGGCTATGTCACATGCTATGATGTTTTTATACATTCATTTAAATATAATAATCTTGCTTGATTTATTAGAAAAAATATTGTTGTGAGATTCGAACTCCCAATTACGTGAACTATAATACAACCACTGAGCAACCGATCTACTCCATTTCTATTTTTCCATATTTGTATCTATGTAAATATATTAATTAAAACCGTGGGTATAGGTGGGAAAACTGTGGGTATAGTTTTTCTTGACAATTTTTTTCGGTGTCCTGTGGGATTTTTTGGCGCTATAACACATGGAAGATATACGCACAGTTTTGTAAAACCGTGGGTATATGTATTCAAAAAGAATATTCTATACCAACAGTTTTGGCAAAACTGCAGGTATAGGCCTTCCAAACGACACCTATACCAGTGGTTTTTTCCCAAAACCATGGATATAGGTGTTTGACCCCCACAGTTCAGGAAAACCATTGGTATAGGTGACCTATACCCACAGTTTTGGAAAATTGTGGGTATAGGTTCGTATATTATACCTATAAACACGGCTTTTCAAATTTGTGGGTATAGGTCACCCATATACCCATGGTTTCAATATTAACCATGGGTATATAGATATTTTCCTGTAGTGGAAAAAGAAAACTAGAAGGAGAAAGTTGATCATTTACCATCCTATACTGAGTGAATCTATTTTGATGATATATTGTTGATAAGATCATGTACTTTCATCCAATAATATATATCTTATAATATTCCATGTCTTTTGGTTCTTAGTAAATGAAAATCCATTATGTTATTTTTTAAATTTATTAATATTTTGATAATCTCAATGGGGGAATTAATTATGAATTTAAGTTATCATTATATTTTTTCGAAATAAAATATATTTCTACTTATTTCTGATTAATTTTTTAGTTAATGATTACTAAGATTCCATGTTTTGTGATTATCAGAAAGGGAAATAATGTTGGCACCTCCATAAATGGATTGTGATTGAAATCAATTATTTTAATGATCACAAACAATAAGTAGTTTGTTATTATTGTTTCAAATGGTATATGATATAATTTAATATTAAAATATTAGTTCTAATAAATTCATTCTATGAGTTATGTAATGAAAACCACAGATATGAGTCATTTCTACCACAAGATTCAAATCACTATTTCCACTATGATGAGCTATCGCTCGGATCAAGTCACTGTTACCACCAAGATGAGCTACTTCCAGAACCAATGTCACAATTATTTCTATGATGATTTTCCTTATGATGTGAGCCAACCCTACCACCAAATTATTTAATTTCTGTGGAGTCACTACCAAATTATAAGTCAAATCCAGCACGCTTGTTACCTTTTTTCAAAGACCTTTAGTGTGAATGATTCAATGGAAAAAATCTATTTTGGATGGTTTGAACAAGTACTCAATACATAGTAAAATATGATCTGAGTTATTTGTATCTCCATCAATAAGTGTTGATATATATTTTTTAAGGATCTCCCTCTCCAAATTATGATTGTATACAGATACAATGATTACTCTCGATCAACAAAATTATGTGGTTGATTTTTAGAATTCTTTCAAACATTAAAATTCAAATTCTGTGAATACCAACAACATAGAAACACTAAACCCATTACATAGATTGATTGAGATAATAAAAAAATATTAACATAATCATACCTCCATATTTCTACAATCCACTATTCTGCCACAAATTTTCCTGAACAAATCACAATCTCCTCACCATTTCTAAACTAAGGATTAAAAAAATACATAACACATCATACTAAAAATTTTCTATTCCTATTTGGTCTATTTGTTTTACTTTTGAGAAATGTGTTGTTTTACTATTATCCAATACACACTGTGTCTTGTATATCATAGGATAATAATCATTATTATAACCTTCCTCAATATGTTTCCCACTGTTCTTGTGGAAGAGGTCCATGTGTGACCAGTGCTTTTCATTCATCCCATGTATGACTTTGGAAGATGATTTTTATCTCAGAAAAATTGGTGTTGTTGACTATATACCTAATCAAATTTTTTGGATTTGGTTGAATATATTTATAATCTTCATCATAGTAGGTGTCTTCCAATTAGAGGGGATTCGATCTCACATTGAGTATGAACCTATTGTTTATTCTATTGTGTCACTGTGATGATTAATTATTTTTATCATATTCAATATAACATTTCATTAATAAAAAAATTCCTTCATAAATAATAATAACTTGACTTTATATATGTTTTAACATATGTAAATTGATCTCAAACATTAAGGTATTTCTAAATCATATTTTAATTAAGACTTAATCATTCATTATAAAATATTTTAGAAGGAAATATATTCTATTGAATTTTAATATTTACTAATTTTCCATTTTATTTTATTTATGTTTTTCTATTTTTTTACTATATATTTACAGAAAAGTTTTGAGAACTCAATTCACCCCCTCTTGAGTTACTCTCTACGACCAATACTTAAATTGCTTGAAATTCTATGAAATCACTCCCAATGTTTTATCGATATTAATGACACAATATAATCATTCCAAAACCGATCAAAAATCATTTTAAAAAATGGATGTTACAATGGAATTCAATGATCTTTTATACAAAAACAGTTTAGGGTAGATAATACTAGAATTGTACCTATGGTTGTAAAATGTCATGAATCAAAGTTTTCCTCAGTATAATGAATTGAATGTATTTGATATTATTTTATTCCATTCTCTCTAGTAAGACTCCCTAAAATACTACCCCTGAGTGGTACTTGCACTATAGCACTGTAGTACCACATACCCTAACTCAATTTCAATGTCCAGTGGAACTCCGACTACTATTTTGGAAATGGGTAGATGAGTCTTTTCTAGTATCAGGAGATTTTTCATATTCTCTATCACTTCTTTGATACTATTAGATCCTATAGAACATCTGAATATGGAAAATATTTCCATAATAACGTATCTCCAAATAATGGTAATGATACAAATGGATCATGTGGACACATTTTACTCACTAAAAGCACACTAAAAATCCATGACTCAGATATTTATGTCTTCTCCCATTAATAATCTTCCCACTATTGACCTGGAAATAACTATCGTAGTCTTGATTATTTCATCTAGAAGAAGAGATCATATATTTACTAACTAAAACTTCTTTTCCACTACTTTGGACCTATTTTATATTTTACTCTCTAATGAGGGCTTGATTTATCACATCCTCAAAGGTATGAAGTTTAAATATGGTCACATATGATCGTATCTCATAGAAATACCCAACACAAAAATGTATTTCCCTTTAATCCTCATCAACTAAAAATGATATAGAAAATTTATATTAGTTGGTGAAAAAATCAGTTTAATTGATCACTAGAAATATCACATGTGTCAGGTTCATGAACACGTGACACTTCTTATCCATCAACGTCTCACGATAAAAGGGGCATAAGAACCTTGGATCAAATTCCATATTGGTTTTCGCCACCTGTTGATCGTCATTGTCCACAGTGTCCAAAAAATGATTGGATGGTCCATAAAGAATGTATTATGAAATATTCACCCTCCTTTCAGTGGTTTTCTATAGGTTTATAGTGATTATCATTACTAGCTATGTCCAAAAATAAGCTACCTTGGTACCTCACTCCCCAATGAACGTATTCAGATGTTGCACCTAAAACACTCTCTTCAGCTCAGACATTAATGATATGGTGCAAATAGTATCTCGATCAATGGGTTATAGGACCCTCATAAATAAATCAAGGATATGGTTATACATATAATTATTATAATCCATTATAATATCCAATTCACCATTCTTAAGAGAATTTTGATTTCCACTCTTCTCATGCTCATCTTGACGAGGATGAATTTTCTCTAAAAGACAAAAACACTCAATAGAACATAGAATAAAAATCAAGGTCAAACTCAATAGGTGATAATAATATAGAACCACATATTAATGGTCTCGATAAACAAGTATTAACAAGTTAATTATCATGATATAATAGTTCATTTATTCCCCTTTTTCATAAGATATAACCAGAATTTCATTTCCTAGTTCATATAGTCAAATACATATCATTTAATAAATATGTCCCTGTAAAAATAAATTGCAATATATATATATAATTCCCTGTGTTCCGATCAGGATTCTTGCATACTCATCTCGTTCCATTCCATATCGTGAGTATAAAATCTCAATAAATATTAACACCACATAACTTGTGAATCACCCATTGTGAGACAATACAAACCATGATAAGTGATCAACATGCACAATACTCCCAAACATGGGCATTAGTCTTTTCCATTATACATGGGATATATACACCCATGTAAAAGATCATTAAAATGTCCTACACATTCTCAATATCTTTTTTTGAATCCCAAAACAGTAAAACAATATAAAAGAAAACATTATTCTTATGAAACCACTATGTAACATACCATTTCCTGACGCCCTCTCACAGACCGAACCAGGTAGGTTACTAGACCTCAAGTTCATCCCCCAAACACTAGAGGATTCCATATTGTAGCATGGGTGTATGTAAAATAGTAAAGTCATTATACCGCCTAGTATAGAGTTTTAATAACATCAAATTAAATTTCAAATTAATGGGAGTAGTGGAAAGAGTAAAATAATAGAAGATAAACCAAATATTAATGGAAAATTTCCAAATCAACAATCTAGGTATAAAATAATGATACACTACAATGTATATAAATTTCATGTTGAATGTAATATATATGAATGAAAAAAACCAAGGATACAGCAAAGAAACTAGTCCTAATTCCCAAATTCTCCATGTCTCTATGCTGCAACCCATCCACTATGTAAAAATCAACAAAAATGTCATTTTCACATTTCCATGTTGACATCAAAGAAATATAATTAGGAACTCAATGGTGGCCTGAATGGATGTGATTAAAACTCAATGTGTCAACACCAAATGGTCTAAATAGAACTAGACTAATAGTAAGTTCATGAAATAAATAAAAAAAATATTAGTATTAATTAATCATTTGATGAAATAATAAAAATAAACCTTCAAACCATTAAGTTCCTAGTTAACAATAACAGTAATCTAAACAGTCCTCAACTCCATGAAAATTTTTTCAATCACACGTTGGATCCTCAAATATCATGATGGATTTCATATACCATGTATCAAGAAGAAACCCTTAGATATATGAAAATTCAAATGATGGTGTTTCTTTTTTCTTCACAAGGCACAATACCATGCCAAGGGGAATGTTACCAAGTTATACTGGACACAATGTGAGTTTCCATTATAGGGTCTCATAGTCTTCCTATGTGAACATCATAAGGGGTGAATCTCTAGTCACGTGGTGGTTTCTCCTCTGCCAAGATTATCTATTAATTCTATGTCTCAAGAGACAGTGGTCCAATCCCACAGACATCCTTTTACAAAACACATATATATATATATTTAAATCAGGTAAAAATTTCATCACTATTAATATCACATGCTTAGTTGGTTAACTTATCTCTTCTTTTTAAACAAATCTATATTCTCCATTGGAAGATTCACCTAAAACAGCACTAATCACTTCAATAAAACCATTCCTAGTTTCTTTTTATCTTAATTAATTTTACATAACATAACATGATTAAATATTATTTCACATCATAAATCCAAAACCCAATTTTCAAAATTGGTGATTTGCTATATCTTCAAGGGAGGCTCACTATGTGGGTTACCACAAGCCCTATATTAGTGTAAATAGACCAAGTGGGATTCAATGGGATTACTAAGAAATTAATTTTTAAACAAAAATAAATTTAATCAGTTATTTTAGTGGATGCATAGGTTTTTGACACAATCACATTTATAGCACATACCTAGACACAAAAAACAAAAATTTAGGGTAATAATCTAGACCGACCACCTTAATTTGGATATCAAAGAAACTCTCTCAAGGGAATTACTAAATATAATTAATGTCAATGATTTCATACAGAAAAAAATAAATCAAAAAATCATCAATGTCAAAATAATGATTCAATTAATAATAGAATATCACCCCACAATCACATAGGATAAGGGAGTAAAGGAGAAATCCAATGTGAAAGACCTCACCAAAAATATAACACTGGATTGAGATGTCTAAAAGGGAAGGGATTGAAAAAAATAACCTAAATTCACTCTAAGTAATGAGATATGAGGGTAAATAGTTAATTAAAAGGTTTTTATGTGTCATTGTACATAATCCCACTTCCCCTAAGGAATTCAGGAAAAGAATCATCCATTCACAACATGAGTTTCCTGCTTATAATTTATGTAGAGAAAATATTCTCCTCATGTTAATATAAACGTGATCAACCTATACATAATATGAAGTAGTTTCACAATTTGTAAAAAATTCACACGTTGAACCAATTCACAAAATATACCTTGAAATATGTTCACAACATGTAACCCATCTACTATGTAAAAGTGTCAAGAAGATAGATCACATCCCAGTTTTGGTAAAAATACCTGAAACACCTCCAATGCTTTCTATACTTAGAGAGGAACCTCATAATTATTTCACACATTTATTCCTAGACTAAATTAAATAAAAAATATATATCACAAAAAATTAGTTCATTTTCCTCAGTAAAGATCACCTTCCCCAAATAAAATAACCAGAAAAAAAAATTTTAAATGAATTTGATCCAAAATAAAATAGTATCAACAAAAAAATAAATGGTTGACACACTTAGAAAATATGGAATCATACACCTATATTCTGTTTTAAATATTGGTTTTTTCTAAGTGCTCAACACCCACTTATTTTGTAGATTTCCTATAAAATCATAAAACATTGAGAATTATTTATTTATCACGATCGTGATTGATATTAAATCCTTATAATATGAAAAAATTATGATATTAAATAAATTTAGAGATTATATTTTCCCTCATCAAAGTAGTAATCAATAAAAACTATTGAATAATTTATATAATTCCCTGTATGATTTTCCATCCTTATAATGATAGAATAAAATTAAAAAATAGTTTCCACTTCATATTGACTTAAGTAGAGTAATTAAATTTCTATACCATCAAATTATTCTTGAGAAAATAATTTTGAAATATTATCTCAATAAAATTTTATATTACATGCTATTTAATTCCTCTACCTCTTTAGTGTTTGGGATTAATGACCAGCATATATCAATATCTCCTGTAAGGTAATAAAATCTCATGACATCGTTCAATATTTCCACACATCCAAGTGATAAAAATATCTTTTATTGGGACTCAATTCATTACATAGTGGCTAAATAATTATAATTATCCATGAATTTTGATCGTTTTTTACACAAAGTGATGAAACATTGTTGAACTATGTAGGGTTTAGTAGGTTTCTCCACAAGGGTGATATTTTTTCATGATATAATTAAACTATCATTGTATTTTTATAATTATATATTATCCATTTTCATCTTTTTTACCTTTATTGACTTGATCATGAGGAAAATCCCTAAATACGATGTCAGTTATGATGTAGTTTCTATTTCATTCAATAGAGATTGTTTCTAAATGATGAAATTTAATAAATAATCTCATGATATCTTAAATATTGAGATATAATATTTGATTCTTATGTAATTAAACTATTATATAAGAGTTTGATAAAAATATTATGGAATTATCAAAAAATATTTCCTTAGGTTGAAAAATGATTTATATATTTTGTTCCAAATGTTTCTAATAAATATTCCTTTGATAAATAAAATTACATTACCAGATTCTTCTACACCAAATCTTGTGATTAATTTATAACAGTAGCTCAAGACACAATTGATTATAGATAACAAAATAAAATATTGTATTATTATTGGGAAACTAGATACATATATGACTCTAAAATTAACAATAAAATGAGATAGATTTTAATGTTCAAGGGAAAACCTTTTAATTTATTCTAGTACATCTATAAAATAACTTGTAGTCCATGTATTGGTACACAGAGTAAAAAATCATTATAATGGGTGAACTTTTATGATCAATAAGGGAAAGAAATTAGTGTATTCTATCACAGAGTAAAAAAAATATTGTATAGATAAATAATAGTCACATATTTCAAATAAATAATTTCAAGAAAGTGGAATTTATCAATTTATGAAATAACAACATAATAATTATATGGATAATAAAAAATTATTTCATAATGAGATAATTTATAATATATGACTTCATAATAATATCATCATGGTCTTTCCCCAAGACATCATACCTAAATACGTAGGGTAAGCAACAAATAATTAATCTAGTTTATCTCTTGAGACCTAATGATGCATTGAATGGGTATAATTGGTACCAGACATCACATAATGAGTAATTTTCATACATAATGTGAAATAAATGAATAATAATAAAATACATAATCAATATATGTATTTTTATTGAAAACTAGCATTAAAAATGTTTTTATTTTCCCTATCAATAAATATAACAACATGATAATACACATCCATAGAAATTAGGATTATAATATAATTATATTATATCACTATTAAAGGATAGAAGTAATTAAATAATTTTAACGTAAAATAAAATAAAATTAAAACAAAAAGCAAGAATTTTTTTGAAAACGATAATAAAATAACATTTTCTTTTGATAAAATTCTAAACTAAATTTTAATGAATGATGAAAAAATGATTTTTTAAGCCACAAAATATTTTAATGAAATTTATAAAAAATATTTGGGATATTGTAAGATTTCATCCATTTCATTCATTTGAAAATAAGGAATCTTTTCACACTTTTGATAAAAATTAAAAAGTGAATCATTCATAAAATAAAATGAATATTCCTCTTAAACATTGGAAAATAAGTAAAATGTAATTGAGAATAAAATAAAATAATTAATAGATAATTATCAATCCATTATTTTAACCATTATAGGGAATATATATAGAATAAAAAAATGATCAAAACACAGGATACATAAGATAATTTATCATTAATAAAATTTTCCTTGAATTTAAATATTGTTTAGATAAAAATAAAAGAAAAAAACTAAAATCCAAAGATAAAAATAATATAATAATATATTTAGATTTAAAATTATAAATATATAATAATTTTTTTAGTGTATATTTATAAGTAAATAATCTTTAATAAAAAAAATGAGAATTTTGAATAAACCCTTATCGTGGATTTCCCCTTTTTGGGAGTTCTATAATATCATGTGTAATAATTTTTTTAATTATTTAAATTATAAATAACCCAATTAGGTTTATTCTCTTCAACTAATTCAATTTATTTTATTTACCTCAATTTTTTAATAGTTAATAAATATGTTATGTTTCTGTTAAATGTATATTGGATGATAGGATCATAAATACAAAACAACTTTTGTAGGTTGACTGTAGTCAAAGAGGTCATTTCTCTATAATCTCCAAAAGAAAATCCATTAAATATTTATATATTATAAATTAACAAAAATTTAATAACTAAAAAAGAAAGGGGTAAATGAAAAATGAATATCATATTTTCATGAATATACTAGACAATACATATACATGAATGGACTTTTCAATTTGATAATTGATGAAAAGGAAATGATATATATAAAATAATAAATTTAAATAGTCATAATAATATTATAATTAAAATATTTATTCATTAAAAATAATCTTCTTAAAATCCATGCAATGAAAAAAAAATGATAAAAATAATCACATCGCACCATGATGGTGGTAGTCCACACATATGTATAAGAGAATTTATCATTTTCCAATAGATAAAAAAAGAGATGAAAAAATGGTTATAGAATAAAAGAAAAAGTTTTAGTATATTTTAGATTCATATTTTATTTTATTTTTATCCTTATAATAGGTTGGAATGAAGTTAAAAAAGAAATAAAAAAAATATAATATGATAATGAGTTAAAATAAAATCATATTGTCTTGTTTAATATAGTTTTTATGATATTTTAAACCATATCTACAGATAGCCTCCACAACACACCACCTCCATATGTCTTCTCCATTTACTGTCATGCCGTGTGGTTCACCTCTGATTACTGTCCAGTCCTGGAACAATCATCCTCGGTCAACACTATTTTTTGTCTGCATCCAACACAATGAGGTGCGAGCATAGCCAATATAGGGGGTGAGTATAACGATACTCAGTAGGGACCCTGAGAAACTCAAGGTCTCACAAATTCAACAATAATAAACCAAAAATTATAAAATAAACATATTTCCCCACATAGGTCTATGCCCAAATATATACCAAAGTTATCAAGTAATCCATATCAATCATGAGGTAAACACAAAAGTCACTGACTCAGCTCAAACTAGGATTTTATTCAAGGGGTAGTATCAAGTAACATCCCAGTCAAACTGTCGAAGCCCCAGGTGCTGGAGAACACCTCCCTTATCGAGTACATTGGGCCTACCACGTCACCAAGGAGCTTCCCACTAACCTTGGACTGCTGAGGTACTCCTTCTGTCAAGTACCATGGGTCTGTTGTGTCACCAAGGTGTTCCCCACTGTGGGTCTGCCACGTCACCAAGGGGATCCCACTCAAATCCAAGTGAGGTACTTCTCCTATCGAGCAGTGTGGGTCTGCCGCGACACGAAGGCGCTACCCCTTGTGGGTCTTCCATGACTCCAAGGCACTCCCTACTGTGCTAGTCAAATCACTAAGAGTATAATTGGTGAGCAATCATCAGGTCTCAGCTAGCTACTAAGTCTCATCACTATGCTCGCTCGTCTCTGAATGGATCGAATCCATGAGCTACAGGTCGATACTTAATCTTTCATGAAGTCCCATGAAGAAGTGTCTCAGAGTTCTTCCTTGTCATAGGTGTCTCAACGCAACAGACGACATGTCAATCAGATGCTCGGTCTGTGAGTAAATACCCTTTCAGTCACGGGGGCCCGGTTAGATTCATGCACGATCCAACAGGACCATATCTCAACTAAACCCAAACTCTAGTGGGGTATATACAAAGGGGCCGTCTCGCATCAATATAACTTGTGCCACTAATGGTTCATCAAACGGAAGTATGGTTCCAAAGATATGGACAAAATAAAGTAAACATTCGGTAGTGGGCCCGGGTCTGGTCTGACCCGGTCTAGGACAACTCGGTCAGACCTGTTGGGTCTAGCCCAGCCCATTTGGCTATCCATTCTGGTAGGTTCGGCCCGGCCCTATGGGCCCGACCCAAAAGGCCGTGTGGGAGGTTCGGCACGGAGCATCGTGAGGGTGCAGATCAGCATCTCGGCCCAGATGGCTGAGACCGGTTAGGCCAACACTGTGAGGGGAATGTCTCAGGAGGCACAGGGGGAGCGGAGGGCACGAGGTCTGTGGTGTGAGAGAGGAGGCACAGTTAGGCCGGGCACACGGGAGAAATCCATGTAGGCCGGTGGGGCGCGGCCAGGCCAGCAGGCGGCCGCGCGGGCCTGCAGGGCGTTGCCAGGTCGATAGGTGGACAGGCAGGGAGGTGGCCAGGCTGGTCGGCTTTCGGGCAGGCCAGCCAGCAAGCGGCCGGGCATGACACAGCTAGGCCGGCAGGCAGCTGAGCAGGGCGCCCGGTGGGCTGTCGGGCAGCTGGGAGGTGGTCGAGCCTTCTGGCGGGGTGCGGGCCGACTCGGGGTAGCGGCGCGGCCGGCGGGTTCTCGGCCGGGGTCGGTTCAGCCGGTGGCGGTGCAGAATGTCGTGGGGGTATCACAGATCATAGAGGCCACATGTAGCATGGCCTTTGTCTTCGCCACCTTTGTCACCTCGTTTCTTCGTCACCATGTCTAAGATCATCCTAAACAAGAATAGCATAGGGGTCGGGCCATGTTGGTTTAGAACACTCCCTCCACGTTATGGGTGGTATCATTTGGATAATGTAGAAGTAAGAAAGATGATATTCAATTGTTTTAAAACCTCGACCATGATTCCTTTCCAACTGAAGAAGAGAATAAGGAAACTAATATTACACAATATAACCCCCTACCTTGATCGTTGGCCATCGATGGAGTCGTGAGGAAGAAGATAGAGGAGATCGACGTTCGTCGCGTCCACCACACACATTCAATATAGAGCTCGTGTGTCGGCTCTTTGACGATGATGTGGATGAAAGGTTTGTTGAAGACATCCCACGTCAGTAGAAGCTACGAGGAAGAAGTCGAATAATGTCAGAGTTCTTCATAGTAGACTTTGTTCTTCATAGGGATCTTTCTCCCAATAATCCTCCTTTCAAAGATGCCCCCAAAATGAATAATGCCAAACAAAATAATAATAGTTTGTGTAAATCTATTATTTATTTTGATGGAAAAAAAATAAAAAATGATGAATTAATTAACTTGGCTCCCTCGTAATTAATGTGGACGATTTGGCACCATTAAATGTGGGGGGTGTGGAGAGACTCTCCCTCATTAATGAGGGTAGTTTTATGGTTTTCCACTCCCACCATTAATAGGGGGTTTAGTCCTATGTGGTCCTCACGTCGTAACCTCTCACAAAAGGTTAGGTTTGGGTGGGCCCCACCACCATAGCCTCTCAAGGGAGGTTAGGGTATGGTGGTCCCACATCCAACTTCTATGATTAGGTTCTAACCAACAAATAAAAATTAAGCCAGGCACTTTATTTTTATTTAATTCATTCAATAAAAACCCATAAACAAACATTTACTCTCGACCCAGTGTCGTCGAAGTGAAAGTCTCCGTAAGCGAATATCGGCACTACGAGTTCAACAATGTCCTCATATTTCAATTCCGAGCACTATTTCAAAAGATATAAAAACACACTCATAAATTTACTGAACGTACCTAAGAACGTCATAAATTGATTATAGGCACACCAGGCCTTGGAATTATGAACAATCAATTTCTTAAGACTCATAAAATTCCCATGTATTTAAAAAAAATTCCACGGAATTTCTGGGTCTTTATATTTGTATTTGGATAAGAGTACTTTAGAGTTTGTTATTTTTATGATCCTGATGATCTGATGAGTGTTTTAACCCTTGTAGAGAATGTTCTTCAACATTATCTTTTTTAAACTGTGTGAGAACAGTAAACAACAAACACCTCATATTGTGTAGTTGGAGCTTTCTACAACAATGGGGGATCTAATGGATGATTAGCTCTATGATATTATTACATTTGTGTTGTGATCAATGTTGAGGCTAATTAATCACAATTTCTACAGGGGGTGATGGCTGGAACATTGCCCCACCTCCTCTCACTCCCTTCAATCCTATCTGTATGATGATACCATGCGGATGTCGGTGGACTGATCCAACTGATTGTGGTCACGACGTGGTCACGCCGCGGTAATGTCGTGATTTGGCCCTAATCTAGGACGACACCCCATGGTGGTTTGCAGTCCTGTCAAAATTCGATGTATGATAACTAGATATATTTTTAGATACCTTACCCTCACATAGTTAATGGGTAGGGAAGCCCTCAGGTAGAAAATATCTTGATTGAGTCTCTCGTGATAATATTTAGTCACCTGTATACAACATTGGAGATGATGGAGAATATTGCTACTAGTATTCTACAAGGATCATCTAAGTGCTCGAGTGACATCATAGTAAATGTTGGAAAATAAGAAGACTTGAGAATACTTTCATATTGATATTTGTATTTGGAAAAATGTCATTCATAATTTGATATTTTTAATTTCTTGATGATCAGATGAGTGTTTTGACCCTTGTAGAGAAAATGATTCAACATTATCTTTTTTTTTGTGTGAGAACAGTAAAAAATAGAAACCTCATATAGCGTAGATTGATCGTTCAACAATAATGGGGAATCTTATGGATGATTCACTCTGTGATAGTATTCCACAAGTGTTGTGCTCAATGTTGAGACTGACTAATCACAATTTCTGTCGGTGGGGCGATGGTCGGAATGTTGGCTCGCCTCCTCCCACTCCCTTATCTCCTATGCAAAATATTCTACCTCGCAGATGTCACTAGACTAGGCCAAAATTCTACAGTCACGTCGCGGTCATGCCGTGTTCATGCCACGATCACACCAGAGTCATGCCGCGGTCACACTACGTTCACACTGCGGTCACACCGCGACCACCTGCAATCCAGCCCACACCAGCCACCACACCAGCCCCCGGCCCCTAGCCTCCTGCAAAACACTCATTCCAGCCCTCTTCCACCTACAAAACAGCCCCAGCCATCAGTTCCATCCCGCACTTGCCCCCAGTCATCCCCATGACACCTGCCTTCCTGCCCACACCAGCCACTCCACTCCGCATCAGCCACCCCACCATCCCCCAGCCTCCAATATTATAGCCCACACCAACCCCCTTCCACCTACAAAACAACCACATACCACTTATTCCATCCTTCTCCATCCCCCTACCACCTGCATTCTAACTCGTTCTAGTCACTCCATCCCAAACCAGCCACAGAAACCAACCACAACATCCAAAAACCCCATCCCCTACACATCATCGGCCCGCACTCAGCTCCACAACAATCCATTACCCCATCCACCAGAAAACCACTTCTACTTCATATATCCAAAAAATAGCCTGTAAAACCTTTACTACAACCCCCATCAAAACCACACCTCCAGTATAGAAAAAATAGCAGGCCACCCCCAGAGGAATCCAATGAAATATCATTCCAATGAAAATTCCTAAGGTCATTTTCAATGTATTTCACCACTCTCTTGGTTAAAATGAAGTGATAACATTAATAATATTTCAAACTAAAAAGAACTAATGAACAAGATATAACCGCCTAGCATTGGAGAGAGATTTATTTGTCCAAACATGAACTCTTTGAACAATTGTCTCTTCCAAGACCTCACAATCAGAATATCTAAGATTTAAAGTGATGAAGGGAACTCCCAGATAAAAAATAGGAAGAGACCCCTTCATAACCCCAATAACAACATCAATAGAATCACAAACATCAATAGAGATACCAGTCGGAAACATTAGGGTCTTCGAAAGATTAAAATTCAATCCATACAGGGAAAAAAAGATCCAAGGAATGCAGATAAAGGCATTTTTTACTAGAGTACCATGGTTATCCTTATTCCCCAGGGAGATTACGTATCATTCAATGTGAGGGGGTTTATAATAACATAAAAAGTTGTATTACTAACTGATAGAACCACTTTTTATAATTCAGTGGAAGAATTATGCTGGTGAATTTCATCTATAGCTCCATTACAATTCATGTGTTATCGGTCCTAATTGTTTCAAAAGTGGTGTTAGGGAATATTGAAAAGATAATGACTTCTTTTATATTGTCTTCTCATGGAGAGGGATAATTTTTCTAAGGCTGTGTGGATGAGGATGGCTAGACTATTTGTAGATGGTGGTGTCAAGTTATGCAGTGCCAAGGGATTAATGCACATTCTGCAAGCTAAGATTGTTTCGGAGGTTGTTGAAGGACGTTCTCTATTGGGAAATTTCATATTTGTAAAAGTATTGATATAACCATGAGGATCTAGGGGAAAAGTATCATGGATATGGAAGGAAATTTATGGGAATATTCTGGTTCTCAAGAAGTAGTCTCGGTGGATTATAGAATGAGGAGACACAAACATCTGGTTCCACAACTGGGTAGGTTCCCCTCTTGGATTTCCAGGCTATCCGACTCCCAACATTAGGTTTTCCAAGGAATATTGTTACACATATTTTACATAAGTCCTTATTAACCACCATCAAAGTGAATGTTTTGATAACATTATTATATCTTGTTAAATGGATTGATTAGTCTTCATGAAGACTCCAATGGTGGTTTTCCTATCTAATATTTACTAGTCTATACATCAGATTCCAAATGGAATCACTAGTGGTATAAATATATACTGGTGTAAATAAATCCCAATTAAATGTAACTTGTTTGTTTGGTGGATCAATAAACATTGTATTCATATGAATGAAAATATCAAGCGCAGGGGGTAGGGTGAAAGTGGGTTGTCTATGAGGGGCTATCTAGGGGGTGTCCAAGGGCTGTCTGGGGGGGGGGGGTCGGGGGGTCAGTAGGCCAGGGACAGGGTGCTGGTGGGGTGTCTAGGGGGTTGCCTAGGGGGTGTTCAAGGGCTATCTGGGGGTCTGCAGGGCAGGGGGAGGGTGCTGGTGGAGTGTATAGGAGGGGGATTCCAGTGTTTGTCAAGTGGGTGGGGTGTCCAGGGGGTTGTCCAGGAGTGGTGTCCAGGGGGTGTATAGGGGGAGAGGGTGTCAAGTGGGGGTGCAAAAGGGATTTCTGTGGGGAGCAAGGGGGCTATCCAGGGGGTCATGGGGGTTCAGGGGGGTGGCCATTCCTTCTGAGCATTTCAAAAATAATAATCTACTTTATTGTATCAAATTCCATTGATATATCAAGCATTAAAGCAATTTTCTCATGTTTAACCTTTCATTTCATGTTTTTAGCACATTCAGAGGCAGTTCAGAATATTCCAACTAGGGATAAAGCCAAACTAATTTGATGAGATAAACCCACAAGAAATGGGACCTTAACTCATAGAAATAATTTTCCTAATGATTTTTGGAATGGTATTACCAATTGCAATAGGTCTGAAATTCTTTACATCCACAACATTTTACTTCTTTGGGATCAGGTAAATAAAATTGGAGTTGATTCCATTGGGAATTGTGGCATGGTAAAAGAGATCCCTCATAGCATTAAGGAGATCATTATGAACCATGTACAAGTATAACATAAATAATTTATTTGTGAACCCATGAGGACTAGCCACACTATCAATATTTATAGAAAATAGGGCACTCTTAAACTCCTCATCATGGGAAGAAACAATGGAGATTGTTAGATTGGTGTAGCTCGATCTAATTGACCACACTCTAGTAAAGAAAGGATATATTTTTTGCATCATATATCAGCCTTTTTTGGCTTCAATAAGATTTAAATGATTGTGATGATTTGTTATTAAAAATTTATTTAGGACTTTTCTAATAAGAATTTATTTGGTTTTTTGAACACTTTGGCCAACTCTGCTTATGTTTTAACTGTTGAAAACAATTCATTGTGGTTCCATAGTTTTTTTTCATTTTGGTTGGCATTATATCAAAGTGGTTTCACAGGGGGTGGGGGCTTGGTGCAGGGAGGGGGGATAAGTATTTGGGGGATGGGGGTGGCTGGCTATAGGTGGTACTGGGGATGTAAGGGGGGTGTCTAGGTGGGGGAGGGGGGTAGTTGGGGTGAAGGTGGTGGGGGGAGGGGTGGAAAGTGGGGTGCCATGGGGTGGAGGCGGACCTGGTTCCAGGGGGATGTGAGGGGGCTGAGGGCTAGGTGTATGGGGGATGGAGGGGCTGGGTGCAGGGATGGGAGCATGTGATATTGGGGGGTGCAAGGGGGTGTCCAGGATGGGGGGTGGAGTGTAGGAGGGGGGTAGTGGGGATGAAGGTGGGTGGGGGAGGAAGACCTGGGTGCAGCGGTAGTGGGGGTGATGGGGGGTTGAGTGCAGGGCTGCGTGTATGTGGTACTGGGGGTGCTGGGGGTGTCTAGGAGGGGGCAGTGGGGGTGTAGGTGGGGGGGGGGAGGGGGACCTGGGTACAAGGGAGTGGGGGGGATGGGTGTAGGGCTTAGTGAAGGTGGTATTGGGGGTGCAGGGGGGGTACAAGAGGGGGAAGTGGGGGTGCAAGGGGGGCTGGGTGGACAGTGGGGGTGCCGGTGGTGGGGGGGACCTTGGTGGATGGGGTAGTGGGGGGGGGGGGGGCTGGGGGGCTGAGTGCAGGGGGTAGTGGGGGTGATGGTGGGGGGGACAGTGGGGTTGCATGGGGGGGGGGGCCTGGGTGCAGAGGGTCTTTAGGGGGCAGGGGGTTGGGTGTAGGGGGGATGGGGGGATGGGTGCAAGGCTGGGTGCAGGATGAACTGGGGGTGCAGGTGGGGGTGTCCAGGGGGTGGGGCAGTGGGGGTACTTGTGGTGGGGTGTAGGTGGCAGGTGAACAGTGGGGGTGCGGGTGGGGGGTGGACATTGTGGGTGAAGGTGGGGTTAGGGGGTGCGGGTTGGGTGGGGTGAACATTGGTGGTGTAGGTGGGGGGGGACCTGTGTGCAAGTGGTAGTGGGTGGCTGGGGGCTGGGTACAGGGGGGATGGGGGGTTGCGTGTAGGTGGTACTGGGGGTGCAGGGGGTTTTATGGGGGGAGGGGATTCTGGTTGTACTGGGGGTGCAGGGGGGCAGGGGGCAGTGTGGGTGCATGCTGGGGGGGTTTAGGAGGTGTCAAGGGATGTCAGGGGGGTGTGCAAGGGGGTTCCGTCTAGAGGGGAGAGTGGGGGTGTGTAAAGGGGGAGGGGATGTGCTGGGGGGTCTGTCAAAAGAAGAAGGGAGGGGCTTCATGGGGTTTGTCCAGTGGGGCAGCTTCTATTTCTAGGAAAATAATATACACTAATGTTTTGAGAACGATGGGTAAATATGATGCTGTTGAACGCTCTATACCCACAGTTTTTAAACCGTGGTTAAATATGCTACTGAAGAACCCTCTATACCTACGGTTTATTAGGCTTTGGTATCCAATTTCTGCTGTTAAAATGCATAACCACGGTTCTGTAGACCGTGGGAATAGATCTATACCCACGGTTCTGGTGAACCATGGGTAAGTTAAAATTTCTGTGGGATATACCCATGGTTTCTATATAACCCTGAGTATAGGTCAATTCTAATACCTCGGGAGCCCATGGTTCATCAAACCGTGGGTATAGCCTATACCCATGGTTTAATGGTTTATACCCACAGTTTGAAACTGTGGGTATATAGCACTTCTCTAGTAGTGTAAATTATTTGACACTATATTTTTCTAAGATTAATTATTATATGAATTGGTGAAATTGACATAAAAATAAATAGAGGAAATAATAAAGAACAATTTTGAATACTAAACTAGTTCAAGCACTTTTAGAATTCAATCCTTTTACATTATAATGATGGTAATCACAATTATAACGGATTTGATATAAAATTAATCATTAAATGGAATTGTTTTTTGTTGGTGAATATAGATATTAATCTATCAAAATTATCAAATAGGTATATCCCTTATATTAGGAAGAAGATACATACAATTCTCCAATATCTTATACAAAGAAAGGGGTTGTAAGAAAAATATGCCAAGGTCCATGGGGTCAGGGGAGATAAGGATGATGTGGATCGTCAAATTTAGGTGACATCCATACTAAAACCATATACAGTATATAATATTAAAGGTATTTAATAAAATAAACCAATTGGGAGTTCCAATATACAATTGAGTCATCCTATACCCATTCAAGTCCAAAGAAATGGGGTAATTGATTGAAATATCAGTAATCAGTTAGTTGAAATCAAAATATGGGATTTTCAACCAATCCTAAACAATAAATTACTTAGAAACACTGAACAATAGATCTATGAATACACCCACTAACATATATTTCCCATAACATGATTCCATATAATTGGGACTAACCTTTTGTAAGGAAGCATAGGCCTTGGGGTGATATGTATTCCATCATGAAATATATATTCATCATTATAGTATATATTTCCCTCCTTAATTTCATGAATCAATCAGAGTAACATTAATATGTCCCTATTTAGTCTCTTGTTATCCCTTGGGAATTTAAATTTAAGGACTTCTATAATAATTTCTACAGTTTATAAATTGACCCTAGTGAGTGTCATGTGGTCATTTAATTCACAGATAATGATAGGAATACTGCAATATAATATAATATTTTCTTATACACATTCCTGCAATGTCAAAAAAAATTGATGTTCATCGAGCTCTCATTGAAAATTGGATGAGGAAGGATCCCATTAAGGCATGAAAGATTTGATTCTTGGGCCACAATGAATTTGATCTATCTCATTACATACTTACAATCCATGGTTGTGATAAAAGAATGAAAAAATACATCATTGAATAAAAATAAGATAACAATTTTGGGACTATAACATTGATATCATGTTATTGGTTTTTCATTAGTATACATCATTCAATTTCCTCTTATGAATACCATGGATTAGTTCCCATGGGAAAAACCCTCCTCAAATAACCAATGTCGTGTGTACTTTGTTGGTGGATAGGACAAGCTGATACATGTTGATTTTACCACATTTGATTCCAATGAATCTCAGTACATTGATGAGGGACTCAATTATATACACGTAAAACAAATTGTTAAAAATTATAATAGTCATATCTTATCATCCACTATATTGGAGAGGCACCATTTTAACCCCATCCTTGATCTCGATAATGACTATGTCTTACCAAACCATTAGATCTTGTATATCTCTCAAAATTTACTAAATCATAAAGTCCTTATAATTTTGTTTAAAACAATAGATAACCTTTTCAAATCCATATCATATGATAGTCATGAAAATTACTTCAAAGATTAGTATCCAATGTCTGTAGAATAAATAACCATGACAACTATATGAATCAACTATTCTCCTGAACATATTTTTATGTGATATGTTATAAGAAAAATTTGAACTATATAACTGATAATTATTGACTATATAATTCTTAACCCCTAGTAAAGGATGTTTGAATATGGTTTGGGATTATTTTGCCTTTCCCTGATAATATCAGCGACATCAGTTGAGTTCAAATTTTAGTATAATGAATGTACTTCTATTTATAATGATTAATTAGAAGATAAAAATGCTCCTTTAGATCATGAATTTATGGTGGCTCTTTTATTACATTCTGTAGTGAAAAGTAACCCCATATCATCAATAGATGTTTATGATTCCATGATATCTCCAACTAAATCTTAGGATGTCAACACTACTTTTACTCTTGATGGTTAAAGTGAAAGAGGACTGAAAATCAAGATTGGTCCTTAGGAAAATACTCATGTGTCGGAACTATAAAAATATTGAGATTCCTCCTCATTAATCATATAATATAAAATTACCCTTGTATTTTATTTTATAACATAAAATGTTCCTTCATAAACTGCATTCACTAAAAATAAGGAAAATGAATAATTGGGGGAGCATACCTAGAAAACCCAAAACTAAATTTCTCATAAATTATTATCCCTAACACCCATAGACACATACATATTAATAATAGAGAATGAAAAGTCCATTATGTTTTCTATTGGTCCAAACAAAATTAATTTATCACCAACTTCAACAAAAAAATTTAGTATTGGAGGAAGATAAATAAGATCATTGTGATTCTACTCCAATATTCGAGGTAAGAAACTCTACCACCATTAATGAACTCATAGAGGTGAATCTTGGTATAAAGGGAGACCATCATCCCACTTTAATCAACCTTAACATGTTCTCCAAATATAATGATACTTATATCAATTTATTAAAGAAACATCCGGATTTATTTTCATAGATTTACATTGAAAATTCAAGGTGTGATCTTGGTGAGGCCACATATCATATTTTTTCTAAATATCATCATTTTCATAAGAATGAATCAATAGGAATTAATCAGAATATTCTTGTAAAGGATGGATCCAAAATTAAAATGATTATCATTTTCAGTATCATTTGAGAGGTTTAGTACCATAAATGGATTAACAATATAATCCTTGTACATAAAAAATAATCATAAACGAGATATTTCATCAAGATTAGGGATCTTATTAGTTATTTTCCAAATCATAAATTCAGATCTCCAGTCAGAAGAATTTTAATTTATTAAAATAATATGATTTTGTTTATCTCTATCACAAAAGTATATTGTAGTTATAGAAGTTATTAGAATAACATTGAGGATGAGGAGGCCATTATTTTCAAGGATCCTAAAGGGATGTTTTTTAACATGTAGTTCCCCTTAGATTGAATAATTTTGGATATACCTGTTAATGTGGAATGACCTTTATATTCATTCATTTCCTAAAAAACCATGGAATATTATTTTGATGATCTGCTGGGCAAATGTCAGTGGTACAATGATAATATTTATGACCCTAAATCATATTCATAAATATTCATAAATATTTCATAAATATAAAAACTTTGGTATTTTCCTTTGAGACAATGTTGGGTAAAATGCTCAATATCATGGTATGAAACCATGACATCAAAGTCATCCATGACTAGACAACTGATATAAATAATATGAAACCACCTAAAAATATGAAATAATTGAGAGGGATTCAAGTGTATTACTCTAACATCAGTTGATTCATATAAAACATTATACGAATGTGATTACCCTTCATTAATTTTATGATAAATGGATTCAATTTTTAAATTTATAATGATTGTTAGGTGGAGTTCAAAAATCTCAATAGATATGTCTTATTCCCATCAGGGTTTATATATCTAGTATAACGGTAGACACTCATCTTATATGTGTTAATCCTTGATCAATTACATGGTTCCCCAATAAAAAAAATAATGTTGCAAATAAGAAAAATATTCTTTACACTCCGAGAAAAGATAATAAATATAATGAATCTTGATATAATTATATAAATAAGATGTGTCTTGAATTGATATTTTCATATATGAATTATAATTACTAACTGTAACAAAAAGGGGTCTATTTTCTATTTTGAATTGACCCACTCATGTAAATCCTCAATATCTTAATCCTAACTATACAACAGGTATAGTGGGTGGCCATTATATAGCATCTTGATATCTAACTCATACTATAGAAGGAAATTGAAGGGAATATATTTTCATACATTGTTTCATCACATCGTATCATGGGGTACACCAAAGGATACTTAACTCCCTCATAAAAATATATTCATTATTAAATACACCCCCCAAACATGGGAGATATATTTTGAATGTTTTTTTAAAATACCTACAACAAAAAGGATGAAAAATATCAATAATAATTAGGAAGTATTTGGAATTATTATCGTCTATCTAAAAAGGAGTCATGCCCTATTACTTCTTATTATAAAATTTTATACCACCAGTGAACCGAATAATATGGAAATCAGTAAAGGATTTGAGTTTTAAGTATTAATAGTATTTCCCACCTGAGTATCAAGTGATATTTAGAGTTTGTGATCCAAAATATTAATTTTGAATATTTCATTAAGAATTAATAATTAATTACCCTTTTTATTATGTTTGAGGGTTTTTGATTGAGTTTCCTTTCTTAGGGGCTCTATTTTATGTTATTTATTCACTAAATTCCTTGGAATATAGATTAGATAATCAATCCAACTACCTAAATTATATAAAAATTGAAGATAAAAATAATAGTATTTGACACCATAGGTTAGTAGCCCCAATCACTAGAAATTATTGAGATTCGGTCAATGATATTAATATCTCCTCTTAGAAAGACAATTTGATACCTATGACAAATCATTTCGTTATTAGAAATATATTCCTTATATTTGATTATATCAGAAGTGGAATTATTAAATCATACTAGGAACACAATTAGTAGATCCAATGTAGGGCCAAAAAAGTTTTACTTTACAATAGGTAAACTTCCCATAAAGTTCACTATAATTGAGGCTTCGATAGAGTACTCGTAAATTGTATTAAAGGAGGAGAAAACCTTAGTATTTTTCAATAATCTTTTATAGATGCTTGGTGTGATCATCGATCTGAAACATTACATTCACATAAAAATAAGTGACATGGATATTTTTTCATTTGATGAAATAGGATTACATATAGGTTTTAGGAAATTTCATTCCTTCTAGATACATGTCAATTTTATATAGCATCCCCCCTTGTTTTTTCACACAACCAAATATGCCTGACCATTTTTGGTCAATGGAGTAATTATCATGGATTCATATTCACAAGAAATAACTATATAGTTCATGCATATCCTTGCTTATATTGATATATTATCTAGTTTGACCATGATTATAACCCTAAAAGAGGATGGGACAAAGGATATCATCAACTTCATGAGGATTAAGATTATTAATAGATTTGGACTTCTTCATAAAAAAATTGATATAAAAAGGCCCAAATTTTAATCTTCTATGTTGATAATGTTTTTTAAATGTATATAATTTTGTCCAACAACACATAATGTTATAATGTATAGATAGATAAGTTGATTAATGATTATAATAAAAATCTATTTTAATACTCTAGATGATGGTGTATAAGGATATGTACATCTAGAAATAAATTTTTTTCCTGATTTTTAGGATTACCACACTATATATTATGTCTCTAAGAATTAAACACCATGTCCAAATTCATATGGTATAGAATCGGTCCTTCCCATCGTGGTTCTGTAACCCTCACTTTGAATTTCCATCGAAAACTATATCTAAAAATATGAATTTTCTAAAAAGTGACCAGAATATTTAGAATTGAATTATGACAAAATAATATTCACATTGCACAATATAGATGTTCATCATAATCTGGTTACATGATCTTTCAATTATAATTCTTCATCTATAAAGAGAAGTTATTCATTATAAGATCATTGGTGATGCTAGGAATGATGCATCTAATTCCCAAACTAATGTAAGAGGGACCTTACATCATACTCATGTCCAAATCCAATGGATTTTAATCTATCATCCCAAAATATGAAGAAAACAACATGTAGGAATCCAATGCTTGTTTTATCAAGAATTATTTTTCATAAACATCACATTGGTACACATCGGTCGTTGTTGTGTGAATTTATTTTGAATGGCATGATCTTCTATATTTCCTGATGGTAAATTGAGTTACATAATCCCTATAATAAACACTTTAAAATACACGTCATAACATCCAAGTCACAAAACATAAAACAATATAAAAATTACATATTTGTATTTTGTTAGAAAACACGTTTATCATGCTAACTATAAGTAATTAAATAGAATAGTAAAAATCATAGTCCTATGATGTAAAATTTCATTACAACGTCCCTACAATAAGATGATATCTCTATAGATGTGGACCACAAATTTCTATTAATTGTGTTCACGTGTTGTATGGACAACCATCTAATTTTCTTTCTTTAACACTTCAAACAAGCATAACATTAATTTAGTTTTCTTTGGTTGATTACATAAACAAGCATGAACAAGAACAATTTGTCTAAGGGTATCGTATGGTTTGGTCCATCCTATATGACATTACAAAACATTGAGTATCCCACTTATCAAATTTTTTCTTTATAATAGTTGTATCAATGTATGGATTCTCAATGATGAATTTCTTCATTCTAGTGAATAAAAAAAATCCTCCATCTCATGTAGAATTAAAATGTGAACAAGGGAGGAACTGAAATACAAATTATATATGGATTGATTAATAGTCTAATAGGACGTGTTTTGATGTCGATATCTCATTTGTAAATCCCAAAAAAAGATTAAAAAATACCCCTTTACCCTACAAATGGGAAAAATATATGTCCAGAATTTCAAAAATAACAACTGGCTATATAATTATTGATAGATAAACAAGATATGTAGTAATTCATTGTTCATCAATCAAGGACTCTTCCACAAATTCTATCAACGACAGTTTTCTGCTCTCATATAGGTTGGAGTTTCTAGTGATCAATTATTTATAACCCAACACTAAGAAAAAATAAAAAATACCCCATAATGGAATTATTTATATATACCCATGGACTTATTCTATGACAAAATTTCCCCATATTCAGATATGGGAATTAGGGTCATTATCATAAGAACATAAACTATATGACTCTTAGACCCCTCTTCGTGACATAAGCTTTTAAAAGTGTCCCCTATATATTGAATAATTATAACCTACAGGAAATATATATGTAAATACATTGGACCTAGGTTGACTCCAAAAAATCATCTAGATAAAATTTCCGATTTTTATTATTTTACCCCATTATTTGGATCCTCCCTATAATATAAATTATATGAATGAATTTACTCCTCCAATCTTATTTTATGTGTCTGAAATATAAATTTACCACTAAGAAACTAATTCTTAGTAACTTCCTCCCCTTTATGGGAATCATTAGTAGCCCAAAAATGTCAAGCTCGAATCTAAAATGTCATCATGACACATTCAAGACATAATTTCTCTTATATTAAACCCCATTTATTGAGTTCCTTATGCTGCTATAAATATCTTCATAGCTATCACCAAAGAGAATATTCAACCCAAAAAAGAAAAATCTTCTTTAATAATCATATTATTCCAATGATATATGTATTCAAAAGTTCCCATGATATGAAATTTCAATTTGAGGCGTATTGTCTCTGAATGGGGTATCCTATAATTTCTTTATACCATTATTGCATCAAAACATGCTTATCTTTCAAGTATGATCCATGTTCATCCCTTGTGTGCCTTCTTAATTTCACTCCACTTGGTTTAGAAACCTCGGGATTCTACTTATGATAAAAATACTCCATATATGGAATATTTTGGTACATTTTTATACTTTGGATCATATTGTTTTGGTTATTCTCATCCATCAGTTCCAGGAATCAAGACCATAAACTGTGATAACCCATTGGGATTGTCTATAATAGAATTGGGAACTCGATAAATATTCTTTTAACTTTTACTATACCAGTAGATAAACTATTTCAAGCCCTTTGGCTCCTAGAAATATGAACATAATCATTGTCAATTCTCATATTGGGTCACCTATACTATCATTGGGCTTCTCATTCACGACAAAACTATCCACTCTCTCTTATAATATATATTATCCCATCTTTTTTTCAAAGTTGTATGACCATAAAATATTTCACCTATGGGTCTAGACAAAATACCATAAACTATAGTTATAATGACAAAAACATTTTCAGTCTAAAACCTTACAATTGGTAGTGTAATAAAATTTTGAGTCCTCTTTTTGATAAATCATCGTTTTTGGTCTTAGGAAAAATATGTGCAAAAAAAAAAGATAAAAATTCATAAATCTTGTAGGTACCCTCAAATTTCCATATAAAAAGTTCAACAATTATCATCAGACCTATTAGTTTATGAAAAATTATAGAAATGATACATCCCATTTCATAACCATAATTTAGTGACTCATACATATTGGCATGTCATTTAGCTTTCTAGAACCCATGTTGAGTATTTTCTCCTCCTTTGAACATAATTAATTTCATAATTATTTAAATCATTTAAAATTTCTATTGTCTATTAGTAACGAGTATATTCAAGAATAAAAGATACCTCTATTTAAAAATTCATATTTTTCCCCTAATATAAATCTATATAAGCACCCTTGATATAGCATTTCAACTAATGGAATCTTGGTCAGAAAATAGAGGTTCCCCCAAAATCGTATTCCCTAAAACAATGAAATTGGAAATAATATTTGGGATATTCTATTTTTTATTCCTTCAATTTATAGCCCACATCATTATTAATGATTCCTACTCCTTATATTTTGATATAAAAACCCATAATCTAACTATTTATGTGGATCAGTACCCTATATGTTACACACTTTTGTATCAAGATCATTTTTAAATCAATCATCTACCATCTCATCCTCTAAACCTTAATTGGTAATTATAATTTCACTGTAAGTCACATAATGTCTCGAACCAAACTATGTAAACCCTGAATCGGTCACCTGAGTCAATCTGCGACAAGGCCTGAGTGGTGTTCCCGATCCTCCTAGGATAGCGACAACCACCAGGTCATCAAAATAGAAAAAATGAGAATGATTTCATCCAATGAAATTAAATAGAGAAGTAGAAAAGGGAGAACAATGCAATGTAAATAAAATACACAAAAAATAATTAATGGCCAACAACAATACACAAACCTGACCCCAACCTAAACTCCTCATGACCCTGAGAGCCACTTTAAAAATGACAACCAACTCTCTCCCAAATCCAACAAGTTCGATTAAAAATAGAAACAATAACTACAAATAGGAAAAAAATATAGGTATTTTTATTAAAACTCAGTAGGCGTTCCCAAAAACCAATTCATAAAAATATACCATGGAATAAATAATTTTACTAATTTCATGTTTGAACTACATTATATTAAAATATGGATTTTCTTACACACTTTCATTTAACAGTCCAATGCACTTTTAAATTTAATAACATGTTTAGTGTTTGAAGGATATTTTGGATTACATTTTAAAATCATTTTTTGAGAATGATTTGAAATCCAAAATTTAGTTGTTGAACAAGAGGCGAACCATATGCAACACACAACACACAACATGGGAAAAGGAAAAGTTATACATGGAGGATATCAATGAAACTAAGCACCTCAATCGTCTGCCAAATACAAATAAGCACTAATGAAAACATGGGTTGAACCTAAGAGATCATGAACAATCCAGAACATACTATACATGTGACTCATCCTGAAGGCATGCTTACTCTTGAGGATGTTATGTTTCCCAAATACTTAGTATTATCTAACCTGGACTAACTGAGGGGCCAAATCCCCTAGTAGAGAAATGTCCATATTGAGGGTCACTAGCTAGTGAATAATCTAAAATAGTATAGAAATATTTCACAAAAAATTCACTTACTATATTAGGATCCCATGTCAAGTACTAAATTAAATGTAGGGTGAGTCAAAAATGTCAATCAAGTAACTGGTTACAATACATGAACAACAAACACAACAACTCACACAATCCACATACATAACAGGATCACCCCCAAGTCACTCTAAATATACATTTCAAAAATAATTTATTTTATTATAGTGTTAAATGGTCCTTAACCAACCATTCAACACCAAATAATTTTTAAAAGAATCAACACATACCATGTTAATAGAAAAAGTCAACATAGATGCCTATTTAAGAAAAAAACATTACTATTTTATAATTTAGACACAATTTCAAAGGACAATAGGGCATTTTGTCGATACTTAGTATGCACATTTAATAAAAATTTTCAGAAATTTCAAGCTCAAAGTTGAAACTAGTCACTTTCACAACATTTATTCTAAAAACTAATTATTTAATATTTTTTACTATTAATTTAAAATCAATGAAATATCATGAAATTAATAAAATCTTTATATAATGGAGATTGAATTGGGGTGACCTACCTCAACTCATAGTCCAAACACATTGATGTGACACACCTCACACAAGAACATAATAATGTGCACGCCGATTACCATAGTATCGTAGAATTACCTTGCCAACAAGATGCAATAGTGGAAAAATAACTAAAAACATAGATATGTTGATTTAAAAAAATCCAAGAAGTAAAAATTCCAAAACCAACTTCAACTCATGTGAAGGTGGAATGAACCAAACCCAAACTTCCCATCGTCGATGGTAGGCCGTCATCACACGCCCAATTGAGAACAAGACTTGCGACAGGTCACACAAACGATGGTTGTGTGGGAGTCGATAGAACTAGTCATTGCAGCCCGAATGGCCGATGAGGTGCTGTGGGGTGCCGAAAATATTGATGGGAGGGGGAAAATGACTGGAAAGGGTGCTCAGCCAATCAGAGGGGTGTGTGATGGTTCAGAAGGTACACGGTGGTAGGAGTCACACTAGATGTTCAAAGGGAACATGAAGGGTGCATGTGGTGGATGGAGTCTCGTCGGATGGTTAGAGCTGCGTGAAGGGTGGAAGGAGGTCCAAAAGGTCAGAGGGAGGCCCTGGAGGCTCTATAGAGAAAGGCTCATTATGGATGTTGGCTGGAGGAGGGAGCGTGGGTGCACGCTGGTCCATCGGAGTAGGGAAAGGGGGGTGGGGCGTCATGGCTGGTCATGAAGGCCGAGGGAGGCACTCTGGTTGGATGGAGTGTGGTTAGTCAAAGGGCGCATATAGGAGGCAGAGGGGAAGCACGTCTATGTTACTATGCCAATGACAGAAAGACGGGGTGGAGATAGGGGGACTGGAGGAGAGCGGTAACGAGACAGGGGAATGAGTCGGTCATCGCTAGTCAATGGGGGAGGCGGCCAACACTGAGAGGGAAAGGAGTGGGGTGCGGTGGCTTGTGTTGTGAAGGGAGAGGGATAGGGTGATTAGAGTGAGGGTAAAATTAGGGTTAAGGTAAAAAAATAAAGAAAATTAAATAAAGACATAAATAATATTAATATTAATAACAATAATACCATTAATCTATAATAAAAATAACATTAATATATAATAAAAATAATAATATAACTATTTATAATAGTAACAATAATACACATAATATTAATAAATACAACATTAATAATAATAATATAATAATAATACTAATAATTTAAATAATAAAAAATATTTTATAATAATATAATATTATTATTCAGGACAATATAATATTATCTTTACTATGGTACGCTATTTATTTCTCTAAATTTTCATTTTTAAACTCATTCAATTTATTTTATTTGGCTGATTTAAATGTCGTAACTACACAGGTGCTCTTGCTAACCGCACGACTTCCACTAGCCGTGTGGTGCCCGGGCACCGGCCCAAATTCAAATAATAATAATAATAATGATAATAATAATAATAATAATAATACAAATAATACAATTTAAAATAATTAAATTGTTTACATCATTCTATTAATAATAAAATTATTAACAATAATATAAAATTATAAATGACATGAAAAATTATAAAATTTATTCTTCTTTTTTGAAGATATAAGGGTTTCACAGTGGTCTGGGTGAAGCTTTGAAAGGTTTCCAATATGTGCTCTGCCTATGTGGAATGTGACATCAACTCAAAAACATGCACGTTTTGACATTAGATCCAATTTTTTTTATTAGGACTCAACCAGAACCCCAAAAAAATTATAGCCAAAGAAGTAATAATATAAAATAATTAGATAGGTTGTGGAGTAAAAATGTTACCTATCATAATGCTATCCTCCCCCAGAATGTCACAAAAATATCTTGACCTAATGATTAAACTTATTAACTGTCACCCACCTCTAAAATTTTAAGAACCACAATTTGACAAATCCGAAAAAAAACACAGAAATACCATGAGTTACAACTCATCCTCAAAACACAAACACTATAACCACTGCAAAAAAATCACATTCCATCCATTTCAACCAATGAATGAACGAACAGAAACCAACTACGAAACTTATTCCCATTATCATAGTCCAATGGAATAATTGGGTGTACCTTAATCCTAAAGTTTACTCAAAAGGAATAACATAAAATTGGGTGGTTCCACACGACACCACTGTCCACCCAAAACTATACCTTAATCAAAACTCTGATACTGACATGGGGAGCCCAAAATGGACTCCCCACAATAAGGATTCGGTTAATACTAAATTACATCAAGTGTAACTTTGCGAGTCCCACTGTGGGTCTCCCCACCATAAGAACAAACGATATTAAATGAATGTGAAAACTTACCACATAGACCAAAAACCCCACCACAAGGGGGGATAGGGAAAGGTCCTAACTGATTGAGAATAAAAACTACTTCTACCATTATATCAACAAAATCACACACTCAAAATAACAAATACCATTCCACACTAAGGAAAAATATTAAACCAATGACCTTTTTCACCACTGGGGTTCTCCTGACTACGTTCCAGATTTAGCTAGGGACCTGTGGCTAGAGATCCAATGATTAAAGAATCTCATGCCTTGTAGTCAGGCTTTATTAATTCCCTAACATAACACATGATCCATAATTTTACAGAACAAATATCCATTAAAATAATGGTTTCAAATATATTAATCAATAGCCATTCTTCCAACTGAAGGAATTGAAACACCACATGAAACTATATGAGATGACCACTACATCCATGGAACAATACAAAGAGAAACCCCAAATGGATCCCAATCATTGTCCTACTCTTACTGATGGGATAAGGTTACCTTGGACGACCCAACTCTGACTTAAACGCACTTCTTTAAAACACCTCGACAGAACCCATGCATGTGTCCCAAATTCCCACATGTGTGGAAGGGTTTCAAAGCACTTTGGCACATCAGCTTCTTGTGCCCCTACTTTCCAAACTCATGAAAGATCGCACCATTACACTCAGAAGGTGTTGACTGTAGGTCCAAAGGCCTCTTAATACCTTTACCAGTATCACCAACATCAGGATTATTCCCATTATTCTTATCGTTATCCTCTACAAAACTTTCCAAGGTTAGAGGAATATTTTCCATCTCGTACCCCTACTAACATTGCTTTAGTGGGGAAATATTTTATCACCATGTTGCGAAAGGTGGTTCTGCTGAACTCTACCATCAACTGTAGCTTAGGACACAGCCTGACCATGAAATACTGGGATTTCATGGGATCATTTACAACATCGCATAGTTTTTATAAAGATTGGTCTTGGAAACAATGAAATAATTCCATCACTGATCTGAGAACTTACTAAAGACAACAAAATCCATCCTCTTCCAGACCTTTTTATCCTCAGAGTAAAAAATTTTAATTAACGAAGACTTGAAGAATTCCCAGGTGATATATTCTCGATGTTTGATTTGAGACATAGACATCCACCATTTCCAGGTTGTACCTTCATGAACAAAGGTATACAATATCACCTTCAAGGACTCAGGCGGGAGGAGAAAATAGAATTTCCTCAAAATCTTCCACAACCACTCCACTCCCTCAAGAGGAACAATTTGTCCATAAAATGGAAGAAAGTTAAAATATCTGAAGCCTTAATGTGTAGTTTATGGTTTGATCAACTAGAAGATTCTCTAAGGGCGCACCACCAGAAGCCACACCTTGGGCATTCATCAAACCTTTGTGAGGGAAAATACTAAAGAAAAAGGAAAAAAATAACATAATAAATACATTATCATTGTAATTTTAAATTATAATTTTCACAATTTCAAAATTAAAACATTAAAAAATATTTCTTAGAATTAAAGAAGACCCAAATGATCCACAAGGGGAAACTAGTGTCGATGGGTGACTAGGACATATGGTTGGTGGCCATACCGTAGTCACGCCAACAACATGGAGAGTAGTCTAGATAAATTTCACTCAATACACATGTCCTTCTAAGCCTTATGATCCCACATGGAAAATTTCCGAAATCTTTTGTAATTTCCAAAAATAAAACAATTCACTTGAATCAAAGGACACCAACAAGCCCAAACATCCCATGGTAACCTGAGGTTCGTAAAAAGAAAGGGTTGATGATGTCCTTCCCATTATTAAAACTCAATCCCTTAGAATATTAGTCCTTATATCATGAATCCCCAAATAATGATGGGGACTTTGGAATTAAATGTCTAATAAAGAGCCGAAATACTCAGATAACATTTTCTCACGATCCAACAAGGTTCAAACCTGGATCGGTCACCTGATCCATTCTACAGCAAGGCCCGAGATGCATTCCTGATCCTCCTAGGTTGGAAAAAAGTTCCATTGAATCAAAAAATAATAAATGGGAATTATTTCTCCCAATGAAATTAAATTAAGAAGACAAAACGGAAAAAAAAATGCAAAGTTAATAAAGGACACGAAAAAAAAGAACAGAAAATAATAACTCACTAAGCTAACCAAAACCAATACTCCTCAAGACCCCGAGTGTCAGTCTACAAACCACAAAAAATCCCCCCCATGGAAAAAAAGATCGATAAAAATTGGAAAAAAACTAAAAAAAGAAAACACTATAGGTTTGAGTATTAAAACAAAGTGGGAATGCCCAAAAAACAATTAAACAATAACTACCATTAAATATAGAATTTATGTAATTTAATGTTTTAACTACATTATATAAAATATGGATTTTAATTAAAACATTCATTTATATAGAAATTGAAAGGCCATTTCAATTTTCTATTTAAAAACATGTTTATTTTTTAAAGGAAAAAGTGAATTAAATTTTAAAAACATTATTCGTGAATGATTCAAAATATGAAATTTAGTTTCCAAACAAGTGGAAACCAATATAAAACACAAAACACAAAACAAGGGCAAAGGAAAAGTAGCACACGGGGGTGGGGGAACCAAACTAAACACCTCAATTATCCACCAGATACAAATAAGTATTAAAGAAAACATGGGTCAAACCTAGGATCTTGTAAAAAATCATGAACTTACAATACATGTGACTCATATTAAAGGAAAACTTACTCTTGATGAATTCATAACTCCCAAATGCTGAGTATTACCCTACCTACCCTAATGGAGGGGCCCAATCCCATATTAGGGGAATGTCATTACTAAGAAATAGTAGTCGGTGCATAATATAATTTAGTGCAATAATCGTTCACTTACAATTTACTTACCTTGTCAGGTTCCCATGTCGACTAATAAATTAAAAGAGGGGTGATTAAACAATATCAATAAAGTAACCAATCACAATGTATGAACATCACACACATCAACTCACACAATAGACATACACAACAAGATAAACATTGAGTAACTCTAAAGAGTGTTTTCAAAATAATTTATTTTTTTTAGTGCCAAACAGGCCTTAACCAACCATTCAACAGAAACACATTTTCATAAGAACCAACACACGCATCTTTAAAATCCAAAATCCACTTAGTCGCCAATTTAAGAAAACAAAAATCACCATTTCATAACTAAGAAACAATTAAAAAGGAAAATAGGGAATTTTATCAACACCTAGTATGGACATTTAATAAACATTTTTAGACAACTCAAGCACAAAGAGGAAACTAGTTTCTTTCAAAAGAAAAATTTATTCTAAAACTAATTATTTAATTTTATTTACGATTAATTTAAAATAAATGAAATATCTTCAAATTAATAAATTATAAATACAATTCCATGTGATGTGGGGGGACCTAACTCGACTCCTAGTCCATAGAATATGATGCTACATGCCTCGCACATGCACATAAGTACGTGCACGCTGATGACCTATGTATCATAGAATTACCATTAGAACATTCTCTAACAAACGAAAATATAAATAAAAACACAGAAATTCTGATTTAAAATAATCCTAGAAAGAAATAAAACAAAAATCCACCTCAATCCCATTGTAGGTGAAATGGAGTAAACCTAAACCCCTAGCCTTCCGTGGCAGGCATTCGTCATGCACCCAATTAATAACAAGGTCTCTGGCTGGTCTTGCTAACAAAGGTCTCATGAGATTAGTGTGGGTTTTACAATATGTTCTCTTTCCATGCACCCAAGGAAATCAACATAAAAATCTGCACTTTTTAATATAAGATCCAAATTTTTCTACCAAGTCATAACCCATACCCCAAAAAAATTTATTTAAGGCCTAAGAAAAAATAAAATAAAATAATTAGATAGGTTAAGGTGTGACACATAAAATTATTTTCTAATATTAATGACTATAAAATTAATGCCCCTATTATAGTGCGGTCTACAATGCCTCTATACCAGGTAGTAAAATTGAAACATAAATTCAATCATTGATTCCATTGAAGATAAGTGAGAGAGCTTGTCTACCGAATAAGATAAAAAAATAAAACTCTATAACACTCTCGGATGGTGCACTTATCTTCCTCCAAAAATCACATAATCAAGTCCTATAACACTATTGAGGAGTCATGTATCCATCACCAAAGATCACGTAATCATGATGTCAAAAACAATATGAGAGTTCATGTATCATCATGATTATATAAAAAAATAAAACTCTAGAATACTCTTTAGAAGAGGACTTATCTAGATCCCGATAATTCATAACAATTCCATGTAACTCACATAGAGAGTGCATGTATCAACTACATGATATCACAAAATCATTATCTGGGACACTCATAATGAATTTACACCCACAATCATCTATAATGGTTGTCATGTTTTTTTGGGTTGATCCGGTTGTATTTATTGGTGAGATAGACTATATTAGTGAAATTTGGCTCTACGAATTCACATTTAGTTAATTTCATTTT
Source organism: Viscum album (assembly GCA_963277665.1). Taxonomy (NCBI): domain Eukaryota; kingdom Viridiplantae; phylum Streptophyta; class Magnoliopsida; order Santalales; family Viscaceae; genus Viscum; species Viscum album. Next base: position 510,924,518 of record OY728146.1, read on the forward strand.
GTTTGGATTGTAGGACGCCTTGAATTTTGATATAAACATCATGATTGAATAGTCATAAGTCCTTATATTTTTATTCATTTGTGTATCATCTCTCTTTTTAAGGTTGTGGGGGAATAGTTACATGGCATGTAATCTTAAGGGCACATTACATGACCTAGAGATCATAGAGGAATTCATCCCAGACGACAAATACATTGAAATACCCCTCCCTAGTGTTTATATAATGATATTAAATCTTCACATTCACATATTTTTTGGTTATATGTCCAATTTATAGATTCATAGGCCTAGTATTGATGTAAATTTGTATACCATCTCATTGTTCTAAATCCATTGACCTCTGATTTGATGATTTCGTCTACTCAGATTCCTCATATAGAGAAACTTCCTTTTAGATTCTTCGTCGTTTCTTCTCCACATCATGTGGACAAAATTCCATGAGGTTCTCATAAGACCATGAGGATGGATGAAGTACTTAACATGTCCAAAGTCCTTAAATTTCACAAATCCGTGGGTGGCTTGAAGGCATATGTGAGTTAAGGACCAAACTGGTGGCCCAAAGGATGAATTAGATGAATTTTTCGGGCTCCTACCACACCAAATAGTCCCTGTTACAGTACATAACACTATATCTATTATAGTACCTTATATAGTTATTGAAAAATACCAGAAAATAATCCTTCAACCAGTTTTGATTCTGGGTCTCTTGGATGCCATTCGATAACTACTTCCACTCAAGTACATGCTCATTGTATTGATCTGCACATCCTCACCTAAAACTATATTCATCTAGTGAAATGATATTAGAAAATAAACATTATCCACATTGGTCTCACTTGAATAACCTCATAATATATATGTAAAGAGAAACATAAATCTATGGTTTGAATACCTAAAAATGGATACCTATAAAAATTGATATCTATTCCCACAAGGCCTCCCCAATACGAGGCTTATGAAAAAGATAGGGTAATGAAATAAAAGGCTCAAATCATTTGGGGTCCACAATCAGACTCATATTAAAATTAGGCTAGTAAATCATGTCTACATAGCTTTAGATAAATTTATATCATCTTATAATTATCTAACCCTAAGTTTATCAATCTACGTTATCCATATGAAGCAAAAAATAGGGCTCTTGATCCCATTTGAACATTATAATCGTCATTCAAAATATTCCATAAAGGATCTCTATCACATTGAGTTTATTTAGTCATTAAAATTGACTAAATCTATTGTTAAAATGATTTTTTTTATATTTACACACACTTCCACGATCCACAACCATGAAAACAAACCAATTGTGACTCACTTTTTTATCTATGATCGACTTATCACATTCCAAATTAATTGTCTAAATTTTTTTGGAATATTTATTATTATTATATTTTCCGTAGTGTTAGAGGTTATCATAAAGTGATAAAACATTGAGATAGATTAATGTATGGATAATAAATTACTAGATTATTTTAAATAATTTGATTTTAAAAAAGTGATTAAAATCCTAAACAAGGAGTCACTAAGGTGAACCAAGCATTTCATACAAAATTATATCATCTAATTAGTTGAATACTCAAAGAAATATATTATTATCCAGGGTATAAATATAAATATTAACAATCTTTATAATCTTATATATATAGTCAAATATTCTAATATATATATATATATCATTACCCACATAGTTATTTACAACTAGAACCCTTATCAGGCACATCATACTTAAAACCTTTCTTCATATCCTAAAGAAAAGCAAAATAAATTTAAGGGTGACCTAAAATGATCTATAAGGGTAATAAAAGGTGATATGAGGGATCATTTAAGAAATAAACGACCATAATGGGTGTGGAACATGATATTAGTCATTGAAAATCACACTGATTAATTCAAACATTATAAAAATTACTTACATCATAAATATGTGATGTTAAATAGAGTTGAATCACAAGGTGATCATGGAACATGATCCAAGGGAATATAAAATTATAATTAAATAATTTTTTAAAATAGTAGAATAATGTGTGGAATTATCATAATTTTATATATCTTATTTTATGAAAACCCATCATGACACTTATGTCATGTTAGACTTGGACTAACCCCTGTGAAACTGTTTGGTGTATGAGAAAACCTCCCATGTACCCTCTTTCAAACATGGGATAAAATCATATATACCTTCTTTTTTAAAATTGTGATATCCTCATATGTACCCTCTAATATCATATAACATTAATAATTTCCTAATAAAATTGATGCATATATAAATTTTGGGTCCAGTAATCATATAATCATAAATATAATCTTATGTATACTACAAGATAATTAAAACAATATTCATAACTAAATCTTTTGAAAATAAAATGGTTTAAATTGATAATTCATCATCAAAACCGTAACATTTCAAAATGAATAAAAATTTTGGTTTCAATAACACCCTTTGTTTCACTTTTATGTGGGATATTTGCTGGATAGATTAACCACTCATGTTTGAGGTGTTTTGGTATTAAATGGGGAAATTTTGGGGACTTTTTCCTAGTTGAATTATTAATGAGAATGGATAATTTAACTTTACACCATAATTTTCCAGCCTATTCACCATATGAATATGGGGATCTATATGGTTACATGTTCGTTTGTTTGACAGTCCAAGTAAACCATGAAACCCACCAAAGGAGTTATATTTTATCATCTTGGGTTCTATTTATTTTGGGTTTATTCAATTGGACTCTCCATCTCTTTCCCCATTACCTTGGTGCCTTTAAAAACCCTCTTTGGCACTTCCATATCCACTCTAACGTGATTTCATGGTGGTTTCTTGGTGATTCATCACCATGTTTTAAATATTATAGTGGAATTACCCTTCTTTTTATATTTTCATCTATTAACCTTCTCCTATGACCCTAATTTAAATTTTGGGTTATTTCCATTATTATGGTCAAACTAAATTTGAGTTATTTCTTTTAGGGGTATCGATCTATCCTTTGATTCCTTTTCTAGTTGATTTTGTCGAAGGTGACATGCTTCCACCACGTGAGGTAGGTTTTGTTGATTCATTTATTTTCTTATGAGTTTCATGATTACGGGATACCATGCATGTTTTTTATTTAATTTAAATATATATATGAATTCTAGTATTTATATTCAATGGTTTTCCATGAAATATTTCTTCATTTCCTTTGAAAAAAATGTGTAAATTTTGCAATGATAAGGAATTTGGATTGAATTTTTTCTAATGTGTTCCTTGTGTTCGATAAAATTATAAATAGATATTTCATTATAAAATGAGATTTTTGATTTTGATTTGGTACAAATTATTGGATGTTATGTGTTCCCTTTTTTATCCCCATGCTTGGTTTCAATGTTTTTGGTATCCATGTGATGGATACATGTGATGTGATTAAAAGTGTACTCATGGTTTGGGGATACTTTTAAATTATTTGTGAGGGGGAAAGGATTTTATTCTAGTTTTATCCAATTATATTTTATTATTGTCTTTCATTTTCATTATTTTCTCAGGGAACACCACCATTATTATACATTTATTAGTTTATGGTTGTTATGAAGGAATTAGTGGAAAATGTCATGGAAATTTGAGGTTTTACACTAGATAGACCCCACATAGATGTATTTAACACCTTTAATTGGGGTTTTCCATAGTGAATACTATTTCAAGGGATACAATGGATTGATGTGGGAATGTTAACCTTATAGTAGTTAGGTCCAAATTTTCATGTATTTTTTATCCCATTAGTCCATATAGTGTTTCCATTTCCTATGTATCAATGTAATGACTTTTTTGTATGTGTTCTACTATGTTTTGATTGTTTTATGATTGTAATTTCTTATTGTGTTAATTTATTTATATTTTTTTGGGTTATTTTCTATATTTGTATCCAATTTTATCAATATTTTTGAACATTTATGGATAATATTTATGGAAGTTTACCTTATTTTACACTTATCATTTTTTTGGTGTTGGAAATGATTAATAAGAAAAAACTGGAGAATGATTTCAAAATTTGAACATTGGGTTAGTATGATTTTGAAATTGATTCAAACTATAAGTATATTTTTATTTCAAAGGTGTGTTGTTTTAATTTTAATGACATGATTCCTTCAAAATGGTATTTTTTATGGAAAACCACCATTTTTTTGTAAGTGTTCTGGATGTGGTATTTTTTTTGGAAAAACCATATTTTGAAATGTTTGAAAAATGTTGTGGTTTATATAAATGAATGTTTAATATTTAGTTTTTCTTATATTATTTATAAATTAAATGAAAACATGTTAGTATACTTTATTTCCAAATTTAATGCTTGGATTTGTTTAAAAAACAATTAATTCCACTCATGGAATAAGGCCCCGACCTTAAACCTTACTTAATATTTAATTAAATGAATAATTCACATTGATGATCTATTTAGGTTTAGAGTTTTAGAGAATTAGAACATAACTATTACAACTCAAAAGATTACAAAGTAGACACTTCTACTAAGTTTCCATAGAATAAAAAAACTCGTAAAAATAAACATGTCTAGTTCCATGTTTTATATAGCTTGACTTTCCCTTGATCCCATCCATGACCCTATTCCACATTAAGTCATGTGAAAAACATTTCAAAAAAACTTTGGGTATAAGGCCCCGGCCTTAAACCTTACTTAATCTTGAGTTATTACAAGATTACACATTGAGGATCTTTTCAGGTTTAGAGATTTAGAGAATTAGAACAAAAAACGTGCATTACATTCCTCATATAAACAAAGTGGTTACATAAATATAGTATTCATTTTTCCCATAAATGGAAACATATTTAAAATAAGACATGGATTCATTCTTGACACTTCCTTGACACTATCATCATATCATGTAACTTTCCCTTGACCTGTGAAAAACATTTCAAAATAAAATGGGATAAGCATAAAAAGCTTAGTATGGGTTATAAAAATATGGAAAGGAAACATAAGTTCATATATACATAAGAATGAAATCATACTTTACCCATAAAACATAAGCACTTTAACATACCTCATCAAATCATGAATAAATCATAGAAACCATAAGACATAAAGGTAACTCGAGGCATTCATAACATTCTTACGTAGGGAGTAACCCTCATGGTTACGTTTGGAATACCCATCACAATATATTCCCTAAATCTCTTCGGAGAAACCTTAATGTTTCACTCCTTCACGTTACCCAAAGCATTGGACAGTTATATCGGGCTCACCCGCCCATAGATTATCACGGAACCACCCGTCTTCATAATAATACCCAAGAACCTCAACATAATCGTATCACATAAAACATGCATAAAGGAAACATAACATTTCCACCTTTCAATCACAAGATATCAATACAAAACATTGATATAAAAAGATTATGAAAACCATTTTCAATACCAAAACAAAAGAAAAGTAAATCATAGAATTTGTTTTAAAGGTATGGCTTGTAGAGGAAGCCGAAACTCAAATAATGGTCACGGCGGCGGAGAAGTCGTTGTCGCCGCATACGTACGGAAAAAACATTCCCTTTTTCCGTTTAGTAAAATGCTTCATATAAAAAATATTTCTTTTGGATAAACGTAAAGTCATAGGAGTTTATACACTATATAAAAGAAGGTTGTGTATAAAACAAAATATGCCTCAATGAAAAGAGATTGAGACGAAGTCCCATACCTCGAGTCCGACTTGACTCAGTCATTCTTTAATCTCCTGAATAATAAACTTGATTTAATTTCTACTTGATTAAGAACCTTTTTAAATTTCATTATTCCTTTTATATCACTTATTTCCATGTCATGAACACTATGTAATTATTTAAGTTAATAACGGTCGTTTTAACGATCATTAGTACTTGAGTCAAAAATAAACCATCTATAATTACAAGTTGTTCTTGTATCAATTATATCAAGAATTATAATCATGATGTATGTATCATATATATCATATATATCCAGTATATTCATGCATTTATAATATTACATAATCATTTAGAGGTAAGAAATGAAATGCACCGTTCATGAAGATGGTAAGCCGTATGTACGCATTAACGCTACTTTCATTTCTATTTCGTATTTTATAGAATGGAATCAAAATGATATAAAAGTATATTATAATTCCAGTTTAATATCATATATAATATCATAACTCCATCCATTATACGTCCCACATATGGTATTAACGAATCAAATCACTTTGACGGGGCGGTAGTCCGCACTTCCTTAAATGAAGATATCCTGTTTACCAATAATGGAAACCATAAAGGTATAGCCAAAATGAAAAATACAGAAGCTTAAGGAAAACCAAAAAATATTATATATCATATATAAATATAGTTTCATCTTAATGGCCACCTTTGATGGAGTTAAAATAATGTTGAACAATCATCGTTACGGGAGATAGAAATTCGCCATCCACAGAAACAGTATGTTCTTTAACCATTAGATATAGGTGTGTGTAGGTGTAGCTAGAATACTTCTTATAAAAACATCCTATTATATTGAAGATACTGGAGTTGTTACAAAAGAAATGAATAAAAAGAGTTTAGGGGGTTGGAGAAGCAAAATAAAACAAAAGGACTCAAGTGAAGACATTACCTTAAAATCGGGTAACTCCCTTTGGTTTGAGCTCAAAGGCTTCCTTGGGAGGACTTCTGCCCAATGTGAGGCTTCAAAGAGTAATAGAGGGAAGTGGATAGACAAAATGGGAAGGGGTTGGCAGAGCCAAAGGCTTTGGAAGTGTGGGTAAGGAGGTAGAGGTGGGGGCCTTTTATAAGAGGAGAGGAGGGGCACTCTTGGAAAGTAAAGAAATGTTACTTTATTTTAAAATGATTTTCAGATTCAAAAGGTCCCACATTGATATAATTAAAGTGTAAGGTGATACGAGTTCGAAATACACCTATCCAATAGGTTTTGGACATGTGTAGGTCATAGAGTTTACATTATCATTTCATATTATTTAAATACTTTATTAATGAGGTAATCACTGCATCATCCTGATGTCATAAATATTTTAATTTATTTAAAGTCTACAAAATATAAAAAAAATATCATGATGTATGAAAACTTTTTAGATTTCCAATGTCAATTTTTAATAAAAAATCTGACTTGTATAACCTAATGTAATAATTGTTTTCGTAAAACATTTCATGTTTGTGTTATTCTTACTTTAACATTAAATAAAAAGTTATTTATGTCATTTCCCAACCAAAGTGGTTCCATGGGGTCCCCATGTTAACCCATGGATTGTCCTGGTCGGCCATGACACATCCAATGAGGGTAGGACATGTGTCAAGCTCATCTCATATTATTAAAACATTATTTTTACCTTAATCTACACTAATTACCTCTAATCGCGATTAAGAACATAAAACTTACTATTCACCAAAAAATTATTTTAATCTCATTGAACCACATATTACTTCTTAATGAAAACCATGTATGTCGGATTTTTGAAAATAAAATCACATAAGTGGCAATGTATCATTTAAACGAAAAATCAGTTTCTTTAACTACCACATAGTGGTTTCACTATTCATCAAAAATTGATGTTTTTCTGAAAAATTTCAAAACATCACCCAAAAATATATTTGATATTATGAATTAAAAAAATGATGTCCATTTTACAAAATTCAAAACATATAAGATGCATTAATTAATTTAATAATTAATTCCCACTGTCATGACAAATAGCGTGTTTTTATAAAACAATAAGTATCAAAAGATTGACACTAGTTTAAGTTCAATTTCAAAGTGAAATTAATTCCAATTCCCACCATTGGATTAAATGGTAAAAATATATTATAATTTCATTTTAAAACCAATTAAAAAGATCATATTATCATATAAATAAATTAGATTAAAAAGAGGTTTTGAATTAAAATACAACATTTTTCACTATTCATTAAAAAAAGGAACTTTATCGGAAAAATACCAAAAATTTACAAAAAGTAAAATTTGATGTCCCAATCATAAAGAATAAGTTTATTTTGAAAAAAATAGCTTATAAAATTGTCAAAAAATAGATTTAAAAATGGTTTTCCATTAAAATGTATTAAAACAATCTTTTAAAAATATTAGTGTATTCCATGCTTAAGATTGGATTTATTTTCTTTTTAAGCCTCCAAAACACTATCTAATTCATTAATAGGCATAGATAAAAATATCTATTATTCATTACTTACTTGGGATGTTACATCCTTCCCCCTTTAGAAAATTGCGTTCTCGCAATTTATTTACTTATCGAATAAATGGTGGTACTTATCCCTCATTGCATTTTCAGATTCCAATGTTGCCTCTTCCATCATGTGGTTTTTCCACAAAACCTTTACCTGATTAATCACATTATTCTGTACCACTTGCTCCCTATGGTCAATAATCTGGACCGGTTGTTCCTCATAAGATAGGTTCTCTTCCAGTTGAACTACCTCTGGAATCAAAACATGAGATGGATCTGGAATGTACTTTCTCATTATCGAAACATGAAAATAATTGTGCACCTGAGATAAACTCGGAGGTAAAGCCACCCGGTATGCAACAGATCCAACTCTCTCCAGAATTTCATATGGTCCAATGAACCTTGGACTCATCTTTCCTTTCTTACCAAATCGCATCACACTTTTCCATGATGAGACATTGAGAAAAACATGATCACCTACTTCAAAAGATATATCCTTCCTCCGGTTATCCGCATAACTCTTCCTTCTGCTCTAAGCTGTTCTCATGTGTTTCTGTATCAGCTGAACCTTTTCTGCCAACTCTTCGACCAAATCTGGTCCCATCAATTTCCTTTCACCCACTTCATCCCAGAAAGCTGGAGTTCGACACCGCTTCCCATATAATGCCTGAAATGGTGCCATCTGTATACTGGAATGAAAACTGTTATTATGTGAAAATTAAACCAAAGAAAGATGTTGGTACCAACTTCCCTGATAATCCGTAGAGCAAGAACGTAGCATATCCTCCAATGTCTAAATTGTTCATTCTGACTGCCCATCTGATTGAGGATGAAAAGCTGTACTAAAATTTAATTCAGTACCCAACGACTTCTGAAGGCCTTTCCAAATGTTATAAGTGAACCTGAGATCACGGTCAGATACAATGGAGAGAGGAACTCCATGTAACCTGGCTATATCTTTAAGATACAAACAGGAAAGTTGATCTAGGGAATAGTATCTCGTATAGAAAGAAAATTAGTATATTTAGTCAAGAAATAAACAATAACCCATATTGCATTATTACCTCGAGGGGTCTTCGGCAATCTTACAACGATGTCCATGGATATATTCTCGCATTTCCACTCTCGCACTGGTAAAGGATGAAGCATCCCTTTCAGTAACTGATGCTCTAATTTAACCTATTGATAAGTCAAACACTTCATAGTAAAATCATCAATATATCTTTTCATTCAATCCCACCAGTAATACTCCCGCATTTCTCTGTACATCTTTGTACTACCCGGATGAACTGAAAATGGAGAACTATGAGCTTCACATAACAACTCTCTCTTTAACTGTGAATCTCAAGTCACACACAATCTCTTCCCAAATCTCAAAACACAATAATTATCAATGTTGAATTCAGGCAACTTACCTTTCTGAACCAGCTCTACCTTTTTCTGCAACTCACTGTCTTTCATCTGTGCTTGCTTGGTTCTGTCTGATAGAGAATATTTCACTGATACCTGAAACAAAACAAAAGAACATCCTACACCAACAACTTCTATGCCAAAGTTAATCAAATCCTTAACCAAAGGATCACATTCCAATAGCAACACTGATAATGAAGCATTACTTTTTTGACTCAAGAATTAGCCGCATTATTTTCTTTCCTCGGATGCTAATGAATTGTACAATCATAATCATTGATTAATTCTAGCCATCTCCTTTGTCTCAAGTTAAATTATTTCTGAGTGAATATATACTTTAAACTTTTGTGTTCAGTATATATTTCACACTTTACTCCATACAAATGATGCCTCCAAATTTTTAAAGTGAAAACAACAGCAGCTAATTCCAAATCATGTGTAGGGTAATTTACCTCATGAGTTTTCAACTGTCGTGAAGCATAAGAAATTACCTGATCATTCTGCCTTAGGACACAACCAAGTTCTTTCAATGAAGCATCACTGTATATAACAAACTCACCATTCCTGGAAGGTAGTTCCAAAACCAGAGAATTCACCAATCTTCTTTTCAGTTCCTGAAAACAATCATCACATCCTTTTGTCTATATAAACTTAACACCCTTCCGAGTTAACTTAGTCATTGGACTAGATAACCATGAAAAATTTCTAACAAACCTTCGATAATAGCCTTCCAAACCAAGGAAACTAAGAATCTCTATTACATTTGTGGGTCTTTTCCATTATTCAATATCTTTTTTTTGCAAGATCAATAATTATCCCATCTTTAGAAACAATGTGACCAAGGAAAGAAATTTTTTACAACCAAAACTCACACTTGCTGAATTTCCCATACAATTTATTTTCTTTTATGGTTTGAAAAATAACCCTTAAAATTCTTTCATGATCCTCTTTACTTTTAGAAAACACCAAAATATCATCAATGAAAACCACCACAAACTTATCCAAGAAATCATGGAAAATTGTATTCATTAAGTCCATGAATACATAAGGTTCATTGGTTAGCCCAAAAGGCATTACTACAAATTCATAATAGCCATATCTTGTACGAAACACAGTCTTCGGAACATCTACATCCTTTACCTTTAGCTGATGGTACCCCGTTCTCAGGTCAATCTTTGAAAAATACTGAGCTCCCTAGAGCTGATCAAAGAAATCATCGATATGAGGCAAAGGATATTTGTTATTAACAGTGATGTTATTCAAGGATCTATAATCAATGCAAAGTCTCATAGAACAATCTTTCTTTTTATAAAATAAAACAGGATCACCCCATGGTGACGTGCTAGGCCGAATGAAACCTTTCTCTAATAAATCTTGCAATTGCTCCTTCAACTCTAAAAGTTCAATTTGAGCCATTCGATAAGGGGGTTTTGAAATTGGATTAGCATCAGGAACTAAGTCAACAGTAAATTCAACTTCCCGATCTAGTATTATTCCAGGAAACTCATCAGGAAAAACATCAGGATACTCATTTACCACTCGCACTTCATTAATCTGAATAGTTCCCTTGTTTTCAACAATATGTTCAAGGTAACATTCATTTCCATCTTTTACAAGTTTCTCAGCCTCTTGATATGTTATCAAAAGTAAGGGTTCATTATTGTACACAAACTGAAAGTCTTTCTGAAAAGAAACTTCTTTAGCTCTACAGTCAATATTAGCATGGTAAATAGAGATCCAATCCATACCCAAGATAGCATCAAACTCTACTAGAGGTAACACAATAAGGTTTTCAAGTAGGTTCTTGCCACAGATAAGGATAATAACATTCTTATAAATTCTTTTTGCCTCAACATTTCCCCCAGGTATTTTTACCACAAGTTCAGGAGTCATTTCTTGAGATTTTATTCCCATTTTACTAGAAAAGGTTTCAGAGTTGAAAGAATGTGTAGAACCCGAATCAAACAACACACTGGAATAATCTGAAGAAACAAACAAAGTACCTGATACAACTTCATTTGATGGCCCGACATATGTTGAAGTTGTTTCAAAAGATTTCACCACCCCTTTCTACTTGTAGTCTAACTGCTTCCCATCACTCGAGCTCTTTGTCGGAAACTCATTTTCATAGTTACCCATCTTATTGCACTTAAAACATTTCACTAACTGTAAATAAAATTTTAACCTACCATCACCTTGATCTTTTCAGTGCAATCACGAGAGTTATGTCTCATCTTACCACATCAGTAGCACTTTATAGAGTTCAGAAGACATTCCACAACATGCCTTTTTCCACATTTATCACAAACTGGAAGCTTAGATTTCTTACCATCAGACTTTTGTGAAGAATTCATCTCTTTCTCCTGCTACCTCGGTCTCTTCTACTGTTGGTTGTTATAGAACACTTGATCATTGGAAAACTCCATTTCCTCCTTCTCATCACATTGAACAAGCTTTTCATCACTTTTAAACTCATGAGAAGCTAATGCCCTTCGATATTTTGGCTTTAATCCTGAGTAAAAATGGTTTATTTTACTATCAAGGTCTCGGATAAAATTCGGAGCATACCTTTCCAATCGAGTGAACCTTTATTCATAGGCAGCAACTGAGCCTTCCTCTTTCCTCAATTCCACGAATTGTTTTTCCATCCTAAGTGGAAAAACCTTAGGAAAATACTTTTCAAGAAACATACCTTTGAATTCATCCCAGTCAAGAGCATCAATCTCATCGGCGTCCCTGATATTTTTATCCATCGACCACCACTGATCTGCTTCACCAACCAAACTATAAATAGCAAGACTAACCTTTTGAATGTCTGAACACCCCATGACATTGAAAATATTCTCCAGAGCTTTAATCCACCCTTCAGCTAACATAGGGTCAGATGATCCTCTAAATGAAGAGGGATGTTGCCTCATGAAATGTTCCCCCACTGACATGTTCCTCTGCGGTTGATCTGGAAGATCTCGTGCATGCATACCACCACCATTTATAACTTGAGTCAACTGCGCCATTACTGCAACAAACTATTCCGTTCCAATTTCGACCATCTCAGGATTCCGATTCAGAAGGTTATTTCCTTCTGTATGACTTCCTAGCACTGCTTCCCTCTTTCCTCTGTGGAAAACCATTCTGAACAAACATGTCTTAGATGAAGCAACATGGTAATCTTCAAATTCAATATCATTTCAAAAAAAATATTTTTGGATATTCATTTAATAGAATTATAACTCCTAAAGTTATCTAAATCGACCTTTGATACCAACTATAAGGCCACGGCCTTAAACCTTACTCAATCTTGAGTTATTACAAGATTACACATTGAGGATCTTTTCATTTTTATAGTTTTAGAGAATTAGAACATAAAACATTCATTACATTCCACATATAAACAAAGTGGTTACATAAATATAGTATTCATTTTTCCCATCAATGGAAAAATATTTAAAATAAGACATGGAATCATTATTGACACTTCCTTGACACTATCATCATATCATGTACCTTTCCCTTTACTTGTGAAAAACATTTCAAAAAAACGTGGGATGAGCATAAAAAGCTCAGTATGGGTTATAAAAATATGGAAAGGAAACATAAGTTCATATATACATAAGAATGAACTCATAATTTACCTATAAAACGTAATCACATTAACATACCTCATCAAATCATGAATACATCATAGAAACCATAATACATAAAGGTAACTTGAGTCATTCATAACATTGTTACGTAGGGAATAACCCTCTTGGTTACGTTTGGAATACCCATCACAGTATATTACCTAAATAATTTCGGAGAAACCGTAATGTTTCACTCTTTTGCGTTACCCAATGCATTAGAGAGCTATATCGGGCTCACCCACCCTTGTTTTATCACGGAACCACCCGTCTTCATAATAATGCCCAAGAACCTCAACATAATCGTATCACATAAAACATATATAAAGGAAACATAACATTTCCACCTTTCAATCACAAGATATCAATACAAAACATTGATATAAAAACATTATGAAAATCATTTTAAATACCAAAATAAAAGAAAATTAAAACATGGTATTTATTTTTCTTTTAAAAAAAATGGTATGTCTATTAGAGGAATCTGAAACTCAAATAATGGTCAGAGCGGCGGAGAAGTCATTGTCGCCACATATGTACGACAAATACAATGCCTTTTGTCGTTTTGTAAAATGCTTTGTATAAAAAAGATTCCTTTTGGATAAATGTAAAAGTCAAAGGGGTTTATACACCTTATAAAAGAAGGTTGTGTATAAAACAAAATATGCCTCAATGAAATAAGATTTAGACGAAGTCCCATACCTCGGGTCCAACATGACTCGGTCATTCATTAATCCCCTGAATAATAAACTTGAGTTAATTTCTACTTGTTTAAGAACCTTTTTAAAGTTCATTATTCCATTTATATCACTTATTGCCATGTCATGAAAACTATTTAATTATTTAAGTTTATAGCGGTCGTTTTAACGATCATGGTACTTGAGTAAAAAATAAACCCTTTATAATTACATGTTGTTCATGTATAAATTATATCCAGAATTATAATCATGATGTATATATAATATATATCATATATATCCAGTATATAAATTTATTTATAATATTACATAATCATTTAGTGGTAAGAAATGAAATGCACCGTTCATGGAGACGGTAAGCCGTACGTATGCTTGAACGCTACTTTCATTTATATTTCGTATTTTATAGAATGGAATCATAATGATATAAAGGTATATTATAATTCCAGTGTAATATCATATATAATATCATAACTCCATCATTTATATGTACCACATATGGTATTAATGAATCAAATCACATTGAGAGGGCGGTAATCCGCACTTCCTTAAATGAAGATATCGTGTTTACCCATAATGGAAGCCATAAATGTATGTACAAAATGAAAAATATAGAAGATTAAGGAAAACATAAACATATTATATATCATATATAAATATAGTGTCATCTTAATGGCCACATTTGAAGGTGTTAAAAGAATGTTGAACAATCATCGTTTCAGGAGACAGAAATTCGCCATCCACAGAAACAGTATGTTCTTTAACCATTAGATGTAGGTGTGTGTATGTGTAGCTCGAACCCTTATTATAAAAAAAATCATAGTATATTAAAGATACTGGAGTTGTTACAAAATAAATGAATAAAAAGAGTTTATGGGGTTGGAGAAGAAAAATAAAACAAAAGGATTCAAGTGAAGACATTACCTTAAAATCTAGTAACTCCCTTTGGTTTGAGCTCAAAGGATTCCTTGGGAAGACTTATGCCCAGAGTGAGGCTTCATGGAGTATTAGAGGGACATGGAGAGACAAAATGGGAAGGGGTTGGCCGAGCCAAAGGCTTTGGATGTGTGGGTAAGGAGGTAGAGGTGGGGGCCTTTTATAAGAGGAGAGGAGGGGCACTCTTGGAAAGTAAAGAAATGTTACTTTATATTAAAATTATTTTCGGATTAAAAAGCTCCCACTTTAATATACATCGAGGGTTAGGTGATAAGGGTTCGAAATCCACCCATACTATAGGTTTTGGACATGTTTAGGTCATATATTTTACATTATCACTTCATTTTATTTAAATCCTTAATTAATGAGGTAATCGTTGCATCATCATGATTTCAGAAATAATTTAATTTACATAATGTTTAAAAATTATATAAAAAATATCATGATGTAGGAAATATTTTGATCTTTACAATGAGTATTTATAATAAAAAATATAATTTTTATAACCCCATGTAAAAATTGTTTTAGTAAAACATCTCATGTTTGTGTTATTATTACTTTAACATTAAATAAAAAGTTATTTATGTCATTTCCCAACCAAAGTGGCTCCATGGGGTCCCCAAGCTGACCCATGGATTTCCTTGGTCGGCCATGACACAACCAATGAGGGTAGGATATGTTTCAAGCTCATCTCATATTATTAAAAAATTATTTTTACCTTAAACTACCCTAATTACCTCTAATCACGATTAAGAACATAAAAGTTACTATTCATCAAAAAATATTTTAATCTCATTGAACCACATTTTAATTCTTAATGAAAACCATGTATGTAGGATTTTTGAAAATAAAATCACAGAAGTGGAAAAGTTTCATTTAAACGAAAAATCAGTTTCTTTAACTACCACTTAGTGGTTTCACTATTCATCAAAAATTGAAGTTTTTCAGTAAAATTCCAAAACTTCACCCTAAGCTATATTTGATATTATGAATTCAAAAATTATGTCTATTTTAAAAAATTCTAAACATATAAGATGAATTAATTAATTTAATAATTAATTCCCACTGTCGTGAAAAATAGCGTGTTTTTATGAAACAATATGTATCAAAAGATTGACACTAGTTTAAGTCCAATTTCAAAGTGAAATTGATTCAAATGACCACCATTGGATTAAATGGTAAAAATATATTCTAATTTCACTTTAAAACCAATTCAAAAGATAATCAAATCATATAAATAAATTAGATTAAAAAGGGATTTTGAATTAAAATACAACATTTTTCACTATTCATTAAAAAATGAACTTTATCGGAAAAATACCAAAAATTCACACAATGTAAATTTTGGTGTCCGAATCATAATAAATAAGTTTATTTTGAAAAACATAGCTTATAAAATTGTCAAAAGATATATTTATAAATGGTTTTCCATTAAAAGGCAGTAAAACAATCTTTTAAAAATATTTTTGTATTCCATGCTTAAGATTGGATTTATTGTCATTTTACGCCTCTAAAACACTATCTAATTCATTAATTGGCATAGATAAAAATAACTGTTATTAATTACTTACTTGGGATGTTACATTGGGTGATCATAAAAATCTCATTAAGGGATACACAAAGAATGAAAACTGTTAGTTTATCAAAACAACAAGTAAACCATGTATACTTTATCAAAGTAATACTTTTCACCTTTATGAAGTAGTAAAAACTCTTCAATGAATAAAATATCATTAATTACCCTTTTGTAACCAAAATATTACCATAAAACCCATTTAATGATCACATAACATATAAAGGTAACTTGGGACATAAACATACTTAAATGGAATAACCATATGATCGACTTCCACACATATCACTTAATGGAATAGCCATACGGCCGACTTCCATACCCAAAACATTGGAGGTTATAACGTAACCACCTGTCCGAGTATTCACAACACCACCCTTCTTATGGTTTGTCACGTAACCACCCGTCAAATGTCCAAGTACCAATATAAAATCATAAATCATAAATCAAATATAATGGAAAGAAAACATTTCCACACTTTGATCACAATATATCACATAAATATATTGACATAACAAATCCATTATAAAAACCATTTTCAGTACCAAAATACATAAAAGATTATATGGTATTTATTTCATTTTAAAAACATTACATCTTGTTGAGGAAGCCAAAGACCAAATAATACTCGCGGCGGCGGAGAAGTCATTGTCGCTGCATACGTACGACAAAAAAATTCCCTTTTGTCATTTAGTAAAACGCTTCATATAAAAAGATTCCTTTTGAATAAACATAAAATTCAAAGGGTTTTATACACCGTATTAACGAAAGTGGTGTATAAAACAAAAATATGCCTCAATGAAAGGAGATTGAGACGAAGACCCTTACCTCAAGTCCGACTTGACTCGATCATTCATTAACATCCGAAATAATAAACTTGAGTTAATTTATACTTGATTAAGAACCTTTTTCATGTTAATTATTACTTTTATATAATTTATTACCATGTTATGAACATTATGTAGTCATTTATGTTGATAACGGTCGTTTGTTGATATTTGGTACTTGAGTCAAAAGTGAACTTCTTACAATTACATGTTGTTCGTGTGGTCAAAGGTTCATTATATCTAGAATGATATTAATGATTTGTATATCATATATATCATATATATCCAGCATATATAGGTATTTATAATATTACATAATCATTTAGAGGTAAGAAATGAAATTCACCGTTCATGGAGACGGTAAGTCGTACGTACGCATGAACGCTACTTTCATTTCTCTTTCATATTAATGGAATTAAAACTAAATGAGAGGTATGTATATTTTAATTATAGAATTATATTTATCATTTATATGTAACATACATCATATATAATAACTTTAAATCTATCCTTTATAAGTCCCACATATGGCATTAACGAATCAAATCGCTTTGAGGGGGTAGTAGTCCGCAATTCCTAAAATGAATATATCGCGTATACCCATAATGGAAGCAATGAATGTTTTCCATAAATTAAATATACAGAATATTAAGGAAAACATAAACATATTATATATCATATATAAATATAGTGACATCTTAATGGCCACCATTGAAGGTGTTGTAAGAATATTGAACAATCATCGTTTTGTGAGGCAGAAATTCACCATCCACGGAAACGGTACGTTCCCTAACAATTCGATGTAGGTGTGTGTATGTGTAGCTAGAAATCGTCTCATAAAAACATCCTAGTATATTGAAGATACTGGAGTTTTTACAAAATAACTGAATAAAAAGAGTTTAGGGGGTTGGAGAAGCAAACTAATACAAAAGGACTCAAGTGAAGACATTACCTTAAAATCGGGTAACTCCCTTTGGTTTGAGCTCAAAGGATTACTTGGGAAGACTTCTGCCCAAAGTGAGGCTTCTAAGAGTTATAGAGGGATGTGGAGAGAAAAAATGGGCCAGGGTTGGCCGATCCAAAGGCTTTGGATGTGTGGGTAAGGTGGTAGAGGTGGGGGCCTTTTATAAGAGTAGAGGAGTGGCACTCTTGGAATGTAAAGAAATGTTACTTTATTTTATAATGAGTTTCGGATTTAAAAGGTCCCACATTGATATAATTCGATTATAAGGTGATAAGGGTTCAAATTATACCCAAAAAATAGGTTTTGGACAAGTTTAGGTCTTAGATTTTACATTATATTTTAATTTTATTTAAATCATTAAATAATGAGGTAATCGCTGCATCATCATGGTTCCATAAATAATATAATTTATTTAATGTCTATAAATTATAAAAAAAATATCATGATGTAGGAAATCGTTTTATCTTTATAATGAATATTTATAGTTAAATATATGACTTCTATAACCCCATTTAAAAATTGTTTTAGTAAAACAACTCATGTTTGTGACATTTTTACTTTTACATTAAATAAAAGGCATTAATGTCTTTATCTTACCCATGTGGCTCCATGGGCTCCCAAAAATCGACCCATGGGTTTTCTAGGTCGGTCATGACACATCCAATAAGGGTAGGACATGTGTCAAGTTCATTTCAAATTATTAAAAGATTATTCTTACCTTAAATTACACTAATTACCTCTAATCGCGATTAATAAACTTAAAAGTTACTATTCACCAAAAAATTATTTTAATCCCATTGAACCACATTTTACTTCTTAATGAAAACCATTTATGTTGGATTTTTGAAATTCAAAATACAGAGGTGGTAAAATTTCATTTAAATGAAAAATCAGTTTTTATAAGTACCACATAGTGGTTTCACTATTCATCAAAAATTGAAGTTTTTCAGAAAAATACCGAAACGTCACCCTAAGATATATTTGATATTCCGAATTCAAAAATGAAGTCCATTTTAAAACATGAAAAACAAATAAGTTGAATTAATTAATTTAATAATTAATTTCCGCTGTCAGAGCAAATAGCGTGTTTTTATGAAACAATCAGTATCAAAAGATTGACACTAGTTTAAATCCGATTTCAAAGTGAAATTAATTCCAACGACCACTATTGGATTTAATGGTAAAAATATATTCTAATTTCACTTTAAAACCAATTCAAAATATAATCTAATCATATAAATATATTAGATTAAAAATAGGTTTTGAATTAAAATATAACATTTTACACTATTCATTACAAAAATGAACTTTATCGGAAAAATAAAAAAAAATTACACAGAGTAAATTTTGATGTCCCGATTTTAAAGAAGAGTTTTATTTGGTCCAATAGAATGTATAATAGTGAACAAAACTATATTTAATGATGGTTCTCCATCAAAAGGCGATAAGTGAACCTTTAGTGAAAATTAGGGTATATATGCCTAAAATTGAACTCTTTCCGTATTTTAAGCCTTTATCTATTATTAAATAAATATAAAAACATTTAAAAAACATATATAATCATATTTTAGTTATTTCTATCCATTCCCGCCAATACAACGGCTATGTGTTAACTACCATTTAAAATAATATTATTTTATTACTAGTGTGAAACGTAAGATTTCAATGAAACACTTTGTTGTGTATCGGGTACAATATCGAACATAGCAACCCCTTTAAAGTGAAATTAATATTTAATTCATAAATATTAATAAATATGAAAATTTATTATTCTTTATTTACCTAGGATGTTACATCCTCTCCCCTTTTGGGAATTGTGTCCTCACAATTTTATTCAATTATCAAAATAAGTGGGGGTATTTATCCCTCATAGCATTTTCAGATTACCACGTTGCCTCTTCAACAATATGTTTTTTCCAAAAAAACATTTACCCGGTGAATTACCTTATTTCGTAACACTTGCTCTCTTCGGCCAAGAATCTGGAGTGGTTGTTTTTCATAAGAGAGATTCTCTTCCAACTGAACTACCTATGGGATCAAAACATGAGATGGATCTGGTATTTACTTTCTCAACATCGAAACATGAAAAACATTGTGTACCTGAGATAAACTCAGAGGTAAAGCCACTTGGTAAGAAACTGATCCAACTCTCTCCATAATTTCATATGGTCCAATGAACCTTGGGGTCAGATTTCCTTTCATACCAAATCGCATCACACTTTTCCATGGCGAGAATTTGAGAAAAACATGATCACCTACCTCAAAAGAGAGATCCTTCCTCCTATTGTCCGCATAACTCTTCTGTCTGCTGTGAGCTTTTCTCATGTGTTTTTTAATCAACTAATTTTTTTCTGCTATCACTTCTACTAATTCTGGTCCCATCAGCTTCCTTTCACCCACTTCATCCCAAAAAGCTATAATTCGACACCGCTTCCCATATAATGCCTCAAATGGTGCCATCTGTATAAGGGAATGAAAACTATTATTATAAAAAAACATAACCAAAGAAAGATGTTGGTACCAACTTACCTAATATTCCATCGAACAGGCTCATAGTATATCCTCAAAAGTTTGTATTGTTTGTTTTGACTGCCCAACTGATTGAGGATGAAAAGCTGTACTAAAATTTAATTCAGTACCCCACGACTTCTAAAGGCCTTTCTAAAAGATAGAAGTGAACCTGGGATCACGATTAGATACAATGGAAAGAGGAACTCCATGTAACATGACTATCTCTTTAAGATACAAATGGGAAAGTTAGTCTAGAGAGAAAGTATCTCGAATAGGAAGGAAATGAGCAGATTTATTCAAGCAATCAACAATAACCTAGATTTCATTATTACCTCGAGGTGTCTTCGGAAATCCCACAACGAAGTCCATGGATATATTCTCCCATTTCCATTCTGGTACTGGTAAAGGCTGAAGAATCTCTTTCAGTAACTGCCTCTCTACTTTAACTTGCTGACAAGTCAAACACTTCACAATAAAATCAGCAATATATCTTTTCATTCCATCCCACCAATAATACTCCCGCAGATCTCTGTACATCTTAGTACTTCTAGGATGAACAGAAAACGGGGAACTGTGAGCCTCACATAACAACTCGTTCTTCAACTGTGAGTCACCAGGGACACAGAATCTCTTCTCAATCCTCAAAAAATAATCATTATCAATGTTGAATTCAGGAAACTTACCCTTCTGAACCATCTATACATTTTTCTGCAACTCACTGTCTTCCCTCTATGATTTCTTAATTCTGTCTGATAGGGATGATCTCACTGATACCTAAAACAAAATAGAAGAACATCATGCACCAACAACTTCTATGCCAAAGTTCATCAAATCAAAAACCAAAGGATCTCATTCCAAATTTAGCATGGTTAATGAAGCATTACTTTTTCAACTCAATGCATCGACCACTTTATTTTCTTTTCCCGTAAGGTAATGAATTGTACAATCATAATCCTTGATTAATTTCGGCCATCTCCTCTTTCTCATGATCAATTCTTTCTGGGTGAATATAAACTTTAAACTTTTGTGAACAGTATATATTTCACACCTTACTCCATACAAATGATGCCTCCAAATTTTGAGAGAAAAAACAACAACAGATAATTCCAAGTCATCTGTAAGGTAATTTACCTCATGAGTTTTAATCTAACATGAAGCATATGAAATTACCTGATCATTCTGCATAAGGACACAACCAAGTCCCTTTAGTGAAGCATCATTGTAGATAACAAACTCACCATTCCTGGAAGGAAGTGCCAAAACTGGAGCATTCACCAATCTTCATTTCAACTCCTGAAAACAATCATCACATTCTTTTTTCCAGATAAACATAACTCCCTTCCGAGTTAGCTTAGTCATTGGACTAGATAACCTTAAAAAATTTTCAACAAACCTTCAGTAGTAACCTGCCAACCCAAGGAAACTACGGATCTTGGTTACATTTTTGAGTCTTGGCCATTCTTCAACAACTTTTGTTTTAGAAGGATCAACAATTATGCCATTTTTTGAAACAATGTGACCCAAGAAAGAAATTTGGTGTAACCAAAACTCACATTTGCTGAATTTTACATATAGTTTCTTTTCATTTAAGGTTTTCAAGATAACCCTTAAATGAATTTCATGCTCCTCATTAGTTTTAGAAAACACCAAAATATCATCAATGAAAACAACCACAAACTTATCCATGAACTCATGGAAAATTTTATTCATAAGGTCCATGAATACAACATGTGCATTGGTTAACCCAAACGGCATAACTAGAAATTCATAATGGCAATATCTAGTACGGAATGCAGTCTTCGGATTGTCTGCTTATTTTACTTTCAACTGATGGTACCCCGACCTCAAGTCAATCTTCGAAAAATACTGAGCTCCCTGGAGATGATCAAACAAATCATCGATATGAGGAAAATAATACTTATTCTAAACAGTAATGTTATTTAAGGCTCTATAATCAATGAAATGTTTCATTGAGCCACCTTTCTTTTTAACAAACAAGACAGGATAACTCCATGGTGATGTGATTGGTCGAATGAATCCTTTAACTAATAACTCCTGCAATTGATTTTTTAACTATAAAAGTTCAACTTGAGCCATTCGATAAGGGGGTTTTGAAATTGGCTTAGAATCAGGAACTAAGTCAAAAGTAAATTCAACTTCCCGATCATGAATAATTACAGGAAACTCATCAGGAAAAACATCAAGATACTCATTTACCACTGGCACATCATTAATCTAAACAGTTCCTTTATTTTCAACAATATGTTGAAGGTAACATTCATTTCCATATTTTACTAGTTTCTCAACATCCTGATATGTTATCAAAATCAAGCGTTCATTCTTGTACACAGAATAAAAATTTTTCGGAAAAGAAACCATTTTAGCTCTGCAGTCAATCTTAGCATGATAAACAGAAAGCCAATCCATGCCCAAAATAGCATCAAACTCTATTAGAGGAAAAACAACAAGGCTTGCTGCTAGATTCATTCCACACACAAGGATATGAAGGTTTTTATAATTCTGTTCCCTCCGGGTGTTTTTACCATATGTTTATGACTCATATCATGGTATGGAATTTTAAATTTACTAGAAAACTTCTTAGAAATGAAAGAATGTGTAGACCCTGAATCAAACAACACATTGGCATAATATGAACAAACAAACAGTGTACCTGATACTACTTCATTTGATGGACCAACATATACTGAAGTAGTTTCAAAGGATTTCACCACCCCTTTCTGCTTGTAGCCAGGCTGATTTCCCTCAGTTGAATTATTCATTAGACACTCATTTGCATAATGACCCATTTCATTACACTTAAAACATCTTACCGTTGACTTTTCATTGCCTGCTTGACCATCTTCCGGACAGTTACGATCAAAATGACCTGAATTACAACACTGAAAGCACTTTCTAGACTTGGATAAACATTCTCTAGGATGCATTTTACCACACTTCTCACGGGATGGATATTTGGTTTTCTTACCTCATTGATTCTTTGATGAATTCTTCCCCTTTTACTGCCAACTAGACCTCTTATTCTATCATTTGTCAAAGAACACC
Source organism: Viscum album (assembly GCA_963277665.1). Classification (NCBI taxonomy): domain Eukaryota; kingdom Viridiplantae; phylum Streptophyta; class Magnoliopsida; order Santalales; family Viscaceae; genus Viscum; species Viscum album. Next base: position 510,948,294 of record OY728146.1, read on the forward strand.
TAATTGTTGGAAAATTCCATTTCCACCTTCTCCACACATCGAACAAGTTTTTCATAACTTTTGAACTCACGAGAATCTAAAGCCCTACGATACATTGTTTTTAAACCTGAGTAAAATAGTTTATTTTACTATCAAGATCTCGTATGAAGTTTGGAGCATACCTTTCCAATCGAGTGAACTTTGCTTCATAAGCAGCCACTGAGTCATCCTCCTGCCTCAATTCTAGGAACTATTTTTCCATCCTAATACAAACCACCTTAGGAAAATATTTCTCAAGAAACATACCTTTGAATTCTTCATAGTGAAGATCATCAATTTCATCACTATCCCTTATATTTTTCAGCATCGACCACCACTGACCAGCTTAACCTTCAAAATGGTAAACAACAAGACTAACCTTTTGATGTTATGAACAACCCATGACATCAAAAATCTTCTCCAGTGCTTTAATCCACACTTCATCTTTCACAGGGTCAGATGATCCTATGAATGGTGGGGGATGTTGCCTCATGAAATGTTCCACCACTGACCTGTTCCTCTGCGGTTGATCTGACAGATCTCTTGCATGGATACCACCACCATTTATAGCCTAAGTCAACTATGCCATCACTACAACAAACTGTTTAGTTCTGATTCTGACCATCTCAGGTTGCTGATTTGGAAGGTTGCCTTCCTCCTGACGTCGTCTCAACATAGCTGCTTTGTTTCCTCTATGGTAAACAATTATGAAAATAAAAATATCTTAGGTGAAGCAACATGGTAATCTGTAAATTCTATATCATTTCAATCATACCATAAATTAACTTATAATTTAACAATATTGTAACACCTAATATTGTCTAAACCGACCTTTGATACCAACTATAAGGCCACGGCCTTAAACCTTACTTAATGTTGAATTAAATGAATAATTCACATTGAGGATCTTTTTAGGATTAGAGTTTTAGACAATTAGAATATAACTATTACATCTGATAAGATTACAATGTAGACACTTCTACTATGTTTCCATAGAATAAAAAAACTCTTATAAAGAAACATCTCTCGTTCCATGTTTTATATAGCATAACTTTACCTTGATCCCATCCTTGACCCTATTCCACATTATGTTCTGTGAAAAACATTTCAAAAAAACTTTGGGTGAGCATACAAAGCTCAGTAAGAGATACATAAATAATGAAAACTGTTAGTTTATCAAAACATCAAGTAAACCATGTATACTTTATCAAAGTAATACTTTTCACCTTTATGAAGTAGTAAAAACTATTCACTGAATAAAAGATCATTACTTACCCTTTTGTAACCAAAATATTACGATAAAACACATATAAAGATCACATAACATATAAAGTTAATTTGGGTCATAAACATACTTAAATGGAATAACCATACGGTCGACTTCCACACATATCACTTAATGGAATAGCCATACGACCGACTTCCATTCCCAATTCATTGGAGGTTATAATGTAACCACCCATCCTGGTATTCACGGAACCACCTTTCATATGGTTTATCACGTAACCACCCATCAAATGTCCAAGTACCAATATAAAATCATAAAACATAAAACAAATATAATGGAAAAAACATTTCCAAACTTTAATCACAATATATCACATAAATATATTGATATAACAAATCCATTATAAAAAACATTTTCAATACCAAAATACATAAAAGATTATATGGTATTTATTTCATTCTAAAAACATTACGGCTTGTTGAGGAAGCCAAATACCAAATAATACTCGCGGTGGCGGAGAAGTCGTTGTCGCTGCATACGTTCGAAAAAAACATTCCCTTTTGTCATTTAGTAAAATGCTTTGTATAAAAATATTCCTTTTTAATAAAATTAATAGTCAAAGGGGTTTATACACCGTATTAAAGAAAGTGGTGTATAAAACAAAAATATGCCTCAATGAAAGGAGATTGAGACGGAGTCCCTTACCTAGGGTCCGACTTGACTCGATCGTTCTTTAACATCCTGAATAATAAACGTGAGTTAATTTATACTTGATTAAGAACCTTTTTGATGTTCATTATTCCTTTTAAATCACTTATTACCATTTTATTACCATTATGTTGTCATTTAAGTTGATAACTGTTGTTTTTCGATATTTGGTACTTGAGTCAAAAGTGAACTTCTTACAATTACATGTCGTTTGTGTGGTCAAAGATTCATTATATCCCGAATAATATTCATGATTTGGATATCATATATATCATATATATCCAGAATATACATGTATTTATAATATTACATAATCATTTAGAGGTAACAAATTAAATGCACTGTTCATGGAGACGGTAAGCCGTACGTACGCATGAACGCTACATTCATTTCTTTGTCATATTAATGGAATTAAAACTAAATGAGAGTTATGTATATTTTAATTCCATAATTATATTCATCATTTATATGTAACATATGTCATATATAAAAACTTTAAATCCATCCTTTATACGTCCCACATATGGCATTAACGAATCAAATCACTTTGAGGGGGCGGTAATCCGCACTTCCTAAAATGAAGATATCGCGTATACCCATAATGGAAGCCAGGAAGGTGTTCCATAAATGAAAAATACAGAAGATTAATGAAAAAATAAACATATAATATATCATATTTAAATATAGTGACATCTTAATGGCCACCTTTGAAGGTGTTGGAAGAATATTGAACAATCATCATTTTGTGAGGCAGAGATTCGCCATCCACTGAAACAATATGATCTTTAACCATTAGATGTAGGTTTGTGTAAGTGTAGCTCGAAATATTCTTATAAAAAAATTCTAGTATATTTAATATACTGGAGTTGTAACAAAATAAATGAATAAGAAGAGTTTATGGGGTTGGAGAAGCAAAAAAAAACAGAAGGACTCAAGTGAAGACATTACCTTAAAATCGGGGTAACTCCCTCTGGTTTGAGCTCAAATGCATCCTTGGGAAGAATTTGGCCCAAAGTGAGGCTTATAAGAGTTATAGAGGGATGTGGATAGACAAAATTGGCAGGGTTTTGCCGAGCCAAAGTCATTGGAAGTGTGGGTAAGATGGTAGAGGTGGGGACCTTTTATAAGAGGATAGGTGGGGAACTTTTGGAAAGTAAAGAACATTTACTATATTTTACAATGGTTTTAAGATTTAAAAGGTCCCACATTGATATAATTCGATTATAAGTTGATAAGGGATCTAAATATACCCATCCAATAGGTTTTTGATAAGTGTAGGTCTTATATTTTACATTATCTTTTCATTTTATTTAAATCGTTAAATAATGAGGTTATCCATGAATCATCATGGTGCCATAAATAATTTAATTTGTTTAATGTATAAAAATTATAAATAAATATCATGATATAGGAAATATTTGTATATTTCTAATGAATATTTATATCCAAAAATCTGGCTTGTATAACACCATTTAAGAATTGTTTTAGTAAAACAACTCATGTTTGTGACATATTTACTTTTACACTAAATAAAAGGAATTAATCATTCTATCTTACCCAAGTGGCTCTATGGGGTCCCAAATAACTACCCATGGGTTTTCTTGGTCGTCCATGAAACATACAATAAGGGTAGGACATGTTTCAAGTTCATTTCATATTATTAAAACATTATTCTTACCTTAAATTACACTAATTACCTCTCATCGTGATTAATAAACTTAAAAGTTACTATCCACAAAAAAATTATTTTAATCCCATTGAACCCCATTTTAATTATTAATGACAACCATGAATGTCATATTTTTGAAATTCAAAACATAGAGGTGGTAAAATTTCATTTAAACGAAAAATCAGTTTTTATAAGTACCACTTAGTGGTTTCACTATTCATCAAAAAATTGAAGTTTTTCAGAAAAATACAAAAACTTAACCCTAAGCTATATTTGATATTCCGAATTCAAAAATGAAGTCCATTTTACAAGATTCAAAACATATAAGATTCATTAATTAAATTAATTATTAATTCCCGTTGTCAGAGCAAATAGCATGTTTTTATGAAACAATAAGTATCAAAAGATTGACACTAGTTTAAGTCCGATTTCAAAGTGAAATTAATTCCAACGACCACTATTGGATTTAATGTTAAAAATATATTATAATTTCACATTAAAAAAATTCAAAGGATAATCTAATCATATAAATAAATTAGATTAAAAAGAGGTTTGAATTAAAATACAACATTTAACACTATTCATTAAAAAATGAACTGTATCGGAAAAATACCAAAAATTTACACAAAGTAAAATTTGATGTCCCGATTCTAAAGTAGAGTTTTATTTAGTCAAATAGAATTTATAAAAGTGAACAAAACTATATTTAATGACGGTTCTCCATCAAAAGGCGATAAGTGATCCTTTAGTGAAAATTAGTGTATATATGCCTAAAATTGAATTTTTTCCGTATTTTAAGTCTTTATCTTTTATTAGATAAATGTAAAATCATTTAAAAAACATATATAATCATATTTTAGTTATTTCAATCCATTCCCGCCAATACAACGACTATGTGTTAACTACCATTTACAATAATATTATTTTATTACTAGTGTACAACGTAAGATTTCAATGAAACTCTTTGTTGCGTATCAGGTACGCTATCAAACATAGAAACCCATTTAAAGAAAAATAAATATTTAATTCATAAATATTAATAAATATGAAAATTTATTATTCTTCATTTACCTGAGATGTTACACATGGTGGTATCCTACTAGATTTGGATCACACTCAACATAATAATGTATGTGGGAATGTAGTCTTCATGTCTTATTAATGTTTCTTCAGGTTTGGATTTGGGGTTATATTCTAGTGTATCATTCCATGGTAAGAGGAAAATTGTTGGGATGATAGTGGTGACTTTTTTATCACATGGAGTTAGAGATTGTACCTTCAATTAAAGGAATCTATTGGCTCTAGCGTTGGTTATGGCTACATGGGTCTTTAGTTTTTTGTATTTTAACGTTTTTTTTGTTTTGTAATACTTGTTTTAAATTCTTTTTTATATGAAAATTAACATTCGATTTATTTATTATTTTTAAATATCATTATTTAATGTTTTCATATTTATTTTGAGTTTAAAATAGTTTACAACCCATATGTTTGATATCCTAGATACATGTCATTATCTTAGGTGGTTAAAAAAATCCTCAGGTATATGGAGGACCTGATCAAGAGTATGATAGAAGGATTTCATAGGTTGGTTAGTTACAAATTGGTAGCAATGCATGGTTCCTTGAAGAGGGGCATGTTTTCTTGAGATCTAAACTCTTTGAAATTTTTATTGTGTTTGGATAGGTAGGACTCTAGGATTGCCATTGGGGCTTTGGTAGAGTGTGTGGGTGAGTGCCTAACCACCTCATTGATGTATTGAACCTCGATTTTCCATTGTAATATTGGTATTGTTTATTTATCTGGAGTTTATATTTTGTATTTTGATGTTTTTTATGTGTTGTGATGATTATTTGATCCTCGTTGAGTGTACCATTGATTTTAGTTTTTGGTTTCTATAGATCCATGGACCCAGTATCATGGAGATACTATCTACTTTATTAAATTAGAATAATATATAAGGAATCACATCATGATGGACCAAATATTTTACTGTCCTTAGTAAACTATATATATACTTGAAATTCACATCCCATTTTAAAATATAAAATTCCTAATGAATTTTCTAGGAGCATTCCATTATTACCATTATTTTATCGCATCATATTAGTCCCAAAATATTTTCTGGTATCCAGGAGAAAATAAAACATAAGAAATATGTGACTTCAAATTATTAATAAGGTAAAGCATACATCATAATATAAAAATAAACAAGGGATGGTAAATATGAAAACTCAAATAACTAAAAACATTACATTTAATAAATAATTTAACAATAATATGGAAGAAATAAATGATGATAAAATAATTGCATATAAATAATCAAATGAGATTGAATCTTAACCTTGTGTGTTTTAAATAATTGAATAATCATTCGTAATATCAATAAATGATTTCATAATGACATAATTAATTTTTTTGGACATCTAACAAATTCCATTATATCATGTTCTGATATATCAAATATTTCTGAGGCTTTTATTTATAAATCTATATAAATGTACAAGGCCCCAACCAAACCCATATATAATTCTTCTCCTGAGACCTATCGATGGTTCTAGGGGATATTGAGCGCCCCAAATATCATAAACAAATTAAAAAACATTTTTCATATCAAAGGGGTGAAACAAAATTTTTATAAACATTCACATTGTAAAATTAACATATGAAATTTTAATACTTACCCTAAAGAATAAACAAAATCATAAATAATTTAGAGTGAAATAGAAATTGGTATTAAAATTATTCATTCTTAATTAAACTTATCATAAATAATCCAAAAAAGGATGATACAAATACAACATATCTCTAATATGTATTAAGTACACTAAATGTTAAATATCATTGGTGAATATATATACCAAAAAAATAATTAAAAACAGTATTGAGGAGAATATTATTTTCATTTTAAAACTATATTTTAAACCTAAAATTTAATGATACATATTTAAAACTATTTTATTTATTGGTAAATATTTTTTACATATAAATTAATTCTCAAATAATTGACTGTCCTTGAAAAAATATTTCATGTACATGCTGAGTATGTTAAAACCAATATTCATTTAACCTTTTCGATAAAATGCAAAATCGCATTGTTTTGAAAATAACATGAAGATTAATTTTTTTTAAAATATGATTAAATGAAAAAATGGTTCAAATATATTTAATAAATAATTTTAAAAAGGTTAAATATATTTTTTTATTACATATTTAGAAAACATCATTTTTTTTATGACAATTTTTTTCTGTCCAAATAGTAATAATGTTTGAATTTTATAAAAACAAATTCTGGATTATTTCTAGTAAAAGAGTTTAAAGGATGTAATATTACATGAAAATTTAAGTAAATAAATCTAGTACATGAATATATATTTACTTTTTGATATAAATTTAAAATAATCCCCCTAAGGGATACTTAAACAAAAAAATCTAGAATAGTGATGTTATTGTGAAGTAAACCCTTATCACTTTCGTATGTTTTTCTTTATAATATATTTGGATGAAATGAATTTAAATCAAAAAATAAATGACATAAAGATGAAATAATTAATGATATAGTATAAAATAATGAAATTTTATAAACTACACAAAATAAATAAGACATTAATATGGTGTGTGTATCACAAAATGCAATGTGAGATAAAATCCCTTCCCTTTAGTTTGACTGATCAGATACTTTTTCCATGTTAATGAATAATAAAATAATTTATATTATCTAATTTACTAATAAAAAATTTTAACTTTTTTTCATTTACTTATCAATTTGTTCTATATGATAACTTGGTCAATTTTGATTAAGACAGATATTTCGACAATATTTGGATTATGGGTCAAAAATTACATTGGTAGGTTGACTGTGGTCAAATAAGATGTTATTTAAAAATATCAAGTTTGATAATCATGAAATAATTATAAAATTTAAAATTAAATTATACTTTTAAAAACATTTATAAAATATGTTTACGAAAAATTAACAACGTTACAATTATGTCCATTTTAGATTGTATGTATGAATGAGTAACATTCACATTTTTCAAAGATCATTATAGAGAGATGTCAAGTAATAATTTTTATTTAAAGACTGATAATAATATCATATATAAAAATTATTTATTTAAATATACTGATATGTATCATCTACATGGTGATGTGATGAAAATATAGTTACATCGATTCGTGAAAGAGTTAGTCCACACACACACAAACAATGTTATCATTTTTTCATGTGAAAAAGAAAATAATATATCATGTTTTATACAGATAAATATGAAATCAATATAATAATTATTTCATTTATATTATATATATTCATTAACTTCATCTTTATTAACTTACATTTAATGTGTTAGTGAAATATTAATAAATCACATATGGAGGTGGAATTTTGTTGTACACACGAGAAAAATTAATATATACCCTATGAAATGGAAAGTAGAAAAATGTATACAAGATATAATTAATATGTAGGTATAAATATGTTAAAAATATAATATATTTACTTTGATCCATCATCATAACTTGAGATGAAATTTCGTAATGGAAAAATGAATTACATCTGTCTCTGAGGCGGTAGTTCACCATAAACACAAATGGTAATTTTGTAACTCATTTGATGGATGTGGGGATGTTTGAAGGACATGAAAATAACTTGAAAACATCTATGTATATTTAAAGTACTTATGTTATTATTTAATAATTTATTAGTAATAATTTAAGGTTTTGAAAGAAGAAATGAAATAAAATCCTCATTGAAAAATGTTACAACTTCTTAAGGTAACCACCATAGAGTTACAACAAAATCCTTACTAGATTAACTTTAATTCTAAAATATGTCTTCAAGTATATGATTTGGGGGTTTTAGAATTTATTTTTAGATAATTAATGATCCAAATTGGTATAATGGGGTGAATAGTATATGAGGGGTGGCCTTTTATATGTGAGGTGAGTGGAACACATGTAATTTTTTCAACAAAAATCCATACCGACATTTTTCCAATTCTAAAAGGGTCCAAAATGTATTATTATATACAGTTAATAATTATAAAAACTATATATTTAAATAAAATGTATTTTATAAAACTTTTGAGGTCATTTTAACATTAATATTCTTAGTTTAACCCCTACCAAATCCAGTGTAACCATAACTATGGTAATTATTTTTACTATTTTTAATATTCATAATGGTAAAAAACATATGTTGACCATATTATATAATATAAATTATAATTATTCCAAATATGGATACCATTTTTTCTAATTCAATTAACATAAGTGAAAATTCTTAATATAAAATTTATCTCTCAGATGTGATTAGAATGTGGGTTTTGAAAGAGAAAATGATCAAAAGTTTAGAATCTTTTTATATCAAAATTAAATATAAAAATTCTCAAAATGAACTAAATTGGATTAATTGGTAACAATTTAAACTAATCTTACATTACAAAAAATTAAAAATATAATTTAACATTATATATAATTTATAAGTAATGCTAGTTTTCATTTAATTTTTAAACATTTCCTTATTCATCAAAAAAATAAAACATTTTATAAAATTAAAAAAAAATTAATCCATAGATAATTTCTATAATAAGATTTCAAAAAAGAACATAGTTATATCAAATAGATTTTCTAAAAGTGGGGAAAATTAATTATAAATGATCTGTTCAATGGGTGACTAGATCACCTTATAGAAAAATACTATTTTTTAGAAAACATTTCTTTATCTTTCAAATGGTTTTTTCTTAATATCTAATAAATATATATCCATTTTATTTATTTTATAAATATTTAGATAATGTAATTTTCATAATTTATTTTTTACTATTCATGTTCCCTAATTTAATAGGTAGTTTTTAATTGTAATGAATAACTAATAATATTGTAATAGAGTATCATGATTCATTAAAACCATGTGTAACATGCATTGAAATATTTTGAGAAGATTGAAATAATTAATGAAATATATTTTATAAAGTATTCTAATGATATATTTACATCTAAATATAGTGTTGTATTTCATACAATATATTGAATATGATGTTCATATTTTTAAATCTCACAGTGTTAAATTCTACCCCCTTAAATAAATTATGTCCTCAAAATTTAGTGTTGATCTTTTAAGTAAAGGGTTTTCCATTTAAAAATTCCTTTCTTGAAATAGAAGTTTTTGAGAATGGGTTAATAAGACATCCTCTTGATAATTTAAATGGAATATACCAAATTCATATGGAATAACAGAAAACCATTCTTCTATATTGGAGAACATAGGTCGAATGTGAAGAAACAGACATTGATGAGTAGCATAAATAACTATAAAAGTGGTAAAGGTTGTTGATCATAGGAAATTGAATTCTCAATGGAATGTTAGGGATCTAAAAAAATAAATCTATTATTATTTAAATGAATATAGTTTCAATATAAATGAATGTATTAAGGGAAAAAATTAAATATCATTTTCCATGAGTTGAGGAATTCAGTTACCATATAGAATGAGAATATATAAAAATAGAATTACATTGAATAATTATATTTCATAAGAACAATTTAAAATTTTGGCTATTCGTCTATCATTTTCCACATAATTTCATCGTACAATAAATAAATACCCCTGATGAATTTTGTATGAACGATGTAGAAAAAGTATATTTAAATGGGTTATAAGATCCATAATAATGTAACCAACTTTTCATAATATCTTTAATAAAAAATTATTATTTTAAAAAATTATTCAATATAATACATTATTCTATTAACCTCAATAATAACACCTTCCATTCAATATTAATATTTATCCTTCAAATATTTTAACTAAAAACAATGCCTTGTTAACTCAGACATCATATAGGTTAGTGGTAAGTGGTAACCCCATTTTATCCTTTGGTTGTGGGTTTAACCATGCATCCTTTCCTGATGTGATGATTTTTCACTCAACATGATGTTTTTATCTTTTATGAACAATATTAATATAAATTTTATAATTTTCTAAAATTTTAATAGCACATAATTACCTCAACATTAAAGATTATATAAACCATAATGGTTAAAAATAGTATCACAAAAATCACTTTATCATTATTTTCTAAACATCATTCACATATTATGTCATATACTTCTACAATAATTTGTTTTCTATGAATTTAAACATTACACTTACTCAATTATCATGGTACCATTCAATCTACGAATTCAAATCCTTAAATAAATACTACTATAGTAAAATTATTATACATTTTATAATTCATCCAACTAGAATATCCTTGAATAAAATAATTTAATAATATAATTCGTCAATCCAAACACAACAACATTAATTATTACACTTCATTTATAGTAATAAAAAATGTTTCCCTATATCCTTTATTTTATTTTGAGTTATATTTCCATGATTATTAGGGAAATAATTTTTATAGTTCCACTTATCTTTATAGTGGATGTATTTAACATTACTAGATTTTTTATTTCCATTGCAATCACGAGCATAGTGGCCTCCTTTTGTTCCCTTAAAAAACATTTAATTTTAAGAATGTACAAAGGTGTTTCATTCCACATGTATCACATGTTGATAAATGATTCTTTCCCTTCTTCCTTTTGTCTATTTTTTTCTCTTTCATTCTATTATTTTCTATCATACCTTCAAATATAGATGTATTCAAGAATTATTTCACTTTTTGATAGCATGTGATAATATGTTCTCACGTGATGAAAATGATTGGGAGACTAGATCCTTTTGAAGGATTTTCACAATCCCATCAAAGAAACTATCAATATTTCAATATGGAATACGTATGTAGTCCGCAATATGTATTACTACACTTTTATGGCTGGATTCATAATTAGTAACATTTTTTTATTTATATCTTAAAATCATGAACTGTATTTCCATATACTCTCATTACTCATGAATTTTTTTTTCAAATAAAGGTAACTTCAAATCCTTCAAATATTTTCTATTCATTTACTACTTATTCTTATAATTTTGAATTTAATGACCACCATTGATCCCAATATTATGACAGATGATAAAATTCAAGGATGGCATTGTCTCATTCATTACATCCTAGAGTGAGAAATATATTCTGTAAGGAACATATCCATTACTAAGATAAAAATTGATTTGTGTTTCCATTGAATGATTGATGTTATTAATTCCTTAATCGATCAAACATAGTAACACCACATGATGGACTAATATTCTTCTCTATGGTTGATAAGTCATTACTAATAACCTGATTCATCTCCAACAATATGGATATAACTTTATCAGTTGTTTCCATATCTCTATATACATATTTTTTATATTTCTTGGAGGTAAATCCATATATTGAGTATTTTTATTGATACAGTTTCCATTAATTCCTTTAGGAACCATTTATATGGTATTAAATACACTACATAAGATCCAAAAATTATGAAGAATAATATTTAATACAAAATATTTTGAAACATTTGTCATAAATTAAAAAATTGACGAAAAAAACTCATATTTATAAACCTGGTTTCTTTGGGGATATCTTTATTTTCAAATCCTTAATAGTTGTTTGCATATAAATTATGAATTATCCTTATAAAATCCCAAATGAGTATCAACCCATTTGCATAGTAATTCCTGATCTGATGCACCATGTGATGATAATGTTAAGCCTATTGAGCCATTTCTGGACTTATTGACCCTAGGTATATCTTTTCCAAAGCCATGTCAACTTATTGTATAATGATATGGATACGTTTTATACGAAAAAACACATAATCTATTCCTAATCAAAATAGTATAATGTTATTTTATACTCATCATTAAAGTCTATCAAGGGGTTATGTTTCCTAATATATGTTTTCAAAAATCTAGTTCCCATGGTTTCTATTAAACATCCTATAATACCAATTATAGAAACCCCTTATCCATTATGCGAGAGTTATTATACACATTATTACATCGATGCCAAATAAAAGGAAACATATCACAAAGTACTAAATAGATTGATAGCCTTAGTAAAATTGATACATAAATGAATTTCATATTTAATTTTAAAACATAAAATACCAAATTAAATTTCCTTAATAATTTCTTTATTCCAATTAGTTTATCCCAATATATGTTTTAGAAAATACATCATATTATCTTGGGAAAATAAAACATTATAAAGGGGTGATCTAGAATGCTTTTTAAGTGTATAAGTATAGTGGAAGATATGAATAAATATGGAAGCATAAATATGGAATAGTAAAAAACTGAAAGACATTCCATTTCATCAATATTATAATCATCGTATAATATAAAAATTTATGATCAAATAATGAGATTAAAATAATCACATGAAAATGAAACATATCCATTGATATTATAACTAATAAAATATTCACATGGACTATAAAAAACTTAATATAAAATAAATAATTGTATTATTATGGACATATAAAACCATCGATCAAGTAATGGGCTATGAAATTTAATATCATTTATATGTTTGTGAAGTCATCTATATAAATTGGTAAGTCTTGGAAAAAACTATATCTAGTTTTTCACATGATACCTTCTGATGCATCAAAGAGCTATAGTAGGCATCACCCATCACATAAAAATTCCAATTATTTCCATATATAATAGGGTTAATACATAATCAATATAAAAATTTGTATAAAAAAACTAACATTCAAAATTTTAATACTTAACCTAATAAATACACATAATCAAAAACCATTCAGAAAAAAATGGTGAATGTTATTAAAATTTTACAACATCAATTAAAATTATCACAAATCATCCAAATAAAAAAAATATAACTATATCAATACAATATATTCTCATTGAATAATAATTACATTAAATTTTTATGTCCTTGGGGATCATAGACACCATATATATATCTTTCAAAACACCCTTGAGGAAAATATTTTTTAAAAATTTAAATTTTATATTTAAAACTAAGTGTTCAAATAAAATTTGGAAAAAACAGTTCTTTTAATAAAATATTTTAATCTTATAATTGATTCTGTTAAATATTGAGTGGATAAGATTGAAGCAAATTCAAATCATGCTTTGTATTTTAAAACCACTATTCCTTTTTCAATTTTGGTAAAATCTAAAAGTAAATTGTATTGAAAATGAAATGAATAATAATTTAAAAATATTTTTTAAATAGAAAAAATTTTATAAAATCGTTATGAAATTATTTATTAATTGTGAAATAATATTTTATAACATTTCTAGAAAACATCTATTTTGATAAAAACGGATTTCCAGGTGAATAGAGAAATAAAGTCATATTTTCATAACAATATAATTTCTGTTCTTTTTAATAAAAATAAATGAAAAAATAGAAATATTAAATTAAAAATAGTATGAAAACCCATAAGAGAATAAGTTATATTTATTTTAAAATATAAATATATTACAATTAATCTAATTGATATATAATTGTCGACAATTCTGAACTGTAATGAGATTGTTATGTAAACCCATTCCACATTAGCAACTTGGGTGTCAAAACTCCTAAGAATAAATAACATGAAATTAAAAATTAAATACCATTAAAATTAAAGGATTCATGATATAACATACAATAGGGGAAATTTATACACCACCAAAAATAAAGAATTATTGGTTTTGATGTATGTATCGTGGAAATAAAATTTAGATGATAAACCCTTACCTTGATTCTGAATCATCACGTCTGTTTTTTTCCTAAATAATAAAATTATGTAAATTATTTACATTAATAGAAACCTTCTTAAATTTAATCACCCCATATATTTTATATATTACCATGTTATATAATATTACTAAATAAATTAAATTTTGGTTGGATATATTGATGTTATTTGGCTTATCTGTCAAAAATGACATTAGTAGGTTGACTTTTGTCAATGAAGTCATTATTTATCATATATAGAATTTTAATCATAAAATAATAATTATATTTATATATCAATTATAATTTAAAAACCACTCCTGAATCATGGTTACGACAAATGAACAATTGTATAATCATAAAGAAGGTACGTCGTATGTTTGTATGGGTAACGTTTCCATTTTTCAATGATCATTATGAAAATATGTTAATTAATATCTTCTATTTATATACTGATAAAAATATTATATTTATATACCATATTGTTTCTCTAAAATACTTATATATATCATCCATGTGGTGTTGTAACGAAAATAGAGTGACATCACTTCGTAATAAATGTAGTCCACATATAATAGAATGTTGTTATCATTTTTTTGTGTAAAAAGGTAAATGATATACTATATCTTTTCAATGATAAATATTTCATTAATAAAATAATTCTATCATTTATATAGTATATATTCATTAAAATTATCCTTATATCCATCCATTTAAATATTTTTTGAAAGATGAATCACATCATTTTTTGAGGCTGTAATTCGTCGTACACACGAGTGACGTTATCATATCCCATATGGAATGGAAATTAAAATTTTTATAAATGATATATTGACCCCAAAGTTATAAATAAATTAAATATATCATATTTATACTTCATATCAATCATCAATCTAATATTTGGTATGTGGAAATGGAAAAATGAATGACATTGGTTCGTTAGGAGACAGTATATCATACACACGAATGATGACTCGACAACCCGTTTGATAAATGTTGGGATGGTTATAAGTAATTATTGTAAAATTTAAATATATAAATACATTTAATATATATATTTTATTATATAATCAAATTTTAATATGAATTGAAAGAGGTTGTTGAAAAAATTAATTTAAAACACTCATTGAATAATGGTGTGTCATTTTCAGATAACCATCTTAGGTTTACACAAAAATACATCCTAGTTTTGATTTAATATGAGAAGAAGGCGTTGAGGATGAGAGTATATAATTTTTGAATTTATTTTTTTTAGATATTGGTTGAAAAAAATTGTTATGAATTTTTGATGAAGAGAGGAGAGGGGAGGCCTTTCATATGTGAGTTGACTACCGCACTAGTAATTGTATGAATGAAAAAGGTGTAACCAAATTCTTCATTTAATAGAAGATACAAAATGGATTATTCTAAATAATTATACATTATAACTATGAAATATTTCCATAAAATGGATTCTAGAAAAGTTTACAGTTTCTTTAACCCCTGTTTTTTATGTTTATCCCCTAGGTAAATCCATTTTTACAACAAATGTGGTAAATAATAATTATTGTTTTTACTATTCATTATGGTAAAAAATTTAGTTGACATTAATATATACTATAAATTATTATGATTCTACGTACAAAATATATTTTTGTGAACTCCATTGGAATTATTTTTAATATTTATTTTAAAATAAATCCCACATACATCTTGACAGAGGGAGTTTTCAAAGAGAAAATGTTTAAAAGTTTAGAAAGTTTTCATTTTAAAATTAAACAAGACAAATTATTATAATGACATATAATGGGATAATTAATATAAATTTTAATTAATATAAGTTAAAACAAATTAAAAATAAAATTATACAATATAAATAATTTAAAATAAATGGTTATTTTCAATTAAAATTTTTTATTTATCACTAATCATCGAAACATGGAACCTTATAGAAGAATAAAAATAAAATAACCCTAATATTATTTTTATATTATAATTATAAAAATTAATTTAAATTTATCAAATAAATTATATAAAATTAGTGAATAATAATTATGAATGTTGTGCGTGAAGCATGACTAAAACACCTTTTAGAAAAATATAGCTTAAAAAAAGTATTTCATTTCATTTAAAATTATTCTTCTTTTATATCCAAAAAATAGATATCCATTTTATTTCTTCATAATTGTGTAAAGCATAAAATTTTAATAATTTTTTATTACTATTCATACCCTCCAAATTAACAACTCGGTTATACTTATAATTTTAAAATAATAGTATTTTAATTGAGTATCATATTTCGTTCAATCCCGGTGTTCCTCCCATTGAATTAAACATAATATATTGAATTTATGTAAATATAAATATATCATAAAGTATCAATATTTTATATTTCCTTCCACACATGGTGGTGTATGTCAAACACACTATCAAATATGATTTTTATATTTCAATATTTCAGGTTGTTACAGTTTGTGTTTTGAAGAGTAAAATGGTGAATGGACCAGAGTCACACAGTTTTTATGCATGGTATAGTAAGATGTGTGGTTCCCATATGACATAGTTCTATAATTATAATAAATCATGTTTCATAGTTGGTGCATGATTTAACATCTCTTTTAGCCAAACCATTCATAGTGCATTTTCCTCTCTAGAATTACTGTTTTCCTCCCATTCTTACTATATTTACTCAAATGAAGTATTATATTTTAGTAGTATTATATAGGGGAGTTTTAATTGAAATAATTATAAAATTATATATAGTTATTGTGGTTGTGTTTGATATGTGTTCTTTTATTCTTATTTTTACCATGGGATCTTAGTTTTTAAAAATGTAATTTATTTTTTATAATTTAAAAGATGTTTCTTATTTTAAAAAACCATTTATTGATGGATTGAAAACCATGTGTTTTTGGTTTTGAAATAAGTATTTAGGAAAAAACATTGATTTTTAATGATTTTTATTCCAAAATGATAAATTGTGGTGAAACATTTTAATTATTATGTTCGGTGCTTTAAAAATTGTTTTTGGAGATTATTTTCAATGAAAAGGGTTATTTCATAGAGTTTTGTGAAATTGTTTTGAGTTGATTATAATATTAATTTCTTATATATGGTTATGTTATGCGTCTCAAAATAATGTTGGGGTTAGAACTTTGTTTGAATGTTTGTTTTAGCGAGTTGGTCCCAATAATGGATCAATGTTTTGAGAAACAATTGGTCAGAAAATAGTGAAGCTTTAAAATGTTATTAAATAGATCTTCTAAATTTTATCTCAATGAATGTTTTGAGTTGTTAGTTTTTAATTGATAGCTTATATGGCTTCTTATTTGTTTTGATAATCATGGGATGTTGGGATTATATTTTGTGTTGTTTTTTATCTTCCTCTTGAAAAAATCTTAGTAGATGAAAGATTATTATTCCAAACTTTTATCTATTAATATTTTTTTTGTTATCCTCTAATTTGGATGTCATAAATTGAGTTGTCAATATTCTTAAAATACCCTCATGTTCAGTATTAACCCATTTGTGTTGGATTGTTTGGGTTTCTAAAATGTGATCAAGGAGAATTTATTTTATTGTATTGAAAGAATTTTCCCCATGTAATTTCATGTGAGAGTTGGACTGAAATATAGTGTTAAATTTTTATTTTGGATTTAAAATAGTAAAAGACACATTAAATGGTTTACGGTCTTTTTTATCCTAAAATGAAATTTCAGGTTTAGTTTTAAACATCAAATAATTTTTTACCTTGGAAAATACAATCTGGTAAATTAAATTTCTTTGTGTTGTGGATATTCATGGAAAATATTTCTAAGAGAAATGTGACATAATAAAACATTCGGACACTAATTGGTTCATGTTGTGAAATTGTGAATAGGTGTTTTATGGTCTTTAAGTATTTTAAATTAAATTTAGTTGGTTTTTTATATTGTTCATTCTTAGGATTGTGAAATTTATTTAAAATATGTTTCTAAAATGGATTTCAAGATATTGGTTTTGACATGATAGTTCAAATACGGAATTCAACCATTTAAAAGTGTTCCTTCTTTATTTCCATAAACACAATGGGTGAGTAATAATTTAATTAATTTTCAAATTGGATTTTAAAAATATCAAGGAAAGTGTTCTTGGAAAATAATTTATTCATGCCTTCACTTGTTTTTTGTAAAATATTTTAAAGAAGAGAAAATGAATTTCTATTTCATATGTTTAATTTTGGAAAATGGTTCTATTTTTGTATTTTTCAAAAGGTGTTAATTCCTAGAATGGTTATTTTCAAGTGGTTTTTTTCTAAACTATAATATGGATTTTTTGAAATTGTTGTGTGTATTTTTTATTTTAATTTTTTTCATTTATTTCTTATCTTACAGATTGTGAAATGTATTAGGTTTTGAACATATTGACATTCCATGTTTTTCAGTTGTCTGCTTTTTAATTCCATAATGTTTCCTTATTCTATAAAAATTGTTATGGTCAGTTTCATTTCTATGTAAGCATAATTGACTTTTGGGTTGTTAAGTGGGTAATTAGGATAAATATTTCCTTTAATCCTTTGAGAAATCAATCATTCTATTTTTGTGTGTTTCCCCACGGAAATTTGTTACAATTTCTGTTCCCAGTATAACCTTAGATCATGGTGAACTAGGTCAAGTTCCCATGTCACCACTTTTGGGGAAAATCCTTGAGTGTAATTTCTTATAAATGTTAGTGTTCAGATTATTAAATGATAAAACATGTCGGTGTTGTGTTTTTTTGAGCTTATTTTCCTTTTAGAATTTATTGTTTTTTCATATGTGTTATTTATAACTTTTCTGGATTCATTTATATATAATTTATGTTTTCATTTTACGTGTTCTCTTTTATTACAGAATTTAAGAAATTTTTAAATAGTCAATAGACCCATTCTGGTCACCATTTTATGTACTAAAATTTTAATAGAGTGTGGTTTTGTTTTTCTTAGAGACAATTGGTAGCATTATGGGTTTTGTGGTTATGTTTTAAGGAATCATAATAGATCATAATTTTCTATTTAGGGGACTCTATATTGGTTCATCATCTAATTCAACTTTCTTCGTGGATGGAGTTTGTGGTTTACTATTTTTACTTCCATTCTAAAACAATATGTTTTGGGGGTATAAAGTGGAATTATGGGGGAGTTTGTGAAACACCTAGTAGTTTATGGATATTTAATGGATAGTTTAGACCCTTGAGTTTAAGTGTTTTGTTCTAAAAGGAAGAAATTATTAGGAATACTTTCAAGTTAAATAGTTAATGAACATTGTCAATATAATAATGTTGCCTAAGTGCACATGCCTTTCACTCATTGATTATGGGGATATATACAGTTACCACATGGTTTCTTTAACATTACAAGTAAACATTGAATCACAACTTAAGAGTGGTGATGTATTCCTCTTGTATTATTTTTATGTGGGTTTTCTTACATTGACTTCTCAATATCTTTTCTCTAACAATGGTGCCTCATTAATCCCCCCATGGATTTTCTAATTCCATTCCATAGAGATTTCATTGTTGTATCATGATGATTCTTCACCTGTTTCAATAACATAGGGATTCCTTATTCTTATTATTGGTTTTTATTCCATTTTATGGTTTTCCATTAACACTAGAAGATATGTTTAATTTATTTTCAAGCATCGGGTTCTGAAATGTTTTTATTTTTTTCTTCCTAGTAGTTTTAAAACCTCCTTTGAGTTCTTTTTTGATGGAATTCATCAATGGTTTTGTGCTTAGTCAACTTATTGTAGGTTATTTTATTTTATTTAATTTTGTTTAATATTTCAATGATTTATTGATGAATTGGTTTATTTTTATATTTAAATTTATTGAAAAATTATATCTTCTGTATATTTTCTAGGATTTTCTATGATTGAGTGGTTCCTTTACTTTGGAAAAACATTGTTAATATTCTGGTGCTTTAAAATTTGGTTTGGAATTAATTTTTTGTATGTTTTTTTGTTTGAAATATTTTAAAAGAGGGTTTTCACCATAATATTTACATGTTATTTGAAATTTGGTACAAATAATGTTTTAATGTGGGTAAAATTTTTTTTAAATGGTTGCATGTTTTAAATTATGGATTAGTTTTTATATCCAAGAATGGTGTTTAAATTTTTTTTATTTGGTTTTTTTCTAATGATTATTCGTTCATTTGGAATTGTGAATAAATTCAAAATAATTTTAAAATTGGTATATCAAAATTTAAATGATATAAATGAATTCCTGGTTGGCACACATAAAGCTAAAATATTGGTTCCCCTGTGGATTTCGTTTTCCTATTCTTAATTATTATGTTATCTATATGATGGATCCTCATGATGTGATTAGTGATGTTCTCATGGGTTGTGAATATATTTATGGGATGTGGTAGGTTGGAAGTATGTTATTGTGGTGAGATCACATGTGTCCTTTTTATTACCTTATAGTCACATTATTTTCGCATTTCTCACCTCTGTTATTATTCCATAAGAATACCGAAGTTTTTAAGTGGTATGTTGTGGTACAGTTCTCTTTTTTGAGATTTTTTATTCTATATGCCCCCTCATTTAAAAAAAACATCTATTTGGGGGATTTCTATGAGGATACTACCTAATGAAATTCGATAGACTGATGTGTGACATTTAACCTATAGAAAAAAGGTCAATTTTTTCACTTATTTTGATTTCTCATTAGTTATTATGGTGGTTCCTCATTATATGTATCTATGTTTTTCCTTTCTTGTAATAATTTTACTATGTATTGATTTTTTCTGGGTTGAAATATCATGATGTATTGATTCCATTGTTGTTTATTCATGTAATTAGCTTGTTTTGTTCCATCTATTTATGAAATTTGTTACTGGACATTTATGGATATGTGTGATGGTAGTTTACCTTGTTTTCCTCTTAACTTTTTTTTTTGGTTTGGTAAAAGAATCTAATGGGAAAAGGTATAATGATTTACAAAGTTTTAATTTTTGGTGGAATTCTTTTGAAATTTTTTAAAACCACATGTGTGATTTGATTTAAATGGTGTGGTGTTTTAAAATCGATTTCTTGGTTTCATTTCAAATTTTCATTGATTTAGAAAATCTCAATTTTTTTAGATGGATCTTGAAGTGTAATTGGTTTTGGTGAAACCCTTATATGTTATTTGTTAAAAAATTTGTTCTTTGGGGAAATGAAAGTTCAATATATGGTTTTTAGTATAATATATATATATAAAATGAAAACCTGTTGGTATAATCTATTTCCAAAATAGAAGTTTGGTTTATTTTTTAAAATTAATTAATTAGACTCATTGTGATATCTTACTGTATTTGTATCACATTGTATATACTCACATTGGAGTGTATATATTCTTTATATCATCAACAGGTTTATTTAGATTTTTATTTCTTGCTTGGTTCCAATGTTTCCTTTTATGGGTAGCATATAGTTATTGGGATCAAAGTGTTGGCTTTTAAGACATATGGATATAGTAATCCATACTTTGGTTAACAGAACCATTTGTATCATGTTTTGGTTTCAGTCACTTGGGTGTTTAGTTTTATTTTTTTATCTTTAGTTGTGTAATCTGTAATACATAAATAAAATTTATTTTTATAAGACAGGTATCATGGAATTTATTTAATTTTATTATTTATATTCCATGTTTTTATATTTTCACATATATTTTTTTGTTGAAGCTATACTGAACGGTTATGTCTGATACCCTGCAATCATGTTGTGAGCCCAAGGGGTTTTGGATACACCACACGTATGTGGAAGGATGGATTGGGAGTCCATTGGATGGATGTACCAAGTTGATTTGTTATAGTATCATTAGACCATATCCCCTACAATGTCTATGTAACATCAAATGATTTTATCATAGATGATAACTTCCAATAAAATATTAAAAAATATTTCATGAGGAAAATACCCTTATCAATTTTAAATAAAATGGTAATTTATAATAAAAATTAAAGCATTAAATAAAAAAAATTTATTTTAAAATAACCATGAAAACATATAAATAAAACATTAACTCATTAGTTAGTCATGATTTTAGAAAAATATATTCATTTAATGTACAATAAAACAGTGAATCCTTTCACTTTTTCAGTTAAAATATCAAAGCACCACATTCAAAAGAGGACAAGAATGTTCCTTTTAACCCATATTTTAAACATTCAGATAATAGAAAAATATACCTTAGAAAATAAGATAATTTTAAAAAAATGTTTAAAAAAATGTTTTTAGAAGAAATTGATATGGTAGAAAAAGGATTTTTATTAAACAGATAAATAATATCAATTTTTTGAAAACAATTTCATTTATTCCTTTGAGTCCATAAAGGGAGTAAAATTAAATGAAAATTTTTTTTCTCACGAAATAACTAGATTATATGAAATTTAAAGATATTATTCAGAGTTATATCAGGAAATTTCATCATTAGAAACTTAATAATAAACAATCCTACTAAACAATGAGATTGTAACATAAAACATTTACCATTAGTTTGAATTTTTTGGAAATATCTTTGACAACATAAATATTAAAATTGCATTCATTATAATTCTACTCTAGAATCATTTATATACATATAATATCATTTTTTATCCACATAGAACATTTTATTGCTAAATTATTAGTAAATTATTGTTCAATTCATTGAATATATGTGTTAACTATATTGTTTTCAGGTATATTTTGTTTCTAAAGATTCAATCCTTATACAATGATCCTACTACCATCATCATAAAGATACTATTTATGAAATATAAAAAAAAATTATTATATGTGTATATATGTTTAAGTAAATTAATAATATGTAGATATAGAAAATTAATTTTACTTTCATATAGATGGTAGTTTGTACAAATGCATGAACACTACTTCCACATTTGAATGGATGGATAGAGAAAAAATTAAATAACAATTTTTATTTATATAATTATTATTATAACATATATCCCATATATATTTATAAAATATATCCTTATTACCATCCATTTAAATCATAAAAGAAAAATGAATCACTATTCATCATGTAGGTGGTAGTCCATACGTACGACTGAGCAGCATTATCATTATCTTAGTGATTGAAACATAATCTGGAATGTATGATATTATAATTAAATAAGAATAATTATATCATAAATTTCATTTATAAAAACTCATATCATCATAAAGACTATCCCAAAAATATTTTGATGGAAAATGACTTGTATCACTACATTTTGTCGATAGTCCACACATATGTATGGGCGATACATTGACATCCCATTTAATGTAATGGATAGTGAAAATGGTATTGAAATAATGATAATACTGTTTTATTATATTCATGATACTGAATTTATTTTTTAGGATGGATACCATTTATTTATAGGATGAAGAAGAAAAAATAAAATGGAAGAGGTTGGGTAAGAAGATCACTGCTTCATCGGTAGGACTCCTCTAAATACCTTCTTAATGACCCCTTAAATGGTATTTCAAGAAGCAATTCACATATAATTCATGAAATGAGAGATTTAATAGAGAATTGGTTTGGTTTTGGTTGATATATATGACTCAATGTGGTAAATATTAATGATATAATTTGCATTCTTTTACAATGGTAGAAGGTACACATGTCGAATAACGAAAAAGAATAATGTATAATAAATTCATTCTCTATAAAAATGATTCCAATTTTTCCATTATTTTAAGGAAAAGATTATATGTTTAAAATTGAATCATATAATGAAATATATATATATGTTATTCTGTCATTTTAAAAAATAAATTTCTTTAACCCCTTCATTAACTGACTTTAACATTAACTACAGTAATGTATTATTCAATCATAAAGGAATTCCATTTTACTTATAAGATAAAATATTTCTAATAAATTGGAATTGGATAAAATTTTATTCAATTTCTCATATTAAATGTTCTATTAAAATAACTTTTGGATTTATAAATAGTTTTAAAAAATATTATTTAACATTAAATATCATTAATGTCATTTTTGATTCTACTATTTTAATTTTACATTAATGACATCATGAACATTATGCAATTCAAATGTAAAAAGTTCTCATATCACTAAAATTTTATATTTTTCATAAAAATTATAATAACATAACAATTCACGAACATTATATTACATTTAATATTTTTTGAAAACATTTACATACTTTTTCTACTGCTTGTACAAGACCTATATTAGGGTTGTGTAATAATTTAAGGTAATTATTCCATCACTAAAATTAAATAAAATACATGATAAAAAATTAATAATTATTTCAAAAAAAATTATATCCTAACATATCCTCTTTTTATTCTTATTTTCCAATTTTAGAGATATTAAATTCAAGAGAGTAACATTTTGAAATTTAGTTTACATATAATATTATAAACAACATTATCAATGGAAAATAGCACCAATATTCCATATATTATAATTAATGGTGTATATGGTAGAATATAATCCATTAAAATAAATAAAATATTGTTTTTTTATTATTTGGAGATTTTATCTCAGGGTTTTAGCCATGTTTTACCTATTTTACCCTTATAATGGTGAAAATAATTTACCATGGTTACTATTCATAATGACAAAATATAAATGATATTTATTAATGAAAAATGAACCTCTGGATTCCAAATATGGAAAAATATTTTCAATTATCAATTTCTATGTTTTCTAGAAATCAATTTAATTAAAAATATAGAAAACAAAATGAAAAATGAATATTCCAGAAAAATTTGTTTTAAGCATAAAAATTAAATTATAGCTCAATAATGAATCTTATTAATTAAAATGGAATTATTTATTTTATTATAAATAATATGGATCATTTTCACCATAATCCAATATTTAAAATATAATGTTACATTTTATTAATTTGATTTAATTAAAATAAATAATATTCATTGAAATTTTTTTATTTTATCAATAATAACTGGAAAATAAATCATTTCAGAAAAAACCCAAAATGTTACCCTATTTTAATATTCATAAGTTGATTTTAAAAATAATTTTCATTCACTAAAAATATTTAAAATCTGAAAGAAATTAATTTTATAATTTTTTCATAAAAATGAAGTAAAAATATTTTTAGGAAAATAAATTTAAAGTATTCACTAAAAATTGAGTTCTTATTTGTCAATATATATCATTTTTCTAATTCCATTATACATAATTTTATAAATATGGTTATTCCTATTCACTCCACATATTTCTTGGGTATCATATAATGGTTCACTAAATTATAGTTCATTAATACGTGAGGTTGAAAGTATTATAAGGTATAGAATTAATTAAATTATTTTAAATGGAATATATCATAAAATATTGGGGAGATATCTGTTACAACATTAAAATCAATTTCTAGATTGAAATTCCTACTCTGTAATAGAAAAATGAGGATATCACTATTTCATAACATCATTAGGTTCTTAAGTAGCTTCATCAAATTTTTTATTCCCCATAATAACTTTAACGAGGTGAGTAGTCTTCTTTTCTAGCAATTTATCTCTATAATAAAATATTTCTATCAGTTTTTCTTCATTGGAATGATCTTCCCCATATGGAATGACCTATGTTTTTATAACATATAATGGATCAGGTATGTCCTTCCATAGAAGAGATACATGGAACTCATCATGAAATTGAGAGTGGTTGGGTGGATGTTCCATGTAATAAGCTACTGTCCCTACTACATCAAGAATCTTGATGGGGATAATATACCTAGTGTTTGGTATTCCCTTATCCTTTAATATCATAAAATTATTTCATGGATAGATTCTCAAGAGTACCTTCTCTATAACATCAAATTCCATATTTCACAAATAATTATCACCTGAACCTTTTTTCGACTCTAAGTTCACATGATGTGTTGGTGAGTGGATTTCACACTCTCTTAAATTTACAAGGAATTATCATGTCCCAATAACATTGTTTATACAAAATTATCCAAACATGTTAGATTTATACACTTCTATACATACATTTATTATAAATAGATATATGAATTCCTGATTGAAATTAATTTTTTAATAAAACATGAATAGTGTAATATGATTGTCCTAATAACCCTTGAAATCAAATGAAAAATATCTCAAAAATACACATATCACAAGATTTTGTTTCTCAGAAGAAATATTTGAATAATGGTAATATTTTTTACTTAAACTTGACTATAAATCCATAACCTACTAAATACTTATTTAGAAAATCAATATAAACCTTAGAATCTGATTAGATATAGTAATGTATGGTAATTCATGTAAACATGCCACTTTATTAATGTATATTACAGTAATACGATCAACATAGAAATATTATATGATAGTAATGAATATTTATTACTTATTATGGTGATAAATACCAATCCAAATAGAATTATTCCTGTAAGCTATTTCAAATTGTCTAAAAACAAAATCCCTTGTGATTTTATTCCATTTCTATTATAGAATGAGTAATAGTTGTGACATCACCTTATAATTATGTGCATTGGACTTAAATTGATGAAATTTTAAGAAACAAAATATATACTCTACAATATCTAATTTCATGCTACCCCATATGGAATACTCTTTCATATATCTAGATGTCATCATACTTCTTGGATGAATAGAGAATGAATAGCTATGGGCTTCATAGAGTGAATCCTTTTTAAAATTTCGTATAGAAAACACATACATTGTTCTTAAACATTATCATTCCATCATAATAAATTTTTAACTAAAAAAATTAAAACACCTTATTTTGAAATTCCACATCATCATTTTGTGCCTCTTTATTCCTTACATGGATAGATTTTAGAACACCCATTTGTGAAAGAAATGATTTCTACCCTTCTTTCCTAATTTCTTGATCCATACATTAAAATTTTATAAATATTTGATCTTTTATATCCTCATTTTATATAAGATAAAATGATAATTTTTATCAAAGAATCTGTCTCCTTGTTCACTTTCTCATGGTCGTGATGTATTAAGTAGGAATAATCAATAATCAAATCCAAGCATCATCTTTAGTTCATATTCACCTATTTTGTATGTATATATAAATAAAAAAATTTATCGTTATATACATCCCAAAAGTATCAATAAAGATAATTAAACAATATAATAAATGAAAAAATTACAAAATCTAACTCCAAATATTGATTTGGGTAATTTTTGTCATGACCATTCAAATGGTGTTAGTGATATGTAATCACCCTATCATACTAAATGAGGATGTATCCTATTACCTTATTCAATTAATTACTATATTTAATAGTACCTTCTCTAATATAGTATAATATAATCCTAGGTTCATTGAATAAACTTCAATTTAGTTCCAAGAAATTTTATATGCATTCATCTATCTAAACAAAATTGTCTCCCCTCTGAGTTAACATTGGGATTGGATTATTTATCCTTGAAAAATTCCCTAGATATCATCAATTGTAACCCTAAAATCAAAGAGAACAATATATATATATATATATATACAAATAGTTTCTCCGAGACAATACTCATTATTATCCATCTATGATGGATACACTCATATACCCTCTCTTAATATTATATGAAGCAAAAAATTAATCTTTTTCAATAAAAAATTCACAATTTTAAAATTTCTCATACCAATTACCCATTATTAGGGTATTTAATAAAATCCTAAATTGATTTACATGCTCATTTTTAACCTTTTAAAATATAATAATATATTTTATAGAGACTACCAAAAACTGATCACAAAAATATCTAAATAATTTAATAAATAAATCCATGAATTAAAAAGGGTAGTTAGTAAGACCAAATAGAATTACAATTAATTTATACTATCCATACCTCATACTGAAGGTATCATTAGAATGTATTCACTTTTAACCCTCAAATAATATTATCAATATCAATGATCAATCATGGAAAACAAAATGGTTTACTCATAGTTAATTTAACAAATTACCAATTTGGGGAATAAGATATATAATATTAATTGGATCTTTTTATGTTCCTGATAATAAAACATCATTTTCATTTATCATTCTTCCTTAAAAAAAGATAATAGTTTTAACCCTTGGTGATAAACATCTATGAATGAATACTTTATCAAGATTCTCTTGGAGATACTTCTATGACTCCATTGAGGACATTCTATATGGATTTTTAAAATAAGAGTACTATAAATTATGAGTTCTATTGAATTCATAATTTATCAATATTGCGGAAGACCATGTATTTCTTCTAGAAAAAAAATTAATAATGCATATTAAATAGTAATAACTTCTTCTTTGTGTTTATCCACAAGAATATACTATAAAAACCCCTTTTAAAATAGTAATCAAGACCCGCGAATTGATAGAATTTCCATAAAAAGTTATAATGTATCATTGCCATGATAGATGATCATAGGTTTTGTTGAAATATAAAATTTCACTTGACTTCATTTTGAATTGATTTGGGATTTATCTAAATAAATAAAACACATGCCTATGATAACATCAAATTAAACTATGAGTAAAATAATGATATTTTTTGGAAACGTTTGAGAATTATACAAGAGACATAGTGTAAGATTACACTGAGAGGGGGTAAATCAGGATATAAACTACAAATACCAATTTAATAACTTAGTCAATTAATTTTATAACTATATAAATATAATATTTAACACAAAACTATAACGGTTACATGTTATCCTCATTATCCAAATATTCTTCATGTTAATTTATATTGTTTGGCTTGCATTCAAAATTTATGTATGGATAAGGGAATTTACTTTGACCACTATCACTAGGATATGTCCAAGTAGAATGGATTAATGTTTCATAATTCACCAAAATACACAATAAAGATAACTATTTACATAGGTTTGAGATCTTACACTCTTATTCCCAAGATCACTACCTTAGGTCATTAATAGATAGATCACTATTGTTGATGTGTAACTCCCTCTAACCATCCTTCGATGGAACAATTTATTTATAGATAATCACTTTATTCCACTTATTTTTCTCTTTTCTATGGAAAGGATACAAAAAAATATTTTGTGAATGTATGTTAATTCATTAAAAACACTGAATGAATCATGAATTATAGGTAAATTATATTTTGATTACCATTCTTATACATCATAAAAATCATTGAAAATTCCTTGATACAACAGATAATCTTATGGAAATAATTTTAGAATAACACCCACCATGTTTTAGACAAATAAATCAATATCTTCATTTATATATGTATTTAGTGGTTACCAATTCATCAAGATATTCATTCCATTATCATAATTCATCTTTATTCTTTTACTGAAGAAATTTAGATCAATAGGAAAACATATGTCCCTCTATTTTACTTTATTTTCTATATTTATAGGATGTATATAATGAATCGTTGTTTTCTATTGAATATTCATTTTATACAATGATATTCCACTTATAAATAGGAAATCATGTTCTTACAAATCTCCACCTATGGAACCATAATTTGGATATTAAAAAACTCTTTATGACCCATGAATTTCACCATAAATATTGAGGATTAACTGGTTTTAGAAATCTATAAAACTACTATAAAACTAGTTGTGGTGTGGTTTGAAGAACATTTTCTTAGCACCTCCAATTTTTCATCTTTTACAATGTGTTATTATCAACTATGGGGTATCCTTTAACACCAAATGTTTTACTAAATCATCGTATAGAATAATATGGTCTGGTCTTCTATTCTTTTAGATCTACAAAAGACACATGTAGAAACTCTTCCACACTATTTTGTATTTTAGTTCATTATATAACTTCCAAATCCTATGTTAGATACAAAAATCTTGTGGCCACACATACCTGACCTCATGTGAATGTTAGATCATATAATCCATAAGATTTCGTTTCATGTATCTGTGGGGGAGAATAAATCGTATAAAATATAACTTCGAATTGATTGCATCATGGATTACTCAACTATGACATAGTTTTTTATTTTTATATACATTATAGTGTAATTTCATTAATTTTATTATATGTATTTTTTCAGAATGAGGAAATAATCCCCTAAGTGCATTGATTATTCCACAATTCAACACCCTTATAATTTATAGAACCACTAAAAAATGGATTGACTTATTAGGGTTAAATCATTTGCATTATATAGTAGAACATAGTAGATGAAGAATAATTCCACTTCTAAACTCTACCCTTCCATGGAATTGGATGATGCTGAGGAATTTGATTATGTAGAATTTTATTTTTCTCAAAATACGTGCCTCTATATATTTTGAAGCATTCATGATTTTGGAAATAGTTTTATCATTGGAATCATTACATATATGGAATTATTGTGAGGAACTCCTTCATGTGACACATCCGAACATTTGTGTCTAGGAGCTCAAATTAATAGAGAATAAATACATTGAAATTGTGTCCAACCTATAATCATGTAAATAATGTTCCAATTAATGTGCTATGTCCATAACATTTCTAATGTAATTAATAATAACATGTATATGCACATCCAATGACGTTCTGTTCCTTTGATGAGCTCATTTTAATAAGAAAAAATATAATATATTTCTCATGAAAAAAATATAATTGAAACTCACAACCCCTTCACACAACACCATAATGGGATGTGCCTCACATGGGAATTCCCCTGGGTACCCTTCTATTTTTATGTTCCCTTATTTCTTCAAATGCACTCATAATTAAGGATCTTTTCTTAACCACTCATACTTTATAACCCTTACTATCCATGTCAACTATCTCCCATATAGTTTACCCCATGGGTCCCACATGGGGTTGTGGGGTCCTTGGTTGGATATATTATGGCCAATTATTTAATTTACTGTCCCACTAAAATATTTACTTATTAATTAGAATTTATTTCCAACCAAATAAATTGTATTTTCCAAGGTAATTCATATTGAAAAATACATATTCATTTTCATAATTTTCATGACCATAAAACTACTTTAGGAAAATAATAAATATTCATATGAAATGATTAATATATTACTATCATTATCATCACAAATTAGGATCAAATAGTATCCCAATAAATAGTTTGATCACCTTAAACATTGGTTGTAAATAATGTTATGGTCAATAAGTCCATTCCACACATATTTCTGAAAAATGAACTCTATGCTATTAGGATCCCAATATTCAACCAATTATATTTACCTTACAATATTACTTTGAAATTTTAACCATGATATAAACTAAACCCAACATAATGTTAACTTCCCCCCCACCCCATTATTGTTAATAGAACACAATGGGTTAGACTATGTGATTCAAGTTCCACAAGACCTATGAATTTTATAGAAAACAGTCTAATGATGCATGAGAGGTATCCCCATATGAAATTAAAATTCCCCCTATAATTTTTTGATCTTTCTAGCCCTCACAATATGAAAATATCCCAAGAAATTTCAACTCCCCCTTTCAGCAGTTTTTTTTGAATTATACAAAAATAACATTATTATTTGGAATTAAGAACATATTGATTTTCCAAATCCTTAGAAACCTAATATTACATAATACAATATCATTACTTATAATATTTTCCTAATATATTCAATAATTAAATTTATTACAAGGAAAATGAGATATCTTATAAATCCTATAATACAACTAAGTTAGATATCAGTGTAGGAAATGAAACTTTTTATAGATAATAACAATTTTTTTTGGTACTCATAAAGACCATGAAAAAAATAATAGATTTTAATTTTGGTTCACAAAATATAACATATAATCTCCATCACATCACACTAAACCATTAGTATATAAAAAATGTACATGGTTATTATAAATATTCTATAGGATAAATAAATTGATTCCACTTGATAAAAAATCAACAGTTCTTCAAAATATGGTTCAATTTGAAAAAATGATATAAATTTAACTCCATACCTATCAGATCTCCACAGTCATCAACCTAAACTTTTGGTGACTCTTAGTATCCATTTCCTTTTAGCACAACTCCCCTTGATCCATTGTATATAAGAATAACATTTTTTACCACATGTTAGTGTTCAACAAAGGGGGAGCATTATATTGGGAGGAAACATCATTCATTACCTTTTGGTTCGTTATAAAATCACAATAGTTGATTCCAAACTCAAAACCATTTCATAAAAAACAAATATAAGAAGCGAAGTTTATTTTTTTCTACTACTATTTCCCATAATATCAACTTAGATTTTGAGTCTCAAAAAAATGGATACCGTCTTTATTGACCCAAACCTTGGCCTTATTTCCATGTAATTTTTAGCATATAGATACATCATATAAATGCATATTAGTCATTTATATAAATTCATATAACAAAATTTTAATTTCATTTTTTATGAAATAAAAATCACAATATTCAGTTTTCTTAAACCACATGGGCTCTTATAGAATAATCAGCCCTGATTTTTTTACGCACAATGATCCATGATATTTTAAAGTACACTCACCCCATTGATCATATATTCCCCTTAATAATAAATATTTTCAAAAATAGTTAAACACAATAAAGAAAACGAGGATTGAGGTACCTCCATCATTATTAGGATGAAGAATAGGGCTGGTCAAGATTAACCAACCCATCACCATCGACCTTTTTTATAACGACCCATACTTTACATACATTGTTAATACTTAAAAATTGAAGCACACTTATTACAACATATGACAAAACCACAAAGGACCGTATAGGTATAGTGTCTTTAGAAACTGGGAAACATAAACAACTGGTTCATAAATCTTCTACAGTGTCTCCCATTTATTTCATCATATCTAGGGTCCCTTTTAGCATATTCTACTTAATATCCATCTTCCTGGCCTGGGGAAAAGAAAACATAAAAGGGTGAGCTCAAATGCTCAGCAATGGAAAATAAAGGAAATAGAAATCATATCATATCTTTATGAAAATCAAAACCTGCAAAAGAGATCATAATATCTTAACATGGAATAAATCATAGAAGTGAAAATGAGATCCCCATAATCATAACATAAAACATGAAACTTTGTGGCATGCACACATAATCATGGAGAATCATTTCTTGTTAGTCATGACTCATTGCCAAGACTATCTTAGTGGACAAAGTCCCTTTCTGAACCGAGTTCACTCCTCGTTTCAGTCCTGTATCACTGAACCGAAATAACCTTCCGTTCCAGCCATGTCTATCTCATGAGATATAAAATCTTTACCCAATGCATTGGAGGGAGATATAGGTCCCACCCATCTTATAATGAATCCTTTCTTATGTTTTCCACATAATCATAAAACATACATCATCGCATAACACATGTAACAAAAATGGGATTCTTGAAACATCATGACATCATAAAACAATTCATATAAGATAAAGGAATTCATAAAAATATTTCCATCACAACATAATCAAATCCATGTAATAATAGGGATAAAAACAGAACCCTTTTATTATCTTAGATGGAAAATAATTTTGATAAAATACTTGAACTCCATTCTTGAGGAAAATATCCTTTCTACTTCAAAAACATTTTTCCTTTCATAACATGTCATACGACTTTAAAATAAAAGAAGTTGATTAAAAATAAAATTGATAACTTGTAAAGGAAGCTTCTTGGAAATAATGTTTTAAAAATCCATCCATGCCGTATAAGTTAAAAAAAACATTCTTCGTACTTTTGTCGGAAAAGTCAAAAAGTACCTCGTACGACAAAAGATTCCTTTCATACATATTTCTAAAAACTCACCGAAGGGTAAAAATGGATTTAAACAATTGTAGGTGGATGGAAATAATATTACATATTGATGAAACATGGATGTGGATGATAAAATACACCCCAGTGAATACTTACGAATAAACAATCTCGGATAAAAATGAGATTGTGATATTTCCCTTACCTTAGGTCTGATTTGCTTTGTTCGTGTCTGAAGCTCCTGTATAATGGTTTAAATAATGTTATTGACTTATTCCAGAATCATACATATTGATATGATATCATATATGGTCATATTATTAGCTTCTTGTTAGTAATATTTCATTGTTACTTGTTACTCGGGTCTTTATGACTTTTTGTTCTTATGCGTGTTTTGTCGAATAAATTCTTATTCTTATCTTTAGGTTATAGATAATTCATTTCCAGAATGGTATTAGTGTAGTATATACCATATTCATTCATTCAATTCATTTATATAATCATTATGAAATGAAGATCATGTAGAACGAGTCGCATCACATCGTGGAGACGGTATTCCGTACGTACGCACGAGTGATGATATCGTTCCTATGATCGTGGAATTGTATTGGAGTATATATATTATTTCAGTATCAATATTACTTCATAATAATCATATATAGTTACTCATTACACCATTATACCCATCCTTGTAAGGTGATGGTGGAAAATAGATTACACCACGGCGTGGAGACGGTATTCCGTACGTACGCACGCGCGGTGATTTCATTTTTCCGTAGGATGGATAGAAGGTGAATTAGGGTTGTTTCATATTTATAATAACATATCAGTATTTAAGTAATACTGATGTTATTACTTTATCATGAAACAACTAAAGAAGATGAAGTTGAAGAAGAAAGAAATTGAAAAGATCGGTAATGGATATTACCTCTTCTTTGGAACGCCTCTTTGAATCCTCCACTTAAGGAACTAAGATTGGTCTTTGGAGAAGACCAGGACCTCTTGTATTATTATAGGGAAGTGGAGAAGGGAAAATGGCAGGGGTTGGCCGAGCTGGAGTGCTCAAATTGGTGTGAGGAGGAGGGGGAGGAGGTGCCCTTTTATAAGGGAGGAGAGGGGCACCTTAGGAATATCTCAAAATATTATGTTATATTAAAGTCAAAATCGGTTTATAATGGCTCCAAAGGGTCTTATTTCAAAGATAAGGTGGGGATGGGCCTAAATCCTATCAACCAATAGGATTTATACAAGTTTAGGGTATTATTTTAACCTTATCAATTAGATTTAACTCTAAGTTAAATAATTTAACTTTTACCATGTATTTTTGTTTTCTTTCACTATATGGTTAATAAACTTACTATAACATGCCAAACGAACCCCAAATTGTTTATTATTAATATATATATCCTTATATAAGTAATTTGGCCAAACCTTAGATTTTTAGGAATAAAATAACAATTAATAATATAATATTTGATTTAAAAACTATTTTGTGTCAATTTTGACACTATTTGATATATGATTTTTGTGAAAGTCATAACAGAATTATATGTTCGAACCAAGTTGATTAAATCAACATTAATATATCATAGTAACCTAGAAAATTAGTGGAATTCATAAAAAGTCTTAAATTACATTTATTTTGGTATTTATATTATCAATTATGTCAATAGTTTATTAATAAGATAATTACTGCATCATCTTTGTGTCATAAATAAATTAGCTTATTTGATGTCTAAAAATTACAAATAAAATACCATCATGTAGGAAATATTTTTAGCTTTCTAATGAATATTTACAATCGAATTTATCTTATGTATAACCCCATATTATAAATGATTTACTTATTAAACTTTGATTTTAACTATTTTAACCCTTCTTTAAATAAATTAACAATAAATGTCCTAATCTAATCCAAGTGGGCCTAAATGGTCATATTTTATTCCTAAGTTTGTTTTTGGTCGAATTACACTTGTCCAATAGAATTAGGACATGTGTTAGGGTAATATTAATATCATATTTACCCTTAGTTACCCAATTTACTATTAACCGCGGTAAAAAAAGTAAAAAGTTACTATTCACCAAAAAATTATTTTCATCTCATTGAACCATATTTTAGTCCTTGATATTAACCGTGTCTCTCGGATTTTCGAAATTCCATTCACAGAAGCGGTAAAATGAAGTTTTATGCAAAATTCAGTTTTTAACCTACCACTTAGTGGTTTCACTATTCATCAAAAATTGAAAGTTTTCAGAAAAATACCAAAATTTCACCCTAGGCTAATTTCGATATTCTGAGTCCAAAAATGAAGTCCATTTTGAAAAATAAAATTTATAAAATTTCATAAAGTGATTATTAGTATTCATAACGGCTAGTTTTAATAGCATATTGTTGTTTAGTGAAACTCGGTATTGCGTACGACGCAAGCTATCGAGGAAGGTCGCGATTGCGTGTAAAGAAAGCCAAGCAAGTGTTGTGTAGAAAAAGATTCCTTTGATGGTTTATATAACATAAAAGTCTCGTGTGTTACATTCTACCCCCCTTAAAAAGAATTTCGCCCTCGAAATTCGTCACTTTGTAACAAACAGATGAGGATACTTCTCCCTCATCATATCCTCAAGCTCTCATGTAGCTTCTTCAAGTTGGTGGTTCCTCCATAAAACTTTCACCAAGCGAGTGGTCTTGTTTCATAGGACTTTTTCGCTACGATCCAGAATCTCTATCGGCTGTTCTTCATAAGAAAGATCTTGCTCCAGCGGTACAACTTCTGAGCTGAGTACATGTGAAGGATCTGGTATGTACTTTCTCAGGAGAGATACATGGAACACATCGTGAACTTGAGAGAGATTCGGTGGAAGCGCCAATCGGTAAGCTACCTTCCCAACACGATCCAGTATTTCGAAGGGACCGATATATCTAGGGCTCAACTTCCCCTTCTTTCCAAACCTCATAACCCTCTTCCAAGGAGATATTCTTAAGAACACATTATCACCCACTTCAAACTCTAGGTCTTTTCTTCGGTTGTCGGCATAACTTTTCTATCGACTCTGAGCTGCTCTTATGTGTTGTTGAATAGATCTGACCTTTTCTGCCATTTCATCAACGAGATCAGGTCCTAATAGCTTTCATTCCCCAACATCATCCCAGCAAGTTGGAGTCCTGCATTTCTTTCCATAGAGAGCTTCATAAGGAGCCCTCTGAATACTGGAGTGAAAGCTATTATTATAAGAAAATTCCACCAAAGGTAGGTGTTGATCCCAACCTCCTTTGAAATCCATAGAGCAAGCTCTCAACATATCTTCTAGGGTTTGAATTGTTCTCTCAGACTGACCATCTGTCTGGGGATGATAAGCAGTGCTGAAACTCAACTCTGTATCCAGAGTATGCTGAAGACTTCGCCAGAACTTCGAGGTAAATCTCGGATCTCGATCAGATATAATAGAAAGTGGTACTCCATGCAATCTTACCACTTCCTTTACATATATCCTGGCAAGCTGATCTAGAGAGAAATCCTCTCTAATAGGAATGAAGTGTGCAGACTTTGTAAGACGATCAACTATGACCCAGATAGCATTATTGCTTTTGGATGTTTTAGGAAGTCCTGTGACAAAGTCCATAGTGATGTTTTCCCATTTCCATTCGGGTATGGGTAATGGTTGTAACATCCCCTTAGACTTTTGTCTCTCAGCATTAACTTGTTGGCAAACCAAGCATCGAGAGACATATTCAGCAACATCTCTTTTCATGCCATCCCACCAGAAGTACTCTTTCAGGTCCCTATACATCTTCGTGCTTCCAGGATGAATAGAGAATGAAGAACTATGAGCCTCATCCAGAAGCTCCTTCTTTAATTTGGGGATGGGAGGAACACAAACCCGATTCCTGAACTTTATTATCCCATCACAATCAAGGTTGAATTCAGGAACATTTCTCACCTTCTTTTGTAACTCGACATCTTCTTTCTGTGCCTCTTTAATCTTCACATGTATAGATGGTTGAACATTCATTTGAGAAAGATAAGATTTTTCCCCTTCCATTATAATTCCAAGATCCATCCTTTGTAAATCCATAAATATTGGATCTTTTGTGATCCTCATCATGGATAAACTAGCATGGTCTTGTCGACTTAATGCATCTTCCACCTTGTTTGCTTTCCCAGGGTGGTAATGGATTGAGCAGTCATAATCCTTAATCAGCTCCAACCATCTTCTTTGGCGCATATTCAGCTCCTTTTGTGTGAAAATATACTTTAGACTTTTATGATCAGTATAAATATCACACCTTTCACCATAATGGTAATGCCTCCAAATCTTTAATGCAACGATTACCGCAGCCAACTCCAAATCATGTGTTTGGTAATTTTGCTCATGGATTTTCAACTGTCGTGAGGCATAAGATATCACCATATCATTTTGCATAAGAACACACCCCAATCCCTTCTTGGATGCATCACTGTAGATCACAAACCTTTCTCCACTACAAGGCAGTGTGAGCACAGGTGCACTGGATAACCTTCTTTTCAACTCCTTGAAATTCTCTTCACATTCCTCTGTCCAGACAAACTTAACTCCTTTCTGAGTCAACTTGGTGAGTGGATTAGATAATCGTGAAAAATCTTTTACAAAACGTCGATAATATCCAGCCAAACCAAGAAAACTTCGGATCTCAGTTACTGTTGTTGGTCTTGACCATCTTTCGATAACCTCTGTTTTTCCTGGATCCACAGATATCCCCTCTTTTGAGATTATATGACCCAAAAATGCAACTTTTTTAAGCCAAAATTCACACTTGGTAAATTTGGCATAAAGCTTCTCCTTTCTCAGGGTCTTCAATATAATTCTCAAGTGATCTTCATGCTCTTCCTTGCTCTTTGAATAGACAAGAATATCGTCTATAAAGACTACCACAAATTGATCAAGATAGTCTCTAAAGACTCTATTCATTAGATCCATGAAGATAGCAGGGGTATTAGTAAGACCAAATGGCATCACTATAAATTCATAGTGTCCATACCTTGTACGGAAAGCCGTCTTTGGTATATCCTCCCTTTTGACCCTTAATTGATGATACCCTGAACGAAGATCAATCTTGGAAAAGTATTGTGCTCCGCGTAGTTGGTCAAATAAGTCATCAATGCGTGGGAGAGGATATTTGTTCTTGATAGTGATCTTGTTAAGTTCTTGATAATCAATGCAGAGTCTCATTGATCCATCTTTCTTCTTAACAAATAGAACAGGTGCTCCCCAAGGTGACGCACTAGGGCGTATGAATCCCTTATCAAGATTCTCTTGGAGTTGCTTCTTCAATTCCTGCAACTCAATTGGGGCCATTCTATAAGGTGTCTTTGAAATTGGCAAAGCGCCCGGTACGAGTTCTATTGAAAACTCAACTTCACGATTTGGTGGAAGACCCAACAATTCCTCCAGAAAGACATCATCAAACTCCCGTACAATGGGCATATTCTTAATCGTGAGTTTCTCACCAACCATTTGAGATAAATAACCTTCATTTAGTGGAATCAATACCCATAAGATGGAAGAAATTTCCACTGGAAGGTTATGTTCATCCTTGCATTGATAGACGATCGTAGATTGATCTGGAATATGAAATGTGACTTCCCTTCTTTGGCAATTGATATGAGCTCCATGTAGGGAAAGCCAATCCATGCCAAGAATCACATCAAATTCCACTAAAGGAAGGATCACAAGATTTGCAGGAAGCACTTTCCCACAAACTTCGATCGGAGAAGAATTATAGACTTTTGATGCGATTGATGTGCCATTAGGTGTTGTCACAGCTAACTCAACATCTAATTGTTGAGGTAATACGGTGATACCCTTAGAAAAGTCTTCAGAAATAAAAGAGTGGGTGGATCCAGAATCAAATAAAACATTTGCTACTTTAGATTGGATGGTAAGTGTACCTTTCACCACATCGTTATCGTACTCCACATCGCTGATAGAAATTGCATGTGACTTTCCTTTGTCTTTAGCCTTAAGATTTTGTTAACGTCGACCATCATCATCAACCCTTGGATTTGGGCATTGATTGGCATAATTCCCCATCTCCTTGCACTTGAAACATTGAAGTGTAGTAGGTTCATTCTGTGTATCCCTTCCTTTGTTTGCGTCATTAGACATCTTCTTCCCATTATCACGGCATTCAAATGCCCGATGACCTTCTTTTCCACATTTAAAACATTTACTTGTCCCTTTAAGACAACTCCCTCCATGTTTCTTTCCACACTTTGAGCATAAGGTAAAGTTCATCTTATTTTCAGTGTGCTCTTTAGAGTTTCCTTTGAATTCCATCTTCCTCTTCTTATCAAACCCATGCGACTGATGGGTTACTCCAATCTCCATCTCGACTTTGAGAGCACATCGAACGATTTCCTCGTAGCTATTGAAGTCCCTTATGGCTAACGCCCTTCGAAGACTTGGTTTTAAGCCACTAAAGAATCGATCGATCTTACTCTCAGGTTGGATAATAATACCAGAAGCGTACCTTGCAAGTCTTGTAAAATTTGCTTCATAGGTACCAACAGATTCATCATCCCTTTGCTTCAGTTCAAGAAACTCTTTCTCCATCTTTGTTCGGAGAATACGAGGGAAGTACTTATTGAAAAATAAGTTCTTGAACTCGTCCCATTCCATAGACTCAATTTCATCCCTTTGCCTCGTATTCTTAATAAGATTCCACCATTGATCAGCATATCCTTCCAAACGATACACTACTAGGATGACTTTATCATGTTCAGAACATTGAAGAACTGAAAATATCTTTTCAGTAGTACTAATCCATTGTTCAGCAACTAATGGATCAGTAGACCCACTGAAAGAAGGTGGACGCTGCCTCATGAAGGATTCAACAGAATGTTGCTCCTTCCTTTGCTCGTTTGGAAGTCATGCATGATTCATAGCTTGAGAAAGTTGTGTGAGCATGGCTACAAGATTTTGCATTCCAGCTCCTATATCGTTTGGTTGCTCAGGGGGACAATCATTGCATTGCCCATCGCATTCCGCATTAACACGGTTCCTTCGGGTTCCAGCCATTGACTAAAACCAAGAAGAATAGTGTGAGCAACACTAATTATAATAGGAAAACCACATAATTCAAGAATAAAATTTTCATGCTTAAGGTCTTATCCTAGGGTATTCAAGGACATTTCTAAAACACTAAGATTGTGTTCTATGCTTAGACATATCCTTAGGGTTCTTACTAAGGCTTTCGCATCCTAGTTTCCAAAGGTTGACTATACCTTTCCTCTGATACCAACTATAACGACCCATACTTTACATACATTGTTAATACTTCAAAATTGAAGCACACTTATTACAACAAATGACAAAACCACAATGGACCGTATAGGTATAGTGTCTTTAGAAACTGGGAAACATAAACAACTGGTTCATAAATCTTCTACAGTGTCTCCCATTTATTTCATCATATCTAGGGTCCCTTTTAGCATATTCTACTTAATATCCATCTTCCTGACCTGGGGAAAAGAAAACATAAAAGGGTGAGCTCAAATGCTCAGCAAGGGCAAATAAAGGAAATAGAAATCATATCATATCTTTATGAAAATCAAAACCTACAAAAGAGATCATAATATCTTAACATGGAATAAATCATAGAAGTGAAAATGAGATCCCCATAATCATAACATAAAACTTGAAACTTTGTGGCATGCACACATAATCATGGAGAATCATTTCTTGTTAGTCATGACTCATTTCCAAGACTATCTTAGTGGACAAAGTCCCTTTCTGAACCGAGTTCACTCCTCGGTTCAGTCATGTATCACTGAACCGAAATAACCTTCCGTTCCAGCCATGTCTATCTCATGAGATATAAAATCTTTACCCAATGCATTGGAGGGAGATATAGGTCCCACCCATCTTATAATGAATCCTTTCTTATGTGTGCCACATAATCATAAAACATACATCATCGCATGACACATGTAACAAAAATGGGATTCTTGAAACATCATGACATCATAAAACAATTCATATAAGATAAAGGAATTCATAAAAATATTTCCATCACAACATAATCAAATCCATGTAATAATAGGGATAAAAACAGAACCCTTTTATTATCTTAGATGGAAAATAATTTTGATAAAATACTTGAACTCCATTCTTGAGGAAAATATCCTTTCTACTTCAAAAACATTTTTCCTTTCATAACATGTCATACGACTTTAAAATAAAAGAAGTTGATTAAAAATAAAATTGATAACTTGTAAA
Organism: Viscum album; assembly: GCA_963277665.1. NCBI lineage: Eukaryota > Viridiplantae > Streptophyta > Magnoliopsida > Santalales > Viscaceae > Viscum > Viscum album. The sequence goes on from OY728146.1 coordinate 510,990,416, forward strand.
GAAAGCTTCTTGGAAATAATGTTTTAAAAATCCATCCATGCCGTATAAGTTAAAAAAAACATTCTTCGTACTTTTGTCGGAAAAGTCAAAAAGTACCTCGTACGACAAAAGATTCCTTTCATACATATTTCTAAAAACTCACCGAAGGGTAAAAATGGATTTAAACAATTGTAGGTGGATGGAAATAATATTACATATTGAGGAAACATGGATGTGGATGATAAAATACACCCCAGTGAATACTTACGAATAAACAATCTCGGATAAAAATGAGATTGTGATATTTCCCTTACCTTAGGTCTGATTTGCTTTGTTCGTGTCCGAAGCTCTTGTATAATGGTTTAAATAATGTTATTGACTTATTCCAGAATCATACATATTGATATGATATCATATATGGTCATATTATTAGCTTCTTGTTAGTAATATTTCATTGTTACTTGTTACTCGGGTCTTTATAACTTTTTGTTCTTATGCGTGTTTTGTCGAATAAATTCTTATTCTTATATTTAGGTTATAGATAATTCATTTCCAGAATGGTATTAGTGTAGTATATACCATATTCATTCATTCAATTCATTTATATAATCATTATGAAATGAAGATCATGTAGAACGAGTCGCATCACATCGTGGAGACGGTATTCCGTACGTACGCACGAGTGATGATATTGTTCCTATGATCGTGGAATTGTATTGGAGTATATATATTATTTAAGTATCAATATTACTTCATAATAATCATATATAGTTACTCATTACACCATTATACCCATCCTTGTAAGGTGATGGTGGAAAATAGATTACACCACGACGTGGAGACCATATTCCGTACGTACGCACGCGCGGTGATTTCATTTTTCCGTAGGATGGATAGAAGGTGAATTAGGGTTGTTTCATATTTATAATAACATATCATTATGTAAGTAATACTGATGTTATTACTTTATCATGAAACAACTAAAGAAGAAGAAGTTGAAGAAGAAAGAAATTGAAAAGATCGGTAATGGATATTACCTCTTCTTTGGAACGCCTCTTTGAATCCTCCACTTAAGGAACTAAGATTGGTCTTTGGAGAAGACCAGGACCTCTAGGATTATTCTAGGGAAGTGTAGAAGGGAAAATGGCAGGGGTTGGCCGAGCTTGAGTGCTCAAATTGGTGTGAGGAGGAGGGGGAGGAGGTGCCCTTTTATAAGGGAGGAGAGGGGCACCTTAGGAATATCTCAAAATATTATTTTATATTAAAGTCAAAATCGGTTTATAATGGCTCCAAAGGGTCTTATTTCGAAGATAAGGTGGGGATGGGCCGAAATCCTATCAACCAATAGGATTTATGCAAGTTTAGGGTATTATTTTAACCTTATCAATTAGATTTAACTCTAAGTTAAATAATTTAACTTTTACCATGTCTTTTTGTTTTCTTTCACTATATAGTTAATAAACTTACTATAACATGCCAAAAGAACCCCAAATTGTTTATTATTAATATATATATCCTTATCTAAGTCATTTGGCCGAACCTCAGATTTTTATGAATAAAATAACAATTAATAATATAATATTTGATTTAAAAACTATTTTGTGTCAATTTTGACACTATTTGATATATGATTTTTGTGAAAGTCATAACAGAATTATATGTTCGAACCAAGTTGATTAAATCAACATTAATATATCATAGTAACCTAGAAAATTAGTCGAATTCATAAAAAGTCTTAAATTACATTTATTTTGGTATTTATATTATCAATTATGTCAATATTTCATTAATAAGATAATTACTGCATCATCTTTGTGTCATAAATAAATTAAATTATTTGATGTCTAAAAATTACAAATAAAATACCATCATGTAGGAAATCTTTTTATCTTTCTAATGAATATTTACAATCTAATTTATATTATGTATAACCCCATATTATAAATGATTTACTTATTAAACATTGATTTTAACTATTTTAACCCTTCTTTAAATAAATTAACAATAAATGTCCTAATCTAATCCAAGTGGGCCTAAACGGTCATATTTTATTCCTAAGTTTGTTTTTGGTCTAATTACACTTGTCCAATAGAATTAGGACATGTGTTAGGGTAATATTAATATCATATTTACCCTTAGTTACCCAATTTACTATTAACCGCGGTAAAAAAAGTAAAAAGTTACTATTCACCAAAAAATTATTTTCATCTCATTGAACCACATTTTAGTCCTTGATATTAACCGTGTCTCTCGGATTTTTGAAATTCCATTCACAGAAGTGGTAAAATTAAGTTTTATGCAAAATTCAGTTTTTAACCTACCACTTAGTGGTTTCACTATTCATCAAAAATTGAAAGTTTTCAGAAAAATACCAAAATTTCACCCTAGGCTAATTTCGATATTCTGAGTCCAAAAATGAAGTCCATTTTGAAAAATAAAATTTATAAAATTTCAAAAAGTGATTATTACTATTCATAACAGCTAGTTTTAATAGCATATTGTTGTTTAGTGAAACTCGGTATTGCGTACGACGCAAGCTATCGAGGAAGGTCGCGATTGCGTGTAAAGCAAGCCAAGCAAGTGTTGTGTAGAAAAAGATTCCTTTTATGGTTTATATAACATAAAAGTCTCGGGTGTTACATTTTTTTCTATTCTTCAGATATTTTAATGGGATGTAATCATCTTTTTATTATCTTATTATTTTTATATTTCATAAAAATAATTAACTTACTAAATAATTTCCCATATGTTAAAAGACATTAATACTTTATCTCGTGAATGTACAAAATTTCAACCTTCTTTTGCATGGGCTTTTCAAAAATTATGGAATCAGTGACACTTAAACATGTATCTTCATGAGTTGAAAATATATTGTACCCACCTGTGTATTTCCTCTCCATTGCATATTAAACTTTTTTTTACTTAGTGGATTTTGTAGGACCACATTAGAAAACCACTTAATTACTATCCAAGAGTTGCATCATAGAATAATTGTTCATTGGTAGAATCTAATTTATAGTATTTTCCACTTCATTCACAGCCATAATAACCTTCTCTTTTATATTCCACATTTCTCTTCTTTTACTCAAATTGAGATATTGTGAAAAAATATTTGTGCATAATTCACCCTTTATTCTTTATATTTCTCATCCCCCAAAACATTGAAGCTATTTTCTTTCTTAATATGCACCTTTCCTAGATAAAAATTCCCATTGTAAGTTATATAAGTGTAGTTTCTATTTATGTCTTCTTTAACCTTCCATAAATTACACTAGTAGAAATACCATGCCATGTGTCCAAATAAAGAACATATAAAATATCGTGAAAATTTTTTATACATTATTAAATTATATCTATATATGATATTGGTACTATATGATCTCTTCATACTTTATTGGTCTTGTTTTTATCCAAGAATCTTCTTCATATGTGACTAAATTCTACATATTATATAAAATTTGGTTCCTCCTAAAGTTTTGTAACCAATATTAATTCATAGAAAAATTATTTACTTCTAGATTTAATATTTTTACTTACCTTTATAGTTTCATAATTTATTGTTATATTTTTTATATATATTCTCCTTCTCTATTGATATGTTCATCCACTTTTAAAAATATCTCATCTTTTTATCATTTATTTCCACATTTAATCCAACTCATGTATCTCTATCTTGATATCTCTCAAATCCCATTTCATTTCTCAAGATTTTATTCTTAGTGAAATAACACTTGCCTTTAATTCCATCTACATAGATATTTTTATTCTAGTCCCCAAGGAAATATCGTTAAGCATATCACTTTGATTTTTAATAACCATTACAATTTTATTGTTATCATAATTCATGGAAACTTATTTATCATTCAACCTTCTATTTTCTACGTATAAATTTCAATTGTTGAAAAGCACACTCTATATATAAAACTCTATCATTTTTATGGCCATTTCATGAGAATTTCATACAATATCAACTTGATAATGTTATCATTTCATCTCTATAATCACATCTCATTTTCCACTCTAAGCGTGAGACAGAAATTTCTAATATTTTATCTATATAATGGTTTAAATTATAGATATAATTATGTTTAGATTTAACCTCATACTGTGAACATGAGTTCCAGTAGTTCCCCTTCACAATATTTATCTTCTACTTTCCTTTCCTCGTAAGGTAATTATTATTTATATTTTTCTCATTACAAAAAATAAATAATATAATTACATAAATAGGTATTTGGAAAACATGAAATGAATCTCATTTTTATACAACCCTTCCTTAAAATCATCCAACTATTCTTCTTTTTATAAGGCATCAATTCTAATTTTTATTTGATTTGTGACAAATATAACTTTGTTTCTCCCAAAAATAAAAATTACATCTTCTTACAATTATTGAGGAACTCAAACACAAACTTATAGGAATTGGAAATACTCCATTATGCATTTTATGAAATTCATTCAATCAAATAAACATCATTAATTATGGATAAAATATTAACATAATATTATAATAGAGTAATAAAAAATGCAAAACTGATCCTATTGTTCGATACCACTTGTTAGCCTTATATAAAAATATATATAGAGAGTACAATTATAGGGGTGAATCAGGGAATGAAATATAAATCTAAATTAAAATTCTTACAATGGTAAATGTCTCACCTTCCATATATGTAATATTTAATTTTTTCTAGTTATACCTCTCTTTGAGTTTTTTGTTATTTTTTCATTATGGTATGTCATTACATGTACTTATAGAGTATTGGTTATGTTTCATAATAGACACCTATGATTTGAATAAAAACAATCTTACATTTCATGGAAACATCGGAGAAATTTGAGATGATCCACATTAAAATCCATAGTTTGGAAAAATTAACAAATGTCCATAGATGTATGTTTATCTAAATTTATGGTTTCTGGGTAAATTAGTCAAGTGGTTCATGGGTTCATGGAATGTTAAGAATATTTAAAGGGGAATTAGGTTGTATATAAGGTAAATGGGATAAAATTCCATCTATAGAACATTTAGATATTATATAAATGGAAAGAACATCATGTAATGTTCTAGTTTTTCTAAAAAAATAAAATGAGGTGATATGTTTATTGGTATATTATATTAAAAATATTTAAATAAAATGTAACTAAATTAAAAGTCATGTAATACCACTACATATTATTTTAAAGTATTTTGTATGGTTGAACATGTATTATAACTCTCTACAACCTATTTATATTGACCCTAGATAACCTTCTATGAGACTTTGGAATTCCAACCTCCCCTCTAAATGTCATAATAATGCCTTTAATACCATGTATGTGGTTTAGGTAGATTTTTTACCATCTCTCCTTTGTTCTTATAATACTGGGGGTGTAATCTCTTGATTGAGTGCATTGGTGCTTTTGATTTTAATTGTTATTGATCTTGGAATCTCATTATGATAATCTTCACCTTCTTACTCATGTGACTTTACAATTGGTAGAATTATTGGATTATCATTTAAAGGTAGTCATTAAAAATATCATCCTTATGGTTTGATAATTTCTAAGTATAAGAAATATTGTTATTTCACCAATGTAACATCATATTGATCCTATGAAATAATGAATTGGATTATTCCTTGAAGTCTATTAATTTCAATTGGATTTTTTCATGGTTTATAGTTATCCATTGGGTGATAAAACATTAAATATAATGGAATTGTCTAATGGATTAATGTGTGTATATCATGACATGAGATATTAGGTGATTTGGTGATATATAATCACTAATTTTTGGATTTCAAATTATTATTTAAATGTTGAATAATTGTGATATAAATGAATGTGGTAAATGAAGGAAAAATTGTAATTATAATAATTAACCATTAAGGATAATGATGTGATATTGTGATATCCATATTGTATGAATGGACTTGTGATCCATGATGAAATGCTTATATATTTTTCATGGACGTAGTACGTTTACACATATATATATATATTAATTTTTATATTGAGTGGGTTTGGCCTAGTAATATGTTTTAATAATTATAGTGAGCGACATCATCCTAGTCCCATGTTTTAATGTTTATATGGCTTTGACCAGGATGTTGTAAGGATTATTGGGATTTAACCCAGATTATTGGGATTACTCCATGCTTATAGTTCCAGATGACATGGTTTTAATGCATGATCATAGTTATTATAGAATAATGATAAATCTTGTTATTTTACCATTGTTATATGGCTGTGATTGGAATGGTTGTAAGACATGTTTAGAGATATACAATCATGGAGCTGAAGCTGGATATTGTCGAATTTTACTAATTGTTGAATTAATTAAAACACAAGTTTATCACATCACTACAAACACTTCTTATCCTACAAGGTTTTTTATACATGGTGGTTTTAACTAACTACTTTATACTCAAACCCTATTCATGAATTTGTTTAGTACCCAATTACATTATTTGGATAATTTTTTGGACAAGTTTAAAAGACATTATTGTTGATTGTTTGTGTGCTGGATAGGCTATATTTTGGTTGTGGGATTGACATGCAGTTCATGACCTGGGATTGTTGATTCTTCTAGTATTTTATATAAATTATTTCTAGAATAATATTTAGTTACATTCCATCACACCATTACATTATTATTATTATTATTATTTTGAAATATTATTTAGTTGGATTTTATTGTTGGTATCCTTTTTTTCAATACATTGATTACTTTCACTTATAAAAAATATTTCTGATCTGATGAAACATCATACTAGGGGATGTAGTCTCCCCACTAAACATTTCATAACTACACTACTAGTCAAGAGACTCTGGCGTGCAAGGAGGCATGCTTGGGGTCACATAAATATCCCTTTTGACCACATGTGAGGTTTCCCTATTTTCGGATATTGAAAAGTAATTTCAAAGGAGGTGGTTTTCTTTTGGTTCTAATTTACTATTTGGGAAAATCATAAAGGATACTTGTATGTGTTGGTACTTGGTATTTAGATTGTATATGGGAGTAGATAAACCTTGTATGGGGTAAAATTTGATTTCCTAGTTATGGGATTATTTTTTTAATGTTTTCCTGTTATAGTTGATGTTATTTTACCATGGGTGATTCTCATGTTTTGTGGGGTTATTAACTGATGGTGTTATTATTTATTGAGATTTGTAATCATTTCCCAGTATGGTGCAAGATGAGGATACTTCCATAATAATAGGAACATGGGTCTATATATGCCTGAGTTGTTCATAATAGAGACATATCTGATTTTAACATGATATATAATTTCTTATTAAATGTTCAATTAAGATTTTTTTACCAGATAAATGAAATGAATTTACATGACATGAAAAACAATTATAATCCATGTTTACATTGATTAGGTGTTTATTTTTCTATTATGTAGTCACGTGTAGAGGATTACCTTGTTTCTATATAATAATCTATGTTATGAACATGTCTTGTGGATAAAATTAATCATCATTACCTTTGAATTGAGTGTTAATAGAGTGGAAATATATATTCTCCTAATAGAGCTCAAACTTATGTTCCTATACTTCTTGAGTATTAGATACATGTACAGCTTCACGACAACATCTTGAGAGCTATTCGATCCATGTATAGCGATATTATTCATATGGTACCTTAGATTTAAGAGATAAAAATAGAGTTTCGACTATATAATCCTCCTACATTAACATGGGATGGAGGATCATTGGAATCTGATTCCTAGATTGATTCATTCTAGACAATCTTCAAGAATCTTGAGAACCTTATGGATATGAGTTTTAAGCTTATTTTTTATTTTATTTGTAGTCATATCAAGCATTGGTGGGATATTCTAGAAGATGCTTGGAAGTGGAATAATATATCATAGAAGAACATTGAGGTGGTGTTCCTAGTTAATTTTTATCCCAAGATGTATTAAGATGAGAAATATAACGAGTTCATGTATATGACACATGATTTCATGTTAGTGATAGATAATGATGGACATTTCATTGACCTGCACTTATTTTCACCATTTTTTGTGGCCGATTAGATCTACATGTTGATATATTTTCAAGACGGTCATTGTTATGAGATAAGGTCGTTGGTTAATCTTTTTTGACTAAGAAGTTTTGAGGAAGCAATGAACCAAGAACTAATCATTAAAGATAATGTGATCAAGTCCACATGAAACAGCAAATCTATTTTAGTAGGGTGTACTAGGAGCAGTCATTTTAGTAGAATGAATTTTATCTACAAATATTTCCATGACATAAGTTGTGGGATTATCATTCGGGGAAGTTGAAACTATCTTAGGACTATGTTACATTACAATTCTATTTGTATAGAATGTTCATCCACAAGTTCCCATAGTTTCCTTACCCCATATTTAAACATTGTATCTATGATAGACTGGGTCATCTTTAGATGTTCAATTTGAAACCTTCAAAGAAGACCAGTTGTATGGGTTAGGAAAGGAACCTGATTCTGAAATATTCATAGTTAACCCTCAGAAAGCTGGTATATGGAGCTCTACTGGCCATTCAGGTTGGGGTTGGGGACATGGTACCCCACTGTGGGAGAAACATTACAGCGAATCAAAAATATCTTTGGGTAGTTAGTTTGGATCCTAGAGAAGAGGGAAAAGTTATCTGCACATGATGTAGACTACACCGACTAACATAGATGCAAGATCATTTAAAAATATAGGTACAATTCATGTATCATGTATTGTATCTTGTTTATTGTTTCATATATGATCATCACATTATTCTATATCATCTTATCTTAAAATAGTATTGTCTTTCATATGAAAATATTGTATGGTGATTTGACCATCAACACACCATTGGGAGTGCATTCAGAGAATATCAGATGTTTTAAGGTGTGTTTTCTATAGATTATTGGTTACCATTTATTTTGGGAACATTCCATGATGGAAATATCAGTATTCAACTTGATTCATGATATGTATTGGATAGTTTGATACTAGAATCATATTTATTATTACTGGATGATAGTTACATTACTATCTCTATATGGTGGTATCAATTCTCAACAAGATGATTGGGATCTTTAGGCAAGTCATGTGGGTCCAATTCATTGTATATTGGATTGTCTCATGGTTCATATAGCTAATCATACTCTAGTTGATGGTGGAATTCAATATGATTTTTCCACAAGTGGTATACCATTTCGAGGATATATTTCTTTAAAGGTTCTATTGGTTACCACCCAAGTGATTGATCGGGTTCACAATTGAGTTGGTGATGGGATCTGATCTAGTCTCAATATTACCTTAAAAAATGGAACCATCTGTGCTTTGGGAGTTTGAAGTTTAGTAGAAATATCTATAATATGAAAGAATCATGTGGCCTAATACACATACCTGGGGTTCACCAGTTCTCTTATCCAATAATTATTATTGGTATTTGTTCTTATGTATTTATTATTTGAGGTTCAACTAGATGATGTTTACGAATCGGTATCCTCTTTTGTGCATTAGTGATCATTCTGATCTGTTAAGAGGTGAAAAGATCTTATCCATGATCGATTTGAGATTATGATACCACCAGTTAATGGTGAGACCAACACATATGGCTCAATATTATTTTAAGAATATGTACACTATTTATTAATTCATAGTGATACTATTTGGGTTGACCAGTGCACTGGTGGTATTAATGTCCTTGATGAATAGGATATTTCATAATTTTCATGATGTTTTGTGGTGGTTTATATCGATTATATCTGAGTATACACCAAAATGGAAAATGGTCATGTCCAACAATGTTAACATCATCCTATGTAAATTGACAGAGCATTAGCTTTTTTCTATTCTGAACAAATGAAGTTTCTAGATTAATAAAGTGAACATCTTGGGACATGTCATCTTAGAGGTTTGAGTTTCAATAGACCTAGATAATGCTTCATCTATGGTATCTTGGGAATAAACCATGAATGTATCTGATATTGGGACCATTCTAGGTTTTGTAGGTTATTAACAGTGCTTTGTCTATAATTTCTACCATTTGGCAGCAACAATATCATGTTAGATGTAGAAAGGGTTGAATTTTGTTTCGCCACATGCTAGTGAGAAATCTTTTCAGGAGATTATTGTTCAGATGACCTAGACACCTATAATAATTTTACCTTTGTTGGGTAAATCATATAACATGTACAATGAAACCCCTAGAATTTAACATGAATTATTTCTGATGTGTTAGAATTGAGTGGTATCTTATGGATCCATGCTGTTGAAATGGAATGTGAAGAATTACACTACTCATGATATCTATTCAGAAAAATTTGTGCATTCCTTGTGATTTTAGAGACACTATCTCATTGGTGAGAAATTTTTGGTATACAAGAGCCTCATGAACATCCTTTATCATCAGGACAAAATCATTTTGTAGTAGTGGTTGGTTGAGCATCATTACTCATTCAACATCGAGTTAGCTTATACACTTGGAAAATGCAGATTCACTTCTGATGCCTTGATCTAAAAGACACATAAATAGGAAGTATGTGATTCATGTGATGAGTAGCAGATTATGGATCTATTTACAAACATGCATCTAGATGTGCAAGAGTCTCTATGTCTTGTTGCTTTGACATCGACATTTTTTCTACCCATGATCTTGCACAGGATTGAGACAAAGAAGTTTTCTAATATAGAGGGATATGTTTTGAGAGAAAACATATATAGTTTGGAAACTATATCAGGATTGTCTCTAGGTAGTGTCAATTTTATTCATTTCTCTAGTCGAGTATGGGTTCATACAATCTTCCATTAGGAGTTAACGAGGGGGTATCATGATTCTTGATAGGTGGTGCATCCTGGTGGGAAAAATAAGTATCATAATCTTCATTGAATGTACTAGTGGTAATAAATTAAAAACGCCGTAGGGTTCTTCTTGGATAGATGATTCACTTTTCAATAGGTGAGAGTCTATCATCAAAAGCCTACTATGCTTTTTGATCCTTTTCCCATTCCATAGTGGAAATGGGATTATTTTTCAATTGATGTTGTGATAGGATTACCTAGGAAAACCCATATGAATGATTTTTTATGGGTGATTATGGATCAACTAACATATGTTTTCTAATTATTATCTATTTTTGAGACATTATTAATTGATGATCTATGTAGTCATTACATGCGATGGGTGTTTTATTTGCACAATGTTATGAAGAGTATCGTTTCAGAAAGATATCCACGTTTCAAATCTCATTTCTAAAACTATCTTCAAAAGGCTCTGGGATGATGGGTTCTTCTAAGAACAGAATAACATCCTTAGATTGATATTTAATTTGAGTGGACTATTCAAGTTCTAGAATAGATGTTTTGATCCTTTTTTTATTCATATGGTTCATGGTAACAAAATATTTCACTTGGGAGTTTTCAGGCACTAATATATTCTATGAATCGATCAAAATGTCACATTTTGGGGATTGTTATGGTATGTTCCTCTCAATTTCATCTTTTTTGGATGGAGTCATCTGATTATGAACTTTTTTTTCTTAGAATTGTATAGGAGACATATGAGAAGGTTCAGTTGATCAGAAAATGGTTGGTGACTACCCATAACAGGAAATAATCATATGCTGACAATCATATTTGACCATTTTAAGTTGACAGTGTACATCATATTTTTATTTGGGTGTCACTTATATTGAGTAAACAACATACTTGGATATAGGGAATTTTAGTGTCTAGGTTTCTCAGGTCATTTGAGATAGTAGAAGGGTCTAGTCTTGTAGCATTTTTATCTCTTCTATTGTGCTACGATGTCATACATGATGTGTTCCATGTGTCATAGATACAAATATATCATCAAGACCCTTCTTATGTGATAGAAATATTAGAAAGAGAGCTTTGTGATTATGAAAACATTGTGGATCGTATCATATGGGTTGTTGATCATAATGAGAAATATCTTATGGATTGGACTATATCATTGGTTCAACAAGAATGAATGAATGGGAGATTTCTTGAGGATACCTAAAGAGGGAATGTAATATATGAACATAGTGGCTAGACTTATTTATTGAGACCTCATAATGATTCTTGGAGAAACTCATATATGATCTGTTTTATGTTGGGGAGGTTATAAGATCCCATATTTTTTATAGGTATGTATCTCTCTTAGTTTTTCAATAATTTTTCTTTTGGGTAATTTATGCCTCATCATTAAACCATGGTGGTCATGTTTTGAGAATCATACATTTTTTTGAATTAACATAGTCTTAGGTTGCAATGAAACATGTTAAAAACAATAAAGGATATATGTAGATAGTCTTTTTTGTACAAAATAAAATTAATTCAAGATATGTATGTTTATCTGAATTAATGGAGTCTGTGTAAAGGTGTCATGTGTTTCATGGGTTGTTGTTAAGATCAAAAACTCTTAAGGGGATTCAGTTTTTAATAATAAAATTAGACTAAAAAACCCATCTGTAAAACATTTATACATCATGTTAATGGATTACACATCATGTAATATTTAGGATCTTTTAATATAATAATCTAAGGAAATTGGTTATTTTACCTATTCTGTTATAAATATTAACACCATGTTTAACTATGTTACAAGCTAGGTAATTCAATAACATTTTATTTTAATGTACTATTGTTGTTGAATTGTTATTCTAGCTCATTAAAACCCTACTCTACTGACCCTAGGGTACCTTCTAGGTGAATTTGGAGTGCCAACCTCTCTTCCAGTTGTCCCGGTAATTCCTTCAACCTTGGGTAAGCCGTTTTGGTCCAATTTCGAACTTCTATCCATTATAATTCAAACCTTGTTGGTGAAATATATTGACAATGTGTGTTGATGGTTTTGATCATGATTAGTATTGATCTAGGAAACTCATTGCAATCATCTTCACACGCTTCCTCAAGGATATTTTCCCTTGGAATCGTTATTGGATCATTAGTTAAATGTAGGGGTTCTAAATATTAACCCTTTGGTTTGATAATTTATAAGTATGTGTAACATTTTAATTGAAATTGTAAAATATTTTCCAAAATCTATTAAATATTTAATGGGATTATTCCTTAGATTCATTTAGTTTTAATTGTCTTTTAACCTGACTTATGGATTCCCATTGTTTGAGAAAACCATGAATATAATTGAATTGGCTAATGGATTAATGTGTGTTTATATTGATATGAGAACTTATGAGATTTCATGATATAGAATCCCTACATTTTAGATTACTTATTATAATTTTTATTTCTAATAAATTGTGATATATATTAAAATTCTATATAATAGCCAAATATTGATTTTCATAATTAATCATTGAGGTTTATGATGTGATATTGTGATATCCGTGATATATGTTATGGATTTTTTATGGACTGATTATATATTAGGAATGACCTTAGAATGTGCACAATTATATACTATAATGCGGATATTTAGTGGGATTGGTGCAATCTAATGTTTTAATTCTTATGTTTTTTGGTTCATCCCAATCCCAAACTATAATTCTTGTAGGGATTTGAACCACATGTGATAATTCTTATTGGTATTTGACCAAAATTGTTGTTATTATGACATGTTTTTTATGGTTTGTATGGCAAAAAGACTTGGTAAAAGATATCTTCCATTATTCCAAAGTAGGTTATTTTACAATGGTTATATGGTTTTGGTTACCAAAGTTGTAATCCATGCTTAGAGATATTCTGGCATGGATCTGAAGAAGGTTTTTATTGTATTTCATTAATTTTTGATTGAATTTGTACACATTTTTATCACTTCATTAGATACACTCAGATCAAACTATTTTTTAGACATGGTGTTGTCGACCTATTGAGTTATACTCACATACTATCTGGGTCACCATTTGGTACCCAAGAAGATTATATGGAAGTATGTTTGGACAATGGAAAAGGACTTTGTTGTTGATGTTTTTAATTCTAGATAGGTTGGATATTGGAGGTCGAAATACCATGGGGCTTTGGACTGGGTCCTGTTGAGACTTTGTTGAGTATTTTATTCAGTTACTTGTAGTTTTTATATCATGAAATGTAGTTACAATCCATTGCATCAATACATTAATTCAATTGTTTGAATATTGAATTATTCAGTTAGATTTTATTATAGGTTTATACTTTTTTTACTCTGATTTCTTTGGTTCATATGATTTATTTATATTTTTACTACTGTCATTAACATGGTTTATTGTCTCCCCACTATACATTTTTGACCCCTACAACTAGTCTGAAGCCTCTAGCATACAAAGAATCATGTTTTAGGTCTTTTAACGAACTCTTCTTTTTTCCATGTGAGAGAGTTTCATATTGGTGTATATTACAACATATGATCCTGACCTATCAACTATGAGAGCCACCTATTATTGTATTTAACCCAATATTAATTGGAATTTTTGAGGTATTTTAGTGTGAATGTATAATGTAAATATAGATATGAGAATATATGTAGTTCACCCTCACTAGAATATTCCCAAGTATCATGAATTGTAATTATGTTCTATACAAAAATTATATTTAGGATCACTACTTATAAGGATTCTTGATAGGTAGGTCTTATTACTAGGATTACTACAATATAAAGATTATGGATAGCTCACTACTTCCCAATGTTTTTTCCCTTGATCTTTACTTTTAGGGATCATTACCAGTTTAGAGAATCAATTTCTTACTTTTCCTTTTCTCACTACTCTAAATACGATCCACATAGAGTTTATGGACATGTATGTCCCTTCCTTAGAAACATCGAATTCATCTTGAATATTATGTGGTTACCTAATAAATTCATTTTATTTTTCATAATCTACAAAAACACCTTGAGTTCACACTTCTTATTTATATAATTATTATATAATAACCGTCACATTTCAATAAAAAAACAATTAATTTATTTCATTGGATATGTATTAAATGGTTTCAAATTCATATATACTTTCATTCCCAAAATGGAATTCATCGTTATTCTTTTCATCATAGAATTTATATAGTTATGAAAAAATAAGTTCTTATATTTTATCTGTTTTTTGATATGTTGGATATGCAAAGAGGATACTCCTATATGTTTGACTACATTTTTGCCTTTGTTTTTAAATTATAAATAAGAAATCATGTTATAACATATCTCCACATATTAAACCATAATTAGGATATTCACATTACCCATTAGTACCCAATAATTTCCCTATAAAGGTTGTGAATTAAACACTTGAGAACATATGGATAACTCCTGGAAAACACTTAGTTAAGGCATAGGCTGAAGGAATACGATATAATAACTCCCATTTTTCAACTTCTATAGAATGGAAATATCTACCAAGGTTCCTTAAACCCTACATGTTTTACAATATAATGGTATAGCAAACTATAGTGTGGTATTCTATTTGAACATATCCTAAAAACTCACATGTCATAACTCATACATAACCCTTTCACATCTTAATTCATTCTATAACATCTACTTGATCTATTATATCCAAAAATCATACATACATGATTAATCATCCTCACATGCATGTGATCATATTTATGATTTATTATGTAATTTCATGTCTCTATGGTGAATCAGGAAATCCAATAATATATGAAATCTAACTAAATGTGTTAGGGATTACTCTTATACGACATTGAGGTTCTTCATCAATTAATTTGGGTGAAATTTCATCCACTAGGGAATATAAATTATTCCAATGTTTGCAAGGGAACCCCTTAGATCATAAATATTATTCCATGATGCAGCACCCTAAAAGAAATTCATCGGCCAAAAACTAGAATATCTTATTATGGTGAAATATTATGCACTATGGTGTAGAAAAATGTAGACTGAGTTTAATACCTATACCCACCGTAATCCTTCCATTGTGTAGGAAGAAGTTTTTGAATAGACTATTGAATGATAATATTTATCTCAAAATAATTTCCCTTTTCAATTCTGAACCCTTTTAAATGAAGATTACAGCAGTGATATGGGACGCATGAAATCTATAAAAAAAATTTTAGGACATGTAGAATAGAAAAACAATTATGTCAAAAAGTTCAGATTAAAAAAGGTTTAATATGATAATATATAGACAAATTGATCATCATATCAATGATGATCCGATGGATGAGTTTTGTCTATAACATTTTCAATTCTGGGAATAGTAATACAAGAATTCATGTCCCTCTATGGTATCCACCTTAGATAATCTTTTCATAATAAGAAATAAAATCCTGAATATTTCTCAAATTAGAGTGAAAGGTGGGGACCCAAAACCCATTCACACACTACCCTCATTGGCCATACCTCACCTTCATGGTCCATCGTGAACCCTATTTCTACTATTCTCCCTTCATTCCTCTTGTTTTGCATAATTCTACCGATTTTATAACCCTCTCCCACAAGACACCCATGACTCTCTAGGTCGATAGTCTCCCATGTGTTCGATCCCTTAGTTCCCACATTTGATTGAGGGGGTCCATTTTTATTTTTGGGCTATCTAATATTCAAAAATAATGTTCCATTCAAATATGTACTTATTAAAGACTACGTGCTTCCATCCAAATCAAATACCCTTTTCTAGGATAATTCTTTAAGGAACATAGAAATTCACTTTTCCTTTTTTTATAGACATTAAACATGTTCATTCAGAAATTTAATATTCATATGAAGTCATAAATATATTATTTTCTCTATAAAATAATATTTATGATCAACCAATATCGTATTAAACACAATTATCACCTTATACAAGTGCTTTCAACAATGTTATTATCAAAGAAATCCAATGGCCACATATTGTTAATAAATCCATTCCATAGTTTTATAAGACCAACAAAGCGCATTACTATAAACATCAATCATGTTATAATCATATAGTTGTGATTTTACCATGATACTATTAGGTTTTTACACTTCCAATTCTAAATCTAATTGTTTGGTTGGGACTATGATACCAATATAATTTTTTTAGATATAAAATAGTGGGCAGATCCCAAATACAATAAATAATTAACAGTTGTAGAGTTGATGGTAAGTATAAATTTCACCAATTTTTAATCATAAATCACATTGGAAATTTTGATCTCATGATATTTCCCTTTTTCTATTTGATTAATAGGATTTTATTTCAATCAAATTCATTAACCTATGAATTTGATAATTATTTACCATAAATCACATAGACCAATCATTTGAAACACTAGAGTATGGGTGGTTTATTTTATGGAACTTTTCCTACATCTTTTTCTATTTTCATCACATCAAATTTACATTCAATTTACCAATGATATCACTTTACACACCTAAGTAATTAATTAGTCTACATCAGACAATTTTCTCCATGTCTTCTTCCACATTTCAATAATAAAATAATAAATCCCTTCTTCCCTCGATGATAATAGTTTTTATAACATTGATTGAATTATATATTTTTTTCTTTATCAACCCCATGAATTTAATGGGTAACATCAATATACATATATACCATGGTATCTAAAAGAATTATTTCTCCATAACTAATGAAGTACCTTATGGATTAATCCCATTGGATATTTGGATTTTGGTCATTGAAGAATCAATCATTGTTCTATTTAAATTCAATGATAAAACATGAAGTGCACCTCCCATGTCTGGTATGATTTTCCATATATGAATAAATGGATTAGTCATCCTTCTACCTTAACTCAAGGAACACATTATTAATTTTCATATAAATAATATGTGTAATGTTTTTGTTAGAAAATAAAAATCTATCTCATCCAACTCCATAGTTTCAACTTTTTGTATTATCCTCATGTTATATATTCGTGTATACCATTGATATGCTTTTCATTAAAAATGATAGATATACAAAATCAATTTTTTGTAATCTAGACACAAGAGGATAGAAAATATATTTTATATGGTACTAATCCATATTTCAGAAACTGGTGGATCATCAGATCCTCTAAAAAGGTGGTTGTTCCTGACTGAAGGAATCAACATAATGTTATACTATACTGTCCTCATTTGTAAATTCAGTATAACTCATATCTGTATAAATTTTTGTGTGAATGAAAATTATATGTTTTATTCCATATCCCATTATATTTTTTTCTCAAGGGTAAAATCAATTCATTGTTTATCACATTCATCATTAACCTAGTTCAACCAGGTTCCAACCATTGAAAAAACCCAAAAATAATATTATGAAAAACTAAATGATAGTGATTAATCATCAATAATTATATATAGGATGTCAAAATGATGACATTTTCTTTTTAAATCATTGACACGTTAGGTTTTACATAGGTTATTCATGGTCATCATATATTATAATCCTTCTTAATTATTTTTAATGAATATTTGAATTAACCCAAGAATAACCCATTGGAGTGTCAAACCGTGTGCACAGTAATGGAACCGTCACCATGCACCAGAATGGTAGCTGAGATATCCTCAACCAACTATTTTTAGGGTTATTACCCCTAGATGAATCTGCAACAAAACGATGTTGACTTGACGTATCAAGACATATATTGTTTTCTAGGAATGTCATACTATTTTATTTACCATATCCTTTTCCATTCATCTAAATATTTGATTTTCCTAAGGGGTCTCACTAAATGTTTCTCATCATAGTTTCCAAAGGTAACGAATCCTTACACTAGAACCAACTAAAGGCACTAGTTATTTTTATACATAAATATCACATCTTATTATAAGAATATTATATATATAACATTATAATCCATTCCATAAATGTAATGGTTTAGTGTCTTTGAAAAAAATGGATATAAAAAACTAATTACTAAAATAACTGCCTCAGTTCTCACATATTTGTTTTTAACATTAACACTTCTTCAACATATCATATATAAAATATTTCTACACATATTAGGGATAAGACAATAGGGTGAGATTGAATTCTCAATGACGGTAAAAAGATGATATGTCACGGATCAATTAAAAATAACATGAGAATAATTGTTGTAAGATCATGAGAATAACCATTTTCAATAATACCATTAAAATTAAATATCATAAACATAATTCATGGATTAAACCATGGTAGTTCATAAGACATGTATCATAAAGTAGTCAAAAAACCGGATCCATTACAACAAAACATTGGCATATGATCATATCATTATTTAGTGGCATAATGTATGGATTAATCAAAATCATATAAATAGTATCTCATGGATACCCACCATGATATTCATACCATGTAAGGCTTGGGATAACTATTGTTGTACATAATTCGGTCATGGGATAACCTCTTGTGTACTCTCTATTAGGCTTCAGACAACCTCCGATATTGCCTAATTTTTTGGCTTGATATAACTTCTCGTTGACCCTTTGAGCTCACATAACATTAATATTTACCAAATTCATTAAAGGGATATATAATTTTGGTCCCCACGATCAGATAATCATAAATCCATTCATATTTAAGCCACAAACATCATAGAAACATTCATCTTAACATAACCCAATTAAATTAAAATGAGTTTCATCGATATTTCATTACTACAACCATAAACTATCAAGAGAAAAAATATATATATTATTTTGTAACAACCCTAACTCTAGTAAATTAACGATGGTGTTATCATTGTTAAATTAGTACTATATATATGTAATCACATCCCAAATTACCAAATCATTTAGTATTCATAGGGAAAATGATACATACAAGATTCCCATATTAAATTAGAAATATAAAATAAATAGAATAAAATAATTCATTTATCATTGATATTATTTATAATATTTATATTAAAAGCTTAGGAAAAAGAAAATAAATTAATGGGGGATCTTAGAAGCTTAGAAATGGTTATGTGTAGTTGAATCTATCCATAATAAATAAGAAATAAATAATGTGACAAGGTAGGTAACTAAAAAATGTGCCATTTAATCAATAACAGATCAAGAAATACATCTTCTTATAATATCAATTTAGTAATATAATGGATAATAATAATAAAAATCTCAATGAAGGAAATTATTAATTCTGGAATTTATGATTTCATACATCACGATATATATTCCATCAAATCTTTGTTATAACATTGTCTAATATATTGATGGGTATATATGTGAATCCATTTAATGCAAGCCTACTAATTTGTCTCCTAAAACATGTTGATGGATCAAGGGCTATATAAATCTATGAACTGCCCATAATTTCATGTCTAATTCATTATACATAGGTTTAATTATCGACTTAAATTTATTAATAATAACCATTATCATTAAATTTTCATATCATGCAAATAATATTTATTATCAATAACTATCTAGTCAAAAAAATTTCATTCAAATGGAAACATCCTATGTATAAATGGTATATAGTTTATGAAATAATCATATCCAACATAGATATTGAAGAAAAAATAAATTCCAAATATAAAAAGAAATTGAATAGTTCAGTATAAATATAATATCAACAAAATTAATCAAGACATGAGATATGACCAAAAAACATTATTATACAGTAAAATTGGTTCTTTGAAAGAATAGACTACCATAAAAATAAATCATTTAAATAATTTTTTCTTTAAATTGTTATATTTGTAAAATAATTGATATTTCATAGAACATGTTAAACGGTATAAATTTTATAGGGTATAGAAAACATCCATTTACACTATAAATGTTAAAAAACATTACTTGACTATTTATAAAGAATATTGAAAATTAAATATTCAAAAAAATATAGATTCATTTAAAATATTTAAATAATTAAATTATTGATTAATATTTACAAAAAAAATTATTTTAATATATAAAAATTAATTTTTTTAAATAACTTATTACAATATGGATATAGAAGATAAATATACCTTATCCAAAAGATGAATAATATTTTATTTTATTTTTAACAACCTCCAAAAAGAATAACTTCAATTAAATAATTATTAATAATTAGTAAATGAATATTAATGTTAACTACCAAAAATTTTCATAGTATACTTCTCATAGAAAAATTTGATGTGCAATACCAAATATGTCTCTATAGAGTGGAAATTGAGATGAAATCTCTTACCTCATATTTAACTTTAGTAAAACATTATTTAACCACCTATATAATAAATGAATATTTATTATAATTCCATATAATTAACATATACATATCTATAATATCCTATAATATCTATTTATAACATTTTATCACATTTTTTATAATAATATATTTTTATTATCATTTTTTGGGTGTTGGATGCTTTGTTTTTGAAGCATGTTTTCATTTATTAATCTCAGTTCATGAAACATTATCATGGTTTCATAATATATATAATTTAATAAATGGTATAAAGATTATATGTACTCAATATATATATATACATATTCATATAGAAAATATGAGGATGGATAAATGAATTAAATCATTCATGGAAATGATGGTTCGTACGTACAAATTAACATTTCTTTACCACATTTCGATAAATGGAATGAAAGGAAAATGAATTATAATTAATATTTACAAAATTTTTATTATAAAATATATATCTTATATAATTATTAAATAAATCATTATTACCGTCTACATAAACCAAAAATGAAAAATATATTAAATAAATTCGTGGAGCTGGTAAACCACATGTACGCACGAGCGACATTTTCATTTTCAACGAATTGGAAGTTAAGTAAGAATATATGATATTATAGTTATATAATAATATTTATTACATAAATATAATATATAACAATTATTTCCATATTTATGACCATCCAATTAATGTGGTGATGAAAAACTAATTGCACAGCTACATAGTAATAGTGGGTCATTTGTACTCACAATCGATGTTTTAACTTTTCATTGTATTGAAAAGATATGGAATACAGTTTTAAAATAAATATAATAACATAAAAATATATTTATAATACAAATGTTAATACTTTAGTTTTGTTACAATGCATTATTTGAAATTATAAGAAAAATAAACATGAAAGAGTCGGTAAAGAAGATTACCTATTCTCTTGTAGACTAATTTTAGAAATCATCGTAAGGAACCAATGGTTGGTGTTTTGGAAGGACCAAACCTCTATAACATGGATAATTATTTTAATAATTTTAATGGGTATGGTTTTTTCAAACTATATGGATTAATTTGTATTAAATATGATAGAGGAGAGGTGTCCTTTTATAATTGAGGGGAGGGAAATTATTAGAATTTCTTATGGTATTAAATTAATAAAAATAATTTTTCATGTCCAAATGGCTCAAAATAAAAATAATTAGAATATAATATGACTATAAGTTTAAATTGTATCATAAAATAAAATTTCCACATGTTTTCAGTTTGTTTTTACCCATTATTTTTAGTTTCAACCCCCCATTAACCCATTTTATAATTACTATAATATATACATTTTCTACCCTTTAAAAGTTAATAACATAACTATAAAATGAAAAACGTCCACTAAATATACCATGTTTAATTTTCAAACCCATATCCCATTATTTTTTGATGAGTATAATATTTTTATGAATATTAAATCATTTAATAATATATTATTTTCTATAAACTATACTTAATATCATTTTTTTACAATTCATATAATTAGAATTTAAATACATCAATGAAAATGGATAATTTATATATAATCATTTCACATATAACAAAAATTTTATATATATTTTTAAAATTGAAGGGAAATATTACATAATTAGAAATATATCAGTTCTAATATATTTCAAATAATTTATTTTTATTTTCCTATTAGTCGAATAAATAATATGTTTGTGTTCCGTAATCATTTAACAAAATTATTTTATCCCTAGGGATATATAAATTCATTATAAATATTAAAATTAATATTTTTTTAATTAAGTGAACAAAATTTTTATTTATCCAAATCATAAAATAATATAGATATTAAAATAAGAAAAGTTACATTTTTGTATTTATCTCTCACTTAAATACTAGAAAGGTCAAAATCATTCTCTAATGGTGAGAAGATGTTTTATGTTAATAATTTGTTTAATTATAGACTATATATACTCATAAAAAAATTAACTCATTTTAGAGTTATTTTTTTGTTCTTATAATATTATATTTAACATAAATTACACAATTCACCCTTAACATTGTGAAAATTATTTACTATTGTTACTATTCATAATGGCCAGAAATAAAAGAGACTTATTTTCAAAATTAATACTTTTGATTATAAATAATATATATATATATATATATATATATATTCAATTACTATCAGTGAGAGAAATTAATATAATATAAAATCATAAAATTCAATGAGATATATTTTTTTTTTCAGAAAAGTGACTTTAAAGTATAAAAATGTTTTTATATCCAATTCAATCGTAAAAATGATTCCAATAAACCTAATTAAAATATTAGAAATATTATGGAAAATATTATGGTTTTAAATCATTTTAAAACAAAATTAAACTTTGAAAATTCTGGAAATAAATATATAGATTTCAATAAAAATTGGTATTTTCACTATTCACTACAAAAACGTTTTTTTCGAAAATATTTGAAATTTTAATCTTATAATAAAATTAATATGATGATTTATATAATTATATTATTTTTAAGAAATAAAATTTATTGAATTTCGATAAAATTTATTATAATTTTTTCTTAGAAAACTCAATAAATTCATTTTTGAAGAAAATATATTTTTGAATCATAAAATAGTTTTACTTGAAATTGAGTACTTATTTTAAAAGCATATACAGTTGATTTTATTATTTAGTGGGTATATTATATATTTATCATATCCTTTTTATCACTATTCAAACCCACCAATTAAATATCTACGTTATAATGAACATATTTGAATAATAATATTTCTTGGTCTGTTTATGTTAAGTGTGGCATGTTTTATACCCAAAAAAAATGTTTTTTCAATTTTTTGGGTGTCAAATCCACTCATATTTAATAAATTTAATCATGAAAATTTAAAATATTTTTATAAATTAAGGTTTTTAAATTTGAAATTTCATTTGTGGAAAGCTTGCATTGTAAAAAGAGTTAATGATTCATCCACTTAAAATGTGGAAAAAGGAAATATGATTATCATAAAAAAAATGAGGTTTACAAAAAGGATAATATTAGTGGAGAGTGAAAATATGTAAATGGTGGAGAAATATATCCCCCTAGGAGTAATAGAGAATGATAAATTTTGCGGTCAAGATAATATTAACGAAAGAAATAATAAATCTATAATATGTAAAAATACCATCAATTCATCATAAATAATCATAATATGGAAAAAAATATTTAAAGATCCTTTTCTTGGAGTTGAGGAAATACATTACCATCTAGTCTAGAAATATCAGAAAATAAAATTAATTTACAAGAATAATTTTATCCTTTAATTAATTTCCACTAAAATTTCATCTTTTATCCAAATTAAGAGTTTTGAAGATAAATTTAGTTATTCCTGAAGCACTTAAATTAACTTTTATGGGGTCATAAGATCTCTAAAATAATGAAAAGTCATTCCTTGTTTATATTTATTTAACAAAAAAATTATCAAAAGATATTCAGTCCTAAATTTTAAAAAAACCTCTAATGTTCAATATAATCCATTTCATAAATAGTTATCCTTATGAATAAACTAACATATTTCCAACCAAATAAAAAAACGAAAAATCACAAATATTGGATCAATCAATTTTCCCCAAACCACATAAATTATCCCATAATTTCACATACAAAATATTTTAATTCCTTGCTCATTTATTTTTATAAATCAGACTAATAACATGGATCATTATAAAATCATAATGTTATAATACATTTTTCCTAAAAAAATTTATCATTATTCCATAAATAAAATCCCAGTTTACAAAATATATTCCACACAAACAAAAATATAGTAAAATCCAACATAACATACTTTTTCATCAAATAACTATTCATTTTCAAGGTAACTAATACTATCCTATTTAATTTATCATTTTCAATATTCCCATTATACCAACATAACATTATTAACTCAACAACATAAATATATTTGGTTATTCCTTTAATGACATCATATATTTACCAAAAATATCATTTTACCACTAAATAACATTTCATGGTTATTAGTACCATAAAAAATATGATTTAAAAAATATATATAAAACATTAGTACCATAAAACTTATATGTTTATTGATTCTAACAACAATAATATCATTGATAAAATATTTCTACAATATTATCTAATAAAAATAAAAAAACATCCATTATAATTCCACTTCGTTTGTGAAAATAACATAAGCGTGGCCTTCTCCCCTTGGATTATTATGTGGTATATTCCCTTGATTCTTGGCATGTTTTTTGAATAGTGACTCAGCTCCTTGTATTTGAATCCCTAAACATTATATGTAACATTATTACCCTTTCATTCACATGCCTTAATGACATTGCCTCCACACTTGATGAAAAATCACATTCCATCAAGCATGTACCAAGGTTTTTATTTCTACAATTATAACATGTGGAAAATTCTACCATTAGCTTATTTTCCTTTACCTCATTTCTTCTTCCATGGTGCTTTGTTGTCTGTTTATCCTCTTCATTTTATTAAAAAATATATTACTGGGGGAATTATTTCTCTATCATGATGGCACATTATTCCACGTTATATTTTGATGAAAACATATTAGAAACTAATTCCATTTGGATTATTTTCTTCATCCCAGAAATAACATGATCAATATTATTTTCTAGTTTACATTTGTATTATGTGGCATGTTTTGTTATTATTCTTAATTTAAACTCATATACTTCAACACTTTCTCTTTATATATATTTTAAATATTGGAACACCCTCTCAAGTTCATTATGACGTTATCAATGGAAGTATTTATCAATGAAACTAAAATTTAATGTTCTACATTTTATACATTATATACATTGATCTTTTTTAGTGTTCTCGATCAATGAACACCAATGATCCACATCTCATTTCAAATAAAAAACTATGAAAGTAAACTTTTTTCTGACATTAAATCCCAAATCTAGAAATGTATTTTTTATATTATTAACCCATTTCTAAACTACCAATGGATTATTAGTTCAATTTAAATATAGTTTCTTCTAAAAAATTAATCAATCCAACATATGTGAATCACAATATGGAAAAATAAGATTTTATTTACAGGAAAGGTTATTCATAATAACAATATTTAACTTCCCAAATATAGTCATGAGCTTCTTAGTTCGGACACCAAAATTATTATTTTTCGTAGCAGGGTAATCCCTACAATGAATATGGGCGTTGATTCCTTTTATTATGTTTGGTCAAATTGTTAAATAATAAAACACTCTAATTTATCTCATCATGAATATTGATCCATAAAATTAGATTCATATAATGACAAATGTTCTTAAATAGTATACGGTATTTTCATAATTCTCATGTTATCTATGTTTATATAAAATCTAGTTCCCAATGTTTCTAAAAAATCTCTACTTAAAACTAAAACAACACCATCTAACATTACCCATGGTAAATGTCTCCTTGTTTTACATCGGTACTAGATACTAGTAATGGAATCCCAAAGTACCGAATTGTTATGTAGTCTGGAATAACATTAAATATATACATAACTCTAATATTAAATAATATGTAGAGAATATATATCCAAAATAATTATTTCATCCTTGATATTATAAATAATATCCTTATTCATATCCCAGTGAAAATAGAACAAAAAAATTAGTGAGATCAAATGCTCAGTAGTTTTTATATACATTACAAGCTATCATGAGTCATTTATTCATAAACTATTTGGAAAGGTAAATAAATGAAAAAACATGGCATTTAATCATTAAATGATCAAGAAATGAATCCATATATAATATTAATGTAATAATCTCATGTATAATAATAACTAAATTCCCAAGGAATGAAATGATTAATATTGGACATCAGGATTTTAGACAAAATGATTTCTATACCATAAAATAATTGTACCTATATAGTCTATCTGATGGGTTGGTATACACAGGAAACAAATTATTTTCAAGATTACTAATTTTTCTCATGTGACATTCGAATTAACTTAGGGTATATATAATTATGGACTCCACCCATCACTACATTTCCAATTCATTAGTCATATATTGAATTATCAAACTATATTTATAAGCAATATTCCTTTTTGAAAAATTTATTTATCGAGTGAAGAATATATACTATCAATAATTTATAATTATATTAAATAACAATAAAAGTAAAACAACATAAGTATAAATGGTATAAAATTTAGTCAATAATCATATATAAGATTGATATTTAAGACAAATTTAATTTTAAATGATCATAAAAATGTAAATATTTTAAAAGAACTCTAATATCCAAAAAAATAATCAAGATATGATATATGGCAACAAAAATAGTAGATTTTTTAAAAAATTGATTCTTTTAATAAATATATGAAATATAAATGAAAATTTTAAAATAATTATTATTTAATAAGATTTATTTTTAAATAATTTGGAATATTATAGATACAGTCAAAAGGTGTAAAATTATTATGGTGGTGGAAATGATTCTTAATGTCGCCTACATTTGAATTTTTTTTGACATTTTTGAAATGAATGTTGAAAATAACTGTTACATAAAACACTAGTGTTTCCATTAAAAAATTGTAAACATTCCAGGATATCATAAAATTTACATAATAAAATATTCTATTAAATAAAAAATATTTTCGTAAAATAATTTTCATAAAATTTGATAAATAAGATATATATACCTGATTAAAAGAAAGAATAAGATTTACTTTTAAATTAATCATAACTTTATAATGTGTATAAATAATTGAATCGATATTAATTTTGATAAAACTTATACTCATGTACATTCATAAAATTGGAATTATATACACCTCATAAAAAATTTGGTGAATAATAACTAATATGTCTCAATGGAGTGGAAATTGAGATGAAATCTATTAACTCACATTTCCCTTTAGTTTAACATGGTAAAACCTACTATTTATTCAAATTAGATTTATTATAATACTTAAAAGAACCATATATATATCTATAATAACATATATGGTCCATTTATAAAATTTTACCACCTTCTGTTTAATAATCTTTTGTTATTATCATTATTTCATGTGATAATTGTTTTTTTACAAATATTTTTTTATATGGTAGTATCTATCCCTAAATATTTTTGATAGATCCATCTACTAATTAATCTTATTTATGGTATAAATATCATAAATATCATATATATTAAATATATTTATATCTATCTTCATCTATAAAGTATACAAATATAAAAAGTATTTACATCATTCATGGACATGGTATGTCGTAAGTACACATGAACCATAATTTCATATTTCGACGGGTTGAATAAAAGAAAGATAAATAATATTTAATATTTAAATAATAATTATTATATCATATATAATACATATTTAGTAATTCCATCATTATTACCATCAACATAAATCATAAATGAAAAAATATATCATATCAATTCGTGGATGTGGTAGTCGATACAAACACACAAGCAATATTATCATTCTTTAACAGATTAGAATGTATGAAGTTAAAAGTGATATTATTATTAAAAATAAATATTTATGTCATAAATATCATATATAATAATTTTTTCTATCCTTATAACAATCCATTTAATGTGTTGATGATAAACAAGTTGCACCAATACAGGAAGAAGATTATCCATACATATGCGCAAGTGATGTTTTCACTTTTCATAGGAATGAAAAAAATGAAATATGGTTTCCCCTAAAAATAAAAAACATCCCAATAGATTAAAAATATTGGATTTATTATTTTAGTATTGTAAAAATAAATTATTATTATGTTGAAGAATAAATAAACATGGAAGATTTAGTAAAGGTGCTTCCCACTTCATTATCATACTACCTTTAAATCTCTTCTTAAGGGCATGGGGTTAGTATTTTGGATGGACCCGATCCCCATGAACTTCTATAATTAAGTTGAGAACAATAATGGGTTGGTTTAGGTATATATATATGTCTCAATGTGGTGTAAATAATATAAAGGAGGAATTTCCTTTTATAATTGAGTGTAAGGGCATTCTTGGAATTCATTGAGGTAATAAATAATTATACATTATTTTCCCAAATCAAATAGATATAAAATTATATAATTAAATTATTGGATAATTATATTTATAAATAATCTCAAATAATAAAATTCATTCGGGTTTTGGGTATTTTCACCTTTATCAATTAGCTTTAACCCAATGTTAAGCCTTTTTATAATTACCATAACATTAAATTTCTATACTTCTTAATGGACAATAATGTCACTATAAATAGAAAAATTAAATCTAAATATACTATGATTTATATTTAAAACCATATATCATTAATTTTTCTGTATCTAATATTTTTATTTTTTTAAATCATTTTTAAATTACTATTTATTATAAAATATCATTAATGTCATTTTTCATATTATTCATTTAATTATACATTATATACTTCAAGAAAAATGGGTAATTTGAATATAGTTCTATGAAAAATACCTAAAATGTCATACATAACTAAAAATTTAATTGAAAACATTAATTCCTTAAAATTTTATCACTTTCATTTTTTTCATTTATTTTATTTCCCATAAAATTGAATAAATATTGGGTCGGGTTGCGAAAGCATTTATGGTAACAATTTCATCACTAAAATTTATAAATAAATTTAAATGATAAAGATAAATTCATTTAAAATTAAAATTAATATTTATAATCTAACATAAGTTATATTTATCCTTGTCATAAAATATAATGGATATTAATATAAAAGAAGTTACATTTTTATCTTAATATCCCATTTATATATTAGAAATGTAAAAATCATTATCAAATAGAATAAAATGGTCACATATTCGTGATTTGGATATTTATGGATGAGATATAATGATCCATTTAATTAATAAATGTTTTATGTTCATTTATAAGTTCATATCATATTATTTTTATCTTGAATTACCCAATTTACCCATAACATAGTATACATTATATACTACAGTTAGTATTCAAAAAGTATATCAATAAAAGGAAACCATTTATAAAAAATTGACCTCAAGATTCATACTATTATAACCATTTTCAAGATTAATTCCCAAAATGTGGTAGAAATTAATTTATGTTAAAATCACAAAATGAAAAGATATTTGTTTTCAAAAAAATTCCTTCTAAGTATAAAATTGAATTTATGTGAAATTTTATGATAATAATTCTTCAGAAAAATATAATTGGACTATTTAAAATATAATAGAACTAATTTTTATATTAAATTATTTTAAAATATAATGAAAATTTTTTATTTCTTGAACCATAAGTGCAGTTTACAATAAAATACAGTATTTTCACTATTCACTAAAAAATCCATATTTTCAAAAAAAAACACAAAATATTCATCCAAAGATAATTTTTATGTTATTATTTAAAAATTGATATAATTAAAAAAAATTAAATATATATATTTTATATAAATTAATAATATTATTTTCTTATAAAAAAATTAATATCGTTTTTGAAGAAGTCATATTTCTGAAACATAAAATAAATTTTCTAAAAATTGAGTACTTATTTACTTCTAATTAATAATTTTTTTGAGTTAATTAAATACTATATACATATTTCATAATTTTGTAATAAAATTATATTCATTAATACAATGACTATGTTTTAACAGTCAAATTTTAAGAAAACTATATTTCATGGTTCGTTCAATCTCTGTGATGGTTGTTGTATATGGTATCAAAAATTGGGTTATTTAAAAATCCCATTGTTTTAATGTAACGTACAAATAAATTAATGAATAATTTATATTGTTATATATGTCTATAAATGAATTAGATAGTGTTTTAGAGGCTTAAAATGAGAATAAATCCAATCTTAAGCATGGAATACAGTAATATTTTTAAAAGATTTTTTTACTGCTTTTTAATGGAAAACCATTTTTAAATATATATTTTGGCAATTTTATAATCTATATTTGTCAAAATAAAATTATTTATTATGATTGGAACATTGAAATTTACATTGGATAATGTTCTGTTATTTTTCTGATAATGTAATTTTTTTAATGAATAGTGAAAAATGTTGTATTTTAATTCAAAACACCTTTTTAATCTAACTTGTTCATATGATTATATTATCTTTTTAATTGGTTTTAAAGTAAAATTAGAATATATTTTTTCCATTTAATCCAATGGTGGGCATTGGAATTTATTTCACTTTGAAATTGGACTTAAACTAGTGTCAATCTTTTGATACTTATTCTTTCATAAAAACACGCTATTTTCTCTGACAACGGGAATTAATTATTAAATTAATTAATGTAACATATATGTTTTGAATTTTGTAAAATTGAAATCATTTTTGAATTCATAATAACAAATATAGCTTAGGTTGACGTTTTGGTATTTTTCTGAAAATCTTCAATTTTGATGAATAGTGAAACCACTAAGTGGTACTTAAAAATCTGATTTTTCGTTTAAATGAAATTTTACCACCTATGTGTTTTGAATTTCTAAAATCAGACATAAATGGTTGTCATTAATAAGTAAAATGTTCTTCAATGGGATTAAAATAATTTTTTTGGTGAATAGTAACTTTTAAGATTTTAATCACGATTAGAGATAATTAGTGTAATTTAAGGTAAGAATAGTGTTTTAACAATATAAAATGAACTTGACACCTGTCCTACCATTTTTGGATGTGTCATGGCGGACTATGACCACCCATGGGTCGATTTTTGGGACCCCATGGAGCCACTTTGGTAAGATAATGACATTAATGCCTTTTATTTAAAGTAAAAGTAAAAATGACACAAACATGTATTGTTTTATTAAAACGATTTTAACATTGGTTTATACAAGTCATATTTTTGACTATAAATAGTCATTGGAAATCTAAAAAGATTTCCTACTTCATGATATTTGTTTTCTAATTTTCAGACATTAAATAAATTAAATTATTTATGACACCATGATGATGCAGTGATGACATCATTATATAACAATTTAAATAAAATGAAAATATAATGTAAAATATATGACCTAAACATGTCAAAAACCTATTGGATGGGTTTATTTAGAACCCTTATCACCTTTTCCTAGAAAGTTATAATTTTGGGACCTTTTTTAACCGAAAAGCATTTTATAACAAAGTATCTTTTCTTAACATTCCAAGAGTGCCCCTCCTCTACTCTTATAAAAGGACCCCACCTCTATCACCGTACCCACAACTCCAAAGCCTTTGGATCAGCCCACCCCTACCCATTTTGTTTCTCCACATCCCTCTCTTACTCTTTGAAGCCTCAGTTTGGGCAGATGTCTTCCCAATGAAGCCTTTGAGCTCAAATCAAAAAGAGTTACCCGTTTTAAAGGTAGTGTTTTCACTTGTGTTCTTATGTTTAATTTTGCTTCTCCAACCCTCTAATATCTTTTTACTCATTTATTTTTTAACAACACCAGTATCTTACATATACTAGGATGTTTTTATAAGAAGTATTCTATCTACACTTACACACACCTACATCTAATGGTTAAAGAACATACTGTTTCCGTGGATGGCGAATTTCTGCCTCACGAAACGATGATTGTTAAATATTCTTTTAACACCCTCAAAGGTGGCCATTAAGATGAAAATATATTTATATATGATATATAATATGTTTATTTTTTAATTAATGTTCTGTATTTTTCATTTATGGCATACCTTTATGGTTTCCATAATGGGTAAATGTGATATCTTCATTTTAGGAAGTGCGGACTACCGCCCCCTCAAAGTGATTTGATCTGTTAATTCCATATGTGGGATGTATAAAGGATATAATTAATGATATAATATATTATATCATAATGGAATTATAATATATATTTATATCATTATGATTCCATTCCATAAAATACGAAATAGAAATGAAAGTAGCGTTCATGCGTACGTACAACTTACCGTCTCCATGAACGGTGCTTTTCATTTCTTACCTCTAAACGTTATGTAATATTATAAATGCATGTATATACTAGATATATATGATATATATGATATCTACATCATGATTATAACTTTCGATATAATAGATACATGAACAACTTGTAATTATAAATAGTTTACTTTTGACTCAAGTACCAATGATCGATAAAATGACCGTTATTAACTTAAATAATTACATAGTGTTCATGACATGGTTATAAGTGTTATAAAAGGAATAATGAACATGAAAAAGGTTCTTAAAAAGTAGAAATTATCTCAAGTTTATTATTCAGGAGGTTAAATAAAGATCGATTCAAGTCGGACCCGAGTTATGGGACATCGTCTCAATCTCCTTTCATTGAGGCGTATTTTGTTTTATACACAACCTTCTTTAATACGGTGTATAAACCCCTTTGAATTTTATTTTTATCCAAAAGGAATAATTTTTTATACGAATCATTTTACTAAACGATAAAAGGGAATGTTTTTGTCATACGTGTGCGGCGTCAACGACTTCTCCACCAACATGACCATTATTTGAGTTTCGGCTTCCTCTACAAGCCATACCTTTTTTTTAAATGAAAAATAAATACAATGTTTTTCATTTATTTTATTTTGGTATTGAAAATGGTTTTCATCATGTTTTTATTATACCAATGTGTTGTATTGATATCTTGTTATTAAAATATGTAAGTTTTATGTTTTCTTTATGCATGTTTTATGTGATACGATTATGTTATGGTTCTTGGGCATTGTTTTGAAGACGGGTGGTTCTATGATAATCTACGGGCGGGTGAGCCCGATATAGCTCTCCAATGCATTGGGTAACGGAAAGGAGTTAAACGTTAAGGTTTCTCTGAAAATATTTAGGGAATATACTTTGATGGGTATTCGAAACGCAACCAAGAGGGTTACTCCCTATGTAAAAATGTTATGAATACCTCATGTTACCTTTATGTATTATTATTTCTATGATTTATTCATGATTTTATGAGGTATATTAATGTTCATATGTTTAATGAGTAGAGTATGATTTCATTTATTCTTGTGTATACATGTACTGATGTTTCCTTTCCATATTTTTATATCCCTTAATGAGATTTTTATGCTCATCCCATGTTTTTGAAATATTTTTCACAGGTCAAGGGAAGGGTACAAGATATGATGATAGTGTCAAGGAATTGTCAAGAAAGAATCCATGTTTTATTTTAAATACGTTTCTGTTGATCCGAAAAATGAATACTATCTTTTTTGTAACCACATTGTTTAAATATGGAATGTAATTCATGTTTTATGATCTAATTCTCTAAAACTCTAAACATGAAAAGATCCTCAATGTGTAATCTTGTAAGAACACAAGATTAAGTAAGGATTAAGGCTGGGGCTTTATAGTTTGTTTCATAGGTCGGTTTGGATAACTTTTGGAGTTAGAATTCTATTAAATGATTATCCAAAAATATTTTTTTATGGTCAAATTGAAATGATATTGCATTTGAAGATTACCTTGTTGCTTCATCTAAGACATGTTTGTTCAAAATGGTTTTCCGCAGAGGAAAAAGGGAAGCAATGCTTGGAGGTCATACATAAGGAAATAACCTTCTGAATCAGCATCCTGAGATGGTCGTAATTGGTACTGAACAGTTTTTTGTAGTAATGGCGCAGTTGACTCAAGTGATAAATGGTGGCGGTATCCATGCACGAGATCAGTCAGATCAACCACAGAGGAACATTTTAGTGGTGGAACATTTCATGAGGCAAAATCCCCCATCATTCAGAGGATCATCTGACCCTGTGCTAGCTGAAGGGTGGATTAAAACACTGGAGATGATTTTCGATGTCATGGGGTGTTCAGACAATCAAAAGGTTAGTCTTGCTATTTACCATATGGCGGGTAAAGCGGATCAGTGGTGGTCGATGGTTAAAAATATCAGGGAATCTAATGAGATTGATGCTCTTGACTAGGATGAATTCAAAGGTGTGTTTCTTGAGTAGTATTTTCCTAAGGTTGTTCGACATAGGATGGAAAAACAATTCTTGGAATTGAGGCAAGAGGAAGACTCAGTGGATGCTAATGAAGAGAGGTTTACTCGATTGGAAAGGTATGCTTCAAATTTTATCTGAGAACATGATAGTAAAATAAATCATTTTTACTCAGGATTAATGCTAAAATATCGAAGGGAATTAGCTTCTCGTGAGATCAAAAGTTATGAAAATCTTGTTCAATGTGCTAAGAATGTGGAAATGGAGTTTGCCGATGATCAAGTTTTCTATAACAACCAACAGAAGAAGAGACCGAGGTGGCAGGACAAAGATAAGAATTCTTCAAAAAAGACTAATGGTAAGAAATCTATGTTTCCAGTTTGTCATAAATGTGGGAAAAGGAATGCTGGGGAATGTCTTCTGAATTCTAGAAAGTTCTACCAATGTGGTAAGATGGGACATAATGCTCATGATGACACTGAAAAAGATCAAGGTGATGGTAAGTCCAAATTTGATTTATAGTTACTGAAATTTTTTAAGTTGAAGCAAACGAGTGTCCGACAAAGAGCTCGAGTGATGGGAAGTAGTTAGACTATAAGCAGAAAGAGGTGGTGAAATCCTTTGAAACTACTTTAGAAGAAGTCGGGCCATCAAATGAAGTTGTATCAGGTACTTTGTTTATTTTTTCAGATTATGCCAGTGTGTTGTTTGATTCAGGGTCTACACATTCTTTCATCTCAGAAAACATTTCTAGTAAAATGAGAATACCATCTCAAGAAATTACTCCTGAACTTTTGGGAAAAACACCTGGGGGAAATTTTGAGGCAAAAATAATTTATAAGAATCTTCTTATCCTTATTTATGGAAAGAACCTATTTGCAAACCTTATTGTTTTACCTCTAGTAGAGTTTGATGTTATCCTGGGTATGGATTGACTCTCTATTTACCATTCTAAGATTGACTGTAGAGATAAAGAAGTTTCTTTTGAGAAAGTCTTTCAGTTTGTGTACCATAATGAACCCTAACTGTTGATAACTTATCAAGAGGCTGAGAAACATATAAAAGATGGAAATGAATGTTACTTTCCACACATCGTTGAAAACAAAGGAACTATTCTGATTAATGATGTGCTAGTGGTAAATGTGTATCTTGATGTTTTTCCTGATGAGTTTCCTGTAATAATAACAGATTGGGAAGTTCAATTTACTGTTGACTTAGTTCTTGAAGCTAAGCCAATTTCAAAACCCCTTTATCGAATGGCTCAAATTGAAATTTTATAGTTGTAGGAGAAATTGCAAGATTTATTAAAGAAAGGTTTCATTCGAAAAATCACTTCACCATAGTGTGCTCCTGTTTTATTTGTTAAAAAGAAAGATGGTTCTATGAGACTTTTAATTTATTATAGATCCTTGAATAACATCACTGTTAAGAACAAATATCCTTTTCTTCATATCGATGATTTGTTTGATCAGCTCTTGGGAGCTGAGTATTTTTCTAAGATTGATCTGAGATCGGGGTACCATACGTTGAAGGTAATGGAAGAACATGTTCCGAAGACCACGTTTCGAACAAGATATGGCCATTATGAATTTGTAGTAATGCCTTTTGGTCTAACCAATGCACCTGCTGTATTCATTGACTTACAGAATAGAATTTTCCATGAGTTCTTGGATGAGTTTTTGGTGGTTTTTATTGATGATATTTTGGTGCTTTCGAGAAGTAAAGAGGAGCATGAAAGATATTTAAGGGTTATTTTGAAAACCCTAAAAGAAAATAAATTGTATGGGAAATTCAGATAGTGTGAGTTTTGGTTGAAAAAAATTTCTTTCCTTTGTCACATTGTTTCTAAAGATGGGATAACTATTGATCCAGCAAAAACAATGGTTGTTGAATAATGGCAAGGACCCACAAATGTAACTGAGATTCGTAGTTTCCCTGGTTTTTCAGGCTATTACCGAAGGTTTATTAGAAATTTTTCATGGTTATCTAGTCCAATGACTAAGCTAACTCATAAGGGTGTTAAGTTTATCTCGACAAAATAATGTGATGATTGCTTTCAGGAATTGAAAAGAAGATTGGTGAATTCTCCAGTTTTGGCACTACCATCCAGGAATGGTGAGATTTTTATCTACAGTGAAGCTTCATTGAGAGGACTTGGTTGTGTCCTAATGTAGAATGATCAGGTAATTTCTTATGCTTCACGATAGTTAAAAAATTATGAGGTAAATTACCCTACAAATGATTTGGAATTAGCTGCTATTGTTTTCCCTTTAAAATTTTGGAGGCATCATTTTTATGTAGTAAAGTGTGAAATATATACCGATCACAAAAAATAAAGTATATATTCACTCAGAAAGAATTGAACATGAGATAGAGGATATGGATAGAATTAATCAAGGATTATGATTTTACAATTCTTTACCATCTGGGAAAAGCAAATAAAGTGGCTGATGCTTTGAGTCAATAAAGTAATGCTACATTAGGAATGTTGCATTTGGAAGGTGATCAGTTGGTTAAGGATTTGAGGAAATTTTTCATAGAAGTTTTTGGTGCAAGATGTTCTTCTATTTTGTTTCAGGTATCAATGACATCTTCCCTATCAGACAGAATCAATCAAGCACAGAAGCAAGACAGTGAGTTTCAGAAGAAGGTAGAGCTGGTTCAGAAGGGTAAGTTGCCTGAATTCATCATTGATAATGATTGTGTTTTGAGATTGGGGAAGATATTGTGTGTGCCTATTGATTCACAGTTTAAGAGAGAGTTGTTATGTGAATCTCATAGTTCTTCGTTTTCAGTTCATCCTGGCAGTACTAAGATGTACAGAGATCTGCGGGAGTATTACTGGTGGGATGGAATGAAAAGAGATATTGCTGATATTACAGTTAAGTGTTTGACTTATCAACAAGTTAAAGAACAACGACAATTACCGAAACAGATGCTTCAACCTTTACCAGTACAAGAGTGGAAAGGGGAAAATATATCCATGGACTTCATTGTAGGATTTCCAAAGACACCACGAGGTAATAATGCAATCTGGGTTATTGTTGATCGCTTGACTAAATCTGCTCATTTCCTTGCTATACGAGATACTTTTTCCCTAGATCAGCTTTCTCAATTGTATCTTAAATAGATAGTCTGGTTGCATGGAGTTACCCTCTCCATTGTATCTGATTGTGATCCCAAGTTTACTTCTAACTTTTAGAAAGGCCTTTAGAAGTCATTGGGTACTGAATTAAATTTTCATATAGCTTTTCATCCTCAATCAGATGGGCAGTCAGAACAAACAATCCAGACTTTGGAGGATATGCTACGTGCTTGTTTGATGGATTATCAGGGAAGTTGGGACCAACATCTTTCTTTGGTTGAGTTTTCTTATAATAACAGTTTTCATTCTAGTATACATATGGCACCATTTGAGGGGTTATATGGGAAGCGGTGTCGAACTCCAGATTTTTGGGATGAAGTGGGTGAAAGGAAGCTGATGGGACCAGAATTGGTAGAATATTTTGCAGAAAAAGTTCAGCTGATATAGAATCACATGAGAACAGCTCAGAGCAGGCAGAAGAGTTATGCGGACAAAAGGAGGAAGGATCTCTCTATTGAGGTAGGTGATCATGTTTTTCTCAAAGTCTCACCATGGGAAAGTGTGATGCAATTTGGTAAGAAAGGAAAGCTGAGTCCAAGGTTCATTGGACCATATGACATTTCTAGAGAGAGTTGGATCAGTTGCTTAGTGAGTGGATTTACCTCTGAGTTTATCTCAGGTACACAATGTTTTTCATGTTTTGATGTTGAGAATGTATATTCTAGATCCATCTCATGTTTTGAGTCTAGAGGTAGTTCAGCTGGAAGGGAAACTATCTTACGAGGAACAACTAGTCCAGATTCTTGACCACAGGTAGCAAGTGTTACGAAATAAGCTGATTTATCAGGTAATGGTTTTGTGAAAAAACCACATGATTGAAGAGGAAACATGGGAATCTGAAAATTCAATGAGGGCTAAATAACCCCACTTATTCGATAAGTAAATAAATTGGGGGGACGCAATTTTCTAAAGGGGGGAAGGATGTAACATCCCAAGAAAGTAATGAATAATAGATATTTTTATCTATGTCTATTAATGAATTAGATAGTGTTTTAGAGGCTTAAAATGAGAATAAATCCAATCTTAAGCATGGAATACACTAATATTTTTAAAAGATTGTTTTACTGCCTTTTGATGGAATCCAATCTTAACCATTTTTTTTCACTAATAGTGAAAAATGTTGTATTTTAATTAAAAACCTCTTTTTAATCTAATTTGTTTATATTATTATATTATATTTTTAATTGGTTTTAAAGTTAAATTATAATATATTTTTATCATTTAATCCAATGGTAGTCATTGGAATTAATTTCACTTTGAAATTGGACTTAAACTAGTGTCAATCTTTTGATACTTATTTTTTCATAAAAACACACTATTTGCTCTGACAACGGGAATTAATTATTAAATTAATTAATGTAACTTATATGTTTTGAATTTTGTAAAATAGAAATCATTTTTGAATTTAGAATATCAAATATAGATTTGGGTGATGTTTTGGTATTTTTCTGAAAAACTAAAATTTTTGATGAATAGTGAAACCCCTAAGTGGTACTTAAAAAACCGATTTTTCATTTAAATGAAATTTTCCACCTCTGTGTTTTGAATTTAAAAAATCCAACATACATGGTTGTAATTAAGAAGTAAAATTTGTTTCAATGGGATTAAAATAATTTGTTGGTGAATAGTATCTTTTATGTTTTTAATCATGATTAGAGGTAATTAGTGTAATTTAAGGTAAGAATAATGTTTTAATAATATGAAATGAACTTTACACATGTCTTAACCTTATTGGATGTTTCATGGCCGACCATGAAAACCCATGGGTCTATTTTTGGGACCCCATGGAGCCACTTGGGTAAGATAATGAAATTAATGCCTTTTATTTAATGTAAAAGTAAAAATGACACAAACATGTATTGTTTTATTAAAACAATTTTTACAGGGGTTTATACAAGGAATATTTTTTTTATAAATAGTCATTGGAAATATAAAAAGATTTCCTACATCATGATTTTTTTTAATTTTTAGACATTAATTAAATTAAATTATTTATGACACAATGATGATGCAGCGATGACCTCATTATTTAACGATTTAAATAAAATGAAAATATAATGTAACATCTAAGACCTACACTTTCCAAAAACCTATTGTATGGGTAGATATAGAACCCTTATCACCTTATCCTTGAAATTTATAATCATGGGACCTTTTTTATCTGAAAATCATTTTATAACAAAGTATCTTTTCATACCTTTCCAAGAGTGCCGCTCTTCTCCTCTTATAAAAGGCCCCCAACTCTACCACCTTACCCACACCTCCAAAGCCATTGGCTCGGCCAACCCCTGCCCATTTTGTCTCTAAACATATCTCTATTACTCCTTGAAGCCTCATTTTGGGTAGAAGTCTTCCCAAGGAATCCTTTGAGCTCAAATCCAAAATAGTTATCTGTTTTAAAGGTAGTATTTTCTCTTGTGTTCTTATGTTTTATTTTTCTTCTCCAACCCTCTAAAATCTTTTTATTAATTACTTTTGTAACAAAAACAGTATCTTCCATATAATATTATGTTGTTATAAGATGGATTCGAGCTGCACTTACACACACCTATATCTAATGGTTAAAGAACATACCGTTTCCATGGATGGCGAATTTCTGCCTCACGAAACGATGATTATTCAATATTCTTTTAAAACATTCAAATGTGGCCATTAAGATTACACTATATTTATATGTGATAAATAATATGTTTATGTTTTACTTAAGTTTCTGTATTTTTTATTTATGTCATACCTTTATGGTTTCCATTATGGGTAAACGCGATATCTTCATTTTAGGACGTGTGGACTACCGCCCCCTCAAAGTGATTTGATCTATTAATGCCATATGTGGGATGTATAAAGGATGTAATTAATGATATAATATATGATATAATAATGGAATTATAATATACCTTTATATCATTTTGATTCAATTCCATAAAATACGAAATAGAAATGAAAGTAGCGTTCATGCGTACGTACAGCTTACCATCTCCATGAACGGTGCTTTTCATTTCATACCTCTAAATGTTATGTAATATTATAAATGCATGTATATACTGGATATATATGATATATATGATATCTACATCATGAGTATAACTCTGGATATAATAGATACATGAATAACTTGTAATTATAAAGAGTTTATTTTTGACTCAAATACCAATGATCGATAAAATGACTGTTATTAACTTAAATAATTACATAGTTTTCATGACGTGGTAATAAGTGATATAAAAGGAATAATGAACTTGAAAAAGGTTCTTAAAAAGTATAAATTAACTCAAGTTTATTATTCAGGAGGTTAAATAAAGATCGATTCAAGTCGGACCCGAGTTATGAGACTTCGTCTCAATCTCCTTTCATTGAGGCATAATTTGTTTTATACACAACCTTATTTTATACGGTTTATAAACCCCTTTGAATTTAATGTTGGTCCAAAAGGAATATTTTTTTATACGAAGTGTTTTACTAAAAAACAAAAGGGAATGTTTTTGTCATATGTATGCGGTGACAATGACTTCTCCGCAAATATGACCATTATTTGAGTTTCGGCTTCCTCTACAAGCCATACCTTTTTTTAAATGAAAAATAAATACCATGTTTTTATTTTATTTTATTTTGGTATTGAAAATGGATTTCATCATGTTTTTATTATACCAATGTGTTGTATTGATATCTTGTGATTAAAATGTGTAAATTTTATGTTTTTTATGCATGTTTTATGTGATACAATTATGTTATGGTTCTTGGGCATTGTTTATGAAGACGGGTGGTTCCATGATAAACTAAGGGCGGGTGATCCCGATATAGATCTCCAATGCATTGGGTAACGGAAAGGAGTTAAACGTTAAGGTTTCTCTGAAACAATTTAGGGAATATACTGTGATGTGTATTCCAAACGTAACCAAGAGGGTTACTCCCTATGTAAGAACGTTATGAATGCCTCAATATACCTTTATGTCTTATGATTTCTATGATTTATTCATGATTTGATGAGTTATGTTGAAGATCATATGTTTAATGAGTAGAGTATGATTTCATTGATTCTTTTGTATACATGTACTGATGTTTCCTTTCAATATTTTTATATCCCTTACTGAGCTTTTTATGCTCATCCCATGTTTTTTAATGTTTTTCACAGGTCAAGGGAAGGGTACATGATATGATGATAGTGTTATGTAATTTTCAAGAAATAATCCATGTTTTATTTTAAATATGTTTCTGTTGATGGAAAAAATGAATACTATCTTTTTTCTAACCACATTGTTTAAATGTGGAATGTAATGCATGTTTTATGATCTAATTATCTAAAACTCTAAACCTGAAAATATCCTCAATGTGTAATCTTGTAAGAACTCAAGATTAAGTAAGGTTTAAGGCTGGGGCTTTATAGTTTGTTTCATAGGTCAGGTTTATTATTCAGGAGGTTAAAGAAAGATCGAATCAAGTCGAACCCGATGTATGGGACTTCATCTCAATCTCCTTTCATTGTGTAATATTTTGTTTTATACACATCCTTATTTTATATGGTGTA
The DNA here is from genome assembly GCA_963277665.1 of Viscum album. Classification (NCBI taxonomy): domain Eukaryota; kingdom Viridiplantae; phylum Streptophyta; class Magnoliopsida; order Santalales; family Viscaceae; genus Viscum; species Viscum album. Next base: position 511,032,948 of record OY728146.1, read on the forward strand.
TATACCCCCTTGACTTTTATGTTTTTCCAAAAGGAATCTTTTTTTATACGAAGAATTTTACTAAACTACAATAGGTAATGTTTTTGTTGTATGTATGCGGAGACAACGACTTCTCTGCCGCCGTTACCTTAATTTGTGTTTAGGCTTCCTCTACAAGCCATGCATTTTTTAAATGAAAAATAAATACCATGTTTTGCTTTTCTTTTATTTTGGTATTGAAAAAGGTTTTCATCATGTTTTTATTATACCAATGGGTTGTATTGATATCTTCTGATTGAAATGTTGAAAGGTTATGTTTCCTTTATGCATGTTTTATGTGATACAATTATGTTATGGTTCTTGGGAATTTTTTGTGAATACGGGTGGTTTTGTGATAAACTAAGGGCGGGTGAGCCCGATATATCTCTCTAATGCATTGGGTAATGTGAAAGAGTTAAACGTTATGGTTTCTCCAAAAAGATTTAGGGAATATATTGTGATGGGTATTCCAAACGTAACCAAGAGGGTTACCCCCTACGTAAGAATATTTTGAATGACTCAAGTTACATTTATGTCTTATGATTTCTATGATTTATTCATGATTTGATGAGGTATGTTAAAGTTCTTATGTTTAATGAGTAGAGTATGATTTAATTGATTCTTGTGTATACATGTACTCATGTTTCCTTCCCATATTTTTATATCCCTTACTGATCTTTTTATGCTCATTCCATGTTTTTGAAATGTTTTTCACAGATCAAGGGAAAGGTACATGATATGATGATAGTGTAAAATAAGTGTCAAGAATTAATCCATGTTTTATTTTAAATATGTTTCCTTTGACGGGAAAAATGAATACTATCTTTTATGTAGCCACTTTTTCTAAATGTGGAATGTAATGCAAGTTTTATGATCTAATTCTCTAAAACTCTAAACCTGAAAAGATCCTCAATGTGTAATGTTGTAATAACTCAATATTAAGTATGGTTTAAGGATGGAGCTTTATAGTTAAAGTATTATTGGATCACAGAAACAGTACAACCTTTTTATCATTAAATTGTGATTCTTAGATGATAAATATACATAAATTACCACTAAAATATATCTTGATGAAAATACATTGTATATTTATATATTTTCCAAGTATTATTGAAAACATAATATTTGAAAATAACCATAAAAACCAATTGATAGATAATCAATTCAGTTATTATTAATGAAATAATTAATTTTAGTTCATGCAATTTTTGTTGAATGTATGATTCATTTAATATTTTTGGTAAAAAGTGATAAGTACCTCATTTAAAAAATGTCAAAAAGATTCATTTAAAAAAATAGAATAAGGGTATAAAATAAATTTAAAAAATAATATGATATTAATAAAAACATTCTTTAAAACATTTTAGAAAAAATGGATATAGATGAAAAATAATTTTCAACCGAATAGAGAAATACAGTCTAATTTCATTATAAATATTCTTTCAGTATATTGATTTCATAAAGTGATGAATATGAAACAAAAATATTTATTATCAATAAATATTCATGGGAGAGTAAAATTCATGATAGTTTTGAGAGCTATTTCCTGAAATTTCTTCCTTGTTAACTTAATCATAAAAATTCTCATGAAATTATATGGTATAATTTAGACATTTCAACAACCATTTATAAATAATTACTTATTAAAATCATCGTTTCTCAGTTTTAGATCTCCCTTTTTATGGATGGTTTGGTTATGTAATTTTGGTCCTCGTACATTGATCATGTTTAAATAAAATATAGAATGATATTTATGACCATAATACAATATATAGTCATTATATATATATATATATAGATTCATAAAATAGAAGATCATGTGTTTTGGTCATATTATAATTTCCAAATTATTTTTAACCTTTTTCTGGTGGATGGTATGAATCTTAAACTAAACCTCATAATGTAAATATGAGAATTGAAATAATTAAAAGTTATTTGTATAGACATTAACTAAGTATCGAGAGGTGTATCAAGATTTTGGATTATTTTTTCATGTTTTCGGCTCTGGGAACTATGTTTTTTAGGAGAAGAAATGGGCACATGATTGGCCCATGGTTAGTACTAACCTGGAGACCAAAAGAGTGTTGTTGGATTTTATCATGGGAACATTTTGTTGAAACAATGTTTCCCCTAGGGGAAATAATGTTAAAGGGTGAAATATATTTTAGTGGATCCTCATGGGATGTGGATGGTTTTATAAACATTAAGCCAATCCGGCATGGTTAGATTCACTTAACTATTATAGGTGCACAATTATGATCACTTTTTGGAAAACGATGCAGACAAACCATGTGCCCCTTAGAATGTTCTGATTATCGTTTTCCCTGACATCCATTATGTTTTCATCCTCCACATTTTTCTCCCATTCACACACATCACCTCCCTCAACTGCACGATCTCCCCTTTTCATCGATGGTTGTATTTGAGCTACCTCTCTCACTTGATATTTGAATCCTTCATCCAATGTCGTGTTGAATCCATATTTGTAATTACATTAATCATCTTTCATATTTAATTAATTTTTATTTATTTATTGGTTTTAATTTATATATGAGTTAATAGTCCCTATTCCCATTGTGTTTTTCAATTCTTCCAATTTCACTCATTCGACCTCAAATCAAGGCTCAGTATACAATGAGTGGGGAATCCACAGAATTAGGTATGTGGCCTATCATTTCCTATTCAAATATATTCTTTTTAGAAAATATTTTGTTTGTTCCATGCACTGAATTTTCCTTATGTCACCATTAAATTTTCAAATTGTTTATGTAGATCCTAATTACTTTAACAGGATAGTATTGGTAAATATGAATATACCCATATATATTTTTAACCACGATTTTAAATACCCATTTTTGTTTAATTTCTTATATGTTGTGACCTAAATGAATTGCTTAGGTATCCAAACAAACCCTTTTTGGGTCTTAGTGATGTTCTTGATTACAATACTCTACATACATTTTATGTTACCTTTAGAAGTGTGTTGAACTATCCCATATGTAATAGATGTCTAATTTGAATTAAATAACAAGGTATTCAAATCATACATTCATTTGGTAATAAACGCACAAGTAATGACATTTTTCTTATCTAATGAAATGTGAATAATTAAATGGGTTAATTGATTTGTCATGTGGCGTGATTTTAGAGATGAAATCATTATTATTCATACTTGACCAGTACAATGGAAAACATACTCAAATTTCTATCCATATTATATATATTTAATTTTATAAATGGTATGTCTTCAAACATGGTCCTTTTTAACACATGAAGGGGAGTGATTAATATAATGATTTATTCGATTTTTCTCTATGGCATGGGTGTTTAAATTGATGATACTTAATTATTAAATGTTTTTGATTATTATACTAATCCTTTAGTGATTCTTCTGTACCTTACATATAATTACATATAAGTTTTCATATGGTGAATGAAATTACAGAAACCCTTAAGCAATACTTGGGTTCCTTATCAGGAACTCCTTGGATTTTCACAACAATTTAAATAAAAAATAGTTTTCATTGAGTGATACATAGATTTACGGATATAGAATGCCATGGACTGGCTCAGAAGAAAGTGGGAATTATTTTATACCTTGATTGACACATGGGTTACTAATAAGAAGTGCCTTATACGGGATTATAGGTTAAGATAAATTATATTATGACATGAATTGGGCGATACTCAGGTTCCTGATATGAAACAACATTTAGAGGAGCATTGGTCACATTAATTATTTAATTAAATATTTATATATGTTTTACCTTTATTATATTTTTTCCTTGGACATGGAATACCATAATTAAAATAGGAAACTTAATATATTATCCTTATGAAGATGTTTTTTCCTTAATAATTGGATCCTCATCGATGCATTCATGTCTCTACATACATTCTTCTTGGAATAATTATATATACATGATGGAATGTTTAGTGACATTTTAGTTTATTCCAATGTAGGTGTGGTTATTTAGGTGTACGTGAGGAACATTAGTCTACCTGATTAATTTTAAAATGTTTCATTGCCTAAATTTTATTATTTCTACACAATGATTTATTTTATACTCCGAAACTATATTTAATTGGCCACCATTTGTGGTGGCATACTAAGTAAATATCACACCCTATTCGGTATACCAATTGATACCCAAATAGATTTAAAAAATAAAGGTTTGTAACTATTCAATGGTTTGGGATGATTTTCATTTATGGAATATGACTAGACATGGGAGACGGGGAGTAGTGTGTGAGCATGTACTCGTTCTTCCTTCCAAAGAGGGAGTATTTTATTTATTTATTTATACTTAAATATATTCTTATTCAATATATATCATTTATTGTATTGTTTAATACATGACCATTTTGGCATGTTTAGGAATTTTTTTCATGAATTTTGTATTGATTGTCAGTTGTCATTTATCTTCCACTCTATATTATTTCCTAACAGATTATTACTACTGGTGTACATATAATTAATCCATGGGGTATAGTCTCTACACTATACCCCCTTTAGATCCTCTCTACTAGTTTATAGCCTATAGAATATGGGAAGGCATTATTGAATCCATGTGACCAACCAGATCGGTCATCCTTTAAGTGTGTCTCAGTTTGGGGTGTTATATTAAAAAAATAGAGAAAAATGAATTAAGCTATTCATGGAGATAGTTGGTCATACATATATATGAAAATTGTTTTAATTATTGAAAAAATAGAACAAAATAATTTCAAAAAATAATTTCCATTTCTATATTCAATAATATATCCTATATATCATACATATTAATTAAATTTTTTTATTACCATCAATGAGACGTAGAGTATAAAAATGAATCACATCACTTTGTGGTGTTGGTAGCCCACCGTTACGCAGGAGAAACATTACTAGTTTCCAATGGATGGATATGTTATAACGAATATATTTTATTTTAATTTTAGAATAATAATTATTTAATAAATATAATATATTAACACTAATCACATAATAATAGTCATCCTTGAAATATAGTGATGGAAAATCAATTCTATTTCTACATGGAGGTTGTAGTCCACATGTACGCACAAGAAAAACATTCACATATCATTTTGTTGATAATTGGGTGAATAATGGTAGTTACATAATTATAATAATATGTTTTTTTTAGGATTATTAGTTATTTATTTATTTATAAATACCATATATTTAAAGGATGTAACAGTGGAATTAAATTTGAATGAAGTGGGGTAGGAAGATTTCCACTTGTTTATTAGGACTACTTTAGATCACGTCTTAAGTACCCATAAAATGTATTCTAAAGAATACCATCACCAAAAAAATATTTTATAGGGATGTTAATAATATAATTCTATATATTTTGAACCATTTTGATGGCTCAATGTGGGGTATGGAAAAGAGATCTGGTGTGTCTTTTTTTAAGGGAAGGAAGGCACATACCTAAAATTAAAAAAAAATATAAATATAATTATGTAATTATATTAAATAAAATTTCTGAATAAAAATGTATTCAAATAAAAAAATAATATAAAAATATGATCAACTAAGGAAATTTTGATAGGGTTGTTGTTATTTTTAACCATACCATCATCTTTAACCCATATATTAACTGATTTTAACCCTAACTATGTTAACAACTTTTTGAATCTTCAAGGGTTCTAATTTTACTTATATGTTATAATTTATCTCATAAATGTAAAATGGATGAAATTTACATCTATTTATCATCATACATGTCCCCTTTCAATAAAATTCTTATTTTTAAATAATTTAACACAATATTATTTAACATAAAATATCATTAATTTCATTTTAACATTGTTCGTTTAATTTGACATTATAGAAACCATGATTGTTATTGAATTATAATTTAAACCTTTCAAACATCAAAAAATGTGATATTTATATAAAATATTCATGTAAAATAATAATTGTACTAAATTACACTACCTTAAATATTTTAAAAACCATTCACCTGATTTTTATACTGATTTCATAAGTACTATGTTGTTGTTTTGAAGTTATTTAATTTAATTATTTCATCAATAAAAAATTAAAACAAACTAAAATTATAAAAAAAATAATTTATATTTTAGATAATAATTTAAAACAACATTTATCCACATTTATCCTTATATAATAATTTAATAAATATAAAAAATAGGAGAGTGATTTTATGGAATTTTATTTACATATAATATTAGAGACTTAATTATCAATGTGTAATGACAATAAAATTCCATTAATTATAAATAAGGGTGTATATTGTCTCTTTTATACATTAACTAAAATAATTTTCAGATTTGGGTTGATTGTGATACTATATATCATGATTTTAACCCTATTTTACCCATTTCCCCTTACCAATGGGACACATATTTACCATGGTGACTATTTATATTATCCAAAAAAATTTAGGATCTATTTATATATTTTGAACATAATCATTCCATGTATGGAATACATTATGTTGGATTTAACCTCTAGATTTTCATGAATATAATTTTAATATAAATTGATAAAACACTATGGAAATAGTTTTTTAGAAAAATGTGTTTTCAAGTATAAAATTTAACTTATATAATAATTATGAAAATTATTAATTCAAATCAAAATTATTAGATAATTATAATTCAAAAGGATAATATTTCACTTTAATACCTACTAAAAAATATAATTGAACCATTAAATTACTTCATTTAATGAAATTTAATATCAGCGTTTAAAAAAAAATAATTTTTCACTATTTATTAAAAATATCAATAATTTCAGAAAAATCCAAAAATTTCTCCCTATATTAATTTTGATATAATTATTTTAAAAATAATTTCAATTTTTTCCAAATAAATTTTTTAAATGTAGATGAAATTAATTTTATTATATCAACATTAAAATAAATAAACCCCATTTTTCATGTAAAATATATAAGGACTTCACTAAAATTAAGTACTAGTAAATCAATATAATTTATTTACAAAAAAACAATATTAATAATTTTTTTAAAAAAACCTATTAATTTATAAAATTTAACGACATGGTTATAATTTTATACAATATTATAGTTCATTTTGACTTGAGATTCCATGAAAATAAGATATCGAATAATTTAAATTTATTTGATGAGAAATATATTATAAAATATTAGGGTGTTACAATCCCTCATTATCACAGAAAAAAATAGAAATATAAAAAAATTAAACTAATGATACAAGTCATGTAGGTCAACTAATTCATCATTTGAATCACTTATAGATTACCAAAATTCACATGTCAGACATATTCCACCTTATCCACATTGTGCATTTCATTGATACGAAAGACTAGTTTAAATCTATTTCATTCAAATACATCAAGCTCTATTATGGTAAATAATAGCTACTCTTTATCTTTTTCAATTTTATCCTATTATTCATAGATCCTTATCATCTTCATAGGTATCTAGTCATTATGTATTTCTTATGTGGTAGAAAAGTGATTAAATTATTTAGTAGAAGCCTATATATATTGTGTTTCACTATTACCACAATCAAATAACAGGAGGTAACACTCATTGGATTCTAGTTTTACTATGGAAGTTTGAACTTCATGGATGTGAGTGTGTAAATGTCAGTATTTTAACCATCCTTCAGAAAAGTCATTAATTTTATAATGATCTTCATTCACCTTATAAAAACCCATCATGAATGGATCCCCTACATTGATAGCACAAAAATATAACTGTAAGGAATTTCTCATATCCTATTCCTAAAAAACATTGTTGGAATACAAATTCTTATCAGTTACATCCAGGGATATATAATCTGGAATCAAATTTTCTACAAAGTGACATAATTTATTCACTGATATAAATATAAATGGACCTTCAGTTTTTTATTACAAGTTATATTTACGGGAATATTCAATAATGGTGGTCCCCAAAAGTGGATAACCATCTATTGGCATAAAAGGGACAATGTAAATGATATAATCAGTGTTCTATGTTCTAAACACAAATTTTTTAAGACTCCCAGTATCAAGGGAACCTAAAAATGTCTGTAATTTTTTTAATTCATAGTCTCATGAATCATTGTTTTAAAAACATTCTCTAATAATATAACATAAAACGGACTATCGATGCGACACCCAAAAGTTTATTTCTCTTTATAATAAAAATAATATGGTTTCAATGATATTTATGAAAACAGGATAAAACATACAAAATAGACAACATGATTTTTCATTCAATAAGAACACTTAAGTGTTTACATTACCTCAAGATCACCATGAGATTATGTCAACCAGAAATACCTACTAAAACCCTATCAGAGCTACTAGAAGGCCCCCTAAAGCAACAATGAGACCTGGTAAATAGAGAGGCTCCATCGAGTTAGTCATAACGAAGAACATCACCATAAAAATCATGAAAAACAAACTTTCCATCATTGGTATATAAAGATCCATCCCATTAAATTGTATTGATTTTTGGAACACCCTAATGTTTGGTTTTATAAGGGATCTACCCGACCGTTAACCCTTGGGTAACGGTTGGATATGTTTGTGACCATTGAGTTCTAACCACTATATTTATTGTCATTGGTCTCTTCGGTAGTTCAATAAAAAATATCTCATGTATTCTTTCAAAACATTTAAATTATGAAAATATAACAATACCTCTTAATATGAGCTTTTAAAGAACAATGATTTAATATTATATGTTACACTTATTTGATTTTATTGAGATGTGGATTTCAAACATCTTACTAATATTTTATATATCTTTTAAATGTTCTCATTATTGAAACGTAAAACCCAAACTATGTTTTGTATTTCTATAATACTATTATATAGTTTTTCATGGGAGTATATTAAATTTCAATTTATAACTTATAATTTTAAAACTATAGTGTTTATAAATATTTTTAGTAATGAGAAGATATAATATAATATAATTTATTTAATCTTTTTATGTTTAAATAAAATTCACGTTTTATTAAATTTAAAATATTTTATAGGAAGTTAAAATAAATGTATTTATTTACTTGTGACTTTTTAAATTTGAAAGGTGGACTTTATAAAAAAAATAAGCCCACAAGGTCCAAGGATTCAGCTGGGCCAATGGAGGAAGCCTGCACTAGGCTGCTGAGCCTATCCCTCAGCCTCAACACAGGCTTGACCCAGTGTGGGAATAGCTTCCCCTAAGCGACCACAGGAGTGCATGAGGGATCAGATCACACCACTGTGGGAGTGAGGCCACGATTAGTAAAATGTAGGCTGAGGCCTGCGGGGGGAGCCCGTGTATAAGGAGCCCTTGTGTGTGTGTGTGTGTTGTGTTTTTTCTAAGTGTGCATCGGAGTCTCGTCCTTATAATTACCCATATAAATTTTCACGGTTTCGATGTGGGATGGAAAATTTTAACTGGGATCAAATCTAGACCTTTGGATCTCATCGTGCATGATCTAGGCCGTCGATTTCGATTTAGATCACATCCCTCAGTAGCTGCAAAATACCACCACATTTTCGTACACCGTCATATTCGACGTGGATCTAATCTCGGCCATCCAAGATTTTTAAAATATTGCATCGAACTAGGGTCATATGATCTATCCACAGATCTAATATGAACCATCCATATCTTTTAAAATCCATGAACGCACCCCAACCATCGGATCAGGACCAGATCAGATCCTGTCCATCCATTCAATATCTGGTTTTTCTATTCCCCCGACGTCTTCTTCTTCTCCTTTGTGTGCACTGCACCAGTGACCCCTACTACATATTTGCACCATTTTTCTTCACCCAAGACAACCAGTGGACCCTCCTTGCCTTTATTTTTCCCCATTGTTTTCCCAGATTATTCAATGAGCTCGACAAGCATCATAGCGGCATTAAGTGTCCGATTTTTTTATATACTTGTTATAGATTATAATCCACTATTTCACCCCCCAAGAATCCCTCGACATTTCTTCTTCTTATAGAAAGATTATGTGAGTATTACTCAAGCCCCTCCTCCATCCTCTAACCAAGCTAAGGGATTTAGGTTTTTTTGTCTTTGTGGTTTGAGGTTATATACATATACATGTGTATACCTATAAAATATATATTTATCGCTATGGTATAGCTAAAACATTCTCTTAAATCAAACCTAAGTCTCTTGTATTTTCATTCCAAGTAGATTTAGGAACTTGAGGGTTTACATTATATATAAAAAACTTAAAAATTTGCTTTATATATATAAGGTTGTTTTTACTTATGGTTTATATATAAATACATCTATGATCATATGGTTTTGGGTGAAAACCCTCAAATCCTGACCTTAGGCCTTACGAATTTTAAGTTATACCATCTTTTAATATTGAAGGAACATTTTCTTTCCTCATGTGATGTATATATTTGATTATATGTGTACACATATTTTTATATATAACCATACATTTTTTAAAAGAACCGCTATGAGGTTTCAGTTTCATGTCCTCTACACATGAAGATTTTAAGATGAGATTGAAATTTTGTATTAATCATATGGAACTATATTTTCATATATGTTTATATATATAATATACACAAACTTATATAATTGTATTGTATATATAACCCACCATCTAGACCAATTTAAAGTCCCTCAACATTGGACATCAATGATTTTATTGAAATTTTGATAAAAATTTATGTGTCGTTTGATCATAGTGTATGACCTCTAGGTATACATGATTATTCACATAAGTTATATGTTTGATCGAGGTTTGCACTTTTATAAATATTTTACTAAATAAGCCATTAAAATTTAATTTTATGATTTGGGAACCATTGTTAATTAATGTGACTAAAATAAAAAATTCATATGGGGGCCTTGGATATTTGGTTTAAATCCTTTTATACATGATTTATTTTTGGGATATGTGAAAAATGGGTGTACACATAAAATTTGTTCCTTAATTTTGTTTATAATTTTCCATGGTTTGAAAAGGAAATATGAATCTTGTTTTTAAAAATATATTTAGTTTTGTTTAAACACTACTCTATATATATACCTTGGTGAATAAAAAAATTGGCACAACACTCAACCCTAAGGGTGGATATTCCAAATACTATACTTTTTTGTAGTTCATGTGAATTATATTTGGGGTTTGAAACTCCTATTTTCATATTTATGAGTCACTTATTTTCATACATATTAAATGGTATTGGTTATGGTTGGGGTACATTCTTTCTTCTTTTGAAATTATGATGTGTTATACAAAATCATATTAGCATTACATGTTAGTGTGTCCCCAAGCTTAAAACCACACATTAAAAGTTCAGTTGTCCTTTAATTAATTATGCATTAAGAATATATCCCAATATGAATTTTGTTTAATAAGGTTTTAGAATTTTATGGTTACTATTCACTGTGAAAATACTTGTATTTCTTTTAGACCCTTTGGTTGTCTTCTCATATACCATAGTTTTCTTCCTATATTCACCATTCATCGAAAATGTCATGTAGTTTATAGTTTTTTATTAACCTTTTAGTGCATGACTCACTTTATATATATGAAAATGGTGAAATTTATCTACAATGTCCGAATATGGATTAAATTAAATTATTCAAGTTGTTATGGGACAATTTGAATAATATAAATTGTTAAATTAAATAATTAATGGTGGTATGGGACAATTAGTAAAATACGAAATGTAAAATTAAATTATTCAAGGTGGTATGGGACACTTTGAATATTGTGAAATAAAGAAAAAATAAATATATGACACTATAAATGATAAGTAATAAGTTACTTACTAAAAAAAAGTGGTATGTGCAACTTTGATTTAGAGAGGCGAGGAATGAATTGGACTTAGTATGGGATGGGCGGGGACTACTATAGCTCCTTGACACATTGGTAGGTCTCATGAGAAAAACTATGGTCTTGGAAAAAGGCCTGGAAAAAGTGATTATTTTTGGTCCTGGCATGAGGCCTCGACGGTATGGTTATGATGTTCGGCATATACACATTCATCATTATGGATATAAAATTTACTCAACCAGAAGAATATTCGACTAGTATAATATTCTTGGTTAAGATCTTATGAACATGAGAACTAGAAGAAGTAAAGGTTATGACATTGTATTAATGCAGTACTTAGGTCTTTATCCACTGTAATGTCTTTTACTTCATACCTCGTATGATAATTCCTATAGATGAATCATGTTTCCTTTTAACTCTATTAGTATTCTTTGAATTGTGCTCTTCTAATTATTATGTTATGATATAACTATTTTAAAATATATTAAGAAAATGTTTCATAGAAAGTTATTAAATAATGATTTCCAACGTTGTAATTAGTTTATTATGTTTTAAAACCCCTTACTGGGCATTCGTATGCTCACCCAACGTTTTTGAATAAAATTTTTAAGTTATCAGTTTTCAGCTTAAGAAGCTTGAAGGAAGTGACTGGTTTCCCAGAACCTAAACCGAATTCAATCCTCGGTATGGGACATATGTGTAATTTATCAGTGCGTGAATTTTTTTAAAATTACCCATCATGATTCAAGGCATCAGCTCCAGGTATTCTGGGGCCAGCTCCTCACTGTTGGTATCAGAGGATTCTGTTTAGATAACACTAGAAAACAATAACTGAAAAATCTATTTAAGTACTACTAAGTATGATATTTTTAAAATTTTTAGATGGTAGACAGAAACACTAATCTTTTGACTCTTCTTATTAAGGACCTAGAAACGATAATTTCCATAGACATTCACGATAACTTTGTGAACTATGCCCATATTTGTAAGACATGAAAACACCTCTATGACGTGTCCAACTCGCCCCGGGTACATCAACTCCACCATGGAGCGGATTTTGACATTCGTTTTATGATGAAAACACAATTTATATACTATGCATGTCATGGGAATCACTTTAAATCAATTTTTAGATGATTCACTATGGTAGAAGGCATCTCGTCCCTCATGGCCTTCCAAGAATCTCTTGCAACAGAAGACCTTCACACAACATATATGAACCATGTCTTTTCTTATGACCTTTTTGGTCCAATAATTGACTTCAGAATTATTTAATTTGAATCTTATCATTTATTGTACAAAACTCATATGCATACTGATGTCTCTCAACTATATAACCCTCATGTCACACTTGGGAGAAAACATAAGGGCAACCACGAGATTGAACCAGACTACTCGGGTTGCAAATAGTTCAGGGAGATTGAGATTTTTAAAATTGTTTTGGGGACTCGTGTAACTAGGAACTGGGGAAACTGTTAGTCCTGGGTGTTATGTACCATTTATTTATGAGAAAATAATTTTTTGTTTCTTCCTCCTTTTACATTTTCGATGTTTGTGTTTCACTGGTTGTACTTTCAAAAAAAATAAGTGGAAGGACAAACCCCCATTTTACCTCTTCTCTTTGAGATAATAGACACCATCATGGTCAAACCCAGGGTAGAAGAGTGCCTTCCATTCAAAAACCTATGGAGAACGTGAAAATATATTTATAGGATATCGAACAGTCCAGACATTCTCTATTCCTGTAAATAGAATGGTTACTTCTACAACCGTATATCCAATTCTCAACTTGCTGAGTATAGATGGAGGGTAATATACCAAGAAGATATTTTCCTCTATCTCACCCAATCTCAGAACTTCACAGCTAGGGTAAGGTTTCAAGAGGCTTACTTGCTGGGGTACATACATGCATCCTATATGTACAAGATCTTGAGTGTCAGTTTGTATGACCACAGTTATGTAGTTGACATTTTCAGATGAGAGACAGTTCAACGAGTCTTTAGAGAGTTTGTTCATTCGGAAAACTATGAGATTTTTACCCATCAATCATCACTTTGGAAGAATGAGTGTACACGACAAGAGTTTAACTCATTATTTCTAAAGTGAGTTTGGTTTAGAGAAGTAGAATAACTAAACACCAACATGGGTAATCATCTAGTCTTACCTGAGGATCATGCACAATAGAGGATGTGGTAAAGAATGTCACAGAGTCTTCTTTAGTGTGGTTTTATGAAATGAATTATAAGGATGCAATTCCTATTAAGCGGGGGGTATATTGTGACGCACTGAAGTTTATTTCTCTTTGTAATAAAAATAATATGGTTTCAATTTTTTTATTTTTATGAAAACATAATAAAAAATACTAAATGGACAATGCTATTTTTATTTAAATAAGAACACTGAAGTGTTTACATTACCTAAAGATCAAAATGAAATTATGTTAACCAAAAATACCTATTAAAAAATCTATCAGAGCCACTGGAAGGCCCCCTAAAACAAAAATGAGACACGGTAAATAGAGAAGCTCCCTCGGGTCAGTCATAACGAAGAACATCACAATAATAATCATGAAAACCACACTGACCATCAGTTGTATATCACAAACCATCTTCTTCAATTGTCTTGAGTTTTGGTGAACCCTAATGTTTGGTTTTATAGGGGATCTACCCAACCGTCACCCCTTGGGTACCCATTGGAGATGTTTGTGATCATTGAGTCCTAACAACTATAATTATAGTTGTTGGACTCTTCGGTAGTCTAATCAAAAATATCTAATTTAGTCTTTCACATTTTGTAAAATTTAAAATATTCTATATGAAGTTAACATAAATGCATTTATTTTCATGTGAATTTGTATATTTTAATGTTGGACTTTATAAAAAAATAATCCCACTAGGGCCATCCCTTTAGCCAGGCTAAGGGAGGCAATTTGCACTGGGCGGCTTAGCCTATCCCTTGGATTTAGCTTAGGCTGGCCTGAGTGTGGAAATGGCTTCCTCAAAGGGAAAACAGGAGTGCATGAGGGATCAGATCATGCCACCATGGTCGTGAGTCCATGGAGGGGAAATGGTAGGCTGATGCCTACGGGGGAAGCCTGTGTATATGACCCCCTTGTGTGTGTGTTGTGTTTTTTCTGATCATCCATCGGAGTCTTGGGATTTTAATGAGCCGCGAAAATTCTTACAATTTCTATTTTGGATGGAAAATTTTAAATGGTATCAAATCCAGACTGTTGGATCGTGCCGTGGGTGATCTAGGCCATTGATTTCGATCCAGAGCTCGACCCTAAGGAGCCACAGAATAACTTCACATTTTCGTTCACTATTATATCTGATACAGATCAAATCGTAGCCATCCAAGATTTGTAAAACTTTGGGTCGAACCAGGGACATCAGATCTAGGCAAGAATTTAATCTAAGCTATCCATCACATTTAAAATCTGCAGACGCACCCAAAAAATTGAGTCAAGACAAGATTAGATCATAGTCGTCCATTAAATTTCATGATTTTCTCTTCCCGATGCGTCTTCTTCTCCTTCATGTGTGCTGCACCAGTAACCCCTACAATGTATTTACACCATTTTTCTTCACTCATGACAGCCGGTGGACCCTCCTTGCCCTTCTTTTTCCACAATGTTTTCCCCTCTAATTTAATGACTATGACAAGAATCGTAGCAGCATTATGTTTCTTGTTGTTTTATATACATGTTATTGTTTATAAACCCCCATTACCGCCCCCCATGAATCCCTCATATTTTCTTCTTCCTCTAGTAAGTATCTGCGAGTTTTCCTCCAGCCTCTCCTCCCACATCGATCCATGGTAAGGGATTTAATTTTTCTTGTCATTTTGATTTGAGGGTATATACATATTCTTGTGAATACTTAAAAAAATATATATTTAACCTGACGGTTCAGTTATATCATTCTCTTAAACTGAACATAAGTCTCTTGAATTTTGAGTCCAAGAAGTGTTATGAACTTGAGAGTTTACATCATACATAAAAAATGTAAAGATGTTCTTTATATATATATTCTTTTTTGTACTTTAGGTTTATATATAAATACATGTATGAACATATGGTTTTGGGTTAAAAACCTATAATCATGACTTGAGGTCTTACGTATATTGAGTTATGCGGTCTTTTTAACATGAAGTAATATCATCTTTCCTCATGAAATGTATATATCTGATTATATATGTACACATATTTTTATATATAACCGTATGTTTTTTTTAAAAAAACTTCTATGATGTTTCGGTTTCATTTCATATATATTTTAATTTTTAAAGATGAGTATGATGTTTTCTTTTAATCATATTGAACTATATTTTCATATTGGTTTATATATCATATACATGGACTTATATAATTGTATTGTATGTATAACCGACCTTCTGGACCGGTTTAATGTCTATTAACAATGGACATCAATGATTTTATTGACATTTTGATAAACATGTATGTGACATTTTATCTTAGTGTAAGACCCCCGGGTATACCCGATTATTCCTATAAGTTATATGTGTGATCGCGATTTTCACTTTTATAAATTTTTTTAATAAATAAACCTTTAAAATTTTATTTTATTATTTGGGATAATTTGTTAATTAATGTGACTAAAAAATCAAAGTCATATGGGTTTCAAAGAGATTTGTTTAAAACCCTTAAAAATATGATATATTTTTGAGATATGTGAAAATATGGGTGTACATATAAACTTAGTACCTTAATTTTATTTGGAATTTTCCAAGGTATGAAATTGAAATATAAAACATGTTTTTTCAAAATATATTTAGTTTTGTTTAAACACTACTATATATATATACCCTGGTGTATAAAAAAATTTCACAACACTCAACCATAACTGTGGATATTACAAATACTATAACTATGATGTAGTTAATGAGTATTATATTTGGGGTTTGTAACTCCAATATTCATATGCACTGGTCACTTATTTTCTTACATATTAAATGGTATTGGTTATGGTAGGGATATAATGTTTCTAATTTTGACATTATTATTTGTTATACAATAGCATATTAGCTTTAAATGTTTAAGCATCTATAAGCATAAAACCCCACATGAAACATTTGGTTTTCCTTTAATTAATTATGCATCCAGAATGAATTCCAATATGAATTTTGTTTAATAAGGTTTTATAATTTTAAGATTACTATTGAACATGAAAAAACATGTATTTCTTTTATTACCATGGTTGTCTTCACATATTCTAGAGTCTGCTTCCTATATTCACCATTCAATGAAAAATTCATGTAGTTGAATGTTTCGTTATTAACCTTTTAGTGCATGAATCACTTTATATATATTTAAAAGGATGAAATTTAACTACTATGACCAAATTTTGATTAAATTAAACAATTCAAGGTGGTATGGGACACATTGAATAATATAAAATGATAAATTATTTTATTACAGGTGGTATGGAACTCTTTTAATAATATGAAATGTTAAATAAAATTATTCAAGGTTATTTGGGACACATTGAATAATGTGAAATAAGGAAACAAAAAATAGGTGACACTAGAAATTATAAGTAATAAGTAACCTTCTAAATCAATGTGGTATTTTCACTTTGATTTAAAGAGATGAGGAATGCATTGGAATTAATATGGGATGGGTGCGGCCCGCTATAGCCCCTCGATGCATCGGTAGGTCTCATGAGACAAACTAAGGTCTTGGCATAAGGCCTTGAAAAGGTGATTTTTTATGGTCTTGGAATGAGGCTTAGACAGTATTGTTATGATGTATGGCATATGCACATTCCAAATTATGGCTACGAAATTTACTCAACCATAAGAATATTTTACTAGTATATTATTCGTGGTTAAGATCTTAGGTACATGAGAACCAGAAGAAGTAAAAGTTATGGAATTATATTTATGTAGTACTGATGTCTTTTTCCATTGTATGTTTCTCAAGAAATTGATGTTTTTATTTAAGAAAAATCTTATCATGTAGTACTCTTATTAATTAATTTTTTTACATTCATTTTCAAATGGAATGTATTTTACTTCATTCCAAATATAAGAATTCCTATAGATGAATCATGTTTCCTTTTAACTCTGTTATTATTCTTTGAATTGATTTCCTTAAATTATTGTGTTATGATATAAGTGTTTAAACATTTCATAAGAAAATTTTTTATATAAAATTTTTGAATCATAATTTCTAATTGTTTAACTACATTATTATGATTTAAAACCCCTTACCAAGCATTCGTATGCTCACCCATCATTTTTGAATAAAATGTTTCAGTTATTGGTTTTCACGTGAAGAAGCATTACTGAAGTGACCGGTTTCCTCGAACATGAACCGAATTTGATCCTTTGTTTGTTTAATGATGTGTAATTTAATAGTGCATGTTTTTGTAAAAAATTACTCATCATGATTCAAGGAACCTGCTTCGGGTATCTTAGGGGAGGGTCCTCATAATCGGAAACAAATTGTTTGTTTACCCATCATATTATCCCCCCAAATATGATATTTACATAATTATCTAACCCTGATTTTTAATATAAATATTTTTGGTTCATTAGATCATCATTGAGTGTAAATTTAATATTCATGCCTCTTTTTTCACGTGATAGTATCAATTAAATTTAACGAAGGATTTATAGGTGTTTCTCTTTCATAATCCAAGTGAATGGAAATTATATCACATTTTGTATACATATAAACATTCACTAGATTATAAATATTCCAAATTTTAAAAATAATCACACCATAAATTAGATATATCAAAACCCCAACTTGAAATGAGATAATATAAAAATGTTCTTCTCAAGTACCTTCACCATTGTCGATCACTATTCTGGAGGGTGCAATAAAGGTAATGAAGGAAAATCTAATAGGATCCCTCTATTTGTAAAAATCTATTTTGACACCCATGAACATCATATGAATAACACAAATGTTGATAAACCATGTTCATGATGTATAATTAATTTTTTTTCATAGAATTTTGACACTGATAACATTGGAAATTTTCTTCCATATAACCATATAGAAATTTCAATAGATACCTAATACCACGTGGGGATATTATTCCATATATATTGCGCATCTGGTGATAAATACAAGTAGGGGTGTGTACTAGTAGATTAATGGAATTTTATTGACCTAGTGACACTTCCATCACCAGGTTTCCAACCCAAATAGCCGAACAATCTTCATCAGCTACGAATATCTAGTAGCTCATAAACAAGAATAAAAACTCATATAGTTAGAAATATAAATACATGTCCATAAGAACTTTATAGCCTCATGTGTTGTACTAGAAAAATTTATGGTTGGATCTGTATAAACCTGATATATATCAATATTGTTAAGTGGGGTGGGTCATTATGCTCTTGATATTTATCCTTGGCCTGTTAGGTTGTATAAATATTTTTTCAGGGTCATAAAATTCTATAATTGAAGGTGAAAAATAATGTTCCTCAATTATCTCACTTATATGGTCAGAAATGACATCCCTAAAGGTGGGTTATGTTTTGTGTTTCCCCATGTTTTAGCCCTAGGGAGTAACTCATTATATATTTACCCAGGGATTGTGATTCATCCTATATGAGAAATATAAAAAAACTAATCATAACATCCTTATGAGGTAGGTAAAAAGTGATTGAACTTGAGCACAAATGACTGATTAGCTCAAGTAAAATCACATCTAGTTGATACATCATATGATTTTAGATCCACAGTTCATGGTACAAACCAATATTCCCTATCTGTTTAGTGAATTCCATACAACAATTATGTACCCAAAAATAATAGGCCCATTCATCATTGAGGTTACTGTTAGATTGTAGGTCCCAATTTGGTCTCCATACTCCATCAAAGTTGTCTCATGAAAAGTTAAATTCTGATTGGTAATATTGGATGGTATGCATTTAGGTAAAATCAAAACCAACCTGAGTAAACAAAATCTTTTTAGGTTGATGGAACCACCTTTACACAATTCTGAGTATAGCTTACCCATGATAAAGGTTTTAAATTCTAAATAATATGGTAAGAAGATGACTTGTATAGATGGAAATCCATGAACAAGTATTATGATTGAGAAATCATCATAAAACCCAAATTCATATATATGAATATTTTTAAAAATTGAGTTTTCATTATTTTATGGAATGAGAATGTACTCCATGATCTCATTTTAAGGGATAATATGAAATCAAGGTCCATCTCCAACACTTATTGAGATGGAAACACAACTTTAATCAATGTAATTTAATAAAATAATTGTTTTTTTTCATATTCTAGTTTCTCTATATGTATAAATAATGATTCAATATTAAAATATGTTTAATAAAAATATTCATAATTCCTAAAAATATGCATAGAGTAATAGGTTTTAAGGGAACCATATGACCCCTATATACAAATTAGTATAGTATAATATACATGTGATAAAATGATTTTGGATGTAGAATATCTTCTAAAAAATAAATATTTATATTATTCATTCAATTATATGAACTCACATTCATAAGAAAAGGATCTCAATCACAATGAAATGTTGTTATGTGTGTGAAAAAGAGGTCAATTCTTTTGATCTCATGACAATGGTCTACAAGATCTTTATTCCAAATAAAATCACATGAAACCCTTTTTATATGGGTGTTCCCTCCTCCTAGTACACCAGTGAACCAAAAAAAATGTTATTGGGGATATGATTAATAAAAATTTTAGATCATGTTAAGTCTTATCAAACTCCATTCTATGGGTCGGAAAATTTTTAGGCTCAATTTTTTGAAAAAATTTAGTGAATGTTTCAAGAATATGAGTATCACCCAAAAAAATTGTAATCAAGATAAAATATTGATGTTGAATTTATAAAGGGGACTGATTGATCATAGTGTCAACCATTATTCATGGACCACCAACACCATTGTGATACCCTTCTCCACAAATCATCAACCTCATTCAAAATGTTCATTCTAATTTTATCAATATCAGTTGGAGTTGAATCTTTTCTTTCTCTACCATTAAGAATATGTTTTTTAGTTACTAAATTTGAGAAAGTATTGCGTTTTTTGTAGTCATTTTCATCCCTTATCATTGATCCTTATCACATATATCATTTCCATTTTCTGTTGAAATTCATCATTTTGTTTCCTTTAATGTAAATTTTTTTATCGAATTAATTAATGAAATGTAGGACAGTTTACTAGAATTTATATCCCTTTATGAAGAACTAATAATCAATTAATGCATTGTCATTTTGGGGAATGGGTAAATTATAGGCCTCCCATGAACTATTTTTTTGGTTATGGATCAAAGATTGGGATTCTAAGCACATCCCATAAAGAAACATCAATGAGATTTATAACACATAAAATCTTCATGAACATCCATGTGGGACTATATATTGGGAATTATTTGACATAAAAATTCAAATAAATACCATAATCCATCATAAATTAATATAGGACAAAATACAGATTATGTGATCATGACATCCTACTTTTAAAAACTAGATACATATACCTCCCCCAGAAACACCTCTAGGAAATGATCCAGCCTTAAAGAAACCCCCCTCCCCGTCACATCCAAAGGAATCCATTAATTAGGGAGCATGTTCTTAAATCCCTTCTTGAATGAGACATGTGAATTTTCTCCACAAAATAGTTCCTTCATGAAATATGTTTTCATAGAGGAAATTCTTCCATGAAGGAAACTATTTTTGGTTCCTCATTTCACAAATAAGTCCCCTATTGTTATATGGTATACCCATGTTTAAGTTATTACACCCTAATTAATATTATCCTCACATGTATCATTTAATATCACCATAGTCCCTTTTCTATGAATATAAATTCACTTTATATACCTCCCTCTCCAAGGTAAAAACCTCATCATAGGATACTAGTGTAAATGAAACTAGGAGGGTGAGATTAATCTTCTTGTGTAAGCTCCAACATGGTTCCAATTATTGAATGTACAAATGTTTCAGGAGGCCTGATTTGGACTCATCCTGATTGTAATCCCTAGCTATACATCAAATTGAAAATGTATGTGGAAGACCCACACAACCATTAATTTTTTCTCATTTCCAAAAAGAATGTCTGAGATAAGAGATAATAAACTATATAACAAAACATATGAGTTTCATTATGAAAAAACTAGATAGTATAATATCCTTGTGACATAATGTTAAACATTATGGGGAATTACCTCAACATAGGATGAAATACTATAATCGTACCCAATGTGACTAACATGGAATTCCTTATGCAACAAGTACTGGATTCCTAGTGACAAAATCATGTAACCAACTAAATTCATTTATGGGTAGCCTCAATTCCTAATCCTTGTCTGATCCAAACTGTGCAACCTCATATAATGTTTTCAATTATTTTTTGTCTCTTATTTCTCAAATAGATCATGACGCACCTGGTCTTAGAGATCTGATTTTTTCTTTCAATTAGTGTAATTAAAACCCCTCCAATTAGGCCACATACTAGAAGTTATTTGAAACATTATTTTTCCACATGGGATTCCTACTAAGAGTAATTCCCAAACATAACTTCACCTAAATCATTTAAAAATGCATTATTTAAGGGTATCACAAGCATATGTATCATGCCAAACACTGATAGGAAACTTGAATCTAGTTTTCCATAACATAAGTCATTAAATTTCATGGTAGAGTACTATCCCATGACCTTAAACTACAAATTATTAATTTATTGGGACTTCATTCTTATTTAGTAATATGTTTTGGGTTCATCTCTATGTTTCAAACCCAATATAAAAATAACTAATGCCTCTCCTCACCAAGAAATATTCATATTATCCTTAACATCCTCTCCCATTAGTCCAAATTATCTCTATGATTTTTCCACATAAATTAGATCCATACTAATTGTGGATCATCTCTCTAGAATTTCTTACTATCGATAAAATTATACCCCTTCTTATGGGACCTTATTCCATATGGTCCAATCGTATTATCAACTTGGGATCATATCCTATATGAAGTTGATTCACACAACTGTATATTTCTTTACACAAAGATAATATCATTGGTCCATATTCTCATTGAGGTTTACTAGAAAATGGATATCATGTGTAAAACCCGCACCAACCATTATTAGGCACATTTCACTAAGATTTACTTAATATATTACATTGAAGTCCATGGATTGACCATTTTCAAATGAATTAAATTTTTTTTATTTCAAATTAAATGTACCCACAATATGGGGGTTAATATTAGTTTCACATGGATAAATAAGAATAACAATTCATGGGATCTATCCTGACCCCATAATAATTTATCACTTCCATATATAGAGATAAACCAATGCTACCAAACTAGGTCTATTTAAACCATATTATCTTAAACATAAAAATCAAACCAAAATAATAAAAAAAGATGGATTTACACAAATACATATTGATGGATCCATTTATGAATCAAAACTAAAACATAAATATGGTTACATTTATAGATAACATCTGATATTTATAGATGGTTAAATTAATGGAGAACCTATTATTCATACAGATTTTCATGTTGTTGTATAACCTGTAATTAATCAAATGTTAACATTGACATGGATCCTCTAATATGTACATATTTTCACATTGATTCATGATAAGACCAAATTCATGCACATCACTAACCAATTAAACATTGGGTTATGGGAATGATTCAAGAAGCAAGTACTGAATCTACAAAAATAGTCCAAGAGTAGTTTAAAATACTCACCAGAAGGTGGAACGATATTAAATAGACACCCACTCAATCAACACACATTCCTTTGTGTCATTTCTCTGAAAAAACCCAGTGCCCACATACCTTTGGTGGTCAACCCATTGACCTCTTACCATTAAAAAGTATGTTCATGATTAAAAATGTTATAATTGATTTGAGGTACATTGAATGTTTCTTGTCCATGAATACCGACCATTGGAAAATTACCAAAACACTAACACATTGTGGTTATGATTACCTCACATCATATTGTCCTATATAATTAAATATTCAAATAATAACATTCAGGTATTCATATTGTTGATTTTTTTAATAATTATCAAAAAAATGTCAGACACTAAAAATCCTTTAGATTCATAAATATTTTGATAGATGATAATTAAATAAGAAGGTTCACCTCCACACATTTATCCAAGGAGTGTTAGTGATTTACCTAACAACTCCTATAATACCAAGTAAAATATATTTAAAGGTGGAGAAAAATAAGAGGTCCATATGTAGTATACAAGTTTTATTACAACAGATCATATTAATTGATTACAATTGATGGAAAACATGTCACTTCTAGAACCAATGCAATGTTTCACATAAAATACATCATTTAAATTCATATTTTGATTGTAAAAACTCATTTCACATGCCATTAAACTATAAAGATATGGTCTTAATTATATATACTTAAATAAAAATATTTAAATGTTTGTTTTATATGAACCTAATGACATGACACTTGATTCCTTATCACATGATATTAAAATAAATTAAAATGATATATCTTACATGACATATAACTATTCAATGTTTTCCATCCCACATGCAATATAACATCATTTAGAGTTCTATTACTTATGACAAATAATATTAAAATATCATACTTATCTAAGATAATGATCTACAAGATGATCATATTTAATGTATGATTTGATAAATATAGAAATATAATTCAACCCTAATGCCATGTATCTATTAACCAATTACATAAATTAACTTTTATAGAATGATGTATTTCATGATACATGATATCACATGGTATGTTGTAATGCCAAAATCTATAATCATGGTCCTAGATATAAATCGATTTCCCACCTGATCATCCCCACCATCCTAGTGTTTGTACTTCCTCAATTCATGTCGGGATCACTCTAAGGGACTATTAATAGGATAATACAATCCTTTATCCATAACTATGTGTTTATTGATAACTGTTATCTCAAGATACATAGTGACATTAATATTTATTTTTTTATGAACCAATACTGAAATTTTATTTCAATAAAACTCACATCTCATCCTAATATCTAGGATTTCATTATATTACACAAGGTTTTTATCAAACTGACTTTGTACTAAGATAAAATTATTTCATTATTGAACACAATCCATATATTCTAAAATATATCCTTTTAGAGGTATTTATTATATAAACAACTACTATGAGATTTATGAATCCTTAACACATGATGTTAAACCACACAACACCAATATCATCCAATATAGACATTAAACTACATGGAACAATAAATTATATACAATATATTTTCCTTTCATGACATCTAGATCTGTTTAATGGTTCATGGATAATGATTCATTATAAAAATACCTATACAAGGAAAAATTCCCCATGTTTCCAAGACTAAATACCTAGTATTTATACCTTCTATATTTTCAAGAATTTTTTTATCGCTAGCTCTAACATGGGATAAATCATTTTATCTTTCCTATTGACAGGAACCAAATTTATGTAGATCTGTTCTAAGAACTACATGTGAAATGATTCAAATTCATATAGGATTTTTAATGATTCTTGACATTTTTATTCCAAGTTTAGTAGTATATATCTTCAACTATAATCAATGTGTTTAATCTCATTCCATGTCACATTTCTTTTACAATAAAATATTTTAACTAGGATGGAATTGTCCCAAATCCACCATATATATAATCTATGTCTTTCAGGTAAAGTAAATATCTATTCTTGCCTTTATTTATGTCATTCTATGATATGTAATATTCATTGGAGTTATGAACCAAGGTATATCAAAAAATACAAACAACTATAGTCTTCCTCTTTAATGAAACTTTTTTTCTCTCCCATTCATGCCTTAATATGCTCCATTTCACCCCATACTAACATATCAAATGCCCAAAGTTGAATATTAATCTTTGAAACCCGAAACACTTAACTTGAGATTCAAATCCTATAAAAGAATCCATTAGTATACAGTGCTCCTCTATATAATCATAAACCTTAGGACATGGTGCCCCATTTTATAGGATCTTATGTTTCATAGAGTTCTCAGTATTATATTCCTTAATTAACTTACATATTAACCAAATAAATTTATGTTTTCCAAGTTTATAGGTTCATTAGTTAACAATGATTCTACTCTAATATCCAGGCATTAGAATTATTCTATTTTATCTTTTGAAGAAAAATATTAAAACTTTATCACAAACCATAAATAGAAACTATGTATTACTTGATGAATATTTCTATATGATATGTAGTGATGTCCAAATCACTTATCAGGGACCCAACCATAAATTTTACATTCATAATTAATCTATTAGTGTATAAGATATAAATTAATTTCAGGATTTCAAAAACATTCATACACTAGGTCAAAATATAACGAAGAAAAGATTGCATATCCTTGATCAAGTGAAGAATCATTTCATGGACCTTATCCTTTTCAATAATGTATATTATTCCATTAAATTCCATTTTTTTCATATCCTTCATTTTTCAAATTAGTCATTTTCATAATTCCCATTTAAAAACATTATGATAAAATTGTAAAATTTTATTTTTTCTATTAGGAAAAATTCACACCATGATTTCCCCCTCCTAAAAACATGATAATAATCCATTACACTATTATATCCCTTTACATGAGATAGAGTTTTTTATATAACACTTCTAAATATTTTGGTAGTATGAAATAATAAATTTTTTGGCAGTCTATAATGTAAAAAAATGTAAATTTTTTAGGTTTCTCAAACTAATTTCTCATAATAATTCCTTCCACCCAACTATATAAGAAATGAAATGGTATGATGATCTTAAATAGGTTGTTTCCATATATAATATAACCATTCATATTGTAAAAATAGAAAAGGTGAGAAAACTAAAAGTTAACTTATTTCCCTTGTTTGAGAAACACTTCCATCACTGGGGTACTAACTTTAACACCATATTAGGTATCTGCAATAATGATAATCCACCCATATAGGATATTTTCAAAAACTACACAAGTCAAATTGTTAAATCAAAACTTGTTTTAGTTTATTTTCAGTAAAAGGAATGATATTTTCACACATAGTGTTTCATTTTAGGCCATCATCATTCAATTGTAATATAGAATTATGGGTCTTTATAATCATATCCCTATACCTATATGAATTGTTTTGAAAAAAGATGTCAACTAATTCCAAAAAAAAGTATAACCAAGTGGTGTTTGACTTTATATAAAAATTATTCTCTCATTTGAATAAAAAATCCCCCACAAATAAAATAGATATGTTTCTATGCTCTGAAACATTATATATATGGCGTAAATTTGTATATCCCCCCCTATAATTTGGATTACCCCCAATTTTATTATTTCTTACAAGTTATTCCCTACATATCCATATAAAAAATGAAATATTTTTTTTAAGATAGTAGTGGAGAAGTAATTCTAGAAGGATATTTTCTTGTAAATACAATATTAATTTTTAATTCGTGGTACTCTATCATAAATAGATTTTTTAGTTATATTGGTGAAATATTCATATTATTAGTGAACCTAAGATGTTAAGTCCCGTCTAAAAGTAATGATGAAACCGAGACAAAAATCACCCATTAAAATCCATCCTTCGTTAGTTTCATATTGTGATACGGAAAAGATGGAGGAATAATTTTGAGTGATCTGAAGGTGGATCTAGTAATAATCATCCATATTTTGTGGCGAACTATTCAAGATGTAAGATCTTCGTTGATATGCTTCCTATATGTGTTAACTTTCAGCAGAAATTTTTTGTTTGATATTGTCAAGAGATGATGAAAATAACACTAACTATATGTTCTGATCATTTTCATGGATTTGAACATTATCATGAATCCTGAAGTTATATGTAGGTATCCTATTCGATTACATGTATTCTTGAAACACTGGTTGAAGGAAAATATTAAGTTCATTATTATCAAATCTGTAAAAATACTAAGGATTAGTGTCATTATTCCTAGAGATAAAATTTGTTTATTTATCTCTATTCATCTAGTATGAGGGATTACATACATCAAAAGATTGTTGATATTCAAAAAACACCGCTGATACAACCATTATTTCCCAATAACATCTGATCCTTCATAAGTTGCTCCACCAGATGCATTCCACCATGTCCTTCAATCAATCACATCAACCAATCCCTCTGGAACAACTGTTGTGGTGGAGCCCAGCACAGTAGTGGAAGTAGTTGTTTCAGAAACACACAAGAGGAGAAGATTTAACCCGAAGTCCTTTTATCACCCAAAGGAATTTTATCACCCCAAGAAATTTTACATCACCCTAAGGATTTTTAACATCAAAACTGAAGGCCTTTTACAATGTACATGAAGGATTTCTTTCTCAAAAGACTGACACCCATGAATGTATTATTTTTGTTGTAATGCCGATAATCACAACTAGAACATGCCACTTGATCTCCCAACCAAGAGGACACCCAATACATGGAGCCTTCATGAATCTCTTTACACGCCATCGGTGAAAATTCTCTATCCATCATCACACACCATCACTTTCTTGAAAATTCTTTCCTTCACTGTTGTTGACACAACAACATTGTCAACGTCATCACCTGTGCTACATTCTCGCTAACTTCTCTTCAAACCAGTTACCACAAACATGGAAACCCCTTCCTCTTTTCTCTCTTGGCGGCAACATGCTTTCCAGCCCACATTCCAAAACATGCTATCACATCTTCTTATATAGACAGCATGTCCATATCCCCATTTAATGCGGTCAACATTCATAATTTCATCATTATTCCATCAATTAATATTGGTAATAACTCTTAATTAATGTTGGGAGAAAATCCTCCATCAGTGTTGAGATAATCCTTCCATTAATAATTTTCTCTCTCCTCAATATTTAAATTTTGAATCAAAAAATCCCAACACTCTCATGATGTGGTTTTCACTCAGTGGCCCATCATTTTTTTGGATCTTCATATCAATGATAATTTCACCATCATTCATTTTCATCCAATGAAAACTATTTTATGGTCTCTGGTCAAGTACCCACTCTACCATGCCCGTGTATGGCCTGTCTATGATGAATCCTTTCCCATATCACTCTATTAGTGGTTGGATTTGTTTTTGGGATACCTATTGGTTCAACGGTCCAATGGTTCTACATTCTAGATATATTTCGATTAATTATCACTGTTGAAAATCCCTTGAAGTGTAACACCCCATGCTTCAATAGTACGATTCTATTTTAATAATAGAGTAGTGTGTGTTGTACGCAACTTCGAGATTCTAACACGCCGCGACCAATCAAAGTAGTTGTTATGAATAGTAATACCCAATATTTGATATTTTATACATTTTATCTTTCAAAATGGTCATCATTTTTGGATTCGGAATATCTAAATTATCCTACGATGAAATTTTGGTACTTTTCAGATAACTTTTATATTTTAATGAATAGAGAAAATTACTAAATTTTTAATAAAAAAACATTTTTAATAGAAATAATTAATAGTGATAAATTATGAATATTAGTGGTTTTAAAGTATATTTAGAATATATTTTTACCATTTAATACAAAGTTGGTCATTGGACATAGTTTCACATTTAAACCGAACATAATCAAGTGTCAATTTTTTGATAGTTATTATCTCTTAAAAACATGTTTTTTGTCTTGAAAGAGGGAATTAATTTTAATTTTATTTTTTCCACTTCGGTGTTTTGAATTTAGAAAAATGGACTCCATTTTTGGAATCAGGATGTCCAAATTGTGTAAATAGGTAACATTTTTTTTATACATTTTGAATAATTATTTCGGTAAATATTTTATTTACCATGGTTAAAGGGTAAATACAGTAAATAAGGGTAAAAAATAATATTATAATAATAATAAATTACCTTAAAACGTGTCTTAACCCTATTGGTTGATACACGTCCGACCATGGGCATATTTGGGTCGATTTTGGGACGCCATGGATCCACTTGTATGTGATAATAACACTTTATATTAATTAAGTTAATGTAAATACAAAAATGACATAAGCCTATATATTTTAAAAAAACAATTTTTACATAGGGTTATATATGTTATATTTTTGACTAAAAATATTAATTAGAAATCTAAAAATATTTCCTACAAAATGGTATTTTTTTTATAATTTTTAGACATTAAATAATTTAATTTATTTATGACACAATGATGATGCATTGATTACATTATTAGTGAAATATTAAAATAATTGATATTATAAATACCCAAATAAATGTAACTTGATACTTTTAATAAATTACATGAATTTTAAAGGTTAATATGACATTTTATGATTGAGTTAATTAAATTTGTTAGAAGTAATCATTCTTTTATGATTTTCACAAATATCAAATACCAAATAGTGTCAAAATTGATATAAAAGAGTTTTTTTAAAAAATATTATATTATTAATTGATATTAAATTCCTAAAAATCTAATGTTAGGACAAAGGACTTGTATCGTGATAGGTTAATCATTAATGGACCACTTGGGGGTCTATACAGTTGGTCCTAACAACTGGAAGAGTTACATAACACAGGGGGATCACTCTGTATCCCAATCAGATGCAAGATCTCAATGGGATGTGAAGGATGAATGTCTATGTTCATTAAGAATGATTGGGGGACAAGAAGCAACGCACATGTCTTCATGATTATCTATTTTGTTCTAAAAATATGGTATCAGCTGACTACTTTCAGGATTCCAAGAAGCTACGAGTGAAAATCATAGGTCTGTCAAAAAAATACGAGAAAAGAAGTTCACATAAATGTCATCATTGAAAAATGACACAGTGATAAGTTTTCTGTTAAAAGTGACGAAGTGGTAAGAGACTCAGGGAGAGTATAATTGGGTGATGTTTATTCAAAAGAAGATACTTATGGTGAGTACGAGGAAGTAAAATCCTTAACTGCACAAAAGCCAAAGAGTCGAGCTGAAAATGACAGGCATAATATCATTGGTGATTAGTCGGTTCTAGCTCAGACAAGGAGAATGAAATCACTATAGTGGACATCTTTTCAATCTCAGGTTGAGCCGAAATTCTTATTTTATGCAACTGAAGAAGAAAACTGGGTTCAGTCCTGAATAAAGAGATAGATCAAATTGAGAAGAAACAGACCTCAAAGATTTTTTGAGGCCAATAGAAAAGAACATCATTGGTACTTAATGGTTCTTTCACAATAAGAGGAATGAAGATAGAGCAGTGATTCAAAATAAATCACAATTTTTCTGAAAAGGATACTCCTAAATAAAGGGTATTGATGTTGATGAGACATTTGCATTGGGTGTAAGGCTGGAGACAATCAGATTATTTGTAGACATAGTAGTGCAAATAAAGGTCAAAGTCCCCCAGATGGACGTCAAATTTTCATTTCCTAATGGATTTTTGGAAGAAGAGGGGTAGAATGAGAAACCAGATGGTTTTCTCATTCATAAATATGAGAATAAATTTTTTCGTTTGAAGAAATCACTATATGGGTTAAAACAAGCATGAAGAGCATGAAGAGCATGGTACTCATGGATGAATCAGTATTTGAAGAAGCATGGATTTCATCATGGGGATATGATTACAATATCTACATCAACAACAACAGTAATCAAAGAATGATGGTGTTGGTTTATGTTGATGACATAATATTTGGTGGATCAGATGAAGCTCAGTGTAAATAGTATTCTAATTTCATGAAAAGTGAGTTCGAAATGTCAATGATTACTGAGTTTACATTTTTCCTTGGTTTACAGGTGACACAAGGAAGTAATGGCACTTTCATTTCACAATACAAGTATTCCTAGGAGGTTCTAGGAAGGTTTGTAATGGATAATTCCAAGGAAATTAAGACTCTGGTTGCTACCTAGATGAAACTGTCAAAATAAGATAATGGCAAGGCAGTTAATATCAAAGAATACAAGCAGATGATTGGGAGATTATTGTACCTAACAGTGAAAATTCCCAACATTGTATTTTCCACATGTCAAGTATCATGATATCAAAGAAATCCCATGTAAAGCCACATGCTTACAGTGAAAATAATACTTCGGTATATAAAGGGAATTGTGGATTTCGGTTTGAAGTATACTGACAAATCCGATGATGAGCTTTTAGGATATATAGATAAAACATAGACCAGATCAGTGGATGATAGGAAATCACCATCAGGAAGTGCATTCAATATTGGTGGTTTGTGTATTTCTTGGTTAAGAAAGAAGAAAGATTGAATTTCATTGGGCACTGTAGAATCTAAATATATTGTTTCCACTCAATCTTGCACAAAGTTTTTGTGGATGATGTAGCAAGTTGATGATATGGGCATTGAAGTGAAGTCTCTGATCGTAATCCAGTGCAACAACTCAAGTGCTATAAATCTCAGCAAAAATCCCATCCATCACTCAATGAAAATGAACATTGAGATAAATTATCATTTTATCAAGAAGAATGTTGAGCAAAGAATTACGAAGTTGTAGTATGTGCCTTCAGAACTACAGGTTTCAGACATTTTGATGAAGGCCTTACCCAAGGAAGTGTTTGAAAGGCATTGACTAGTTCTGGGAGTTCAGTCGACTCCCTGCACTTCAAAGAATGTGGGTGTGGAACCCCACCTTTCCCTGAGGTATGGTGTGTGTTTTTCGCTAATGTGATGATATGTGTTCTCTACTCTGTAACAGACTGCAAAGGAGGGACCTTTGAGTTCGTTGACAATGGGGGAGAAAATAGTGATTTTTCAAGGGGAATATATTGTGGCTATTTGAGAAATCATGAATGATATGGGGAGAATCTTAAAGGTGGAGTAGCAAGATAAGGGGAGAGCAATGAGATAGGGGGAGCATTTTAAATTTGACGATGCTAGAAGTGATTGATCAAAAATTAGATATTACGACAGTTGAGGATCGTGATAAAAGCATAAGAGCATTTTTTGAATGGTGAGAGAAGGTTTCCAACTATCACCAATTGGTATCAGTATGTTTCGACAATTGGTGTCAATTTGTCAACTGGTATTAGTTTGGAATCAACAATTGGTGTCTGACATTAAGTGATTCATTTATGAACTTCTCATACTACTCTTGTTTCTCACGTCGAGGATTGCTCATGTGGTCTTAGAGTACGTGTTATGTGAATCCATGAACACTATCAGAATTGCAAGAGGCGAATGATGGTTGCAGCTAGAAGACGATTCAGTGAGGTATCTACATGAAAAAAATCATTCTGAGAAGATTTGTGAAGAGTTTTCAACAAACCCAAAGGGGAGATTGTTGGGAAAAAATCTCTCAAGGTAACATTGCAGTATTTTTGGGTTGATTGTGTTTGTTGACAAAGCTTGTTTCCATGGTGAATTGTCAATTTCCATAGATATTTTTGACAATCAATGTTGACAAAGAACAATGACAAAGTAACGTACGATCTGGAGTTGTTACAAAAAGAGCAGTACAAGGTGGCGCAGTTTTCCAGTGTTCGCCAAATTTTTTGGGGTCCAAAATTTGGAGGTTTGTGAGAATCGTGAAAATTGGATATCCTTGAAGACCTTATTTAAATATGTAAAAGTCATGAGTTTTGTGAAGATAGGCTTCATGTATTGAATTTCTTGAAGACAAGAAGAATGCTGACAATGTTCTTCGCGATTACGTCATGCTTCACAAACGTCAGAGGATGAAGCACATCACGGAAGTGAAGGGCTTTGAGAGAGAGATTTGTGGTGAATGTGTGAAGGGATTGAAGGTGGTGCTCTGTGATTACGTCATGCTCTGCGATCGAAAAATTTCTGTGGTGCTTCGCGAGATTGAGGGAATTTCGGTAGAATCTTCGAAGCTTCACGATTTGTGATGACATGGCGTTCACTTCGTGTAGATGGATCGAGGGTCGGTGGAATAAACTATAAATAGAGGTCGACCCCCTCAAGATATGTAGAGAGTTTTCACATGAAAATATTTTTCTCTCGGTTCGTGAAGGTGGTTCACGAAGGCAGTGTTCACCGCAAAAGAGAGGTGCTTCGCGGCAGCTAATCTAGCTTCTTGAAGGAAGTGCGCTTCACGAGGCTGTGTGCTCTAAGGAGTGTGCTTCGCAAAGAGGCAGGAGCTTCATGACAGCCTAAGATTTAAAAAGGCATGAAATTCGTGAAAAGGTATGATTTTTGTGAATTCTTGTTTGAGCTTCGTGAAATTGGGAGCCTCGCAAAGTAGGGTGCTTTGTGAATGTTGTTCCAAAAGAATTTATAGTGTTCCGGGGCAAAGGGGTATTCATCAGTGGATGAAATTTGGACATCAATTAAGCATCTACATACAGTGTAGGATGAATCCATTAGTGTAAATGAAGAGACCTACAAGTATATAAACTGTGAGTGGATGCCTTCCATTTACAATGAGGAAAGGAAGATGAAGAAGTTCAGTGAGTCAGTGAAAGAGAAACAAGGAGTGACCCTTGGGAAAGTGGTGATCTGACCATAAAAATTGTAAAGGTAGTGAGTCTGGGCATATAAGTGATCTAGATCGAACATTATTGGCAGTGAGCCTTAGTGGATTTGGTACAGTAGCAAATCGTCATTGTATGCTCCTTGGATGTAACCCAGTGAGGGTGAACCAAGTAATAATCTTTGTGTCTTCTTGCTTTCTTCCCTACATTGCATTCAAAGCA
The DNA here is from genome assembly GCA_963277665.1 of Viscum album. NCBI lineage: Eukaryota > Viridiplantae > Streptophyta > Magnoliopsida > Santalales > Viscaceae > Viscum > Viscum album. Next base: position 511,067,345 of record OY728146.1, read on the forward strand.
TCATCATCAGATAAAGAAGAATATAATTGGTCATAATAAACAAAAAAGTGAAAACAAAGAAACCCTTGTAATAAAGAGGTCAAGATCGAGTGGGGAAAGAAGAATTTAGAAAATAATATCCATACCCTGATTCACCCCCCCCCCTTATCAGGGTATATAAGCCCCTATTGGTCCTAACACTTTGCTGCCTCTTGTTTCTCACACCAATCATGACTCACGTGGGCTTAGAGTAAGTGTCTACCATGAAATTCTACCCCGGAATCCTAGTGTGTAAGCCCCAAATGCAATCTGAACTACGTGGACTTTGATCCTTGACAAGGTAGGGTATGTGGGAAGCCTCCCTAAGGATCAATCCCAACACCTGGTCGCTCCTACAAACTTCACGTCGGTTTTCCCACTCCTTCTAAACTATGTGGACTTTGATCCATGCCAAGGAAGGGTATGTAGGAAGCCTCTCTGAGGTTCAATCCCAACACCCGGTTGCTCCAACCTCCTTCACGTCAGTTCACCCACTCCTTCTAAACTATGTGGACTTTGATCCTTGCTAAGGCAGGGTACCTAGGAAGCCTCACTGAGGTTCAAGCACAACACCCGGTCGCTCCGACCTCCTTTGCATCGGTTTGCTCACTCATTCTAAACTACATGGGCTTTGATCCTTTCCAAGGCATGGCACGTAGAAAGCCTCCCTAAGGATTAAGCCCAACACCCAGTCGCTCTGACCTCCTTCACGTTGGTTCACCCGATCCTTCTGAACTATGTGGACTTTGATAATTTCCAAGGCAGGGTACGTAGGAATCCTCCCTGAGGTTTAAGCTCAACACCTGGTCATTCTGACCTCCTACACATCGGTTCTCCAACTCCTTATAAACTACGTGGAATTTGATCCTTGCTAAGGCAGGGTACGTAAGAAGCCTCCATAAGGTTCAAGCCCAACACCTTGTCGCTCTAACCCCCTTCACATCGGTTCACACACTCCTTCTGAACTATATAGACATTGATACATTCCAAGGAAAGGTACGTAAGATGCCTCTCTGAGGTTCAAGCCCAACACCTGGTCACTCCGACCACCTTCACGTCGGTTCACCCACACCATCTGATCTACATGGACTTTGATTACTATCAAGGCATGGTACGTACAAAGCCTCTCCGAAGTTCAAGCCCAACAACCAGTCGCTCTGACCTCCTTCATGTCAGTTCACCCACTCCTTCTGAACTACCTGGACTTTGATCCTTTCCAAAGCAGGGTATGTAGGAATCCTCCCTGAGGTTTAATCCCAACACCCGGTCGCTCTGAACTCCTTCATTTTGGTTCTCCCACTCCTTTTGAACTGCGTGGACGTTGATCCTTACTAATTCAGGGTACATAGGAAGCCTCCCCGAGGTTAAAGGCCAACACTAGATCACTCTGACCCCCTTCACATCGGTTTTCCCACACCTTCTGAACTATGTGGAGTTTGATCCTTTCCAAGGTAGAGTACATAGGAAGCCCCCCTAAGATTCAATCCCAACACCCCATTGGTCTCGAACATCATCAGATCTATGTATTGGGCCCCATCCATTCCGAACTATGTGTACTTTTATCCATTTTAATGCGAGGTACATTAGAAGCCTCCCTGAGGTTGAAGCCCAACTCACATTGGTCCTGACCAATATTCACGTCGAGACACCAATTCCCTATTTATGAACTACATGGACTTTGATCCCTACCAAGGCAGGGTATGTAGGAAGCCTCCATGAGGTTCAAGCCCACTATCTATTTGGGCCCCAGGCCCCCATCACGTCGGTTCTCCCCCATCCTGCATGAAGTTAAACTGTGGACCTCAATCAGTGGTAAGTCATTGTTCCCCCAGTCTGTGGTAAGCCGTTGCACCCACCCGAACTACGTGGAAATTGATCCTTGTCAAGGAAAGGTATGTAGGACACCTCCCTGAGGTTCAAGCCGAAAAACCATTGGACCCCATTTCTTCCTTCATGTCGGTTCTACGACCCCCATCCCATAGGAACTACATGGGTTTGATCTATGTCTCCCAGGTAGAGTGTGTAGGAATCTTACATAAGGATTAACCCCATAAACCGATAATCCATTGTGACCCCATCTCGCAGTAAGTTGTTATGGCCCCTATTCAGTGGTTAGCTACTGAAACATCAACCAATGGTAAACCGTTGGAACCACCTAAATACATGGACATTGATTACCTTCCACGAAGATACGTAGTAAGTCTCTTCGAGACTGAAGCCCAACATCATTGTCATCTTCGAGTCGACTCCATCTCATTCTCCGCCCACTTCATTTAACCATCCATAATACATTTTGGTTCTTATCTATTTCTCCAAATCCCAGTGGGATCATGCTACCTCATTCCCTAACCCCCTTAACAACAATCGGGTAGACAACCACGCGTTCGTCCCAACATCGGTGTTCCCTCCAGGGGTCGCCTCACCAGATCTGCTCTAGTCAGTTTTCCGATTAGTCCGACCAATCTCCACTAGATGTTAAACTAATGGAATACCCTATTTTAAACATGGGAAGGTGAGGAAAACCTCATATACATGCCTATGGCATAAAATTACCCTCGTTCGATGTGGGATGCCTCGGGTTTCTGCGCCCTCAAGAATCCCTATAAAAAGAGGAAAAACCTAGATGCACTAGTGTTCCAGCATCCAGATACGCCAGTGATGTCCAACATGACTACTCCTCTGACCGAAGGTTGCTGCCCTAACCAAAACCCTAGGAAACTTCTAACAGAAGCAGTGTAATTAATTTGTGTCCATGAAGATATGACACTACAACGAGTTTCACAAACCACGTCTTAAATTTATATGGGAGACTCACACTAGGTGATGAGTTTTGGGGAGAAATACGCAGAAGGAAGGACTGATATCCCATCATCCCATTTCGGTAAAGGAGAAAACGTACCTAAAGAAGGAATGAATTCTTCTCGCCTTTGGAAAGTGGGAATGCGGGGCAACAAACAGCACTTCCATCCTAAAAAAAGATTGACGTGCGCGCCCTAGAAAAATAATCGGAAACAGTATATATTTAGAAGCCTCCTTAGGAAATGTCCCAGTCACTAGATTTCTACCCATATACTCATGGATACCATTTAAAATTCACTCACCCCTTACAACCAGAATCTTGTTGACCAATTATGTGGGGGTGACATTTCTGACTCCACTACTGATGAGCTAAAACATGTGTTTGACAAACCAACTTAGAAATCGTAACACAAGTTCGCTAGGAAGAGGTCCATCCCTAGGGGTGAAGTCAATACCTAGGATTTTGTTGTTAATAATAAGGTCCTAAGGGAGTAATTTATTCATTTTGGGATGTTCAGTCACACACATACATGTTGTCCAAATTTTGACTTCCCTGTCCAGTATGATAAGAGTGCCCAAATTTTCAGATTTTAGAGCTATGAAACAAGGGGAAAATGATCAATTATCATATCAGTATAACTCTAGAAATAAAAATTACCAAAATCAATCATGGAAATATCAAGATCAGATAAATCAATACACTGGCCAAACCCAAAACCCACTTCCCAAAAAAACTTTCCAAAATGAATATGGGGCTGAATCTTGTAATTATCAAGGGGACTTAAAAAGGTTGTTACAATAATTTTGGGAGAGATAAATTCAATAAAGAAGGATAAAAATAATAAGATTCACCATTTAGAATACCAAATAGATTAATTGGCTAGGTATCATGATGGAAAGGTAAAGGGAATGTTGACCAGCACTTCAATTCTTAATCCAATAGAGAATATCATGGATGAAACCACTAGAACTACTCTTTACACCCAAGATCAATAGAGAATACCCTGGGAAAACTAAAAATGATGAAAAAAATTTGAAAATTTGGATAGATTTGTCTAGAATTAACATAATATAGAACCCATATTTGAAAGGGTTAAAGAATGAAAAAAATGAAGTTTGAACTAATTAAAGAAGAAAAAAATAAATGTGGTACCGAGGAGAAGGAAAATAATCATCCTCTTCATAAAAATTATGCCCACCCATTCCCTTCCCTGAAAGAGTGAAAAAAGAATAATGAACCTGACTATTTGAGGTTTCTTAAAATGATTAGAAACTTTAGTATCAATATGCCACTTATAAAAGACTAGGATAAAATACCATCATATGATGCATTCAAAAAAAGGTTTCTAAAAACCATAATGATTTTAAGAAGATAGATAAAGCTAATATCAAAGAGGAGTGTAATGAAATAATGTTAAAGAAGTTACCTCCAAAATTGTAGGATCTTGGTAGTTTTATCATTCAATGTTGAATAAGAGAAAGTGAGAAACATATATGTTTTTTTGACATAATAGAGATAATGAATATTCTACCTTACTCCATGTTTAGAAGTTTGGGTCTTTGTAATTTTCAACCAACTTCTATTTGTCTTCAACATGTTGACAGTTCACTCACACACCCATCTAGGAGGGTGGATGCCCATTAGTTAGTGTTGCAAACTCAAATTTTCTATCTACATTATTATCTTAGATATGGAGTGTAATGAAAAGTCCCAATAATCCTAGGGAGACCTTACCTTGATACTGCTGGTGCTATAATAGATATGTCCAAAGTGAAACACAATATCCACGATGTTGATGATGTGGAGGAGTTTTTAGTGCTTGAAAAGCCTCCAAATATGGTTGGTTGTGATTTGATAGATTTTTTTGAGGATCAATGTTTTGAAATTAAGGTTTAGGCTGAGTATGGTTCATTACCTCTTGATGAAATAGTGATTATGATTCTCCATCCTGTTGAATGTTTTCTTTAGGCTACCACCACTTCCCCATTAACTCCCATAAATTTTTATAAATTTTCCCTGGAACTCATTCAAGAGTGTGAGTGATTTTATTATTATGAACATTCTTATCCTATTTTTGAATTTTACATATAAAGTTGTCTTTATAAGGGTTTCTAATGTTGGATAATGTTTTGTGATTAGTCCTGCTGAAAAACTAGAATGTGCCCATTATGAACAAGTATATTTTATGGGAACTATCTTTTCTACCCAGTTTGATGCTTTTATGATGACTTGAAACTTGAAAATGAAAGGATCATTTTTTGAGTCCTCTATAGACACTAGGAACCACCTGTTAGAACCTGAGTATGATTCCTTCTTTTGAGATTTTAATGAGAATTATTTTGTACAATCTGTACTGGGAACATTTTTTTAAAATGATGAAGAGATTTTTGCTGGTTTTTTCTTCTGTTTCTGGGATGGAACTAACCACTATGTGTGGAAGAATCCATGGAAATATTGATGATCAATTTAGTTATTTTTGTAGAAATGTGTTTATCATTTTTAGAGACGAGGTAGTGATCTCTAGAGACCAAGATGATCTGGGCAGTATATTAGAAACTGCTGTTTTGGACGAAATTTTGAGAATGTTTCTTAATATTAAAGATTAAAATGTCTTGGTTGATCATGTTTTTGAATATTTAGATAATAGTGAAGCTCACGCTATTAATAATTAATCCCCATTAAATGATCATGGATATAAATATCTAGGGAAATAAATTTTAACTGAAGACATTAAATTCACTACTTCAATGGAGTCAATCAATGCCCTTTCTTTGTTTTCATTTCAGTATTGTTTTTGATTTGAATAAAGTGTTTCTTTACTGTCCTCTATTTTTTGTCTCTTCTAGATATTTTTTCTTGGTTTACATGCTTTGTGAAATTCATGATGATTATGTTTTTTGTGAATAATTGAGAACAATTTCTTTATTAGGGGATTAATAAAAAAATATTATGTTAGGGAAGTACCTTACTGTTAATTTCAGTTTCATTTTTCTGCTCCTATTTACTTTAATAAAAATTAATCGATAACTCATCATTACCTAGATAAATAGTGAGTCATTTACCTACTATTGTTAATGAGCCATTATTCCATTATTATAGTTGAGTCATCTCAATAGTGACTTACTGATAAACTGGAATGGTGAATCAATGATCGTTTATTTGGGAAATTATTATTGGTTGGGAAAAAAATTTCTCATACATAAAATTATTTTACTATATATATCATGACTAGAAGAATATACTGATATTATGTCACTAAAAATTTATACTTAAAATGTTTTCTTCTACTTTTTTTGGAATGAACGTCTGCTACATGTCACTATGTTTTTAGAAAATTATCCATATTCCTCCTAGTTGAAAATGGAGTTTAAATGGTTTAAAAGAAATACTTATTTAACATAAGTTTTGGGGTTACATGTTGGATGGGAATTTAATGAATAATTTTGTTTTTATTGGGGTGTTTTAGCATTCATTCTTCTGCTCTATTGAACATATTATTGAACTCAATCTTTTAAAATGATTACACCCAGTACACTTTGTGTAATGACCCAATATTTTTTTAAAGTAAATTACTTTCTCGTAAATTTTTCATAGTCTTATTAACTACTATGTGATATGGGACCCTTAAAAATAATTTTTTCACTTATGAGATGTGAATTTCAATAATCCGACATACAGAGTCGCGATCAGTGAGTTATTTAGAGTCCAATAAGAAAAAATTAATTTTTGGTTAATAGTAACCTACCCTTATGGATAGAAACATACCCTTATGAATATAAATATAACATAAGGAATATTAACCTAACCTATGATAATGTATAAATAATATTCATGTTGAAAATACGATATACCTATATTTTAGAATAAGTTAATAAATGTTTTAAAACTAGTTTTTTGATAATAAATTATGATTTTAATTAAATATTAAATTACTAATATTTAGAAAATTATTTTTCAAAAATGGAATTCATTTTTGGATTCTACACGTTGAAAAATGGATGGGGTAATGTTTTGGGATTTTTCTGAAATACTTGAATTTTTTATGAATAGTGACATATCATAAATTGCAAAATTTAGATAAATACACTAATTATAGAGACATGTGTGATGTTTTGATGATGTAAGACCACTTGGTTCGGTATCACATGATAAAATTACTATTCTTTATCATGTAACACTCACTATTCCTTATCTTGAGGAGAAAAAATAAATTAATGAGTTTTATATTAAGAAATCCCCTCTCTCCTCCACTATAAAAACTCCATCTCACCCCGTATTCCAATCACTCCTCTCAAGCCTTTTTTTCCTTCTCCAAATTATATCCAATTACCCTCCGAACCTCCTCTCCCACATACATCAAGCTTTTGTATCATTAAAATACAAAAATATCTCCCTTAAGGAGGTTCTCACGGAAGTTTGGTTAAAGTGGTAAATTCCTCTTTTCAATTCTTTTTCTTTCCATTCAAGTTCATTTGTTTTCTTTTTATATTACCTCTCTTTATCAAATTTTTTTGATGACTCCAGAACCATATATGTACTGGAATTTTCTCATGATAGTGGAATAAGTTATCATCGTCTTCTCCTTTTTACCTTCTTTTATACCATTAACAAGAACACCTTATGAGATGTGTTAATTTTACACATTCATGGACGATGGACTTTCGATTTCTTTTATCATTATAAATTCTGGTCATGAAACCATTCTTGTTATGGTTGAACCAGATTATTATATATAATATAACCTATTTAATATTCTGTAATCCCTTTGTTCAAATGTTATTAGTTTATAATGGAAAATGAGTTTGTTGTAATCAAAACCCACAAATTAACCAAAACAATAATCCTTAAAGTTTTATATAAAAATTCATCCTCGTTCCATGTAACCAGGTTATATAAATGAACAATAACACCTATTTATGTTCATAAGTAATATATAATTTCAATTCTATATATTTACATCCATTCCACTTCATTACTTAAAAACATGTGAACCGAATATGAAAATTAGAGAAACGAACACTCCGGAATGACGAAAGTCAATAAAATAACTAATCAATAAAGACATAAATGAACTAACCAGAATTATGATAAAATAAAAAATTATATAATAGGTACTGAAATAAGTTATTAATAAGTATAATTTCATATTCCAGGAACTTAAGTACAAGATTAGAACATGTTTGGAGTTAAAGTAAGGGGTTTTCCACCCGAACATCCATTTTCATTCAGGATACTTTCATTGTCTAATTACCTCAATGAAATTATTATATATTGTTATGTAATCATAATATATTCCATCAGAGTATCATATATATGTGTAAAAACTATAACCATTCCATATTTTATGAACTGTTACACGTTATAAAAGGATCATTCAAAATTGTTTCAAAAATACTAGCCTGATTCAAGGGAATTTCTCAAATTCTTACCTATTCTCAAGGGCACTCTATAATATGTTTTAGGATACCATTATCTTTACAAAATAATTAATTTTATTATAAAAATAATATCTTACTTCACTTCTGGTTTTATGCAAATATATTTCCAAAAGAACTCTTCATTTCAAGATAAAAGAGTATTTATATCCAGAATTGCTTAATGATTTTATAAGAGTATTTTCATCTAATTCAACACTCATGTTGATTACATGGTATCAATGGGTTTAATCATTTATGAAGTCATTCCCCATATTTGATTTTCTAGTTTATGACTAACTCTATTGTGGATGATCTATCCTAAAACCATTCACCATATTATTCTGAATGGTTAGTGTTTTATGTTTAATGATTGTGGGAAGTTAGTTACATTTCATATGATAGTTTCAATATGAATTTATATGTTTTTTATGTTTATCCCCACTCATATGGGGAATTAATTGGACTTATTATGTGATGTGTGGGGCCCTCTATAGCCCCTCTATGCATCGATACGTCTCATGAGACAACTAGACAAGGAATTGGCCGAGGCCTTTCCCAAATGTGATATGGATTTTGGACGAGGCCTTAATCATTAGACGTCTTGTCCGAGGCCTTGACAAAATGTTTCAGAATGTCCGACATTATGAATTCCATCATTATGAGTTCAACTATCGATATTTCATGTGGGTATTCAACTAGTAGAATACCCATGATTATGTTTTATTATGGCATTATTTACTCAGCTCATATTCTTTCCATAATGTGTTAATGTTTATTATTAAAGGCATGTGTTTTCAATTATTCACCATGTCTAATGTTTATATAATCTTCTGCTATATAGCTTACTCTGACTGAGCAATTGAGATAACCCCTTTCTTATGTTTCATTTTCTTAGGACATGAAGAAGTATTTTATGAATGACTTGCAAGCATAAACTAGGATATGTGATGACTCTAGTGGAATAAATTAGTGTTGTTTTTCCTTTCCTTATGTAAAGTTGAACTTATGTATGTATCTTGTTTCCAATAATACTAAACTACTAGGTCCTTTAGGATTCGTATCCCTTTTATGTATGCAAACGTAATCAAATAGGGCACCGACTCTGGGAAAATGGGTTCGGGTCCTTATAGTTGATATCAACGAAAGTTTAGTAGAATGCTTGGAATCTAGATTTAGAAAACGTAGAATTAAGGAAGAGTCCCTAAGTTATTCTTTGAGGATATTCATACAATATCGTCTTGGTATTTTGGTAAGTAATAGATTATGTGGATCTTTCAAGCAATATGTCCCTGTCTGGATACGAGCATGTAGAGGCGGCTCTGGCATAGATGTACCTAGGGGTAAAACCCTAAAACACCGCTTTGAGCTAGACTCGAATGGGATCTGGTGCACGACAACGGGCCTTGATGCACTCTTAGTTATGAAACTCCTGGGGTATATGCTTAGGATAATTCTCATTTTTATTACAAAACATTATGAAGGGTTTGTGAATATATACTTCCTCAAAGAAGAAATTTTTATTATTATGGATTATATTCATAAACATTTTAATTTATGTTAAGTGTTTTACAAGTTTGGGATTAGGTATTTCTTTTCACAAACTAATCTAGTGTATCCCATTGTTTAAGAATGGTGCCAAGTAGAAGGAATGAGAACTCCAGGAATACGCATGATCCAAAGAGTAAGAAAGATCATATCTTTCATGGTCTTAAGCTTTAATTTAGAAGGGAAATAGTCTCCCGTGTGTTATCATCATATGAAGAAATAGTATCAAGTGTTGATAAGATATGTAAAGAATTCTCAGAGTCCTATGGATTTAAAGGGAATCCACAGAAAGAAAGGATGGTATAAAGAATGACAGATAAAGGGAATAAGGTAATAAAAAATGTTACCATATGTGATAACTATAGAAAGAATCACCTTGTAAAATGCTTGAAGCGAATGGGAGTATGTTATAAGTGTGGGGAAAAAGGACACCATGTATGTGACTGCAAGGGTAAGAAATAGATTTAAAATGTACAATGCTTCACTTACAAGGAGTTTAGACACTACGTGAACCAATATCCCAATCATCAGACTATGCCAAAAATTATGCTATTAGATAATAATCATGTTATCATTCAACCACTAATGAAGAGGAATGACTAGTGTTCTTATGTTGTTATATTGTAATTATTTCATTGAAGTGTCGTATCAATGATATACTGGAAATAAATATGGATTATAGTACAGTAATATTTCATTGAGGATTTAAGATTTTATGGTACTAAGAAAAGTGACTCTACAGCGAGTTAAAATTTTTGAAAATTACATGGTTAAAGGAAAGATAAATCTTAATTTGGTCCTAATATTGAGGTACTGATTTTGGAATAAGATATGGTTGATTTGGGTAAATTATATTGGATATTCTTGACAGACTTGAAACTGATTATTGATTTGTATACTCCATTATTGTTGGGATTTAAAACATTTCTGGATGGATCAAGTATATCTAGTATTCTATAAGGAATAAGGAAGCATTAATGTAATCAATAAGGTATTAGGGTAATTCAGGATGTTTCATTATTTTAAAAGAATACATGATAAAGGTATTCACATGCCATTACAGGGTAAAAATGATCTACATTATGTTTATCTTTCATATAAATTTCGGACTGAGAGTTTACAGAACTATTTTTGATAAGTCTAAAAGTTGGAAGGGATTATGTTTTAAAGGTTATTTTTGGATTTTTATAAATGGAAAACACAAAGACCGTGTGACGACCCGTCACATTGGACAAAGTTGAGGGAATCGAACCTACAACCATTGTGCAATTGGGATTTATTGCCTACCACTTGACTACATGATGTTTCCGGATGGTATAATGTAGATTTTTAAGGGTCTGATATGTGAATGATAAATTCATTGTATTTGGAACCTTATACGATTAGGATAAATAGAGTATTTTTGAGTTGAATTATGTTTTTGGGTGAAAGATGAGTTGTGGTAGAAATTTATTAATGTATAAAATCTAATTATAAAGTAAGTATTTCTCTTTATGATTTTATCCAATCTCATAAATAAATTCCTCATCATTAATAAAAGCAACTGATAACAAAAATGTTGTCCTAGATGGTACCTTTGATCATCACAAATTTATGGCTTTGGGATTGTTGGCCTTTTCATAGCCATGTTCTCTACCACTCTCCATCAGATATTGATGGTTAGGTTTCTCTTACATATCCATATTTTCCTACATGGAACCCTATTATGTGTTATTTTTGGTAACCTTCATACTTACCACTCTTTATTTGAAATAGAGGCCTCATTAATCAATTTTTCGATGTGGGATTTCAACTAAGATATTTTGAAATGTCAACCCCAAGATTCCAATACCGAGCAGAAATTGCGAGGATGCAATTTATCGATGGAGGGGAGAATGTAACACCTGAAGCTTCCATGGTACGCTTCTCTTTGAATAATAGATTAGTGTGTGTCGTACGCAACTTTGAGATTCTAACACGTCGCGACCAATCAAAGTAGTTGTTATGAATAGTAATACCCACTATTTGATGTTTTATACATTTTATCATTAAAAATGGAATTCATTTTTGGATTTGGAATATCGAAATTATCCTAGGATTATATTTTGTTACTTTTTGGATAACTTTTATATTTTGCTGAATAGTGAAAATTACTAAATTTTTATTAAAAACAACTTTTTTATTAGAAATTATTAATAGTGATAAATTATGAATTTGAGTGGTTTTAATGTATATATAGAATATATTTTTACAATTTAATACAATTATGTTCCTTGGACATAATTTCACATTTAAACCAGAAATAAAAAAAGTGTCAATCTTTTGATAGTTATTATCTCTTAAAAACACGGTTTTTGTTTTGACAGCGAGAATTAATTTTAATTTAATTTCTGACACTTCTGTGTTTTTAATTTGAAAAAATAGACTCCATATTTAGAATCAGGATTTCCAAATTGTGTAAATAGTTATCTTTATTTTTAGACATTTGGAATAATTACTTCTGTAAATATTTAATTTACCATGGTTAAAGGGTAAATCTTGTAAATAAGAGTAAAAGATTTATATTAAAATAATAATAAATTACCCTAAAACGTGTCTTAACCTTATTGGTTGATACATGTCCGACCATGGGCATCTTTGGGTCGATTTTGGGACCCCATAGATCCATTTTTAAGTTATAATGACACTTTATATTAATTAAGTTAATGTAAATACAAAAATGACATAAGCCTATATCTTTTTGAAAAACAATTTTTACATAGGGTTATATATGTCATATTATCGACTATAAATATTCATTATAAAGATAAAACTATTTCATACATAATGGTTATTTATTTATAATTTTTAGACATTAAATAATTTAATTTATTTATGACACAATGATGATGCAGTAATTACCTTATTAATGAAATATTAGAATAATTGATATTATAAATACACAAATATATGTAATTTGAGACTTTTAATTAATTAAAATAATTTTATTGATTAACATGACATGTTATTATTTATTTAATTAACATTTTTTGAAGTAATCATTCTGTTGTGATTTTCACAAAAATCAAATACCAAATAGTGTCAAAATTGACATAAAAGTGTTTTTAAATCAAATATTATATTATTAATTGATATTAAATTCTTAAAAATATACGTTTTGGCCAAAGGACTTGTATCATGATAGGTGTATCATTAATTGACCACTTTGAGGTCTCTTGATGAAATATAGTATGTTTATTAACTATATAATATAAAAATACAATGTGACATGGTCAGTGTCAAACTAATTAACAGAGAGTTAAAACTAAAAGATAAGGTTAATATAATGACCCAAACCTGTCTAAAATCTATTGGATGAAATTATTTCGACCCATCCCCAACATATTCATTGAATAATACACTTTGTAACCATTAGAAATTGAATATGAATTCATTATAAAATAATACTTTATGTTTTTCCTAAAGAGCACCTCCTCCCCCTTATAAAAGGACACCACTTCTAACCAATTCGGCACACATCTCAAGCCTTCTGGCTCATCCAATCTCTAACCAATTAATCTCCCTACAACCATATACTACTCTTATAAGCCTTACCATAGTTATAAGGCACTTCAAGTTTTTTTTTGATTCAAACAAAAGCGAGTTACCCAAATTAAAGGTAACGATTTCTCTTAGCTTCTTTTCTTTTATTTTACATCTCCAACCCCTAAAATCTTCTTATTATATTCATTTGTAACAAAACCAGTATCCTAAATATACTAGGATATTTTTATTATATGTATTCTAAATACACTTACACAAACCTTCATCTAATGGGTGAATAACATAATGTTTCTATGGATGGCAACCAAACACCTCATGAAGCGATGATTGTTCAATTATCTCCTATCAGTTCTCATGGTGGCCATTATGATGGAACTATAATTAAATATGATATTAATGATATTAATTTTATATATAAGTCTCTTTAATTCCATTTTATATCATACCATTATTTGTTTCCTGTTGTACATATATAGAATAATTTCATTTGAGGAAGTGCGGACTACTGCCCCCTCAAAGTGATATGACTCATTCATACCATATATGGAACGTATAAAGGATACTGTTAATGAACATAAGTAACACATATAAGATATTATATTATACTGGAATAAAAATATACCTATGTATCATTTGGTTTTGATTCCTTTTAAAATGAAAAATGAAATTTAATTAGTGTTCGTGTGTACGTACGGATTACCGTCTCCATAAACCCGATTAGATTTATTTCCCCATCATATCCATTAAAGATTAATTATATTTTGATGACTAAAAGTAATTTTTTAAGGAACTTATATCATTCTATATGTGAATAAGATACAACCTATCCATAAAAAACTTGGCTTACCTAACGAAGCATATAAAGGGAAACAAATCAGTTAACACGCTAAACGACGATAATACTAAAATATTATTAACAGAGAAATATTAAAAGACCATATATTATATTATATTTATGAATATTATTCTTGTATAATTTAATAACAATTATTTGACTATTATAAAGGAGGTTAACATACACACTTACATGGAAAAGTACACGGTAAGGGGTTTTCATCTCACTCCTTCTTCCCGTGAGATTCATGTCATATTGCCACTATTACCTTTTGTGTGGTGTATGTACTACCTATAATTGTATTTATTGTGTAATACACATTAATTTACGTGTATTTACATATTAAATGTATGATTCCTCTTTCATGGGGTGTATGTTTCATAATTTACCAAATTGGTAAGCGTTAATTTTACAATCTCTTTATTATCTGAGGTTGTTTTTACGGAAGTATCTAGTGGGAAATATTTATTATCCATGTCCATGTTTTATGAAAGATTTTTCAAAGGAACTATTTTTAGGGACTGTTTAATAAAACATTATTTCAAATGTTTTAAATATTTATTCTTCTAAGTCATTCTCTTTAATGTCGATGTCTTCAAAAAGGGTTTTAATGATTTATTTATATGGAAATGAATTTTTTTTAAATGATAATTCCCTTCAAAAGTTTCGAAGTGGTATGGGACACATTGATTCGAAAATGTCTTTAAATGACTTATTTTCTATATTGTTTGACTTTTAAATGTTTTCATAAAAAGGAGAATTTCTCTCAGAGATTTACAAATCATTTTCTTCTATGTCAAAATTCTTTAACGGATTTTTAAATTGTTTTGAAGTTGATTTATCATGATACAAATCTTCCATATTGTGTTAAAGGTTTTGTGATATGTTTGACTACGGATGTGTTATTTTTATTCCATTCATGTTTTATAGAGAAAGTATTGACATTTCATATGCTAGTTTTAATAGGAATGTTTATGTTATGTTTAAGCCTGTTCATATGAGGAATGCATTGGACTTAATAAGTGACGGGTGGAGCCCACTATGGCTCCTTGATGCATAATTAGGTCTGATGAGATAAAATAGTGTCTTGGCATGATGCATTGACAAAATATTATTTGTTTTCTTGGCACGAGGCCTTGTATATGTGGTTATGATAGTCTAACATTATGAATTCCATCATTATGAAAGTGGTTAGTGATATTGCATGAGATTATTTGACTAGTAGAATATCCATGTGAATAAGTAAATGGAAATATTTTATTTTTGTCATATTATGTTGAAGTTAAAGTTTAAAAGGTTTTTGTTTTAGTTATACATTGCCTTAAATGAATATGCTTATTTATTAAAGTTTCCGCTATATTTTTATCCTTGCTGAGCATCTGACCTCAACCCTTTCTATGTTTTATTTTTCCCAGGATTCCAAGAAGTGTATTGTGATTGATATGCAGTGTTAAGCCATGGGAATAATGGAATTCATAAATGATTATTAATGTTTTTTTGTTATAATGTGTAATGTAACATTCATGTGTGTAATCTATTTTCCAAGATTGTTAAAATGATCGGTCCTTCTGGACATTATTCTTTCTAATCATTCCAATTTATTAAAATAATACACCAAATCTGGGTAACTGGGGTCAGGGGGTTACATAAAGTTTCCAATGTAGGTCCACAATCCAATTTTCCCTATTTCAGACCCTTCTTTTATTGGGTTTTATGTGGTTTGTTGTCCAGTTTTAGTTTCCAACATATGATTCTATCCATATCCTTGGATTTGTTTTAATTTATCATTTCTATATCTGGTAAAGGCCCATTCTAGTTAGGTTTGTTGGATACAATGGCGCTATGGATTGTGTTGTTTCCCTCAAAGATGAAAGACCTGTGGTGGTGCGTTTGTGTTTTCCCAATTCAGGAAAGTAGTCTAATGGGAACACCCTACTAGTTTTTTTCTGCAATTCATTATTCTATATTTAGTGGTGCCTCCCCCATGGCCAGCATCGATGATAGGTTTCGCAGTGGAATGGGTGATGGTGTACAATGGTGACAATATGGACTTGTGATGTCGGGTGAGATTTGTGGGATTCTATCAAATTTGATATGCTGGGGTCAGGTAGTTTGATTTGGCCCTCATTTCTATGGGTTTATTGGTGTTTTTGGTGGGTTGGCCCAAGATTTGGTTCCTTTCCTATCCCGCTTATGGATCTTTTTGGTGGCATGGTCTTTTTTTTAGTTCTCACTCAACTTTGAAGTTGTTTTACATTATAAAATAAAAACAAATGTTTTGTGGGAATATGTGGTTACTATTTTTATCAACGTACCGTATATTTCATATATGGATAACTTCTAATATAATAATAATTGAATTGTTTTTAAGAATGATAAATATTATCGAATCCAAACATGGATAAAAAATTAAATGAGCGACACCTTGGGAAATTTATCTTGTATGAGGTACCCCTTATATTTTACATATATATCTTAAACCAAGTGAATACATTACATTGAGTGTGATCCTATTCATTTGGATCCGATGCAAAGCTTGGGATGGTTGATTTTGGCACTATGAAATCATATCATCACATAAATAACCATTTGTAGGAAGGAAAAATTGCAATTAAAATTTTTCAATGAAGAAAAAAATGGTTTAAAAATTATCATTGTTAATTGAATAAATGTTTTTTCAAAATAGTGTAGAATATATTTAGCAGTAGAGTAACATTATCATAGTTAGTATATTACTTTTGAATGTTATAATTGTTTTCCACTTTTACTTATTATTATTCTTTCATACTTAGAGTCACTTTCAAAATATGAGGTGTCCACAATTTATATCCATTTGATATTAAGGTGACCAGTTTCATTACTATTTAAGAAGCAATATGATTGATTTTATTTTTCATTAGATTTTTTTCCCTATGTCATATTCAATAAGTGGTCTTTGAGATTAAACTTTCCATCATTTTATATTTTTTTGATCAATATGTAGTAATTGTTTTCTTCCATATGAAAGTTATATGTGTCAATGTTCACAAATTATGATGAATATTAAACTAAATTTTCGAAAAACATATTACAAAAAAACCTATAAAAACGCTTCTGTACTCTTCTTGAAGATAATTATTTACCACATAATTAAATTTGAGATATATATTACACAATTTTTATATTATACCTCTGAATAGAGCCACTGAAACATTCAATATAGAAATATTAGAGTTCATGCCTAAGTGTTGGGGAATGAAACAATGAAATACCTTCAATGTAATTCCTCTCCCACATAAATAATATCACATTTCCATTTCTGTTATATCCATTTTAATAGATTACCACACAACTTCATAAAGGTCCACACAAGTAATTTCATAGTGATCATAAGCCTATTTATTCAAATGAAAATTTTATTTGAGGAGATTAATGATCCCCAAAAGATGTTTTCTGATATATTATGATAAATGAAAACCCCCTAGATTCTTGATGTTTAACTTGGGAAGAATATTAAGATATTTTAACTAGTGAATTAATTTGTTTTGTAATATTTTAACCAAAAATTATATAATATTTAAAATCACATAAAAAGAACCTATTATGTGAGTTAATGGTTCTAAAATGTTCTATGGGGATTGGATGTAGTATTGATTTTTCAGGATAAAATTTAGTGGTTTTTTCATGTCCATATTTAATTTTAATTATATCTATGTATCTATATGTATGAGTAATTATACTCTATCGATAGAGGTAACTTGATAAAAATTAGGGAAAATATAAATCTTACAAAATACTTAATATAAACCTTACATGTATTATTCAAGTTAACTATTAACATATAAAGGATAATTTACCAATTATATAACGTGTAGAACTATATTTACCAATTCATAATGACCATTCCATTGATATATAACTTCACATACAGTATTTCTTAAATATATACTGGTAAATTTTATAATGTGTAAGAGTAATTATTGATCTAGGTTGATATAAAAAATTCAAAGTGATGAATAATGGTTCTAGGATTGGAAACAATTGGAGTTTCAAAATGTTAATATGAGATTTTATTAATGTTAAAAGAAAGTAACATTGAGTTTTTTGAGAAATTTAAAGGCTTTTTTAGAATAATTGTCTCTAGAATATAAGGAGAATATATAATTGATATTTTATGATGTTAACGTATATCGTATATGTATAAAATATCATATTGATAATTCAGGATGGATTTTATTTGAGAAAAAATATTTACCCTTGATGATTATTACCCTCCAAAGTGAGTCATTGTTGAGTAAAAGTTTACAGATGGATTTTTTTATATATGATCACACCATGTTGATAATTCCATTACATTATAGTAAATTATGTGTGTCTTAATGGATATATTCACACCATGAACTAAAATGAGAATAATTATTATATAGGATTCTTTATATTTTTATATAAATTATGCCATGAACCATTATAACAAAAATAATTCATGAAGACCATGAAGTGAAGTTAATTAATGTTGATTCATGAATAATAGTGTTCTTACATAAAGTAGTTAGAGGATTTAACAGAATTTATTGGATTTATCATGTCTTGTCATGTTGAATGAATGTAGACCATGAATTATCCTACAATGCCCTCGGATATATCCTATGACTGTAAATGAAGTAAGAGAAGTGGGGAAAAAAGTAATGATGAATTCGAGGATATTTTTTATTTTTTATTTGAAGTATAAATTTAAACTATAAGAATAAATCATGTTGTTATTAATTTTATAATGATGAGGGTCTTGTATTCATGTAGGCGTCTTTTGTCATCTCCAATAAAGATTGACTAGATTATAGATGAGGAGTCTGTGAAATGTTGGTCACACAAGAAAAAGAGTTAAGAGAAGGAGAATAGTGATATAATTTCTTATAGAAGAAGAATAATACATCAACCTAATTTTTCTATTTGGAAATGATATAGTATGTCAAAAATATTCTTTTTAGTGAATAACTGTGGGGTGCTATAATATTTTCTTGATAAAATTTTAGGGGAAGTAGGATAATCACATTCTCACAAAATTATAGAAAATAAGTTTTAATATATGACATGCCTTATTGATAGAAAATATTATGATTATATTACAATACAAGTTCATAGATAATTCCTACTCATTGTATTCATTATATTAATTTTAGTAGATTAAATGGCCTCGATTGATTCGTGATCCTGTTAATTATAATATTCCCATTTTGATTAGAAAAAAATGCATATCAAGTATCCTATTATTTTTTCCTTCTATTGTGTGTACATGTTCAGTAGTTGATTTCCCTCTCATAAAATAGGTAGAAGATTATTGAAGAAGAAATCGTAAAAGGAAATAAAATCATTATTCACTATCCCCCTAGTAAACATCACCATGTGTTGGGATACCTTAATTGGTATCAATTTATTTATGTTACATATTAAAATCATGAATATTGTAGTTTAATAATGTGATGGTCTTTAATCTCACATAGTATTAATGTTGTCCATCCTCTTTCATAATTGATATAGTGTATCAGTTTATTTGTTGATAGTTTATATTGATGTTTCATTTTTTATATAAACATTTAATGTTGTTAAATATTTTTTTTAGTTTGATATATATTAATGGAATTAACATATTTAGTCATATAAATAGTAATATATGTAACTATTTAATGATACCCTATTTACATTATATGGGTATTGATGTTCATGAAATTATGACTAATTGTTTGGCACCTACTACATGTAGATCATATTTTATTTGTATACCATATAGAATTTATTGAATGATTGGAATAAAATATATTAAATTATATCATCACTATCATATAATATATTTTTAAATGTTATTGGGATCGTATCTATAAATATAATTTTACATATGCTAAAAAAATATCCATAAATGAAATTTTAATTTCAAAATTGAATAATTATAAATTTTCCAATTATGTATCATGACATTTCTATGCTTACTGTAGAAATTGTTAATGAGTTATTTACAATGTTCAGTGAGGTGGTGAGAACTATTAAAGTATTTTTAGAGACTCTTAATTATTCTCGGGTATTCAAGAAAACACTTTATATCTGATTGAAATAATTATATGCCATTTTTTCTTCTTCTGTAATGTGATGATGAAACACTTCCATTAGAAAACCTACATATAATCATAATACTATATATTATGATAAAGTTATTTTTCCATTTTAATAATATTTATGTTGAAAATATAAATATAATTTTAAATCATGAATGAGGAATAAACCCTAACGAATAATGATAATGAAGAAAATGATCAACATCAATGTTTATATTCAAATGAATATGTTGAATTGATGTTTAATGATATTTTGTACCTCTTATAAAGGGGTTTAATAGAATAAAAGTTATATTATAGGTAAAATTAATTTTAATGATTTTTAGTTGTGGGTTATTGTATATTTCATTGCATTTTTTATGTTGAATGATTAATAAATTGATGATAATGTAGATTCTTGTTATCATGTTTCATGGAATAATTAAAATAATTAAAAAAGTGGTATTTTTTCATCATGTTATTAATAAGATAACTCTTCTTACTGAAAGGGGATTTTATTTATACTAAAAGTAAAAACATATTTTAATGGAATATAATTTTGTTTTTCCTCATGTTATGGAGGGTATAATGCATTCATTGCATTATTAGATACCATGGATCAAATAAGTTAATTTAAATTTATAATTAAACACGATTCATCAAGTAGTGATGAATAGTTACGTGTATCTTGAATTTTTCACAAATGATATATTTAATTAAATATGATTATATCCAAATTATATAAGGTTCAGTATGAAAATTGAAAATTTTAGAATGAATACAATTGGTAGGAATTGGATAATGACATATTCATAAAAATTGATTTTTAGTTTATCATATGTGTTGATGACGTTGGAAACATTAACAACATAGAGAAAAAGAATTTTATAGGATATTAATACTATATTACTTCAATAAAGGAAAATATTTAATATATTAATGTGGATTTTGTCGATAAAGAATATTATCTCAAAATTTTATGGAATGATTTCCCATATTCAAGCATGATTTAAGAGATTTTAATTAAAAAAATATAGTTGTATCTGAATTAAGACAAAGATATTAATAAAATAAATAAGCATATCAAAATAATCATATATATCAAGTAATCCCAATTGTTAATTTTCAATCCATGTAGATGACAATAGATGTTAAAAAACATAGGATATGATTAACCTATTTTTTTTGTAAAGTCTAACATAAAAAGTGTATTTTATATTTTGTTTTTAAGATGATAAATTTATACTAATATCTACAATGAAAAGGAACAATTATATTGTATCTTGGTTCTATTGTTCAAATATCTTAAACCTTGAAGACATTGAAAGTGATAAATTTCAAAGAATTATTGTTACTAGATTGAGAGAATTTTTTTGAAGAATATTATCCTCTTTTTTCATTGTTTGTTATATGGAGACTATATAAAAATTATAAAATATTTATATTGGTGTGGAATACCATTTTAGTCTATAAATAAATATTTTATTCAATCATTAAGGGGTGAATCCCATTCAAACAAATAAATTAATGAATAATTTTATTCAATAATACAATGTAGAATTTAAGAACCATTTTAGAGAATTGATTGAGGTGTCTAAGTGATGTTCCAAATCACATAACATTTCAAAATAATTTTTTTTGGTCCATAATATTCGATGGTTTTAGAAATAATATCAATATTATTTCTAGTTAGAGATAATATTAATTAAATAGTGATGGAAAATATTCATAATAAGAAGAATAATAAAGATTTTAAGAATCAATTAGATTGTGTTGACTCATAAATGGTTGAAAACAATTATATAATATAATAATTTAAAATGAGTTACATCAAGGACAATAGATCATTCAAATAAATAAATTGTAATTTTTATCATATTTGGAAAACAAGATTCATTTATATCAAAAATATGTTGAAATGAATAACAAAATGTGTATAGAGTCATTGGATTGTTATAGTGTAGATGCTAATAATTAAATTAGTGTTCTTAATTATAATTTTGTTTTGAAGATTATTTTAGCTTATCATAGTTTTATTCATTCAATAGAGAAGTTAAATACAAATAAAAGGGGTTTGATGATGAATTCCTATCCTTTATTCATCAAAGACTATTTGATGATGAATTGAACCCCTCAACCTCTTATTATTTGTATTATTGTTTTCATTGGTGGTGAAAACAAAATTTATCCATTTCTATTCAAAATAAAATTATACATACAAAGGGGAAGAAAACTATATTTTGGGATAATCCAAATGAATATTATTAATAAAATTTAAGAGATATCTATTACATTGTGGGAGCATATATTTAGATGGTGTTTGGAAAATATAAATATTGTGAACATAGAATGTTAAATGTCCAAACATATTTGTTGATAATTTGTTTTTGAAATATTCATACACATGATTTAGTGGAACATTTAATATGTGAAATAACATCTATTAATTTTTTATATTAATAGGTATCAAGAGTTTTGAAAATAAGGGAATATAAGTCAATGTAATGTGAAAAAATAAATGTTCAGTGTTCATGTTACATATATAGATTCCACACACATGTTATGATAATTACTGATTAATGATTTATTGATAATTATTTTTTGTTTGAAAGGTGTTTTATGTTCAAATGTTTCCAAAAAATAATTTTTTGAGAAAGATAGATTTGTTTAGGAAATTGTTGATCCCATGATGAAAATGATGAGACATATATATAATTGTTATCTTGATATAGTTAATTGGACCCATAGGGACTGTAGTAGGATTTGGGGTAAATGAAGTATTTTCTATCATTTTACTGTTATTATTTGGAACAATACATGAATAACTAGAGAAGTTGATATGTTTTATATTACTCTCCTATCACAGGGTGCTCAAAAAAAGTTCTAAATCGATTAAATTGTACTTTTAGTAGTGGGACTCAATTTTTTATATATATAAGATTTTTATATGGGTGTGTTCTACTATTTTTGTTGATTTATGATGTGGAAAGAGTTTTTGAGATTAAAAATTATTGGTTATTAATTTGATTTTAAGGATATTTTCTTAACATTGGAAATCCCATTACATTCCAAGTAATGTCATTATTTCAATTTTTACTGTCTTCTTTTCTCTCTAATCACGGGTGATATCAATACATTACTCTCTCCTAGAATTTTTTATATAACTAGAGGACACAATGATCCATGTAATCTCTAATATACCATGCGCTAGTTATCATCGATCATTAGTTACCATTAAGTCACCCCACTGATCATGGTCACATGTAATATAGAAGACCTAAGTGGCCTCTATGTGACAACCAGTGAATAAGAGAATACTGATTCAAAAATAAATATATAATAAATATATTATTTCTTATATATATTGAATAAATATAGATATTAATATTGGGGATTGAACTATTGAAATTTAATATTCATTATTAAGGGGAAATAGAGAATCTTAGCATCTCAGCCACTAAGGCCTTAGTGTTCCATCACTAGATTTATTACAAAAAAATAAAGTGAGAAATATAAGTGGGTGAAAATAGAAATATCATCTATGAATGATCTCTAATTAACTACTAAACAAAACTAATGGATATTTATTAATGGAAGAATTATTATAGGTCAGTGAAATATTTTAAAATAAACCACTTGATATGAATGGATTTATTCAACTTATTTGGGAATGTTCTTCAATTTCAGTTGACATATTCAGTGAAAATTGTGTCCTTAACATGTTTTTATTGTTGGGGGTTATGATAGTATTTTCATATAATCAAGAATATTCATAAACAATTTTGTTCTTATACCA
The DNA here is from genome assembly GCA_963277665.1 of Viscum album. Taxonomy (NCBI): domain Eukaryota; kingdom Viridiplantae; phylum Streptophyta; class Magnoliopsida; order Santalales; family Viscaceae; genus Viscum; species Viscum album. Next base: position 511,091,340 of record OY728146.1, read on the forward strand.
CAATTAGGATATATTAAATTTGGATGTGATGTTATCCTTTACTATAGAACATAGTGGACTATATCCTATTATCAATGGATGAAGAGCCTTGCTCTAGATCTAGATTAAAATGGATCGAAAGTGGGTAGAATGGGATTAAACCTGGGATTTCACTACAATTGAGCCTTGAAAAGTGGTAATGTTATCTTGGAATTCATACCTGAACACAGAAATATATAATGAAAAAATAATTCAAAATATTCATTACAATTTGAAGTGGTTTTATATAGAGGGATCGTGGATGTTAGTGGTTGTGTTGGATATATAAAAACAAACTTTAGGCTATATTGGATACATGTATGGATGTATTATGATCTATGATATAAGGGATCCCAAATTAAGGCAGTCTTAACAAAATTTTCATGGTTTTGTAATCAATCTGAATTTGTAACACACATAAGGACATCCATGGTGGATTCAGATAGGGTATGATTTTTTTCCAATGATTTCTATAGTTTTGAATTCATTGAGGAATTTTGGTTATCACATTGGTTGTATTTGTTATACAATCCGAAGATAGTGATTTTGGGTCAATCATGGTATCATATGTCTTTGAATTCCTATATATGTAAAAATTTACAAGGGAGATAAACACTAGGATGTGATACAAGAGAGAATCATGATGATATTTTAGAATAAATAAATGTCACCGAATTATTAATAGAATGAGAATTTCATTTGAATGTAAATTTTAAAAAGATATGAACAAAAAATTAAAAACCTTATTTTGAACATTCTGACCTTAATTCTGACTTTTTTTCACACATCACTCCCCAAATACTTGAACTAGTCTACTATTAGAAAATTTTATCCATGAATTTAAAAAATATGACTGTTTAGACTAATTTCAATTTCATAAGATATAATAGAATTAAATTAATGAATTCATCAGATAAATAGGTATTCCTTTTATGTGACCTTCACACACTATTTTACTTAATTCAATTTCAAATCCCAATTCCATAAGTGAATTCAACTTATTTGTGAGGAATTAAAATTTTATAAATTAGAACTCCCATATATCCCTCATTCTAATGATTCCTAGACCAAATATCATTTTCAAACCACATTAATACTTACTAAAAGTAATTTATATAATTCATCTACCCCCTCCATGGGTTAAATACTCCTTTAATTTAAATGAATACATTTTTTACGTATGGGGATTTTATTCTTTATCCTTTATTTAATTTAGTATTTTTTTTAAAAACAATTATTTTACATAGATGTGTAATCAACAGTAAAAAATAACATATTGAAAATTTTAAATTTGGATACTAATACACTCAATGAGATTATCTCAGAGTTTCATTTTAGGATTCAAATTTCCAATTTTATTTCAGGTTAGAATGACTTATATGAATTTGTTGGTAAGGAGGTCTCGTAAGGTTTTATTTAATCAAAAATTTCAGGTAGCTCTAGATTGGGTCTTAAATTACTGTGACCAAATTTTATATTTCTTATTCCATAGAGATATTTTCATTTTTCATTCTATTTTTTTTTTCTAATATTATTTCTAGTAAATAGGGGTTATGTTCACTCAGTAATCATTCACATTTAGTAATTTTAAAATCACTATTTTCCTAAAACACTAAAATGGTATTTTATATAGGAAGAACAACATTGATTTTAAATTTTACTATCCCCTTTTTATTATAATTTTTATTTCTATATAATCTATAAAATAAAAATTTAAACATACATACATTATGTATATTTTCCTTAAAAATTTTACATTTTTTTAAATTACATTTTTTATTATTCTTTTATAAAAATAGAATAAATGTATTTACATAATAAAATTAATTTTTCATACTCCTACAAAAATAGATAAAAAAATTCTATTTAAGTATATAATGTATTAATTTTGGAAGCTCATAATTGAAAAAAACAGGTATCTAAAAAAGGAAACTCGACTTCCTTCAATTGACGGCAACATCGATGAGTTTATTCTCCTCCACGGTCTCTTTATAAGGATAATGAAAAAAGTTATTTTTCTTCTATACCTTTATCTTAAATGGGATATGTGTTTCACCACTATTTATATAAACAATATCAAATGTAAAAAAATTTAGCCACTGTGATTATCCAATACTCTTAAAATTATTTTTACAAAAAATCTACTTCTTCATGAAGAGTGCATCATCAATTTCTATCATACTTGATAGTATCTTTTTTGGTATAGTATATCAAGGAATGATTTGTCCATCTCCATGAACTTTTTTCATATCTAAATTCTCCAATAAAATATGTATGCATTACATCACCATTTTTTAAAAATAGAGGGATAAAACCATTCAACCCATCTACTCCCATTATGTTTCTTCTTAGGTCTAATTGTTTAAAGTTCACAGAAATTACTTCAATATGGTCTCTAACTTTAGTAGGATAATTTTTCAATAGTGATACATTAAATGAATCATCGAAATTAATCTGGTCACTATCTACCCATCGTTTTCAAAATGAATAATCAGAAATGATAGTCTTTATATGGTAAGTTTGGGTTGGAGTTTGTTAATCCTATGGATATCTGAAAATATTTTTAAAGGATATCTCTATATAATAAATAAATTTTATAAATATACTTCCACAATTGGACACTCCATGATCTAGTTAATTAATTATAGATAACTTATTAACTTCATTCATCCTAGGTGGTGATCTACACAGGGTGCATGTTGTAGAGCCACTTCTTAGAACATCATTCAAGAGATAAGGGAAACGCCTTCCATCTGATATGAGACTCATTTTCTCTTATTGATTTAAATCCATTATAGATGACTCCAACTTTAAACATATTCCTTTTGGGGTATTATTTTGACAATCCATGATACATTTTTTGGTGACTTTGCATTCCAGTTTTAATATCTGAATTATCTTGATTATTCATTTGAAACTGCCAAATTATGTTATTGAAATTAGGTGAATATGGTTCTCCTGAATATATAATTAATTTGACTCAATTATGTTATATGTTGTTTCTTCCTAAGGTTACTCTATTGGAAGAATAATTAGGTATGGATATTTATTCAATGAGAATGTGACAAACTCCTATTCAAGTTTCTCTATGATTCTTCAAGATCTTAATCATTCCAGAAGAGTTCCCTCAAAATCCAAATAGGTGAGAAGGATTTTATGTAAATTTTTTTAATTAATCCTTACAAACAAGATTAAAATGAAAAAAAAAACATTTTCAACCTCATAAATGGTTCTAGGTTTGATGATCTTCATGTCATGGGGTGTTTAGCTAAATAATTTTTGAACCTGGGAAAAATGTAGTAGTAGTTGGACTCTTTTTTATTTAAAGAGGGAAATCTTATGGGTGTTTTATATTTTCTATTGGGTTTATTAAGTGAAAATAGATTGTGATATTGAACTATATTTGGTTTTATTTTAATTTAATTAAAAGTTTCCTTACCACGCATATACCCTTACCTTCCCTATTAAATAATTATTATAATATTTACTCTCAAATTTACTCTTATGTTTTCACTCGATTACTCACTACAATAATTTTCATTCTAACTGGAGGGATGAAGTGATCATTGTAATCATCAATCTTCACAATCTTTGTAATGAAGGATCACTAATTTATTATAATTTATCACATTTTATGTAATCAAAATAAATAGAGAAAACATAATAAAATTCTATTTGTGGTCCCATGAGTAAGATATGATTAATTCAAAATGGAAGAAAAAATAATCATTTTTCATATACATTTTGAATAAATAAAGTGATTGAAATAGGATATTGAACACTTGAAATGTAAAATTCATTTTCTAGGGAAAGGGGTATCACCTCAGCTTGGTCCCTAAGGTAATAGCATGCCATCACTAGAGTTATTGCAATATGAAATAAAGGAATATGATGAAAATCCATGAGTAATAGTATAAAGATCCACCAAGAATGAGTTCTTGTTAACTCTCTAGTATAGTTATTTGTTCTTTTATTATAGAAGACTAATCAAGTGTCCATAGTGGGATTCAACTTTATCCATTTGTGCCACATGTCTTTCATAAAATTCATCAATAATTTTCTTCAATTTTAGTGTTCAACCTTATTGAGTATTGGCTCTTTGAAAAAAATATCTTGAGGGTTTTGATTCTTATTTCATGGTCTATATAATTAACCCAAAAAATAATAATTCTCATCCCATTATCAATATATTAACAATTTAGAGGCGATGTGGTTATGTATTTCATGTCAGATTAGAAATTTTCCTATGCTTGATGGAAAATGGAGATGACTTCAAATCTTTATTTTAGTTGATTAAAAGCAATAAGAAAAGACTTGTGAATGGGATGTAAATATAATGAGTACATAAAAAACTATTTTTGATGTCATTAAATTTAGATATACAAATAAATATAATGAGAAAAAATTTTAATTCCAAATATTTAATGTAATACTTTATAGTGTGGTGCATAGTTATCAAGAAGGTTGGTTATGTTGTTTGATATCTCAAAATGAATTCAAGATACATTAGAGTGTTTCATGGATGTTTTGGGTTCTATGATATTAGGATTAATAATTGGGATAGTTGTCATTAAATTTGTCAGAGGTTCACACTCAACATGAATTGGTAATGTGTAGAAATAATTTCATGGTGGCTTTGTATTGGGTTTGGTTCATCATTCAATCTTTGTAATATTGAATAATTTAATGTTGAATTTCAAATATCACTTTTGTTGTGTCTTTTTTAGAAGTAGAGGAAGATTAGTTGGGGTGGAGTGATGTATCGACAACATTCAAAATATTTTGGATGGAAAAAATTATAGTATACAATTAGTGTAACTTTTACAGCTATATCTAGTTTGGTATCTCATGAGGTTTGGAATGAAATGCTTCTAGGCTTCCAGATTTTATTTCTCCAATATTTTTGTTCCATAAATCTACTTGTTGTTCATTTGTGATTTTGTGGGGGCCACTCCAAATTATGGTACTTTTTTCAAGGGAGTTTTTCTAATAAGGAGACAAATTCTCCGTTAATGATTTTTTAGGTGGAAACCATATACAACCATCCATCATATTGGACCATTGACGTAGTAAGTAGAATGGATGTTTTCTTGGGTAGATGAACTATATAAAAAATTGGAGATTATTTTTGTTATCCTTAATCTATAAAACAGGATTCAATCCCATTACATTGTAATGAAAAATAAAACCCCACTATAACTTTGTAATCCTATGATTATTCATCTAAAATGGAATAATAGATACGACCCCCTTCACTTATATACGTAGGCACATTTCTGAGCCACATTAAATATCAGCGTTATTTTATTTTTCTACTATGTTTCTATTTCATTTCATCTTTAGAGAGTATCATTGCCCCGAAAAAGTGGTATCAAAGGCACTAAATCAAAATATAAGAAGCTGCAGTGTGATTTTCTGATTAAAAGAAAATTGTCATTGGTCAGAAAAAAATTTGAGCATGAATATATAAAGTTATCAGTAAGATGATTCCAATAGCACAAGTAGTGTTGAAATAGAGTTGAAATGAAATCGGTAGCAGCGTTCAACGTTTCTATCATACCTCAAGTTCTACCATTCCCCCTTGTTATAGAAGAAGCTATAATTAACACCATCGGAAAAATTCCAATGGGTTTTCTAGGGACTTTTCCAGCAATACACATCATCACCACCTCATTTATTGATTTAGAGCATTGAAACTATTTTTTCTACATCTCAGACAAACAAAGATTGTTTTCAGTTATCCCTCAGTTGTTTCCATCTATTTCAACTATTATGTATACATCCAAACTATTATAGTTTGGTAATACTCACTAAATAAATGGAAAAAAACATACCAGCAACATGATTAAGCTTACCACTTTTAATTGTTACATCTTGAAACAAAAAATGAAGGATCGTTTTTTTGTTAATGATTTATGGAAACTAATAGTAGAGACCTCTAAATCAATTAATGTAAAAGCATAGGAATCAAAAAATATAATTAAATATATTGAGAGGATTTCCTCAAGTACCAAGATTGTTGATGCAGAGTAGGCCATGCTCAACTGAATGTGTCCTACCCAAAGTAGATAATAGACCTACAAGATTATATTCCCAACTTTATCATCCAAGCACGATGCTTCGATTATGTGGAAAAAATAGGCAAAAATTATATGTGAGGACAACTATTCAGAAAAAATAAAATCTAATTTTATGAATTGTTAATATGAAGTATAAATATGGTACCAATGTATGAGATCACATGAGTGAGTTCCAAAATACTTTTGATCAGTGGAATTCCATAAAAATGATTAATAATGACGAGTTTCATGAATTTTTGTAGTTGATTTCCTTACTAATGATATTGGAAACACTAGTAGAGTTGGTCAACAATTAAACTCTAAATGGAACTCTCAAAATGAGGATTGTGAAATATATAATTTTTAATGTGGAGTCCTGAAGCAGGGATAAGAGATTTTCACCCAAATTAGAGTCTCTTGTAACTAAAATACATGTGAAGAAAAATTGGAAGGGAAGAAGCAGAGAAAGAGAACCTTGTTAACATAGTCCATAAAGGAGTAATTCATCGAAATATCAAAAGAGATATGACATAAATTATCACCACTATAGTGATCCTAGAAACATCATCAAGAAGTGTAGAAGGATAAATGAAAATCATAAGAATCGAGATAGTAATACAAAAAATAATGATGTTGTTGTCTTCAATTATGAGATCTATATTGATCATAAAGATAATCAAGTCGATATTTCAAGAGAATACACAGTATGTGTGATTTATTTCATAACCTCATATATGTCACCTCAAGTAGAAATTTCTTTTGGTCTTACACATTAGGGGTTTTCAAACATTTGATGGTGGGAAATGATGGTGCATCAAAAATCACTGGTATTAGTAATATTTTTCTAAAGAATCTTGTTGGATACATGTTACAATCAAATTATATGAGGCATGTTCCTACTATTAACCTAAATATGATATCCCCTTGAATTATTAATGATGATGGATACTTCATTTCCTTTGATGATGGTAAATGGAATGATAGAAAATGTAAATTGATAATTTCTTGTGGAATGAAAGATAATTCTCATTATCCCAAAAATTTCAGACCATGCGGAGGAGAATTCAATGGGGCCAGAAAAGATGTCCCTGTAGATGTTTGACATAGATGTATGGATCACATGGGTGAGAGGTATCAAAATTTTCTCCAGTAAAGTTACCTTACCTAGAATAAAAGGTACTCATTTTGATACTTGTGTTTATTGATCATGAGAAAACAACCCATAGTATAATTTCTTATTTATTTACCATTCAGAAAATAAAATGTTTTAGATTTGATTCACACTAATGTCTACATGACGAGAACCAAGTATATGGGAGGTTGTATTTATTTTTTCTACCTTTATATAAGATCATTCTAAAAAGGTACGGGCCTTTGCATTAAAAACAAAAGATCAGGTGTTGGATGTTTTCATGCAGTTTCATCTAAAGGTGGAATGAAAAATAGGTAGATGGTTAAAGAGTGTGCAAGAAGATAATGGATGAGAGTATTGTATTTCATTTGAGGAGTAATAAATTAGTTTCATTATCAGGAAATAATATTTAATACTAAAGATACCTCAGCATAATGGTGTTGTTGAGAGGATGAATATAACTATTTTCAAGGGAGTCCAATGTACACTCTCAAATGAAAAGCTTCCAAACACATTTTCTGGGAAGGAAATAAGAAATGTAGTTGATCTTATCTCCTTTCCACCATCGGTTACACTGAAGTATGATGTTCCAAATATGTTTTGGGTAGGTAAATATGTTTCATATTAACAATTGAGATTATTTGGATGAATGGATTTGGTTAACATCCCAAAATAAGATCACGTGAAGATATATGGAAAAGTAAAGTATTGTATATTTTTGGGATATTCTCATGAAGAGTTTGGATATCAACATTCAGATAATAATAGTAGGATGATATTTACAAGAAGATATGTGTTGTTTCTTATGTATCAGATGATTGAAGATTTTGAGAAGCTAGAAAATGTTGAGAAGTTATATTTTGAGGAAATTCCAATAAATTCAAAACCAGTCTCGCCACTATCAATTTCAGAGGGAGTTAGTGAGATATGGGACATTGATGAAACATTAATACTAGGTAATATATCTATATCTACTTATATATCTATATCATATGATATTCTATATTAGATTCCCCATTAGGAACAATTGTGGAGATCCAATTGAGAATGAAAACTGAGTCATATATAATCACCACATGAGTGATTGATGATCACTAATGAGGGAGATCTATAACATTATGATGACATGATCAGGAGTCAACACAATATAGAATGTAAGCGGGCTATGTGAGAGGATATGAGATACTTGCACAAGAAACAAACATTTTATTTGTTAATGTTACCCCAAATAAATAAGGAACTCTAGAAAATATGTTGTACAAAATAAAATGAGGATATAGAAGCTACCAACCACGCTACAGAGCTAGAATGGTTGTAAAGGATTTTAGTAAAAAAATGTATTTAATTTGATGATGTTTTTTATCTTATGGTTAAAAAAATCTGTTATCGGAATTATTCATGGATTAGTGGCTAGTCTGAACATGGACTTTCAACTACTAGATGTAAAAAAAATGTTCTTATGTGGTACCCATAGTTAGAATATTTACATGGATCATCCAAAATGATATTAGGTGAATGTTAAATAAAAATATTTATGTAAACCTAGGAAAATTTTATATAGATTGGATGAGTAATTGAGGAAATTTTATCGGAAATTAAACTCACTCATGGAGAAAAATGAGTATAAGAAGATGACTAGTGATATTTTAATTTTCATCAAACAGTTCTATGATGGTGAATTTATTATATTATTTCATTATGTTGATGATATGATGATTCTTGGTCGAGATATCACCAAGATTTTTAGGTTGAAAAACTTTCTGAAAAAGTATTTTCTAATTATGGACCTAAGAGATGTTACTCATGTTCATGGAATTTTTATTACCCATGAAAAGACGAATCACTATATTTTCCTATCACATGAGAGGTATATTGAGATGGTTCTTAAATGATTCATCATGTTCCAGGTGAAACATGTTAGAACTCCACTTATGAATCATTTTAGTATCTTGAAAAATTAAAGCCCCTAAAATGAGGAGGATAAAGTAGTGATTGGAAAATTTCATCATCAGTCAGTAGGTGATAGTCTTATGTGTTCCATGGTGTACACCAAACCAGATATTTCTCACCCTTTAGGAATTTTTTATAAAATTATAATCAAATCTTGAAAAGGAAAATTCTGCATTGTTCCAATAGATATTGAGGTATATATAAGGTAAATCTAGTCATTGTTTATGTTTTTTAAGAAATGAACCTTTTTTAGAAGGATAAAAATGTACTAACTTGAATAAATAAATAGACACAAGGAAATTCAGATTTGGGTACCTGATATCATTTATTGGGTGAGCAGTATCATGGAATTCATTGTTAGAAGTGTGTTTCCATTCCTACCATAGATGAATATTATATTTTTATCACTGAGCACTACAAGGATATGTTGTAGATGAAGTATTTATTTAGTAAATGTCACATAATCAATAGAATTATATTCTCTATTGTGATATCTAGATGTATATACATCTCTGAAACAATTTAACAATTCATTCCCGGTTTAAACACAATGAAATGCAACATCACATAATCCTTAATGTTTTTGAAAAAGGATTATTGAATGTTGATAAAATCCACAGCAATCATATTGTGTTATACAATATGATGAATGTTATACAAAAATAAAATCTAAATTATTTTATAGAGACAGTGAGTATAGATTCTACCTAAAATTGGTCATGAAGGGGATATTTGTGGGGGTCACTAAATTTTTTTGTGTTTTTCATAGGAGTTTTCTTAGAAAGGATATGATGTATCCTTTTGTGGGGTTTTCATCAAATAGAAACCAACCACTGCTAACCATCTTGTTGGACTGTAGATGCAGCCAGTATCATGAAAATTTTCATGGGTAGATAAACTACCGATACAACTGGAGAAGATTTGGAATTTACATCATCTATAAAACATGATTCAATTGAATGAAATTATTATAAGAAAAAACCCAGTGTAACTCTATAATACTTCAACTCTTCATCCAATAGGAATAATCAAAATCACCTAATTCTCTTATAGATATAGTCACCTTGTCTAACCACTTAAAATCTATGTGTTCTACCATTTTTTATCCATGTTTCTTTGTTATTTCATTTTTCAATAGTCCATCTACCACCAAATATTGGGATTCTTCATCCCTGAACATTATGGTAGAATAAATAGAGCTAGAAGATAAGTGTGATACATCTACCTATCTAAGCTGGAATGGGGTGGAGGCCTTGCATCTGTTATTTTCCTCATGGTAGAAATATTGGGTTTCGTCCTCTAGTGAGGTCTCGGTCGACTTCCATATAATATATGGTTATGATTACTCCATAGTGGATGAGGGTTCAATCATCACTTGTGTGACTCCCTAATTTGAAGTGGAAATCTCACCTAAACATATAGTCTGCATCAATATTTTTAGTATCCAAATTTGATGGAATCGTTATCTTGCTTTCATTAATTCTAAATTTTTCTGTATTTTAGGGAGGGAATCAATGAGAAAGGGGTTTTATTCCTCAATAATTGTGGTATAAGGAAGTGTGGAATCAATTCCTAGTGAGATCATATTTTTTAGGTAATTAAACAATGTAAACATAACTTCAAATATTGTTCCAGCATCAGCGAGGTACGATAATTGATAAAGGCAGTCCATTGGCCAGTGGATCTCTATCATCTCCCTCATATATTGGATTTATTTTTCTATTGAAAAATATTTGTTTTTCACTAAAATTTCATCATCTCTAGTAGATAGGAACGTGTAATCTGAATTAGTAGCCCTCATCATAAATCTTGTCGGGCATGGAAGGATATCACAATATAGTAGATTGAGGATAGGGGGATGGTTAGAGTCACTTTTCAAGTGAATGTGAGTCTTCTATGACTGGTTAAGTAGAAATTAATGTAATATTATGTTCAATTTTGAAGTCTCCTAGTTACATCAATTTGGTATCCAGGACGTTAATTTTTTTGGGATTAATATTTTACAGGTTCGAACATTGAACCTAAACCTCAGGTTGGTTGTTGGAAGATCTAAACTTTTTTTGGTGTATCTTTATCATTGAAATAAAAGGGAAATAATTAATATTTCGCAAAAAAAATAATTAAAATGTGGGATAAAGTTTTTTTCCCCTGATCAAATGTTGAATGGTTTCCACATGAGGTAAAAGGGAAGAAATATTAGGGTGGAAACCTTTATTCATATTTTAGAACTCAAATTAGTTATCATCCTAACTATTTGATTCACAATATTTATTAGTATAAAATGAATGATAGGTAAGATGAGCGTGGAATTATTTGTCAATTTCTAGTTTTGATACCTTTTAATAAGATTTCAATACATTTCATTAACAAATAAAATGTCATACAATAATTTTATTGACTTTTTTTAGGAAATGTTTTAAAAAAATCAATCCTTTATGATTATTTTTATAATTTTAAACTAAAAGTAATTATATTAGAGATTCAAAATTGTATTTCCACTGTGATTTTCCATTTCTAATTTCAATAGGTAATATCCCCTGCTAATTTTGACTATAAATTTCGGAAAGGAATTTCAAGATAAATAATTTATTAGAAATTCTGACTATTAATTAATTTTTTTAATCCCCATTTGAAATTGTTAATTGTTTCAAAGGATTTATTATGTAATTTCAATTTGATTTAATTTGAAAATTCAATATTCTATTTTCACTATGAATTTTCACAACAAAGTCCCAAATGTCATCTCTACTGAATATTTACACTATGGATTTGTAGTTAGGATTCCCTGTTAATATTTTCAAAAGATTCTGAATACTTTATTTCTGATGTATAATTTATTTAAAGTTTAGAGGTCGTCCTTAATTTTGATAGCATTATTTGAAATTGAATCTAAGTGAAAATTTTCACTAGTAGGTTACATTGGGACTTTTCCATTGTAAATTCACTATGGAAATTTCCAAATGATTCAAAATAAACATCACCATACAATATACATTATATGAAAATGAGATCTAACAGTTCTCTGTCCTCTATTATAATGGTTTTAATGAATGGGATCGATAGGAAATTGGATGGTGTACATGATTCAGAACATATATATTAAATAGATTCTAATATTGTGAATTATTTTTCTCACTCTTACATGAGGGATACAAATAGTGCTGTCATTACAAAATTAAATTAAAATCCATAAATTTTCATCTGTATAGATGATGTTAAAGATTCATATGAAAATTGGGCTCATTTTTTCATTAAATTTTAAATTTAAATATTGTGAATTAGAAGATTTGTTTATTTCTATGGTGAGAAGAATCTTGAGATGATTTTGTCATATCAAGATGCAGATCTGTCTAAAGCCATTTCACTTTCTTTATCTAAAATAAGAAATGACCAATAAATATAGAACATAATGAAAATTGGCATTAAGCACATAGGAACCATAATGAAATATGGTATAACTTTATTGGGATATAAAAAATTCATATAGGGTGCTGATAAAACATAAAAATTTTAGGCTTTATAGAATCAAATCCAAGAAGAATGATGGGATATAAATTCAACATGGATAGAATATATGTACAGAGTAAGGTTAAATTGGTCTCACTTTATCATGAAGACATTTTTGAAATTATCCATTCAAAAAATATAGTTTACTAAAAGTTTAAATGTAGTATTAAAGTATTTATTGAATCGTAATCTTAGTGTCTTGTAATTATTCCATCAGTTTCACTCTATTTTTGGGAAGTAACAGTATCTACAAATGATGTTTGAATTATTTGGTAGGGAAGCTCACAGAAAATAATTTTCCATATCATATGATCACAGTTCAATCTACTCATTTGTATATATGTATTTTTTTTTATCATTTTTAGCATTATGGAAAACTAAGTAATTTTTGTTTCCATTAGACTTCTAAAAAAACGGTTTCCCCAAAATAGTTTTTAGAATGAAATGTTTCTAAAATGATATTTTATTTATAGTTTACCAAGAATTAACCATGATAATTGGTTATACCTTCATGAAATTTTAATTTTGATGGTATTTATGTGGTCAGAAATTTAAAATATTAATGGTTTTTGATGTACATCACTCCATATTATTTACTATATGTAAGAGATGGACTAGAAATTCCCATTTCATCCACATAAAAGACATTAATGCTAATCATGTTGAATAATATTTTGTATTAAGATAATCTAAATGTTAATAAAATTTTTAATGAATTTAAATAAATCGATTAATGGAATCCTATGAGTTTGAATAATGATATAATATTGGGCTGTCAAATCTAAACAATTATTTGAGTGAATTGTAGGATTATAGAGATAATTTATCCTCAAAACCCAGTTAAGAATAATATAACATGAAACATTTTCAATAATATAAAACATAATTCAATGAGAATGTTAAAATAAAATACAATGACATGTTTAAAAGGTATCTAGAGCAGATAAAAAATGCATGAATAACAGGTGAAATATTACAAATTTTGAGTACAAAACACCAATATGTAATTATTATTTTATAATTATATTAACGAAATACTACAAATTGTTATAGCATGTATAAATAAATTTATTTGTTTTGTAGGGAAGTGTCAAAGAACTATCAATTGCTAGATACCATAGTGCTCCTTTAATACATTAAAATGTATGTAATTACTGTACTGTAGGTTGAAAAAATAAATATTAAAACCTAGTGTAGTAGAAATAATATATTTTTATCTTTTAATTTACCATAATATACTATTAGGAAACAATTAAATATTTCTATTTTTTCTTGATTAATATAAATTTTTTAATGGAATTAGGATGAAATGAATACAACTTTTCATTCATTATGATATGAAAATTCACCAACTAATGAATCATTTCTTGGAGTCACCAAAACTGCAAATAATGTTCATTAAAGTTACCATGTTTATTGAAAAAATTCAATAACACAGAGAAATTAATACACTATATTATATAAAAATACATGGAAAATAGTGTAAATAGTTACTCTGATAAAAATATTTCAAAATAATGAATCATAAATCTGAATGTTTTCATTCTATTTAGGAATGATATATAAATGGAAACATCCCAACATTTAGTTGATCAACAACACCCATTAAAGATGTTGTCACAATGTAAAAGTGTTTAAACATACTAGTTTTCATAAATATTGATGTGGGTGTCTCTATTGGATGATTGCTACAATTTCCTTAAATATTATAATTTTTATAGTGTTAACATCAAATAAATTTTCTTAATTATTCTTATATTTCTAGTAATTTCATGTATGGGAAATTAAAATTTGTTTTCTCATAACCATTTATAGTGTGAAGTAACCAGTAAGACCTTTCATGTTCATTTCTTCTTAGAATTTATAATTGGTTTTCAGTGTAAATTTACACTACCACATTTTATTACCAAGTTTCAATAATATAGATTTCTATTGTAAATTTTCTCTAAATAAAAGTAGAAATTTACATTCATGGTTTATAATTGAAATTTATAGTTGAAATTTACAATGACATTTCTGAGTGGGAATTCAATTTATTACATGTTTCTAATTGATTTAAATAATATAAAATGGATACTATCGAGTTTTATTATAGTTTAACTGATAACATATAGTTACATATAACATCAATATCAACTAGATAAGTATGTTCATTAAAATCACCCAATAACACTTTCAACCTCTATCTACCACCCACCTAAATGATCTAAATCAAATTGTAAATATCTAGCTATGTTTCGTAGTGGTACATTCCATCGGGATTTCTATATAGTAAATGTTTCTGATTGATTTTGTGAATAGTAAGAGTAGATTACAAAGTCCTATTATAGTTTAATAATTATCTTAAAATCACATATTAAATAATTATTGTCTAGATCAATATGTTCATCCTAGTAACCAAATAACCATTTTCACCCCCAATATACCATCCACTCAAATGATCTAAATCAAAGTCGAAATTTCGAGTCATGGATTGTAGTGGGATTTTTTAGTGGAAATTTCCAATGAGAATTTGTAGTTGGATTTCTATATAGTACATGTTTCAAATTTATTCCAAGAATAGTAATTAGATACTACAAAGTCAGATTAATGATTAATAGTTATCATACTATAACATATTACATTAATATTAGCAAGATCAATATGTTAATCCAAATCACTAAATAAATTTTTTGAACACCTATCTCCCGCCCACCCAAATGATCTACATCAAAGAGGAAATTTAAAGTCATGGTTTATAGGGGGATTTTCTTATATAAATTTCTATATAGAAATCATTTTTGGAATTATATATACTAAATTTTTACAATTTATTCAAATAGTATAAATTAGAAACTATAAGGTAAATTTATTTTTTTTACAGCTATCATATAATCACGTAATAAATTAATATCATATAGATCAATATTTTCATCCAAATCACCCAATAATAATTTTGACCACCTATCTACCATCCTCCTAAATGATCTATATCAAAGGGAAAATTTATAGACACTTTTTAGATTGGGAGTTTCCAGTTTTAACTTATAATGATAATTCCTAATGAAATTTTCCAAACACATTTCCAAGTGATAAATTCTATGAACTTTAGGTTTCTATTTGATTCCCAGAATAGACTGTAGAAGCTAAAAATTCAAATAACTATCTTAAAACTATCATACACTCAAAAATTAAACCATATAATTTTTCACCCCTTATATACCACCCACAAAAATCATTAGAAAAATCAAATTAGTTTTTTTTGTTAAATCATATAAAAACTTATGTTTCATAAAAGGATGATTAAATTGCCATTAATATTTCTTACCAGAACTACATAATTTATTTTCCTAGTATCTTCTATAGTGTTTTTCTTCCAGGATAATTTTGAATGAAATGGACTATTTAAAATCAATGCTCATTTACATCCTTTTCACATAATCCATCTGGAACAACAATAGATATTTCCAAACATTCCTCTAGAAAACAAATGATGACCCCACAATAAAAAGTGGTGTCTACCTGCTTCAGAGTATTCTCAATTATCATGACCCATTTAGGATGATTCATATATTCTTCAAATTTTCAAATGAAAGCATTTTCTAATTTTATTATTTGTTAAAAAATCTTGGTGTATTTCATATTTTAATTTATTGAAAATTTTAGCAAACAATATATAACTTATTACCACCCCAACTACATCATTAATAAATATTTCCCTCATTCATGTTCCATGAATAAGATTCTTTGAAATATAATATATAAACAACAATTTTATAATATCCCTAACTAAAATAGTCCAAACTATATTTTATAAATTTACTGGGATGATTAAATATGTACCAGACCTCATACTGGAAACTACTAGTTGGTTCCAAAATATCTCATTAAAAATATCAGTTTCTAAATAGAAACCTCCATCGAAGCAAATAATAAATAAAAATAAAATAATTTCTTCATCATTAAGTTTAAAATGCAACTATAGTAAGAGAAAAAATGAAAAAATAATATAATTAAACTTGTAAAAAATGATCTTCAGACATATTATAACGGTGTCATGTATAAAGGAAAAGATTTCCATTTCAAGAATTTCATCCATTAAATGTAGTTGATATCTTTATTTAATTATAATTTGTATGAATAAATGACCTATTTAAAAAAATATGTAACAACATTAATGAAAGCATTGTTGGTTGCATAAACTAATATGACCCACATGGGTACTTGATGGGCTCCTCATGTTTAACAAATCATTAATGTTCTGCATATTGATCTGATAAAATTTGTCACTAAATTCCCAAACTATAATAGTATAATCACATATAAGATATGTTTTTTCATAAAAAAATTAAAATATATTTAATGGAATTATAACTATATAAATTTTGTTACATTACATCTCCCCATTAGTGGCATCAAGTACGATTTGTGCAGCCTTCTACCACGTATCATCCCTATATTCTTCTTCTTCACCCACCTAGGATGTAACTATGAAATATTATAGGTAATTTCATGTGTTTTAATTTAATTCATCTCTTAATATATATAAGGATACTAGTTATTTTATTTCCTCACCCTACTATTGACACCTCTGATCCATGAGTATTATTTATTTGAGGTAGAAGAGGTTATCGTGGACTTATGATGAACTTTTAATTCTTATGTACTTAAATATCCATTCACATATTCCAATTTCCCACTTACATCTGCAATATTAGTTTACCTTATGTCATCAATGGGAATTTTAGGTGTTCTCCCCTGTATAGAAACTTCTAATGTCTTATTTTTTCAATCAAAATTTATGGAATCCAAATATCCTTTGAAATAATGCATTTCACCTCACTAAAATCTACCTTAATATCTTTGTTCCTATACAATATATTGATCAAAAGAATGGTTTTAAAATTATTCAACTTTAATTGGGCCTCTCATATCTTGAAATTTATACTATGTTTCACATTCTTCATATAACACCCTAATGTTTCCATTGTTGAATCTGCTATAACCATTCCTTTGATACGAATTACATGATTTTTCTCAGCCACAACCACCTGAACTAGTTGTTTTATTTCATCAAAAACAAAATGATTACCAATTTGTTTCATCAATTTCCAGATGAATAAGTTCTTTACCCTTGTATTTATTTTATTATAATGTTGGAGTTTTTTGATTCAACATGGAAAATTGAAACATAATTACAGACATTAGAAATTAATTTCTAAATAAATGGAAGTTTGAAAAAAATATAGTAATATTACCATCTGAATTTTTTGTAGGGAAGAATCAAAATCTTGAGAATTCCTTATAATAAATAATGTTACACACTTTTTTCGGTGTCATGTTGCAGGACTTCTTAGAATAACAATAATATAGTAGTTAACATCCTTAGAAATTTATTATGTAACATAGTAAAAATAAATGGTGTTATAAAACTCTTAATAACCAAAAAATAAATTTAAAAAAAGAGTCAATAAATTTTAAAGGAGTGGTGAAATTTTTTCCACCAATGTAATCATATTGTCATTAATACTAAAAACACCCAAAGAATTTAACATCACTATAGAGATGTATTCAAAATATGTGATGAAATTGTCACACCCCGACCGCGGATGTCTGTAATTGTTCTCCTTTCTTGGACCCGGTTTAAATTTTTTCGGAGATTAATTGCATTGGCGGTTTCGCGCCGGTGCGCGGTCACCGCATCGTTAGCGGTGACCGTGCGTTCAGCCCGGGTGACAATGTGTTCATCCGGTGTTTTAAATATTATAATTTTTATGTTGGCTTTTTATTATTAATACCTGTTTACTTGTGTTATTGTATATATGTTTATATAAGTTAATATATATATATATGTATAATAATGTATGTGTATATATATAGATCTATATATGTATAAATTTATATATATGTGTAACATCTTTAAATTATTTTATAATTGTTATTTTAAATATGCGATCAAAATAATTATTATTTGAATTAAATAATTTATTATTTATTATTATTACAAGTTTTATTATTGTTATATAAGTTTTATTATTATTAATATTATAAGTTTTATTATTATTATTATTATATATATATATATATATTATAAGCCTAACCCTAATCCTACCCCACCCGCGCCGCCTTAACCCTCTCCCCCCTCTCTCTCTTCCCCGTTTCTTTTTTTTTCTCCTTTCTTCGTTTTCTTCTTCTTTTCCCCCTGCTGGTTCGGCCGACCAGGCACGCCGCCGCTGTTCTTCTTCTTTTCCCCCTGCTGGTTCGGCCGACCAGGCACGCCGCCGCTGCACCCTCCCCGCCTCTGGCCACCGACCACCGCGTCGCCGCCCCGGCGTCCCGGCCGCACCGCTTCCCCGTCTCCCGCCGTCGCACCTGCCAGCCGTCCCGGCTCCCGCCTCCGCCTCCCGTCGATCCGGCCTCCCCTCACCACCGGCATCCTGGCCCTGCTCCCGCCTAGCCACCGCGCCCGGCCTCCCTCTCCTCTTCTCCCTCCTCTCTCACCGCACGCACCCCCTCCTTCCCTTCTCCTCCACGCAGCACCGCCGCGCGACCTCCTCCCTCCATGCCGTGTCGCCGTCCCGGCCTCCCTGTTTCGCCGCTTCCTGCCTAACCGCTGCCGGCCTCTCTGGCCCCGCCTTCGCCTCGCTCAGCGACTGCCGCCGCCCGCCCTGCTCCCTTCACTGCCCGCCGCCCACCCCCGACCTCACCGCCGGCGTTCTTTTTTTTCAGCTCCGCCCCCCTGCTGGTCGTCCCGGCTCCCCCGCGCAACCCCCGGCCTCCGCCGGCCTCCCCGTCCC
The DNA here is from genome assembly GCA_963277665.1 of Viscum album. Classification (NCBI taxonomy): domain Eukaryota; kingdom Viridiplantae; phylum Streptophyta; class Magnoliopsida; order Santalales; family Viscaceae; genus Viscum; species Viscum album. Next base: position 511,110,782 of record OY728146.1, read on the forward strand.
AGCGTCCCGACTCCTCTGCCGACCTCCGCCCGGCCTCTGGCCTATGCCGTGGCGACCCCGCCTGCTGCCTCCTCCCTCCCCCCTTCCGCACCTCTGTAAGTTGTTTTCCTTTTTGTTTCGTTTTTTTGTTTTTTTTATCTTATTTATTTATGTTTTATTTTGTTAATTATTATTATCATTATTATTATTATTATTATTATTATTATCACATTATTATTATTATTATTATTATTATTATTATTATCATTAACATATTATTATTATTATTATTATTATTATTATAATTATTGTTATTGTTATAATTATTACTATTATTATTTTAATTATCATATTATTATTATTATTCTCATATTATTATCATTGTTGTTATAATTATTATTATTACAATTAGCACATTATTATCATTATTATTATTATTATTATTATTATTATTATTATTATTATTATCGTTGAACTTGTTTATCGGTCTCCTGTTTTTAGGACAGGTTTGACGGCGCAATACGGTGCGCCCCTTTACGCGACAGGAGTTTTGCGCCGTATCGTTTTTCGTTCCGAGCTGCGTCTTGAGGTAGGTCTCCCATCACACTCGCCTTTAAATTTAGAATTTATTTATTTCTTGTACTTTATTGGATTTCAGTAAATTTAAAAGTATTACTAAGTAGTAACTTATAATGTGGTTTTCTCTGCTTATTTCTAGCATTTCAGTGGAAGTAGTTTTTCTCGGTTTTAACTGTGTATGTTTTCCTGATGATACTACTAAATGAGTTCATTATGAAATATGAAGATCATGTTGAATTGGGTTCTGAAGCGGTTTTGGTGTGTGTAAAATGGTAGGCGTATTGGTTATGGAAAATGGTGTTTTTCTTTGAACCTTGATTAGAGGAAGTGCCGTGTGACCTTTAAACTCGATTTTTGGAAACATTAAATGTGGTTCTTGGTTGTTGAAAAATGTTTTCCTTTGATGCGTGATTAAAATTCTGGATTTCATTTGGGAAATATTATTCTTTCAAAAAGTGTTTAAAGGCCCGTTTGGCTCTTGATCAAAGTGGGGTGCATTTGGAACTTGGAAAATGATTTCTTACTTGTGACACCAACATCTTTCAGGTTTGAGATGCTGATTTGAGTTTCTTAAATAATGTTCTAAGTGCGTTTCTGGTTTTCAATGGTTTGGCGTATGTCATGTCCCTTTGGAAATGTTTTAGTGTTAAATGTTCAAAATGTAAATGATATGATGGCCCGGTTGGCACTTTATAAAATGTGAAGTGATTATACATATATATCTATATATATATACTTATGAGGGCGTCTCTACAGGGGGAATTCCCTTCGAGGGTTGTCGTGTAGCGATGTCCGTGTAAGGGGTTGGCAAGTGCGGTGAGATGAGTCACGCGTGCGAGGGTCTCCCACTTACACAGTGTTACTAAAACCACCATGGGTTCCTGGGCGTCTTGTAGATTATCGAGAGACAATTGCTTGCTAACCCCGATTAGACGGGTTAGTACCCCCTGGAGTTGTGGACAGGCCAGGAGGGATGTGCCACTGGTTGGCTATTAGGGTGGCCAGTTTGTTATTGACTGTGGAGTACCATGCCGGCAGGTAGTCTGAACCCGAGTACGTCCAGGGGTTTTCTAGGGATGTTCAGGATCTCCCATGGTTACTGCTGATAACTTCTGGTTTATTTTTACTTGCACTTGGTTTTTCCATGCCTATTCACGTTTACTTGCACTTGTTTTTTACTTTCCTGCTTTTTTACTTTCAGTTCTCCTTTACATCTTGTACTGGTTGCTTTGCGGAAATGGCTTTCAAATAAAAATGCGTTTTTCTCTTGTGTAGTAAAACTGAAAATGTAACACTTCTTTATCGTTCAGAACGAATTTAGAATCAATGAAAAGAAATTCAACTTTTAAAAAGGCATAAGGGTAATGGCTCGTGTTTAGTTTTTCAAGTGAAACATTGTAAAAGCATACTTTTATACATTGTAGTTCAAACATGGAATAGGTAGATTCTTTGTTTACTGGCAGTGCGTTGGGATTTGTTGTTGGGCTCACCTACTGAGTACTTTTGTGCTCACGCCTATCTTTTACTATTTCAGTTGCAGGTCCCTTGTGTCCAGGTTTTTCCTGGCTTGAGTCGCTCAGTGAGGGAGCGACGTTGGTTGTAGTTGGGTGGTGACCCGCGAGGTCACGTGGGGGTATGTCGTGGTATAGTTTTGTTTGTGTCTTTAGTGTTTGTTTTTTTGTTTAGTTTATATTCTTTCTTTCGATCCTGTTTTTATTTTGGGCTGAAATCATTCCCATGTGTTATCTATGATGCCCTGGCGCTTGTCGCCATCCCGGGAGGATCAGGAACGCCTCTCGGGACTTGCCGCGGACCGGCTCGGGTGATCGGTTTAGGGTCGACCCAGGCTGGTTCGTGACAAAATGGTATCAGAGGAGGTTCTTGTTATTTGGTTTGTCCGGTAGAAGGAGATTAGGACTGTCGGAACTCGAGGGGTAGGTACGGGAAGAGCGTCGCGAACTCTTGCTCGCACTGATCTTCGAGTTACCAGGGGTAGTTCGGGAATTGTGTTCTTGTCTTTTCTGGTTCGTCTTGGATTGAGAGATGATAATGGAGGCAAGCCGATGTTACATCGCGATTTCACATAGAGTAGTGACCCATTTGGAGTCCGAGTACATGGTTTGAATTCCTCCTAGTGGTCGACGCTGAATTGGGACATGACCCACTACCATGTCGCCAGGTTGAGCGTGACTACTAGTCCCTCATTACAGTGATTGATGCAAATTTGGATGTTTCTTTTGTTTTGGTCTGTGTAAGTACGCTGTTGGAAATGAAAAAGGGTTTTGAAAAATTGGAATGTTTTCTTTTAAAAGACTTTAAATATATGAAATGGGTTTTAGAAACTGAAATCTCTTGATTTGGAAATCTTTTGTTTGCTTGGAATTGGTTAAGAATGGTTCGGGATGAAACCCCAGGTCCTCTTTATGAACGTTTTCACATATGTGAGAATGCATGAAAAGTGCATGTTGGTGTGAGTATGAATGGAATGTGGATAAAGACATGTGGAATGGTTCATGAGATTACCTGGGTGTGTATTTGAAATTAAGGGCTTGACCTTATTTTCTAAATTGGTTTTAAAGAGGAAATGGTTTTGGAATGTTTTCGGTTTGAAAAGGGATTGGTTTTTGAATGTAGTCATGAAAAAAGGGGTGGTTTTATAATCTAAGATAAAAAGGGAATTTTAAAAAAAAGATATTTTATTTTGGGTTGTGTTCGTATTTGTTCGGTCTTGTGCTGACTGTTTTTTTTATGAAGGAGCTTTTATTGATGTTGTTTCGATTTGATGTTGGTTTTGGCCTTGTGTTTTATATGTCGCTCAGGAAATGCCGCCCAGAAAGGTCCCTATGGATTCTGATAGGTCATGCCCAGGTTTTAGTCCTCCTCAGACTTTTCCTATTCTCCATGGTGATCAGGGTCCGTTAGAGGCAGTAAAATGGCTCGAGGAAGTGGAACATGTCTTTAGAATGTTGGGAACTCCCGATAATGTTAAGGTTCGTGCAATTATGAAGTTGTTCGAGGGTCCAGCTCTGGACCAGTGGAAGGTGGTCACCCCACCATCGACGCAAGTTGAAATGACGTGTGATGTCTTTAGAATTGTTTTCATCCAATGGTTTGTACCTGAGGAAGTGAAGCTGGAGAAAAAGAGAGAGCTTGTGCATATTAAACAAGGTCAACGGACGGTGAAGGCATATGTTGACCATTTCAAGGAGCTGATTCCCTTTTCTCCAGAGGTAGCGTCGCATGAGCTCATGAAGGTCTCTCTTTTCACTGGGGGTCTTCTTCCAGAGATCAAGGAGCGAGTTCTCCCTTATAAAGACCTTTTTTTCGAGAAGCTGGTGGAGGAAGCTTTCTTGGATGAGTTAGTTTCTGGTGTGCGTGTGGTTAATACTTCAGTGTCCCCTGTTGTTGTTCGTAAGAGTTCCCCCTCTGGTGAGAAAAAGGCGCCAGAGATACCAGTTCCTAAGGAGTTATCCACTTTGGTCTCAGCTTCCAGTTCATCAGATCATTCATTGGTATGCTATCAGTGTGGTCGTTTCGGGCATTCAAAGCCGTCTTGTTGCACTCCTCCGAAGACGTGTCATCGATGCGGCTGTCTGGGTCATCTGGAGAAGTTTTGCAAGAAGCGTCGCTTGAAGAAGAAGCTGTGATTGGAGAATGTCAGTACCTGACTGTGAGGCAGAAGATGATTCAGCCATCAGAGCCCCAACCACAGGTCTTGTGGTGAAGCTCGCGCGCAGTCAGGAGTTCCCAGGGTTGTGAAGCCTTGGTCTTGGTTCTGTTTTCCGTATTGATGGTGGAACAATTAGAAATTTTTTCATGTTTGCCTATCTGCTACTAAAGTTTCAAAGTCGTTGTAAGTATGTTGTTTCGCTATGAAGTAATGATTTCAATTGTAGTCCAAGATTTTTTGTCTGTGTGGATGTGATCTTCTAAATCGTGTGTCCTTAAAAGTGTGTTTGACCCTCGTGTGGGTTGACCTCGTTTTAGTTATGTTGTCGATGTGGTTATGTTTGTGGACTTCGGTGGATCATGTCTTCAATTTGATGTTGGTTAAATGTTTTCCATGGGATTTCCCCCTAGTGTTGAAGGACGTTGACTTTGGTCGAGGGTTCAACGTTTCGGCGAAGGTGTTGTTTTCACTCGTGGCATAAGAGTTGGTTTAAACCGGTTGGGAGTTCCCGCGTCGACCCCCCATTTTTTTCCTAGGGTTTTCTATTTAGATGGTCAAGTTTTCTGCACTAGTTAAGTTCTTGTGGTGGGGAGAACCCCTTCGTGTTCTCCCCTCAATCTCGGACCCCAGTTTTCTCTTGAATCGGTCGGGTGTGACCTGTTCAGAGTAAGGTCATCCCCGAGATTCTCATTTCTCTCTGGTTCCTTTAGTTCCGTTGGGGCATGGACCTGAATCTGACGACTTTTGGCCTGGTGACTTTCTGGGGGCAGAATGTGTCTGTGGTGGGGAGAATTGTCACACCCCGACCGCGGATGTCTGTAATTGGTCTCCTTTCTTGGACCCGGTTTAAATTTTTTCAGAGATTAATTGCATTGGCGGTTTCGCGCCGGTGCGCGGTCACCGCATCGTTAGCAGTGACCGTGCGTTCAGCCCGGGTGACAATGTGTTCATCCGGTGTTTTAAATATTATAATTTTTATGTTGGATTTTTATTATTAATACCTGTTTACTTGTGTTATTGTATATATGATTATATATGTTTTTATATATATATATGTATCATAATGTATGTGTATATATATATAGATCTATATATGTATAAATTTATATATATGTGTAACATCTTTAAATTATTTTATAATTGTTATTTTAAATATGCGATCAAAATAATTATTATTTGAATTAACTAATTTATTATTTATTATTATTACAAGTTTTATTATTTTTATATAAGTTTTATTATTATTAATATTATAAGTTTTACTATTATTATTATTATATATATATATATATATTATAAGCCTAACCCTAATCCTACCCCACCCGCGCCGCCTTAACCCTCTCCCCTCTCTCTCTCTTCCCCGTTTCTTTTTTTTCTCCTTTCTTCGTTTTCTTCTTCTTTTCCCCCTGCTGGTTCGGCCGACTAGGCACGCCGCCGCTGTTCTTCTTCTTTTCCCCCTGCTGGTTCGGCCGACCAGGCACGCCGCCGCTACACCCTCCCCGCCTCTGGCCACTGACCACCACGTCGCCGCCCCGGCGTCCTGGCCGCACCGCTTCCCTGTCTCCCGCCGTCGCACCTGCCAGCCGTCCCGGCTCCAGCCTCCGCCTCCCGTCGAGCCGGCCTCCCCTCACCACCGGCGTCCTGGCCCTGCTCCCGCCCAGCCGCCGCGCCCGACCGCCCTCTCCCCTACTCCCTCCTCTCTCACCGCACGCACCCTCTCCTTCCCTTCTCCTCCACGCAGCGCCGCCGCGCGACCTCCTCCCTCCCTACCGTGTCGCCATCCCGGCCTCCCTGTTTCGCCGCTTCCCGCCTAACCGCTGCCGGCCTCTCCGGCCCCGCCTTCGCCTCGCTCAGCGGCTGCCACCGCCTGCCGCCCACTCCCGACCTCACCGCCGGCGTTCTTTTTTTTCAGCTCTTCCCCCCTACTGGTCGTCCCGGCTCCCCCGCGCAACCCCCGGCCTCCGCCGGCCTCCCCGTCCCAGCGTCCCGACTCCTCTGCCGACCTCCACCCGGCCTCAGGCCTGTGCCGTGGCGACCCCGCCTGCTGCCTCCTCCCTCCCCCCTTCCGCACCTCTGTAAGTTGTTTTCCTTTTTGTTTCGTTTTTTTTGTTTTTTTATCTTATTTATTTAAGTTTTATTTTGTTAATTATTATTATCATTATTATTATTATTATTATTATTATTATCACATTATTATTATTATTATTATTATTATTATTATTATCATTAACATATTATTATTATTATTATTATTATTATTATTATCATTAACATATTATTATTATTATTATTATTATAATTAATGTTATTGTTATAATTATTACTATTATTATTTTAATTATCATATTATTATTATTATTCTCATATTATTATCATTGTTGTTATAATTATTATTATTACAATTAGCACATTATTATAATTATTATTATTATTATTATTATTATTATTATTATTATCATTAACTCGTTTATCGGTCTCCTGTTTTTAGGACCGGTTTGACGGCGCAATACAGTGCGCCCCTTTACGCGACAAGAGTTTTGCGCCGTATCGTTTTTCGTTCCGAGCTGCGTCTTGAGGTAGGTCTCCCATCACACTCTCCTTTAAAATTAGAATTTATTTATTTCTTGTCCTTTATTGGATTTCAGTAAATTTAAAAGTATTAATAAGTAGTAACTTATAATGTGGTTTGCTCTGCTTATTTCTAGCATTTCAGTGGAAGTAGTTTTTCTCGGTTTTAACTGTGTATGTTTTCCTGATGATACTACTAAATGAGTTCATTATGAAATATGAAGATCATGTTGAATTGGGTTCTGAAGCGGTTTTGGTGTGTGTAAAATGGTAGGCATATTGGTTATGGAAAATGGTGTTTTTCTTTGAACCTTGATTAGAGGAAGTGTCGTGTGACCTTTAAACTCGATTTTTGGAAACATTAAATGTGGTTCTTGGTTGTTGAATTTTTTTTTCCTTTGTTGTGTGATTAAATTTCTGGATTTCATTTGAGAAATATTATTCTTTCAAAAAGTGTTTAAAGGCCCGTTTGGCTCTTGATAAAAGTGGGGTGCGTTTGAAACTTGGAAAATGATTTCTTACTTGTGACACCAACGTCTTTCAGGTTTGAGATGCTGATTTGAGTTTCTTAAATGATGTTCTAAGTGTGTTTCTGGTTTTCAATGGTGTGGCGTATGTCATGTCCCTTTGGAAATGTTTTAGTGTTAAATGTTCAAAATGTAAATGATATGACGGCCCGGTTGGCACTTTATAAAATGTGAAGTGATTATACATATATATCTATATATATACATACTTATGCTGGCGTCTCTATAGGGGGACTTCCCTTCGAGGGTTGTCATGTAGCGATGTCCGTGTAAGGGGTTGGCAAGTGCGGTGAGATGAGTCACGCGTGCGAGGGTCTCCCACTTACACAGTGTTACTAAAACCACCATGGGTTCCTGGGCGTCTTGTAGATTATCGAGTGACGGTTGCTTTCTAACCCCGATTAGACGGGTTAGTACCCCCTGGAGTTGTGGACAGGCCAGGAGGGATGTGCCACTGGTTGGCTATTAGGGCGGCCAGTTGGCTATTGATTGTGGAGTACCATGCCGTCAGGTAGTCTGAACCCGAGTACGTCCAGGGGTTTTCTAGGGATGTTCAGGATCGCCCATGGTTACTGTTGATAACTTCTGGTTTATTTTTACTTGCACTTGGATTTTCCTTGCCTGTTCACTTTTACTTGCACTTGTTTTTTTCTTTCCTGCTTGTTTACTTTCAGTTCTCCTTTACAGCTGGTACTGGTTGCTTTGCGGAAATGGATTTCAAATAAAAATGCGTTTTTCTCTTGTGTAGTAAAACTGAAAATGTAACACTTCTTTATCGTTCAGAACGAATTTAGAATCAATGAAAAGAAATTCATCTTTTAAAAAGGAATAAGGGTAATGGCTCGTGTTTAGTTTTTCAAGTGAAACATTGTAAAAGCATACTTTTATACATTGTAGTTCAAATCTGGAATAGATAGATTCTTTGTTTACTGGCAGTGCTTTGGGATTTGTTGTTGGGCTCACCTACTGAGTACTTTTGTGCTCACGCCTATCTTTTACCATTTCAGTTGCAGGTCCCTTGTGTCCAGGTTTTTCCTGGCTTGAGTCGCTCAGTGAGGGAGCGACGTTGGTTGTAGTTGGGTGGTGACCCGCGAGGTCACGTGGAGGTATATCATGGTATAGTTTTGTTTGTGTCTTTAGTGTTTGTCTGTTTGTTTAGTTTATATTCTTTCTTTCGATCCTGTTTTTATTTTGGGCTGAAATCGTTCCCATGTGTTCTCTATGATGCCCTGGCGCTTGTCGCCATCCCGGGAGGATCGGGAACGCCTCTCGGGACTTGCCGCGGACCGGCTCGGGTGATCAGTTTAGGGTCGACCCGGGCAGGTTCGTGACAGAAATTATACCCCACATAGGAACCAGAATTGGGGAAAATAATATTCTTCCTGAAAAAAGTATAACCAAACATGCTATATTAGAAAAATATTAATCTTCAATGGCTTCAACAGTTTTGATAATGTCTATCTGTATCACTCTCTGTGATAATAACTGACTAGAATTTATAAACCATCTCCTCATTAATGTTGAGGTATTTCGAAGTAATGTATTGGTAGATAACAATGGTATATCACCATTCTCAATGAAATATGTATACTATATGTCAGTAGTTGCTAACTCTATAATCCATAATGATGTGTTATAATGTTGTAAATTGAAAATGTACCTCTATAGAAAAATATGAAAAATAAAACCCTTTGTTTTTTATAATCATTGAATGGTAGTGTGTTATCAAGAATCCCAATAAAAAACTTCCAAAATGGCATCATTAGTATAAATGTGATGTGATTGTCAATAATCATTGGCTTAATCTCATTTAATATTTTCCACATAACCTTCATTAATAACCTGTAATGGCTTTAAATTGATGTAGAGGCTTCTTATATCATTGAAAAAAAGTATCCCTAACAAATTAGTGTCTTTTATATAATATTATTTAAATTATGAATAATGAAATGAAAATTCCAACTAGAAAAATTCTAAAGGATTCTACAAATTTTTCCCTAATTGAGATTTCCCATTAAGAATTATCTATATGTATTTTCAAAAGTGACTGTCAATTGGTCACTAGTTGGAAATTAAAATGTAAATCTTATAGGAATTACAGTGGAAATTTCCACTAATAAATGAAAATGTCAATTTCCACAGTGAATTTCTTATGGGGGTTTTTGTAGTGAATGTCTAGTGAGAATTTACAATGGGAAAGACATCTAGGAATTCTACATGGGGTTTCTACAATGCATTTTTATTGGTATTTTCCAATAGTAATGACAAATATGATTTCATTTGGGGGTTTCATAGATGAATGTTTAGTGGTAATTTCCACTTGGAATGACCATTGGAAATTCCCAGTGGGATTTCCATAAGAAAATTTCCACATGGAAAATTTAACTGGCAATTATCAATAGAAATTTTCAACTGATTAAATATAAATTATTCCGTGTTTGTAAATTATAATTAAATTAACTATGAATGACCATTAGAGAGTTCACTAGGAATTTCTACTTCAAATTTCCACTAGGAATTGCCACTGGAAATTTCCAATGGTAATTTCCACAATAAATTGATAATTAGAATCTTCATTTGCCATTATATAATGAAATTTTAAATATATTATAAATAATTTACAAATATTTTAATTATTATAAGGTAATATAACATGGAATTTCCACTATGAATTTACTTTTGGACTTTACATTGTATTTTCCACTAGGAGTGAGAATGATAATTGTCAGTGGAACATTCCACTATCGAATTTCTAATAGGGAATGACATTGGGAAATTCACCTAAAAAATGTCTAATAGAAAATATGACTAAAATAAATTCAATTTTGAGTGCAGTAATAACATCATCTGAAGGTAGATAGTGGGCCAATAATCAATTCAAAATTAAAATTATGTTTTGGAATCATTTTCAATTCATTAATATAAATTTTAATATTTAATCAATTAGGAATTAAGATGGTGACTCACAATCAAAACATTAAATTGAAATTACAAGTGCATAAAAATGCACCGTAGAAATGTCTACATGGAATTTGTATAGAGAATTCCATGTGGGAATGACTATATAGAAATTTATACTGGGAATTATCGTTATATGTTTTGAACATAATTAATTAAAAAAAATTATAGTTGGAATTTATAAATCAATTTAATTAGGAATAATAGTTGGGGATTACATTGAGAATTAACAGTAGGAATTTCCACTGGGAATTTCCATATATAATTACTATAGGAATTTTTACTAGGAATTTTAACTATGAATTTCCACAAGAAAAATCCATAAAAAATTTTCACAAGGAATGTCCCTTAGGAATGTCCACTAGGAATTTCCTCTAGGAATTTATACTATGAATTTTTTTATGGAAATTTTCAATTGATTATAATTAAAATTGTACCCAGTTAAATTTATTAGTGAAGTTAATAGGTTATTTCCAATGGGAATGTAATCATAGACATTCTATAGAATTTTACAAAATTAATTAAACTATATCATTTTATATGGTACTTTCCCACAATAGAATTTCTGATTGAGAATGAAATTTGGAAATTCAAAGTTTGAATTCTTAGTCATAATCCCTATAGAAAATTCATAGTAGCAAATTTCAGTGAATATAATTTTTTAGTTTCAATTACTATGCTAAATTACAATTTTAAAACAACAGTAAAAAGTGTTATATGAAATTTCAAATTTTATTCATCTTGTAAAACAATTTATTTCCATATATAATTTACAATTCTAATTAATTAGAAATTATAATAAATTTATAATGAATAAAATAAAAATTTCTTGAGGAAATTGAAAATAGAAATTTATAATGAAAATACTAGATGGAAAATACCTATAAATATTCACATATGAAAAACATATTAGAAACTCAAAATACATATTTTAATAAAAATTACATAAGAAAAATAATTCCACAAAAAACATTCTAGTACTATGTCAATGAAAAATTACAAATAATAGTTTCATATTTTTCAAATAATCCTAATGGAAAGTAACCCCAAACAAATTTATCTTTTCCAAAAAATTATAAAATCCCATTATAAAATACAAATTATTTAAATAAAATTAAAAAATTGATAAATACAAAATAGAAATTTACAACTATAAATGGACAAAAATGTATGGAATAGACCCAAAAAATGGAATAACAAATTCACTCCGCAAATATGTTTCATAATAGTTAAATGGGATGGTTTAGATTCACAGTACAAAACAATGGGAATTTTTTGATAATATTCCTATATTTGAAACTACTGAAAAAAATTAAATTTAAATTCATAGTTGGACATCTAACTACAAAAAACCCAAATAATCGCATTCATAGTGTTTTATTTACTGATATTCATGGTAAAAATCTTTAATTTTATATAAACCCATATAAAAACATAAATATCATTATAAAAACCAAGACACACTAATATGAACCAAAATAATATTATGCTTCCTTTCCCTATAGATAAAAAAATTATAAATAAAAATTAATACATAACACCATCTCATTGAATCTAATTAAATATAAAAAAATGATAAAAAAAATGAATAAAAATATTGGCATCTTATATAACTGATGGTAAAAAACTCAGATGGAACTGTTATAAGAAATTAAACATGGGGTGTATGAAAGGATAGCATAAGGTTTTGTTGATGGATTCTCCATGGGGTATGTTGAGCGGTTCACCGAGGGATTCACTGAATAGGTCACCGACAAAATCATGTAATGTTTATGTAGGGATTCAAAAAAGGGGTTATCTAAGGGATTCACGAAGAAGGAATCATGGTGGGTTCATCGAGGTATTCACAGAGTGGTTCACTGATGGATTTACAGAGCGGATCACTAATGGAATTTTAGAGGGTTCACCAAGGAGTTCATTGATAGAATCATAATGTTTTCCATAAATGGATTGGACAATGGAATCATTCTGGTTTCCATTGGGTGACCAATATTTTCAACTACTTGCCAGATTTTATTTTCAAACCCTGTGACTAACAGAAGGGCCATAAAACACATTACCCACATGGGACCTATCCTACAGAAAACCTGAGAGTCAGGTTTACAGCTGATCCTAAGAATATAAAATTCAATTTTTTATACATATTCACTTAAAAATTGTATATAGAGTTAGTTTCCTAAAATTGGTGTTAGCACATGGGTAGTGCCTATGATTTCCATGCAGTCACTTTGACTTTTTCTTGTTTTTTACATGTTTGAAAATCACAAAAAAAAGTGTACATATTTTTTCAAATTAATTTTCAAAACAATTGAATTTTAATTTCATCATTTGAACAATTTATTTGATTATAACATAAAATTAATGTAAATATACCAATCTAAAATATTATTTTTCAAGACATCACATTTCTATCACTTCAAAAATTACATAATTTTCCCAATTGAAAATTATTATACCCAATTCATTTTACAAAAAGACATTTTATGGATTTTCATTTAGATCAAAAAATTATAAATTCACCTAAACTCAAAAATAAATACATTTATTAACATCAATTATAGATCAATGAAAATAATAAAAATTTCACAATTTCAAATAAAAATCCATTTCAATTTAAATTGCATGGATAACAAATTTAATTCAAGGGTTGAATAAAACATGTCAAAAAATCAATTGATTTTTTTAACAATTTTGATTAGAATTTGTAAAGTCAACAAAAATTACTATTTTTTTAGAAACTGATAGAATTTTGGGTAGTTATCAGAGAAAATCAATTCATATTTTCAAAAAATTGGGCTCCCATCAGTCTATTGTGGAGTTTTTTATTAAGAAATTTAACAAATTCACAATCACATAAAATAAAATTTCAATATAATTTGGAGATCATTATGAAGTGTAATGGTTTTTGGATGTACTGTGGAATTATTTGGAAGAAATATGGATGTTTTGGCCTGTTGATTATTGAATCTAAATAGTGTTTCAGTCTCCATACATTACACTAGTTTTACGTTATTCATAAATTTAACTCTGAATAAATTGGTGAAAATTGGAAAAGTCCAGAATACATAAGGGAAACCTTCTCACTGACCATAAATCTATCTCTAAATATATTATTGAAATTTATATGAGTATTTATGTCTAAAATTATATTTTATGATTTTTAACGGTAATTACATTGATAAATAGAGTTCATATGACGTTCTCCCTGAATGTGTAAAATTCTATTCATTAATTCTTAATAGTTCTTTATATGACAAGGTTTACGTAAAGGCCCAGTAGAGTGATACAAGGAGGTTTGAGATATGGTTTAAGTGGGTGTTTTGAGAAGTTATCATTGGAATTTATAGATTATTAAATGATGTTAATAAAGATTTTCTAGAAATTAAATGATTGTTTTTAAAAGAATTATTCTTAAAAATTAAGAACAATTTAGAACAATAATATGATGATGCCAAATTTGATCTTCAATGGAATAAATATCATGATGAGAATTCCAAATATATGGTATTTTTTATGAATTTTCATGTTGTGAATATTACTACCATGTCATGGTGTAGCTTGCAGATAAAATAAATATTAAAAGTACATCTATATATTATGATATAGTCACACCATGTTGATAAGTCAATGACATTTCTTGAAATGATGTGTGGATCATGGGGTATAGCCACACCATTATATAATATCATGTGAATTATTAATATTTTATGTTTTTATAAATTTAAATAGATAACATAATGATGATTTTTTTCACATCATTTTTTATTAAAACATATATTATAAGTAAATAATGTTTTCACCCTGAAGTAGGGTGTTGAACTGAAAAGATAGAAGACTTTATATATGTATTTATTTGAACTGACTTCTCTCATCATGTTAAATGAAATAACTCAATAATTTGTCGTAGTTCCCACATAGATAGTTTTTATAAAGAGAGAGTAAGAAATAATAATAAAAAGAGGATGGTGAAATAAAGAGTATATGATGGAAGTAATTTGATTAAATTAGTGTTTCAAATTAAAATTCACACAATTATAATAAATCATATTTCTACACTAGAAAAAATAAATAGGGTCAAAATGTATAAAAATATTAAGGATTGTATCTAAGGGATAAAATCAAATATATAATAGGAGTGTGTATAGTAAATTTTGTATATGAATATTAAGGAAGATAAATTGAATACATTCAATAGTGAAATATGATGAAAAATATGACATAAATAACACTGTTGGTTTTTATGTGATATAATAAAAAAATTTTATTTATGATGATATAAGTCGCCACAATTTTATATAGTGAACATCTATATGAATAGAATAATATTTTTATGGACAATCATAAAAAAAAGATAATTACTTCCACATTAATATATAATAAAGTATTTAAATGGGTCTAGATTCTTTTCAATAGGTTTCATTATTGATTATATATTAATACTTTTCCATGGATGTTCCTTTCTCACTATATCTACAATAGAGGTTATAACATCCAAAAATTTAATATATATTACATTTTCATTATAAATAATTTCTTATCATATTAACGAATAAAATATAGATTAAACACATGAAACACAAGGAGACATGTTAATCACTTCTCCCTTAGATGAATCAACTAAATTATTCTTATCACTATCCACTATTCCATAGAAAAATAATACAATAAAATTATTCTATTAAAATGGAATTTGTGGGTATGAGTTTCTTAATTCTTTATAAATCTCCCAGTATTTGTAAAGGATCTCTCAACTTGCTTATTTGATTCTATAAATATCCTTCCTTGGCTGGACACTCCTTTATGTTTTTAAATAGATCTTGAGGAATTTATGACACCATTTATACTATGTGTTAATCTATCAAAGGAGGATGTTGTAGATCCACTTGATGGAACATAAATTAAGAGAGAAGTGAAATTCTTTCTAGCTGATCTAAGACTCGGTTACTCCTCCAGGTTTAAATCCATTATAGATTTATCAAAATGCTCACATGTTCATATTAGGGTCTTTCCCTAACAATACAAGAAACATATGTTGGTGACTCAGGATTTCAAACTACTAGAAACATTGGTGATCCTCATAGATCTTTATCAATGATTTAAAGAAACGTTACTTAAGGCTTTCATAGAGAATACTTGTACCTAATGTTTTTTTAAAAAGTGGGTATAGATAGTCTATACCATTGATTTTTTAATGATGTTAGAATAGAGTACCAAAAATTTTAACTGTCCACTCTCCCATCCCACTTCACTCATTGAGGTGTATTTCACTCCCCCCTCCTATGTCGATCTGTGTCTCCCTCACCCGAGCGATAAAAAAAGCTTCTCCTCCTCCAGTGTTATCCTCTGTTTCAGTGATTTTCGGATTCTGATATTCATTGATAGTGATTTCAAAAACCCTATTCTATTATACTAACAATTTTTTCATTTTTATCTCTATATGAAAACCTAACCATGATACATTTAAGATATGATTCTTTTTTATTATTTGAAATAATGTTTTTTGTGGGTGATCTTTTAGTTTTTGGATTTTGGTTTAATAATTATAATTTGGATGTGCCTTTAGTATTCCATTTCTTTACATTTTTTGGTGATATTTGATTG
This sequence comes from Viscum album, assembly GCA_963277665.1. NCBI lineage: Eukaryota > Viridiplantae > Streptophyta > Magnoliopsida > Santalales > Viscaceae > Viscum > Viscum album. The sequence goes on from OY728146.1 coordinate 511,126,664, forward strand.
TTTATTTTATATATTTGATGGGATAACCTCTACATAAATCCAATGGGTAGACATTATTTTCTAAATTATTCTTTGGATTTATTTAATATTAGTTGAAATCATGAAACTCTAATGTTGGGAAAATTATGGGGTTTTATATATTTTATTTATAAAAGATATTAAAAGTAATTTTAATGTTTTTTATTTAGTTATTTGTTATTATCTATTTCAGGAAGAATAATTTTTAATCAGTTGGTTATAAAAATTTATTTATTCATTATAAGAGGCTGATTTATTGTTACTGAAGTTTCCAGAGCACGTCGATATATTTTATCTGGTAGGTAATCTCTTCCAGAAATTTCATTTTTCATATTATTATTATGACATGACTAAAACATATTTCTAATATAAAATAAATAGTAAAATTAATATATTTGAATATATGACTATGGAGTTATTCTATGTATGTTATCATATTAATTTGTTTAATATAATGGTATAGTGAAATAATTTTTTTTAAAATTTTCCATTTTTTTCAATGTGATATAGTTTTTTAGACCTTTCTTATTTTTATATAATTTTTACAATGATTATTTTTGGGTATTTAGATAAATTAAATAAATGGATTGCTTACTTTTTTGTATCAATATGCATTAAATAGTTTATAATTATTATTATTGAACATCTTGTTTCTATTATTCATATAATATGATTATATAATATCTTCATTTTGTGAAATATCATAATGACTATAATTACATTTGGAATTATAAATGATTAATTTTCAATTAGACATGATTAATGTTTTCTAATAAATTTTGTATTTAATTTCATATATCATACAACTTTAGGCCTCCCTCTCCTTTATTACATTTTATATATATATTTGTTATTTTAAATATCATATTTTCATTGATGGAATTCGTTTAAAAATTAGTTTAAATGAAGTTTGTAATTATGGTTAACATTGTTTATTGGAAATAGCTGTTTTTACCTCCAATAAAATGGATAAAATCTTTATGTATCATAATGATAATATTTCAATCGAGTTTCAAAATAATTTGGAAAAAAATAGATTTTTCATTTAATAATGCTGCAATGGAGGCTGATATAGTGTTCTTGTTGTAATTGTGTTGGGAGACCTCGGTTAATCTAACAAGAAGTTATCTATGATATAATTTAATCTATTTTTCAAACAACCTATTATTATGGTATTACAATGTATAAATGATATAATCTTCTACTATTCATTAACATAATGAAAGAAGAGGTATAAAGAATTTTATATTTGATCAGTTTATATTTGTGAATCATCATGATAGAGATAGTATAATAGTGCAAAAAATAAATAATATAACAACACATGAGGAAAATACCAAAGATTGTGATTTTGATAGAGTGATAAAATTAATGGATGATTCCAGAACATCTGTATATTATGAATGTAATTAAATTATGAAGTTGGAATTTCTAATACAGTTATATAATGGAAAAACCATGTATATAATTTATAATCCCTATATTTATTATATTTCTACCTTTTATTTTTCATGGCTTCCTTATGTCTCATATATCCCTCAAATAATTATAAGGAATGGAAGGTAATTATGATTCATGGATTTTATTATTTTAAAATTCTGGATTCTTCGAAATATTGATGTTTATTTTGGGAGGAAACAATAAAATATAATGAATTTAATGAATTTTTTACATCTCAAGGGTAGGAAAATGTAGATGGTACACCATCACATGTTCCACTTAATTTCATGCTGAACATTCCATTAAATCCCATGCTTCAAAATTAATGCATGTTTTCATAAATATCATCCAATATGACATGGAATGGTTATAAGATAATTAAAGGTAATGCTGAGTAGGTTCATCCTATAGATGTATTAGAATGGAGAGTATTTTAAGAAGAACATCATGATTTTTATGTTGACGTGTTTAATTTCATGTTGGGTATATTCTATGATGGTTTAAATCCATTTGGTCAGATTCTAACTATTTACAACATGTGGCTAGTTTTTATTCATTTTTTTAATCTTCCTCCAGGGATGTGTATGAAACAAAATTCACATTCTTGATTAAACTAATATTTAGACCTTATGATATTGTAAATTATAAATATAGCTACCTGCAACCATAAATAAAAGAGTTGAAATTTCTTTGGTATATGGGTGTGTGCACATTTGATATTTCATTAAAAAAATTATTTCATATGTGTGCTTCCCTTCTATAGACTATAAATAATTTCCCATCTTATGAAATGATGTTTGGTTGGAGAACAAAAGGGAAAATATAATGTAATACTTTTATGAATAATATACTCTCAATAATCCTTAAATGTCATTGTAGTTTCAATTTCATGGGGGGCGTCGATGATTCTTTCCAATAGTTCATCAATACAGGAAGAATTGTGTGAGGTTTGATAATACTATTGAATCTAAAAAGCCACATCAATGTATATGAGGAACTTATGTGCTTAATGAATTGAAATAATTTTTTTAATTAGGTAATGCTTAAATGAAATCTAAAAAGAGTAAAAATATTGACACTGAATCCATTTTCAACTAGAAAAAGAAAAGTGTCATTTTTATGATTCTATATTGGTCTACCAATTTGTTACCTAATTTTTTAGACAGAATGCACATTTAGAAAAATAAATGTGATATGATTATTTTAATTCTTCTAATTATCAAGGGGAAGACCATAGATGTCTTATGATCTTGTCGAGACATTTTGGATTGGGGTATTTGACCTGAAATCCATCATGTGTGTATCAGTGAAAATAAATGTAAAGATATACGTTATTGTTATGTGATGAAAACAATAGACAAAAATTAATTTCTGTAAGTGTTAATGAATATATTGTTTTCAAATTTATATTCCAAAAACATATCTAGATTATTTAATATAATGGATTTGAATATAAAATTCATAAAAAACATTATTATTACATCCTTTACCATGAAATCTTTCAAATATAAATCCTAGATTTCATATCCCATGATGTAAGGGTGATAGTGATTCTATTATACCATTTTAGAGACCATTGTGCTAAAAGGATATGGAAATATTTTTTGATAAAAATGCAGCAAGAGTCACCATTTATTTTGTGTGAGTTGGTAAAAAATTCCCCCATCTTTTTTCACCTTAATGATTCATTTAATAGTTCATATCCAATTAAAAAACTTCTTGGAGGATCTTTTTCTTATCGAGAGATGTATTATACTAAAAGTAATATGTGTACAATGATGTCTTGTATCAGAAATAAGAATCATTATAAAGGTTCCATTATGGGTGGTCATCTGAGTCATGAATATATGGATTTTTTCAGTTAATTTATCCTATTTGAGAACAAGACATAACCAAAAATTTAGAAATGAAAATTTGGGTTATGGGGAATTCAACCCCTATTTCCATCTGTTCCCCAAATAGGACGAATTCATTGTCTATATACATTTGCTACATTGAACCTTGAATAACATGATATAGAACTTTGTGTAGACTGGTTTAATTGTGGTTTTTTTGATAACTATATCAAGTACATAATTTGAATATTTATAGGTTATCTCATACAATGGAATATCACATACACATTAAAATTTAATTATCATTTCATACGGGTAACATAAACAAATTACAATTAGAGTTCATCGATCATTGCATTTGATAAAGAGATGTTATTTTCTTTTCTGAGTGTTTCTTATTTGGTTGAAATAAATGGTATGAACATTAATTTAATTATCATAAAATATATATATTCATTTAATTTTATTGTTCATATATATTTTAGGTATTGAGTTTACTTATTGACTCTATTTCTCTAGAATTAAGAATGTTGTCTTTTGGTTCAAATTCTTTGGTTTGTGAATGAAAACCCGTAATAAAAAATGGGTATAAATTTGTTAAAACCTAAAAGGTGGTGATGATGAGACCATATAATAATGGAATTTTGTTAATAGATACAATAGACTATTATTCTAGTCTATCAGATCATCTTCCTTGATATGAAAATGATTCTTATTAAATAATTATTGAGAAGATATTGTTATTGGATTACTAGTATCATGGTCGAGTCATTATGATGACATGTAAATGGTTTGATTCAATTACACAACAAGGTACATTTATTGATGATTTTTTATTCAGAGTTATTGATATAAGTTGATTCCTGGATACCAATGCACTATATATTTTGGATTCAATGGAAAAATAAGCGTTTTATGTGATAGATCATCTACGACCTGATTGCAATATTATGAACAAATTAATCCCATGACCTATTTTTCTTAATTATGGATATTAAATTGAAACCATTGATTCCCCCATTAGGGTTGAATAATTATTTTCATTTTATGACTCAAATTTTCCCATTGTGAGATTTGATGTTGAACTTAATGTAGAATAAGGTTATATATAAAAGCTCCCATATGTGTCTGTGGATCATTTAGTTCACCATAAAGTGGGTTTATCATGCTGGTATTTCTATAATTAATTTAACTTATTTTAATTTTGGAATGATATGTTTATTTAAGTATTGATTGGCTACATTTAATTTAATTAGATTTGTTTCAATTCAAAAAAAATGTTTAAAAAATGTTTTTAAAAAATGTTTATCTTGATTATAAATTATTCTTGCTAAAATAAATTTATGAAAATTTTAAGACTTTTTTGACTTCTATGTTGTATACAGGATTCATAAAAAAAAATTCTAAAAAATTTCCATTTCATTCTTCTTTATATTATGGAAAATAATTAATAAGTTTTAAGGAATAGATTATTTGATACTGATCAACATATGCACCATCATGGGTTTTCTCCTCTACTTCCCTTATTGATTATAATAATTGTATTATTTTTCATGTATATAAAATTTAATGTCATTTTCATATACATTATCAAATATTTTTTTAAGGAAATTCAGTTGAACTAGGTTTGACTCTTACTATGTCTACATCCATGGGTTAGAGTGGGGTTTCTCATATAGTTAGATAGAGCATCTATCAAACCTTTTCAAACCTGTACCCACCATCAAAAATCCAATCCACCAAACTTTTATATCATTCACATGATCCGATAGAGATCTTATCACCCATTCCTTCATCATCATATCATTTATCCTCTTCTTACCAGCCTATTTCTACACTTCCTCAAGGAATGTTCCTCAAGGAATGGACGCAGGTTAGAAGAATGAAAATCGTACTGGTTTCTTCCTCCGCAAAGTTTGAAGCTCCCCTTAAAAAGATGAAAATGGGTGAAAAAACTACCTCAACTAGGAGAATACTCTAGTGATAAATGTTTTGATATGGTTGAGGATGAGTAATATACTAACATTTATGTTAGTATAATGGATGATATTGAACAGATAGTGCGGCGCATATTCAAACAGTCGTAGGTTGCTCCTGGAGATCTCGTCTTAGGTCATCACGAATCCTCATGTGATGGCCTGCATGCAGAGACTCGTAAATACGCTCTTGATGATACAGGTATACACGTCATGGATTTTGATGTAGGTATATTCCCAAAACCATACCCCTTTGTTGCTATGGAATCGACAAAGGTAGTGGGTTCACAATCCACTGCCATGGATTTTGACCCCCTAGTGGCTCTCGTGCCCATCCCGACCAACCTGATTTGAGTTCAAAGGTTTCCTCTATGGATATAAACTCTGATACTATAACTGACAAACTCAATTGTGATGCTCCAGATCAGGTTCTATCTTCGAATATAATATCTAACACTTCCAATGTTCTATCCTCAAATGACCATAAAGTGGCAATGGGCTCTATGGCCACTGTGATTGTCTCTTCAGGCACAACTGATTTTTCTAAACCTGTTTTTCTACCTCCAAGATATTGTGCAACGACCCCATATGTGTCTGATATCCCCTTAGAAAAATACAAGATGTTGATATTACATGCGCTTCTAATTTGTCTGTTACATCTTCTATGTTTAAGCAGGGACAAAAATTCAGCCCAACCTCCTCTTAGGAACCCATAAGGTCAGCAAGGAAGAAGGGATCAGGTGATTCAATAAAAGGGAGTTCTAACTCCAAACACAGGTTTAAATGAATTTTTTATTTTGTAACTCTCAGGGTATAACAAACTCTGACACTTTTATTATTATTAATATATTTCTTATGACTCAAAAAAAAAATTAGTTTCTATTGCTGATCCAAATACCAATTTCACTTCGAAATATTTTCATTTGTGCTCTTTTGGCTATAATTTTCATGGTTATTGCAAGGATTGAATTGCTACTGAATCACTTTTGATTTTTTTCACTGTTAATTAGATTCTGTTAATGTTGTTAAATTTTCAGATCAAATGTTTACTTGTGAATTTTCTTTGGATGATACTTATGATTTTTTCACTATGGTTTATGCTAAGAATATATATCAAGAGTGATGATCCATTTGGCATGACCTTATTTATCTCTCTAGAGTAATACATGGTCCCTTGATTCTGGTAAGTGATTTCAATGCCATACTCTCTCTGAGTAAACAAATTGGGCCATCAAACTCTTCTATCTCCTCAAGAGAATTCAAATATTCTATTGAGAACTGTGATCTTATAGAAATCAACCTCACTGGTGATATGTATACTTGGTATAAAAAGTGTCTCAATAGAGTTGTGGTGAGAAAACGTGATAGGGCCTTCACAAATCATGATTCCCTCGATAAATGGGAATCCATATCTAGCATTACCTTTCCCAAGATCATTTCTAACCATCACCCCATTCTCATCAGTCTATTAACCAAGGGTTTTAAATTTCATACTCCTTTTAAATTTAACAATGGTTGGGATGAGGATCTTGAATGATCTAACACGATAAAAGATTTCTGGTCCGGTATGACTCATCAAAAAGATGATTTCTCTTACATTACTAAATTAAAACTCATTAAACAATGTCTCAATGGTTAGTATAGCTCTAAAACAAAACAAATTGACAAATAAAATCTCCTCCCGGGAGAATGACCTCATTCGCATTTAAAGATCTGACACTTGCTTTGATTTCACTCTAAATACCCACACTGAAATTACTATTTCATTGATGCTCAACTTCCTTCTAAAACTCAAAGATAACATGCACAAACAAATTTTAAAAACCAAATAGATTTTGGATGGAGACAGGAATATGAAGTTCTACAATTCTATCCAAAAAATTAGAAAATTATGTTGGCCACTTTCCTTTCTTAGAGTTGATGACACCCTACATGAATATGAGGATGCCATTTCTAGTCATGTTGTTGATTATTTTCATAATTTGTTCAGTGTTCTAGAGATTTTTGAAGACCTTATTTCTAATATCATTCCAAATAGGGTTACTATAGAAGAAAATTATCATCTTTTATGTATACACTTCAATCATGAAATCATGGACAACGTTTTTAGCCTCAACCTGAATAGTGCCCCGGGACCTGATGGTTTTCATAATGGGTTATTTCTACACTACAGGGAAATCATTCATGTGTCTGTTATTAAACTGGTCAAATATTTTTCCTCAACTGGTGCTCTCCCATAGGGGATAAATTCAATTTTTTTTACTCTTATACCTAAGCTGGTAAATGCTTCAGAGATTCACCTTTTCCGACCTATTTCCCTCATCAACACCATTTACAATATTATCTCCAAGATCATTGATAACAGACTCTCTTAAATCTGTAATAAAATTATTTCTTTGAACCAATTTGGCTTCATTAAAGGAAGATATATTCAATATTGTATCTTCTTTGCTTCAGAATGCACTAATATACTGAATAAATCCACTAGAAGAGGCAATGTTGCTATTAAATTAGACATCAGGAAGGATTTTGACACCATCCATTGGGGTTTCATCCTAAAGGTTCTAATAAACTTTGGATTCAAATATTCAATTAGTGATAGGATACGATTATTATTCAACTCAGCCTCCATTTCTGTGTTGGTCAATGAGGCTCCCAAAGGTTACTTTATATACACCAAGGGGGTAAGGCAAGGTGATCCTCTTTCTTTTATCCTGTTTTCCATTGTTGAGGACTACTTAAGTTGACATTTCATGATCCTTGTGAATCAAAACATGATTAACCCCATTCATGGATCTATAAATTTAAATGTTCCTACCCATCTTTTATATGCTGATGATATAATTTTGTTCTTAAAAGGTGATATAAGGAACATTCTAAACCTCAAAAGAACTCTGGCTCATTATGAGTAAATTTCGGGACAAGCTATAAGTTGGAGCAAATATTTTGTGTTCTTTGAGAAGAATTTTTTCCCCAACATAAAAATCCATATCCTTAATTACTTAGGAATCAAGGAGGGCTCTTTTCCTTTCACTTATCATGGTGTTCCTATTCTTTGGGGAAGGCCCAAATCTAGCTACTTACAAAGAATTGTTGACCAAATTACTAGTCAACATTCAACTTCAATGCGTAAATCTCTCTCTATGATTGGTAGAATTTGTCTTATTAAATTTAATATTGTTTCCAATATGGTATACTTGATGATGGTTTACAATTGGCCATCTAGTATTTTCAATAAAACCAACGTTTACATAAAAAAATATGTTTGGACTAGTAGTATGATTGAATGAACGCTTATGACCACACCATGGAGCACTTTTTGTAAACCTATGGACAAGGGTGATTTTGGGATCCAAAATATTATTCTTTTTAATGAATCTCTACAGGCTAAGATGACTTGGAAGATGATTCATAACAACAATGATTCCTCTTCATTTCTCAAGAAAAGATTTATTACCAAGCTTAAGAACGGTAATATGAGCTACGTCACATCTTCCATCTGGGCTTCTATTAGACAATCCATCATTAACATCATGAAAAACTCTAGATGGATTGTTATCACTAACTCTTCAATGAATATCTGGTTGGATAAATGGATGGGTGTCCCCTTAATCTCCATGTTGACTTCCACCAATCCCCCTTTCACCACCAACTCCACTATTAGGGATGTCGTTAGATCCAATGACATCACCATTCCTAATAATATCAGTCATATAATTGAAAAGTATCCTTTAACCAACACTGATTATTTTCTCATTTGGGAGCCTTCTTTTAATGGATTCCTTGTCTCTAAAATCTTCTACAATAATGATTTTAGTAATTTCAATTATAGCCTTTGTTGGTTGAAATATTTAAACAATCCTTGGATCAAGCCCTCCAAATTTACTCTTATTTGGCGTATTTATCATAATAGATTCCACACCGATGTGTGACTTCAATCTTTTAGGATCCCACTTTTCTCAAGATTTCTTCTGTGCAACCAACACTGTGAAGATGCAAATCATTTGTTTTTGTCTTGTTCAACAACTTCAGCACTATGGAATTACAATCTTGAATTTTTTTCATTGTAGATGGTCTCTTATTTATATTATAAACTCTCAATAATAGCACTGTGTTAATTGGGATTCCTCGTTGGAAATTAAGAACCTTTTCCTGAATGCGGTGGCAGAACTCCAGCATGTGATCTGGTATGATAGATATAACTTTCTTCATAATAATTGCTCATTCAGTCTCACTGCAGGTGAAACCCATATTCTTATTACCATCAAAGATGCTGCCTCTATTCAGAAAGATCATTGTGACAACACTGTTGGTGATTTTGAGATCTTTCGCCAACTTCAGACTGTGGGATCTTACAAGCAGCCTCGACGCACCTTTGATGTATTCTAGAAATATCTTCTTCTAGAATGGATGAAAGTCAATGTCGATGGTTCCTCGAGAGGATACCCATGACTGGTAGGTTGTGGTGCCATTTTTAGAGACTATCTTGGGAGGTTACATGGATACTTCTTCAATGGATGTGGTACAGCCTCGGCCCTGAAGGCAGAAATGCTGGGAGTGATTCATGTTGTTGATTTTGCCAAACAAAAAGGGTAGAACTATCTATGGATTGAAAGTGATTCAACCACTGTTATCTGAGCTATCTAGAAGGGGGTAGTTCACCTTGCCTCTCAGCTCACTTCTCGATGGATTAATTGTCTTGATTCACTCAAAAATATCGACTTCATCGACACACATGTTTTCTGTGAAGAAAATAGGGTTGCTGATAGCCTTTCCAACAAGGGGGTCGACCAGGATATTACCTGGATGGATGATTTTCCTGGTGATCTGAACTCATTTTTTAAAAAGGATTTTAATAAGATTCCTTCTTTCAGACATCCGTAACTACTTTTCTTTCGTGATCAATAAATTGATCTTTGGTCTTTGACTGAGGCTCCACCTTTTAAAAAAATTATTCTTTTTTCGTTTGATCTTATTCAATGGGATCTTCTATTAGGTGATGTGGGAGCACCCATATGTTGGAATCCTAGAATAGACAAACAAAATTTATGGTAGATTACAATAAATAATATTATTTCATAGATAATAATTACAGGAATTGTAGAAGTATTATAGGAAATTTATCCAAGTACAATAAGGTCATTCTAATATAACTAGAACTATAGAGGCAAATCAGTGATGACATCAAGCAGAAATCATGTGTGATGACATGGGTAATAATAATTGATACATTTATATCTATATTATTATTTTATTCATATGAATTAACATATTTATTTAAGTGTCTAATTAACATTCCCCACGATGAAGATTATAATGTTTCATAGATGTTGGTTCAGGGGAGTTATGGTGATCATATAAGAATGACTTATATATTGGTTGGAAGATTAGATTCGTTTCTAATTTAGAGGCTGTACCAATATTCCCCAATATTCCAATAATGAAATATCAAAATATTATCACTTATTGGAAGATTTATGAGTTTTAGTTTTTCCTAATAATTAATGTTTTTCATATAAAATTTAATTATTATTACTTTTGTTGATTTTTTATAGGATGTGTTTAGATAAAATAAAAAGGAACAAATATTTAAGGACAAATATTCACCCTTTGGGGTTCACTATAATTCTCGATCATGAGAAGTGCTGAGAAATTTAATATGAATAGAAGTAATATCTATATTAATATTATTACTTAGTTAGATTTTCATGATGAAAATTAAGTTTTATTTTCATTAATCCATTTAATATAAGGCCGTAAATACCCTTTTCAGATGCCTTAATAGCTGATTATCATAAATCCTCAATGGCCTAATGTCAAATTGTCCTGATGGAATAATGGAAATTTCCCTGTTTTCCAAATGGCCTAATTTTCTAACAACTTAATGCTCAATCAGGCAATTGTCCTAATGGCATAATGACCTAGTGGGCAATTTGACTACTGGCCTAATGGTCTAATGGCCAATTGGCCTAATGTCATGACAGTCTAATGGCCTATTGACCTAATGGCCTTATGGATGAATGGCCTAACAGCCAAATCACTTAATGTACCAATGGCATAATGACCTAATGTAAAATTAGTCAATTTGCAGAATGGGTTAATGGTCAATTGGCCTGATTCTCTAATAGACGTACATACAATTTCCATGATTTCATAATGGCCAATTTTCTAATTATCCTAATGTAATAATGGCCTAACATCCTAATGAAAAATTGGGAAATTGGTCTAGTGGCCAATTTCACAATTGGCCGAATGGCATATTGGCTTAATGGCCTAATGGAAAATTGGCCAATTGGTCTAATGGATTTATGTCCAATTGGCCTAATGACCTATTTCCCAATTAGTTTATTGGCATATTGGCCTAAATTTTTAATGTCCAATTGGTCTACTGTACTATTGGCCAATTGGCCTACTAGCCTAATGTCCAATTGGACTACTGGCCTAATGTTCTAAGGGCGATTCGGCCTAATGGCCTAATGGATTATTAAAAAATTTTCCTAATGTACTAATGACCTAATCGCGTAATAACCAATTAGACAATTGAACTAATGGCCTAATGGACTTATGGCCCATTAGCGTGACGATTTAGTGGCATGATTGGTCAACTGGCCTAATAGACTAGTGTTCTAATGTCCTGATAGCCATATTTTCTAATTGAGTATTGGAAAATGGAATAATAGAAAATTGTCCAATTGGCATGATGGAATGACAACCAATTCTATTAAGGTCATAATGGACTAATGGAAAAATAGGTAATGACCTAATGGATAGTTGGAGAAATTACCTAATTGGATAACAGACTTGTGAAATTTTTTATAATTTTCTTAATGGTCTAATGACCTAATGTCCAATTGGCACAATGGCCTAACGTACCAACAACTAGTTGGCCTAATGGTCTAATAGCGAATGGTCCATTTTTCCTAACATCCTAATGTCCTAACATCCAATTATCCAAATAGATTAATGGAAAATTTGTCAATTGAACTAATTGCTAATGACATGAAAACCTAATAGCCAATTGGACTAATGGAATAATGGATAATTGTCCTAATGGCCTAATGTCTAAATGTCCTAATGGTCTAATGGCCTAGTGGCTAATAGGCATATTACATTATGGACAATTTTCCAATTCTCCTAATGGACTAACCTCCTAAGCCCCAATTGGTAAATTAGAATAATGGACAAATTTCAAATTGGCTATCTGAAATAATGGCCTAATGGACAATTGGCCGAATGGACTAATGGAAAAATTATGTAATGGCCTAATGGTAAAATGGCCTAATGTCGAATTGGGATGATGGGATAATTTTCTAATAGATAATTTCCATAATTGACTAATTTACATTTTCCCAAATGTCCTAATGGATAATTGGCCAATTGGCAAATTGGAGTAATGGCCTAATATCCTAATAGAAAATTGGCCTAATGGCCTAATGACCTAATTGGAGGATTATTCTAATGGATTAATTGACTAATCACAAATTTTCATGTTGGACTAGTGAGAAATTGTCATAATGGAAAATTGTCCTAATGATCTAATGGTATAATGGCCAATTGCCCTACTAGACTAATAGACTAATGGAAAAATAGCATAAGGGCCTATCTATAAAAATTTCCAATTGGCCTAATGGAATAATGGCATAATATCTAATTGGACTAAGGGCCTAATGTCCTAATGGTCCAGTGAAAAATTGTTCTAATGTTCTAATGGCCTAATTTCGTAATGTCCAATGGGCCTAATGGTAAATTAACCTAATGGTCAATTTTCATAATGGCCTAATTGCCAATTATCCTAATGGCCTAATTGAAAATTGGAAAATTGGAATAATATAATAATGAACTAAGGGCCTAAAATCCAATTTAACTAAAATATTAATCTCTAAATTGGCCTAATGGCCTAATGGATTAAAAGATTAATTTTCCCATTTGCTAAACTAGTCTAATGACCTAATTGCCTAATTGGACTAATGGCCTAATGTCCTAATGGCCAATTGGCTAATTGGCCTAATAGACTAATGGAAAATTGGAATAATTACTTAATTTACAATTGGCCAAATGTCCAATTGGAATAACGGTCATTTTGACTAAAGGATAATTGTGCAAGGGGCTATGGAAAAATTGGCTAATTAGCCTAATGAACTACATAGCCTAAATGGCCTAATTGGTGTAATTAGCCTAATTTTCCTAAATGGAATAAATCCACTAATTATCCTACATGGAATAAATTGAATAATTGTCCTAAATGGTCTAATTTTCATAAATAGACTAATTAACCCAGTTGTACTAATTGGATTTGTTGGTTTAGTTGGCCTAATTGGCATAATTGGCCTAATTGGCCAAGTTGGCCTAATTGGTCTAATTGGACTAAATGACTAAATGGTCAAAATGACATAATTGGTTTATATGGAATAAATAGACTAATTGGTATAATAGTTATAATTTACCTAATTGGATGAATTGTCCAAATTTTCCAAATTTTCCAAATTTTCCTAATTGGCATAAAATGCCTAAATGGGAAAAATAGAATATTTGCCTAATTTTCTAAATGACCATGGTTACAAATGCCCAAATGTCTAAAAATCCAAATGAAAAATTGATGAATCTACAAAATGACATAAATTAAAAAATGAAGATGATGGCCAAATGATCAAAATTACTATGTGACTGAATATCCAAATAACCTAACACCAAAAAAATTTAACCGAAATGATCCGAGCAATGGATATCATACCCATATTTATCTTCTTAATTAGTATGTATTCTTTATCTTGTTCCACTAGTATTAAATTTCAAATTAAATGTGTTTCTAGATGCTTCTTAATTTTATGGATTTCTTAAAAAACTATAATTTTAACCCATTTTATTTTTATCAATTTAATATTATTAAATATTTTATTATTTAACTAATCAATATCACATTCAAAAATGATCATGGGAATCAAAGTTTATGTTCCTCGAGGAAAAATATTTTTCACTGTTAGGAAGAAAAAGGATTGATGTTCAGTAAATGCACTCACATAATAAAAGAATTTGTGTTTTTTATTTAAAAATCATATATTAATATGTAATTCGTAATTAAATATATTGTTTATATTTTCAGAAGCTTCCCCTAGGGGCCCTCAATGAGAAAGAAGATATCAACATCGGGCCAAATTATTATTTGAGTTATGTATTAACTAAGCATCCGTATGGGAGAGTTTGATGTCTGCCTGAGAAAAACATTGTACCCACTAGGTATTGGCCCTCATCTGGTTCATCTCATAACTCTCACACCACCGAGCTATAAAATAATCATGAAGCAGTAGATAATGAAAAAAAATAGCTCTATAGGAGGACAAAATAAGGAAACTGATCAACAAAAACATTATTAAATCTATTTAAATTATTGGACCATGACTACCATCAAAGGATACTTCTTTTGGGACCAAGTTGAATGGAGAATGATGTTTGAAGATTTATCCATTGTAGAGTGTTGTATTTTATTTTCCAAGAAGATAAATCAATTCACTTTGTAAAAGAACCTGAAATCTGATGATGCTTGTTGATTTGTATTTCAAAAAAAGAATAAGTTAGGGGGAACTTGTGATAAAATCCTTATAAAGTAAAGGGAGAGAAATGATGATGCCAATCATATACAGTTTTGATTGGAAGGAATGGTGCTCCTGGAAAATGAGATGTTTCAGTACATCCCATTATAACTCTGATGATGCTATAGCTAGTCTATCAAAGGATATATATCACAATAGTGGAGTTCATGATGAAAACGGAAGAATGGTTATGGGAAATAGTGATGAGTGAAATGAAAAATAAATGGACAATCTGGGGGTGGCACAAAAGCACAGTTTAAGGTGGCTCCATTTTCAAGTGTTTTCCAAATTTTAGGGCCTAAAAATTGGGACATGAAGATTTGTTTTTGGCAAAGGATGTTGCATGAAAGATTGAAGATGGTTTAGAATTTTTTGTGCAAGGAATGATTTAAGGTCAGAACATTGAATAATGGAAAAGGCATGGAGTGTGTAGAAATTTAGGGAGGTTGCGTGAAAAAATAAAGTGGTGCGTGAAATAGTTGCGAGATTTGTGAAATATCGGCGGCATGCACGAAAAAAATAATTGTTGCATGAAATATTGGTGTGGTGCGCAAAATATAGGAATGAAGTTTTTCGCACAAAAGGTTTTTCAAGAACATAAGCACGAAAATTGGAAAAGGCAGCTGGTGCGCAAAATATTGGAGCGATGCACAACATATGATGTTGCGTGAAAGAGTTTTTCCGTGCATGAAAAAGGTTTTACGCGTGGATTAGTGTTTTCCGTGTCGGGTAAAAATTCCGATAAATTTGATGTGAACCCCTCTCATTTGTTTTTGCTCAAATATTAGAAAAAATTCTGAGCTCTGGTACATGTAAAACTTTACGCTATGTGATTTTCGCAAAAAGAATTGAGTTTGTGCGAATAGAGGATAGATTCGCGGAAAATGGAAAAGGTTGCGCGAAAAGGGAAGTTTCATGAAAAAGATTTTCCAACCAAAAAATAATTTGTACGTGAAAGAAATTTGAATTGCGCACAAGGTATCCTAAAGGTTGCATAAAAAATTTGGGTTCTGTGCACATATTCAGTTGTGAGTATGGGAGTTCTTACCAGCTTCTAGGTAGGATAGTGAAGATCTGTACTTCTGAGAATACAACTCATCAATTGTAAAGAAGCACTGAAATACTGTATTTCCCTATTTTTGCTAAAAGGGTGAACAGGTGCTTGGAGATTATTTTCCATGTCCTACACGAGTGTAAGGGTATATCCTACTCATTGTATTCCACATCAAAGGATTATTTTCCAGTGGATTGTGTGTACTGGATTATTTCCATACCATACTAAGGACGTAGATACTCTTGTTGAGTAGTGAACCTTGTAAATCTTGTGTTCATGTGGTTTTGTTTGTTCAGAAGAGAAGAAAATATTTAACAGAAGGCGAAGGTTGTTTCAATTCGATGGAAATAGAGAAAGAAAAATATATCACCAAATCACCCCTCCCCCTCTCAGTGATAATTGGATCCTGACTGGGAACTTCTACTTCTACTTTTGATTCAAGTACTGAATCAGTGCACTCTTTATATATTTCCCTCAATGATATAAATGATGGTTTCAGTGGCAGTTGAGCTGATGGTAGTGGTGGTGATGACAGTGGTGATGGTAGTGGTGGTTATGATAATGGAGATGATGATGATGGTTCTCTAAATGGTGCATTTGGTTATGAGGATGTTTCAAATGGTGATTAGAATGAGGATTTTGGTGATATGGGATATATTTACCCCCTCTATTTTTTACTTATACTAAATATACATGTGGATATTTTTTAACGAAAGCAATTGATTAGCTGTACGGATGTATATGTATGGTATAGCATTGTAAACATTTTGAAAAATATTACAAGTAGTTGGCTGAAAGATAAATATAAAATATATGTATTTCATTTAATTTTTATTATGGTTTGTATTTTATTTGGAGGTTTGTGGTGGGATAGAAGGACTACGAATTCCAAATGGGGATTGGGACCTATACCCATGGTTCGATAATCTATGGGCATATGTTATCTTCTGGTAATATCTATACCCATGGTTTAAATAACTGTGGTTATAGATATATCCCCATGGTTTATAGACAACATTTTTTATGATAAAATCTTGTTGGTTATACCCACAGTTTCTATAGAATCCATATGAATAGATATTTACCTATGGATCTATAAACCATAGTTCCTACAACCGCGAATATAGGTTATACCATTGGTTTTAAGGGCTATATAAACTTTTTTAAACTATGCGTATAGTCTATGTTTCTAGTAGTTCTAGTTTTAAGATTTAAATATTATTGATAATTCATTTTTAATTGCTAGTTATTGTTATTGAAATTAGGTGCATACAGTTCTCTTAAATTTCAAATAAATTTCACTTGATTATGTTCCATGTTTTATATTCTTATGGTTACTTTGGTTAAAGAAGAATAAGATGATGATGATTCAGTCAATGAGAAATGGAAAAAAACCCTTTCCACATCCTCAGTTATTCATAAATTTCAAAATCATTCCAGAAGAGTTCACTTAACCTCAAAATTAAATCCAATGAGTTGAGATGAATTGGATATGGAAATTCTTAAATTTATCTTTAAAAAAAGAGTAAAATTAAAAAATCAATATATACCTTGTAAATGATAATAGGTTTGACGGGCCACATATCACGAGGTTCTTAGAAAATCAATTTCTGAACTCCAATAAAATGTAGTAGTAGTGGGAATATAGTTTTTGTATAAAGAGGAAAACATTAGTGGGGTTTTATAATTTTGTTTTGTGGGTTCATTATGTGAAAACAGATTGTTAGATTCATCTTTATTGGGTTTTATTTAATTTAATAAATGTTTCATAACGTAGGATATCCCCTTACCTTCCCAATTAAATAATTATTCTAATATTTACTCTCATGTAGTCTTTCCAATCATGTGATATATCACTTGATTACATGTTAATAGAATTTCAATTTATCTAGAGAGATGAAATGATAATTATAACCTCTAGTATCCCCTTGCCTTGAAATAAGAAATCTCTAATTTCACTTAATTAATCACATTACGTACATTGAATACAATAAATAAGACCTAACTGACTTCTATGAGAGGTCTGGTGAAGAAGATAATACTAATTCAAAATGAAGGAAATAAAAAATATCATATTTCATAAACAGTTTGAATAGATAGAGAGATTAATAAAAGATATTGACCTATTAAAATTAGGTATTCATTATGGAGGGATATGGAGAATCTCCCAAACTAAACCACTATGTTTTGTTCCTTCAATAGAGTTTTTACTATAATAAATAAATGAAAGAAAGAATCAAATATGAGTAATAGTACAAAAAGCTCCTAAGAATGAGCTCTATTTAACTCTTCAGTACAATTAATAGTAAATTTTTATTGAATAACGTTGAAGGGTACATTGAGGGATTCAAAACTCACAACATGTTCCACATTTACTTATTCATATTCATTTGGAATATTCTATAATTTATTTTTCTAACTTTAGTGAATTTTGGATTCATAAAAATTTTCTATCTTGAGGGTGGTGGTGGTTATTTTGTGGTATCACGAATCTCCCCAAACTAATTCATTCTCATATCATGATCAATATCTATAATATTTAGCGGTGAAGTGATTCAATGCTTCACAACATGGTGTAAATTATCTTATTCTTCAAAGAAGAAGGATATGACTTCAGATCTAGATTTAGCTGATTAAAAGAGGACATCATAGGCTTGGTCATCAGATGTCAATTCAATAAGGCCTTCAAAAATGGGTATGGTGTCCTGGAATTCATACCTTCAAATAGAAATAATTAGAAAAATATTAATTTAGAAGATATAATGAAACAATAATTATTGTGGTAGAGAGGGCTATAGCTGGGTGGTGATAGTGTTTGATATCTCAAAATGAATTTCAGGCTACACTAGAGAGATTCATGGCTGGGTTGGGATCTGTGATGCCAAGATTCCAAATTGAGATATTAGTCAATAAATTTCCTTAGGATCAAACTCAATGGGAATTTGTAATGAACAAAAGGGGGTTTTTGTTGACATTTTATCGGGTATGGTTGGTCGTTCGGGCCTTGAAATGGTGAAATATGCATTGATACATTTCAAAGAGAACTATGATAAGTTCTTTTTCTGAAGCCACAGTGGATACTTTGGTGTTGACTAATGTCTTAATATCCTTCAAATTATTGAGCAAGAAAAAATTACCTTAAAAATTAATATAAATTTTTCATCTAAATCCAATATGGATGCTTGTGAGGTTTGGCATCCAATATTCCTAGGCTTCAAGATTTCAGTTCTTTAATATTAGTGTTTAAGTCATATACTGGTTGTTCAGTTGTGTTTGGGATTTTTTATCCATCACCATCATCATGTCCAAGCTTTAGCTGGAATATAGGGGTGAGGCATCGACCTTCTTCAACTGGAATATGGTGGAGGGTATTGGGGAACCTCCTCATATGGCACTGATATATTTTTTTAATATCTTTGATGAGATATATCTGATATATTTGAGAAGATATTTTTATATCTTTGATTATATAGATTTAATACCATTGAAGATATATATTTTATATATTTAATGGGATATGAGATATATTTTATAGGATACATGAGATATCATGTGGAGACTCTATTATATATATATATGAGTTGTACGACTCTCTTCTCTTTAGTTATTGGAGGAAGTGCAGTTGCATTTTCATGTAGCAGTTTTCAGATATATAGCCTGTGGAACTACTCTTACCTGTTCAAATATCATTTGTGGTGATTTTTATCCAATCCATATGATTTTTCATCTACACATTTGTTCGTAAATTGATCTTATCATTTCACGATCAGATCTATTTGGGTTTTTTTAGTAGGTTGCATTATACATTTCAAGCTTCATCCAGACTGTATTTGTTCTCCATATTCGATCCACTATTTCGTTTAGTATTAATTTTGAGAAAACATACTTTTTTGAAGAGTACATACCATTCAATTATCTATTTTAGTGGGTCCCACTTTTTGAACATGTTCCAGTGGTTTTTCCCTTTTGCATTTTCCACAAAAAAATTCTGTTGTTAACTTCATATTCTGCACTTATTTTTGTCGCTACACACCCTCTATTGAGGGTAGTATTTTTCCCTGCATGTTCAGTTTTATTTTGTATGTATTTTCATCTATTTCCATATTTTCCAACATCTAGTATCATAGGTTTTGGTTTTTATTTCAGACTAATTATAGAATCCAATTTTTTCTAGATGATTTTATTAAATGGTACCAATTACCATATGTAGTGACATAAAATGAAAGATCTTCTTTTTTTCAAGAAAATGCATATTCTGGAGTTTAGTTACCAGAATCCAGAGAGTATGTTAGATGAAGAATGTGAGTTTAATCATGAGATGGTTTGTTGTTTCATTCACCAATGGGTCGAAGAAAACCCGATTAACATCGTTGTCAACATCTCTCAGACTAAAACATTGTGGAACAAACTCGAGACTACCTATGCTTCCAAGATAGAAAACAATAATTTTTTTTCTCAATATAATGATGAACTTGAGGTATAGATAAGGTAAAAATATTTATAATTATTTAAATGAATATCAGAGATGTATTGATCATTTTTCTGGCATGGGTATCGACTTTAATGATGTGGTTTTAGCGCTTTTATTTCTTAACACTTTAACTGATTCTTGGGAGAATTTACATGTTACTCTAACAGGTTTGTCTCCTAATGGTGATGTGACATTCAGTTTTGTTATGTCATCTGTTTTGAATGAAGGAGTCAGTAGACATATTCAAGATAAATCTTTTTTAGAGCTTTTAGTCACAGAGAACAAGGAGAAACACCCAGAAAAGAATCAAGGAGAGAGCAGTTGAGGAAAGAGTAAAAGAATAATAAATCCAAATCAAAGAAATGAGATTTTGAATGCCATCATGATGGTAAGAAGGGGCATGTTACGAATTTTTTTATCATAAAAAAAATAAAATAGAATGATGGAAAATCATCCAAAGAAGAATGGAGATGGAGATAATCCTGTTGACGCCACTACAAGTGATGATTTTATTTTTATTTATGATTCTATTATTATTTCTTTTGACCATTATTATTGGGTTATTGATAGTGGTTCTTGTTTTCACATAACATCAAAGGAGTTATTTAAATCTTACAACATGGGTAATTTTTAGATTTTGAAGATAGGTAATGATGGATATTCCAATGTGGTAGGTATTGAGACAGTTTGTTTAGAGACCAGTACAAGATGTAATCTGATTTTGAATAATTTTCAACATGCACCGGTGGTTTTCATGAATCTTATTTATTATAGTGTTATTAAATTTTAAGGGTTTATCCGAACTTTTAGTGATTAATAATGGAATCATTCCAAGGAATCTTTGATTATTGCTCGATGGAAGAAGAGGTCGGATTTATACTGGGATAAATATTCTATTATATGTTATATTTCTTGTGTTTTTGAGTGAAATGTTTCATACAATTTGTGGAATAAGAGTCTTAGACACATTAGTGAGAAAGGGATTGCTTCTTTTTCCAATAATAATTTTCCTACAGATTAGAATAGTTCCAATATAGACACATGTGATTAGTGTATGGCTGGAAAACAGAGCATGGTGAGTTTTATCTGTCATCCTTTACCCATGAAGTCATAATTACTTGAATTAGTACACTGTGATGTTTGGGGTCTATTGAATCTAATAATTTTAGTGGAGGTCTTTATTTTGTGACATTTTTTTAAGAGGACTCATGAAGGCTTTGGTTTTATGTTTTCAATTCCCAATGTTAGATGCTTAGTTTTTTTAATAAATTTCATGTTTCCACTATAAGAGAATCAAGAAAGAAATTAAAATATATTCTCACTGAGAATGGGGGAGTGTTTTATGGTATGTTTGGTAATTATTGTAAGAAAGATGGTATTTGGCATCAGAAGACATCTCCCAAGACACCTCATCTTAATTGTGTAGCTGAGCAGATGAACATGAAAATTTTGTGAATATTTTGTTTTTTGCTTTTAGAAGAAAAGTTTCTTGGACACTTTAGGGTTGATGCTTTACTTACTGATGCTTATATTTTCAATTTATCACCTCTATATTCTTTTCATACAAACACTCATGATAATTTTTTGAATGGAAATAAGATCAGGTACGATCACCTGAAATTATTTGGTTTCATGTCTTTTGTTCTTGTGCCAATATATGAGATATCTAAGCTGGATGGTAAGCCATGATAGTGTATTTTTATTTTCTAAAGACACTTTGAGTTTAGGTACATGTTTTATGGTCTTACATTAACAAAACCAGATAGGAGCCATGATGTAGTGTTTAAAGAGGACCATACTATTTAATATATTTTTAAGAGATAAAATTACAATTCTCCAACTTTTGATGGATTTATTAGCCTTGAGCTAGTTTCAATGACACATTTACCACATATTGTAGATTCTGATGATTGAATTGATGTGTGGAATGATGCTCAGGGTGAACAAGTTGGGCTTGATGATTCCAATTTACCTTTTTATTCCGATGATATGGTTCCTGGGGTTAACAATGAACCTATAGTACCACCCTAGAGGTCATCTCGCCATCATTCCATTTCTACTTGTTATTCACCTGAGGAGTATGTTCTCCTCGCTAAACGGGGAGAGCCATTCTCTTTTGATGACACAATGAAAGGTGAACAGAAGGATATGTGGGTTACAAAAATTGACGATGAGATGTCATCATTTCATGATATCCATAATTTTGAGCTAGTGAAGTTACTCATAGGTAAGAGATATTTTCAAAATCGGTGTATTTATCAGATTTAAAATGACAAATCCAATTATGTTCCATGATACATGTCTAGGTTTGTTGTTAAAGGCTTCTATCATAAGAAAGGTATTGATTTTGATGAGATTTTCTCAACTATTGTCAAAAAAATTTCTTTTTAGGTTACCATTGGTTTGTATTCTAGTTTGGATCTACAGATTGAGAAAATGGATGTGAAGATAGATTTCCTCCATGGAGATTTAGAGGAGGATATTTTTTATGGAGAAACTAGATGGTTTTGATAAAGAAGGAAAATAGATTCATGTCTACAAGTTTAATAAGAGTTTTTATGGTTTGAAGCAAGCTCCAAGAGAGTGGTATAATAAGATTGAATATTTTATTTATCATCAGGGTTTTTGGAAGGAATCTTATGATCATTATGTTTTTGTTCAGAGATTTATTAATAATTATTTTATTATAATTTTTCTATATGTTTATGATATAATCATTTTTTTCCATGATGATTCTATAATTGACAAACTGTCTTTATCTCAAAAGAGATATATTGAGAATGTTTTTCATATATTTTCTATGGATAGAGATAAAGTGTTTAGTACACTTCTTTATTTACATTTTAAGCTCAATAACATTCAGTCACCTTATTCTGATGAAGAGATAGAGGAGGTACATCATATACCTTATTCGTCTATCATTGATTTTGTATGTATGTTATGGTATTTACTAGACCTGATATAGCTCATGCAGTTGGTGATGTCAGTCGTCTTATTTAAAAATATAGGTAGAGAGAATTGGAGAGAAGTAAAGTATGTATATTTTTATCTTCATGGAACTTCTTATTTGAGATTATGTTTTTGAAAAGGGGAATATATGATTTTTGGATATACATATTCAGATATGGTAGGAGATATCGATTCCATGAAGTCTATTTTAGGGTATTTGATCACTTTAACAGGTGGAGCTGTATCTTGGAAGTCTATGTTGCAGAGATGTGTTTCTTTATCTACCACACAGTCAGTGTTTAATAAAACTATAGATGCATGAAAAGAATTTTGGTAGCTGTAAACTTTTTTTAAGAGATCAATTCTAATAAGGAAAAGTGTGTTTTTTTATTGTTAGAGTGATATTTTTTGGGAAATAATGTCACTCTTTTGGCAGGTAAAAACATATCAATGTTCAGTATAATTAGATCTGCATCGTCATTGATACGAGATAGTTAGATCTTGAGAAGATCCAAACTGATGAAAATGGGTCATACGTGTTGACCAAGAGTTTACCCAAAGGTAAATTTGACACTTGCAAACTGATTTTTGGGTTGGCAATGATTCCCAATTTGGTCTAAGGGGGATTTTGTCGAGGAACCTTCTCATCTGGTCCTGATATTTTTTTTTGATATCTTTAGTGAGATATATCTGATATCTTGGTGAATATATACTGATAAAATTGAAAATATTTATTTTATATATTTTAAGATATATATTTGATATATTTAATGAGATATGGGATATATTTTTGCAGATACCTGATATATCATGTAACGAATATCCAATATATATGAGATGTGTGACTATTCTATCTTCAGTTGTTTGAGGAAGTGCAATTTCATTTTCGATTAGAGGTTTTCATATCTGCAATCGGTGGAACTACCTTGATCTGATCGGCTTTCATATGTGGTGTTTTTTTTATAAAATCCGTCTTCTTTTTCATCTACACATTTGTTTGGACATCGATCATCTTCTTTCATGGTCAGATCTATATGATTTTTTTGCAAGATTTATTCTTTATTTCAACATTAAATCATACTATATATGTTTTTTTTCTTTGATACACCATTTTTTTAGTATTACTTTTGATATCCCTTCCTTTTTTGGTATTCTAAACTATTTACTTATATGTTTTAGTGGATCCCTCTTTTTGGACTAGGTCCCATGGTTTTTCCTTTTTGGGTTTTCCACATAAAATTTTCCAGTGTCAACATTATATTCTATACTTATTTTTTTCATTACGCATCTGCTGTTTTAGAGAATGATTTTTCACTGCACATTCACATTTCTTTTGTTTGCATGTTCATCACTTTCCATCATTCCCAACAGAGGCCTAACATATGACCTTATTCCTCATGGTAACAAGCTTCATTTTCATCCACTAGTGAGGTTTCAGTCAGAATCCTTAGTAGGGGTGGTTCATATTCTACTATAGTGGTTGAGGGTTCCTATGTCACATGTTTGTCATCTTGGTTCATGGTTGAATGCTCGAGTGAACAACCAGTCTGATTCATCATTCATGGTTCCAATATATAGTGGAATATTTATCTTGGTTTCTTTAGTTCCGAATAGTTGGGATTTTTTAGTTTCAAATTGATGGGAATGGGTGTTCAGTCTCTCAAAATTGCTGCATTGGGAAGTGTGGAATCGATTCCCAGTGAGGTCAGATGTTTTGGGTAGCTTCGACAGGGAAATGGAACTTCAAATCGGGTTCATTCTTCGAAAAGTTCAGGTAGTTTTAAATGTGGGTGAATTGGATAGTGGAGCACGGTTGACTCCCAAAATGATTGGATTCGGTTTTCACCATGGTGAAAATTTAGTTATTTACCAATAGTTCATATTTCCTTGGCCTCTGATTTGGTAATCTTCATCACCAATCTTGGTTGGGCATGGCAATATCTTATATGATAAAGTGTCTTTAGGATGTTGGGAAGTGATATGATTCAGCGATGTCTTCAAATTTGAGATAATATATTTTCAGAATATGAGATATCTGTTATCATATAACACAGATATGGCACCTGCATTTCTCAGGGTAAGATATATGTTTTATATATATTTAAATAAGATAATTTTTTTAAATCTTAATATGGAAAATATATTGTGATTTGTAATTTTAAATTATAATACTCTTCATTTATACCTATTTTAATAATTAAACTACGAATGATTTAAAAGGGGAATCATTTGATGGAAAACAAGAGAGATAGAAACTCATGATGTACTCCAACGATATCAATAGAAAAGGGCCCTCCACATTTGCAGTATCCAATGTGGGTATTTATAAATGAAAAACAATGTATTTATGGTGGATCTATGATGGGATGAGGCACTGTGTTTATGGTATCATGTGTAGTGCGTCAACATTGAGTATGTGTGAAACAATAACAACATGATCAATTATTGGGACTGTGTATCAGGAAACTCTTTGACTGTAGTGATTAATTAGTGTTTCATGATTGACTATTGATGATAAATCATAATTGAAATAATATACGAGTGAGAAATCTATTGGGTGGAAGAAGATTTTGTGAGGATGATGCATCTTTGGATGATGATCTACAAAGTAGCGACTTTTAGTCGTTAGAAGGGTGATGTTTTTTCATAGAAGGATCTTTTGAGCATGGCATTGGCAAGAATATTTTTAGAGAGACGGTTGGGCCGTATTATGGTGTCATTTTTACCATGTTTTTCAATGCTCTCATTTTTAATTCATGTTCATTCATTACATGTATTTTGAATATTTGATTCATAGTGGATATTTTGGTAATTATCCTGTGGTTTTTTAATCCTCTGCATTGATGGTTTTTTCAACGTTAAAAATCATACATACTAATTTATTAATTTGGTTTTATATCACTTCCATATTTCATATGATTTATCAAAAAAAATTTCATAATCGATTCTCATCCTGAGATCGGGATTCTCCACCAATATGAAGATTACAATTACTTATCATGGTCCCTTTAACATTCAATGGGCACGTTTACATCAATTATCTCCTCATGAATTCACAAATTTTTTTAATTCGTGACCACTTGTAAATTGTGCATTTATTCTATTGTATAAAATTGCTGCAGTCACTTGAGTAGTGACTTTGAGCACCACGCAACCACAATGACACTTTGTATTTTTTTCCCAATATTAATATGGAAGAAAATTATATTTCACTGCCTATTTTTTCCAATTAAATTTTTAAAAAATTTCATATTAATTTCGAACAATTTATTTATGAATAACATTAAATTCATTTAAATAGACCAATCAAAAATATAAATTTTCTAGACATCATATTTCTGAAATTTTAAAAAACACATTTATTTTCAAAATAAAAATTTAAAATCACAATAAATTTTATAAAAAATTTCTTTTAAGAGATTTTCATTAGATTCAAAAAATTAACAATTCAATTAAACTCAATGATAAAACCATTGATGAATATCAGTTCCAGTTTAAATTAGAAAATTATAAATTACAAATTTCAAAAAAATCATTTCAATTTCAATTGTATTACATCTAAATTTAATTAAAATGAAGAATAAAAAAGTATACAATAAATAAATAATAATTTTAACTGTTTAGATTTTAATTTATCATTGGAACATAAATCGCTAATTTTCCAACTATTTGATTGAATTTTGGGTAGTTATTATTGAATTCAATTTAAAATTTTCATAGTTTCATGCTCACACCAGTTTATTATGGTGTATTTTTTTTATATATAAAACATATTCACACTCCCAAAAAATAAAATTTTATTATAATCTGGAAGTATTTAAAAAGTGTAATAGTTTTCGATGTAGTTCGTAATTTATTGGAATAAATATAGATGTTGTTGGTCTTTGTGATGATTGAATATAAGTTCTAGCCAGGTATAAATACATAACAGTTGTTTCACACTATGCATATTTTAAGTCTAATCAAATAGTTAAAAATTGGACATATCCAGAATACATAAGAGAAACCTTCTCAGTATCCAAAAAACTCATACCAAATAGATTACTGATGATTAATTATGTATGAAATTATATTGGATGATTCATAAAGATCATTAATACATAAATTTTATATGAGGTTCTCTCTAATTAGGTAAAATTAAATTCACCAATTCATAAAAGTTATTTATTTGAAAAGTTGATATGTAAATGATAATCAGAGAGACACATGATAGTTTTAAAAATGGATGAAATGGGTATTTGGATATGTTAACAAGAAAATTTATAGATGATAAAAGATCATTAACATGGAGTTTCTATAAATTAAAATATTATTTTTTAACCATTATTTTAAAAAATTAATAATAATTCATAATTAATATATAATGACGTGTAAGATGACTTTCAGTGGAATAAATATCATGATAATAATTCATGATTGAAGCTACTTTAGAGGAATGTTCATATCATGAATATGACTTCTATGTCATTGAGTAGTCCATAAATAAAATAAAATTTTCAATTAAATATATATTTTATGATATGGTCACACCAAGTTGAGAAGGTCATGAAATTTCTTAAAATGATGTATGGCTCATTAGGTACATTCACACCATGATATGATATCATGAGAATATTTATTCAGTATGTTTTGATATGGTTAAATAAATGACCTTATGATGCATGTTGCCGCACCATTTTTTATAAAACTAGGAAAAATAATATTCAGGTTGTTGCACCATGAAGTATGGTGTTATACTAAAAATTAATAATTTTTTATAAAATTTGTTATTTGAAATTACTAGTCACACTATGATGAATTCAATCACACTATAAATTATCACAGTGCACACATAGGTAGTTTATATAACTAGAGAAAAATATGAAGATGATGATGGTGAAATCTAGAGTATCTGATGAATGTTGTCTGATATAATTACTTTTTAAATCTCAAATTCACAATAGTATAAGAAATTTTACCTCAATGATTGAAAAAAAATAAAACAGGCCAGTTTGTTTGTAATCATTATGAGTTGAATCTAAGGGATATATTCTATTATAGAAGATGAGTGTGTATGGTGAAGTGTGTATATGAAGCTGGTAGAAGAGAAATAAAATACTATCAATAGTGAAATATAAAGAAAAATAAGAGAAGGAGAAAACAACATGTTTTTATGTGTGATCATCATAATTATTTCTTTCTGTGAGGAATTGAGAAGTTAATTTTTTTAAAAATGGAGAACTATACAAATACAATAATATATTCTATAGACAATTATCTAAAAAAGAAAGATAATTTTTCTTTGAAAATGTACAAGGTAGTAGGGAAATTTGTTTAGAGACTTTTAAAGAGGTTTCACTGTTGATTATATTTTAATATATGTTTATGAATCTTCAATACTCACTGTTTCAGCGATGGTGGTTGTAACATCCAAAAAAATAATATATATTAAATTTTCCTTTAAAATAATGTTTTTATAATATTGAGGAATATATTACCGATTAAACACATTGAACACAATATGATTAATATAATTAATGGATAAAATGACATTTATAGAATAAAAATATCAAGAAAAATGAAAAATAATATATTGGGACAATAAAACAAAAGAAAATAAAAACGGTAGGATTGGAAAATGTAGATCATGTTGTATTCCTAGAATTATCTATCTTGAAAACAGCACTAACTACTACAAATACAGGCAAGGGAAGAGCCCCCTTATATCAGTTCTAAGAAAATTAGTTGAAAAAGGTTACCCTGTATCAGCGCAAAAAATTTTGCGCTGATACAGGGCCTCTTTATCGGCACTTATCTAGCACTGATAGAGTATATCTTAATCAGTGATAGAAAAGTACTGATAAATAACTCCTGTATCATCGCTAAAATTTTAGCGCTGATTGAGAGACCCTATATCAGTGCTAAAATTTTATCGCTAATACAAGGTAACCTTTATCAACGCTAAAGAAGCTCAGATTAAATGATCCTTTATCCGCAAAAGAAAAGTGTTGATAAAGACACTCTGTATCAGCGATAAAATTTTAGCGCTGATACATGAATGATTTATCAGCGCATTTATAGCACTGATAAAGAGTACCATTATCAGTGCTAAAAAAGAACTGATAAAGGATACCTTTATCAGTGCTAAAATGTTAGTGTTGATAAAGGTAATATTTATCAGCGCTTTTTTAGCACTGATAAAACCTTAGTACATTTTTTTATAAAGTCGGTCACACAGTGCCCTCGTTTTATCGCGACCTAAATCTCTTGTGGTAGTGGAACCCTGCGACTCCCATATGCCGCTTGAGCTTCTCTTGTCGGACCTCCGACGCCCTTGCTCCTCTTTGATGGACCTCCTCCACCCACAATGCCCATTCGGTTTGTCAGACGTCCGCCGCCCGCAATGCCCATTCGGTTTGCCGGACCTCCACTGCCCGCAACGCCCGACTTATTGTTTCCATACCTCCACCACCCTCGCTTTTTGTTGCCGGGCCTCCTCCGCCCACAATGCCCTCTTTGGTTTGTCGGACCTCCTAAGGCATGTTTTCCAAATATTTTTTCAATATTGTTCTTGTTTTTGGTTGAATCATTTATTTGGGTTAAATCTTTATAGTTATGGTGTTTAATTGCATCCTTAGTTCCTTTCATTAGTTTAGTTGGTGGTTTCATTCTGGTTTTGTGAAGATATCAAGAATGTTGTTCCATTATTTGACATTTTCATAGGTGTTTAATATGTTTTATTTGGTTCTAAAATGGTATTATAAACTTTCTGGGTTGTAGGAAACATGTTTTCCAATTTTTTTGTTGTGCGTAAGGGTTTGATAATGACTTGACTATTGTAAATGGTTTTTTTCATGTTTGTTTCTATTATAGGAAGTGTGATTGTATAAAATAGATATAACTTTATATAGGGGTGGAATTGAGCACAATGGAATCCTAGTGATGGATAATAACCCAACCCCATAAACTTATTTATACCTAGAATACATTAATTCAAATAATAATACATCACCAAAATTTAGTAAACCTTACAAAACAATTTCTCTCCACCCTTAGGAGTACAGTGAAACACATAATTTAAGAGGAAAACAAGTAATTAGAATGTTAAATGAATACAAATAATAGGATGTTACATTGACTATATGAATGGTGTTACAAATAATGGTTATAAAAAAGGGATAATTACAATGAATATGTCATTAATAGACCGTATTATATTATTATATATCGAAACATCATTATTGAAAAAACACTTTGTCACAATATGAGACATTCTAATATTATAAACTTGTGGAATCATCTACCAAAATATATTTAATTCCATAAATTATAAGACATTAAGTTACTGTCTTTATCTTATTGGGGAACTCCAACAATATGATTTTAATCAACACTAGGGTATACTAGTTAGTGTTGTAGTCTAATCGAGTTTATCATATAACATGATGTCTCACATAGTTACCTATGTTTCCCTTACCATCAATTATATAGAGATAACAAAAAAATATGTCTCTAAATAGATATAGGTATTATTAATAAAACATAACAAATAAATCTCAACAAACATCCAAAACCATCCTAATAAATAATAAATTTCTCCTATACATCCATGCCTCACACACAAATTAAATTCACCCCATTAATGGGTACAAGTCAATAATATTTGAAATCATTCCTTTTAAAAAAATTTAAATCACATATTTCTCATCAAGAAATCAAATATATTCTTTTGAAATTATGAAAAATGTACCATAAAAAGAGTTGAAAATAATAATAACATTTTTACTTTGAATGATTTATTCATGTAATTATTTAATAATTAGGAAAAATCATAAAAATCATATTTAGATCTCCAATTTGATTTTATGAGAACAAATAACTTTAAAATTTTATTTTTTATTGAATCAAAAAACATGAAAACTATGGTAATCTTGATGTTTCATGTTTTGATATAATTTAAAAATAATTATTAAACCCCTCATGAATATCAAACATTGTAATATTTTGATAAGTTATAAATTTCCGAAACTCATACAGTCCCCAATAGTCAATGAAGTGAATTTAAATAAATTTTTTAACTCAATAATTTTTGAAACCACATTCCATAAATGTTAAAAGACAAATTAATCAAAATTATGTCCCATAAAATCACTAGACAGACCAATAACATATAATGAACTAGTCAAAACACATGTATTTACTACCATAGTTGTTAGGGTTTACTGTGAAAAAGATTACCAAGGTTCCCATGGTGGTGATGGTGGATATATGTGCTATTAGTTCCCCTTTTATTGAATGTTATTAGTTGTGTAATGGGGATGTTGACCCTCGTGTTTAATGGAGGCTTGGCTGTATTGTTGGTTCCCTTACATTTTTTTGGTTATTTTGGTTTTGGTAGAAATTTTTAAATGCTTATCCCCTATTGTAGTGTTATCTTTTGGTCTATTGAATTATAAAATTTCGTTATGATATTGTGTTTGATTATTATGTAATATTTATGGTTTTTTACATGAAAAAACCATTCCCAAAGGTGTTACTCAATGCCTATGCACTAGTTACAACCCATAGGGATTGGTAATTCCCTTTGGACCTTCTCATGAGTAGGTTAAGGTGTCAAGTGGGATGGAAACCTGGCCTAGTTCACGACAAAAATTCTACACCATAGTATGGTTGTCTAAATCCTTTATGTACCATGTCCATGGGAGTTCGCAACGTAGTATATATTTTTAATCTTAAATTCCATGAGCCCCATTTTATATTATTTTTTCTCCTACAAAACTCTCAATTGAAATCATGATTATTTAAGGATTACAATAGTAATTTTAACTCCTCCAAACTCCCTTATTCTCAGATAGCTCTAGTGGGTGCATTCGGTTTCTATCTGAGAAGGGGATCTCTCATTGATTCTTTAAGGGTTACAAGAGTCATTTTAACTCCTCCAAACTCCGTTCTTCTCAGATAGATCCAGTGTATGCGTTTGGTTTCTCTCTGATAAGGGGATCTCTCATCGATTGGAAATCCTCTATCTCCTCTTATATCCTCCTTATAGAGTGATAGATCATCATCTTTTTTATGAATATAATATTCTTTTTTATGAATCTTGATTATTGGTTAGACTACTTGATCTCCTTAAAAGGAATTGGTTCTCTTATACAGTATTTGGAATTCTTGTTTTGTGTACTTGAACAATAAATACTAATATCTGAAATTCAAATATGATGAAAATGAATAAATATTGGTTGGATTCTAATCATTTAACAATAGAGTATGACAACGGAGTGAAAGGGTTCATCAAGTTCGCAAAGGATCACACAAAGGATACTTCTCAAATCCTTGGTCCATGTCTACATTGTTGTTATTATAGACTACTTACTCCAGAGGAGTTGGAAGAACATTTGATATGTCAGGGAATAGATCAGAGTTATAAATGTTGGAATAAAAATAGTGAAAAAGTGAATGTAGATACTGGCTGGGATAAAACTGTGTTTTATGGATCATCAGATATGAATACAAATATGTATAATGAAGAAGACTGTATGGAGGATGTGATTACAGATGTCAATGATGAAGAAGATCATATTTAGGAAATGAAAAAGACAATTCAAGATGAACTTTGAGATTGCCCAAAATTGTTTGAGAAGTTAAAGAGTTGTGCAAAGACTCCATTGTATACTGCTTGCACTAATTATACAACATCTTCAGTTGTATTGAAGTTGTATAAATTGAAATCATGCAACAGATGGAGTGATGTCTGTTTTATAGAACTACTTTCTCTCTTGAATGAAATGCTCCCAGAAGATTATGAGATCCCAAGACGGACATATGAAGATAGACGAATGCTACGCTCGATTGGAATGATTTCTAAAAGAATACATGTCTTCCTGAAAGACTTTATATTGTTTCTCAAAGAGAACAAATCTCTTACAGAATTCGCAAATTCTGGTGCTTCCCGATACAAGAATGATAAGTCCAATCCTACGAAAGTTGTATGGTAGTTTCCAATCATTCCAAAGTTTAGGCATCTATATGGAAGTGAAGAAAGTTCAAG
Source organism: Viscum album (assembly GCA_963277665.1). Taxonomy (NCBI): domain Eukaryota; kingdom Viridiplantae; phylum Streptophyta; class Magnoliopsida; order Santalales; family Viscaceae; genus Viscum; species Viscum album. Next base: position 511,160,021 of record OY728146.1, read on the forward strand.
ACAATTGTCGTGGAAAGCTCATAAAATAAATAAAGATGGGCTATTACGTCATCTGGTTGACTCTCCTCAATGGAAGAAAATTGATCATTAGTATCCTGAATTTGGAAAAAAGCCGAGAAACCTTTGTCGTGCGTTATCTACAGATAGAGTGAATCCTTTTGGATTTCAAACCATCACTCATAGTACAAGGCATGTTATGTTGGTAAATTATAACTTTCCACCCTGGTTATGCATGAATCATAAATTCATCATGTTATTTATGCTTATATTAGGACCAAAAAAACCAGGTAAAAATATTCATGTTTATCTGGCTCCTTTGATCGAGGATCTAAGGTTATTGTGGGACACATGTGTAATGTTGTATGATGCTTATAAATGTGAATACTTCACATTGAGAGAGATGTTGTATAGGAAAATAAATGATTTCCCTACTTATGGAAATTTTTCAGGATATAGAATTAATGGAACTCAACGGTTTCCCATGTGCGAAGAAGATATAGATTCAATTAGGTTGAAACATTCATTGAAATCTGTGTTTCTAGGACATCGTAGATTTCTACCTCGTCTGTATAAGTACCGATATTGGACGACATCATTCAACGGAAGTTCAAAAAAACAGGAAAAACCATCTCCACTAATAGGTGATTAGCAGTTTGATAAAGTAAAAGATCTGAACACTGTTTTTGGTAAACCATTTTCGAAAAACCTTACGAAAATTGGTTGGAAAAAGAGATCAGTTTTTTTTTGAATTACTATACTGGAGTTTTTTGTACGTCAGAAATTTTCTTTATGTGATGCATGTGGAAGAAAATGTATGTGATAGTGTTATCAAAACGTTTCTAAATTCCCCTGACAAAACAAAAGATCAAATTAAGGCATGGTTGAACATGGTTGACATGGGAATACAAGAAGAGTTGGCTCCCGTGAATGGTGAAAATCGAATGTTTCTTCCTCGAGCTGCTTATACTCTTTCTTGGGCGGAGAGATATCAGTTTTGCAACTTCTTCAATGATGTAAAGGTTCCAGAGGGGTACTCATCAAATATCAAGAACATTGTGTCAATGAATGATTTGATGTTAAAAGGTTTGAAATCACATGATTTTCATGTTTTGATGCAAGATATAATTCCTATATCTTTACGTTGCATTTTTTCCAATAATGTTCGTCATACAATAACAAAACATTGTTTCTCTTTCAAAGCTATATGTAGCAACGTTTTAGAGCCGGGGAAATTGCCAGCTATGGAAAAAGAAATTTTCAACATATTATCTGAATTAGAAATGTTCTTCCCACCAAAATTCTTTGATATGATTGTTCATTTGATTATTCACTTGGTGAGAGAGATTCGACTTTGTGGTCCTGTTCACCATAGAGAGATGTATCTTGTTGAACGGTATATGATGATTTTGATAGGGTATGTCATAAATTGATGTTGTCCAGAGGGTTGTATAGTTGAGAGATATATTGTTGAGGAAGCCATTGAATTTTTTACTGAATACATATCTGATGTGGTAAGCATTGGTCTCACAAAATCTCATTATAGAAGACACATTGAGGGTGAGGGAATTTCTGTAAGAGAATATGTGACAATATATACTACAGATTGGGAGAAGGCTCATCTTTATGTTTTTCATAACCATTGGGAGGTTGCTCCATATATTGAAACTGACAAAGAAATTCTTAGGCAGTTGAATCCATCGAGGGCTGAAAATGGTTATCAGATGCACATAATCACAAGTTTATAGGATGGTTTTAGGGCCATATATTTAATCAGTTGGATGAAAATCCAAATTCAATTTTAGAACATCTTCAATGGCTAGTCGATGGACCAAGTGTGTATGTATTATCTTATAGTGGTTATGTAATTAATGGTTATACATTCTATACAGATGAACATGATGAATATAGTACCATGAAAATTAGTGGAGTAACACTAGTGGCTGAAGCGATGCATGTTTCTGGTAGTAAGGATAGAAATCCAATTTATGCGAATATGTCATAAATTGGAATTATCAAACTAATATGGGAGTTGGAGTATATGACATTCCAATTTCCGTTTTTTCAATGCAAATGGATTGATAAAAACAGTGGTGTTAAAATAGATGAATGGGGATTTGTGAATGTTGATTTTAGTAATGAAGGGTAAAAAGACGAATAGTTTATAATGGAATCACAAGAGGTACATGTTTTCTATGTTCTAGATCCAGCAAACCAAAAGTGGTCAGTTGTTCTGTTATCATCCAAAACTACTGGTGGTTTCAATGAAAATTCAGTTGAGGACGATCCTTTTAGTGGTATGTCGCAATCATTTCGGAGCAGTCCCAATGTAGATGATTTTTTGTATGTTAGAGGAGACCACAATGAAGAGATTTGGATAGTCGATAGAGGTGTCAAATCCCTTGAAACTTAGAAAAAAAGAAATAGAGTTCAGTAAACAGGTTATATTTTGTTTGTAATATAGATCTTGTTATCTCATGTTATTATCTTATCATTTTTGAATTTATGTAATATGAATTATCTGTTCAACCAATTATGCAGATAATGACTTCTGCACATTCTGGTGCTCCTAACCTTGAGTCTGAACAAGTCTCTCAAGAAGTTGTTGTTGCTGCTCCTGCAGCTCAAGCTGTTACGGCTGCTACTGTTCCTGCTGCTCGTGCTGCTCCTACAGCTCATGCTAATGCTGTTGTTGCTCCCGCTGCTTCTCCTGTTGCTCCTGTAGCTCATGCTTTTGCTGCTGTTGCTCCTACTGCAGTTCATGTTTCTCTCGCTGCTCCTCCTGCTGCGGCTCCTACTGCTCTTAGTGTTGAGGTCCAATAACCATCATCACATACCATTGATACCATTCAATATGAACATATAGATGATGTTGATATCGTTGAAATGGTTTGGAATGAAGGACTAGCGTCGTAGAAATCACAGGTGCGTCGTAGTTTGGTGGTGTTAGCCAAAATTCTTAAGGCGAAAAGAAAAGGCATCAAATTTGAAGTTTGATGGAATTCACAAGGCCAACATGTGAATCCCCACAAGGCTATGTTTAGCAGCTAAATTGGAGTTTTCACTCGACAACGCGTGCCGATTGACATAGATTCATGGAACCATGTGGTGTTTGGGCTAGAGGTTGTGATCTGGGAAGAAATTATAGTAACATTATGATTTATTTCATTAATTTACTTGAAAATAAAATAATGAAACAATGTCTTACTCTTCTCAATCTCTTGCAGAGTACATTTATAGTAGATGATTCACACAAGGATTATGTACTAAGGCTTTCCAGAATGATTCATCGAGGTTTTCACACTATTTTAACAATATGTCACCTCAAAGACTCTAAAGGTAAAATAAACCTGCACCCACCAATTATCTACGCTCACCTGATATCCCAAGAAGAATGGGATGCATTTATTGGCCTTCATATGGATGATAATCTTCAGGTACATTGTGAGTGATAATACGTTGTTTGAGGATACCTGTAATCATCACGTTGATTGTCATTATTTCATTTATGAAACAGAAACTTTGTACTGAAAATAAGGAATGTGCATCAAAACCAACATACCCCTATCGTAAAGCAAGGATGGGGTACGCTTCATTAAAAAAGAAAATGGTACGTATTTTAAATTTACAATAATATTGTTAGGTGCCAATAAACAACATAATAATTATTTTTCTATGTTTATATGTAGATTGATGAGTACAAAACCAAATGCACTACCATCCCACGTCATGTGATATGGAAGGAGGCACGTGTGAACAAAGAAGGGAAGTTAGTAGATGAGAACACACAGAAAGTGTGGGAAATATATTTAAGTATGACATGATGATAAAATAATTTATTTAAAATTGGATATTACATAAAAATAATTAGTTACATTCCTATATCTGATAGTCACAGGAATCAACTACTCTTGTAGCACATACAAACCTATTATAGACGGCTTTGAAGCATCCAGAAAAATACGGTCGTGTCAGAGGTGTAGGGTTTGGGGTGCCACCCTGAGTATATTTTGAGAAGAAGAAAAAAATAGATGATACCGATGAAAAATTGGAACAAATGAGCGAAAAAAAGCAACCCCTGAAGAACAATTGCAATGGCAGGGAGAGTTGCTAGCAAATTTTGTGGGTGGGAAGAAAAGCGAAGACACAACTCAAGAACAACCGCCACATGAACATCCCACCCCACCCCCCACCTGCTTTGAGGTGAGCCATTCCTCTCCAAGAACTGTCTTAGCCGTGGAAATAAATATTCTAATAATTTTTCCAATGAAATATGAATCAGACAAACACTGATAATGTTTATGTAATCATCTTCTACAGGGTGATAATGATTGTGATTTATATCTGTCAACACCCACCTATCACATTGTAGTGAGGGCTACATTGTTTAATATCCCAGATGCCACACTAAATAATAGACCACATCTGAAAGATCATCTGAAAGTGATGATTACTGTAGCTCATGAGCCAAAGGCAGAGCTATCTATTCCACTTGATGAAGATGATATTCATATGGTCGAAAAGGCTATTGAGACATTCATTTCCTGGCCATCACAAATTGTAAGAGTACATGCGGACAAAGAGGAATTTATTTCCTTTTATTTTCAAGCTAAACCCTTAACAATTAATGAAAAAAGGGTTTGAACCAATGATTGTTGTTATTGATGGAGAAAGGGAAGGGGGTGACAAACGTCTGCTCAAAACCATCTAATGGGTCGACCAACCGATCCCAAGGAGCTACTGAAAGCACAATAACACCACATGTTCTCTATCCACATTTACTAGCATTGAAGATCATGTGTATACAAAGCTAAAAGATGGTAATAGTTATATAGTGGTTTTCGAAGTGAATATATACGGAGAGGAATGTCAAGATTTCATTGCTACTAAAAATGTAAATGAAATCTTTGAAAACGGTTGGTTAGGCGTCACAGTTGTAAATGTATATATGAGGTATGTTTCTATGAATTGATTTTCCAAAAGCTGATCTAATGTGAAAATTATAACTAAATGCATTTTATATTGTTGACAGACACATTTATGAAAAACAGTTGAAGGAATTTTCCCATGAGCCAAGATTTGGACTGGTTAGTCCTCATATCAGATCAACACACCTAGCAAAAATAGGGCCATCAAAAAGGGATGCAATAGTGAACGGCTTGCTGAAAACATTTGAAAGAAAGATTACAGATGAAAAACAATTCCTAAGACCAACCATGCTGGGGTAATACTGTATGATTAAATCATATCAATTATATTTTCACTGTATTTATTACTTATTCCTTTTTGTGTTTTTAGGCAACATTGGTTGCTAATTGTAGTGAACTTGGATACTCGGAAGATTTATTTTCTGGATTCAAAGAAAGGATATCCATCAAACCGACCACACATGATGGAGTTTGTGAAACTGTAAGAAACTACATATTACGTTTTAGGACTAAATATCAAGTAATATAATTTATATTATCATTTAATTAGGATTCTGTTAGGATAGGACGGTGTATCATTATCGTCTAATAAAAGGAATGATGATAGGGGCGAAGTATAGGGAGGTGAGCAAGTACTATGTCTGGACAAATATCAGGGTATATATAATAAAATTTCACAATCCAAACACATATCAACACAAGTGACTTATTCTCCTAATTATCAATTTATTTGAAGTTTCCAAAAGAAACAAACGATAATGATTGCAGTTATTATGTTTGTAAATTTATGAAAGATATCATTTTTCATCAGCAATCTAGCATCCCTATAAGGGTATTTTTAAAAACAACTACAAGTTCGTTTATGTTATTTATTAATTATTTATTTTTTTATTTTACAATACTACTATGACTTCAAAAAAGCCTCATACTCACAAGATGATATAGATGTGTTCAGAAACGAGTGGGCTGTATACCTAATGGAATATTGTACACAAATACAATGAAGATCTGACTTGGGGACATGTACAATTTGTGGTCATTTTTGAGAGGGGTTAAGGGGATCAAAAGATGAAACATTTTTGTATGTAAATGTTCGTAGGAAAAATGTAATTGTTATTAAATAAAACATCCATTCTCCAATGATCCATTTACCCATTTTAACAGATTATATTCACCAGCAACATGAAATAATGTTGAACCACTCAAAGGGTCTCTATTATTTTTAAAATGGACACGATTTTAAGTGAAAACAACAACTAACCTATGGAAATCTGACCAAATTCACTCAAATTGCATTAATTTTTTATATGAACGATCCAAGGGTCCTTGGTGACATGTACGAGTCAACCCCTCCACAATATGAGACACGGTGTGGCCGCTTACACTCAAAGGGTCTCTATTTTGTTTAAAATGGACACGATTTTAAGTGATAACAACAACTGACCTACGGAAATCCATCAAAACGCATTCGGATTGAAATGATATTTTATAAGAATGATCCAAGGGTCCTTGGTGACGTGTACGAGTCAACTTCACCACAATCTGAGGCACGGTGTGGATGCTAGCACTCAAAGGGTCTCTCTTGTTTAAAATGGACATGATTTTAAGTGAAAACAACAACTGACCTACGGAAATCCAACCAAATGCATTAGGATTGCATTGATCTTTTATAATAACGTTCCAAGGTTCCTTGGTGATGTGTACGAGTCAACCTCTCCTCAATCTGAGGCACATTGTGGCCAGTATCAACCAAAGGGTCTCTCTTGTTTAAAATGGACAATATTTTAATTGAAAACAAAAAATGACCTACGAAAATCCAAAAAAACGCATTATGATTGAATTGATATTTTATAAGAATGATACAAGGGTCCTTGGTGACGTGTACGAGTCAACCCCACCTCAATCCGAGGCACGGTGTGTCCGCTAGCACTCAAAGGGTCTCCCTTCTTTAAAGTGGACACGATTTTAATTGAAAACAAAAATTGTCCTAATAAATCTGACCAAACACATTCTGATTGCATTATTCATTTATAAGAACAATCCAATGGTCCTCGGAGACATGTACGAGTCAACATTGCCTCAATCCAAGGCACGGTGTGGCCGCTAGCACTCAAAGGGTCTCTCTTTTGTTTAAAATTGACACGATTTTAAGTGATAACAATAACTGACCTATGGAAATCTAACCAAATGAATTCGGATTGCATTGATCATTTATAATAATGATCCGAGGGTCCTTGGTGATGTGTAGAAGTAAACCCCGCCTCAATATGAGGCTTGGTGTGGCCGCTACCACTCAAAGGGTCTCTCTTGTTTAAAATGGACTCGATTTTAATTGAAAACAACAACTGACCTACAGAAATCCAACCAAATGCATTTGGAATGAATTTTTCTTTTATAAGAACGATCCAAGAGTCCTTTGTGACAAGTAAGAGTAAACCTTGCCTCAATCCGAGGCACGGTGTGGCCGCTATCACTCAAAGGGGCTCTATTTTTTAAAAAAATGGACACGATTTTAAGTGAAAACAATAACTAACAAACGGAAATACAACCAAATGCATTCAGATTGAATTGATCTTTTATAAAAACGATACAACATTCCTTGGTGATGTGTAAGTGTCAACCCCTCCTTATTCCGAAGCATGGTGTGGCCTCTACCACTCAAAGGGTCTCTATTTTTTTAAATGGACACGATTTTAAGTGAAAACAATAACTAACCTACAGAAATCCAACCAAATGCATTTGGATTGCATTGAACTTTTATAAGAACAATACAGGGGTCCTTGGTGACATGTAAAAGTCAAACCCTCCTCAATCTGAGGCATGGTGTGGCTACTAGCACTCAAAGGGACTCTCTTGTTTAAAATGGACATGATTTTATTTGAAAACAACGGACCTACGAAAATCTGACCAATCGCATTTGGATTGAATTGTTCATTTATAAGAACGATCCAAGGTTCCTTGGAGACGTTTAAGAGTCAACCTCGCATCAATCTGAGGCATGGTGTGTCCACTATCACTCAAAGTGTCACTATATTGTTTAAAAAAGACATGATTTTAAGTGAAAACAACAATTGACTTACAAAAATATGACCAAACGCATTCAGATTGCATTTATATTTTATAAAAACGATCCAAGGTTCTTGGTGAAGTGCACGTGTCAACCCCACCTCAATACGAGGCACGTTGTGGCCGCTAGCACTCAAAGGGTCTCTATTATGTTTAAAATGGACAAGATTTTAAGTGAAAAGAACTACTCACCTACAGAAATCCGACCAAACGCATTTGGATTGCATTGATCACTAATAAGAAAAATCCAAGGGTCCTTGGTGACGTGTATGAGTCAACCCCAACTCAATCAGAGGCATGGTGTTGCCGCTAGCACTAAAAGGGTCTCTCTTGTTTAAAATGGACACGATTTTAATTGAAAACAACAACTGACCAACAGAAATCCAACCAAAATCATTCGCATTGCATTGATCTTTTATATGAATGATACAAGGGTCCTTGGTGACGTGTACGAGTAAACCCCACCTCAATATGAGGCATGGTGTGGCCTCTATCACTCAAAGGGTCTCTATTTGTTTTTTAAATGGACACAATTTTAATTGAAAACAACAACTGACCTATGGAAATCCGACCAAACTCATTCATATTTCATTGATCATTTAAATGGGGGGTCATGGCATGTGATCTATCAGGGGCCTCATATATATCATGTATTTGATGGATTGGTGTACTAGGGTGATCATGTGTTTGTGTCTATGATACTTATGGGATTATATGTGGATTAAAATACTCCCATATGGGAGGGTGGATATGCTTATGGTTCTTATTCCTTAAATGAGAATACTCTCATAGGGGAGGTATGAGATGTATATAGGTATTATTACCCAAATGAGAATACAACCATAGGAGTGGTATGAGATTCATATCGAGAATATTCACTAAATGAAAATAATCCCATAGGGGAGGGATGAGATGATTATATAGATCATACCTCAAATGAGAATACACCCATATTGGAGGGTTGATATGCTTCTAGGGATTATTATTTGGATGATAATACTCCCATATAGTAAATAATATATGCTTCTTAGTATTATTCCCTAAATAAGGGTACTCCAATTGTATAGGGATGAGATCCTTGTAGGTCTTATGCCTCAGAATTGGAATAACACATATGGGTGGTCTGAGATACTGTTGAGGGTATTCCCTGGATGAGAAAACTCCCATAAGTGGATTTCCATGATGGAGTATAAATAAAACTCACATATTGGAGGTCAATGATAATTATGTATTTAGTGGTGAGACCATGTTATATTATATGTTTTGTGTGGTTCCTATGATGTACTCATAGAAACCCTAACTTTGGATGAAGTAGGTATGGTTGATCAAGATTTAATACTTGAGAATCAATGTGTCTTGATGTAGATGGGGTAGGACATGGTCAAACTATATTTTTATAATGTCGACATGATCCTTGTGAAATTCTTGGAAAAAGTTCAGCACTTGGAAAATTAATTTGGGTTTAATCATGGTCATGGATTTGAGGATAGTTGATGGTTTTTTTTATTAGTTTTACTCCAATTATTTCTCAACTAGGTTGTGCATATTTCCTGATCATGCACTTATAGTAGCCTATTGCAGGTTTAATATTGGGGGTTTATTAATTAGATTCATCCCCCCCCAAGTATGTGCACCTCAGTTTGTGTACAAACCTTATAACTTCTGTGAGGTTGAGAACATGATGCATAGTGGAGAGAGAAACGTCCAAATATTTATGTATTGATAAAACACACCCATATGGAGCCTTAGGATAGAACTGGAAAGCCCCCCAAATCAACGTGTCTTGATGTAGATGGGGTAGGACTTGGTCAAAATATATTTTTATAATGTCGACACAATCCTTGTGAAATTATTTCTAAAATTTCAGCACTTAGAAAATTAATTTTGTTTTAATCATGGTCATGGATTTGAAGATTAATGATGAATTTTTTATTAGTTTTATTCCAGTTATTTCTCAACTAGGTTGTTCAAATTTCCTGATCATTCACTTACAATAGCCTATTGCAAGTTTAATATTGGGGGTTTATTAATGAGATTCATCCCCCCCTAAGTATGTGCACCTCAGTGTGTGTACAAACCTTATAACATCTTTGAGTTTGAGAACATGATGCATAGTGGATAGATAAAAGTCCAAGGATTTATGTATTGATAAAACACACCAATGTGTAGCCTTAGGATTGAGCTAAAAAGCCCCTCGGACACCCCCTACCCCCCCCCCCCTGGACAGCCACCCCAAACCCTTGAATAGCCCCCAAACCCCCTGAATTTTGAATTGATTTCTTCAAGTACTTGATTAACATATAAATTATGTGTCAATGGTGTACAGGTATAATTGTTTTATGGTATACTTGTTATAATTTGGTTATGATTTATGAGTTATTTTTTTATGGGTATACTTTCTTTAATTTGATTATTGAGATACTTTGTTTTCAGGTGTTCGGGTGTGCTGCTGCAGATTTATCGTAGCAGCAGAGGGGGAATTTATCAGTGCTCTTTTAGCGGTGATAAATCATGATTTTATCAGCGCTAAAAATTCATTGATAAACTACACCTTTATCAGCGCAAAAGAAGCACTGATAAAAGATTTGTTTATCAGCGCTGAGCTTTATAGCGCTGTTTTCTGCTGTTAAAGCCCGTTTTTAGCGCTGTTAATGCCTGTATTTGTAGTAGTGACTACAAAAAAGAGACATAAAATTATCAATCCAAGAAAGTTTCAGTCATGATAAATGTGGAAAACCTTAAGTTAAATTAGGAATTATAGAAATTAAGGGTATATATAAATGGTAAAATGGCTGCTGGAATATTATTATGACCATTAGAATAGTAATATGTATGTTAGAATAGTAATGTGACCATTAAGAATAGTAACCTGATCACTAGAATAGTAAATATACCTTAAAATATAATAAATTAAAATAAATAATATTTACCAATAATAATTTAAGAAAATATAAGAATTATAATTCCATCAAATGAATATCACAATTAATAACTTATAGAAACTATAATTATATTTTTTTAACAAAATGTATTTTAATATATTTTGTAAAAATAATAATTTTTATATTAATAAATAAATTTACCTATATAAAATAAGTATTTAAATAAAATTAATTCCACTTTTAGAATCATGATGTCAAAATTTTTTCATGGTTATTTTGTATTAATTTTTAGAAATACATCAACTTTTACGAAAAAATTAAAAATACTATTTTTTATAACTAGTATATTATAAACTAAATAATTAAATATGTAATATATAAATGACCTATTAAATAAATTAAGTATCATCCAAAAAAGATATAAGTTAAAAAAATAATGAAATTCCAATTCCGATCCTAAAAAGTATTTTTTATACTCTAAATCCTATAGGCTTCCACTAGAAACTATATTTATTTTACTCATTTTCCTTTATAATAAACTACTTAATTCTACATATAATTGTTTTTTAAGTCCGTAGAAATATATTTTGAATAAAATATGATTCAAAATATCAAAATATCACCATAATAAAAATTACATTTGAAATTATATTCTAGAAAATATTTTATCATAAGGACATCTCTCTTCCCAAGTATAAATACAACCACTCTATCCCCTATAAAAACCACATTACATATACATTCCAAATGAAAATATATATCCATATAACATCTCTTATGACCCTTATAATTTATAGTTTCATTACTTTGTCATAGAAATCTTTGAATTTAATTATTTAATATCCTTAGAAAATGAACCACACAATGACAAATGTAAGATTCCTTCACATTTTCCCATTCATTTTATTCTTTGCTTCCTCAATAATTATATTATTTTCTCTCTGAAACCTCATAATATTAATTAATTATTATGATAATAATATATTAATGATGTTAACCTACATTAATGATTGAATTTTCCACATATTTATATGTTATACATCTCTCACCTCTTCTATGGACAATGTCTCATTAATAGTTGGTCAGTCACTAATGATGATATTTCCAAATATCATCCTGAAAAACCCATTATAGATCATTATAAATAAATTACAATATATAAATTTGTAAATATATTTATTTTTAATCTTATTATAATAATTTTACTAGATTATGACTAAAATTAATATAAAATCCATAAATCGATGCAATATGGGATATCCTCATGAAAATAAATTATGAAAACATTTCACCATTAAAAAAGAAAAAAAATTATGATTATACTTCATCTAGAGTGAAAAAAATAACATAATTCACTACTTCATTTATGTATTAATAAGTTTGTCTTTATTATACAAGAAGTGAAAATATAAAAACAATAAAATAATATGTTTGTTGTGTGTAATTCATGAACATGAAACTTTCTATTTTGTTTATCTCATATTTTTAATTATTTTAGTTATTGATTCTTCTCAAGAATCCTCAAAATTTACATTAGTTATATCTTCTCAATTTTTATGGTGTGAATAATTTGTATGCCCTTTTAAAATGATTTACATGCCCAAGATAGAGTTTTATAAAAAAGACATCATTTTTACAAAACATATCATTAACCCCTTTTGATTTGTTTCCCGTACACTCAAGATTGATGATATTTTATACCAAAATATTATCACCATTATTAATTTGATAACCTAAAATGATATTCTTTGAAATATTATTTATGGAAAATTTATAAAACCTAATTATTTCTATGGCTTTATTTCATTACTATAATTGTTATATATTCTCTTTCCACGTGGAATGCTTAATTATGAGAATTTTATTATATGATGGTGGGATTGGAATTACATAGCCTCCAATGCATTGGGTAATGTGATATACATCATGAAATTATGGGTATTATATGAGAACATGATACTATATTTCTTCACAATTATGTTGTTATGATTTATGCACATATGTTTTTTGTGAACATGTTTCAATCTTTTCAAACAACTATGGGTTACATTTGACAATTGTGTTATGATATTTCCTTATTATGAATATGCCACATTCCATTCCCTTTTCAATATATTCCATCATGATTATTATGATGATCATATACTCAGGACATGATGATGATGATTTTTCTCACTCATATATTATTGATTCATGTATCTTATTCCATCATTGTTATTCCACACATTAATAGGATTTCATCTCTCACATTTCATTAATGTGTATCTTCAAGTGATTACATGTACATAAGAGAACATGAGATATTTTAAGATGACAATGATATAGGACTCTAAATAATTTTTAAGATATATAATTTGTAAGTGTTTTAGTAGAGTAAATTTCTAAAGATATTAAACCTTTGGATTCAAGAATGTATTAATATTATTTTATTTATCTTAAAAAATTATGTGATAATGTTGTATTAAAATTTGAGTTCCCTATAGCTGGTATCATTGAAAGAAATAAGTAATTTATGAAATATGAAGAGAAAATTATACTGAAAATTGCAGGGAAATTTTTTTTATAGAAAAACATTATAAATTATTATAAAGGAGTTTTTTGTCTCCAAGCAATAATATATGTGTTTGTACACTAAAAGTGAATTTGGTTCTCGCATAGATGCACTTTGAGGTAATAGCCTTGAAAAGGGTTACTTGGGTATTAATCTTATCTTTACCCAATTCCTGTTTAGTGGGCCTTACTACAAACCATGTTTGATACTCTCGATGGATATTATTTAGTACATTCATATTCTCAACATGGACCATAATAAACAATATTTTGTTAAATTAATAATTTCTTTTTATTATAGAAAAGGATTGAATTACAAGATCCAAAAATAATTTATTAATAAAAATAATATTCCAAACATATAGATCTTATAGTTTATGAATTTAGAATTTTATTTTTTAATATAATAAATTATTTTTTCATTATTTATTGAAAAATGTTTTGTTTATACAGTTTCTATTTTATAAAATAATCCAAATTAGGATAAACTAGGTGAATGAACCATATCGGGGATAATAAAATGATTTTAATAATGATAATCACAATGAAATGGGTGGTAGATTTACAAACAACCTGGTAGTGATTACAAATTCTTTCCAAGCTATGAGAAATAACTTTAACCAGGTGGAACATCATTCATCAGCATCAAACTAGAAACTAGAAATCGAGTCCTCTATAAACCAACTAAAACATAAGTATAGTGGATCATATAATATAATTTTCATGAAATAGTGGTTTGACTCAATGATTAATGTATTTTCTATTTACAATTTTTCATAGAAGGAGAATGTTACTCGGGCCTACTATTAATAAGATAGAGAATATTATTAATGGTGGAAATTAATCATGAATGATAACCTGAAATATCAAATAGTTAAATGGAGTGATATGTATTTAGAAATATTTATTATAACAAGTATTTCCATTTAACTCTTCAAAATAATATTGAGAAATGGTTTTTAGAGCTTATGGAAAAAAGATTTTAATTTTTTAATAGTGTAGGAGAAAAATTTCACAATGCATTCGTTTTATGCCTCAGGTATTTTTATAAATAATGATATAAAAACTGATAGATTATTTATTGGATTGAAACCACATATAATAAATTTTCTATTAATATAATACATTGGGAGTTAGGAATTACATATTTTATTTTTATGTAAAGTTGCAATAAATTTATTGAATGGTCCTATGGATATAGGGATTTGAAGACAAGATAAGAGTTTTAGGATTTGGGATCGAATGAAAAGGAAGGATAGAAGATCCAACCACACAAATGAATACCATGGGGGAATAAGGATAATAGTAATTGAATTTATAAAATGAGAAAATGATATCTATACAAGAGAAAATTCCATCTAGCCCATTAATTTTAAATTTAAATGAAGAATCAAAACAATATTATAAGTGAAAGGAACTCATCGCCAAATAAACCACTCTTGGTTAAATTATTAAATTATAATCATCAAGGGAACTATACAATCTAATTATCTATTCTGAAGGTCCTTGAGGTTAAACAACATCAATAACCTATAATGAGGATTGAGAATGTTAAAGTTGATTCCATCATCACAACGGAGGTGGTGTGGGAAAATAAAGTCAAACAATGTAAAATTCATTTTATGTCAATAATTGACTACGTTTTATTGGATTCTGGTAGTAATGATTTCATTATATCATGATTTTTTGATAAAATTATTGAATAAAATCATCAATACAATATTTTGTAGATATCTAAATAGAAGAGTAGTGTGTTTATTGAAACCAAGTGTCTGACTCTTCTCTGATTAGTGTACATGGTAGGATTCTTTAAACTAATATCATAACATTTCCCTTCATTAAATTGGTTCTATACTAGTAATGGATTACCACTCATTATATAGAGATAAAATAAACTATCAGGAAAATCATATATCATTGTATATTCTAAACCATCCCATTCCCCAATAAAAATACCAGGAAGATAATGATTTTTTTTGAAAATTACTTCAATGTTGTTGGTGTTAGTAGGAATTGCATAAGTATATCATTCACAAATTTTTTTGTCAAAGGAATACATCAAACTTGAATAAATTAAAAGTATTAAGGAACATTGTAATATATTTCTTGAAGAGTTTCTCAGACTTCCCCCAGATCATGAGGAAGAGATACTAATATAACTTCTTCATGGAGCCACTCCTTTCCCTAAATACCCCAATAGGATTTCCCAGACAGAATTAGTGTAGTTAAACAAAGGAATGAAAGTGAATTTTGTAAAAATTATAAATACTCTCTAGTGCATCGCCTTGGGATGAATTAGTAATATTTATTATCAATGTGGATAGATCAATATGGTTGGATACATATTACCAAGATATCAATAGGATGACCATAAATAATGAGAATCAAATTCCAAGGACTCATAACATCTTATATCAATTTTGAGGAGATGAAAACGTCGAAAAGTTGGATCCTAATTCATGGTATCATCAAATAATTGTTAAGATAAAATTTATCAAGAATTCTTACTTCCGTAAGAGATATAGACAATATGAGTTCATAGTGATTCCATTCAGACATATTAATTTCCAAGAAATATTTATAAATAAATTGAATAGAGTCTTTAGAGACTACCTTGAAAAAATATTGGTACTTATTTTTAATGAAATTTTCATATACTCATTGAAAAAGTAGGAACATTGAGAGAATCTAAGGATAGTGTTATTGACATTACGAAAAGATAAGATATACTCTATGCTTACAAATTGTGAATTGTGGATGTAGAAATACACGTTATTGGATAATTTGATCATAAATGAAGGAATTTATATAGACCCCTAAAATATAAAGGAAATTGATTAATGGACTAAACCCACATGTTTCATAAAGATCCGTAGTTTTCTTACACTATATGTGTTTTAAAACAATATGGGGGAAATTATCATTACCTCATATCCTAGTAACTGCACTAAAATAAAAAGGATAAAGTATATATAAATAGAAGAATGAGCTAAAATATTTAAGGATCTCATGAATAGGCTAATCACTTCACATTTTCCCATACTACCATGAATTGGAGAAAGTTTTTGATATACATCATTTTCTTCCAAAAATGTTTTTTAATCAGGAAAAATGATAAAGTTATATTCTATATCACATGAAAGATAATTAAAAATGTGAAAAACTACCAGAAGAATGTTATAAGTTCTTAGTAGTGATATATTATTTAAATATTTTGAGAAACTGACTATATAGTGAGAAGTACAATGTATACAAAGATAACTAGAGTCTATAGTATATATTCAAATAATAAGTGTTCATCATAATCCCGTGATGATGGTTATATTTAATAAAGGACTATAGATTATATATTCCCTACTATCTTAGAATATAGTATAAGGTATCTGATTCTCTTATTATAAAATAACATGTTACCTTATCTATGATAGGGTTTAATAAAGAACCTATCATTATGGATATAAAAAGGATGAATTTAGAAATCATAATGGTTGGGAATACATCCTACCATGCCCTAATTGTTTCTTAATCATATAACTAATAGAATATAATGGATGAAAAATGGGATGATTTGGAGCTTCATAATGTGGTTTTAGTGGGAAACGAATGGAATTTTTAAAAAATAAATTAACTAGTAATGTTTCTTAATCATCACTTGGTATAATGAATTATCTATTGGGTAATTCTCCTAGCACACAATTATGAATCCATATTAGATGTATCATGATGTAACATGACATTTTAATGAAAATCTAGTGGGATAATATTGAGAAGGATATTCTATATTACACCGAAATATGGTTTTTATTTCATAAAGTTTAGGCCGAGTAAAAAAATTGAAAAAAAATTATAAAATCCTAAACTATGACAATATGTAAATGGGATAACATCCTGTAGACATTTTCCCAGATCTCAAAAATACATCCATTGGTTCAAATATGATATGAGTTATGGTGGATTGACTCCCCATGATTGGACACGTCAAAACAGTTATAGTAATAACTTAAAAAAATTAATAATTTATTTTATTTAAGTAATATTTTTATTAGCATTTGGTATCACTAAAAAAAGTGGACATATTATATGGGGTTATTCTTTTGACATTAGATAGGTTTATAACCCCTTTCTATAGACATTAGCGGTGGTTGTGAGGAATAACAGCTAATGTGACCACTTACTTACTTCAGATGTGGTTTTGAGTAAGCGGTCCAAAACTCTGGATGAATATAACAACAGTTACATTAGAGGGGGGTTTAAACCCCCTCTAGTGTCGAAATAAATTCACAAGATGCTAGAATTGCCACTAGTTTAAAGGATTTTGGGGGGGTTTGAACTGCCCCTAATAGGGGGATTACTTTAGGGATGGTTTTGAAAACAACCCATAAAGCTTTTAAATTTTTTATGATCATCCCTCAGTTTCATTCCAAATTCACATTCCCACCCGATGCCCCCCATCACATCTTCTCCCCCCAACTCCCACCTGAAGCCCCCATTCCACAGCCACAAGTCCTCGTTGTCGGCTCCTATTCCCATGCCCAGTTCCCATCCAAATCCCTGACCCCTCTTGCTCCCACCTCCCTACCCCCAAAACGCATATGACCTCTAAATTTCCAGGCACATAGATCATCGTCGCTGGAATCTATTCCCATGCCTACTGAAAAAGTGTTGCACCCGGGATTCGAACCTACACCGCCCGGAGGACAATCCCCTGGATATCCACCATCCAACCACTAAGGAAACATATTTTTTTATATACATAAATTATTCATTATTGTATTTTTATATATTTGACTGTTTAATATAATAATTATCTTTATAATAAAATATTTACATACATTAAAATAATAATTCACATATTATTTACTATATTTATTTTTTATATGCAACTATATATGTTCAATATTATATTTTTATATATCACCTTAATATATTACACAACTATATATGTATATATTGACTTGTGTGTATGTCTCTAATAAAAATAATATTAATAATTATTCTTATTCTTATTTAATCTATTTTTTTCATATAGAAATATTATATGTCTGTTTTATAAATTCTATAGATTAATTTTATAATTTATTTCAAATATATATTATATGAAATAACATTGTATTATATATTTATGTAAATTTTATATATACTTAAATACATATTTATACGATATATATATATATTTAAATAATATATATATATTAGTATTTACCTAATATATTTATGTAAGGTATTTAAAAATATATTTATATAATGTCTATTAATACATATATTTATTATGATATATATTAATGAAGATATTTATTTGTATAAATTGTATAATATTATTTAAAATTAATATACTATTATTATATGAAATAAAATTTATACAAAAGTTAATAATAGATGTAATTAATATTATATTATATATATATGATATTATATTATATATAATTAATATGTATAATATATATATTCAATATTATATGAAATACAGTTTTATATTATATATAATTAATATGTACATTATATATAATCAATATTATATGAAATACAATTTACGGAAAAATACACGTAATATTAGATGAAATACAATTTTATATTATATACAAATAATATTATACGAAGTACAATTTATAAAAATATTTATATAAAATATTTCAATAAATATATTTATTATTATGTATATTATTATATATTATTATTTTAATAAATATTCATTAATATAAATTTAATTATATAAATTTTTTTTCAAATAATATTAATTATATATAATATAAAGGCATAAACATATTATAAAAAATTCTTTTTATTTTTATTATAATATAATTTATAAAATGTGCAAGATTGAGATTTTATATAATATTTTTTTAGATAATTTATTTTTATATATATTTATATAATATTTTTATTATTTTATATTATAAATGATTAATATTATATAAAATAAAATTTATACAAATAAATATATATTAATTTACATAATATTATACAATTATATTTATGTATAGATACAAATAAAATTAAATACAATCATTTAAATAATTTATACAATTTGTTCATATAATGTATTTCAATACATTTATATATTATTTTTTAATTATATATATATATATATATATACACAATGGAAGTTCCTTTTTTAAAACAGTGGGGATTCACAACACCTTTAATCTCTCAAATTAGAGGGGGTTTTCAACCCCCTCTAAATTAACGACATTAGGGGGATTTTTAAACCCCTTCTAAATTAATTAAATTATACGGGGTTAACCCCAACTAATTTAAGAAATTAAAGGGGGGTTTTAACCCCTCTGATTTAAGACATTAGAGGGGGTTTTTAACGCCCTCCAATTTATGATAATAGAGGGGGGGTTTAATACCACACCCTAAATCTAACTATATATTAAAATAATAATGTTAAAATATTTATAGTTGGTTGAAAACCCCCCTCCAATTTAAAAAATGAAGGGGCTCCATGACCCCTTCCAGATTCGTTGATTAGTGAGGGTTTTATATAATCCCTCTATAATTTTTATAGAAAATGAATTCAGTGGGGGTTCATAACCCCCTCTAAATTCTATGATTAGAGGGGGTTGTGCATAACCCCCTCTAAAGTTTAAAAAATGAATTTAGAGGGGGTTTTGAATAACCACCTATAAATAATCCACTATAATGTATTTTTTTGTAGTGTATACACATCACCAGACTTAAGTAAATTTGGGATATACTAAAAAATATTATTATGTGATTATTTTAACATAGATATTCAATTTGGAAGTATGAATAGTAATAACTAAATTATAAGAAATATTTAATAGGCTTTTATATACTTTTTTAATTTATTTATATTAAATATGTACTCGATTTTTAGTATAGTCATTTTATGCTTCAAAAAAATATTTTCTTGAAAAATGGTATTTATTTAAGTTTTTGCAAGGATGTTGTAAAAATGAATAAATTTTTTTGAATTTCTATTTCATTAAATTAATATAATTTTCAGAATCAACATTTTAATATTATCGTTATGTGATTTTTTGTAATTTCAAGAAAAGATTGATAATTTAGTGAATAATAAAAATATTTATTTTTGTCATATGTCATTTCCTTTAATTAAATAATTAAATATAATAGGAAAATAAGGTTTTAAATTTGATATTAATGTAATATAAGAATCCTTTAATTATGAATAATCAAATAAATTTCATATAAATCAATATTATACTAGATTTTGGTGTATGTTTTTTGGCTAAAAACTACATCAGTTTTCTTAAAACTATTTTTATGTGAAAAATGTGATTTTATCTTAATTAATTATAGTAATCACTATGTAATACTTTTTTATTTAAAACTATATATTATATATACAATAAATTATTTCATAATTCATTTTATTGTTTTCTATAGGCAATGAATAATTGTAAATTTGGTTTTATGCTTAAAATGTATTTTTATAAATAAAAAGGTTTTAATATGATTTTCAAATTTATTTAAAATTGATTTATACCACTTATGGAAATTAAATTTTATAAAAATGATTCTATATTTTTATTCATTATTTCCAAATTTATTGATGATGTCTACTATATTTTTGTTAATTATGAATAAAATCTTTAGTAAAAACTGTCTCACCACGGTAGAAGGGTAAATCGAGATAGCCTAGGTTAAAAATATGTGATAAGGACAAAAAATAACATATTGATTTATATTGGATTAATTTATTTCAACATCTATCACCATATTCTAAAAATTTATTTTTTATGGGACCATGTTAAATAAATATTAATTAATAATATTTATATATGTTGAGAAATTCCATGTGTGTCATCACCCTCACATATAAAATTACACCCCTCTCGTCTATTTTCCAAACATTAAGAGATATTATATAAAAGAATTTATACCCAAATACATTCTTAGAATCCTTCCCCAATTCTTAGATGTATTTTATTTATTTTAATACAATCTTGGCAAGGCTTTAGGTTTAAACCAAGACAATTCCTGAATAAGAGGTATAGTTCTTAGCTGAGAATTTTTATTTTATTTCTTCCTATACCTCCTTCAAATGTTACTAAAGCATCATGAAATAATAAAAATATTTTATCACATATAATATAATATTATTTGGATTACATTATAACAATTTTTCTTCTATGTTACAACCCATTTTTTACGGGATTAAAATTCTTGGTGAAAATCGTCCTTTTCCTTTTAATAGCTTGTTTATTTTTGATCCACAACTCAGGTATGTATTCAGAGTGTTGGAACACATTTGATGAATGTTTCAAATATAATATTGAGATTTTTTTGGTTCATGGGATCTAATAGAATAATCATTCGGATTATATATAATAAATGGGTGTTTTGGGATGGATTCTTGGCATGGAACTATGTGTCAGGTCATGAACCATCACGACTAGATTCCATTGATGTTCCATCCAAAATTACCCTGAAATGAAAAAATATTCTCATAAATAACTACTATTGGTTATTTTATTTAGTTTATTAATCATTATAGGATTGATCTATACCCCTCATATCTCTTTCCCTTAAATCCATTGTGATAATTGTGATGGGAATGGATAGTATTGGCCTTCAAGACCTCCTCTAATAACATTTCTCCTACAATTGAAGAATAGTTTTTTTTATTTCTTATTGGTAATTATTATCCTTTTGTATCACTATATGATTCAGATTATATTAAAATTTTCATTTATCTATTGATATATTATTGATTTTGATTATAGAAATCAGATGGAAATTCCAATGGATCTGGAACCATTTTTCCATGTATGACGAGACTTTAGATTATCATGGTGAAAGGATATCCCATACTGATAAACTATTATGGTTGATGATAATTTCAGTTAATTTGTTTCCCTCTATAATTATATCTAACATTTTTGTCTATTAAGGGAATTATACTTGGAGGTTTTTCTTGTCTTATAACCAGGAGTGTTTTCTGAGTGGCTTGAACTCTGTTAGATGACATTGTAGTTAAGGTATATATCATTGTTGGTTTCTTCTATATAATTATATTTTAATTATTTTAAATTGGTATATTTATTTTTTCCACATGATAGGTATTTTCCATAATGATTCCTGAAGTCAGAGATGAATCCCCCATGGATGGTTGGTCATGGATAGGGATATGCAGTGATATCTAGTAAGTCATTTAGAAAAGTATGCCTTCATCTTTGGTTACAAGATTGCATATAATTCATTAATTTATAAAAATTTAGTTACAATTAATTATTTTTTTATTCTTGAAAAATAGTTGATTCACATGGCTTTTGGGGGGATTAATGGACATCGAAATATCAGAAAAAACTAATGTGTTTTTTCTTTTATAGAGTTGAATTTTTTTGAGATTGGTTGTTCTGTGTAAATGGACCTATGGTATAATGTAAAATTTATTGTATTGTGATGTTAGGATCATGAGCTTGGTAGAATTATACTATGTTCATATCTAGTATTTGAATGAAACAAAATATATTTTAATTTATTATCATTATCAATTAAAATGAGAGACTCACTTCCATGCTTAATTAGTCAAGGAAGGACTCATCATAAATAATTAGACGAATATTCCTAATAAAATTAAAAGGTTCCAAGGCCTATATAGGTCCATATATTTAAGATGGAGACCTATATTCTAATTGTCATGGCCTGAATGGATATATATTCACTATCGATTTTTATTGTTGAACCTATGTTTTATGCTATATCATATTGATTGCATGGGTATACTATGAGACCAAGGTTTTAGGTTTGGTCACATGAGGTGTTTTTTATATCTCGTGGCCTATTATTTATGTTTCAATAATATTATTGTTATAATTTTAGTACTACGTAACATGATGTATTTTTTAATCTATCATTTCCATAATATATCATTTGTTTTTTCGTATGTATTGCAGATGAGTGTGCAGGTTTATCCTAGAAGATGTCCCTTTATAGTTTTCGTCAAGAATGATCCTGGAATGAATTGGAATTTCCTTTTTAGAGGAATGTGTTAGTGATTCGTAGGACTATCTTTATGTGGGGTCTGTTCCAACCTATGGGATGGTGTTCTTATGGCATAGAACCGAATGAGGTACATAGACGGTTTATGGTGGCTTCCTAAGTGAACGATCCCTCAACACAAGTGTATTTAATTAAATGTAAATTGATTTTTATTTTCCATTCTATCACAATTTATACATTTATTGTTTAACTTATTCATAACTATAACTATCATATTCACATACACATGATATAATTTTCATACGGAACAACATTGCTGGTGTCATGAAATGTTAAACTCACACCCTATTCAGACGGAAATGGAACTTGTGTAAGTGGACATCCATCACTTATTGTAGGTACATGTTAGGATGAGGACCATGTTTGACAATTACTAAAGATAACGTGTAACATGCCTATATATTGGGATGAGGTCAAGCTAGAGTTATAGATACTCGTGTACAATTTCTCTTCTATTTATCAATTTATGTTATTACGTAGTTGAAAATCATTTGTTGTATTTAAATGACTGACAAGTCTATATATTATTAAACATCATTAATATAAATGTCATGTCTAGTGTTATATAATAATATTATTGTTTAGTATTTACAAAATTTTTCTACTTATGGTTGTTCTGTACTCTGATTGAGGGTATAGTTTTTAAATGAATTTATATAGACCCCCTCTTCGAGTCAAAGGACTCTTGTATTTTGGGAGGCACAAATAGGGTCATGTGTCACTCTGACTCGAACCTTTTAATTTCTGTCAGGGTATTGCCAAATAGAATCAATGTATTTTTCCATTTTTCATAATTTACAGAATTGGTAGAGAGGTGACTTAAGAATGTTTCAGAGCATGTGATGAAACTCATTTATCTTCATCACAAAAATCATTTACAAAGGCATCCCATGATACCATGTCATTGTATTGATGTTTCTAGTTTATGTTGTTTTTGATATATATTATTTCACCTTGTGTGGCAGAAATGTATTTTGAGGTTCATAATTTAATATATATTTGATTCTTGGAATAATCCTTAGTAGGCGTCTCATGACTCATATTAGAGATGTAGGTTTTTTGTTACATATATATTACTTTTGGGTGATTTTCTAAGAGAATGAAGAATGAAATACTTAGTGTCAATAAATTTACTATAATTCCACATGTGAGTTGTTGGTGACCTTCATTCATATAGTTTCCAATTTTTGTATCTTTCTAATACTAGGTCATGTGGGAAAATTTTGTGGTGAACATGGGTGATGCTGATGACAATGATAATTGCGATAGTAGTGATCATGTGATCATTCACTGCATAGGTAGTTAAAAATACTTTTCCAGGTCATTTTCATGTGTTAAATGACTTGGTAATAACCTTGTGTGAGAATCCAATGAATAGGTATAGTTAATTATGGTTCCAATTATATTCTCTGTAAAATCTCTAATATAGAACTTGGTGGAATTCATTTTTAACTAAACCAGGAATCCTCAAATCTTGACACAAAAATTATAAGAGATAATCCATCATGGAATGTCATGTTCCTATATAAAGGTTTTTGGTATTTCACCCTTATTCGAACCTTTTTTGAGTTTGGTGTAAGACATCGTGGCCTTTAAATACATAATTGGTTAGTAGTGACCTAGTGTCTCATACTTTTTAAAGGTAACCATGACATGAACCGTCCCACAAAGGTCCAACTAGTCACTATATAGTTGAGTGTGACACCCTAATCCCACATCGAATAGGTCGGTGATGAATGACCAGAACTGAGTAGGCATATCACACACATTGGAGACCTTAGTCTAAGGTACCTCTATGTAGGAACACATCACAAAATACCTATATAATGTTCAAGGGTATGACACAATTGATACCAAATGAAGTAATATATCAATGTTTTACAATCAGTGTATGGTGAAAGTAGAGGAAAGAATAAATGGGATAAATATAAGAACAAAGAAGTTGACAAAAAGTGTCCAAACTATTATGTATGAGGGGAATTTTGTCTAATGAAACAATTTGTATAACCATGGTTAGTATATCTCCACATTCTATTTCTAATTTGTTCCTCCTAGGACACCATCAAATGGAATTTCATCTACATGAAACAAAATATTTGTTAGATGATCTCATGTAGGGGTGACAAAAACAATGCCAAATATCACACCATAAATTCACAAAACATGAAACCTCAAGAGACGCATATTCTCATAAAAAATATATGTTAACCAAGATATGAAACAAAATAATATGAAAAATATCCCAGATATACATATAACAGGATTCATGTTTTAAATAGGTCACTACCATACTTCTAGCTAGAAAAATCTTCTCAATCCTTCTTGGAAATGATAGTTTAGGAGATCTCACTACATGAGCCACAGATGGTTCAAAACTAAGATTTCATACTAATAGGGCCTCCAGAAGATGAAAAATTACTCACTGAAACTTAGATGAGATCAATACAAAATTATGGTATCACACCCATGGTTCATGGGGGATACAGAAAATCCAATATGGAATAACAAACTATGTAGGGGATCATATTCCCACAAAATATGGTCATGAAAATTCATAAATCCCCAATAAATAAAGTATTATTAAAAGGGATCCCTCATTAGGACTCTCCATGGGATTCATGAAAACTTTATCTGAGACTAATCTTGTAATGGTGGTCACAATCATATCATCGGGAAGTAATTTCTCATTATACCCTTTTAGATGGGTATCAAAGGAATGAACTAAACAATAACTTTCCTAATAATAAGAGTTTGAGGGCCTCAACTGTTTTGGATAACATTCACATGGTGTAATATGAGTATAATAAATGTACTGACTACCCCATGACTAGCAATGTCTTTTTGTATCACAGTACCAATTCTTATTCACATAAACATAATATCTATTTAGGATGCATAGCATGTAATGGTCAGTTCAACACTCGGTATGCTGCCTATAGGTGATTTTGTAGTTCTGGTCACATCTGTGTACTTTAGGATATGACCACATACTTCTATCCATGCCAATTTACGATTGTAGTATATCTATAATGGGTTGTACCCATCTACTAGGTCATTCATGTCTACTCTGGTCATACCCATGTGTTTGACCATTTCTATTCCCATGAAACTCTAGGGTATATTAAAAGACTCCAGTATCAGGTGACATAGAATTTGACACATGTTACATGACATGTGATATTTTTCACATTGTGGAAACCCTAGGACCATGGAAGGGGTTCTATATGAATTGTGTTCGTCGAACTTCACTCCATGTAGTTAGGGATTTTAAATAAATTCCAAAATGTCCAAATGCCTTTCCTCACTACTTCCAACCTAAATTTCATTAAATATCTCACCCAAAAATCTTGAATCTAGGGTTTACTGATCTTCTCATCCCTAATGGAAAGATTCCAACCACATCCTCTGGTTAGGAATTACCCATCATCAAACCACATCATTTTCATTTGATAAATCCCAAACACAAGTATCCTATATCTGATCCCAACCCTATTTCATCATTATATGTTGCAACCAAATCATCGATGACGATCCCACACCCATGGTAATGATCATTTTAACCACATAATGAATGAAAAATAATCATTCATTGGGTTTTATCGAAGTGCGGGACAAAAATTGGTGCTGATGATGATAACATAAAGAACAGAGATACAAAACAACAAAATATGACATGATGAGTGAAACATTTCCATTTTCTTGTGTTGGACTAGATTTTTTCATTAAAATGATGTATGAGGAACCATGTAATAATCAAATATATATAATCTCTAGAAACATGGAAGATAAAACTAATTCCTATAAGCATGAAGGAATCAAGAATAAATATTTTAGTGGAATTTATTTTCATTCATCAGGAGATAATAAAATGATTAAATAAAATATTTTAAAACAAACCCCTACCTCAAGATTGTATGGATCACTAAATATTAATAGTTTGGTGTTTTTTTCATTAGAAATATCCATGAAAAATTTTATGGATGATGACCCTTTGTCAATATATCATGATCCTCAAATTGTTTTCATTTTCAAAGCTCTCCTCCCCAAAATTTATTCAAATATATTGGTTTATGTGTATATCCTTGGTATTTACTTATAATTGGGTCTAAATAATAAGATGATAGGTAATTCAAAAAATGGATAAATTAATTAATTATTTAATTTACTTTTCATCCCATGAAATCCTTTTAAGAAAACACCCAAAGATGACAAAGGTTATTTCATGACTACTATAAAACCAATATTCCATCCTCAATGAAAGTATTTTATTTCTAATGAGATTCACCATTCAATATTTATTCCCTTATTTATAAATAACCATGAGTGTGTGATATAATATATATATATATATAATTTTTATTATATCAACAATGAGACTCTCTATGCCACATAATCTCATGTTGCCTCATCACCTGGCATTGAAAATATTCTTTAAAATATTTTAGATATTTATATAGAAAACATTGAGTTGTTAAATTCATTCCACCTCAATAATTTTCATCCCAAAAGGACAAAAATCATCTAAAAATATTTCAGAACTTGGATCACTCCCTCACAATAAGGGAATCGTATCCCCAGGAAGGATTGTCCCCTATTAATCCTCAATCTCTACCAGGTATTCTACCAAGGATTATTTATCCTCTATGTCTTGTTATTCCTTATCAATACCATGGGATTGGTATTTCACACACCTCCTTGTATGAGACATGTGGAAAACATCATTTACCCAATTTAACAATATAAGTAGGGACATTCTGAACTCCAATTCACTGGCTCTTTAGAGTTTCTATGATGAGCCAATGAATATCAAAGATAAATTTCCATCTAGAAAAATCTTTGCAATCCATGTTGAGAGGAAACCTTAGGGAGAACATGGTCTCTCGCATAAAACTACAAAATAATTCATCTTAAATATTCGTAGCAATCCCCATCCACTCTTAGATAATCGTTTCCTTCTCTATCATTGATTACACTAACTCTGGGTCCATGATTTCTAACTCACCTGGATCAGTCCAAAATAGTGGTGACTAGTAGGTTCTCCCATATAAGGCCTCTAATGGTTCCAGGACTATGGTGGAATGGATGTTTTTGTTTTACAGACACTCTACCATTGGTAGTTAATCCTCCCAAATATATCAAATGTCTAACATGCAATCCTAAAATATGTCCTATATAACCTGAATGGTTCACATTGTCTTGTCATTAGTCCATGGATGAAACTTCTAGCTCAAATAAAAATAATCCCTAATGTAATCTTATAATCATATTTATAATTATGATGCAAAGAATACATCATACTCTAAAATTATCATTGAGCGAATGTTATGTATCTATACTATCATTGTCTTGTAAAGGAATTCTTATATCTCAATGGAACCCTAATTTCAGATAGCTAGAAAGTAGAAAAACTAGGTGAGTCAGTCTATACTGAACCAAATGAAATTTTTTGTTCTATAATTTAATGGTATCCTCATCATGATATCCACATATATATAGTCCCACTTCTACTATGGAACCTCCCTGGGTTGAACAAAACCTGATGAAACATGGTTCTCATCCTTCACCTGGTGACATGTGAGGCATTGAGAGATAAGCTCCAATACCTATTTATTAATACCAACCCACCAAAACAAAAGATATATGGTCTTGATACATCTTCCCAATATCTAGATTCAACACCTAGGTGGGTGAATTAAACTCCATCTAAACCCCCTCACTCAGTGTCATTGGTAGCATCGTCAGTCCTATGGAGAGGTTAATGTGATCCCCCCCTTTAAGAAATCCATCAAGGGGACATCCAATGGGAATCTATGTATGAAATACCTCATAGTCATTATTTCTAATTTTATCCTCCCTAACATGTTTTAGAAGTGGTGGGGTAGAAAAAATTGATTGGAGGTAAGCTACACCATCCTCATATAATAATGAAATCTATAATACTGCTAACTATTATGATCCCTCAATCAATAACTTCGAATATGGTCTCATGATGAAGGAATTTTCGACTATGTTCCACTTCAAAATATTATGGACTGTATTAAAGAAATAATCATAGAGGAGCAATATACAATGTATCTACCCCACATAAATTTCTTTTAAAAGAAGATATACATGAGTCTCTTGTGGTGATAATAGATTATAAATCACTCAACTATGAGGTTTTCTAGCCATATCTTTTGCGAAAAGACAACCCCTTCCATCTCTAACTCATGGGTCATGTAGTTACATTATTATGGTCTCAACATTCATGACCCCTAATCAACCAACACCTACCTCATAATTATAAAAAATTATTTGTTAGTCCTATAAGATTTTAATAACACTTTCTACACAACACCCTCCTCTAAAAATCTCAAAATGGTAGAACACTCCAACCTCCACTACAAATCCTTAAAAGCATTATATAAGCTCTCCATCTAAAAAAAGGATTACCATTTTGAATAAAAGTAGTCAATGGTAAAACTATCCTAGCGAAATTATGAAATAATATTTGAATTTATCCCACCAACCTAAGGAAGCTCCATACATTAGTCATGCTCTTGGGTGGCTCAAAATCTAACACTTCCTCAACCTTCACCATGTCCAAAACTACTACCTCTTCTGATATAAAATTTAACTGGAAGTGGAATTTCAAATATAGAAATGAAACTTTGATAGCTTCCCATAACAATGATCCTATTGGAGTATGTCTAGGATCATGATTAAGTGTCAAGCAAGATCATCCACGAATATAGGGTACAATAGAATGTATTCAAAGAAGACAAAAACAAAATGGTAAAGGAAAGGATGAAATATCTTGTTTATGATTCCAATTAACACTTATGTGTTGGTATTCAAACCAAAAGGCATCGCCGATACACATAATTAATGTAACGACATAAAAACATCATCTTCAGTATATCCATGTATCATACACGAATATCGTGATAACCTAATCAATGGTCTATCTTTTGAAACCATCGTGACACTATCAACTGATCTAAAAAGTCATCAATCCTTGAGAGTGCATATTTATTTTTCATGGTCACCTAGTTAAAGATATGGTAATCAAGAAAAAGCATTAGGCTCACAATTTCCTCCTTAAGAAAAACACAGGGGAAACCCTGGGTGACACACTGGTTCTAAGAAAACCCTTCATATATAAATCCTCTAATTTAAGGTTTAGCTCATGAATATCTACTAAAATTATCCAATATGCTATCATAGATATTAGGTTAATACCTATTTGATATTCAATATATAATTATATCTCTTAGTGGTGTGGTAAATGATAAATATCCTTGGGAATGAGGTACTCATACTATACCACCTCTACATTAAGCTAAAAGCCCATGGAATCCATTGTACCAAAGGTATTACTAGCCAATTAGTGATTAATCAGTTGCATCCTATAGAATATGTGTCCAACCTGCTCTAACTAATACTTATTCTATCTCATACATGAAGTCCACATCCAACAACTATGGACACACCACTTCCTCTATCTAATATAGTAAATCTTCACAAGAATTTCAAATAGGTAGTTCATATCCGGGATGATGTCTTGTGTTCTACCCACAATTAAAAAATGGTCTCAGAAGAATCTATCTCCTTGAAGTGTTATGTCACACTTTCGTCATAAAATAGTGATAATTAAATCTAATCTATTCTAAATCTCCAACCATAAACATTGAGTGAATAGATTCACTAAATGGTCTGGGTTTCAAAAAAGAGATATAGAAATTAATGAGTAGCTCTTGCACTAGTTAATCAATGTTGTAGTTAAAGTATAAAGGAAACTGATCACACCATGAATCACTCTCAAAGCCCGTGGACCATTATCTTCTTATGCCTTAAGCTTCCCATAGTCTTGACCTCTAACTCTCTAACCATGGCTTGGACCACCCAAGGGTGGTGGGGTGTAAAGAGACCAAAACACTAGCCACATCCTACTTCTCTCTCAACTCCACTATTACATCTGCCACTATACGGTCATCCTTACTCTAATGGATACCTCTTCTTAGGTAGTTCATCAACCATCTATATTTCTATAGCATGATGGGTACAATAATATCATCTGATATGTCCATGTACATCTTAATCATAAAAAAAATATCATCTTTAGAGAATTGATTTATCCATGCGGTCCTCATGAATGATGTAGCCTCTTATTCAATGAACTACAACACACACCTTTTGTGTATGGTTAGTGCTTTGCCTATATCCCATGAAATAACTAAGGTTTAAGCTCACAATACACTATTGACATTAGTGAATCATTATGCAACACCAACCGATCCATACACAACTTTGTATGTCATGATGTATCCACCTGAACTACTAGAGGTGGTTATATTTACTAATCAATGTGTAGAAGAACCACCTTTTTCCATCCAGAAGGAAAAAATCATTGTGGCTAGACCCCTTCATGGAGAGGCCAACATTAATTTGATAAAACTCTTGAATCATCTACAGAAACAACCTTCATTGTCCTCATCGAAACATTATTAAAAGAGACAAGACATAAAACAGTCATAGATTATATATGGGGAGCTGACTCAAAAAAGACATAGAATCCTCCACTCATTCCAATATGATTCATGTACCAATTTTTTTCATGAAAACTAGTTCCGATGTGTAATGTGAAATGAAGAATTTTTTCAGGGTCCTAGTTAGTGGATTCATCAATTTAGGCATCAACACTCGGTTCCCTAGTCTGAGTGATGGACTTGAAACATTTTTACATTGTTTCCCAAGTTCCCAAGCTAATTCTAATAGATATAAAATATCCAAATAGTGGTCCTATGATAAACACTCCAATGATACCACCATATCAAAACCTAACTCATCAAGGACTAATTGATAGTCATTTAGCAGAGTGTGGCACCCCATGCCCATGTCCAATAGTCCATGGGTTAGTGACCTACATCAAGTAGACAGTTCACACACATAGTAGGACTTAGCCTATTGTACATGTAAACATAGACACACATCTACAAATATACATACAATGTTGAAATTTAATACCAAAATACTACCGATCATAAATCTATTTCGCACAATTAGTGTATGGTGGAATAACTTGAAAACATAAAAGAGCCAAATACATGCCCAAAAATTCTGAAAAAAATGAAACCCACTATGTAAAAGGGGATTGTTACCAAATGAAACACATAGTATAACCATGGTCATTCTAACTCAGTATGATCTACCTACTCCTAGTCCTCCTTGGATTCTATAAAAAAGGTATTTCATCTGAAAAAGACATGAAATGTGTAGAAAGATCTTACGTTGTGTTGAGTATAAAAATTCTTAGTAGGAAACCCCAAAATTACCAAAATATATATCATCAAGACACTTGTTAACTCATCATCACACAAGTATTTCAATTAGGATTTAAGAAATATCATTAATAAAAATACCTTGGATATACTCATAACTTACATCAAGTCTCAATGAGGACTCAACAATATTTCCACCAATATTGTTTTTCTCAATGATTCAAGTTAACACTCATCTTGGAGATATCA
Organism: Viscum album; assembly: GCA_963277665.1. Taxonomy (NCBI): domain Eukaryota; kingdom Viridiplantae; phylum Streptophyta; class Magnoliopsida; order Santalales; family Viscaceae; genus Viscum; species Viscum album. The sequence goes on from OY728146.1 coordinate 511,192,946, forward strand.
CTCCATGAACCATGATATCATTTGTGCAATAGATCCGAGAGATCATTCTCATTGATTTTTTAAGAAGAAGAAGAAATTGTTGTAACTTAGAAGCAATCAATACATAGATTTGGGATCACACCCATAGCTCAAGGGTCACATTAAAAACCCAGTATTTAATATCCCAAGAAGTAGGGTATCATAAACCCACATAGGTTGGTCATAAAAACTCTCAAAACGACACCTAGTTTAAGAGATACAATAAATGATGTGGAACTAGGCCTCACAGAAGGATTAATGAAAATATATTTGAGACTGATCCCATACAGGGGAGAACAATCCTATTCTCAAGATGTGTTGTCTCATTGTACCCTCGTAAGGATGGAAAAAAAAATTACCTAGATAATATTGTTCTAACATGATGAGACGAGGGGCCTCAAATTACCTTCGAAAATGTATATGTCATGTATTGGGAGTACACAATGTGTCTTACTTGCCTCTGGTCATCCCATGTCTTTTCATGTCATATAGAATGTTCTTTTTCACATACATAGTGTGTAATATTTTGATACATGGAATATAGTGGTCGGTCTAACAATTGGTGTTCCTTTAGCCTATTCTCATGTACTTATGGTCATACTCATGTACTTTGGGCCATACCCATGTACACTGGACATGCCCATGCACATGTAAACATTTGAATTCTAGGCCATACCCATATACTCTGGTCATTCCCATGTTCTTATATGTGTATGTGATCAGGTACTAATAGGGTACATGTTGAGAATATAATACCAGGTCACAAAATGTGTGACATGTGTCACATGAAATGTGATATTCTTCTCTACATGGAAACCATACAAAAAAATAATTCATACCACCGGGCATGAATTCTTTTGACTACATAATGTGTAATAAAAATTATTTTAAAAATTCTAGAATGATTCATTAATCTACCTATGTCGCTACCACCTTAGATCATACCACAAATCTCACCTAGAAATCATGGATCTGGGGTTGATAGGCATTTTTTTCATTGGTATCTATATTATGGGGAATCCTTTACTAAGGAATCACCGCCTTTCAAACCACCCCATCACCACATTCCAAATCAAAATTTTGTGCATCCCAAATTTGATCTCAAACCTCATTCATCAATACATGTTGCAACCACATCCTCGATCTCAATATTTAACCCACGATGATGATCTATTATGTTAAGGTGTGGTTTCACAATGATCATTCAAAAGTTTATTTTCAAACCCCCATCCAAAAAGGGGCACCGAATATTAACACACAAAGAATGGGGAGATAAAACAACAAAACATAATAATAGTAACAAAACATAAACTTTTTGTGTTTTTATTGATTCATTTATATTGTAAGGATGAGAAATTATCAAAGATATAATCAAATATCAAAAATCCCAAAAATCTGACAATATAAAACCCAAAAACGAAATCATGAAAAACCCATGAATAAATAAGTTGAAGGATTTGATTGGCGTTCATCATGACGTAATCAAATGGGGAAATAAACTTATAGAAAACAAATCCCCTACATCTATTTTGTATTATTTAGTGTTGTATAATGGTTTTTCATCATCATCCATATTAAGATCCATGAAAACTATTGGGGAAGGGGACCCTTTGGTAATCTATCATGATCCTTGATCCACATTCTCTTTCAAAGATATCCTATACATTATATTCTCAAATATATAGGTTCATGTAGTTAGACCTAATATTTTTAAATAATTGAGTTTATATAAGAGGATAATAAGTCATTGAATAAATAAAGAAATAATCTAATTAATATATTTTTGATTCCAACCACAAACACATTTTAACTTAACACCTATCACCAACACTGGATTTCTTACATCTATGTAATAACCTATACTAAAGAATCAACAACAATCTCAAATTTCCAATATATGTCCTAATTAAGTGGGTTTTCCATTATTATTGGATTCAACATTTTCATGATATAATATATTTAATATTTCCATTATATCAACATAAATCCTCTCTATGACTTGAAATCTCACTCTGTCTCAACACTTGTCTATGAAAACTGTTCATAAATTATTTTAAATTGTTACAAAGGAAAAATTGAATCCATAAAAACTGGGTGGGTTTTACCTTGTGAATAGATTATTAATGTTAATGCCTTAGTTTATGGATTTCTAGTACTCAGGATACATGATTGGGTTTAAGGTTAATGCCTCAGTTTATGGATTTCTAGTACTCATGATACATGATTGGGTTTCATATTTCATTTGAACTTGTTGGATTGATGAAAAAACCAGGGGTCTTCTAGACTATTAGTTTATATTTAAACCATCATTTATAAAATATGTTGAGTTTATTAGTGATCATATATAAGAGGGTTAGAGTGTGGTTATACAATCATTGGATCAAACTGACACATGGTGTCGGGTGGTATGTTGTTAATCTTGAAAGCAATGAGTTTCCTTTTCCAAAAATACCACTAGGAGTTCTAGGGTTTAGTTGAGATGGATCCTTTTAGTGTGGATAGTTAAATGTATGTGATCCCGTCATTGAGGCCCATGACTTCTGAAAGAATCTCTCTATTTTAGTAGGGAGTGGTATTTTTCTACCATTTTGGGAATCCTTAATGAGTTACTGTGCATTCCCATAAACATGTGTCATATCGTTAATTCAATGGAGTGGGGTGGTATTCTAGCTATCGATGACAATATAGGTTCTATGTAAAAACATAAAAAGGTGGTGGTTGTAATAAAATAATGAATTTGGTTTCGGGTTACCTTTAAAAATGTTGAATGGGTCATTTGGGGATAAGCTTATGGGGCATGGAAAATTGAGTTTCCTTATATAGAAATTTCTATATCGTAGAAGGGGAAAACAACAATGGATTTGGTACCATTGTGTAGTCAACATATTTTTATCCATAAGAGATGAAATGGTTCAAAATATAGACTTTAATAAGGTAACAATACCATTGAGGTTAGGAGTCATATCTTAAACCTAAGTTACTAAATAATTTTATGCCTTTTTGAAATAGATCATTAAGTTCAGTGGACTGTGTTCTAGGTAATGTAGGTGTGTGCATTTCTTGGTTAATTCTTGGTAATATAATATATTAGGGATGTCATATATACTCAATAAGATTCTTGATAAACTAATATATGGATGGTTTTGTGATTTAAGTGATGTGGTGAGAAAATAAATATAATTTTTATGGTGTGGAGCATCGACCATCACATGTGAAATGACCTATCTTGTGGAAAAGATCATGCCCTATGAAAGAATGACCATTAGGCAATCATTATGACTCCATAATACTAATGGGAAGTGTACCTAAGAGTGTCTAGTTCTTTGTTGAATTATTGACATATGATTCTAATTTAGCACCAGTTAATTCTTCATATGGACATTGGATTTAAGAAAAAAAATAGTTTTTAGATTGTGTCATATCATTTGTGGGTTAATTAATATTTTAGAGCCTTTTTCTAGTGAAAACAGTTGGTTTTCCAGCCAGTGAAACTCTATTAAAGTTGATATGAAATTTTGTTGTCAGAATGATTTAATAACTCATTTGATTCTTAATCAAATATGACTAGTGGATTCCTATTGTGTTACATTATTTTATTAGGGACATTTATAGGTAGATTAAAAGAAAAGAACTAACTAGTTCATCTAAATAAACCTAAATATGGTAGGTTGAAACTTCTTTGAGTACATTATATTGGGAACAAATGAAGTGGTTAAAATTAGTCAGAAATATTCAATATATTTTAGATTGATTCATGGTACATAGATATCCAAGGGATATTGTCTAGGTTTTAGTTTCAAATTGTAAATTTTTTTCACAATGACATGTTTTAGTGGGTGAAAACCATTTTTGTCACATGTTTTAAGTGTTTAACCATCCGATTAAAAGATATGATGGTCCCTTTGGGAAATAAACTATTCTAAATCTTGGATAATGTATTTTTTTTGTGTGGAATGATTGATTCCCTCCAAAATTGGATGTTCATATAAATTTCATGTTGGAGGTAGGCATTTCATTAAAGGATGCAGTGGTAGAGTGACATATCAATTTGGGAAAATTTGGCCCGAGGAGGATAATATGATATGTTACCTTGATGATTGAAATATTGGGATGGGGCCCATGTAGTGTACATAATGTAAAACATGTTTAGGATGTTGTTTAACCAATGGTTTGACATTTTTTTGGTAGATTACTATTTTTTGGAAAACATGATATCTAAATCATCCAAAGAAGTAAAATTATTAAGGAAGAGAAACAATAATTATTAAAAAAATTAGTAGTGGATATCGTGGAATTCGAGGAAATATTGGTGTAGTGAGCACCATCTCAGGGTTTATTAATAGAGATATTTTGTCTCAGTCTTGGGAGTTTTTTGACTGAAAGTTTCATACTAAGATAACATGAAAACATTTAGGTATAGTCTATGTCACTAGGTGATGAGTTTGGAATTTGATAGTTGAGCATGGAGAACACCTTATGGTTGATAATCTTGGAAGATCATTTAATTTATTTCTTATACTACAGTAACTTCTCGATGATTAAAAGAAATATGATAGGGATATTTCAATGACCCATTTCATTATGGATTAGAAATTCCAATAGAAAATTTAGATTTTCCTTTTAGTGGATTGTTTTTTAGTATTGTAATTTTTGAAATAATTTAATTGTTTTAATGTCTCTAAGGTATTTTTTAAATAAAAGAATTAGATTTTAGGTGGTTTAGGGGTGACTTGAGGTGAATCCAAATGGGTTCTTGCAAGAACTTTGTTCTAAAGGAAGGATTCACAGTATAACACATTGTGTGACATAGTGAACCATCCTAGACAAATTCTATTAAAGTCCCATCCAAAATTATCATAATGAGAAACATGTTTTCAGGTCTCCGAAAAAATATGGGTTTTTTATAGGGGGTTTAAAATTGATATTGTGGGTTGTAACTTTTATATTATAGTCTCTTAAATCCTTAATGATCATTGGGATATGAATAGATGGATATTGGCCTCAAGGAGATCCTATACCCTCATTTATTATCTGATTAAAACACTGGTTATTATGAATGATTCCTCATGGTAAGTATTATCCTTTTAGGTCCCTATATATTTCCAATTATCTTCAAAATATCAATCATTTGATAATGATATTTTGAATCTGATTAGATAAATATGATATAAATTCCACTGGATCATAGAGGATTCGTGTGATAATGATGAGACATTAGATTTTCATAAAGATATGATATATTAAATTTATGAAGATATTAAAATGATGGGTATTTCAATGAAGATATTTCCCTTGATAAATCATTCTATGATTTTGGTTGATTGGGATGAATTTTCCTCTAATCCATGGAATTTAATTAGGGGTTCCTGTTTAGATTTAAATGGGGAGTGTGTTTGGAGTCCATCATACTCCATTAGATGACATTATAACTAAGGTAAGATTCTTGGTAGGTTTCATCTAAAGGGTTATAATTTAATTATATAATGTTTTTCTATTTTTCATTTCCTCATAATAAGAATTTTTCTAGAATGATGTCTGTTGAGGGTGAAAGACCTCCCATGGGTGGCTGTTTGTGGTTCTTACTATGTAGCGATATATTGTAAGTTATTCATAATTGTGTGAATTTATATATGGTTATAAGATTAAATTAATTATTTTAATTTATTAAAATTTATTTCTAATTAATAAATTTGGTATGCTTGGACATGAGTAGAACCTCATGGCACTCTATGGGGTTGAATGGACTTAGAAAACATGGAATTTTGTTTTTATATTTCCTTGGATGGAGTTGGCACTGTAACATGTATATATATCTAAGTTCATGAGACTATGTTATTATGTATCATTTATTATAATGTGATATTAGTATCACTAGCTTGCGGTAATGATCCATTGTTATTAAATGTGATTTCAATGAAACTTAATATATTTTATCTGATGGGCCTAGTAAATTAAAATGAGTAACCCTATGACATGTTTAATTTGTTAATGAATATCCCTTCATAATATATTAAATTATTATTCCTGATAAACTAACAAGGTTCTCAGGTCCATGATGGACCTATTTTGATGGCTTATTTCCTAGTCGCTGATGGTTTATGCTTGTCTTCATAAACATTGACCATGTTTTTATTAGTTGAGCCTATGTTTTATATTGAAAAACATGTTTTTAATGGGTATCTAGTGAAAAATTTGATGTATGATCATGCAAGGAAAACATTTGTATCTCTTAACCTATAATTGATTTTATATTCATGTGGATATTATGATTTTGAGACCACTTGACTTGATGAGAAGTTTAAACTGTTATTTTCATCCAGTATTCTATGTCCTTTTCCTATTTTCTATAGATGAGTGTGAAGGTTGAGTTTTGTAGAAATCCCCTTGGATAATGTTTAAGGTTTGAGGTTGGAATGCATTTGACTATCCCATCAAGAGGGTTATGTTAGTCGTGTTTGTTACTATTTATTTGTGGTGGTGTCGCATGTTGTGAGATTGTGGTATTGAATTATGGTGTTGAAAGTGGTAAAACTAATGTTCATTAGGGATTATTGGCCATATGATCTCTTGACACATTTTTGTTTACTTTAATACTTGTGAAATGATGTTTATTTATTATCTTTTCTCATTTTATTTATTTTAGGTTTATATTATTCTCTATTATTCTTATAATATAAACATAAACTAGATATAATATTCATGTACAAATAAAACATGGTTGTGTCTGATTAAGTTGTACTCACACCCTTATCAGAAGTCCATGACACCTAGGTACCTGAGAAATCCTCACTTTTTTGTAAGTATGGGTTAGCCTAGTGCCTGGGTTAGATCATTGAGTATGATATATCATATCTATTTTAGTGTCTATGATTATTTGTGGTTAATGTTATAAAATCTTTTTAATTTTGTTCTTCTCATTGTTTGTATATGTGATCATCCATGTTGATGATCTTTTATTAAATTTTTTTCACATTTAAATTTTAATACTATTACAAATCATTTATTTAGATTTAATTTCAGTCATTTATTTATACTCTGATTGTATACTTTTTAAATTTTTTGTTTTTATATTTATTGCAAACTCTGATTGAGGGCATAGTATCCCCATGAATTTACATAGGTCCTCACTAATATTCAACAATGTTTGTTGTATAGGGAGGTACGCTTGAGGTCATGTGTCACTCTATCATAGAATCACTGATTTGGGTCTCGGTGTTACAATCTACACAACCATCTAATGATAAATCAAAATATCACTTTTTTGAACACGTATATTACCACCTTCTGCGATGATGTATTTAATTTTTCATTATAGAATATTATAGTTGGTCATAATAATGGATCAAAATTAAATAATATGATATATATGTTATAAATTTCATTACATAAAGGTATCTGTATTCAAATTAATAAAATAATATTTATGATATAATCATTACTGCATAAAGATTTAATGATACATACCTTATTTTTTCCATTTTTATTGAAAAATGGAAGCATTACTCTTGCGTGGGTAGGACCTACCATCTTCATGATTATATGGTAATCCATATTTTGTAACTATCCAACATAATTTGTAATAAAATTTTAAGTAATTAATATTCATGATATGTATTAGATGATTATTATTCTATAAATTCTATAATAATGATCTATTTGACCATAGGAAACCTACCAAATATGATTTGGACATATATGTTGAATTGTCAAAAAACATATATCATGAATATCATATATTAATTAATTAAATATAAAATTGATACAAGGGAAATAAAGGAAATAATAAACTTGAATTTTTTTACAAAGAAAAAAAAATTTATAAATGTATATTATTTTCAAAGATAAATAATGTAAATGAAATTTCATTCTCAATGTAGGGGCCACATTACCCTAAAACCTCATTTTATAAATTTTGAGGATTTGTTTGTAAATATTATCCATCCCTGTATATATCCTTGAATTCATTTTAGGAATATATTTATATATATGATTTATTTTTATAAAGGAAAAGTTATGTCCCTTTTGGTATTATTTCAAAGGTTTTAAAAATGAATCCCATTACATATTTTAAACCAAACCATTTCACAGTATTTACAAAAGTAAAAAAAAGAAATGTTTTATTTTAACATATACATTATCAATTTATTTTACCATAACAAAAAATATTATTTGATATTTTTCATACCTTGAAATATTACATGACTTCATCAACGAAAACCCCACACTCAACATTTCATATTTTAGTTTTAAATTTTTTATTTTAAAGGAAAATGATTTAATAGTATATGAAAAATATTTTATTATAGGTTCAAAAGTTTAATTTTAAGATTTTGATGATGGAAGGGAATATTATAAGAGTTTTAGGTATGTTTGGGTCCTTCTTTATTGGTTATGTTTATGTTTGAGATTTATATAGCTCTCCAATTCATTGGGAAATGATTATGTTCTCTAGAAAATTATGTTTGGATTAAATGAGTAAGTTATTCTATATGTTTGGGTTATTAAAATTTTTCTTATAAGGATTTTATGGACATTATTTTCCAACGAACCTAAATTAATTTTCAATGAATTCAAATTAACTTTTATCTAAATATTTTAACCTCTTTTGTTAATAAAATGATATTCTTTTAATGTGAGATTATCTTTTTTAGGGTAAAATATTATGTATTTAAGAAAGTATATTTCAAGGGATCCCATTTTTTCGAAGAAACCCAATAGATTATTATTTATGTTTTCTTTTTATAAATAATGGGTTTCATGAAAAATCTGTGGTAGTAAAGATGATTTAATGTTATAGTAATATATTATTTGAGATGGATGTTTTTTATGTCAAAGGAAAACATTTTTATATGATTAAATGGTTTTGATATGGAATAATGTGTTTATATTCTTCTTGTATATGTCTCTTACTAAGATTATTTTTCTCATCCCACCTTATCAAAAATTTACTACATTTAAGTCAAATTTATAATACTGATGAATTCATGTTAAAAATAATGAATATTTGTTATGAAAATAAATTTTTCATTATATTAAAAATATTCTATAATGAAAAAATGGATACTATGTTGAAGTTTCATACATGTAATTACTAAGTTTTTTAATTATTATTTGTTACTTAATTCTTAAAAAATACAAACAAGAATAGATCATCAAGAATGTATGAAGATAAATTATTGTTTAAGAATTAAATTATTGGTGGAATGAGGATAAGGTCATTATAGTTGATATCTAAGAAAGGGTATAGAAAATTTTAGACTTTACGATGTTATTTGAGCAAAATTTTAATTCCTCTATAACAAAAATCTTAAGTATGTCATTGAGATTAATTTTTATTTTGAATAAATAAAAAGACATTAATATAATATAAAATTATTAAGGACATCATAATCTTCATCCTCCTATTAAGATAGTTTATTTTAACATTATTTGGTATACTCACAATATATATATTTTTAGTAATTTTACAGAACCATGGTGATCCAAATAAAAATGTATTTAAAGGATAATACAGTGGTTGTCTGAATAAGGAACTGAATGAAATGAGTGATATAATAGAAACTCAAATGGTTATTCTTTACTAGATATCAAAATTAATTATTGACAACCCAGTCATGGGTGAGTTTCTTAACATACTAAATGAGATAAAAATGGATTTTTATGGATGTTCAGATAATAAATATCATAAATTTAATAATATTCGATATCCTATGTTCTGTGAATGATGGATGGATAACCTAGAAAAATTTCTTAAATAAACAAGAAGATATTTCATATGTGGTAATAGTGGTAATAAATTAATAAAATGAAAAGGAAGAAATAATGTTTTAGTTATCACCAAGAAGCATAATACAGTTCATCCCAATGTATCATTTGAATTATTTCAATTTGGGAATTATGATAATTATTAACATTGATATCCTACGGTAGAAGATAATAAACGACATCAACAAGTCCATAAAAATGGCCCTACAATGTACAACTCTAATAAAAATTCTGATAACAAATCTATGAACGGAATATCAATGATATATATTTTATTCTCTCCAATGATTTAATATTCATGAATGATAATACATGAATCATATTATTTATTATAGAAAAATGTATTAGGGAATATGATGGAAATCATGGTTAGTGGATTATGAAGTATATTAAATAAATGAAGTTTATATATATATATATATTGATTTAAGAGTTATGATGAAATGATATATTTAAGGATTTTCATAAGTTTAAAGGCATTAAAATTCATTTGAGTTTATATGTGATAGTATAACTTCTAGATACATTTATTGGGTTTTAGTAACTTTTTATGCATATGAAACCTTTTTTATTATCATGGGTATCGATAAAAAAATTCTTTGATGAATAATGATTTTATATTTTTGGTACATAATCTTAAATGTTTTGATAACCATTACTATTTATTTGATCATTGAGGTCGAGGTAATTATGGTTAATTAGTATAAATGAGTTATTAAATATAGGTAAAATATGTTTTTTCATATAGATAACCATGGGAATAAAAATTGGTTTGGTGACTATGTGATAATTGTTAATTTTTAAGAAGTTCAATATTTTGAGAACATTTTATGATTAGGGAAAATTGAAATATTTTGGCTAATATTGAATTTTATTGGAGGAATAATCGTCGAATTACATTTTGGAAGTATATATGATTTTATTTTGGATTTATCGTTACTTATTTTATTTATTGAATAAATAATCATATTTTTCTTGTTATAGTATTTGGTTATATACATTTTTGGGTATATTTATTTATGAGTGGCTGATTAGTTTTGGATATATAGGTTAAATTTATATCTGTATATTTTTTATCATGTCCCTCTGATTTCTTTTGGTTTTGAACTTGATCAAGAATATTTAGTGTAGTTTTAAGACTATTTCTTTATGGAATGATTAATTTTTATCTTTGGGTTTTATTATTATGTCCTTTATGATTAATGTATTATTTCATCATATTTAATTTTATCTTACCATGTTATAACCATTTTGGTTGTAGTTAATGTTTAAAGTCAAGAGGAATGACTTGTTATCCTTCAATGGGTCATGTTATCCTTTAGAAGTTGATGATAGTGCTTTATAAAAGAAAAATTCATCTGGCATATTATTTTTTAGAATAAGAGAAACAATAGAAATGGATGTTGATCTAATTACACACAAAGGCTGAAATTGTGCTTATAAAAAAGAAATAATTCATGTAAGTATATTTTCATGTGTTCTCTATCATGATGGTGAAATAATCCCATAACTCTAGGAAAACAATGATGAAATAAAAAACATATCATTTTCTGAACATTTCTTGAAAATTAATGATTTCTTTCTCTTCATTATTTTTTTACTGTTATCTCTTAAATGGATCTTTTTTCCATGTGCAGCTTTTTACTTCTTGTGAAATGTTATCTTAATATAATAACCATGTTATGTTGCCATTATAACCTGCCTACTAAATTGGAGGGAATCGTTAGATATAAAAAATAATTAGGAAAATAGTTTATAAATTTTTTATATAATGTATTGATTGATTCATAACAAATAAGAACACAATTTTCTAAAATGTAATTTTATTCTTAAAAAAGGGTTCTTATTTATTTTTTTCATAGGAAATATAATTGATTTGTAGATATTTTTTTTGAAATATTAATTTATTAAATGAACAAAATTTTGAAGTTAGTATGTTAATATTATCCTATAGTGATTGTTTGTGTTTTTTTAAAAGATTTATTTTTAAATGAATACTGAAAAATATCAACTTTGTAAAGCTATCATTGATTTTTATTACATAACATAACTAAATTTTTACATTATTTTTTAAATTTTATGATAAAGTTACATAAGTCTCTTTTAATTGTAAAAAATCTTATCAGTTGAATATGAATCACCATTATACATCATTTTAGTATAAGTTCATTTTTTGGGGCATAAAAACATTTTTCGGCTAAAAATAGTTTTTATGCACATAATGTGTTTTTATCTAAATAAATTATATTAATATATGCTGATTTAGTTTTTAAATAAATTTATAGAGACTATAGTCATAAAAATATTTTAACATTAAGTTGATAGTTTTTACTCCGAAAATAATGAATGAAAATTCAATTTTATGGCTAATAATTTGTTAATCCAAAAAAAAATTTCTGAATATTTTACCCTTATTTATAATTAATATATACCATATAGTGAAACTTAATTTGATAAAATAGATTAAGCATTTTTAATCAAAATATTTAAAAATATTTAGGTCAAAAAATTCATTTTTCATCATTATGAATTGTAACTTCGGTAAAAAAAGGTGTCACCATGGAAAAAATGTAAATAAGGTAATGCAAGGTAAAAACAAAGTGATAAAGTGGTTTAAAGCTTTTTATAGAAATTTTTAAAAATAACTCGAATTTTATAACCTAAGGACTGTATTAAATTATTTACCAAGGATGTCTCCTAGAGAGACATCCGTCATGGATTTATTTTTCAATGATTTTTTTTATATTGTAGTTTAATGATCTCAATTATTTTCAAAGGGGTAAAAAATTATTAAAATAATAAAAAACAAGATTAAAATCACATTGGAAATAGAAAATAGAAAATGAACAATAGTAAAAAAAGAAACAATGTATAATCAGAATGAATAGAAAACGGAAAGCATAAGAAAAACTGGTGATTCATATGGATTAGTCTTTCTTCGTCATTTTTCAACAGATTATCGATTAAAAATTCCCTTAATGAAACACTAAAATATTAAATATTTCTTCTCATTTAGATTATTAATATTATATTAAATTAGAGATATCATAAGTAGAACTCGTTTATGAAGGATTCAATCAATGGTCTCAATGATCACTAAAAACAATGACACGGAAAACACTCATTGTACTAATAATTTTTGGATCAAATATTGGGAAATTTGAATAGTGTGAATCATCTTTAAACTCTAACTCATATCAAATTAATGAGATATATTCAAAGTTTTTCACACTCCAATCAGATATGTGACGTACTAAGAATATAAGAAAAATGAAAAAAATGAAAAAAGAATAAAACATTAAGAAGAAATGTCTTTTTGAAATCCAAATTTCTAGAGATAATAACAATTTTGAAATTTTTTGAAATTGAAATCAGTGAGAGACATAACCATAAAAATCACCAAGATTATACTATTGTAAATTTAGATGGACATCACCAAGGATAAGTGGTGCACTACGATATATATCTTTACCAACTCATGGAGTGGCTGCAACTTCATAGAATATCTATTGGTTCAACTCCCATATTATAAATTTTTTAACTCCCTAAATATCTTCATAGGTGTTCTATGTCTGTACCTAAATAAATTTATTTCTCAATATACCCGTTTTATTTAATTAAATTTTCACACCCACATAATTTATTAATTTAATGTGTCAGTTTTTATTGCTTTTACTTCTTCCTCTTCACTATTTCCAATACCCATGTTGTGTTAAAGCTCAATTGATAGTGAGTAATTTCATCATATCTTTAAAAAATCATATATTATATGTATTCTAATGGTGAAAAGTAACATCTTCTACCTAACTCTATCCAATAAATTGAGCATAACCAACACTTCCAAAAACATGCATCAATCACCACTCCCAATTATTATTATAGCTTCCAAAAATGGAATCAAATCCAAAATCTCATGTGTATACTGATGATTCAAGATAATATGAAAATAAATCTGAAATAGTTCAATAAAAAAGTTAACATCACCAGTCAACTGATATGCAACTGAAAGTTTAAAGACTATTAAAAATTTATGGTCTTTATCCTTCCCTATAAATAATTCTTGATGGAATCCATATGTGTTGGTTTCATTGGCTTACTTCAAGATCCATAATAGAAAATTTCATAAGATATATCACATTATATGATTTTCCTTATATAGGAATCCCTTAATTTTCTTATGTAGACCTAGATTATGATTGATAATTTTTCTTACATAGATGAGGATATTCAAATTCATGAAAATATATTATTTTAGATCTGATTTAATGTTATGTGGATAAGAATTGTAATTAATTATATTATGTAATTCATTATCATATATTAAATTATCTTACATCGACTCTCACACCATCAATTTTTGTAAGAAGGATAACAGAGTAATGCAGGAGGCTTCTCTTGAGAGATTTAAATTTCTTTCACTCTTTGCATTGAAAATAATAATGAAAGATTATCAATTTATAATAAATAAAAAATGAAATATAAAATAAACAAATAAATATATAACTTTTGGATAAAATAAAACCTATAATAAAAAATTCATTAAATTAACAGATGATTAGAAATAGTTAACAACATTCTTAAAATGATTAATTGAATAATTAAATAATATTAATTATAAATGAATTATAACATAATTTAATGATTTTAATTATTGAATTATTATAATAAAATAAAATAATATTTTTACATTAAAATATTAATTATTTACAAAAATAATGAAAATAAAATTTGAATAAGCATAAAACATAATTAAATGATAAAACATAATTTGTTATTCTAAGAGATTCGTAAAAAGTAAATAACAAATATAAGGTTTAAAAAATTTAAAATTATTCATAAAAACATCTATTAAATATATAATTATGTACCTTATTAATTTAATACCAAATAAATAAAAAATAGTTTTTAATTGAATAAAACAATTTAAAGAAATTAATAAAATTAAATTATAGATATTAGGTGGGAAATTAGTTCCAAAGTAAAGCCACATCAAATACCCCCACACTAGGACATCATTTTCCCTGAAGAAAATAATATATAAAATCCAATAGAATGAAATAAATCTTTTGTTTAAAATATTGGGTTTCCTTTAAAAAATCAGTTTCTACCTTTATTTTCCCCCATGTATTTTCATCAAGACATAAAAGTATATACCCTCATGAAATTAAGTATTCATAGTCAAAAATGTATTCCTATTTTAAAATTTTAATTGAAAATAAAATTTTGAGTTCGTATTAAACCCAATTCTAATTGCATTCACTTAAAAGTAAAAAACATGTATTTACTTCTAATAGAATTGAATACAAGAAATTAGAAATCAAATATTTTAGACAGTCTATTTTGATGATGGAAGTAATTAAATTAAGATTATTATAAGCAACTTCTATGATAAGTGAAATAATAAAAGAAAAATATCCACTTGGAATATTTTTTTCATTTAAAAATTAAAATAAATGCACATCTTTAGAGATTAAATACAATTTTAAAAATTCAAATGTAAATTATATTTACAAATTATTCTCATAATTATTTACCAAAGGTAGATACATTTCATGATGAAAATGAAAAAATGAAAACACTATTATATACAAGGGGTAATATAAAATTAACCTCTTAAAGTGGGTACACAACAATGAACCATTATAAAAATTTAGAAACAAATTTAGGGGTATTTTCTAGATTTAAATTGTGGAACAGTTCATTATAGTTAAATACCCTCTCCCACACACTAAATCCCATCATTATACTCATTGTTAAATCCAAAGTAGATAAAACATGTGAATTTAATTTTTAATGTTCAAGACATATTTGACTTTTCAGTATATTAAAATCATGTTCTAAACGGTAGAACTAAATCCCAAAATAGTCATTCACCACATAAAATAAATAAGAACAAGTCACATCATGCATAGTGTTTCACTACATGTAACCAATTTAATTATTCATATGAAAAGTTAAATATGTGAAATAATACATTTTTAAGAAGTGTGCAGAAAAATATTCAAAAAATTAAATATTTATTCAACACTAACAGATAAGACAAAATAATCCATATAATGAGGGAAAACATCATTTTAAAGAAAAGAACAGCATAATAAAAAATTCATTCATTTCAACTATTTCAATAGAATTTCAAAAAGGAATAAGTAGAAAAATTAATCAAAAGATTGAAAATAGTGTATAATTTAATGAGAAAATCCTCCCAAAAAATATGTTTTACCACTCATTACATCAACTAAAGTAATACCCCTTTATTGATAGTATAATATCTCCCTTTTAATCTTGAATATAAAATAGTTTTAATAGATAAACATTAGATTCCATAAATATTCAACTCAAGTTAAATGAAACTAGAGACATGAGATTAAGGGTTTCAATCCAGAAAAAATAGATTATATCTTTCATTATTCATCAAAATTTATCATAAATATGCTATATTAGGAAAAATATGAAGAGAATAAAAAAGTAGATTCCTCATGGTGAAAAATATGAAAATATTCTCCCATTAATCTCAATTTATAATCTTTAAAGAAAACCCTTGAAAAAAAAAGATAAATTATAACACTATGAAAGTCTAGTAAATTCACTCATACTAACTCCAAACAATGGAAAAATAGAATAAAAAACCTATTTATTCCCATTTATTCATCTTCCCAAAAAAGTAACCCCTTCCCTAGAGGTTCCTTATTACAATATTTAAAACAAATTAGCCAATGTCAATTGAATATAAATGGAACACCCTTCCAAGGATCTAAAATTTTTATGACACAAAAATGGATAACATAAATTACAATAAAAGGACCATCCCATTTGGAATGAAATTAACGAATGAAATGTTTTAGCCTATTTTTGTACAATATCACCTTGTCCTTCATTGAATTTTATTTATTCAAGATCATCTCTCTAT
Source organism: Viscum album (assembly GCA_963277665.1). Classification (NCBI taxonomy): domain Eukaryota; kingdom Viridiplantae; phylum Streptophyta; class Magnoliopsida; order Santalales; family Viscaceae; genus Viscum; species Viscum album. The sequence goes on from OY728146.1 coordinate 511,209,636, forward strand.
TCATAGTCTTATTTTTATATTTAAAAATCCTTGGATTTTAAAAAATATTATTCCTTATCTCTTCTAATTATATCAAACATAACTTCCGCTATTTCCTATCCTCAAATATATTCATATTACAAGATTTGACCAACAAAAAAGCATTATTCTAATATTTTAAAATCAGATGGAAATTTCATCTATAATCTATCCTATAAAGTAACTTCAATATTTGAGGATTATAGGAAATACTATACTCATAAAGAGTATCTTCAAGCCTCATGCTCCAATATTTGTAATTCCGGTTAACAGTTTTCTCATGAATATGTTTAATCTATATATTTTCAACATCATCCATCCTATTCATTTGAGAGTTATATAATGTATAAAGTTTATAACATACCAATTATCTTCTCAGTAAATCCTCAAGAGTATTATTATACAAATTATTGTACTAGTTCGTAAGAATAAATCTTAACAACTATAATCTATAAACTCATTTTAGATTGAAAAACTAGGAGACCATCCAATAATCAAATTTTTCTAGTTAGTATAACTTCAAAACTATTCAAAACCTAATCTACTATAAGAATAATAAACATATAACCAATGTAATTGGGAATAGAACCCATAAAATCTATTCCCCTAAAATCAAAGATATCAAAAACAACATAATTTTTTGTGGTATCTCATGTATATGAGAAATGTTTCTTTGAAATTAAATATAATCATAGGTCATAAACAAATCAGAAGAATATTTACGAAGAGTAGGCCAATATAATCCTTAATCTATAACTTTTTGTGTATTCCTCGGTGTCCCAGAGTGTCCAAAAAAACTCCAAATATGACAAAATCTCATAAATAAAGGAATTTTAGAATTCAAAATACATCTCCTAACAATTTTTCACATCGTCAATTTATTTATTAAGTTTCATTTGATACATTTTTCCTGGACTAAAAAATCAGTCTAGAAATCTCTTTCTTGAAAACAAGTGTCAAACAGTTTCATCATCTATGTATTTATTGATGTTTGAAAACCATGGCCTTTTATTGACAACAACATAATACAACTTCTACTGAGAAATATCTTAATAATAGATTGAATAAAATATTTATATTGAAAAACATCAGAAGTTATCCTACTCAAATGATCATCTATATTGTTCTCAATTAATTTCATATCATGTATCTCTATATCAAATTCATGGTGTAATAAAATTCATCTAACCATATTGGGATTTAATTATGACTTCTACATAAGATACCAGATAGAATAATGATTAGTGACTACAATAACTTTAGATACCAATGTATTACTACTAAACCTATTAAGGGAAGAGACAACATGTATCAATTCCTTCTCAATTTTGGAGTAATTATATTGAGAAGAATATAGATACCTATAATCATATTCCATGACATGAGATTTCATATCCACACTTTTCCTAAGGACATACCCCAATGAAATCCCTAAAGCATTAGTTATTCAACTAAAAAGGAAATCATAAATCATTTGGTTGAACTATTGTTGGGAAACATTCTTCTATTGTAGTTTATTAAAGTATTCCCTACACTTATCATCAATGACAAAAGGAACATCTTTATATATAAATATTGTTAAAGGTAAAGAAGTCTGGTCGAAGTCCTATATGAATGTACCATTAAACCTAGTATTCCCTAGAAAAGTTTTAAAATATTTAATATTATCAGGAAAAGGAATTGAATAGATAACTTAAAAATGTACTTTTATACCCGAATTCTGTCCTTAGACAGTTCATGACCAAGCACAATTCCACTTTCAACCAAAAAATAAAATTTTTCATAGATTAAAATAAGGTTGTTATCAATGAAAACTCTAATAATAGCTCCTAAACTCTTAAAAATCTATTAAAATATATAGGTAATGCTGTAAAGTCACCCATAAACACTTCAACACATTCCTCAAGAAATTCTCAAAAATGACATGCATACATCATTAGATGGTGGTAGGAACATTACTATGTCTGAATAGAATTATTTAATATTAAAAGGTGCTAAAGGGACATGTGAAAGTTTTCTTATCACGGTCCTCTAGATATATGGGAATCCTAAAATGGCTAGAAAATATACAAAGGAAAAAATAATTTAATTGACCAGCTAACCTTTCAAATATTTGATCAAGAAAATAAAGGGTAAATGGTCATTCCCTGTCACTATATTATGGTTACTATAATCAATGTATACCCTACACCTATTAGGAAACCATGAGGGAACTAATTCATCAAATTTATTTTTGATAAATGTGAATACGTCCTTTTAAGGAATTATTTGAACCAAACATACACATCGACTATCAAAAATTGGGTATATATAACTTGTGGCCAATAAGGTTGTAACCTTTATCATAACCAATTTTAGAATGATTTAATTCAATATCCTTTCAAATTGTCTCAAATGTTTTCTATTTTACTCTAGATGAATCTTATGCATACATACCAGTGATATATACTTGGAAAATCTTTAAAAGACTATCGTATGACCTTCCAATCATTCTTAAGAACATCTAAGAGTTGATTTTCATGTTCATTGGATAAACCACTTGAAATTATGACATGAAATTTTTATTTATACTCTTTGTATGAAATTTTAAAATTTTTAGGAAAAGGGTTTAGATCAAGTATGGATGGGTTTTCCTCTTTGAAAAAAGCAGTTACTTTTTTCATTATGTTCATTTTTAGGAAAAAAAAAATTCCTCAGGAATAGTAAAATTAAAAATTCTTAGACTAGAAATTCATCTATTGTCAAGAAGAAAGTTTTTTCATCTTGAAAATAATTTTCAATTAAATTTCATAGATATGTTGTGCTTCTTTAGTTACTTTTTAATATAATATAAGACATTTTTGTAGAATCTAAACAAGTTTCAGCAATAAAATCTGAATTTTCAGAAAATTTATATGTTTCTAATGTTTTAGAAAAATCATCATCATTTTTTGTATTTAATTCTGTAAAAACATAATTCCATGCATCTTATAAAAAGGAAAAATATATTTTTTCAAAATACCATTTCAGATTTTCTTCATCTTTACATAAAATTTATAAATTTTTAGATTAAAAATCCACTTCTTCAAAAAATGGTTCATTTTCAATAAATTGTACAATTTTCAATGAATTTATAGATTTTTTATGAATACTATCTCAAATTCTTAGGAATAGTACACTTAACATTTATTTTCCTTTCAGATTCACTTTAAACTGGGATGGAAAATGAATTCTTTTTTGATTAATTAAACGACTAATTTCTGCATCCATTTGACCCATTTATGTAACCATGTTTTTTAGCAATAGTTTTTTTTTGTATTAAAATATCTTGTTTATTTTCAACCATGTCTTCAAGTTTTTAATAATTTCCTTGATTAACATTTTCTTTCTAAATTTTTTAATTTTGGGAATTTGAGAAATTCCCCCTATCAGAGTTTCCATACTATTTTTTATTATATATATTCTATTAATCAAAATTTTATGGCTGGAAATTTTGGTCCTATTGATCATTCAGGATAAACCTGTTATTCTATTGTTTATTTCATCTATGGTTAAAAATTGTATTTGATTTAAAATTCTAATATTCAATGTTTTGATTTGGAAAATGATAGTTTTTTTGTTTCGTAAAGGTTTTATAGTAATAACCCCATTGTAATTTTTAGGAGATTCATGTAGTTGTGGACATTGACTGTTAAAATGATTTGAGGGATAAAAAAATATATAGTAAATTTTGATTGGATATACTGGTTCAAGATATGATTGTGATGGATCTGAGTTATTAAACATCTAATTCATCATACTATAAATACTAGTGAAAAAAATTAAAAACATCGGCATTTTTCACATAGATTCTATATAACTAACGTGCAAATCTAGAAAAATTGGTTTACCACATTGGTTATTTTATAACTGGTGTGATAAATCAAAAGAATCAATTTTTTTACAACAGTTATAAAATAATCTATATGATAAATCACTGGGATTAGATTTATCACATTGGTTATTTTATAACCGATGTGAAAGATCGGATCTCGGCGCTTTATCACATCAGTTATTTTATAACAGACGTGATAAATCAAATCTTGTAAATTTATCACATCGATTATAAAATAACTGACTTGAAAAAATAATTTCTACATTAGTTATTAAAAATCTGGTGTTATATATATTAAAAAATAGTTTTTCATGTCTGTTATTGAATAAATTATGTGATAAAACGTTTAAATGATTAATCACTCCTAATATTTGATCATTCTATTCTCTTCGATTGGGAGACCTACGACTTGTCTCTCTCATGTGGAAAACCTAGAAAGGATTCTTCGAAGTTGTGCCCTCCATCCTCATTTTCCCGGAATCATTCATCATCTTTATTATCACCAGATCAATCTGGTCAACTCTCAACACTAAATTAAGCCTCGTATGCCTCAGTTTCATTTTTTTCGCAATTCCCTAAACATATGTTTTGATATGTTATTTTTCAAAACTTTTTCATGCTATCATGGTAAGTGTCATAGTGTAATTTTATACCAAAATAAATTATTTTCTAGTAAAAAAAACCATAGAAGTGATATCATGCAAGTTTATGATTTTTGTGTTGTTTATCGTGTGTGTGTGTGTCTACTTTCATATCTGGTGGGGTGTGTCCAGGGGGTGGGGGAATGTCCAATGGGGGTTGGGTTTTCTAGGGGTTTCTAAGTGGTTGGGGTGTTTAGGGGGTAAGGGGGTTGTCCTAGGGGTTAGGAGTGTCCATGTTGTGGGGGTGGGGTCTAGGGGTTGAGAGAACTATCCAATGGCGTAGGGGGGTCTAGGGGGTGGGGAGTGGTGTCCAGGGGGTGAGGGGTCTGCCTAGGGGGTGGGGTGTCTAGGGGGTGTCTAGGGGTGGGGGATTGTCCAGCGGTTGAAGGGGATTTCCAAGGTGGTAGGGGTGTCCAAGGGTGGGGGTGGTGTCCAGGGCATTGAGGGGGCTATTTAAGGGGGTAGGGGTGTCTAGGGGTGGGGTGTCTTAGGGGGGTGATGTATAGGGGGTTTTCCAAGGGTGTGAGGTGTCTAAGGGGTGGTGTTTTCCTGGAGGTGGGGGTGTCTAGGGGGTGGGGACTGTCCATGTGGGTAAGTGGTTAGACATCCCCCTAACCCATAGACACTCCACCCCTTGGACACCCCCTACCCCATTGGAAAGCCCCCTCACCCCCTGGACACCACCCCCACCCCCTGGACACCCCTTTCCCCTTAGACAGCCCTTTTACCCCCCTGTATACCCACTATACACCCCCACACCCTTGAACAGCCCCCACCCCCTAGACACCCCCACCCCCATGGACACCCCCACCACTTGAACCCCCCCCCCCAGGACATCCCCCACCCCCTAGACACCCCCTATGCAATAAATTATATACTATAGAGTGTATAAAAAAGGTTCTTGAATCATCACAACTAAAAATATGGCCTCTGTCAGTGCTAGAAAAGTGAATTTACAGTGCTAAAAAGGCACTATTAATCGAGGAAAAAATAAAGGGGTTCCCTTTTATTAGTGCTTAGAAAAGCGCTGATAAACGCCCCTTTTATTAGAGCAAAAAAATCGCTGATAAAAGACCCCTTTATCATCACTAAAACAAATGATCTGATAAAAGGTGTCTGTTATGAGCGCTTTTTTTAGTGCTGATAAAGGACACATTTTATCAGTTATTTTAATAAGTGCTGATCAAAGTAAAAAAAATCAACAAAATTAAAGACATATATATTATATTGCAGAGATTTTAACAGCGCTTGACCCCCCTTTATCAGCATTAGGAAGACCACCTAACACTCTCCCAGCCACTGCCCTTGCCTGCGCATCACCCAACATGTCTGTGTGCTTCCACCTGAACTCGAACACGTGACCTCCCCCCTTGTAGGCCTACACCATTACCACTAAGCCATTTCGTTTATTTCTTTATTTGATGACATATATTTATATAATTGTATTCATTTGTATACTTCTATAGATTCATATTAATATAAATATATTTAGTTATATTAATACATATATATTTATTCATTTATTAATATGAATAGATATTTATTGATATATATAAATATATTTATATATTTATTTATATATATAGGTATAATTATTCGTATATTAATATAGAATCCAATAAATAAAAATAAAATTATCTATATTAGTACGTATATATTTATCCATATATCCATATATATATATATATATATATATTCATCTATTAATATATATATATATATATATATATATATATATATATATATTTAGTTAAAAAAATTCCATACATTTATTTGTATATTAATATATGTTTGTAAGATTAGTTTTAAATACATTTATAAAATTTATTATTTATGTGTTTTTATAAATAAATTAATAAATACATACATACATATATACAACACACACACATAGAGAGACTAACACACACACACTAATATATATATATATATATATATAAATACATATATATATGTGTATTTGAAAAGCCATAGATTGTTAAAATGACCATAACATCTAATATAGAAGTCTTTTTCAACTCTACAACCAGTAAAACTGAAGAAAATGAAACAATTATCGATATAATATGTGCTATAGGCCTAGAGGGCATTCAGATCAGAAGTAATACATGTTTGAATGTTAAAAAATCGAGGTATCCTGATTAAAAACTCATTTTTAGAGGCCTTCTGGGCCTTTTGGGCCCCAAAAAATGTGACCGAAGGTTCCCTTTGATCATTATCGTGTAGATCTCTTCGCAAGATTCGATTTTATATGATGTAGAGCTCAAACGGACACCCAGATCAAAATTTATGCTCGATTCAAGTTTGAGTGACATTTTCAACTTATTTTATTTCTATTTTTTTATTTTTTTATTTTTTGTGTCTTTAGATTGTTTTTTAATGATTAGTAATCGATGATAAATAAAAAATTTTAATTAATAATATTTTTTAAAATAATTTAAATCCATTTACAGTAAATTTATTATATATTAAATGTAATAGTCTATTTATTCTTATCTAAAACATATCTAAAAATATATATATATTATATTTATATTAATATAAATATACTTATATAACAATATATTTATTCATGATTTTTTTTAAATATAAATTTTATCAGCACTAGGAAAAAGTGCTGATAAATCCCCCCTTTATTTGTGCTATTAAAAAATACTTATAAAGGGGTCGCCTTTATCAGCGCTAAAAAATTCTGATAAATGCCACCATTTATCATCGCTTTTTTTAGCACTGATAAAGGGTGGTACTTCTTTTTCCCATTTTTTCGTAGTGCATTGGTACAAATATATCCCAACAGTTTCCATGAAACCATTGGAATAGATTATATGTTGGAAAAAATGTAAAACAATGTTTCTTGAAATGTTTTTAAATATATATCTCAACGGTTTCATTGAAATCGTTGGCATATATTAACTTCAGGCGGTCTATACCAATGGTTTCTATAGAACCATTGGTATAAGCATATTGCAACATCCATCTTGACAAAGGTTTTAGGGTCTATCCCAATGGTTTTAAATCGTTGGTTAGGATTAATTTTTAGTAGTGAATGTATACAAATTTTAATATTTATACATCGTATTTCTTGTCTACGGGAGGGTGAATTTGGTATCTAATTGCACCATGATGTATTCTTTGTGCACCTAAAAAAGAGAGGATTCAAGATAAATTTAAAACTATTATATCTATCTATAAATTATTTTGAAAATCTTTTTCATGCATATATTTTTCAAATACACATATATTTGATTTATTTTTCAAAAACAATTACATTAAAATTATAATATTTTTATATAAATATATAAATTTGTTTATCTTACAATGATTTATAATTTTGATATTTTTTAAAGGTAATAATGAGTTGAAATTTGATTATGACACATCAAATGAGGTAATGAAAATGAGGAAGGTGTGGATGCCTTTTTGTAAATTTCTAACTGAAATTTTCCAAGCAGAAAAATATTTTCATTCCATGCCAGAAATGTTTGAATAGGTAGAAGTTGAAAAGTATAGTGATCAAAGATCATCTGATTTTGATGGTTTTAATCTGAGGTAGAACCCTTGGATTTGGCATGGTAAAACTAGATAGAATGTCAGATCTACTGATGATGATGATTTTCAAGATGGTAACTCTAACGGAATTAATGAAATTATTTGGGATATTGTAGCAGAACAAATTGGGATTGAACCGACAGTTGCACATCTATATGGTGATGCTTAAAAACCCTTATATATTGGTTATAGAGAATTTAAGTTTATGTTTGCGGTGTAATGATTGATTAACCAGAATGAAAAACAAGAATAAGTGACAACTGTTTTACAGAGCTATAACAATTTCTAAAAGACATTCTTCCAAAAGACAATGATCTTCAAGATTCCCATTATAATTCCAAGAAAATATTATGCCTAATTGGATTGTGATACATGAAAAAATGCATGTCTGAATGACTATATCATATATAGAAAGAAATATGAATTTTAGTAAGAGTGTTTTAAATTTCGGACATCGCCGTATAAGTTGATAGAAAAATCACTGGCTGATTTAGATATTATAGAGATCCCTGCAAAGATATTTTTTGTATCTTCCTATAATTCATCATTTAAAACATTTATTTTCTAATTCACATGATGCAAAAAGGATAAGATTTCATGATGGTGAGCTGATATGTGATGTTAAAATAAGTCATCTAACTGATTGTCTACAATGGATAAAAATTTACGTACATTATCCAACATTTTGAAATGAAATTAGAAATCTCAGACATGGGTTGTGCACATATGGAATTAATCCATACTGAACCCTCAATAGGACACATTGTTCATGGAATATTTTTTTGGTAATTTCCAACCACTCTCTAGACATTTGAATAAAGTGCAATTATGTCATGTTCAGTATAATGATCTCTGGTTTGAGGCAACCCAGAAAGAATATTTATGTTTTCATGTATCTACTGATTGATGATTTGAAACTTTTATGGAAGGATGGTATTAAGGTGTATTATTATTATAAAATGGAATATTTGCAACTACATTAAGTGCTTATTTTCACTGTAAATGACTTCCCAGCGTATGGAAATTATTTTGGAAACAGTGTTAAGGGGCATAAAGAATGTATAATTTTCGAACAACAGACTTCATATTACCAATTGAATCGTGGGAGGGAAATAGTATAAAAGGGACATAAAAAGTTTTTTCCTATGGATAACTCATATAGAAGACTAAAAAGGAATCTAATGGATCACAAGAATTTGATATATCTCTAAAACCTTTATCCTCTAATGTATATTTTGAGAGGGTGAAAAACCTTTATGTGACTTTAGGAAAGACACATATATCAGGTAATGATAGACATATATGGAAGAAAATATCAATATTTTTTGAGCTACCATATTGGAGATATCATGAAGTGAAACATAACATTGGTTTCATGAACGTGGAGAAGAATATATGTGACAGTTTGATTGGATTATTATTATATATTAAAGGAAAGAAAAAATATGGGTAGAATGCCTTATTAGACTTACTACCAATGGGAATATGTTTTGAGTTAGCTCCTACTCCTAATGGAAGATGAACATTTATTCCCCCAGATTGTCATAAATTGTCCAAGAGATAGAAAATTTTCTTCTGTCAATGTCTTCATAATATGAAAGTGCCTCAAGGTTATTCATCAAATGTAAAAAAATATCTTTGAAGGATTTTAAGCTGATAAGTATGAAATATCATGATTGTCACATCATGATTAAACAACTTCTACCAGTTTCATTGCGTGGTATATTTATCATCCATGTTAGAAGGAATATAAAAAAGTTGTGTTATTTTTTCAATTCAAATTATAATAAGTTGATTGATGTGAATGCATTGATCATTTTAGAAAAGGATGCAATTGTTATAATTTGTCAATTGGAAATGTATTTTCTCCAATATTTTTTGGATATAATTGTACATTTAAAGGTTCATATGGTTTTGAAAAAAAGAATTGTGGACCTTTATATCTTTTTTGAATTTTTAAATTTGAAAGTTATATAAAAATATTGAAGAGGTATGTTAAGAATACATATCAACTTGAAGCCTCCATTATTGAACAGTATTTTTCTGAGGAGGTTTTCGAGTTTTTTACAAGCTACATGGATGCATTGGAGCATATATTTTTTCCTCCATCTCTCCATGAATTAGTTAATAATGATGGAAGGGGGATTTATGGCTTGAATGTAAAATCATTTTTAGATGAACAGATGAAGAAAGTAGATTTATATATCTTGAATAACATAGCTAGTTCTCAACTGTATATCACATTGCATATTAATGTATTGAAACAGTTTCATCCAAAGAAAAAATAAATGTGGATTTTCAATTAGCGCAACAAAACATTTTTTCAATGGTTTAAAAATACCTTTCTTGGTAGATCAATTTTATTAGAGACATTAAGACGGATAGTAGGTGGACCATGTTTAAATGTGATAACATAGTCCTGGTATGACATTAATGGCTATAAATTTCATATGAAAGCTCCGGACAACAGAAGTGAAATTTAGAATAGTGGTGTATTGGTGTTTGCAGAATCAATGCATTTTTTGAGTTCTAATGTCAAAAACCCAATTTCTATATTAAGTTCATATTATAGAGTCATTGAAAAATCATGGGTGGTTGATTACATTTAAATTAAATTTCATGTTTTAACTAAAAATTGTTTATCGGATGAACAGTGTTAGACATGATGAATTGGGAATGAAAGATATTAATATGAATAGATTGGAAGATACACAAGATTATTTTACAATGAAAACACCTGAAAAACATATTTATTATATAGTTGATCAATCGGATATGTAGTGTTCAATGTTTTACATGGTAAAAACAACATGTTGGTGCAGATCAACTCGATGATGATGCCAATTTATGTGATACCCCTACATCCATGGAAAGATTAGCATAAAATAATGATGATAATTTTAAAGACATGGTTTATGCCATAAAGAATGATCATGAAGAATTAATTTGGGAAAACAATCCATTTTTACATTCCTAATATTACAAGTAACATATTTTTATTTCCTATTTACATTTATTATTTTTTAAAAATGTTATAAATTTTTGTTTATTTTAATTTTTTTTGTTTTAGTTTATCATGTTTACCATTACACAACTTATAAATATAATGATTTTTTGATTAAAAATTACATTACCATGTTTACCATGTTTCCCTTGTTTACCATAATTACCAAGTATACCACAGTTTATAATATTTTAACATTACGTAACTTATATATTTATTGATTTTTTTGAACGAAAGTTATAATACCATGTTTATAATCTTTACCATTGTTTAAAATTCTTACCATATTTATCATGTTTACCATATTTACCATATTTTACCTTTATGTAATTATATATTTATTGATTTTGTTGAATAAAAACTACACTACCATGTTTACCACTTTTACCATGTTTACCATTATTTAACATGATTACCATATTTACCAAGATTACTATTACATAACATAGTTCAGTTATACATTTTTTTTACATTAGTATTGTAATATTTGAATTTGTATATTTGTGAACTAATGTTTGATTTTTTTTGATTTGAAGGATAATGATAGATCAATTAGTTTCTCAACCACATGATTCTGTTGATGGGCATCATGATCATACCTCTGTAGAGGAATATTTACATGCTCCTCTTGATGTTCCCCAATCTTCCTCATGATCTCCCATAATGAAAAAGAAGAGTTCAAGAGATAGTAAACGTGGCTACACAAGTTTACCAAAATTATCACTTTCTCATATTTAAGACTATAGGATTCTCATTGAGTTTGAAGAGGATGATATTCCTAGAGGTACAAATGCAAATGATTTTAAGAGTATTGTATCAATTTAGGGTAAAAGAGAAGTAATCATTTTTCATGATGATTAGAGAAGTATAGAAAAATAGATAATATCTTAGTTTTGGGATACTATTTTGGTAATAAATTTTGATATTGTTTGACTAATCATTAAATTTTTCGAGTATAATATGTTTTACCTCATATTTATCAGATGACATTTGATATTCCTAGCATGGGAGGAGTCAAGAGGAAAAGTTTATCGATGGCTGCAAAGAGATGGAGGGTTTTCAAATCAACCCTCACATCTAATTTCATCTTTGGTGATAGGAATCATGACAATCCATGTCATATATATCCTTTCATAGATGAAGACACATGGAGACAATTCTTTTAAAGTAGAAGAATAGATTCATTTATGGTAAGGTAAATGTAAAATTTTATAATCTATCTTATATAAATGATCTTATTAATGTTTTTTAAATTTTTTATTATTAGAAATATACAGCAAAAAAGGACATATCATAATGAGATCCCATCTAAAAATATATACCCTCATAGTTTAACTCGGGGAGGTTATACATTATTGGAAAAAAAATGATCGCAGAAAAATTAAAAAAACTAAGTGATGAGTCTTCAAGGCCTAGAGAATTTTCCCCTTCATCCCCTCTATCTAGACATGAAAAATGGAAGAGATCTCAGATGGGAAAAAAGTGGAAATATATTTTGAAGAATCGAGAATCATAGCTGAGAGGATTGTAAGATATTTTATTTATTTATTTAAGATAATTATATTATTTATATAATTTCAATCATTACAGAAATGTTCAATTAATTGATAGTGGATTATCTTGAGGAGTAGAGCTCACAAGGGTAACTTACAGTTGCTGGGAGGTAAGATATTTTATCTGCAACATTGGGAAATCCTGAACACCCCGATTATGTACAAGGATATCTGGCATGTTTATTGGTTAGAAAAGTGATTCCACATTCTTCAACATCTTCAATTGAGGTTGTTTATCAAAAAAAATAATCATGGTAGGATGAAGATCATAATATTAATGCAACGATAGAGAAAATATTAGAGCATCATTACATTCTATGTTTACAAAAATGCAAAGACAATTCCATACTATAGCTCCCTCTCCTCTACCTACCCCTACAAACCCCATTATTTATCTTCCAAGTCTACCAGTAGGTCCCACTCCCCCACCTCAGCCTGCAAAACCCGTTTCTTTATCATACTCCTCTACCATAGCTTCCTACTTATTGTATGTTTTATGGTGATGATCCTCACCATCCTATAGTTGTATATGGACTGGTATATTGTATAGGAGATACAGTTCATCAATAATATTAATAGGTGGAGCATAATAGGGTCATTGTACATGGTATTATAGATAGATCAGCTCGAGTACAATTACGTACAGATGAGGTGAAGGCAGTTGGACATAGTATTGACCACTTTTTATTTTGGCTGTCTTGACTTCTGCGACTCATTACTATAGAGGTATGTATCTTATATCTTTTATTTTCTTTTTTATTAAAGTAGATTTCAAATTTGAGAACTAATTTATTTTTTAATTTATTCGTATATGAATACTTCAAAGGTAATAAATCATTTATAGACAAGAAATAACAAATGGATAAGACATCAGATACAGATTCTACTGGTCCTAACAGATTGTCAAGTTATTCAAATTTTTTGGCGGGTCATTATGAGTTTCCAATGGAAGTTCATGTTTTTTGATATGTAATAAATGTGGTGATTGTGAAAAATGATATCATGGAGCTTGTTACTAGAGATAAGTTGGGCATCAACGTGGTGCTGATTTTTTTCATGTATGTCTTAACACCTTTCCATGTGTTATGTTTATTAAAAATCTATACATAGGTCAATTTTTTTATGTATAATTATAACATGTGTGATAATAATGAGTGGACCAATTTATATGGATTCATGGACTTGAATTTTATTTCCCCTAAAGCACATGAATTAGATGAGTAACAAAGAACACATTATATTACTAAATGATTTGAAGAAAATACAATCATGTTGTGTTAGATGATGCCTTTTTTAGAGGTATGAAACATATATCTATAAAAGTTTTCATTATCTCTTAACCTAAAAAACCACTAACCTTAAATTTTCTTTTATATCAGTGATCATTGGATGTTAGGTGTTTTTTTGTTCAAGGGATAAAATATTTATTGGATATGCTCTTTCCATGATGATGTGAGGGGAAGTTTTAAGAATATGTTTGAAAAGTAAGTTTAAATTTCTTAACAGTTTTTTATATTATAATGAATTTAAATTTTATCCCAATATTATTATTTTCTAATAGGGTATGGATCTACTTTTGAAAAAACATGAAGAAAAAGAGTTCTAAAATCTAATATGTAAATGTAAAGGTAAATATCCATTTATAATTTTTACTTTTGGATGTATAACATAAAAATGATATTTTGAATTGGCACTCATTTAAATAGAATTGTCATGAACAACAAGGGGCTTTTGAATGGGTATATTATATGTTAAGAAATATGTATAAAATAGTTACAATTGGAACACTCGTGGAGTTTGTTTTGGTAAGATTTCCATATAAAATTTTCTATCATATTTCATTTTATTTATTCATTATACATGTTAACTACTATACTTTTAATTTGTAGATATTTGATGACCCAAAACCCTATAAGGCTCAATAGGTAAAACACTTACAAGTGGAATGGTATAATTATTGTACCTATTTTATTCAATTTAATTTGTTTTTAGTGTAACTTGTATTTTTGGATATTGTAATTATAATTGAGTATTTGGTTATTGTTTTGGTTGGATTTAGGTTTTTTATTTGACATTGTATATTTTGAATGTTTTATATGTGATTGTTTAGTTTTTCTCTAGTTCTTCTTGTTTTGGTCTAGTTCTAATGTTTTTTGTATGTATTCGTGTCTGGTTTTGGTCTATTTTCTACTTATTTCGTACTTTGGAAGAGCATAGTAATGGTTTCATGGGGGTTGAGGGTGTTCGGGGGGGGGGGGGGGGGGCTGTCTAAGAGGTAGGTGGTGTCTAGGGTGGTGGGGGTGTCCAAGGGGTGGGGGGATGCCTATGTGGTGTGGGGGTGGTGTCTTGGGGGCGGGAGGGTGTCCAAGGGTGTAGGGGGTGGTAGGGTGTCCATGGGGGAAGGGAGGTGGGAGGGTGTCCAGGGGTGGGGGTGTCTAGTGGGTTTTGGTGGTGTACAGGGGGTGGGGGCTGTCTAAGGGGTGGGTGGGTTTCTATGGGGTTTTCCAGTGGGTGGGGTGGTGTCCAGTGGTGGGAGGGTGTCTAGGGGGTGGGGGTGTCCAAGGGTGGGGGTATCTAGGGGGTGGGAGGGTGTCTGGGAGGGGGGATTTTTAGGGGTGGAGGGACTGTCTTGGGAGGTGTCTGAGGGGGTGGGCGGGTGTCCAGGGGGTGGGGGTTGTCTACAGGGGGTAGGGGTCCAGTGGGGTGGGTAGTGTCAAGGGGTGGGGAGATGTCGAGGGTTGGGGGGGATGTCCAGTGGGGTGGGACGGTGTCTGGGGGGTGGGGGCTTTCCAAGGGTGTGGAGGCTCTCCAGGGGATGGGTTCGTCCATCGGGGTGTCCATGGGGTGGGGGTTGTCTAGGAGGTGGAAGTATGTCTAAGGGTGTGGGGGAATGTCCAAGTAGGTGTGGGATTTCAATGGGGGTTGGGGTGTCATGGGATGGGGAGTGTTCAGGGGTGGGTGACTATCCAGGGGGTGGGGCTGTTCAGGGAGTGTGAGCCTATCAAGGGGGTGGGTAGGTGTCAAGGGGGTGGGGTGTCCAGGGTTGGGGGTGTCTATGGAGTGGGAAGATGTTCAAGGGGGTGGGGCCTGTCCAGGTGGTGGGGGATGTCCAGGGGGTGGGTTTTCCTAGGAGTGGGGGCTTTCCTGGGGGTGGGGTGTCCAGGGGGTGAGAGAATGTCCAGGGGTGGGGGTGTCTGGGGGGTTTCTAGGGGGTGGGGGTTATCTTGGGGTTAGGGGTTGTCAAGTGGGGCGGAGTGGTGTGTATGAAGTGGGAGAGGGTCCAAGGGGGCTGTCCAGTGGGGTGGGTGGTGTCTAGGGGGTGGGGGTTGTCCAGGGGGTGGGGGATGTCTAGGGGTGGTGCTTAACCCAGGGGGTGGGGGTGTCCTGGGAGGTGGGAGGGTGTCCATGGTGTTGGGGGTGTCCAAGTGGTGGGGGTTTCCAAGGGGGTGGGAGGATTTCCATGGGTGTAGGGGATTATCTAGGGGTGGGAGGGTGTCGAGGGCGTGGGGGCCTATCCAAGGGGGTGGGGGCTATCTAGGGGGTGAGAGGGTGTCGAGGGGGTGGGGTGTCTAGGTGTGGGGGTTGTCTGGGGGTGGGGGGTTGTCCGGGGGGTGGGGTCATGTACACAGTTTGGTAGGATGTCTAGGTGGTGGGTGTGTCCAGGAGTTGGGGGTTTATAGGTGTGGGAGGATCTCCAAGGGTTGGGGGCTTGTCCAAAGGGTGGGGGCTGTCTAAGGGGGGTGGGAGGGTGTCTAGGGGTGGGGTGTCTAGGGTGGTGGGAGTGTGTCCAGGGGGTGTGGGTTGTCCATGGGGTGGGGGTGTCCAGGGGGTTGTCCAGAATGGTGGGGTGGTTTCCATTGAGTGGGAGGGTATCTAGGGGGTGGTGTTGTCCAGGGGGTGGGGGTTCATGGGGTGGGGGATATCCAAGGGGTTGAATGAGTTGTTTGGGGGGTGGAGATGTTCAGGGGTGGGTGGGTGTCTGGGGGGGGGGGCTTTCCAGGGGGTTGGGGTGCCCAGGGGGTTGGTGGTGTCTAGGTGGTGGGGTTTCTAGGTGGTGGGTGTGTCAAGTGGTGGGGGTTTTCAAAGGGGTGGTGGATTCTAAGTGGTGGTGGTTTTCCAGTCGATGGAGGGGTTTTCTGAGGGTAGGGGGTGTCTAGGGGGTCCAGGGGGTGGAGGCTATCCAGAAGGGAGGGCGGGTCTTGGGCTGGGGGGGGGTCCAGGGGGTGGGGGGATATCGAGGGGGGGTTGTCCTAGGGGTGGGGGTGTCCAGGGGGTGGGTAGGTGTCCAGGGGTGGGGGCTGTCGAGTGGGGTGGCGTGGTGTCCAATGGGTGGGAGGGTGTCCAGTGGGTGGGGGCTGCCTAATTGTTGGGTGGGTGTCCAGGGGGGTCGGGGGTGTCCTGGTGGCATGGGGGGCTATCTAGGGGGCCTGTTCAGGGCGGTTTGAGGGTGTTTGGGGGTGGGGGTTGTCCATGTGGGTAGGGGCTGTCATAGGGGTTTTAGGTTTTTTTAGATGACATTGTATGTTTGGAATGTTATGCATGTGAATGTTTAATTTTTCTTTGGTTCTTCTTATTTTGGTCTAGTTATGATTTTTTTCTAGTATGTATTCTGCTCTGGGTTTCGTCTGTTTTCTACTTGTTTCAGGTCTTCTATGGAAGAGCATAGTAATGGTTGAGCGATTTTACTAAAACAAAATTTGTTTTTATGTTTGTTATTTTATAAACGATGTAATAAATGCATGGGGATAATTTTTTTCATCGGCTATTTAATAACCGATGAAGTATATATGCTTTCACGTCGGTTAAATAATAACCGACTTGAAAAAAATCGCAGACTATTTTATCACGTCCGTTATGAAAATAACCAACATGATAAGCATTTTTTTCACGTCGGTGTTTTATTAACCGACACAAAAAATGCTTCAGAGGTGAATTTTATTACATCATTAATTACATAATCGACATAATATATGATATACCAGGTTAATTATTTAAAAAATGATGTAAAAAATCACAAATCCAAAGCATTTTCTATGTCTGTTGTTTAGGAAACGATATGAAAAGCCCTTCCAGTTTATGTTTTTTAGGTCGGTTTGAAAATAACTGATGTAAAAATAATATTTATAATGTCTCCTATAATAACGTCATCCAGAAAATGACATAAAAAATAAAATTTAACATATGTAAAAAAACATTTTCTTCACTAGTGGAAGTCCACACAACTAGTTCTTTTCAACTGTTATCAAAATAGGAAGTAGGAACTTTCATAGATGACTTAACATAGATTATGCCTATAGTGCCAAACTGTTGTGATCTTTTGACCGTTTTTGATGGTAGGTTCCTAGATTCTATAATATTATTATCAACTAAAGTTCCTCCAGCAACAACATCCATTATAATATTATCCATCAAGAGAAAACATTGATAAAAATATTAGACAAATAGTTGATTGTGAATTTTTTCATGGGGGAATTTAGAGAGCATATTATTAAACCTCAAATAGTACTCATGCAGAGTCCTCCATTTTGGACACTTATTGAAAAACATATCATTATTATGTGAGAAAATCCTAGATTCTAGGATAAAATCTTCTAAAAATATATTTTTTAGCTGATACCAACATTCTTTATTGGTAGATATTTAATAGTAAAGTCACACATTAGCTTGTACAACCAAAGAATAAAAAATTCATCCTATTAATTTGATCCTCACTTACACATTGGGGATTCAAGGTGATACATACCATGTGTAATACTTATAGGGGATTATGTGGATCCTCTCCCTGCAGACTGTGAAATACAGATAAATGATGGATTACTCTTAATATTTGATAAATACCATGGGAAATATCAGGATCACCTAAAATATTTTGATGATTTTTTAAATCAGGTGCAGTTATATCCTTCATGGTCCAATAGTCAACTATTATTTCTATGCTTTGAAAAGTTTTATTTTTTGTTGAAATTGGTTTTGTTTTTTTAAATTTTGTGATGTTCTTATTTTCTCTCGGTTTTCAAAGAATAGAACTTTTTTATTTCTTTGTGCTTATAATATTTAGTTCATAAGATTGTATGAATTTTCATTTTCAAATTTTTTTGAACATACAACAGTTTTTTTTAAAAATATTTTTTTAATTTTTTTATTCTTTTATTATCAAACTGAAATTGTTTTTTAAATTTTTTTCTGAAACCCATATAGGTCTCACTCAAAATGGAACCAATTGATGAAAATATTTTTATTCTCATTTTTAAACAAAAATAAAATTTTGTAACCTGATGACTCAATTAAATCAATAACTAAGGATGTCTCATAGTAAGACTTCTCTATAATAGTTATTTTTAAATGATTTTTTTAAATTTCTACTTTTATGTTCTTAATTATTTTCAAAGTGATTAAAACCAATATATAAAAAACAAAATAATATTAAAATAACTTACTAAGATGAAAATAAAAAAGAAACAACTATAAATAAAATGAAATAATCCAACATTGTAATGAATATAAAAGAGAAACAACTATCCTTCCTAGTGATTCATATGGATCTGTTTTTCTTCATCATTTTTAACAGATCCCACAATTGGATTCCTCTCAAAGAAAGACTATAATATAAAATATCACTTCTTATTAATTTTATGAATATGATACTAATATAGATATATTTTAAGCATAACTCCTTTTCTATGGAGTTTCTCAATGTTCCCAATAATCACCGGAAAAATTACATGGAACACAATCATTGTACTCATAGTTCTTCGATCAAAGATTAAGAAATTAAAACAATGGATATCATCTTCAAACACCAACATAGATCGAATTAACAATCCCTATTCATCTTTTTTCACACTCTAATACGAAATTTAACATACTCAAAATGGATGAAAATAAATATAAAAAGGACAGAAGAATAACACATCAAGAAAAAATCTCATTTTTGAAATCAACATTTCTCTAGGGATTTACAATTTTGAAATTAAAAGAATTTGATAACTCAAAATAAATTCACGATGTGAAACCACTATCTTGGATACTCTTGATTTTTTTTGACATCACCAAGGAGCAGTGGAAAAATATGATCTATATCTTTATCAAGTCTAGAAATAGTACCAACTTCTTATAATATCGGCTAGTTACTCTCCCATATTCTCTACTTCTTAAATATATTAATATCTATATATGTGTGCACTGTGCATCCCTAAATAATCATCTCCTTTTTTCAAAATTACCCATTTATTCTTTTAAAAATGCACACTGATATAACATTTCTAATTTGACCGGTTGATTATTATTTCATGTATTTTTCCTTCATTCCTGAAGTCGCATCCTATGTGTGTTTAAAGCTTGCATGATAGTGAGTAAAGTCATCAAAGCATTCTAAAACAATCATGTCAACATTGTCTAGTGGAACAAAGTTCCATCTACAATAATGGCCAAGTGTTTATTAGTAATATTTTTTTCATAAATTTTTTATTATTATTATATTATTAATATACAAAATATTGAGAAACCAACAATGATTTTGTTTTATTACTAAATATTGTTAAATTAATCTATTATAAAAAAATTAAAATTTGAAAAAAATATAACATGATATAAAATATATCATATGAAATCTAAAATGGGAAAATATGGGTCTCCCCAATCTATTAAAATCATTTCCACCACTGAAAACACTATATAAAACAGTAAAAATATTAGTAAACCGAGCAACATTTATGAAAATGAAAATATAAAGCATAAAGCGTAATTGATTTGAATATTGGGTGAATGAATGGAGTGGTATATATAGGAGTTAATGTGATTTTTGGAATAATAGTGTGACTATTGGAATAGTAACATGACCAATGTGAATAGTAACATAATTGTTGGAATATTAATTTTAAATCAAAATAATAAATTGTAATAAAAATAATATTTATCAATATTAATTTTTTATTATATGAATTTTGTGATTCCCAAAAATAAATATCATAACTAAAAAACTCAAAGAAAATATTAGTGATTTTTTAATAAATTATAATTTATAGAATTTTAAAATAATCAATAATTTTATATTAAAAATTAAAATTACCTATTTTTAAATTTATTTTGATTAAATTAATATCATTTTTTATATCAAAATATTGAAATTTTTCTAGGGTTATTTTTAGATAAATTTTTGAAATACATCAATTTGTGGGTGAATAGTAAAAATACAGCTTTTCACATAACCAGTGTCTCTGAAATTACATCATTTATGATGTATTAATGAAATATTCCTTTCACGAACATGATTTTGTGCCATGATATATTTTATTTAAAAATGAGTCCGGAAAATACATTAAACTTAATTTCTAACCCTAAAAAGAACATTCCAAAACCTAAATTCATAAGTGATTCCTTAAAATAGAAAATTGCATTCCATCCACATTACTTTTTTATAAAGTAATGAATTCAAATTATAAATAGTATTTAAATTCATAAAATAATTATATTACTTTAATATTTTTTTAATAATCTCAATATTTGACTATTACATGTTTTACCTTTTTTGTATTATTTTATTCAATATTTTTTTTCTAAAAACACATCTCTCCTTATGTATAAATAACCCTTGTCCATCCCCTTGGAAAACCACCCCTCTCACCTATTAAAATGACAAATATCTACCTAAATATTTCCTCTTAAGAATCCTATATTCTATAATGTCTTTTTGGAGTAATCAAACACCAAAAACCAATGGAGTTATTATGTCGTACAAGAGAAGGTACGACGAAGAAAGAGTATATTTTTCAACTCATCACTCGTTTTCTTTTTCTCCATTATATTTTCCAAAATTATCTCAATATAAAATTTTCACATATTTAATTAGGCATAATATTGGAATTATACTAATGATGTTAACGTGCATTAAAAGTTATATATTTAATATATTTATGTTTTATACATCCTTTTCATCATATTTGGACAATGTTTTCGATAACAGTCAGTTTATCACTAACGGGGATATTTCTGATACCTTTCATATCACCAACCCTATGAATAATTAAAATAAATTATTTATTATATATAAATGTATAAATATATTAATTTTATTATTATGGAATTTATTATACTTATTTTATAATTACCTTTAACAAAATAGTAAAATAAAAGTAAAATGGAAAACTTTTAAGAAAAATTGATATCGAAATGCCTCAATTACATCAATTAAAATTAAGAAATATAATAAATTGATTATAATTGATAAATCGTTGTGTAAATAAAAATACATCACTTCTAAATAAATGATTTACTAAATAGAAGTATATTTTTCAAGAGTTGTAAAAGGGAAAAAATAAGTCAGGAATAACGGTGGGGGGAATCACGAACCCAACTCCATTTCTTTGATTTATTCATATTTCATGACATATTTTAGTGTTGATATTAATTTAATTATATTTATGTTTAATTTAACTTTTATTCCATTATCGTTTTAGGGATATACATGTTTCTATTCAATTTTACGATTATTACAATGATTTTCTAAAAGAACTAGTCTTATGAATGCAATTACTAACCCCTCTTGAGTTATTTCTTCTTTTCTAAAAAATGATGATGCTAATAAAAAAATATTTTCATTTCAATTTTCAATTTTAAAACCCCAAATTTTATTCATTAATATATTCCATATGAGATTATTATGAAACCCATTCCTTTCCAGGGGTTATTCCATGACTGAAATTTTTATATGGTCTTTGTGGCATGCATGATTATGTAAATGTTATGATGTGACGGGTGAGACCAAAATTGTATACCCCTTCAATGAATTGGTTAATATGATGTATATCCTAATATGACGTGTATTATGCATGATCATGATGATATTATTGTTCAAAATAATGATTTTGTTATTATGAACATATGTTATGTGTGAACATCATGCTATCTGTATTCACAACTATGTGTGGTATTTGACCACTAAGAAATGATGTTAATTTTTTTGAATTTATACATTCCATGTTTTTATCCATTATTTCCATAATAATTTTGTTGGTAGTCTTATTTTTTATGTTATAATTATGATCATGTTCATGCTCACCCATTTTATATTGATCCATGATCTTTATTCACCCTCTGACTAGGCTTTTAGCTCACCCCTTTCATTGATATATATCCTCAGGGGATTACTTTTACTATAGAGATGGATAGGGATGCTAATAATATATAATATTATGAATTAATAATTGTTTATATTTCATTTTGTAAATGTTATGTGTAAGCCTAATTAAGTCCAGAAACTGAACCTTTGGATCCTGGATTGCAATTCTATTATGTTTTTATCGTTAAATTTATCTAATAGTCATGTAAGAAAACTAATGTCTCTATAGACGGTATCAGAGCACAGTGTAGTTAATTTGGGATTTAGAATTATTAAAAAAGAGTGAAATCCATAAGTATAATTATATATATATGAAAAACATCCAATAAGAATCATCATAGAAAATGATAAACATTGGGATCCCATAAGATATGCCTTTTGATTTAATTTTACGAAATAATAAATTATTTATTCAAGATTTACTGAATTAGGTTTTGTAAAAAAAATTTATTTAAGAAAATGCAAAAAAACTAGGAGAAACTAGTTCAACAATCCATCCAAGTGATAATAAAATGATTTTTTTAATAACATTTGAAATTACATGGATGGTGGAGTTGAATTATTTATGGAGAATATTATCCGGCTATCTATGGCTATGAATTTTACCATGAACCTTGTGGAACATCTACATTTACCCATGAATGATCTACTATCCATAGATTCCTTTATTTGTAAATTACTGCAAAAATTTAGTGAAACATTTGATACACTTGTCATGGAACAATGGGTTAACTAAATGGCGAAGAACTTTTCTGTAATTCAATGTTCTGAGCTGGAGAAGGTGATTCTTGAAATGTATCATTTAGATAATGATGCTTACCAATGTTGGGTGTCGATTAAGAACACAAAGCCAAATTATGAAATAAAAGATATGGAGTGGGAAAACATTAATAAAATATATCTTACCATATATTTTACTCAATCTATTCTAACAAATATTGAGAAATAATTCATAGTGATAATGAAAAAGAAAGCTGAATCCATCATATCTTATGAGTAAAACGTCACAAGTCATGATAGATAAGATGAAGGTTTTTATATTAAAAATTATATAAAATAGGTATATTATTTAATTTGTTAAAACCACACCTTAAAAAGGATCTACATATCCAAGACTTTGGGAGTTAAGAAGAAGTGGTTTGATGTGATCTCAAATTAGATATGGAGTTTAAAGAATGATCTCATGGTTATTAAAAGAGAAGATTAAAGTGTTAACCTGGTGGGTCAAATGATAAATAAAGAAAGATGACCCAAAAACCCACATTTAAAAAATTTGGAAATAAAAATCATAGGAATTTCCTCAATAGGATAGATAAATTCTTCATGTGCTGGAGAGAAGTCCACCACGATAAAAAATGGTAAGGAGACATGAAGAAGATGACCAAAATAATGGGGGAAAGGAGGGAACCTCCCAATGTGGAACCTTTGGTTCAGTTATTCAACTATAGGGGGAATGTTAACTATTCCAAACAATGAACTAATCTTCATGTCTTCGAGGGTAATTAGGATCAGCATCCACCAAACCCAAAAGAGAAAGTGATAGCTTATGTCATCCCTACTTCTGATGTGGATCAAGAAAATGAAGTGATAAAAGGTTTCTTTCATATTCAATCAATAGTATATATTTTTTATTATGGTTCTACATATTACATTATATCATGTATGTTTTGAATAACTATTGAATCAATGTCTTGATACCTTGAAGTATCTATATCCATAAAAATACCAAGTAGTGAAATCATTACACCTAAGTGTTGGACTTTTCTTCGATTGGAATATGAGGGAAGATTCTTCTATCAAATCATAAAATTATTTCATTGGTATAATTTGATGTTATACTAGGAATAGATTGACTCCCATTTTATAGAGAAAACATCATCTATTGGGAAAATAAAATCTCATTTCATATTACAGCCCATTAATGTGTCCTCCATAAACGAAAGGAAGATCATTAACCTCTTTTAGAAAATCCCTCAACGGTATTTCTATTGATACCTTATAATGAATTATAACATTCCCAAATGATCAAAAAAAGGAAGGTATTAACCTATATTAAATTACTATTGTTAGAGAATAGAGTTATTTATTTATCTAATAGTTACTTAGACTTCCCCCATAATTTGAGGTAGTGTTTTCAATAGAACTCAAGCATGTATCTACCCATATCATAAAATTACATTATACGATGGATCTTATCTAACTAAAAGAGATAACAATCTATGTGAAATATAATTTGGACACATAATTCATACGAACTAGTGTAACACCTTGGGGTGCATGAGTGATCTTTTTCAATAATATGGATGGATAAATATAACTATGTATCAATTATCCGGATCTTGAAAGTTCACCATAAAGAAAAATTTCCCCCTTCTAAGGATTGATGACTTGTTTTACCAACTATAAGGGGATTAGGAATTATCAAAGGTGTATCGTTATTATGGTTATTATCAACTAAATGTGATGAAGAATTATTTTTAGAAGAATAATTTCTATTCAAGGTATGGGGACTAAGAGTACATAGTGATTCTATTCAGACTTACTAATGCCCCTTCATTTTTCATGGATTTGATTAATATAGCCTTTAGAGACTACCTCAAAAAAATTTTGGTAGTGTTTATCAGTGATATTCTAATTTAATACATGAGAAAGTAGGAACATGAAGATAATATAGGGATTTTGTGGGAGATATTAAAGAGAGAATATGTATTAAGTTCAGAAAGTGTGCCTTTTTTTGATTTACCAAGTCGCATTCTTGGGGAACATGATAATAAATGGGAGAATTTATATAAACCCTTAAAAAGGAAATTGAAGAATGTCCCGCACCCACTAGTGTCCTGGAAATCCATATTTTTCTAGGATTATTTGGGTACTACCGACATTTTTTGAGGAATTTATCAAGATTTTATATCCTGCTAACTATGTTAACCCAGAAAGTGGAAAGTAATCTAAGATGAAATAATATGAGGAAATATTCAAGGAGCTTAGGGAGAGGCTAATAATTGCACATGTACTCACACTACAGACACGTTAAGAAGGCTATGTGATATGCTATGATGCATAAATGAAATTATTGGGTTGTGTACTCATGTGGATTGATAAATTAATAATCTACGTATCATGATAGTTTATCATCCATGAGAAAAACTACCCAATGCATGATATATAGTTAGGATCTTTGATAATTGAACTAATGATTTAGAGGATCTATCTCATTGGTGAGAAGTATGAAATATATATCGATCCTAATATTCTAATGTATATATTCACAAGTATAAAGCAGAGCATGCATCAAATAAGATGCTTAGATCTAATCATGGGATATGATTTAGGTGTTAACTACCATCATAGAAATGAGAACAATGAAATTTATTATCGTAGTAAGAAATAAACCAACCACTATATACATGATGTGTATTGAGAAAGAACTTATCTTTATGAAAATGAAATTTATTGATCTATAAATCATAATGACAAATAATTCATTTTACCTTCCACAAATGATTTATCAACTATCCACCCATGAAAAGATAGAGGAGTCATAAAGGGATGATTTGGTAGTGCAAAATAAGGTGAAAGTAATAAAGTATGGGATGTCACATGAGTTCCATATTAGTGATTATGGTGTAATTTGGTTTCGAATGTGGCTTTTTGTGCCTACATCACCTGAGATAAAGGATCTATGGATAATTCAGATAACTCATATATCTCAATCAATCCCAAAAATACCAAGATTTATTGTGTTCTTTTAGAACACTTCGGGTCGGAAAATATGATGAAGGATATTTCGGAGTACCTCCCAAGGTGTTTAGTATGTGAGAAAGTTAAAGAAGAGTGGTAGAAGTCTGAAGGGATGATGCATCCATTACCTATACACATATGGAAATGAGATAATCTACCTACGGACATTGTCACTAGTACCTCGAAAACATTCAAAGGAATTAATGTGATATGGGTTGTGGTTGAAAAATTCAAAAATATTTCCCACTTTATCACATTTCATGAATATTTCTCACTTGAAAAAAATTTCAAAATATAAATGAAGGAATTATTGAGGCTAAATTGGGTTCCACTTTTGATCATCTCTAATCATGATCCATGGTTTGATTCTATATTCTGGAGTGGTATTCAATGTTCTTTGAGTACTGGGTTGAATTTCATCGTGGCCTACCTCCCCCAAACTCATGTTCAATCTAAAAGGACTATTCAGACACTTGATGACATACTATGATCCTGCTAAAGGGAATTAAAATAAGTATAGGATAAATATATCCCATTAGTTTAGTTCATATAAAAAACAACCACTCAAGTATTCAAATGGCTCCATTTGAAGCTCTTTATGGGAAGCAATTTATTACTCCATATTTTTTTGGATGAAGTGGGAGAATGAAAGATACATGGACCTAACCTTGTGAAATAGATGAAGGATAACGTTCATGTCATATAATAGAATATAAAATCATCTCAACAAAATAAGAAGATATTTTCTGACAATCAATGAAGGTAATTAGAGTTCAAGGCTGGAGACAAATTTTTCATTTAGATACCTTTATATAAGCGAGTCTTTTGGTTTAGAAAGAAAGAGAATCTTATCCCATGGTACATTGGCCCCTTTGATATCCTTGATCGTATAGGATTAGTGGCCTATTAACATTCACTTCCACCAAATATAGATCAAGTTAATGAAATTTTCCACATATATCTCTTAAAGAGGTATATACCTAACCTCTCACATGTTTTGAATCATGAGGTTATATAAATTGAGAATGACCTCTCATTTGAAGTATAATAGGTGGAGATATTGGACTATAGAGACAATGTTCTACGCAACAAGACAACTGACCTTGTAAAAGTGTTTTGGAAGGACCATAAGTATAATGATGTGACTTGGGAACTAGATGAAAAAATGAAACAAAATTACCCTCCCCTATTATCGACTAAGAATATGAATTGAAATTTTGACGATGAAATTTCAAAATGGTGGAAGAATGTAACGACTTGGTGTTTATTACTAATATTTTTCCCCGGAATAAATTTATGTCGGATTATATTATACACATAAAATGTATATAGAAAATGAAAAGTACTTTGTTTAATTAATAAATATTATTACATTAATCATAAATGAAACCAATTAAATTTCCAAATATTACAACTGGACAAAAGATTATATAATAGAAAATCTAAAATTGGAAAATTTTGATCTTTCCAATCTACTAGAATCATCGCCCACACTAAATACACTATGAATAAGAAAAATAATAGTTAAAAGTTAAAAATTATAGAAAATGAAAATATAATACCATGAGATGATTTCAGTTGAATATGTTGTGAAATAATTTAGTGGTATATATTAGAGGTGATATGACCATTTTAATTGTAATGTTACCCTTAGAATAGTTACCTGACCATTTTAAATAGTTACCTAGTTTTGAGAATAGTAATTTTACCTCAAAATAATATATTGTAATAAGAATAATATTTATCATGATTTGTTTCTATAAAGTCAATTTCAATAAGGATGAAAAATTATATATCATGATTAAGAAACTCAAAAAAAATATAAGCGCGTTTTTGATAAACTGTATTTCAATGTGTTTTATAAGAACCATTATTTTTATATCAAAAATTTACATTACCCAATTTAAATTTTTATTTCAGTAAATAAAATATAATTTTTTAATTTAATATATAGAAATTATCGAGGGATTATTTTTTGGTAATTTTCTAAAATACTTTAATTTTAAGGTGAATAGTAAAAATATAGTTTTTTCATAACCAGTGAATCTAAATTTACATTATTCATGATGTATTAATGATATAATTATTTATAGAACATGTTGTTATGAAATTATATATTTTACTTCATATATTTGTATTTAAAATTCAATAAACATAATTTCCAAACCATAAAATAACGTTCCAAAAAAAAATTTTAAAAGTGATTCCTTAAAAACAATTTTTCATTATTTCCCCTTTACAATTTTATAAACTAATGAATTCGAATTATCAATTGGATATAAAGTCTTAAACTCATTATATTATATTAGTATATTATTTATAATATTAAAAAAATCCATGATTACAATTTTTACCATGGATGTATTCTTTTATTAAATTTTTTATTCTAAAAATACCCCTCTTCTCAAGTATAAATAACCCATCTCCATCCCCTTAGAAAAACACTCGTCCCACCCATTACAAAGAAAAATATATACCCATATATTCAATCCCTATTAAAATCCATATGTACATTATTGTGAAATTCAACTCCAAAAATCAACGAAGTTATAGAGTCATACAAGGGATGTTGCACCGAAGAAAGAGTATGTTTTCAACTCTTTAATTGCTTTCTTTTTCTCCTATTTATTTTCACAAATTCATTGAAAATAATATAATATAATATTTAATTAGGAATTTTTTTTGAAATTATATTAACTATGGTAACATTATGTAAAAGTTATATTTTAATTTATTTAGGTTTTAGGGGTCTTGTTTGTATATTTAAACAACATTTCCAATAATAGTTGGTTAATCACAAATGGGGATGTTTCCAATCATTTTCATATCACAAAACCTATGATCAGTTAAAATAAAATATTTAATATTTATAAAATAAAAAATATTTTTATCTTAACCTTCTAGAATTTATTATACTTATTTAATAATTACCTTGAACAAAAGAGAAAAATTGATGTAAATGGGAAAATTATCAGAAAACATGATATAAAAACACTTCAATTTCATCAAAAGAAATTATGAAATATAAGAAAATTATTAAAATTGATAAATTTTTTTATAAATGATTATAATTTACTTATGGATAAATGTTTTAATTAATATTATTTTCTTATTCAGGTTGTAATAATGTGATGAAATAAATGGGAAATAAATGTAAGGGGATTCTCAAACCCAACTCTATTTCATTGGGTTATTCCTTTTAATTCCAAATTTTAATGTGGATATTCTTTTAATTATCCATAAATATAATTTTATTTCTCTTACAATAACTATTTTTTTATATATTTTTAAAATTTTTCTTTTTGATAAATACTATGACTTTCCAAAATAACTATTTTTTCCAAAGCACCATTTTTCTATTCTTGATTTATTACTCCTTTGAAAAAAATGGTGATTCTTATACTAAATACATTGTTTCCCCGTTTTCATTTGGAAACAACCATTGTTTATTCATGAAATTATTCCTTATGAATTTTTTATGAAACTCATTCCCTTATATTCATTATTTCATGACTATGATTGTTATACCTTATATGTGGAGTCCATGATTATGTAAATGTTATGATGTGATAGGTGGTCCAAGAATTATATATCCCTCCAATATATTTGGTAATGTGATGTATCTTATGAGATGATGTGTATTATACATGATCATGATTCTGGTTTTTTTATAATGATGGTGTAATGATTATGTGCATATGTTATATGTGAATGCAGTGCTAGGTTTGTTCATAAGTATGTGTGGTACTTGACCACTAAGACATGATGTTTCATTTTTATGAATTTCAAAATCCCATGCCTTTATCCTTTGTTTACATCATGAGTTTGATGATAATTCTATAATTATGTTATGATGATGATGATGTTTATTTTCACCCATGTTATATAGACTCAACCCCCTTATACATTCTCTTACTGGGAATTTAGGACACCCATTTCATTGATGTATATCCTTTGGTGATTACTTGTACTAAGGGGAATGCGAGATCCATTAATAAGATATATTAGAAGGAATTAAAAAAAAATTTTGTTTTATTATGTAAATTTTTTTGAATAGACTAATTCATCCAAGATGCTAAATCTTTGGATCTTGGATTGCAATGCTATTATGTAATTTATCTTTAAAATATTGTAATATTCATGTATGAAAATATAGGTTCACTATATATTCCACCAAACATAATCCACCAATCTGAGCTCAACCAATTCTTCCCAAAACATACGTCAACATCCACTGACCATACATCTCTTGGATTTAATAAAGAAGATTTGTAGTCATAATATCATGTATCCACCCATGTTTAATGAATAAATTAAAACAAAATCTAAAACAATTCACTAAATAGGTTAAAAACATTGGCCAAATGACATGTAGCCACCAAATTAGAGACCATTAAAAACTCATGGTCATCATCCTTCCATCCACACGATAGTTAATGTTTTCCTTGGGTGTTGGATTCATTGTATTACATCCTTCAAAATCCCTAAATGAAAATCCCATATGATAAATCGCATTATTTTATTTTTCCTCTTAGAAGAAACCCAAAATTATCTTATCTATACCTGGATGGAGATTGAAAATTTATGTCACACAGATGGTGATCATAAAATATCTAATAATTTATTACATCAGAAGTTATTTTATCATGCATGGATTGGTAACATAATAAATTATATTAGGTTTTATATTATCAAACACCCAAATATCCTACGCTAAGTAAAACTCCATCATTTCCCACAAGCAAGATAACTATATTATACAATAGGGGCATCTTAGGGGATTGAAATTTCATTAATTCCCTACAATGAAAATAAAAAATAAAAAATATTTAATTTATAAAAAATATAAAAATTAAAACGAAAGAAACTTACAATGAAATAATTTCTTAATATAATAAATACTATAATAAAAAATACATTAAAATAATAAAGTATTTAAAATAAATAACAACCTACATAAAATGATTAACTTAATAATTAAATAATAAAAATTATAAATGAATTAAAATATAATTCAGCGATTCTAATTATTAAATTATTATAAGAAAATAAATTAATATTTTGACTTTAATTAATTAATTAATTACAAAATCATGGAAAATAAAATCTGAATAAATATAAATCTTAATTAAACAACAACACATAATTAATTATTCTAAATGATTCATCAAAATAAAATAATAAATACATGGTTAAATAAAATTTATAATTAAAAATAAAATATTCTATTAAATATATAATTAAGTACTTTATTAATTTAACAAATAATAAAAATAAATTACTAATTAATTAAATAAAATATTATTATAATAAAGTGAAGATAATTAAATTATAGATATTATGTGGAAAATTAGTAAAAAAATAAAACCAGGCCATCAGGCCATCAAAATTAATTCTATTTCTTATTGGACGAATGTAAATCAAACCTTATAAACTTATTCTTGAAAATTATTTGTTGTTGACAAATATTTCTATGAAAATCACTTAATAATTGTAAAATATTTTATAAATTTCCAAGTGTGTCCTCTCCCACACTTATAAATGGACACCCCCTCTCATATATCATCTACACATAAAGGGCCTCTTAATTCAGCCTGTATATACAAATATAACTGTATAAAATATATCCACACATCCTAAAGGACATGGTTTAATCATTATACCATCCTAGTAAGGCTTCAGGTATAATCTTATAGAGGTTATCTAAAAAAGTGGTATAGTTCTTAACATAGTGTTTACATATTTTTCTACTTATTACCCCTGAAAATATTATTTAACCATTATAAAATAATAACATAAGTATCATTCGTATATGGAAATATTATTTTATTTATTTTATAACCCTTTTTCATGTAGTTCACCATCCAACAATGAACAAAACTATCCCCCGTGCATATGTATGGACTACAGCCTCACGATGTAATATACATCATTTTCTTTGATCAGATATTATTGTAATGATGGATGAAAATTAAATAACATGATAAATTAAATGGTAAAATATATTATTCTTATTTCCTTACCATATACTTAAAAATAAAAATGTCACTCCTGTGTGCATGTGGACTACAGCCTCATAGACATATGTGTTTAATTTTTCATCACAACTTCATATTGATTGTATATATAGGTAAATTTAAGTAAATAATATGATATATATATATATATATATTAAATTATTATCATTATAGAAATGTAAAATTATACTTACCTTCTATCCATTATTCACATTTAAAAATAGAAATCTTACTCATGCGTTTTTACGGCGTATTATCTCCATGATTGTAATGTAATAATTTTTTCATAACCATGTTACATAGTTGGTTATAAAATAAATTTTAATGTATTAAAATAATTATTATAATCATATTATGATTCTATAAATGATATAATCACAATATATTTTTCCATAGTGAATCTATCAAAGTCATTTTGGACATAAATGGTGAATGTTCTCCAAACATCTGATGTGAAAATAATCAATTAAGTGATTACGAATCACATAAATATAAGTGAAAAAATTCAATAATATATATAAAATTTTCTTTTAATCTAGTAAATATATAACATATATTTGTTATTTAGGATGGCAAAGAATGTATATGACAAGTTTGACTCAATTTAAGGGACACTTTACAGTAAAACCACTATTGAAAACTTTTTCAGATTTATTTTCTAAATAAATATCTTCCATTTATATGTTCCTAAAATTATTTTTTAAAAGAATTTATATGGATATAAATGAATTATAATGGTTATTTTATTCCACTTTTCCCTTTGTTTCAAATTAATTCTATAATAATATTTTTACATATTTTATACCAAATGTTTTCACTTAATTTACAAAATGAAAAAAGAATGTTATATTATATTGTATAAAACATACAATAATTATCCAACCACATAAAACATTATTTGATATATCTAATTCCTTCATGATTATATATTTTGTTCATGTAAAACCCCTAATTCAATTTTTTGGGTTATTTACTTTTGAAAATTGGGTTTTAAAGGAAATGGATGTATCAATATTTGAAATTGTTTTTCTTATTGTTTCAAAAGTACATTTTGATTTATTTGATAATGAAAATTGATGATTTTGTATATTTCATGTATCTTATGGTCCTTGTAACTGTTTTATGATGATGGTTGAGTGCGATATAGACCACCAATTCATTGGGTAATGATTATGTTTTCTAAAGAATTACATTGTAATTAACCATGTTTGTTATTGTATTTATAAAGGTTATTATAGTTGTTCCTATAATGGATCTATGAATATAATTTCCCAGGGACCCTACTTGAATTTGTTTATTTATAATGAGTTTTATTATAAATATTTTAATTTCATAGTGCCATCTAGTTAAATTTTATTTAAATAATTATTATGCACTTTTATTGTAAAATACTATATTTTTTAGGAAAAAAATTCAAGGGTTCACATGTTTTCTAAGAAACATTAATGATAGTGATATATCCTTTATGTTTTGTTAGTATGTGTTTTAGGAAAAACCCTGGGTATTGTATCTAATTTTTTTTGAACTTAAACTATTATTTGGGTTAAATGTTTATTATGTTAGAGAAGAAATCTATTATTTGATTTCATGGTTCTGAAATATACTAACATGTTTCTTTTATTTTTTTTATGTCACTTACTGATAATTTTTTTGTCATCCAAAATTTTAAAAAATTCAGTGTTTAAATATGAGTAGGAACAATGATGAAGAGAGGTTAAAAAGAAAAAAAAAGTTAAAATAAAACATGTTTCATTTTAAAAGTATTATATTATGAAAAAATGGATACATTGAAGAAGTGTTCGATTATTGGATCCTAAAAACACAACATTCAATGAAAAATGAGTTGAATAAATTTTTAAAATGGTAAAATAATAGACCCAAATAATATTTTTATGAATATGATCAATGTAAGTGATAAAATATAATAAGGCATGGTCCCACAATGTAAAAACAGTATGAAAACCACCCCTCCACATGGTGTTATAAAACTTTGTGATGCGTCCTGTGAACTACTGGCGCTCATTAATGAAAAAAAGTTATTTGTGGGACCAATAAGATACTTATTCAACCCAAAAATGAAATCATTTGTAGGCATGGGTGTTCGTCGTAGCCTCCAGTAAAAAGAGTCCCCTCAGACCATCATGACCGGTTAACTAAGTTTTTAGTTTCACAGTTCCTTTATTAAAAAATTGGGTGTAGAGATGAGGAGGGTATGGATTAAATTTAAATTGATAGACATAGAGAAATCATTATTTGAATTTAAATCACCTGACTATCTACATACTCAAAATCCATTGTAGGTGAGTCATTCCACATAGTGATGAAACCATCCTATGAAGCATGCTTGGATGACCCTCTATAGAATATTACTTGTAAATTTAGTGTATTTTTTGATATGATGTGTCATTTTTTGAAAAGAAAAATGAATAAATTTCTTCATGAATGGACCCTTCTTGTCCATCCCTTTGTGGTCTTACTTTGCAGATGGGCCCTTTTCGGACCACCCTTTGCGGACTCCCATTATGGAAAATGCTTTGTGGAAGGACCCTTCGCAGAGAACACTTTGTAGATAACCCCTCATGGATAATGAATCAGGGATGATCCTTTTCATAGAACCCTTTGATGATGACTCTTTTTAGGACTCCCTTTTCAGATGGTCCATCACAGAAAATGTTATACAACCATCCCTATATGCTCATTTAGAAAAAAAAATATCCCCCCATACCCCTACTAAAGATTAGTGTTAAGGTGTGGTCCTGACCCTTCAGTTTTTTCAGTTCTCTTCTATCAATGACCCCCATAAAAAATGGAATGTCACACTATGATAATTTCATGATTGGTTGAGGACATATTGGGTTACGTAATATAAGACCCAAACAACCAACCCTTATAATATACCTATGTTGAAAAAAATCCTCACATGCTTTTTAAAACCCTATGCCCTACCTCATTTTCCATGGTAAACATGGAAGGGATACTCTTAAAATAAGTCCCACACCAGAAATTTCTAAGAATCTTCCTCTTAGACATCCTAAGCACATGATGTTAAAATATATGGAAATCATCCTTGCAATATGATGTAAAACAGAACTGATCAAGTAATTCCCCAAAACATGACATTAAAATGTGATACAATTTTTCCCATAACATGACATTAAACAATTATACAATCATCCAAGATATATGAATTTAAACAATAGAATACCCGATATAAAAAACATAGGATTCCTCCTATGACAAACATGGAAATCCTTATACATCAATCATAAGACACAACATACATTGATCATGAGATAAAAACCAAATATTCAAAAGGAAATACTAGTAGGAATAATTCACAACCAGTTGGTAATCCCTCTTGGAATAATCATCTATCCATTATTTTTTGATGCATTGCTCTTTTTCCTCTTTTCTAGCCCAGTATGTAGCTGAAATGATAACCAAATGTGACTATCATGGATAGCAAAATAAAAGAGGATACAAGAACACTCAAATCCATATACCACTATATTTTGGCTCCAAAAATTCATCCATCAGTGGATAGGGGGATCATGTAATTTTCATATAAACTATTACCTCTTGTTTCTCACACCGAGCATGACTTAAATTGTCTTAGAGGTTGGTGGTGATCCTGATATCCCCATTATCCCAAATGTAAAATAGGAATCTTCGCATTTGTAATCCCCAAAACATATCCAATAAAATGGTCCTTCTTTTTATAATTAAACCCCATAATCTATTCAAATGGGCCTCCTCCTATATGTTATAATACCCAAAATCATGTCTCCTATCCAAATGGGAATATTCTTAATGAATAAAATGCATGCTCCTCCTAAATAGGTATAATCCCCAAATGTATTCACCTTCATGGGATTCGATTTCCAACTAACTTGGATACATGTAAGGACTCCTTGTGGTCGAAAACCAAAACCCAATTTCACCCATATGTTTTCTAAGAAACATTCCTAGTTGGTTTGTATCCACATGGGAGACCACATAACATTTAGGTCTCCCATGCTGCCTCGATAAATGTCCTACACAAAACTTTGACTTGGAACCATTCACCAAGGAATCCTTACCTCATGGCATTAAACTATATGGTTAGGTCCATGTCGTGTGACCTTAAATAGTGATGTGTCTTATTATGTGGCACTATTCTATGTTAGTTTCAATTACTCTCATAGGGAAACACAAGAGTCACATCTTATGGGTTCAATCATGACATCAAAACAACTTACGTCTCCTTGGATAATGATAAACTCTATAGAACCCAACTTTGAGGATCAAAACTAAAATTTTCCTTATAAATGAAAAAATAATATATAAACCCTATACAAAAAGGGTACTATTGATGGGTATCCTCATATAGATATAGATCCCTCCATTTTTGAAGAAACATGAATACATACAGATGATTCCAAAACTATTCATGCTTATAATTGAACATTGTCTATGCATTATTCGTGTATGCATACATGGGAGTGAACCAAGGACTCAAGAACATATCTTAAATCTATAATAGATTCCCATAATAGGAAATAATACCCCTCCAATGGGTGTGATTAGCCAGAATTCCCATCTTCTTGACCAATGCGAGTTCTTATGTATCGTTCACCATATGCCCTCACATATGCCTACCTTTTCGAATGTTGTACCATGGGTGATTCTATATTTAACGGTTTCCTCTATGTAATGAGAATTACTGTAGTAATATTTCCATGATAATTAAATATTTACTTATTGTAATATCATTATAATATATGTCTGAATACAGTGTCATATGAGAATGGAGATTTCTTATTCCAAACAATGTGTTTAACTAATTCCTTGTTTTGGATTGTTTATACTTATTATCTTAATAATATGGAGACTAGTGATAGTGGTACCTTTATGTGATTCATTTATTGAGGATTTCCTAATAGTTTCATCCATCATCCAATCAAGGATTGATTAAAATTTTCATTATGTGGAAATTTTAAATTTCTTTGTAGTCGAAGAAGTTCTCGGTTCGAACATGGATACCTATATTTAGGTTATAAAATCTCCTAAAAAATTATATTAATAGATATTAATTATATCAATATTTATTTGGTGATAAAAATAAATTTAAGAATATTTATATTTTAATTTAATAGTCTATGTTTTTATTTTATCATTCCTATTTTGTTTAAATTTATAATTAATTATAAACACAATTTTAGTTATGTTTTCAAGATTTGATTATTTTATATCCGTTGAAATTTTGCATTTTTTTCATTTTACTATTTCCTTATTGAAGAATGTATCATCTAAGCAACTTATTTTTTTGTGGGATAAAAATTAAAATATCTATTTTTGGATTCAATCCCACCTACCCCACAAAAATTTCTCATACTTCATTTTAACTTAGATAATATGTTGGGGATGTGTATCCTAGAACACTTTATACCCATTGAGGGGGTATTTTTTTACATTGGGTTGTAATCCATCCATAAATATTATTGATTATTATTATTATTAATTAAAAAATTAGTGGGATGTAAATAGGAAGAAGGCTGGATATCAAGGGTGATTTCCCCAGTGATCAGCGCCCATGAATCTTGGACCTCCACTTCTTAAATTTGATAATTCATATAAGAAGTAAGGAAGTATCATCACCTAAAAACAAGACATCCAAGTATTACTCTTTTTAAAAATTCAGGTTTGTGAATTAGGATATCTCAGTCCAATAATCTCGGATCCATAATCATAAATGCCCCCTGTTCATTTAGATATAACCCCATGGAGGTTCATT
Source organism: Viscum album (assembly GCA_963277665.1). Lineage (NCBI taxonomy): Eukaryota > Viridiplantae > Streptophyta > Magnoliopsida > Santalales > Viscaceae > Viscum > Viscum album. The sequence goes on from OY728146.1 coordinate 511,247,902, forward strand.
CAAAAGGGATTGATATAACATGAATATGTTAATAAATAGTTCATTTTCAAGGAAAAAAATTTAAAATACACCATTTTACCCATCCCATATATACAAAATGGGAGGATCCATATATGCACCACGATCTAATAATGTGTAAATATGAAATATGGGACTTCTTTGACTAGAGAATGATTTCATTGGGGCATGAATTTTATCATATCATTTTTATCTTATAATATATGAAGAGATATTTTTAGGGGTATGTAATAATATATCTCAAACTTAGAATTGTCAAGATTCTGGAATGGGACATCAGCTTTGATCAGAAAAATGTTATTACCACCCACGCACAGGTCTAGATTAGATTAGATGGATGTAATTTGTTCTACAGGAACATATGGATTGTATGAAACATTTCGTCTTTAGTTTGTACCCTTAGAAATGGATTTTGAGATTAAATGTGATATTTATTTCCACTATAACCACATTCTTGTGGTGTTATATATCTCTACTGCTAGGATGGATGAGGTTATCATAGAAAATACATATGACAACATTAATTTGAATGATTTCTATAAAATATTCCCACCATTATATGTTGACTAAATTGTTATAAATCATGTGGAAAGATAATTTATGTGATATAAGATCGCCCTTGAATCTATTATATCAAGGGTTACTCTGACTCTAATTGTATGAATCTAAAGTCCATGTTCAGAGAAAAATGGAAGGCTCTAATTAGTTCATGGAGTAATGGATCTATTTAAATGTGGGAATTAATATTATCTAATTATTTCATTTCAGATCCTATTTCCATTATTTATGGCGACAATGTGCATAATCCTAAGGGAATGGAGGATAATGATCCTCATCATTAAGAGATATATCATAATGACAGGTTGTCTCCATCTCATGATCCTTCAGGGAACGACAGTGTTCAGCTATACATCACCGATGACATAAAGGTCAGGTTGAACCCATTGAGGTTCCCTCTCCTCCATAAGTTACTATTGGGGTTTCATCTACATCCCTTCTATCCTTAGATATTGTAATGACACAAGATTTTATAAATGAAATTCCACTTTTGAATGAATAAATACCGTATTAAATAATGTTGTTATAGAAAATGTATGCACTACTTCAGTTATTCTAGGCCAATTATAATATAAAACCTATTAGATTTAAATTACCATTAAATATATTAACCATTGAAAACATTTAAATTGTAATTTGGCCATTAATATAAGTAAATATTAAGGTTTATGATAAATTCCAAATGAGATAGTTGTAAGAAGATATGGATACAACCTATAGTATTATACCTTTTGAGATCCATTTATAAAAGATTAGGAGAGAGGGATAATCAATAAGCTTTTCCCTAGGAAATTCCCAATATAAGATTCCTCAACTAAACCTCAATTGCAACTTTATATAGGATAAGTTTAAGATTATTGATATCACATACCAAACCATGATTGACAAACCACCCCATGAAAGTACCACCTTCACACACCTTATCAATAGTGTGTATGCTCAGTAAATAAATGGTTATGTATCTATATCATAGTAACATGAATTGTTATATTTTATTTTAATAAAATAATGATTTTATTTATCCCCTTTTTTATTACTTTATAAATGATTATGTTATCAGATCAATTAAAATTATATTTTAGTATAAAGAAATCAAAATTGTATTTTTTAGAAATATTGAATCTTAACTAAGAGAATCCTATCATAAATTGAAGAATTTTTTAAATATTTTTTTTATCCAAATATTTTTAATAAATAATAGTTATCAAAATATAAATTTTAATTTGAATTAATTATGTCGAATTTAATTTTTATAAAGGTCAAAAAGTTGTTATTGTTATAAGAAAATAGTATTCTTTACTAAATAATGATTTTTATTGAAAATTGAAAAATATTATATTTAGAACATTATTTCGGTAAAATAATTATTATTTTTAATATTATGATATTAAAATTATCCAATTTTGAGTTTCTCATAATTTTCTAACACTATTAAATTTGTTGGTAAAAATTAAATAATGTAAAAATATAAGGTCAGTATTATGACAACATAAAATCCAAAAATTTATGTAATAAAAACTATTAAATACATTTATGAACAAATATATATTTACCTATTAATATAATGAGTTTTAAATTTTTTAATTAAAATTATAATCCTTTAAGGAATCCTCCATGCCCTATATTGTATTTTTATGTTTTAAAATCAATTCATTTCTAACATGAATAACATCAAAATCACTAATGATATTATTTTAATATTTTCAATTCTTCATAATATAAAATATTGAAAAACACATATCTTTTGTAGAAACCATTTTATGGTTTGTTCTTTTTATTATTTTATCATATAGATTCCAAAACATAAGTTTAGATATTAATAATGAATTCCCCCCTATACTACTATAAATACCCACACCACCATTCAATCATCTTCACTAAAAACCATTTAGAATAAATTAACTCTCTCACACTCACTCTATGTCAAAATAAATCCCATGGTTCTTCCACACCATTAATATTCTTCTCTCAAGATTTTAGATGCACACTCTCGAGGTAATGTGATTCTCTATTCACCACTTTATTCAAGAACTTTGTTTTAGTAATGAAGTTTAATTTTGAATTACTCATACTTGAATATGTTCTTATGCATCCCCTACTATTTGAATATTATTCTCACATATTTTATCTAATTAAATGTCTTATTATGGTTATATAAAATGTGAACATCATTGGTTTTATGTTTCTGGATTTTAAAATACCATTATGAATTGTGATCGTTGTTGTTATAGTTGTTGAACAGTGATCACATGATTAATATAAATATAGGGATTTAACACATCCAATTTAGACAAAAAAGGAAGTGATGGCCTCATCTAGTAGACATTCCCCATATGAATCCCATTTTTTGGAGCTCGGAATGAAGGTGGCATAATTGGGATTTGCTCTTGACCAATCCCATGATGATCTTGAACATGTTAATCTTTACAGAAACCAACTATGAGAGAAGTGGAATTTAATAGATATTACCACCCGAGTGATGTTATTAGAGCCGTCCCAAGAGTCTTTCATCATTTCACAGCTTTCTCTTTGGTCTTATGCGGCACTTATGAGGGGTTATGTAACAAGACCCTAGAACTACGACTTTGTGCATTATTTTTTTATAAATAACGTGCTTTCATTTTATTATTGTTACTTTGTAAATAGTTTTTAAAGCATAAATAGTACTTTTAGTTAATATTCAACTAATAAATATATTTTGATGAATTAAAGGATTTTTGAATTAAATAATTTTTTAATAAAATATGGTTATCAAATTCCCTATTATTACATATAAATTATCATATAATTTTATGAATGCAATTGTTATTTTTTTTAATGTTTGAAAACTGTTTTGGTTAAAACCCATGAATTTTCGGTGAATGTTAGTTTTTATTTTAAAAGTTAAAATTCAAATATTTATTAAATTATTTAGATAAGATGAATATTATTTTCGGAATCAGGATGTCAATATTATCCAATGGTGAATTTTTCATAATTCTCAAAGACAGTCGAATTTTTGGGAAAAAATTAAATATCATTTCAATATATAATGTGTTTTATGAAATCAAATTGGCCCAATAGTGATGTAATAAAACACTATAAACATTATGTTCGTCCAATATATGTTTTAGCATTAAAATAATGTGATTTTATATTTGTTTGATTTATTTTACAATGATTTTGTGGCCCCTCAAAGACTTATAAAACATTTTGACTTTTTAAATTTTATCTGTGAGAGTTGTACTCACCTCCACATAAAAAACCTTATTATTTTATGAAGTTCGGCCATTGGCCTTATGAAATATTGTTTTCCACTCACCTTTGGAAAAAACCATGGGCTGGTTTGTGGTTTTGATTAGTTTAATCTGAGATGTCCCAAACCTAAATAATAAAGAATTCCAACTCCCTTCTTATATATATCCACACAAGATCCCACTTCCTATTTATTAAAAGCCTTTGGAGTTCTACCATCTACTTCAATTATATCTATAAAAACCTCCCAAGGTTCCCCAAGCTCTCAATAATCCTCTATCAATCCTCTCACAAGCCTTTGGTATCACATTTCCAAGTAAGTGATTTCTTCCTTTCACGTTTTTTTCTTATTTTTTTTATGTTGTTATGCCCTTTTGTTTTCAATTAGAAATGTTGGGGTATGATTTATCACCTCCCCCATACTTTACTATTTATTTTTGGAAGACGGGAGACCCATTTCCCTCTCATTAATTCCTCTCATGTACACATGTTACCAAGCTGAAATTCCTTGTGGGATTTGTCACTCCTCTTTTACATCCAAGTAATTATAGTGTATTATACATCTAAATTACATTATGTTTGTTGGGAAATATATCTTTATGACCCCCTTATTGACCATTTCATGTACATATTATGAGACATAAATTTATCTATCATCAATATTTTTAATGAATCTGTAGGTCACGCAGTTATGTTGAAGAAATAACACCACATTTTATCAAACCAAGATCATTGTGCAGTGAATACCATACCCAAGACTCTATTAAGGGTATTCAACTTTATGAACATATAAAAATTGAATGGAAATTTCATGTATTTATTCCACATTTATTAATCATGGAATAACATAGGATTTTTATTGATTTCATGTTATATGATCCATGTGGCACACTTATGCATGAAATGAAATGTTTAAGAAGGGTGCGCCCAGATAGCGCTCCAATGCATTTGGTAAAGTATAGTATCATGACACGTCATGTGCAATGGGTTTTGAATCATTATAAGTCATGTGAAATGAGGTTTTACTTGTGCTTCAAATGAAATTAGGGTTTAATCATCCTCCCTGTGCAATGAGCCTTGGCTCATGCTAATTCCATATTAAGGATTGTTTCCACATTTCCATGTTATGATTATCATGATTTATCAAGCCTTTATATTTGTGTTTATATTTTGATCCATTGATATGTCTATTGTATAACATGTATTTAATTCTCATGTTATTCCTTGTTTATTCCCTTTCTGGGCATTATAGCTCACCCTTTTCTTATGCATGTCCTCAGGTTGTCCCGTGCAATGCTATGTACAAGGGAATGTAGTGGTCATGTAAATGATGTTTTCAACAAATATTTATTGTTTTTTACATTCTAAGCTGGTATGTAATGTTTCTAAGACCCTAATACCCAAAACAATAGACCTCTCAGTCTTCTATGTTGTATCAAGTGAAGATTTTATGTATTACATAATGTTTAAGTGTGTAATAAAAAGCAGCATTGTTATAGTTGGTATTAGAGGATAGGTTCAGTTGTTTTTGGGATTAGGATTATAAAACCCTATTTAAGTATTAGAGACAAGAATAAGTATAATAAAAACATCCTTCAGGGTTGGTGATTATTTAGTAAGTGGTTTATCAAGAAAATACATCTCTACCTAGATAAGAGTAGGTAGAGGTGGCTCTGGCACAGATATATCCTAGCCATAAAACCTGAAAACACCACATTGAGCTAGACTCAAATGGGAACTGGTGGACGACAATGGGCCTTGCTCCACTCTTGGTTATGAAACTCTTGGGGGATATTCTTTCTAAAATGCAAAAGCTTAGTATGAACCCTTATCAATGGAATGAAAAAAATTCCCCTAGGAATATATGTTAGAAAGTAGGTCATGAATATCATAGATTGAATCCCATGGATTCATAAGTTAATGAAATAAATGTTATTTATAAGTAATCATCTTTTCCCTTCAATTAACCTTTCTTTGTTACCACTATAATTCCTTTTATTCAAACCAATGGCTGGTAATAGGAGAACTCGGGCTAACAACTAATGTGATGATCAATGTGATGACTGTGAAAATGAGATGCCCAATCCGATGGGAGTGAGAATCACGAACTTTGTCATGATTCTCTCACAATTAACTCATGATTTGAATAGAAACATGGGTCAATAGGAATGTTAAACCCACCTTAAGAAATAATAAGTCACTATCGAGAGCTTCATGAAATAAAGGCCTCATAATTTTAATTGATCATCTGATCCCTCAATCGCTGAACCACAAAACAACCCAATTGAAAAGATCTTCTCCATCCTTCAATGTTATGAACAAGAGATGGTTCTCCTAGATGCTTATCATATGAAGGGTGAGGATAATCAATGGTGGACATTGGTAAAAAATCTGTAGCCTGAGGAGGAGATCGAGGTGTTGAAATGGAATGATTTCAAGAAGATACTTTTCAATAAATATTTTTCACGCACCCTCAAACTTAAGATTGAAAGGGAATTACTTTACCTCAACAAAAACAATGATGAATCTTCTGGAGCATATGAGGAAACATCACAAGCCATTCATGATACGCCTCCATCTTTTTCGTTACCCCTGAATGCAAAGGTGACCACTTCTTAGGATGGCTGAAACCTAACCTATAGAAAGCGTTGGTGATTCATGACTTCAATAGCTATGAAAAAATTTTCCGATGTTCCCTCATGGTTGAAATTGAAATCAATGAATATCAGGGGTATCATGTGGAGAGGAACTGTAAGGTAGACATAAATTTTGGTTTCCCTATGGATAAATCCAAAGGTGCTAAGAAGATCCATCAACCCACCTGCCAAAGGTGCGGAAAGAAGAACCCAAGAAATTTCCTGAAGGGGTCGAGAGAATGATTTAGGTGTGGAAGAAAAGGGAATCCAGCTATTAACTGCCGATAAGAAAAACCCACAGCTGAAACAGAGGATAGGAATGATCCGTTTAAACCTAAACGTGTTTTTCATTACTACAACTACAAAGAACCCGGGCATCTTTCAAATCAGTTCCCTAAGACAAGGGTTTTAGCAGGCAACCAAAAACCTCCAAGGCAATAAGGGAGATCTTTTTCCATCACTACCGCTGATGTGAACCCTGTCAAAGAAGTGGTTACTAGTATGCTATTTATTCATACAAGAATCGAGAACATACTTTTTGATTCAGGTTCTATGCATTCTTTTATATCCCAATGGTTTTGTAGAAAAATCCCAGCACCACCACAAATCACGGAAGTAAAGATGTCCTTGAGTATAGAAAATGGAGCAATCATTGCATCCCATGAATATAACGCATTCCCTATCATGATCTGTGGATTGATTTTCCGGTGAACCTCATAATACTCCCTCTGGTGGAATTTTATGCAATTCATGGCATGGATTGGCTTTCCTTATACAGATTTAACATAAATTGATGTGAGGGACAAATCACTCTCCATGTGGAGAATCAACCCCCGATTCTATACAAGTGCAAGGAGGAAGATGAATCTTCTTTAACTCGATTATCTTAAGCATGGATATTACAGCCCTATGAGCATGCATATCTGGATTAGATGGATTCTAAGGGGGTAACCATCCATGAAGACATACCTTTTTTGAGGGAATTTGCTGAAGTGTTTCTTGAGGAATTTCCTTGTCTTCCTCCTAGAAGAGATTTTGAATTCTCTACTGATATTATACCTGGGGAATTACCAATATCCAAGACTCCATATATAATGGTTGTTGTGGATCATGAGGGGCTGAATTAACAACTATATGAAATTCTAGATAACGGGATCATACGCCCAAGGGCTTCACCATGGGGTGAACCAGTCTTCTTCGTCAAGAGGAAGTATGGGCTAATGTGCCTTTTCATCGATAATTGCAAGCTTAAAAAATCACGATAAAGAACAAGTGTCCTCTCCCATGAACTAATGACTTGTTCAATAAGCTGTGTGGAGAAAAATACTTCTCTAAGGTAGATTTGCAGTCGGGATATTATCAAGTGAGGGTGAAGAAGGAATATATCCCCAAGAATGATTTTTGTACAGGATACAAGCACTATGAATTCATAGTAATGCCTTTTAGACTCACTAATGCTCTTACAATCTTCATGTACATTGTCATTGGACTTCCGAAGACATCCAAAGGAAACAATGCAATCTAGGTTGTTGTGGATCCTCTTACAAAGTCTTCACACTTAATTGAAATTTGGGAGGATTTCTCATTGGATCAGCTATAACGGATATATATCAGAGAATTAGTAAGGCTGTATGGAGTACCACTATATATTGTATCTAATCGAGATCCAAGATTTGCCTCTAAGTTTTTGGAAGATTATTCAACATGCTCTTGATATTGAGCTGAACTTTAGTATGGATTATAATCCTAAAACTGATGGCCAATCCGAGCAGACAATCAAAACACTTGAGGACATGTTCATAGCATGTTCTATAGACTTCAAAGGAGGGTGGAACCAACATCTTCTACTGGTTGAATTCTCATACAATTACAGTTTCCACTCGAGGATCCAAATGGAACCTTATAAAGCCTTATATGGGAAGAGGTGCAGAACACTAGCATGTTGGGATGAAGTCGGTGAGCATAAGCTGATAGAACCAGAAATGATCGAAGAAATGGTGGAGAAGGTGAAAACAATTCAGCAGGACATCAAGACAGCTCGGAGTCGAAAGAAGAGTTATGCAGATAACCATCGATGAGACCTTGAGTTTAAAGTTAGAGACATGGTATTTCTACGCATATCTCCATGGAAGGAGGTCATGTAGTTTGAAAAGAAATGGAAGTTAAGTTCTAGGTATATCAGCCTCTTTGAGATACTTGATCATGTTAGTGATGTGGCCTATCGAATTGATCATCCACCTACCATGGACAAAGTACGTGATGTCTTTCATATATCCCTCTTAAAGAAGTACATACCAGACCCTTCACATTTTCTTTCTTTAGAGTTAGTATAGCTAGAGGATGATCATTCTCATTAGGAGAAACCAGTAAAGATCTTAGATCATAGAGAAAACGTCCTACAAAATAAAAAAAATTCCCCTCATCAACGTGTTACGGTGAAACCACATGCTTGTAGAAGCGACATCAGAATCAGAGGAAGTGATGAAGTAGAGTTACCCACATTTTTTTAGAGTGGGAAAAAAATTTCGAGGGAGAAATTCCTTAAGGGGGGAAGATTGAAACGACCAGAACATTCATTAATGAAAATTCCACTTGATCAAATTTAATGTATTATTATGGATAAGTAAAATGTTAACTTAATTGGTTTTATGTTTCTAGTTTTTCAAATACAGTTATGAATTCTGACTGTTGCTAATATATCTATTTAATAGTGATCACATGATTAGTAGAAATATAGGGCTTTAACCAATCTAATTTACTCAGAAAAAGGAAGTGATGACCTCATCCAGTAGATTAGCCTCATTCAAAGTCCATTTGTCAGAGCTCGGAAAGGAGGTGGAATCATTAGGCTTCGCTCTTAAAGAAGCCCAAGATGAGCTTGAACACGTTTATCTTGAGCAGAACCAACTACAGGAGAAGTGGAAGTTGATAGAGATTATCACTCGAGCGATGTTATCCGAGCCACCCAAAGATATTATCACCATCGGACACCTCACCCTTTGGTATTATGCCGGTGTTATAAGGGTTTATGTAACATGACCCTAGCACTATTACTAATTACATTATTTTTGTATAAATAATGTGCATTCATTTTATTATTTTTACATTGTGAATAGTTTTTAAAGCACAAATAATATTTTTAGTTAATATTAAACTAGGAAATCTATTTTGATGAATAAATGGAATTTTGAATCAAATAATATTTTAATAATATATTAATATTATTAAATGAAATTTTATTAAATATAATTGATCATATAATTTTATAAATGAAATTTTTATTTTTATTAAGGTTTGAAATGTGTTTTTTTAAAAACCAATGATTTTTCGGTAAATGATGGTTTTTATTTTAAAAGTAAAAATTCACATATTTATAAAATTATTTAGATAAATTTAATATTATTTTTGGAATCAAGACATAGAATTTATCCAATGGTGAATTTTTCATAATTTACTCACGCAGTCGAATCATTGGGTAAAAATTAAATATCGTATAAATATATAATGTGTTTTATGACATCATAATGACCCAAAAATGATGTAATAAAATATTATAAAAATTATGTTCGGAAAATATATGTTTTAGAATTAAGATAATGTGATTTTATATTTGTTTTATTTATTTTAAAAATCTTTTGTGGACCCTCCAAGAGGTATAAAGCATTTTTCCTTTTTAAATTGTTTTCATTGAGAGCGTGACTCACCTCCACATAATAAACCGTATTATTTTAACATGTTATTCCATTGGCCTTATAAAATATTGATTTCCACTCCTCTTTGGAAAAAACCACGAGCAAAAACAAGGGGTTGGTTTGTGGTTTTGATTAGTTTAATGTGAGTTGTCCCAAACTTAAATAATAAAGATTTCCCACTGCTTTCCTGTATAAATCAACCCAAGCCCCCACTTCCTCTTCACTCAAATACATTGGTGTTTGAACAACCACTTAATTTTTCTCTCTACAATCCTCCCAATTTTCCCCAAGATCCCAAGAATCCTCTCTCAAGCCTCTCCCAAGCCTTTGGGGTCACACTTCCAAGTAAATGATATCTTCCTTTCTCATTTTTTCCAATTTTCATTAAGTTGTTATGCCCTTTTGTTTTCAATTAAATATGTTGGGGTACGATTCAGAACCTTACCATACTTCCCTATTTATGTTTGGATAATTGGAGACCCCTTTCTCTCTCATTAATGCCTCCCATGTACACCTATTACCATGCTGAAATTTCGTGAGGGATTTATGTCTCCTCTTTTTCATCCAAGTAATTTTTTATATTATGCATTCAAATACCATTACATTTGTTGGTACATGTATCTATATTACCCCTTTACTATCCATTTCATGTAAATATGATGAGATGCCCTTTTCTCACTCATCAACTATTTTCATGAATCCTTATGTCACATCGTTATACTGCCGAAATTGCACCGTTTTTTTCCAAGCCAATATCATTGTATAGGGAATACCATACCAATGACTTTATCAAGGGTATTCACCTTTATGTAGATATACATATTGATTGTAAATTTCATGTATTATATCCAAATTAATTAATCGTGGAATAACTTATGTTGTTGATTGATTCAATGTTATATGATCTAAGTGGCACACATATGCAAGAAATGAAATGTTTAAGAAGGATGCGCCCTGATAGCACTCCAATGCATTGGATAAAGTATAATATCATGAACCGACATGTGAAATGGGGTTTGACACATTCTAATTCAAGTAAAATGAGGTTTTACTCATGCTTCATGTGCAATAAGGGTTTACTCATGCTCTATGAGCAACGAGCCTTGGCTCATGCTAATTCCATGTTAAGTGTTGTTGCCACATTTCCATGTTATGATTCTCATGCTTTATCATGCATTTATGTTCATATTTATCTTGTTCTATATTAATATTCCTATTGTCTATCATGTATTATGTTCCTTATGTTATTCAATATTTATTACCTAACTGGGTTTTATAGCTCACCTTTTTCTTATGCATGTCTTCTGATACCAACTATAACAACCCTACTTTTTATTACACACTTAAACCTGATTTATTACATAAAATCTTCACTTAATAAAATAAATAATATCAGGAGTTCTAATGTCTTTGGGGATTAGGAACATTACATAATAGCTTAGAACAAAAAACACTCAACATCTGTAACACCCCAAACATTTTATGGTATGCTTCTATTAAATACATCCTATTTATAGATTATATTGTATGAAGCACTATGTCTTTTGTGAATCAAAAATTTATAGGAGAAACTTATAAGATATCCATTAAACAAAAAATTTCAACTTTTATGTTTTGAATTATGAAAAATGGTCATCTAGAGTTGTAATCATTAAGTCATTTGTGTCTGATAGAACAAACTTGATTTTTGGTGAATAGTAACATACCCATATGAATAGTAATATAAATAGTAATATGACCCTTATGAATATTAAATAAAAATATTATTTTATTTTCTTAAGGAAGTAATATAATTAGATATTCATTAGTTTCTCAATGAGAAATAAAACTAATTGTACTTTAAGATTGTTATTTTTCGAAATAACTATCACTTTATTTAAAAATAAAATTAATAATATTTAGAAAATTAATTTTGAAAAATGGAGTTCATTTTTTAATTCTACATATTGATAAATGGTTAGGGTAAAGTTTTGGGATTTTTCTGAAATTCTATAAATTTTTATGAATACTGAAATACAATAAAATACCGTATATTCAAATAATCAGTTAAATAAAATATTTATGGCATCATTAGTGATGTAAGGCCACTTGGATCGAACTCAAATACACTTATTACTATTATGGGTCACATGAAACAACATTATTGGTTGTCTTGAGGGAAATAATAAAATAATGAATTAAATATTCAAACATTACCCCTATCCTCCTCTATAAAACCCCCACCACTCCCTCTTGTATTCACTCTTATAAGCCTTAAAGATCCTCAAAGTTATGCCTAAATACTCTTACCTAGTCACTCACGATGACCAGGAATCACTTGGTCTTTCCAAAAGACCAAAATCCCATCCCTTAAAGAGGTTTTCGAAGAAGTTATTTCAAGGGGTAAAAGACCTTTCTTTTTCTTTTAGTTTCATTTGAATTTATCATCATTTGTTATCCTCTCCTCACCTACTCTGCCAAATGATCATGATAAATAAATTATCATCTATATACTTCATTTATATCATGTTAATGTAAGAAGCATATTCAATATTATTACTCCCTTCCTTTTCTTTTTATAAACGAAATCAACGTCCATGAGGTTCCAATTTATAACCTTCGTGGGCGACAATGTTTCATTCTTCAATTGTTCCTTCATTACTTGTCATGAAACCATATTTATGGATGAAATAGGTCATTATATATGTATATTATCTTGATTAATGTTCTGTAATCTTTACACATACATAATATTGAATAATAATACAAAACTAGTTTATTGAGCACAAAACTGCCAAGACAAATTCAAGGGTTTATTTTTAACTCATCGAATGACCCATCCTCATTGTATATATCCATAATGATTATAAGATAATTTATATATCTTTAATGTCACCAATAATTTATATTAACAATTGTGGATGTTCAACCATATTTCAAACCAACTTCTATTCATGAATAAAAGTAAACAAATAATTAAACCAAGTAAGAAAATGCTTCCAAAACAATAAAATTGATTCTCTTAATCCCATAAAAAAAGAAAATTAATAAACTTAATAAGGTTATAAAATATAAAATATATGATTATTAGGTTCTGGAATTATTAATTATTGAATCTAAATTTCATTATTCTGGTCGTTAAGAACAATCAAGAACACCTTCATGCATAATGTAAGGGATCCTCTCTCTAACTTTTGTTCAAGAATCTCTCCTACCTTGTGCCCTTTTATTTTTAATTACTAATGATGGGGTATGTTTTTGAACCTTCCACATACTTCCCTAATGATATATAAATAATTTTATAACCTTTTACCTCTCTTTAATCCCACGCAAGAACACTCGTTACCATGATGAAATGTTTGTAAGGGGTTTCTCATCTAACTTTCATTTCTGTGAGATTTTCATTGTTCGCCACTTATTTATTTTATGTGGTATATGTGTACTGCCATTTCATATATAATAACATTATTCTATTTATATTAATGTTATTCAATGATTTATTTTAGGTTTATTATGTTCTGGCCATATGATTTGACCGATTACATTGTGGTTAGAGACTTTGTCACAACTACTATTTTTTTGTGACTAACTTTGTGTGGTGCACCTAATAATCCTTATATGGTGTACCTACTTCCAATTTGAGATCACTTTACATTTGAAATTATATTTATATTAAATATCCATAATATCATATCATGGATATTTATGTTGTCTAAACTGTAAACCATTTACATACTGTGTTTATTATGAAAGTTATTTTAATTATAGAAATATTGATGAATCTGTATACTCTACTCTATATGGATATTGGAAAGTATTATTGCTCTTGTATTGAATCGATGTTTACAGAATTATTTGGACATGAAGTGGAGGGTGGGTCCCTACATATCCCTTCAATGCATAGGTAGGTCTCAAGAGACAAATTAGTTGGCGACAAACCCTTCGAGTTTGTTTCCAAAAATCAGATGGGTTTCAACCCATAGAACAAAACCATTTTTATGGTGGTATGGTTTAATGTGCCAGATACATGACATCGAATTAATAATAATTCTCTTTATTCATTATTAGTTATTATTATTATCCATGAGGTTTTCACTGTGTCAAAATATATGGATGCAGTTTCATTTTTAGTTTATTGATGGAATTATTTATTCATTTATTCAATATGAAATATTATTTATGACAAATTGATTGTTATTAACTTATTATTGTATTCATGATTCCGATATTTGTAACCCTTACTGAGAATTTTAGCTCACACATTTCATTGTTTACCTTCAACAGGTGACAAAGAGGATATTTTTTATTGAGTACTTGTAGATGTAGTTTTTAGTTTCATTATGTATTATATTTTGTAACTTTTCCAATGTAATTTGAGAACATCAATGTATCTATTTTTTCGAGACTACTAAACTAATTGTTCCTTTGGGATTTTCATTCCTTCTAACCATGCCAATATCACAATTAATGCACCGGCTCCAGCCTAGAGGGGTCAGGGTGTTACAGTTGGTATCATAGGAAGTTTAGTGAGAAACTTGGGAACTAGATATAGAAAATGTAGATTAGGGAAGAATCCCTATGTTAAGCATTTGAGGATAAACATACAAGAATGTCCTGAAATTTTGGTAAGGTATATATTGTGTTCATCTTTAAAGAAATTAATCCCTGTCTAGATACATGTTGGTAGAGGCTCCTCTGGCACAGATGTATCTAGGGGTAAACCCCAAAAACACCTCTTTGAGCTAGACTCAAATGGGAACTGGTACACGACAATAGGAATTGTTGCACTCTTGGTTACTGCACTCTTGGGAGATACGCTTAGGATAATTCACATTTTCCTTTGAAGCCATTTTGAGGGAGTTTAATGTAAATTTTCCTCAGAGGATTTGGTTCGGATAACTCTGGAAACTAGAATTGAACAATGAAAAAATTACATAAAAAACACTAAGAGTGATGTTTTCTTAATTTTTAAATGGAAAACGAAAGTAATTTTCTTTTGTCTCTTCCAACAGAATTATTAGAGACCATAGTGGGAAAATCATGTCTAGAAAACTATGAGACTATTTAAAATATTCATTTATCATGAAAAACCCTCTACTGAGTATCCAACTCTCCTTGGGTACTCCAACATCACCATAGAGCAGGTTTTGTCTATTACCTCATGATGAGCACACAATTACTATTCTATGTAAGACAAGGGAAATACTTTGGGGGTATCTTTAAATGTTTTACCCTAGCCAATAATTTCTTTTCTCTTGAGGACTTTGAGGAGGCTGCAAAAGGGGGTGACCTACGAGCAGCATATCTATGTCAGATTTTGACCTACGGACTCTGTGGTCAAGTTATGGAGTTTGAAAACCTTGAGAACGAGACTACCCATTTTCATTATCGGAATCAAGTTCATACTCATTTTTCTCAAATTGATACCCGACATGCTTCTCTCAATCAGATTTCTAGATGTCCACATGCAGTTGACCCTAGTTTCACATGTTGCATGTGGACCAAGGAGATAGAGGAATTTGGAATCGCTTTGGGGATCCATTTGTCTGAAAAATGGAGAAATCACCAACATCGGAGGAAATTGACGAGGAGTCATCTTAGAGGACGTCAGGAAGTCCATACTATTTTTTTGTGAAATTGGGAAAGAGATTGCAGAATTTATTGAGTTTTATAAATCATATTTAAATGAATGATGTTGTATTCTCTATTTTGATATGTTTTTATATAAAACAATAACTTTGTATAAAATGGATTTTCTATACTGAAAGTTGATTTACAAAAACTTTTCAGATAGAAGATATTATTCAACCAACCAATATTCTATCACTACCTACACAGTTGTTAGAGAATATAATTGTCAAGACATGCTCCGAAGAGGACCAGCCCTATGCCAACTTACGTCTGACTTGTAAAATACTCCATTGGGTATCGAATATTCCAAACATTATCCATCTTTAGCAAGGATGATATCTGGACTATTACTATATTTCATATGCAATATTTTCTACATATAGGGAAAAAGGGAAATATCATGAAGCTCTTTTTCTACGTTTCACTTTGGATGATAACTACCGAGTTGTGGGTAAATTTTAGAAGCTTCTTCGGATGGTGACAATAGAGCGGCCTACCTATTTCAGATCCTGAGTTTTAGTATGTATGGATAACTTTACAATATAAATATCATCAAGAATGACATGGTGCATCAGAATTATATAGATTTAGTCCACACTGAAATTTCCGAACTCCACATTTCTTGTGCCTCTCTATAGAAGCATGAGTTATTTAGGCACTGATTCAACCCTAGCTGTCTACAGTATGTCATGGCTAAAGAAATCGAGCTACTGAATACTACCTTAGGAATCCACCTAAGGTCATCAGCACCCTATAATCAGTGGTGTTCTCGATAAAGGGACTTCGGGAGTGACGTGTGTCTAGTGTTTCATATAGTTCTAGGAGGTTGAAATCTTTCAACTAGTCTTGGGGATTCGTGTTTTGGGGTACTGGGGAGACCATTACCCATGTTTTACTTTTTTAACTAGTGTTTATATAAGAATATAACTTGTTGTATCTTCTTTGTTTATCCTTTCATCAGTTATACTTTTCAATGAGTATCACTAAGTGATGTTTTATAATAAATTTTCAGATGGAAGGAAAAACACATATGTTATCTCTTCCTGTGGAGGTACTGGGGATTATTACGATCAAAACCTATAAAGAGGAGTACCTACCTCTCACAAACATATGAAAAATGTGTAAACAACTATATGAAGTGACAAATTTTCTGGAAATTCTATGCATTTGTCAAGGGAATGATTCTATTTACTACCGCATTTCCACGTAATAATTGGCCGAGTATAGGCGAAGAGGAAAATATCACGGAGGGATTTTTCTATGTTTCACCCTAGGACAGAACTACATGGCCAAGTTTTGTTTTCAAGAAGCTACTTTGGAGGGAATCTTTTGGGCAACCTACACGTACAGACTCCTCATTTTTAGCCTCTACAAAAACATCTATGACATAGATGTTCTCAGTCGAGACATAGTTCGGTGAGTTCTTCGTGTGTTTGTTCATTCAGACATTTCCAAACATTCTACCATTCGAGCCTCCCTCTGGAAGCCCCGGTGTTCAAAGAAAGAGTTAAACCCCTTCTGTCTGAGGTGTGTCTTGGTCAGGGAACTAAATGAGCTGAGCATCAATTTGGGTTTTCCACTGAACACACCTGAGAATCTTCTACGATGGGAGATGTGGTAAGAACATCAAAGAGATTTCTTTTTGTGGTTATTAAATGAATTGCGAGGACGCAATTTTTCGAAGGAGGGAATAATGTAACACCCCAAACATTTTATGGAATGCTTCTATCAAATACATTCAATTCGTAGACTATATTTCATGAATCACTATGTCTTTTGTGAATCAAAACATTATAGGAAAAACTTATAAGCTATCCATTAAACAAAAATTTTCCACTTCTATGTTTTGAATTTCAAAAAATGGTCATCCAGACTTATGATGAGTATGTCATTTGGAGTCTAATAGAAAAAACATGATTTTTCGTGAATAGTAACATACCCTTATGAATAGTAATATGAATAGTAATATGAACCTTATGAATAGTACATTATAATGTTATTTTATTTTCTTAAGTAAATAAGATAATGAGATATTAATTATTTTTTCAATGATAAATAAAACTAATTGCACTTTAAGATTGTTATTTTTCGAATTAACTATGACTTTATTTAATAATTAAATTAACTATATTTAGAAAATTAATTTTGAAAAAAGGAGTAAATTTTTTAATTCTACACATTGAAAAAATGTTAGGGTAAATGTTTGGGATTTTTCTAAAATTCTAGAATTTTTTATGAATAGTGAAATACGATAAAATACCGTATATACAAATTATCAGTTAAATACACTATTTATTACATTATAAGTGATCCAAGGCCACTGGGTTCGAACTCACATGATCTTATTACTATTAGGGGTCACATGAAACAACATTGTTGGTTGTCTTGAGGAAAATAATAAAATAATGAATTAAATATTCAAAATTTATCCCTCTCCTCCAATATAAAAACACCTCACCACTCTCTCTTCTCTTCACTCCTATAATCCTTGAATATCCTCAACATTCTTCCCAAATTACCTTCACTAGTCACTCCCCAATACCAGGAAGCTCTTGGTCTTTCCAGAAGACCAAAATCCCTTCCATTAAGGAGGTTCTCGAGGAAGTTATTTCAAGAGGTAAAACACCTTTCTTTTTCTATTAGTTTCATTTGAATTTATCTTTATTTGTAATCCTCTCCTGACCTCCTCTGTCAAAATGATCATTATAACCCCAATATTATCTATATACTAGATTTATATCATGTTAATGGAATAACCATCATCAATATTCTTACTCCCTCCCTTTTAATTTTATAAACGAGATCAACGTCCATGAGGTTCCAATTTATAACATTTGTGGGTGATGAAGTTTTGTTCTTCAATCTTTCCTTCATTACTGGTCATGAAATGTTATTTATGGTTCAAGAAGGCCATAATATATTTATTTTATCTTGATTAATGTTCTGTAATATTTACACGTACATAATATGGAATAATAATACAAAACAAGTTTATTGAGCACAAAACTTCCAAACCAAATTCAAGCGTTTATTTTTAACTCATCGAATGAGTCATCCTCATGGTACATAACCAGAATCATTATAAGATCATTTATATCTATTTAATGAAAACAATAATTTATATTAAAAATTCTGGATGTTGAACCATTTTTCAAACCAACTTCCATTCCTGAATACAAGTAATCAAATCATGAAACCAAGTAAGAAAATGATTCCAAAACAATAAAATTGAATCTCTTAAACCCATAAAAAATGACATTAATTAACTTAATAAGGTTATACCATATCAATTAAATATTTATTATGTTATTTAATTATTAATTAATGAATATAAGTTTGATTATTCAGGTCATTAAGAACAATCAAGAACACCTTCAAGCATAAGGTAAGGGATCCTCTCTCTCACTTTTGTTCCAGAATCTCTCCTATGTTGTGCTCCTTTATTTTTAATTCCTAATGATGGGGTATGTTTTCTCACATACCTCATACTTACCTTATGATATATAAATAATGGAATAACCATTTACCTCTCTTTAAGACCTCGCAAGAACAATCGTTACCATGCTGAAATGTTTGTAAGGGGTTTCTCATCCCACTTTCATTTCTATGATATTTTCATTGTTTGCCACTTATTTATTTTATGTGGTATATTTTTACTGCCATTTGATATATAATAATATCATTATCTTTATATTCATGTTATTCAGTATGTCATTGGAGGTTTATTATGCTCTGGTCATATGATTCGACCGATTACATTGTTGTAAGAGACTTTGTCTCAACTACTATTTTGTGGTGACTAACTTTGTGTGGGGAACATAATAATCCTTATGTGGTGTACCTACTTCCCATTTGAGATCAATTTAAATTTGAAATTATATTTATATTAAATATCCATAATCTCATATCATGGATATGTTTGTTATCTAAACCGTATACCATTTACATATGGTGTTGATTTAGAATGTTATTTTTATTATAAAAATATTGATGAATCTGTATACTCTACTCTATACGGATATTGAAAAGGAATATTTCTCTAGTATTGAATCAATGTATAAATAATTATTTTTAAATGAAGTGGTTGGTGGGGCCCTCTATATCCCCTCGATGCATCGGTAGGTCTCATGAGACAAATCAGTTTCCAACAAACCCTTCGAGTTTGTTTCCAAAAATCAAACCGGTTTCTACCCATAGAACTAAACCATTTTTACGGTATTATGGTTTCATGTGCTAGATACATGATGTCCAATTAATAATAATTATCTTTATTCATTATCATCTATTATTATTACCCATGAGGTTTTCACTTGGACAAAATCTATGGATGTAGTTTCATTTTCAGTTTATTAATGGAATTAGTTACTCATTTATTCACTATGCCATATTGATTATGTCAGATTGATTGTGATTTTCATATTATTGTACTCATTCTTCCACTATTTTTAACCTTTAATGATCATTTGAGCTCACCCATTTCATTGTTTACCTTCAACAGGTGACAAAGAGAAGATTTTTTATTGAGTACGCGTGGATGCAGTTTTTAGTTTCGTTATGTATTTTATTTTGTAACATTTCCAATTTAATTTGAGAGAATCTATGTATCTAGTTTATTCAAGACTACTAAACTAATCGTTCCTTCGTGATTTTCATTCCTTCTAACCATTCCAATATCATAAGTAATACACTGGCTCCAACCTAGAGGGGTCGGGGTGTTACAACATCTTTATTGAGAAAATCATTTACATGACAACTACATTCCCTCGTACCTAGCATTGAAGGGGAAAACCTGAGAACAAGAATATGAAAAGGGTGATCTATAAAGCCCATTAAGGGAATAAACATTGAATAACATGGGGAACACAATACATGTTAGACAATTTTCATATAAATGGAGCACAAGAGAAACATGAACATAAAGGAATGATAAAGCATGATAATCATATCATGGAAATGTGGCAACAACACTTAACATTGAATTAGCATAAGCAAAGGCTCATTTCACATTGAGCATGAGTAAAACTTCATTGCACATGAAGTATGAGTAAAAAATTGTTTCACTTGAATTATCATGAGTCAACACCCATTGTTCATGATGTATCATGATACCATACTTTACCCAATGCATTGAAATGCTATCAGGGTGCACACATCTTGAACAGTTCATTTCATGTATAAGTGTGCCATATGGATCATACAACTTGGAATCAATCATAATCATTTATTCCATGATAAATGGATTTTTATAACATACATGAAGATTTTTTATCAATAATTAAATTTTCATAATGACGAATAACTTTGATAGTGAAATGGTCATGGTATTCTCTACACAAAGTCATTGGCTTGGAAAATCGTATTGCAATTTTGGCAGCATAACGGCGTGAAATAAGAACCCATAAAAAATGGTTGATTAGAGAGAAAGGGTTGTATCATCATATTTACATGAAATGGAAATTAAGGGGTCATATAGATACATGTCCAAACAAATGTAATGGAATTTAGATTCATAATTCAAAAACATTACTTGGATGTAAAAGAGGAGGAAGAAATCCTTCATGGAAAACAATTTAAAAAGACAAAATGTTTTATAAGTCTTGGAGGGTCAACAAAAGCTTTTTAAAATAAGTCAAAAATATATAAAATCACATTATTTTAATTATAAACCATATATATTGGCCGAACATAATGTTTATTGTATTTTATTACATCACTATTAGGTTATTATGATGTCATAAAACACATTATATATTTAAACGATATTTAATTTTTACCCCAAAAATTCAACTGAATCAGAAAATTATAAATAATTCACCATTGGATAATTTCAACATCCTGATTACAAAAATAATGTTCATTTTATCTAAATAATTTCATAGATATGTGAGTTTTTACTTGTAAAATAAAAACCAACATTTACCAAAAATTCATGGGTTTTGAAAAAAACTGTTTTCATATCTTAATAAAAATTAAAATTGCATTCATAAAATTATATGAAAATTTATATTTAATAACAAGTAATTTAAAAATAATATTTTATTAAAATAATATTTAATTTAAAAATCCATTAATTCATCAAAATATGTTTCTTAGTTCAATATTAACAAAAAATACTATTTGTTCTTTAAAAACTATTTTCAAAGTAACAATAATAAAATAAATGAACATTATTTATACGAAAATAATGTACAAAGGCATACTGCTAGGTTCTTGTTACATAACACCTTATAACACGCACATAAGACCGAAGGGTGAGGTGAGTGATGGTGATATACTCTTGGGGTGTCTCAGATAGCATTTCTTGGGTGGTAATCTCTACTAACTTCCACTTCTACCGTTGTCAGTTCAGCTCAAGCTTAACGTGTTCATGCTCAGCTTGGGATTAGTCAAGAGCAAGCCCCAATGATGCCACCTCAATTATAGGCTCTGACAAATGGGCTTCATATTGGGAAAGTCTATTGGATGTGGTCATCGCTTCCTTTGTCTGAGTAAATTGGATTTGTTAAATCCATGTATTTATACTAATCATATGATCACTATTCGACATCTATATTAGCAATGGTCACAATTCATATCGTTATTTTAAAATCAAGAAACATAAAACCAATTATTTTCGCATTTTATATAACCAATAATAATACATTTAATTAGATCAATAGGAATTTTAATTAATGAATGTTTGGGTCGATACAATCTTCCCCCCTTAATAAATTTCACCACTAAAATTTTATTTTCCCACTCTAAAACAAATTTAGGTAGCTCTGCTTCATCACATCCTCCAATTCCCACGTCACTTCATTAAACTTGTGGTTTCACCACAACACCATGAAAAGGGGCATTGTCTTATTTTTTATAACTATTTCTATACGATCTAAGATTTTCACTAGTTTCTCCTCGTAAGAATGATCATACTCTAGTTGTATTACCTATGAAAATAGTAAATGTGAAGGGTATCATATGTACTTCCTTAAGTAGGGTACATGAAATATATCATGTACATTGGACATGGTAGGTTGAAGTGTTATTCGATAGGCCACAACCCCAACACGATCAAGAATATCGAAGGGCCAATGTTCCTAATACTTAACTTCCATTTCTCCCCGAACCTCATGTACTTATTCCATAGAGATATGCATAAAAATACCATGTCTCCAAATTTAAACTCAAGGTCTCATCAATGGATATCTTCATAACTCTTCTATCATCTCTGGGCTATCTTGATATGCTGCTGAATGGTTTTCACCTTCTCCACCATTTCATTGACCATTTCCGGTCCAAGAAACTTACGCTCACTGACTTCATCCCATCATGCTAGTGTTCTGCACCTCTTCCCATACAAGGCTTCACAAGGTGCCATTGGGATGCTCAAGTGGGAACTATTTTTGTAGGAGAATTCAACCAGTGGAAGATGTTGCTCCCACCCACCTTTTATGTCCATAAAAAATTCTCTCAACATGTCCTCGAGTGTTTGGATAGCCCGCTAGGATTGGCTATCAATTTGAGGATGATAAGTCGTACTGATGTTTAGATCATTATCTAGAGCATGTTGATGACAAATCCAAAACATAAAGGTGTATCCTAGATTTCAATCGGATACAATAGATAGTGATACTCTATGAAGCCTTACCACTTCCCTGATATATATCCATGCCAGTTTATCCAATGATAAATCGTCCCTAATTGCAATAAAGTGTGCAGACTTTGTAAGATGATCCACAACAACCCAGATTGCATTGTCTCAATTGGATGTCTTCGAAAGTACAATGACAAAATCCATAGTGATGTTCTCCCATTTCCATGCTGGTATGGGAAATTGTTGCATCATCCCTTTAGATTTTTTCTTCTCTTCCATCACTTTCTAACACACCAGGCACTATGATGTATACTCAGCGATCTCCTTATTCAAATTATCCCTCCAATAATGCTCTCAGAGATATCAATACAACTTTTTGTTTCTGAGGTGAATGGAGAAATTTTAACTGTACACATCATCCAAAAGTTACATCTTTAGCACATGACTGGATGGAATACATAGTCATTTCCCAAATCTCACAATTTCTTCTTCATTAATATTTAACTCCGAGGGAGGCTTGAGAGGGGCATCATGTACTATGATTTTCCAAGAAAATGTCATTGTGTAGTGAATAGGATTCTCATTTCTCAATCAAGGGTATTCACCTTTATGAACATTTACTTATTGATTATAAAGCTTCATGTATGTATTCCACATCTTTTATCATGAAACAAATGATGATTATTGATTACATGTTGTATGATCTATGTGGCACACTTATGCATGAAATGAAATGTTTAAGAAGGGTGCACCCTGATAGCACTCCAATGCATTAGATAAATTATAGTATCATGATACCTTATTTTAAATGGGTGTTGACTAATTCAAATTCAAGTGAATCGAGGTTTTAATCGTGCTTCGTGTGCAAAACTGGTTTACTCGTGCTCCATGTGTAATGATCATTGGCTCATGCTAATTCCATGATAATTGTTGTTGCCACATTTCCAGGTTATGATTCACATGCTTCATCATGCTTTTATGTTCATGTCTCTATAGTGCTCCATTGATATTCTTGTTTTCTAGAATTTATTCTATTCCTCATGTTATTCCATGTTTATTACCTTACTAGGCTTTATAGCTCATCCATTTCTTATGCACGTCCTCAGGTTATCCCATGTAATGCTAAGTACGAGAGACTGTAGTAGTCATGTAAAGGATGTTTTCAATAAATAGGTTTTTTGGTTTATGTTCTAAGCTTTTGTGTAATGATCCTAAGCCCCAAAGACACTAGACCTCTCGATATTATATGTTGTATCAAGTGAAGTTTATGTAATAAATCATGTTTAAATGTGCAACGACCAAAATTTTTATTACATAATGAAACCTGATTTATTACCTAAACTTCACTTGATAAACCAAAGAATATCGAGACTTCTAGTGTCTTTGGGGGCTTAGAATCATTACATAACAACTTAAAACATTAAATACAACATCTTTGTTGAAAACTTTCTTTACATGACTACTACATTTCCACGTACTTAGAAATGCAGGGGATAACCTGAGGACATGCATAAGAAAAGGGTGGGCTATAAAGCCCAATAAGGGAGTAAACATGGAATAACATGAGAAATATAATACATGTTAGAAAATAGGTATATCATTGGAGCACAAGAGATACATGAACATAATGGCATGATAGAGCCTAATAATCATAACATGTAAATATGGAAACAACATTTAACATGGAATTAGCATGAGCCAAGTCTCATTGCACATAGAGCATGAGTAAACCCTCATTGCACATGAAGCATGAGTAAAACCTCTTTGCACTTAAATTATCACGATTCAAAACCCATTGCACATGATGTATCATGATACTATACTTTACCCAATGGATTAAATCACTATCAGGTTTCACCCTTCATGAACATTTCATTTCATGAATAAGTGTGCCACATGGATCATATACGAACCTAAATTGAAAACAACCCTTCTTTTTGACATACCTAAATAATAAATAATTCCCTCTACTTTCCTATATACACCCACCCAAGCTCCAACTTCTTATTCACTCAAAGACTTTGGAGTTTTACCAACATCTTTCCTCCTTTCTCTACAATCCTCCCAATGTGCTCTATGCTCCCAAGAATCATGTCTCAATCATCTCCCAAGCTTTTGGAATCACACTTCCAAGTAAGGGATTTCTTCCTTTCTTATTTTGCCTAATTTTCTTTATGTTTTTATTCAATTTTTTTTTTCAATTACAAATGCTAGGGCATGATTTTTTACCTTATCCATACTTCCCTCTTTATGTTTGGATAATGAGAGACCCCTTTATCTCATTAATGCCTCCAATGTACACCTATTACCATACATAAATTCAATGATGGATTTCTCTCTCCTCTTTTTCATACAAGTAATTCTTTTGAATTACAAATCTAAATTCAATTATGTTTGTTGTGAAATGTATCTATATGACCCCCTTACTATCCATTTAATGTAAATATGAAGAGACACCCCTTTATCTCTCATCAACCATTTTTTATGAGTTCTTATTTCACCTCGTTATGTTGTTGAAATTACAATATGATTTTACAAGCCAATGACATTTTTTAATGAATACCATGCCCATTTTTCTATCAAATATATTAACCTTTATGAACATTTACTTATTGATTATAAAGATTCATGTATGTATTCCACATCACTTTATCATGGAATAAATTATGATGATTGACTCCATGTTGTTAGATCCATGTGGCACACTTATGCATTAAATTAAATGTTTAAGATGGTTGCGCCCTGATAGCACTCTAATGCATTGGGTAAAGTATAGTATCATGATACTTCATGTGAAATGGGTGTTGAATCGTGCTAATTCAGTGAAATGAGGTTTTACTTGTGCTTCATGTGCAATGAGGGTTTAATCATGCTCCATGTGCAATGGGCCTTAGCTCATTCTAATTCCATGTCAAGTGTTGTTTCCACATTTCCATGTTATGATTATCATGCTTTATCAGGCCTTCATGTTCATGTTTCTTTTGTGCTCCATTGATATGTCGATAACAACCCAATTTTTTATTAAACAATTAAACCTGATTTATTACATGAAATCTTCACTTGATACAACATAGAAGATCAATATGTCTAGTGGCGTTAGGGATTAGGAACATTACAGAATAGATAAGAACATAAAACACACAACACATTTACTGAAAACCTCTTTTACATGACCACTAAATTCCCTTGTACTCAGTGTTGTATGGGATAACCTGAGAACATTCATAAGAAAAGGGTGAGCTATAATGCCCTACAAGGAAAAAACATGGTATAACCTGGGTAATATAATACATGTTTGACAATAGGCATATTAATGGAGCACAAGAGAAACATGTACATATAGGCATGATAAATCATGATAATAATACCATGGGAATGTGTAAACAACACTTAACATGGAATTTGAATGATCCAAGGATCATTACACATAGAGCATGAGTAATCCCTCGTTACACATGAAGCATGTGTAAAACTTGGTTTCACTTGAATTCGAATGATTCAACACCCATTGCACATGATGTATCATGATACTATACTTTACCCAATGCATTGGAGATCTCTCAGGGCTCACCCTTATTAAACATTTCATTTCATTCATAAGTGTTCCACATAGATCATACAACATGGAATCAATCATCATCATTTATTCCATGATAATGGGATGTGGAATATATACATGAATATTTATAATCAATAAGTAAGTGTTCATAAAGGTTAATACCCTTTATAAGTCAAAAAAATATAAAATCACATTATTTTAATTATAAACCATATATATTGGCTGAACATAATGATTATATTATTTTATTACATCACTATGTGGTCATTATGATGTCATAAAACACATTATATATTTAAACGATATTTAATTTTTACCCCAAAATTCAATAGTCTTAGAAAATTATGAAAAATTCACCATCAGATAATTTCGACATCCTGATCCCTAAAATTATATTCATTTTATCTATATATTTTTATAAATATGTGAATTTTTACAATTAAT
Source organism: Viscum album (assembly GCA_963277665.1). Classification (NCBI taxonomy): domain Eukaryota; kingdom Viridiplantae; phylum Streptophyta; class Magnoliopsida; order Santalales; family Viscaceae; genus Viscum; species Viscum album. The sequence continues at coordinate 511,275,226 of OY728146.1, forward strand.
ATAAAAACCAACATTTACCGAAAATTCATGGGTTTTTATAGAAACTGTTTTCAAACTTTAATAAAAATTACAATTGAATTCATAAAATTACATGATCATTTATATTTAATAAAATGTAATTTAATAATAATATTTTATTAAAATATTATTTAATTCAAAAATCCATTAATTCATAAAAAATAGATTTCATTGTTGAATATTAACTAAAAATATTATTTGTGCTTTAAAAAGTTTTTAAAAAGTAACAATAACAAAATTTATGCAGGTTTTTATATAAAAATAATGCACGTAGTTATAGAGCTAGGGTATTTTTACATAACCCCTTATAACACCCGCATAAGACCGAAGGGTATGGTGTGCAATGGTGATAGACTCTTGGGGTGGCTCGGATAACATCACTCGAGTGGTAATCTATATTAACTTCCACTTCTACCATAGTGAGTTCTACTCAAGCTTAATGTGTTCAAGCTCGGCTAGGGATTGGTCAAGAGCGAAGCCCAATGATGCCACATCCTTTCCAAGCTCTGACAAATGGGATTCGTACTGGGAAAGTCTACTGGATGAGGTCATCGCTTCCATTGTCTGAGTAAATTGTATTTTTAAAGCCTTATATTTATACAAATTATGTTATCACTGTTCAACAGCTATATTAGAAATGGTCACAATTCATAACGGTATTCTAAAATCTAGAATCATAAAACCAATGAAGTTCACATTTTATACAACCAATAACAATAAATTTAATTAGATCAAGAGGAATTTCTATTAACGAACATTTGAGTCATTATAATCTTCCCCCTTAAGAAATTTCTCACTCAAAATTTTCTTTTCCCACACTAAAATAGATATGTGTAACTCTTATTCATCATTTCCTCTGATTCCCACATCACTTTTTCATGGTTGTGGTTTCTCCACAACACCTTGATGAGGGGCATTGTCAAATTTTGTACAAATTTATATCTACAATCTAATAACTTCACAAGTTTCTCCTCATTAGAAATATCATCCTCTACCTATACTACCTCTGAATAGAGTACATATGAAGGGTCTAGTATGTACTTCTTTCAGAGGGATACATGAAATGCATCATTTACTTTGGCCATGGTAGGTGGAAGTTCTAGTCGGTAGGCCACAACCCCAACATGGTCAAGAATCTCAGAGGGCTTAATGTTCCTTGGACTTAACTTCTTTTTATTTCCAATCCTCATGACCTTCTTCCATGGAGATATGTATAGAAATACCATGTCTCCAACTTTAAACTAAAGGCCACTTCGATGGCTATCTGCATAACTATTTTGTCGACTTTGGGCTGCCTTCATATGTTGTTGAATGGTTTTTACCTACTCTACAATTTCTTCGACCATTTCTGGTCCTAACAGCTTATGTTCACTAACTTCATCCCAACAGGCTGGTGTTCTGAACCTCTTCCCATACATGGCTTCATAATGTTCCATTTCGATGGTCGAGTGGAAACTATTATTGTAGGAGAATTCAACCAGTAGAATATGTAGGTCCCACCCTCCATTAAAGTATATATAACATGATCTTAACATATCCTCCAGCATCTGAATAGTTCTCTCAGATTGTATATTAGTTTGAGGATGATAGGTCATACTAATGTTCACTTCAGTATCTATAGCATGTTGAAGAAACATAAAAAACATAGAGGTGAATATTGGATCATGATCAGATACAATAGATAGTGGTACTCCATGAAGCCTTACAAATTCCATGATATATATTTGTTCTAGATGATCCAATTAAAAATCCTCTTGAATTCAAAATAAGTGTGCAAACTTTGTAAGATGATCCACAACAACCCAGATTACATTGTTTCCTTTGGATTCCTTTAAAAGTCTAGTGACAAAGTCCATGGTGATGTTCTCCCATTTCCATGCTAGTATGGGCAATGGTTGCATCATCCCCATAGACTTCTGCCTCTCTTACTTCTCTTGCTGAAACACTTGGCACTTTGATGTATACTCAGTGATCTCTTTCTTCATATTATCCCACCAATAATGCTCTCGGAGATCTTGAAACATCTTTCTGTTTCCTGTGTGAATAAAGAAATTTAAACTATGCTCGTCATCCAAATGATCCTTCATAAACTCTAGACTTCATGGAACAAATAGTATTTTCCTAAATCTCACAATTCATTCTTCATTAACATTGATCTCCAAGGATTTCCCTTTTCTGATAGATTGCACATTATTTTGAATTACCACGTCTTCCTTTTGAGCATCCTTTAACATTTTCAAAAGAGATGGTTGAGAAATCATTTGTGAAAGGATTTATGATGTTACCTTCTTTATGATTCCCATGTCTATCTTCATCAAATCTAAGAAGATTGGGTCCTTCTCAATTCACATCAGTGATAGAATTGTTGGGTCCTTTCTAATTAGAGAATCTGCCACCTTATTCACTTTCCCAGGGTGGTAATGGATTGTACAGTCATAGTCTTTGATCATCTCTAACCATATTTTTTGACCCATGTTCAACTCTTCCTGTGTGAATATATATACATGAGGCATTTTTGTTCCATATATATTTCACACATATCCCCAAAGAGATATTGCTGCCAAATTTTTAAATCAAATATCACCGCATACAACTTCAAATCATGTGTTGGATAATTCTGCTCATGAACATTCAATTTACCTGAATCATAGGCAATTACTTTTTCATTTTGCATCAACCAACAGCCCAAGACCTTCTTTGAATCATCACTGAATACCACAAAAAGTTCTCCACTTGTGGGTAAAGTGAGCACTGGCACAGTGAGAACCCTCTTTTTTAACTCCTTGAAGCTTTCTTCACATTCATCACTCCATGAAAACTTTCCTCCCTTCAAAGTTATCTTCGTAATATGGTGGGAAAATCATGAGAAATTTCTCACAAATCAACGATAATATCCAGTTAACCCCAAGAATCTATGGATATATATTACCGATGTTGGCCTCATCCATCCCTCAATTGGGCGTATAAAACCTTTATCCAGACTCTGTTGTAGTTGTTTCTTCAGCTCCTCAAACTCTACAACAGCCATTCTATATGAAGTCTTGTATATTGACAACACCCCAGGTATATGATCAATTAAGAATTCAATATCTCTTCTAGGGGGAAGACCATGTCATTCCTCGGGAAACACTTCAACGAATTCCCACATAATAGGCATGTCTTCAAGGAAGGTTTCCTACTTAGACTCAATCATCTGAGCTAGATATGCATGCTCATAGGGTAGTAATATCCATTAATGAGACGATAGAGCTAAATAAGATTCATCTTCCTCTTTGAAATTGTATAGAATCGATGGTCGATTCTCTACAAGGATAGTGATTTCCCTCTCAGGACAATTTATGTTGGATCTATATATATAAATCCAATACATGCCATAAATTTCATCAAATTCCACTATAGGAAGTTTGATGATGGGTTCTAGGAAATTCAATACACATATTATGATAGGGAAGTTATATTCATGGGATGCGTTGATTGCCCCATTTTTTGTACTGACCGACAACATTACGTCCATGATTTTTAGTGGTGTTGGGATTGTTCTACTAATCTTTTAGGATATAAAATAATGTGTAGAACCTCAATAAAAAAAGTATGTTTGATATTCTTGAATGTATAACTAGCGTACCTGTCACCACTTTGTTGTCGTGGTTCACTTCGGCAATTGTGATGGAAAAGGATCTCCTTTGCTACCTTGGAGGTTGTTGGTTTCCTCTGAAAACTATTGGCTTTGGGAACTAATTTGCAAGATGCCATGGTTCTTTGAAGTTGTAGCAATAAACAATGCATTGAGGTTTGAACGGATCATTCCTCTCCTCTATTGCACACATGGGGTTTTCTTTTTGTTAGGTAATTTATAGGTTCCCTTCTCTTCCACACCTAAATAATTTCCTCATCCCCTTCAGGCAATTTTCGGGGTGCTTCTTTCCACACCTTTGGCAAGTGGGGTGTTGGATCTTCTTAGCGTCGTTGGATTTATCCATCAAACCGCCAACATTGAAGTTCACCTTACACTTCTTATCCCCATGATACCACTGAGATTCTCCGATCTTCATTTCGAACTTGATGGCACATTAGACAATTTCCTCTTCTGTGTCTAAGTCATGGATTGCTAGCGCTTTCTGTAGGTTAGGTTTCTACCCACAAAAGAAGCAGTCAACCTTGAAATCAGGGGTACAACAAAGCTGGAGGCATATTGTGCAAGCCTTGTGATGTTTTCCTCGTACGCTACGACAGATTCATTGAATTTTTTCATGAGTGTAAGGATGTCCCTTTTCATCTTAAGTCGGAGGGTGCATAGAAAATATTTATCAAAAAACATCTCCTGAAAATCCTTCCATTCAAATGCCTCGATCTCCTCCTCAGGCTTTGTATTTTGGATCAACGCCCACCATTGATCGTTTTCACCCTCCATGTGATAAGAATCCGGTAGAACCTTCTCTTTTTCAGAAAATTTAATAATGGAGAAGATATTTTTAGTGGAGTTGATCCATTGTTCGGTAGTTGAGGGATCAGATGATCCATTAAAAGTAGGAGGCCTTTGTCTCATGAAGCTCTTGATAGTCACTTGTTCTTTATTCGGTGGGTTTGAACGTTCCTCATGACCCATATTTTTATTAAAATCTTGAGTTAACTAAGAGAGAAGTGTATCAATGTTCATGATTCCCACTCCCATCGGATTGGGCATCTCATTAGCACAGTCATCACATTGATCTTCACATCGGTTGTTAGCCTGAGTCCTCCTATTACCAAAAAATGTCTAAAATATAAGAAATTTTAGGGGTAACACATATAGGGTAATCCAATGACAAAACTGATGAATTATAAATAACATTTATTTCTTTACTTAGGAATCCATTGGCTTCAATCTATGCTACTCATGATCTAATTTCTAGCATATATTCTTATGGGAATTTTTTCATTCCCATAATAAGCGTTCATACTATGATTGTAAATTTACCAAAGCATATCCCCCAAGATTTTCGTAACCAAGAGTGCATCATGATATATTTTTGTGAACTAGTTCCAGTTCAAGTCTAGCTTGATGCGTTGTTTTTGGGTTTTACCCTGAGGATACATATGTGCCAGAGCCGCCTCTACCTGCCCGTATCCAAAAAGGAATGTATTTTCTTGATAAACTACTTACTCAATACTCACAAGTACATAGGAATGTTTTTATTGAAATTATTCTTGTCTCTAAGTCTTCAATAGGGTTTTCTAATCCTAATCCCAAAAATAACTAAACCTATCCCTTGGTACCAACTATAACAACCTTGCTTTTTATTACACACTTTTACTTAATTTATTACAAATAATCATCACATGATACAACATTAAATATGAATAGGTCTAGTGTCTTCAAGTATTAGGAACATTAAATAATATCTTTGAAAATAAAACATGCAACATCTTTATTGAAAACTTCCTTTACATGACCACTGCATTCCCTTGTACTTAGCATTGCATGGGATAACCTGAGGACATGAATAAGAGAAAGGTGAGAAATAAATCCTAGTAAGGGAATAAACATGGAATAACTTGTGTAATACAATAAATTTTAGAAAATATAAATATCAATGGATCATAATATAAGCATGAACATAAAGTCATGATAATCATAACATGGAAATCTATCAACAACACTTAACATGGAATTAGCATGAGCCAAGGCTCATTGCACATAGAGCATGTGTAAATCCTCATTTCAAATGAATAATGAGTAAAACCTCAATTCACTTGAATTAGAATGAGTCAAAACCCATTTCATATGAATTATCTTGATAATATAATTTTCGCAATGCATTGGAGTGCTATCAGGGAACACCCTTCTTAAACATTTCATTTCATGCATAAGTGTGCCACATGGATCATACAACATTGAATCAAGAATACTCATTTATTCCATGATAAAGGGATGTATAATATATACATAAATATTTATAATAAATAATTAAATTTTCATAATGGTAAATACCCTTGATTGAGAAATTGGAATGGTATTCACTACACAATGACATTGGCTTGGAATATCGTAGTGATGTTTCGGCATCATAATGGCGTGAAATAAGAACTCATAAAAAATTGTTGATGAGAGAGAATGGGGTGTCTCGTCATATTTACATGAAATGGATAGTAATGGGGTTATATATATACTTGTCCCAAAAAATGGAATGGAATTTAGATTCATAATTCAAAAGACTTACTTGGATGTAAAAGAAGAGAGAGAAATCCATCATGGAATTTCAGCAAGGTAATGGGGGTACATGGGGAAACATAGTGAAAGATGAAGGGGTATCCCATTATCCAAACATAAAGGGGAAAGTATGGTTAAGGTTATAAATCATACCCCCAACATTTTTAATTGAAACAAAAGGTAATAACAACTAAAAGAAAATTTGAAAAAAATGAAAAAAGAAGAAATCTCTTACTTGGAAGTGTGACCACAAAGGCTTGAGAGAGGCTTGAGAGAGGCTTCTTGGGATCTTGGAGCAACATGATAGGATTATAGTGAGATTAAAGATGGGGGTGGTCCAACTCCAAAGTCTTTGAATGAAGAGAAAGTGGGATCTTGGGTGGGTTTATTTAAGAAAGGAAAAGTAATTCTATATTATTTAGGTTTGGGACACCTCGCATTAAAATTTTCAATACCACAAACCACCCCATGGTTTTTGCCCATGGTTTTTCCAAAAGGCGAGTGGAAGAAAATATTTTATTAGGCCAATGGTCGAGATTTTTAAAATAATACAGTTTCTTATGTTGAGGTGAATCGCACTCTCAAGGAAAATAATTTAAAAATACAAAATGTTTTCTAAGTCTTGGAGGGTCAACAAAATCTTTATAAAATAAATCTAAAAAATCTAAAATAACATTATTTCAATGATAAAACATATATAGGCCGAACATAATGTTTATAGTATTTTATTATATCACTATTCGGTCATTATGATATCATAAAACACATTATATATTTAAACAGTATTTAATTTTTACCCAAAAATTTGACTGCCTCCGAAAATTATGAGAATTCAACATTGGATAATTTCGATGTCCTGATTCCAAAAATAATATTCATTCTACCTAAATAATTTTATAAATATGTGATTTTTTACATTTAAAATAAAAACAAACATTTACTAAGAACTCAAGGGTTTTGAAAAAAACAGTTTTCAAACCATAATTAAAATTACAATTTCATTCATAAAATTATCTGATAATTTATATTTAATAAAAATTAATTTAATAATAATATTTTTAATAAAATATTAGTTAATTAAAAAATCCTTAAATTCATCAAAATAGATTTCATAGTTGAATATTAACTAAAATTACTATTTTTATTTTAAAAACTATTTATAAAGTAACAATAATAAAATGGATGCACGTTCTTTATTAAAAAATAATGTACATAGTTATAGTGTTAGTGTCTTTTTACATAACCCCTTATAACAGCCACATAATACCGAAAGTTAAGGTGTGCGATGGTGATAGAATCTTGGGGTGGCTCGGATAACATCGCTAGAGTGGTACTCTCTATTAACTTCCACATCTCACATAGTCTGTTCTACTCAAGCTTAACGTCTTCAATCTCAAGATGGACTTGGTCAAATTTGAAGCCCAATGATGCCAACTCCTTTCCGAGATTCGAAAAATGGTCATTCTATGGGGCAAGTATACTGGATGAGGCCATCACTTCCTTTTCCTGAGTAAATTGGATTTGTTAAAGCCCTATATTTAAAATAATCATGTGATAACTATTCAACAACTATATTATCAATGTTCAAAATTCATTATGGTATATTAAAATCCAGAAACATAAAACAAATGATGTTCACATTTTATATAGCAAATGATAAGACTGTTTTTCGTATAAGATATGGGTACTATGAATTCATATTAATGCCTTTCGGACTCACTAATGCTCCATAAATCATCATGGACTTGATGAATAAATTCCTTAGGGATTATGAAAACATCTTTGGTATGAAAAATGTCTTTACACATAACATCTTTATGGAAAACTTCCTTTACATGACCACTACATTCCCTTGTACACAGCATTACATGGGATAACCTGAGGAAGTGAAAAAAGGGTGAGCTATAAAGCCCAATAAGGGAATAAACATGGAATAAATGTGGAATAAAATACAGGTTAGAGAATAGGAATATCAATGGAGTACAAGAGATACATGAACATAAAGTAATTATAAAGCATGATAATCATAACATGGAAATGTGGAAGCAACGCTTTACATGGAATTAGCATGAGCCAAGGATCATTGCACATAGAGCATGATTAAACCCTCATTTCACATGAATCCCACCTAAAACCTAGTTTCAATTGAATTAAGATGATTCAACACCCATTGTACATGAAGTATCATGATACTATACGTTACCCAATGCATTGGAGCGCTATCAGGATGCACCTCTCTTACACATTTCTTTTCCTACATAAGTGTGCCATGTGGATCATACAACATAGAATCAATCATCATCATTTATTCCACAATAAAGGGATGTGGAATACATACATGAATCTTTATAATCAATATGTAAATGTTCATAAAGGTCAATACCATTGATAGATAAATGGGAATGGTAATCACTACACATTGACTTTGGCTTGGAAAATCGTAGTGCAATTTTGAAAACATAATGCTGTGAAATAAGAACTCATAAGAAATGGTTGATGAGAGATAAAGGGGTGTCTCACCATATTTAAATGAAATGTAAATTAAGGGGGTCTTATAGATAAATTTCCCAAAAATTTTAATGGAATTTAAATTCATAATTCAAAACATTTACTTGGATTAAAAGAGGAGAGAGAAATCCCTCATGGAATTTCAGCATGGTAATGAGTGTACATGGGATGCATTAATTAGATAGGAAGGGGAATCCCCTTAACCAAACATATATAGGGTAGTATGGGTAAGGTTAAAAATTATACCCCAACATTTGTAATTGAAAACAAAATGGAATAACAACTTAAAGAAAATTGGAAAAATTGAGAAAAAAATAAATCCATTACTTAGAAGTGTGATCCCAAAGGCTTGGGAGATGCCTGAGAGAGGATTATTGGGAGCTTGTGGAACCTTGTTAGGATTATAGAGAAATTAGGGCAGGATTTTGTCTAACTCCAAAGGGTTTCAGTGAAGAGGAAGTGGGATCTTGGGTGGTTTTATATAGGAAAGGTGAGGGAATTCATTATTATTTAGGTTTGGGACACCACACATTAAACTAATCAATACCAAAAACCATACCATGGTTATTGCCCTTGGTTTTTTCCAAATGGGAGTGTAAAACAACATTTTATAAGTCCAATGACCTAAATTCTTAAAATAATAGTGTTTCTTATGTGGAGGTGAGTCACACTCTCAAGGAAAAAAATTTAAAAAGACGAAATGTTTTATAAGTTTTGATGGGTCCACAAAATCATTGTAAATTAAATCAAAAAAATCAAGAATCACATTTTTTTTTAAATTCCAAACCATATATTGACCTAAAATAATGTTCATAGTGTTTTATTACATCACTATTCGATCAATATGATGTCATAACACTCATTATATATTTAAACGGTATTTAATTTTTACCCCAATATTTTACTGTCTTAGAAAATTATGAAAAATTCTCTGTTGGATAATTTAGACATCCTCATTCAAAAAATAACTTTCAATTTAACTAAATAATTTTCTAAATTTGGGAATTTTAACTTTTAATATAAAAACCAACATTTACCGAAAGATCAAGGGTTTTGAAAAAAACAGTTTTCAAACATTAATAAAAATTACAATTGCATTCATAAAATTATATGTTCATTTATATTTATTAAAAATTAACTTGATTATAATAATATTTTATTAAAATATTATTTAATTCAAAAATCCAGTAATTCACCAAAATAGATTAATTAGATGAATATTAACTAAAAATACTATTTGTGGTTTAAAAACTATTTAAAAAGTAACAATAATAAAATGAATACCCATTCTTTATAGAAAAATAATGCATATAGTAATAGTGTCGGGTTCCTGTTACATAACCCCTTATAATAGCCAAATAAGTCTGAAGGGTAAGGTGTGCGATGGTGACAGTCTCTTTGGGTGGCTTGGATAACATCGCTTGAGTGGTAATATTTATTAATTTCCCCTTCTCTCGTAGTATGTTCTGCTCAAGCATAACATGTTCAAGCTTGGCTTAGGCTTCATCAAGAGCAAAGCCTAATGATTCCACCTCCTTTATGAGCTCTGAGAAATGGGCTTCGTATGGGGTAAGTCTACTGGATGAGGCCACCACTTGCTTTGTTTGAGTAAATTGGATTTTCTAAAGCCCAATATTTATACAAACCATGTGATCACTGTTCAATAGCTATATTTCCAACGGTCAAAATTCATAATGGTATTTTAAAATATAGAAACATAAAACCAATGAATTTCACACTTTATATATCCAATACTAAGATATTTAATTAGATCAAGAAGAATTTACATTAATGAAAGTTTGGGTTGTTACAATCTTCCCCCCTTAAGAGATTTCATCCTCGAAATTTTTTTTTTCCCACACTAAAACATATGTGGGTAACTCTGTTTCATCATTTCCTCATATTCTCACATTTCTTCTTCAAACTTGTTGTTTTTTCACAACACCTTGATGAGGGGCATTGTACTGTTTCATAGAAATTTTTTTTCTATGATCTAAGATCTTCATTGGTTGCTTCTCGTAAGAAAGATCATCCTCTAGTTGTATTTCCTTTTAAGAGTGTACATGTGAAGGGTCTGGTATCTAATTCCTTAAGAGGGATACTTGAAAGAGATGATATACTTTAGCCATGGTAGGTGTAAGTTCTAGTCGATAGGCCACATCCCCGACACAATTAAGAATCTCGAAGGGGATGATGTACCTGGGACTTGACATCCCTTTCATTCCAAATCTCTTGACCTTCTTCTGTGGGGATATGTGTAGAAATACCATGTATCCAACTTTAATCTCAAGGTCTCGTTGATGGTTATTTGCATTACTCTTCTATAAACTCTAGGTTTCCTTGCTATGCTACTGAATGGATTTCACCTTCTCCACCATTTATTCGACCATTTCTGGTCCTACTAGTTTACGTTCACCAACATCATTCCAACATGTAGGTGTTCTACACCTCTTACCATACAAGGATTTATAAAGTTCCATTCAGATTCTTGAGTGGAAACAGTTATTGTATGAGAATTAAACTAGTGGAAGATGTTGGTCCCACCCTCCTTTGAAGTCCATAGAACAAGATATTTACATAACCTCCAATGTCTGAATAGTTCGCTCAGATTGGCCGATAGTTTGAGGATGATATGTCGTACTAAATTTCAGTTCAGTATCCAGAGCATGTTGAAGACTCTTCCAAAACATAACGGTGAATCTTGGATCTTTATCAAATACAATAGATAGTGGTACTCCATGAAGCCTTACCACTTCCCTGATATATATTCATGCCAATTTATCTAATGAGAAATCCTCCTGAATTGCAATAAAGTGTGAAGATTTTGTAAGATCATTCACACCAACCTTGATTGCAGTTTTTCCATTGGATGTCTTCAGAAGTCTAGTGACAATGTTTGTGGTGATGTTCTCCAATTTCCATGCTGGTATGGGAAATGGTGGCATATTCCACTCATACTTCTGTCTCTCTTCCTTCACTTGCTAACACACCGAGAAAATTTATGTATACTTAGTGATCTCCTACATCATATTATCCTACTAACAATTCTCTTGGATATCTGTATACATCTTCGTGTTTCATGGGTGAATAGCGAAATTTGGACTATGTGCATCATCCAAAAGTTCCCTCTTCAGCTCCAGAATTAATACATCACATATTCTTTTCCAAAATCTCACAATTCCTTCTTCATTAGCATTAAACTCTGTGGATTCCCCTTTTATGATAGCTTCAACTTTCTTCTGAATTGCCACATCATCCTTTTGAGCATCCTTTGACCTTTTCAAAAGAGATGGTTGAGCAACCATTTTTGAAAGGATTTATGATTTCCCCTTATTTATGATTCTCATGTCTATCTCCATCAAATCTACGATGATTGGGACCTTCTCAATTCTCATCAATGATAGAATTGTTGGGACCTTTCTGCATAGAGAATCAATCACCTTGTTCTCTTTCCTAGGGTGGTAATGGATTTAGAATTCATAGTATTTGATCATCTCTAACCATCTTCATTGTTCGATGTTCATCTCTTTCTGTGTGAATATATACTTGAGGATTTTGTGGTCCGTTTATATTTCACACTTCTCCCCAAAAAGATAATGTTGCCAAATTTTTACAGTGAATATCACCACAGCCTACTTCAAGTCATGTGTTGGAAAATTCTACTCATGAACTTCCAATTTCCTTGAATCATAGGTAATGACATTGCCATTTTTCATCAACACACAGCCCAAGCCCTTCTTCAAAGCATCACTAAACACCACAAACTTTTCTCCACTTTTGGGTAATGTGAATATGAGCATAGTGATAAGCCACCTTTTTAACTCCATGAATAATTCTTTACAATCATCACTCCAAGAAAACTTTACTCCCTTCAGAGATTACATGGTAAGAGGGTTGGAAAATCATGATAAATTTCTCACAAATCATCTACAATATCCATGTAATCCCAAGAAACTATGAATATCCATGACCGATGCTGGCCTCATCAATCCCTCAATTGCATTTGTTTTGGAGGGATCCACAGATATCCCATTGCTCGTTATGCAATGGACCAATAATGAGACCTCATTCAACCAGAACTCACACTTGTTGTACTTTCCATTGATATTCTCCTTCCACAAGGTCCATAGTATAGTTCATAGATGCTAATAATGATCCTCCTTGGTTTTGGAGTATATCGGAATATCTTCTATAAAGACTGCCACAAATTTTTCGAGGTAATACCTAAAGACTTTATTCATCAATTCTATGAAGATTACAGGAGCATTAGTGAGCCCGAAAGGCATTACTATGAATTCATAGTGCCTGAATCTTATACAAAAAGCAGTATTAGGGATATCTTCCTTCTTCACCCTTACATGATAATATCTGGACCGAAAATCCACTATGGAGGAGTTTTGTGCTCCACGTAGCTGATCGAACATGTATCCAATTCATGGGAGGGGATACATGTTATTTATAGTGATTTTGTTAAGATCACGATAATTGATGCAAAGGCACATTGACCCATCCTTCTTCTTGATGAAGAGTACTTTTGCACCCCATTGTGAGGCACATGGGCAGATAAACCCTTTGTCCAGATTCTCCTGTAGTTGTTTCATCATCTCCTCAATCCCCACAACAGCTATTCTATATGGATTCTTCAATATTTGCAATTCCCTAGGTATAAGATCAGTAGATAATTCATCATCTATTTTAAGAGGAAGACCAAGCAATTCCTCAGGAAACACTTCATCAAATTCCCTCACAATAGGCACGTCTTCAAGGATGGTTTTTTTCGTAGACTCAATAATCTGAGCTACATAAGAATGCTCACAGGGTAGTAAAATCCACGCTTGAGATGATGGAGGAAAAGAAGATTCATCTTCCTCCTTGTACTTGTATAGAATTGGGGGTCGATTCTCCACATGGAGAGTGATTTCTCTCTCACTGCAATTTATGTTGGATCTATATAAGGAAATGCAATCCATGCCATGAATTGCTTCAAATTCCACCATAGGTAGCAAGATGAGGTTTTCCTAGAAATTCAATCCACAGATTATGAAAGGGGAGGAGTAATATTCATGGGATGAAATGATTGCCCCATTATTCATACTCACTAACATCTTTACATCCATGATTTGTGGTGGTGTTGGGATTATTCTACTAAACTTTTGGAATATAAAAGAGTGCATAGAACCTGAATCAAAATGTATGTTCACTATTATTGAATGACGTATATGTCACCACTTCATTTTTGGGGTTCACTTCGGTAGTAGTGATTGAAAAATATCTTCCTTACTGCCTTAGTGCTTGTTGGTTGCCTCTGAAAACCCATGGTTTAGGGCACTGATCTGCAATATGAGCTGGTTCTTTGTAGTTGTAGAAATGAACAAAGCATTGAGGTTCAAATGGAGAGTTTCTATCCTCTGTTGCAGCTGTGGGTTTTTCTTATCAGTAGTTAAAAACTTGGCTCCCTTATATTCCACACCTAAAGCACTTCCTCATACCCTTTAGGCAATTTCTAAGGTGCTTCTTTCCAAACCATTGTCAAGTGGGGTGCTAGATCATCTTAGCACCATCGGATTTATCCATTGGACTTCCAGAATTAAAGTCCACCTTACGCATCTTATCCCCATGATACTCTTGAGATTCTTCGATCTCCATTTTCACCTTGAGGGAATATCAGAGAATTTCCTCATAACTGTCGAAGTCATGGATCACCAGCGCTTTCCGTAGGCAAGGTTTCAACCCACCAAAGAAGTGGTCAACCTTGCATTTGGTGGTAACGACAAAGCTAGAGGCATATCGTGCAAGCCTTGTAAAGTTTTCCCCGTACGCTCTAACAGATTTGTAGACCTTTTTTATTAGGGAAAGGAAGTCCCTTTCCATCCTACGTCAGGGGGTTCACAGAAAGTATTTATTGAAATATATCTTCTAGAAATCCTTCAATTATAATTCCATGATCTCCTCCTTAGGCTTTTTTGTTTTTATCAATGTCCACCATTGATAAGATTCACCCTCCAAAAGATAAGAAGTCTGTAGAACATTCTCTTGTTCAGAACATTGAAGGATGGAGAAGATATATTCAATGGATTTGATCCATTGTTCGGCGATTGTTGGATCAGATGATCCATTCAAAGTATGTGGCATTTGTCACATAAGGATCTTGATAGCGACTTTTTATTTATTAGGGGCAGTTTGAACATTCTTATTGACCCATGTTTCAATTAAAAGTGTGAGTTAACTGAGAGAGTTGTGTGACAAAATTTCATGACTCTCGCTCCCATCAGATTGGGCATCTCATTAGCACAGTAGTCACATTGATCTTCACATCGGTTGAAAGCCCGAGTCCTCCTATTACTGGCCCTTGGTTAGAATAAAAGGAAATTTAGGGGTAAAACATAAAGGGTAATCTGAGGAAAAAACTAATGACTTATAAATAACTTTTATTTCCTTAACTTATGAATCCATAGGCTTCAATCTATGATATGCGTGATATACTTTCTAACAAATATTCTTAGGGGAATTTTTTCATTCCCCTAATATGGGTTCATACTAAGCTTGTGAATTTACCAAATAATATCCCTAGGGAGTGTCGTAACTCGAAGTGCAACAAGGCATGTTGTTGTGCACAAGTTCTCGTTCAGGTTTAGCTCAATGCAGTGTTTTTGGGTTTTTCCCCTAGGATTAGCCGATGCTAGAGCCGCCTCTAACTACTTGTATCTAAACAGGGATGTATTTTCTTGATAAACCACTTACTCAATAATGAACAATGCATAGGGATGTTTTTATTATACTTATTCTTGTCTCAAATTCTTCACTAGGGGTTTCTAATCCTAATCCCAAAAATAACTAAACCAATCCTCTGATAACAACTATAATAACCCTTATTTTTATTACGCACTTAAACCTGATTTATTACATAAAATATTCAATTGATACAACATATAAGATCAGGAGTTATAGTGTCTTTGGAGCCTAAGAACATTAAATAATATCTTAGAACAAAAAAACACAACATCTTTATTGAAAACCTCCTTTACATGACCACTACCTTCCCTCGTACTTAGCATTGCAAGGGATAACCTGGGGAAATGCATAAGAAAGGGGTGAGCTATAATGCCTAGTAAGGGAATAAACATGAAATAACATGAGTAATAAAATACATGTTAGACAACAGGCATATCAATGATTCTTAAGAGAAACATGAACAAAAAGGCACCATAAATCATGTTAATCAAAACATGGAAATGTGGCAACAACACTTAACATGGAATTCACATGATCAAGGATTATTGCACATAGAGCATGAGTAAACCCGCATTGCGCATGAAGCATGAGTAAAATTACATTGAACTTTAATTATAATTACTCAACACCCATTTCACATGACGTATCATGAAACAATAATTTACCTAATTCATTGGAGCGCTATCAGGGCGCACCCTTATTAAACATTTTATTTCTTGCATAAGTGTGCCAAATGGATCATACAACATGGATTAAATCATCATGATTTATTCCATGATAAAGGTATGTGGATAAATAAATGAAGCTTTATAATCAATAAGTAAATTTTCAGTATAGTGAATACCATTTATAGAGAAATGGGCATGGTATTTACTACACAATGATATTCCCATGGAAAATCATAGCGCAATTTCAGCAGTATAACGACGTGAAATAAGAACTCATAAAAAATAGTTGATGAGAGAAAAAGGGGTGTATAATCATATTTACATGAAATGGAAAGTAAGGGGGTCATTTAGATACATTTCCAAACAAATGTAATGGAATTTAGATTCATAATTCAAAAAAAATTACCTAGATGTAAAAGAGGAGAAAGAAATCCCTCACGGAATTTCAGCATGGTAACAGGTGTAAATTGGAGGAATTAATTAGAGAGAAAGGGTTCTCCCATTATCTAAACATAAAAAGGGTGGTGTGGGGAAGGTTTGAATTCATAAAGCAACATTTTTAATTGAAAAAAATGGAGTCAAAACATAAATAAAATTGGACAAAATGAGAAAGGAAGAAATCCCTTACATAGAAGTTTGACCCCAAAGGTTTGGGAGGGGCTTGAGAGAGGCTTCATGGGAGCTTGGGGCACCTTGGGATGATTCTAGAGAGAGGAGGGTAGGGGTTAGTAAAACTCCAATGGCTTTGAGTGAAGAGGAAGTGGGAGCCTGGGTGGGTTTATATAGGAAAGGAGAGGTAATTCTTTATTATTTAGGTTTGGGACACCTCGCATTAAACTAATCAATACCACAAACTAGCCAACGGCTTTTTCCTATGGTTTTTTCCAAAGGGTATTTGAAAAAAAAAATTATATGTTAAATTTCCAAACTTCTTAAAATAATATCTTTGCTTTTGTGGAGGTGAGCCACACTCTCAAGGAAAACAATTTAAAAAGAAAAAATGTTTTATAAGTCTTGAAGGGTCCATAAATACATTATAAAATAAATCAAAAAAAAAATCTAAAATCACATTATTTTAATTCTAAAACATATATTGGACGAACATTATGTTTATAGTATTTTATTACATCACTATTGGGTTATAATGATGTCATAAAACACGTTATATATTTAAATGGTATTTAATTTTTATCCAATAATTCGACTGTCTCTGAAAATTATGAAAAATTCACTATTGGATAATTTCTATGTACTGATTCCAAAAAAAATATTCATTTTAACTAAATATTTTTCTAAATATTGAATATTTTCTTTTAAAATAAAGACATACATTTACCGAAAATTCATGAGTTTGACAAAAATAGTTTTTAAAACTTAATAAAAATTACAATTGCATTCATAAAATTATATGATCATTTATATTTAATAAAAATTAATTTATTTATAATAATATTTTATTAAATTATTATTTTACGAAAAAATAAATTAATGCATCAAAATATATTTTTTAGTTTCATATTTACTAAAAACACTATTTGGGATTTAAAAACTATTTACAAAGTAACAGTAATAAAATGAATTCACATTCATTATAAAAAAATAATGTACTTAGTCATTGTGCTATGGTCTTGTTGTATAATCCCTCATAACACCCACATAAGTCCAAAGGGTAAGGTGTGCGATGTTGGTAGGCTCTTGGGGTGGCTCGGATAACATCGCGCGAGTGGTAATCTCGGTTAACATCCACTTCTCTCGTAGCCAAGTCCAAGCAAAGCTTAACATGTTAAAGCTTGGATTGGAATTGGTCAAGAGAGAATCCCAATGATGCCACCTCCTTTCCGAGCTCCGATAAATGGGATTAATATAGGGAAAGTATATTGGATGAGATCATTGCTTCCTTTGTCTGAGTAAATTGGATTTGTTAAAGCCCTATGTTTATACTAATCATGTGATAACAGTTCAACAGCTATATTAGAAATGGTCACAATTCATAACAGAATTTTAAAATACAGAAACATAAAACCAATGATGTTCACATTTTATATAACCAATAATAATACATGTAATTAGATCAAGAGGAATTTCATGTAAATATGATGGGACAATGTCCATTAAGGGAATAAACATGGAATAACATGAGGAATACAATACATATTAGACAATAGGCATATCAATGGGGAATAAGTGATACATGAACATAAAGGCATGATAAAACATGATAATAATAACATGGAAATATGGAAACAACACTTAACAAGGAATTATCATGAGCTAAGGCTCATTGCACATGGAACATGAGTAAACCCTCATTGTACATGAATCACGAGTAAACCCTTGTCGCACTTAACTGAAAATTAATTTTTTTATTATGTCAACACTTATAAGGAGAACATGAGAAACTATATCCTTTGTTTCACTAGAATTAGAACGATTGAACACCCATTTACCATAACAAATCAAGATACAATGCTTTACCCAACACATTGGACAGCTATTAGGGTGCACCCTTATTATATGTTCTAACACATATTGTATTCCTCAAGAGGAATACCCCAACCTTCATTAATTTAAATTCATCTTGTTCTAATTAAATGTCTTATTATTGGTTATATAAAATGTGGACTTCATTGGTACTATGTTTCTGGATTTTAAAATACCATTATGAATTGTTATTATTGCTAATAGAGCTTTTGAACAGTGATCACATGATTAGTATTAATATAAGGCTTTAACAAATCCAATTTACTCAGACAAAGTGATGGCCTCATCCAGTAGACTTGCCCCATACGAAGCCCATTTTTTGGAACTCATAAAGGAGTTGGTGTCATTGGACATCACTCTTGACCAAGCCCAAGTTGATCTTGAATACATTAAGTTTTAGCAGAACCGACTATGGGAGAAGTGGAAGTTAATAGAGATTACCACTCGAGTGATGTTATCCAAGACACATCAAGAGTCTTTCGTCATCGCACACCTTACCCTTCGGTCTTATGTGGGTGTTATTTGGAGTTATGTAAAAATACACAAGCACTATAATTTTTTACATTATTTTTGTATAAAGAATGTTCATTCATTTTATTATTGTAACATTGTAAATAGTTTTTAAAGCACAAATAGTATATTTAGTTAATATTCAACTAA
Organism: Viscum album; assembly: GCA_963277665.1. Classification (NCBI taxonomy): domain Eukaryota; kingdom Viridiplantae; phylum Streptophyta; class Magnoliopsida; order Santalales; family Viscaceae; genus Viscum; species Viscum album. Next base: position 511,294,483 of record OY728146.1, read on the forward strand.
GAAATATATTTTAATGGATTAATGGATTTTTTTATTAAATAATATTTTAATAAAATATTATTATAATTAAATTACTTTTTATTAAATATAAATGGTAATATAATTTTATGATTGAAATTGTAAATTTTATTAGGGTTTGAAAGCATTTTTTGTCAAAACCCATAAATTTTTGGTATGTTAGTTTTTATTTTAAAAATAAAAATTCACATATTTATATAATTATTTAGATACAATGAATATTATTTTTGGAATCAGAATGTCTAAATTATCCAATGATTATTTGTTCATAATTTTCTCAGACCGTCAAAATTTTGGGTAAAAATTAAATACTGTTTAAAAATAGAATGTGTTTTATGACATCATAATGACCCAATAGTAATGTAATAAAATAATATAAGCATTATGTTTGGTCAATATATGTTTTACCATATTCCCTTTAGTAATTGAATTTCCCTGGTCTTTAAAGCTCACCCTTTTCTTATCGAGAGGTGTAATGTCTTTGGGGCTTAGGATCATTACAAATGTGGGCTCATCACATCTTTATCGAGAGGTCTAGTAGCTTTGGGGCTTATGATCATTCTTTATTCCTCACTTTATTCCATGTATTGTATTCCTCTGATATCAACTATAAAAACCCAGATTTTTATTACACAGTTAAACCTGATTTATTACATAAAATCATCACTTGATACAATATTGAAGATCGGGAGGTCTAGTGTCTTTGGGGATTAGAAAAATTACATAACCGCTTAGAACATAAAACGGACAACATATTTATTGAAAAATTCCTTTACACGACCACTACATTCCATTGTACTTAGCAATGCAAGTTATATCATGAGGACAAGCATGAGAAAAGGGTGAGCTATAAAGCACATTAAGGGAATAAACATGGAATAACATGAAGAATACAATAATTTTAGAAAATAGGCATATCAATGGATAAAAAGAGAAACATGAACATAATGCCATAAAAAAGCATGATAATCATAACATGGAAATGTGGTAACAATACTTAACATGGAATTATCATGAGCCACGACTCATTGCACATTGAGTATGAGTAAACTTTCATTGCACATGAAGCATGAGTAAAACCTTGTTGCACTTGAATTAGCATGAGTCAACACCCATTTCACATGATGTATTATGATACTATACTTTACCCAATGCATTGGAGCGCTATTATGGAGCACCCTTTCTTAAACATTTCATTTCATGCATAAGTGTTCTACATGGATCATAATACATGGATTCATTAAACATCATCATTTATTCCATCTTAAAGGAATGTGTAATTCATACATGAATCATAGTAATCAATAAGTAAATGTGCATAAATGTGAATACCCTTGATAGATACATGGGTATGGTATTCACTACACTATTATCTTGGCATGAAAAAAGGTGGTGCAATTTCGACCGCATAACGGCGTGACATAAGGATTCATGAAAATGGTTAATGAGTGATAAAAGGGTGTATCATCATATGTACATGAAATTTAAAGTAAGGGTGTCATATAGATACATGTTCCAACAAATATAATGGAATTTATATTCACAATACAATATAATTACATGGATGTAAAAGAGATGAGAGAAATCACTCACGGAATTTCGGCATGGTAATGGGTGTACATGGGCGGCATTAATGAGAAATAAAGGTGTATAACATCATCCAAACATAAATAGGGAATTATGGGGAAGGTTCAAAATCATACCCCCAACATTTTTAATTTAAAACAATAGGGCATAACAACTTAATGAAAATTGGACAAAATGATAACGGATGAAATATCTTACTTGGAAGTTTGATCCCAAAGGCATGGGAGAGGCTTGGGAGTGTATTCTTGAGATATTGGGGCACCTTGGGAGGATTCTAGTGAGTGGAAGGAAAGGTTTGTTCACACTATTAAGACTTTAAGTGAAGAGGAAGTGGGATCTTGGGTGGGTTTATAAAGAAAATGTGAGGGAATTATTTATTATTTTGGTTTGGGACACCTCGAATTAAACATATCAATACCACAAACCAGTCCATGGTTTGAGCCAATGGTTTTTTCCAAAAGGGAGTGGAAAAAAATATTTTATATGTCCAATATCCTAACTTCTTAGAATAATAGGTTTTCTTTTGTGGAGGTGAGTCAAGCTCTCAAGGAAAACAATTTAAAAAGGAAAAATGGTTTATAAGCCTTAAAGGGTCCACTAAAGCATTGTAAAATAAATAAAAAAATTTAAAATCACATTATTCTAATTATAAAACATATATTTTCCAAACATAATGTTTATATTATTTTATTACTTCACTATTGGGTCATTATGATGTCATAAAACACATTATATATTTAAACGATATTTAATTTTTTACCCAAAAATTTGACTGTCTCAAAAATGTATGAAAAAATCACCATTGGATAATTTCAACATCCTGATTCCAAAAATAATATTCATTTTAAAAAAATAATTTTATAAATATTTGAAATTTTACTTTTAAAATAAAAACCAATATTTCGCGAAAATTCATGGGTTTTGACAAAAACAGTTTTCAAACCGTAATAAAAATTACAATTGAATTCATAAAATTATATGATCATTTATATTTAAAAAAAGTAATTTAGTTATAATAATATTTTATTGAAATATTATTTTATTCAAAAATCCATTAATTCATCAAAATATATTTATTAGTTGAATATTAACTAAAAATTCTATTTGTGCTTTAAAAAATATTTACAAAATAACAAAAAAAATGAATTCAAATTATTTATACACAAATCATAGTCATAGTGCTAGTGTCTTGTTATATAACCCCTTATAACACCCACAAAAGACCAAAGGGTAAGGTGTGAGATGGTGATAGACTCTTGAGGAGTCTTAGATAAAATCGCTCGGGTGGTAATCTCTCTTAACATCCACTTCTCCCGTACTCTATTCCACTCAAGATTAACGTATTCAACCTCGACTTCGGCTTGGTCAAGAGGGAATCCCAATGATGCCACCTCCTTTCCAAGCTCAGAAAAATGGGCTTCGTACGAGGCAAGTCTACTGGATGAGGCCATCTCTTCCTTTGTCTATGTAAATTGGATTTTTTAGGGTCCTATGTTTACACTAATCATGTGATCACTATTCAACGTCTATATTAGAAACAGTGACAATTAATAACAGTATTTTAAAATCCAGAAACATAAAAACAATTAGGTTCATATTTTATATAACAATAATAATACATTTAATTAGATCAAGAGTAATTTTCATTAAGGAATGTTTGGGTCGTTACAGTCTTCCCCTGTTAAGAAATTTCACCCTCGAAATTACCTTTTCCCACACTAAATCAGATATGGGTAACTTTTCTTCATAAATTCCTCTAATTCCCATATCGCTTATCCAAACATGTGGTTTTCCACAACACCTTGATGAATGGTATTGTATTATTTCGTTGAACTTTTTCTCTATGATCTTTGATCTTCACTGGTTGCTCCTCGTAAGAATGCTCATACTCTATATATACTACCTCTGAAGAGAGTACATGTGAAGGGTATGGTATGTACTCCCTTAAGAGGGATACATGAAATACATCATGTATATTGGCCATGGTAGATGGAAGTGCTAGTCGATAGGCCATAGCCCCAACACAATCAAGAATCTCGAAGATCCCAATGTACCTAGGACTTAACTTCCATTTCTTTCCTAACCTTGTGACATTATTCCATGGAGATATGCATAGAAATACCATATCTCCATCTTTTTACTCAAGGTCTTGTCGATGGTTATCTACAAAACTCTTCTATCAATTCTAGGCCGCATTGATATGTTGTTGAATGGTTTTCACCTTCTCCACCATTTCATCGATCATTTTCGGTCCTAGAAGCTCACGCTCACCGACTTCATCCCACCAAGTCGGTCTTCTGCACCTCTTCCCATACAAGGATCCATAAGGTGTCATTCGGATGCTCGAGTGGGAATTTTTATTATAAGAGAATTTAACCAGTGGAAGATATTGGCCCCACCCACCTTTGAAGTCCATAGAATATGATCTTAACATATACTTTAATGTCTTAAAATCTCTCTTAGACATGCAATCAGTTTAAGGATGATAGGCCATAATGAAGTTCATTTCAATATATAGATCATGTTGAAGTCTCTTCCAAAACAAACAGGTGAATCTTGGATCTCGGTCGGATACAATAAATAGTGGTACTCCATACAGCCTTACCACTTCCCGGATATATATATGTTCCAGTTGATCTAATGAGGAATCATACTGAATTGAAATGAAGTGTGAAGACTTGGTAAGATGATCCACAACAACCCAGATTGAATTTTGGCCTTTGGATGTCTTCAGAAGTCTGGTGAAAAATTCCATAGTGATGTTCTCCCATTTCCATGCTGGTATGAGAAATGGTTTCATCATCCCCTTAGACTCTTTCCATTCTACCTTCACTTTCTGACACACCAGGCACTTTGATGTACACTAAGAGATCATATTCTTCATATAATACAACTAATAATACATCGCTGATCTTGATACATCTTTGTGTTTCCTGGGTGAATTGAGAAATTTTAACTCTACACATCATCCAAAAGTTCCTTCTTCACCTTCGGACTTGATGGAAGATGTAGTCTTTTCCAAAATCTCACAATTCATTCTTCATTAAAATTGAAATCTATGGGTTTCCTTTTTTTGATAGCTTTCACATTCTTCTGAGTTCCTACATCATCCTCTTGAGGATCCTTTAACCTTTCCAAAAGAGATGGTTGAGCAAGAATTTGTGAAAGGATTGATGATGTTCCCCTCTTTATGATTCCCATGTCCATCTTCATCTAATATAAGAATATTGGATCCTTCTCAATTATCATTAATGATAGAATTTTTTCGTCCTTTCCACTTAGAGAAAATTCCACCTTGTACACTTTCCCATGGTGGTAATGGATTGAGCTATCATAATCTTTGATTGGCTCTGACCATATTCATTGGAACATGTTAAACTCTTTCTATTAAATATATACTTGAGGATTTTTTTGGTCTGTATATATTTCACACTTCTCCCCAATGAGATAATGTAACACCCCAGGTAAATAAAGAATATGAAATTTTTATATTTATCCCTATTTGTGAAAAAAATATTAATATTACTTTAAAGGGAACTCTATTCTTGATGGCATACCCAATACGCGACAACGAGTTCCTTTGAAATCTTACATTTCACTCAAATAAAAAAATAATATTATTTTAAATGGTAGTTAACACCTAGCCATTGTAATGGTGGGAAATAACGTAACTAACTAAAAAATGATTATATGTGTTTTTCACATATTTTTAATTTTATCCAATAAATGTTAGAGGTTTAAAATGTGAATGAATCCAATTTTAAGCGTTAATATTCTAATATTCTTAAAAATGTTGATTAAACACCTTTTGATGGCAAACGCTTTTTAAATCCAGTTTTCGGAAATTTCATATGTTATATTGGACCAAATAAAATTATTCTTTAGAATCGGGACATCATAATTTACATTGTGTAAATTTTTGGTATTTTTCCGATAAAGTTCATTTTTTAATGAATAGTGAAAAAATGTTGTATATTAATTCAAAACCTCTTTTTAATCTAATTTATTTATATGATTAGATTATCTTTTGAATTGGTTTTAAAGTTAAATTATAATATATTTTTACCATTTAATCCAATAGTGGTCATTGTAATTAATTTCTCTTTGAAATTGGACTTAAACTAGCGTCAATCTTTCAATAGATATTGTTTCTTAAAAACACGTTATTTTTTTTGACAGTGGGAATTGATTATTAAATTAACTAATGAAACTAATATGTTTATAATTTTGTAAAATGGACATCATTTTTGAATTCGGAATATCAAATATAGCTTAGGGTGAATTTTTCGTAATTTTCTGAAAAACATCAATTTTTGATGAATAGTGAAACCACTAAGTGGTACTTATAAAAACCGATTTTCTGTTTAAATGAAATTTTACCACCTCTGTGTTTTGAATTTTAAAAATCCGACATAGATGGTTGTAATTAATAAGTAAAATTTGGTTCAATGGGATTAAAATATTTTTTTGGTGAATAGTAACTTTTAAGTTTTTAATCGCGATTAGAGGTAATTAGTGTAATTTAAGGTAAAAATAATGCTTTAATAAGATGAAATGACCTAGAAACAAGTCCTACCTTCATTGGATGAGTCATGGACGACCAATACAATCCATGGGTTAACTTGGGGACCCCATGGATCCACTTTTCTTGGAAAATGACATTAATACCTTTTTATTTAAAGTTAAAATTAAAATGTCACAAACATGTGTTGTTTTAACAAAACAATTTTTAGATGGGGTTATACAAGTCATATTTTTGAGTATAAGTATTCATTAGGAAGGTAAGATGATTTCCTATATCATGATACTTTTTTATAATTTTTATACATTAAATAAATTAAATTATTTATGACATCATGATGATGCAGCGATTACCTCATTATTTAACGATTTAAATAAAATGAAAAGATAATGTAAAATCTAAGACCTACACATGTAAAAAACCTATTGGATGGGTGTATTTCGAACCATTATCACCATATCCTGGAAATATATCCTTTTGAGACCTTTTAATTCCGAAAATCATTTTATAATAAAGTAATATTTTATAACATTTCAAGAGTGCCCCTCCTCTCTTCTTATAAAAGGCCCCCACCTCTACCACCTTACACACACCTCTCAAGCCTTTGGCTCAGCCAACCCCTACCCATTTCATCTCTACACATCCCTCTCTTCATCATTGAAGCCTCACTTTGGGCAGAATCCTTTCCAAGGAAGCCTTTGAGCTAAAATTAAAGAGAGTTACCTCATTTAAAGGTAGTGTCCTCTCTTGTGTTCTTATGTTTTATTTTGCTTCTCCAACCCTCTAAAATCTTTTTATTCGTTTATTTTGTAACAACACCAGAATCTTCAATATACTAGGATGTTTTTATGTGAGGTATTATAGCTACACTTACACACACCTTCATCTAATGTTTAAAGAACATGCTGTTTCTATGGATGGCGAATTTCTACCTCACGAAACGATGATTGTTCAATCTTCTCTTAACACCTTTCATGGTGGCCATTATGATGTAACTATATTTTATATATGATATATATGGTATTTATTTTTTCTATAGGCTTATGAATTTTATATTTAAAACATTCCTTTATGCTTTTCATGTTGTGCAAATGCGATAATTTCATACGAGGAAGTGTGGACTACCGCCCCCTCAAGTGATGTGACTCGTTCATGCAATACATGGAATGTATAAAGAATTAAATTAATGAACATATGTGACCTATATAACATATATATTATACTTTAATTATAATATATATATATATCTCTCAATTATTTTTAATTACATTAATATGACAAAGAAATGAAATTAGCGTTCATGCGTACGTACGGCCTACCATCTCCATGAATGGTGCATTTCATTTATTTTTATCACCAAATGTTATGGAGTAGTATAAAATGAATATGTACTGGATATATATGAAATTTAAATCATTAAAACTATTCTGGAGATTTTTTACTTATAACTACATGGACAATCATTTTCAAACAAGTTCATTTTTGACTCATGTACCAAACATTGACAAAAACGTCTGATATGAACTCACATTATTAGCCAATTATTATAAAATTGTAACATGTGATATTAACTGAATAATAATTTTTAAAAGAGGTCCTTAAGAAATTATAAATTTACCAAAGTTAATTATTCAGAAATATAAAGAAACGAACAAGACAAGTCGGACTTGAGGTAAGGGATCCTACCCCTCTCTTTCTTTTTAAGTACACTCTTTTATGTCATTTCATTTAAGCTCATATTTCTTATGTATGGGGATGTTATTTTATATTCCTCATACTGTAATTTTAATTATTAGAGACCCTATTTGATCACATAAATTCATTTTTGGATGTTTTAAGTGGCGCTGTTAGGCTGCCGAGTTTCCGTAAGGGATTTTTCATCTCACTTTAATTCCGGTGACATTTATGCTACGTTTTCCACTATTTCCATTGATTGGTGTATGTACTGCCCATTATTATACACTTTTTGTAGTATAATTTCATTTATGTGTATTTACCTCTTCATTTTATAACCCTTCTTCCATGGGGTGTACGTTTCGAAAGTTACCCAGCACGGTAAGGGGATCTTTCACCCTACACTTTTTAAAAGACTTCTTTTGTTAAGTCTTTACATTCACACAATATTATGTTGGGATATGTTATTCTATATCCATATTTATGTAAATTTTATTTCCATGTGATGAGATACCATTTTATTTCTCATCAAATCATTTTTGGAATTTTAAAGTGACGACATTCGGCTGTCGGATTTCTGTAAGGGAACTTCTTAACCCACTTTCAATTCGATGGGTTAAACCTCTACTTCTTGATTTTATTATTCCGAGATTATGTGTGGAATATCTATGCTGTAATTTCCACAAACCTTTTTGTGGATATATAATTTCTACGTAAAATCATCTCATTGATAAATTCTTATGAACATGTATGGGAAATCATAACTCAATCTCATTTCATTGCGTTAAATATCTATGTCATTGGTTTTGTTTTTACAAGATTATGTGTGAATGACCTCTAATTGTTTCACACTTAATATCCAATTATATTGGGTCTATTAATATTTCTCACACATAATTATGTGAATGATTTATCCTTAATTTAAGGATACCATCTTTATAATGGATTTCATCTCAATTTACATTTCCATTGAGACTTCATTGTTGTTATGCACCAATTCACTCTTATATGGTGTGTATAAATTCCTTTGACATATTATATCATAAATCTATTTATTCTCATGATATTATAAAGCTCGGATTACATGTTATTCCTCAATTATTTGTATTCAAGAGTCTCTCATTTTGTTAAAAACTCTTTAACAAAAATATCGTTTTAAATGTTTTAAAAATTCATTATTCTAAATCATTATCTTTAATGTCCATGTTTTCAAAATGGTTTTCAGTATTTACTTATATGTACATTAATGTTTTAAAATTATAATTCCATTAAAATCTCCAATGTGGTATGGGACACTTTGATTAAAAAATCTCTTTTAAATGGTTTTTGAAAAAGGGTTGCTTAATTCAATATCTTGGAATTATATATTGTGATTGAAAATTAAATGTTGTTATTGAAATGTTTATATTTTCAATATTTTATGTGTAATGATGGTTCTTGGACATTTTATGGGTGGTTACGTGATAAACCATATGACGGTTGGTTCCGTGAATACCAGGACTGCTGGTTACGTTATAACCTCCAATGCATTGGGTATGGAAGTCGGTCGTATGGCTATTCCATTAAGTATGTGTGGAAGTCGACCGTATGGTTATTCCATTTAAGTATGTTTATGTCCCAAGTTTCCTTTTTTATGTTATGTGTTCTTTATATGGGTTTTATGGTAATATTTTGGTTACAAAAGGGTAATTAATGATCTTTTATTAATTGACGAGTTTTTTACTACTTCATAAAGGTGAAAATTATTACTTTGATAAAGTATACATGGTTTACTTGTTGTTTTGAAAAACTAACAGTTTTCATTATTTGTGTATCCCTTACTAAGCTTTTTATACTCACCCCATGTTTTTTGAAATGTTTTTCACAGGACTTAATGTGGAATAGGGTCATGAATGGGATCAAGGCAAAGGCATGCTATGTAAAACATGGAACTAAACATGTTTCTTTTTTAGAGTTTTTATTTTATGGAAACTTAGTAGAAGTGTCTACTTTGTAATCTTTTGAGATGTAATAGATATGACCTAATTCTCTAAAACTCTAAACCTAAATAGATCCTCAATGTGAATTATTCATTTAATTCAATATTAAGTATGGTTTTAGTTCGGGGCCTTATAGTTGCTATCAGAGGTCGGTTTAGACAACTTTAGGGATTAGGAGTTTTTGTTAGACAAATGGTTAGTCCCTATATCTATTATTTCAGTTAAATCCTTATTTTATTACTTTTTTCAGGTCAAGTAAAGTTAGTTACGAATGGAAGGAGAAGGATCTCAAACGACATTCCTATCTTTTCCTGATGATATGCTTGCAATAATTATTGCATAGTCATGTTTGGATGATTGTGAAACTTTTTCTAGCATACAACTCACTTGCAAGCAGTTGTTTGAGATATCAAACACCTACACTATACCTCGTTATCATCGTGGATCATGGGTTGTATTTAGACAAATACAATTTTCACAATATTCTCATATTTTCAAGAAAGGAAAATATTATCAAGGTATTTTTAAATATTTTACCTTATCAAAAGAATTTGAAGCATATTATGATTTTAAAAATGGTGCTGAGGAAGGAGACCCTTGAACAACCTACTTATATTTGATTTTAAAATATAGTCTCTCATCACATACTTATGGTATTTTAAAAGGACCAATAATGAAATGCATCAACTCAAATTCTATCTGACTATTTTATAGAAATCATGTTTAATTAGATGTTTTGGAATTATATGTCATACATGATTATTTTCCAAAACTGTTCTTCTGTGAACACACATATGACCCATGTTGTACAAGGTGTATTTAGATGGAGGAAGAAACTGATTTTCAAGGATCTCTAAATCATTTTTGTAATGCATGGGACGTCTACCTACGTGAACAAGATGACAATGAAACTGAGTGGACTCCATGATCAAGGTATGCTCTTAGTCATTTTGGGAAACATTTTATTTTATCTTAAGGTGGTGAAATAAGACTTCAAGAATTAAGATGTTGAGATCGTAATGAATTTTGATGAAAATGAGAGGTATAAGGAAACTATTTAGATTAAAACATGTTAGGGTTATTTTTTGAGTTTTATAAAAAAGACAACACGCAGACCGTGTGACAACCTGTCGCGTCGGACAGAGCTGCGGGAATCGAACCCACAACCAAAGTGCGACTGGTATTTATCGCCTACCACTGGACTACGTGAAGTCCCTAATTAGTTTGACTATTTATTTTTAGTTAGATGATTTTACTAATCAAGAGAAAGTTTATTTTGGGTTATCTATGGAAATTATTAACCTATCATCAAGGATATGTGATTAGTTTAATTACTTTTCAATATGAGAATTTAAGAGAAACTGATGTTATTTAGAGATAAAAGTTAATTTGTACCATGGAAGAATATGTGATTAAATCCTTCAAATATTTTGGTTTCAATCTTAGTTTGGATTACTTTGAATAATTGTATGGACAATTGTTTATCGGATGGTCTTCGTTGAACTTTGGGGTTTTTGTGGAGAAATTTTGGAGATTAAGAATAGATTTTCATTTTATAAAGGATTATACTTTTGTGGATTATCTGATCTCATACTAAAAATTTTGGTTTTGGTTAAGGTCTATGGACATGGGAAATATATTGTTCTATTTTGTGGATTAGGTGATTCTATAGAAGTTTATTATAACTCTCTTAATGTAAACAAGTCATCCTAAATACTCATCTTTTGGGTAAAGTATGAGTTTGTGTAAGAAATCTAGTAAATATTGAAAGTCAACATGACGAGTAAGTATGTTTCCTTAAGCTCAAAAATAAATTCCTCAATGAAAAGTAACAATAAAATTTTGTCCATTAACTTTTCCTAATAGGGAATCCAATACCTTTTAACCCATCACAAGTTTGTGATTTTCTTATGGTTAACTTTCTCCTAGACATGTTTACTATCACTCTCCATCAGAACATGACACTTTGTTTTTCCCCCATATCCATATTTTCACACATGGAATCCTAGTATGGGTTAACTCGGGTGACCTTTGTATATCCCTTTCTTTCCATTAAAGTGATAGTGTAATTTATTCCTTTTCTGATGTGGGACTTTCAATGGAGTTTCCAAGCCCAATTTTGAAATTACGAGGACACAATTCTCAAAAGGGGGAAGGATGTAACACCCCATGTAAATATAGAATATGAAATTTTTATATTTATCCCTATTTGTGAAAAAAAATATTAATATTACCTTAATGGGAACACTATTCTTGATGGCGTACCCAATACACGACAATGATTTCCTTTGAAATCTTTCGTTGGACTCTAATAATAAAATAATATTATTTTAAATGGCAGTTAACACCTAGCCATTATAATGGCGGGAAAGAATGGAACTAACTAAAAAATGATTATATATATGTTTTTCACATATTTTTACTTTTATCCAATAATTCTTAGAGGTTTAAAATGTGAATGAATTTAATTTTAAGCATAAATATTCTAATATTCTTTAAAAGGTCGATTAACCACCTTTTGATGGAAAAAAATTTTTAAATCCACTATTTGACAATTTCATATGTTATATTGGAACAAATAAAATTATTATTTAGAATCGGGACATCAAAATTTACATTGTGTAAATTTTTGGTATTTTTCTGATAAAGATCATTTTTTTAATGAATAGTGAAAAAATGTTGTATTTTAATTGAAAAACTCTTTTTAATATAATTTATTTATATGATTAGCTTATCTTTTGAATTGGTATTAAAGTGAAATTAGAATATATTTTTACCATTTAATCCAATAGTGGTCATTGGAATTAATTTTTCTTTGAAATCGGACTAAAACTAGCGTCAATCTTTTAATAGATATTGTTTCTTAAAAACACGCTATTTGTTTTGACAGCGGGAATTGCTTATTAAATTAATGAATGAAACTTATATGTTTAGAATTTTATAAAATTGACATCATTTTTGAATTCTGAATATCAAATATATCTTAGGGTGAATTTTTGGTAATTTTCTGAAAAACATCAATTTTTGATGAATAGTGAAACCACTAAGTGGTACTTATAAAAACTGATTTTCCGTTTTAATGAAATTTCACCACCTCTGTGTTTTGAATTTCAAAAATCCGACATACATAGTTGTCATTAAGAAGAAAAATGTGGTTCAATGGAATTAAAATAATTTTTTTTGGTGAATAGTAACTTTTATGTTTTTCATCGCGATTAGAGGTAATTAGTGTAATTTAAGGTAAAAATAATGTTTTAATAATATGAAATTACCTAGACACATGTCATACTCTCATTGGATGAGACATAGCCGACCAAGACAATCCATGGGTCAACTTGGGGACCCCATGGAGCCACTTTTCTGGGAAAATGACATTAATAACTTTTTATTTAAAGTTAAAATTAAAATGTCACAAACATGTGTTTTTTTTAAAAAAACAATTTTTAGATGGGGGAATAAAAGTCATATTTTTTAATATAAATATTCATTAGTAAGGTAAGAATATTTCCTACATCATGATATTTTTTTATAATTTTTAGACATTAAATAAATTAAATTATTTATGACATCAGGATGATGCAGCGATTACCTCATTATTTAACGATTTAAATAAAATGAAAAGATAATGTAAAATCTAAGACCGACACATGTAAAATCTATTGGATGGGTGGATTTCGAACCCTTATCACCTTATCCTCGAAATATATCCTTTAAGACCTTTTAAATCCAAAAATCATTTTATAGTAAAGTAATATTTTATAACTTTCCAAGAGTGCCCCTCCTCTCCTCTTATAAAAGGCCCCCACCTATACCACCTTACACACACCTCTCAAGCCTTAGGATCGGACAACCCATGCCCATTTCATCTCTACACATCCCTCTATTTATCATTGAAGCTGCACTAGGGGCATAATTCTTTCCAAGGAAGCCTTTGAGCTCAAATCAAAGAGAGTTACCCGATTTAAAGGTAATGTCCTCTCTTGTGTTCTTATGTTTTATTTTGCTAATCCAACCCTCTAAACTCTTTTTATTCATTTATTTTGTAACAACACCAGTATATTAAATATACTAGGATGTTGTTATGTGAAGGATTCTATCTACAATTAGACACACCTTCGTCTAATGGTTAAAAAACATATTGTTTCTGTGGATGGCGAATTTCTGCCTCACGAAACGATGATTGTTCAATCTTCTCTTAACACCATTCATGGCGGCCATTAGGATGTCACTATATTTTATATATGATATATATGGTATTTATTTTTTCTATATGCTTCTGAATTTTATATTTAAAACATGCCTTTATGCTTTTCATGTTGTGAAAATGCGATAATTTCATACGAGGAAGTGTGGACTACCGCCCCCTCAAGTGATGTGAATCGTTCATGAAACAGATGGAATTTATAAGGAATGAAATTAATGAACATATGTGACATATATAACATATATATTATACTGTAATTATAATATATATATCTCTCAACTATTTTTAATTACATTAATATTACAAAGAAATGAAAGCAGCGTTCATGCGTACGTACGGACTACCGTTTCCATGAACGGTGCATTTCATTTCTTTTTATCTCCAAATGTTATGGAGTAGTATAAAATGAATATTTACTGGATATATATTCTATTTAAATCATTAATACTATTCTGGAGATTTTTTACTTATAACTACATGGACAATCATTTTCAAACAAGTTCATTTTTGTCTCATGTACAAAACATCGACAAAAACGTCGGATATGAACTCACATTATTAGCCAATTATTATAACATTATAACATGTGATATTAACTGAATAATAATCTTTAAAAGAAGTCCTTAAGCAATTATAAATTGAAAAAAGTTTATTATTCAGAAATATAAATAAACGAACAAGACAAGTCGGACTTGAGGTAAGGGATCCTACCCCTCTCTTTCTTTTTAAGTACACACTTTTATGTTATTTCTTTTATGCTCATCCTTCTTATGTTTGGGGATGTTATTTTATATTCCTCATACTGTAATTTTTATTATGAGAGAACCTATTTGATCTCATAAATCCATTTTTGGATGTTTTAAGTGGCGCTGTTAGGCTGCTGAGTTTCCGTAAGGGATTTTTCATCTCACTTTTATTCCCGTGACATTTATGCTACGTTTGCCACTATTTCCTTTGAGAGGTGAATGTACGTCCCATTATTATACAATTATTGTAGTGTAATTTCATTTATGGGTATTTACATCTTCATTGTATGACCCTTCTTCCATGGGGTGTACATTTTGATAGTTACCCAACTCGGTAAGGGGACCTTTCACCCTCCTCTTTTTAAAAGACTTCTTTTGTTATGTCTATAAATTCACATACTATTATGTTGGTATATGTTCTTATATATCCTTATTTATGTAAATTTTATGCCCATGTGATGAGATCCCATTTTCTCTCTCATCAACTCATTTTTGGAATTTTAAAGTGACGACGTTAGGCTGTCAGATTTCTGTAAGGGAACTTCTTAACCCACTTTCAATTCTTTGGGTTAAACATCTACTTCTTGATTTTATTATGCCAAGATTATGTGTGGAATATATATTTTGTAATTTCCACAAACCTTTTTGTGGATATATTATTTCTACACATAATCATCTCATTGACAAATTCTTACTAACTTGTATGAAAAATCATTACTCAATCTCATTTCATTGAGTTAAATATCTACGTAATTAGTTTTTTTTTTCCAAGATTGTGTGTGAATCACCTCTGATTGTTTCACACTTAATATCCATTTATATTTGTTGTATTTATATTTCTCACACATAATTATGTGATAAATTTATCCTTAATTTAAGGATACCATCTTTATAATGGATTTCATCTCAATTTACATTTCAATTGAGACTTTATTGTTGTTATGAACCAATTCACTCTTATATGGTGTGTATACTGTCCTTTGACATATTATATCAGGAATCCTTTATTCTCGTGATTTTATAAAGCTCATATTACATGTTACTCTACAATTATTTGTATTCAAGAGTCTCTCATTTTGTTAAAAACTCTTTAACAAAAATATCATTTTAAATGTTTTAAAGATTAATTATTCTAAATCTTTATCATTAATGTCCATGTTTTCAAAATGGTTTTCAGTATTTATTTATATGGACATTAATGTTTTAAAATTATAATTCCATTAAAATCTTCAAAGTGGTATGGGACACCTGGATTCAAAAATCTCTTTTAAATAGTTTTTGAAAATGGATTGCTTAATTCAATATCTTGGAATTACTTATTGTGATTGAAAATGAAATGTTGTTATTGAAATGTTTATATTTTCAAAATTTTATGTGAAATGATGGTACTTGGACATTTTATAGGTGGTTACGTGAAAAACCATATGACGGGTGGTGCCGTGAATACCAGGACGTGTGGTTACATTATAACCTCCAATTCATTGGGCATGGAAGTCGGCCGTATGGCTATTCCATTAAGTATGTGTGGAAGTCGAATGTATGGTTATTCCATTTAAGTATGTTTATGTCCCAAGTTTCCTTTTTATGTTATGTGTTCTTTATATGGGTTTTATGGTAATATTTTGGTTACAAAAGGGTAAGTAATGATCTTTTATTCATTGAAGTGTTTTTTACTACCTCATAAAGGTGAAAATTATTACATTGAAAATGTATACATGGTTTACTTGTTGTTTTGAAAGACTACCAATTTTCATTCTTTGTGAATCCCATACTGAGCTTTTTATGTTCACCCCAAGTTTTTTGAAATGTTTTTCACAGGAATTAATGTGGAATAGTGTCATGGATGGGATCAAGGGAAATAACATGCTTTCTAAAACATGGAACTAAACATGTTTATTTTTAAGAGTTCTTATTTTTTGGAAACTTAGTTGAAGTGTCTACTTTGTAATCTTTTGAGATTTAATAGCTACAACCTAATTCTCAAAAACTCTAAACCTGAAAAAATCCTCAATGTGAATTATTCATTTAATTCAATATTAAGTTTGGTTTAAGGTCAGGGCCTTATAGATAATGCCGCGAAATTTTTAAAGATAATATCACCACACAAAAATCCAAATCATGTGTTGGATAATTCCTCTAATTAGCTTTCAATTTCCTTGCAGCATAGGCAATGACTTTGTAATTTTTCATAAACACATATCCCAGGCCCTTCTTCACAGAATCACTAAATTCCAAAAAAATGTTTTCCTCTTATGGGTAAAGTGAGCATGGGCACAGTGATAAACCTCTTTTTAAAATCCTGAAAGCTTTCTTCACATTCATCACTCCAAGAAAACATTACAACCTTCCGATTTATCTTGGTAAGAGGGTTGGAAAACTGTGAGAAATTTTTGACAAATCATCGATAATATCTAGCAAACCCCAAGAAGCTATAGATATTTGTGACCAATGTTGGACTCGACGATCCCTAAATTACATCTGTTTTGGAGGGATCTAGAGATATCCCATTGCTAGTGATGATATATCCCAAGAATGAGAACTCCTTTAACCAGAACTCCCACTTTTTGTACTTTGCTTTGAGATTCTCCTTCCACAAGGTCCTTAGTGTAGTTCTTAGAAGCTCCTCATGATCCTCCTTGGTATTGAAGTATATCAGAATATCATCTATAAATACTATGACAAATGTTTCAAGGTAATCCCTAAAGAATCTATTCATCATGTCCATGAAGATTGTTGGGGCATTAGTGAGTCTGAAATGCATTATTATGAATTCATAGTGCCCATATATTGTACGAAAAGAAGTCTTGGGGATATCTTCCTTCTTCACCCTTGCATGAAAATACTTGACTACAAATCGAACTTGGAGAAGTATTGTTATCCACACAGCTGATCGAACAATTCATTGATTCCTGGTAGAGGATACTTTTTCCTTATCATGATTCAGTTAAGATCATGATAATTGATGCAAAGACGCATTGACCTATCCTTCTTCGTGAAGAAGAAGACTGGTGTACCCCTTCGTGAACCACTTGGGCGTATAAACACATTATCTAGATTCTCTTGTAGTTGCTTCTATAGCTCCACGTGCTCCACAATACCATTCTATATGGATTCTTGGATATTGGAAATGCCCCAGGTATAAGATCATTTGAGAATTCAACAATATCTTTTAGGAGGAAGACCAGGGAATTCCTCGGGATACACTTCCGAAAGTTCTATCACAATAGGTATGTCTTCAAGGATGTTTTACTCCTTAGACTAAATCATCTAAGATAGATATGCGTATTCATAGGGTAGTAATATCCATGCTTGAAATGATGGAGCTAAAGAAGATTAATCTTCCTCCTTTCACTATTATAGAAACGGGGGTTGATTATCCACATGGAGAGTGATTTCCATCTCACAGTAATTTATGTTGGGTCTATTTAAGGAAAGCCAATCCGTGTCAAGAATTGGATCAAATTCCACCAGAGGGAGTATGAAGAGGTTCACTAGGAAATTCAATCCATAGATTATGACAGGGAAGGAGTTATATTCATGGGATACAATCATTGCCCCATTATTTGTACTCACTGAAATCTTTATTTCCCTGATTTGTGGTGGTGTTGGGATTGTTCTACTAAACTTTTGGGATATAAAAGAATGTGTAGAACCTGAATCAAGATTTATGTCTGCTATTATTGAATGAATAACAAGCATACCTTTCACTACTTCATTTTTGGGGTTCACTTCAGAATTAGTGAGGGAAAATGCTCTCACTTGTGGACATGGAAGTGTTGGTTGCCTCCTAGAACCCTTGTCTTAGGACACTGATTTGCATGAATTCGTGGTTCTATGCTGTTTTAGAAATGAACAACTCCATGAGGTCCTAATGGAGCGTTCCCTTCCTCTATTGCAGCTGTGGTTTTTTCTTGTCGGAAATTAATAGCTAGGTACAATTCTCTTACACACCTAAATCATTTCCTCATCCCCCTCAGGCAATTTCTGGGGTGCTTCTTTCTGCACCTTTGCAAAGTACAATGTTGGATCTTCTTAGCACTGTTGGACTTATACATCGGACAGCCAACATTGACATCCACATTACACTTCTTATCCCTATTATACCCTTGAGATTCTATGATCTCCATTTTGTCCTTGAGGGAACATAGGATAATTTTTTCGTTGCTATTGAAGTCACGGATCACCAATGATTTCTGTAGGTTAGGTTTCAACCCACCAAAGAAGCGGTCAACCTTGCATTCGTGGGTAACGACAAAGCTGGAGCCATATCGTGCAAGCCTTGTGAAGTTTTCCTCGTACGCATCGACAAATTTGTCATATTTTTTCTGGAAGGAAATGAATTCCCTTTCTTTATTAAGTCAGAGGGTGCGTGGAAAATATTTATCGAAAAATATCTTTCAGAAATCCTTCCATTCCAACACCTTGATCTCCTCCTTAGGCATCGTATTTTTTATTAACATCCACCATTGATCATGTTTTCCCTCCATATGATAAGAAGCTAGGAGAACATTCTCTTGTTCAGAACATTGAAGGATAAAAAATATCTTTTTAAATGGAGTTGATCCATTGTTTTATGATTGAGGTATCAGATGATTGATTAAAAGTTAGAGGCCTTCGTCTCATGGAGCTCTCGATAGCGACACATTTCGGAACAATGTCCCTCAATCGCTCATGAAAATTTCCACTGGGATAATCACATTATTTTAATTATAAAACATGTATTTGATGAACATAATGTTTATAGTATTTTATTACATCACTATTGGGTCATTATGATATCATAAAACACATTATATATTTAAACGGTATTTAATTTTTACCCAAAAAATGACTGTCACAGAAAATCGTTAAAATTTCACCGTTTGATAATTTCGACATCCTCATTCCAAAAATTATTTTCATTTTATCTAAATAATTTTATAAATATGTAAATTTTTAATTTTAAAATAAAAAACGACATTTATTGAAATTTCATGGGTTTTGACAATCACTGTTTTCAAACCTTTATAAATATTACAATTGAATTCACAAAATTATATGATCATTTATATTTAATAAAAATTAATTTTATCATAATATTTTATTAAAATATTATTTAATTAAAATATCGATTAATTAATCAAAATAGACTTCAAAGTTGAATATTAACTAAAAATATTATTTGTACTTTAAAAACTATTTTCAAAGTAACAATAATAAAATTAATGCTCATTATTTATAAAAAAAATATACATAGTCATAGTGCTAGGGTCTTGTAAAATAACCCCTTATAACACCCTCTTAAAAATTAAGGGTATGGTGTTCGATGGTGACAAACTTTTGGGGTTGCTTAGATAACATCGCTCGGGTAGTAATCTCTATTAACTTCCACTTCTCCCGTAGTCGGTTCCGCTCAATCATAATGTGTTCAAACTCAGCTTGGGCTTGGTCAAGAGTGAATCCCAATGACTTCACCTCTAATCCGATCTTTGACAAATGCACTTTGTATGGGGAAATTCTAATGAATGAGGTCATCGCTTCCATTGTCTGGGTAAATTGGATTCATTAAAGACGTGTATTTATACTAATCTTGTGATCATTGTTCAACAGATATATTATCAATGGTCACAACTCATAACGGTATTTTAAAATCTAGAAACATAAAGCCAATGAAGTTCACATTTTATATAAAAATAATAAAACATTTAATTAGATCAATATAAATTCCCATTAATGAATGTTTGGTTCGTTACAATCTTCCCCCTTAAGAAATTTCTCCCTTGAAATTTCCTTTTCCCACTCAAAATCAAATGTGGGTAACTCTACCTCATCATTTCCTCTGATTTCCACATTGCTTCTTCAAACTTTTGGTTTCACCACAACACCTTGATTAGGGGCATTGTCTTATTTCATTAGACTTTTATTTCTACAATCTATGATATTCACTGGTTTCTCCTCAAAAGAAAGATCATCCTCTAGCTGTACAACCTATCAAGAGAGTACATTTTAAGGGTCTAGTATGTACTTCTATAAGAGGGATACATGAATGAAATCATGTAATTTGGTCATGATATGTGGAACTGCTAGTCGATCGGGCATAGCCCCGACACGATCAAGAATATTGAAGCGTATGATGTACATTGGACTTAACTTCCCTTTCTTTCCAATCCTCATGACCGATTTCCATGGGGGTATGCATAGAAATACCATGTCTTCAATATTAAAATCAAAGTCTCATCAACGTTTATCTTCATAACTCTTATGTCAACTATGGGCTTCCTTGATATGTTGCTGAATGGTTTTCACCTTCTCCACCATTTCATTGACAATTTCTATTCTTAACAGCTTACGTTCACTGACTTCATTCCAACATCCTAGTGTTCTACACCTCTTCCCATACAGGGTTTCATAAGGTTCCATTTGGATGCTCGAGTAGAAATTGTTATTGTAGGAGAATTCAACAAGTGGAAAATGTTGGTCCCACCCTCCTTTAATGTCCATAAAACATGATCTTAATATATCCTCCAGTGTCTAAATAATTCTCTTATATTAGCCATCAGTTTGAGGATGATATGTCGTACTGAAGTTCATTTTAGTATCCAGAGCATGTTGAAAACTCATCCTTAACTTATAGGTGAATCTTGGATCTTGATCAGATATAATAGACAGTGGAACTACATGCATCCTTACCACTTCCCTCATATATATCTGTTCTAGTTGATCTAATGAGAAATCCTCCCGAATAGCAATTAAGTGTGTAGACATTGTAAGATGATCCACAAAAACCCAGATTGTATTATTTCCTTTGGATGTCTTCAGATGTGCGGTGACAAATTCAATGGTGATGTTCTCCCATTTCCATGTTAGTATGGGCAATGGTTACATCATCCCCTTAGACTTCTACCTCTCTGTCTTCACATGATAACGCACCAGAAACTTTGATGTATACTCAATAATCTCCTTCTTCATATTATCCCACCAATAATTCTCTCAGAGATCATGATACATCATTGTGTTTCCTGGGTGGATAAGGAAATTTGATCTATGCGCATCATCCAAAATTTCCTTCATAGGCTACGGACATGAAGGAACACATATTTTTTTCCAAAAATCTCACAATTCCATCTTCATTAACATTGATCTCTGAGGATTTACCTTTTTTGATAGCTTCCACTTTCTTCTGAATTCCCACATCATCCTTTTGAGCATCCTTTAACCTTTACGAAAGATATGGTTGAGCAATCATTTGTGAAAGGATTGATTATTTTTATTTCATTATAATTCCCATGTCCATCTTTATCAAATCTAAGTATATTGGTTCCTTCTCAATTATAATCAATGATATAATTATTAGTTCCATTCTACTTAGAGTATCTGCCACCTTGTTCTCTTTCTGAGGGTGGTAATGGATTGTGCAGTCATAGTCTTTGATCATCTCTAACCATCTTCATTGGCCCTTGTTTTACTCTTTCTATGTGAATATATACATGAAGATGTTGTGGTTTGTATATATTTTACACTTCTCAACAATGAGATAATTTCGTCAAATTGTTAAATTGTAGATCATAGTATCCAACTCCAAATCTTATGTCGGATAATTATTCTCATAAACTTTTAATTTCCTTGTAGCATAAGCAATGACTTTGTCATTTTCCTTCAAAACACATCCTAGACCATTCTTTGAAGCATCACTGAATACCTCAAAAACTTAACCACTTATGGGTAAAGTGAGAACAGGTGCAGTGATAAGCCTCATTTTTAACTCCTTGAATCTATCTTCACATTCATCACTCCAAGAAAACATTACTCCCTTTCGAGTTAGCTTGGTAAGAGGGTTAGACAATCGTGATAAATTTCTCACAAATAGTTGATAATATCAAACTAACCGTATGAAGCTACAAATATCCATTATTGATTTTGGCCTTTGACATCCCTAAATTTCATTTATTTTTTATGGATCCACAGATATCTCATTGCTTGTGATGATATGTCCTAGGAATGAGACCTCCTTCAACCAGAACTCAAACTTGGTGTACTTTTCATAGTGATTCTCCTTCTGCAAGGTCTCTAGAGCAGCTCTTAGATGATCCTCATGATCCTCCTTGGTTTTGGAGTATATTAGAATATCATCTATAAAAACTAAAACAAATTTGCCGAGGTAATCCCTAAAGACTCTATTCATAAAGTTCATGAAGATTGATGGAACATTAGTGAGTCCGAAATGAATTACTATGAATTCATAGTGCATGTATCTTGTACGAAATGTAGTCTTGGGGATATCTTCTTTCTTCACCCTTACTTGGTAATATCCCAACCTCAAATCCACCTTGGATAAGTATTGTGCACCACGTAGCTAATCGAACAAGTCATCAATTCATTGAAGAGGATACTTTTTATTTATCTTGATTTTTTTAAGCTCGCAATAATCAATGAAAAAGAGCATTGGCCCATCCTTCTTCTTGATGAAGAGGACTGGTGCACCCCATAGTGAAGCACTTGGGCATATAAACCCTTTATCCAGATTCTCTTGTAGTTGTTTCTTCAGATCCTCAAGCTCCACAACCCCGATTCTATACGGAATCTTGGATATTGGCAACGCCCCCGGTATAAGATCAATTGAGAATTCATCATCTCATATAGGAGGAAGACCCATCAATTCCTAGGGAAACACTTAAGAAAATTCCCTCACAATAGGCATGTCTTCAAGGATGGATTCCACCTTAGACTCAATCATATGACCCAGATACACGTTCTTATAGGGAAGTAATATCCACGCATGAGATGATGGAGCTAAAGAAGATTCGTCTTCTTCCATGCACCTGTCTTGAATCAGGGGTCTATTATCTACATATAGAGTTATTTCCCTCTCACATAAATTTATGTTGTCTCTCTATAAGTGAACCAATCCATGGAAAGAATTGCATCAAAGTCCACCAGAGGGAGTATGAAGAGGTTCACTGAGAAATTCAATCCACAGATTATGATAGGGGAGGAGTTATATTCATGGGATGTAATGATTGCCCGATTTTCCATACTCACTGACATACTTACTTACATGATTTGTGGTAGTTCAGGGATTACTCTACTAAACTTTCGGGATATAAAATAATGCGTAGAACTAGAATCAAACAGAACATTCGATATTCTTTAATGAATACTAGCATACCTGTCACCACTTAATTTTTGGGGTTCACTTCAGCAGTAGTGAGGGAAAAATCTCTCCCTTTCTACCTTGTAATTTGTTGGTTGCCCCTAAAAACCCTTTTCTTAGGGCACTGTTTCTCATGATTCCCTGGTTCTTTGCATTTCTAGAAATGGAAAATGCATTGAGGTTCGAACGAAGCATTCCTCTCTTCTATTGCAGTCGTGCATTTTTATTGTATGCAGTTAACTACTAGGTGAATTTCTTTTTCACACCTGAAGAATTTCCTCGTCTCCTTCTGGAAATTCCCAGGGTTCTTCTTTCCACACCTTTGGAAACTGGGGTGCTGGATCTTCTTAGAACCATTGGATTTATCCATCGGACCGCCAACATTGAATTACACCTTACAATTCTTATCCCCGTGATACCCCTGAGATTATCTGATCTCCATTTCAAACTTGAGGGCACATCAGACAATTGCCTCATAGTTGTCGCAGTCACAGATCAACAGCGCTTACCATAGGCTAGGTTTCACCCCACCAAAAAAGTGGTCAACCTTGAATTCAGGGGTAACAAAAAAGACGAAGGCGTATCATGCAAGCCTTGTGATGTCTTCCTCGTACACTTCGACAGATTAGTTATCTTTTTTCTTGAGGGAAAAGAAGTCCCTTTCCTTCTTTAGTCAGAGGGTGAATAGAAAATATTTATTAAAAAATATCTTCTAGAAATCCTTCCATTCAAATGCCTCAATCACTTCCTCAGACTTCATATTTCTGATCAACATCCACCATTGATCGGATTCACCTTCCATACAATAAGCATCCATAAGAACCTTCTCTTGTTCCGAACATTGAAGTATGGAGAAGATCATTTCAATGGAGTTGATCCATTGTTTGGTGATTGAGAGTTTAGATGATCCATTAAAAGTAGGAGGCCTTTGTCTCATGAAGCTCTCAATAGAAACTTATTATTTCTTGGGGGGGGGGGGTTGAACGTTCCTCTTGACCCATGTTTCTAATTAAATATTGAGTTAATTTAGAGAGAAGCATGAAAAAGTTTGTGATTCCCACTTCCATCGGATTGGGAATCTCATTTGCACAGTCGTCACATGGATCTTCACATCGGTTGTCAGCCATATTCCTCCTATTACCGGCCATTGGCCGGAATAAAAGAAATGTTATGGGTAACACATAATGGGTTTTCCATGTACAAAATTGATGACATATACGTAACTTTTTTTCCTTAACTTATGAATCCATAGGCTTCAATCTATACTATACATTTTCTATATTCTAACATATATTCTTAGGGGTATTTTTTTAATTCCATTAATATGGGTTTATACTAAACTTGTGAATTTACGAAAGCATATCCCCTTGGAGTTTCGTAACCAAGAGTGAAGCAATGCCCATTGTCATGTGCCATTTCCCATTCATGTCTAGCTCAAAGTGGTGTTTTCGGAATTTACCCCTAGGATACATATGTGCTAGAGCCGCATCTACTAGCTCGTATCAAGACAGGGATGTGCTTTCTTGATAAACCACTTATACAATACTCACCAATACTGAGGGTTGTTTTTATTATACTTATTATTGTCTCTAAGTCTTCACTTGGGTTTTCTAATCCTAATCCCAAAAATAACTAAAACTATCCTCTGATACCAACAATAACATCCCTTATTTTTATTACACACTTAAACCTGATTTGTTACATAAACATCACTCGATACAATATAGAAGATTGAGAGTTATAGTTTTTTGGGGCATAATATCATTACATAACAATGTAAAAACTGAAATATAGCATATTTATTGAAAAATTCCTTTACATGACAACTACATTCCCTCATACTTAGCGTTTCATGGGATAACATGAAAATATGCATAAGAAAATGGTGAGATATAAAGCCTAGTAAGGGAATAAACATGGAATAACATGAGGAATACAATACATGTTAGTGAATAAGCATAATAATGGAGAAAAAGAGAAACATGAACATGAAGTCATGATAAATCATGATAATAATAACATGGAAATGTGGGAATAACACTTAACATGGAATTAGCATGAGCCAAGGCTCATTTCACATGGAGCATGAGTAAACCCTCATTGCACTTTAAGCATGACTAAAACCTCATTGAAAATGAATTATCATGAGTCAAAACCCATTTCACATTACGTATCATGATAGTATACTTTACCCAATGGATTTTAGCACTATATGGGTGCACCCTTCTTAAACATTTCATTTCATGTATAAAAGTGCCACATGGATCATATAGCATGGAATCAATCAACATCATATGTTATTCTATGATTAAGTAATATGGAATAAATAAAAGAAATTAACATTCAATATGTATATGTTCATAAAGTTTAATACCCTAAATAGATACATGGGTATGGTATTCACTACACAATGATCTTGGTTTGGAAAAATGTGGTGCAATTCCGGCAGCAAAACAACATGACATAAAGATTCATGAAAATGGTTGATGAGAGATAAATTGATGTCTCACGATATGTACATGAAATGGACAGTAAGGGGTCATATATATACATTTCCCAAAAAACATAATGGAATTTAGATGCATAATACAAAATAATTACTTGGATGTAAAAGATGAGAGAGAAATACCTCATGGAATTTCATCATGGTAACAGATGTACATGGGAGGAATTAATGAGAGAGAAAAGCGTCTCCCATTATCAAAACATAAATAGGGTAGTATTGGGAAGGTTCAAAATCATACCCCAATACTTTTAATTAAAAAAAGGGAATAACAACATATAGAAAATTGGACAAAATGGGAAAGGAAGAAATCCCTTATATGGAAATTTTATCCCAAACGCTTGATAGAGGCTTGAGAGAGGGTTCATGGGAGCTTGGGTCACCTTGGGAGGATTTTGGAGAGAGGATGTCAAGGGTTTGTCTAACTCTAGAAGCTTTGAGTGAAGAGGAAGTGGGAGCTTGGGTGTGTTTATATAGTAAAGGTGAGGGAATTCTTTATTATTTAGGTTTGGGAAACCTCATATTAAACTAATAAATACAACAAACCAGCCAATGGATTTTTCCCAGGGGGAGTGGAATACAATATTTTATAAGTCCAATGCCCGAAAATATTAAAATAATAAGGTTTCTTATGTGGAGGTGAGTTACACTCTCAAGAAAAACAATTTAAAAAGACAAAATGTTTTATTAGTCTTGGAGGGTCCACAAAAGATTTGTGAAATAAATCAAACAAATATAAAATCATATTATTTTAATTCTAAAACATATATTGGCTGAACATAATATTTATAGTATTTTATTACACCACTATTTGGTCATTATGATGTCATAAAACACATTATATATTTAAACAGTATTTAATTTTTACCCAAAAATTCGACGGTCTCAGAATATTATGAAAAATTCATCACTGGATAATTTCAACATCCTTATTCCAAAAAAAGTATTCATTATATATAAATAATTATATAATTATGTGAATTTTTACTTTTAATATAAAAACTGACATTTATAAAAAATTCATGGGTTTTGACAAAAAACACATTTCAAAAATTAATAAAAATTACAATTGCATTCATAAAATTATACGATCATTTATGTTTAATAAAATTTAATTTAATAATAATAATATTTTATTAAAATATTATTTAATTAAAAAATCCATTAATTCATCACAAAAGATTTCTTAGTTGAATATTAACTAAAAATACTAGTTTTTCTTTAAAAACTATTTATAAAGTGAAAATAATAAAATGAATGCACATTCTTTATACAAAAAATAATGTACATAGTGATAGTGCTAGTGTCACGACCCGTCCTCGGGGCTCGTGGCGTGACTATCCCAAACCCGCCTTCCATAGGCCAGGGGCTGGCGACTAGCACCAAAGGCATACATCCCGATAAAAGGGAAGGCATTGCCTTTATATAAGAAAACAAACACCACAGAGTACGGAAGATGAAGTAAACACTAAGTTAACTGAGTACAAAGGTAAGTGCTAGAAGGAAAATGGGCCCAAATAAAAACCCAACTGAAAGTACAGTACAACTAAAAAGAATGTACAGCAGCAGTAGATTAAATTAGCGACCACCGAGTCATCCCCCGACTATCCCACCTGAAGGGTGGGTACAGATAGTCTCATAGGCTCCTCGGGTCCATCTGTCCTCTCTGTGTATGTTCTTCCAGATAATCCACCTCCGGGTACCATCCTGCTCCATAAGCCTCAACCACGATCAACGATGTCCGTCATCTGCAACCAACACAATGTAGTGTGGGCATAGCCCGTGCAGGTGTGAGTATATGATACTCAGTAGGGACCACGAGACTCCAAAAGGTCTCCCGGAATCCACGAAGAATAAACCAAAAAAAATATACAATCACGAAGTATCCACCAACTCTACTTAGGTATATGCCCATACATATACCTCAGTCATCAATTCCAGTTTTGCTCCAACTCACGAGCCCAAGTTCGACCCAGTCCACACAGGAAAGTACAACTCAATCCAACAAGAAAGCACAACCCAATCCACACAGGATAGAAAGTCAATCATATCGAAGATAATGATTGAAAGTCAAGACTCATCTCCCACAGGTATACTACTCACGA
Source organism: Viscum album (assembly GCA_963277665.1). Lineage (NCBI taxonomy): Eukaryota > Viridiplantae > Streptophyta > Magnoliopsida > Santalales > Viscaceae > Viscum > Viscum album. The sequence continues at coordinate 511,322,951 of OY728146.1, forward strand.
AGAGGGGTGGAGATGATAGATGTAGCCTCTGTATCATCTCCACTATCGAACCCACGGAGGATCCAAGTATAGAAAGCATCGCTGCCATACCCACGTCGGATCCAAGTACAGTAACCATCGCTGTCGAACCCACATAGTATCCAAGTACATTCTTCATCGCTGCTGAACCCACGTAGGATCCATGTACCGCCATCCTCACTACCGAACCCATGTAGGATCCATGTACAGTTGTCATCGTCGTCGCAGTCGCAGCCAGCTCTAGGGTTTTCGCACACACCACGGTCATTTCTGGGAGGGTCCGCTCCACAAGCCAAGGGGTTTGATACATAAACTATCATGAAGTCCAGAGTTGATGTATCACAATGTTCCGTCTCGTCAATAGGAACACAATGCGACAGACAGCGCGTCAATCGGACTCTCGGTATGAGAGTTATTGGCTTTTTCGACCTAGGGGCCTGGTTGGTTTCTGAGCTAAAACAAACCCGACCAAACTACAGATACATCCAAACCTCAAGAAGAGTAAGACAAAATAACTGTCTCACTAAGATGAATTCAATGTAACTGTCGGCATGTCATTCGGACATCCGGTCGTTAAGTTATAAGTGTTTCCGCTCCAAGGGCCTGGTTAGTTTCGAGTTCGAACCATCCTGGCCATACCCAAACTTTACTGAAAGCTTGAGTGTAATATACTGAAACAACCATCTTGATCCAAGGATCCCAACGCAACTGATGGTGCATCGATCGGAGTTCTGTACCCATGATATGGGTGTTTGAACGAATCTGTCCGAAAATAGGGGGTTTCGGCCCTGTCCGACCTGACCCAGCTAGGCGCAGCCCGGCCCGCCTGGGCGCAGACTGCAGCCTATCTTGTAGGCTGACCGTGGCTCAGCTCACGGCCAAGTAGGGTGCGAGGGGGGGCCACCTCCCCCTGTTTTCGTAACGTCGGACCCTACGGGGTCCGCCCTTTGCACTGGCCGGGGATTTCAACCCTCGGTTTATCCGGAAAAAATGGTCGGCCATTAAGGCCGGCCGGATAGACTGTCACGGGACCCTTTGGGGTCCTACCTCCCGGAGCACTGGAGGTCGGTTTTCTGGCCTCCCCTACTGGATCGACGTGGCCTAAGGTCGCGGCTCTTATTTGGCCGGCGTCGGGCCCCTCCGTCGCAGCCCTCTCCGACCGCGGCCTCTCTTGGTTTCTCCGTTGCAACCCGACGACGCCACGCACCTCCACCACGGCCCGCTCCGGCTGTGGTTCACCTTGTTCCCACGTGGTACAACGGTACCGTGCCGTCTTCACCACAACTCGCCAACAATGTTCAACAAGAAAACGGGGAGGAGAAATCGGCCGTGTTTGTGCGGTCCGATCTCCTCCCGTTACGTTGGTAACAATCGGAAAAATTTAACCAATGAAGAACGATGAATTAAAGATGGATGAAGATAAACCATACCTCTACAAAATTTGTCGAATGTCGGGCATCACGGAAAACGGCGTCATGGGATGAGGTTCCGTGGACTTCGACAGAGAGTATCCGAGGAGGATGCGACGTCTTCCCTTTTTGTCACAAAGGAAAGGAAAGAAGGTGCATCAATGGAGAACTCCCGCGTTGGTGTCTCTTCCCTTGTCACGGAGGAGGAAGGGGATGGAGAAACATGAGTCGTTGAATCGTTCTTCGTTGCAGAGATGATGTTCTTTGCGGGAGGATGAAGATCATCAAAAGAAACCAATGCTCTCCCTTCCCCAATTACCAACACAACAAAACTTACTCCAAAATAAAATAAGCTCCTCTTATTTTATTAAAACATGCCAAGGGTTCAAATTAAAAAATTCAAACACATAACTCAGTTAATTGATTAAGTGTGTGTTGGCCTGATTAAAGAGGAGATAGGGAAGAGTTACACAATTTAAGGATTCCAACTTAAAAAGGGGGGTTAGTGAAGTTAAAGGAATGTGAAGGGGTGGGGTTTGTGTGGGCCCCACCTCACACATATCTTAACAAGAATATTTTGTAACTAGTGGGTCCAACCTTAAGTCACAAACTTATGATATAACCACTTATATAAAGAAAATAAAATTGTACCACAATTTTATTTACTTCACATTTAATCCTAAATTTTTAACAACACCTCCCGAGAAAACTCAACTTCGGGAACGGTCCTCTTAAGTAATTACCGGCACTATGGTTCCATCGGTGCCCTCAGATTTTAATTCTGAGAACCAGTTCAAATGATAGAAAAACATGCTCATCTGTTCACTGAACGTACCCGATAAAAACATTGGAAATTTATTTCAGGCACTCCGGGCCTCGGAATCAGGTGTCATCAAAAACTGTGTACTTGTAATATCCCATAGAATTTAAGAAAAACTTTTCCTTGAAATTTACAGGTCTTTACATTACTCCAACCTCAGGGATTTACGTCCCCGTAAAGCTACATCGTAAACTAGGGAAACAAATGAGGGTACTGTGCACGCATATGTGCCTCCCGCTCCCTTGTGCTCTCCTAGAGGTTCCTATGCTGCCATCTGATGTGAACTAGATGAATCAACCATCCACATAGGACCCGCTCCTCTCGATCCATGATATTCACCATGACCTCCTCAATAGTCACCCTATCATCGATGTCCAGCTCCCCGTGATCAATGATATGCTTCGGGTCGTTCAAGAATCTCCTCAGCTGAGATACGAGGAAGACGCCGTGCACCCGGTGCAACTACGGTGGAAGTGCCAGGCGATAATCCACCTCGCCTGTCCTGCTGAGAACCTGGAATGGTCCAATGAAGTGTGGAGATAACATGTTGCCTCAGTAAAATCTCCACAATCCACATCGAGGTGAGACCCGTAAGAAAATGTGGTCACCATACTCAAACTCTAGTGGTCTCCGCCTCCTATTAGCATAGGACTTCTGTCGGCTCTGAGTAGTCCTCATCTGCTCCTGGATAATTTGTACCTTCTCCATCGGGGCCTAGACCATCTCTGGTCATACAAGTGCTGACTCCCTAGGGTCTGTCTGGCACAGAGTTGGTCTACAAGGTCGGTCGTACAATGCCTCGTATGGTTCCATCCCGATGGTGGAGTGGTATCTATTGTTGTACGCAAACTCCACCAAAGGAAGATGATCCTCTCAGCTGTGACCAAAGTCGAGGACACATTCACAGAGCATTTCCTCGAGTGTTTGAATGGTCCCCTCCATCTGACCATCTGTCTGTGGGTGAAAGGCGGTGCTCAGGCGTAGCTGCGTCCCAAATGCATCCTACAACACCTTCCATATCCTGGAAGTAAAGTGAGCATCTCGATCGGAAACAATAGTTGATGGCACACCATGAAGTCATACGATCTCTTGAATGTAGAGGCGTCCCAAGCTCTCCACTGAGCCCTAGTCCCTGATAGGTAGAAAGTGGGCCGACTTGGTGAGTCGGTCAACAATCACCAAAATGGAGTCGTGAACTCTGGAAGTACATGGATGCCCTGTCACAAAATCCATAGATATCCCATCCCACTTCCACTCCGGGACCTCCAAGGGTTGTGCCAAGCCTGCTGGTACCTGGTGCTCTACCTTCACCTGCTGGCAGGTGTGGCATCATGAAACGAACTCTGCCATTGCCTTATTCATACCCGTCCACCAGGGCTTTTGTCTGAGATCCTGGTACATCTTCTCTGCTCTTGGATATACCGCCAATGGGGAAGTGTGAAACTCTCTCATCACCTCCTCCTGTAATGCAACTGGTACCATGGTACTTCCTCTTAAAAGGTCAACGTGCTCTCCTCCTATAGAGAATCCATCAGGTGAATTTTCTGAGGATATCTATGCACGTCATATCTCACAGTCAACGTCCCCACGTTGTGCCTCTCTGACCCGCTGAAGTAGTGGAGGAGTGACTGTGAGCGACTGTAGAAAGGCTGCCCCAACTCTATCCACGTAGGATATCTGTAAAGTGGCTCACTGCTCTATCACCTCTCCAAGTAGCCGAATTCCCGTCCTCCTGCTGAGAGCATTGGATACTACGTTCCCCTTTCTAAGAGTATAGACTATCTCAAAGTAATATTCCTGGAAGATCTCGAGCCATCACCGCTGTCTCAGGTTTAGGTCCTTCTACGGTAAGATATACCTAAGACTCTGGTGGTCAGAATAGACTGTAAAGCGCTCTCCCATCAGATAGTTCCGCCAAATATTCAGGGCGAAGACCACTGCTACTAACTCCAGGTCATGGGTAGCGTAGTTCTACTCCTGCTGCCTCAACTGTCGTGATCCATAGGCAATCACTACCTGCTCCTTCATCAGGACACACCTGAGTCCGGTCTCTGATGCATCACAGTAAATTACGTAACCTACACCCTCATCTGGTAGCCTCAAGATGGGTGCACTGGTCAATCTCTGTCTCTGGTCTTGGAAGCTCTTCTAACATCTATTCGACCACACGAAGGGTTTCCCCTTCTTCATCAAATCTGAGAGTGGTGTTACATATCTGGAGAAGTCTAGCACAAATATTTGGTAGTACCCAGCCAAACCTAGGAAACTCCGCACCTCTGTCACACTCCTGGGTGGCTCCCAAGCAAGTACTGTCTAGATCTTCGTAGGGTCCACCGCAACTCCTGCCTCAGAGATAACGTGTCCCAAAAAGTTTAATTCTCTAATCCAGAACTGACACTTCGAGAGCTTACCCTAAATCTGGTGCTCTCGGAGTGCGTCCATCACATCCCGCAAGTGGTAGGCGTGCTCCTCCTCAGTAGTCGAGTAAATCAATATGTCCTCGATGAAGAATATGACAAACCGATCAAGGTAAGGTTGGAATATCCTGTTCATGAGACTCATAAACACTTCTGGAGTGTTGGTTATGCTGAAAGTCATAACCAAGAACTCATAGTGGCTATACCGACACCTGAAGGCCGTCTTCTGCACATCCTCATCTCGAACTCTGAGCTGATGATTGCCTGACCAGAATTCTATCTTTGAGAACCATCGTTCTCCCTTGAGATAATCGATGAGGTCAAAATTCCTCAGAAGGGGATACTTGTTATTCATAGTCACCTCATTCAGACGAAGGTAGTCGACACACAGTCGCAAGCTCCTGTCTGCTTTCTTGGCAAACAAAATCAGGGAAGCCCAGGGTGAAACACTGGGTCGGATGAATCCCTTTCCCTGTAAGTCCTCCATCTGTACCCGTACCTCTCGAATCTCAGTGGGAGCCATCTGATATTCTATATTATATATCGAGCCTATATCAGGGTACATTTTAATATAGATGTCTACCTCCCAGCTAGGAGGTCGTCCTGGAACGTCGTCAGGAAAAACATCCGCATACTAATCCACCACTACAGGAAATCTTGGACTCTGCATATCAGCTGATCCTAGGATGAGATTAGCCAACTGATGAGTGATCGACTGTCCTCACCTCTGCGTGAGTCTATCCTGCACTGCAAAGGATCCCTTCCCACCGGTGATGGTGAACCTGCTCCCATCAGTGAAGAAACACCGCACCATGCGCCTAATATAATCGATCTGAACATGAACAGTAGATAACCAATCCATGCCCAAGATGACATCTTAAGGCGTCAATGCCGCTACAAGAAGATCCCAGTTGAAGCTCTCGCCTCCTATAGTAATCTCACACTGCTGGCACCAGTGCATAATCATTGAGTCTGCTTCCATAGGAGTCTCTAGCCGTAAGGATCGTGCTAATGGATCCTTCAGAATCTCTGTGCTCCGACCAAGGTCAGCGGCAATCAAAGAATGACTCGATCTTCTGTCTATAAGAACTGCAGCAAGGGTGGAGTATACATAGATAGTACCTTGAATCATCTCTGGTGCACCGTGGTCATAGGCCTCCACTGCCTGAAGCTAATCCTGCCTCTATCCGCCAGCTCCCTATGGTCGGGGTGGACCTCCTGGTGGTAGTGGTGGTAGAGCCTCAATGTGTCGACCACCACCTGATGCTCGGCCATCCCCTCTGTCTCATCCAGCTGCTCCCTGCATACCACCACGGTCGAACCACTACCTCTGCCTGGGTGGTCCCTCAACCATCTGCTTCTCCTCTGCATGGCGGGTCGGACAGTCCTGATCCATGTGGCCTTGTCCACTGCATGCATAGCACTGTCTGCCTCTCGTATGACTGGCTCTACTGCGTGTGTCTCACACATATGAACCAGTGTCCTGAGGTCGTCTACCTGATGTACTGGTCCGCATGGACCTCTGCGACGTTTGTCTACTTCCATCTGCAGAAGACTCCGCTACGTGCCGCCCTGCGGTAGGTCTCGCTACTGGTGTGGGCTCAAAAAAAAAGCTCTCCATGAGAAGGCTCTCTCCAGTACTCCTGCCTACGTCAGAATGCTGAGGGAGATCATCGATGCCCTGATCTCATGCCTCAGTCCCTACTCAAAGTTCTGATCCCGGAAGAATGGGTCACGTACCATGTCTGTGGAGTAGCACGAGAGATTAGTAAACCCCGTCGAGTACTGGGCAATTGTCATGATGCCCTACCACAGCTGTAGCAACTCCTGGATGCACACCGCAAGGAGGGTGGCTGGAACAAACTCCAAGCGGAAAAGGGTCTCAAAGTCCAACCAAAGAATAGATGCATCTTAGTGCACCTGGAGCATCAGGCTCCACCATCTACCGGTTGTCGTGTGCAGGAGACTCACTGCAAGGATCACCATGAGGTCAGCTAGTGTCCCTACTAATCTAAAGACTCAAACAATAGCCTCCAGCTAATCCTCAGCTACCTGAGGGTCCATCTCCCCGCGGAACCTGGGTGGTCTCTGACGCTGAATCTCCAGTGCACTCATGCGATGTGCACTATCAGCTGCTGGGGCTGGTGGCATCGGTGGCTCGGCGGGTAGAGGTACCGCTAGTGCCTCCACTGTAATGGGGCCCCGCACCGAAGCCTCGTCACTTGGTGGGCTGTCGTCTCTCACAAAGCTCATAACCCTAGATGGCTACCATCGTGGGGCCATCCTGGAAAGAAACAGGTGCGCCACAGTTAATAGAGTATACGTGGTGAGATGACACAAAGTAATCACAAAGAAAAATTTTGAAACACACATGCAATCAATGTTTTCCTGCATTGAGTTGGAAATCAGAAGTCAGGGTCCTGGTGTATGGATACGTCTGCCGCCCCACCAACACTGGACTCCCTGGACTGATAACCACACTCAATACCATAAACCCTATTGCTTCACATATAAGAAATTATCAAAGTCCTGAGTTCTGCGGTAGAACCGACTCCTCTGATAACAATTGGTGACAACCCGTCCTCAGGGCTAGTGTCATTACTACCCCAAGCCCGCCTTCCATAGGCCAGGGGCTGGCGACTAGAACCAAAGGCGTAAATCTCAATAAAAGTGAAGGCATTGCCTTTATATAAGAAAATAAACACCATAGAGTACGCAAGCTGAAGTAAACACTAAGTAAACTGAGTACAAAGGTAAGTGCTGGAGGGTAAATGGGCCAGAATACAAACCGAACTGAAAGTACAGTACAACTAAAAAGAATGTACAACAGCAGTAGAGTATATCAGAAACCACTAAGTCATCCCCCAGCTATCCCACCTGAATGGTGGGTACAGATAGTCTCGTAGGCTCCTCGGGTCCATCCATCTGCTCCATGTACATTCCGCCAGATAATCCACCTCCGCGTACTATCCCACTCCACAAGCCTCAACCACGATCAGTGTTGTCCGTCGTTTGCAACAAACACAATGTAGTGTGGGCATATCACATGCAGGGTTGAGTATTTGATACCCAGTAGAGTCTCTGAGACTCCTAAAGGTCTCCCATAATCCATGAAGTATAAACCATAAAGGAAAGATACAATCACGAAGTAGCAACTGACTCTACTTAGGTATATTCCCATACATATACCTAAGTCATCAATTCCAGTTCTTCTCCAACTCACGAGCCCTAGTTCAACACAGTCCACACAGAAAAGTACAACCCAATCCACACATGAAACAACAACCCAATCCACAGATGATAGAAAGTCAATGATATCAAAGATAGTGATTTAATGTAAAGACTCAGCTCACACAGGTATACTACTCATGAAGAGGGGTGGAGATGATATATGTAGCCTCTAAATCATCTCCTCTGCCGATCCCATGTAGGATCCAAGTACATAAGTCATCACTACCGAACCCACGTAGGATCCAAGTACAGTAACCATCACTGTTGAACCCATGTAGGATCTAAGTACAGTCTTTATTGTTGAAGAACCCACGTAGGATCCAAGTACAATCCTCCTCGCTGCTGAACCCACATAGGATCCAAGTACAGTCACTATCATCGTCGCAGTTGCAGCCAGCTCTAGGGTTCCCGCACACAGTGCACTATTTTCCGGGAGGGTCCGCTCCACAAGCCAAGGGGGTATATAAATCAACTATCACGAAGTCCAGATATGATGTATCAAAATGTTCCATCTCGTCAATAGAAACTCAACGCCACATACAGCCCATCAATCAGATGCCCGATCTAAGAGTTATTGGCTTTTTCATCCCAGGGGCCCGGTTGGTTTCTAAGCTGAAACTAACCCGACCGTACTCTAGCTGCATTAAAACCTCAAGAGGGGTTAGCCAAAAGAACCATCTCACTAAGAGGAATTCAATGTAACCATCGGCACGCCATTCAGACATCTGGTCGTTAAGTTATAAGCGTTTCTGCTCCAACGGCCCGGTTTGTTTCGGGTTCGAACCAACCCGGCCATACCCAAACTTTACCAAAATCTTGAGTGTAATATACCAAAATGACCATCTCGATACAAGGATCCCAATGAAACTGATGGTACGTCGATCGATGGTGCATAGCCCATGATATGGGCATTTGAACGAATCTGTCCGAAAATAGGGGTTCGGGCCTGGTCCGACCCGGCCCGATACCCCCTAGGTCAGCCCGAACCGGGGCGACCCGACCCGGGACCAGGTTTGGCCCACATGGGAGCGGCCCAGCCTAGCTGGCGCGGCCCGGCCCGGCCCGTTTCTGGGCGCGTCCTGCGGCACGACTCGGAGGCCGGCCGCAGCTCGGCTCGTAGCCGAGGAGGGGGCGAAGGGGGGGCCTGTTTCCGTAATGGTGGACCCTATAGGGTCTTCCCTTTGCACTGGTTGGGGGTTTCAATCCCTGGTTTATCCGGAAAAAGGGCCGTCCATTAAGGCTAGCCGGTTGGACTACCGCGGGACCCTCCGGGGTCCCCCCTCCCATAGCACCAGCGGCCAGTTGTCCGGCCGCCCATGGTGGACCACCGCGGCTCTTCTTCTGCCGGCGCCGCGCGGCGCCGGCCTGCTCAGGCCGTATCCTCTCTTGATTTCTCCGGAACGATGCGCCGACACCGCGCACCACCACCGCGGCCCGCTTCGGCTGCGGTTCTCCTCATTCCTGCGCGGTGCAACGGTACCCCCGCCGTCTTCGCCACAACTCACCAACAATGTTCAACAAGAAAATGGGGAGGAGAAATCGGCAGTGTTTGTGCAGTCTGATCTCCTCCTGTTATGTTGGTAACATTCGACCAAATTTAGCCAACGAAGAACGATGAATTAAAGATGGATGAAGATAATCCCTACCTCAACAAAAGTTTTCAAATGACGAGCATCGCAGAAAATGGCGTAGCGGGATGAGGTTCCCTAGAAATCGATGGAGAGCGTACGAGGAGGATGCGGCGTCTTCCCATTTTTCCACGGAGAAAAGGAAACAGGGTACATCGATGGAGAACTACCATGTCGATGTCTCTTCCCTTGTCACGGAGGAGGAAGGGTATGGAGAAACCGGAGTCACTGATTCATTCTTCATTGAAGACAAGATGTTCTTCGCGGGAGGATGAAGGTCTTCAAAAGAAACCAAATCTCTCCCTTCCCCAATTACCAACACAACAAAACTAACTCCAAAATAAAATAATCTCCTATTATTTTACCAAAACACGTAAAGAGTTTAGATTACAAAATTCAAAAACATTACTCACTTAATTGATTAACTGTGTGTTGTCATGATTAAAGAGGAGAGAGGTGAGAGTTACACAATTTAAGGATACCAACTTAAAGAGGGGGGTTGGAGGAGTTAAAGGAATGTGAAGGGGTGGGGCTCGTGTGGGACCCAACTCACAAATATCCTAACAAGAGTTTTAATGAACTACTGGTTCCCACCCCAACTCCCACACTTAAGATATAACCACTTTGGTAAAGAAAATAATATTGTACCCCAATTTTATTTACTTCACATTTAATCCTCAATTTTTGACAACTCCTCCTGAGAAAACGCACCTTCGGGAAAGGTCCTCTTAAGCAATTATTGGTGTTGTCGTTCCATCGGTACACTCATATTTCAATTCCGAGCACTTGTTTAAAATATAGAAAATCCCGCTCGTTCGTTCACTGAACGTACCCGAGCTAAACATCATAAATTGATTCCAGGCACTCTGGGCCTCAGAATCAGGTGTCGTCAGAAACTACGTACTCATAAAATCCCAAGGATTCTAAGAAAAAAATTCCTTGAAATTTACGAGTCTTTACAGCTAGGGTCTTATTACATAACCCCCTATAACACCCACATAAGACCGAAGGGTAAGGTGTGCGATGGTTATAGACTCTTGTGGTGGCACGAATAACATCACTCGGGTGGTAATCTCCATTAACTTCCACTTCTCCCATGGTCAGTTCCACTCAAGAATAATGTGCTCAAGCTTGGCTTGGTCTTGGTCATGATTGAATATGAATAATGCCACCTTGTTTTTGAGATTTGAAAAATGGGCTTCGTACTGTGAACATATATTGGATGGGTCCATCACTTCCATTGTCTAAATAAATTGACTTTTTAAAGCCCTATATTCATACAAATCATGTTATCACTATTCAACGACTATATTAGCAATGGCCACAATTCATAATGGTATTTTAAAATCCAAAAACATAAAACCAATGATTTTCACAATTTATATAGCCATAATAAGAAATTTCATTAGATCAAGAGGAATTTCTATTAGTTAAAGTATGGGTAATTACAGAAACCAAGGAAATAAATCCTTATATTATATTATCTATGTGGATCAGAAATGAATATACATTATATGAATGTGATGGGTAGGCGTAGAATTATAATTCCCTCCAATGTATTAAATAATGTTTTTATATCCTGATATATCATGAATGGTGCATACGAGGTTATCCTTAGAACATTATCTTATGATGTCTCAGTGTTTAGTCCTTTATTATTCTTATGATGGCATGTTTTCATTATATCCCAATTCCAATGATTCCATTATTTTATCATCTTATATAATGCATCGATGCTTAATTTTATGATTCTCAGCCAATTTATGTCAGCATTATATACCACATTAATAAAATTCATTACTTTTTTCATGTTTTCATTATTTATTCCCTTGATGGGATTTATATATATCCCATTTCTGATGTACATACATAAAATTAGAAAATTGGTGGAATATAAGTGAATTTTTTGGAGTTTTTAAATAATGTTTTTATACCCATGTTTCAAGATATAGTTATATGTATCTAATTACCCAAAAATAATTATCCTCATGAAATATTTTTATTTTACAAATCTTATGTCTATATAAAGTATCATGAATTAATATGAAAATGGCTATGGGAATTCATACAGATTACTCTTAGGGAAACATTTCACACATACCTGTACAAGAGCACACTGGGGAAATAAAAAAGTATGGACCCACTGAGGATAGTTTTGTTATGGTTACAATTTTTGTAGCCACCCCTACTCTAAATACACAGATGTCACCATCTTAAAATATTCTCACCCCGCATATGGAATCATCTTTTAATGAAGTTAAATCAACTTTTTTTAAAGTCCTTTATAAAAATATTATAGAAATAATAAATTGCATTATACCTCCCCATAGAAATGAGATTACGCAAATATGTTTTCACCTATTAATGGAAAATTTTGGTTAGACAAAGTTGAAATAATGTAAATAGATGACATTCATAATGTGGTCCAGGTTCCTCAATCTTCTGAAATTTATGATAGAATAATGGAGGGCCCAAAAACATTCTAAAATGAGGAATAGTGAAAAGGAACAAATATATAATCCTTCCTCGATGGTGTATGAGAACATATTTCTATAATGGAGGGTAATATCATCTTCTAAATGAATTTACAATTCTATAATTACATTGGGTTTAATATTTTTTATTTAGTAGCTACCATTATCCACTTCATCCCTGAATACCAACTAATTCTTATTTTTATTGATGAACAAAATGTAAGAAATAATAATTTAAAGATCTTATACTGGGGGACGATTTAATATAAATGGATGGATAGTAACAAAACAATTTCACTGGTTAAAACACTTTGGGTTCTTAAAAATATAAATCTATAATAATCCATTTTTCAAATCATACAACAACACATTTCTATAAAATTGGATATTGTCAATTAATTTTGTCTTGCCCCATTCATTTATGCTTCAAATTGTAACATTAAATAAAGAGTATTATAGAGGGACCTCTCTCTTATATCTAACTAGGTTGGAGAAATTTGATTTTTTCATGGGGAATTTAGTTTAATTCTCAATTATCATGAGAAAAATTTTAATAATAATATTAGAGTATATTTTAGGGAATTTGAAATATTTTGTGACCTGTATTTTTGTTTGAGGGTAGATTTTCTACAGCTGACTTCACCTGTCTAAGGAACCCCATTAATAGCAGATAGCCTAATAAAACTAATAGGTCCATTATCTGTATATTAGGTGGTGTGTATATTCTCACACTCTCTTATAGGTACCTCCCATTTTTACATTATTATAATACATTAATACTTCTCTATCAGACTGGCCTTGGTAATATATGAACCTACAAATTCAAGTTAAATAATTCTCGGTCTTCATATGATGATTATATAAAACATATTTCTAATGAATGGTCATAAAATAAGTAAAGGTATATTTTCAAGAGGATATATAGAAAACTCACGAAGACTAAAGATTCCATTTCATCATGGAAAAAATTTATGATCAGTATCGTAGACACACACACAAACAGATATATATATATGATTTTGAGAGAAACAATCATGTGGTCAGGATGAAGTATTTGGGAATTATTACTCATATGAAGAAGATATCTATGGTAGATTTATTCTACATTGCTACATCAAAATCATAGATATAATTTTATGTAATATTTTTGACATAAATGGATTCAAGGGCATAGGAATTTTATATTTTTTAATTTTGTTCATAGAGAGAGAAATATCAAGTGGAATATCACATCTACCACCAGGAATATTAATATCCTCAATTCATGGAAGGTAGTAAATGAGTTTTTGGTATCATAATTCAAATTTTTATTTAATTGATCCTACACTAAACACCTTATCCTTTTTTATGGGTTTTTATAAAAAACATTTATTGTAATATGAATAATAAATTTCTCACAACCACTCCTCTTGATAGACAGATCAATAATACCAAGTTCCTTATTGTTTTTGGTTGAACTACTCAACGATATAGTTTTACCAAAAAATGATTCATGTGTATTTGGGACATTTTCCATCCATATGAAATTTAGCCTATCGAAATTTTTTTATCAGATGAAACCTGCCACGTGGTATTAATGCTTATTTTATTTGACTCATTCCAAAGGGGGAACATGATATAAATATTTAAGGACCCTCAACCAATTTTTTAGCAATTCCCTTCCCAATATTAAGTGGATGATTCTTTCCACTAGGCTTCGATGAATTTCTAATGCCATAATTCCACAAAATCATTTCAGATTCATCTTTAAGAAGAAAAGTTATGATTTCTTTTTTATATTACCATAACATATAAATATTCATCAGAATCCCTCTAATCATAGGAAGTTTTCTATTATATTGTACATCACTAAATCCTGTAACTTATAGAGATTGATATTAAATATTAAAGTCCCTAAAATATAAAAAATCTATAATAAAGTAATTATTTTTAATCTCTCAATGTTACCAATTTCTATATTGTCAATTTTTTAATGGTTCTTCCAAAGGCTAGTTTCCTTGTTAAATGGGCAACAATAATGGAGACCCACTATCTACAGTTCAACTTTGTCTTGTTGAGGACTACCTTAGTACATACATCATTCATGAAATTAAGATCCAATATCTTGATCATGTTAAATATTCAAGGAACCATAGTGTACCCACTCAGATATATTATGCTGGTGATATATTACGTTTTTTGAGACTTAAGATGGTTCTCATAAATCAATAAAAGATATTCTCTCCCAATATGAACAACTATCTAGTAAATTCACAACATCGAACAAATATATGATTATATTTGGGGAGGGATGTTATTTAACTCAGGAAAAAGAACATTTTGGATTTTTTTTGGGTTAGGAAAGGGGAGTTTTCCTTTAAATGAAAGGGTTTAAATTTTCTCTTAGGAATATTCGATGCCTCATATATGTATGGAATTTCTAATTGGATCACCTCACAACTCCCAATCTGTAAATGAAAATCCTTATCTCATGTGCGTAGAATATCCCTTGATAAAAATGTTATCGAATCCATGTTTGTTTATTCTATTCTTGTTTATAAATGTCCAATGTATTTCTAAATTGATTGGATAACCATAACATAAAATTTGTTTAGTTATAATGTATTTATGAAACAAATATTTTGATTGTAGATTGTAATTTATGATTTAATATAATTTAAATTGGTGTCTCTATCACTAAAAGACTTTGAACATTCAAAAAATCCATTCTGTCTGGAACACCTAATACCTTCTTACTCTTAGTAAACCCTAATATGAATTTCTTCATAGAAAAGGATTATAGATAATATTTATAGATAAAATATCTTTTATATGGTCTTCTCAGTATGAAATTGCATCGAAGTATAATATTATAAAATTAGGATGAATACATTATTGAATACCTACAGAACCTCATATTTTAATTTTTTTAAAAACACATGGATTACCAACCCAATTTTATACTCCTTATTACCCTCATATAATCATCTTAATCTCTCAATTTTTTAGGATATCTACTATTATTTTATAGCTTAGGAACATCCTTCCAACTACTATTCAGTAGTCAATTACATCCTAAAACATTTAGACACATGATTTGGTCTTATGGTAACCGTTTAGGATTGGAATACTTTTCCAAAAGTTATACTACCATCATTCATGTGAAGTTATATAGTAACCACATATATGTCCCAAACATTTCAGGTGTATCTATATTCCACCACCCAAACAAATCCTCATCTTGATGTTATGTCTTAATCATCTACTAATTGAGGATCGACTTCCATTGGATAGCTGGAAAGATATATAATTTTTCTCATTACGTACGATATGTGGGGAGTCTCTTATCCATATATTATTTGATTTTTCCTTTTCTATGAATCTTTGGATACATATAAAGCATATTTTTTAATTCAATATAATGTCACGTGGTTCTCTTCAAATCTTAATAGATTATTTCTTCACTCTATGCATGATAACTCAAGTCAAAACCTGTTATCTGCCTCTATTTTATAATATTTATATCACATTTGGATAAGAATAAATTCTATTAAATTCAATGGGATCAATCCTTACAATAAAATTATCCCTACAGGTATTATGAGTAACATTTATATGGAATATATGTTTCATGTAGGAATCATGATAAATACTATGTAATACATCATTACCATTAAACTTTTGGTTTCATTTGTCTTCCTTGGAATTCTATTAATCACATGTTTAAAAGATAAATTAATCCACTAACCTCCTAGATCAAAGATAACATGGATGGTGTGGAGACAAGTGCACATAGACATGGTATATGTTGTGTTATCATTAGAACAATCATATGTTTTATTAGAGGGTTCTCTTAGATATTCCATTAAATTTATACTTCATTTTAGACTGATCATTGGGAATTTATTAATAGTATCATATTTTTTAGACACATTTAATGGAATAACGTGTGGATTGAAATTGACCCCATTGGTTGTTATTTTTTTAAGAAGTATATCATCAATGCACCCATTGAATCTCGTCAATGGATGGGTATAATTATTGGAATACATGGATATGATTCTATTCTAAATCAATCAAATTTATATTGGAAGAATATGGTGGTTTATTCCCTATCATGGAATTCACTAGAGGATAGAAACTTTTTTTGGTCTAAATCACTTTATAATAATGTCCTAACCCAACACAATTATAATGTTAGGCATGGAATTTAAACCATAATTGTTTCTCTATTTATTTTGATCTCATTGTTTTATTTATTATTACTTCTTAGGATTCGGTCCTTTGGAACATTAACCATACCTTCATGGACTAATTTCATTAATTATTCATCAGATTGGTTGTAAATTAAAGAAAAATATAAATGTATTCGTTGGACTACTATGAATCAAAACATACCCCCATAAGATATTCATATATCTAAGACAAATCATTATATATTTTTAGATTCCCCAAATAACCAATGATTTATTGACCGATAATCTCAGCATATAGAAATAATATTAAGTATTCATAAATTGAACACATATTATAATGTATCTCTAATTTTTATCATATCAATACAGTTGATAGGTATTGGTATATAATAAGTTTTTTTTTCAAAAATAATTATATAAAAATGGTTACTGTGATATTATAGGAAGTGGATCATGTTACATTATTTAGAACAATTAGTTATAAAGTTAATCTATGATTTTTTTTATAAAACTATATAATAGAAACAATTTAATAATAAGATAAAAAATACTAGTATTAAAATATAATAATATAAAGAACATTAGTATTTGGATTGGGTATTAATTTATTAAATGATGTTTAATTTATAAAAGTATAAATTTGATGAAATTTCTCCCATGTTTTAGTTAATTTTGTAGCATCATTATTAATTTATATTTTATGTTACTTTTAAAATCATCCAATATGTCATAAATATATTCAGTAAACATTAATGAATTTAACTCCATTTAGTGATATTGACTTATGTTCCACTTTAGATCAAACACATTTCAAATACTATATCATTTAAATGTTTATAAATTTATAATTTTAAATGTCTTCAATATTTTTGACAGTTTCCTTACCATAGAGAATCTTATGAATACATGTTAATGATTTTCTATTATTAGTCATTCCTAATTCCATCATTCCTGATATTTGGTGATAATTACTTATATTCCCTTTTCATACCAAAATTAATTATGTATTATTTTATACTGTTATATTTCCCATGCTTATATTTATATATTAATATAATGTGTATTTTATGGAATATTCAACTATGACAGGCTACCTTGATTTTATTTTATCCTTAATAATATTATTAGATCACTATTTTATTTTCCCATAAAATCTAAAGGAATGATATAATATTTTTATAAGTAAGGGCCTTTTTGATGATTTATTTGTTAGAAATATGAAAAAAAAATATTATAACATTATCCTTTTATTATATTTCTTGATTTGAAAAAAACCTAAAATTTTAGGATCTATAAATTTATTTAATGATCACTCCATGTAAAAAATGATGTAATATTTTTTTAATAAATTAAATTGAGTGTTTATAAGGAATCACGTGTGGGTTAGATACAAGTTGGGGTTCATAGATTTTGTGGATTTATTAACATAGTTATAGGGGATAAGGTGTAAAGATAAATTGTCAAATGAATTGTTTATTGGTTATTATTCTTCTTGTTGTTGTTTTGATATAATAGTAGACATCCATTCAATATCCATACCCAAGGGGATGATTCCTGCATAGGATGATATTTTCATGGTATCTTGGGGTCATAAAAAAAGGGAATGAATATTAATTTTACATGTTGGCATCAAAAATTGTGTTTCCCCAGATAATTCTTAGAACCAATGATGTGATCCTAATTCAAGACAACCCATGTTTTATGTGAATAGAAAATTATCTCACCATCAGATATAAAATAATATGGGACATATGTTTAATGCATCACTTATAACACACCATGGGATATAGATTATTAAAATGTAGATCCAATTCATGAGACGTTATGGTGAAAATTTTACATTGGTGTAGGTTGTAAATTTCACCTATTAATAATGAAGAGGGGTATTGAGAATGACTAATCAATTTTGGGGGTTTCTAGGAATCATTTAAACTTGAAAAATTCATGTTAAAAGGGAAATATATATCCACTTATGTAAATTATTTCATAATATATTCATTGAATGCTAAGAGAGACATGGAATACTAACAAAACAAGAGTGTGTCCATTATATATTGGACTCCATTTTAGAAAGAAATAAAATTAAAAAGGTAAATGTTTTTTTGAAGCATTTCTATTACCTATTGGATAATATAATGATTTATAAATAAATCATCCATGAATTTTAACTCAGTTTATGTATCATATTTGTTAAGTGGATGAAACATTTATTTAGTGTCATGACCATTTTAATCATGATCCATTTTTATCATTGAGACTATCATTCTACATCCATAATTTTGTGTCTTCATGAGGCATCTTCATTTGAAAATCATGGTTTGGGATTTTATTCAATACTATGTGCTCACTATATAGAATCCATAATTTTTGTATGTTGTATTTAATTATGTAATTCTTATGTGAGACCCATAATTCATAGCTTCAATACACATCCATATACTACCTACCTGACAAGAAATTTTAGGGAATTTTTTATCTAGGTCCACCTATAATTTCCCATCACACAAAAAAGAATTACACTTAGATTGATCTATCAACAAATAATGGATTCTGAGTGACCCCATAGGGAATTCTTCAGTTTGATATTGGGATAGGGGGTTTAATTAAGTAATATTTTGATTTCTACTTTGAAAAGAAAATAACATAATGTGACCTAACAAAGGTTGCTCATGACAAAAACCTCACAAATACCTTTCTTTGATAGACCTTATTGGATGTTATCATGAAGAAACCACATTCTCATATTAACATACATAAAATCCCCCTCTCTGGATGACCTATGTAATTTCCAATTCCCCACTCAGACATTCTTATGTGAGAACTAATTCCACAAGGAAACATCTGAAAATGGTTCACATAGGGCCACTTAAGAATTACTCAATATGAAATGTGTATACATAAATTCTTTCGACCTAGACTTTCACCCCAGTCCCATCCCTTCTATCATTGAACCCCATCAAAAACTAATACCCTTGCCATATTCTTTTTACGCCAGGTCAGACCATATTTCAACCGTGATACCTATAACGCCATCATTCACCCCAACAACACCTTGAGTCAAGATACTCAACATAGTTCCCTAATATTAATTAATTTCAAATACTCGAATTGTATCCCAAAAATTATCTTGAGATGAGACACTCTTATTGGTTTAATCATTTGTATTAATCTTAAATACTCTTCTACACATCCAAATTGATGCTCCTAACCCTTTACCTTCATCAATGAATCATACATACCACAAATTTCTCATTTCCAAGGTGTACTCCCTAAAAGAATCATTCACATTGATAACATATTATGTAAGAAATATAAAGGTAAACTAATGGTTATTCCTTATCGAGTCTCCTATTTTAACCCATTTCATGACACATGAGTCCCACTCAATTTATGGTAATGTGATCTTATGAAATATAGTTATTTTTTTATTATATATTCTTTCTTCCAAAGATCATGATTTACATGAGCCTAGTAGTTTTAGTTTATCATTTTTTTATTATGATCAAGAACTATAAATTTGAAAAGTAGGGAGCATAAAATATAACTATTTTCACTGATTTTATTGTGTTCTGTAACATCCCGACTTAGATTTTACTAAATTGGTGCCTTGAGCTAGATCGGCACATGACCTTAAGTGTGCATCTTCATATTCCATTTTCTTACAAATAAATGTAAGGTTCTAAGGTGGAACTCTGAGGAGACTATACCCCCATATTAGATTGCACAACTAGAAGTTAACAACCAAATATCATACACATCAAACTATGTAGAAAGAATAAATAAGCTACAAAAGAAGTATGTTTTAAAAAAATAAAATACAGTAAAGGACCAATAATCCATTCCATACATACAATATTGATCATTGATTGGTACAATAACATTTTAAAATTAATAATAATAATATTAAATACATTAGGATCTTATACCAACTCCAACCCATACCACACACTCAGTCTCTACTACTCAGTTGAGCTTCTCTATCCTAATAATCATACTCCACATGAGCAAACCGCTCAAACATTAAATCATGGTCCTTTTCCCAATCTATCATGCATCCATGATCAACCAGAAAGGATAGATATGGTCATTAGGAAAACTGAGGTGGACGTATAGGGGTGAAAATATCAAAATAGTCCACCCCCAATAATGGACCAATAAACTTATTCCATAATATAATGGTCATGTAATGTGATCAACCTAGACAATACATAACTATATAAATTCTAATAAAACCAAAATTTATCCTTGGGAATGTAACTCAAATTGACTATACGTACATCAAGAAACACCAATATGTCGTTTAAATTTTCTCTAATATTGTGTATACGAAATAATATATGTTCTCTACATCCATGGACACCCTAGAAAACATTTATTAATATTATCATTATCTCTTACATGGTACCAATATACATTAGTTTCACGTACTAATTATAGTATAAAGTACCACAAATATCCAAAACATCAAGATGACCTCTATCCCTCAAATCAAAATGACAGTGCATGGAGGATCAGTCCAGAACCATACTATATATTGAAACACGGGGTTCCCCAAGTAGTTGTCTGGAACCAGTCTATATATAAGGATCAAAATTCCTACATCAGGTTCAATATTTTCCTCCATCACTTCCTAGAGAATCACTCTAGAACCTAAACCATATATTATTCTTTCATTTTCTAGAGCCTCAATTTGACAACTGATCCAAATAGTATAATACTCATGCTCAGAACCTCAATCCAACCTCTCAACCACAAACATCCATTGGTACTGATATAGAGTTTCTTGTCCAACCTCAAATCATACAGTAATGGAGTGTCTTGTCCAACCTACACAACCTCTAATGTGCACATTCATTTCATACATCCAGAACTATTATTTACAACCTTAAATTCTAAACCTATCAACCTCAGATGTAAATCATCATGTTAGACATCTAGTACCATATCTATAACTTATCAGGTCCCTCTCTCTAAAATTAGATATATAGCATCATGTTATAAATTCAAAACCATATTTGTAGATCATAAAGTCAAACTCTCCCAGATATGATAGCATATAAAATTAAACATGGATCCAAAAAATGGAAACCCAAACATATCACAATTTACCAATGAGTCTAACCCATGTTTCAACCTTGATAAATAGATAAAAATATCAATCTCTTGTTCAATTACCATAACCATCATGAATATATCAGCCTCAAATGGATCAAACATCACTTTGGGCTCCAAGGGAACACCTATAACCATTACTACCCAAACATGGTAGCCTGATTAGGGTTGTCCTACCAATATAGCACCCACATGTACTTCTGGGTCAACACATAAATAGGGAAATCCCTCTTTAAATCCTTATAATTGACAATAAAATGGAGGAATCCATCTTATAATCCTTGATAAAATCCAAACATTTAGGCCAACACTCCTCTCTCAAATGTTACACATTCTATACCATAGTCTCTAGCTTCTCAAACCCTCATAGTCCTCAATATCCATAGACATCTTAAGGGAGCGGGCATCATGCTTGGCCCCTTTCTAAACCATTCTCGGATGGCCCATCCAACGACCTATTTGTCACCTCGATTCATGAATAATTCTCAAAACCCATGTATAACCCCTTAAAAACATAAATAGAGGCCTCCAATGAACTAATTATATGTCCGAAGATAATTTTTCGGACCCTCACCCAAATTTAATCCCATATATATCTCTTGGGAGATATCTAAACTCACTTTCATGAGGAAAACATCTCTTTTATAAACAAAAACTCATCCAAATCACTTGTTAGAAGCACCCAAAACACCCCAAGGGATCCACAATCACGTTATATATAGAAAAATACTCCAAATAGACTCTTCTTGCATCCAATTCTTACTCAGAAGTGAAAAACATTCAAAACCCCTTAAAACGATAACAATGAGATAGTAAAATATGTGAACCCATAGTTTATAGAGTGTAGTCCAAATGATATTTCCTAGTAATGTACTTAATCATATCTTGGCACACATGGGGTTCAGTTTTGTACTACTGCACAACAAAAACATACACTAATTCTGGTCAAGTACTACTACATTTACATGTCATACCTAGGGTTTGTCAATTTAATTCTATATGGACAAACCCTCCCTATATTGAGACTATATCCACACACCTGTACATGTAGATAATCACCTCTATATGTCATGAACTTAGACTACAAGGTGTGTTGTCCCAAAATTCCTCCTACCCAAGTACTCAACCACATGGACATGTCCCATTAAATCATGTTTCCCCTCAGTTTGTTTTACAAAAAAATCTTCTACTATTTCATTGAAGAACACACAATATGTTTTCTTGAACCATAAGTTATATGAATTGGATTTTCTAATTGGAAACACCTTTAAACCTCTAAAAACCATTGTTTCACCCAATAATATACAAATTTACCATAATGGGGTCCTCAATATCATAATAGGTCTTTCATGCTTTAGAAAATACATCTATGGGGACAAGGGAATACAAATAAAAAATAATCCAACCTCATGGTCAATACACTATATATTTGGGTCCAAATACTTTCTTGGAAGTAATTGCATCTTTATCTAGTCTCAATCCCATTCATATATGAATTCAGGTAGCATATACTTTCACCTTCCCCTTATGTTCATTCACCACATAAGGGAGGAGTGATCCCCCTCCCTACTATTCATAAAAATCCCTAATTGGGGAAATGTTTTAATAAATTTATTTAAAAAAATAAAATAAATTTATTTCCATATAAAACACATGTCTCATCTCACAAAAACATGATGTCAGTCTATACCTTATATTAGAAAAACATCATTATTATTAACTCAACTATGGAGTCAGAATCTCAGTATGGCACTCCATTCTAAAAATATCTTCACCCGAACCCACACAAATAATTTGACAATTAATTAATTAAATATTAAATATTCTTCCAAATCATGAACAACCCAAAATTCCACAAAACACCTATCCTAGTTTAAGTTCCCTATTTTTAGACCATATTCGAGGTTACAAAAATTATACGAGATCATCTGTAATGAGAAAATGACTATTTGACCCCTCATGACCACCCAAAAGAAAAAATTTAAAATTCTACTAAAATTTAAAAATCCATGGAAACAAGGGTATTTAAAATATCCCCACTATAAGACATATCATCATCAATAAGACTTAGTTTTCTTACAACCACACATACTGGCCCAATTTGTTCATCAATTCATGCTCAACTCATTGTTTTCTATTTTATGAAGAGAACCTAGATCCTCTATATAACACAAATGATAAGGTATACAACCCATTATGATTCAAGCCACCACTTTCCTCCATCATCAATCTACCAAGATATATATTAACTATATTTTTCATCCAAATACATCATAGTTTTACAGGAAAAATTATCATATGGATCATGGTTCTCCCCACCATAGAACTCAACCTATGATGACTGATTCCAAACCATAAAACTTCACACTGTTAGAGTTTCCAGTCAAAACACATACATAGTATACCACCAAACCACAAGATGTGGTTATCATTGAATACTAATCACTAACTATACAAGGTTCACATCATCATGACTGATCTGATACTCCCCACCATATCAGTATCATTATTATCGCCTCATAATGGAACACCAACTCCATAACCCATGTTACTATTACTGTTGAACCTCAGAACAAGACATGAAAATATCTATCTCACACAAGCGACAAAACAAAATTCCAATTATTTCATGTTCCAATTATCTGAGAACATCACTCATCGTATTCACTAGCATCTACTAAATCATAAGTGCCTCACCCAAAAACACTAAATGGTGCACATCCCACAATACAACTTCACATGCACTCATCCATGAGAACAACCTCTATATATCATAGTGTATAGGAAATGATCTATCAATGTAATCAGGATGGTTTCATGATATTGGGCATGATCATATATAGATGTAGAGTACAGTAATAATTCATTCAAAAATTCCACCACAACATTATCCATTCCTAGAACATCATAGTTAATTCTTAATAACCTTAAGTCACTATTCCCACAAGCCTCTCATCACCACCACATCAGTCCTTAGACTACTTATGGTTACCTTCTCAATTCAAGAATCGCCGAGGTATGCTTATGTAACTCCTAAATCATAAAATATATGTCACTAAACCTTTCCACACATTTTCACATCCACAATCACATCACCACATAACCAATATATGATCTTATGTAACCCATACAAAAAACCTAATTCCGACTCCATTGAGCCACATCTCATGAAATCATAGATCACAATCCCTAATCACATAACATTTATCGCATGTTTTTATTTTCTTCCACCACATAAAAACTAGTCATAGTCCTCCTCCAAATAATTACCTTGGTTTGGAACCTGAATGAACCTACCCCTCTTGAAACAAACTCAATGTCTGTAGCACTAGCACATGAGTTCTCCATCTAATAAACAAAATGTATCCCACATTCCTAAACTGAGAACTTGGAAACACTATTCATTTACCATTTTCAAAATTGAAAAACATCCTTTCATGCCTCAAAATCCAAATGGAATGCATAATTTATTCTGCCCCACTCATGGGTAACCCTTAAAAGCCACAAAGCACTATCAACCTACTAGGAAGTTACATAAAAAACGTGAATAGTATCTCTCACTTATCTCTTCCAATAAAATTTCACAACAAGTTATTCGTTCCAACCACATATATCCACACAAACTCATAGAAGACTACAACTCATGAGTCATAAAACATGTTTCAGTCCCAATGTCAGAAGTCACCAGAACAGTAAAAAATCTATCTATAGGGTCTCACATCTAAATGAACACACATGTCAAACTAACCACCAATAAATAGGTCACTTTTCCTATATAAGAATCTACACATTAGATGGATCCTTGGAGTGTCAATCCAAAAAATAAATCTTTAAATAAAACCACCAATAATGGTCCCAATGGTTATATACCAACCCCACACTAACCCACAAGGGTCACGACAAAAAAAAAAATTTATGAGGACCCCATCGAAATCCTCATCATTGAGTGTCTCATTTTTTATCCACAAAACCATATATCGAAAAAAATCCATATATATACTGGCCCAGCTAAGTATAATTACACTAAGTACTTATATAGTAAAATACTCTATGAGTAGTTTTTACACATTAAGAAACTAATCCATTGTCTTCAGATATTTCACAACAAATGAAATTATTTATTATGTGGATATTGTGTTCCTACAATGATGCATCTGATGCCTCATGAATCTACAAGAAAAATTTCCCAAAAAATATCCAGCCTCTTTCTAATGGGCCAAGAGGTTAAAATCCATCATAAACCATAAAATTGAAACAACATGTGCATTTTTCAAGGATAAAATCCTATAATAATATAACATCGCATACTAAGAACATCAATCATAGAACATCGTAACTTTTAAATGATACCAAAAAATAATTTCTTGATTGACCAGTCAGATATCCATCACAAAGTCCAATACATTCCTAAATATTCATTATACCAAATCACAAAAATTATATAGAAGGAAGGTAAACACCACTGATACAAATTTGTAACGTCCTAAATTAGATGCCACTAAACCTATCTCTTAAGCCAATCTTCCACTAAAGACCAATCGTGCAACCTTATATTCAATAGGATACCAATAAGAAGTGGTTTTTTAAGATGGAAAAATACAAATACAATACCCCTATATCAGAGTGAAGAACCATAAAAAATAATAAAAAATTTTACACACCTATTTTTGTGAAAATGTGTATAAAGTGATAAAAAATGATATACTAAACTAATTAAACTAAATGCTTGAAAATTATTTCCATACATACAAATTTATTCTCCCATTTGTTTGATCACATATACAAAATAAAAAAAACTGAATAATAAATGAATCAGGCTCTACTAACAACTCTGATCCATGTCACATAGTCGGTCTATAGTACCCATTCAAGCCGTTAATATAAGGACCCAGCCTAAAACATTACTTAATCGTGATATACCTCAAGAATACACATTAAAGATCTTTTCAGGTTTAGAGTTTAAGATAATTAGTTCATAAATAATGCATTACATTCCACATTTAAACAAGGTGGTCACATCAAAGACAATATTCATTTTTTCCATCAACGAAAACATATTTAAAATAAAACATGGATATTTTCTTGAAACTTCCTTGACACTATCATCATATCATTTACTTTTCCCTTGACCTGTGAAAAACATTTCAAAAACATGGGATGAGCATAAAAAGCTCAGTAGTGGATATAAAAATTCAGAAAGAAAACATTAGTCCATGAATACATAAGAATAAATGAAATAATACTTTACACATAAAACATAATCACTTTAGAATACCTCATGAAATCCTAAGATTTATGAATAACTAATATAAATCATAAGACACAAAGTTAACTTGAGGTAATCATAACATTCTTACGTAGGGATTAACCTTTATGGTTACGTTTGAAATACCCATCATAGTATATTCACTAAATATCATTGGGGAAACCATAGTGTTTAACTTCATCATGTTACACAATGCATTGGAGATATATCTTAGGCTCACCGGCCCTTAGTTCTTCATGGATACATCCGTCTTCATAAACAATGCCCAAGAACCATAACATAATCGTATCACATAAAACATGCATAAAAGAAACATAACATTTCCATATTTCAATCACAAGATATCAATACAACACATTGATATAATCAAAATATAATAAAAACCATTTTAAATACCAAAATAAAGTAAAACATGGTATTTATTTTTCATTTAAAAAAATTTATGTCTTGTAGAGGAATCTGAAACTCAAATAATGTTCACAGCGGTGGAGAAGTCATTGTCGCCACATACGTAAGACAAAAACATTCCATTTTGTCATTTAGTAAAATGATTCATGTAAAAAATACTCATTTTGAATGAAATTAAAATTCCTAAGGGTTTATTATACAACTAATAAAAGAAGTTCATATATAAATTGAAGTATGCCTCGATGAAAGGAGATTGAGATGAAGTCCCTTACATCAAGTCCAACTTGTCTTGTCTATTTCTTAATATTCCTGAATAATAAACCTTGGAAAATTTATAATTGATTAAGGACTTAATTTAAATTTTATTATTCAATTCATATCACATATTATCATTTTATAATAATTAGTTAATTATGTGAGTTCATATCATACGTTTTGTCGATAATTGGTACATGAGTAAAAAAATGAACGTGTTTGAAAAGAATTGCCCATGTAGTTATAAGTACATCATCTCCAGAATGGTATTAATGATTTAAATATCATATATATCCATAATATATTCATTTTATACTATTCCATAACATTTGGAGATGAAAAATAAAATTCACCGTTCATGGAGATGGTAGGTTGTACGTACGCATGAACGCTACTTTCATTTCTTTGTCATATGAAAGGAATTAAAAATAAATGAGACATATATATATATATATATATTATAATTCCATTATAATATATATGTTATATAGGTAAAATAAGTTCCTTAATCACATTCTTTATAAATTATATGTTTGGTATGAACGAGTCACATCACTTGAGGGGGTGGTAGTCCACACTTCCTTAGATGAAATTATCGCATTTGCACAACATGAAAAGCATAAAGATATATTTTAAATATAAAATACAGAAGCATTAAGAGGACATAAATATATTATATATCATGTATAAATACATTGAAATCATAATTCCCACTACTAAAGGTGTTAAAATAATATTCAACAATCATAATTTCGTGAGCCAGTAATTCACCACCCACAGAAACAGAATGTTCTTTAACCATTAGACGAAGGTGTGTGTAAGTGTAGGTAGAATCCTTATCATAAAAAAATACTAGTATATTGAGTATACAATTGTAGTTATGGTATCAAATAATAAGAATATAGTGATGAGTGAAGAAGGAAAATAAAAGGAAGAAACAAGAGAGACGACATTACCCCTAAATCAGGTAACTCTTTTTGATTTGATCCAAAGGATTACTTGGAAATACATCTTCCCAAAGTGAGGATTCTAGGAGTATGATATGTATGTGGAGAGATAATATGAGAAGATCATGGATGATACAAGGGCTTGAGAGGTGTGGGTATGGTGGTAGAAGTGGTGGCCTTCAATAAGAGGGAGGAGGGTCACTTTTGGAAAGTCGTGAAATGTTACTTTATTATAAAATGATTTTCGGATTTTAAAGGTCCCCCAATGATGTATTTTGAGGATAAGGTGATAATGGTTAGAAATCCACCCATACAATAGGTTTTAGAAAAGTGTAGGTCTTAGATTTTACATTATCTTTTCATTTTATTTAAATAGTTCATTAATGAGGTAATCACTCCATCCTCATGGTGTCATAAATAAATATATTTACTTAATGTATAAAAATTATAAAACAAAGTACCATGATGTAGGTAATATTTTTATCTTTACAATTACTATTTATAATCTAAGAGATAATTTATGTAGACAAAATTAAAATTGTTTTACTTAGGTGTTACATAGTTTGGTTATATTTTCCTTTCTTTAAGAATAATATGAAAAAAGGTCACTATCACAAAAAAGTGATTCCATGGGGTCCCTAAGTTGGAACAAGGAATACCATGGTCGTCCATGAAACAACCAAGAGGATTTGGACACATTTTGGGTTCATTTGATATTACTATGTTATTATTTTATTACCCTTAACTACCTGATTACAAATTAATCAGGATAATTAAAGATAATTGTCGCCATTACTATTCATAATGTCCAAAAGCAAAAGAGTCTTAATTACATAATTTGGACTTTATGATTCCAAATATGGAGTCCATTATACCCAATTCCAAACATCTAAATTTCAGTAATTTATTTAAAAATAATTCCCGTTGTCAAAACAAACAAAGTTTTTTTAAGAAACAGTATCTATTAAAAGATTAACACTTGTTTATGTACAATCTCAAAGTGAAATTAATTCCAATGACCACCGGTTAATTAAATGGTAAAACAATATTTTAATTAAACATTAAGAACAATTAAAATGATAATATAGCCATATAATTAAATTAGATGAAAAAACAGTTTTAAAGTAAAAGGCAGTATTGTTCACTATTCATTTAAAAATGAACATTGTCAGAAAAATACCAAAGATTTATCCAAAGTAAATTTCAATGTCCCAATTCTAAAGAAATTGTTTATTTTGAAAAAATAGATTTATTAAATTTTCAAAAGTTATATTTAGAAATGGTTTTCCATCAAAAGTTAGTAAACCAATCTTTTAAAAATATTAGAGTATTCTATGCTTAAGATTGGATTTATTCTCATTTTAAGCCTCTAAAACACTATCTAATTCATAAATAGACATAGATATGAAAATATATTATTATTTACTTAATCTAGATGTTACATCCTTCCCCCCTTTAGAAAATTGTGTCCTCACGATTTATTTACCTATCGAATAAGTGGGGGTATTTATCCCTCATTGCATTTTCAGATTCCCATGTTGCATCTTCAATCATGTGGTTTTTCCACAAAATCTTGACATGATGAATCAACTTATTCCACAACACTTTCTCCCTGTGGTCAAGAATCTGGACCATTTTTCCTCATAAGATAGATTCTCTTCCAACTGAACTACCTCTCGATTCAAAACAGGAGATGGATCTGGCATGTACTTCCTTAATATTGAAACATGAAAAATATTAGCTGCCTGAGATAAACTCAGAGGTAAAGCCACTTGGTATCCAACTAATACTACTTTATATAGAATTTCATAGGGTCTGATGAACCTTGGAATCATCTTTCCTTTATTACCATATCGCATCACACATTTCCTTGGTGTAACTTTGAGGAAGACATGATCACCTAACTCAAAAGAGAGATCCTTCCTCCTGTTGTCCGCATAACTTTTCTGCTTGCTCTGATATGTTCTCATGTGCTTCTTTATCAGCCGAACTTTTTCTTCCATCTCTTTGACCAATTTTGTTACATCAACTAGTTTTCACCCACTTCATCCCAAAAAGCTAGAGTTCGACACCACTTCCCATATAATGCCTCAAATTGTGTCATCTGTATACTGGAATGAAAACACTTATTATAAGAAAACTAAACAAATGAAAGATGTTGGTCCCAACTTCCCTGATAATCCATCAGACAACCACGTAGCATATTACCTCGATGTATATTTGGTAATCCCAAAATGAAGTCCATGGTTATATTATCCCATTTCCACTCCGGCACTGGTAAAGGCTAATTCATCCCATTCAGTAACTTCCACTCTACTTTAACCTATTGACATGTCAAATACTTCATAGTAAAATCAGCAATATCTATTTTCATTCCATCCCACCAGTAATACTTCCGAAGATCTCTATACATCTTAGTACTTCCTGAATGAACTGAAAATGGAGAACTATGAGCTTCTCATTACAACTATCGCTTCAACTGTGAATCAAAAGGCACACACAATCTCTTCCCAAATATCAAAAAACAATCATTATCAATGTTGAATTCAGGTAACATAAGCTTTTGAACCATCTATACCTTTTTCTGCAACTCACTACCTTGCTTCCGTGCATGCTTAATTCTGTTTGATAGAGAAGATTTTACTGATACCAGAAACAAAATAGAAGAATTACCTACACCAACAAATTCCAAACCAAA
This sequence comes from Viscum album, assembly GCA_963277665.1. NCBI lineage: Eukaryota > Viridiplantae > Streptophyta > Magnoliopsida > Santalales > Viscaceae > Viscum > Viscum album. The sequence continues at coordinate 511,353,809 of OY728146.1, forward strand.
ATTCTTCAAATCCTTAACCAAAACATCATGATCCAATGTAACATGTTTAATGATGTATTAATTTTTTGACTCAAAGAATCTGCCACTTTATTTTCTTTTCCTGGGTGGTAGTGAATCGTGCAATCATAATCCTTGATTAGTTATAACCATCTCTTCTGTCTCATGTTCAATTATTTCTGAGTGAATATATACTTTATACTTTTGTGATCAGTATATATTTCACACTTTACACCATACAAATGATGCCTCAAAATTTTTAATGCGAAAACAACATCAGCTAATTCCAAATCATGTGTAGGGTAATTTATCTCAAGAGTTTTCAACTGATGTGAAACATAAGCAATTACCTGATCATTCTTAATTATGAAGAAACCAAGTCCTTTAAATTAAGCATCACTTTAGATAACAAACTCACCATTCCTGGAAGTTAGTACCAATACTGGTGCATTTACCATTATTTTTTTCAATTCATGAAAATAATCATCACATTCTTTGGTCCAGATAAACTTAACACCCTTCCGAGTTAACTTAGTCAATGGGTTAGACAACCGTGAATTTTTTTTTAACAAACCTTCTGTATTATCCTGCCAAACCAAGAGAAATACAAATCTCTGCTATATTTGTGGATCTTGGCCATTCTTCAACAACCTTTGTTTTTGCAAGATCAACAGTTGTTATATCTATAGAAACAATGTTACCAAGGAAAGAAGTTTGTTGCAACCAAAACCCGCGCTTTCTGAATTTGCCATAAAATTTATTTTCATTTAAGGATTGAAAAATAACCCTTAAATGAAATTCATGCTCCTCTTTACTTTTGTAAAACAACAAAATATCATCATTGAAAACAACCACAAACTAATCCAAGAACTCATGGAAAATTCTATTCATAAGTTCCATGAATATAGTAGGTGCATTGGTTAACCCAAAAGGCATAACTATAAATTTATAATGTCAATATCTTCTATGAAACGCGGTCTTCGGAATATCTGCTTCCTTTATCTTCAACTGATGGTACCACGATCTCAAGTCACTCTTTAGAAAATACTGAGCTCTTTGGAGCCGATCAAACACATCATCGATATGAGGTAAAGGATATTTTTTCTTAACAATGATGTTATTCAAGGCTTTATAATCAATGAAAAGTCTCATTGAACCATCTTTATTTTTAACAAATAAGATAAGATCACCCTATGGTGATATTCTAGGTCGAATGAAACCTTTATCTAATAAATATTGTAATTGATCCTTAAACTCTAAAAGTTCAATTTGAGCCATTCGATAAGGGTGTTTTGAAATTGGATTAGAATCCAAAACTAAGTCAACGGTAAATTCAACATTTCGATTTGGTATTATTCCAGAGAACTCATCAGGAAAAACATCAGGATAATCATTTACCACTAGAACATCATTAATCTAAATAGTTCCTTTGTTTTCAACAATTTGTGAAAGGTAACATTCATTTCTATATTTTACAAGTTTCTCATCCTCTTGATATGTTATCAACAGTAAGGGTTCATTCTTGTACACAAACTAAATTTATTTCTAAAAATAAACTTCTTTAGCTCTACAGTCAATCTTAACATGGTAAATAGAGATCCAATCCATACCTAGGATAGCATCAAACTCTAATATAGGTTAAAAAATAAGGTTTTCAAGTAGATTCTTTCCACGGATAAGTATACGAAGATTATTATAAAAATATTTTCCTCAACATTTCCCTCAGGAGTTTTTACCACAAGTTCAGGAGTCATTTCTTGAGATGGAATTCTAAATTTACTAGAAAATGTTTCAGAGATGAAATAATGTGTAGACCCTGAATCAAATAACACATTGTCATAATCTGAAAAAACCAACAATGTATCTGAGACCACTTTATTTGATGGAACAACATCTGCTGAAGTAGTTGCAAAGGATTTCACCACACCTTTCTTCTTATAGTCTGACTGCATCCCATCATTCGATCTCTTTGTCGAACAATCATTTGCATAATGACCCATCTAGTTGCACATGAATCATTTCACTAACTGTAAATCAAATTTGTTCTTTCCATTACCTTGATCATTTTTAGTTCAATCAAGACCATTATATCCCATCTTACCACATCAGAAGCACTTTATAGAATTCAAAAGACATTCCCCATCATGCTTTTTATCACATTTATCACAAACTGCAAACTTATTTTTCTTACCATCAAACCCTTTTAAAGGATTATTTCCTTTCTCCTGCCACCTCGGTCTCTTCTTCTGTTGGTTGTCATAGAACACTTGATCATTGAAAAATCCCATTTCCACCTTCTCAGCACATCGAACTAGAATTTCATAACTTTTGAACTCATGAGAAGCTAATGCCATTTGATATTTTGTCTTTAATCCTGAGTAAAAATGATTGATTTTACTATCAAGGTCTCTGATAAAATTTTGAGCATACCTTGCCAATCGAGTGAACTTTTCTTCATATGCAGCCACTGAGTCATACTCTTGCCTCAATTCCAAGAATTGTATTTCCATCCTAAGTCGAACATCCTGAGGAAAATACTTCTTAGGAAACATTTCTTTGAATTCATCCAAGTCAAGAGCATCAATCTCATCAGCAACCCAGATATTTTTAACCATTGACCACCACAGATATGCTTCACCCTCCAAACGGTAAATAGAAAGACTAACCTTTTGATTTCCTGAACACCCCATGATATCGAAAGTCTTCTCCAGTTATTTAATTCACCCTTCATCTAGCACATGGTCAGATGATCCTATGAATGATGGTGGATGTTGCCTCATGAAATGTTCTACCACTTACTTGTTCCTCGACAGTTAATATGGCTAATCTCATGCATAGATACCACCACCATTTATAACTTGAGTCAACTGTGCCATTACTACAACAAACTGTTCATTTCCAATTCCGACCATATCAGGATGCCAATTTGGATGGTCATTTCCTTCGGTATGCCTTCATAACACTGCTTCACTGTTTCCTCTATGGAAAACCATTCTGAAAAACATGACTTAGATGAATCAACATGGTAATCTTCAAATGCTTTATCATTTCAAGTGGACCATAATGTAAAAAAAAATATTTTTGGATAATCATTTAATAGATTTATAACTCCTAATGTTATCTAAATCAACCTTTGATACCAATTATATGGCCCCAGCCTTAAATATTACTTAATATTGAGTTTTTTCAATAATACACATTGAGGATTTTCTCCAGTTTATAGTTTTAGATAATTAGTTCATAAATCATGCATTACATTCCACATTTAAACAAGGTGGTTACATCAAAGACAATATTCATTTTTTCCACCAAATGAAACATATTTAAAATAAAACATGGATTATTTCTTGACACTTCCTCAACACTATCATCATATCATTTACTTTTCTCTTGACCTGTGAAAAACATTTCAAAAAATTGGGATGATCATAAAAATCTCAATAATGGATATAAATATACGGAAATAAAACATTAGTCCATGTATACATAATAATCAATAAAATCATACTTTACTCATAAAAAATAATCACTTTAACATACCTCAGGAAATCATAATATTTATGAATAACTCATAGAAATCCTAAGACATAAAGGTAACATGAGGAATTCATAACATTCTTACGTAGGGAGTAACACTCATGGTTACGTTTGGAATACCCATCACAGTATATTCCCTAAATCTCTTTGGAGAAACCTTAGCGTTTAACTCTTTCACATTACCTAATGAATTGGAGAGCTATCTCGAGCTCAACCACCCTTACATTATCACGGAACCACCCGTTATCATAAACAATTCCCAAGAACCATAACATAATCATATCACATAAAACATGCATAAAGAAAACATAACATTTTGACATTTCAATCACAATATATCAATAAAACACGTTGATATATTCAAAACTTTATCAAAACCATTTTCAATACCAAAATAAAGTAAAACATGGTATTTTTTTTCATTTAAAAAACATTATGGATTGTAGACGAAGCCTAAACTCAAATAATGGTCACAGTGGCGGAGAAGTCATTGTCGCCGCATACGTAAGAAAAAACATTCCCTTTTGTCATTTACTAAAACGATTCATGTAAAAAAGATTCCTTTTGAATGAAATTAATATTAAAAAGAGTTTATTATACAACTAATAAAAGAAGGTCGTATATAAATTGAAGTATGCCTCAACGAAAGCAGATTGAGACGAAGTCCCTTACCTAAAGACCGACTTGTCTTGTGCATTTCTTTATATTCCTGAATAATAAACCTTGGTCAATTTATAATTTCATGAGGAATTACTTTAAATTTTATTATTAATATCATATGACATATTATCATGTTATAATAATTAGTTAATTATGTGAGTTCATATCATACGTTTTGTCGATGTTCGGTACATGAGAAAAAAATGAACTTGTTTGAAAGGAATTGCCTATGTAGTTATAATTACATTATATCTAGAATGGTATTAATGATTTAAATATCATATATATCCAGTATATATTAATTTTATACAATTCCATAACATTTGGAGATAAAAAAATGAAATGCACCGTTCATGGAGACGGTAGGCCGTACATACGCATGAACGATACTTTCATTTCTTTTTCATATTAAAAGAATTAAATCTAAATGAGACATATATATATTATAATTACTATATAATATACATGTTATATAGGTAACATAAGTTAATTAATCACATTATTTATAAATTCCACGTTTGGAATGAACGAGTCGCATCCCATGAGGGGGTGGTAGTCCACACTGCCTTAGATAAAATTATCGCATTATCACAACATGAAAAGCATAAAGGATTGTTTTAAATATAAAATATAGAAGAATATATAGTAAATAAATATAATATATATCATATATATATATAGTGAAATCATAATGGCCACAATGAGAGGTGTTAAACGAAGATTGACCAATCATCGTTTCTTGAGGCGGTAATTCACCACCCACAGAAACAGTATGTTCTTTAAACATTAGACGGAGGTGTGTGTAAGTGTAGGTATAATCCTTATCATAACAACATACTAATATATTTAGGATAATGGTGTTATTATGGGATACAATAATAAGAAGGTAGTGGTTGGTGAAGAAGGAAAATAAAAGGAATAAACTTGAGAGAAGATATTACCTCTAAATCGGGTAACACTTTCTGATTTGAGCCAAAGGCTTCCTTGGATAGACTTCTGCCCAAAGTGAGGCTCTTAGGAGTAATATAGTGATTTGGAGAGATAATATGAGTAGAGTTTTGATGATCAAACGGCTTGAGAGGTGTTGGTAAGGGGGTAGTGTCGGGGGCAATTTATAAGAGGGAGGAGGGTCACTTTTGGAAATTCTTAGAATGTTACTCTATTATAAAATGATTTTCAGATTTAAAAGATCCCAAAATGATATATTTTTAGGATAAGGAGATAAGGGTTCTAAAAAAATCCATCCAATAGGTTTTAGACAATTTTATGTCTTAGATTTTACATTATTGTTTCATTTTATTTAAATCGTTCATTAATGAGGTAATCCCTCCATCATCATGATGTCATAAATAAATTTACATATTTAATGTCTAAAAATTACAAAAAAAATACCATGATGTATTAAATCTTTTTAGCTTTCCAATGACTATTTATAGTCTAAGAGATCATTTATTTAGACAAAATTAAAATTGTTTTACTTCGGTGTTACATAGTTTGGTTATATTTTCATTTCTTTAAAAATAATATCAAAAAAGGTCACCATCAAACAAAATTGATTCCCTTTGGTCTTTAAGTTAGAACAAGGAATCCCATGGTCAGCCATGAAAAAAAAATAATTTCGACACATTTGTGGGTCATTTTATATTATTATGATATTATTTTGTTACCCTTAACTACCCGATTACAAATTAATCATGATAAGTAAAGATAATTGTCGTCGTTACTATTAATAATTTCCAAAAACAAAAGAGTCTTAATTACATAATTTGGACTTTATGATTCCAAATATGGAATCCATTTTACCCAATTCCCAACATAGAAATTTAAGTAATTAATTTAAAAATAATTCACGTTGTCAAAACAAACAACATGTTTTTAAGAAACAATCTCTATTAAAATATTGACACTTGTTAATGTCCAATTTCAGAGTGAAATTAATTCCAATTACAACCATTAAATTAAATGGTAAAAATATATTCTAATTAAACTTTAAAAACAATTAAAAAAATTAATCTAACGATAACATTAAATTAGATGAAAAATAAGTTTTGAAGTAAAATGCAGTATTTTTCACTATTCATTACAAAATGAACATTGTTAGAAAAATACCAAACATTTATCCAAAGTAAATTTCAATGTCATAATTATAAATAAATTATTTATTTTGACAAATAGAGCTTATAAAATTGTCAAAAGTTATATTTAATAATGTTTTTCCATCAAAAGGTCGTAAAACAATCTTTTAAAAATATTAGAGTATTATATGATTAAGATTGGATTTATTCTCATTTTAGGCCTCTAACACACTATCTAATTCATAAATAGACATAGATATGAAAACATATTTTTCTTTACATAATTGGGATGTTACAGTTAAAGCCTAATAATCAGACTACAAACTATCAACCCTCTCAAACATGAAATCCTAGGGCTTTTCCCTATCCATCATGCATCCATGACCACCCTAAAAGAATACATAAGTTATATACACACACATAGGTGATTATATAGAGGTTGATAAATAAATATTAGTATACCACTCCAATGATGAACCTATAACCTGCTTCCATAGGGGAATGTTTATGTAATATTCTTAGCCTAAATGAAACATGACAGAATAAATAATAATAAAACCAATGTTGATTCTTGGGTCTATTAATTTAATTTAAAATAAGTATATAATCCAATTACATGATGTATCCAATCAGTTTTTTATACCATAAACCCCAAATAGTACATGAGCACCACATCTCGGGCCTCCCTATCCAACTCATGTATCTTTACTCCATATCTATTACTAGGTACCTATGTGCATCCATATTAGGTAATCATTCCACTCTAATATAATAAAAATCAAAAAATTATCCCATAATCTGTCCCACACATCATAATGATAGTTCTTGGAGAATAATTCCAGCACCTTACTATACATCAACACTAGAGGTTCCCTAAGTGATCAATTGAAACCTCCCTAAAGATAAGGATCATTAGTCCTACATCTGATTCCATATGGTATGTCATTTCTTCCCATAACTTCACTATGACACATAAATTGTATATTATATTATTAATGTATGAATCCTCACCCAAATATCTGATCCATATAGTATACTACTCATTCCTAGAACCATAGTATGGAATCTCAACCACAAAAACCATTGGTACTGATAGAGAGCATCTTTCCAACATCATATCAAACTCGTATAAAGCGTCATTCCCAACCTACCTAGCTTCATAAATATTATTTCATTTCATAAATATAGAAACATTTATGAGAGGTTTTATGTCTAACTCTATCATGATTGGATGTGGAGTTCCTTGTAAGACATCTAGAGCCACATATATAGATCATTATGTCTAGCTCGCTAAGTCTTGGTTTTGGAGTATCATATCATTCATCTAGAACCATATCTATGGATCATCATGTAAAAATATCTTAGAAATGTCAACCTATAACATTAAATGAGTCCTCAAAATAAGAAATCATAACCATATCACAATGACCCCATGAGCATAAACCAACAATCAACCTCAAAAAAAAGAAACATATAATGGGATGGATGAACTCTCATTCCCATCATCAATATATTATCCAAAAATAGTTTATACAGTATTATGAGCCCCAAGGGATCACATATAACCATTACTACCCTATAAATACCTGGAAATTTCAAGGAATTTTTTTTTCTTAATTTCTTTGGAATTTTACGAGAACGCAGCTTATGACGACACCTGATTCAGAGACCCGGTGTGCCCGGAATCAATTTCCGAATTTTAGCTCAGGTACGTTCAGTGGACGAATGAGCGGGTTTTCTTAACATTTGAACCATTGCATGGAATCGAAATCTGAGGGAACCGATGAAACTGCAGCGCCGGTAATTGCCCAGGAACACCATTACTGGAGTTGCATTTTCTCGGGTGACGTTATTAAATAAATGGTTAAATAAAGAATGAAATAAAATATTGTGCTACAATTTTTATTTCTTTTCTAAGTAGTTTAACCCTACGCATGGGGGTTGGGATGGGACCCACTACATTCTAACTTCTCTATGTAGGATATTAGTGAATTGGGGCCCACACGAGCCCCACCCCTTCAAATCCCTTTAACCTCCCTCTCATGCATTTATTTTGTAACTCACCCACACCCTAATTAAATGGAAAGTCAACCCTATTTTTTAAATTGGATTATTAAATTCTCTACAATTAAGTGAATTAATTGGAAGAGTTTCTTTTTGAATTTCAAAGTAATGGAATGCGTGTGTGATAATAAAATAATACATGACTTATTTGGGGGGGGGGGGTTGATTCGTTGTGCGGAAAGAAAGAGAGAACTCTTGCGCTCTTGAGGAATATCTTCATCCTCACCGAGAATGTGAAGAACGCCGATTCTATGATGAAGAACTCTGTCACCGCAAAGGGAGTTCACCGAACCGTCTTCTTCCCTCTCCGCAGCCGGTGAGAGACGCCTTCTTTGAAAAACGACGACGCGTCGCATCCTTCTTCAGGCGAACACCGACGACGCTTATAGAGAATCAATCTGCAACGCCATCTTCCGCAACGCCGTCTTCCGCTACACCGTTGTTCCGCGACAACCATCGTTCGACAACTGCTTGAGGTAGGGGTTTGAGTTCAAATATTATGGATTAATTTTGCACTTGCTTGACGGGGTTATTTATTCTTTTGGGCCACCTATTATCGTTATAATGGGAGGAGGTCGGACCGCATGAACACGGACGACCCTCCTCCATCTTTGTTGTTGTTCTTGTTTCGGCACGAACAAAGGCAGCGTGGTGCAATGACACCACATGGAAACATGGAGAATCATGGCGAAGAAGCATAGCGCCATCGCACCGTGCTGTTGTGGCCGAACGAACCCACAGCCGGAGTCAGGCCGCAGTGAAGGGGCGCGGTGCCATCGCGCCATGCTGGAGAACCACGAAGACACCGCGGGCAGAGCGGGGCCATGACGGAGGGCTGCGGCACCGTCGCGCCGCGACGACCAGACCAAGGCCGCAGCCTTTGGCCGCGGCGGAGTAGGGAGCGGCGGCCGGAACCGTCGGCTGCCGGTGCCTCGGTGGAGCTTGACCACGGGGTCCCGTGGCGGTGGCACCGGCCGGCCAGCCGGGCCGGCTGATCTGAGGAGCCGGGGGTCGTATCCCCCAACTAAAAAGGGAGCACCCCCCACGTAGGGGTCGCGGTTTCAATCAGGGGGCCAGTGCCCCCCCCCCCCATTTCGAACTGTTTTCAGTCATTTTCCCATATCATGGGCTTCAGACCTCCGATTAATGAAAGGTCAGTTATGTTTGTATCCTTGGATTGAGATGGTCATTTCAGTATATTACACTCAAGGATTGGGAGAACATTGGGTATGGCCGGGTTGGTTCGAACACGAAACCAACCGGGCCCTCGGAGCGGAAACACTTATAACTTGAGCTCCGGACGTCCGATTGGCGTGCCGTCGACTTTGTTGGATTCCTCTTGGAGAGACGAACCTTTTGGCTTACTCTGCTCGTGGTTTGGATGCATTTGCAGTGTGGATAGGTAGGTTTTAACTTAAAAAAACAAACCGGGCCCCTGGAACGAAAAATCCAATAACACTCAGATCGGGCGTCTGATTGACGCGTCGTCTGTCACGTTGAGTTCCCTGTGTCGAGATGGAACTTTGGGATACATCAACTCCGGAAAACGTGTCAGTTGATCTATCGACCCCTTGGATCGTGGAGCAGACCCTCCTAGAAACGAGCGTGTTTTGTGCGGAAACCCTAGAGCTGGCTGCGATGATGATGAAAACCGTATTGGAATCCTTCATGGGTTTGACGGTGAATACTATCGTACTGAAATCCTCTGTGGGTTCGACGGTGAAGACTGCTGCACTGAAATCCTCCGTGGTTTCGGCAGCGACGACGACTGCACTGAAATCCCTTGTGGGTTCGGCAGCGATTAATACTGCACTGAAATTCTCGGTGGGTTCAGCAGCGACGACGACTGCACTGAAATCCTCCATGGGTTCAGCAGCGATGAAGACTGCACTGAAATCCTACCTGGGTTCAGCAGTGACGATGATTGCACTGAAATCCTCCATGGGTTCGGTAGCGATGAAGACTGCACTGAAATCCTCAGTGGGTTCAGAAGCGATGAAGACCATACTGAAATCCTCTGTGGGTTTGACGGCGATTAAGACTGCCCTGGAATCCTCTGTGGGTTCGGCAGCGATGAATACCCTAGTGAAATCCTTCGTGGGTTCGACGACGATGACTACTATTCTTGTATCCTACATGGTTCTGGAAGAGTAGACGGTTTTTGTATCCTACGTGGGTCCTAGATTAGATGAATCAATGGATACATCTAATCATCTCTATCATGTTACGAAGAAGTATACCTGTGTGAGCTGAGTCTTGACTTTTAATCATTATCTTCGATATGATTGACTTTCTTTCCTATGTGGATTGGGTTGTGCTTTCTCATTTGGAATGGGTTGTACTATCCTGTGTGGACATGATCGAACTTGGGCTTGGATTATGGAGCCAAATTGGAATTGATGACTTAGGTATATATATGGGAATATACCTAAGTAGTATTGGATATTACTTCATGATTGTATCTTTCCTTTGTGGATTATCCTTTGTGTATTCTCGGAGACCTTAAGGTGTCTCAGGGTCTCTAATGAGTAGCGTATACTCACCCCTACATGGGCTATGCCCGTACTACGTTGTTTTGGATGCAGACGACGGACATCGCTGATCGTGGTTGAGGTTTTTGGAGAAAGTCGGTACTTGGAGGTGTACCACTGGGTGGGACGTACACGGAGCGGACGGCTGCACCCGAGGAGCTGAGGAGGGTATCTGTACCCACCCTTTAGGTGGGAAATCCAGTGGACGGATCGACATTGCTGCTTTACATTTAGTTGCTATACTTTCTTTCCAATCGTACCCAGTTTTACTTAGTATATACTTCATCTTGCTTACTATGTGGTGTTTGTTTACTTTATAAAGGCAATATGTTCCCCTTTTTGTCAGAATTTACACCTTGGTGCTAGTCGCTAGCCCCTGGCCTATGGGAGGCGGGCATGGGGTAGTCACGACATGGGTCCTGAGGATGGGTCGTGACATACCCAATCATTAGAACCATCTAATGGTCGTCTTGTCAATAAGGCACCCACATAGCCTTTTGGGTCCACACATGAATAGTGGAATCCCTATTTCGATCAATGAAACAAGAACTCAAGTGGATAATACCTCTTAAAATAACTTATAACAACTAGAATATTAGGTCAATTTTTATCTCTTAGAGTTCCTGCATCCCAAACCCCAATTTGTATCATTTCACAGCTTAATAGACCACAACAGTAGTAAACCTGATAAGCGAGATGGCCTAAATCCTAACCCCTTTAAAAACACTCTAGTTTGGATCATATTTCCAACCTATCTATCAACATGATTCATAACATAGTCTCATTAACTAGGGAAAATCACATCCCAACACCAATTGAGATCTCCAATGAAATCACACTACATCCTCCAATCATTCTCATGGCCCTCTCCCAATTATCATCCCATGTCTCACCCTCACCAGAGAGATGAAATCTATTTCTAGAGGAAAATATATCTATTAGAACACACCCTACATAATTCTCCCCATTGAACTCCTCAATAACCTCTTGGGTTCCAACATCACATTTTTTATGAAAACCCACTCAAAATTGACTCCTCTTATGTCCAATCTCGACTCAAGGGTTAAAAATGAATCAAAACCTTAAAAAGGCTAATAAAGATGTCATATATGTTGTGTACTCCTAGTACATGGCATATACCCCTTTAACATGACATGTAATCCAAACCCTCTTAGCTATCCTTGTAATTCTATATGTCCAAGAACAAATGGGGTCCAGTCATGTACTATTACATGGCCATGACATACATTGTGCCTTGAAATATAATAATACCAAGACATGTAATACATGGGGTCTCTCCAAGTAATTTTACAAGGATATGTTATACAAGGGGTTTTTATCATTTAATTTTATAAGGTTGTGTCCCTATTAAATGGGCTGTCATCCCACATACCCGACAATATGATCATGTACCTCTATATCCCATGTACTTCGACTACACTGCATATAGTCCAAAATTCCACATTCCGATGTACTCGTCCACCTGACCATGTCATAGTACATGGTGTGTACTCCCATTACACAACATGTATTTCCAAAAAGTTCAAATTCCCCAAATAGTAAGAACACAGAATATGTGTTCCTTAACCACATGTTTTATGATCAAGATTCCTGAACATGATAAAACAAAAATTTTACCCCTTAAGTTAACTAGATGGAAAACAATAAAATTTCTTATAAAATTCCATAATCCAAGGAATTATAGTTCCTTGATTGTAGAATATTCCTTTACTATATAATGATAAAGTTCATGGACTATTATTTTCATTTGACTTTAATCTATGTTAATCATAATATATATTTAGGGTGTCGCTTCAAGGTTCAATCCTAATACAATCAAACATAATTTTCCAAAAATAAAGACCATAGTATTACTTATGTGAAAAGTTAAAGATCACTAATTTTCCGTAATTTACCTATAATAGATATATTCTGCTTCGATTATTCATATTTACCTTGAGTAAAAAAACTCCTCTTTTCCACAATATTTTAGAAAAATATTATGCATTGGCCCCACTGTTTGGAGTCTTCGTTCAAATCGGGAATACATCCATCTCCCTATGACACTTAAAAGGTGAATGAAACATCCATACATTATCTAGTTTAGTTATCACAAAAAATGAAAAAATAGGGGCCGAAACTGTTCTATAATCACACCATCCATTACTTGGCCTTCCTATATAGTCAACTATTCCATATTTTGTAAAATTTCAAAGAAGTGGTCTCGGTCACCCAACCATAAAATTTATGGTATGTCCTATTATACAACACCAAAATATGTGGGTTTCGATTATATTCACATGAATAGGTTGGAAAAATTTCTCAGGGTCCAAATACTAACTTCACTATTGCCTAAATGTGGATGCATCCCCGAACAACACTAATTAATAAGGGAAACATTGATAGCCTTGATTACATTCAGATTTTCACATATCCACATTGTTTAAATTAAATAATTTTCTCAAGGGTAAACAATCAAATAGTGGGATTTATGGACTCATGATCATTCCTTGAATCTAAAATAGAATACCATCATATTCAAGTATTGAACTATAAATATATCATTGAGATCAATAACCAATATTCTTGATTGATGCATATTCCACAACATCACCGATAAACACATCATTGATCACATGCCTTTAGTAATCCTGTCAATATTGAATTAAAATTTCAGTGGAATTAATAAAAATTCGATTCACATATAAAACAATAATATAAGAACATATAAGTGGTAACATTCTCAAGACCACCACACTAAGATTTCATAAGGATTATTTTCCAAAGATATTTCAATACCCAAAATATTTTTATTTATTTTAAAACTCAAGATGATTGGTATATATTGCATTTTTTAGGGAGGGGTAAGCCAAAATTTCTTCACACACACATAGAGATATATATATGTATATATATATATATATCATTTTTTTGAGATATTTTAGGGAATTTACTTTCAATATAGGAATAATTTTTCTTCACAATGGGTATATTTATTTCATGTCATATTTCAAATTTATTAGACATATGATTATATAGATCCTAACAAATTTTGAATGAATTAGACATTAAATTCATTGAATATACTAATAATTTATAAACATTTTATAAATTGTTTACTTGTTATCAATGTTATTGAGGAAACAATACATAATTTTATAAATATATCATTCATTTTCACACAATGTATAAATGGATATATTATTTAAAGGGATTTATGTAATGTAAATGATATCTTATATGAAGAATATGATTGGTAATTGGCCTAACCACATCCCAGGAGGTTATTATTATTTTTAACTCAATTTTTATCTCATTTATAGAGTTTTATAGTTCCTTGATAGGTTTTGGATTAGATACAAATTATTTTTAAATATTTATTGGATATTTAAATCATTCTCAAGCTATTTACATTTAATAAATAGTTATATATGTTTGATATTTACTTTTGACATGTTATATCTTTCATTATATTTATTTATGATACAAAATGATATATATATTAATAGAGTTATTTATTTTGAATAATATCTATGATATCAAGAATGTGTAATCATGAGTAGATATTATTGTTTCTCTTTTATTATTTTAATATTTTTCAATGTATGAAAATATTTGGAAATAAATGGGTAGACTTCAAAATAATGTTATATTGGTTGGTTAATAGAGAAATTATATATGCATTAATGAAAAAATCATCCTTATTTCTTTTCACATACCATTAAATATATGTCAAAATTACTTAATACCATGTTCAATTCTAGATAGATAATTAATGTATCCTCTATTCAAGTAACTAAAAATGAATTTTGATATAATTTACGAGATCGGGGTTCAAGGAACGTTTTAGTATAATATTTCGTTGACAATATTGGTAAAATACACATTTTTTATGCTTAAAAATATAAGAATACAGAAGATATCAAAAACACCCTTTATTGTTTTTCTAATATTTTTTTGAATTGAATTTTCATATTAAACACTAAACTAAAAATATCTCTGATATATATTTTCAATATAAGTATTAAATTTAGAAATAAACATTAATGTAGTATGATAATTAAATATGGAAAAAAATTAGGGAAACTATATGGGTAATAAACCATAAGTAAATAAAAATACCACAAACATGAAATATTTAACCTCGTGCTTTTTAAATAAGATTATACCCCTAATTAAAAATATTATAATATGGAAAAACACTAGAAATAAAATAGAAATTTTTTACAGTGATGTGTAAAAATATGAATGAATCATTTTATAGAATCATATATGGTTATTAATTAGAATGTAACATAACCATTAAATATATAATTGTTCGAAAAATTATGGTTAGATATTTTGTTGTGGAATATATGGTAATTTTAAAGGTGGTTTTTGGTATACATTGATAAAATTGGAATTTTTCATTCTTATAGTCATATTTAAATAATTATTTACATAGAATATATTTAACCTATAATTATGTAATATAAACATTATTTTATTTTTTAATGTATCTATTATTTTAAAGATATTTTTTTCTACTTCTGTTTTTAAATTAAATTTTACTTACTTTTGGAACATATTTAGTAACATATATTGAATAAAGTTTACGAAATATTGGTAATATAATTAAATTTCATTAAAATATATTTACAATGTTTAAATTAATTTTAATTTATTGATTCATGGTCAAAAAAATGTTTTAACTAAAAAATAGTTTTTATAGTATATAAAATATTTTATTTAGAATATAAATTTATCATATTTAGAGCATAAATGCAATGAAATGTTTTTTTTATATTCAATAAAAATAATGATGATTATTATAATTATTATTCTATGTTATAGAATAATAATAGAGTAAGTTTTAATATTTATATATATTTTTATAAAACAAATTAGGTGTTTTTATGTTTTATGCAAAAATTAAATTTAATCACTACTACTATTAAAATATATTAAAATAGATTTTCCTTTTCAAATTAAGATATTTAGATAATTTAAATGGTTAATTTATTTTAGGGAAAATATAAAAGTCATTAAATTAAAACATATCTTACCATAGTAATGGTAAAATATGTTAAAAGGGGTAAATTAAAATGAAAGGCCTATATTTTTTTGAAATTATCTAAAAAATATTTTATAAGGATATTAATGACCTGTACCATTTTTTTAACCTTGGAATGGAATTCTATGTAAAATTACTGCCTTAACGTTAGAGAATGATTAATTGTCAAAATGTCACTAAAAATCACTAGTTAATAGACCTATACTCTTCCGCTTAGATTGGAATATTTTACATCTATTGTCTATTTAATACTATCCCAAATTACATATCCTAAAGAATATATACAATTATCATTGCCTATGGTTCCGTGAAGTGTGTATAACTCTTTAATTATGATGAAAACCATTCAAGGAGAGATTTTATCCAATCAAGTATCCAGCTATTATATTTCTTTTTCATTTACATTTTACCCTAAAATATTTATAATTCTCAATATTTTATATAATTGTGTTCTATTAACATCATTTTTATTCTATAAGAATAAAATTACAATTATATTACTCTAATAGCTTACTCATTCATTAGTATTGAACGCTATCCTTTGGGTTTGTTCAACCACCAATGTGAACAATATTATACCAACATCATCATTTAAATCATGAATGAGTATAATGACACTAATAATAGTAATAAGTGATATTATTGAATTTTTTATTTTATAATATTTTTCTGCAAGGGTGTAAAAAATAATATTCAATTCATATTAACATGTTATCATTGGTAAATTACCTGAATCATGCTTATAAAAATTCTATTTACACAATCCACACACATACCTTCTATCGAATTAATATGGTACTAAATAAATTAGTTAATTAAAACTATTACACTATCTCTTCTATTATATTAATGGTGATTTTTTTCTACAAATGAGTATCAACAATTTTTTTATCTAACTAAAATGAAAACAAAAAAATTATTAACATCCAAAAATGAAAATAAACATCAACTAAATAATATATCTATAACGAATTATTATAACTATATTTTCTAAAAAAGTAATATACATGAATAATGTTTCTTACTAAGTGATTAATATTATTTTGTTTGTCATATAAGAGGATAAATCACTCTAGGATGTCTTGAATAATGGAAAAAATATCCCAAATAAATTCCATTACATTGAGATACATTCAAATTTCCCAACATTTTTTATATGGTGTTTTCACTACCCCAAATATTTATTTTATAATTATTTTTATGAAATTAAATCAAATTACAAATTCATATGAAGTTATTTTTAAAAGGATTTTTATTTAAAAGTTACCAAATTCTTCACATTTTGTTATCTCAGGTTACTTCCTTTTGGATATATTCTTTGATCATAAAATATTATTTTATATGATGTATACACTACCAAATAAATGTATATTATAATAATTTCCCTTGAATTCAATGGATTTAAAAATCAATCATGTAATCTCTCTTTTAATGAGATTTGATTCAAAAGATACTAAATCCCTAAGGGTTCCTTTGGAAATATCCCATTTAAATCAAGATATATTTATAATAAATTAACCTTGGGAGAAATTATATGATCATTTTCTATAAACTTTTTTCTATTATCATCTCCAAATGTCATTTTTTGTAATAAAATGTCTCCATATGATTTCACCTCACTTTGGATCACTATACAATCCAATGGATTCTTGTAATTGTAGTAGACCTTACATCTTACTTTTTGTTGAGAATAAATATCCTTCATTTCCATGTTTTAATATGTATTTATTGATTCCATTATACCAAAAATTTGATTTTTTATGGTAATTATCTACAAAAAGTGAAATTATTTTAAAATGTAAAAAAGACATATTTCTAAATATTTTCATCATAATTAAATTTTATTATCATTTTCATCTGTTTTACTTAAAAAATTTCAATTATAACGTTTTCATGGTTTTTTAAAAATAATATTTTAATACATTATATTTTATTTTTTAAAACTATTTTATTTTGAAAAATATTTATATTTAAATTAATCCTTATAAAAATTTAAAGGATATGTCATCTTATTTTTCAATGAAATTTTCTAATGATCTAATAAATTAATTTTCATCAATATAAGAAACATTTAATATAAATTATGATTAATTAAGGATATAATAAAATCAGACAATCCACCTTATGTTAGTTGATATATTATGATCATTTAATAGTTAAATTTTTGTGATTTTTATTTCTACCTAATGGTTTAATTATTTTTTTTTGATGAAATTAAGAACGTTTTTCAGTTTATAAGGGTCACATATGTATTCTTTCTCAATTTGTTACTAGTTACCTCGGAATTATAAAGATCATTAAGAAATTAAGTAACATATTATATCACATGAGTTGTTGTGTAATGGATTGAGGAGGTAACCCAATCCACTATTAGAATATTTCCACCATGTGATGATAGTCTTTGCAATAATAATTAACATAATAAAATGATTTTTATGATTATTTATTTCTTTTCATTCATATTCTTCACATCTATGTTAGTCTATATTCATATTTTATTACTTATTATAATTTTACAATGATTCCATATTATTATTCATGCCATGTTGATAGAACTATTTCCTCAATCTTGATTTATGATCTATCTTTATTTAGATGTAATTTTCTTATTCAATGATCATGTTCTTGGGTTGTGTTCTCATGCCCACATTTTAATTGTATTCCAAATTATGTTCTTTAATTGATATCTCTAATGGTCACCCCTTAATAAGTATATGAGAAACCCTTTTGTTCTTTTTCCTTCATCATTAATAAATAAGAAAATTAGGTATAATATTTATATAACAGTTACATGTGTGAATATTATATATTAGAGACAATTAAGAGTGGGTGTAAAATAATTTGGTCATGAATCAAATATACAATGAAATAATATATCTAGCTTTTAGGTTGAGATTAATTTTCAATTTTAATGAATATTTATATAAAATAATATAATATATATATATATATATGTTGTGGTTGGATGTTCCCATTTTTAATAATAGTGTGGTCTAGTTAATATTTTAAATTTTGGGGATGAATAATAAGTGGATAAAAAGTAAATAAACCTGCATTGTACCAAATCAATTATAGTTTGAACCAAGTTTCTCTTAATATAGACAAAAAATCATATATTGAAATAAATGTGTCATAATTTAAGAAATATTAGGATAAATTTTATTTTTCATATGATTATTTATTATGAATATTATAATTTAATACCCACATTACACATTTTGGTGTTAGTATGGAATTAAAAACTAATTAGTGATATTTTAACAGATATTTCAATTTTTTATATTGAAAAAATTGTATTTCAGAGTATTTCTATGAATTAATTCATATATTTAAATTTCTAAAATACTATTAATTCATATCCTCAATTATAGATATCATTTTTTTAGAAAACTTTTAATGGAGCTATTAAATCATTCTATGTATACAAATCTTATACAATAAAAATTTATTAGAATGTGATCCTTTAATATCTTCATAATCTACCTTTATTCAAAATTGATGAAATTTTATGCATGGCTTGGATCTCTCAAAATAGATCCTATATTAACTGTTGGGATAGAAAAATCACATTTAAAATCACAAATAAACGTACAATCATCTATCAATTCAAGGATAAATATGAGTTACCTATGTGAAATTATTCCATTATATAGGTCTTAATACGTAGTATTGACATTTGTTTTCATAATTGTTTGGGTAAATTAAATATTAAGTATTTTCCAATTCATAATTATTACAAGGATATTTCTCTTAAATTTTTTTCTATTTTTTTCAAATCATAAGGATTAAATTTTATTATAACTCATACATGTTGTTGTTCCTATACAAAATAATCCATATATAATAACCTTTATTGAATTTGAGGAATTTATAATTACACTACAAGATAGTTTGATAAGGTTTTTTCATTCCCATGTTCATCACAATAAGATTGAAAATTATTCATTTTCATGAAGAAGGATGAATCAATGTGTTTTTGTATTAATAATCATGAATATAAAAATATCATGATCATGAACTTGTATCCATTACCACATATTTATATCCTATTGAAAAAATGCAAGGGTGCCAATATTATCAAATATTGACCTTTGATCTAGATATTAATAATTAATGTAAAATAGGGGATACACCAAATACCACATTATGTATAATATTAAAAATATATGAATTCAATGTGCTTTCATATAGACAATCAAATGCATAAACAATCATCATGGTTCAAATCAATTGACTCATTAAATGTTACCATGTAAAATTTTTGGTATCCTTTAAATATTATATTTTCATATACTACATGACAAGGAAATATCACTAACTTTATTTGAGGATCATTCCTGAGACCATGAGAAAGGAGAATCTATTTTACAACTTTTTAATGTTTTAATTTTTTCTATATAAAGTATCCTTATTAGTTTATTAATCTTATGATAGGGTATATATATGGATACTTCAAAGATAAAAGTAATATAATATTAACCCAAAATGACCAATGTAATCAATATATACTATTATCGTAGATTAGTTTTATGAAATATATACTTTGTGATAAGTTTCTCCTAATTATCAAATCATTAACCTTATTAACACATAAAGGAGTCAATTTACTATGGATATAATAATTTTAAATCAATTTCACGGATTTGAAGAGAAGGTTTGTTAGTAATAATGTATATACACTAACATTATGGAGAAAATAATTTTTCCTAAATTGTGATTCCTCAAAAAATGATATGGATGCGTCCTTCTAAAAATGATATCGTTATTGATTTTTTCAAAGGTAAATTAATTATTCATGAACAAAAATTACATTAAAGAATGATTAGGATTTATTAGTGGTAATATTTTCATCCAAGATATGCGAGAATTGTCTCTATAATGAAAGTCATGATATATATACTGATTATAGAATTGTATGTTATTTATTCACAAATATGGAGTTAATAAGTACAAAATGAGATTGTTGAATTTGGTCATGGACTTTGAAAATCCAATATATACCTCCCTTAGGAGGAAAAAAGGTTGTTAATTATAAGAGGAAGGCTTGTTCAAAATTATCTTGTATGTTGATTCAAAATGATACAATAATCATCAATTATTAATGGTTGGACCTTTAAAACATATGTGGTGTGGAGAAATTCTCTCATTACCAAGTATCTACTTACAATCCATCAAAATAATGATCAAGTGGGTGAAAATGAAAAATATTGAGTATAAAAATATTCTATAGCACATTCCTAAATTTTACCCTAATAATAAGATAATTATAATTTTTTTCAAAAGTATAAATTCCCATTCAAGATTATAATTGAATAAGGATATATTAGATGATTCTTTTAGCTCATTATTATTTGTCCATGACTGAATAAAATTTATTTATAGAGATATAAAAGATCATTTTTTGTGGTAAAACATGAAGAGTTAGATATCCATGTATAGATATTTATTCTTGGTATGCCACAGTATTGAGGATGATTTTTTAAGGGGATGATCAATCCATTACACAAACTATTACTAAAATGTGATTGCATTTCAATGGGTTATGTTATACATAGTACTAAGACCTCTAATTTTCATAAGGCCATTTAGGTTATATTTTATCACAATATTTTATCAACTCATTTATTTATAATTCTAGAAGATTTTTTAGTCAATCAAATTTTCATGAAATACATAAAGGATATTGTGAGGTTTTATGGAGTAAAAATTTTGATTATATCAAATAGTAATCTTGGGATAAACTCAAAAATAAGGATAAGTATTCGGTGGGAATTCGATTTAGAGTTTATATTTAGAACTACTAATCATTCTCAAACTATTGCTCAATCTAAAATAACCATTCAAACCATGAATGATACTTTGAGACATATTTGAAAAATATAAATGAATGTTTCAATCAAAATCTTCCATAGGTGAATCTTTATTATAAAAAAATTTCCATTCTTTAATTCCAATGGAATATGGTGAATCTCTAAATGGTAAGAGATCCAAAACTCAAAAAATGGGATGGAGTTAGATAGTAGAAACTTTGGGATCAAGCCATTCTCAAGTGATGTTATAGCAGATTAAAACCATTCAATGTCACATTAAAACTATAAAAAGATTATATAAGTTCTATGTTGTAAATAATCAGTGAGATTTATAGTTTCAAGTAAGATAAAAGGAATTACTTTAAATATTACCATTGAATTGGGTTATTAGAGTTAGTAAGAAGTGAAAGTTTATCCCTAGATACACTTGCCCCTTATAAATACACAATCTTCTGGGGATGGTTTCTTATCACCATCAACTCTCTGCGAACCTATCCCAAGTGCATAATGTGTTCCACGTATAATTTTTTAGAAATTACATACCTGATCCATTACATATAATAAACTCTAAGGTTTTATTGGTTGAATATAATGTCACATTAGAGGAACAACCAATAGAGATCCTTGATTATAGAGATAAATTATAATAAAACTAGATAAATCAAATGGTTAAAGTTATCTGGAGAAATTATATGATTCATGAATTAAAATGACAACACGTAGTTGAAATAATTTAATAGTAAATTCATTTTATTATTTGAGGAATAAAATAACAATATGTATGCTATTTTTATGATGTTATAAGGAAACATCATACTCTTTCCTATTAATGTATTGAATAACATATTGTACATGAAAAAATAAACATAAATGAACCAGAATATATTTAATATAGATACAATATTTCAATGTAAGATAAAATTAATACATTATAATAATTAAACATGAAACATTATAAAGAAAAAACTAAAAAGAATAATAAGGTAACAAATAAGATATCTATACCCTTTTGGTACTCCTTAAAGATCACACCACCAATTATAACTATGTACATAATGAAAAAAATTAGATATATAATTATAATACTCATAGATAAGTTAATGAATATGATGAATAAGTTTATAAAATCATTTAATGTTGTGTATAATAATGTAATATGATTATTATATACATGGTCCTTGAGTATATAGTTATTGTATATATGGTCATTGGTTATATAGTCATTGGGTATACATGAATCAAATAGAGATATTGACTATATTATTGTTATAAGTATATATATGTTACATGAAATATATTTGAAATCAACATCAATGTAAAATATATTATAATTCATTTATGAAAATATTTATTATTTCGTTAAAATTCTATTTAGTATGTTATGTACTATAAATTAAATTTATTACTCTTAAATAACCAATTTTAAAAACATGATTGACATTCATAAAAATATTAATGTAAAATTATGTAAAAAACATCATAATATAATTATTATGTTGTAATGAATACCAATTTATGGATTCACTTTTAATGATTATTTTTTAAAATATTTTTTATTTTATAATATATATATATATATAAGATAAATTTTTTATATTTGAACTATAATATTTATTGAAATTCATTTTTTCTATATTTACTAAAAATATTTAATACCTAATTATTATTATTATGTGTTATGGAGTACATATAAAGTCACATTTTTCCTTCAAATGTTGGTTTGTTGGAAAAAAATTTATTTGTATTTCAATCATTATTTAAAATTAATTTTAATCCCTATAAGAAATTATATATATATAAATGAATTTTATTTTTGGAATCTGGTCAATGAAATTTGGTAACTGGTATTATTTTATTTACTCAAAAAAATATGCTACTACGTTATAAATTGAGTTACTAAATTAAAGGGAAAATGAGATAAAGGATTAAATTGGGAGGTGAAGGAAAAAAATATCTATACTATTATTTCATAATTGTGTGGATAAGGGGATTCATTACCCATATCCATTACTTTTATAAATTATATCTAGAAAGAAATATAACATAAACAACAAATAATTACATTATTTATTACAATTGTTAAACATTTCAAAATTTTGAGGATTTTGGGGATTATACTTTTAGAGAATTAAAATAAAATGTTACATTATATAGGTAATTCTAAAACATAGTGTCCATTTTAAAAAAAGGTATTATTAAATTTAAAATAATGGGTCATCTAAAACACTTCTTAACCTTTCTAGATGTGTAAAAATAGTAAAAATATTGACCTTGATATAGTTTTTACACAACAATAGATCTTGTGAAATACATTTTAAAACATTGGATTATTGAATAAAATCTAATTAAGAGAGATAAAAATAAAAAAATCACATTACTCTAGTAAAAAGAATGGAATCCCAATCTATTGTTTACCTTTTTCACAATAAAACTTTTATAGTATAATTAAAACATATGCATAAGATAAATTAAAACATTTATCAATGAAAACATTAAATCCCATTAAAAATAGTATGAAAACCATGAATGATTCCTAAAGAATTATTTTGAAAACAAAATATTAAGTACCAAAAAATTCATTACCATATGAAATCAAAAATTTTCCATAAAAAACATTACTTCACATAAAATTTTTATCTTAGAGAATAACATTCATAACTGTGTTCACTCGTGTTTAACCCATTATAGAATAACTAATTCATTACTAATACATAGGAGTATCCTACCCAGTTATCTATCTCAATTTTCACTATACAAGATTAATCATTACAAAAAAATTTAAAGAGGTATATCATGATCACCCATTATAATGGGCTCAATTGGGCTCATATGTCATTATCTATAATTATAAAGTGTAGAATCATGAAGAAAAAAATTAATATTTTTCTTTTTCATCATGAAACACATAAAAATCTCTTTTGAATCCATAATAAAGGAATAATCCATTTTTTGCATAAAAATATGGATAAATTCACTATTATATGAATTATTATAATGTTATGCGCCTTATAAGTCTATTATTTATCTAGTTTTGGTTTTATAGTTGTTTCAGAGGATGGATGAGGAGGTTTTACAGAGGCTAGATGTGTAGTACAACTGTTGTAGCATATTAACATTATAAATGGGATATACGACATGAATTAGTGATTCATAGATGGTATAGCCAGCCATTTGAACGGATTGTATGTGGAAAAGGGTAGAGTTTTTGAAATATATTCACATAATTAAAGTTCAATACATGGAATTTAATTAAAAATTGATGAGGTGACTTGAAGTTCAGTAGAATTTGGAAAATGGGAATTCACCTCATAAATGGGTTACAATATGTGAACGTTTCGGGTTGCATGCTATTTTATAACTCTTTCGGACAATTTCTTTTCATTTGGATGAACCCATATCTCTCTCATTATAAATGAACCCTATGTTCCCTAATTATAATTTGTAGACCACTTCATCTAACATTAATCAACTGGATTATGTGGATTCATTTTACTGATCTTTGGTGAGTTCTCCTCTCATCCCTAAGTGGTTTCTTCTATTCTTCTTCATTTGTCTCCTTTGGTGGTGTGGTTTTGGATTGAGGTGTGTATAGGCTATGTTTTTCATAACACTTTTGTGGAAAATATGTGGATCCATGATTTCCTTGTGTAGTGGTGGTTTCTATGTAGTTTCTTCTTCATCCCACACTATGAAACAAGATCAAAATGATTGATTAGGGTATGAAATCCCCATTCACACCTTTTTATATGCTATGTGTGATATCTACATGATTTTATAAACCTTTTTTGGGAATAATAATAATTTGTGTAATGATTTAATTAATATTCATGTCTATAATTTATGGGTATGGGGGTTACCTCATGCTTTACTACTTATATATTTTTTATTGATATTATTTTGCATTCATATTTCATATTCTGAAAATAACTTCTTTTGGAGTATTAATTTTACTATAGTTGTTATGTCATGATAACCCTTTCTATCTGTTTCTTATATCACACCCTGAATAAAATTTTAAAAATATATATTTTCCTAATGATTGGTTTCCCCTTGACATCTCGTGTGTGTGATAATACCCATGGTAAATAAAGAAGATATGTGATGATGCCCAAGAATAATTGTAGAAACTAGTTTTTCTACTATTGAGTATGCTTTTTGTTCATTTTATTTCCTTGTTTTTTTTTGTTATTATATGGTGGTGAGGGTGACCAGAGGGGGAAGTGTGGTGTGTGGTGATGGGAAGAAGAGTTTGGTTAGTATAGATGTGATGTAGGAGTTTATGTGATGTGGTGTTAGTGGTTGTAGTGCAGTGGTCATTCCATCATGGTTATGGTGAATTGGTAGTGGTATGTGGATATTTTGGTTGTGTAATTAATTATATGTGTGTTTTGTGTGTTTTTATGTGTCCATAGTTATATGATGCATCAACAATGGTAAATGTGTTATGTTGTGGTGATGGTTTTGTGAGTTGGGCTAGTTTTTTTGTGGCAAGGTTATGTTTGGTTGATGGTTCTCATTGGGGTGAGCCGTGATGGAAAAAAATTATGGTAAATAAACAAGGTGTGCTAGAAATGGATGTTTAATAATTAGATTAAATTGGATTGAGTGAAATAATGATTATTCTAATGTTAAATAAAATTCATAATGAATAAAAGTGGAAACATTTTCTTGTATATAGTGGAATGTTTTGTGGCTTTTGTGGTGGTTGTGTGGTGTGTTGAAAATAGTGGTGGAAGTGGTTGAGATGATTAATGTTTCATATGTGGTAGTGATGTTGTGTGTTCTAGTTCTGTTGACATGAACCCATAGGTTGGTTATTGTGTGCTATCAATATATCATATCTGTTTATGATATTTTATATACACCCTATCTATGTTGGTTAAACTTTCCAATACAAAGAGGTGATGATTTTGGTTGTTTTATCTAACATCCATGATGGTTGGTATAGAGATGGCTGGCTACCCCCTCTCCTCCACCCATCATTTTATAGTAGTGATACACGTTGGTGTTGGAGATTTTTCAGAAGTTTTTTCACGGCCCTTGTATGTTTGGGTGTAATGAATTCATTGGTCTAATTGTATATGGGTAAGACATGATGTTGTGTGATGTGACATTTGGTTAGGTTAATGTGTGGTTGGAAGAGGTAACAAGTTAGATATCCTTCATGTTTATGAAACCCTACTTCTCTGGTTCTAGTTGTGAAGTGATTTGATGTGTGGGCAAGGTGTGTGCGGGGTAGTTGTTGTGTGATGTGATGTGATTTGTGGACTCAATGTATGTAGGCGGGACGTCATGTGATGTGATATGTGGAAATTATTTCTATGGGTTAGATGTGATGTGATTTTACATGTGTGTAAGTTATTGGATCTAAGGAAGTTCGACATTGTGGTGTGACAATGGAAAATCAATGGGGAAGCATCATCAGGGTGCCATTCATTGTTTTGATTACAATACTATATAATAAAATTTGATGTGTGGTTTGGATAGTGATCCATGATGAGTATGGGTTTAGACAGATTACCTATGTAGTTACAATGTATTATATAGTTACTAAATCAATTAATTTTAAGTTGGATGTTTTGAGGATGTTTGAATCATAATCTCAAAACAATTATGGTTGGTTGACCAAGATGAAATGGATATTTATTAAATAATATCCATAATATTAATCATGAAATAAGTATAATTTGTATATATTATATACAATTTTAGAACTATCCATGTAAAGTTATCATTAAAAATGAATTACAATATTTGATGGAGAGGGTTGTTTATACATACCCATGAATTATGATTTCGTTTTTAAATTGATTAAAAATAAATAATGTAGATAATATTTTACTTTTATAGAATTATAATTTTTTTATTACTTTAAAATTTATTCATGATTTACAACCTTATGATCACCCATGTGAGGTGGTAATGAGAATTAAATCCAAATTTATTATTGATGTGGTAGTCCACAAGTACACACGAGCACCATTGCCATTTTCAAATGGATTTAAGGGTAAGAATGTAAGAAATGTGTTATCATTAAAGAATTTTAATAATGTTATAAATATCATATATATTCATGTTATCCATTATTTTGACCATCCATGAATGGTGGTGAGGGAAAATGTAACACATCACTTTATACAACTATATGGAAAATAATCATGTTATTGAATCATTATGGGAATATAATATTCAAAATAGGTGGAATAACAAATGAAATGAATGAAATAATTTAATAGTTATACAAATTATTTAAATAACGTTATTTTCATTACACATTAATAGGGATTGGTTCTTTAGAAACACCAAGACATCAAAGACATGCGAATGAAGGTTATGAAATAATTTGGGTATATATTTTTATTATTTAATAGATCAAAATTTTTTTTGGGAATGATGAAATTATATACACTTTTATAAGTGAGGTGGGTGTAAAAGTGATAAATACTTGAAATATTAATTTATAATATGTTTCAAACTCATAAAAAATTGATACAAACTACCTTACATTAATAAAAAAATATAAGGTTGAAATATATTAAGATAATCAATTATATATAGCTTTATATTTCATTTTTAATGATAACTTTTTCATTGAAAACCACATCAAACTTGTTCATACATAACCATTGAAACAAATTTTACAATATTTAAGGGTCATGGTAGTAATTTTTAAAATTCCAACTATCACATAAATGAATCATTGATGATGGTATCAAATATTTACATTTAACTAGAGTCTAGAAAAGATTTTTATGAGTCTAGAATGATTTAATATTTATATTTAAATATTAAATAACATTCAATGTCATTTTTGTGATTATTCAAATATCATGACACTAATGGAATCAAGAAAATGGTGTAATTATAATTTATATGCATGAATTATCACATATATGAATTAGGAATCCATAAAATTAATGTAATTCCATTATTGAACTAAATATTATCACTTTCAATATTTTTTAAACAATTTATTTTAGTTTTTATATTCTTACAAAACTTGTGTCTCAGCTCAAAATAATTTTTTTAAATAATTTTACAATATTAAAAATTCCCAATTAATTATTATATTTAAATTAAACTGTATTAAATCAATAAGCTTTCCTTGGTAAATTAAAATTGTATATTTACTCTTATCCTATCATGACACTCTCCCACCAATGTTACCTCTCCTTGACCAGCAATAGAGATAAAGAGACAATGATGCCTGAAGCCCACCTCCAATTGGCCACATTTTGGTGACAAACAAAAATGATATATAATCACACAAATAAGAGGATTTACCCTAATAATTTTTTTAAAAGTAATAGATAAGATGAGAACAATAACTAAAAAACTCATTCCCATAAAAATGAAGAATTTATCAAAATACATGATGTCATTTTATACATAACTGAATACAAATGAAATCAAAATACTAAAGTTGTATTCCTCATTAGTAACTATGAATATCCAATAGCTCATAAACAAATCATAAAACTAGTAGTGTCAAGCTATATCACCTACCAAAAACTCTTGGCCTGAAAAATTGTTTATAAATACATAGAGTGATCATAACATTTATATACAACATGATCCTCCCTGAAACCTCTTATGAAAATTTTTAAAGAATTTTACTAAATCCAAGTGAATAAAGATATGAAATTAACTCACCACCTAAAAAGTTTTACAATTATTTTCCCAACATCCATATGGCTCACTCACCAAATAACATATATAATTATAAACACAATATTAAGGACATACACACACACACACAAACACACACACATATATATATATATATAATGGGTACCCCACAATAACTTCCCCAGTATATTACCTCTCTCATGCCCCAACATCACACATCATGATCTCTCATCCCATAAATAAATAAATCCATACCCAATATGTGTCATGCCACGACCCTACCTACCCCATTCTCATGCATGCCCAAATATTTCATTTCAAAATAAGTCATCATATCTATCACATTATTATCATAATTCCGTAAGTAAATAAGAGTTTTTTAATCCAATACAACCCATTTAAAGATATTATACCACAAGTTAACACTTACCATGCATCTGCACTGGTGAGAAGTTGTTTTTACTATGAAGAGATATAAGTATGCACTCTAACCTCAAGGCATTATAGCACACAAAAAAATTATTTGAAATCAACCACTTGCATACTATCAAGTAACACCATGCATGAAGAGACAACGGGGGATGTGCGTAATCATCCATTGGTATCCTCAGTATCCTAAATATTGGAGAAAACACTCCTCCAACCTCTAGTTATTGATTTCAACTTTTACTTGGGTGGGTAGAATATAAAATAACAAAACATAGGTAGTATATATAAATATTAACCACACTAGGGGAAAAATATATCCTTATATACCTCTGTGACTATCATCACATAATACACCCAACTTCCACAACTAATTTCTACATTTAAACAAGAATAAATTCATAAAATCTATTATTAATAAATTCATTTTTTTAATTAATATTACTCTATTTCCATTTCAAATATTAACATTCTAGTATTTTATTCTATCTTCCAATAGAACTATTAATGTTATTCTTGAGTTCTTAGGTATGTCACCATCATAAGTGAGTATTAGCAATAAACCCCATTAATCCATTAATTCATTTATGGAATCAAAATAGTAGAGTAATATATGAGTCAATATAATATATCACATGAAAGATATACTCATATTTCATTGCTTCAAATTGTGTTCCACAATTAGAAAATGAAAAAATAAATATCAATTGGTCATCCTACCATCAAAAACATTCTGATGGACGTAAATAATGATAAGAAAATCCCACTTTGAATTTATTTTAACCACCCCAGTGTCCTACACCATTCCACATAATATCACATCCAATCTCCCAGGCCAACATCTTCACCATACCTGACACCCCTTGATTCCACCATCATCATAATAACTGTTATCACATGCCTCTACCATCAACATAACTATAACCATGTTCCTCCAATATCATCATTATCAGCACCTCATTCCCCAATTATAACTTTAGGTATTCCCACTCAATACTAATAAAGTATTCTATCCACTCCAAGTTATCAATCCATAATTTAATTTATCTAAATCCATAGTGTATAAATAATAATTAATTATATTTTTCACACATAATTTTAATGGAATGTATGGGAAAAACAAGGAATTGTAACCTTTATCATGAAATTATGGAATCAATTATACCAATAGAAATGATTAATTAAATCAAATAAATCACATTAATTTCATTAAATAACTTATTAATAATGTATATACCATAACAGCATTAGACAAATGAATTTTCAAGTCTAAATATTATGTTCATAATCACGTGTTCCACCTTAAGAATCCCTTTCAAACATCAATCATCTTAATGAAAATTATTTAAAGATATATCTTCTTTATAATTGATGAATCACCATATTTATGTTTTTATTTAATTACTAGTAATATTAATCATTCTAAAAAACTATAAAAATAGATAACACACTACCTCTTCAATATCAAAATGTGACAATAAACACATTTTTTCATAAAGGCCTAACAAAATTTTTATCCCCAACAAGAAATATTGATCATCATTAACATGTGATGATACCCATTTAAATTCTCTAATATCAGTAATTATATAATAATACACATTAATATTATTCAATAATTTTAACACTGGTTAATTATACCATTTAGATATTGATGTATAATAATTACATAGTGGAATGAAAATATGCATTTTTCTCTCTTAGTAAATTTCTAAAATAATCACAATTTCACTTCAATATGAAATTTTTATTTTCCATTTCTTATCATAATCCTAAAAATAATAAAATTATTCCATAGAAAGTGCTAACAAGTCATTAATGAAGAAAAATTATAATTTCAACATGCAATGACAATTCTTCTGATATTAAACATTAAAACGTTTGTGATAACTTTATCCATCTAGTCTAATCCAATAATTCAATGTTGAAATAATTCATTCAAAATAATAAAATATCATCATGTGATCTAAAACACATATTTAAATTCAACATTTCAATATCAATAAAATATAAATTATTAAAAAATATATATATATTCTTTAAATGTGGGTAATATTTTTGGTATGATACAACAATTTTACATCAATCCATTAATTTAAAGATCCTTATGTTATAACAAAGAATTAAAATTCTGATTTCCAACATTAAAAATTTATATTCCTATATTGTGATAATAAATTTATTATGAAATGTGTAATAAAAACATGATAATTCAATAATCCATATTTAAATAAACTAAAAAATAATAATTCAATAAAAATGAGTAATCATAATTCATACATGGAATTATACTAATTATAAAAACAATAAATATCATGAAATATATAGTATATTATTAAAATAAATTAATATGGTGTTATAGATTATCCTTCATTTAAATTATGAAAATAAATGAATTTCATTAATATTAATAAATATCATGCATTTCAACATTCTCTTTTACAATATCTAGATTAACCTATAATAATTTTTCATGGAAAAATTGTCAAGATTATATTCTAATTAAGGTTAGTTGAATTTATATAAAAATTGGACTATAAAGAATATAAAATTCACACCATAAAGGTATAAATTAAGATTATGAATAGATCCCAAACTTAGGGATGAAGGCTTTCATGCTACACACAAAATAGAGGATGTATCAATGGTATGTGTGCATACTACAATCTTGATAAAAAAATTTAGTTGATTCGAATAAGACTCTATAAACTGAAATGGTAAATCATAGATCCCATAGGCATATAGAACATAAAAAACTCAAACAATAATGAAAATCTAATTTTTAATAACACTAAAGGATGTCGATGTATATTTATTTAAAAACTCCTTGGGGTTTTCCATTTATTTGTAATATATTATGATTTAATTTGAATTCCTATAAAATAGTAATTTAAAACCTCATAATTTATAGAAATCTTATGATTTCATTTTAAATATTTACCAAATTAAAAACCATCCTTTATCCACATTAATTTATTTATTTACATGAAAAATTATTTACAAGTCAAAATGGATGGGAATTATAGAAATTTGTGAAAAATGATAACCATATGCTATAAATACATAATGTATATTGGAAGAAAGGTTTTACCTTTATATGAATGGTCACCCTTATGTGAGAGTTGAAAAATTAGGATGGCCCTCATATGAGGTAGTATTATAAAATTTAAATTGACCCTTGATCCCTATTATGTTTATACTTTAAAATTATATTTATGTGAAATCTAAATTTTACAATAAAAAATCACCCTTACTCACGTTTTTATGAGGCTTCATAAAGGTAACCAGGGATTGATAGTGGTTAGATAATGGTAGGGATACTTTTTTACACACATGTAAGGATATGTGGACTATCCAATCCTCTACATAAGAATAAATTGGTGTTTCTATAATTTCAATAATGGTAGAGATGATATCTATAGGTGGTGTATAAGGACCAGCATTAAACATATCTTATTCTACTGCTTTTGAGCTATAATTTACATTATAGGGTATTCTACATTTAGAGTTTTAGATAATTAAGAAAATAAATCTTACATAGTAAATCATTACATTACAAGTTTACAATTATATTTAGTGTCCATTTTTATCAAAACAAACCCTTCTAAAATAAAACATAATTTATTCCCATGACACGTCTTTAATCTTTTCATCAAGTCGTCTTCTTTGTCATTACCAACCTTAAGACCCGTGAAAATAATTTTAAAACATTTAGTGAGAACAAAATCTCAGTAACTGATGTAAATATAGAAAATATTTAGTCTCCTGAAGACATGGAAACTCATTGAAAACATTTTTATTTAAAAATCATTGGAGAGCATATAAAATCATGTAGGTTCCTTTGGAAATAATTACTATATCACTCTTACAATCACCCTTAAAAATGGAATTACCACATGGTCTACTTCCACCGTAGGAATACCAAATAAATTTGAGATCTATAATGAGGACCACCCTTCATATAATATATATTGGTCTCACCCATCATTCATGAGCTATAATGGGGCTCAACCATTATTATAGGCTATATCGGGCTCACCTGCGAGATATAATGGGGTTCCAACCTTTGTATAATCAATATCAGTCTCACCCATTAAATTTACAAGTACAAACACATATAATCTTTCAATATTAATGATTTCACATATAAAATTTAATTTTAGTTCATAATATAACCAATCCATTTTCAAGAAACCAATTTAAAACATTTATAAAAGATATTTTTTAATCAAAGTGTCCCATACCACATTGAAACATTTAAAATAATATTTTAGAATTAAAATTCATAAAAAATTTTTTCCATTAATATATATCTAAAAAATCATTTTGTAAAAGTGGACCTTGATGGTAAATATTTATAAGAATAAATATTTAACCCCCTTAAATAATGTTTTCATTAAAGAGTCACATACCACATTTAACATTCAAATTATCATCCATATTCATGTATAAAATTTTAAAAAACATTGAATAGCATGAGTATGTAAAAAATATGGATATTGAAATTATAGTGGGTTATATATACAGTTTATAAAAGAATAAAGGTGTATATCATCATGAAATGTTTCAGTGAAAGGAGATTGAGACGAGATCCCTTACCTTATGTCTGAATCGTCATATACCATATTTATAATCAGGAATAATGAACTTTGTTTCATTTATTAAATTATTAATAACCATAATAAATTTTATTATTCCTTTTATATGACTATTATCATTTCAGAACAATTACTTAGTTATTTATGTTCACATTGGGAATTTTGTCGATATTTGGTACATGAGTCAAATTGAACTTGGTAGGATGTTAATAATTCATGAGAGAATACATCCATTATATTCAAAATAATATTCATGACTTCATAATAAATTTTTATGTAAATTATCCCTTTAAACCCATTCATTAAAAATGGATATGAAAAATGAACAACGTTTCATTTATAGAGACAGTAAGCCGTACGTACGCAAGAGTAACATATTCATTTTTCATTGATCATTATAGAAACAAGGTAAGTAATGTTTTATATTTTAAGAATGATCATATCATAATTAATATCATATAAATTATTTTAATATACTTTTATATATCATACAATTTATGTATTGAATAAAAATGAATCACAACTCTTGGTGGAGGTGATAGTTCAAACGTACACACTAACACCATTATCACTTTTATGAATTTGGAAAGTAAATAAATTATTGATATATTATTATATTATAATGATTAATATGTCACGAAAATCACATAAAATAACTAATTATATTATTATAACTAGTCATGAGAGACCGTTATGGAAAACAAATTAGATTGGTTCATGGGGATGATAGTTCACACGTACGCATGAATGATTAATTCCATTACCATTTAATGAAATTAGATATGGATTTAAGTGATGATATTAACATAATAACATATTAGTATATTGTTTATATTTTTTTGTTATTTCTTCATGGATGAAGTGGATTTTATGGAAATTGAAGAAAAAATAAAATAGAAATACTTAAATAAAAACATTACATTTCCTTTTGAATGAGCACATTTCTTAACACATTGACACCCCAAAAAAGGGTGTTTAGAAAATAATGAGGATTCAAGAATGTGTGGTGGTATTTTATAAATGGATTTGATTATATACTGTCTAAACTAAAAGTTTTTTCAATTGGGAGTAATATGAATGGATGGGTTCCTTTTTCTACAAGAGGGGAGGGGCACTCTTGGAATTATAAACTGTATTAAATTAATATCAATTAAATATCAATTCCAAATGGGTACAAGTTGATTTATTTAGAATATAATATAAGTGAGGTTTGAATTTTAATCATCCGATGATAATTATAAAATTTTATGTATTTTTTTAACCCTTATCTTTTTTTTAACCCCTTTAAACTCTTACCATTTTATCATGTCATTTACAATTATAGTGTTAAAATAATTACCAAATCATGCCAAAAGACCAATGAATGAGTCATAAATGGAATTTTTAGAGTTATATAATATTATTATATTGAATTTACCTTAAATTACCCTATTTAACATTAATTGTGGTAATAAAATATTAAATTTACTATTCACCAAACAAAATTGATCCTATTGCACCACATTTTACATACTGAGTATAACGATTTATGTTTGTTTTTGAAAATTCAACTCACAAAAGTGGTTAACTTAGTTTTAACACTATTGATATATCCTGATAAAGTGTTTTTTTAAGTAAAACATCCAAAGAATCACCCAGTTTTTCTATTTAATTTCAATTTGAAATTGCATCAAATGAAATATATTGGATTAACTAATAAAAAATAATCTAATTATAGTTTAAGACCATGTGAAAAGATAATCTAACCATTAAAAAATTATATGAAAAATAAGTTTGAATTAAAATGCAGTAATTTTCACTATTCATTAAAATATTAATTTTATCTGAAAAATACCAAAAATTCAGAAAAAGTAAAATTTGATGTCTCGATTCAAATAAGAGGTTTATTTTATCAAATATAAAATATAAAAGTTAAAAAAATATTTAAAAAGGGATTTCCATCAAAAGGTTGTAATACTGTCTTTTCTGGAAAATATATATTGTATTCCTCAAATAGTATATGTTCTTATATTTGGACTAGAAAATACATAAGATGAATTTAAAGATTTAAATTAAATATAGTTCATATATATTTCATTAATATAATACAAATGTTATTTTATTATTATATAAAAACAATTACTCACTCTTAAACAGTTTTTCATAAAACACATATTTTATATTCAATTGGTATTTATTTTAATTTCTAATTCATTTGATAACAAATGAATCATTATTTAAACATATGTAAAACATATTTTCATAATTAAATTAAAAATATTAATTCCTTCCATTCTAATGAATATGTTATAAAGGAATCATTTAAAAAATAATAATTCATTTTTCATTCAAACTTGAGGTGGGATATCATGAACGCTCAAGAATATAGTCTTTATTTTTTTTTAAAAACTCAGTATGTTACATTATCCCCCCTATTGGAAATTTATACCTTGTAATTTTTAATTATTAGTTTAAAAATAAGGTATGAATTTTTAAAATACCTTTTTTTAACCCCGCATCAAAAAACAAGATTAATAAAACATCAACTTCATATGAAAGAAATAAATATAAAATGATCACCAAGGATAATACATAATAGTATTCCATATTATAAAACATTGAATTGAAAGAAAAACTAACCAATCATGTTTTGATACAGAGTGATATAAAGCATGGTTAGGATAAAGATTACAATCACAGAACCATAAATTTTTTATGGGCTAAATGCTCTTTGATTTCATAGTAGGAAACGTAAACAGAAAATGTTTTTGTTTTAATATTCTTTACAAGTATTTGAGGAATAATTTTAATACATAAATTAAAAACATAATGAAATATACATTCATGATAATAAGGGAATCATCCTTTAATCATTTTCCACGAAAAACCAATCTTTTTCTCCAAATGATGAGTATTCAAGATGAATAAATTTATATAAAATCACATAACTCACAATATATTAATTATATATTTTTCCTATCTTGAAAAAGTAACTAAAACCAAAAATTTTAGGGTAAGATAAAATAATTCCCCAAAAATAAATAATCAGTAGATGATTAAAAACTAGTTTTAATATCTAAAATTAAACGGTTATACCAAAACATCAACATAGACCATTTGGTAAATAATTGTCCTTAAAATTACTCTAATAGTCAAAACTAATATTGAAACACAAAGTTTTAAGAATATTATTACATAGACTTACAAGAAAATTTTTAACATTTATCTTCAAATAACATCGATCACTCTTAATGTCTCATACCAAAAATGTAATTTCCAAAATCATATATTCTCCATTATAGGTAAATTGTTTCCATAAATAAACTAATTCATTATAAGTACACAATTAAAATAATATATTCTTAAGGAATATAATTCAACGATTACTCATATAAAATAACGTATTATTCAATTTTCCTTAGTTATATTGGGTTCCAAAAATAGTTAATGTCTTCTAAAATAACATTTATCACTCAATCCCCAAATATATTTTCAGTACCAAAGATTTTCATTTGATATAAAATAAGTTCCAAAAATAAACATTTCTTTTTCCATCAACACATTTCACTAAAAAGAAAAAAAAAACATAAAAACATGGGACATCTTGTAGGCCAGTGGTTGGAGATGCACCCTTGTCACCCTTCGTTTATGGTTTCGATTCCCGTGACCTTTTCAGATTTGACCGATTGTCACACAGTTGTGGGTTTTACTATTTTAAAAACTATATAATTATTATAATATTACAAAAAAAATTATAGACCTCAAATATACCCATATATGTTTTTACCTCAATTGTTGGATCATACCTTTCATTTTGCATCCCAAAATGTAATAACCCATAATTCCCTAAAAGGTGAATGTCTCCAAAAAATACCATTAGTCACCTTAAAATTTCATAACATAAATCCTCAAAAGGAATTGTAAGTCATTAAATCTATAATGAACCTTAAAATTATATATCCATGAATATTTATCTTACTCTTTAGAAATCACCCTATTCTCTAAAGTTGTATAAACCATCCCAGCCTTAAACCTATCTTATTAAAAGTGTTTTTGAACAAAAATTTACATTATAGTATCTTTTCAATTTATAATATTTTATAATTAGGAAAGAAACTCATACATAGTAAACCCTAACATTAAAATTGGACACGTACACTCTGTATCCATTGTTTCGACAAAAGTTATCCTTTTAAAATGAAACATGATTTCCTTCCCTGTGGCACCTTCAATAACATTATCAAGAAAACTTCATTGTTATTTCTAATAATAATACCTATTAAAACATATTATAAACTGGGAAAAGAAAAAAAATTGTGGTAAAGTTCGTAAGGAAAGTAAATTTTTAGTCTAGTGAAAACAAGATATCCCATTAAAAACATTTTCTTAAAAACTTATTAACAAGCATAAAAATTCATGTATTTTCCTTGGGAAATCATTACAATATAACTCTTACAATAACCATTAAAAATGATATAACCATACTGTAAAATTCCACATCCATAATACCCAATACATAAGAGATCTATAATGGGGTTCACCCTTCGTATACATCATATCAGGCTCACTTGTCTTTAGTGAGGTATAATGGTGCTTAACCCTTTATATAAGTTATATCTAGCTCACATGTGAGCTATAATAGTGCTCAACCCTTTGTATAAGCTATATCAGGCTCACCCATTAAATGTCCCAGTACCAACACATATAATATTATAATTTTCCACATGTCACTCATAAAATTTTATTTTCATTCATAATACAACCAAATCATTAGAAAAAAATAAATTTAAAACATTTATACAATTTATTTTGGAATCAAAGTTCCCCACACCATTTTGAAACTTTTAAAATAATATTCTATAATTGTAATTTTAGAATATTTATTTGAAAATAAATAAATCAATAAAATAATTTTTAAACCACGGATATTAATGAGAAATATTTATATGAACAAATATTTAAAACACATAAAAATTGTTCTAGTTAAAAAGTCCCAAGCCAAATTAAAATTTTAAATTATAAGAAACATTAAGATTTAAAATTTTAAAAAACATTGTCTAAAATTATTATAGATAAAATATGGATAGAGAAAGTCAAAGGGTCCATATATATACTTTATAAAATAATAAATGTGTATATCATCTAGAAATGTCTCAATGAAAGGAGATTGAGATGAAAACCCTTACATTAAGGCTGACTCATCGCATAAAATATTTATCTACATGAATAATAAACTAAGGTTAGTTATATACATTCTTAAGAACCATTATAAATCTTATTATTCCTTTTATATGACTGTTATATTTTCATAACAATTTCTTAATTATTTATGTTTACATCGGGATTTTTTTTTTGATATTTGGTACTCGAGCCGAAAATGAACTTGGTAGATGTAGATAGTCTTTGAGGTCATAATTAAATCATATAAGGAGTAAGATTCATGAAATAATAATAAATTTTATATTTCAATTATACCTTTAAATCCTTTCATTAAATAAGGATATGAAAAACGAACAATATTAAAATCATTGAGATGGTAAGCCATACGTACGCATAACTAATGTCTTTATTTTTCATTGATCATTAAGGAAAGATGAGAAGTTATGTTTTATCTTTATATAATG
This sequence comes from Viscum album, assembly GCA_963277665.1. Classification (NCBI taxonomy): domain Eukaryota; kingdom Viridiplantae; phylum Streptophyta; class Magnoliopsida; order Santalales; family Viscaceae; genus Viscum; species Viscum album. The sequence continues at coordinate 511,393,792 of OY728146.1, forward strand.
ATCATAACATTATTAATATCATGTCAATAATTTAAATTTACTTATATATATATAGCATACAAGTGATGTAGTGAATAGAAATGAATCACAATGCTTCATGGAGGTGATAGTTCACACGTACACATGAATGGCATTATCAATTTTATGATCATGAAGTAAGAAAGTAATTCATATATTATAATATTATAATTATTAATATGTCATGAATATCATATATTAACATTAATTATATTATTATTACTATTCAATATAGGTGGTTAGGGAAAACGAATTAGATTAGTTCGTGGATGTGATAGTCCACATGTATGCACGAATGATTAAATATTTTCCCATTTAATTTAAGTAGAGATGGATTTTGGTTATTATATTAACATAATTACATATAAGTGTATTTATTATACTCTAGTAGTTATTTCATACGGGGTGAAGAATCATTTAATGAAATGGAAGAAGAAATAAAATAGAAATACTTCAATAAAAAAATTACATTTCGTTTGAATGAGCACCTTTTTTAACACCTTACCACCTCAGAAGAGGGTGTTATATCTAAAATAAGGATTAAATAATGTGGGATGTTATTCTAGGAAACTTTTGGGTAGGATATTGGCCAAAATAAAAAGTTTTTTAAGTTTGATTAATAGAGAGTAATGATTGAATTTTTTAGGGTAGGGGAAGTGAACTCTTGAAATTATTAAAAGTATTAAATTTACAAAAATTCAATATCAACTGAAAAACAGCCTTAGTTAATTTTTTTAGAAACTATGATTATTAGGTGTCTAAATATTATCATAAAATGAGAATTAGACATGTTTTAGTATCTCTTAAATCATATTCTTTTTGTAATAACCCCTTTTGACTATTACCATTTTATCAAGTAATCTACACTTATAGGGTCGAAATAATTAAAAAATCTTTAGAAAAGACCAATCAATGAGTCATTAATGAAAATTTTAGATTTATATAAATTTTTCGGATGAATGTGACATTTTTATAAATTTTATATCATTTATTTAAAAAAATTATATGTTAAACTATGAATTATGTCAATTTTGAAAATATTCATTACATGTCTTTTTTAAAATATCTTAAAAACATGATTCATTCAAAAAACTACATTAACACAATCTTAAAATGTCATATTCATATATAAATGTTTTTATGGAATCAAATATTTGAAATTAGTTTTATTTTAATATTATTAATATCATTTATTTGATTCTTTCTTTAATAAATCTATTATTGCATCATCATTGTGTCACTATTTTATTTAACTATTTATTTCCTAAAAATTATAAATAAATTAACCTGATGTATGTAATATTTTTATATTTTCAGATATAATTTATAGTTTGATATATCACTTATATATCCTCATATTAAAATTGTTTCATTAAAGAGTGATATATTTAGGGCATATGTTCCTTTACTTTAAATTAAATGTTTTGAATGTCATAATCCCACCCAAGTGGCTTTAAAAGGTCAAAATATCTACAAAAAGATATTAATTATTTATAATAAATCATGAAATAATATTATAACTACTATTATGGTAATTTTATATGATTATAATATTAATTTTACCTTTAATTGCTTTATTTATCGTTAACTGTGGTAAATAAAATATTAAAGTAACTATTCAACAAAAAATATTTTAATCTAATTGGACTACATTTTTTACTGAGTAAAACCATTTATATATTTTATTGATAATAAAATTTATAGAATATGTTAAATTAGGTTTAACAATTGTCTCGTTGATGGATCGAAAAAATGTGTTTTGTTAAGTAAACGTTCAAAAGTTCACATAGTTAATCTATTTAATTTAATGTTGAAATCACATCTTATGAAATAAATTGGTTTAAATGATATAAACATAATCTAATTATACTTTAAACCCACATAAGAGAATAATCTAACAATATAAATATATTTGAGGAAAATTCAGTTTGAATTAAAATGCAAAATTGTTTACTATTCATTAAAATATGAATTTAATGAGAAAAATACAATAAATTCAGCCAATGTAAATTTTTGATGTCCCAATTCCAAATAAGAAGTTTATTTTGTCATATATAACATATAAAGGTAATGAAAAACTATATTTAAAAATATTTCCCCATCAAAAGGCAGTAAAATTTCTTCTTTGGAAAATACTTTTTTATTCTAAAAATATTTTTTGTACTTATATTAGGACTGGAAGATACATTTGATGAAATTTAAATACTAAATTAAATATATTTCATATATATTTCATTAATATAATCTATTAATAGTGGTTATATTATTTTATAAAATCTATTATTAATACTAAAATAGTTTTTTTATAAAACACATCCTTTATATTGAATTAGTTTTTAATTTAATTTCTAATTAATTTTCTAACCAATAAATAATTATTTAAAAAGGTGTAAACACAATTTTTATAATTCAATTATTATTTTTCAGTCCCACTGTTTTAAAAAATATATTATAATGGAAACATTTAAATAATAATATTTAATTATTCATTTAAAAAGGATGTGGTGTATCATGTACGATATCCAACATATTCATTATTTTTAAAAATCATTTTGTTACATTGCATAAGTGTAACTACATATAAAATTTCACTGGGTGAGGGTAAGACCCTGGTTATTTGTGTTGTGTTAGGGCAACCCAATTCTATATAAGGATAGACATTGTGGTGTAAGGTCTATCCTTGCATTGTGTAAGGGTCTTTCCAGTGTTTCATAAGGGGTAAAAGAGAAATGTAAGGGTATCATGTCCCATACTTAAAGGTAACATCTATTCTACAAAGGCAATGTATAGATATTCTTTCCTTTTCATTGGGGCATGTGCCCATTATTATATGACTCATATGGGAATTTCAAGTAATATGAAAAGGATGTAAGGACTTCTTTAAGGCAGCAGAAGGGTGCTCCATGGATGTGTAATTGTAAGAATATGTTTGAGACCTTTGTAAATGTAAAACATATAACCCTTTTGTATAACATATAAGATGTGTATTGGTAAACCATTTTACCCTTATTTAGTAAAAAATTTAGATGAAATATATCAAAAAACATCTTTTACTCTTCTTCTCCCCCAGATCACACTCATAACACATTTCAATGGTTTTTAATTCCAAAAATCATATAATTGGATTGTTTTAATTAATATTTCCTTAAGTCATCTGTTTATGATGAATAAAATACATGGATATTAAGAAATGTATGAATTAAAAATTAAACTGTTAATTTAATTTGTAGATTTAATTATGCATCTCTATAAGCAATACTGTTATTTCTTAGATAGTTAAACCATTGTGATCTTCATTTTCAGTGAATTTAATGTGTCTAATAATTCAAAAAAATTGTTGTGTTATTATTTTGTAAAAACATTTATGAATAGTATAATATATTCTTCTAATTTACATGTGTTTTATGAACTTCTCTCTCATACTCATAGGTTAAATGACTGAAAGAAAAAAATTCCATCTTTGAATGTATATTTTCTCTTCTTATTTTTACATACATTGAAAAATGAGTTCGTCCTATGTTCATGAAATTGAGAAATAGTTCTTGAGATGATAATAACCCAAAATTATCAAATAATAAAAAATTATTATCATATACATACATTTCTAGAGAGATATTATTATCACATTTGGGTTTTTAATTATTTATTTAGGAATAATATCTAACATAAGGATTTATATAGATTAATAATTTGGAAATTATCTAGGAGATAAAATCAATTATCATAGGAGATGTTTTTTTGGAAATATAATTTTTTTGATTTAGTTTTACGGATCATTGGAATGTTTTTTTGAACTGAATAACATGTTTAGGTGGTTTGAGTAATGATTCCTTGATGAACATTGCTGATAAAATAAATAATAATTTGGTAGGAAGATTCATACCATGTTGAGTCCATTATTATGATTTTTAGAATGTTATGATGATGTGTGTTGGTCTTCATGGACATTATGAGTTTGATCCCTTGTGTGCATGTTTGGATTGTTCTACACACATTATATATTATATGTGACATTATATGATATGATTGTTATATTTTGTAATATTTTTTATTTTAAATTTTATTATTATTATATGCATGATACCAAAGTTATAGGTGGACCTGTCAAGGATTTTCATCCCTAGAGGGGAAGTGTGTTAAGATGCTACATGTGATATGATGATTGGACCAAGATATATGATAGGATATAAATGACCAGTGTGGTTTCACCCAAGGTAATGATGATTATATGTGACTAGACCCATATGGAAGTAGTAGGTAATTATGGCTTATGTGATCAGATATGAGAGATAATGATAGAATAATATGGCCTAGTGTGGTATGACCTGGAGGTATATGGAATATATGATTATTTACTAGAATCGAGGTTATTTCCTTCATTTGTGACATATAATTTAATATTCTGATATCCTTTTATAAGGATCTATAGAAGTTATAACTGAGGTCTTAGTTAGCTTGTTAAGTGCATAAACTCCCAATATGATTCATTACTTTTGTGTACATTTATTTAATATCATTTCAGACACCCTTATTCTGAAGAAATAGGGTTAAGTTTAACTTTTTGGTTTTCTATTGATCATGGTACACACATCATACATGGGATTCTAGATTCACATGAAAATTTCATGTTTAGGTATTTGATAAATGGAATGCAACCTACAGAAGATGGTTGATCTAAGGAGTCTGTAGCTGGAAGATTTATTGTGAAAGACAATATTGATTACAATTACTTAATTTATTTATTTAACTAACGAACATTATATTTTGATTTTTATTGCAACATTGGGATCCCATTGCATATATGTATGACATTTTTACTCTTTTAATTATTTAGTTTTTTCATGATTACACTGACTGTTTACTGTATTGATTATTATATTTATCATCTCTTTGAAATAATACTAAGTGTATAGTCTCTTCATTGACGGGATTTTACCCTTTATAATAGTTTGTAGAATTATTTATATTTTTAGTAAGGCATGAGTTAATTTAATACTATAGCTCAGACCCAGTGGTTCGGGTCAGGGTATTGCAAAATGGTATCTGAGCACCAGTTTTCTTATTTTATATTTTACCAACCTGTGACATGGTATAAATGAGATAAGTGTATGGGAAAGTGGTAATGTATTTTCCATATACCTTGACAGCTCATTTGGAATGTACCTCTAAGTTACCATTGATGGTATTTTTATTATTGTTTTAGGATATTTCAATTTTTTTCAAGAAATATGATTAGCCACATAGGTTTACATTCAACATATGTACTTGTTATTGTGTTCCGTAGTCATTCCTTAATTAAATTACTTGATCTATGACATCTAAAAGACATTGATTATATATTTTATGATATATCTGATTTACATTTCTATGATGATATATCTATATTCACATTGATTCATTGAAATTATCATGTTGTTATGTATAAGTATATATATGATGGTTGTGACTAACATGAAGGGACCAAACCTTGGTCAATTATAGGAGGGTTATATATTTGGTTTAGGGTAAAATCCTATAAGAAACTTGTGTGATCCCATATATTGATTAAGGTTTATCCAAATGACTCTATTTTCCCTAATTTTTTTTACATTATAGAATATATCACCTCAATGTAGTATTATGGGACTACTTGTGAATTAGAGATAGAATTATTATATAAGGGAGGTTTTTCCATCTTTACCTCTGGACATGTAAGAGTATGTAACTAAGAATTCTCCCATGCCTATTTTGTGGTCTAGGTAGCCGGTACACTTCATCTATAAGTCTTTCTCTTAGTGTATATCTAAGGCATATTAGTTCAGAACTATGGTCGGATATTCCATGAATTCATCTCCAACATTCTAAATCCTTCTAGGGAGACAGAGGCCATCAGTATATTATGATATGGGTTAAAATCAATGTGGGATTGTTTGGCCAAGTAGATACTCTTTTGGATCATTATGTTAATATATAATTTTCCTAATTCCAGTGTTACTCATTCATTCATAACTGTACAAGCTATGGTTAGACATGACTTACCAGGGAAAAAAATTCACTATGTAATATTAGCATTATACACCATTGGGAAACTTTTAACCATATTCAGTGATTTCCAGGGTATTATATGATCATCATTAGTGGTGTGTGTCTATGGGAATTCATGATTCTTGAGATAATGAGATTTAATTAGATTCTTTTCATAGACTAGATGACCAGCTTCTAAGCATACATTGACCACTATCAAAGGAAGGTGTCATTTAATTATCTAAAAGAACACTGTTCTTGATGATTGGAAAATTGTAACTTGGGTGTGATGATTTGGTAAAAAAATAACTCAACTTATAATAGTCATGGAAAATAAGTTGGGATTATTTCTTTTAGAATGATTTTAAATAAACCCATTAATTTCGTCCAACAATGGATCTTTATCAGGATATTTTTCTAGTTGACATCATTAGACATCCACTTAATAAAATAGTTGAATTTGAGATATCTCTTATATTGGGTGTGCATCCTAATTAGATATGTTTTAATTATATAAAACAAGTAGGGATGATGTTTCTCAAGGATTTACATGATGATTTATATTAGGATGGCTTCATCAGGACAAGTAATTCATCATGAGGTGAAACTTTGATTTTATCCACAAAGGTGGGTGATATTCTTTGACTCTGTATTGATTAATACAAGCTAAAAAATGTAATAATGAAGAATGGATATCCTTTTCCCAGGATTGATATCCTTTTTTGTCAGTTATGGGGAGATCATGGATTCTCTATGATTGATATTGGAATGGTCTATCAACATCCTTGGTTTGAAGAAGATGACATATCAAAGAAAAAGTTTCAGAAAATGTTTTCTATTAAATGTATCTGGTGATGTAGTCTGTACTAATGAATTTTCCCATAGTGTTCAAGGATATAAGGAAAAAGGTATACCATGCCTTCCTATATTCGTTCATTAAGGTGTCGATTGACAACATCATCATCTACTATTTGACACCAGAGAAAATTCAACACATATTTGGAAAGTAATGAGTATATATTGATGACACCATATTTACACCATGTTGCTGAAGTGTAACTTATCTGTTAAGGAGTTGTTATTTTTTGGTTCGAGTGTTGGTTGTGAAAGTTATATATATAGACCTATAGAAAGAGGAGGTATTGGTATCCTAGAAACGTCCCTTGAACATGTTTGAGATCTGGGTATTTTTGGGTGTAGCTGTATATTTCCATCATTTGATCTAGGACATCCCCCAATTATCATTATATATAACTGTAATATTGAATGACGGAGTAATGTTCCATTATTTAGGATGGAGTAAAGAGGTGTTTATTATGATAATGAAGAGGTTTACTATTTATAATGTAGTTATATATCATTGGACTAGGGTTGGATATATAGTATGTTTTAATGAAACATGAATTTTTTTAGGAGTGTTGATGATGCCAAGGGAATGCGTAGTAATGTATGAGTCATGTCAGTTATGACCCCGTGTCTTTAACTTCCTAAATCATGACCTAGATCTTGTAGTTTTTGTTCATGCCTTGTTGTGTTGTAGAAATTATCTCTTCAGTTGGGTGTTTTTTATCTACACAGATTATAAGATTCATGTTTCATCTTCACAGAGTATGACCTAAACGAGAGGTAGAGGTACTGAGTGTATTGTCCATAGAAATTTTTCATTGAGATTTTGTATGCACCTAGAAAATGTAATATCCTATAAGATTCTCTTATCCATTATAAATAGGATTAAAATCATCTTAGTGATAATTCTTTAATGATGCAGTGGTTCTTGATGAGATTATTAGCTAAATAAAGGATGTATCTTTTGAGTAACATGGATTGATAACTTTTGTTCCCTAAAAGATAACAAATTATCTAGTTGACTGGGTGAAAACTAGATAGGACAATGACATATATTGTATTATTATCAATGTACAACTAGATTTAAGTGAATTGATACTTATGTGGTAATTGGGTTATGATGATGTGATCCTTTTTAATGGGAGGGTAGTATTGCCTTATTCCATCATTGGGTATCTAATGAGGGAATTCAATACCTCAAGATGGGTGGTACATCCCAGTGTTTCAAAGATATACCATGATTTCAGATGATATTTCTAGTGTCTAGGCCGGAAGAGGCACATCTCTTGGTAAGTTTCCTAGTGCCTTACCTACCATAATGTAAAGGGAAAGAATTATGATCTTAGTGGTTTGATGAAAAAACCACTTTTTCCAATGTATATTTTGGATAATTTCACAATGATCTCTTTAAGGGGTTACCTAGGACCTTGAGGAGTTATGATGTTGTTGGGGTGATGGTTGAATGGATAAAGAAAGTTTCTCACATCATACTAATCTGAAAAAATCACTCAGTTTATGATCTGGTAAAGTCTTATTTTTATTAGGTAGTATGCTTACATGGTGTTCCATTGATCATTTTATATAATACAAATACGCATTTAACATTGTGATTTTGTCATGGCATACTAGAATCCCTATAGACACAACTGAGATTAGGCACAATGTACCACCCTCAAAAATATAGATAGTTGGAGAGGAATATTTTAAAACTAGATGATATGATTCAAAATTTAAATCTTGAATTCATTAGATCATGGGATAAGAACATTTCCTTTTCATAGTTTTTCAACCGCAATTGCTTATAGGCTTCATTACATATGGAAAAATTTGAGGCTTTTTATGGATAATCATTCAACTTATTATTGAATTTTAATTAGTCTAGTGAGCCAATAGTTATTGGTCTTATAATATTTTAGGAGACCGAAAATATGGTTTATTTTATTAGTAATTGATTAGTGACAACTCCAAGTAAGTAGTGATCATATGTGGACTACAGGAGATGTCCTTTTGAGTTCACTTTTGGAAATAATTTTTTATTTTTTGTGTCAAAATGGTTGGGCATGGTTTTTTGAAAAATTAGGGTAAGTTAGCACCATGTTTTTTTGGAATATCATGATCAAAAAATGTGTTGGGCTAGTGACATATCATCTAGATCATCCTTCATTTTAATGATGATTGCAGGATGTGTTCCCAATTTTTCAACTTCATAGGAACATACCCAACCCTATATGCATTTTAAACTATGAGAACATTGAGTCAGATCTAGATACAAAATATGTGGAGAATCTAGTGTGAATTATAGACTAGAGTAAGTAGGTATTTTGGGGAAGGATGGTACCACATATCCAGTTCCTATGGCAGAATGTATGGATCCAGGAAGAGATATGGGAGGAGTCTCATGATCGAGCTTAGTAGTCTTGGTTGTTTGATAATGATTTCTAGAGATACGTATTCAGGATAATAATTCATTATAATTATATAATTATAATACTCTTGATTTCAAATTTATCATTGAACCCACTTTTATTATAATTTATATTTTTTCATGTGAAAATATTAATTTTTATGTAATAAACAACATTACTAGAGGTTTTATGAGGCTTTGTAAAGGTAACTATGGATTTATATGGGTTTCATAAGGTTATGGTGAATTTTTAAGATATTTTTAAGGGTAAGTGGGTTTTCCAAGCCTTTTTAAAATGGTAAATTTAATATTCCCTAACTTTCCTATGGGTATATGCACTTTTCCAATGGTTTCCTAACTATAACTACTTAAATATATACCCTATATAAAGTTAAGGTCCTGATTATATGCATTATGTATGGGTAAAAAGTGTTTCCTAGAGGGCATAAATGTGCTTCATTAGGTATTTTGGGTTCTTCATAAGGGTATATAGAGAAATATAAGGGTAGCATGGATCATATGTAAATGTAAATTATTTTTTCCAATGGTTGTGTAAGGGTAGTCTAGCCTTTATGTTGGTGTAGATCCTTATTATTAAAGTCCATGTAATTGTAATTCTATAATCAAGTAAGGGTATGATAGACTTTTATTAGGATATATAAAGGTATAATAGGTCTATAAAGGTTATCAAAGGTTTTAGACCTATGGAAGGGTAAATCATATTACCCTTATGCAACACATTTGATATGTGTAAGGGAAAGCCACGATACCCTTACACAATGACCTAATTTAGAGGAATATTTTAAAAAACCTCTTTCACTTAGTCAATGGATCATACATTAAATGAATTTAAATGGTTTTAAATTACAAAAATATTGTAATTAATTTCTTTTGATTTTTTCCCTTCAATAAATTTTTTTAGAGGCTTAAATGCTGATCTATTGATAAGAATTTTGAAGAACAATAAAAATTTAATTTTTTTCTCAAATACCATGGATTTATAAATGGTACTGTTATTTCTAAAATATTGTAACCATTATAGACTTTTTAATCTTTGTGTCTATACAGTATGTAGATTCTCATGATCTAGTTTGGTGAACCGTTATACGAAAAATACATTCCATTTTAAAATTTCTAAGTGTGTAAATAACTTCTCTCTACTCTTCCTATGTACAGCGTGTGAAAGATATAAATTCTAGGTAGGAATTTATATTTTATATTCAACTTTTTTACTTTATTTAAAAATTAATTTCTTCTTATGTATTGGAATTCAATGAAGAATTATGGAGATGACAATAACTATAGAATTCTTCCTTTTTAATACAAGACTTTTTACATAATTCCTTGATTAATATTACATTAATAAATTTAAAGGATCTTTTGAGGTCCAGTTTCATGGATAAAATGTACAAATACAATAATTACCTATGGAAAACGTAAAAATAATCATTATTTATTTTTTGGAAACAATACATTATTATTCCATCATAGGTCACCTCAATTCGAATAATATCCTATAGGAATTCATCAATAGAAAGTTTCATCATAAAGCATAGTAAGGGATAAAAAAGTCAATAAAACATGAATTATTATAATATATAATATATGTGACATATCATAATAGAATAATCATATTTACATGATACAAAACATGTAAGTGTGTCTACAATATAAAATTGATACATTCATAACCATATCAACAGGTTTTATCAAAAGGGTGTCATAAATAATATAACCAAGGTTATTCACTGAGGAATCATAACACATATCATATATATATATATATATTCATTACCAAATTAATTGGGGAATTATTAGGTAAAACCCTTCATATGTATTAATTAATTTAACGCCCAAAGATTATAATAAAACATTTCATCAATAACCTATGGAAAGTACAGAAATATTTTTTATATAAAATCATTGCGTATATATTTGATTAATGAATTGAACATTACATTATTTTTTACCCATGAAAAAAATAATGTGGGGTTCATACATTCAAATCCTTGGAAAAATTATTCTTTCATCTTGGTGAGTTATCATGGCTATAAAAGTGGTTTTCTTATTCCAAATATAATAATATTTCATGTAAAAGAGGTAAATTTAAGATATGAATTTGGTTGTGTGATAGTATACAACATAGATTAAGGAAAGGTAATAATAAGAGGTAACATAGGTATAAAATTGATAAAACATTATTTAAGAACTAATGGGATTAATAAAATTGTATTAAAATAATGTAATTCAATATTTGGAAGGAATACTATAAATTGGTACTTGGATGGAAATGAAAGAGGAGAGTACCCTTACCATGAAGTGTTTCTTCCTAGAACATGAGGATAGATCATTAATTCCTTAAAGAAACCACAAAGGGAATCTTTGGGAGGTAAAATGACACGAAATTTATGTGTAATGGATTTGGTGTGGATAAGACTGGTGGTATTTGTGGGTATTTATAGTAGAATAGGATGAATTGTAAAATAATTTCTAAATATGGGCCTTATAATAAGAGGATTTAGAAATTGAAAAAACACTGGTTTACCCATTATTTTTTTATCATGTTTTTTGTGAATTTAAGGGATTTTTATAATATTTTTATCCATTAGAACTAATATCTTTTTTTAATTTTACTTTGGATACAGAAAATAAATATTTCTCTTAATAACTTTTTATGACATAATTTCAAAATTTGGACTTCAGAATGACATTTATTGGTTTGGAAATTGATTTAAAATAATTAAAAAACATAATATTTAAAAAATAAAAAAATTCATGGATTCTATATAATTATTAATTAAATATCTAATACATATATATAATGTCAAAAAACATATTCATAACCTAAAATTGTATTTTTACTATACATTGAAAAATGAATTCTTTTAGAATGTTCTTATAACTTCCTGGTAATATAATTTTGATGTGATGATTTAAAATATCAAAATAATCCTCTAAATATGAGAATTTTATATTTTAATTAAATAATTATTATTTATTATTAATAATAGATTTTTTAAAAAATACATCTTTCTGATAGTTATACAAATTTCTGATTGAATAATAAAATTATATTATAATTTTTATTTAAATAAATAGTTTTTTAAAAGGTTATTTCATGAAAATAATTTTTATTTTGAATATTTGAATTTATAAAAAATTTATATATTTTCTAAAAATAATATCATGTATTATTTTTATCCAAAAATATATTTATCAAATTCAACATATATTAATGTGAAATTAATTAAATAAAATAATACAAAATATTCTATTGATGAAATAACAATTTAAATTATAAAATGGGGATTAAACATTTATGACACTAATGTCTAGATAAATACCCCCTTATTACACTGATATACACCTAATACGTATGGTGTGTGATGGTTGTATTTATATGTGGTGGATCAGCTAGTATTGGTATAGTAGTAATCTCCACTAATTTGGACTTCACCTATAGGTGATTTCATAGAAGACTCACTTGTTGAAGCTCTTATCAAGATTGGTCGAGGGAGAACCCTAGTGATGATACCTCCCTCCCATTTTTTAGAAAATGTGACTCAAAAGGTTCGACTCTACTAGTTGAGGCAATCATTTCTATTTTCTACATAAACTATAGGTTTTCATTACCTTTATAAGCACTAGTTAAAATGGTAATATAGCTACCAATGGTCATAGTTCTCAAAATTCAAATTGAAGAATGATCATATTGATCACTGTCTATATTGACCAATAGTAGTATTAATCAATTAATACATTGACCAGTGGCCATATTTCTGATTTCATTATATATATATGTACACCATGAAATATAAATATTTTTTACTTCATTATAAATGGTTTTTACAATTTATTACATAATTCCTCTTATATTCCTAACAATTATTTTTCTCCAAAAAAATTTCATATCAGGTTTAGTCTTCTTGGTATAATTTAAATCTATGTAGTATACCATTGCATAGTCAGTATTCATTAGTTTTTATATTCCTCTACTATTCTTAGACGTATTAATTTATATCATTACATGAAATGTAAATTTTTTTGTAATAATTATTCCTTACATATCTATGATGTAATAATATAATGTAGTCATTATGAAAGAAAGTTCTTTTATTATTCATAGAAGAAATTTTCATGTCATTACATTCCCTCCACCAATAAATTTTTACTATGAAATTTAACTCTAACCTCCAAAATAGATTGTGGTATTTTTAATTCATTTTTCTTTAGGTTCTAAAGTAGATTGTTCAAAATTATTCTTTCTCTATATGAATTTCATAAGACATTTAATCTTTTTCCTGAACACATTTCCCTTATTCCAAGAATTTATATTTGTTACTCACCATAAGAGAACTTAGGTTCAAATTCACAACCATTTATATCATGTATACATCATGGTCTAGATAAATAAATTCTCAATAAGGATATTTGGAATACATCATAAACATTGGAAATATTTGGATTGGGTATAATTGATAAGAAACTACTTCAACATGATCTGGAATATCAAATGGTGAATACACATTAGACTCAATTTCTCCTTCTTTTCAAACATCATGAACCCTTCTTATGATGATATCTTGAGAAATATATGATCTTAAAAATGAAAATCTAAATCCATAACTTGTTTTTTAAAATAATATTTCGATAGATTGAAAGCATCTTTTATGTTTTTTTAATCACTTGCATCTTATCTCTAGTCTCATTCTGAATTTCTGGTTCAAAACATTTATCTTAAATGACTCCAAATGAACATGATTGAGTTCTACACATATTTAAATATAGGGGATCAAAAGGTTCTATTTGAATTCTTTAGTTTAAATATTTCTTAGAGTATAATTAAACCATTGGATGATATTGATTTCAACATCCTAGATGGTCATGTGAGCTATCCCATAACTTGTATTCCAATTTTTGAAATTTCCTCTTAGACTACCCATCAGTTTGATGATAAAAGGGTTTTACCACGTTCACTTCTTTATTTATATAAATATCAATGTTTACCTATAATTTATAAGTATATATTGGAGTAGAATAATTAATAATGTTACTCGATGTAGTTAGACTACTTCTTGTATAAAGAGGTGATCTTGGAATTATAGAGAGAAATATTATCTTATGTAAATGAAATCGGAATACTTTGAAAATATACCAATAATTTCCCATATATAATTGTTACACTTGTATGTTTTAAAAAGTCTAGTGAAAAATTCAGTAGTGATGTTATCCCACTTCTATATATGTATATGGATTACTTGTAATAACCCATCATGAAGTTGTCCCTATGCCTTTAATTTTTGCAACACCGAGAAGTTTGTAGTGTCATCAACTATTTCCAATTTCATATTATGCCACCAATAATGATAACTTTCCCTATAAATATAGTGTCTCTATATCATCAAATAAAAAAATTATATTAGTTAAAACCATATACTTTTTATTATAATTCTAGTCATGAGGCCTTAATTTTCATAGTGAATAGGAAATTTCCTTTTAATTTTTCATAAGAACACATCTATATCTTTTCAAGGATGAATCACTATAGATAACAATTCCTTCTCTATTATAGGGTATATTTAAGACATGTTCACAAACCAACCTTATCATTAGTTCACGGAAATATTTTACACACTCCCTTATCAAGATAAACATAACTTCCTTTTGAATTAACATGGTTAGTTGATTATAAATTCATGAAAACATTTTCACGAACCATATATTGTATCCTAGTAGACAAAGTAAATTATGAATATTTGTTACAGTTATAGGATGTCGACAATCCTCCACAGCCTTTGCCTTTTCTATATATATTGAGATTCCATCACAAGTCATGATGTGTCCAAAAATTTTAATTTTTTATAACCAAAAAATTTATTTAATTAATTTTCCAAATTTATATTCCTTCCCCAATGTTTTTAATATTACCCTTAGATGATCATCATACTCTTCATGAATTTTTAAACATATAAAAATATTTTCAAAAAAGATCACCAAAAAAGTATTACTGTATTGCCTAAATAAAATATTCATAAAATTAAAAAATATGTTACGATAATTAGTCAATCCAGAGGGTGTAAAAAATAATAATTTCCATATCTTAGTTTAGGGGTAGTATTTTGGATATCTTTTTTCCATACCCTAAAAATATGAAACCATGGTTAGTGGTCAATTAGTGAGAATAATTGAGCCCCTCAAAGATGGTCAAAAAAATTATCAAGCATATAGAGAGGGTATTTGGGGTTTATTATGATACCATTAAGAACTATGTAGACAATTAAAAAAAATTGATCCATATTTATTTTTCATAAAACCAAACGTTTCTCCCCAAGGAGACACACTTGGTTGAGTAAAAATCTTCTTCAAAATATCTTAATGTTACTTATTTAATTTAAATATTTCCACATATTATATTCTATAAGGGATGTTAAATATATGATTGGATCTAACTATTAGTTCAATTGAGAACTCCACCTTTCACTTTGGGTGAGTTTGAGGAAACTATTTAGGAAATACATAAATGTATTTATGAACAGTGTGTACATATCCAATATTTCGACTTTATCTCCATTCTCCTTTCTCTCCAGTCATTTTCATAAATAAGAAAATATGATATGTCGGTTGTAAAGGATTGGGATAATTTATATGTCCTTTGAAGATAATAATGGGTTATTCTTCCAAGATAATAGAAATATCCTTAATTACATAGTTTATCTTAGCAATATACTTCGACAACCAATCCATCTGGTGTGTGATGTCAAATTATACAATTGTAAAAACCACTGGGTATATTGAGATACTAAATTCGCCAATGTTAATAGGTTAATCCCTATATACCATTGATGATTTAATAATTTATCCAGGTGGTTTTAATGGAATAATCTACCAATTGTAGTTTAGGTCATAACTTGATGTTCATTTCAAACATGAAGGAAGTAAATGAATTAGTAGAGCCAAAATCAAACAATATACTTATTATATTTTAGTGTAGGATGAGAGTACCTTCTAAAACATCATTAGGAGACTATTCTTCAAATTTAGTGATTCTAAAATCATAACCTTTCTCCCTTGGACTATGTTTAGGTGGATGGTTCTCTCCCTCCACTATATTCTAATTTAGATATATGTTAGAAAATTTTTTAAGCCCTCCAAACATGAAGCATTAAAATGAAGTTTGTTCATGTATTATCTTCACATTATCATTAGAATTAAAATATTGAAGACTAAAATATACATGATAGTTTTGGGTTATATATCCATATTTTCCATACTTGTATCACTTAACACATCCTTGCAGACAATTTATCTAATGCTTCTTCCAACATTCTTTTCACATGGGATGTTGAACATTCATCCCATATTGATTCTTTCTAAAACACATATCTATAACTATTCCTTAGTAATTTAGTCCATGATTGTAAATGGAATCTTAAAACATCATTTATCTTTAATATAAGATGATATTATCTCTTCATAACTCAAAAATTCTTTGAATTCTTGTGTTTTATATAGATGGGGTCTCAGTTTACTAATTAATAGGTCAATATTATGATCAAAATCAATAATAAATCTTGAATCATATCACAAAAGACCTTTAATTATCATCTCATAATTACACACAAATTACTTTTCTATTTTTTTGACTTAAGTAATTCTCTATGCATCTTGGTTTGGAGGGTTTGAGGAAAATACTATTTCAAAAAGGTTGTTTTTATGTCTTCTCATTCCATGGCTTTCACCTCATCCCATGGCTTCATGTTCTAGATCAAAGTCCTCCACTGATCAGTTTCTCACCCAACGTGATATAATACCAACATAAATTTATCTTGAACAAATCAATAAAGTATAGAAAATATGTATTCTAATGTATTGATCCATTTCTCAGCGATCAATGGATTAGAGGTTCCACTAAAAATAGGTGGTTGTTGATGCATTTAGGATTCAACATCCATTTTTTAAGTAGTGAAGTTTGATGCTACAAATGGTTTAGGTTTTTAGGCATTACCAGAGTTAACTAACTCGTCATCTTCATCATTTTTTCAACTCTAGCTCCCCAATATTAGGAAGGCCATAATTACATTGTTTTTTGAATTTTTTGTTTATAAGATTATTATTTCCAATAAATTTTTTTAGAAATATAAATCCAATGTATGAAAATTATTACTATTTATAATCATATAAAAATAATATTATGGGAAATATTAATCATAAAATATTTTATTATCATACTTTTTCGATGGTATTCATCAATATTAAAAAAATTTACGTAATATATATATATATATTAAAATGTGTTTTTAGAAATTATGGGACTAATTAAAGAATGTCCCCTTAGATTTTCAAACTATGAGAGAAGCTAAGCCTCTTTCTAATTTATCAGGTGACGATCATGTCAAATCCCCCCCCCCATATTAGGGTTATTGTCCCTATATAAAACTATTCTAGAGACACATCAGCTCGAAGTGTCTAGACAAGTATTTGATTTCTTTAAAACCACTTTTTTTATACTTCACTAAAATTTAAGGAAGTTTTCCTAAATTTATAAATATACCTAGGTTTATGACTATTATGTTTCTAGTGTTAATTTTCAAAAATATATTAAACTTACCTCTGGCACCACCTATAGAATCCGTCTGTTTTAATACATTAATTTAACGTAATCCATTATCAAATATTACATTGATAACTTTCAATGATATTTTTAGGTCTACTGTCTTGGAAGTGAGGTACATAATACAAGAGTTACATAAGGAAAACCTAAAAATACTTTATTTAATCCTTTTGAATGAATCATGTATTATTCCTTCATATGTCACCCCATTGTATGTAAATTTCTTGGTATATACATTGATGGAGTGGGGTGATCACAAATCCTATTAAGGGATAAATGATGGTATTGAACATGAATTATCATCACAATTAATATATGAGGCATAACATGAGATAATAATCATACATACATGATACATAACATAGAAATGTGTATAAAACATAAAATTTAGTCATTTATAATCATATAACCAAGGTTTTATAAATTATAATTACCAATGTGTCATAAAACATGTCATCTATAGATTTTAATTTTTTACCCCAATAATTATAAAATTATTAGAGCACAATATTCATATTTTTTACATCATGTGAACCAGAAAATATCATAATAAAACATTTCGTCAATAACCCATGGGAAATAAAGAATATATTTCATATTAAAACATTGAGTATATATGTTCTTAATGAATTGAATATTACATTATTTTTAACCCATGAAATGGAAATTTAGTTTTCATATATGTAAATCACAATATGATTTTATTATTTTTTTCATCTATGTAATAACCCTTGGATAAGAAATGAGATTGTGTATTCACAATATAAGAATATTTATTTTAAAAGATCGATATTCTTGAATTGTATTTGAAAACATGATGATATGCAAAATGGAATAAGTATTGTTCATAATGAGAGGGAATTAAGGTCTTACATAGGTAAATTTTTTATAGTAATGAGATGAATATATATATATATATAAATAAACTAGTTCAGTATTTAGAAGGTATACTATAATGGTTCACTATGATAGAAATAAAAAAGAATGGAGTTCCCTTACCTAGAAGAGAGGATTCCTATAACATGAGGATTACACATTAAGACAATAAAGACAATTTGGTAGGATAATTTGGGAGTTAAAATGAACACAAATTAAAGGATAGTGTATTTGGAGTAGTGGGTATTTAGAGAAAAATGGGTTATATTGTTTAATAATTCTTAAATATATGTCTTATAATTATAGGTTGTGGAAAATGAAAAAGTAATTGCTTAATCATGGGTTTTTCTCATCCTTTTGGGAATTTAAGCCATGTTTTATAATATTTTAATCCATTATAACCAAAAATCCATTTTTAAATATTACTTTGTACATTAAAGGGTAAATTTTCCACAAAATATTGTTTTTCAAACAATAATATTCCATTAATCTTTATAAATCCATTTACACGTTTAGAAATTGATTTCAAACTAGTGAAACCATAATCTTAATAAAATAAAATATTTCTATTATTGGGTTATATATAATTAATTATTAAATCATTATTACATATATAAGAAGTCATAAAACATACAGAAAATACAAAACTGTATTTTTATTATTCCCAAAAAAATAATCTATTAAAGGAAATTCTTAAAATTTCACCCTATCCAAATTTCAATAAAATTATTCTAATTATAATGGTTATTTTATCAAAATAATTCTCTAAATATGAGAATTTTAACATTTAAATGGAAAATTATTATTTATTTAAAAATAATGCTTTTTGTGATATAGAAATCTTTTGTATACCTATAAAAATTTTGAAGGATATAATTAAATTATTAATCATTTATATTTAAATAATTTATATTTTAAAATACAATTTCATTGTAATAAATTTTATTTAGACTAATTGATTTTATAAAAATTGTATATATTTTATAAAAATACAATAACGTTTTATTTTCATCCTTAAATATATTTATTAAATTCATCTTGTTTTCATGTGTATTTTTAAAAATAAAATATTACCAAAATAGGATTAATGAAATAAACATTTAATTTATAAAAATAAAAATAACATTTTATGAAACAAAGGTCTAGATAAATAACACCTTATCAAACAGGTATATTCCAAAAGTATACCGTGTGTGAGTGTCAAATTTTCATGGGGTGGACTAGCTAACATTGACCAAGTGGGGATATCTGCTAACATGATCTTCTCCCAAATCTTATTTTAGTCAAGACTAAATTGTTGATCCTCTACTTGGGATTAGTTAAGGTTAAACATAGTAATGTTACCTCTCTCCCATGTAATAAAAAATGGGCTTCAAAATACATGACTCTACTGGTTATGTTTATTGTTTCAATATTCTGCATCAACTATCACTTATCATTACCCTTTAGAAACACTAATTATCATGGTAATGTTATAATCGATGGTCATGGTGCTAAATGATCATATTGATAAACGATCATTTTGATCATCAACTATATTGACCAATGAGAATTTTGACTAATTACTATATTGACCAACAACAACAATTATGAATTCAACCTATAAATATTCCATTAAGCATCAATATTTTATACTTTATTCACAATTTTTTTACAATTACAATAATAATATCTCTTATTTTTATTCAATTTCCATTTTCTTCCAAAAATATAAATGAAATGATTAATATTTTATGGAGATTTAAAAATGATGGAGTATATCATTTCATGGTTAGTATTCTTTGGTTTTTATATCATTATACTAGAATTATATACAATAATTGATATCAATACTTGACATGTAACTTTATTTATTACAGTATTTCTATTTACTCTAATTGTGAAATATAATAAAATAATATTCAAAAAAAATGTTCTTTTATTATTCTTATAAGGAATTATAAAGTCATTAAAATTACTCAAATTTAACAAATAATAATAATAAGTGATTATCACGAGCATATTATTATATAGAGATCGATTGTAATCACCCTAGATTTGGTCGTTATTATTTGATGAAGAAATAATTGAATATGTGTTGGCATAATTGATAATTTTTAAATTGTCTAGTATATTAAATCCATTATTTAATTTGATAGTTTATTTACTTTGGAAATAAAATAGTTGGATTCGGTTCTAGGTATCCTTGGTGAGTGTTTTTAGTTGATGAACACACAGATGTGCATAGAGTGATGATTCCCTATAGAACTTTGGAAATAACTTCCACAATAATGAGGTTGGATGTTCTATACCATGTTGTGTACATGTATATCGTTATTATGATGATATTATTATAAGTTTTAATGTTCTTAGACTATTGTGAGTTTTATCCCCTATGTGTGCATGTTTTTCTCTATTCGTACAATATAGTATATGTGTTCTTTGATTAGATACCTCAATTTTTGTGTGTTATATTTTGGTATATGTTATGTTGTTTTTGTTGTTATATAAATGATACCAATGTTATAGGGGGGCCCTCATGGATTGGCAACCCAATAAGGGTAGAGGGTTTAGACACTACATGTGATATAATCATAGGACTTAGATAGATGATGGTGTATGATGGAATAGAATTTCATAACCATGAGGCTTGATGATCAAATGTGATCTTACTAATGAGGAAGTGGTGGGGCATGATGGATTATGTGTCCGAACAAAGAAATACTAATAGGATATAATTTACTAGTTTGGTATAAACTGGAGTTTTAAGTAATTCATGACTATTGAGTATAATCTAGGAGGGCCCCTTTATTTTTAATATATCCTCATCCATTCTTACATCTTTGTTAAGGAGTCGAAGCAGGTATTACTAGGTTTTTTTGGAGTTTGTTTTGTACATGAATTCTTAGTTTGATTTGTTACATGAGTGTGAATTTATTTATTCTCATCGCATGAACTCATATACTAGAGAACTTGTTTTAATGATTCATTAGTGGTTTTCAACTATGTTTCATACTCACACTATATATGGTCATCTCAATGCTTGTGAAACATTGATTTCTAGTTAATTGAGAAAGAGGATTGGTCATGTGGTATATGGTTGAGTCGTGTACCCTGGAAATTGTAGTGGGATTGGGAAAAAATATGAGGTCTACCATAACTTTATTTATTTATTTACCTACCACACTTTATTATATTGTTTGGATTTACACTTTTGTAGCCCATTGATTATTTTTATGACATGTGTACTCTCATGATTATTTAGTTTCAAAATTAATAATCTGATTTTTTATTATTATTATTTTCTCTTTGACATTATAATGATGGTATAGTCACCCCACTTGTGATCATAGACCCTCACTAATAGTTGGATTCCTCATGTGCACAGGAAGGAAAACATAAGGTCATTTGGAACTCTATCTCGGACCTGGTGGTATGTTTCGGGATGTTACAAATAGCTTATATATTTCATAGAGAAACATATAAACAATATATTAATCATTCAATAGGAAACCGTGTAATTTATGCAAGATTCTAAAATCATGTAGTACCCTTACATGATCCTTTGAATCACACAGTTACATTTACATGAGGCCACTCTAAATTGAATACCTTTACACAAACTTAGGAAAATATCCTTTACCATTATTCCTTTTGGAAATACCACAGCAAGTGACATAAAAAATGAAAACTAAAATTTTTCAGATAAAAAAATGATCTATACCATTATGAAATCTATTAAAAATAAAAAAAATTAATACAAAGCCTTCAAAAACCCTATTTACCTTTATGTAACTTCGAAACCATATGTAAGGGTAAATACATTTTTGAAAGTTCAATATATTTTTATTAAAAAAACAAATAAATATTAAATTAATGGATATATTATAAATTCCAAAATTCCCAAACACCAATAAAAATTATAAAAATTCCATTCAAAAACACCAAAATTAATTTCCAATTAAACATTTAAATCAATAAAAAAATTTCAATAGTCTGTAAAACAATTTTAAACCCATTTATTAATACATGAAAAACTATTCTATAATTCAAAACACACTAGAATGAAGACAAAATAATCAAGAATACTTGGAACGATTACACATCCTAATAATTACAACACATTTAAGATATAAAATGTGGGGATATGACATTTTATTTAATATAACACTTCTTTCTCTTGGAATCCAACCAAAATTTAGAAGGATTCTACCGAAAATTTTTTAATAAGGTGGCTATATCGAGAAAAATCTCATAAAATCAAAAAAGGGATAATTATTTATTTATTTTTTACCTTTTGTACTTCATTACATTTTGTACCTTAATTTACCTACACCGTGATAACTCATATTTTTAACTTGTTTTGTTATTTTTATGAGAAAAAATTGACCTTATAACCAAATTTAGGCATCTTGATTCCAAATTTGAAATTAACTTTAAAATATATATTTTTTTACAATTTCAATAAATTAATTTTAATAAATGTTCACAAAACCGAAAAAACTAGTCTTAAGAAAACTATGTTTTTAAAAATAAAAATGAACTTATACAAAAATCAAATATAACATGGATTACTATGGAATTAATTAGATTATTGTTTTTAAAAGTAATCTAATGTTAGTTTAAAACAAAACAAAAAATATAAGGACTCTTTTAGGTTACATTATTTAAATAAAAAAATAACACTTTTTAAAAATTAATCATTTTTAATTATACTCTCAATAAGAAAACTTTTCAGACAAATCATGAAAATTCATCCTATGAATATTAAAAGGTAATTATCTGAAAAAATATATCCATATTTTAAAAGAAAATTCCCAAAATTGTTATAACATAATTCTAATATCATCGTAAAAATGAAATATAATACAATTTTTAATCATAAAATGACTTTTTAATTCTATTAATAATAACAATAATTAAATGAATTTTAAGTGACTTAATTATATATATAATCAACTTATTTAACTATAATAATTTTAAAAAAGTTATTAATTTATTCGATAATGATTAAAATAAATTTCACATAAATAAATAGATTTTTAAAAAATATTTATTTCACCTTCAAAAGATTTTATATCCATTTCCCACTAATTTATAATGTATGATTGGTTATTCATTTTAAGAAGGAAAAAAATTTACATATATTTCATAAAATTATTATTCTTGTATATGCATTCCAAACTAATAAATATGCCATAATATTCAAATTTAAATAATAATATTTAAATTGTATTTCAAAATTCATTTTAAGATGGTATCTCATGTGGTATATGTAACTGAACATATTTTCCATTTAAAATAATTAATCAAAAATATAAAGGTATCACATTTTACTCCTTAAATAAATTTCATCCTTGTAATTTTAACTTTATTCACTCAAAATATATCATAACATAGTAATAATATCATATATATATATATATATTATCATGAACTTTATTTTTTAGATCAAGAACAGGAAACTTAATATTTCAGAATTTCATGTACTTCTATAAGAATCATACATATATATGATTTTCTAAAAGTGTACGATGATAGTTGATTATTAATTTTCATATAACACTGAATAGATTTGAGAAATTATTTGACCATCGAGATAGATATTTATGGAAACATAATTATTTTATTTATTCCCACTTCAAATGTAGAATTCCATAATTTTTTTATTATATGATCAGTTTTTACATCTATTTCAACTCTTGTTTTAAAAACTAAATAGTAATGATGAATTTTTTATTCATGAAGAACTGAAATAAACATCTACAGGATTTAAATAACCATAAACGTTTTAAAAGTTATTTTGATTGATTTTATAAATTAATAATAAATAATAAAACTTTAGAAATGTTAAGGTAATATCTAATATGATTAAACCTTCAAATGATGAAATAATAAAATAATATATAGAGACTCTATAATGAAAACCAATGTCATTCATAAATCATTCAATAAATAATTAACCTTAAACCTCATCAAATATTTTCTAAAAAAAATTTAAAACCCAAGAAATTAGAAATATTTCATCACATATATAATATGAGTACAACTTGACATTTTTTTTCAAACAAAATTAATCACTCATAATTTCACATAGAAAAAATATATATTCCCCAATAATATACTCTCCATAATATAATATTTTGTCACAAAAAATAATATATACTTCCATATAATAACTCAATATTTATTCTTCAAATTCCCTTTTACTATATCATTTCATGTTTCCAAAATAGAAAACTTCCTCAATAATAAAATTAATTACAATGTCACCAAATCACTTTTTGATCCCTTATTTATCTATATAGTAAAACATATGTTCCCAAAAAGTAATAACCCATTAAAACCAATTAAACCTAATTTCCACAACATCAAATATTATATTATCAAAAAATGTAATTAATGAAATTCTATATATGTCTATAAAATATAAAATATATATTCCCTACATAACCTTTTTACTACAACCCAATTTAACATTATAAATTAAATATACCTCAAAAAATTATTTAAACTCAATAAATATTTCCCAATGTACTATGATAACATAAAACCTCAAATAAAGTATCTATTACTTTAAACATATAATCAACCATATACTTATTAACCCTCAATGTTTTTTAAAACACTTAAATTATCGTTATTTGATTACTTCATTACCTAAAAAATTATCTAATCTCTTATTTTAATAATTACACTGATTCCATGTAATAGAAACAACCCATAATTATATAATTTATTATAATATTTTTCACTATCATACATTTTGGGGATTCATTAGGGTTTTATTTTTTATTAATTTGGAAAAATATATTACATAGGGAACACTGAAATATTTGTTTTATATTTTTCATAAAATCTAATTCTTAAATATAATATCATGCTTTGTTACAAACTAATTAATATTTTATGAAGACTCTCCATAAATCAAATTTACCTTCTTATATTTCACATACATCTATATATTTATGGGAATACAATTGAAAACATTGAATTATAAAATCAAAGATTAGTAGGTAATAAAAAAAATAAAGGAATCCCATTATTCTAGTAATAAACATGAAAACCCATGACGTTGTATACCTTTTCGTGATAAATAATTGTGGACATAAATAAAACATATCTAGTTGGTAAAATAAAAATTATCAAAGAAAAACATTGAAGCCTATTATAAGGCATAAGAAAACCAAGAAATAATGATGAAAATTTTTATTGGAAAAAATAAAACATTTAGCTTTAAATGTCCACAAACATTTCTTAATTTATGAAATAAAACAATTTCACTAAAAACACTTATAAATATTAATATCATTATCTTGGAACATAATATTAATCAATAATATTCACTCATATTTAATCCATGATAGATTAATTGATTCTTATTTAATTATTTTTGGGTAACCTACCAGGTTATATCCCTCTTTTTGGAAATGTAAAACAATAATTATTATAAAACCCTGCTAGCCTCTTTCAGGTTCTTCTTGATTCATTATTTGATTCCATTTTGTTTGGGTTAATTTATGTCCTTTTGATAATGGAGATATCTTTTCATATAAAATGATATAATTTTTGGGGTAGTATGTTTGTTTTAGTTAATAGATTATATGTATAAATGTTACAATGGTTGTAGAGGGTGATTATGGGTTCGGATTGAGTTGGAGATTTTTCTTTGACTTATTAATCATAAACTGGTAGTGTAATATCTTCATGATATATTCATAACATTGAAATAATTCATGATATGAATCCATCACTCAATAAAACCCATGAAACTTCTTCATGAGAAAAAATACAAGACATGAATATTTTTCACGATGTGAAATGGATACGATCCGGATTTTTAACCCGAGGTGATACTTTTTTCAGCATACACTAACCTGGGATATTCATGTCATGAATTTCTCAAGGCCTTTGGGTTTTTATGGTGAATCTTGAAAAATATTTCATCTATTTTTCATCCTCTTCACTCGACCCCTAGGTTAACTCTATGTAATTTTAGAGTGATTAATTCCCTTCCAGATATCTTAGTTATGAATTTGATCTTTGGTGAGTTCCCTTGATTTGGTTTTAATATTATATATATTATCCTTATTTTTTTGTGTTATTTTTTAATTTAATATAATGAAATTAAATTTTCGTCTTCATGTTTATTATCTAGTTTTTCCTTAGTGTTATCTTTCTCCTTCATTATTCATTTGTCTTTCCCAATATCGGTGTTGATTTGATTGTTGATTAATGTAGGTGGTTCAATATGATTTTACCATCAATTGATTAATTTATTTTCTTTATATATTTTAAATGTTTTTTAAATTATTTAAAAACTTTTATTTGAGATTATTTATGGATGATTTTGAAAAATTCTAGGATATTATGAAAACACCAAAATTTTAATGGAATTGTAATTATTAGGAAGATTTAAGAAAATTGGTGGCTTGATTTGGCAATTTATTTGATGATAGGATTTTATATCTATTATATTTAAATATTATTTTAAAAGTCATGAATTCATGAAATCCTAGGATTTTGTTTGAATAAGAAAAAGTTGTGTTAAAATCTAAAATTTGGAAATTGTATTTTGAATAGATTTGAAATGATTGATTTTAACAGTATCGACTAAGTCATTGACTAAAAAATATGTGGTAATATATATTAAGTGGGTAATTAGGAAATACACACTAGTATCTAACCCTATAGAATTATATTTGTGATTAAATAAATTATATCAAATATATTGCAACATGAATATTTCCCATAATTGGGAGTTGAGCCCCAATGGCCAAAGTTGTGGTACGTGTGCACACATTGAGATGAAATCACTAATGAGTAGTGTGACTATAAATTCATGTGAGGAAATTATTTATGGATTGGGGTGCCTTGGGATGAACCTAGGGAAGGGTGGTAAGATTAAGGAAATGTTCCAAGGATTTTAAGTGATGATAAATGGGATATTGTGTTGGTTTATTTAAGAAATGGGCGGGGAATTATTTATCATTTCTCAGACATAGGTTTTGGACTCTATATAATAATATATCCAAAAACACAAACCTTCCCATGTATTTTACCCATGGTTTCATAAAAATATGAGTGTTTTTAATTATTTTATATTCCTAGAAGATGTACTAAATAAAATAATTCCCATTCATATTTACAAGTGAGTCATATTCTAAAAGAAATTAATTAAAAACCATTAAATATATTAATGGTTTGGGAGGATTCACAAATGTATTATAAAATTAATGGAATAACCATAAAATAGAATTATTTCAAATGGAAAAAATATATTTGGTCATGGATTCCTTTTATAGTATTTATTAAATCCCTTATGGGTCATATGATATCATAATAACCATGTTATATTTATACGGTATTTAATTTCTACTTAAAATTTATATTGTCTTAGAGAATTATGAAAAATTATCCATTGTATAATTTTGGAATTCTAATTACAAAAAAAATTCATTTTATCAAAATAATTTTATAAATATTTCTATTTCATATTTTCAAATAATAATATACATTTATTTAAAAATGATGCATTTTTTTGAAAATCATAGTTTTCAAACCCCTATAAAAAATTACCTTTCACTTCATAAAAACAATATTTATATTTGATAAAAATTATTTAATAATACAATTTTATTGGTAAATTATTTATTTGAAAATTTATTAATTTATCGAAATAAATTTCATAATTTAATTTGAATATTAATCAAAATTATTATGTCTCTTTCATTGTATAAAAATAAAAATAATTTATAAAGTTACAATAATAGGATTAAACAATATTAATTATTCTATAAAAAATAATGTTCATACACATACATCTAGGTTCTTGATACATATCCCATTAATACACAATAAAGTTCACTAAGGGTATGGTGTTTGACTGTGAGACTTTCATGGGGTGATTTAGCAAATATAGTTTGGGCTGTGATCTCAATTAGCTTGAACTTCTCTAGTAAACAGTTTCTCTCATTCTTAAGTTGTTTTATATAAGATTGGTATTGGTCATGGAAAAGGCTTAGTGATACTATCTCCCTTGGAAGCTCTAATAAATGGGCTTCATAGGGTACGATCCTACTAGTTGAGTCCATCACTTCATTTTTCTATGTCAATTGGATTTATTAAATCCCTATATTTATACCAACCATTGGATCACTATTCCATGGAAATATTTTCAAGGATAATAATTCTTAAGGATCTTTTAAATTTTATAGGATAAAACCAAATAGTTGAATGTGTTTCCAATAACCACATTACATAATAAGATGGTTAATTCAATCATAAAGTGAATTTTCTTTATAATTCTTTGGGTCGTTAAAATATTCCCCCTTTAATAAATTTAAAAAATAATCTATCATTTCCCACCATAAAAAGGATGAGGTTACCTCTGTTTCATCACCTTATCTACTTCCCACATTGTTTCATCGAACTTTTTGTTTCTCCATAGCACTTTGACCATGTGCATCATCTTATATCATAAAACTTTATCACTAAAATCTAATATATTCACCGGCAACTCTTCATAGGAAAGATCATTGTCCAATGGGCCCACCTATGGGTTGAGTATAGGTGAGGGTTATGGAATGTAATTTCTCAAGAGAAATTCATGGAATACATCATGTAATTCAGATAGGTTATGTAGGAGTGCTAGTCGATAGGCCATCACTACAATGCAATCAAGTATCTCAAAGGGACTAATGTATCCTATACTAAGATTTCCATTCTTCCCTCATCTCATCACATTCTTCCATGTAGATATGATGAGGAATATCGTGTCTTTAATATCATGGTATAGGTATCGTCAATGATTTTCATTATAACTATTCTATGGAATCTGTATATCCTTCATGTGTTCTTGAACTGTATTAACCTTTTCTACCATTTCAGGACCTAGTAGTTTGTGTGTCCCAAATTCATCCTAACATTCTTGTATTCTAAACCTTTTCCTATAAAGAGATTCATAAAAATCCAGTTGGATGCTCAAGAGGAACCTGTTATTGTATGAGAACTCATCTAGAGGTAGATGTTGGTCCCATACTCCTTCGAAATACATAGAACATGCTTTCAACATGTCTTATTGTGTTTGAATAGAATACTCGTACTAGCCATAATTTTTAGTATGATAGGAAATACTAATGATTATCTTAGTGTTTAGGGAATGTTAGAGACTTTCTTTGAACATGGAAGTAAATATCATATCTTGATTAGATACAATCGATAGTTATAATCCATGTAGCCTCACTACTTCTTTAATCAATATATGTGCAAGTTGTTCAAGTGAGAAGTCCTCTAGTATTACGATAATGTGATCTGAATTTTTAATAAGAACTACACAAAACCATATTTCATTGTTTCCTCTATATGTCTTTCTAAGTCTTGTGATGATGTACATGGTGATGTTTTCCCATTTATATGTAGTTATGGGTAATGGATCCATCACTCCCTTATACTTTTGTCTTTTAGTCTTCTCCTACTAACTTACAATGCACTTTGATGTGTATTATATGGTCTCCTCCATCATATTGTCCCGACAATAGTGCTTTCATATATATCGAAACATATTAATGCTTATAGTAAGGATATATATAGGTTAACTATGTATATCATCCAAAATATCCTTCTTTAGCTCAGGATTTCATGGTACACATAGTTCTGAACCAAATATTAAAACCCCTTCTTCAATAAAATTGAACTCTAAAGATTTCCCTTTTCTTTTGGTATCCACCTTCTTCTGAATTCCCACATAATATCATTGTGCATCTATTATCTTTTCCAAAATATATGGTTAAGAAATCATTTTTGAAAGGATTGATGATGTTCCTTTTTTAATAATTCCCACGTCCACCCACTTCAAGTCTAAGAACATAAGATCCCTATCAATTCTCATCAATGATAGAATTGGGGTATCTTTTTAATTTGAATGTATGGTACTATTTTTTCATACTAAGATATTATTGGATTGAGACTTCATATCTATTTGTAATCTCCAACCATCATTATTGACATATATTCTACTCTTTCATTGTGAATACATACTTGAGTATTTTAAGATCTGTATATATTTCAGGCATCTCCCCATAGAAATAATGCCACCATAGTTTAAATGCTAATAATATTGATTCTAACCCCAGGTAATTATTTGGTTGTTTATTTTCTTGAACATTCAACTTCCTTTAATCTTATTCTATGACTTTTCCATTTTTCATTAACACATAATATAATACCTTATTTAAATCATTATAGAATACCATGAAACGTTTCCCACTTATGGGTTGTGTGAACATAGGGGAATTGATAACCCTCTTTTTCAACCCCATGAATCTCTCTTCTCAATCATCATTGCAAGAAAAAACCATGACTTGATATCGTGTTAGCTTTGTTATAGTGTTTGATAATCATGGAAAATGTCTCACCAATCGATGATAATACCTAGTCAATCCAAGGAAACAATGGATATCTTTAACAGATTTTAGAATCATCAATCATTTAATTTTGTCTATTTTTCAAGGGTATAGATATATACCATTACTAGTGATGATATAACCCTAGAATGAGTATTACCTCAACCAGAACTCACACTTTCTGTACAAAGCATAAAGGTTCTCATTTTGTAAGATATTTCCCATAGTTATCAGATGCTCCACATTCTCCTCGTTACTTTTAAAGTATATTAGAATATCATCTATAAATACTAAAAAAATATTTTAGTAGTAATAACTAAAGACAATAATCATCATATCCATAAATATTTTTGGATCATTAGTGAGTAAAAATTTCATTATAATGAACTCATTGTGAAAATAACTTTTACAAAAAGTATAATTGGGGATATCCTCCTCCTTGAACCCAACATTGTAATATCCTAACCACAGATCCTTCATATATAACAATTGTTCTCCATGTAGATGATCAAACTATTAATCAATTTTTTGACGTTGATACTAGTTCTTTATCGTGATCTTGTTGAGCTTATGATAATAAATTTAAAGGTACATTTATCTATCCTTCATCATAATAAAGAGGACTGGTGCACCCCATTATTAAGATTCTCCTATAGTTCTTTCTTTAGATCCCCATGTTCCATAAAGTCTATTCTATATGGTCTCTTGGATAATTTAAATTCTCCAAGTATAATATTGATTGAAATTTCAGCCTCTCAGTCAAGAGAAAGGCCAGGAAATTACATTGGAAACACATTAGTGTATTCCCTTATAATGGGCATGAATTCAAGGAATATTATTTCAATATACCAAATCAATTGAGCTATATATGCTTTCTCATAGAGAAATAATATCAATGTTTGATATTTTGGTGGTATTGAAGATTCATCTATATCCTTTAATTTTCACAGAATAGGGTGTCGATTCATGATACAAAGAGTTATTTTCTTATAACAGAAGTTTTTTTGGAAATATATAGGGAAATCCCATCCATGTCAAGAATTTAATCAAATTACAAAAAAAATAATTTGAAAAGTTTCAATAAGAATTTCATCCCACAAATTTTGATAGGGGAAAAATTATATATTTATATGCAATAATTTCTCAATTTCTAATTTTCACCAAAAGCAGTACATCAATTATTTTTTTGGTTTTTTAATGGTTATACTAAACATTCATGATATTATGGAATTAAAAACACCATAATAAAAAATTCCATTATCTCATATTAAATTAATTAATAGTGTACCTATCGCCAATTCATTTTGTGGGGTCCACCTTGGTAGTTTTGATAGAAGAATCTCAAACTTACTTCCCTAGTGGTTGTTGTTTGTATCCTAAAACCCTTGGATTAGTCCATTAATTTCCAAAGTGACATGGTTACTTGTAGTTGAAGAAATGAACAATGTGATGTGGGTTGACCAGAGCATTAATCTCTTCTAAATCATTAATGGGATTCTCCTACTGCAATCTCTGGATAGCTATCTTTCCTTCTCACACCTAAAACATTTCCTCATTCCCCTTAAAAAATTTCTAGGGTGCTTCTTTCCGCACCATTAACATGTTGGATGCTGAAATTTCTTGGTAGCATAATATTTATTCATCATACCACCCGAATAAAACTCCACTTTTCGATTAATTTCCTCTTTGTACCCTTGAGATTATCTGGTATCTAATTCAACATTGAGAGCACATCGAATAATTTTACATTGATATCAACTTTTTTTTTATGGATTTTCATAAACAATGGGTTTATCCTACCAAATAAGTGGTC
The DNA here is from genome assembly GCA_963277665.1 of Viscum album. Lineage (NCBI taxonomy): Eukaryota > Viridiplantae > Streptophyta > Magnoliopsida > Santalales > Viscaceae > Viscum > Viscum album. Next base: position 511,426,746 of record OY728146.1, read on the forward strand.
AATATTTAATTTGGGTGTAATAGAAATGATCGAGGCCTATCATGAAAATATTATGATGTTTTACTCACACTAATAAATTTGTTATCTTTTTTCTTTAGGGAAAGTAAATCCCTTTCCATTTTAAGTTAGAGAGTGTGAGTAAAATATTTATCAAAAATAATTTTCCATAATTCCTTCCACTCCATCACTTTGATACCATATTCAGGAATTGTATTTTTTTTCAATGTCTCCCACTAATAAACATCACCCTCCATTCAATAAATAGCCAGTAGAACATACTCTTTTTCAAGAAATTGAATGATAGAGAATATATTCTCAATGGAGTTGATATTTTGTTTAGATATTGAATGATTTGTTGATACATTTAATGTCAGAGGCCTTTTTGTATAATTTTATCAATCATAGACTTCTCTCCCTTATGGGGATTTAGATGTTCCTTCTTATTTCAGATTCTATTCAAAAAACTAAGACTATTGAGTGAGTATCATAAAAAATTTCATGATTCCTACTACCATTAGATTGGGCATATCATTGAGATAGTCATCACATTGCCCATCAATTTTTTACCCGATTCCTCCTATTTTTGGCCATTGTCTAAAATGAAGGGAAATTTAGGGATGATTTTTTAAAACAATTAAAAAAATAAATGTTGAATCTAAGTAAATTAATGGTATGACTTACAAATTACATGTATTTTAAACTTATTAATTTCTAGGATTCAATCTTTGATATTAATGATCTATTTCTTATAATATATTATTATTGTAATTTTTTGTTCCTTTAATATTGGTTCATAATGACCTTATGAATTTACCATAGAGTATCCCTTGTTATTTAAAAGCTAGGTGGGCATAAAGGCCAATTATTGTGCACCATTTCCTGGTCATATCTAGAACAATGCAGTGTTATTGAGTTTTGCACCAAAGTACATTTGTGCCAGATCCCCATCGACTTATAGTATACAGACATGGATGTATTTTATGGATAACCCACTTAACATATACTTACCAAAATTCAGGGATGTTTTATTACACATTGACTCATCCATATGGCTTTCACTAGAGTTTCCAAATCCTAATCTCAAAAATAACTAAACCTTTCCTCAGATACCAACTATAACAACCCTTCTCATTATTACACACTAATACATGATTTATTAAAGAATATGACACGTCATAAAACCTAAATTATTGATAATTCTACTATATTTGGGTATTAATTACATTCTATAATAAATTAAAATAGAAAAATACATCATCATTATTGAAATCTTCCTTAACATGATCATATAATGCCATCAGTCTTAAAACTACATGCGATAACCTAAGGAAATATATATGAATGCGTTGAGGTATAAATACTCTTAAGGTAATGAACCAGGAATAAAATAAATAATTTAATACATGGTATAAAATAATAATATCAATGTGGAATAAAACGAGTGAGAATCATAAACCTGAATAATGAGGCAATATATATCAAGATAATCAAAAAAGGGAACATGGTAAATGAGGCGACAACATTAAACACTAAAATCATAAACATACTTCAAGGATAACATAAAATAAATCATGACGGAAAAAGTACCATAAATTTAATTAGGTTAACCCCCTATTCCAACATTAAATTTTATGGGACTAAAAATTTTCCAATGTGTTGGAGAGCTATATAATTATGGGCACACCCATAACTTTCATTTCATTATCATGATTAACTATACCACTAAGATCATACGATATGGAGTCATTAATCATCTTATATTATTTCAAAATAAATGAGTGTGTAACAAATAAATGTAAGTCTCAAGTAAAATATTTATAATTCTATAAAGGTAAACACCATTGATTGGAAATGGGTATGGTATTAACTACACAATTATTTTGGATTAAAAAATCATGGTGAAATCTCATAAGAATAATGACACCACATAAAATTCAACACATGGTTTGGTGACAGATAAATAGGTATATCATAATAAATACATTAAATAATAATTAATATAGACATTCCAAGAAAAGTCCCAACATTATTAATTGTAAATAGAATGCAAAGGATAATAAATAATATTTAATAAAGAGAATAATGATAGGATCCCCTACTTGAGTGTGTGACTCCAACTGCTTGTGAGGATCTTGGTGAGAGATTGGGGCACCTTTTGAGGAATATAGAGAGCGAAGGGAAGATTAACGAAGTTCTATAAAGATTTTGAGGGAAGACAAATGGCATCTTGGGTGGGTTTATATAGGAAATGTGTGGGGAAGTCATTATCATTTATCAAAATGAAGATATGGATTCCATATAATAATATAACCAAAACCAAAAACAATACCTGATTTTTTTCCCATGAATTATGTAAAATGGTATTGGTTTTCAAAATTTGATAAGTGAAGGTAATGAAATTAATAAAATAATACCCTTTATTATGTGGAAGTGAATCATACCCTTAAGAAAAATATTTAAAAAACAATAAAATATATTAATGTTTTTGGAGGATTCACAAAAGCTTTATAAAATTAATAAAATAAGCATAAAAAATTATGCTAAATTTAAAACAAATATTTTGTCATTTATATGTTTTATAGTATTTTTCACATCACTTTTGAGACATTTTAATGTAATAATACACACCATAGATTTATATAGTATTCAATTTTTTTCCCGAAAATAGTATTTTCTAGGAAAATTATGAAAAAATAACCATTAGATAATTACAATACTATGATTCCAAAAATAATAATCATTTTATCAAAATAATTTTTTAAATATGTTTATTTTCACTTTTAATATATCAATCGACATTTATGGAGAAATGCTGGGTTTTTGACAATAACAGTTATCAAACCCTTATAAAAAATTACATTTGACTTCATAAAAATTATATAATAATTTATATTTGAAAAAAAAAATTAAATATAATAATTTCATAAAATATTATTTATTTGAAAAAAATCATTCATCAAAAATCATTCATTAATTGAATTTGAATATTACCCAAAATTACACTTTTTCTTTTATTGTATCAAAATCAGAATCACTTATAATGTAACAAAAATATGATTAAAATATATTAATTATTATATTAAAAATAATGTAAAAACAAATATTCCTAGTTTCTAGATACATATCCCTTTAATACATGAGAAGGTTCCCTATTTTAAGGTGTTTGACTGTGATATTTTCCCTAGGTGGTTCGGATAACATTGTTTGGAATGTGATCTCAGTGAACATGAATTTCTCTTATAAACGGTTTCTCTCATGATTATGTTGTCGTATATCTTCTTGGGATTGGTCAAGGTAAAATCCTAGTGATTATATCACCCTCTTATGCTCCAATAAATGGGTTTCATGGGGTATAATCTTACTTTTTGAGGTTATCACTTCTATTGTCTATTTCAATTGGATTTATTAAAACTTTATATCTATACTAATCATATTATCACTGTTAAATGAATATATTATCAAATATAATTAATCTAAATGGAATTATATATATTATATGATAAAAACAAATAGTTTCATGGGTTTTATATAACCACATTATATAATAATACATTTAATTAAATCATAAGTGTAATTTTGTTCATTTTTTATGTATTTAATTTATCTTGATCTGAATATATTAAAACATAAAAATTTAATTCTATTTCATGGAATTCATATTCTTTTGACTCTTTTTTTAGTTTAGGATCTTTTTTTCCTTGTATATGTTTTCAGTGTTAAATGTCGATGTTGTTTAGAATCCTTCCTCAAAGAAGACATTTGAATTGGTCGCGGGAGGAAGTTGTTTTTAAATAATGGTAGAAAGTTCCTCTAGTTGACTATAATCTTGTTGAGATAGTTGTGCATTTTTTACAAGCTTCGGTATAGGTAAATGCACGTATTCTTGTTTATTTTCTAGTGGGGAACCTTGAAGTGATGAATCTAGAGGCAGTGCTTAAGTGTTTTTTCTTCAGAAACCACCAAATTTCCCATGTTCGAATGATCCTTAAGTAGTTCATGATTTGTTCATGGATATTGTGATTCATTTTGAGTTATTAGAAATTCCAAATGCTATAAATGTGAATTGTGTTACATTTATTCTCGAGGGACCTCATAGAATATGGTGGGATTTGATAGTAACTGTGGAGAAGCTTAAGGGTTTTGAGTTGAAGTACATTAGAGTTATTTTCATTGACCAGTTCTATCTATATTTAGTGGTATCGAAAAAATACATTTAGTTTCCCATCATTCAACAAGGTGATAGGATTGTGATATAGTATACGAACCATTTTCTTATTCCTTTTCAATGTTCACCCCAAAATGTATCCAATTAGAAGAAGATGCCTTGATGGTTTAATATGTTTCTCCATACTAATATCTAATATTAGGTTTTATTATTGTATTTAACTTCTTGTGATGATATTATGTATAGATCATTGATGGTTGAGATTGAAATTAATTGAAATTTAGGGTTTATGAGAGTTCCTTTTTCTCTCAATGGTAATTCTATGAGTTCCTTTAATGAATGAAAATGTGTGATTACTGTCATGGTGGATCTAGATAGTGGGATCCATGTAAAACTCTTTATTTCACTACATTGTAATATTTAATTTCTTAATATATCTAAATATTGGGAATATTAAATGGGTTTTCCCTGAGGCACCAAAGATCTATAGTTCATGTGGTCGTTCAGGACACCTGTAAGAGTTATTCCATTTAATTTCTACTCTGAATAGTAGAATGGCCTCATCATCACTTAAAATTAAAATGTTGAAACCATATGCTTTAATAAATAAGGGTTTCCACCAACATCCATCTAAAATGTTTCTTCTTCAAATAGTAAAAGAGGCTCCAAAGGAAGCTGATATGGGTCCAACGATTGTGAGAGGTACTGTCACTATAACTTCATCATTAGCGGATACTTGTATTTGAAATTGGTCCATCTCATGTGTTTATATCTACCTTTTTTTTTTGAATTTTATGAATCATCATAAAATTATTTTTTCTTATATGATAGAAATTATTATGCCCCTTATAATGAAGAGAGATAAGTGTCTTAAATGTTATGATTTTATTTTCACTTTATAAAAGAATGAGAATACCTAGAGTTTTCTAGATCCTGATCTGAAATGTATTGATTTTATTTTTAAGATGGATTAATTGATGGATCATAAGGTTAATAATGACAATTATCGTTGTTGGTTCTTCTTTACATCACCTGCTGGTGTGTGATGTTCCTTTTCACGAGAATGGGAATCGATGTTGGCTTGAGACAAACTTCTTTTAATAATGTTTATAAAGCGAATATTGGTGTTTTCTTCTTACATAAAGAGAGAATAATTATGTTATGATCTCCCTATATATGTCTTCAAGTTTCCCGATGTTTTTCTGTCTTATTTCACATACTTTAATCTGGTATGAGAGGTATAGTTTTCTATCAATTAATAACATGTTACTCAATAAGTGATTATTCCTTTTAACTGTATGGAACCAATAGATTCGAAATAGTTGGATACACAGGTGGTTAATATACTAGAGAAAGGATTTATATTCTTAGGTGCATCACCTTGGGTGACACCTATTCTATTTTTAAATGAATCTAATGAAACACTTTTCCTCTTTGTTGATTAATGAAAACTCAATCAAGTGATGAAAAAAAATTAATTACCATTTCCATGGATTTATGATCTATTTGACTAGTTGAGAAGAGTGAATTTTTTCCTGAATATTTATCTTTGATTAGGTTCTCACTAGTTTAGAATTAAAGAGTATGAGATTCATAATATATCCTTCACGAGTAGGTATAAAAATTTTGAGTACCTTGATATTCCATTTGGTCTATCTAGTGCTCATATAGTTTTTATGGATTTGATGAAAAGATATTCCATGAGTTTAATGATTCATTTTTTTGTATTTTCCCAAAAAAATATATTTTAATATCATATCAAGGATATCCATGTTCATAAGTTGAGAGCAGTATGGAAAATTTTGAGAAATCATGGAAGATGTGCTATGTTTTCAAAATTTAGTTTCTAGATAAAGGTAAGCGATGTTCCTGGGATATGTTCTCTCATCACATGGTATTTTAGTTTAACCTCAGAAGGTGAAATATTTAATGACATGTGATAAACATTATAATGTTTTTAGGTACAAACATTCTTGGTCAAGGAGGTATATTACCACAAAAGTATTAGATATTTCTCAACGTTTGCTTCTTCGATGACCTCTGTCACATAAATAGAAGTGAATTTTATTTGGGATAAGAAATAACAGAGTTATTTTGTTGATTTGAAATGGATTTTGACTTATATGATGGTGTTAACACTTCTTGAGGCCTAGGATGGCTATGTGGACTTCTATGATTCATCATGTTCAGGTTTGGGTTATGTCCCTATGTACGGTGATCATGTGGTAGCCTATGTTTCCAGATTGCTTAGGCCACATGAGAAGAATTATCTGAACAATCATCTAAAGCTCACACATGTGGTAATTTCTCTTAATATCTAGTGGAATTAACTTTTTTGTGAATTTTTTATCATTTTTTACCAAAAAAACATGAGTTAAGTATTCTCCCAAAATTATTTTAATCCATGTTAGAGGTGTTGGGTTGAGAGAATACATACTTTTTATTTCCACATTTCTTTCTTCATTGGTATGGAAAATCTCATTATTGATGATTTGAATAGAAAATTTCTTGCTTCGGACATTAAATAATGATCAAATCAATGGAATATAATGGAATTATTTTCTTAGTTCCATTTGGTAGTCCATGTGAATGTAACTAATGTTGTTTGAGAAAGTGTTTAGTTAACCATATATCTTTTTGAGATGATTATTTAGGAGAAGAGTCATGATTATAAATTCCATGGAATTATAGACTCGCATTATGGTGAGGGTCATTGTTTAGAGTTATCTCTCTATGGAGGGTATACAATGTTTCTGGTAATAGTTTGTTTTACCTTCTCTTATGGGAGTGGTCATGTTGGGGGACTTCCATGGTTATCAATTAGTGGTGCACCAAAGAACCATAAATAAGTTCCATGATATGTGGAGATGATTCTAGTGTAAAAGTGTTAAATTATAAATTTCAAGATTTTTATGTCATTATTATACCAATCAATAGGTTAAAACTAAGCACAAGAGACCTTTGGGTTTTCTTCAGTCACTTCTAGTGCTGACAAGGAAGTGGGATGAAATGTCTCTATAATTTGTGGTTGGGTTTCCATATACCAATCTAGGAAATAATGTGACTTTGGATTTAATTTAATGGTTAAAAAACTAAACTCTCCTTATAACTATTCTAAATAAAACAACATTTAAGGAATTGGGATGTCTGTACATAAAAGAGGTTGTAGGATTACATAAATTTTCATCCTCTATAGTCACTGATAGGGATTACCATTTCAATTTTCACTTCTCAAGAGGCCTCCATGAGGTAATATAATCCTAGGTAGATTAGATAATGTCATATCATCCATATATTTATGTAAAAATAAAATGATCCATTCATATTCTTAAGGATATTTACATGCTTTGGTTCTTGACTCTGGTGGAGCTTGGGATGACTGTTTAGGACTGGTTGGGTTTTCCTATAAAAACTGTTAAATGAATGTTATTATAATGGCTAATTCTGAGGCCTTGTATGGCTGTACATATGGATCTCAATTATGTTGGTCATGAATTGGTAAATGTTCCTTGAATGGACCAAAATTGGCACATGAGGAAATTATGAGGATTCATTTATTTCTTTAGTGAATGTTTAAATCACACAGCCGATATAAATCCTATTCCAATTGTCAATGATGAACATTGGAGTTTTTATATAGTGACCTCGTTTTCATAGAGTTTCACCTAAATTTGGTCACTAATGCCTTTAAAATAGGTAATTATTCCATTGAGGTTTTTGGGTCTTTTTCAAATTGTTATTAATGTAGGGAAGGATGCCTACTATTTGGAACTTACTCTATAGTTCACGTCAATACACATCTTGTTTCATGTATCATAACATTAAAAGTATCATTCTCACACTTCTATTGTACTAATATGGGTGGATCATTTTGTTGACCCTGATTCATCGATGACTGGGAATCCATCCCGTAATATTGATTCTATGAAAATGATCTTTTTTGGAATATGATACCATTGGTACATGTTCTCTGGCATCATAGATCTAATTCACATGTGATGTGGGAGATTGAGGCACTGATTAGAGAGTTGTAGACTCATATAGTTGATACAACCAATTCTTAAAAGTGTGTGTTTATGTTGGGGAGGTTGTAACATCCTACTAACATCATTCATGTACTTATTGACTCTTTATTTGATTCACTTTTGTTTGGGTGAATTTTGGTCATTTTTATAATGAGATGTTTTCTCATTGAAAATAACATAATGTTTGGGGATCTATGTTTCGTAAGTTACTTAAGTCTAGTTATAAATATTTCAAATAATGTAGAGTGCTCTATTTGGGTTCACGTTGAGTTGGAGTATTTTTTAGGTTTATTCATCTTAAAATGAAAATGAACTATTTTCATGAAAGTTTCACATCATGAAAAAAAATTCATGATGAGAATCTATAACTCATCAAAAACAATTAAGCTATTTCATGATGTGAAAAATATAAAATTTGTAAACTATGTTCACAATGTGAAATTCTCAGGATTGTGATTTTTAATTGAAGGTGATGTATTTTTTGGCCTATATTCCACCCAGGATATTAACGCCATGAATCGAGGATATGTTATGAATTCATCAGGTAGAATGGGTGTTTATATGGTAAATTCAGTAAAATATTTCATTTTTTAGGAAGACTCTTTTATCATCCCCCAGGGTGAATCAAATTTACTTAGGAGTTATTTCATCCTATCTAGATGTCTTAATCTGAAGTTTTTTCTTCAAGGAGTTCCCATGATTTGGTCTTCTCATTCTCTCCACTATACCTATTTGGTAGTGGCATGATGTAATTTTTTCCAATTGAATCAGAGTTTGATCATGATGTTTTGGATCTATGACTTCCTTGTTTGTATCCTTTTCTTTCATTCATCTTTATCATTTCATATTTTAGGTGTTGATTTGATCACTGATTAAAGGTAGGTGATTCAATATGATTTTTCCCTATAATTCATGCCATTAATTTCTTAATCTATTTGAAATTATATTTTAAATTATTTTAAAAAAAGTATTTGAGTTTATTAATGGATCATATTAAGAAAATTGTGGATATTATGATACCCCCAATTTCAACAAAATTGGAATTTTTTTTCCGGATTTTATAAAATTTTGGAATTGATTTAAAAATTGATTTTATGAAGTTATTTTATGTGGAATAAATTAAAAGAATATTTGAAAATAAGTTAATTAATTATAACATATGATTTGGATTTGAAATGATAAAGGCATGTTGAAAACTGGAAGTCGTCAATTATATTTATGATTTATTTGAAATGATTTTTTGTTCAATGAGTGATTTTTTGATTTAATGTATCACATGTGATCATGGGTAGTTGGTGGTTAATTTGAACAATCATTCAAGGATATGACCTCCTAACACTAGATTAATGATTAAATAATTGAAATAAACATATTGTGGAATTATTTGTTTCCTTATTGGTGAGTTCAATCCTAACATCTTCTGTCATGGGATGTATGCATTCATTTAACTAAGATAACTGATGAGTTGTATGAAGAACCTATTACCAGAAACAAATGTACAATAGAGAATTTATATATCATTCTTGTATTTACATGATTCTCTAATTAAATTCCATTTATTTAGAGAAAAAAATTTAATCATTCAAACATTATTATATAATTATTTTATTTTAAATGTGTATTTAATCATGTTTTGATATTTCTTCTATTTCTTTAGATAATAAAATCATGTTTTCATGAAAATTTTTAGATTCCTTGTAATGAATTTTTTTAAAATTGAAAGAATATTTGGTATAATTTAAGGGAATTGATTATGGAACACTTTGTGAGACCCTATAGGGTTGTTTAGCCTACACCCCACTATTTCTTTTGGGTGATTTTAGATTTTTATATTCCATGTCTAAGATAATGAAAACCACCATTTGGAGGTGTTGGATATTATTGATCCTTAGGACCATGAGTAATTTATGTTACTATTAGAGATAAGATTCATGTGTTTCATGGGTTTTTCTTTCTATTTATCTGGGAATAAATTGTGTTTTTGATGATGTACTATTTCAGTTCTATTTTACTTGTTTTTTTCTTTTACATTCTACCTTTGTAGTGCTGAGCATATAAAAATGTATCTTTTTGTATACACTGTTATATAATAAATAATCATTCACTCCTAATTATGGTATGATTCCATGTTCTAGTTTCCAACCCATGGAGATTATGATCACCGTTCAGTCTATTCTAGAGGTGTCTCAGGTATTAGGGTACTCTTCTGGCTGGTTCATGAAAAATACCCTATGTATTGGAGAGAAATATCGGTCTCACCCATTATCATTAACTATATCAAGCTCCCATGTCCTCATATATATAGAATATGTACCGTATCTATATGAAAAAAATTACCATTATTTTTCATCATAAAAACTTGAAAAATCATTTTAACAAATAAATAAATAACTTCCCATTTCTGTATAAAAATGAAAAGAAATATAACTTTTCATTTTAAATCTCTTTAAAATTAAATACATGTATCTAATGCAATGAGAATTGAAATTAATTTATAAAACTTTTAAAACATTAATAATAGATATATGAAAAATCAAATACATAATGGTGGGATATTACTCTCATGTAATATACATTAAAAACATTCCATTTACACATAAGTAAAAACAAAAAATGACCCATCTGATAAATGTTTAAAACATTTCATTTTAAAAAATTATAAAGAAAATAAAATTTAAATTAAAATGATCATTTTTAGTCATTTTATTATAAATATTAAAACTAGTGAAGTATTTAATAGATTATAAAAATTTAGGAGGAATTTTTGAAAATAATACATTAAATAATGGTATAAAGAGAAAATCCCCTACGACATTCCTAACATTAGATGAAAAATTATGTTGAAGATAAAAATGGAAATAGATTAGAAAACCACTTTAATTTTAATAAATGATTGAATATAATAATCCATATGGTATTTCATACACTACATAATATAAAACATGTGGGGAAAATTTCATTAGTGTCAATGAAGGGAAATTGAGACAACAAATCCTTTACCCTAAGTCCCCCTCCCCATGTATGTTCTTTAGCTCTTATATTATAAACTTCTTTTAATTATTTACATTCTTCAGAAACATTTCCCTTTTTATTCCATTATCATAGTCTATTTTATTTCATCTATTAACATGTCTTATATAGTTACAAACTCAGTTAAATTCATATCAGATGTTTTGAAGATGTTCGGTTCATAATCCAAAAACAATTTCGGTAGGTTGATGAAGGTAAAGGGGGTAATTATTAAATAATTTATAGAATATTAATAATGAAATAAAATATCATTTTTATACATTAAATAAAATTTTATAACCATTCATGTAATTTTTTCATGAGAAATTAATTATACCATTTCATCGAGGTGGGAGTCTGTTCAAACACATGAATAGTGTTTTTATTTGTTAATTGGGAGGAAACAAAATAAATTTAAAATTATTTTACTATAATATATTCATTAATATGGTATAAATTTAATTTAATTTTATTTATTTCATATTTATGACCATTTATGTGAGTTGGTAATGAAAAGTGAATCACATAATTTCGTGGAGGTGGGATTCCACACGTACGAATTTGAGACATTACCATTTTCATATGGAAGGAATGGTAAGAATTTAAATAATATATTATCTTTATAGAATAATAATTATGTTACAAATTTTATATATATATATATATATTAATTTCATCGATCATTTTAACTATTCCATGATGTTACTGATTGAATATGAAACACATCAATTCATGGAGGTGGTAGTCCACACATATGCATGAATGATGTTTTCATTTTCTAAAAGATTGAAAAGGTGATTAATAAAAGATTTTCATAAAAATACTAACATTTCATTATATTTGAGATACTTATTTTATTATACCAACATGGTTATAGAATATCTGATTGATGTGGAAGAAGAATTAAAATAAAATAACCTGGTTAAGAGTAATGCCTCTTCTTTGAAAAATATCCTTTGACATTCACCTTAAGAGTCCTTTGGTAGAAAAATAACCTATAGAAAATGGGAAGGAATTTTGGGAATAGATATGGTCATTTTATTTTCAAAATATATCAATATGTGGGAGGAAATTATGATAGGAGAATCCATTTTATAATTGAGGTGGGTGGAAAACTTGTAAATACATGAAACATTAATATAAAATATGTTTGTAACTCATGAAAATTTGGTCCAAACTGAATTATATTATAATATATTGAATATAATGTAGAAATATAATCATCCAATAAATTATAGATAGTCTGTGGTGTCATTTTAAACCATATATTTTTGTTTCACCCACTCGTTAACCATGTTTAACTATAACCATTATAAGAAAAGTAAAAATTTAAGTGTCATGAAAGTAATTTTAAAATTTAAAAGTGGATAATACATGTTCCATGAATTAAATTAACTAATATCTGAAATCTTATGCATTTAATAGGGTGATTTTATTATTTTATAATGATTTATGTTTTTTAAAATATCAAATATCATTTATTGTCATTTTCAGGACTATTCACATATCATGACATTACGGACATCCAGATAACAATGAAATTAAAATTAAAATACATAAATAATAATATATAATTAATAAGTACATATAATATTCATTTAATTCCATAAATCATCTATGAATTCTAATTTTTAATATTGTTAAAATGATTTATTTTATTTTTTCAATGGTTTAACACACATTATAACTATTCTGGAAAGGGGTTTTAAATGAGTATAAAAATATTTAAAATTTAAAATATAATTTAATAAAATAGAATTGAATTATTAGATTTTGTTATGGTCATATTGTTTAATTAATAATTTATATTTACTCATATTCTAATCATGAAAACTTATTTTAGATATAAAATGAGGAAAAATGACATTTTATTCAACAAAACATTTTATTCTATTCGAATCCAACTTTGATTTCCAAGAAATCCTCCCAAAATAGTCCATACATGAAAGAATATAGTGTCATGACCCATCCTAGTCGGGCATGTTCCATGACTCCCCAAGCCTGCCTTCAATAGGCTAGGGCCTGGTCACTGCACCGAGTTAGAATATCACAAACATGGGAGGAATTTTTTAAGTACCTGTATACACAAAGACATCACCAAGCCCACAAATGATAAAATGTAAAAACCCACTAAGGAACAAAATCCATGCATAAAAATAAACCCAACAAAAAGAGTACAACAGATGTAAAGTGTAGAAAGTAAAACTTGGCCAGAATACAAGCCCACCAAAAACAAGAGTTAGAATACTACAAAGTCCAACCTATAAGCATAAAGGGGTACTGGGACTATTGTTCGTAGCTGAAGGAACTCATTATTCTATAGGGAAATCAGAAATCTTGGCCTAGTCCAGATCATCCCTAGACTCCGTCAAAAGGCCCCTCATCTGGCCAAGACATTACACGTGTGGGAAAAATCTCATACAGGGGTGAGTATAAAAAATACTCCGTATAGGACCCCAAAAATCACAATGGAATATGAAAAGTAAAGGTACAATCATGTCTACTAAATATATAACAAGAGATACACAATCCAGATATACCCAAAAACCAGACACATAGTCTAGAGACATATCATGTCACTGAATACCAACTCTAGGGGTTCGGTATGATGATTCCATGAAGTACACATCCTGGAGAACTCACTCGGTGAGTCTGATAGATCTGATGAAGTCCATCTAAGAAGTATTGTTCGTTGGGAAAATTCAGTAGATATAGATGCACTTATTCTAGGAGAACACACTCTTGAGTGGGGAAAGATCACGATACATAGATGAGGATCAATTTTAGGGACTTGTAGAATACCATGACTCATCTGTATTAACCTGGTGGGTAGATAATCGGCATCCTGTAAGATTAGTCATGTCGATACCTGACTCCGCCAAGTGTTTGGAATGGATAGAGGATCCCACTTCAAGCCTCTCAGAGGGATACTTGACTCTATATTGGAATGTCCTGCAGATGGAATCACACTCATGTAGAAGGAAATGATACTTGACCTTTAGGGGAATATGAAAAAAAGGGAACTGAACCAACTAAATGTGTCCAAGGAACGGTGGACAAGAGGATCAATCCATGTCCCAGGATATACACGGTGTGTATAAGGCGTAACACCCCAACCTAGAAGCCCGGATCTGGTGCATTAATTTTTTATATTTTTATGTTTATAAGGAAACAAAATACTAAAGGAATGATCAGTTTAGTATTATTTAAGAATATAGACACATATATGTAACTCAAATAACATGGGGAAAGGTAAAAAAATAAAATACATGACAAAAACTAATAAAAAAATCATGAAAACTTAATAAATAGTCTCCTCTTCAAAACTTGTTGAAGGTAAAAAAATGAGAGGGGTGAGATCAAATGTTCAGTGATGGTTAAAAATAGAGGAATCATGAATAAATAATAAGTGAATCATAAAAAATTTGACATCATCAATATATAATGGTGAATAAATGAAAAAACGCATGCCACTAATAAACTGAGAATCAAAATACTTATATAGATTTTTTCATACTAAACACTTCATGGATAGAAAATAATAAAAATGAATAAAGAGAATTATTATTAATTGGACATCATGTATCAAGTACATGATACCATAATATTTTCGAAATGGTTTAGTTCAATGGGTAAAAATCTATCCGATTTATGGAGAAAAACTCGAAGGGTTTGTCTCCAAACAATTTGTCTCATGAGACCTGTCGATGCATCGATGGGATATATCAGGAACCACCTATCACAAAAATTAAAAATAATCATTTATAAATATATTTAATACAATTATAATATGTCTTATCTATATTTTTACAGATTATAGAATACAGATTCATCAATATTTCCATAGTTAAAACAACATTACAAATTAACATTGTATGTGCAATTGTATACGGCTTAAGGAAATAGTAATATACATTCCACAAGAAAATGGATATTTAAAAAAATAATAATTTCAAATTAATAATGATCTCAAACAGGAATTAGATACACCATATAAAAAAGATTAAGTTTTTGAGTTAATAAGGTTTCCTTATGACTTTTCCATTCCTTCACGTTTTGGGTGATTGTTGAGTCAATAAGGTTTCTTTATGACTTTACCATTTCTTCATGTTTTTGTAAATCACAAACACCTTATCTTAAGGAAAAATTCATAAGAAAATGTTTCCTTCGCCAAGGAAATTTATCCATACCATATTTTTCATGTTTCATATTGTCTCTATGTATAAAATTCGGTTTCATATCTAAAAGACTTATAATATTAGAATACTTAGATATAGAGCATTATGTTTTCAGGATCCGAATTTAGACTTTAAACCTTCTAAGTTTTGACTCCGAGTTATTTGAATTCAGACTCTGAACTTTTTAATTTCAGACTCCAAACTCTTATGAATTCAGACTCCAAACTTTGTAAGTTCAGACTCCGAATTATTATGAATTTAGACTCAAAAATTTGTAAGTTCAGACTCCGAACATTGTAAGTTCAGTCTCCGAACTCTTATGAATTCAGACTCTGAACTTTTGTAAGTTCAGACTCCAAACTATTATGAATTCAAACTCTAGAATTCTATTGAATTCAGGTTCCAAATTCTTCAAAAGATAGAATTGGAATTCCTATGTATTATATACACTGAATGTTTTTTTGGTTAGACATCGAACTTTCATTTTTTCCTTACACTCCGAAAAATGATTTTGGTTATATAATCATATTTTTGGCTTACTCATGTTTTGGTTATAAAATGATGTTGTGCATCCAGTTACTAACTAAACGTTGTTTGAGTGACACGTGTATAAGTCCCTCTAAAATTATAGGAAAACTATGACCGTTGGAGGAGGGATCCGACCTTTGATGTCATACTTATAAATAAAAGCTCATTTGAAAGATCTCAGAACTTTTGAGAACTGTTCTACGACTCTAGAGATTACATGCTGCTGAAGTGATTTCTATAGAGAGACTTTTCATACTTTGTGTGTACTGAACATCTATTTAGATTTTCTTCGTGCGACTCCGAATGTTATTGAGTACATTCGAGGTCTTTTGGGGATAGGAAGATAGAGGTTCTTACTACCTTAAAAGTTCGAGGACTTCCTTACTGAGGAAGACAAAGATGTCGACTACCTTGAAGTTGAGGTCTTGTGGGGATAGCAAGACAGACTCCGATCATCGTATCAAGGTCTTACCCTGGAATGGGTGAGACAGGCTTTCTTGAATGTATAAATCAAGAGACCTTTATCCAAGGTTTTTGTATACCCTTCTCTTTGGGTTAAAAGATATAATACTTGTTACTTGCTTGTTTCAAGTTTTCCACTGCATTTTGATTGTTGAGGAAATTATAACTATCTTATACTTCCTTAAATTTTTACACAATGATATAGTGAGATTATATACACTTTATGGTATAATCATTATCTTTGTAAACTTTTTTTATGTTTCATTTCTGGATTCACTTTTTCCAGAATTACATTCTCGGAATCATATTTCCGGAATCAAGAAAGTTTGTAAAACTTAGAGGTTTTGTGAATTTTACTTGTTTAACCTCTTTAAACAATAGAAATATTTATATCCAACTTTAAAAGTTCCTAAAGAATATATAAAGTATAAAATTTACCCCCCCCCCCCTGTGTATTGAGAATCATTAGATAATACAATCAGTATCTTCATTCATTATTTCGATCCTACATAGGTAAACAATACCAAATAGGTATCAAAGAAATGGAAATTGAGACAGAGTCCCTTACCATATTGTATTCAATTTAATAGTATAACCAAAATTCAATAATGTAAGAACCCTGATCTTCATTTTTGGAATGCTTTTCCATTTCTGTTCGTTTTTTAGAAAAAGAAGAAAATATGGGAATTTCTTAAGTACAAGCTGTGTACTTTATGAGTACACGCCGTGTACTTTTCTCCCATGTGAGGCCATGTGCTGGCCGTGTTCGGGCCACACACACGGTGTGTAGCGGTGACGTGGAGGCAACTTAATGCGGTGTATGGAAAGGGCGAGTACACACCTTGTTCTCACGAATTACACACCATGTAATTTTAATTTTATTTCATTAATCGGACCGGGGTCGCATCTTAAACCTATTTTCATCTTCTTCTCCGCCTAATTACATCCAGAGTGTCTGAGGAGGCCGAATCTTCTCTGAGCCACCAATCTGTCATCGTTTATCCGAATCGAATGATGTCAGTTGCAATAGAATTGTAGCGGTGAGTTCTTGGTTCTTCATTGGCCACGTTTTCTGATTCCTTCTCTTGTGAGAGTTATCTGAGGATGAATTTTTTAGACATTTTTTCATATCTTCTCTGTTCTATGTTTATTCACAGGCTGAGGTTCATGTATATAGATCTCATAGGATCAAGGTAGGTGGTTTGTTTCCCTACGTTGAATGTCTTTCAGTTTTTGGTGCAAAGTGTCGGAGACCCATGTATCGGGTATCTCGGGTTAGGGTTTTGATCCTTCTTTGTTATCTGACTTAGATTTCATGTATGCTTGAGGTTATTATATGATTGATAATTTCTTTTTATCATGTTTGAGGATCACCCCTTGGGTGTTCCCCTGTTTTGGCTATTTATCGTCGTTTGGCATAGGTTGCCTGTGAGGCATACCGTGTTGCATTGTTTGACTGCCTTGATATAATTGATTGCATGTATTACCTGCTTTTGATGCAATGTATCTATTATCCAAGTAGTTTTTTCAGCTTACTTTGGGATTTTAGAATTCGATTATGCACAACTACACTACTCAGGGCTGTGGGAACCTGGTGTGGTAGACTAAATAGGTAATTGATGATTAAGGGCTTCCCTGGAGAGCCTGTTATAAATTATAATCGTTCACAGGACCTACTAGAATGGGACTTTGTGCTTCCTTAGAGTGTCCTTAGTTACGTATCATGACTATAGGGGGAATTAGAACAAGCTTGTGTCTGTACTGCTTGCTGTTTGGTAGTCTGATGAGATACTTGTTATGTTGCTTGCAATGCCTTGAGAATATAACGCTTTTTTCTAGATTCCATGGTTGATAATTTAATCAGTGAATTAAACTAATAAATAAATGTGAATTTATATTGGTAGGATTGTTTACTTTAGAGTACTCATGTTTCACTATTGAATTTATTTCCTTTACTTTTTCTATATTCCCCACTGACAGTAGGGCACGGATCTTGTGGTGATTGCTTACTCGGATTAGTCTCACACGCTTTTTGGGTCCTACTTTTCGGCCCAAACAGGTTATATGGTTTCTGGTGTGGATAGGGATTGTGGACCTTCTACTTCAGGTACATGATTACTAGTTGGAGTTGGAGAGCATATAACTGAGCTTAGGCTTGCGATGCTGCTGGAGTTGTTGTTTACTTTTAGTGCATTGTTCTCAGTTGTATTTCAGCACGTTGTTGTGTTTTCTTCTTTCCTTAGATACATGTACCATGCTGCATCATTATTATATTATACATTTCTTTTGGTATTTAGTTTCAGTTGTTGTATGTTGTATACTGATTCCACTATTGACTGTTATTTCCTATACCTTGTATACCTTAACAAATTGGGGCATAGTTTTCCCAATAACTTACAAAGACCCTCACTGCTAGTCGGCAGCCTCTGGAATTTGGGGAAATGCTCTTGAGGTCATGTCACGAACCGTTCAAGGGGCACTAGTTGAGGGGCTCCGGATTCGGGTCGTTACAAAGTGGAATCAGAGGAGTTTCTTCCTTTTCTATTGAATTAATATTTAGTGACATTAGAAAGGGATAGGATGGAATAGGTAAATTGTGAATAGATGTTCTCAGGCATTTTAGAACCCCTGTACAGGGGAAAGGCAAGATTACCTCGAATATTTTAATTTTTGAGTTTTTTGAAATTGTTACAGTTTAATTGATTTCACCGTTGGGTGGTGCACTTGTTTTGTGTTGTTACTGTTTGTATGATTGTGGTTCTGTTTTGTTGCAACCCAGTAAGATGAGGGTATGACATATCATGCATCATATAGGCACTTGTTAGAAAATCTCATGTCATGCATTTTTCCATGCCACTTAGATTTCATTATAATCTACATGCTGTTGTGATAGAATTTGTGATAAAAGATGCATGTTTTTGTGATAGCTGCTCTGATAGAATACCTAATATATTGATAGGGTATCATTTTTTAGAGCTTCTTTATCATGGATGCCAAACTTTGGTCTTAGAGGTGTTATGGGACCTTGAGGATCAAAATTTGGTGGATCGTGAGTTTTTATACTTTTTACTTGTTATATACATTGTTATGATGCCAAGCTTTGATTCGTAGAGAGTATGGGCCACCACGGATCAGAATTTTGAACCTTAAAATTTTTTTCTGTGTTTTCTAGGATCCGGTGCAATTTTGAGGCTACTGTCTAGAAAACCCCAGAATACATGGTGTGTACTTTAAGAATACACACCGTGTAGTTTTTAGCTGTGTCCCTGACTGTGTTGGGAAAAGACACGGGGTTGTAAAGTTTCTAGTAGGAACACGCCATGACCAGCTTAGTACACTGTGTAGTCTAGAATAGGTATCCGGCCATGTCACGAACAACACGGGTCGAGTTTTTCCTTCAAGTTCATGTCGTGTCTCTTGGGAACATGCCGTGTATAGTTGACCATGTAGCTGACCGTGTATCCAATAGCACGAGTTGGTGTTATCCTTCCGCATACATGCTATGTCCGTATGGAAAACGTCGTGTAGTGTCAACAGTGTGTCAGGCCGTGTCACTAAAAACACAGGCTAGGCAAGGCATGTCATGTATATTTCGTGTCTCCTTGACGTGCCATGTAGTAGTGGTCTGTGTACTAATATGTGTGACTAACGACACGGACAGGGAAGAGATCATAAGGACATGCCATGTAGTGGACAAGCACGGCGGGTAGTTTCCTACTGGGACAGTCCGTGTTCCCAACCATGTAGGAGTGAATGGGTAGGGAGGAAAAGGGTTATTACACGTCGTGTAGTTTTAGAACACGTTGTGTATCCGGGTGGTTTACACATCCATATATGGCCAAGGTACACGCCCCGGGTAAAATTTTAAGAAACACGCCATGTAGTAGTACTACACACCGTGTAGTCATGTTTTTCAAAATTTTAAAGTTTTTATCCCCTGTTTCGTTTTTCTCTATTAAGTCTCATCTTTTTTCATCATTAATGAAGGTTTTATTTTTACCTTTTAGAGATATGGCACTAAGACATCCTCAGATTGCATGTCAGGAGCCAGGTAGTGATTGTACGCATAGTAGAGCAGATCAGGGACTACCAGTAGTTCTGCCTATCATTCCAGACACGGCACCTGATGTGATTCCAAACACTGGTTCCAACGCTCAGTTCAGAGAGGGTTTAATGAGATTCATGCAGACCTTAGAGGGAGATCAGCATCATGCCCCATCTATGGCAGAGTTGACGCAGGTTTTTCAGCTGTAGCACCCTCCTACGTTCATAGGGGATGGAGGACCAGAGGCTGTGGAGTCATGGATAGAAGCCATGCTGTCCATATTCGAGCATTTGGAGACACACTTGGAGAGGAGAGTGAAATCTCAACTTATATGATGCGAGATTCTTCCAAGAGATGGTGGGATGTGGTTTCGCAGACAGGGCAACAATAGGCTATGGCTTGGGATGAGTTTCAGTGTATATTCTATGACTACTTCTACCCAGTGAGGCTGAGGGCTAACAGAGCCAGAGAGTTCATGAACATATAGTAGGTTACTCTCACAGTTATGGAGTATTCCTCCTGCATTATAGAGTTATACCATTTCACTCCCATTCTGGGGAGTGATGAGTTGTTTTTGGCAAAGAAGTTTGAGGAAGGCCTCAGACTGTATATCAGGTCATAGGTGAACGTCTTTTAGTTGAATTATATCACTCTGATAGTCAACCAGGAACATATTATGGAGAGAAACTTGAGGAAGGATGGAGCTATGGACCAGGGTGGTTCAGTATCCAGGGCTAATTCTCTCTAGACAGACAGCAGGAAGCGCCCCCGAGAGTCTACGTGAGGTGACTCGAGGAATCGAGTTATTCTTTCTGGTTATCGGGATCTTCCCTCTAGAAACAATGTGGTGTGTAATAAGTGTGGAAGAAGTGGCCATAAGAAGCCCCATTTCCTGAGGGACCTAGTGGAGTGCTAATCATGCGGCAAGATGGTTCATCTGCAGTGCTTCATCAAGGTTCTTCTGCCAATAGCTAGTGAAGGAGGATCAGTTTCGACTCTACGTACAGAAGCAAGATTACCAGTTCTGCAAAAGGCTGGGGGTTGGAGTTCTTCAGGTCATTCAGTCTAGGGTAGAGGTTGTGGAATTCTTGGTCAGGCTCAGGGAGGAGCAGTACAGGGATCTTAGGCTTCTATGCAGGGTAGCGGTATAGGCCGGACTTTTCCAACAGAGTAGATTCATCAGGAGCTGGATCATGGACATTATACAGTTCGAGGTACAATTTTAGTATCCTCAGTTTTATCCTCTGACCTTTTCGATATAGGAGCTTCTCTTAGATTTATTTCTGTGTGTACTTTGGAAATCCTTAGACTTACTATTTATACTTCTAAAGATATGATGACGCTAGACACTCCCTTGGGAATTAGAACTGCTAGCGTGCATTAGTTCTTAGACATCCCCCTCAAGGTTGGTGGGTGTCGTTTTTCATAGAGTCTCTATGTTATGGAGATGGTAGGCTACGATTTAATTTTTGGGATAGACTTGTTAGTTCCCTTTCAGGCCTTTTTTAATTTTTATCACCACAGGGTGAGTTTCACATCACCAAATGGCGGATCTTTTCTTCACAAGGCTGAATGGGATGTCTAGGTGAGCAGAGTTAGACCAGAGCATCATGGGTTGGCCGGTGTTACGGCCCATATTTCTACGTTATATCTGGATGATAACGGGACTTCTCAGATATATTTTACTCCAGTGTTTAATCGCTTTCCAGATGTCTTTCCAGAAGACTTTTTTGGTTTTCCTCTGGAGCGAGAGGTAGACTTTTCTATTGACCTTCTTCCAGGAGCGGCACTGGTGTCCATTCCTCCTTATATGATGGCTACAACTGAGTTACAGGAGCTCAAGAAGTAGTTGGAGGAGTTTTAGGCAAGAGGTTTCATCCGACCAAGTAATTCTCCTTGGGGTTTGACCATTATATTTTAAAAGAATGTGGATGGTACATTAAGACTTTCTGTGGACTATCGGAAGGTAAACCATTTGCTCATCTAGAACCGATATCCATTGCCATGGATAGATGTTCTTTTTGATCAGATTAGAGGAGCTAGAGTGTTCTTGAAGATCGAATTTAGATCCGGCTACCATCAGTTTAATGTCATACAATCTGATATAACTCTTATAGCCTTCTAGAGTAGGTATGGTCTTTATGAGTATTTGGTTATGTCGTTCGGACTCACGAATGCGCCAGTAGTTTTCATGGCGCTGATGAACATATTTTTCCATCCTTACTTGGATTCCTTCGTGGTGGTTTTTGCGGACGACATCTTGGTGTACTCTCACACTCGACACGACCATGCTACCCATCTTGAGATCATTTTGAGTACACTGAGGGATCATCTGTTATATGTTGAGCTCTCAAAGTTCTACTTTTGGATGGATGAGGTTCACTTCCTGGGTCATGTCATCTTAGAGATAGAAGTATCAATATACCCAGAGAAGGTGAGAGCAGTAGTCACTTTGGAGCAGTCGAAGAACGACTTCGAGGTATAGAGTTTCTTAGGGTTGGCTAGTTACTATAGGCGGTTTATATAATAATTATCACACCTATCAGCACCGTTGACGGCCTTGACTAAGAAAGGGGTGAAGTATGTTTGTTCAGAAGCTTGTGATTCAGCCTTCTAGGAGATTAAATGGAGATTGACTTCAGAAGTGATTCTAGTTTTTCCAGAGCCGAGAAAAAATTACACAGTTTTCTATGATGCATCTAGCAAAGGGCTTGGAGTAGTGCTTATGTAGGAGGATGGTTTTGTTGCATATGGATCTCGGCAGTTGAGGCCACATGAGAGGAACTATCCTACACAAGACCTGGAGTTGGCTGCAGTTGTTCATGCTTTGCGTTGTTGAATACATTATCTTCTGGGAGAGAATTTTGTGGTGTATACTGACCACAAGAGCCTCAAGTACATCTTCACGTAGCGTGACTTGAATTTGAGACAGCGGAGGTGGGTTGACTACCTGCAGTCTTTCAATTTCAAGCTTTCCTATATGCGTGGGAAAGGAAATGCAGTTGCTGATGTACTGAGCAGGAGGACTCAGATACAGGCAGTTTAAGAGGCCAGCATCAAGTGGCATCTTATGGCTCTGTTCTCTGAGATGCATTTGGAGGTGCACGACAGACATGAGAAGACTTTACTTTCTTCTGTAGTTGTTACCTCTATGCTTCTCGAACGAGGTCGGATGAGGAAGTTATCAGATTCTAAAGGCCTAGTCCTACAGGAAATCTTGTCAGGAGAGGACCCTCTTCTCGGATGAACCATAGGCGAGGATGAGATCTTGTGTTTCGAGGGATGCGTATGGGTGCCAGCAAATATAAGAGAAGTGATGAAGAGACACTTTCATTCCTCACTCTAGGAAGTTCATCCTGGATTCACCAAGATGTATCATGATCTACACCTCCATTACTGGTGGCCAGGTATGAAGATAGATGTTCTTGGTTTTGTTATGAGATATTCCACCTGTCAGTGGGTGAAGGCAGAGAACCAGCGACCGGTAGGGCTTTTACAGCAGCTAACCATTCCCGAGTGGAAGTGGAATGATGTCGCGATGGACTTCGTGACAGGGTTACTGAAATCACCTCGAAGGAATGATGCGGTATGGGTTGTCATTGACAAAATCATGAAGGTTGCTCACTTCTTTCTGATTAAGGAGACCTTCGGTGTTGATGATCTTGGATGGTTTTACATCTGTGAGATTGTACGCTTGCATAGGGTTCTGAGTACTATCAATTCAGATAGGGATTCCCACTTAACGTTGCATTTCTGGCAAGGGCTACTGAAGGATTTGGGTACATAGGAACTTCTGAGTACAACTTACCATCCCTATACAGATGGCCAGTCAGAGTGCATGATTCAGGTGCTAGAGGACTTGCTACGAGCATGTGTCCTTGATTTTGGAGGTTCTTTGGAGAGACATCTACCTCTAGTGGAGTTTTCCTATAATAATAGTTTTCATGAAACTATTCATATGGCACCTTACGAGGCTTTGTACGATAGGCTGTGTCGATCAACCTTGTGTTGGCTAGAGGCATGAGAGGAAGCTATATTGGGACCCCGTTTTGTTCATGAGACCACAGAGTTGGTGGGGTTGATTTGAAAAAGGATGGCTACTACACAGTCTTTGCAGAAATCTTATGCTGATCAGCAGAGACGAACTTTGGAGTTCAAGGTCAGAGATCAGTTTTTCTTATGTGTTACCCTGAGTTTGGGACATAAGAGGATCAGGTTATACGGTATGATTTGACCAAGATACGTTGGGCCGTTTGAGGTTATAGAGATAGTTGGGCTGGTTGCTTATAGGTTGCAGTTGCCTTAGAGGTACCAAGCTATGCACGACGTCTTCTATGATTCTCAATCTCGTGACTCTTCCTCAGACCCGTCTCATGTTTTTTCAACCCCAGGAGTTTGATTTGGAGCATGTTGCATCGTTCGAGGAGCATCCTATCAGGATTTTTGATCATAGTGAAAAGATACTTTGTGGCCGGTTCTTTCCTCTGGTACGGGTGCTATGGAAACACGTCCGTTTACAGCACGAGACTTGGGAGAGGGAGGCCGATATGTGATCACAGTGGCCAGAGTTGTTCAAGGTTTCTAATTCTCCACCAGGTTAGGGAAATTAAGGGACGAATTTCTTTAAGGGGAGAAGTTTGTAAGAACCCAGATCTTTGGTTCATGTATTTTTTTCCATTTCTTGTTGTTTTTTAGAAAAAGAAGAAATTTTAGAAATTTTCTAACTACACGTCGTGTACTTTTCTCCCACGCAAGGCCGTGTACTGGCCATGTCTGGGCCACACACACGGTGTGTAGCGGTGATGTGGAGGCTACATAATGTGGTGTACGGAAAGGGAGATTACACATCGTGTACTTATGAAGTACACACTGTGTACTTTTCTTTTTATATCATTAATCGGACTCGGGTCGCATCTTAAATCTATTTTCATCTTATTCTCCATGTAATTATGTCCAGAGCATCTGAGGAGGCCGAATCTTCTCTGAGACATCGATCCGTCATCGGTTATCCGAATCGATCATCGTCGGTTACAATAAAATCGCAGCGGTGAGTTCTTGGTTCTTCGTCGGCCACATTTCCCGATTCCTTCTCTTGTGAGAGTTATCTGAGGTTGAACATGTGAGACATTTTTTTAGATCTTCTCACTTTTAGGCAAATTCATAGGCCGAGGTTCATGTATGTCAATATCCTTGGATCAATGTAGGTGTTTTTTTCCCTATGTTGAATGTCTTTGAGTTTTTTGGTGCAAAGTGCCTGATACCCTTGTTTCGGGTATCTCGGGTTAGAGTTTTGATCTTGCTTTGTTATTTGCCTTAGATTTCATGTATTCTTGAGGTTATTAGATGATAGATAATTGCTTGTTAGCATGTTTGAGGATCATCCCATTGGTGTTCCCCCTATTTTGGCTGTTTATCATTATTTATATTAGGTTTCATGTGAGGCATACATTGTTGCATTGTTTTACTGCCTTGATATAATTTATTTCATTTATTTCCTACTTTTGATGCATTGTAGCTATTAGCCAAGTAGTGTCTTGAGATTACATAGTGATTCTAAAAGTCGATTACGCACAACTACACTACTCAGGGCTGTGAGAACCTCGTGTGGTAGACTGAATAGGGAGTTGACGATTAAGGGCTTCCATGGAGAGTCTTTTATAAATTAGAATTGTTCGTAGGACCTACGAGAATGGGACTTTCTACTTTTTTAGAGTTTCCTTAGTTACGTATTGAGACTATTGGGTGAATTAGATGTAAGTTCTTCCTCAGAGAGTTTATAGTTATTGTTGCAAGACCGCAGGGGAATTGACGGTGAGAGTTTCCCAAAGTGTATGTGCCTTTGTATGTATACATGACTAGATGGGTCTACCAGTGTGAGCCACCCAGAGAGTCGCCATGATTATTTTTTGGTTAGTTGTGATGAGTCCACCATGCTAAAGAACAAGCTTGTGTTTTTACTACTTTTTGTTAGGTAGTCTGCTGAGATACATGTTGTGTTGCTTGCTATGCCTTGAGAATATAGAGTTGTTTGCTAGATTCCTTGGTTGATAATTTAATGAGTGAATTAAATTAATAAATAAATGTGAATGAAGATTGGTAGGATTTTTTACTTTAGAGAACTCTTGTTTCTCTACTGCATTTATTTACTTTACTTTTTCTATATTGCTCACTGACAGTAGGGCACAGATCTTGTGGTGATTGTCTACTGGGATTAGTCTCACACCCTATTTGGGTCCTACACTTCAGCCCAAACAGGTTATATGGTTGCAGGTGTGGATAGGGATTGTGGCCCTTCTACTTCAGGTACATGATTTCTAGTTGGAGCTGGAGAGCATAGGACCAAGCTTAGGCTTGCGATGCTGCAGGAGTTGTTGTTTACTTTTAGTGCTTTTTTCTCATTTGTATTTCAGCACATTTTTATGTTTGCTTCTTTATTTAGATACATGTACCATGCGGCATCATTATTATATTTTACATTGCTTCTGTTGTTTAGTTTCAGTTGTTGTAGGATTTTTACTGCTTTCACTATTAACTGTTATTTACTGTATATTGTATACCATACCAAATGAGGACATAGTTTCCCCAATAACTTACTAGGACCCTCGCTGCTAGCCGACAGCCTCTGGCATTTGAGGAAATGCGCTTGAGGTCATGTGGCTAACCGGGCATGGGGCACCAGTTGAGGGGCTCCGGATTCAGGTCGTTACAACCAATCAGCAAATAAATCATGGAATACCATGATTATAAAGAGAATAATGATATTATATATCAAATTTAAATAAAAATATACCATATATAACAAGTAATTGGTGAACAATGGAAATATCACAGAATTAAAAGTGAGATGATAAACCCCTTACCTTATGCCTGAAAGTATTCTTATACTGATATTAATGAAATAAATAATCAAATTTAGATTCATTAATAAATAATTCCATAACCTCTTACACATTTAATTTATTTCTTATAATCTTATTAGGTTCATTCATGGCCTTTTTTATGGGCTCAAGAGGTTCAATTTTAATATTTTTGAAGCATTTTCATCCTTGGTTTTCATGATTGGCTTACTTGTATTCGTAAATAGAAGTTTATTGGTAATGTTGTTAAGAATAAATAATTGTTAATATATCTTATTAGTGAAATTTAAATTTATATGAGTGCTCTTATAATGATTTTGGTTACATACCATGATGATTAATTGTTTGGTAGAAGATAATGATAAACGCTTGGTTTGCATGGCAGTTTAGTGCATAATGAACTTGTTTTGTATTATTATTTTATATTATGAGTGTGTAATGATTCAATAACATTAAATAAGATGAACTAAATATATTCTGATCTGGTTCAACCATAAAAATGGCTTAATTACTAGAATTGAATATGGTAATGAAAATTGAGATCCCGTCGTCCTTGAATGTGATAAATTAACACATCTAAGATGGTGTTTTCATTTATAGTATAAGAGGAGGGGGAAAGAGAGATGATGATGAATTATTAAGTTAGAATAATATAATTCCATTTTATGTAAGGTACTGTAATTATCATAGCATTTGTATGAGGGGATATTAAGAAAGAATAAGAAAATAAAGGAACTCAAAATAAAAGAAAAATTGAGTAATCCCTCACAAAAATTCAGCAGCATACTGGCATCACTTTAAATTTCATAAAATAATTTGATGAGAGAAAGGGGGTATCTCATAAATATTAAATAATATAGAAATAAAGGGTAATATTTAATTAAATATCCCAACATAATCCAATTGAAAATAAAAGAGATAACATAAAATGAATGCTTTATGAAAAGAGAAGGGTGGTAGATTCATTTACCTTTAAGAGTAATTCCAAAAACGTGAAGGTTGGGACCTTGGGGGATTGTGGAAAATTTGGGAGGATTCCTAGGATGTTAAAAATACCATAAATTCAAGTATTATGAATTTAAAATGAAATAAAACTAAGGGATTGGGGGGTATTTATAGTAAATAAGAGTGAGTTTTTAATTAATTTAAAGGGACACCTCATTTGTGGTTTTTTGAAAAACCATGGGATTTCCCATGGTATTTTTCCATGGTTTTAGCCACTTAGAACACCTCATATCATATGTTACTATAAAAAAGTCTACCATCCTTTTATATTAATAATTACATCATTATGATGTCATTAATCTACTGAAAACTCAAAACTGTGTTTTTACTATCCATGAAAATTTCAAATATTATAGAAAAATCCCAAAAATCCACCCTAACCATTTTTTGACATGTAGAATTCAAAAATGAACACCATTTTTTGAAAAAAAATCTAAATTTTATTAATATAATTTTTAAATAAAATCTTAATTTATTCAAAAAGAATAATTTTAATATATAACTCATTTTTCAACATCTTGAAAAATTAACCAACATCTCATTAAATTATAGGCATAAGAAAATAAAACAAAAATATGGTTTACTATACGTAAGGATTATATTACTATTCATATTACTATTACTATTACTATTCATAAGGATATATTACTATTCATTAAAAAATCAAGTTGGTTCTATCATACTCTAAATAACATACTGGTCACAACCATAGATGCCCATTTTTTAAAACTCAAAACACAAGAGTTTCAAATTTAGGTTTAATGGAAAGGTTATAACATTAACCTAAAATATTTTTTTTTAAAGAGACATAGTGCTTCATGAAATATAGGGCATCCAATGAATAGAAGGTATTTAAGAAAAACATTCCATAAAATGTTGGGGTGTTATATTATTACCCCCTTTGGAATATTTGTTTTTGAAATTTTATGTATAAATCCCTCTAAAAATATGTGGGCGGTTATTCTTCAAATCATCCTTAGGTTCCCACATTGATTCCTCCATCTTATGGTTCCTCCAAAGAACCTTTACTAGATGATTCATCTGATTTTTTAATACTTGTTCTCTGGAATCAAAAATACCGATAGGATATTCACATTAAGACAGATCGGGCTCAAGTTCTATTTCTTCATAGGTGAGTACATGTGTTGGGTATGGCATGTATGTTTTTAACATTGATACATGGAACACAATGTGAAATTTGGAGGGACTTGGCAGAATGGCCAAATGGTAATCTACGGCTCAAATTTGATCCATAATTTCAAAATGTCTGATGTTGCTGGGACGTAATTTACCCTTATTATTGACTCGTATAATACCCTTCCATGGAGATATATTTAAGAAAACATGATCTCCATATCAAAATTCCAAATCCTTCCTTCAGTTATCAGCGTAGCTCTTTTTCCAACTATGAGCTGTTTTGATATGGGTTTGGATAATATTCACCATTTATGTTGTTTCCTCAACATGTTCTGGGCCTATGAGCTTTCCTTAACCAACATGATCCCAACAAGTTATTGTATGGAATCTCTTTCCAAATAATCCTTCATATGGTTCCATCTGAATAGTTGAATGGAATCTATTGTTATAGAAAAATTCTACGAGAGGTAAATAATGATCCTGCATACCTTGAAAGAAAAGTTAACAAGACCTCAACTTATCTTCAAAATGTATGAATATTTTGTTCTTATTATCCATCTGTTTGTTGGTGGTAGGTACTTCTCAAATGATGATCAGTATCTAGGGACTTCTGAAGAATTTTCTATAATTTTGATGTAAAATGGTGATCATGATCAGAAAAAATTCATAAATGTACACCATGAAGTCTTACAAATTCATTAATATATTTTCTTTCTAAACATTCAAGTGGTAAATCATCTCTTATAGCAAGAAAATGTGCTGATTTTATAAGGCGATCAACAATGACCCATAGCGCATCATTCTTTCTGGGAGTCTTTGGTAGCCCCATGGAAAATTCAATCGTAATATCATCCCATTTCCACATAGGTATTGGAAGGGGATGCACGACTCCCCTAGGATGTTGTCTTCCAGCCTTCACATATTGACAAACCAAACATCTCAACACATTATAAGTGATCTCCCTCTTCATGTTGTACCACCAAAAATGTTCCTTTAGATCTCTATACATCTTTTTCATACCCGGGTGTATAGAGAAATTAGAGCATTGAGAATTGTGTAATAGTTCCCTATTTATCTTATAAATATATACAAGACAAAGCCTCTTACAATTTTCAAAATGCCTCCTTCATATATGAATTCCATCTGTTGAAATAGAGGGTCCACTAGACCCAACTATGTAGTTCTTTTGATTACCGTATCATGTGTACAGTTAGATATGCATGATGATATATTACCATTATAGTGCAGACTTTTCTATGTACACCATAATAATTGTAATTTCCAAAGGATAACTATCATGTTAAGAGGTTATAGAAGATCCCAGTCTATAATGAGAACCTCGAGATACAATGACATTGATCTTAAATATATGTTCAATAGTCTAGATACATCTTACTGACTGGACACAGTAGATGTTTGACTATCAGGTGATGGGGGCTCATATGCATTGAGACTTCTTCTCATGAAGTTCTCAGTTGGTGATATCTAATAGTGAGATCATGAGGACAAACCCATAAATAGGAACACCACATGTTTTCGGTGTCATTGGTTGTTCATATCTACAGACATGTGTATTGGTCTCCTGACTTGAGACCATTACCAATGTATATCATTTAATTGCGTACTTTGATACAAGGGGAAAACCGTGGTAGTAATGTCATGGCGAGGTAGTTTGTGTCGCTTGTGTCATTAATGGTATGACGTTGGTTGAATGGTCAAGAAATGATTTTTCTCTTTCAAGTTTAGGAAGTTGTATATCTCAAGCCTGGTTGATCAGGATGGTGCCACATTCACAAGTATTTGGACAAATCAGTAGAAAGGAAAATCCATCTGGATAGATCAACAAATAATAAATCAATATAAGGACGATGACACAAGAGTGCATCCTGCTTGACGAGATATCAAATAACAAAGAGACTATAGTACACAGTCTGTGTTCGTAGGATGGTAGTCATTTCTATGACTATCCTTATCTCTTTAGGGGCCATGATGAGTTGCTAGACTCCGCTCTTGGTCTGTGGATTTCATTCACTACTATCGAGATAAGGGCCTAGAGGGTCACACACAACAGCGTATTCAAGAATCCGCACCTATTCAGTTGAATAGGTATATAGACATAGTGGGCCCCGCCAAAGGGTCTGAGTGTTGTCCAAGCTTTAGATCACCAAATGAATTAAATAAATTCATTAATATTCAAGTTATGAATATTTGGGATTGAATTTATTTAATGTCTTTACGTGTTCAGTAAATACGAGAAAATATTAATTGAACGAATATTATTTTAATATTCAAGGTTCGTTTAATATTAAGCGGGACAGATTGTCGAGTTAAAAGGCACAGTTTTATCACGTAATATATTTTAGATATATTACAAGTATGTGATAAAATATTAAATAATATTGGCACAGTTTAAGTCTTCATAATTATTTATTTAGAGAACTTTGATATTAACGGGGTCGGGGAACCCTATCGGGTATTTATCAATGTGTCTATAAATAAGAGTGGAGTCTCTCTATCTTTGGCGTGCACATCACTATTCATTCATTTATGGAATAAAATATGAGACCCTCTCTCTCCTCCCGCTTCCTAGAGAGAGAAGCTGATAATCCAAGATATTGGATCATGTTTCTCCTCACGCATCACAAGATTGACATTGCGGTGATTGTCGGGACGTCGAAGATATCATGGAATCGCCACGCTAACACCCGGAGTTCGACGATCGGCATTCCTGCGGATTTTTGAGGCACACGTGGACGATCTAGAGGGATCCTACAATGGATCCTTCATGCAACAATCACCATCGACAAGTAGTGGTCGACAACGGCTTCGGATATGCAACAGGTATGTTTTCATTTTATTTTTCTATTATTAATAATCTACGCGAGATCATTGGACCTCTCTGGGGCTCGGATCGTCTGCAACAACAAGTTCCGTCGGTCAACCGACAAAAATTTTAAAATCCCCGGCCCACCGGCTTCTACTGCGGGTGCTGGAAACATAATAGTGGTATTAGAGAAAGTCTCATAGATTTTCTAAGCCAAATAAAATTAATATTCATGAAATTAAGTAGAGGGTTTAAAATTGGTCACAACGGTTCAAACCGTGCGTCGATCCAATTTCAAACGGCCAAGATATGGTCATTTGATATTTTATGAAAGGATCGCGGGTATTATTTTACAACTATTTTCCAATCATCGTTCTTATTTTGATTTTTCCTAAAACACAAACAAGGATGATAATTATTATTATTTAATGATAATAATTATCATTATAAATTAATAATAATAATAATTGTTTTATAATTATTAAAATAATAATTATATTATTATTATTATAATAATTATTAGTATAATTATTATTATTACTATTAAAGGCTAATATATAGCATTTTGGAAAATTATATGGAGACTTGACTCATTTGGAAAAAATATAAAAAGGTGTGGAATTTGTAAATAGGTGGAACCAAGACTTAAAATAATTCTGAAAGTGATAAAATAAAAAAAGGAAGGGGGGTATGTCGCGTAGAAACAACAAGCACCAAAAAAAGTTGAAACCAGGGGTCCGAGTGGACCCCCTCCTCTCCCGTGCTCTGCAGGAGGGATGCCGAACAGGAGGCATCCGCGCCTCCCTCCTGCAGCGCTCCGCGTGCGACGTCCCTGCAGCCCGGCTTGCCAACGCCTCCACCCCCTTCACCCTACTGCTCTCTGTCGGGACACCTCCCACGCCAAGAAGCAGTGCTCCTCAGTAGACCCCTCAGCAGCGCACTGCCCAAGCCGCCCCGGTCTCTTCTCCACCTACTGCAGACCCCAGCCAGCTCCTCCACCTTGTCGCGCCCCATGCTGGCTCACTGGCTGCCCGCCTGCCTCTTTCTCCACGGCCTGCATGCGGACCCACTTCACAACCTCCTCTCGGGCTTCGGCTTGCAGACCGCACACAGCAGCTCTCTGAAGCTCTCCTCCGTTGGTCCCTGCGTCTCGTACCCGAATGCAGCAACAGGGGTTCCTGCAGGAGCCCGCCGCCACCACCGGACAGTCGGGCCCCTTCCCGAAGTTGTTGTCCATGCATGCACGACTCCAACCAGATCAAGGTCGGACGCCGCCATGGCCTTGTGCCATGCCTCTCGGCACCGGCCAGGCCGGGACACCGCCTGCATGCCACCTGAAATCTACCCTCAAAGGCGCACCACCCTGGTTCCCATTGCACCGGCATCCAGCCTCCCGCAGCGGCGTGACGCGGGTTCCACCCTTCTTTGTTGCCATCAGGCAACACCTGGGAGGTATCTTTTTTATTTCAATTCCTTCTGTAGGGTATTCGGTTGGCCCCAAAATAGTCTGGGTGGACCTGCCCAACCCAAAACAGGTTTGGGTGGATCCGTCCGGCCCAGTTTTGGCTCTACGCAGTTTTGGCCCGACCCGCACAGGCCGTGAAGTCGATCTTCGAGGGATCGACCACTTAAATGAATCAAGAATAATTAAATTAATTAATTTAATTTTAGTTTCCAAATTAAATTAATAAAATTAATTTTGGTTATTAATTTTAATACCCGAATAGAATTAATTCAATTGAAGTATTAAATTGAAATAAGTCAAAATAATTTAATTTTGGAATTAAAATTAAATTAATCGACCTACCGACAATTAATTAAATTATTTTAATTATTTATTTAATTTAATTTAATTAAATAAACCCTCATATTTAATTATTTCACTTTTATTTTATCGCGCTTTTATTTTACCTGTCATCTGGTCTTGAGCATCGACCTTTGTATGTCTGCTTTTAAATTATTTATTTAATTAATTATTTTAAACTATGTGTGTTGTGTGTAATTATTTAAATGGATGGTCTATGCATCGTCTTTCATTTTTTGGTTAAAATGTATAAGAGTTTGTCCATATAATTGATTTGATGTACATTTATACCCCAGTCCCCTCGCCTGTGAGCGAGTATTCTTGTACCATTGACGGAGACGATGCAAAGACATGACGGGGACCCCGTTAAGATGAGGTGGTACTCCATGACGTAACGTGGACTCCGCCAAGATTATGTGATGCTCCGGATGAGAAGCATACATACAACATGGGTTGAGATGCATTAAGAGTCAAGCATACAACTCGGGTATGATGCGCTTAGGTCGTTTAGATGCTCATGACCAGTCGAGTAGTATTTTTACCTTTATGCAATTATTTATTATTTTAATCATTTTAGAACAGCGGGAAAATACATAAAATAATAAATAATAAAATCCATAAAGAAGTGATGTTTGATTTATATTGATGTTCAGTTGTGAGAGTGAAGATATAGATAAACAAGATTAATAAAAATGGATTACATTCATCGAGAGAAAAACATAAAACCCTCAAAGAAAATATTTAGTCAAAAACATTCTTCCATCATTCATGTTTGAACAAAACCGGGTGTTCGAGGTGCCGGTTCATGCCTTAGCTGAGGGTGCCTCTTACTACTGGGGAGTTCTTATTTGTGTGGTGGGTCGACTTAACTAAAATTGTAGCAAAGATATAGCCTTAGCTAGTTTGTTGTAATTTTAGAGGCATGTGTTGAGTAAATTTGTAAATGATTTCTGAAGCTGGGACTTCACTCAACAGATCAAGGAACCATGAGCTAATGTGGTTGTCCAGCCAAAAGCCTACCTTCGACCCTCCGAGTAGTGGTGTCGCCCTGTCTTGTAGACTATGAGTGAGGTTCAGGGATCCTTGCCACTAGAATACTCAAGATTATTCCGATTCTAGTATAGAGGGTTACTAGAATTCGAAAAACTAGGGGGAGACATTTAATGATTAGATAATCAGTAATGTCACATTAGGTAATCACATAAAAGTACAATCTGCTAAAGTATATTTCTAGATAATGGAAAACAATACCATAATAAAACTGTGATAAATGATGGACAAATTTAATGTCCAAACAAGCACGAATTTCCTAAATGTAGTATAGGTGCTTGCGCACATTACTCCTACAATGGAAATTCAAGGTGCTTGGGTCCCAACCTGTTAAGCCACCTCAAGAAGAGAGGGTGTAAAACTGCTTATAGGAGACTCATGAAACAAGCATATGATGGTTTTTTCATAATTCTATCATCAAAGTCTAATGTTAGTTTCGTCCGCTACATCATGACATGGATGATGTTACATGTAGTCTCATCTCCAACATCCTTTCGAGGAGAAAGCGATGAAAGATTTGAATATGATGATTGTACTCAAATTGTGTAAAGTGAAAGACAGTTCAAAATATTTCATGTTATCCCATTCTTATACCTTTTACACCCGATTACTCTAGTTTCATTTAAAAGTACAAATGAATCGTATAGAATAAGCGCTTCATTACCTTTAAGGTAATATTTTCCAAGTAATAAGAATATTGGAGATAGCGCCATCTTTTATTCTTATGGTGAATAAATTGAATGAAAATGATAAAAGGCCTATGGAAAGTTACGCCAAAGTCACCTTCATCATGTCCTTCAAAGAAAAGTGATTGTTTATTTAACAGGAGGTTATTTACATCACATAATGAAATGAATTCATGTAAGTTTAAAATTGAAATACAAGAAGCAAGTACCCGCTCCTCATTCAGTTAATATTCATCAAATAAAAGTATTGTTTTCTCTAATAATTCTTGGGTATTAAAATACAATATGCTTTTCACATATATGTATTGAAATACAATAACCAAGAAAGTAGAGAAACATTACTAGAAGTAAAGTGTCTTCTTCAAGCAGCTGAGAAAGGCTGATTCATATGTCAGCTGGGAGAAACACATAACATCTAATTGCCAAGTGATTGATTCAAATTGGACAAGTTGTGGAGTATAACCAAAAACATTTATCTCATCTGCCCATTTGGAAATGATGATACCTTATTCCATATTTGGAATGAATGTTGTTTGAGGTGAAATACTCAAAAAATAGTTCACTACTATTTGAATCAATGGCAATACATGATGAATATAAAATGTAGGACCTACCCAATTGTGGCAATGTGATTCTTTGTCAAGCAAAACTATAAGCAGACGTCAACTATATGCCCAATATGATATTTAGGCTCAGGACAGCTAAACACCTATGGTCTTATTGACACCCTTAGTTTAGACAAAGAATCCTTTAGAAATAAAGGTATACCACCATGCTTTCCGAGGTTAGTTAACAAGATAGTGTAAACTATTCATTAGAAAGAAAGAGTTAAAGATACTTCATATGTTTCCTTTAAGTCATTAAAGAATAGTGAAGTATAGGTTTGGAAAGAAGATATTAGTTTCTTCAGATCATCAGGCCGAAGAATATCTTGACCAAGAAATTATCGATCATGATAATATAGCGTGGAGTAATTCTTAAATGCATGTTATCATATCTACATCACTGTATTGATGTTCATAAGCAGGATCGATGAAAAATATTACATATTTACATTGGTCAACAAACATGTAGCATGGAGAAATTCCTAAACGAATATGTTACACATCAAAGTTATGATATAAGTTGTATCAATGTTGCAACTTGCGGAAACATCCATCATATTTCAAAATTTTGATTTGAAAATAACAGCGTAGACCCATAACCAATATGCCAACTAAAATGAAAAATTGATATCATCTGATTCATAGTATGATGGAAAATCCATAATGTCATAGGATGTGTTTAGATGCAATATAGCATCCCGCATTTTTATCACATAAACTTTCATTTACATTTTACAAAATCGAGGATCTTTAAGGTTTAGTGTCTTGGAAACCAAGAACTTAAAACATGAAACAACAAAAAAAACATTCTTCTTAAACACTTGAAAGGCTTCTACTTATGTTCATCCTAGGTTCATTTCTGCATCTCAGAACCTGGGGACATACATCAAAGGAAAGGGTGAGCAGAAGGCCCAGTAAGGAAAACAAGAGAAACATTTTACATGTGAACTTGAGATACTTCAATAAGGTCATGAAAAGAACTTTAAGGCATGAGAAAGAAATCATGAGATATATCATAATAAAAGTAACATTTTTCATAACTTGAAGATGTGGCTGCAACATTTTATATTGACAATCATTTCATTTCACCAAGGTCCATCCCCAAGGTGTCGTTAAAAATTACCAAGGTTATTCACCAAGATGTCGTTAAAATGGTCATCTCTAGAGATTAAGTCTTTACCTAATGCATTGGAGCGCTATCAGGGCGCAACCATAAATTTGCCTTTATTATCATGTGAGCCACATATATCATCATCAAACATTTCATAAATAAACCATATAGCAAAAATAAATGGGTTTCATTTCATAATCATAACGTTTTAAAAACTGCTTTAAAGACATGATCTTTACGTCACTTTAAAACCCACAAAAAGGGAGGTGGGTCTCATGTATGTAAATACCATAATTTAAAATAGACCATTTTGGTATATATGTGAATACCCCTTTATAAGAAAGAGCTTTGAGTATTCACTTAATAATATAAAATAACTTTAGAAAAAGATAGAGACATTTTGAAACGGAAATTCTGCAGCATAACGGCTATGTTACGGGGTTTTAGAAGACATTAAAAAGAGGGGGGAAATGGGTCAAACATTCATAAATGACCCATAAAACAGTAGATGGACAGAATAAAAAGGATACATGATCATGGTAATGAAATTTCAAGGACATACCATTTGAAATGAAAAACATGGAAGGAAGACAAAAATTAGATTTCTCTTATGAAAGTTCGGCAGCCTAATGGCGTTACTTAAACATCAACAAGAATGATTCAAAAAGATCAAATAGGGTCTCTCATTATGTGAACATAAGAGTTCAGTATGATAGATATAGAGATAATTCCCCAACATAATCAAAAAGGAACTTGAAAGACTTGACATGAAAGTAGAACTTTGAAAAGAATGATAAAGGTGAAAGAATCCCCTAAAAATTTCGGCAGCCTAACCGCGCCACTTAAAACCTCAAAATACTGAATTGAAGAGATCAAATGGGGTCTCTTATCATATGATCATGAAAGATCAGTATGATAAATTTAGAAATAATACCCCAACATAACAAAAAGGAACTTTAAGGAATTTACATGAAAGTAGAACATCAAAACGAGAAGGGTGAAGAACCACTTAAAAATTCGGCAGCCTAATGGCGCCACTTAAAACATCAAAATACTGAATTGAAGAGATAAAATGGGGTCTCTCATCATATGATCATGAAAGATCAGTATGATAAATTTATAGATCATACCCCAACATAATAAAAATGAACTTGAAATACTTTACATGAAAATTGATCTTGAAAAATGATATGGGAGAGAGAATTCGTTACAAAAATTTCGGCAGCCTAACGGCGCCACTTAAAACATCATAAAACGAAATAATGAGAGTAAGAGGGGATCTCTCATTATATGAACATGAAAAGGGTAGTAAGAGGAGTATACAATAACATCCTCCAACATAAGAACATGAAGCATAAAAGGAATGACATAAAAGAGATTACTTGAAATGAAAGCGAGAGGTCGGATCCCTTACCTTAAAATGTACCTCTTAAACCTCAAAGGATGGGACCTTGAGGGCTTGGGGGCACCTTGGGAGGACTCCCTGGGAGCTAATGAGACCAGAACTTCGTTGGGGAAGAGTTGGGAGTCAAAACTAAAGGAGGAAAGGGTGGGTATTTATAGGGAAAGTGAGGGGACAAGGCATTAATGGCCAAGGGACACCTCACTAGTGGTTTTGGAAAAACCATGGGCTTGCCCATGGTATTTTCCCATGGTATTGGCCACTTGGGACACCTCATACCTTATCTTACTATTCATAATTAGACTATATTGAATATATACTTAATACATCATTTAATGATGTCATTAAACACCCGTAACTTAAAAACTATATTTTCACTATTCATCAAAAATTCAACTTTCTCAGAATAATCCCAAAATTTCACCTTAACCAAATATCGATTCTCTAAATAAATTTATGAACTCCATTCTAAAAATATAATTTTATAAATAATTTTAATTTAATTTTAATTAAAAACACTATTCATCGAAAATTCGTTTCTTTCAGAAAAATCCCCAAAAATTACCATAACATAATATCGATGATCTGAGTTCAAAAATAATGTCATTTTTATAAAAATAATTTTCTAAATAATTTTAATTAAATTTTTAATTAAAAAACACTATTCACCCTAAAAAACTAATACTTGAATAATAATTTATGAAACCGTTATTTAACCATTTTATTGAATCACATTACTTAATCAAGGTGCCTACATTATTTTAAAACTTTCTTTAAGTGAGATTACTAATCCATTTGGTCATATTACAAATCCTAATCATAAAATCACTATTCATAATTTACTATTCATCAAAAATCAAGTTGATCTTATTAGACTCCAAATTTTGTACTGAACATAATTGTAGAAGACCTTTATTTTGAAAATCATTACACATTTTTAATTATTTAATGTTTACATAAACATTTCTAAAATATCCTTTTTCTAAAATTCATCAAAAATATTCATACTATATTTATCCGGTCATTTGAAAATTCATAAACATCATCATAAGAAGAAATCCCAATTTTTATTTAAAAAAAAGGATTACACAAGGTAGTTACTGTCTCCTTACATAGCCTCTTATCACAACAGCATAGGACCTAAGTGTAAGGTGTGCTAAGGTGAGAGAGTCCGAGGGAGGCTCGACCAACATTTCCTGAGTAGTAATTTCAATCAGTTTGAACTTCTCGCGAAGGCGATTCTGTTCTAGCTTCACACGATGAAGTTCGTCTTGGGTTTGGTCCAGAGCAAAGCCCAATGGGGCTACCTCCTTCCCAAGTTCTATTAGATGGGCTTCGATCGGCCCAAGAATACTAGGTGAGGCCATCGAATCTTCTTTCTATAATAATTAACCAAGATTACTTGTATTTAGAGACAATAATCAAAACATTTTGTTCACAGCGGTCATATTGACTAATGGTCATATAACAGTCAGAACCCCATGGTCTCGTTTTAATTATAATCATGTTTATTAAATAAAACATTTTTGTTGAGTATAAAAATAAAATAAAATAACACATGAAATTAGGAAACAAG
Source organism: Viscum album (assembly GCA_963277665.1). Taxonomy (NCBI): domain Eukaryota; kingdom Viridiplantae; phylum Streptophyta; class Magnoliopsida; order Santalales; family Viscaceae; genus Viscum; species Viscum album. The sequence continues at coordinate 511,467,215 of OY728146.1, forward strand.
ATTTATTCAAAATTTCGGGCCGTTACAATCTTCCCCCCTTAAGAAATTGCGTCCTCACAATTTTAAAAAAAATTTGGTTTTGAAATTTCATTGAAAGTCCCACATCGGAAAAAGAGTATGTGACACCATTACTTTAAATGAAAGAAAAGGAAGTATAAAGGACACCCGAGTTTACTCATACTAGGATTCCATGTAGGAAACATGGACATGGAGGAGAAAACAAAGGGTCACGTCCTAAAGGAGAGTGATAGAAAATATGATTAGGAGGAAGTTAAACACCAGAAAATCCCAAAATTATGATATGTGCAAGTGGTCTTTGATTACCTAGTAGGAAACATAAACCAACAACGTTTTTGTTTTACGTTCCTTTTCATAACTTTGAGGAATTCATTTACAACATAGAACAAAAACATAAGGAAATATTTCTACCTTCATGTAGAGTTTCATCCTTTAATAAGTTTCTACCCAAAACTAATCTTTTCTCTAAACTATGAGCATTCAAAACTACTTGGTCTCATCAAAACACAAGAATCATCTTCTATAGAGTCACATAATCCACAAAATATTAACTATCTATTTCTTTTATCTTTAAACATTATCCCAAAAACCGAAAGGGTAAGGTAAAACAACTCTTCAAAAAAAGAAAGAATCCCATAGGAATGGAAACTACATTTAAATCTTCAAAGTTCCATGGTACTACCCAAAGTTCATCCTAGTCCATTCCATAAATAACGGTCCTTAAAATTCCTCAAAATAAACCAAACTAAGATTAAAACCCAAATACAAGAAGGATTTGACAACATAGTCTTCCAAAATAAACTTCATTGTTCATCTCCAAACAACATCAACCACTACTAACATCTTATAAAAAAAGTATCTAACCTAAAAATATTTAACCCAAGATAGGTTAGTCATTCCCATAAGTAACCTAAATTTCTATAAGTCCACCTTAAATTCATCAATTCTTCAAATATAAGTCAACCTTATTCTTCAATGAAAATACCATTGTAATCTATTTACCTTGATCATATAGGGTCCCCAAAATAGTGAACATCTTCCAAAATAAAAATCATATTTTAATCCCCTAATCATCTCTGTCATATTAGTAAGGTAATCGTAGAATTTCCTATCACATTGGTTGTTGAGACATGCTCTTCCATTTCCCTCCATTAACTAAGAAAATAAACTTTAATTAGGGGCTTAAATACTTAGCCAATAATCATGAAAAGAAACTTAAAGCATATAAGGATAACTTGTAGTTGAAAAGTATTCCCTCACTTGTGATCCCCTAGGTTCCTATCTAGGTTATCCATGATCATATATTCTTATGTGAATCTTCATTTTATTTTATCTTTGTTCCTTTAATAATGGTTCATACTAAGCTTATGAATTTACCAAAGCATATCCCCCAGGAGTGTCGTAACCAAGAGTGCAGCAAGGCCCGTTGTCGTGTATCAGTTCTCATTCGAGTCTAGCTCAAAGCGGTGTTTTTGGGTTTTACCCCTATGTACATCTGTGCCAGAGCCACCTCTACCTGCTCATATCCAGACAGGGATGAATTTTTTGGCAACCCCTTACTCAATACTCACCAAAATACCAGGAAGATTTCCTATATTTTAACTTTTCTATAGGCTTCTTCCTAAAGTTTTCATATACTAATTTCAACAAATAACTAAACCATCCTTTGATACCAACTATAGCATCCCGCCTTTTTATCATATAAACATTCATTTACATTTTACAGAATTGAGGATCTTTAAGGTTTAGTGTCTTGGAAACCAGGAAGTTAAAAGATGAAACAACAAAAAAAACATTCTTCTTAAACACTTGAAAGGATTATCCTTATGTTCATCTTAGGTTCATTTCTGCATCTCAGAACCTGGGGACATACATCAAAGGAAAGGGTGAGCAGAAGGCCCAGTAAGGGAAACAAGAGAAACATTTTACATGTAAACTTGAGATACTTCAATAAGGTCAGGAAAAGATATTTAAGGCATGAGAAAGAAATCATGAGATATATCGTAATAAAAGTAACATTTTTCATAACATGAAGATGTGGCTGCAACATTTAATATTGACAATCGTTTCGTTTCACCAAGGTCCATCCCCAAGGTGTCGTTAAAAATTACCAAGGTTATTCACCAAGGTGTCATTAAAATGGTCATCTCTAGAGATTAAGTCTTTACCCAATGCATTGGATCGCTATCAGGGCGCACCCTTAAATTTGTTGTTATTATCATGTGAGCCACATATATCATCATCAAACATTTCATAAATAATCCATATAGCATAAAATAAATGGGTTTCATTTCATAATCATAACGTTTTAAAAACTGCTTTAAATACATGATCTTTATGTCACTTTAAAACCAACAAAAAGGGAGGTGGGTCTCATGTATGTAAATCCCATAATTTAAAATAGAACATTTTGGTATATATGTGAATACCCCTTTAGAATAAAGAGCTTTTAGTATTCACTTAATAATATAAAAGAACTTTAGAAAAAGAGAGAGACATTTTGAGACGGAAATTCTGCAACATAACGGCTATGTTACGAGGTTTTAGAAGACATTAAAAAGAGGGGGGAAATGGGTCAAACATTTATAAATGACCCATAAAGTAGTAGATGGACAGAATAAAAATGATACATGATCATGGAATGAAATTTCAAGGACATACCATTTGATATGAAAAACATGGAAGGAAGACAAAAATTAGATTTCTCTTATGAAAGTTCGGCAGCCTAACGGCGTTACTTAAACTTCAACAAGAATGATTTGAAAAGATCAAATAGGGTCTCTCATTATGTGAACATAAGAGTTCAGTATGATAGATATAGAGATAATTCCCCAACATAATTAAAAAGGAACTTTAAAGACTTGTCATGAAAGTATAACTTTGAAAAGAATGAGAAAGGTGAAAGAATCCCCTAAAAATTTCGGCAGCCTAACGGTGCCACTTAAAACATCAAAATACTGAATTGAAGAGATCAAATGGGGTCTCTCATCATATGATCATGAAAGATCAGTATGATAAATTTAGAGATCATACCCCAACATAACAAAAAGGAACTTGAAGGAATTTACATGAAAGTAGAACTTCAAAACGAGAAGGGTGAAGAACCACTTAAAAATTCGGCAGCCTAACGGCGCCACTTAAAACTTCAAAATACTGAATTGAAGAGATCAAATGGGGTCTCTCATCATATGATCATGAAAGATCAGTATGATAAATTTATATTTCATACCCCAACATAATAAAAATAAACTTGAAATACTTTACATGAAAATAGATCTTGAAAAATGAGAAGGGAGAGAGAATCCGTTACAAAAATTTCAGCAGCCTAACGGAGCCACTTAAAACTTCATAAAACGAAATAATGAGAGTAAGAGGGGATCTCTCATTATATGAAAATGAAAAGGGCAGTAAGAGGAGTATATAAGAACATCCTCCAACATAAGAACATGGAGCATAAAAGGAATGACATAAAAGAGATTACTTGAAATGAAAGCGAGAGGTCGGATCCCTTACCTTAAAATGTAACTCTTAAACCTCAAAGGATGGGACCTTGAGGGCTTGGGGGAACCTTGGGAGGACTCCTTGGGAGGTAATGAGACCAGAACTTCGTTGGGGAAGAGTTGGGAGTCAAAACTAAAGGAGGAAAGGGTGGGTATTTATAGGGAAAGTGAGGGGACAAGGCATTAATGGCCAAGGGACACCTCACTAGTGGTTTTGGCAAAACCATGGGCTTTCCCATGGTATTTTCCCATGGAATTGGCCTCTTGGGACACCTCATACCTTATCTTACTAATCATAATTCGACCATATTGAATATATACTTAATACATCATTTAATGATGTCATTAAACACCCGTAACTTAAAAACTATATTTTCACTATTCATCAAAAATTCAACTTTCTCAGAATAATCCCAAAATTTCACCTTAACCAAATATCGATGCTCTAAATACATTTATGAACTCCATTCTAAAAAAATAATTTTCTAAATAATTTTAATTTAATTTTTAAACAAAAACACTATTCATCGAAAATTCGTTTCTTTCAGAAAAATCCCCAAAAATTACCATAACATAATATCGATGCTCTGAGTTAAAAAATAAAGTCATTTTTATAAAAATAATTTTCTAAATAATTTTATTTAAATTTTTATTAAAAAACACTATTCACCCGAAAAAACTAATACTTGAATAATAATTTATGAAACCGTTATTTAACCATTTTATTGAATCACATTACTTAATCAAGGTGCCTACATTATTTTAAAACTTTCTTTAAGTGAGATTACTAATCCATTTGGTCATATTACTAATCCTAATAATAAAATCACTATTCATAATTTACTATTCATCAAAAATCAAGTTGATCTTATTAGACTCCAAATTTTGTACTGAACGTAATTGTGGAAGACCTTTTTTTTGAAAATCATTACACATTTTTAATTATTTAAGGTTTACATAAACATTTTTTAAAATATCCTTTTTCTAAAATTCATCAAAAATATGCATACTATATTTATTCGGTCATTTGAAAATTCATAAACTTCATCATAAGAAGAAATCCCAATTTTTATTTAAAACAAAGGATTACATAAGGTAGTTACGGTCTCCTTACATAGCCTCTTATCTGACAAGCATAGGACCTAAATGTAAGGTGTGCTAAGGTGAGAGAGTCCGAGGGAGGCTCGGCCAACATTGCCCGAGTAGTAATTTCAATCAGTATGAACTTCTCACGAAGGCGATTCCGTTCTAGCTTCACACGATGAAGTTCGGCTTGGGTTTGGTCCAGAGCAAAGCCCAATGGTGCTACCTCCTTCCCAAGTTCTGTTAGATGGCTTGGATCAGTCCAAGACTACTAGGTGAGGCCATCAAATCTTCTTTCTATAATAATTAACCACGATTACTTGTATTTAGAGACAATAATCGAAACATTTTGTTCACAGCGGTCATATTGAACGATGGTCATATAACAGTCAGAACCCCATGGTCTCATTTTAATTATAATCATGTTTATTAAATAAAACATTTTTGTTGAGTATAAAAATAAAATAAAATAACACATGAAATTAGGAAACAAGATTTATTCAAAATTTTGGGCCGTTACATGCAAAGAGTTTGTTAGGATTTAAACAAACCTACATCAAGTTAAACACATTGTGCATCTAAGGTAATTATCCTAACAGTTACTTAAGATATTACCTAAATCCCTAAGATAGAAAAGATGTAGTCAAGTATTAGACTACATTTCTATACAATGGTGCACATATCTATTAGAGATAGTGGGAGCTGAATTGACTTGGACCTAGTCAATGCTCGAGATGCACAAATGGTTTCCATAGGGAACAAGTTCAACAAGTACATGTGGAATAGGAATTCTCCTAGACACATACTGTGTAGGAAGAATAAAACCATTGTGATGGTTTTATAGTAAACGTGATCGATGATATAATATTCATTAAGAATAATAAATCCTAAAAGTAAGCAGTATATGGAAACAAGCTAAGATTGACAAGATCAACTAAAATTCAATAATAGATTCCACGTATCAAATTGAAAAGGGGCTTATAAATTGAATACTACGGTGGGTATTCAAATGAAATGATACATGGATGGTACAATTATGTTAGAAATAAGGCTTGATTGGTTATACCAAGTCAGAATGCCTAAATCTATTAGAATTTTACTTGTCATAGCTAAACTTCTATGATCATGGTATTGGTCATTGGATGTCAATATCATCTTTCATGGAAGGTGTCTATACGACGCAACCAGAAAGAGATGATGACATCAAATGATGCCAATAAGGGTTGATAGTTACTGAAATCCAATTCTAGATTATAGTAAGCAACAAGATCTTAGAGCATTCATTATAAATGAATCTTTTCCTTGTGTCTACCATAGGTTAGTGGGAGCGCCAATGTTTTCCAAACAATATATGTTCGGCAACATATAGAAAATGGATTTTGATCTTACAGTTAGATAATATCAGGTTAAAAGCAATTCTCAAATGATTGACTTCAATTAGCAACCTAAGTTCTAGGGAATAGGATCCTTTGAGGTAGATCCAAATGTTGCTTGGTCCTAGTCAATCATACATATAGTGACATTGTATTGGATAAATATAATTTGGAACAATTCAAGTTCAGAATTTTTGCCTATGTCACATGGCTTAATCTCTCAAGGTTAACATGTTCGGAGCATGTGTAGAGATTAAAGTTGTGAATTGATACCATATGCTTTAGCGATGGATCAATCACATATGTCATAATATGTACAATAATTGATACTCCCAAGATATAATTTATTATAGGCAGATGTCAATTATTTCTAGGAGCACTACAAGTGATGCAGTAAGAACTATCGTCTTGTACATCAACAAGTACAAATGATATGTACCTGGAATATGGAGAGGAAGGTATACTAGTTATGGTGGGACACAAACTAGTAATCCTTAGATAAATTTGATCTAGTATCAGAGTTAGGCAATGTATATGAGAGAGTCAAGCTCATAAAAGCTTGTGGTATCCATACCTACAAATACTGAGTACGTTACAACTTCTAAGGTAGCTAAGAAGTAGTTGTAAATTGCAACTTTTTGTCACAGTTCTTGGATTCGCTCCTAGTGAGAAAATTATTATCATAATGAGAATTATGATATTCTTACTAGCCAAGTTGTAAAGTTATGACAATGAAAAAAAAATTAATATACTCAGGGATACGCTTTCATGAGAAGTTTTACTCAAGCATATGAGGTCGTATATAGTAGATATGCCACATGGCGAAAACATGGCAGGCCCAGTAGTTAAAGCCATTACTCAGCAGAAGCATGGTATTTATCATGTGAGTAGCTAACAAGTTTAGTTAGCAAGTTGGCTCTAGTGCAAGTGGGAGTGTTGAAATAGTGGGTGCCCTAGACCCAACTATGCAGTACATTTGATTACCATATCATGTGTACAGTTAGATATGCATGATGATATTTTACCATTATATTGAAGAATTTTCTTCGTCCACTATAATAATGGTAATGTCCAAAGGTTAATTGTCGTGTTAAGAGGTTATAACAGATCCCATGCTATAATTAGAACCTCGAGATACAATGAAATTGATCTTAAATATATGTTATATATTCTAGATACATCTTACTGACTGGACACAGTAGATGTCTAACTATCAGGTGCTGGGGGTCATAAGCATTGAGACTTCTTCTCATGAAGTTCACACTTGGTGATCTCTAGTAGTGAGATCATGAGGACAGACCCGTCAATAGGAACACCACATGTTTTGGGTGTCATTGGTTGTTCCTATCTACGAACATGTGTATTGGTCTCCTGACTTGAGACCATTACCAATGTATATCATTTAATTACATACATTGATGTAAGGCGAAAACCATGGCAGTAATGTTGTGGTGAGGTAGTTTGTGTCGGGTGCGTCATTAGTGGTATGACGTTGGTTGAATGGTCAAGAAAAGATTTGTCTCTTCCATGTTTAGAAAGTTTTATATATCATGTCTTGTTGATAAGGATGGTGTCTCCTTCACAAGTCTTTGGCCAAAGTAGTAGAAAGGAAAATCCATCCCGATAGATCAACAAATAATAAAGCAAGATAAGGACGATGACACAAGAGTGCGTCCTGCTTTATGAGATATCAACTGACAAAGAGACTATAGTACACAGTCAGTGTTCGTAGGATGGTAGTCATTGTTATGATTATCCTTGTCTCTTTAGGGGACAAGATGAGTTGCTAGACTCTACTCTTGGTCTGTGGAGTTTATTCACTACTATCGAGATAAGGTCATAGAGGGTCACACACAATAGCGTATTCAAGAATCAGTACATATTCAGTTGAATAAGTATATGGACATAGTGGGCCCTGGCAAAGGGTCTGAGCGTTGTCCAAGTTTATGATCACCAAATGAATTAAATAAATTAATTAATATTCAAGTTATGAATATTTTGGATTGAATTTATTTAATGTATTTACGAGTTCAGTAAATATGAGAAAATATTAATCGAACAAATATTACATTAATATTCAAGGTTCATTTAATATTAAGAGGGACAACGAGTCGAGTTAAAACGCTCAGTTTTATCACGTAATACATTTTAGATATATTAAAAATATGAGATAAAATATTAAATAGTATTGGCGCAGTTTAAGTCATCATAATTATTTATTTAGAGAATGTTGATATTAACAGGGGCCGGGAAATGCTACCAGGTATTTATCAATGTGTCTATAAATAAGAGAGGAGGCTCTCTCTCTTTGGTTTTCACATCACTATTCATTCATTTATGGAATGAAATATGAGAGCCTCTCTCTCCTCCCGCTTCCTAGAGAGAGAAGTTGATGATCCAAGAGCTCAGATCATGTTTCTCCTCACGCATCGAAATATCGACAATGCGGTGATCGTCGGGGTGTCGAAGATATCGTTGAATTTTCACGCTAGCTCCCAGAGTTCGACGATCAGAATTACCGTGGATTTTTGAGGTGCATGTGGACGATCTAGACGGATCCTAATATGGATTCTTCGTGAAATGATCATCGTCAACAAGTAGCAGTTGACAACGGCTTCAGATATGCAACAGGTAGGTTTTATTTTTATTTTTTTCCTATTAATAATCTACGCGAGATACTCAGACCACTCTGGTGCTCGGATCGTCAGCAACGACAAGTTTCGTCATTCTTCCAATGAAAATTTTAAAATCCCCGGCCCACCGGCTTCTGCTGCAGGCCCCAGATACCTAACACAATGCACTCCCCATCATTTGTAGCTTTAATTTTATCTTGAAACTCCTCATCATCAGTCTGAGAACTTTTTTTTCCAGTAATGATGTTTTGGAAACCATTTGAATATGTAGTGATGTGTTACCTTCAATGATATTTCCCATATCTGTCCTTACTATATCCATGAACATAGGATCCCTTTCAACTCTCATATAGTTCTAAATTCCATGGTCCATTCTACTCCAAGCATTTTCCACCATATATTCCTTCCACGGGTGGTAGTGTATTGTGCAATCATAATCCTTTAGTAGCTCAATCCATCTACTTTAACTCGTGTTGGGTTTTTTTGTGATAAGATATATTTCAAACTCTTATGATCCGTATATATCTATAATTTTTTCAATAGAGGTAATGTCTCCAAATGTTTAGTTAAAATATTACCACTGCTAACTTAATATCATGAGTTGGATAGTTTTTTTCTTGAATTTTTAGTTGCCTAGATTGATAGGAAATCACTCTTTCTTTTTTCATAAGGAAATAGCCATGTCCTTTCTCTAATGAATCACTATAGATCACAAATACATCATTCCCAGATGGTAGAGTCAAGATTGGATCATTCACTAATCTTCTCTTCAATTCTTTAAAACATTCTTCACATTCCTTTATCCATATGAAATTAACCTCTTTTCGTGTGAGCTTGGTCATTAGGTTGGATAAATGGGCGAAGTTTGGAATGAAATGCCAATGATAACCTATTAAAATAATATAACTATGTACCTTAGTTATGTTCATTGGAGTAGGCCATTCTTGAACAGCCTTTGTCTTCGCAGGATCAACAGATACTCCATCTTTAGAGAAAATGTGTCCAAGGTAAAAAACTGATTAAAGGAAAAATTCACACTTTCTAAACATCCCATATAATTCATTTCTTCTAATATTTTTTAGAATAATTTGCTTTTGATTCTCATTGTCTTAATATATATTGGAATATACCAGGATATAGAAAATAAAATCTATAAAAAAAGTCATCAAGATAGTCCTTGAAAACATTATTCATTAGATCCATGAAAACAAAGGGTGTGTTATTCAGTCCAAAAGGCATCACTGTAAACTCATAATGCCCATACCTGGTTTGAAACGTTGTATTTGGAATATCTTCCTTCCTCACACACAGCTAATGATATCCAGATAAAATTCAGTCTTCGAAATATATTATGCTTTAAGAATTCGATCAAATAAATCATCAATTAGTGGCAGAGGATACTTTTTCTTTGTTGTAATAACATTGATTTCCTTGTAATCAATGCATTGCCTCATAGACCCATCTTTCTTTTTCACAAGAGGACAGGGGATCCCAATGGAGAAACACTAGGAAGAAGAAGTCCTTTTTCACTCAATTCATCTAGTTGTTTCTTTAGCTCCACTAATTACAAAATGTATATTATATAGGGAGTTTTTTATATAGGACTTACACCAAGAATTAAATAAATAGAGAAGTCAACTTCCCACCCTAGAGGATGTCCAAGTAAATACACTAGAAATAATTCCATGTATTCTTTCACTATATGAACATCTTCAAATTGAAGATTTATTTCCTCGCCAATAGATATTAGGTTCTATTCCCATCCAAGAATTTCATTCAGTAGAGCTACTATGGGTGGACCTAGATAAGAATCAAATGGCAAGGTTTCTACTCTTAAGATATCAGATTCTACACCAATTAAGAAAATGGTAACTTCCTTATTCTTTCAATAATCATTCTAATCATAATTTGATATCCAATTCATAACAATAATTATATCAAAGTAAATCATTGGTATGATGATAAGGTTAGTGTAATGTCCCCGGCCCAGATTCCAATAAACTGGTCCTCCAAGCTGGGTGGTTACATGACCTTAAGCATTCCTCCCCATATGCCAAATGTTGTCAACTAGCAGTTTGGTCTGAAAAGTCAATTGGTAAGACTATGCCCCATTTTATGAGAGTAATTTACAACTGAAGATAAAAAAAATAGCGGAATAATAGTCAATAATAAAAGATCATGCATAAACAACCATTCTCCCCAAATGGGGTACAACCATGTCCAATAGTAAATATGAGATTCCATGTTACATGTGAAAAAGTGAACAAAACCCAAATTGAAGACAAGATGCAAAATCCCAAAATTGGTCCTAACACCATGTCTAGGTCCTCCTCCACGTAAACCCATGCCAACCCAACTGACTGAAAAGTGCCTTTTCCTTTCTCTTGACCTGAAAACATGAAGTATGCTTGGGTACCAAACGGCAGCCTGAGCAGGGTGTGAGAATAACTCAGTAGGCCACCACCAAAGGGGTCTACAAAATATCTGGCACAAACAATTGTTCACCAAAAAGGGAAATGAATAATAAATGACAAGGAAATTATTAAGGGCCCTTAGCTACTGTAGTTCCATTACCAACACTTATTACCATTTCAATATCTTTCCTTTTGAACAAATTTATTAGGGGTTTATTAAAAAAAATAAGTTACACGGCTTAAACTACACAATCACATACTTGAGGAAAACACACAGTCGTCCTATCTCACTAGGACCAACTTCCCCATGCCAACCATATCCTCACCTCAAAGCATCGGTTCAGGTGGATGTCAACCATATCCTCACCTCGAAGCATCATTCTGGGTTGATGCAACTAATAGGGAAACAAATAATCAGTCCTATCCATACCCCATCCATTAGGGGTGGAGTTTAGATCCTCGGTCCAACTCGACCTATAGGCATAGAACCTCAGTCAATACCCCACACTAGCAAGCTATCTGCACATGCTATACTTATATGTTTCCATTAACCATTGACACAACATCACTACCATTTCCCAAGGCAACATTAAACTATACAATAACATGAGATTTAACACCATACCATAACCCATAAACACATTCACCTCATTTCACATCATTTACCCATTTATACAAATTCCATTTTATTATGCTTATCTTACTAAGAAATCATTCATCGTGCCTAACTCACTAGGATTTTTCATTATTCCTAACTCACAAGGCTTCATTACCATGCTCATAACCCATTCCTTTACGGTCTTTAATAACATCCACATATTAACACAATATCTCTTAGGTTATTACCAATATTATGGTCACCAACTGGATTTTAACCCAACACTAATAGTCACCCCAACATGTTTATCAAGGGATCTACAATATTACACAACAATCTCAATTATTCTTCCCAAATCCCAAGGTCTGGGAGAGTCGGTGCACCCCATGGGTGGCCCTAGATTTGTTTTGTTACCCTCGACTCATGCCATGGGAATCATGAGGGTTCCCCTTTACCTTTTTAATAACCATTTTACCAAAACATGCCATGGTTAATCAGATCATACCAAGAGACACCCATCAACAAAACCGCACATGCACAAATCCTCATATAAACTGTGGGATATAACTTGTATACCACCTACCTTGATTCTGCAGCTGAACGCACTCTAAATCAAGCCCCTAGATTACACTTCAACAAATCATTGAATCTTAAACCTAAATCTCCCCCAAAGAGTAGGGTTTTAGATCTTCTTAAGGAGAGGAGGATAAGATACAAACCTTAAACTCAAAAGAGAAACAAGGATGATATTATCCTTACCTAGAGCTTTGATCCACAATCAATGGCACCAAAAAACCATAGAAATGAGGGAGATTGATCTCATGTAGATCATTGGAGATTTAGTTTGTCCTAGGGTGAATAGAGGATAAATGGGAGGAGTTCCCAAGTTGGGGTTAAATATACTAAAGTGGAAACATTGTAATTTTTTTATATGTTTTTGGTCCGCATGGTTTACTCGAATGGTTTTCCAAACTGCGCGGATGCTTCATCCCAAAGGAGCCACCATCGCATGGTTTAGCCCCACGGTTTTCCAAACCATGTGAAAACCATGCAGAGGCTATTTTCCTACAAACTTCTTCTTCCATGGTTTACCTGGGCTATCCGCACAGTTATCACTAATCGTGCATAGACCGTGCGACCTACCCAGAAAACCCCTTTTCTCCACTTTTTTGTGTCCCAAACCCTCGGAACACCCCTGAACCTCCTCTATGACTTGGGTAAACACATAATTAACCAAAATAAGGGATTAAAACCAAAAATTAAACGATAATGTACCTATCCAAATTTGGAATTTTACAACCTCCCCACCTTATAATGGCTCGTCCTCGAGTTGAGATCCCATGCTTCATTTCACTTCCCTCTCCTATATTTCTTTTTGAATGTTTCCATGCTTCCATAGTACTCACATCAATGTCACAACCTTGCCCCACAAGACATTCCCACTACAATCCATGACAAGAACCAGATGCTTTTTTATGGATGCATCATCCTCAAGCTCAATATCCTCAACACCCACCACGTGAGTGGGGTTAGGGTGATACCATCAAAGCTGTGACACAAGAAAAACATCATGCATCCTACTATACCTATAAAGTCCCGAATCTGGAGCCCCTCAACTAGTGCCTCATGCCCGATTCGCCACATGACCTCAAGCGCATTTCCCCAAACACCAGAGGCTACCTACTAGAAACAAGGGCCTTGGTAAGTTATTGGGAAAACTATGCCTTCATTTGGTAAGTTATACATGGTACAGGAGATAAAAATCAATAGAGGAAGCAGTAAACAACATACAACAACTAAAACTAAACAGCGGAAGAAATGTATAATATAATAATGATGAAATACGGTACATGTATCTAAGGAAAGTAGAAAACACAACAACGTGTTGAAATACAACTGATAAAAAATCACTAAAGGTAAACAGCAACTCCAGCAACATCGCAAGCCTAAGCTCGGTCCTATGCTCTCCAGCTCCAACCAGTAATCATGTACCTGAAGTAGAAGAGCCAAAATCCCTATCCACACCTGCAACCATATAACATGTTTGGGATGTAAATCAGGACCCAAATAGGGTGTGAGACTAATCCCAGTAGGCAATCACCACAAGATATGTGCCCTACTGTTAGTGATCAATATATAAAAAGTAAAGGAAATAAATGCAGCAGAGAAATAGGAGTACTCTAAAGTAAACAATACTACAAATATCCATTCACATTTATTTATTTATTTAATTCAATCATTTAATTATCACCTAAGGAATCTAGAAATAGCTCTATATTCCCAAAGCATAACAAGTAACACAACATGTATCTTAGCAGACAACCTAGACTACAAGCAGTACAAAACACAAGCTTGTTCTTTGGCTTGCTGGACTCATCACAATCAACCAAAAAATATTCACATTGACTATCTGGGTGGATCATACTAGAAGACCCCTATAGTCAAGTAATCATACAAGGCACAGAGACTCTGGGAAGCACTCACCGTCAATTCCCCTACAGTCTTCCAACGAAAGCTATAGACTCTTTGAGGAAGCACTTACGTCTAATTCCCCCTATAGTCTCAATACGTAACTAAGGACACTCTAAAGAAGCACAAAGTCCAATTCCCATTGGTCCTTCTAACAATACTAATTTATAACATACTCTCTAGGGAAGCCCTTAATCGTCAATTCCCTCTTTAGTCTACCGCACTAGGTCACATAGTCGTCAGTAGTCTAGTCGTGCATAATCGACTATCAGCATCCCTATGTAAGCTCAACAAACTACTTGGATAATAGCTACAATGCATCAAAAGCATATAAATAGTAGGCAATACATGCAATCAATTATATGAAGGCAGGAAAACAATGCAACAAGGTATGCCTCACAGGAAACCTAAGCCAAACGATGATAAGCACCCAAAACAGGGGGAACACCCATTGGGTGATCCTCAAACATGATAAAAAGAAATCATCCTTCATCTAATAACATCAAGAATACATGAAATATAAGGAAGATAATGATACAGGATCAAAACCCTAACCCTAGATACCCGATACATGAGTATCCGACACTTTTTCCTCAAAAACTCAAATACATTCAACATAGGGCAACAAACCACCTACCTCGATCCAAGAAGATCGATATACATGAACCTCGGCTTGTGAATTATCTTAGAATGGATTAGATATTGAAAAACGTCTAAAACTTTTAACCGCATATAATTATCATAAGATAAATAATTAGGAAACGTGTCCATGGAAGAACCAAGAACTCACCGTTGTGATTCTATTGCAACCGACGACGTTCGATTCGGATAACTGGTGACAGATCGGTGGATTGGAGAAGATCTGCGGCCATACCCTCACTCTAGGTCGAAGAAGCTGGCGAAGAAGACGTATTCGGGGTTAAGTCGTGACCCTGATTCGTTTAATGAAAAAAAATTACACAGCGTGTACTTTTAGAGTACAAGGCATATACTAGTATTTTCCGTACACCGCATTAAGCAGCCTCCACATCACCCCTAAACACTGCGTGTGTGGCTCCGAAATGGCCAGCAGACGTCCTTGCGCGACAACAAAGTACACGGTGTGTACTTATAAAGTACTTGGCGTGTACTTGTAAAATTTCCAGATTATCCTCTTTTTTCCAAAAAACGACAAAAAAGAAAAACATACCTAAAAAAAGGTTCGGGTTCGTACCAACTTCCCCCCTTAAAGAAATTCATCCCTGAATTTCTATAAATTGGTGGTGAAGAAGAAACCTCGAACAACTCTGGCCACTATGATCGCATATCGGCCTCCCTCTCCCAAGTCTTGTCCTGTACATGGCCGTGCTACCATAGCACCCATACCAGAGGAACAGACCAACCACGGAGTATCTTTGCACTATGATCAACAATCCGGATAGGATTCTCCTCGAACGATGCATCCTCCTCTAGATCAACCTCCTTTGGTTGAAAAACATGAGACAGGTCTGAGAAATAGTGTTGAAGCTGAGAAACATGGAAGACGTCGTGCATAGCCTGGTACCTCTGAGGAAATTGCAACCTATAAGCAACAAGCCTGACTCTCTCCAGAACCTCAAACGGACCGACGTATCTCAGTGAAAGCTTACCATATCTCCTGATTCTCTTGTGTCACAACCTCATGGTAACATGTAGGAAAACTTGATCCCCGACCTTAAACTCCAAAGGTCATCTTCACTAATCAGCATAAGATTTTCGCCAAGCCTGTGTAGTAGCCATCCTTTTTCGAATCAACTCCACCTTCACTATGGTCTCCTAAACAAGACGAGGTCCTAGCATAGTTGCCTCTCCTACCTCCAGCCAACACAAGGGTGATCAGCATGACCTACAGTACCAAGCCTCGTAAGGTTCCATCTGAATAGTTTCTTGAAAACTATTATTATAGGAAAACTCCACTAGAGGTATATTTTTATCCCAATAACCTCCAAAATCCAGGACACATGCTCGTATCATGTCCTCTAGCACCTGAATCATGTGCTCTAACTAGCCATCTGTCCTGGAATGGTAAGCTGTACTCAGAAGTACCTGTGTACCCAAATCTATCTATATCCCTTTCTAGAAATGAGACGTGAAGCATGCATCCCTATCTGAAATGATAGTACTCAGAACCCCATTCAAGCGTACAATATCATGGATGTACAACCGTCCAAGCTCATCGACACCGAAGGTCTCCTTAATCGGCATGAAGTGAGAAACCTTCATGAGCTTGTCAATGACAACCCATAGCACGTCATTCCCTCGAGGTGATCTCGGTAACCCTGTCATGAAGTCCATTGCAACATCATTCCACTTCCACTCGGGAATGGGCAGCTGATGTAAAAGCCCTGCTGGTTGCTGGTGCTCTGCCTTCACCTATTGATAGGTGGAACATCTCATGAAGAAACGATCAACATCTCTCATCATACCTGGCCACCAATATTGGCAGTGTAGATCACGATACATCTTGGAGACGCCATGATGAATAGCCCAAACTGAGGAATGAAAGTCTCGCATCAGCTCCCCACGTATATCAATTGGCACCCGTACGCGTCCCTGGAAACACAAGATCTCATCCTTGCATATGGTCCATCCAGGAAGAGGGTCCTCTCCTGACATGATTTCACGTAGGACTAGGCCTTCAGAATCTGAAAACTTCATCATCTGAACTCGATCAATAAGGGTAGAGGTAACAGTTACATATGAAAGAAAGGTCGGCCCCTGTCTATCATGCACCTCAAAATGCATCTTAGAGAACAGAGCCATAAGCTTCCACTCATTGTTGGCCTCCTGAAATGCATGAATTTGAGTCCTCCTGCACAATGCATAAGCCCCAGCATTTCTTTTCCAAGGCATATAGGAATGCTCGAAATTGAAATACTGTAGGTACTTAACCCACTTCCGCTGTCTCAGATTCAATTCACGCTACGTGAAGATATACTTGAGGCTCTTGTGGTCATTATATACCACAAAATGATCTACCAAAAGATAATGTCTCCAACAACACAAATCATGAACAATTGTAGCCAACTCCAGGTCGTGCGTAGGATAGTTCCTCTCATGTGGCCTCAACTACCAAGATCCATACGCAACAACATGATCCTTCTGCATAAGAACTGCTCCAAGCCTGATTCAGGATGCATCACAGAAAACATTATAACTCTTGCCCAGCTCCGGAAAAACTAGAATCGGTGCTGAAGTCAATATCCCCTTCAGCTCATGAAAGGATGAATCACTGGCTTATAGCCAAACATACTTCACCCATTTCTTAGTCAAGCCCACCAACGACTCTTCTAAGCATGAGAAGTCCTATATAAACTGCCTGTAGTAACCAGCCAGCCCTAAGAAACTTTGTACCTCGAAGACATTCTTCGGGTACTCCAAGGTAACTACTGCTCTCAACTTCTCTAGGTCTACTGATACTCCTGCCTCTGAGATGACATGACCCAGTAAGTGAATCTTGTCCATCCAAAAGTGTCACTTCGAGATCATAACATATAACTGATGCTCCCTCAGTGTACTCAGAATGATCTCAAGATGGGTATCATGGTCGTGTTGAGTGTGAGAGTACACAAAGATATCATCCATGAAAATCACCATGAAAGAATCCAAGTAAGGATGGAAAACTCTGTTCATCAGTGACATGAAAACTACTGGTGCGTTCGTGAGACTGAACGGTATAACCAAATACTCATAGAGACCATACCTGCTCCAGAAGGATGTAAGAGGTATATCAGATGGTCGGACACACAACTGGTGGTAGCCGGATCTAAATTCGATCTTTGAGAACACTCTTGCTCCTCAAAGCAGATCAAAGAGATCATATATCAGTGGCAATGGATATCGGTTCTTTACCGTCATCTGGTTCATCTTCTGATAATCCACACAAAGCCATAAAGTACCATCTGTCTTCTTTGCAAATAGAATAGGAAAACCCCAAGGAGAAGTACTGGGTCGGATAAAAACCCTTTGTCTGCAGCTCCTCCAACTGCTTCTTGAGCTCCTGCATCTCAGGTGTAGCCATCCTATAAGGAGGAATGGACACTGGTGCTTCTCTTGGTACAAGATCAATAGAAAATTCTACCTCTCACTCTAGAGGCAAACCTGAAAATTCTTCTATAAAGACATTTGTAAAGAGAGTAACCACTAGAGGAAAATCTATCTGAGAAGTCCCATGGTCATCTAAATATAAGCTAGAAATATAGGCCATAACACCGCCCAACCCATGATTCTCTAGTCCAGCTCTGCTTGCCTGGACATCCCATTCTCCCTTGTGAAGAAAAGATCTGCCCTCTGGTGATGTGAAACTCACCCTACAATAATAGCAATCGACAAAGGCCTGGAAGGAAACTAACCTGTCCATCCCAAGAATGAAATCATAGCCTTCCATTTCCAAAACATAGAGACTCCATGAAAAATGACACCCACCAACCTCAAGGGGGCAGTCGAAGCATTAACACACACTAGCAGTTCTAATTCCCAAAGGAGTGTCTAGCATCATCATTTCCTCAGAAGTATAAAAAGTAAGTTTAAGGCTTTCCACAGTATGCATAAAAATAATGCTATGAGAAGATCTTATATCAAAAAGTGCAGAGGGTAAAACTGAGGCTACTAAAATCGTACCTCAAACTGTAGAAGGTCCATGATCCTACTCTTAATGAGTCTGCTCTACAAAAAATGACTGGCCCATACCGCAGCCCTGCGTAGTAGCCTAAGATCCATGTGCTACTCCTCCCTGAGCCTGACCACTGCATCCATAGCCTCTACCCTGGCCTGAATGATCTGAAGAACTCAAGCCCCCAGTCTGCTGCAGAACTGGCAATCCTGCTCCTGTATGCGGAGTCAAAACTGATCCTCCTTCACTAGCCGTTGGCAGAAGAACCTTGCAGAAGTGCTGCAGATGACCCATCTTACCGCATGATCAGCACTCTTCTGGGTCCCTCAGGCACTGCGGATTCTTATACCCACTTCTTCCAGACTGATAAAACAACACTTGGTTGCTATAGGGAAGATCCCGTCTACCAAAATGAACACCTCACTTCCTCGAGTCACCTCTTGTAGACTCTCGGTGGCACTTCCTACTGTCTGTCTGGAGAGAATCAACCCAGGATTCAGAACCACCCTGGTCCACTCCTCCAACCTCCCGCTGGTTTCTTTCCATAAAAGCACCTAGTTGACTATCATGTTAATAGAATTCAATGGAAAGACATTAACCTGTGACCCGATGTCCGGTCTGAGGCCTTCCTCAAACTTCCTCGCCAAAACAGCTCGTCATTCCCCAGAATGGGAGTGAAATGATGTAATTCTGTAAATCTGGAGGAATACACCATAACTGTGAGAGTACCCTGCTATAGGTTCATGAACTCTCTATCTCTGTTGACCCTCAGCGTCGCTGGGTAGAAGTAGTCATAGAACATACGCTAAAACTCATCCCAAGCCTTAGAATGTTGCCACCTTGTCTACAAAACCACATCCCACCATATCTAGGTGGAATCTCACAGCATATAAGTCACGAACTTCACTCTACTATCCGGAGGTGTCTCAAGATGCTCTAATATGGACAACATGGCTTCTAGCCATGACTCAGCAGCCTATGGTCCTCCATCCCCTGTGAACGTGGGAGGGTGCTGCTGCTGAAAAACCTACATCAGCTTTGCCATAGATGGGGCAGAATGTTGAGATCCCTAGAAGCTCTACATGAATCTCTTGAAACCCTCTATGAACTGATCATTGGCACCAGTGTCTGGAATTACTACTGGTGCCTTATCTGGAATGATAGGCAGAACCACTGGTAGTCCTTGATCTGCCATATCAGGCGTACGGTCACTGCATGGTTTCTGACGTGCAATGGGTGGATTTCTTGGTGTCATAGATCTGAAAGGTCAAAAGCACACCTTCATTAACGATGAACACAGATGATACTTAAGAGAGAAAAATGGAACAGGAGAGAAAAACTTTAAAATTTTGGAAAACATGACTACATGACGTGCAGTACTACTACACGGCATGTTTCTTAAAAGTTTACCATGGGCGTGCACCTTGTCCACACATGGATATGTAAACCACCTAGCTACACGGCGTGTTCTTAAGCTACACGGCATGTACTAACCCTTTTCATCCCTGCCCGTTCACTACTACACGGCTGGGAACACGGATTGTCTCAACAGGAAACTACAAGGCCTGATTGTCTCCTACACGGCATGTCCTTAAGATCTCTCCCATGTTTGTGTCATTAGTCACACGATCTAGTACACGGACCACTACTACATGGTGTGTCAAAGGAGACATGGCATGTACTTGAAATGCCTTACCTAGCCCGTGTTGTTACTGACACGGCCTGACACACAGTTGACCCTACGCAGCTTGTTTCCGACAGACATGGGGTGTGCGTGGAAGGATAACACCAACCCGTGCTATTGGCTACACGGCTGGCTACATGGTCAACTATACACGGCGTGTTCCCAAGGGGAACAACGTGAACTTGAAGGAAAACTTTGGCCCATGTTGTTCGTGACATGACTTGATACCTATTCCAGACTACACGGCGTGCTAAGATGGTACACGGTATGTTCCTACAGGAAATTTCATAACCCTGTGTCTCAACCCAACACAGTCAGGGACACGGCTAAAAACTACACGGCGTGTAGGCATAAATTGCATTCCATGTATTATGGGTTTTTCAGGATAGTATCCTCATAACTGCACCAAAGCCCAGAAAACACAGAAAACAAGTGTTAAGGTACCAAATTCCGATCCGTGGGGGCCCATACTCCCCACGAATCGAAGCTTGGTATCATAACAATGGATATAACAATTAAAAAGTATAATAACTCACGATCCACCAAATTCCGATCCTCGAGGGCCCATAACACCTCTAAGCCCAAATTTTGGCATCCATGATAAAGAATCTCTAAAAAGACGATACCCTATCGACATAGCAGGTATTCTATCACAACAGTTATCACAACAGCATGAATCTTCTATCACACATTCTATTACAACAGCATGCAGATTCTAATAAAATCTATATGGCATGGAAAAATGCATGACATGTGATTTTCTAACAAGTGCCTATATGATTCATGAGATGGAATACCCTCATCTCATCGGGTTGCAACAAAATAGAACCACAATCATACAAATAGTAATAGCACAAAACAAGTGCACCACCCAACGGTGAAATCAATTAAACTGTAACATTTGTAATAACCTGAAATTGCAATATTCGAGGTGATCTATCTTTTTCCCGCTACACAGGTTCTAGAATGCTCGGGCACATCTATTTACCATTTACCTATTCCGTTTTATCCCTTTCTAATGTCGCTATACAGTATTTCAATAGAAAAGGAATGAAACTCCTCTGATACCACTTTGTAACGACCCGAATCTGGGGCCCCTCAACTGGTGCCCCGTTCCCGGTTCGCCCCATGACCTCAAGCGCATTTCCCCAAATGCGAGAGGCTACTGACTAGCCGCAAGGTCCTTGATAAGTTATTGGTAAAACTATGCCCTCATTTGGTAAGGTATACAAGTTATAGGAAATAATAGTCAATAGCAGAAGCAGTAAATAGCATACAACAACTAAAACAAAATAGTGGAATCAATGTATAATATTATAATGATGTAGCATGGTACATGTATCAAAGGAAAGAAGAAAACACAACAGTGTGCTAAAATAAAACTGAGAACAAAGCACTAAAGGTATACAGCAACTCTAGTTGCATCACAAGCCTAAGCTCGGTCCTATGCTCTCCAGCTCCAACCAGCAATCATGTACCTGATATAGAAGGGCCAAAATCCCTATCCAAACCTCCAACCATATAACCTGTTTGGGCCGAATAGCAGGACCCAAATAGGGTGTGAGACTAATCCCAGTAGGCAATCACAATAAGATCTGTGTCCTGCTGTCAGGGAGCAATATAGAAAAAGTAAAGGAAATAAATGTAGTAGAGAAATAGGATTACTCTAAAGTAAATAATCCTACAAATCTCTATTCACATATATTTATTAATGTAATTTTGTCATTTAATTATCACCCAAGTAATCTATGAACATTTCTATATTCCCAAATCATAACAAGTAACACAACAGGTATCTCAGCAGACTACCTAGACTACAAGCAGTACAAAACACAATCTTGTTCTTTGGCTTGGTGGACTCATCACAATCAACCAAAAAATATTCACACTGATTCTCTGGGTGGATCATACCGGCCGACCCCTATAGTCAAGTAATCATATAAGGCAAAGACACTCTGGGAAGCACTCACTGTTAATTCACCATTGGTCTTGCAATGAAATTTATAGAGTCTCTAAGTAAACACTTACATCTAATTCCCCCCTATAGTCTAGATACATAACTAAAGAAACTCTGAGTAAGAACAAAGCTCAATTCCCATAGGTCCTGTGAATGATACAAATTTATAACAAACTCTCTAGGAAATCCCTTAATCGTCAATTCCCTCTTTAGTCTACTGCACCAGGTTCACACAACCTTGAGCAGTCTAGTCGTGCATAATCGACTGTCAGCAGCCCTAAGTAAGCTAACAAAACTACTTGGTTAACAGCTACAATGCATCAAAATCATATAAACTGTAGTTAATACATGAAATCAATTCTTTCAAGGCAAGAAAACAATGAAATAATGTATGCCTCACAGGCAACCTAAGACAAACAACGATAAACAACCAAAACAGGGGGAACACCCATGGGGTGATCCTCAAACATGCTAACAATCAATCATAAATCATCTAATAACATCAAGCATATATGAAATATAAGGCAGATAATAATACAAGAGCAATACCCTAACCTGAGATACCCAATACATGGGTATCCGACACTGTTTCACCGCAATCTCAAAGACATTCAACGTAGGGCAACAAACCACCTACCTCGATCCTATAAGATCGATATACTTGAACCTTGGCCCGTGAATTGGCCTATAAAAGAGTATTTCTGCAAAAACATCTAAAAACATTAACCTTAGATAATTCTCATATGAGAAATAATAAGGAAACATGGCCTAGGAAGAACCAATAACTCACCGTTGAGATTCTATTGCAACTGATGGCGTTCGATTCGGATAACCGATGACGAATTGGTGGCTTGGAGAAGATCTGTGGTCATACACTCACTCTCGGTCGGAGAATCTGGAGGAGAAGATGTATTCGGTGTTAAGTCATGACCCCGATCTGTTTAATGAAAAAAAAAGACAGTACACGACGTGTAATTTTAGAGTAAATGGCGTGTACTAGGATTTTCTGTACACCACATTAAGCGGCCTCCAAATCACCCCTATACACTGTGTGTGTGGCTCGGACATGGACAACACACGACCTTGCACGACAACAAAGTATATAGTGTGTACTTATAAAGTACACGGCATGTACATGGAAAATTTCCAGATTCTCCTCTTTTTCCCAAAAATGACCAGAAAAGGAAAAAAATGTGAAAAGAAGGGTCGGGTTCTTATAATACCACTGTGGAAGAGCCAATCGGTATGCAACTAGTCTGATCCTCTCCAAAATCTCAAACGACACCACATACCTGGGCACCAAGTTTCCCTACTTTCAAATCCATCAATGACCCAAGCTTGGGAGCACACGAAAGAACACACTATATCCCACCTCGAACTCAAGAGTTCTATGCCTCTGATTTGCGTATGAATTCTTCCTACTCTAAGCCATTGTCATATATTTCCAAATCAACTCAACTTTCTCTAAAGTCTCCAACACGAGACTCAGTCCCAACAACTCGGATTCATTGGCCTCCAACTAACACAACGTAGATCTGCACAACCTCCCATAGAGAGCATCAAATAGACCCCTTTGAACCATAGCCTAAAAAAATTGTTGTAGGAAAATTCAACAATTATTGGGTGCTTCTCCCTGGAACCACTGAAATCCAAGACACAAGCCCTCAACATGTCTTCCAACACATGGATTGTATACTCTGACTACTCGTCCATCTACAGGTGGAAATCCATACTCAAAAGCACCTATATACCCAGTTCCTTCTATATCCCTTTCCAAAAACCCAATGTGAAATGAGGATCATGATCTGAAACTATATTTCATAATACACCATGAAACCGTACTATTTCCCGAACACACAAATCACCCAACCAGTCAACTATGTAAGTATCCTGAATCAGTAGGAAATGAGCCACCTTCATTAGTTGATCCATAACCACCCAGATTGCATCATTCCTCTGAGGCATCCTCAGAAGGGCCACCACAAAATCCATTGTCAAATCGTCCCACTTCCATTCCATAATGGGAAATGGATGTAATTGTCCACCGGGGCGTTGATGATCGATATTCACCTGCTCACAAGAAAGGCACCGTGCCACGAAGCCTGCAACTTCCTTTTCCATTACTGGCCACCAAAACTACCTTCATAGATCACGATACATCTTTGTCAAACCAGGATAAACTGCCCATTTTATTGCATGGAACTCACACATCAACTCTTCCATCATGCACATCAATACAACCACATGATCATGAACACAAACAACCTTGTCCACATCGACGACCCAACCTGAAGGTGGATCCACACCATTAAGCCTTTCCATTATAAACAAATATTAAATATCATCAATATTACTTCTCTTAACATGCCTCAAAAGTTTCTATTCAATAACCATGAAAGCAAGAGTCACCTGACTGTTTTCCTCCTGCACCTCCAGGTGCATCTCCACGAATGAGGTTATCCCCTTCCACTCGGTGTTAGATTCCAGAACCACCTGGTTCTGAGCCTTCCCACTCAAAGCATCAGCAACATTATTTCCTTTTCCCGGTGTATATACCATCTCCAAGTTGAAATACTAGAAATACTCAACCCATCTTCTCTTCCAAAGATTCAAATCCCATTGTGAAATGATATACTTTAATCTCTTGTGGTCGGTATACACCATGAACCATTCCCCCAACAAGAAGTGCCTCTAGTAATTTAAGGAATACTCTACTATAGCAAACTCAAGATCATCAGTGAGATTATTCCACTCATGGGGTCTCAATTGCCTCGACCCATAAGCCACAACCTACTCATCTTTCATCAATACAGCCCCAAGCCCGATACCGGATGCATCAAAAAATAGAACATACATCCAACCAGGCTCAGGTAAGATCAAGATTGGTGTGGTATTCAATAACTTTTTCAACACTTGAAAGCCACTCTCACAAGAGTCCGACCACTAAAAATTGATTCCATTATTGGTCAAGCCCGACAGTTGTGCTACCAAATGAGATAAATCCTGAAGGAACCTCTGGTAATATTCGACCAATCCCAAAAAACATTGAATGTATGAAACACTCTTGGGATGCTCCCAGGACATGACAGCATGTACTTTCACTGGATCCACCAACACACCGACCTCAAAGATGATGTGACCTAGAATATTCACTTCTCCAATCTAGAACTGACACTTTGATAGCTTATCATAAAGTATATTCTCTCTTAGTGTACTCAAGAAAATGTCAAGATGTAGGGCATGGTCATCATGAGTTTTCGAGTACACCAAGATGTCATCAATAAATAAAAAAACAAACTAATCCAGATAATGATTAAGGACATAGTTCATCAAATCCATGAACATTGTCGCTGCATTTTCCAAGCTGAAAAGCATTAACACAAACACAAACATCCTGTACTAACTCGTAAAAGTTGTCAATGGAACGTCAGATGTCCTCACCCTCAACTGGTGATAACCTGATCTCAGATCAATCTTAGAAAACACTGATGCACCCCTTAACTGGTCAAAAAGGTCATCAATTCTTGGAATAGGCTATCGATTTTTCATGGTCATCTGATTTAACTTTTATTAATCAACACATAGCCTTAATGACCCGTCATCCTTCTTTGTAAAAAGCACAAGAGATCCCCAAGGGGACGTACTAAGACATATGAACCCCTTTCATTACAACTCCTCAATTTGAACCTTTAACTCATGGAGTTCTTCTGGTGCCATTCGGTGTAACGGAATAGAAACTGGCTCCGCTCCCGGTAGCTACTCCATCGTGAACCCAACATCCCTCCCATGTGGAAAACCCGAGAAATACTTAGGAAACACATACTAAAACTGATCCACTACTAGAGGAAAGAAAGACTATTACCCTCTTTCATCATCAAGAACAAGACAAGATACTTGATCCATGAGCTTATCCATCTACCGATAGAACAGTCCCGCATGACCTGCTCAAACATCCCACTCTCCATGATGGACATAAGTGTCACCCTCATGTGACTTGAATGATACCCTACAAAGGTAACAGTCTATGTGCACCCAATATAATACTAACCAATCCATACCCAATATAAATTCAATCCTGGACATCTCGATAATTCACAAGTCCCATAGGAAACAATACCCACCGACTTCCAGAGCACATCACTAGAACTTTCTGATTTCCTCATTCCACAGCCCCAACAGAGTCTCAATCGACATAACCCCACAAACATATTTGACAGAAAAAAACCAACACTAACACAAGATGATCATAAATAAAAGAGTTTGTGGAACCAGTTTCAAAAAACAAACTAGAAAAATTACAAGCTACAAGGATCACACCTCAATTAGTTGATGGCCCAGCCTCGCCATCACCAGGTGCAGAGTGAACTGCATGAAGCTAAATAGCCCATCTACCCTGGGCTCCATCATGTGTGACATGTACCCTTCTAACATGAGATATATTTCCCTAAAGTCACGCATCCACTGCCCCTTCCTGTACTGATCGTGGAGCTCCAACTACCTACCTCATATGGAGAAACTGATACCTTGCCTCCGCTGGGCAGCTGCCTATCACAAAAATTCATACTCTCCTACTGAGGGTTCTTGCAGAACCTCTACACAAGTCCCTATCTGACACATGACCGACACTCAACTAGAGGTCAAGGACACTAGCCACGCATGTGCCCCGGCCTTCCACACTAATAGCAGAACACTAGATCACCACCCTAAGAGGATGAACCTCTCTTCTAACCACCTTCCACACTTCCTCCCTCCTAAAAACATCCAAAATGATGATTCAGGCCCTCAGAAGCTACACCACTTGCCTTTCTAGCTAGCATGACAAGCCCACTACCTGAAATTCTCTTCAGGTTCCCTTCTAAGATCAATGTATGATCCTCTACCTCTGTAAACCTCTTCAAGTAAAAGATATTCACCTCATACCTGATGTCATGCCTCATCCCATCCTGGAATCGCCTTCCAACTGCTGCTTTGTCCCCTTACAATGCTAGAACAAAGTGTAGCAGGTCAGTGAACTGGCCAACATGGTGCACCACCGACATCTATCCCTAAGTCAGGCTCATGAACTCTGCAGCCCTTTCTTGCCTCAAAGTCTCTGGGTAAAAATTCTCCAAATACTTTTCCTATTAATATTCCCCAACATCCCCTTATCTTTCTCGGTCTGAGCCAGGATGTCCCACCAACTCTTCTCCTAGCCCCGCAACATATATGATTCCAACTTGACCTGCTTCACATCAGGAGTCTCCAAATGATCAAGTATCATCTAGAAAGATTCTATACAGAACGTTGTTGCCTCTGTCCCACCTAGTTCAGTAAAGTTCGAAGGGTGTTGTAGTTGAAACTCTCCGATCAGCTCAAAAAAACTTGGTGTGACCTGTCCTGGATCTCGATCCATCATCTGCATGAAACTATCCAATATCTCTCAAAAGATCTCTTCCTCACTTTATTGGATCACCATGTTATCTTTCTTCTCTACTGGAGGAGTTTTCTCAGCAACATCCTCTTGTTTCCCAGTCGCCGCGCGATGTCGTTGTAGAATTTCTCTACATTGGAAAACACGAGGTTTAGAACACATACCATAAAACATTCACAACTTCAAAAAAATAAGTCTTTACCATCCACAACAACCCACCATATAATCACTATCCCAATAAACATCACCCCGACAATCCCTACCATGGGCCATGTTCCACAAGGGGAAAACAACCAAACACCACCACAAATATCACACCACATGTTACAAAAACATTTTTAATTAATTACAACCCTTACCTACACATATTTAATTTCTCATCACTTATCATTGGTTTATCTTCACCCACATGAATAGTTTCATTTACCACATTTTCCCCTTCAGTTATAAAAATTCAAGGTGCATTCTATCATTCATTTCTCACACACCCAACCCGAGTGTTCCTACCATGATTCATGTCACCTACCTCTATAGGTTCCTATTATGATGCATAAATGAACAGCCTCATATTATTGAGGCCACAAGGAAAATATCATAAAAAATCACATCACACATCATCTGTATTACCCAATGGTGCAATATCATCTACTGTAACATCACACAATCAAGAACAACAATTCCCTCCCTATGAGACTTGGGTTTTCCCTCATACGTGGGTTAGCTACTCCCAAAAACGAGCTCATTACAAAGGCCTGACACATCCAAGATCCCATCTACCATCCCAAATAACAAAATTTTAGAGAAAGAGAAGAAAGACCTCCTCTGATACCACATTATAATGTCCCTGACCCGAAACCCAATAAACTGATGCTATAATTTGGGTGGTTACATGACCTTAAGCACACCTCCTCATACGCCAAAAGATGCCAACTACCAGCGGTGGTCCGAATAGTCAATTGGAGAGACTATACCCCCTTTCATCATAGTAATCCACAATAGAAGATAAAAAATAGTGGAATAATAGTCAATAATACAAGAGCATGCATAAACAACCATTCCCCCTAAATGGGGTACAACCATGTCCAATATTAAATATGACATTCCATGCTACAAGTGAAAAGGTGATCAAAACCAAAAATGAAGACAAAATGAAAAATCCCCAAAATAGTCCTGACACCAAGTCTGGGTCCTCCTCCTCAAACACCCATGCCAACCCAACTGCCTAACAAGGACCTTTTCGATTCTCTTAACCTAAAAACATGAGTTCTTCTCAGGTACCCAATGGAGGCCTGAGTAGGGTGTGAGTACAACTTAGTAGGCCACCACCAACAGTGTCTACAAAATATCCAGTAAAAACAATTTTGCATGAAAAAGGGAAATTTATAATAAAAGACAAAGAAAAGATTAAGTACCCTTATCCCGTTTCGGTCCACTACTAACACTTATTACCATTTCTATATCTTACCTTTTCAACACATTTATTAGTGGTTTATTAAACAAAACAAGTTACATGGCTTAATGTACATAATCACAAACATAAGGAAAACACATAGTTGTCCAATATCATTAGGAATAACATACCCATGCCAACCATATCATCACCTCGAAGCATAAGTTAGGGTGGATTTGAACCATATCCCCACCTCAAAGCATCAGTCTGGGTGGATGGGAAATAGAGAATCAGTCCCATCCCTACCCCATGCATTAGGGGTGAAGTTTAGAGCCTCAATACAAATCAACCAATGGGCGTATAACCTCATTCAATACCCCACACTACCAAGATATGTGCACATTCTATACATATATATTTCCATTAACCATTCACACAACATCACAACCATTTCCCAAGGAAATAATAAACCATACAATAACATTATATTTAACAACATTACATAACCTATTAACACATTCAGCACATTTCACATCATTTATCCATTTAGAAAAATTCCATTTTATTATGATTATCTCACTAATCATTCATACTCCATGCCTAACTCACTAGGATTATCCATTATGCCTAACTCACTAGGCTTCAATACCATGATCATAACCCATTCATTTATGGTCTTTAATCACTTCCACATATTAACCCAATATCCATTAGGTTATTACCAAGATTAGGTGCACCCTCTATCTCTTAACCCAACACTAATAGTCACCCCAACATGTTTATCAAACGCTCTACATGATTACACAACAATATCACTTATTATTCTTAAATCCCAAGGTCCGAGAGTGTCAGCACACCCCATGGGTGTCCCTAGATTAGTTTCATTACCCTCAACGCATCCCAAGGGGATCGTGAGGGTTCCCTTTTAACTTTTTAATAACCATTTTACCAAAAAAATTCATGTGTAATCAAAACATACCAA
The DNA here is from genome assembly GCA_963277665.1 of Viscum album. Taxonomy (NCBI): domain Eukaryota; kingdom Viridiplantae; phylum Streptophyta; class Magnoliopsida; order Santalales; family Viscaceae; genus Viscum; species Viscum album. The sequence continues at coordinate 511,497,356 of OY728146.1, forward strand.
GTGACACTCAAGAACAAAACCACACATGCGCAAATCCTCAAATAAACCATGGGATTTAACTTTTAGACAACCTACCCCGATTCTGTGGTTGAATGCACTCTTAATAAAGACCTTAGATTCAACTTCAAGAAACATCTGAAGCTTAAACTTAAATATCACCAAATGAGTAGGGTTTTGAGCTTTCGAATGAGAGGAGAAGAAGATAAAAACCCTAAACTCAAAAGAGAAGCAAGGATGAGATTAGCCTTACCCGGAGCTTCAATCCCAACCAACAACACCAAAAATGCCTTAGAAACAAAAGAGATTGGTCTCTAGGAGATCTTAAGAGATTTGGTTCGTCCATATGGTGAAGATATGAGAAATTAGAGGAATTCCGGAGTTGGGGATAAAAATATCAGAGTGGAAAATTTGTAATTTTTATAGAAGTTTCTAGGTCTTGCTGTTTACCAAATAATGCACAAATAGTGCAGATGATTCTGCCAAAAGGATACCCCTTTATATATTTTAGCCTCATGGTTTTCCAAACCGTGTGCACACTGTGCGTAGGCTACTGTACAAAAAACTTTATCATGCATGGTTTACCTAGGTTTTCCACATGGTTAGAACTAATTGTGTGCAGACCGTGCGGCTTACCTAGAAAAAAACTTTTCTCCACTTTTTGTGTCCCAAACACTCAGAACACCCATGAGCCTCCTCTAGGTCATGGGTAAGCACTTAATTAAACAAAAAAATGGATTCAAACCAAAACATAAACGATAACATACCTTTTTATGATCGGGGATCTTATAGGTAGCAACTAATACAAGTTTATGTGCCATGGGGGGGTACTGACTGATAGGCCTTTGTTGCAATGATACATCCACTAGATGTTTTTAATAATAACTCCTTTATTAAATCAAATTATACATTTATAATTTTCTTGGAAAACAAGGAAGATATTAATGAATGCGATTATCTAGAATCAAATAATTCATTAGTTAAGTTTGAGAAAAAAATTAGAGTACCTTCCACCACATCATTAGGAACTTCAACGTCTGTGATTATAATTGAAAAATATTTCCCTTTCTCTAATGGAATTTTCTAAGGCATTTTTACTTGGTTCTTAGGAAATGCATTTTCAAAGTCTCCCATCTCACTACAATTGTAGTATTGAACATCATCGACTTGTTTCTTATTATTGCATTCATTAGATCGATGACCCTTTTCTCCACACTTATTGCTGACTCCCATGAATTTGAAGAATTTCTCGGGATGGTTCTTTCCAAAATTATCACATAATTAGAATTGCTTCATTACCTTGTTCTTCTCTAATGCTTCCCCTTTTCCTTGGTTATCAAAGTACCAATTCATATCTTGGTTTCCCTTGAAAAAATTTCATCTAGAAAATTCCTTATATGTTTTGATGGAATGTGATACAATTTCATCTTATAGTGGAAATGTTTGAGAAGCCAGGGCCCTTAAAATACTTGGATTAAGACATTCAAAGAAATAATAAATCTTGCCTTTTGAGTCACATACGTAATCTATGGCATACCCAGCTAGTATTTTGAAGGTATTCTCATACACTACAATATTGTCTTCTTCCCTTTGATTTATGAAAAGGAATTTCCTTTCCATTTAAGTTCATTGATCATGAGGGAAATATTTTTCAAAGAACATTATCTTAAAATTACTCTATTCCATATCTTCTATTTCTTCTTCCTTAGTGGTATTTTGGATCAAGGACCACCATTGATCAACATCACCCTTGAGACAATATACGTCCATCACTACCTTTTCATTTTCATTGCATATTAATTCCATGAATATATTTTCAAGGGACTTGATCCACTGATCAGATACCATTGGATTTTTAGTCCCACTAATATGTGGGGGCTTCTGCCACATGAAACAATCTAACACAGTTATAGCATGTTTATTTGTCACAACATGAGTGAGTTTTCCCATTATGGTCATGATTTGATCTACTCCAACATTGATTGTGTTGACTTGCTCAGTGGATAAATCACTACATTGTCCACACGTATTGATTCCCCCTCTTCCATTAGGATAAATTTCTAAATAATAGCATACACTAGATTATGAATCATAATTTATAATCTCAACAAGAATAGTACTTAGCATAAATAAAAATTCTATGCATAGCTGGCATGGTTTCTCTGGGGAAATTTTTATATTAAAATCCTTCGTAAAAGCTTGTAAAGAAAATTTGAATTATCCTAAGAATATCCCCCATTAGTTTCAATAAAAAGTGTGCAGAAAGTCCCATTGTCATGTACCAGGATACCTTGGGTCATATCTGAAACTCATTGTCATTGTTTTCACTCCTTGGTACATCTCTTCCTGATCTACCTCCACTTGTTTGTATCCAGACAGGGGTGTATTTGTTACAAATATCTACATAATCCATCCCTTAACAAAATTCTAGGGCATTCATGTATTTTTGTCCTTAAATAATACCTTATGTATTTGTTCACTCATTTATATTTTCTAATTCTATTTTCCAAGTTTTCTTCTAAACATCCTCTGATACCAACTATAACGCCCTAACCCTTGAAGCCCAGAGCCAGTGCATTACATTATTATATTGGCATGTTTACAAGGAAACAAAATCTTGAAGGAAAAATCATTTTAGAATTATTTAAGAAAATAGATACATATATTTAACTCAAATTACTTTGGGAAAGGTATTAAAATACAATTCATTATAAAAACTAATAAACTGCAACCACGAGAACTGAATAAATAGTTCTTCTTGAAAACATATTGAAGGAAAAAAATGAAAGGGGTAAGATAAAATTCTTAGTAAGGGTTAAAAATAGTGGAATTATGAATCAATAATAAGTTAATCATAAAAATTTGACCTAATCAATATATAAATGTGAATAAATGAAAAACGAACGCCACTAATAAACTGAAAATGAAACTGCATCCATAGATTTCGTCTCAGGAGACCTTTTGATGCATAGAGGCGATATAGAGGCCCCTCCCATCACTGAATGTACAAATAATTCTTTATAAAAAGATTTAATACATGTAAAATATGTATTCTCAATATCTGTATAGAGTTGAGAATACAGATTCATCAATATTTCCACAGTTAAAAAAACATCCCAAATTAACAATATATGTGAAATTGTATATGGCATAAGGAAATAATAATATCCATACTAAAAGAAAATGGATATTTTCCAGAATTATAATTTCAAAGGAAAAAAGATCTCAAATGGGAATTAGATACCCCACATAGGAATTATTAGGTAAAAAATACCAAGTATGTCTTAATGAAATGGAAATTGAGTGAAAGTCCCTTACCATATTGTAATCAATTAAATCATATGACCAAAAGTATGTAATCACCAAATGAATCATGGAATACCATTAATATAAATAGAATAATAATATTTTATATCAAATGTTTGTACACATATACCACATACAAGAAATAAGTGGTGAACAATGGAAATCTCATTGAATTAAAAGTGAGATGAGAAACCCCTTACCTTATGCCTGAAATTGTTCTTTGAATGATATTAATGACCTGAATAATAAAGTTTATAATCATTAATTAATAATTATAGAACCTCCTAAAATTTTAGTTTATTTATTATAAACTTATTATGTTCATTAAAGGCCTTTTTTATGGGTCCAAGAGGTTTAATTTTATTATTTTGGAAGCATTTTCATCCTTGGTTTTCAGGATCGGCTTACTTGTATTATTGAATGGAAGTTCAATTGTAATGTGGTTACGCATCCAATGTTTTTAATATATATTATTAGTGACATTTAAAGAGATATAAATGACCTTATAATTATTTTTGTTACATACCATGAGGATGAATAGTTTTATGATAGATAATGATAAACACTTTATTTACTTGGCGGTTTTGTGCATAATGAACTTATTTTGTCTTATTATTTTATATTATGATTGTATAAGGATTCCAGAACATTTAATAAGATTAAATACATATATTCTGATCTAGGTACACCATAATAATGGTTTCATGATGATAATTGAAGATGGTAATGAAAATTGAGAACCCATCGTCCTTGAATGTGATATATTAACACATCTCGGATGAAGTTTTCATTTTTATTATAGGAGGAGAGGAAGGGAGATGATGATGAGATATTCCATTATAATAATATAATTAATTTTAATGTATGGTAATGAAATTATCATATCATTTTTATGAGGGAAAATTAGGAAATAAGAAGAAAATAAGGGAACTCAAAATAAAAGAAAAATTGAGAAATCCCTCACGAAAATTCGCCAGCCTAATGGCATCAGTTAAAATTTCATAAATGGTTTTAGTGAGATAAAGGGTTATATCATCACTCATAAATAATATGTACAGAAATGGTAATATTTAATTACATATACCAACATAATACAATTTAAAATAAAATAGAGAACATTAAATGAAAGCATTAAGAAAAGAGAATGGTGGTAGATTATCATACCTTGAAGTGTAATTCCCAAAACATGAAGGTTGGGAACTTGGGGGATTTAGAGAAACTTGATAGGATTACTAGGGAGGTAAAAAACCATAGATATTTGGATTATGGATTTTGAATGAATGAAAACGAAGGTATGAGTGGGTATTTATAGTAAATAAGAGGCAGTTTTTAATTAATTTAAAGGGAGACCTCATTAGTGATTTTTTTTACAAAAACATCAGATTTCCCATGGTTTTAGACACTTAGACCACCTCATGTCATATTTTACTTTAAAAAAGTCTACAACCTATTATATTAATTATTACATCATTATGATGTCATTAAACTACTGAAAACTCAAAACTACATTTTTACTATTCACAAAAAAAATCATGTATTTTAGAAAAATCCCAAAAATTCACCCTAACCATTTTTTGAAATGTAGAATTCAAATATGGACTCCATTTTTTGAGAATATGTTACTAAATATTTTGAATTTAATTATTAAATAAAATCATAATTTATTCAAAAATAGCTATTTTAAATCTATAACTCAATTTTCAACATCTTGAAAAATTAATCAACAACTCATTACATTATAACCATAAGAAAATAAAATAATAATATGGTTTACTATTTCTATGGTTCATATTACTATTCATAAGGGTATATTACTATTCATAAAAAAATAAGTTAGTTCTATCAGACTCCAAATAACATACTAGTCACTAACGTAGATGCCCATTTTTTGAATCTCAAAACACAAAAGTGGAAAATTTAATTTTAATGGCTAAGTTATAACATTATCCTATAAATGTTTCTTTCAAAGAGACTTAGGGATTCAGGCAATATAGGATATCTAATGAATAGAAGGTATTTAAGAAGAACATACCATAAAATGTTTGTGGTGTAACAGAAGGGGTCACACGTCGTGTCTCGCGACTCTGGGTACTACCCGTGTGTAATGGCCCAAGTTAGAGGGATGATGAAGGGTAGAAAGGTATGTACACGACATGTAGGATAGACCACATGCCATGTCATAGTAACCTGGGTTCCCCCCATGTATGCGATTGTGTGCTGATACACGACTTCAACCTGTGTGTGTTATCCCATGTAACTGATGCATGGGGTAACTCGTACAGCCGGCCTGGTATAGTCGTGTGGTGGAGTACATGGTCGTGTGCTCCACCCCATGTCTATGTATCACCCGAGATACATGTCGAGTCCCACATAAGGACCCACACACTGTTTTCTTTAGAGAACATGATTTTTCATTTCTTCCTGCATGGTAGTTCCCTAGTCGCCACTAATCCAGTCTCACACACTATTTTCTTCAGGATACACACCTTGTGTTTCAAAAATTTCTATAAATGTCATTCTTCCTTCATGTGTCTCCTGTGTTCTTCTAAACCTAAATCTAACCGCCCGTTCTTCACAAAAATCCAAGGTAGAGGCTTCCCTGACACCTCAAATCCATTTCAATGGGTTTTAAACCTCATATAATCCCTGAAAACACATACTGATTTACCCGCATAAAGAACGTTCGAAGTACATGAACTCTTGAACCGTTTCCAACCATCTGCCTCTATCGTCGTCGTACCACTGCTGGATTGTGAAGAAGTCGGTTCTCTGGTTTGGTATCATTACGCTAAGGAACGAGTGTTCAAAAAATCCTTCATTCGTATCCCAGTGAAGAACACAAAGAATGTGGGCAAAGAGGGGGGAAGAAATCCAATAAATAAAGGTGGAGTGAACCTCCACCATTATTCATCACGGTGTTAATCTTCTCCAACTAGAACATTTAAATTTGGTAAATTTAATGCATAAAACATGTAAATAATAAATTCCCCAAGAATGATCCCAATGAATCCCTTCTATAAGAATGACGATTCATGGGTAAACCAGTTCATGGGTTGATCCACATTCCTCATTAAATCCAAAGAACAGGGAATAAAACGACTTTAAAACATAACCCCTACCTTGAGGAGTGATTGATCTCTGATGAAGTGATCACGCTACCATCGTTTTTGAGATCCTTATACTCCATCGATGAAGCGAATGGAACTTTTGATTCATTTTCGTTCTTTATCGAGAGTTCTCTCTAAGCTCTAATAATTATATAGAGATTCTCTCAATCTTCTGCCAACTAACAGCATTATATTAACCCATTAAAATTAGGGAACACGTTTTAGCATTCTGTAATAATGAGTCATTGTCATTATGTTGCAGCATTAAAGAGTCTACATTTCTATTTCAGAGTCATAATGTTTTCTCATTAATTATCAAAATAGTTACACCATTGTTTTGATATAGAACACATTTCCAAATAAAATAAAATTATCTTTTCAATTTATTTTATTTTATTTTATTTTACTTATAATGACAGAAAATTAACATTTTTTCTCGAACCACACCGATTGAGGTTAGGCCCGTTCTTATGTAAAGTCATCATCTAATAAGAAATGGATCCCTCATAATTTTATATGGGTATCCATTTGGAAACTACCACAACCACGCACACATGCTAACTCACTTAACTAAAAAAGTTAAACCATCCATTCTGGGCTCACGGGGCCTCGAAATGATTTTTTGTCTCTGGGATTGGTCTCATAAAAATTCTATATAATATTTGTAAATAATATATGAAAAATCCAAGAAATTACATTCTCCCCACATTCGTTATTTACGTCCCTGAAAATCCAAAACATGGGATACTAAAAAAGATGTGGGTACTAGGCATGGAACTGGGCCTCCCACTTCCATGTTTTCTCATGAAGTTTCACATGCTACCTCCATAGACACACTAAGGGAATAGATCACCGAAGAAGAATCAACTCCTGTTGATCCTTGATCTCCACTAGGTACTCAACAAAGGTATCTCCATCCTCGATGTCCAGCTCGCCCAAGTCGATGACGTGCAATGGGTCATGCATGTACCTCCTCAGCAGAAACATGTAGAATATATCATGTACCTAGTGAAACTGCAACAGTAGAGCTAAGAGGTATGCAGCCTCTCCAACACTGTGTAGTATCTACAAAGGTCCAATGAACCTCATAGATATCTTTCCACCCTGGCCAAATCACTATAATCCTCGTTGAGGTGATACTTGAAGGAAAACATGGTATCCCTTGTCAAACTCCCTAGGTCTCCATCATCTGTCATCATAAGACTTCAGTCAGCCATGTGTAGTCTTCATCCACTCTTGGATCATCTTTACCTTCTCGGTGGTATCTCTCACCAACTGTGGACCCATAAGTGTTGACTCTCTAGGATCGGTATAGAAGAGCTGTGACCAGCATGGTATCCTATACAAAGCCTCAAACGGGGACATACCAATTGTGAAGGGGTAGCTGTTGTTGTACACAAACTCTACCAGTGGTAGGTGGTCCTCCCAACTGTAAACAAATTCCGTGAAACATGCTCGCAACATATACTCAATAACATGAATGGTCCTCTTCATCTGACCATCTGTCTGGGGATGGAACAATGTGATTAAGGGTACCTAAGTCCCAAAATCCTCCTGAAATCCCTTCCACAGCTGGGATATGAAGCGGGAGTCTCGATCTGAGACTATCGTCAAAGGGACACTATGAAGCCAAACTATCTCATGCATATAGATTCATCCCAATCATTGTATGAAACACAGCTCCTTGATAGCAGTGATGTAGGCCGACCTGGTGAGTTAGTTAATGATCGTCCCAATTGAATCGTGTCCCTTAGATGTTCCTGGTAATCCTATCATGAAGCTCATCAATATTCCATCCCACATCCACTTTGGCACTTCCACGGGGTAAGATAACCCTGTTGGAAGCTGGCGCTCAGTCTTCACCTATTGGAAAGTAAGGCATCGAGAAACAAACTCTGCTAATTCCTTCTTCATGCCTAACCACTAGATTTTTCGTCGGAGATCCAGGTACATCTTATCCATGCCAAGGTGTACTGCCAAGGGGGTGTATGAAACTCTCTTATGATCTCCTCCCGCAACACCACTAGTTCAATAGTGAATCTTCTAAAAATAACAATGTTCTCCTCACCTTGCTAATATCCATCAAGAGTATGTCCTGTGGATAAATGAGCACATAAAGCCTCATAATTGACATCCCCATGTTGTTCCTCCCTAATGTGTTGTAAGATTGGAGGGGTGAAAAATATAGACTAAAGTTAAGATACATCCTCTCATTCCATAAAGGATAACTATAATGAGGCAAACTTCTCTATCTCCATGCTCAAAAACTACGAGATCAATCTCCTTCTAAGAGCATCTACAATAAAATTCCCCTTCCCAAGAGTATAGACTATCTCAAAGTCATAATCCTAGAGGATCTCTAACCATCGCCCCTACCTCAGATTCCTATCCTTATATGAGAATATGTATTTGAGTATCTTCTGGTCAGAGTAGATGATAAACCGCACGCCCATTAGGTAATCTCTCCACATCTTCAATTCCAAGACTACTATTACCAACTCGAGATTATAGGTCACATTGTTCTACTCATACTGTCTTATTTGGCGTGAACCATAAGCAATCACCGCCTATCCCTACATCAGGTCATTTACAAGACCGTCCCCTGATGCATATTATAAAACTATATATCAACTCGACAACCTCCACTAAAAACCTCAATATCGGGGAGTTCGTCAAAATCTGTCTTGAATTCTCAAAAGCCTACTAACAGTTCTCCATCCACATGAACGGTTTCCCCTTCCTAGTCACGGTTGTCATCGATGATAATATCCTGAAGAAATTAGGAATTAATATCTAGTAATATCCTACCAACCCATGAATTCTCTGCATCTCTGAACCTCAATCAAACACCCTATGATACCAATCTATCATGAACCATTCCTGTGGGGCCCGTGCTGCGACTCCCCAAGACCGCCTCCAATAGTAAAATTACACTGTCTGTAAAGGTGCATGATCATCAAGTCCCCACCCCATAGGTGTCTCCAAGCGTATGGGTCGAGTAGACGGCTCTAACAGAATGTCAAGGTTTCACACAAGACATGTGGTAAGGAAGGAGTGGCTGTCATCTATATCTGTAAGAACAGAAGCCAGGGTAGAGAAGCAACATATCATAACTCATATCATCCATGGAGTCCCTGGGTTGTACTCCTAGACAACATTTAGTTGTCCCCACCTCTATACCCATGCCGCTAGATCATAGTTCCAACATCCTAGGGGTGGGGGTGGAAGTAGATCGATGCATCTTCTACCACCTATTTCTCTCCCCGTTCCTTTGCCATGTACTCCGTCTGGCGGTTCTGTCTGCTCCACTCCATGCCTCTTCATTGGTGGTTTATCCACCACTTCCTTTCAGCAGCTCTATGTGTTGGACAGTGTCTAGAGAGATGTCCTCTACCATCACACAAGTAACATCTCCCCTCCCAAGGCTTACTGAATCCATCATGATATCCATGGACTATCGATCCCATGTCCTAGGTCCTCATGTGATGTCTCTCATGCCCTAATCTAGGTCTCTAATGTTGGCTCCCTACTTCCGAGGTCTCCACACCTATCTACCTATTGCTAATGGTCACTGTCAACCACTGCTTCTCCCAGAAGCCCTTGATAACCGAGGCCCACTAGAGAACTCCAGCATAAGTTGAAATTCATATAGGCATGACACTTTCTCCGATGTCCCATAGTAGACCTCGCTCGAAGGTACGAGCTCTAAAGTACTGATCCCTGACCATATCCATCGAGTAACTAGTGAGGTTTGTGAACCTTGAGGAATAGTCTACCACTGTCATTCCCAGCTGGAGCTAAAGAAGCTCCTGGAAATGCACTTATCTCAATGTAACGAGAGATAAATCTCCCTAAAGAGTCACTTAATCTCTATCCATGGAATATTCTCCTCATCATGAGGCTATGTGGTCAGACTCCACCATCATCCCGTTGAACCCAAAATAAGGCTTTCACCTAGGATCACCATCTAGTCCGCTAGTGTCCTCACTAGACGGAAAACTTTTATCACCACCTAATGCCAATACTCAGCCGCCTGAGGGTCGGGATCAACATAGAACCTGAGGTATCTCTATCTATGAAACTCATAGATAATGCTCATCATGTGCCCCTCAATTGTCAGTACTGCATGTACCATGGGATGCTCCACTGGTGGTGGTCTAGTAGTTCCACCAATTGGAGGGAATGCTTGGGGAACTGGTCCATGTATCGAAGCCTCTTCACTGAGGGGGGTCATCCTCATTATCACGCTGCAAAATCCTAGAGGGTACTCCTCACAGAGGCATCATATATAAGGAAACAATATGTACCATGGTAAATGAGTATATCTAGATAGCTTACATTAAAGGGCATGAAAAACACAACCCATTTCTACATGATTCATGTACCATTCTTTTACTTCCCTACAACTAGTGTTTTCATGTACCAAGGTTAAATGCATGTTATCAGAGTCCTGGTGTATGGATATGTCAGGTTCCCTCACTATCACTGGAGTCCCTATCCTAAAAGTTGAACTCGAAACACTTAACATTGCTTCCCCAAACCAATCTCATGGAATTTTGGTCCTAATGTAGAACCTCCATGTTTTACCACTCTGTCACGACACATACTAGTGGGGCCTATGTCGCAACTCCCTAAGAACACCTTCAATAGGCCAGGGGCTGGTGACTTGAACCGGGTACGTATATCACTAAATTGGGAGGCATTTCCTTAGAACATGAACACACACCCACATCTCTAAGGCCAAAAATTCAAAATAGTAAAAAACCCAATAAGGAACAAAATGCATGGATACAAATAAACTCAAACAAAAATGTACAATGGATGTAATGTTCAGAAAGTAAAACTGGCCCAGAATAAAAGCCCAACAAAAACAAGAGTCTGCAAATTACAAAGTCCAACCTGTAAGCATAAAGAGGTATTAGGGCTGTTGTTCATTGTTGAAGGAACACCTCAGCCTGTAGGGAACTCAGAAATATTGGTTCGGTCCTAGTCTTCCTTGAACTCCATAAAAAGGTGGCTCATCTACAAAAGACACAACACGTGCTGGAAAAATCCCGTGCAGGGGTGAGTATAACAATACTCATTTGAGGACCTCAAAAACCAAAAATAAATACATAATTTAGAGGTAAAATCATATTTACATGGTATATTTATACTAAAAATATAACAATAGAAACACAATCCAGATATACTCAATACCCAGAATCATACTCTAGAGACATGTCACATGACTGCATACCCACACTAGGTGTTCAGTTCGAATATTCCATGAATCACTCATCTAAGAGAACTCAATCAGTGAGTCTGAAAGCTCTGCTGACGTCTGTCCGAGAAGTGCTATTCAGTGGGAAAATCCATGAGAGATAGATACACTCATTCTATGAGAACACACTCTTAAGTGTGGAAAGATCATGATACACAAATGAGTATCACTTATAGGGCCTTGGAGGATATCATGTCTCATTTGGATTCTCCTTATTGGTAAAGTTTTATCATCATATAGGATTAGTCATGTAGATTATTAACTCCAACTAGGGTCATGAATGGATAGATGATCCCGTTTTGGGCCTCTTAGAGGTATACCTAAATATATCTCGATAATTCATGCTGAAGGGATCATACTCCTCTGGATTGAAATCATACCTAACCTTCAGGGGAATGAGAAAAAAAGGGATCTGACCCAACAAAACATGTCCAAGGGATAGTGGACAAGAAGATCAATCCATGTCCCAGGATATATATGGTGGGTAGAAGGGGTCACACATCGTGTCTCGCAACTCTGTGTACTTTTTGTGTGTAATGGACCGAGTCAGAGGGAAATTGTCGTGTAGAAAGGCATGTACACAGCGTGTAGGATGGACCACACACCATGTATGAGTAACCGGGGTTCTGTCTGTATAGGAAGACGTGTTCCCATACACGGATTCAACCCATGCATGTCATCACATTATACCGGTACATGGGGTAACTTGAGAAGCCAGCCTGGTCTGGCTGTGTGGTGGAGTACACAGTTGTGTGTTTTTCCCCATGTATGTGTATCACCTGAGATACACAACGAGTCTCGTGTAAGGACCCACATTCCATTTTCTTTGGAGAACATACCATTTCATTGCTTCGTGCATGATGAAACAGTAACGCCCTGACCCCAATTACCCAGATTTAGTGCATTATTACGTAACATTGGCATGATCACAAGAAAATATTGTCACGAAAGACCGATCAGTTTAGTATTATTGGAAACATGATTCATTCATAACTTTAACATTACAACTTGAAAATAAATACAACACAAATTTATTCAATTAGATACATCCAAGTCTACTAGATTAAGCCTACAAGTCACTCATAATTAACTTCTTCGCATCCTTGGAAAAATAAAACATAGAAAGTGGTGAGCTTAGATGCTCAGTAAGGATAACAATATAGCAAAAATTTTCATAAATAACCATAAACATTTAAGGCAATGTATAAGACTAAAACAAAAGCCTTTTTAACTTGAACTTCAGCATAATATGGTACATATATAATCAAAATAATTCCATTTACGTACTCACATGGATATTCTACTAGTCGAATAATCAAATACAATATCAATAGCCACTTTCATAATGATGGAATGCATAATGCCAGACCTTCATAACAACATAGTCAAGGCCTTGTGCCAATACTAAAAATGAGATTTTGTCAAGGCCTTGTTCCAAGACACTAGTTTGTCTCATGAGATATACTGATGCACTGAGGAGTTATAGTGGGCTCCACCCGTCACTTAATAAGTCCAATGCATTCCTCATATGAAAGAGTTTAAACATAACATAAACATTTGTATTAAAACTAGCATACGAAATGCCATTAATTTATCCATAAATCAAGAATGGTATAAAAATAACACATCAACAGTAAAAAAATCACAAAACCTTAAATAAAATATGAAAGATTTGTTTCATAATGAATTGACAACAAAACAAGTTGAAAATATATCCAAGGATGTTGACATAGATGAAATGAAACTATTTGAAAGAAATGACTCTTTCTATTTTGAAACCATTTAAAAGATAACATTTATTTTGAAGATATTATTATAAGCTTTTAAGGGAAGTTTAAACTATGTTATAATAGCATAGAATAACCATACCTTCCGTATTAGTTAAAAAACATTCTTACCTTAATTTTGTCGAAAGGGTCGTAAAGTACCTTGTTTGGAAAACGACGGAAAGATTCCATTCAAAAAATATAATTTGAAATAAGGGTATAAATGAATTTAAAACATATTCTAGTAAATAGTAAAACTGTTTTGAAATACATTTTAAGAAAACACGGTTGTGGATGATAAAGAGGTCCTAGAAGATACTCACGTATAGAACAACCTCAGATAATAAAGAGATTGTGAAATTAACCCTTACCTTGTACTATTAATTGGTCGAGGGTAGGTTAAACTTCTGTATAACGATGAAATAATTGTTAATAAATTATTAAAGAATAATATAAATTAATATGATATCAGATATGATCTTTTACCATTGTTTTGTTAATAATATATTAGTACTATCGTCGTTTTGGGTGTTAACTGATTCGTTTTCCTTTATATGATTTGTTATGTAAGTAATTTTTGTTATAGATAGGATGTATCATATTAACATTCAGAATGATATTAAGTCTTTATACATTATTTTTAATCATATAATGAAAATTTGTCTTGAATGGATACGATGGGGAATGAATCTCATCACGTTCATGCAGACGGTAATCCGTACGCACGCACGGGTGACAATATCATTATTTTGATATTAAAATAATATATAATTGGATGGTATATCATATATACTGAATCATTATCATGTTATATTTATTATTTACGTCAATTACAAATCATTATTATACCCATCCAAATAATAATGTATTGAATAACAATTACACCATGATTTGGTGATGGTAAGATGTACGTACGCACGTATGGTGACATGTAATTCAAAGGATGGATAAAATAATGAATTTGGTTGTGCCATATTTATAATAACATTAAATTATATAGAAGATACTAAAGTTATTATTTTAGAATGGACACAACAAAGAAAGAGGAAGTGGAAGAAGAAAAGAACTTAAAAGAGTGTGGTGAAATTATCACCTCTTCTTTGGGTTCTTCCTTTTGATTTGATCAAAAGGGCTCCTTAGGTTGGCATTCTGACTAAATTTTGCCCTCTAAAATTAATTTAGGGATGTTGGGAGGATATTCGGGTAGGTTTTGTATGATCCAAAGGCTTGAGATGTGTTAGAAATGGGTAGGAAGTGAGGGATTTTTATAAGGGAGAGGAGGGGTTCTTTAGGAAAGTTTGAAACAATTATTTTATTATAACCTCATCTTCAGTTTCAAAAGGTCAACTATTCATTAATAATAAAGTTAAGTTGACTCATTTTAAAATAAAATAATTTAATAAGGTTTGGACAGGTTTTGGATATTTTTTTAAATATTTATAATCTTATTAATTTAAATCATTTATTAATGAGGTAAATATTTCATCATTATTTTGTCATAAATAATTTAATATATTTGACGTCTGAAAATTATGAAAAAATTACCATGTTATATGAAATTGTCATATATTTCTAAATAATATTTATAGTCGAAAAGATAACTTATATAACCCCATGTAAAACATTATTTACTAAAATATATTTGTTTATGTCATTTTTGTCTTTACTTTAAATTAATTAATATAAAATGTCATTATTACTCCCTTCTGGCTCCATGGGGTCCCAAATTCAACCCAAGGATTCACATGGTTGGCTATGTATCATAAAATAGTATTAGGACGCATTTTAGGGTAATTTAATATTATTATAATATTATATTTTACCCTTATTTATAATGTTTACCTTTTAATATTGGTAAATAAAATATTTACCGATGTAATTATTCAAAATGTTTAAAAATAAAAGTTACCTATTTACACAATTTGGAACTCATGATTATAAATATGGAATACATTATTCTAAATTAAAACCACCAAAGTGGAATAAATTAATTTAAAATTTATTCCCACTGTCGAAACAAAAAACATGTTATTAAAAAATAATAACTATCAAAGGATTTACACCTGTTTATGTACAGTTTAAATGTGAAATTACATCTAATGAAAAAAATTAGATTAAATGGTAAAAATATAATCTAATTATACTTTAAAACCACTCAAATTTATAATTTAACACTATAAATTATTTTTATTAAAAAAGTTGTTTTTAATTAAAATTTAGTATTTTTCACTATTCATAAAAATATAAAAGTTATCAAAAAAGTGGAAAAAATCACCCTAAGATAATTTCAATATTATGAATCCAAAAATGAAGTCCATTTTTAAATATAAAATTTATAAAATTTCAAAAAGTGGGTATTACTATTACTAACGACTAGGTTGATTGATCGTGGTGTGTTAGAATCTCGATGTTGTGTACAATGCATGTTATTGCATTATTCAAAGGGAAACGTACCATGGAATCTTGGGGTGTTACATTCTCCCCTACTTAAAATTGTTTCTTCCTTTAAATTTCTAGAATACTACCGTATAAAATGATTTGGATGGTTCTTCATCATAAGTTCTTCGGGTTCCCACATTTCCTCTTCCATCTTATGGTTTCTCCATAGAAATTTTACCAGGCGAGTTGTCCGGTTTCTCAACACGTATTCTGTGGTATCAAAAATCCTGACATGCTCTTCGCAATAAGATAGATCATGTTCCAGATCTAATTATTCATAGGTGATTACATGTGTTGGGTTAGGCATGTATTTTCTCAAAAGTTATATGTGAAACACATCATGTACTTTGGAGAGATTTGGAAACATTGCCAAACGGTAAGCTACAACCCCAATTCGTTCCAGGATTTCAAAAGCTCTAATGTACCTGGGGCTCAATTTACCCTTCTTACCAAATCTTATTATTCCCTTACATAGAGATACCTTCAATAAAACATGATCTCTAACCTGAAATTCTAAATCCTTCCTTCAGTTATTGGAATAGTTCTTCTGCCTACATTGAGCTTCTTTGATGTGGGTTTGGATTACCTTCACCTTTTCCATTGTATCTTCAAAAAGTTCTGGGCCTATGAGTTTTCTTTCACCAACATCATCCCAACAAGTTGGTTTGTGAAATCTCTTTCCATATAACGCTTTATGGTTCCATCTAAATACTTGATTGAATGATATTATTATAGGAAAATTCTACAAGGGGTAAATATTGATCCCACATAACTTGAAATTCTAGTGAGCAAGATCTCAACATGTCTTATAAGGTTTGAATTTTTTGTTCCGATTATCCATCAGTTTGAGGATGGTACGCAGTGCTCAAACAAAGTTCAGTATCCAAGGCCTTCTGAAGACTTTTACATAATCTTGATGTAAAACGGGGATCAAGATCAGAAACAATCGATAGGGGTACAACAAGAATTCTTACAACTTCATTAATATATAGTCATTCCAGATGTTCAAGTGTTAAATCTTCTCTTATAGCAAGAAAATGTGATGACTTGGTAAAACAATCAACAATGACCCATATTGCATCATTCCTTCTAGGAGTATTTGGTAGCCCCATTACAAAGTCCATTATAATATCATCACATTTCCACTTAGGTATGGGAAGAGGTTGCATGACTCCTCCAGGCTATTGCCTTCCAGCTTTCACTTGATGAAAAACCGTACATCTTGACACAAAATTAGCAATCTCCCTCTTTATGTTGTCGCACAAAAAATGTTCCTTAAAATCCCTATACATCTTAGTTATTCTAGGATGTATAGAGAAATTGGAACTATGAGCGTCATTCAACAATTCCCTTTTTAGATCAGGTTTATCGGGAACACAAAGTATCTTACCAAATTTCAAAATTCCATCTTCATACACAAATTTACTCAATCTCCCATCATTAACAGCTTTATTTTTCTTTTGGAACACCTCATCATAATCTTGAGAACTTTTTATCCTTTCTAATAGAGATGTTTTGGCAACAAATTGAAAAATTATTTATGATCCACCTTCCATGGGTATTCCAATATCCATCTTTATGAGATCCATGAGAATAGGATCCCTTTTGACTCTCATCTTGTTCAAAACTCCATGATCTTTTCTGTTCAAATCATCTGCCACCTTATTTTTCTTCTCTGGGAGGTACTGTATTGTGCAATCATAATACTTGAGTAGTTTCATCCATCTTCTTTGCCTCATGTTGAGTTCTTTTTGTGAGAAAATATACTTCAAACTCTTGTGATTGGTAAATATCTCACATTTTCACCACAAAGATAATGTCTTTATATCTTCAAAGCAAAGAATAAAACTTCTAACTCAAGATCATGAGTATGATAGTTTTGCTCATGAATTTTTAGCTGTCGTGATGCATATGCAATAACTCTATCATTCAGCATAAGGACACAACCAAGTCCTTTCTTTGAATCATTACTATAAATAACAAACCAATCATTCCTTGATGGTAGAGACAATATAGAAGCATTGAATAATCTTCTCTTCAGTTCTTCAAAACGTTCTTCACACTCTTTTTTCCAATCAAATTTAACCCCTCTTAATGTGAGCATTGTTAATGGGTTAGCCAACCGGGCAAAATTCTGGACGAAACATCGATAATAACCTACTAAACCAATAAAACCGCATGCCACAGTTATACTCGTTGGTGCTGGCCATTCTTGGATTTCCTTGGTCTTAGAAGGATCAAAAGAGATTCCATCCTTCGAGACAATATGGCCATGAAATGAAATCTCCTTAAGCCAAAATTCACACTTGCTAAACATCCCATATAATTCATGTCTTATAAGAGTCTTCAGGATAACGTGTAACGCCCCGACCCCAGTTACCCAGAGTCGGTGCATTATTACGTAGCATTGGCATGATCACAAAGATCAAGTCTCGAAAGACCGATTAGTTTAGTAGCCTTGAAACACTAGATGCATTCATAAGTTTGACATTACACCATAAATTAATACAAAAATACAACAACATCTTGTCTTCATGTCCCCTCATATTATCCCTTCAGGTCATTCATAAAATACATCTTCACATCCTGATAAAATTAAAACATTGAAAGGGGTGAGCTCAGATGCACAGTAAGGATAACAATATAGTGGAAGCTTTCATAAATAAACATAAACATTTAAGGCAATGTATAACTAAACACAAGCCTTTTAAACATGAACTTCAGCATAATATAGAAAAATAAAATGAAATAAAACCATTTAGCTATTCACATGGATATTCTACTGGTCGAATAATCACATGTGATATCAATAACCACTTTCATAATTATTGAATCCATAATGCCAGACTATCATAACCACGTAGCCAAGGCCTCGTGCCAAGACTTCAGATAAGATTTTGTCAAGGCCTCGTTCCAAGACACAAGTTTGTCTCATGAGACCTGCCGATGAATCGAGGAGCTAGAGCGGGCTCCACCCGTCACTTATTAAGTCCAATGCATTCCCCATATGAACAGGTTTAAACATATCATAAACCATAACATAATCATATCACATAAAACATGCATAATGGAAACATAACATTTCCACATTTCAATCACAAGATATCAATACAACACATTTATATAATAAAAAAACAATTTCAAAACCATTTTCAATACCAAAATAAAAGAAAATTAAAACTTTTTATTTATTTTTCATTTTACAAAAAAGTTATGGCTTGTAGAGGAATCCGAAACTCAAATAATGGTCACGATGGTGGAGAAGTCGTTTTCGATGCATACATACGACAAGAAAAACATTCCTTTTTGTCATTTAGTAAAACGCTTTGTATAAAAAGATTCATTTTGAATAAATGTAAAAGTCGAAGGGGTTTATACACTGTATAAAAGAAATTTGTGTATAAAACAAAATATGCCTCAATGAATGGAGATTCAGATGAAGTCCCTTAAAAAGATCATTTTTTAAAATTAAATAAATCTATTATGTGTATTCAATATAAGTACACATAAAGAATGTACAAATACAATATAGGACATAATAATATCACGACATAATTTGAAAGTAGGAGATTAACCCAAAGAATAGAAATTGGTTTAAGAAGTTCCCTTACAAATATCATTTTTTAAATAAAATAGATCTATTATGTGTATTCACTATAAGTATACATAATGAAATTATAAATACAATATATGACATAATTATATCATGACATAATTTGAAAGTAGGAGATTAACCCAAAGAATGGAAATTGGGTTAAGAAGTTCCCTTACCTTGTGTCCAACATGACTCGACCGTTATTTAACCTCATGAATAATAAACTAGTGTTAATATCTACTTGCTTAAGAACATTTTTAAAATTCATTATCCCTTTTATATCACTTGTTAAAATGTTACGAAAATTATGCATTCATTTAAGTTAATAACGGACGTTTTGTCGATCATTGGTACTTGAGTCAACAATAAAATTCTTATAATTACTAGTTGTTTCTAAGGTAGAATATCCATTATCTCCATAATTATATTCATGATTTAGATATCATATATATCATATATATCCAGTATATACATTCTTTCATAATATTATGTAACATTTATATGTAAGAAATGAAATGCACCGTTCATGGAGATGGTAAGCCGTACGTACGCATGAACGCTACTTTTATTTCTATTTCATATTTAATGGAATGAAAATATAATTTTATTGAGGTATAATATAATTCCAGTATAATATCATGTATAATATCATTTACTCCATCCTTTATACATACTAGATATGTCATTAACAATTCAAATCACTTTGAGGGGGCGGTTGTCGGCACTTCCTAAAATGAAATTATCGCGTTTACCCATAATGGAAATCATAAAGGTATTCCATAAATGAAAAATACAGAATCACAAAGAAAAAAACATAATATATATCATATATAGAAATATTTTCATCATAATGGCCACCATGAGTTGTATTAAAAGAAGATTGAACAATCATAGTTTGGTGAGGTAGAAATTTTCCAACCACAGAAACAGTATGTTCTTTAACTATTAGATGAAGGTGTGTGTAAGTGTAAATAAAATTATTCTCATAAAAACATACAAGTATATTGAGGATACCATTTTTGTTACAAAATAATGTAATAAAAATATTTTAGGGGGTTGGAGAAGAAAAATAAAACAAAAGAACACAAGAGAAGACATTACCTTAAAATTGGGTAACTCTTTTTTGATTTGATCCAAAGGCTTCCTTGGGAAGAAATATGCCCAAAGTGAGGCTTCTAGGAGTAATATAGGGATTTTGAGAGAGTATTTGGGAATAGTTTGGCTGCCCCAAAAGTCTTTGAAGTTGTGAATAAGGTTGTAGTGGTGGGGGCCTTTTATAAGAGGACAGGAGGGGCACTCTTGGAAAGTCATGAAATGTTACTTTATTATATAATGAGTTTCGGATTTTAAAGGTCCCACACTTATATATTTCTTGGATAAGGTGATAAGGGTTATAAATATACTCATCCAATAGGTTTTTTACAAGTTTAAGTCTTAGATTTTACATTATCTTTTCATTTTATTTAAATCATTAATTAATGAGGTAATCGTTGCTTCATCATGGTGTAATAAATAATTTAATTTATTTAATGTCTAAAAATTATAAAAAAATATCATGATGTAGGAAATATTTTTAGCTTTGTAATGAATATATATATAGTAAAAACTATTACTTGTATAACCCCATTTTAAGATTGTTTTAGTAAAACAACTCATGTTTGTGACATTTTTATTTTAACATTAAATAAAAAGTTTTTAATGTCATTTTCCTACCAAAGTGGATCCATGGGGTCCCAAGTTGACCCATGTATTGTCCTGGTCAGACATGACTCATCCAATAAGTGTAGGACAAGTGTAAAGGTATTTTCATACTTTTATAATATCATTTTTACCTTAAATTTCACTAATTACCTTTAATCGCGATTAATAAAACATAAAAGTTACTATTCACCAAAAAAATATTTTAATCCCATTTAACCACATTTTACATCATAATGACAACCATTTATGTCATATTTTAGAAATTCAATTCATAGAAGTGGTAAAGTTTCATTTAAAAGAAAAATCAGTTTTTTAACTACCACTTAGTGGTTTCACTATTCATCAAAAATTGAAGTTTTTCAGAACAATGCCAAAATTTCACCCTAAGATATAATCGATATTCTGAATTCAAAAATGATGTATATTTTAAAAAATTCCAAACATATAAGCTGCATTATTTAATTTTATAATTAATTCCCGCTGTCACAACAAATAACGTGTTTTTAAGAAACAATATATATCAAAAGATTTACAATTGTTCATGTCCAATTTCAATGTTAAATTTATTCTAAAGACCCCTATTGGATAAAATGGTAAAAATATATTCTAATTATACTTTAAAACCACTAAATAGTATAATTTATCAAAATAAATTATTTTGATTAAAAAATTTGTTTTAAGTATTTTTTATTGTTCATAAAAATTTGGAAGTTCTTAGAAAATTACAAAAAAAATTAAACATAGGATAATTTCGATATTACGAATAAAAAAATGAAGGCCATTTTGAAATATAAAATTTCTGTAATTTTAAAAATTGGGTATTATATTCATAACGGCTACTTTGATTGGTTTTGGTGTGTGTTAGAACTCGAAATTGTGTACAACACACGCTATTGTATTATTCAAAGAGAAGTGTACCGTGGAAGCTTGGGGTGTTACATTCTCCCCTCCTTCAAATAATTTTGTCCTTGAAATTTCATATAATATCACTGTATAAAAAGACTCGGTTGATTCTTCATCATAAGTTCCTCGGGATCCCACGTTTCCTCCTCCATCTTATGGTTTCTCCATATAACTTTTACCAGATGAGTCGTCCGGTTTCTTAGCACTTGTTATCTTGTATCAAGAATCCCCACGGACTCTTCGCAATAAGACAGATCGGGTTCCAGTTCTAATTCCTCATAGGTGAGTACATGCGTTGGGTCAGGCATGTATTTTCTCAACAGTGATACGTGGAATACATCGTGAACTTTGGAGAGACTTGGCGGCATTGCCAAATGGTAAGCTACAACCCCAATACGGTCTAAAATTTCGAAGGGTCCAATGTACCTGGGACTCAATTTACGCTTTTACTGAAACGTATAACTCCCTTCCATGGAGATACCTTCAAGAAAACATGATCACCTACCTGAAATTCCAAATCCTTCCTTCGGTTGTCAGAATAGCTCTTCTGCCTACTTTGAGCTGCTTTGATGTGGTTTTGGATTACATTCACCTTTTCCATCATTTCCTCAACCAGTTCTCGGCCTACAATTTTTCTTTCACAAACGTCATCCCAACAGGTTGGTGTGCAACATCTCTTTCCGTATAACGCTTCATATGGTTCCATCTGAATACTTTAATGGAAACTATTGTTATAGGAAAATTATACCATAGGTAAATATTGATCTCAAATTCCTTGAAAGTCAAGTGAGCATGATCTCAACATGTCTTCTAAGGTTTGAATAGTTCTTTCTGATTGTCCATCTGTTTGAGGGTGGTAAGCAGTGCTCAAACGAAGTTCAGTATCCAAGGCCTTCTGAATACTTTTCCAGAATCATGATGTAAAACGGGGATCATGATCTAAGACAATCAACAGGGGTACTCCATGAAGTCTCACAACTTCATTAATATATAGTCGTGCTAGATGTTCAAGTGGTAGATCTTCCCTTAGGAGTTTTGACTGACAATTCTCTTGTTAAATCAAATTGGAAATATCTAATTTTCTTAGAAAACTGGGAAGATATGAAATAATGCGATGATCCAGAATCAAATAATTCATTTTCTAAACTTGAGGAAACCATTAAATTACCTGCCACCACGTCTTTCAGAGCTTCAACCTCAGCAGTAGTGATAGCATGAGCTTGGCTTTGATCCCTTGGCCTCTTTTGAGGTAAGTTCCCCTGACTCTTAGGACATTAATTTGCATAATGTCCCATCTCTCTACAATTATAGCATTCTACATTGAAATAAACTTTCTTTCCCATTCAATCGTGAGATTGGTGGCCTTTTTCACCACACTTATAACAGACTCCGATTCCCTTCAAGAAAGTACCGAGGT
Organism: Viscum album; assembly: GCA_963277665.1. Taxonomy (NCBI): domain Eukaryota; kingdom Viridiplantae; phylum Streptophyta; class Magnoliopsida; order Santalales; family Viscaceae; genus Viscum; species Viscum album. The sequence goes on from OY728146.1 coordinate 511,520,850, forward strand.
ATTTCTTCCCACATTTACTGCAGGATTGATATTCAACTTTTCCCCTCTTCCCCTTATTTCCATTTCCAGATTGATCAGAAGATATATTCTTTTCTTTCTTTGCTTTAAAGTCATAAGACTTAGAGAATTACTTTTCCGTCTTGATAGCACACGAGACAATATCTTCGTACGACGAGAAGGTTTGTGAGACTACTGCTCGACGAAGAAATGTTTTTAACCCATCAATGAAATGGTCAATCTTACTTCTTGGGTTAAGTATATAATCTGCAGCATTCCTCGCTAACCTTATAAAGTTAGCCTCATACTTTGCGACATTCTCATCCTCCTTCTACCTCAGACTCAGAAATTGCCTTTCCATATCTGCTCGATGGTCATGTGGAAATTATTTTTCTAAGGAAATTTCCCTAAACTCCCTCCATTCCATACTTGATACTTCTTCATCATCCTTTGTGTTTTGAACCAGTGACCACCATTGATCGGCATCTCCAGTGAGGCGGTAAAATTCCATGAAAACCTTCTCCCTTTCACTACTCCCCAAGTCATGGAATATTTTCTCTAAGGAGTTTATCCATTGCTCAGCTACTAATGGATTTGTACCCCCATTAAATGTTGGTGGTTGTTTCCTCATGAAGCGGTCTAACATTGATCCTCCACGTTGTGGATCAGGGTGCTCGATACGAGTAAGGTTATTATTCATAACCTGAGTGAGTTGTCCCAATATGGTAATAAGTTGATCAGCACCAGTTTTATCTCCAGCTCAACAATAATTATCTTGAGCAGGAGGTCTATCCCTACACGGAGTGTGTGCATTGATACAGTTCCTATTCCTCCCACTAGGCACCATTTCTAAACAATGGAATAAACTAGATTAGATTATGAATTAAAATACATAATTCCATACTTGTAAAACACTTCACATAAATTGAAGTATTTATGGATATAATCCATAATCATAAAAATGTTTTCATTGAGGAAGTATATACTCATAATCCCTTCATAATGGTTATTAAAGAAAATGATAATTATCCTAAGCATATCCCCCGAGAGTGTCGTAACCAAGAGTGCAGCAAGGCCCGTTGTTGTGCACCGGTTCCCATTCAAGTCTAGCTCAAAGCGTTGTTTTCGGGTTTTTCCCCTAGGTACATCTATGCCAGAGCCGCCTCTAGCTGCTCCTATCCAGATAGGGATGTATTGTTCGGAAAACTCACAAAATCTCAATAATACCAATATTCTAGAAAGTTTTTCTATACTAATCTTCAAAGTCTATGTTTGGGCTATGTGCTCTAATTAGAGTTTATCTAAATCTATCATCAAAGGTTAGTACTAAACTGCCTCTGATACCAACTGTAATGCCCCGAACCCAGTTACCCAGAGTCGGTGCATTATTACATAGCATTGTCATGATTACAAAGATCAAGTCTCCAAAGACCAATTAGTTTAGTATCCTTGAAACACTAGATACATTCAAAAGTTTTACATTACATCAAAAATTAATACAAAACTACAAAAACATCTTGTCTCCATATCCCCTCATATTATCCCTTCAGGTCATTCATAAAATACATCTTCACATCCTGGAAAAATTAAAACATTGAAAGGGGTGAGCTCAGATGCTCAATAAGGATAACAATATAGTGGAAGCTTTCATAAAAAAACATAAACATTTAAGGCAATATATAACTAAACAAAAGACTTTTAAACATGAACTTCAGTATAATATGGAAAAAATGAAATAATTCCATTTACTTATTCCCATGGATATTCTACTGGTCAAATAATCACATGCGATATCAATAACCACTTTCATAACGATGGAATGCATAATGCCAGACTATCATAACCACGTAGCCAAGGCCTCGTGCAAAGACTACAAATAAGATTTTGTCAAGGCCTTGTGCCAAGACACTAGTTAGGAAATATAACATTTCCACATTTCAATCAAAATATATCAATACAACACATTGATGTAATAAAAAAACAATTTCAATACCATTTTCAATACCAAAATAAAAAAAATTAAATTTTTTTATTTATTTTCCATTTTGCAAAAAAGTTATGGCTTGTAGAGGAAGCAGAAACTCAAATAATGGTCACAGCGGCAGAGAAGTCATTGATTCCACATGCGTACAATAAGAAAAAAATTCCTTTTTGTCGTTTAGTAAAATGCTTCGTATAAAAATATTCCTTTTGAATAAATGTAAAATTAAAAAGGGGTTTATACATCGTGTAAAAGAAATTTGTGTATAAAACAAAATATGCCTCAATGAAGAGAGATTGAGATGAAGTCCCTTACAAAGATCATTTTTTAAAATGAAATAAATCTATTATGTGTATTCAATATAATTACACATAAAGAAAGTACAAATACAATATAGGACATAATAATTTCACGACATAATTTGAAAGTGGGAGATTAACCCAAAGAATAGAAATTGTGTTAAGAAGTTCCCTTACAAAGATCATTTTTTAAATAAACTAGATCTATTATGTGTATTCACTATATGTACACACAAAGAAATTATAAATACAAGATAGGTCATAATAATATCATGACATAATTTGAATGTAGGAGATTAACCCAAAGAACGGAAATTGGGTTAAGAAGTTCCCTTACCTTGTGTCCGACTTGACTCGACCATTTTTTAACCTCCTGAATAATAAACTAGAGTTAATCTCTAATTTCATAAGAACATTTTCAAATTAATTATCCATTTTATATCACTTATTAAAATGTTATGATAATTATGTAGTCATTTAAGTTAATAACGGTCTTTTTGTCGATCTTTGGTACTTGAGTCAACAATAAACATCTTATAATTACAAGTTGTTTATGAGGTAGAATATCCATTATTTCCGTAATTATATTCATAATTTAGATATCATATATATCATATATATCCATTATATACATTCATTCATAATATTATGTAACATTTAGAGGTAGGAAATGAAATGCTAAGTTCATGAAGACGGTAAGCCGTACGTACGCATGAATGCTACTTTCATTTCTATTTCATATTTATTGAAATGAAATTATACTTATATAAAGGTATACTATAATTCCAGTATAATATCATGTATAATATCATTTACTCCATCCTTTATACATCCCACATATGGCATTAACGATTCAAATCACTTTGAGGGGGCGGTAGTCTGCACTTCCTAAAATGAAATTATCGCGTTTACCCATAATAGAAATCGTAAAGGTATGAAATAAATGAAAAACACCTAATCATAATGAAAAAACATAATATATATCATATATAAAAATAGTTTCATCATAATGGCCACCATGAGAGGTGTTAAAAGAAGATTGAACAATCATCGTTTCGTGAGGCAGAAATAGGCCAACCACAGAAACAGTATGTTCTTTAACCATTAGACAAAGGTGTGTGTAAGTGTAAATAAAATCCTTCTCATAAAAACATCCAAGTATATTGAGGATACTCTTGTTGTTACAAAATAATGTCATAAAAAGATTTTAGTGGGTTGTAGAAGAACAATAAAACAAAAGAACACAAGAGAAGACATTACCTTAAAATCGGGTAACTCTTTTTTGATTTTAGCCAAAGGCTTCTTTGGGAATAATTCTGCCCAAAGTGAGGCTTCTAGGAGTAAGAGAGGGAATTTCAGAGAGTATTTGGGTAGAGTTTGGCCGAGAAAAAAGGCTTTGAGGGTGTGAATAAGGTGGTAGTGGTGGGGGCCTTTTATAAGAGGAGAGGAGGGGCACTCTTGGAAGTCATGAAATGTTACTTTATTATATAATGGGTTTCGGATTTTAAAGGTCCCAAAATTATATATTTCATGTATAAGGTGATAAGGGTTCGAAATATACTCATCCAATAGGATTTTGACAAGTTTAAGTCTTAGATTTTACATTATCGTTTCATTTTATTTAAATCGTTAATTAATGAGGTAATCGCTGCATCATCATGGTGTCATAAATAATTTAATTTATTTAATGTCTAATGTAACGCCCCGACCCCAGCTACCCAGAGTCGGTGCATTACTTCGTAACATTGGCATGATCACAAGAAAGATCAAATCTCGAAAGACCGATTGGTTTAGTAGCCTTGGAAACACTAGATATATTCATAAGTTTTACATTACATCATAGAATGAAAAACTACTACAACAACATAATGTTCCAAAATCCACACTATAATCCCCTCATAATATCCCTGCAGGTCATTCATAACTTACATCTTCACTTCCTGGGAAAAATAAAACATAGAAAAGGGGTGAGCTCAAATGCCCAGTAAGGATATCAATATAGCGGAAACTTTCATAAATAAGAATAAACATTTAAGGCAATGTATAACTAAAACAAAAGCCTTTTAAACTTGAACTTTCAACATGGTATGGCATAAATAAAATGAAATAATGCCATTTACTTATTCACATGGATATTCTACTAATCGAATGATCACATGCAAAAATCAATAACCACATTCATAATTATGGAATGCATAATGTCAAACGTTAATTTCATTGTCTAGGCCTCATCCCAAGACCTAGGGGTTACTTCTAACCGGAACCCAACCCGGAGTGCCTCTAATAACCGGACACCAACCCGGAGTGCCTCTAATAACCGGACACCAACCCGGAGTACCTCTAATAACCGGAGACCAAACCGGAGGGCTTACTTTTACCAGTCCCTAACCTGGAGGGCTTACTTTAACCAGTCCCCAACCTGGAGGGCTTACTTTTACCAGTCCCCAACCTGGAGGGCTTACTTTTACCGGTCCCCAACCCAGAACATACTTGTCTAGCACATTCATCTGAAGAAAAGTTTGAAATATAACATAAACATTCGGATTAAAACTAGCATACGAAATGTCAATAGTTTCACCATAAACTATGAATGGTATAAAATAGCACATCCACAGTCAAACATATCACAAAACCTTCAATACAATATAGAAGTTTTGTATTATAATAAATCAACTTCAAATAAGCGTAAAATCCATTAAAGGATGTTGACATAGATGAAATCAAAACACTTTTTAGAAAAATATCTCTTTTTATTTTGAAATCATTTAAGATCCATATAAAATAAAACATTTTCTTTGAAAATATTCTTATAAGCTTGTAAGGAAAGCTTTGACGATTTTATAACGGCGGAAAATAACCGCACCCGCCGTATAAGTTAAAACATTCTTACCTCAATTCTGTCGAAAAGGTTAAAAAGGACCTTGTTTTGAAAACGACGGAAAGATTCCTTTATAAACCTCTTATAAAAAGTAAAACAAGGGTATAAATGACTTTAACCCATATTCTTGTAAATAGTAAAAATGTTTTGAAATACATTTCGAAGAAACATGGATGTGGATGATAAAGAGATTCCAGTAGATTATTACGTATAATACAACCTCGGATAATGAAGAGATTGTGAAATAACCCTTACCTTGTACTTTTCCTTGGTTGGGGTAGGTTAACCTCCTGTATAATGGTGAAATAGTTGTTATTAAATTATACAAGAATCATATATATTAATATGATATCATATATGATCTTTTAACACTGATTTGTTAATAATATCTTAGAATTATCGTCGTTTCGGGAGTTAACTTACTCATTTTATTTTATATGTTTTGTTACATAAGCCATGGTTGTTGTATCTCATTCATATCCAGAATGATATCCAGTTCTTAAACATCATTTTTAAATCATCAAATGATAATTATACTTGAATGGATACGATGGAGAATGAATCTCATCGCGTTCGTGGAGACGGTAGTCCGTACGTACGCACGAGCGACAATATCATTCTTTTGATATTAAAATAATATATAAATGGATGGTATATCATATATACAGAATCATTAACATGTTATATTTATTATTTACATGAGTTACACATCATTATTATACCCATCCAAATAATATTATATTGAATAACAATTACACCACGACGTGGAGACGGTAAGCCGTACGTACGCACGTATGGTGACATGTTATTCAAAGGGTGGATAGAATACTGAATATGATTGTACCATATTTATAATAACATCACAGTATATGTGAGATACTGGAGTTATTATTTTAGAATGGTAAGAACAAAGGAAGAAGAAGTGGAAGAAGAAATGAACTTGGAGAAGGGTGGTGAAATCATTACCTCTTCTTCAGGTTCTTCCTTTTGATTTGATCAAAAGGGCTCCTTAGGTTGGCTTTCTGATCAAACTAAGGCCTCTAGGTTATAGTGAGGGATGTTGGGAGAGTATTTGGGCAGAGTTTGGCCGAACCAAAAGGCTTTAGAGGTGTGAAGAAATGAGAAGGAGGAGTGCCCTTTTATAAGAGGGGTGAGGGGCACCTTTGGAAAAGCTAGAAATATTAATTTATAATAAATTCATATTCGGTTTCTAATGGCTCCAAAGTTGATTATTTAAATGTTAAGGTGGGGATAGGTCGAAAACAACTCAACCAATAGAATTTAGACAGGTTTGGGTACTTATATTAACCTTATCTTTAAGTATTAACTCTAAGTTAATTAGTTTCACTTTTACAATGTCTCTTTGTATTTTTATATAATATGGTTAATAAACTTACTATATACATCCAAGCGACCCCCAAGTGGTCCATTAATGATGAACCTATCATGATATAAGTCTCTTGGCCGAACCTTAGATTTTTAGGAATTTAATATCAATTAATAATATAATATTTGTTTTAAGAACTCTTTTATGTTAATTTTGAAACTATTCAATAGTTGTTTTTTGTGAAACTCATAACAGATTGATTACTTCGAAAAAAGTCAATTAAATCAATCCTCATATATCATATTATCCTAGAAAATTAGTTTAATTCATTAAAAGTTTCATATTATATTTATTTGGGTATTTATAATATCAATTATTTTAATTTTTCACTATTATAATAATTACTGCATCATCATTGTGTCATAAATAAAATACATTATTTAATGTCTAAGAATTATAAATAAAATATCGTTATGTAGGAAATCTTTTTATCTTTCTAATGAATATTTATAATCTAAAATCCAACTTATATAACCATATGTAACAATTGTTTTGCTAAAAGATATATGCTTGTGTCATTTTTGTATTCATTTTGACTTAATTAAAATAAAGTGTCATTATCACTTACAAGTGGATCCATGGGGTCCCAAAATTGACACAAAGATGCCCATGGTCGACCATGTATCAACCAATAGGGTTAAGACACGTTTTAGGGTAATTTAGTATTATTATAATATTATTTTTTAACCCTTATTTACCGGATTTACCCTTAACCATGGTAAATAAAATATTTACCGCAGTAATTATTCAAAATGTCTAAAAAAAATGTTACCTATTTACACAATTTGAACATCCTGATTCCAAATATGGAATCCATTTTCCTAAATTCTAAACACAGAAGTGGCAGAAATTAATTTAAAATTAATTCCCGCTGTCAAAACAAAAAGCGTGTTTTTAAGAGATAATAACTATCAAAAGATTGACACTTGTTTATGTTCAGTTTAATTGTAAAATTATGTCCAATGACCAACATTATATTAAAATGTAAAAATATATTCTAAATATACTTTAAAACCACTCCAATTCATAATTTATCACTATTAATTATTTTGATTAAAAAAGTTGTTTTTAATTAAAATTTAGTAATTTTCACTATTCATCAAAATATAAAAGTTATCCGAAAAGTACCAAAATTTCACCCTAGGATAATTTTGATATTCCGAATCCAAAAATGAAGTCCATTTTGAAAAATAAAATATATATGATTTCAAAAAGTAGGTATTACTATTCACAACGGCTAGTTTAATTAGTTGTGGTGTGTGTTAGAACTCGAGGTTGCGTACAACACACGCTATCGCATTATTCGAAGGGAAACGTACCGTGGAAGCTTGGGATGTTTCATTTTAAATTTTTGATGTCCCCATTTAGTCAAAAGGTTTAAAATATAGTATTTAAAAATGGTTCACTATTAAAAGTTGATAAAAGTGCAATACTGAAAATGAATTTGTTCTTGTATTATGTCTAAGATACTCATAATATGGAAAAATTATAAGGATTATATAAAGTTTAAAATTTAGTTAATACTATTCATAACCTCTTTTGAATGGCTTTTTGGTAAGTCATGGTGCAATTGAACTCGGTGTTGCGTGTAGTGCAAGTTATTGAACTATTTTGAAGAAATAACACATTATGAATTCTTGGGGTGTTACATTCTCCCCTCCTTCAATAAATTGCGTCCTCGCAATTTGAAATTGTTCTTTGAAAATAAAAGGTTGAAAGTAGAATATATATTTGTGGAATAACCCACATCGGAAATTGGGTTACTAAAATTTAGTCTTAATATGAGGAAAAAAGAAATGAAAGGGTCACCACCAAATTATGATCTCGATTAGGAGAACATTGGTGGCAATTAGAGACATATAATTGGAGGAAAAACGTAAATATTTATAGGTAGTGATTGAGGTCATCAATCACAAACAAGTATAAAATTGAGGTCCTTAAATTCATCAATCTATGATGATTTGAAATACCATCGGTTCAACAAAACATAGGGTATTAGGATAACACATTTTTGACGTTTCAAAATATCTTAGTTGAAATCCCACATCGAAAAATGAATTAATGAGGCCTCTATTTAAAATAAAGAGTGGAATGTATGAAGATTACCGAAAATAACACATACTAGGGTTCCATGTAGGAAAATATGGATATGGAAGAGAAATCTAACCATCAATTATCTGATGGAGAGTGGTAGAGAACATGGCTATGAAAAGGCCAACAATCCCAAAGCCATGAATTAGTGATGATTTAAGGTACCATCTAGGAAAACATTTTTGTTCTAAGTTCCTTTTATTAATGTTGAGGAATATATTTATGAGATTGGCTAAGATCATAAGGAGATATACTTACTTTATAATTAGAGTTTTATCCATTAATAAATTTCTACCACAAACTCATCTTTCACTCTAAAAGATAATAGAATGTATTTCGTACAGGGTTCCAAAATAAATGAATTTATAATTCATCTACCAGATCTTTAAAAAAAACAACATTATTTAATCCAGGACATCTCGTGGGCCAGTGGTAGGTGATACACCCTTGTCGCCCTTCGGTTGCGGGTTCAAGTCTCGCAGCCTTGCCGGACGCGACGGGTTGCCGCCCGACCTCCGGGTTGTCCTTTTATGGCAATCCAAAATAATCCAAACTAGAACTATCCAAAATAATTCTGTCCAAACTCACAGTCCAACATTTATAAGGAAGGTAAACATAATATAGATCCTTTTTACCCCGTAATAGCATATGAATACCTTCATCTTGTATTCTTTTAATACACTGAAACATCCGGAATTACCATATTCCTTATTGATTACATTCATGCTCCCTTATTCCATATAGAAAGCTGGATATACTTCATTAATCCAAAAATGTTTTAAACCCCAAAAATGATGGAATATACAAATCATTAATCAGTTTCAAGTTTGTCAAGAATATCCAATATAATTTATCCAAATCAATCATGTATTATTCTAAAATCACTAACTCGGTATCTGAACCATATTATGGTTTATCTTGCTCTCAACCATATATTTTCCAGACATTTAACCTGCTACTGAGTCACTTTTCTTTGTTCCACACCATCTCAAGTCCTTAATAAAATAGTACTGCAGTACAATCCTTATATACTCCATAATTATTATAACAAGTACATTGTTGATACAAAACTCAATTGATATAATCAACATAATAACTCTAATCATTCCTCTTCATCTGTGGTAGTATCATAACTTGATTATTATCCAATAGCATCATTTGCGGCATAGTCTGATGACTGGGACATAGGTTCGCGTAGTGTCCAAACTCCTTGCAAATGAAGCATTGTACATTTGAAACCATTTTCTTACCCTTGCAGTCACGTAATTTGTGCCCTTTTCCTCCACACTTATAACAAACTCCCATTCCTTTCAGGCGAGTTCCAGGGTGTTTCTTTCCACAGTTACCACATATGGGAAAATTCTTCTTTTCCCTTTTCCCTTTATCCATCTTTCTCTCTTCCATCCTTTTCTTCTCTTGATTCCCTTCAAAGCCATAGGACTCAGTAAACTCTTTACTTATCTTATCAACACATGATATTATTTCTTCATATGATGATAATACATGGGACACTATTTCTCTTATAAATTCTAGCTTAAGACCATGAAAGATATGATCCTTCCTTCTCTTTGGATCATGTGCATTTTTGGAGTTCTCATTCCTTCTACTGGGCGCCATTTCTAAACAATGGCATACACTAGATCAGTTTATGAATCAAAATACATAATCCCATATTTATAAAACACTTAACATAAATTGAACTATTTATGGATATAATCCATAATAATAAAAATGTCTCCTTTGAGGATGTATATACTCATAAACCCTTCATAATGGTTTGTAAAGAAAATGAGAATTATCCTAAGCATATCCCCCGGGAGTGTCGTAACCAAGAGTGCAGCAAGGCCCGTTGTCGTGCACCAGTTCCCGTTCGAGTCTAGCTCAAAGCGGTGTTTTCGGGTTTTACCCCTAGGTACATCTGTGCCAGAGCCGCCTCTACCTGCTCGTATCCAGATAGGGATGTATTGCTCGGAAAACTCACAAAATCTCTACAATACCAAAATTTTAGGAAGTTCTTCTATACTAATCCCCAAAGTTCATCTTAGGTCTACGTGCTCTAATCAGAGTTTATCTAAATCTAGCTTCCAAGGTTTGTACTAAACTTCCTCTGATACCAACTGTAACGCCCCGACCCCAGCTACCCAGAGTCGGTGCATTACTTCGTAACATTGGCATGATCACAAGAAAGATCAAATCTCGAAAGACCGATTGGTTTAGTAGCCTTGGAAACACTAGATATATTCATAAGTTTTACATTACATCATAGAATGAAAAACTACTACAACAACATAATGTTCCAAAATCCACACTATAATCCCCTCATAATATCCCTGCAGGTCATTCATAACTTACATCTTCACTTCCTGGGAAAAATAAAACATAGAAAAGGGGTGAGCTCAAATGCCCAGTAAGGATATCAATATAGCGGAAACTTTCATAAATAAGAATAAACATTTAAGGCAATGTATAACTAAAACAAAAGCCTTTTAAACTTGAACTTTCAACATGGTATGGCATAAATAAAATGAAATAATGCCATTTACTTATTCACATGGATATTCTACTAATCAAATGATCACATGCAAAAATCAATAACCACATTCATAATTATGGAATGCATAATGTCAAACGTTAATTTCATTGTCTAGGCCTCATCCCAAGACCTAGGGGTTACTTCTAACCGGAACCCAACCCGGAGTGCCTCTAATAACCGGACACCAACCCGGAGTGCCTCTAATAACCGGACACCAACCCGGAGTACCTCTAATAACCGGAGACCAAACCGGAGGGCTTACTTTTACCAGTCCCTAACCTGGAGGGCTTACTTTAACCAGTCCCCAACCTGGAGGGCTTACTTTTACCAGTCCCCAACCTGGAGGGCTTACTTTTACCGGTCCCCAACCCGGAACATACTTGTCTAGCACATTCATCTGAAGAAAAGTTTGAAATATAACATAAACATTCGGATTAAAACTAGCATACGAAATGTCAATAGTTTCACCATAAACTATGAATGGTATAAAATAGTACATCCACAGTCAAACATATCACAAAACCTTCAATACAATATAGAAGTTTTGTATTATAATAAATCAACTTCAAATAAGCGTAAAATCCATTAAAGGATGTTGACATAGATGAAATCAAAACACTTTTTAGAAAAATATCTCTTTTTATTTTGAAATCATTTAAGATCCATATAAAATAAAACATTTTCTTTGAAAATATTCTTATAAGCTTGTAAGGAAAGCTTCGAAGATTTTATAACGGCGGAAAATAACCGCACCCGCCGTATAAGTTAAAACATTCTTACCTCAATTCTGTCGAAAAGGTTAAAAAGGACCTTGTTTTGAAAACGACGGAAAGATTCCTTTATAAACCTCTTATAAAAAGTAAAACAAGGGTATAAATGACTTTAACCCATATTCTTGTAAATAGTAAAAATGTTTTGAAATACATTTCGAAGAAACATGGATGTGGATGATAAAGAGATTCCAGTAGATTATTACGTATAATACAACCTCGGATAATGAAGAGATTGTGAAATAACCCTTACCTTGTACTTTTCCTTGGTTGGGGTAGGTTAACCTCCTGTATAATGGTGAAATAGTTGTTATTAAATTATACAAGAATCATATATATTAATATGATATCATATATGATCTTTTAACATTGATTTGTTAATAATATCTTAGAATTATCGTCGTTTCGGGAGTTAACTTACTCATTTTATTTTATATGTTTTGTTACATAAGCCATGGTTGTTGTATCTCATTCATATCCAGAATGATATCCAGTCCTTAAACATCATTTTTAAATCATCAAATGATAATTATACTTGAATGGATACGATGGAGAATGAATCTCATCGCGTTCGTGGAGACGGTAGTCCGTACGTACGCACGAGCGACAATATCATTTTTTGATATTAAAATAATATATAAATGGATGGTATATCATATATACAGAATCATTAACATGTTATATTTATTATTTACATGAGTTACACATCATTATTATACCCATCCAAATAATATTATATTGAATAACAATTACACCACGACGTGGAGACGGTAAGCCGTACGTACGCACGTATGGTGACATGTTATTCAAAGGGTGGATAGAATACTGAATATGATTGTACCATATTTATAATAACATCACAGTATATGTGAGATACTGGAGTTATTATTTTAGAATGGTAAGAACAAAGGAAGAAGAAGTGGAAGAAGAAATGAACTTGGAGAAGGGTGGTGAAATCATTACCTCTTCTTCGGGTTCTTCCTTTTGATTTGATCAAAAGGGCTCCTTAGGTTGGCTTTCTGATCAAACTAAGGCCTCTAGGTTATAGTGAGGGATGTTGGGAGAGTATTTGGGCAGAGTTTGGCCGAACCAAAAGGCTTTAGAGGTGTGAAGAAATGAGAAGGAGGAGTGCCCTTTTATAAGAGGGGTGAGGGGCACCTTTGGAAAAGCTAGAAATATTAATTTATAATAAATTCATATTCGGTTTCTAATGGCTCCAAAGTTGATTATTTAAATGTTAAGGTGGGGATAGGTCGAAAACAACTCAACCAATATAATTTAGACAGGTTTGGGTACTTATATTAACCTTATCTTTAAGTATTAACTCTAAGTTAATTAGTTTCACTTTTACAATGTCTCTTTGTATTTTTATATAATATGGTTAATAAACTTACTATATACATCCAAGCGACCCCCAAGTGGTCCATTAATGATGAACCTATCATGATATAAGTCTCTTGGCCGAACCTTAGATTTTTAGGAATTTAATATCAATTAATAATATAATATTTGTTTTAAGAACTCTTTTATGTTAATTTTGAAACTATTCAATAGTTGTTTTTTGTGAAACTCATAACAGATTGATTACTTCGAAAAAAGTCAATTAAATCAATCCTCATATATCATATTATCCTAGAAAATTAGTTTAATTCATTAAAAGTTTCATATTATATTTATTTGGGTATTTGCAATATCAATTATTTTAATTTTTCACTATTATAATAATTACTGCATCATCATTGTGTCATAAATAAAATACATTATTTAATGTCTAAGAATTATAAATAAAATATCATTATGTAGGAAATCTTTTTATCTTTCTAATGAATATTTATAATCTAAAATCCAACTTATATAACCATATGTAACAATTGTTTTGCTAAAAGATATATGCTTGTGTCATTTTTGTATTCATTTTGACTTAATTAAAATAAAGTGTCATTATCACTTACAAGTGGATCCATGGGGTCCCAAAATTGACACAAAGATGCCCATGGTCGACCATGTATCAACCAATAGGGTTAAGACACGTTTTAGGGTAATTTAGTATTATTATAATATTATTTTTTAACCCTTATTTACCGGATTTACCCTTAACCATGGTAAATAAAATATTTACCGCAGTAATTATTCAAAATGTCTAAAAATAAAAGTTACCTATTTACACAATTTGAACATCCTGATTCCAAATATGGAATCCATTTTCCTAAATTCTAAACACAGAAGTGGCAGAAATTAATTTAAAATTAATTCCCGCTGTCAAAACAAAAAGCGTGTTTTTAAGAGATAATAACTATCAAAAGATTGACACTTGTTTATGTTCAGTTTAATTGTAAAATTATGTCCAATGACCAACATTATATTAAAATGTAAAAATATATTCTAAATATACTTTAAAACCACTCCAATTCATAATTTATCACTATTAATTATTTTGATTAAAAAAGTTGTTTTTAATTAAAATTTAGTAATTTTCACTATTCATCAAAATATAAAAGTTATCCGAAAAGTACCAAAATTTCACCCTAGGATAATTTTGATATTCCGAATCCAAAAATGAAGTCCATTTTGAAATATAAAATATATATGATTTCAAAAAGTAGGTATTACTATTCACAACGGCTAGTTTAATTAGTTGTGGTGTGTGTTAGAACTCGAGGTTGCGTACAACACACGCTGTCGCATTATTCGAAGGGAAACGTACCGTGGAAGCTTGGAATGTTTCATTTTAAATTTTTGATGTCCCCATTTAGTCAAAAGGTTTAAAATATAGTATTTAAAAATGGTTCACTATTAAAAGTTGATAAAAGTGCAATACTGAAAATGAATTTGTTCTTGTATTATGTCTAAGATACTCATAATATGGAAAAATTATAAGGATTATATAAAGTTTAAAATTTAGTTAATAGTATTCATAACCTCTTTTGAATGGCTTTTTGGTAAGTCATGGTGCAATTGAACTCGGTGTTGCGTGTAGTGCAAGTTATTGAACTATTTTGAAGAAATAACACATTATGAATTCTTGGGGTGTTACATCTAAAAATTATAAAAAAATATCATGACGTAGGAAAGCGTTTTATATTTATAATGAATATTTTTAGTAAAAAATATTACATGTATAACTCCGTTTAAAAATTGTTTTAGTAAAACAACTCATGTTTGTGACATTTTTATTTTAACATTAAATAAAAACTTTTTAAGGTCATTTTCCGACCAAAGTTGCTCCATGGGGTCCCCAAGTTGACCCATGGATTGTCTTGTTCGGCCAAGACTCATCAAATAATTGTAGGACAATTTTAAAGGTATTTTAATATTTTTATAACGTCATTTTACCTTAAATTTCACTAATTACGTTTAATCGCGATTAATAAAACATAAAAGTTACTATTCACCAACAAATTATTTTAGTCCTATTAAACCAAATTTTACATCCTAATGACAACCATGTATGTCGGATTTTTGAAATTCAATTCATAGAAGCAGTAATGTTTCATTTAAATGAAAAATCACTTTTTTAACTACCACTTAGTGGTTTCACTATTCATCAAAAAATTGAAGTTTTTCAGAACAATGCCAAAATTTCACCCGAAGCAATAATTGATATTCCGAATTCAAAAATGATGTCTATTTTAAAAAATTCCAAACATATAATTTGCATTAATTAATTTTATAATTAATTCTCGCTGTCACAACGAATAGCGTGTTGTTAAGAAACAATATATATCAAAAGATTGGGAATTGTTCATGTCCAATTTCAATGTTAAATAAATTCTAATGACCACCATTGGATAAAATGGTAAAAATATATTATAATTATAATTTAAAACCACTAAATATTATAATTTGTCACTATAAATTATTTTTATTAAAAAAAATTTATGTATTTTTCACTATTCACAAAAAATTGGAAGTTCTCAGAAAATTACAAAAAAATTCAACTTAGGATAATTTCGATATTACGAATACAAAAATTAAGTCCATTTTGAAATATAAAATTTCTATAATTTTAAAAAGTGGGTATTACTATTCATAACGGCTACTTTGATTGGTTGTGCTGTGTGTTAGAACTCGAAGTTGCGTACAACACACGCTACTGTATTATTCAAAGAGAAGTGTACCATGGAAGCTTGGGGTGTTACATAATGTACAAGTGATTTTCATGATCTTTTTAGATTTTTGAGTATACCAAGATATCATCAATAAATACCACTAAACAGTCAACAAGATATTCTTTGAAAACTCTATTCATTAGATCCATGAAGATAGAGGTTACATTATTCAATCAAAAAGGCATTAATGGAAACTCGTAATGCTCGTACCTATTTCAAAATGATGTTTTCGAAATGTCTTCCTTCTTTACACACAACTGATGTTATCCATATCAAAGTTCAATCATTGAAAAGTATTCAGCTCCATGAATTTGGTCAAATAAAACATCAATACAAGGTAGGGGTACTTGTTATTTATTGTTATAGCATTGATCTCTCTATAGTCAATGCACTACCTCATGGATCCATCTTTATTCTTAACAAAAAGGATAGGGGCTACCCAAGGAGAAACACTAGGGAGAAAAAATCCATTATTACTCAATTCCTCTAGTTATCTCTTTAGTTCCACAAATTCCACATTGGCCATTCTATAAGGGGTCTTCGATATGGTCCTTAATCTAGGAATTAAGTCAATGGAAAACTCAATTTCTTGTTCTGATGGATGTCCAAGTAAATCCTATAGAAATACATCAACATACTCTTGCACAATGGGTACATCCTCTATTTGAAAATTCAATTCCTCACCCACAGTAATTTCATTCTCATCCTCCCTAATAATTGAATTTAGTTGAGCTATTAGAGGTGAATCTAGTAAAGAATTAGGTGGTGATGTTTCTGCTCTAAAGAAAGGTACTCTTTATCATCATAAAAAATTGTAACCTCCTTTTTCTTACAATAAATTTTCACATCATGGTCTGAAAGCCAATATATACTGAGGATTATATCAAATTCAATCATGGGTATGATGATCAGATCAGCAGATAAAAAACATTTATATGCCCTAATGGGGACTGATTCAAAAAAACTTATTACAATGATACTTCCATTAAGAGTTTTTACTGAAAACTCCTTTGTTAAATCAAATTCGAAATATCTAATTTTCTTAGAAAACTGGGAAGATATGAAAATAATGTGATGATCCAGAATCAAATAAATCATTTTCTAAACATGAGGAAACAATTAAATTACCTGCCACTACATCTTTTGGAGCTTCAACCTCAGCAGTAGTGATAAAATAAGACTATCCTTGATCTCATGGCCTTTTTTGAGGTAAGTGTCCTTGGATCTTAGGATATTCATTTGTATAATGTCCCATTTCCCTAGAATTGTAGCATTAAACATAGAGAGCTTCTTTATTTCCCTTAGAATCATGAGCCGAGTGGCCTTTTTCACCTAACCTATAACAGACTCCCATTCCCTTCAGGCTTGTTCCAGAGTGTTTCTTCCCACATTTACTACAGGATGGATATTCAAAATTTCCCTTCCTCCCCTTATTTCCATTTCCAGAGTGTTCAGCAGATCTCTTCTTCTCTTTTTTGCTTTAAAGTCGTATGACTTAGGGAATTCCTTTTCTGTCTTGATAGCACATGAGACAATATCTTCATACATCAATAAGGATAATGAGATTAATTATCGATGGAGAAATGGGTTTAACCCATCAAAAAAATGATCAATCTTATTTCTTGGGTTACGTATATAATCTGTTTATGCATCTCTATCCTTGTAAAGTTAGCTTCATACTTTGCGACACTCTCATCATCATTTTGCCTCAGGCTCATAAATTGTCTTTCTATATCTACTTGATGGTCATGAGGAATGTATTTTTCTATGAAAATCTCTTTAGACTCCCTCTATTAAATAGTTGATACTTCATCATCTTCCTTTGTGTTTTGAATCAATGGCAACCATTGATCAACATCTCCAGCGAGGCGGTAAACTGCCTTGACAACTTTTTCCCTTTTTTTACTCCTCAAGGCCTTGAATATTTTCTCTAAGGAATTTATCCATTGCTCAGCTACTAGTGGATTTGTACCCCCATTGAATGTTGGTGGTTGTTTCCTCATGAAGCGATCTAACATTGATCCTCCACACTGCAGATCAGGGAGCTTCATACGGGTAAGGTTATTATTCATAACCTGAGTGAGTTGTCCCAATATAGTGATAAGCTGATCAACACTAGTTGTATCACCATCTCCACAATAATTATCTTGATCATGAGGGAAATCCCTACATGAAGTGTGTGCATTGATATGGTTTCCATTCCTTCCAATAGGTGCCATTTCTAAAAAATGGCATAAACAAGATTAGTTTATGAATCGAAATACATAATTCCAAACTTGTAAAATACTTAACATAAATTTAATAGTTTATGGATATAATCCATAATCATAAAATAATTTTTTCTTTGAGGAAGTATATACTTATAAACCCTTCATAATGGTTTGTAAGGAAAATGAGAAATATCATAAGTATATCCCCCAGGAGTGTTGTAACCAATACTGCAGCAAGGCCCATTGTCATGCACCAGTTCCCATTCGAGTATATATCAAAGTGGTGTTTTTGGGTTTTACCCCTAGGTACATCTGTACTAGAGCCGCATCTACCTGCTTGTATCCAAACAGGGATTTATTTTTTGGAAAACTCACAAAATCAATACATTACCAAAACTCTAGGAAGTTCTTCTATACTAATCCTCAAAGTATATCTTAGGGTAATGTGCTCTAATCAGAGTTTATCTAGATCTAGTTTCCAAGGTTTGTACTAAACTTCCTCTGATACCAACTGTAATGCCCTGACCCTAGTTACCCAGATTTGGTGCATTATTACGTAACATTGGAATGATCAGAAGGAAATCTTGTCCTGAAAGACCGATCAGTTTAGTATTATTGGAAAAAAGATTCATATATATGTTCGACTTTACAAATTGAAAAGAAATACAACACTAATTTATTCCATTAGAAACATCCAATCCTCCAAGATTAATCCTGTAATTCACTCATAATTATCTTCTTCACATCCTGGGTAAAATAAAACATAGAAAGGGGTGAGATTATATGCTCTGTTAGGATAACAATATAGCAGAATCTTTCATAAATAATCATAAACATTTAAGGCAATGTATAAGACTAAAAAAATCCTTTTAAACTTGAACTTAAGCATAATATGGCAATATTAAAATTGAAATAATGCCATTTACTTACTCACATGGATATTCGACTAGTAGAATATTCACATGCTATATCAATAGCCACTTCATAATGATGGAATGCATAATGCTAGAATTTCGTAACCACATAGTCAAGGCCTTGTGCCAAGACTACAAATAAGATTTTTTCGAGACCTTATGCCAAGACACAAGTTTGTCACATGAGACATACCGATGCACCGAGGAGCTATAATGGGCTCCACCCGTCACTTACTAAGTCCAATTCATTCCTCATATGAAAAGGATTAAACATAACGTAAACATTCGTATTAAAAATAGCATAAGAAATGTCAATACTTTATCCATAAACCAAGAATGGTATAAAAATAACACATCCACAGTCAAACATATCACAAAACCTTCAATACAATATGGAAGATTTTTTTCATAATTAATTGACCTCAAACAAGTTGAAAATCTATCCAAGGATGTTGACATAGATGAAATGAAACTATTTGAAAGAAATGCCTCTTTCTATTTTGAAACCATTTAATAGAAAACATTTATTTTGAAAATATTATTATAATATTGTAAGGTATGTTTTTATGATGTTATAATAGTGGAGAAAAACATTACCTGTCATATTAGTTAAAAAACATTCTTACTTTAATTTTGTCAAAAAGGTCGCAAAGTACCTTATTTAGAAAACAACAGAAAGAGTCCTTTCAAAACATATAAGTTCAAATATGGGTATAAATGAATTTAACCCATAGTCTAGTAAATAGTAATTTTTTTTGAAATACATTTTCATAAAACACAGATTTGGATGATAAAGAGGTCGTAGTAGATACTCACGTATAGAATAACCTCGTATAATAAAGAGATTGTGAAATTAACCCTTACCTTGTACTTTTCATTGGTTGAGGGTAGGTTAACCTCCTGTATAATGGTTAAATAATTTTTATGGAATTATAAAATAATCATATACAATAATATTATATCATATATTATCTTTTAACATTGTTTTGTTAATAATATTTTAGTATTATCGTCATTTCGTGTGTTAACTGATTCGTTTTCCTTTATATTCTTTGTTATGTAAGTAATGTTTTGTTACGGATAGGATGTATATTATTCATATTCATAATGATATTAAGTATTTAAACATTATTTTTAATCATATAGTGAAAATTAGTCTTGAATGGATACGATGGGGAATGAATCTCATCACGTTCGTGGAGACGGTAATCCGTATGTACGCACGAGCGACCATATCAATCATTTGATATTAAAATAATATATAATTGGATGGTATATAATATATACATAATAATTATCAAGTTATATTTATTATTTACATCAATTACACATCATTATTATAACCATCCAAATAATAATGTATTGAATAACAATTACACCACGATTTGGAGACGGTAAGCCGTACGTACACACGTAGGGTGACATGTAATTCAAAGGATGGATAAAATAATGAATTTGGTTGTACCATATTTATAATAACATCACAGTATATAAAATATACTAGATTTATTGTTTTATAATGTAAATAACAAAGAAAGATGAAGTGGAAGAAGAAAAGAACTTAAAAGAGGGTGGTGAAATTATTACCACTTCTCCGGGTTCTTCCTTTTGATTTGATCAAAAGGGCTCCTTAGGTTGGATTTATGAATAAATTTTGGCCTCAAGAACGAATTGAGGGATTTTGGAGGATATTGGGCAGCAGTTTTATGATCCAAAGGCTTGAGAAGTGTGAAAAATGGGTTGGAAGTGAGGGCTTTTTATAAGGGAGAGGAGGGGCTCTTTAAGAAAGTTTGAAAAAATTATTTTATTATAACCTCGTATTTGGTTTCAAAAGGTCAAATATTCATTAATAAAAAATTTAATATGACTTATGGTAAAAATAAAATAATCCAATAAGGTTTGGACATGTTTTGGATATTTTTTTAATAGTTAAAATCTTATTTATTTAAATAATTTATTAATGAGGTAAATATTGCATCATTATTGTGTCATAAATAATTTAATATATTTGATGTCAAAAAATTATAAAGAAAAAACCATGATGTAGGAAATAGGTTTAGATTTTCAAATAATATTTATAGTATAAAATATAACTTATATTACCCCATCTAAAAATTTATTTACTAAAAGATATTTCTTTATGTCTTTTTTGTCTTCACATTAAATTAATTAATATAAAATGTCATTATTACTCCCATGTGGCTTCATGGGGTCCCAAATTCAACCCAAGGATGCCCATGGTCGGCTATGTGTTAGCCAAGAGGATTAGGACACATGTTATGGTAATTTAATATTATTATAATATTTTATTTTACCCTTATTTAATATATTTACCCATTAATCATGGTAAATAAAATATTTACCGAAGTAATTATTAAAAATGTCTAAAAATAAAAGTTACCTTTTTAGAAAATTTAGACCTCCTAATTCTAAATATGGAATCCATTTTTCTAAATTCAAAACACAGAACTGGCAGGAATTTATTTAAAATTAATTCCTGTTGTCAAAACAAAAAGTGTGTTTTTAAGAAATAATAACTATCAAAAGATTTACACATGTTTATGTATAGTTTAAATGTGAAATTACATCCAATGACTAAAATTATATTAAATGGTAAAAATATAATCTAATTATACATTAAAACCACATAAGTTTATAATTTAACACTATAAATTATTTTTATTAAAAAAGTTATTTTTAATTAAAAATCAGTATTTTAAACTATTCATAAAAATATGAAAGTTATCAGAAAAGTGCCAAAAATTCACCATAATATAATTTTAATATTTTGAATCCAAAAATTATTTCCATTTTAAAATATTAAATTTATAAAATTTCAAAACGTGGGTATTACTATTAATAATGGCTACATTGATTGGTCACGGTGTGTTAAAATCTCGAAGTTGCGTACAATGAAAGCTATTGCATTATTCAAAGGGAAATGTACCGTAGAATCATGGGGTGTTATAGAAACCTTGGCCACCCATGAGTCGGTCCCACATGCTATATTCTTTGGGATACACGATGTGTGTTCCGTAAATTTCTAAAAACATCATTCTTCCTCAATGCGCCTTTGATGTTATTCTGATCCTCGATTTGGCTGCCCTTTCCTTGTGAAAATACATGTTTATGGTCTCCCAAAAAATAAAAAGTCTTTTCCATGGGATTCATACCTCTGATCAGCCCAGAAAACACATACTAATTTACCCGCATGAATAACATTCGAAGAATGAGAACTCTTGAACTATGTCGATCTGTCTGTCGCTACCACCGTCTCACCTCCAATGGGTCGTTACGATGTCGGATTTCTTTTTTGGGATAATTGTGTCAAGGAATGGGTGTAGAATGATACCCCATTCATATCCCCATAAATGAAATGGGGAAAGAGGGAGGATGAAATTCAATAAACAAAAGAGGAGAAAACCTCTTCTTTCATTTGTCACAGCGTTAATCCTCTCCCGTTAGAAGGTTTAAACTGGGTAAATTAAAAAAATAATTCAAGAAAATAATAAATTCCCTAAGGAAAAACCTGATGAATCCATACTAAAAGAATGTCGTTGTGCTGGTCAACCAGTTCGTGGGTTGATCTGCGTTTTTCATTAAATCCAAATAACGGGGAAGTAAACTACATTAAAACATAATATAAGGCCCCAGCCTTAAACCTTAATCTTGAGTTATTACAAGATTAAACCTTGAGGATCTTTTCAGGTTTAGAGTTTTAGAAAATTAGATCATAAAACATTTATTACATTCCACATTTAAACGAAGTGGTTACATAAAAGATAGTATTAATTTTTCCCATCAACAGAAACCTATTTAAAATAAAACATGGATTCTTTCTTGACACTTCCTTGACACTATCATCGTATCATGTACCATTCCCTTGACCTGTGCAAAACATTTCAAAAACATGGGATGAGAATAAAAAAGCTCAGTAAGGGATATAGAAATATGGAAAGGAAACATGAGTACATGTATACATAAGAATCAATGAAATCATACTCTAGTCATAAGACATAAGCACTTTAACATACCTCATCAAATCATGAATAAATCATAGAAATCATAAAACATAAAAGTAACATGAGGAATTCATAACATTCTTAAGTAGGGAGTAACCATCTTGGTTACGTTTGGAATAGCCATCACAATATATTCCCTAAATCTCTTCGAAGAAACCTTAAAGTTTAACTCCTTCGCATTACCCAATGCATTGGAGAGCTATATCAGGCTCACCTGCCCTTAGTTTATCACGGAACCACCCATCTTCATAATAATGCCAAAGAAACATAACATAATCATATCACATAAAACACGAATAAAGGAAACATAACATTTCCACTTTTCAATAAAAACATTATGAAAACCATTTTCAATACCAAGATAAAATAAAAGTAAAACATGGTATTTATTTTTCTTTTAAAAAAGTTATGGCTTGTAGAGGAAGTCAAAACTCAAATAATGGTCACAACGGCGGAGAATTCATTGTATCCACATACTTACGACAAAAAAAATCCCTTTTGTCGTTTAGTAAAATGCTTCTTATAAAAATATTTCTTTTTCAATAAACGTAAAAGTCAAAGGGGTTTATACACCGTATAAAAGAATGTTGTGTATAAAACATAATATGCCTCAATGAAAGGAGATTGAGATGAAGTCCCATACCAAGATCATTTTTTAAATAAAATAGATCTATTATGTGTATTCAATATAAGTACACATAAAGAATGTACAAATACAATATAGGACATAATAATATCTTGACATAATTTTAAATTAGGAGATTAACCCAAAGAATGGAAATTGGGTTAAGAAGTTCCCTTACCTTAGGTCCGACTTGACTTGATCGTTCTTTAATCTCCTGAATAAAAAACTTGAGTTAATTTATACTTGATTAAGAACCTTTTTCAAGTTCATTATTACTTTTATATCACTTATTACCATGTCATGAACACTATGTTATTATTTAAGTTAATAACGATCGTTTTAATGATCATCGGTACTTGAGTCAAAAATAAAATATTTATAATTAAAAGTTGTTCATGTGGTAAAATATCCATTATATCCAGAGTTTTATTTATGATTTAGATATCATATATATCATATATATCCAGTACATGTATGAATTTATAATATTACATAACATTTAGAGGTAAGAAATGTAATGCACCGTTCATGGAGACAGTAAGCCGTACGTACGCATGAACGCTACTTCCATTTCTATTTCATATTTAATGGAATTAAAACATAATGATACATAATAGTATTTTAATTCCAGTATGGTATCATATATAATATCATTAAATATATCCTTTATATGTACCACATATTGTATTAACGAATCAAATCACTTTGAGGGGGTGGTAGTCTGCACTTCCTAAAATGAAGATATCGTGTTTACCCATAATGGAAACCATGAAGGTATGCCACAAATTAAAAATACAGAAGCTTAAGTAAAACATAAACACATTATATATCATATAGAAATATAGTGACATCTTAATGGTCACCTTTGAAGGTGTTTGAAGAATATTGAACAATCATCGTTTCGTAAAGCAGAAATTCGCCATCCACGGAAACAGTATGTTCTTTAACCATTAGATGTAGGTGTGTGTAAGTTTAGCTCTAATAATTATTATAAAAACATCCTAGTATATGGAATATACTGGGGTTGTAACAAAAGAAAATAATAAAAAGAGTTTAGGGGGTCGGAGAAGCAAACTAAAACATAAGAACACAAGAGAAGACTCTACCTTTAAATCGGGTAACTGTTTTTGATTTGAGCTCAAAGGCTTCCTTGGGAAGACTTCTGCCCAAAGTGTGGCTTCAAGTAGTAATAGAGGGATGTGGAGAGTCAAAATGGGCAGGGTTTGGCCGACCCAAAGGCTTTGCAAGGGTTGGTAAGGAGGTAGTGGTGGGAATTTTTTATAAGAGGAGAGGAGGGGCACTCTTGGAATGTAAAGAAATGTTGCTTTATTTTAAAATAAGTTTTAGATTTAAAAGGTCCCAAATTGATATAATTATAGTATAAGTTGATAAGGGTTCTATATATACCCAACCAATATGTTTTTGACAAGTGTAGGTCTTAGAGATTAAATTATCTTTTCCTTTTATTTAAATCGTTAAATAATGAGGTAATCGATGCATCATCATGATGTCATAAATAATTTAATTTATTTAATGTTTAAAAATTATAAAAAAATACTATGATGTATGAAATCGTTTTATCTTTCCAATGACTATTTATAGTAAAATGTATAACTAGTATAACCCCAAGTAAATATTGTTTTAGTAAAATAACTCATGTTTGTGACATTTTTACTTTAACATTAAATTAAAAGATATTAAAGTCATTTTCCTTCCATAGTGGCTCCATGGGGTCCCCAAGTTGACCCATGTATTTTTTTTGGTCGTCCATGAAACATACAATAAGGGTAGGACATGTGTCTAGGTCATTTTATATTATTAAAACATTATTCTTACCTTAAATTACACTAATTACCTCTAATCGCGATTAAAAACATTAAAGTTACTATTCCCCAAAAATTTATTTTCATCCCATTGAACCACATTTTTCTTCTTAATGAAACCGTATATGTCGGATTTTGGAAATTCAAAACATAGAGTTGGTAAAATTTCATTTAAACGAAAAATCAGTTTTTTAAGTACCACTTAGTGGTTTCACTATTTATCAAAAATTGAAGTTTTTCAGAAAAATACCAAAACGTTACCCTAAGATATATTTGATATTACAAATTCAAAAATGATTTCTATTTTAAAAAATTCAAAACATATAAGTTTCATTAATTAATTTAGTAATTAATTCCCATTGTCAGTGCAAATAGCATGTTTTTTATGAAACAATAAGTATCAAAGGATTGACACTAGTTTAAGACTAATTTCAAAGTGAAATTAATTACAATGACCACTAGTGGATTAAATGGTAAAAATATATTCTAATTAAACTTTAAAACCAATTCAAAAGATAATTCAGCCATACAATTAAATTAGATGAAAAAGCAGTTTTGATGTAAAATGCAGTATTTTTCACTATTCATTAAAAAAATGAACATTGTCAGAAAAATATCAAAAAATTATACAAAGTCAATTTCAATATCCCAATCATATTGAATAAGTTTATTTTAAAAAATAGAGCTGATAAAATTTTCAAAATTTTGATTTAAAAATGGTTTTCCATCAAAAGGCAGTAAAACAATCTTTTAAAAATATTAGTGTATTTCATGCTTAAGATTGGATTTATTCTCATTTTAAGCCTCTAAAACACCATCTAATTCATTAGTATACATAGATAAAAAATATCTATTATTCTTTACATACTTGGGATGTTACATCCTCCCCCATTTATAAAATTTCATCCCTGCAATTTATTTACTTATCGAAATAAGTGGGGGTATTTATCCCTCATAGCATTTCAGATTCCCATGTTGCCTCTTCAATCATGTGGTTTTTCCACAAAACCTTTACCTGATGAATCACCTTATTTCGTAACACTTTCTCCCTGTGGTCAAGAATCTGGACCGTTTTTTCCTCATAAGATAGGTTCTCTTCCAGTTGAACAACCTCTGGACTCAAAACATGAGATGGATCTGGCATGTACTTCCTTAACATTGAAAAATTAAAAAAATTGTGTACCTGAGATAAACTCGGAGGTAAAGCCACTCGGTAAGCTACTCATCCAACTCTATCTAGAATATCATATGGTCCAATGAACCTTGGACTCGTCTTTCCTTTCTTACCAAATCACATCACACTTTTCCATGGTGAGACTTTGAGAAAAACATGATCAGCTACCTCAAAAGATATATCCTTCCTCTGGTTATCCGCATAACTCTTCTACCTGCTCTGAGCTGTTCTCATATGTTTCTGAATCAACTGAAATTTTTCTGCCATCTCTTCTACCAATTTTGGTCCCATCAGCTTCATTTCAGCCACTTTATATCAGAAAACTGGAGTTCGACACTGCTTCCCATATAATGCCTCAAATGGTGACATCTGTATACTGGAATGAAAACTGTTATTATAAGAAAACTAAACCAAAGAAAGATGTTGGTCCCAACTTCCCTGATAATCCATCAAACATGAATGTAGCATATCTTCCAAAGTCTGAATTGTTCGTTCTGATTGCCCATCTGATTGGGGATGAAAAGATGTACTAAAATTTAATTCAGTACCCAACGACTTCTGAAGGCCTTTCCAAAAGTTCTAAGTGAACCTGGGATCACTGTCAGATATAATGGAGAGAAGAACTCCATGTAACATGAATATCTTTTTAAGATACAAACGGGAAAGTTGATCTAGGGAAAAATTATCTCATATGGCAAGGAAATGAGCAGATTTAGTCAAGCGATCAACAATAACCCATATTGAGTTATTACCTCGAGGTGTCTTCGGCAATCCCACAACGAAGTCCATGGATATATTCTCCCATTTCCACTCTTGCACTGGTAAAGGCTGAAGCATCCCTTTTGGTAACTGCAGCTCTACTTTAACCTGTTGACATGTCAAACACTTCACAGTAAAATCAGCAATATCTCTTTTCATTCCATCCCACCAGTAATACCCCCGCAGATCTATGTACATCTTAGTATTACCAGGATGAACTGAAATGGAGAACTATGAGCTTCACCTAACAAATCTCTCTTCAATTGTGAATCACAATGCAAACACAATCTCTTCCCAAATATCAAAACGCAATCATTATCAATGTTGAATTCAGGCAACTAACCTTTCTGAACCAGCTCAACCTTTTTCTACAACTCACTATCTTGTTTTTGTGCTTTCTTGATTCTGTCTGATAGAGAAGATTTCACTGATACCTGAAACAAAATAGAAGGACATAATACATGAACAACTTCTATGCCAAAGTTCATCAAATCCTTAACCAAATGATCATGTTCCAAATGCAACATTGTTAATGAAGCATTACTTTTTCGACTCAAAGCAACATCCACTTTATTTGCTTTTCCCGGATGGTAATGAATTTTACAATCATAATACTTGATTAATTCTAGCTATCTCCTCTGTCTCATGTTCAATTTTTTCTGAGTGAATATATACTTTAAACTTTTTTGATCGGTATATATCTCACACTTTACTCCATACAAATGATGCCTCCAAATTTTTAAAGAGAAAACAATAGCAGCTAATTCCAAATCATGTGTAGGGTAATTTACCTCATGAGTTTTCAACTATCCTGAAGCATTAGAAATTACCTGATCATTCTACATTAGGACACAACCAAGTCCTTTCAATGAAGCATCACTGTAGATAACAAACTCCCCATTCTTGGAAGGAAGTTCCAAAACTGGAGCATTCACCAATCTTCTTTTCAGTTCCTGAAAACAATCATCACATTCTTTTGTCCAGATAAACTTAACACCCTTCCGAGATAGCTTAGTCATTGGACTAGATAACCGTGAAAAATTTCTAACAAACCTTCGGTATTATCCTGCCAAACCAAGGAAGCTAATAATCTCGGTTACATTTGTGGGTCTTGTCCATTCTTCCAAAACCTTTTTTTTGCATGATCAACAGTTATCCCATCTTTAGAAACAATATGACCAAGGAAAGAAATTTGTTGCAACCAAAACTCACCCTTGCTGAATTTCCCATACAATTTCTTTTCTTTTAAGGTTTTCAAAATAACCCTTAAACGTCTTTCGTGCTCCTATTTACTTTTAGAAAACACCAAAATATCATCAATAAAAAAACCAATATTTTTCACCTGAGTCAACTGATCCATCACTGCAAAAAACTGTTTAGTTATGATTCTGACCATATCAGGATACTGATTTGAAAGGTCATTTCCCTCTATATGCCTTCCCAGAAAATCTGATCTATTTCCTCTATGGAAAACCATTCTTATCACAGAAATACCTTAGGTGAAGCAACATGGTAATCTTTAAATTCTATATCATTTCAATTTGACCATAAAAAAAATATTTTTGGATAATCATTTAATAAAATTCTACTTCTAAAGTTGTCTAAACCGACCTTTGATACCAACTATAAGGCCCTAGCCTTAAACCTTACATAATCTTAAGTTATTACATGATTATACCTTGAGGATATTTTCAGGTTTAGAGTTTTAGAGAATTAGATCATAAAACCTGCATTACATTCAACATTTAATCAAAGTGGTTACATGAAAGATAGTATTCATTTTTCAAATCAACGGAAACCTATTTAAAATAAAACATGGATTCTTTCTTGACACTTCCTTGACACTATCATCGTATCATGTACCTTTCCCTTGACCTGTGAAAAACACTTCAAAACCATGGGATGAGCATAAAAATCTCAGTAAGGGATATAAAAATATGGAAAGGAAACATGAGTACATGTATTCATAAGAATCAATGAAATCATACTCTACTCCTAAAACATAAGCACTTTAACATACCTGGTCAAATCATGATTAAATCATAGAAATCATAATACATAAAGGTAACTTGAGGCATTCATAACATTCTTATGTAGGGAGTAACCCTCTTAGTTACGTTTGGAATACCCATCACAGTATATTCCCTAAATCTCTTCGGAGAAACCATAACGGTTAACTCCTTCGTGTTACCAAATGCATTGGAGAGATATATCGGTCTCACCTACCCTTATATTATCACAGAACCACCCGTCTTCATAATAATGCCCAAGAACCATAACATAATCGTATCACATAAAACATGCATAAAGGAAACATAACATTTCCACTTTTCAATCACAAGATATCAACACAACACATTGATATAAAAACATTATGAAGACCATTTTCAATACCAAAATAAAAGAGAAGTAAAACGTGGTATTTATTTTTCTTTTAAAAAAAGGTATGGCTTGTACAGGAAGCCGAAACTCAAATAATGGTCATGGCGGCAGAGAATTCATTGTTGCCGCATACATACGAAAAAAAATCCCCTTTTGTTGTTTAGTAAAACACTTCTTATAAAAATATTTCTTTTCGATAAACATAAAAGTCAAAGGGTTTTATACACCGTATAAAAGAAAGTTGTGTTTAAAACATAATATGCCTCAATGAAAGGAGATTGAGACGAAGTCCCATAACAAGATCATTTTTTTAAATAAAATAGATCTATTATGTGTATTCAATATAAGTACACATAAGGAAATTACAAATACAAGATAGGACATAATAATTGTTGGAACCATGGTCTTCTATGCATGATTTGGAGTGTGGTTTGTGTTTGTTGCCAATCATCAATGGAAGTTCGGATCGTGTACCAGTAAAGAGATCATACCGTTCAAGCAGACAACAGTTTTGAAAGTGGCACTGTTTCATAGTGTTTGCCAAATTCTTGGGGTCCAAAATTGGGAATTTGGTGAGCATCGTGAAAATGGGATTTCCAAGAAGATAACGATTTAATATGGAAAAAGCATGAATTTCACGATGATAGGATTCATGGTTTGGAAATCGCGAAGACCAGAAGAATGGAGGCGGTGAGTCTTCGCGATTACGTCAAGCTTCGCGAACGGTAGAGGCTGAAGCGCATCGCGGC
Source organism: Viscum album (assembly GCA_963277665.1). Lineage (NCBI taxonomy): Eukaryota > Viridiplantae > Streptophyta > Magnoliopsida > Santalales > Viscaceae > Viscum > Viscum album. Next base: position 511,551,553 of record OY728146.1, read on the forward strand.
GGAGAAGGGATTTGCGAGGGAGCTTCGTAGCGAAGGTGCAAAGGAATGTTGATGGTGATTCTTCGTTATGACGTCAAGCTTCGCGAATGGAAAATTGACGTGGTGCTTCGCGATTGGGAAAAAATTCCAGCGGGAACTTCGGAGCTTCGCGATTTGAGCTGACGTGGGGCTGACTTCGCGTGGAAGGGTTGAGGGTCGGTGGAATCGCCTATAAATAGAGGATGACCCCCAAAAGAGAAGCAGAGAGATAATTTCAGAGAAATTCCTTTGATCTCGGTTCTCAAAGGTCTCTTGCGAAGGTAGCGTACTTCACGAAAGAGGAGCTTCGCGGCGGCTATTCTAGCTCTGCGAAATATGTGCGCCCCGCGTTGGCTCAGTGAGCTTCGTGAAGAGGCAGGAGCTTTGCGATAGCCAAGCATTGTGAAGGCTGGAGCATCACGAGAGTGCTTCGCAATTGAGCTTCGCGATTGAGCTTCGCTAAATGGCAGGGGCTCCGCGAAGGCTTGTTTGAGCTTTGCAATATTGGGAGCCTCACGAAGTAGGGTACTTTGCGAAGGCCTTTTCCAAAGGTTGTTTGCCTTGTGGACAAGGGTAAAGGGGGTATTCATCAGTGGTTGGAATTTGGATCTTAACAGAGCATTAAACTCAGGACTCTAATGCAAGAAAATTCTCATGCTGAACAGAAGACAAGGAACTTCATGACTATCAATTGAAGATACCTTCACGTCTATAAACTGAGTGTGACTTTACAAATGTTAGTGAGCCAGGGGGAGTCAACGGGAGTGACCCGAGGGAAGCAGTGAGCAATCTCATAACCTTTGTAAAGGCAGTGAGCCTGGGACAGAGTGACTGTGCCCGAACAATTGTAATCTCCAGCTAGTGAAGCTTAGTGGGTTTTGGTACGACCGAAAACTTGTCGGCGTATGCTCCTTGGATGTATCCCTTAGTGGTGAACCAAGTAAAAATGGCTATGTCTTCTCTGTGTATGTGCATGATTGTTTTTTGATCTTTTTCATCTTACAGGTTCAACAAGTTCCTACCAACGTGGGGACAAGATCAACAACTTTATGAAGAAAAATTTGTCACCCTGATTCACCCCTCCCCTCTCAGGGTGTCCCGGGGTCCTTCAAGTGGTATCAGAGCCAGGTTGCTTGTGTTGAATCTGACCTTTTTTTCATCATGGAAAACGCGGTCAATGTCAGGGGAGTCCCTCCCTTCGATGGAAGCAATTTCCAGATCTGGAAGAACAGAATGAGATCTCATCTGAGATCTCTTGGAATGGAAGTTCTCTTTTCTACTGTGCGAGGAATACAAGTCACTGATCCAACAGGCGTTTCTATGACTGAAATAGACCGGAAACTTCTTGATGCAGATGATAAAGCACAGAATGCACTCACTGCATCCCATTCTGATCAGATCTACCTAAATGTGATGAATTGAACCTCATAAAATTCCATGTGGGATAAACTTGAGAATATTTATGAAGGTGATAGCAAAGTAAAGGAGGCGAAACTACAAGTGCTGCACAATCGGTTTGATGATCTGAAGATGCATCCAGACGAGAATGCAGACTCTTTCTTCAATCTAATTACTGAAGTGGTTGGAGCTATTCGGGGTCTAGGCGAAGAGATAAAAGACATTTATATTGTAAAGAAAATATTGAGAATACTTCCACCGCTTTATAATTTGAAGGTGTCAGCCCTTGAGGAAAGAGATCTTTCCAAACTTTCTCTAGATTATCTACTGAGTAGTTTGGTAGCATATGAAATGAGAGTCAAACCTGAAGATGCTACGACTCGGGTGAGCAAGGAAATGTCATTCAAGGCCATGGATAAACAGAAAATCTCAAAGGATAGTAGCAGTGAAGATGACAAAGAAAAATAAAATCTTTCTCTCATTGCAAAGAAGTTCCAGAAGGGGAAAGGGAAATTCAAAGGGAAGTTACCTCTCACGTGTTTCCATTGTGGAAAAGTTGGGCACATTTCCTCTCAGTGTTTAAAAATGATCAATGATGAAGTTAGTGAGGATGAAAACTTCAAGAAGCCTCAGAAGAAGGTTCTTCAAAAAGGGAGACTTCAAATCTGGTAAGAAAATGCAAAGGAAGAGTTTTGTCTGTGATGAGGAAGAAGATGATAATGAATTCTGTGATGAAGAGGAACCAGAATTCAAAACTGGGAACCATGCTTCTATGATGGCCACTATTGAAAAGCCAGAAGATACTGAAGGAGAAAAACAACTGAGAACTTGTGTAGATCCTGAGATGCAACATAAGGATGTTGTTAGTAAGCTCAAGATTAAATGTAAGAGCTGCAATAAGTGGAAATCAATTGTAGAAGAATCAACTGAATACGTTGATCAACTTGAAGCTGAAATTGAATGACTGGAAGAATTTGTGAAGGTACAGTCTAAAATAATTGAACGTAATGATGATGTAGTAGATTTGAAGTTGAGAATTGAAGAGCAGGAAAAGGTCATCAATGACCTCACCTCCACACTGGATGAAAAATCCAAGACTGCTGATGGTCTTGAGGAGGAAGTAGATACTCTAAGGAGTAAACTGGAGACTGAATCAGTTCCAAAAGAATCGAGGAAGAAAATACCATTTGGAAGATTCTCAGATGTAGAGTTACTAGTAAGAGCCAAGTGTGGTTCAGATGGGGTTAGAAAAATCTTGAGTGACCAAAGACCGGCTTGCATGGGAAAGAGTGGAATTGGCTGTGAGGCTGAGACATCAACTGATGGAAGTGAAAAGATCCAAAAGAAAGATAAGATGAATGTTGAACATGTTGAAACGTTGCCTAGAGTGCCGAAAAGGGAACTCTCAATCCAAACTAAAAGGGGAACTAAAAATTATCCTCAAACATTCAGAAATGATATACAGTCTTTCTATTCTCCCAAGGAAGAAGGTCTGAGGAGAAATTCAAGTGAGAAGACATTTCCTCTCATGAAGTGTCAGTTCTATGGCTATTTGGGCCATACCATGTCATATTGTGAAGAGGCAAGAAGCTATCTGAATGGAGAAGATATAGAAGCTCAACAAAGGAGAACAATTTCATATCCTAAATCTTATAGAAGAAATAATTTCTAAGGATATTGTTTTTGTTGTTCTAACTTTGGTCATAAGGCCGCTAATTGCAGGCAGAGAAGGGACATGGACACCTCATACCGAAGTTTAAGACAAGTCAAGTCTCGTCAGCACGACAATGTTGCTCTTTCAAATAGGTTTTCACCTCTCAAAGAAGTCTTTCACTATGAAGAACCTGGGTATGCGGAAGAGATAATTGAAAGACCATCAATTCTTTATACTCGATCTAATGTCTCATGGAAGGAAAGGAAGAAGATTGAGAAATCCAACCTTGCAGCGGTGGCCCTCAAAGCTACAAAGAACAACAGTACCTGGATTCTGGATAGCAGTTGTTCATCTCATATGACAGGTAATGCCGGCCTAATAACGAATATCATAAGGAATGTCGATGGTACAGTAAGATTTGTTAATGATGGGACTCTGAAAATCAAAGGGAGTGGAAGTAACGAATTAGCTAACGGAGAACTAAAGAAGACTGAAGTCCGAAGAGTAGATGGCCTACGTCATAATCTCCTCAGCGTGAGTCAACTTTGTGACTCAGGACATATAGTCACATTTAATCAAGAAGGCTGCACTATCAAGGGAAAGACTGGCAATTCACTTATGAAGGGATGTAGGACAGAAGGCAACTTGTATCAGGTTGATAGTGAAGAAAATGTATGTTACACGACTGTTGAAGAAGAAAACAATTTGTGGCATCGGAGACTGGGACACATCAATCAACAAGACATGGAGAAAATATAAAAATTGAGAATTTTCATGGACATTCCCAACCTGAAGCGTGAGCGTGAAAAAACTTGTGATTCTTGTATTTGTGGGAAGCCGTTCTGCAGTTCATATCGGCCAAAGAAGAAAAGAGCGTCACACCTTCTTGATCTGATTCATACAGATGTTTGTGGGCCAATAAATGTTGCCGGAACTCATGGAGAAATGTAATTTGTCCTTTTCATTGATGATTACAGTAGAATGTCATGTGTGATGGTCATTCACAGGAAACGACATGTCCTTGACTGCATGAAAACATATCAGTGAATCACCGAGAATGATACTGGACGAACAATCAAAGTGTTGCGATCTGACAATGGAGGAGAATACACGTCCATTGAATTGGAGAATTATCTAGAGAAGCATGGGATACAACATGAGGTATCTGTTGTGAGAACTCCACAACAAAATGGAGTTGTTGAACGTAGGAATCGATAGGTGAACAACATGGCACGTACTATGCTGATTGAGAGTCGTATTCCACGACATTACTGGAAAGAGGTTGTTCAAGCTATAGTGTACATTCAGATTCGAACAGGACTTTATATTGGTGAGACGAAGACACCATATGAATTGTGGCATGGACGGAAGCCTTCTCTAAAATACTTTCGTGTCTTTGGAAGTAAGTGATTCATTTGGAACAAAGAAGGAAATCAAAGGAAATATGGCGACAATGCAGATGATGGAATTTTCCTCAGTTACTCAATGAACAACAAAGCCTACAAATGTTTCAACAAGTGTTTGGGAAGGATTGTGGAAAGAAATGATGTTAAGATAATTGAAGAGAAAACCAGAAATGATTCAAGGACGTCATATGCTGATGTGATAGAAATTCAGGAAGAATGTGAATGTGATGAAAATACAAATGAAGAAATAGAGGAAGCTATTCAAGACACTCAGCAGTCACATCATGATGTTGACTCAGAAGATGAATCTGAAGAAGAAACTATGGATGAAGAGAATACTACTGAACCTCGCAGGAGAAATCGAAGAGCTGATATTGATTCATCCAACATAATTGGGGACATGAGTGCACCCACTCAAACAAGAAGGATGAGGAATACCACGCAATATTCATTTATATCAGTTTTAGAGCCATCCTCATTCGAAGAAGCTGCAAAAGATAAATCTTGGGTGAAAGCCATGAATGATGAATTAGATCAGATTGACAAGAATCAGACATGAGATCTTGTCCAGAGACCCGAAGGTCACAATGTGACTGGTACCAAATGGATCTTCAAAAATAAGTTTGATGAGCATGGAAGTGTTATCAGAAACAAGGCATGACTGGTATATAAAGGATACTCGCATATTGAAGGCATTGATGTTGAAGAAACCTTTTCTCCAGTGGCCAGACTGGAGTCAATCAGGCTTTTCCTTGCCATGGCACTCCAAAGAGGATATAAAGTATATCAAATGGATGTCAAGACAGCATTCATGAATGGTGTACTCGAATAAGATGTCTACATTGAACAACTAGTGGGCTTTGTTTTGGGTACTGATGAAACAAAGGTCTGCAAACTAAAGAAAGCTCTATATGGTTTGAAGCAGGCACCACGGGCATGGTACTCACGGATGGACTCATATCTCAAGAAGTTGGAATTCAAAAGAGGTGGAGTTGATCACAATCTCTATGTGATGAATTCTCCAAAAGATCAATTCATGGTTCTTGTCTACGTTGATGATATCATATTTGGTGGTAGTAGGCAGAAATCAGTGGATGAATTTGCCAACCACATGAAATCAGAATTTGAAATGTCTATCGTTGGGGAGCTCACATATTTCATAGGGCTGCAAGTGATTCAAAATAATGAATACACATTCATTTCTCAGGAAAAATATGCAAGAGAGCTGCTGAAGAAGTTCAATATGCAAGACTCCAAACCATTGTCAACTCTGATTGCAGTTGGAACTAAACTTGGAAAGCATGAGGATGGGAACTCTGTTGATCCCACCATGTATAGGAGGATCATTGGAAGCCTACTGTACCTGACAGCGACAAGGCCAGATATTGTCTTTGCAACAGGCCTTGCAGCTCGCTTTCAGAGTTATCCAAATGAGGAACATATGGAAGCAGTAAAAAGAATCATGAGGTACATTCAAGGTACACATAACTTCGGGTTATTTTATGTTGCAGGCAGGGACAGTGAATTATCAGTGTTGTCTGATGCTGACTGGGCTGGTGATGTAGTAGACAGAAAGTCCACTAGTGGTGGAGCTTTCTATATTGGGCAGAAATGTGTTGGCTTGTTGAGAAAGAAACAAGAAAGTACTTCTCTTAGTACTGCTGAAGCTGAGTATATCTCTGCCACAAAGGCATGCACTCAACTACTATGGATGAAGAAGCAATTAACTGACATTGGTGATGAGGTGATGCAACCAATGGTGATTTACTATGACAATAAGAGCGCAATTGATCTTACGAAGAATCCTGTTCAGCATTCTCGTACAAAACACATTGAAATCAGGTATCACTTTATCAAAGAGAAGGTTGAGAAAAGCGTGATTAGATTAGATCATGTGGGAACAGATGAGCAAGTGGGTGATATCCTGACAAAGCCACCGTCAGCAGCTATGTTTGAGAAGCATCGGTTGAACCTCGGTGTTTGACCACCTCCCAGTGCATAAGGAGGTTAAAGAATTTCCCTCTCCCTGTTTGTTATAAATGTTTTAATCTGTTTATGGATATGATGCAGGTTTATGGGGGAGATACTATCTAGGGGGAGTATGGTTTGAGATGAACGTGAAAAAAAATTTACTGGTCTTTGGATTTATTGTCAATGGGGGAGAAAGGAGAAGGAATAAATTCAGGCGACTTCTGTGATGAGAAGAATGAGAAGGAAAACAGTGGAACCCAATTCAAGCCTCCTCTCTTGTTTTCTACACCGAGCATTGCTCACGTAGACTTAGAGTGGTGGCCGGGTTGATTCCTGCATTTTTTGGTTTTCACATTGATGGAGATCTATTGAATTTTTCTTCTGATTTCCAACAAACCCAAAGGGGGAGATTGTTGGAACCATGCTCTTCTATGCATGATTTGGAGTGTGGTTTGTGTTTGTTGTCAATCATCAATGGAAGTTCGGATCGTGTACCAGCAAAGAGATCATACCGTTCAAGCAGACAACAGTTTTGAAGGTGGCGCTGTTTCGCAGTGTTTGCCAAATTCTTGGGGTCCAAAATTTGGAATATGGTGAGCATCTCGAAAATAGGATTTCCATGAAGATCACGATTTAATATGGCAAAGGCATGAATTTTGCGATGATAGGATTCATGGTTTGGAAATCGAGAAGACCAGAAGAATGGAGGTGGTGAGTCTTCGCGATTACATCAAGCTTCGTGAACGGTAGAGGCTGAAGCGCATTACGGAGGAGAAGGGCTTTGCGAGGGAGCTTTGCGGCGAAGGCGTGAAGGAATTTTGACGGTGATTCGTCGCGATTACGTCAAGCTCCACGAACGGAAAATTTCCGTGGTGCTTTGCGATTTGGACAGAATTCCGGCGGGATCTTCAGAGCATCATGATTTGAGCTAACGTGGCGCTGACTTCACGCGGAAGGGTCGAGGGTCGGTGGAATCGCCTATAAATAGAGGTCGAACCCCTCAAGAGAAGCAGATAGAGAATTTTAGAGAAAGTCCTTTTCTCTCAGATCGCAAAGGTCTCTCGCGAAGGCAGTGTGCTTCACGAAAGAGGAGCTTCGCGACCTCTATTCTAGATCCGCGAAAGATGTGCGCCCCGCGTTGGTTTAGTGAGCTTCGCGAAGAGGTAGGAGCTTTGTGATAGCCAAGCATTGTGAAGGCTGGATCATCGCGAGAGTGCTTCGCAATTGAGCTTCACGATTGAGCTTCGCGAAATGGCAGGGGCTCCGCAAAGGGTTGTTTGAGCATTACAATATTGGGAGCCTCGCGAAGTAGGGTACTTTGCGAAGGCCTTTTCCAAAGGTTGTTTGCCCTGTGGACAAGGGAAAAGGGGGTATTCATCAGTGGTTGGAATTTGGATCTTAACAGAGCATTAAACTCAAGACTCTGATGCAAGAAAAGTCTCATGATGAATAGGAGACAATGAACTTCATGACTATCAATTGAAGAGACCTTCACGTCTATAAACTGAGTGTGACTTCACCAACATTAGTGAGCCAGGGGGAGTCAACGGGAGTGACCCGAGGGAAGCAGTGAGCTATCTCAAAACCTTTGTAAAGGCAGTGAGCCTGGGACAGAGTGACTGTGCCCGAACAATTGTAATCTCCAGCTAGTGAAGCTTAGTGGTTTTTGGTACGACCGACAACTTTTCGGCGTATGCTCCTTGAACGTATCCCTTAGTGGTGAACCAAGTAAAAATGGCTATGTCTTCTCTATGTATGTGCATGTTTTTTTTTTGATCTTTTTCATCTTACAGGTTCAACATGTTCCTACCAACGTGGGGACAAGATCCACAACTTTAAGAAGAAAATGTTTTCACCCTGATTCACCCCTCCCCTCTCAGGGTTTCCCGGGGTCCTTCAATAATATCATGACATAATTTGAAAGTAGGAGATTAACCCAAAGAGTGGAAATTGGGATAAGAAGTTCCCTTACCTCGGGTCCGAATTGACTCGATCGTTCTTTAATCACCTGAATAATAAACTTGAGTTAATTTATACTTACTTAAGAACCTTTTTCAAGTTCATTATTCCTTTTATATCACTTACTACCATGTACTGAACACTATGTTATTATTTAAGTTAATAACGGTCGTTTTAACGATCATTGGTACTTGAGTCAAAAATAAACTCTTTATAATTACAAGTTATTCATGTGGTAAAATATCCATTATATCCAGAATTGTATTCATGATGTATATATCATATATATCATATATATTCAGTATAAATGCATTTATAATATTACATAACATTTAGAGGTAAGAAATGAAATGCACCGTTCATGGAGACGGTAAGCTGTATGTACGCATGAACGCTACTTCCATTTATATTTCATATTTAATGGAATTAAAACATAATGATACATAATAGTATTTTAATTCTAGTATGGTATCACATATAATATCATTAAATATATCCTTTATACGTACCACATATGGTATTAACGAATCAAATCACTTTGAGGTGGCGGTAGTCCGCACTTCCTAAAATGAAGATATCGTGTTTACCAATAATGGAAACCATAATTTTATGCCATAAATGAAAAATACAGAAGCTTAAGTAAAACATAAACACATTATATATCATATATAAATATAGTGACATCTTAATGGCCACCTTTGAAGGTGTTTGAAGAATATTGAACAATCATCGTTTCGTGAAGCAGAAATTCACCATCCACGGAAACAGTATGTTCTTTAACCATTAGATGTATGAGTGTGTAAGTGTAGATATAATCCATATTATAACAAAATCCGAGTATATGGAATATATTGGTGTTTTTACAAAATAAAAGAATAAAAATAGTGTATGGGATTGGAGAAGCAAAATAAAACATAAGAACACAAGAGAAGACACTACCTTTAAATCGGGTAACTCTTTTTGATTTGAGCTCAAAGGCTTCCTTGGGAAGACTTCTACCCAAATTGAGGCTTCAAGGAGTAATAGAGGGATGTGGAGAGACAAAATGGGCAGGGTTTGGCCGAGCCAAAGGCTTTGGAAGTGTGGGTAAGGAGGTAGAGGTGGGGGCCTTTTATAAGAGGAGAGGAGGGGCACTCTTGGAAAGTAAAGAAATATTACTTTATTTTAAAATTTGTTTCGGATTTAAGAGGTCCCAAATTGATATAATTCGATTATAAGGTGATAAGGGTTCTAAAGATACCGAACCAATAGGTTTTTGACAAGTGTAGGTCTTATATTTTATAGTATCTTTTCATTTTATTTAAATCGTTAAATAATGAGGTAATCGATGCATCATCATGATGTCATAAATAATTTAATTTATTTAATTTTTAAAAATTATAAAAAAATACAATGATGTAGGAAATCTCTTTATCTTTCTAATGACTATTTATAGTCGAAAATCTGACTTGTATAACCCCATGTAAAAAATATTTTAGTAAAATAACTCATTTTATGACATTTTTAATTTAACATTAAATTAAAAGATATTAATGTACTTTACCTTCCAAAGTGGCTCCATGGGGTCCCCAAGTTGAGCCATGGATTTTCTTGGTCGGCCATGACACATCCAGTAAGGGTAGGACATGTGTCTAAGTCATTTTATATTATTAAAACATCATTCTTACGTTAAATTACACTAATTACCTCTAATCGCGATTAAAAACTTAAAAGTTACTATTCACCAAAAAAATTATTTTAATCCCATTGAACCACATTTTTATTCTTATGACAACCATGTATGTCGGATTTTTGAAATTCAAAACACAGAGGTGGTAAAATTTTATTTAAACAAAAAATCAGTTTTTTAAGTACCACTTAGTGGTTTCACTATTCATCAAAAATTGAAGTTTTTCAGAAAAATACAAAAACTTCCCCCTAATCTATATTTGATATTCTGAATTCAAAAATGATGACTATTTTAAAAAATTCAAAACATATAAGTTGCATTAATTAATTTAATAAATAATTCCCACTATCAGAGCAAATAGCGTGTTTTTTATGAAACAATAAGTATCAAATAATTGACACTAGTTTAAGTCCAATTTCAAAGTGAAATTAATTACAACGACCACTATTGGATTAAATGGTAAAAATATATTCTAATTGAACATTAAAAAAAATTCAAAAGATAATTTAACCATATAATTAAATTTGATGAAAAAGCAGGTTTGATGTAAAGTGCAGTATTTTTAACTATTCATTAAAAAATGAACATTGTCAGAAAAATACCAAAAAATTATCCAAAGTAAATTTCAATGACCCAATAATAAAGAATAAGTTTATTTTTGACAAATATAGCTTATAAAATTGTCAAAAGTTTTTTTTTAAAATTGTTTACCATCAAAAGGCAGTAAAACAATCTTTTAAAAATATTAGTGTATTACATGCTTAAGATTGGATTTATTCTCAATTTAACCCTCTAAAACACTATATAATTCATTAGTAGACATAGATAAAAAATATCTATTATTCATTACTTACTTGGGAAGTTACACATAACCCCTACCTTGAGGAGGGATTGATTGCTAACGAAAGGATCACGCTATTGTTGTCGCTAAGATCCTTCAACTCCGTCTATGCAGAAATTCACACTTTTGATTCATCATCATTTGTTGTCGAGAGTTCTCTCCATGTTCCAATAATTATCATGAGATTCTATCGATCTTTTCCAATGACCAGCATTCTATTAACCCATTAAAAGGAGGTAACATGTTTCATCATTCGGTCATGTTGAGTCGTTGCCATTACGCTGCGGCATTAATGAGTCAGCGTTGCTATTTCAGTTTCATAAAGATGTTTCATTAATTATTGAAATCACTTCCCCATTTTTTCAACATCAAACATTTCCAAATAAAATAAAATAAACTTTTCAATTTATTTTATTTTATTTTATTTTACTAAAAACGTCTGAAAATTAACATTTTCTCTCAACCCATTCCGATCAAGGATAGGAATATTCTTAAGTAAATTCATCATCATAGACACAACGGTGCCCCTATATTTTTAATCCAGTCATCTATTTGGAATCTTCCGCAACCGCACACACAAGCCAACTCACTTAACTTAAAAAGTTTCAATCCACCATTACGGGCTCACCGGGCCTTAGAATAACATGTCATCTCTGCCCTTGGTATCGTAATAATTCCATATAATATTTAAAAATAAAACATGTAAAATCTGATACATTTCATATAGGTCATGAAACCTCCCATACAAATAAATAAAGTAGAAGTTTTGAGGTAGTTTTTTCATTTCCTACTTAATTTCTATTTTTACCTTAATTTACTAGTTTCGTGGTAGCTCATATTTTTTACCTAAGTAACTTATTTTTTGTGTCCAAAAGTAAAATTTTCTATATAAATAAATTTTTAAATAATGGTAATAAAATTTTAAACCCTTTTTGAGAATCAATTTTTATAATTATTTGAAATCAATTTTTATAATTATTTGAAATCATTTTTAATATAAGTGTGTAAAATGCAATAGTTAATAGATTTTAGAAAAATGATTTTTAATCATTAAAATGGTCTTATACCGAAATAAAATATAATTATTATTCAAATGTAATTAATTATGTTTTTTTTAATAATATATATTTTATGTTACATTAAAACCAATCCAAAATATAAAGGTACTTTTATATTTCTTGATTTAATGAAAAGAAATGACAGGTTTGCAAAAATTGGCATTTTCATTGTTCACTAAAAATAAAAAAATAGAATAATTCCACAAAATATTCCTAAGACAATTATGAAATGATAATTTCCTAGGTTATTTCCATATTTTCAAAAAAAGATACAAAAGTGGCAAATATTATTTACAATATTTACTCACAAAACTAAATAAAAACCATTTTGAAGATAATGTATTTTTGAGGAATTTATTTTATAATCATTAACATACTAATGAATATAACTAAATTAATGTTAATTCCAAAAATTTTATGTTTAATTCACATATTTCATTAAATTAATTTTAAAAAATCGATTAATTTAATCTATTTAGATAAAAATACATTATACACATAATAACTGTTTTATGAATAATATTTCTCTAACCTTCATATTATTTTACATTCATTTAAAGTTATTTGATAATTTATGATTGATTGTTCATTTTATTAATGAATAAGTTTATATATATATATATATATTTTAAAATATATTTACACTAATTTATACCTATCAAACCAATCACCATGTCATAATAGTTATTTTTAAGTAATCATATTAAAATAGTATATGGTAGTTCCTTTTATGATAGTTATTCCAAATGCTACAAAATAATCAAACAAATATTTTATATGAAAGAATATAAATAAAATATTTTGGCGTTTTGAAAACCATTTTCCATGTAATTTGAAAATGTTTCACCATAAAGAATGAGTATCTATGGAAATGCCACTCAAAAAACCCACCTATAAGAGGATCCCTCCTCTACTCCTCCCAAACCACTCATTGAATTTTGTTCACACTTGAATACATACCCAAATTACTTATCTTAATTCTTAGTACATGTTTGGTAGCATCTGGTTCGTACAAGGTGGTCCAAACCATTCATTATGAAGGAACATATTTTGAGAGGGAGTGATTCCATCAAAGTAAGTATATAGTTCTTCTCATACTTTTTCAATTATAATCACCCACAAAATCATTCTAAATATATTACTAAACATTAAAAAAAATTCTATGTATATCATTATTCTTCTATGAAAATAAATTTACAATTTTATAACTCCATACTCTTAATTATTTTTTAATATATTTTGTTCTTTTTTGGGTATGTTTAATAACCTACATTAACAATACTTTAGAAACATAAAATTTTTCATCATGAATTAATATCAAGACAATAACACTAGAAATAAATTTTATTAAATAGTAATATATATATTTAATAAGACTCATAATATGCGAGAAATAAATAAATACTCATTATAATTTAGTTTGTTGTTATTGGTAATATATCTTAATCATACTCATCATTAATTCTATTTTCATGAACTTTTGTCGTACCTCAATAAAATGATCATGGGACTGAATAAATAATTGATACACAGTTAATCCACGAATTTAAATAATATATTAATTATAAATTTATTATTAATGAAAATTATCAACATAAACATTATGAGTAATGTATGAAACAATAAAAGATGCTAACATCTGAAAAAGGGAAAAAAATAATAACTTACTAATATATGTGCAATAAATGATTATAATTGAGGTTTATAAAAGTAAATAAATATATTTTTTAAATAATTTACTAATATGTTTGTTTTTAATATAAAATATATTAATTTAGTTTTGTGGATGTTGTGAGTATTTGTAAGGTTTTATCATCTCAATTTCATTCCACAATGATATGTTCCATATTCCCTATTTATAATATTTTATGTGTAATTTATAGTTCTACATGGATGTATTTTAATTTAATTTGTTAAAACAATTGATATTAAAATACATCTCAAACTCCCTCTTTAAAATGATTTTGATTCAATAGTTAATAATGTAATAGGGGTTTGATTAATGACCCTCCATAAACATTACATAATCTTAAATTAAATGGATAGTTCACATTGAGTATCTTTTCAGGTTTAGAGTTTTAGATAATTAGGTCATAACATTTACATAACAACATGAATATTACATGTAGAAAATTCTACTTAGTATCCATTTTTTCATAAAATAAAATCTCTTGAAATAAAGAGTCATGTTAATTCCATGTTCTAGACAACATGACTTTTCCATGATCACATCCTTTACCCTTATTCATCTTTATGTCTTTTGGAAAACATTTCAAAAATATGGGATGAGCATAAAAATCTCAGTAAGGGATATAAAATATGGAATGAAAACATTATCCAGTCAATAAATACAAAACAATGAAACCTTACTTCTAAATCATAACATACCCCATGAAATCATAAGATTTATGAACAACACATAGAAATCATAAATCATAAAGAAAACTTAATTCATAAATAACATACTTACATTGTATATATCACTACTACAGAGGGAGTCACATTTGTAATACCCATCATAGTATATTCCCTAAATCTCTTAGTGTAAACATTATTGTTTACCTCTATCACATTACCCAATGAATTGAAGAGCTATCTTGGGCTCACTCACCCTAGGTTTATCACGGAACCACCTGTATACGTAAACAATGCTCAATATTCATAACATATTCATAACCTATAAAACAAAAATAATGTAAATATAACATTTCCACATTGCAATCACAATATATCATTTCAAAATATTGAAGAAATAAAATCTTTTATCAAACCATTTTCAAAACCTTTTAAAATATAAAATAAATATATTTTTTAAAATCAAAGAGTCCCATACCACTTTGGAGCTTTTGAAAGAAATTTAAATTTCAAAATATTCATGTCCATAAGAATAAATCCTTAAAACCATTTTTAAAACATGTACATTTTTGTGAAAGATTTAGAAGAATAAACCATTAAAACATTTAAAATGATAATTTAGTTAAAGAGTTTTAAACAAAATGAGAGACCCTAGAATAAAAATAATTGAGGAATAACATTTAATCAGAACATAATAATATCATGAGAATAATGGTATTAATGATATAATATTCCAAAGGTAAGTATATACACCATATAAGAGTTAATTGGTGCATATCAAAAATGAATTCTAAATTGAAATGTAAATTGAGACAAAATCCCTTATAAAGACGATATCTTTAGATAAAGGATAAATCAATTACAAAATTATGTGTGAAAAATATAAATACATCCAATATAAGTGGATATTTATTGTAAAAAATCTAAAGTTACTCACACATATTCATAGCATGATAAAATCAAGAATTAGATGATTAACTGAAAAATTGAAATTGGGTTAAGAATATTTCTTACAGAAATTCGACAGCCTAACAACGTCACTTTAAAATTCATAAAATAAGTTGATGAGAGAGAAAAGGATATATCATCACTCGGACTTAAAATTTACATCAATAAGGATATAGAAGAACATATCCCAACATTATAAGCTTTAAATTAAAATACATAACAAAACTAAGTCTTTTAAAAAGAGGAGGGTGAAAGGTTCCCTTACCGATTTGGTAACTTACGAAACATACACACCATGAAAGAAAGATCACACAATGAATAAGTAAATACCCATAAATTAAATTATATTACACGAATAATACAATCATTGGTAGTAAATACACCATGGAAAAGGAAATAGTGTCTAATATAGCATTAATGTCATAGTAATAAAAAGTGAGATGAAAAACCCTTACCATGTTGTAATCAATCAAGTCGTATTTGAAAAGTTAATAACCAGAAAATGAATAGAAGAATACCATGAATATAAATAGAATCATGATAATATATATCAAATGTCAGTACAAAATACACCACATGCAATAAATAAGTGGTGAACAATGGAAATCTCACGGAATTAAAAGTGAGATAATAAATCTCTTACCATGTGTCCAACTTGACTTGTATGTTCCTTATTCTTCTTAAATAATAAACTTAAGTTAATTTATACGTGATTGATAAAAATTTAATGTTTATTATTAATTTTATATCACTTATTACCTTGTAATACAAGTTAGTTAATTATTTGAGCTCATATAGGACATTTTATCGATGTTCGGAATTTGAGTTAAAAATGAACTTGTTATAATTACAATTTGTCCATGTGGTCAAAACTCCATTATCTGTAGAATGATATTAATGATTTATATATATTATATATCATATATATCCAGTTAATATATATATATATATATTTATAAGAGTACATAACATTTGGAGATGAGAAATGAAATGCACCGTTCATTGAGACGGTAAGCCATACGTACGCTTGACTGCTACTTTCATTTCTATTTAATATTTAATGGAATGAAAGATTAATGACAGAGAGGTATATTATAATTCTAGTATAATATCATATGATATATATGTTACATAATTTCATTAACTCCATCTTTATACATTCAATGTACGTCACGAACGAATCATATCACCTCGAGGGGGCGGTAGTCTGCACTTCCTCAAATGAAATTATCATGTTTACACGTATTGGAAGGAATAAAAGTATGTTTTTAAATAAAAATTATAAAATAACATGGAAAACAAAAACATAATATATATCATATATAAATATAGTTTCATCATAATGGCCACCATGAGAGGCAGTCAGAGATAATTGAATAATCATCTCTTCGTGAGGCGTTAGTTTTCCATCCACAGAAACAGTATGTTCTTCACCCATTAGATGGAGATGTGTGTAAGTGTAGTTAAAATCCTTGTCATAAAAACTTCTTAGTATATTAAGGATACTGTTTTTGATATAAAATATTGTAATAAAAAGAGTTTAGGGATTGGATAAGTAAAATAAAACAAAAGAATTTAAGAGAAGACGTTACCATTAAATCGGGTAACTCCCTTTAGTTTGAACCAAAATTGTTTCTTGAAGTGCTTTCTGGCTAAGGTAAGGCTTATATTTTGAATATAGAGATATTGGGAGCTTATTGGAGTAGAGGTTGTATGAGCGAAAGGCGTGATAATTTTGAGGAATAAGTTAGAAGTGAGGTCTTTTCTAAGGGAGAGGAGGGGCTCTTTAGGAAAGTTTGAAACAATTATTTTATTTTAAACTCATATTCTATTTCAAAAAGTCAACTAATCATTAAAATAAATTTCAAGATGACTCATGGTCGAAATATAATAATCCAATAAGAATTTTACTGGTTTTGGATAGTTGTTTAATATTTATTTTCTTATTTATTTAAATCATTTATTAATTAGGTAAATATTATATCATTATTGTTTCATAAATATTTAAATTATCTGATGTCCAAAAATTATGAAAAAATACCATAATGTAGTAAATATTTTTATATTTCCAAATAATATATATATTGAAAAAGATAAATCATATAACACCATGTGAAAAATTTATTTACTAAAAGATATATCTTTATGTCATTTTTTTCTTTACTTTAAATTAATTAATATAAAATGTCATTATTACTCCCTTATGGCTCCATGGGATCCCAAATTTGACCCAAGGATGCCCATGGTCGGATATGAATCAGAATATAGGATTAGGACACATGTTCGGGTAATTTAATATTATTATAATATTATATTTTACCCTTATTTACTATATTTACCCTTTAATCATGGTAAATAAAATATTTACTAATGTAAACATTTAAAATGTATAAAAATTAAAGGTACCTATTTACACAATTTTAACCTAATGATTATAAATATGGAATCCATTTTTCCAAATTCAATACACAGAAGTGGCAGAAATTAATTTAAAATTAATTCTCGTTGTTAAAACAAATAGCATGTTTTTAAGAAATAATAACTTCTAAAAGATTGACACTTGTTTATGCCCAATTTCAAAATGAAATTACTTCTAATGACCAAAATTAGAATAAATAGTAAAAATATATTATAATTCCACTTTAAAACCAATTAAAAATATAATATAACCATATCATTAAAAGGCACTTTTGGATTAAAATATAGTATTTTTCACTATTCATTAAAAAAACATTATCAGAAAAATACCAAGAATTTACCCAAAGTAAATTTTGATGTTATCGAATCTAAAAAATAATTATATTTTGTCAAATAGAATATATAAAAGTGAAGAAAACTAGATTTATATAGGGTTCTCCATTAAATGGTGGTAAATCGACCTTTTTGTAAATATTAGAGTATTTATGTTTAAAATTGAATTCATTACTTATTTTAAGCATATAAATTTTATTGGATAAAGGTAAAAATATTCATCAAACATTTATAATAATATTTTAGTTAGTTCTATTAATGACCTCCAATACAATGTTTAGGCATTAACTACCATTTAAAATAATAATATTATATTATTTGTGTGAAACATATGATTTCAAAGAAACCCATTGTTGTGTATCGTGTACACCATCGAACATAGTGTCCCCTTTAAAGTAGAATTAATATTTGATTCACAAATATTAATAAATATGAAAATTTTCATGTTATCTATTTACTAGGGATGTTACATCGTTCCCCCTTTTGGAAATTATGTCCTCGCAATTTTAAAACTGAGATTGGAAATTTCATTAAAAGTCACACATCATGAAATAGTCAGTAAAACTATAACTTTAATAGAATGAAAGTGAAGTACAAAGGTCACCCGTGATAACCCATACTTGGATTCCATGTAGTAAAAGATGAATATGGAAGAGAGAACAAACAGACAAGTTCTGATAGAGTGTGGTAGAAAACATGATTAGGAGAAATCAAACCCACAGAAAGTCACAAACTTGTGATGTGTTAAATGTTCTTTGATTTCCCAATAAGAAATGTAAACCAAAAATGATTTTGTTTTATGTTCCTTTTAATAATTTTTAGGAAGTCATTTACTACATATAATAAGAACATAATGAAATATACTTACCTTCAAGTAGAGTCTCGTCATTTAATAAGCTTCAACCAAAAACTAATATTTTCTCCAAACAATGAGCATTCAAAAATATTTGGCCACATCAAAAGAACAAGAACCATATTCTAGAGAATCACATAATCCACAAAAGAAGAACAATATATTTCCATTGTCTTTAAACAACAACTAAAAGACAAATGTTTAGTAGGAGATCATATAATCCCCAAAAAAGGGTAATCCTTAAAAAATTACAACTCTTTATCTCAAAAATTCAAAAAAAGTACCCAAATATCAAGAAAGACCATTCAATACACAATTTTCCTTAAAATTCTTCAAAATAATCCAAACTAAGATTGAAATCCAAAACTCAGAATGATTTAATCTCATAGTCTTTCATAGTAAATCATAACATTTATCTCTAAATAGAATCTACTAATTTTATCATCTCATTCTAAAGTGTAACTAACATAATCACATATTCTCTCTGATAGGTTAGTCATTTCCATTAATAACCTAGATATCCATATTTCCAAAATAAAACATAAATTCTTCCAAAAATAATATTTCAACCATTACCCCACAATTTAAATCCCATAGCATTCCATTTTCCATAGGTATATATTGTTCCCCAAAAGAGAGAATGTCTTCCAAGATCACTTTTATCACTTAATCACCAAATTACTTTATTATACTAATGATATCCATTTGATAAAAAATAATATCCCTAATCAACTTATTCTTGATCAATAAAATCATTTGACTAAAAAGAATAAGTCATACTAACCAGGGACTTCACGTAGTCTAGTGGTAGGTGATGAATCCCAATCGAAATTTGGTTGTGGGTTCGATTCCTGCAGCTTTGTCTGATGTGATGGGTTGTCACACGATCCGCATGTTATATTTTTTATAATACACAAAAATAACCCTAACATGTTTTAACCTCAATGGTTTTCTTATACTTATCATTTTCATCCCAAATCATTATGATATCCACATCTTAATTCTTTATGTCTTATATGTATTGTGTTTTTTTATTTAATTTCACCATCATATGATAAAATTAAAAGATTCCCAGAATAAATATCCTCAAACCTTGCTCATGGTTTCTACTTGTTTTCATCGTTATCTTGTTCACATAGGTATAAGGTCCATGCATTGCAACAATGATTTAGAGATCCTTTAAAATCATTTGATTCCGTCATCCAAATACACCTTGTACAACTTGGGTCATATGGATGTTCACAGAACAATAGTTTGGAAAATAAATATATATGACATATAATTTCAAAACATCTGATAAAACATGATTTCTATAAAATTGTTGGACCGAATATGAGTGGAAACTTTCAATTAATGGTCCCTTTAAAATACCATAAGTATGTTACGAGAGACTATATTGTAAACGAAAATATAAATAGGTTATGAAAATGTATCCTTCTTTAGTACCTTTTTCAATATCATAATATGCTTCAAAATCTTGTGATAAGGTAAAATATTGGAAAATTCCTTGAAAATATTTTCCTTTATTGAAAATATGAGAATATTGTGAAAATATGATTTGATTAAATACAACCCATTATCTACGATGATATCAGGGTATAGTGGACGTGTTTGATATATCAAACAATTACTTTCAAGTGAGTTGTATGTTAGAAAAAGTTTCACAATAATCTTAACATGACTTTGCAATAATTATTACAAGAAAGTCATCAGGAAGAGATATGAATATCGATTGAGATATTCATCATTCTATTTGTAACATACATTCCTTGATCTGAAAAAAGTTATAAAATAAGGATTTAACGGAAATAATAGACATAGGGACTAACCATGTGTTTAATGATAACTCCTAATCCCTAAAGTTTTCTAAACCGACCTATAATACCATCTATAAAGACTCGGCCTTAAAAATTACATAATCTTGAATTAAAGGGATAATTCGCATTGAGGATCTTTTCAAGTTTATATTTTAGATAATTAGGTCATAACATTTATAAAACAACATGAATATTACATGAAGACAATTCTACTCAGTATCCATTTTTTCATATAAAAAAATCTCTTGAAAAAAAAGAGTCATGTCTAATTCCATGTTTTAGACAGCATGACTTTTCCTTGATCACATCCTTCACTCTTATTCAGCTTTAAGTTCTATGTAAAACATTTCAACTACATGGGATGTGCATAAAAATCTCAGTAAGGATATAAAATAAGGAATAAAAACATTAGCCTATCAATAAATACAAAAAAATGAAACCAGACTTCTCAATCATAACATACCTCATGAAATCATAATATTTCTGAACAACACATAGAAATAATAAATCATAAAGGTAACCTAGGACAAAAATAACATAAATACATTGTAGCTGTCATAGCTATAGAGGGAGTCACATTTGGAATACCCATCACAGTATATTCCCTAAATCTATTAGGAGAAACATTAACATTTACCTCTGTCACGTTACCCAATGCATTGGAGAGCCATCTTGGGATCACCCGCTCTAGGTTTATCACAGAACCACATGTATATGTAAAAAATGCCCAATAGCCATAACATATTCATAACCCATAAATCAAACATAATAGAAAAATAAAATTTCCACATTTTAATCACAATATATCATTTCAAAATATTGACAAATCCAAGATTTTATCAAACCATTTTTAAAACCATTTAAAATATTAAATGAATATCTTTTTTTAATCAAAGTGTCTCATACCAATTTAATGATTTTTAATGAAATTTCAATTTGAAATCATTCATGTACATATTAGTAAATCCATAAAACCATTTTTAATACATTCGACATTAATGTGAATGATTTAGAAGAATAAACCATTAAAACATTTAAAACGATATTTTAGTTAAAGAGTTTTTAACAAAATGAGAGACCCTATAATACAAATAATTCAGGAATAAAATTTACTCAGATCTTAATAATATCATGAGAATAAAGGTATTCATGATATAATATTCCAAAGGATAGTATACACACCATATAAGAGTGAATTGGTGCATATCAACAATGAAGTCTCAATGGAAATGTAAATTGAGACGAAATCCGTTATAAAGATGATATCCTTAGATTAATGATAAATCAATTACATAATTATGTGTGAAAAATATTAATACACCCAATATAAGTGGATATTAAGTGTAAAAAAATCATAGGTTACTCACACATATTCATAGCATGACATAATCAATAAGTATATGTTTAACCCAAAAATTGAAACTGGGTTAAGAAGTTTTCTTACAGAAGATCGACAGCCTAATGACGTCACATTAAAATTCAGAAAATAAAATGATGGGATAGAAAAGGATATATCATCACTTGGACATAAAATTTACATCAATAAGGATATATAAGAACATATTCCAACATAATAAGATCTAAATTAAAAGACATAACAAAAAGAAGTCATTTAAAAAGAGGAGGGTGAAAGGTTCCCTTACCGATTTGGTAACTTACGAAACATACACCCAATAAATGAAAGATCACACAATGAATATGTAAATTACCATAAATTAAATTATATTACACAAATAATATAATCATGGGTAGTACATCCACCACACAAAAGGAAATAGTGCCTAATATAGCATTTATCTCACTGGAATAAAAAGTTAGATAAAAAAACCCTTACCACGTTGTAATCAATCGAGTCGTATGTGAAAAGTTAATAACCACAAAATGAATCGAATAATTCCATGAATATAAATATAATCATGATAATATATATCAAATGGAAGTACAAAATACATCACATGCAATAAATAAGTGGTGACCAATGGAAATATCACAGAATTAAAAGTGAGATAATAAATCACTTACCTCTTGTCCAACTTGACTCGTATGTTCCTTGTTCTTCCTGAATAATAAACTTAAATTAAGTTCTAATTGGTTCATAAATATTTTAATTTTTATTATTACTTTTATATAAGTTATTACCTTGAAATAACTGTTAGTTAATTATTTGAGTTCATATCGTACATTTTTTCAATGTTCGGAATTTGAGTTAAAATGAACTTGTTATAATTACAATTTGTCCTTATGGTCAAAAATCCATTATCTCCAAAATGATATTAATAATTTAGATGTCATATATATCATATATATCCAGTGTTTATATATTTATATTTATAATAGTACATAATATTTTTGATATATGAAATGAAATGCACCGTTCATGGAGACGGTAAGCCATACGTACTTATGAACGCTACTTTCATTTCTATTTAATATTTAATGGAATGAAAACATAATGATAAATAGGCATATTATAATTACAGTATAATATAGTACGATATATATGTCACATATTTTCATTAACTCTATCTTTATATGTTCCACGTGTGTTAAGAACGAATCATATCACCTTGATGGGTCGGTAGTCTGCACTTCCTCAAATTAAATTATCGTGTTTACACATATTGGAAGGCATGAAGGTATGTTTTTAAATAAAAAATACAGAATAATATATAAAAAAACATAATATATATCATATATAAATATGGTTTCATCATAATGTCCACCATGAGAGGCGGTAGGAGATAATTGAACAATCATCGCATCGTGAGGCATTAGTTTTCCATCCACAGAAACAGTATGTTTTTCACCCATTAGATAGCGGTGTGTGTAAGTGTAGTTCGAATAATTCTCATAAATACATCCTAGTATATTTAGGATAATGTTTTTTATAAAATAATGGAATAAAAATATTTTAGGGGTTGGAGAAGTAAAATAAAACAAAAGAACTTAAGAGAAGACGTTTCCTTTAAATCAGGTAACTCCCTTTGGTCTGAACCAAAAGGGTTTCTTGAAGTGCTTTCTGCCTAAGGTAAGGATTCTAGGATGAAGATAGGGATCTTGGGAGATTATTGGAACATATTTTGTGCAATCCAAATTCTTTATAAGTGTGAGGATTGAGTTTCAAGTGAGGGATTTTTATAAGGGATAAGAGGGGCTCTTTAGGATAGTTTGAAACAATTATTTTATTTTAAACTCATCTTCGGTTGAAAAAGGTCAAATAATCGTTAAAATCAATGTTAAGATGACTCATTTTAGGAATATTATAATAAAATGAGAAGTTTACCTGTTTTGGATATTTTTTTAATATTTATTATCTTATTTATTTAAATCATTTATTAATGAGGTAAATATTGTATCATTATTATTTCATAAATAATTTAATTTATTTGAAGTCCAAATATTCTAAAAAAATACAATGATATAGGAAATATTTTTATCATTCCAAATAATATTTATAGCTGAAAATATAACTTATATAACACCATGTAAAAATTTATTTACTAAAAGTTATTTGTTTATCTCATTTTTGTCATTACCTTAAATTAATTAATATAAAATGTCATTATTACTCCCATGTGGCTCCATGGGCTCCCAAATTCGACCCAAGTATTCCCATGGTGGGATAAATATCTACCGATATGATTAGGACACAAGTTCGGGTAATTTAAGGTTATTATAATATTATATTTTACCCTTATTTACTATATTTACCATTTAATCATGGTAAATAAAATATTTACTAAAGTAAATATTTAGAATGTATAAAAATAAAAGTTACCTATTTACACAATTTGGATCTACTAATTACAAATATGGAATCCATTTTTCCAAATTCAAAACATATAAGTGGCAGAAATTAATTGAAAATTAATTCCCACTGTTAAAACAAATAGAGTGTTTTTAAGAAATAATAACTATCAGAAGACTGACACTTGTTTATATTCAATTTCAAAATTAAATTATATACAATGACCAACATTAGGTTAAATGGTAAAAATATATTCTAATTTCACTTTAAAACTAATTAAAAAGTTAATATAACCATATAAATAAATTAGATTAAAAGGCACTTTTGAATTAAAATATGGTATTTTCACAATTCATTAAAAAAAGTACATTATCAGAAAAACACCAAAAATCTACCCAAAGTAAATTTTGATGTCCCAAATCTAAAGAAGAATTTTATTTTGTCAAATAGAATATATAAAAGTGACAAAAACTAGATTTAAAGAGTCTTCGCCATTAAAAGGTGGTAAATTGACCTTTTAGTGAATATAAGAGTATTTATGTTTAAAATCGAATTCTTTACATATTTTAAGCCTCTAACATTTATTGGATAAATGTAAAAATATTCAACAAAAAATTATAATAATATTTTAGTTAGTTCAATAAATTCCCTCCAATACAACGGCTAGGCGTTAACTACCATTTAAAATAATAATATTATATTACTAGTGTGCAACATATGATTTGAAAGAAATCCATTGTTGTGTATCGGGTACACCATCGAACATAGAATACCCTTTAAATTATAATTAATATTTAATTCAGAAATATTAATAAATATGAAAAATTTCATGTTCTTTATTTACTTGGGATGTTACAGTTTGTCATCTCAATTTCCTTCTAGTTAGATATTTTCCATGTTCACCACCATTGATATTTTATTTAGTGTAAACAATATCCCATCAATTTATTTTAAAATATTTCTCCTTAAATTACAATAATTCACAAATCAATTATTATTTTTTAAGTTTTTTTAATTTTATATTAATTAAATTTGATAGTGTTTATTTTTTGATAACTCATTGAAATTGAGGTTTTTTATCTATAAATTTCAATTTATGTAAATTTTATATTATATATCTATAAATACTGATATATTTTATTATAGTCCAATTGTTTTTTAAATTTATGTTTCTATTTACAATTTCACCATTATTTGGTTCATAATCCAATCGACAATATGCTAGTAAGTGCAGCCAAACATGTTCCTAATTTTTTCAAAATCAATCCCCTTAATGTCCACTTCTTCATATGATTTTGTAGATATCCTTATCAATACTTCTAGGATTACTTAATTTATTTTTCTATTGAATTGAATTTTTTTACAAAATTTTGAAATAATTCATTTTTTATTTTTTTCATGGATTGACTTTCTCAAACTAATTTTTGTTAGTTTCAATTTTGATTCTTCCATTAAAATATTTCATGTTTGTTTTGAAGTAAATTTTGATTAAATTATCATTATTTTTCCTAAACTTTTGTATTATAAATTATTTATTTCTATATCATAATCTATCAAAAGGTTAATAATATTTCCTCTTAGTTTTTAATGAAATTTTTTAATTCCTTTATAATTTATTTTTTATATATAAAAAAATATGTAAATTTTTATTATACTACATTATTGATAAGATCTAATGAGTCTATCTAAATTCTTTTTTTGGAATTATTATGGACATTTAATTTGAAAATTCTAATTAAAAGTGTTTTCATAATTGACAAATTATTCAATGATACAATTATGAACGTTTTCATGTTTATTTAGCACAAATATGTATGGTTTTTTATTATGTTATAGATGAGATTGGAATTATAGATCCCTAAAAATGATTAGGTAAATAATTATATCTCATGAGTTGAAATTTAAGGGACTATGATGTGAATTTTATCAACTTTTCAACACTATACACAATGTTTATGGAAATGAGTTTTGAATAAAACAAAATATGAAAATATTTATACTATTTGATAATATTTTTTAGACATACATGAAATAAGAAATTATTTTTATACTTAGGTTTGTGAAAAATTTTATAGACACATTTTTATATTATTTCAAATTATTATGTTATTTATTATGATAATTTATTCATGATTCCACATTCGTATGCATGTAATGTTCAAATACTAATGTCATTATTTAGGATTTATGATCTATCTTTTAATGGGTATTTCTTTTATTATGTTTTCTATATATAATGATTCTATTCTCATATCCACATGTCACAAACAAACCTAATCTACCAAGTGATACCCCTATTTCAGGTACTTTAGTTGGCATGTAGTTTGTCATGGAGAGCATTCTCAGACCCAATGGATTGGGAACAAGTGTATGGGTGTCAAATGTAATATTTTATGAATGATTTTCCTTGATGAAAAAAGAAAAAAAGGAATCTATATAAGAAGTCAGACCTAAACACTCTAGAAAATGTATGATTACACATAAATTATAAGTAGTTTGAAAAATAACCAAAATCTAAATGGGGAACAAAATAATACATATCTCATTAAATAAAAATAATACACCAAAAATGTGAACACGAATCTCAATATAAATCCAGATTACAATTAAATACATATAGTAACATAACTATAGATATATTGAGTAAAAATATACATGGAATAATAAAATAGATAAACAATATACCCAAAAATATAACAAAGACTATAGCTACTCATCTCCACATATATGGAAAATTTTCAGATTCTTCACAGAACTATCACACTTAAATCAAAATCCCAAGACTAACATATTTACCAAAGAAAAATATGAACTTCACCAAGAATGAACATATTTTTGAGAAATTCCCACTTTGTATCCTCCATACACCCCATTCATAGCCTTAATAATTGAATCCCTTTTGTGATAGTTTTAAGAAACAATAAAATTTTAATTTTAATTTGGATTAACATTTTTTACATGTGATCAATCTATAATTATAGTATTTAAAAAAATATAAATAAAAATTAATTATTTTATAAATTATGAATCAATTAAAACATTTTTAGAAGATATGAGTTAAAGAACCAAATAAACAGTTCCAAAATAAATATTTTAAATTACTCAAATTTGATATGTAGATAAAAATAATCCACTATCTATTTACTTTTTATAATCATATAATGTGTGTACTAAGTAGGTTAATTTATAATCAAAATATAAATTTGTTACATTAATATAGTGAAAATCGACATAGTAAACACAAATAAACTAGAATAAAATTTTATATAACTTAGAATAAAACACTACATGAAACTAATCATTTATAAGTACCTGAATTCCACTAGAGTTATACATTTCAAACTAAAAATCCCCATATAGGGGAAGTATCATTATCCAAAGTTGTCTATTTACATATATATTATAATATAATTTAGTTGGTGTTATACAATGTCCTAATTATATGTTGGTAATATCATCCTAGGGTTACTTGTGCTAGAATTCTCTATATATGTACCTATGTTTCCCCTGATCAATCAATGGAGGTGATTAATATAAATCATAAAATCTGGAATATCCTATCATAGGGAAAAATAAAAACAATTAAGAACAATTAATCATAACACCCCCAATTTTATAAACACATTTCATATAACATTCACTTTTCTTATCAAGAAGAGAAATATTGGAAAAACTTACCATATATGGGATTATTCTATCATCTAAAATAATACCAACACGTATTTTATTATTATACATGAAAAAATTAGAGGGGTCACATATTTTTTTATATATATAAAACAACCTTTTTTATCATGTTCCAATTGGTATAATGGATGCATCATTTAGAACACTAAATTTGGAATTCATCACATGAAAATTAAACAACAAAATATTTTTTGTAGTTTATCGAATGGGTGTTAAGGATCTTACCAAATGATATCAACATACAAACTGCTTTGAATAAAAAATTGTGTCTATATTATTATAAAAAAAGTTCTTGAATATAATTTGAAACAATACATCAATTTATAAACATTATCTGGTCAATGTCTAGTCCATATATCATGTGATTGATGACAGAATTTCAAATCAAAAATAAAACACTATTTTATTTTTTAAAATACATATCCATCCTTAGTTTATATACTATTTTTCAAAAATAAAAGTTTCCTCATATAAAAATCATTAGTGATCAAAATTACCCTTTTATTATGAAATTACCTCTACAGAGAGTCATTATTGAATTTCAATAAACATTAAAATATTTAAATTATACACACCAAATTTACAAATTTCAAAATTTTTATTAGAAATAGACGATAAATCTTGGTTTTAAATTTAATGACTTATTCATTGATGAACATACATAAATTGATGATCTATAATCAATAAAAATAATATTGTGACCCGTTATTGGTACATAAGCTCCAAAAAATCATAAACATGCCTATATTAATAAACAAGCATCACAAAACAAAATCACAAAATAATATAATCGACACTAAACTCACCATATGGCATAAAGGCATAAAAAACATATAAAGGAATTGTATTCCACTCCTGAAATTATCTTTAACCTTTGAAAAATGAAATCCAAAATTTAATTACTCAACCCATATTAATTTAAAGTAGAATTGTTAAAAAATACAAAATATACTTATAAGATGGAAAATATGAAGATGAAAAATGGATGGCACCATGAACATCTTCCCTAAGAACTCCTCAATATTATTCACTCTCAAAATCAAATAAGTAGAATGATTTCACTATGCCTTTTCAAAATTAAATCCCCAAAACAATAAATAAGAAAATTAATATTATAAATTAACATGGAAATAAATTAAGGGGAGAAGGAAAACATTCATACATTGATTCTATGCCACAAACCTCCAAAACTATCTGGATTTATGGGTGGATATTGTGAGAGAATAAAGAGTCAATTTAAGTTCTCCAACCCTCATTAATGAATTATGGATAGAAACTTAAAAGGGATTAAAAATAAGGGAATAAAAAATTACATAAAAGGGGATGATAAGAAAATAGTCATTTAGGTAGGTTGTGATGCAACCGTGTTTTTTTCGGTATGAACACTCCCAAGTAGAGGGGCCGAAAACCATCCCAAAAAATCATGACATGAATCACAGTGGTTGATTCATCACACCCTTTCTACAATAAAATTACTCTCCAACACCTTTAGACATTCATCCAGTGTTCTTTCAATGTGATACCACAATCAAAACATCCCAAAACCACTCAAAATTCATTAAAAAATCCCACTCCCTAAACTAAATCCAAAAAAAATCAAACATCCATTAAATTTCACCAACCTAATATTACATGGTTTATTATAAACTCCCCAAAAAAAAATATTACATCCCTTAGAAGTCTAATTGACTCCATCAAGTGGAAAATAACATAGACAATATGTAATAATTTCATGTACAATAGTGCTTCATATGAAAACAAAATTTTAAAAATATTCATGAAAATGTCATACTCGGGTGGGTTTCTCCTCCACAATAAAAACATTTCCTTACTTCAAATACAAATGTTAAAAAAATTATTGTTTATCTAATAGATACTTATCAATTGGAAAAAATAAAATCATAAATCCTATAATTTATATTATAATATATTCTTAACCCAACTAAATCTAAAATGTTTCATACCCTTGAAACCATAAAAATACATAACTTATAAAATACTCACAGTATAACTAATGACTATAAAATTAGGATTTATGAATGTAATATTCCTAAAAAGGTGTTTACATGTTTTAAATCCATAAAAGGAATAACACCTTTAATAACACCTAACACCACAAAATATCAATACACACAAGTTATAAACACTTAAACCCATGATTTAAAATTAATTTATCCCTAAAGATGAACTGGTAAGCCATTTAAAATTTATTTTACACTAATATAAGACATTTACCCCAAGATATAAAACTAATTAAGTTATGATTATGTTGATGTGAGTCATGATTCATATTATTACTTCCTAAAAAAATAAAGAATTGTATGTTTATAAAACCAACGCATAAGTAAATTCTTCTTAAATAACAACTACTCTAAGTCAAAAAATAGAAAATAAAACATGTACATAAAATATTCCTCAAGATTAGAGAAATTTTTTTAAAACACTTTAAAACTATTCGATTTGGAAAACACTTCAATCACAATATTTTATATTTATAATTTTTCCAAATTTTGATATTCCTATAAAAATACCTCTATAAACAAATTATTACATTATTAAAAAATTTAACGAATGGAAAACGATCAATTTAAAAGCCCCTACATAATATGATAGTACTCTATTTATCTTTTAAAAATAATTTAAAATTACAAAATTAATTCTTTTAAAATATAATAAATATTTTTTAAATATATTTCTATGAATTAGACATTAATAATAAAACCCTAAAGTCTATAAAAATAAATGAGAAAAAAATACTTATAGTATAAGAATACATCAAAAAATTCTTATCAATTCATTACACTGTAAGAATAAATTATGGTAAAAGTGTCTTAGGATAATTTGAACACCATTAACATAAATTGTAGTCAATCCCTGGGATCAAAAAAACAATAGAAAATATTAAAATGGGTAAATAACAACAGAAAAACATACTTCTATAATACATGGCCAGTGTACATTATTTTCAGCTCATGCAACCAATGCATGTAACTCCTGGATTTCTAATTAAACTTCCTTGAATGATTTAATTTTACTTATAATTAAGTATAAATAAAACCTTAATTATGATTTATTCCATCCAAACATTACATGATAACTAAGGTTTTGGTATTGAATATGTTAAATTGAAACTCCCTCAAAATTAACTTATAGGATTTGAAAGTCCTATATATTATATACCATGATTTTCATGTAATTATAAGATAAAAATGGTATTTGACCCAATTCATTCATTAACGATCCTTTCCTATGTAGGGATATTATCTATTCATGAACCCTATTTAGCCCACATGATGCCTCAAGTGTGTTACATCTCCCTAGAGGATGGAAAATAGTCTTTGGGTATCAAATGTAAATGATTTAGAGCTATTTAATAATAAACAAGATCGACATGGAATTACTAACTAGAAGTCTATAATGGCCACTCGACAAGTAAAATGATCACACATACAAATTTAAGAAGTTTGAATAATAATAAAAAAATATTTCACAACATACAACAAAACTCATGAAAAAAATAAAAACCAAATAACATGAATAAACACCTCAATATAAATCTAGGGGTGATTTTAAATATGGAGACAAAAATTAAAAGTGATATATCAGAAAGAAAAATCCATCATGGAATATTTCAAGATATGTATAAAATACAACAAAAAACAAGGACTATCGCTACCCATCTCCATATTTAATGTAAAATTTTTGTATTTCACGGAGCCACAATCAAACATAAACAAAAATTCAATGACAAAAAACCTTATACATGGGTAATAAAAATTTAAATCAAGTTTTAATATTGGAGTCAGTAAATATGCTTCTTAGGTAACCTCCTCACACCCATTGCATAGCCTTTAAAAGTAAAACATTTTCCATCTATTTATAATATAAAATTCTTAACGTAATATAAAAAAATTAAATAAAAATAAAATCCATTTTATTATCTATTAATTTAAATTTTTAAACAATGGTAAGAAATTCACTTAATTAAAACATTGTATGAAGTGATGGAATTTATACTGAAAAAATAGTTCCACTATAATTCTTTAAAAGTATTTTTATTATATATATAAAGGAATATAAATAATAATTTTTTATTTAGAGTCATATAAATAGTTAAAAAGAGAAATAAATTTAAACTTTAAGAATAAATAAAGCACCTAAAGTCTATGGATAATAACACAGTAAGAAAAAAACTAGAATAAAAATATACATAATTTGGAATAAAAATAATAAAAAATTTAAGAAGAATTATAATCTCCTCATGTGAAAGAAAATTAATATAATATCTTAAAAATAGGAAAATAAATAATTGATATCATGGGACTAACCCTCAGGGACTATGGTCATGATGACCTAAGTTCCTCGAACTATCTTGTGATCAAGGCAATTATTTGAAAATACCTAATGCCCATAATACAATGTTTCATCATCCATAACTATACATTTATAACTACATAGTGAGCACTAGGGGAAGTAACATTCACTCTAGAATAACATTTGAATCTTGTTTTTATTATTGTTTAGTTGTTGTGATTGTATAGCCAATGGATTGGTAAGAACCATCATGCATAGTGGGAGATGTACAATTATTTACTACCTGGGTAACTGAGGTTCCCATAATCAATCAATGGAGGAAATCAATATCAATCCTAAAATAAAGCATATCAAATTTTAGAGAAATAAAAAACATATTGAAATTTAAAATAATAACACTACCTCGCCATAGAACCCCTATTATAGAAGCCTCCCCTTTCTCATCAAGAAAGTAAATTTCAAAAATACATCTTCATTTTTGTATAATCCTATAAAAATATATAATATTCACACATAATTTTATATTTTTTAGAATAAAATGAGTGGATCCCCTCTTGTTTTTACTAATATATGAACTACCAATTTAGTATCATGTTCAAAAAGGTTATTTGAAAATATCATTTAGAAAAACAATTTAAGAATTCATTTCTTAAAAAACTAAATACTCTTAAAAGACTATAAAAAAAGCCTTAATGATCTAACTATTATGTAAAAAGGTAATTTTTTGAATTTTATATTAATTTTGTTTTGGAAATATAAAACTCTTTCTTAAATACTAAATTACAAACTCTTTTATGTCTAAATAAGTTTTTATCATACTTTATCATATCAAAATCAATTCATACTTTATCATTACAATATCATTAGTGCATACAATAAAAATCATACTCATTATAATAGAATTAAAAATTTATTTGGTGATTATCGTAATGATACTAGATATGATTTATATCATAAAACTGGAAACGACATACATCATACACATTTTCTAGTCTTTTGTACTGACAATGTTTTCAAAATGATATAACTTTTACCGACTATCATAAATAAATATTCTACTGATTTCAATTCATTTTTTATCATACACAGAAAACATAATCGTAAAAAAGAAATTCTTTTAAATAAAAATGATGTCATCAATTGTATGATAATAAAAATGATTTCGTGCTTTTATTTTCAAAATGACTGTTAATGTGATAGGTGTCCAAGTCCATCTGTGATTTCATGAGAAAATATTATCGTTGGAGGCCAAGATAACCATTGGAAGAAATTTATATAAATACTAGGTCTTTTTGATGATCTTGATGTTTCTGGATGTTTTAAGACACTATGTGAGATCTCTACCAAATCTGATATGAGGGAAAACATTGATTTTTACATGTCTGTAACTTCTTGTTCCATATACTTGTAACTATCAAGAGTTTTTTTCTTTGTGTGATGTTGATCATTGTTATTATGATTGAGTTCATTCATGGATAGGAATACATCTTTGTCAATCTTTTGCAGATTAAGGCATTGTAAGGATAAGAAGATAGAGTTGTTGATCACCTTCTTGATCAAGGGATTACAGGGATAGTAAGACATACCAAATATTATAATTTTATCATGGGCTTACCCTAGAGTAGATAAGATAGTATTTCTTGAAATTATAAATCAAGAGAACATTTTCCTAGGTTATTTTATACTCTTCCCTTTGAGAAAAATGCATTTTATTCATTTAATTTTATTTCATTTCCACTTCTATTGTAATAGAAAGTTAATTGTTTAATATATTCATTTTTATATTTCTGATTATGTTTATCATAACAGATCTGATTATGATACTTTTTTAGTACTTTGTGATTATGAATTCATTTATAATAATTACCTCAATTACCCAGTATGATTTTTATGCTTTATAAAATAATCATTAATTTTTTAATCTGATTATCGTAACCACTACGATTATGATACTTACCATCATAAATGTAAATATGATTAAATACAACGTACAGAATATATATCAGAATCAACCCAATTATGATATTTTTATAACTGGACCCAAGAGTTAGTTTGTTCAAATTTATATTTCATACGATGTTTTGTGAATTGAATTAGTTTAATATTCTTATAAATTGTTCTTTTAATCATAAAAACAAAAAAATTAAACTTACAATTCACCCCTCCCCCTCTCATATTTTTTCATCTCCATATACATTATGATCCAATAATTGGTATCAAAGCTAAGTCTCTATAATACTGATAATCACATTTTGTATCAGAGAAGGTTTCCACTGATTATATAGTTGGTAAATTTTTAACATTTTCATGTTAGATTAATTTCATGTTATCAACATTTTTTTATAAATATTTATTACATGAACAAGTATTATGGAAAATATTTTCTTCATATCTATTTGAATCAATGGAAGGTTTCAATGTTTGTTCAATTGAAAATCTAAATCCAATAAGACCACCAATTTTGATCGCAATTTTTATGAATTCTAACGATATAGAATAAATACCTTTGTAATAAAATCTATGGTTAATAAATTTTTTATCCTTCCTGGAGACTATAAAAGTCATGGAATGGAAGTTATATACTTTTCCAATCAAGATAAATAGGAATTTAACTTAAATTATATGGTATTAAATACTTTAAATCATTATATTATTAGAAATATATATAGCCAAATTTCATCATGTGAATCAACCAACTGTATTTGGAAGGAGCTATAGCTTACTCATTTTGGTACATCTAAAGTGGTTATAATAATAAGATCCATGCTAAGAGTAGATTATCAGGATTTTGAATTACCTTATAGAGACCCATTTGTTTAGGTTAAATAAAGTTTCATGAAAATCATTAATAGTTTACCATCCGTCTCTGAAAAGGGATTGGATGATGAAATCCTTCTGGAAAAGTTTTTTAACATTATGCCAAATGAATAGAAATCAAAGAGAACATAATTTTATGAATACATAATGATTACTAATGTCAATATTGACAATATTTTGGGGACTCTATTTCAATATGATAATATATTTAAAGGAGATGAAATGAAATTAAAAAAGAAGAATGGTTGATTTTAACTTACTTCTACTTCGAATCAAATGGAATCTCAAAAACCTTAAATGATAATTATGTCATCAAAGAAAAATAAAGTTGTTTTTCAATCTGACTCAAGTGAATCAGAAAGTTCATAGAATGAGTTGGACAACCATTCATGAAGGGAGAGAATTATTTTTAGTAAATTGGATTTTCAGTAATGATATAAAAAAATTGGAAAATAAATAAATTATAAGAATGTTTCTGAATTTACAAGTTAACAATGTAAAAGAGTTGGACATATAAGACATGATTTCCAAGACTAAAATGAAAAGGTAAAGAGAAAAGTAATCCTGATAGATATAAAAAAAGTGTTAAAATCTAAAAGGAAAGAAATTCATGAATTATAATAAATCATATAGTTCTATTGGAGGAGATTCTTTTGATGATTCTTCATACATTGAAAATTACAGAGAGATGAATATTGGACTCTAAGACAAAATACCATTTGAAAATAAATGTTTTATGGCTAAGGTGAACACTTCTAATTCTTTATGAAATATGTATTTAAATTAAAACTATCTTGATGAGAAATTTTATGTTTATTCTATTGAAAAAAATTCATCAGTAGAGGATAATTATATATCTTTATATAAATAAGTCTCAATATTTTCTAATTTTTATGAAAATGAGAAAATCAATGTAAGTAAAAAACTTGAAAAATAAAAATTGAGAATAACTGTTTTGACAAAATAATTATCATATCTCTCAAAATATCATGATAATAAATATATTTATTTTTACACCATCTACAAAAAATTTGAAACTGATAATTTAAAAATGGATAATCATCCTCAAGATTTTGAAAAATTCAGTTCGAAAAAAAAATTAAATAAAAACACACTTATGAAACTAATACTAATGTGGATAAGAATTTAGTTATCAAACTAAAATATAAAATTTTATTATTATGAAACTATTATCAATGATTACTTTTAGGAAATAAATTTTTGATAAGATGTATCAACAAATTCATCCTCATAATAAATGTTCTAGATTTGGTTATTCTTATTCAAAACCTATTTTTAGAAATAACTCTTTTTTCCCATAAATGTGATCATTTTTGTACTTAATGTAATTGTGGAGGCCATTTGAATAAAAACATTTCTTTAAATAAAAATAAATCAGAGTGGTTCCCTAAATCCCATTTTTTTTTAAATGTAGATTTCAAATAAATTGTTTCTAATTTTTTAGGATCCAAAAAAAGTCTAGGTTTTGAAAACCTGATTGTTTTATTTTCAAGAAAAAAAATGATGTACCCACAACAAGAATATATGGTACATGGATAGTGTATGTTCCAGGCACATTAATTATAACAAATACATCTTTGAAAAGTTTATTAAAATGAATGGTAGAAAAGTTACCTTATGAGATAATCCTCAAGAAATGATTGTTGGTAATGATAATATTATTCATATTGGACAACATTTAATTTTAAATTTTTTATTTGTGAAATATTAAAAATCGCAACCATATATTACATGATTTTATGAATAATTTACCATTAAATAAAAGACAAAGATCATGAATTTTATTGTATTTTTAATATTAGATACATAATTAGAAAGTATAAAACCAAAATATAACATGTTTTATTTAAACTCCATAAGAAGATCCTAACTTACGTTAAGATCTTTGATCTATATTGGATAAACCGGGGAATGCATGAACAAAGGGACAAGATAAAAATCCTAGATGTGGAAATAAAAATATGAATAAAGTATGGAACATGTGTTAAAAGGCATAACATGAGTACATTAAGAACCCAAAGAACATGAATAAACATATGGAAGCATAGAATATAGAACATGTGATCACGTAATCATAGAATCATAGAAATGTGGAAAAATATAACCTGAAATTAGTATGGTTCAAGGATAACCAAAAATACCATTTAAAATTTAGGAGCATGAGTCAACGGTAACCACTAATACCACTTCACATAATTATAATTATTTAAGGATGACCACCGAGACCATTTCACATGATTATCATGAGTGAAAGATAACCACCAAGTCCATATCACTTTCCATCTAAGGACACTAAACATTCACCAATGCATTTGATCACCATCTAGGTTCACTGATCATAACATTTTCATTAATATGTGTACCACGTGAAGAATCATACATATGTAATCAAACATAAACATAAGGGTCACCCATGGAAAGAATTGGGTATCATAATCCAGTCCAATGTCATAACAAAAGGTAATATCATAATGGTTTCCATGAAATAATGGATTTCAATCATACATATAAATTAATAAGGTAAAATAGGCATATATCTTGATAATTTATGTCAAACTGAAGTGAAAATTAATAAAAAGAGTGTTTAAGAAACTTTAGAGATAAAGCATTTTACTACGGTTTAAGGAAAATATTAAATATTATTTAAAATGGAAAAGGAATATTTATTTGTATAAAATCAGAAATGAACCAAGATAGTTTTTCATGATAAAATTATTGAATTTATAAAAATAATGGTGGCTTAAAATATATTATGAAGATCACTTGGAAATGGGGAATAAATCGAGAAGTTCCCTTTAACCAGGCTTGCTTATCGGGAATAATTGATATGGGAACCTTTTCAAAACATGTATATCCCTAAAAAAGAAGGATGAAATAATATAGATACATGATTTTGGAATATATACTTATAATTTTAAAACATTTATATAAAAATTAATAATATTTTCATCGAAATAGATATAAAGTGTAACCTGGAGGGAAAATGGGGGTTCAGAAAGAAACCCTTGCCAAATGTCCAAAAGTGTCTGGTATAAAAACTT
This sequence comes from Viscum album, assembly GCA_963277665.1. Lineage (NCBI taxonomy): Eukaryota > Viridiplantae > Streptophyta > Magnoliopsida > Santalales > Viscaceae > Viscum > Viscum album. The sequence continues at coordinate 511,589,879 of OY728146.1, forward strand.
AATGTCCTAGATAATCAAATTAGATTCCATAAAATTTTAATTCAGAACCTTTTAAATATTTAATTTATTTCATATAATTATATTATGTTCATTTATGGTCTCATTGATGAGTTATGAAATTCAATTTAATCTTTTGGTGGTGTCTATTTCCTTAGTTTTCATGATTGGTTCACTTGTATACATGTACGAAAGATCAAATAAAGTGAATTTTTTTATGAAATTATATGTTATTAATGAACTTAGATAATATAAAATGATCTTATATATAATATTTTTAAGATTTTATGTTGATTCATTAAAAAATATTAATGATAACCATTTAGATTATTTTGGTGTTTTTTTATCATCATGTACTAGTTTTGTTTTATTAATTAATAATTTGTGTATATAATAGTTACATAAATAATTTTCAATAAAAAAATTATAATATTATTTACCCTAAAAATGGTTTTATGACAATCATTTGAGGTTGTAATGGAAATTTAATACACATCATCTATGAATGCGATAAATCGACATATCACGGATGATGTTTTCATCTTTACAAAAAAGGGGAGGGAAATTGAAATTATGATGAGTTGTTTCATAAACAAAATAAAAATAAATTATATAAAATATTATGGATTTATCATGTATCATGGATAAGTTAATGTGAGAATAGTAAAATAAAAGAGAATAAATTAAAAATAAATTAATAGAAAAAGAAAGAGGTTTTTACCTGTTGAATTATTCTCCTTGAGAACCACCATGAGGCACTTGATATTTGACTTTTATTGAGACTAAAGGCTCCATGAAATTAGGGGAGAGTCTTGGGAATATTATTGGGTATAATTTGGATAAGCATTATAGATTTTTATGTGTTAGGATAGGGGGTGGTGAGGGTGATATTTATAGTGGAGGATAGAGTTGTTTTTTATTCTTTGATTCATTTGTTTATTTTTTTGGATCAATATTATGAATAACGTTGATTAACATTATTAAATAATTTATAATAATAAGGATATTTCTAGATTATGGGCTTACATCAGCTACACATTATCCATGACTCAATAATTCATGTATTTTCTAAATACTGCAAATTACTATATTTCACTATTAACCAAAAATTCAATTATTTTACAAATGTACCAAAAACTCACCCCGACCATTTTTCAATGTGTAGAATTAAAAAATTTACTCCATTTTAGAAAAATAATTTTTTGAATATGATAAATTTAATTTTTAATTAAAATCATCATTTACTTGAAAAATACCAATTTTCAAATTATAACTGATTTTATAAAATTTTGAAAAATTATATAAGGTATCATACAATTATATTATAATCAGAATATAACAAAATATTAATTTATGAATATATTTTAGGAAAATAATTTTTCTTTTAAATGATTATATTTATTATAAAAATGTAATTAAATATATATTTTTTTCAAAAATACCAATACATAATATGTCATTTTTGAAACATTTAATAACTTATACTATGATATAATTATAGAATATTTTTATTAATAAGATGCCTAAATTTTATATATACTTTCAAAGGTAAGATTACAATTCTATTGGTCATATTCGTATTCCTAATTTTCATGTTACTATTCCATAGTTCAAGTTACTATCCCTTTAGTATATGTACATTAACATATGGTAATACCTTTTATTTCAATCATTCCTCATTTATGAAGTTTGTATTATATTATCTATGGGATTTTTATTTGATTTAAACTATATACTAAATTATAATAAATTAATACTCAATGGAATAATCTTTGTTCATTACAATGAAATTATTTATAATTCTACAAAAAACATAAGAGGATATAAGTATACCAACTACATATTATTAGGGATGATCTACTCATCCAATATTAAGGTCTGATTCAGTCTGGTTTGGAAGAAATGGACAAAGCAGACATTTTCCCCCAAAATTGGGAAAATGAGCTTGCATAATGAGAACATTATCGATAGAATATAAAATTAATAAATAACCAATAAGAATATAGAGCTTACCAATGTGGATCCATGGAGACTGATGGAACTTGAATCAGATGTTGGGTGGAGGTGTTATCTTCATGCCTATATTGTAGGATCTTGAGAGCTAATAGGTTATGGGGTTTATATGGCTTCAAGGAGATGAAATAAATAATGACTGTGTTCTAAAAGTAATTAAGGGTATTTTAGTCATTTCACCATTAAAAATTAGGTCCCAAGGTGTGGCCGCATGGTTTCGCCAAATCGTGTACCAACTGTATATCTCCATCTACTAAGGAAACCCACTTTGCGCGATTTTCCTCGCATGATTACACTAACCCTGCACCAAACGTGTCATGAATAATGTGGGGTTCTATTTAAGGGTCACTACCCATGAGGGATAAGTGAATGGTTTGGAGAACTATGAACCACTCATGTTCACCACCTACTGAAGGTCACACGGTTTACTATTGGGGGCCGCACAATTTTTGAAAAACCATATGACTTGTTCAGACCACCAAAACATTAGTTTCTTGGTCCCTATTCTCCTGAAACTACAAGAAACACCAAGGGGCCCCTAGAGTCTTTACACAAGCCTAAAAACACTACTATGTGTTCAAACTTTTTAAATTATGCTTCAAATATTGGTTAAATGAATATCATGTCTTGTTAATGCCAAAAAAAATCAAATTCCCTTGGAATTTGTCCTTGTCACAAAACATGGGTTGTTACATCATAAAAAAGTGAATATGAATCTTAGTTACTCCTAAACCAATTTTTTACATTAATTTCAACCCTGAAATGTGTTTCTATTCTCACAGAGGATCTGGAGACTCTCCCCATTGATCTGACTATGATCATTTGGAAACTCTTGTTACGGTGAAGGCTGTATTTCCATGTAAGTATCAATTCTTGGTGGTTTTCCTTAGATGTATTTTTCTCTCTCACTTATATTCATAGATCATGTTCATTGGGGATATATCAATAATATTTTATTCCAATCATGATTATATATAGTTTTTTTGATATTAGGGAACAATATATGAGATGGGTTTTTAGAGATTCAACCCTATTTTGTTGAAGAATTAGTGTCAGTATTTGTTTTCTCCATAGTTTCTAAGGTGGGTGGATTCAATATTGAATCCTATTATTAAAACATAAATTCTTAGTTTCAAATTGTTTTAATTTCTTGAAATTGATTATTAAATTTATTTGAAACTCTTGATAGAAACCCTCTTAGCGATGCTTTAAAAAATTCTGGAAATTGGTTGTAAAAAGTACTTTTTTATTTTGAAATGTGAATTTCCAAATATGTCTTTGTTCTATTTTTGTTAATAGTTTGTTAGATAGGTTTTCAGTAAAAGCTATATTTCATTGAAATGGTTTCATGTTCTGATTTGAAATTGGTTTTTTGTATAATGGATGGTGTGTGTTCCTATGCATTCAGGGTGGATAAGGGTATGAAGTGTCCCCCCATAATTTATGAGATGGATAAGTGTATGAACATTCCCTCATCAGAATGGTTCACCTAGTGATGGATTTGTGAAATGATGACACACCACTTGAATGTATTGGTAGGTCCTTGGTTTCATTCATGGTTGGATTTGTGGGAATGTGGAATCAAATAGGTTATACCAAAATGAAATTTGTGAAATGGGTTTATGGTATTGTTTGGTTACATTCCTTTGAAATAGTTTGGTTTGAAAAACTTTTTTGTTATGAAAAGATTTTTACATATAGTTTCTTTGGATTTGATGTGAAATTTTTTCAATATATATATATATATATATATATATATATATATATAACATGATCTATACTGGTGGCGTGAGTAGGGAAGAAATTTTTGGAAAACCTACTGAGTTTCATTACTCCCACTGTCTTGGAAACATTGGGTTGTTTGAAGATATTGTTTATCGGGACATGGGTAAAGGGGAGTTATCCCATTTATTTAGTGGTTATTTCTAATAATTGGTCAGGTATTGTTGATTTTTAGCTTATATATTGTTGGGAGTTACTGATTTAGTGTCTTTGGAGTCTATGAGAATTGTTCCTTTTGTCTTCAGATTTGTAGTTGATGTGGATCTCTATTTCTATGTGGTAATCTAATATTTTTTGTTTGATTTTTTATACATTGAGTTGTCTCAATTCATTAAAATTCCTATTGTGACCTTTTTTAGTTATGGTTATGGTCATCTTGGTTGGTTTTTTTATTTAAAAAGGAAAAATGTCCCCCGATTGATAATGAATCACTTTTCATTCATTGTCAGCCGTTGGTGTATTGGGGATATTGCCTAAGGCCTAGTACAAATTAAACATCAACTCAATCAAATAAGTAGTAAAGGGATGTTACAAGACAAATTAGTGGTGATTTATGTAACATTCACTATTTTTATATGATTTATAGAGTCTATGTAACAATTTGTGGAAATAAAAAATTAAAGATTGTAGGAATTAGATCTATTGGAAATCCAAAATCCTACCTCATCAAAATTTTTCATCATATTGAATTCTTAGAGAATATTATTTCTAAACTTTGTGATATTGGTTATTTAGATTATTTCTCCAATAATGAATAATAAGTTTTTTAATAAAAACCTATAATGTTTTGATCACCAAAAATAGATAATATATATACATTAGATCTCAATAGTTTATATAGATTGAATGTAAATTTTTTGAATGCTGACGTAAATTGTAGTGAACTTAACCCTAGTATCTTAGAGCCGATGTCATATTTATTATGTTGGAATAAGATACAAGGAATCACATCCGAAAGTCCCAAAAAATTTATTAGTCTTGATAAACTAGAATCATACTTGATTCTCAAATTATAATTGAATACACAAATTAAAACATTTTTTTTCAAGAAAAAAATTATCCCATCTAGAATATCTTAGAATATAAAACATATTTTTATTTATGGAATCTTGGGTAAAGGAATAAAAATATCAGTGAGATATAATTCTTAGTATGGGATAAGTATAGTAGAATTTTTCATAAATCAATAAGGCGTAATCAATATAAAAATATAAAAAATTGAAAACTCATTAAATTTAATAAATAAAGAAATTATCATAACTGAATAAGGAATAATCAATCTGGAAAAGTAAATAACTAAAAATACATTCCATTAATCAATAGATAAGAATAAAAATCATTCAAATATAATATCATTGTGAAAATATCACAGATAATAATAATAATTGAACTGAAGGAAATGCATAAATATTGAAGTCATGTTTTCTAGGAACATGTTACCTTTGCAATCATGATCTAACCTCAATGTGGTATAAAACATATTGGATATATACCTATTTAAATAAGGATACACAATTGATTTGTCCCATGAGACTACTAATTCATTTAGAGTATTTATATTAATGGTCCCCAACCCTTTTTACGTATGTAAAAATAATTATTCACAAGTTGAATAATTGATTTAATTCATAAATAATTATCCTACTCAGAAAATTACTATATTGTGTAAGGAATATAGATTTACCAATATTTACCTTGATAAAAAATAACTTTCAATGTAGGACATCATATGTAGAAATGATAAACATTTTAGAATATAAATATATCCATGATAAATAATATGGATATATATGAGATATTTAAAGTTCAATGACCAGCGAAAAGTCAATAATTCCCGGGGAAATTTAATTACTATAAAATAAATCAATGAAGTTAATGTCAATACTTTCCTTGTTCAAAATGATCATAAACCATACATAGAAATATTAAGGATGGTATCAATACAAAATAAAACCATTAGAGTAAAAATAACATGTTATTTTCATTGATGAGGATAAATACCAAAAAATTATCTTTAAAAATATTCTTGTGGAAAATATCCTTTTAATTTTTAAAAACTTTTTAAAAAACTTTTCTTTGAAAATAACTTTTTAAAAATTTTATTTAAAAATATCTTCATAAACATGAAATGTAATCTTCAATGAAATAAAATTCATGATAAAATTTAATTACATACATGTTTTATAAGATAAAAAACATTTCAGTTTCACTGTAATAATATTAATAAAGTACCTTATTTAGAAAACTAAAATAATATTCCTTTCACATTTTTAGTAAAAGACAAATGGGCATGATTTTAAAAATAAAATAATATGTGAATTGAAATTCATTTTAAAGAGTAATATTTATTAAAATTCATTTATTAATCATTTTTAAAATTTCAGAAATAAAATTTGAAAATATTTTTATAAAAAATAGTTTTGGACAAACAAAATTCTGAATGAAGATAGAAATAAAGTTGTACTTTATTAAAAAGATTTTATAAATTTTTATGTACCATTGAATTTAAAACGGTAATATTACTTGATAATATCATGGTTAACGAGAAGATAATAAAATTAAAGGGCTTATAAAACAATTATCATATAATTTTTTCCAATTGAAATTCACAAATAAAAAATGTCAATTAAAATGAGATTTTGATGTAAACCTTTAAAATTATCATAAAGTTGAAGTGAGGCTCACCAGATGAATAAATTATTTGTATAAAATTTAAATAAAAATAAATCAAGTGTAAATACAATATAATATAATCAAAAGTCATTATAGACATATTCTTAGAATAGCAATGACAAAGAAGAAGTAAAAAACCTAATGAAAAGAAATTGAGTTATGAAATTATTTAACACTTGAGAACTTTTTATTGAAAATCACATTAATATAAAATAATTCAAATTTAATCAAAAAATTCTACTAATAATGAATGATTCAGGACATTTCATATTAATGGTGCAGTATATAAACTATATAAAATAAATTAGGTGCCAAAAATTACATTATGCCTTAGTGAAATGAAATTGAGATGAAATCTCCTACATTGCACTTAAATTTGGTTAAACATGACTCTAAATCAATTATCATGGTTTTAAATATGTTATTAAATTATTCAAGAACCATATTAACAATTAAAATTTCATATATTATCCTTTTATAATATCTTATCAGTCATTCGTTAATTATCTCTAATCATTTTTATTGTTTTGGGTGTAATGTATCATGTTTTCTCATGCGTGTTTCATCATAAAAGTACTGGTTCTTATAAATATTATATAGGTACATGATTCAAATAACAATACTAATTTCTATAATTATCATATATATATATATATATATATCAATTATACTTTTAAAAATAGTCATTTAAGATAGTTATAAAAATAAAATATCTTAGGATCATGGAGATGGTGGGTCCTACGTAGTCATGAGTAATGTTTTTATTTCTCAATGATCATTATGCAAAGTTGGTAAGTAATATTTTGAATTTATATAATGATAATAATATCATCTATTCCATATTATATACATATGTATATCATCCATGTCATGTGATGGTGGAAAGTGAGTAACATCATGTTGTGAATGCAGTAGTCCACAAGTACATAAATGATGTTATCATCTTTACATGAGTGACAAGGAGTGGAATAAAATGATATGAACTATCATTATTGAATAATAAGTATGTCATTAATATCATTATCATGTCACATATATCACAATTAATCACTATCTTTATATTTATCACCTTCTATATGAAGTATTCGTGAAAATTCAAATCACATCACTTCATGAGATGGTAGTCCACTGTACACACAAGCAACGTCATCATATCTACTATAGAGTATAAGTTAAAAATATATGTGAGATATAATAAATACATAGGTATAAATATTTTATAAATATAATATATATATATATACTATATATCCATCATCATTTCCAACCATGAAAGGTGGTAATGGAAGAATAAATGACCTCATTTCATGAGGTGATAGTACGTTGTACGCGTGAATGATGATTTTGTAACCCATTTGATAGAAGTGGAGATAGTTGGAATCGGTTTACTTTTTATAATAATATACTAGTATATGTAATATTTTTTTATTATATCATCATGGTTTAATAATATTTTAAGGAGGTTGATAATAAAATAAAATAAAATAACTTATTGTAGAATTGTACCTCTTCTTCTGGTATCCTCTTTAGGTTATCACTAAAGCCTTCCTATTATGGATTTAAACCAAAAATAAGGATCATAGGATTATGGTTGTGAAGTTGGGATGTAATATGGGTAGATTTTTTCAAACATAAATTTGGGTGAATGTGTGAATAAGATAGGATTGTGGTAAGGCCTTTATAAATGAAGGAGATGATACACCTGGTAGTTTTTTAGAAGAATTGAGTTGTACCACGTTTTTTATAAGTCAAAAAGGTCCAAAATGCTTCATTATTGAACTTTATAAGCGATACAATCTAAATATTGTCATCTAATGGTTTTTATACCTGTTTATTGTTCAATTTTACCCTTACCTTTTTTTTAACCACCACCTCCCTCCCCCCCCCATAAATAAATTTTTACCTTAACTCCGATAATTAATTTTTACTATTTTCAATATTCATATTTGTGAAATATAATGTTGAACTTATTATAGAGTATAAATTATTAATATTCCAAATATGTCATCTATTTTTCCAAAATTTAATTCGTATAATAGGAAAAAAATTAATTTAAAATTAATCATGCATACGTGATGGGAATGTGGGTTTTAAAGAGAAATTGTTCAAAATTTTACATTTTTTATATAAAATTTCAACATGAAAATGATTCAAATGACATTAATTAAATTAATTGATATATAATTTAAATATTTAACTTTAAAAAAATATAAATATAATTTTACATTATACATAGTTTAAGGAAAAGAAAATTTTCAATTAAAATTCAATATTTTTCACAATTCATCAAAAATGAATCTTTTCAAAGAAATAAAAAATATTCACCCTAAGATATTTTTATATTTTTTTAAAAAAATTAAGTTATTAATATAAAATAATTTTTTAATATCTTTTAGAAATAGATTTTAAATCATGTGCACAAAGCATGATTAATCTATCATTTAAAAAAATATAGTTTTCTAGAAGACATTCTATTTTTTTTAAATGATCCTTTTTTTTATTTCTAATCAATAGATAATGATAATTTTCATAATTTATTTATTAATATTCATAAAAAAATTTGACTTCTAGGTTATATATATTATATTAAATAATAAGGTAAATTTCATTTAATCTTGGTGTTGTGTGTAATGCAAGCTAAACTAAGTGTTGCGTTTAACATAAGATAAACTCAGTATTTCTAGTAATACAAGATAAAATTTGTGTTGTGTGTGTTGAAATTTATTTATGATATTGAATTTATTTAAAAATTAATATATTGTAAATCCCCAGGGTGTTATATTTTAATTTTGTATCGGTATTGTGTATCACATATGTTATCAAATATTATATTATTATTTTTAAATTTATTGGTGTTAGATAAATGAGTCATGGATTTGGAATAGAATTTTTATAAATTAAAATTCTCATTCTTTGAAAAATTTATCCAAAATAAATTAGATTTTTTATTTTCCTAATATTAAATTGGATAGAAACAAACCATGTGTTTTATGTCAAAAGGGAAAGAGACACAAGTCATATTTTAAACCAATAAAAGTGGATGATAATTATAGACATCATAATATTGTCTATATGGATCTATTTTGACATATTGGGACATAAAAAATGAATGGTAAATATTATTTTATGTTTTGGTTGATAATTTTTTAATATTTTAAGTGTTTATTTATTGAAATTTATGATTGGTTCATGTTCTATTATTATTAGTTTTTGTAAACTTTTGAAAAATGTAATGGAATCCTAAATTATGTCTTTAAGAAGTGACCATGGAGGATATTTTTAAAATAATGAATTTAAATAATTATTCTAAACATATGGTATTAAACATACTTTTTCTGCTCTGAGGACACCTCAATAGAATGATGCTATTTAAATTTGTAATAGTACCATGTATGAAATTTCTTGAACAATGTTATGTGAATATGACTTGACAAATTATTTTAAGTTTGAATCTATTAACACAACATGTCATGTCATCAACATATTTCTATTAAGGTCTATCTTAAATTAAACCCCTATGAGTTATGTAATAATATAAAGTAAAAGGTAGAATACTTAAAAGTGTTTTGATACAAGGTTTATATTATAAACACCAAGAACAATCTTGGTAAATTTTTCCAAATATTATAGGGTTTTCAATAAATGGTCAAGAATTTTTAAAGAGTCAACTCATTTGTTGTTTAATAAAAGTGATCATTTTGATCATAAAATGACTTGATTTGGTGAGTTGAGTAATTCTCTTAAGGACATGAGACGTCAATAACATTTTAATTTTAAAAAGGATAAATATTTAGAATTTATGTTCAGCGAACCAAATCCTATAAGGGTTGATACTAGTGAACCAAAAATTATATTATCTAGAGAAACTATAAACCTTGAGGACCATCCACTAGATAAAGTTATATGATATTTATATGAAGGTATTAGGATGAGAATAAGTGTAGGAAACATTGTACAATTCTCAAATTTTTTATCCTAGATAGAACCTATAACTATAGAAGAATATTTAGTTGATGATAATTGGGTTGTATCAATGCAAGATTAATTGAACCAGTTCAAGAGGAACAAGGTTTTAGAATTAGTTGATAAACTATCTGACAATCCTATTATTGTAAATAAATGGGTATTTTTGGAAAATATATTTATCTTGGCATGATTGTATGGAAAAAATATAGATTAGTTGTCAAAGGATATAATCAAGAATAAAGAATAAATTATTAGGATAATTTTTACCCTATAACAATATTAACATAAATAAGAATCATACTAACATATTAATATTATATGAATTTTGAATTATATAATATTTATGTTAAATCTACATTTATAAATAGAATTTTGAGGGATGAAATTTATGTTGAACAACCTCTAGGTTTTAGAGACCCTTACTTTCAAAATTCTATTTATAATCTTACCAATTCTATATATGGAGTTAAATAAGATCCTAGAGCATGGTATAAAATGTTATTTTCTTTTATTTTGTCTAAATTTTCTAATATGGGATTGGAAGACCCTTCTATTTTTAAGAAATATTACTTAAAAGGTACTTTTTTGTGAAAATATATATTCATTGTGTTATTTTTCGTTCAAAAAATATATATTTAATTTTAAAAATGTATAGAAAATGAATTTTAAATGATCATGATATGTGAGTTAGACTATTTCCTTGTATTTAAAATTTATGAATAAGACCTTTAAAATGTTTTAAACCAAAGAAAATACTTTCTTGATTTACTTAAAAAAATTTGGTATGAAAAAAATAAACATATTCAACTTGTTTGATATCTCATATTAATATTTACATGTATATAGTTGGAAAATAGATTAAAACATGTTATATAGATGAATAATTGAATTTTTTACTTTATCATACTTCAAGTAACCCAAAAAATTTATTTTCAGTATGTATGTGTGAAATATTTCAATCAAATATAAAATAATCTAATTTAAATGATTCTAAAAGTGTCTTGACATATTTAAAAGGAAATGTTTCTCTTTCTTTAATATTTACAATAACATATGATTTTTATTTTACATTATATTTAGGTATTGAATTTGGTGGGTGTAGAAAATATAGGAAAATAACCTCAGAAACCTATCACTTACTTGGTAAATCTTTAGTATCATATTCAAAATAATAAACAAACTTTTGTTTCATTTTCATCTACTGAAGATGAATATATTATAGATATAAGTTGTTGTGCATAGGTGATATAGATGAAACACAACCTAATCAATTTTGGATTTGATTGTAATCATGTTTTGAAAAAATATTTGATGATAAAAGTTCAATCAATAATTCATAAAATCGGATAATCCTTTATAGAATAAAGAATGTTTATTTAAGGAATTATTTCTTAAAACATCATGAAAAAAAATCAATTTATAAGTTTTTTCAATGAAATTAAATCAGAGTAAATTTTTACAAAATATTTCGATGTAGATAGGTTTTATTTTATCAAATATGAATTAGGTTTATTTAACTGTGGTTAATTTTATTTTTATTTTACATATTTTATAATGAGAATTCATATACAATAAATATTTATCTTTCATTATTTAATAAAATATTTAGTGTCTCTATTTGGTGTATTAGTCACATCTCAATTGGACCCGTATGTTTGTCTGTCGTGATTATCCTACATTTCCCTTTGAGACACCCTTTGGTTAGCATGAAACTAAATAAATTAATTCATCCCTATATGATAAACCCTTGAGAACCTCTGAATCTTTAACTCATTTCCATCAAAACATTTTCCATTAATACTTTAATCATGGAAACCCCTATTGATATTGGTAAAAAACCCAAAAAATATGGCTCTATTTATAGAAGATCCATGTGATCATGAACCATAAGAAAATTATTGAGTGGAAGTGCTATGAATTTTAGATGGTTGAAGGGTAAATATATATTTCATTAAAAATGTACAATTTTTCAAGAATATTACTTCTTGTTCAATGAGAAGTGAACCATCTTTTCCTGTAAGATATAATTATAGGAGTTATATGAATCTTCTATATATATATATACATATATATATTGATAATGAAGATCTGTCCACAGAAAAAGTAAACAAAAATAATTTTTTGAAATCATATATAACAATAGATGACGTTTTTAGATTCTTCTATAAAAGAAAATTCTGAATTTAAAACCTCTTTAACTCCAAATTATAATGTTATCCCACAATAAATAATGATTTTTTTGGAAATAATTACATGGAAAAGAAGGATATAAGGGGCCTGGAACAAGAGAGAAAGGTTCCCCTGATGTTTATTTATTCTGACATTTCTAAATAAAATGTTATTTTTTGAGAGAATCATTTTTCAAGAAGTTATGTTGTTGTGCATTTTTATGATTGATAATCCTTTTAATAGTTCAAGATATATTAAAAAATTTAATTTCTATATTCAAAATAAATTAGTAAATTTTTACCCCATCATAAGTATATTAACATTGTTTTTTTGTAAAACCTATGTTTGTTTGGATGAAAGCACTACCTGAAGTTTTCATACATTACAAACATTGAAAACTAGTGTGTTGAATAAAGGAGGATTCAACTGGATTTCATCATTGAATAATTTTTTTATTTTTGAAGAATAGTTTGAGATAGACACTGATGATACATATTTGGAGTTTTCTCATTTGGTTGTTTCTAATGAGGTTTCTACTCAAGTTCCTATAAGGTTTACTACTCTTTTAAGAGAATGTATAGAGAATAGGGATTAAATAGATCTTCTTGAAAATGATACAATTTTGGAAGAATAAAAAGAGTATTATTTCTATGTTTGATGAAATTCAAGTCTAATATGAGGCTATACAAAATGTTCTCCCAGAATCATGTCAAGTAGTTGACAACTGTGCTCTTATTGTAGCTCAATGGTCTATTTTAACAATTTCCTTGATAAATAAAATATTTGATTTCGCCATTATAAGGCTAGTTAGAAGTATTAAAGTGAGAAAAATTTATTCTATATTAGGATTTATCCCTATCATTGAAATATCTCATTAAATAGAGATGATTATAATAGTTATAAGTGAATTAGTATATTTTCTCAGTTGTAATGTTTTTGATGGTGTGAATGAAGATTTAGCAGTAGTAGATAAACCCACTTTTCATGTTACAAGACCACAACCATGATAAAAATCAAGAGAACCCTCTCATTTTATAGAAATTCCCCATATTGATTAGAATTAATAAGGTTATAAATGTCATCATTTTGAATTGAACCAAGATTTGTATTCTCCTTTTCACTCATTCCATACAAGTTTTAAAATCTCTATAGCTGAATATGATGTTGCAGATGAAATGGATTGATAAAGATAATTCATGATAGTGACTGATGTGGATTCATAAAGGAATGTGTTATTTGAGTCTAGAGTATAAATAAAGATTATCATAGAAAAAAATCCTCTCAATGGATTATGTCAATGACTTAATGTGGTTTCTTTAACTGTTGTTGGTGAATGTTTCGAAATATTATACTATAAAGGCATCTGGATAGAAGTTTGTGGTTCATGTTGTTATTTAATCCAAGTTATAAAGAGTGTTGATATCTTTATATATGATTATCTCCACAATAGATTCTATAAAATATGAGATCCTCTCTAAAGTGATGTTTCAAGGTCTACAGAGATATATGGTTGCTTAAAATAAAATAATACTAATAATTCTACAAATACACTTTTTTGAATATTTATTAATCTCAAAAAGAAATTAATTCATCGATTAATGATAGAGTACTTTTAATACATAATGTTTCAATTCAAGTAAAAAATGATTTCGGTTTCATTATCAATATATTACAATAAATGGTTGGATTTTTGGACAATAATTATTAAGTACTAGAAAGAAAAATTATAAATTTTCACTAGTTAATAGTAAATAATTTGAGATAAAAATATTTATAATAATAATATGAAGATGATGAATTTTTTGAGATAAAGGATCATCATGTCTCTTCAAAAGGCTATGAAATTGATCCCCAAGGATCACATACTATTTCTTTTGTTCTATCAAATAACATGTTTGAGGTGTTAAAGAATTTAGTTTAGAATTTTCCCTAGAAGGAAGATCTATTATTATTTTGGGGAATTTCTCTTAGAGATTGTGGAACATTTTTATCCCTCTATTTTATTTCTAATATAAGGATATGGTGAAGTTACTGGATATGTGTATGGATTATTTATACCATCTTCGATATATATATTCTCTTAGCCCTTCAATATCAGATAACAATTCTACTACCTCTCATATATTAAAAGAAATCCCCAACCCCACTAAAATCTATTTAATGGGAAACCTCAGGTTTTCTAAGGAATATTATTTACCACTAACATAACAATTATCTAAGTTATCATTTATATATACATACTACATTGATTTTTAAAGGGATTGTCAAACTTTTCTCAACATTCATTCCACATCTGAAAGAATTTATCAAGATGATAATGCTATACATGGAGGATATTTACCTACCTTGGAAGATGTTGTTTGAGAAAATGTAAATTCTCTTATGTATACATCCTTTACTACTTGTAAAACCTCAAACATTTTTTATTACACCTCTAAAACACATACCATCACCAAAAACTAGCATTATTTCATGGGATCCATAAGTGAAAGGGGACTCAAAAGCATCTGAATGGTTGTTTATATATATTAAATTTTTCTAATTCCCTTCTATATTTATTATTATAGTTTTATTTATATTGAATTTTTTACTCTTAAACTACATTCTAAAGTTTTTCACATTATACCATTTCATTTATTATGAAAGTTATATATTTATTTACTCTTTATTGTTTTAATATATTCTTTCTTCTTTACCCATGAAATATGTATATAAATCAAAAAAAATTATGTTTATCCAATTAATTGATTATTTTTTTCTCATTATTGTGAGTACATTTCCATTATAAATTTAATTCATATTTAGTATGACTTCATCAGACCATTTTCACTTGTTCTTTTACAAAAATATATATTCCATTTTCTCTTATTCGATATCTTATTGAAATTACAAAATTGGGGAGAATAAAAAAGGGTACAAAAATTAAAATAAAATCCAAATATTTAAATATTTTTATACTCTTTTCATCTAATTTGTTTAATCGGTAATTGGGTTTTTTATCATAAAAAGGGGGATATTATTGGACAGACTTATGTCGTACCAACATATATGAGTTATTTATGTGTTTTAATGGTCTAGAAATAACTTATTTTAATTATAATTATTCTATATTAATGGTTTTTGATTATATATTATTATAATAAGTGAGTTATTAATACAAAAAAAAATTTATATGCGAATATAAATTCACCTATTCTCTTGATTTTTACTATTCTATTTATCTTATGGTGATTGATTATCTTTAATGTGATATGGTTATTATGTGGAGTAAAATTAGTATCTTCTTTGAATATTTTAGTCTACATCTTATGAATAAAGAACATAGTCTTATGTTTATTCAATGTTAGGATGATCTATCAGAAGGAAATATTGATAATTATTTTATCGTATTAAAATTACATTCATAAAATTATAACCTTACAAGTTTCAAAGGAATCCATATAAATCAATTATCATATGAAAATATGAAAATATCTTATGAAGAAGAATTTTTATATTCATATAGTGAGTCTAGGTTATTATAAGAAAAATAAGATCTAAAGTTTCTTATCTTCTAAAGACTCTTAGAAAGTAATCTTACAATCATAGTATAGTCAGTTTCATGTGTTAAGAATAATATTTTATCACATGGATCTTCATTATTACATTCATAAAGTTAAAATAATCTCTCTAGGTAATTCATTTTTTGCTTTTATTGTTATCAAAAAAATTGTCTAAATAAGGAAAGATCAATTAGGATAAACTGTCATTTTTAAATGAATGGAAAACACTAAAGAATGATATTTCTGACATCTTCTCCATGGCAGATTAATCAACATTTGAGAAAGAAAATATGCCTTAAGAACCAGCCTTTTCAACTTTTAGAAGGATTATTTATTTGACCATTGTGATTATCCTATATGACTGTGTTCAAAATTAAATAAGAGATATAACTAGGAAAGTTATAAGCTATGTGATGAAGAGATACTCACAGACATATGAACACTATGATTTCACAAATAATGAATACACTTAAATGAAGAAAACATGTATTATGATTTCATGTTATACTTACAATTATATCTGTTTCAATGGAATAACCTCCATAGTGTTACTTTCATAATCATTAACTTCTCTAGACATGACCTTTTCTACTGTTAGTTGCGGCTTGAATATGTACCCTACATCATTCCTTCAAGTATTTCTCATTTCTATTTCATATTCACTCATTTTAATTGATTTTGTTGAGGTCATGGATGGGTCTTGCTATAGGATAGCCTATTTAAAATATATTAAACATTTTTAATTAGTAAAATATACTCACAATGCTCTAGTAGCCTCCAAAAAAGGTTTTTCATAGTAAAAATAACGGAACCCATATAGTTGAGTTTTGGTGGAGAAGATTGTGGGATTTATGTTTTCTAAACCATTATAAATATCATGTGTTAGTTTTTTTAGATTTTATATTTATAATAAATTTATTTTTAAGGAAAATATTAGATCCAACATACCTTGAAGAGGGTGGTTTTAAAGTAATTAAATTTTCAATAACTCAATTCACCCCACTTGAGTTTTCAGTTACCCATTATCTGCACAAAAACCTTTAATTTTATTCTAGGGTTATAGTTTATTAATTATTTTACAATATATAGAGTGTGATTTAATCTACACTACCATTTTATTCCCATTTGATTGTTGTGATGATGGATCAAGATATTAGATAAGATTTAATGATAATATATTTGGTGATGTGTTTATTTATGTTGATTGTAGTCTCATAACAATCAACGTAATATGGTGGTGTATGTGATATCTATTTTATGTTTTAATCTCTATCCAATCCAAACTAAAGATAGATCATATTAATATTTATTCTATAGTGATATCAGAATGATTAAACCACTATTTATATTCTATATAGGTCATCATTTATTAAAAAACTAATGTATTTTATGTCTTATATCAAAAAAATGTCACTCAAAATATAATAAATGTGGTAATTATATTTATTATAGTATTATTAAATTTGTAAATATTCTATTGTGGAAAAATGATACAAGGTTATAATGCTTGAATGTAGGTTTTATAATGGTTTTAAGCTTGCTTAAAAACAAATGTAACGTAAAAAAAAACCACCCATCCCAATAACAATGATAATTTAGATAAAAAATTCACACTTTTTAGATAAATACATTAGGATTATGGTTTATACATCATGGATATTGAGAATTCTATTTTCATGATATAATTTTCTTATAGTAAATATAACTTATCATAAATATCCTATGTTTTTTTTGATAATTTATATAGATTTAAATGTTAGTTACTATATGATTTTCATGTTTAGGAATAAAAAAATTTTATTTGAACTAATATATTTTATGGTACTACTAGTAGTATCATATTGAATAATTTATATATTCAGTGTATAAAGAGTTACCTAAAATGATATTAAAGTTTGAGAAATTGATAATAGTTAAGGATTAAATATTCTTATAAACATGATATCAATTAATAAAAAAGATACTCTTGCAAGATATAACATTTATATTTTAGTTTTTTAGAACATTATACTCGAAAGAGTATTATGAACATGTATTATCACTTATTCTTACCCTTAAAAAACAACTTATTCACGGATATATTTGATATATCATAAATTATAATATATAAGGTTAATTTATCTAATCCGACATGAATTAGATGTACTATTTTTTAAAATTAATTCCACTTATATTGAGATAAATTTACTTGTTATTAATAATCAATAAAATTTACAAAATAAGTATAATAATTTCCTGTATGACTATTTTCAAAAACATTAGATGATCGAGGAAAAGTGTTAGAAGTATAAATATTAAAAATTACTAAGTTGTAAAAATTATTTTCAATGGATTATTATAGATGAATTACGAAGTTGAAAGTTCCATTTAAATGGATGACATATAACCATGTAGTTTTTTAATAATTTTTTAAAAAAAATTGAACATTCAACAAGTAATCTATTTATTAAGAACAATTTTCAATATTTAATTTCAATTGTGTGTAATGATTTATCATAAATGGTTAATTATTGGATTTTATTCAATAATACATTTTTTCGGAAGTATTTTTAGAAAAAAAGATAATCAAGGGACCTAATTATAGTCGTAGAATAGATTTATATGAAATTTAATGATTTTTTTGGAACATAATGGAAAAAATAAACAAATTATTAAAGAATATATAACATGAAGTCAATGTTTAAATAATAAGACATTATATTTTTATAATTTATTCACTTTTATATATCCTTTAATATTTTTTTGTGTAATAATATTTTATCAATCATTTAAGAGTGACATTTATGTATATCTTGCATATCTTTTCAATTTGAAAAATTTTCTTACCTAAGGGGTGGAGGGTGAGAGATTCCTTTCATCCACCACTATTTCAAAACCCCCTCTTAGTCATATTCAATGGCCACCTTACAATACCCCCAACCTACCTCTACCACCAATTTTCTTCTCTTAACCTCTCTTAACACAAGAACTGAATACACATCTACCAGTAACTCAACAACTCATAAGAAAAATAGTGTTCCATGTTCTCATTGATGAAGAATAAAAAACAACATATTTTGAATCAAAAGTAAATTATATACTAAAAAATACATTTGATAACGTCAAAAGTTATATATTTAAGGATCCCTCAATATTTTTAATATCCTCAAAAGAACACCCAATGTAAAGAGATAATTTCCCCTTCACATTTATCCCTCTAAAAATTCATTAAAATTAAATCACCATTCAATTTAACAAATTCATCAAAACAAATAATTCAGCATTTAAATTATTATCTCATTATTAAATATAATATTCATATCAAATTTGGGATTCCATCCCTAGAGTTTTTATCCCTAATAAAAAAGGATATTTGGATATAAAATTAGGTATTTTTGAATTATTTATTGTTCTATTATCATTTGATATCATATATTCTGTTAATATGTAATAATAAGATAATTGGATCCATGTATTTTGAAAATATATAATCAATTATACCAATTAAAATTTACAAAAAAATATGATAAAACAAGTAAAATGTTATGAATTATATAGAAAAATCTTCAAACAAAAACAAAATAAATCAAAAAATATGACTCTAATAGCCATCTTGTCCAGATGGTCTATAAATAATTGATATTCCATCATAGAGTGAAGTATTGAACTTCATGTACAACCATTGAGTGAAACTTCCACTCCCATTAAGTAATAAGCTTGAAATCATAACTACATATTTATTCAACTAATTTATACACTTTGCTGTAAGTATAGGATCTAACCTTCATGTTTCTTAGGAAAAATCTATCAGCCAATAGTTGAGACACTTCCATGCATAGTTCATGCTATTAAGATTCACCTTCAATGGAGAGACCCTATGTCACTAAAAGTTACCATAAATAATAAATATATATATATATATATATAATCAAAAAATCATTCATCTGCAAAAAATCATGTTAATATTCAAAAGTGATAATATTATACTCTCCAATTCATCCCCATAAATTGCAAAATTTGGATGGAAAAAATTTACAAGTAGTCAAAACTACCCCATTATAAAAAAAGTCCAAAACCCCCAAGAAGCGTAAATAGAAAATTTCATAGAGAAGTGACTACAGTACCTTCAGAAAATAAATAATAGTATATCATTAAATCCTATATCACTTAAAAATTGTTTGTAAGACACTATATAGAAACAAAATTGAGTCCAAATAATGAGCATCAACGAAGAATATTCAAAGATACCTCTTACAACTAGAGGAATTAATATTACCACATAAGTTAATTGAATTCCAAATGTGGGTCTTCATTAATTTTGTACACAATATGATCCCATTATTAATGATAGGTATACAAAATTATTAACCCCTATTCAAATTTTTTTTAAACGATTAGTGTTCTGTTCATCAAACCATTCAACGAAATCCTTAGTGAGCACAAAATGAATCTAAAAAACAACAATAATTTTCTCTAATATAACTTCCTTAGATCACTTTATAAATATTTATTTTTTATACCTATATGATCTTATGATAATTTCCCATTTCAAATTTGTATATTCCTTAAATACCTTATATTTTTTGGTTGTAAAGAGTAAGAACCTCCCTTATCTGAAATTTTATTTTTATAGCTGGTGTAATTTGAGAAATAAAATTTCTCCAGAATCTCATTATAATAAGATTAGATTTATTTTTCTAACTCATCGCCACTATTATCAGGTTCATTTTTTTACTCCAATTGGTAGCCAAATTTTTCTTGCTCATCCGTAATTTCATCTTCTTCATTGTTATAAATACCTTCCATTTGATCCCGTAGTGCATCCACCTAACTTTTCTCAACCTCTACAGGAATACATGTATCTCTTAGGACATCATGTCGAACATGGAATGTCTAAATAAAACTAGAACTATGGATCCAACACATGGGATGGGCCAACATCTCCCCCATCAGCCCATTTCTCATCAAGGATTAGTTGTTGTCCAATGACATTTTGAATAAATTAATTGAAATTATTTTAAATCCATATTCTCTTTCTATAATTAGTATCCTCATGTACCAAAAAATAACAAAAGGAATATGTACTAGTAATTTTTTTGACACATTTCAACCAAATTATTGAAATTTTTCATATATCAAAAAATACATACATTTTCACATACTCTATCTATATGTTAATGTTGTCATAATAAGTATATAATAAAACCTAAAGAACTATATTTTAGGATAATATTTTCTTAATATATATTTACCAATATCCCTATTCATTCTTATTGATGTTCCAATGGATGAAGAAATATCCATCAAAATTAAAATATTCTTATAAAACCAAAAAAGTAAAAATGTTTTCACTCATACCTAAGAAAAATGAATTATTAACATAAATTGGTTTGAAGGATGAATCACATTCTTGAATGAGTATAATACCTGGTTTCAAATGAGCTGAGCCACAACACAAAGATTTTCTCATTAAATCATTGGATAGAAAGAAAAAATGAATGAAATCATTACCAATTGATTTCATCTTCCAATTATAGATACCCTATTCCATTGATATTATCCTTGATAAATTATTAAACTCTCAATTACTCTAACCTTTAATAATTAAAACCCCTAAAATAATTGAGTTTTTTAACTCTTTATTTCATTATTAAATAACATCCTGGTTCACAACAACATGGTTTATATTCCCTTTATTGATGATTTATTGGGTAGAAACATCCATCAATGATGAAAATTAATTTTCACCAACCACCCTATTACCATCAAGAGAGTCCTTCTCAAACATACAACACACCGAGAAAAAAATATTGATTCCCAATGGACTCACTACCCTTACCACATACGAACTGATGAGGTTTAGGGTTTCGGTCACCCATGCAATCATCATCGATAGAAACCCTCTCCATCCTCCTCCATTCTATTTCTAATGTATTATATATAATTTAAAAATATTTTTTTTAGTTGGAAGTAATCCTCTATCATATTTTTGATGTAATGATAATATAATGTCATTGAAAAAGTCTCGTTCCTAATTTATGAGAATAAATGATTCATGAATGATTATTGATGATAATTTTAGGTATCTAAGTATTTATATCAATATACATATAAAAATTTAGTATAATGTATAATATTTTTGAAAATATTCACATAGAAATAGTTTTTTTGAATAGACAGAAAAATATAAATCTTATTAATAAATTTATTAATGCAGAACTAGACTAAAAAGATTGGAATCAATTTTTTAAAGTGGTCGATATTTTGAAAGGAGAATCTCATTTATATTGAATTTGATATAATTAAATATATATTTATAAATATAAATTATATTATATGATCTGGGATAATGTTTTGGATATATTATATAATTTTTTTTAATTATTATTATAATTATAATGATAATAAATGATATTATTTAATAGGTATACTTATTTTTTATTGAGGGGTTTTAGATCAACTAAAATTGATGTCTAAGATTAATATAAGGGTTATTATTTTTAAATTTTATGTGGTTGATAATATGAGAAATGATTCTATCATTTAGGAGAGAATATATGTTATAAGAAATAATATTCCTTGAGGTGCATGGGTAAATTGGCATCATTGAGAATTTTTTATTATACTTATTTATCATACATAGAGAACTCCGGGTTTTTCATATCCTTGGAGTTTATATTAATAGGGGACTTTATGATTGGATGATAAAAATTCCATAATTTATAACATATAGTAGAATATGTACATGAATTGTGTGGGATTTATTGAAAATGTTATTTTACATTGATGTTTCACTCATTCAAAAAAAGAATTACATGTCTTTCTAATATCTTCACATGTTGTTATTATTATCTTAGTCATAAATTATAGCTTAAAAATGATCAATTCATGTCCCCTTGAGAAAAAACATAACTGTAAGATAACCACTTATTACAAAATTATAATCATTCTATATTATATAGGATCTATAAATATACAATAAGTATCTACAATTTGATCGGTCCTTGGTACTTTCTCTCAAATGTTTTATTTGGATGGTTTTTTCATGTAGTAGGATAACCCTTAAAATTATTATTTTATATGGTACCATGATTATTGATCATAATACTTATAATTTGAATCTAGTTAACTAAAATTAATTCATATATATAAATATAATTGTAGGTGTCTCTTGGAGAATATTATTTTATATCACTATATTTGGATTATGTTTTATACACACATAGTGTATAGAGTTTTGTGTGTAGTTATCAAAGAGTTTGGGTAGATCCTAAGGTTAGTTGTTATTATTTTTCATCATTAAATAAATCATGTACATTTTTACCATGTATATAAATATTTATTAAATATTATTTGATATTGTTACATTCAAATTATTTATCATCCCACAAAAAATTATTTTCATTTCCAATATTTAATGTAGCGCCCCGACCCCAGTTACCCAGAGTCGGTGCATTATTAAATAACATTGGCATGATCACAAGAAAGATCAAATCTCGAAAGACCGATTGGTTTAGTAGCCTTGGAAACACTAGATATAATCATAAAGTTTTACATTACATTTCAAAGTGAAAAACTACTACAACAACAAAGTCTTCATATCCACACTATTAACCCCTCATAATATCCCTGCAAGTCAATCATAATTTACTTCTTCACTACCTGGGAAAAATAAAACATAGAAAAGGGGTGAGCTCAAATGCCCAGTAAGGATAACAATATAGCGGAACATTCAAAATAAGCATAAACATTTAAGGCAATGAATTACTAAAACAAGAGCCTTTTAAAATTGAACTTTAACATAGTATGGCAAAAGTAAAATGAAATAATGCCATTTACTTATTCACATGGATATTCTACTAATCGAATAATCACATGCAATATCAATAACCACTTTCATAATGTTGGAATGCATAATGCCAGACTATCATAACCACATAGCCAAGGCCTCGTGCCAAGACTACAAATAAGATTTTGTCAAGGCCTTATGCCAAGACAATAGTTTGTCTCATGAGACCTATCGATGCATCGAGGAGCTATAGCGGGCTCCACCCGTCACTTATTAAGTCCAATGCATTCCCATATGAAAAGGTTTAAACATAACATAAACATTCGTATTAAAAATAGCATACGAAATGTCAATAATTTCACCATAAACTATGAATGGTATAAATATAGCACAACCTTAGTCAAACATATCACAAAACCTTCAATTCAATATAGAAGTTTTGTATCATAATAAATCAACTCCAAATAATCTTAAAATCCATCAAAGGATGTTGACATAGATGAAATCAAAATTCTTTTTAAAGAAGTATCTCCTTTTATTTTGAAATCATTTAAGATCCATATAAAATAAAACATTTAATTTGAAAATATTCTAATAAGCTTGTAAGGAAAGCTTTGACGATTTTATAACGGCGGAAAATAAACGCACCCGCCGTATAAGTTAAAAAAACATTCTTACCTCAATTCTGTCGAAAAGGTTAAAAAGGACCTTGTTTTGAAAACGACGGAAAGATTCCTTTATAAACCTCTTATAAAAAGTCAAACAAGGGTATAAATGACTTAAACCCATATTCTTGTAAATAGTAAAAATGTTTTGAAATACATTTTTAAGAAACATGGATGTGGATGATAAAGAGATCCCAGTAGATTATTACGTATAAACAACCTCGGATAATGAAGAGATTGTGAAATAACCCTTACCTTGTACTTTTCCTTGGTTGGGGTAGGTTAACCTCCTGTATAATGGTGAAATAAATGTTACTAAATTATACAAGAATCATATACATTAATATGATATCATATATGATCTTTTAATATTGATTTGATAATAATATCTTAGTATTATCGTCGTTTCGGGTGATAACCGATTCGTTCTTTTTAAATGTTTGGTTACGTAAGACATGTTTGTAATGGATAGGTTGTATATTATTCAAATCCAGAATGGTATCAAGTCCTTAAACATCATTTTTAAATCATCAAATGATAATTATACTTGAATGGATACGATGGAGGATGAATCTCATCGCGTTCGTGGAGACGGTAGTCCGTACGTACGCACGAACGCTACTTCCATTTAATTTTTTTATTTTAAAAGAATCGAATCCAAATGATACTTAGGTATATTACTATTACAGTATAATAGAATATTTTATATATGTTACTTAAGTTCATTAACACCATCCTTTATATGTTCCATGTGTGGTATGAACAAGTCATATCATTTTAAGGGGGCGGTAGTCCGCACTTCCTCAAATGAAATTATCGTATGTATATACAACATGAAACGAATAATGGTATGAAATAAAATGGAATTACAGAAGCTTATATATAAAATATATATCATTAATATCATATTTAATTACAGTGCCATCATAATGGCCACCATGAGAGGCGGTAAGATGTATTTGAACAATCATCGCTTCGTGAGGCGTTAGTTTGCCATCCACAGAAACATTATGTTCATCATCCATTAGATGGAGTTGTTTGTATTTGCAGTTTGAATCCTTCTTATAACAACATCCTAGTATATTGAGGATACTGGTGTTGTTACAAAATAAAGGAAATAAAAATAGTTTGGGGGTTGAAGAAACAAAATAAATGAAAATAATTTAAGAGAAATCGTTACCTTTAATTTAGGTAACTCACTTTGGTTGGAACCAAAGGACTTCTTGAAATGCTTTCTTCCTAAGGGGAAGCTTCAAGGAGGAGGAGAGGGATGTGGGTAGCTTAGTTGGGCAGAGTTTGGACGAGCCAAGTGGCTTGAGAGGTGTGAGGAATGAGTAGAAGTGGTCTCCTTTTATAAGGGAGAAGAGGGGCTCTTTAGGAAAGAGTGAAAGTATTACTTTATAATATAATTATATTCGGTTTATAATGGTCCAAAAATCATTGAGGTCGAAGATAAGATGACTCATATTCTAAATAACATCAACCAATAAGAATTGGACAGGTTTTAGATAATATTTTAATCATTATAATCTTATTTATTTAAATGATTTATTAATGAGGTAAACATTGCATCATTATTGTGTCATTAATAATTTAAATTATTTGATGTCTAAAAATTATAAATAAAATATCATTATGTAGGAAATCTTTTTAGCTTTCTAATTAATATTTATAATAGAAAATCCAACATGTATAACCCTATGTAAAAATTGTTCTTCTAAAAGATGTAAGCTTATGCCATTTTTATTTTTATTTTAACTTTATTAATATAAAGTGTCCCTACCACATACAAGTGGCTCCAAGGGGTCCCCAAATTGACCCAAGGATGCCCATGGTCGGGTATGTGTCCACCAATAAAGTTAGGACACGTTTTAGGGTAATTTTGTATTATTATAATATTATTTTTTTAACCCTTATTTACCGGATTTACCCTTTAACCATGGTAAATAAAATATTTACCGCAGTAATTATTCAAATTGTCTAAAAATAAAAGTTACCTATTTACACAATTTAAACATCCTGATTCCAAATATGGAATCCATTTTCCTAAATTCAAAACACAGAAGTGGCAGAAATTAATTTAAAATTAATTCCCGCTGTCAAAACAAAAAGCGTGTTTTTAAGAGATAATAACTATAAAAAGATTGACACTTGTTTATGTTCGGTTTAATTGTAAAATTATGTCCAATGACCAACATTATATTAAATGGTAAAAATATATTCTAAATATACTTTAAAACCACTCAAATTCACAATTTATCACTATTAATTATTTTGATTAAAAAAGTTGTTTTTAATTAAAATTTAGTAATTTTCACTATTCATCAAAATATAAAAGTTATCCGAAAAGTACCAAAATTTTACCCTAGGCTAATTTCAATATTCCGAATCCAAAAATGAAGTCCATTTTGAAGTATAAAATATATATGATTTCAAAAAGTAGGTATTACTATTCACAACGGCTAGTTTAATTAGTTGTGGTGTGTGTTAGAACTCGAGGTTGCGTACAACACACGCTATCGCATTATTCGAAGGGAAACGTACCGTAGAAGCTTGGGGTGTTACATTCTCCCCTCCTTCAAATAATTGTGTCCTCGCAATTTCTAGGGTATTACTGCATAAAAAGACTCGGGTGGTTCTTCATCATAAGTTCCTCGGGTTCCCACGTTGCCTCTTCCATCTTATGATTTCTCCACAAAACTTTTACCAGACGCGTCGTCCGGTTTCTCAGTACTTGTTCTCTTGTATCAAGAATCCTGACGGGCTCTTCACAATAGGAAAGATCGGGTTCCAGTTCTAATTCCTCATAGGTGAGTACATGCGTTGGGTCAGGCATGTATCTCCTCAACAGAGATACGTGGAACACATCGTGAACTTTGGTGAGACTTGGCGGCATTGCCAATCGGTAAGCTACAGCCCCAATTCGTTCTAGAATTTCGAAAGGTCCGATGTACCTGGGACTCAATTTACCTTTCTTACCAAAACGTATGACTCCCTTCCACGGAGATACCTTCAGAAAAACATGATCACCGACTTGAAATTCCAAATCCTTTCTTCGATTATCGGCATAGCTCTTCTGCCTACTTTGAGCTGCTTTGATGTGATTTTGGATTACTTTCACCTTTTCCACCGTTTCCTCCACCAGTTCTGGGCCTACAAGTTTTCTTTCACCAACGTCATCCCAACAGGTTGGTGTACGACATCTCTTTCCGTATAACGCTTCATATGGTGCCATCTGAATACTCGAATGGAAGCTATTGTTATAGGAAAATTCTACCAGTGGTAAATATTGATCCCACATACCCTGAAAGTCAAGGGAGCAAGATCTCAACATGTCTTCTAAGGTCCCAATGGTCCGTTCTGATTGTCCATCTGTCTGAGGGTGGTAAGCAGTGCTCAAATGAAGTTCAGTATCTAGGGATTTCTGAAGACTTTTCCAGAATCTTGAAGTAAAACGGGGATCACGATCAGAAACAATCGATAGGGGTACTCCATGAAGTCTCACAACTTCATTAATATATAGTCTTGCTAGACGTTCCAGGGGTAGATCTTCTCTTATAGCAAGAAAATGTGCTGACTTGGTAAGACGATCAACAATAACACATATTGCATCGTTCCTTCTAGGAGTCTTTGGTAGCCCCATGACAAAGTCCATCGTAATATTGTCCCATTTCCACTCCGGTATGGGAAGAGGTTGCATGACTCCTCCAGGCTGTTGCCTTCCAGCTTTCACTTGTTGACAAACCATACATCTTGACACAAAATCAGCAATCTCCCTCTTCATGTTGTCCCACCAAAAATGTTCCTTCAAATCTCTATACATTTTGGTGCTCCCAGGGTGTATAGAGAAATTGGAACTATGAGCATCATCCAGCAATTCCCTTTTTAGATCAGGTATATTGGGAACACAAAGTCTCTTCCCGAATTTCAAAATTCCATCTTCATACACAAAGTCTCTCAATCTCCCATCATTCACAGCTTTAATCTTCTTTTGGAATTCTTCATCATCGGTCTGAGAACTCTTAATCCTTTCTGGTAAAGATGGTTTGGAAACCATTTGAAAAAGCATTGATGTTCCACCTTCCCTGGTTATTCCCATGTCCATCTTCACTAGATCCATGAAAATTGGATCCCTTTCAATTCTCATATTGTTCAAAACTCCATGGTATTTTCTACTCAAAGCATCTGCCACCTTGTTTGCCTTCCCTGGGTGGTAGTGTATCGTACAATCATAATCCTTGAGTAATTCAAGCCATCTCATTTGCCTCATGTTGAGTTCTTTTTGTGAGAAAATATACTTCAAACTCTTGTGATCAGTATAAATCTCACATTTTTCACCATAGAGGTAGTGTCTTCATATCTTCAAAGCAAAGATCACTACTGCTAACTCGAGATCATGAGTAGGATAGTTTTGTTCATGAATTTTCAACTGACGTGATGCATAGGCAATAACTCTATCATTCTGCATAAGGACACAACCAAGTCCTTTCTTTGATGCATCACTATAAATAACGAACCCATCATTCCCCGATGGTAGAGTTAATATAGGAGCATTGACTAATCTTCTCTTCAGTTCTTCGAAACATTCTTCACACTCTTTTGTCCAAACAAATTTAACCCCTTTACGTGTGAGCTTCGTTAATGGGTTAGCCAATCGGGCAAAATTCTGGACGAAACTTCGATAATAACCTGCCAAACCAATAAAACTACGTACCTCAGTTATACTTGTAGGTGCTGGCCATTCTTGGATTGCCTTGGTCTTAGAAGGATCAACATAGATTCCATCTTTAGAGACAATATGGCCAAGAAAATAAATCTCCTGAAGCCAGAATTCACACTTGCTAAACTTCCCATATAATTCATGCCTCCTCAGAGTCTTCAAAATAATGCGCAAGTGATTTTCATGATCTTCGTAGGTTTTGGAGTATACCAAGATATCATCAATAAATACCACCACAAATTCATCGAGATACTCCTTGAAAACTCTATTCATTAGATCCATGAATACAGAGGGTGCATTAGTCAATCCAAACGGCATTACAGTAAACTCGTAATGCCCGTACCTGGTTCGAAATGCTGTTTTCGGAATGTCTTCCTTCTTCACACACAACTGATGGTATCCAGATCGAAGGTCAATCTTTGAAAAGTATTGAGCTCCATGCAGTTGGTCAAATAAATCATCAATACGAGGTAGGGGATACTTGTTCTTTATCGTTATAGCATTGATCTCCCTGTAGTCGATACATAACCTCATAGATCCATCTTTCTTTTTAACAAAAAGAACAGGGGCTCCCCATGGAGAAACACTAGGGCGAATAAATCCCTTATTACTCAATTCCTCTAGTTGTTTCTTTAGTTCGACTAACTCTACAGTGGCCATTCTATAAGGGGTCTTCGATATAGGCCTTGATCCAGGAATCAAATCAATAGAAAACTCAACTTCTCGTTCTGGAGGATGTCCAGGTAAATCTTCCGGAAATACATCTACAAATTCTTTCACAACAGGTACATCCTCTATTTGAACATTCCTTTCCTCACCCGCAGTTATTTCATTCTCTTCCTCCCCAATAATTGAATTTAGTTGTGCTACTGGGGGTGGATCTAAATAAGAATTAGGTGGTGATGATTCTGCTCTAAAAATAAGGTGCTCCTTATCATTATCATCAAGAATCGTAACTTCTTTCTTCTTACAATAAATCTTCGCATCATAGTCCGAAAGCCAGTCCATACCAAGGATTATATCAAACTCAATCATAGGTATGACGATGAAATCAGCAGATAAAGAAAATTTATGTGCTCTAATGGGGACTGATTCACAAAACTTTGTTGCAACGATACTTCCCTTAGGAGTTTTAACTGACAACTCCCTTATTATATCAAATTGAAAATATCTAATTTTCTTAGCAAACTGGGAAGATATGAAACAATGCGATGATCCAGATTCAAATAATGCATTTGCTAAACTTGAGGAAACCATTAAATTACCTGCCACCACGTCTTTCGGAGCTTCTACCTCAGCAGTAGTGATCGCATAAGTCTTGCCTTGATCCCTTGGCCTTTTCTGAGGTAAGTTCTCCTGACGCTTAGGACATGCATTTCCATAATGCCCCATCTCCCTGCAATTGTAGCACTGAACGTTGGTAGCTTCCTTCTTCCCCTTGCAATCATGAGCTTGGTGGCCTTTTTCACCACACTTGTAACAGACTCCCATTCCCTTCAAGCAAGTACCAGGATGTTTCTTCCCGCATTTACCACAAGATGGATATTCAACCTTTCCCTTCTTCCCCTTATTTCCATTTCCAGATTGATCAGCAGGTCTCTTCTTCTCTTGCTTTGATTTAAAGTCATAAGACTTAGAGAATTCCTTTTCGGTCTTGATAGCACATGAGACAATGTCTTCATACGATGAAAAGGATTGTGAGACTAATGCTCGACGGAGAAATGGTTTTAACCCATCAAAGAAACGATCAATCTTACTTCTTGGGTTACGAATATAATCACCAGCGTACCTCGCTAACCTTGTAAAGTTAGCCTCATACTTTGTGACATTCTAATCCTCCTTTTGTCTCAGACTTAGAAATTGCCTTTCCATATCTGCTCGATGGTCGCGAGGGAAGTATTTTTCTAAAAACAGATCTTTGAACTCCCTCTATTCCATATTTGATACTTCATCGTCTTCCTTCGTATTTTGAATCAATGACCACAATTGATCAGCATCTCCAGTGAGGCGGTAAACTGCCATGATAACTTTTTCCCTTTCACTGCTCCCCAAAGCCTGAAATATTTTCTCTAGGGAAAATATCCATTGCTCAGCTACTAAGGGATTTTTATTCCCATTGAACGTTGGTGGTTGTTGCCTCATGAATCGATCTAACATTGATCCTCCACGCTGCGGATCAGGGTGCTCCATACGGGTAAGGTTATTATTCATAACCTGAGTAAGTTGTCCCAGTATGGTGATTAGCTGATCGGCACCAGTTGCATCACCAGCCCCACTATAATTATCTTGAGCAGGAGGGAAATACCTACATGGAGTGTGTGCATTGATACGGTTTCCATTTCTTCCACTAGGCGCCATTTCTAAACAATGGCATAAACTAGATCAGTTTATGAATCAAAATACATAATCCCATACTTATAAAACACTTAACATAAATTGAACTATTTATGGATATAATCCATAATCATAAAAATGTTTTCTTTGAGGAGGTATATACTCATAAACCCTTCATAATGATTTGTAAAGAAAATGAGAGTTATCCTAAGCATATCCCCCAGGAGTGTCGTAACCAAGAGTGCAGCAAGGCCCGTTGTCGTGCACCAGTTCCCGTTCGAGTCTAGCTCAAAGCGGTGTTTTCGGGTTTTACCCCTAGGTACATCTGTGCCAGATCCGCCTCTACCTGCTCGTATCCAGACAGGGATGTATTGCTCGGAAAACTCACAAAATCTCTACAATACCAAAATTCTAGGATGTTCTTCTATACTAATCCTCAAAGTTCATCTTAGGTCTACGTGCTCTAATCAGATTTTATCTAAATATAGCTTCCAAGGTTTGTACTAAACTTCCTATGATACCAACTATAACGCCCCGACCCCAGTTACCCAGAGTCGGTGCATTATTACATAACATTGGCATGATCACAAGAAAGATCAAATCTCGAAAGACCGATTGGTTTAGTAGCCTTGGAAACACTAGATATAATCATAAAGTTTTACATTACATTTCAAAGTGAAAAACTACTACAACAACAAAGTCTTCATATCCACACTATTAACCCCTCATAATATCCCTGCAAGTCAATCATAATTTACTTCTTCACTACCTGGGAAAAATAAAACATAGAAAAGGGGTGAGCTCAAATGCCCAGTAAGGATAACAATATAGCGGAACATTCAAAATAAGCATAAACATTTAAGGCAATGAATTACTAAAACAAGAGCCTTTTAAAATTGAACTTTAACATAGTATGGCAAAAGTAAAATGAAATAATGCCATTTACTTATTCACATGGATATTCTACTAATCGAATAATCACATGCAATTTCAATAACCACTTTCATAATGTTGGAATGCATAATGCCAGACTATCATAACCACATAGCCAAGGCCTCGTGCCAAGACTACAAATAAGATTTTGTCAAGGCCTTGTGCCAAGACACTAGTTTGTCTCATGAGACCTACCGATGCATCGAGGAGCTATAGCGGGCTCCACCCGTCACTTATTAAGTCCAATGCATTCCCATATGAAAAGGTTTAAACATAACATAAACATTCGTATTAAAACTAGCATATGAAATGTCAATAATTTCACCATAAACTATGAATGGTATAAATATAGCACAACCTTAGTCAAACATATCACAAAACCTTCAATTCAATATAGAAGTTTTGTATCATAATAAATCAACTCCAAATAATCTTAAAATCCATCAAAGGATGTTGACATAGATGAAATCAAAATTCTTTTTAAAGAAGTATCTCCTTTTATTTTGAAATCATTTAAGATCCATATAAAATAAAACATTTAATTTGAAAATATTCTAATAAGCTTGTAAGGAAAGCTTCGACGATTTTATAACGGCGGAAAATAAATGCACCCGCCGTATAAGTTAAAAAAACATTCTTACCTCAATTCTGTCGAAAAGGTTAAAAAGGACCTTGTTTTGAAAACGACGGAAAGATTCCTTTATAAACCTCTTATAAAAAGTCAAACAAGGGTATAAATGACTTAAACCCATATTCTTGTAAATAGTAAAAATGTTTTGAAATACATTTTTAAGAAACATGGATGTGGATGATAAAGAGATCCCAGTAGATTATTACGTATAAACAACCTCGGATAATGAAGAGATTGTGAAATAACCCTTACCTTGTACTTTTCCTTGGTTGGGGTAGGTTAACCTCCTGTATAATGGTGAAATAATTGTTACTAAATTATACAAGAATCATATACATTAATATGATATCATATATGATCTTTTAATATTGATTTGATAATAATATCTTAGTATTATCGTCGTTTCGGGTGATAACCGATTCGTTCTTTTTAAATGTTTGGTTACGTAAGACATGTTTGTAATGGATAGGTTGTATATTATTCAAATCCAGAATGGTATCAAGTCCTTAAACATCATTTTTAAATCATCAAATGATAATTATACTTGAATGAATACGATGGAGGATGAATCTCATCGCGTTCGTGGAGACGGTAGTCCGTACGTACGCACGAACGCTACTTCCATTTAATTTTTTTATTTTAAAAGAATCGAATCCAAATGATACTTAGGTATATTACTATTACAGTATAATAGAATATTTTATATATGTTACATAAGTTCATTAACACCATCCTTTATACGTTCCATGTGTGGTATGAACGAGTCATATCATTTTAAGGGGGCGGTAGTCCGCACTTCCTCAAATGAAATTATCGTATGTATATACAACATGAAACGAATAATGGTATGAAATAAAATGGAATTACAGAAGCTTATATATAAAATATATATCATTAATATCATATTTAATTACAGTGCCATCATAATGGCCACAATGAGAGGTGGTAAGATGTATTTGAACAATCATCGCTTCGTGAGGCGTTAGTTTGCCATCCACAGAAACATTATGTTCATCATCCATTAGATGGAGTTGTGTGTATGTGTAGTTTGAATCCTTCTTATAACAACATCCTAGTATATTGAGGATACTGCTGTTGTTACAAAATAAAGGAAATAAAAATAGTTTGGGGGTTGAAGAAGAAAAATAAATGAAAATAATTTAAGAGAAATCGTTACCTTTAATTTAGGTAACTCACTTTGGTTGGAACCAAAGGACTTCTTGAAATGCTTTCTGCCTAAGGGGAAGCTTCAAGGAGGAGGAGAGGGATGTGGGGAGCTTAGTTGGGCAGAGTTTGGATGAGCCAAGTGGCTTGAGAGGTGTGAAGAATGAGTAGAAGTGGTCTCCTTTTATAAGGGAGAGGAGGGGCTCTTTAGGAAAGAGTGAAAGTATTACTTTATAATATAATTATATTCGGTTTATAATGGTCCAAAAATCATTGAGGTAGAAGTTAAGATGACTCATATTCTAAATAACATCAACCAATAAGAATTGGACAGGTTTTAGATAATATTTTAATCATTATAATCTTATTTATTTAAATGATTTATTAATGAGGTAAACATTGCATCATTATTGTGTCATTAATAATTTAAATTATTTGATGTCTAAAAATTATAAATAAAATATCATTATGTAGGAAATATTTTTATCTTTCTAATTAATATTTATAATCGAAAATCCAACATGTATAACCTTATGTAAAAATTGTTCTTCTAAAAGATGTAAGCTTATGCCATTTTTATTTTTATTTTAACTTTATTAATATAAAGTGTCCCTACCACATACAAGTGGCTCCAAGGGGTCCCCAAATTGACCCAAGGATGCCCATGGTCGGGTATGTGTCCACCAATAAGGTTAGGACACGTTTTAGGGTAATTTTGTATTATTATAATATTATTTTTTTAACCCTTATTTACCGGATTTACCCTTTAACCATGGTAAATAAAATATTTACCGCAGTAATTATTCAAATTGTCTAAAAATAAAAGTTACCTATTTACACAATTTAAACATCCTGATTCCAAATATGGAATCCATTTTACTAAATTCAAAACACAGAAGTGGCAGAAATTAATTTAAAATTAATTCCCACTGTCAAAACAAAAAGCGTGTTTTTAAGAGATAATAACTATAAAAAGATTGACACTTGTTTATGTTCGGTTTAATTGTAAAATTATGTCCAATGACCAACATTATATTAAATGGTAAAAATATATTCTAAATATACTTTAAAACCACTCAAGTTCACAATTTATCACTATTAATTATTTTGATTAAAAAAGTTGTTTTTAATTAAAATTTAGTAATTTTCACTATTCATCAAAATATAAAAGTTATCCGAAAAGTACCAAAATTTCACCCTAGGCTAATTTCAATATTCCGAATCCAAAAATGAAGTCCATTTTGAAGTATAAAATATATATGATTTCAAAAATTAGGTATTACTATTCACAACGGCTAGTTTAATTAGTTGTGGTGTGTGTTAGAACTCGAGGTTGCGTACAACACACGCTATCGCATTATTCGAAGGGAAACGTACCGTAGAAGCTTGGGGTGTTACATTTAAGATTAACTATTAACATTCTTGTAGTTTTCTAGATGGGTTTCTAGATATTAGAGAATATATTGTCTATAAATATGGTCTTTGGAAAATATTTCCCATGATTTTAAATATCCCAACGATCCCCCCCCCCCCCATTAGCTTTTGGATAAAATCAAAAATGTGTAATTTCTATAGTGGAATTTGAAGGGATTAATATAATTTTTTTACTCAACTTATAATCATTATGAGAAAGATACTTTATTTTTTTAAGTTTTGAGGGAGAATCTTGATTTTGATCTCAATAGAAGGCATATTTGTAAGGTAATTAAATGTTGTTTTATATTTTATTATGAAATTAAATTTCAGAGGTTGGTTACTCTATCAATCTTGAATTCATTAAATCCTTTATTTTTATTATAACATTTTGAATTTTCACGTGAATTAAGTTGTAGATTTTATCTTCTAATTGTAAGTATTTTATTGTGTAGTTTTTCATTCTATTTTTTTTACGATTAGTAATTTTTGGAAGTTAATGTGTTTATTAACAGATGTTATAGATATTGAAAAAGAATAAATAAATACCTTTAGTAGGTTTATATCATATAGAAGATATAGCATTCAATGGTTTCTTTTTGGATAAATTAAATTGTTTATCTTAGAGAAATTATTTAAAAATTTGGGTTCCTTATAAAATTTATAATTAATGTGTTTTAAAAGAAATAGCGTTATTCATTTTGACATGGAATGATGTTTAGTGGTTTAATCACATTACTTAAAATGATAGAAAGTAGAATAAAAATAGTAAGATGAATCATTTATTGGTTACATTTTTTTATGGAGTTTGAATATAATTATTTTCATAGGGATGATTTTCTATTACCAAATTATTGACAATTGTATACACAATGTTTGGTTTCTCATTACTATTCTTGTTTGATGGTGTGAAAGATATTCATGATTTCCCAAAATTAATATAAAAGGGAAGATGATGAGTTAATTCTTGTATGAGGGGATATAACATGTAGTCAATGGATGATTGTTCTTGTAATACACTTATTTTTTCATGGATTTTCTAGAATTACTATTTATGGAAGCTCAATGTGAAATGATAATTATGTTTCAAAGGAAATGACCTAATATTTTTTTCAGGAGGTATTTTCTTAGAGGATTATATGCTAATTAATTTTTTTGAATGTTATAGTTTACATGTGCTTGATTAGTGGCTATGATGTATAAAAAAGAAAGAATATGATTATATATGAATAAATTCAATAAAGTTAATTTGAATAATGTTGATAATGTAGAGTGAACTTTTGAAAAGTTTATATATAAATAACATTATGGTCGATGTCTTTTTTTTATTTAATGAGTGGTGTGAATTGATAGGAGTGGTTATTCATTTTTATTTTATTGGAAATATTCTAAAGATATATTTTCCTATGTTTTCTAATTAGATTTTTATCTCCATATAATGTTGACTACACCAAGAATGAGGGTAGTTTGAAGATGTGGAAGAATATTAAAATTTCTAAATATATACATTATAATAGGATTTTATATATATAATGACAATCATACCAATATTTCACACTTTGGTGATTCCTATGCTATTCTGACGGTTGATGTGAATTATGGATTTATTTGTATACCTATTGTATGTTATGTTTTTTTAATGATGGGATGGGGGAATCAAATACTAGAATCACTAAAAAATTAAATGATTTATTGATGTATCAAAACATTTAGGTAGTGTGTGGAAAAATCAATCACCAACAGATTAGACATTTCACCTTATCCCACTTATGGATATAAATAAGTTAATATCAGATTGATGTTGATATGGTTGTTCTCATAGTGGTTAGGTGGAAGGAGGTTTGATATTGGTAGAGGGTTACAAGTTCTGTGTGTTTGATTTATGGAATCCCTTATTTTATTCGATTTTATTGTGTAATACACTATATTTTTTTTATTTTTTTTATTTGGTGGACCCAATTATAGTGATTTCAAATGTAATAGTTAACATTATAGACATTAATAATGGCTAGACTAGTTTTTCAGTTCATAATCAATACCTATGGATGTATTAATATCATTTAATCACATATACCTAGTTAGAAGCTCGAGTGGGAACCTACTAAGTATGTCTATAATCACACTGAATTATTATATCTATATAAAGAATAATTTTGATCATGACATTGGTTGTGTAATGGTTATTTCATTAATGATTGTTTGATAGATATAGCATGATTGGACAAATATGATTGTAAAGGTGTACTAGGTAATTTGGGATTCATTTTTTCTTATTTTTCACTATTTATTTCATTATAAGTTATTTTAAAAATTTATGGATTTTATGACATTAAATTTTTGAAATATATATTATTTTATTTAGAGGTATTCAGTATAGTATTGATTTTATGTCAGTTGTTTCTTATGTACTTCCTGGTCAAGGATTATACGAGTAATTCCA
Source organism: Viscum album (assembly GCA_963277665.1). Lineage (NCBI taxonomy): Eukaryota > Viridiplantae > Streptophyta > Magnoliopsida > Santalales > Viscaceae > Viscum > Viscum album. The sequence goes on from OY728146.1 coordinate 511,628,089, forward strand.
CCTTTATATGAGTGATTTATAACACTTATTTTCAATAATCACCCAAATCCCTTGCATGTAGGATTGGAGTCTCATCCTTTATCTTATTTTTTATACAAGAGTGGGTCTTTTGGGGGATGGTCATAATATAGAGATATTAATCATGATATTTTCACTAAATATATTAGATATCTATTCATTTTACTTTGTATATATTTTTTAAATAATTTATACCTTTCATGTGTAGAAAATGGTTTATTATTATATAATTAATGAAATAAAAATAAAATTATTATTTAAATAAAATAATTTCCATTGTTTATGTCTCTCCAAGTACAAACATTATAAATGACTAAATATGTTAATATAAAAATACATATATGTGTGTATGGATGTGTGTTTGTGTTTTTGTGTTGAAATGCGTTGTGAGATAATTGATTACATTAAAAGAGGAAAGTACATTATATGTATCATAGATAAAATTTCATGAGATAAGTCCATTTTTTACATAATTTAGAGAGGGGGTCCACTTCTCTAGAATAAAAAGGGAACCAATGAATTCTCATCACTTTCGTATGAGATAATTCATTAAACCTATATAAAAATAGTTGATTTTTTTTCATTATGAGTGATTTTTTAAAAGTATTATTAAAATATAAACTTTATTTGTGATTTTCAAAAAACAATGACAATGGGGGTGACAATATCATTAATTTTATCAAAAAAATTTAAAAAAACTGAAAAACATAAAAAATAGGTTTAAGAAACAAACTTTGCATCTTTTTCCCCACCAAAACAATAAACTATTATTTATATATTGACACTATAGAGATTAAAATTAACTATTGGATGAATACCAAGAATGATATATATATATATATATATATATAAATGTTTGTGTGTGTGTGTAATAAAATAAATTCACATCTTGATAGTGATATTTTTAACGATGCCAAAATAGTTAATATTAATGATAATAATTATCAAGTTCACAAATAATTCATCATACCTAACGTATTTAAAATTTAATTTACAAATAAAATACATCATTATGATTTTTTTAAGGTTCTATACACCATTTTCATCTTATTCTCCCCATGTTCATTTTTCTTCTCAAAAAATTTTCATCATCAAAATTTACACTCTCTTATCAAATTTTATTACTCATTTATGTTTTTGGTTTATATGTTTCTTGTTCCCTAATTTTTTTCGTAAGTTTAATTTTTATCAACACTATATTATTAAAGAAATAATAGAATACTGTTATAAGTTTTTTTAAAAAAATTATAATAAAATTAGTCGACTATTGTATCAACTCATTTATTATAACTAATAAAGGTTATACTCTAGATATGAAATGTGTATTTAATAATAATATGAATAGAAATATTGTCATACAACACAAGGTTATAGTTCCATAAATGAATTATAATTATTCACATGAAAGAATTTCACAAGAGTTCTTGTTACCTTAAAATATATTTATTAAGAATATTAAACGTTTATGAATTGGGATCCTTTAATAAAATGATATGTTTCATGTAAAACTATGATTTGGTGAAGGTGGAATTTATCTATTAACAAATGTCTTATCAGAATAGTTCCCCACAATATATTGGACTCAATGAAAATCACTCAGCAAACCCACTAAATAGTTGGAACTCAATGCATTATTATCTATATCATAATGAAATAAAACATGAAAATTATCCTAGATAGATAATTATATTTTAATATATTTGAATGTGGATCTATGTGTGTGTGTGTGTTCAATTATTAATTATAAATATACTATTTATTATTATTTTAGAAATATCTAGTTTATTTTTTTAAATGTTTTTTTAAATTTCAGTTGGATATTATACATATGTTGATCTATAATGTCATAAAATGAGAGAAGTAATTTTGGAAATTAAATATTTTGATTTGTATAATTTTATTAGAATTTTTTATTTTTACATGATGTAAACTCTTATATATTTTTCATTTAGGGAAATATCTATATGTTTTCTTCTTGTATTATTTTTTTTTAAATTGAGGTTTGTGGTTTTTTATATTAAATTTTTTATAAACCTAAATATCTTTTTCCAATTTTGGTTTGAACAATATATTGATGAAATTAATAATATTTGGCTTTGAGGGATACTATTTTATCAAAAATCCAATGTCTTTCACCTATATAATGGTCAGATGTGGCACTATAGTCCTTTATTTTTTTGTGATTTCTATTAATGATTCTATTTGATAAAATTTGGTTTAATTATTTTTATTTATTTGAATGAAATCATTCAATTATTTTAGTGAATCAAATTTTTTTCTCTATTAATGTCTCAATAACTGATTAAATACATAATTTTTTTCTCAGTAAACCTATTTTTTATAAAATAAAATTTATCATCTGGTTTTATCTATTAAAAATTTAATATCATTATTATTTATAATTATAGAATATTAAAAATGAATAATTTTAATTCTTAACATTAGTATTATACTAAGTAATGAATTTTAATGTGATAATAAAATGGCACTAGTGAAAATTTTCATCACACATGTGGGTGTTATGAATATACCATGGAGTGAGTACTCTTTTCCTAAAAAAATAATTTTAGGAGAAATTTTGAGAAATTTTTACTCTAGTATCATTATTTTGGATTTATAATTTTACAGTCATGTAATTAGAGTTATTCTATTTGGTTTATGTCATGGACCTTCTAATCCCATGACATCCCTTCTAGGTTGGTAATAAATAAAGGGAGATAATGACCCATGAAACCCACCTCTAATAGTCCATGGATAAGTGACTAACACTTAGGGTATATAAATAATATTATTAGGAGGAATTACCCCACATAATTATTTAATGAGTAAGTGATTTAATGATAAATATACCAAAAAATACCATGAATAAATAATAGATTTAATCCCAATACATAATTTAATTTATTATGTTAACAAACAACTAAATATACCCAAAGGTTGTCCTTAGAAGCAACGATAAATCCCCAATAGATGTTGGAAAACTTATCAAGTTAGTAACACCATGTTCAATCACCAACCAGATCCTATGGACCAAAAAACAATTTTTCTATATGTAGGGTGAGCATAGAAGTTTTACTGAGTTTGACCCTCTATGAAACCTCTCGTGTGAAATTTGAATGAAGAATATTAATTCCTATATAATAAAAAATGAAACTAACTTGGCATCTAAACATGTAAAAATATTTCCCCATCCCCACCATAGATCACTCCCCATGTAATGCATAGAAGTAATTCATATTTATTGAATACATATATAAACTCAAACACGTAAATGTATATATTAATGTTCCCCACTTCTAACTCATCATTGGTATGTCTCATTCATTCCCCAATTTCACACAACCTGTAATTATATCTTCTAAATATCCATCATTTTTCCCATGAATAAGTTTCATAACCATTATACATCCTATAAAACCAATTTCCTCATCATCATCATCATCCATAATAGTGAGAAAGTATATTGCTGAAATCTACTACATCTTGTGTAAATGTATTATACATCTATCAATCACATCCCAAGAAAATACACATATGGAATTATATAACCACCACATTTGGATATAAGTATAATATATAACCTCAAGACATTAAATCTACCACATAAATGTATGGTGAAACTAAGGGCCATCAAATATTGTGTAGGAACACAACCTATATTAAAATCCATTATGGAACAGGATATCCCTACACATAATAACATATAAAGGGATTGTGGTGTAGTGGGGGAATCTATCCATATTTTACCCCATTTTTTAGATTTTGAGGAAAACACCCTCCAAAACCTTTGTGTTTCAGTTTCCCAATCGATGTGGGTGGTGAAGAACATCATTTCATAAAATAAAAATAATTTTACACACATCCTCACAATGGGAAACTACCTACCATTACAAACATCTATTTCTAACATCACACAGGACTCATATGTACTAGTACCAAGTTAAACGTTTCAAAATATCATAAAATAATCAAATTCCATGTTAATTAAATAACTATCCATTAATTAACCATGTTCAAGATCTATTACTAAGATTAACACTTCAATGTTCATAGCCAAGTGCCATTGTCATAATAATTTCCCTTTTATGTATTAAAAGGTATTTAATAGTCATCTTTTATTACCATGAAAAATACTCATTCATATATTAATTTATTTCTATTTCATGATTTATCTTTTAATTCTTGGAAATATCCAACATTACCACATCAACGATTCATATTTCATGAATTTCATCAAACGACATCAAGAATTTAGAAACCAAATAGATAAATAACATTCCATCAACCAATCATAAAACAAGAATCAAGTATGAATAAATATATTTATTAGAATTCCTCTATCTAAACTCTTCTTGAATTACATGTTTCGTTCCCACACCATTGCACAAGGTAAAATCTGTTCCTCCATCATTGGCATTGATTTTCAATGAAACATTTGGGTCCCCATCCATATAATATCAAAGATTACCAACAATATCAATGATATCAAAAAATATATCAAATATATAATTCCCCATATTATGAACACAAGAAAACGATGCCATTTTTTACATAAACATAGGTATTATGACCTTTCTATTGAAGAATTCATATCTCTAATAAAAAACAAGATCATTTCGCCAAAAGAAATGTTCCTTAAGATTCAAAAAAAATTATTCCCTATTTAATTAGATAATTTATTTTGAATAGGTTTTCACACATCATGAAACCTGAAGGTAGCAGACAAAAATATATTTAAAAACAACGTAAATATTTTTGAGGAATTATTTTTGTAATTCTATATATAGCTTCCACTAGAATAGTAATTACACATATTTATCCCCTTCAACTATTCATTTAACTTTATAGGATTGAAATTGTCTATATGTTTCATGAAATTATCCATGAAAAATAAAACCATGAAAACAATTTAAAATATATATTTCATTATCAAATAAAATAACAAGAGTTGGCATAAAAATCATAAATCACATATGATCACAACATCCAAAAACTTTTTATTAAATCTTCATAACCTAAAATTTAAAGACCCATAAATTTCAAGGAAATTTTTTTCTTAATTTTCTTTGTAATTTTACAAGAATACAGTTTCTGACGGAACATGATTCTGAGGCCCGGTGTGCCCAGAATCATTTTCTGAAGTTTGGCTCGAGTACGTTCAGTGAATGAATGAGCGGGTTTTTCAAACTTTTGAACCGGTGCTCATAATCGAATTCTGAGGGCACTGATTGAATCGCAGCATTGGTAATTGATGAGAAACGCCTCATCAGGAGTTGTGTTTTCTTGGGTGTGGTTTTTATTTTTTGGGGTTAAGTGAAGAAAATAAAATAAAGTGGTTCGACAGCTTTATTTTATTTCACTTAAAGCCACTTAAAGCTACTTAGGCTATGTTGAAGTGGATAGGGTAGAACCCAAAATATCCTACCCTCTTGGTAGGATATTTTAGAGGTGGGGCTCGCATGAGCCCCACCGTTTCATTCCACCTAAGTAACGCACCCGCGAAAACTCCTCTTTAATGAAAGTCAACTAGTGAGTTTTCTAAACTCTTAATGCTTCTATTAATTGGACAGTTAAGACGTTACCATTAATTCACCGAATTAATTGTTCGTTTCTTAACTTGTTTTTCAAATTGTTGGCATGTTAACAAAATAAGACCAACGCATGTATTTCTTGAGGATTGCTCATTGAGAGGATTTGGAGAAGACTCTATGGCTTGAGATCTTCATCCTCCTTCGTGAAGAATGCGAAGAACGTGAAGAACGTCGAACCCTTGGATATTGACGACGTGATGCCGTGTTCCGCGATGCCGACGATTCTCCTTCTGTGACGCTTCTTCCGCGATGTTTCTTCCTCGCAACAATCTCTGATCATCATCTTATTGAGGTAGGGGATTACGGTTCTCTAATTCTTTGTGGATTTTATCCTCAACATGGGTTTAAACGTGCAATTTAATCTCTGTGTTTTCTTTAACCCTTGGAGATCGTTGACGCGACGCCATATACTACGACGACGCGACGCCCCCATCCGCGATGCGATGATCCTCTTCTTCCGCGACGGTCAACCCCGTGAAGAACTCACGTCCAACGACAACGATGAGGTAGGGGTTTGATTCATTTAAATCATTGTGATTTATACCTGCGGCGTTGATTAAATAATTGTTGTGGGACTTTTAAAACTACTAACGTGGTGGGTGCGGACTAACGAACATGTCCGAACCCACCGCTCCTTTCATTCTTGGTGTGCGAAATGGCGAACATCGACAAAGCAGGACGCACGGGCGACGCGAGGTCATCACAGTGAATAACGGACCCCGGGAGGACCTTTGGCGAAGGAGGCGCGAATTTCCGACCACCGGAACTCATCCGGTGGTCTGCGGTGCAGCCCGCCGGCGCGCCTCGCCGGCACGGCGGCGCCGACGGTAGGCGGCGGCGGCGCCTGGCGCGCTGCCGGAAGAAACCACCTCCGCTGAAGCCGCGGCGGTAGCAGCACGGTCCCGCGACCGTGCGAGACCGGAGGAGCACGGGACGCGGCGGCCCGGCCGCATCCGCTGGCAAGGGCGGCCCCACGCGGGGTCGCGGTTCTCTCACGTGGGGGCAGTATGCCCCCCGCTCCGCTCGGCCGTAACCGGCCGGGCCGAGTCGCGCCCAGGCCGGGCCGGGTCACGCCATCTGGGTCGGACCTGGACCCGGGTTGGGTCAACCCGGTTCGGGCCGACCCAGGGGGGTGGGGCCGGGTCAGTCCGGGCCCAGACCCCCCTTTTTCAGACCTTTTCGGTCTTTTGCTCATAACATGAGCTTCAGGCCTCCGATCGACGCAGCTTTAGCGGAGATGTGATCCTTGGATCGAGACGGTCCTTTCAGTATATCACACTGAAGGTTTCAAAGTACATTGAGTTTGGCCGGGTTGGTTCGTACACGAAACTAATCGGGCCCGCGGAGCGGAAACACTTATATCTTGAGCTCTAGACGTCCGATTAACGTGCCATCAACTTTGTTGGATTCCTCTAAGTGAGACAGATCTTTTGGCTTACTCCGCCTAAGGTTTGGACGTAGGTGGAGTACAGTTGGGTTGGTTTTTCCTTAAAAACCAACCGGGCCCCTGGGACGAAAAAGCCAATAAGTCTCAGACCGGGCGTATGATTGACGCGTCGTCTGTGATGTTGAGTTCATGTTGATGATACGAAACTTTTGGATACATAAACTCTGGACTAAGTGTCAGTTGATGTATCATCCTCTCATCTCGTGGAGCAGACCCTCCCAAACGAGCTTTCTGTGTGCGGGAACCCTAGAGCTGGATGCGACTGCTACTGTGACGACGACGACTGTGCAGAGATCCTCAGTGGATTCGACGACGACGACTACAGCACTCAGCGATCCTTTGTGGGTCAGTGCTACCGATCCTGTATGGGTCTGATCCTGTGTGGGTCTTTGCGGGGGTTAGTTACCTATCGATTCTTTGTGGGTCAGATCCTTTGTGGGTCATTGCGGGGGTTAGTTACCTATCGATCCTGTGTGGGTCAGATCCTTTGTGGGTCATTGCGGGGGTTAATTACCTATCGATCCTTTGTGGGTCTGATCCTTTGTGGGTCATTTCGGGGGTTAGTACCTATCGATCCTTTGTGGGTCCGACGGCTTAGATGAATCAGTGGCAATATATGGTCATCTTTATCGTCATCTGAAGAAGTATACCTGTGTGAGAAGAATCCTGTTTTTCTTTCCTTTTTGGATTGTGTTGTACTATCCTATGTAGATTTATGTTTTTCATTCCTGTGTGGACTGTGTTGTACTTGGGCTCGGATGTTGGAGTCGAATGATAATTGATGACTTAGGTATATGTATGGGCATATACCTAAGAAGTTTCGGATGTTACGTCGTGATTGCATCTTTCCTTTGTGGATTATCCTTTGTGGATTTTGGGAGACTTTCGGGGGTCTCGGGGTCCCTACTGAGTAGCTTATACTCACCCCTAAACGGGCTATGCCCGCACTACGTTGTGTTGGATGCAGACGACGGACAACGCTGATCGTGGATGAGGCTTGCGGAGCAGGACGTTACCTGGAGGTGGACCATTGGGCGGGACATACTCGGAGCGGTCGGCTGGACCCGAGGATCAGAGGAGGCTACCTATACCCACCCTTCAGGTGGGATTTCTAGTGGATAGCTCGACGTTGTGGCTTTACTTTTCAGTTGTTGTTTTCCCTTTCCAGTTGTACTTTACTTTCAGTTTGGGTTTGTATTCTGTCCCACTTACTTTTCCGCACTTACTTTGTATCAGCTTTTACTTAGTGTTTACTTCTACTGCTTGCATGCTCTGTGGTGTTTGTTTACTTTTCAAAGGCAATGCCTTCCCTTTTTATAGGGATTTATGCCTTGGTGCTAGTCGCTAGCCCCTGGCCTATGGAAGGCGGTTTTGGGGTAGTCACGACACGGGCCCCGAGGACGGGTCGTGAAAAATTGGTATCAGAGGAGTTTGGTTCTACCACAGAACTTGGGACTCTGATACTTTTCTATGTGAAGCAATAATGTTAAGCATATTGGGTGTGGTTATCAGTCCAGGGAGTCCACTGTTGGTGCGGCGGCCGACGTATCCGTACACCAGGACCCTGCCTTCTAATTTCCGACTAAATGCACGAAAACATTGATTGCATGTGTGTTTCAAGTTTTCTTTATGATTAATTTGTGTCTGCTCACTAGGTATACTATTCTGACCACAGTGCACCTGTTTCCTTTTCAGGATGGCCCCAAGACGGCAGCCATCTAGGGTTCCGAGAGTTGAGCATGATGACAGCCCTGCAAGTGACGAGGCCTCAGTGTAGGGCCCTTTGACAGCTGAGGCATCGACGGTACCTTTACCCGCCGAGCCACCGATGCATCCAGCCCCAGCTGCTGACATTGCACGTCGCCTTAGTGTGCTGCACGAGTTCCAGTGCCAGTGACCATCCAGGTTCTGCGGGGAGACAGACCCCCCAGGTAGTAAAGGACTGGCTGGAGGCAGTTGTACGAGTTTTCAGGTTATTGAGGACACCAGCAGACCTCATGGTGATCCTCGCAGCGATCCTACTGCACGCGGTAGCGGGACGATGGAGGAGCTTGATACTCCAGGTGCACGATGAGGCATCTCTTCTCTGGACAGAATTTGAGATCCTCTTCCGCTTAGAGTTCGTCCCGACCACCCTCCGTGCGGTGCGCATCTAGGAGCTTCTTCAGCTGCGGCAGGGCAGCTTGACGGTCGCCCAGTACTCTACGAGATTTACCGATCTCTCGCGCTACTTGATAGACATGGTACGAGACCCATTCTTCTGAGCCCGGACCTTTGAGCAGGGATTGAGACATGAGATTAGGGCATCACTGATCTCCCTCAACATTCCGACTCAGGAAGGAGTACTGGAGTAACCCCTTTTGATCGAGAGCTTTCTTGCTGAGCCTTCATCAGCAGTGAGACCCACCACGGGGCGGCACGTAGCAGAGTCTTCTGCAGCAGGAAGTCGATGGATGACTCATGGGTCCAGGCAGACTAGACCCTCACGCAAACGACCTCAGGACACTGGATTAGCATTGCGGGGCACACATCGTGGAGCCAGTCTTTCGAGAGGCCGGTAGTGCTACACATGTGGCGGGCAGGGCCACATGGCTCGTGACTGCCCGACCCACTATGCTGAGGAGAAGCAGACGGTTGAGGGGCCACCCAGGCAGAGGTAGAGGGTTAGTCGTGGCGGTCCATAGGGATCAGTCGGACGAGGTAGAGGATCTGTCCGAGCAGCAGGTGGTGGGCGACACTTTGAGGCTCTACCACCACCGCCACCCGGAGGTCCACCCCGACCACAGGCAGCTGGCGGGCAGAGACAAGCACAACTCCAGGCAGTGAAGGCCTATGACCACGGCGTGCCCGAGACGATTCGATGTACTATATGTGTCTATTCCACTATTTCTTCAGTTCTTATAGACACAGGGGCGAGCCACTCTTTCATATTTGATGCCCTTGTTCGGAGCTTGGAGATTCCGACAGAGCCGTTGGCTAGATCGTTACGACTAGACACTCCTACGGGAGAAGACTCGACGATTATGCACTGGTTCCGGGAGTGTGAGCTTACTCTAGTAGGTGAGAGCTTCGGCTGGGATCTTCTTGTAGTGGTGTCTAGGCCTTACGACTTCATCTTGGGCATGGATTGGTTATCTACAGTCCATGCACAGATTGACTATTTTAGGCGCAAGGTGCGATGTGTATGCACTGACGGCAGCAGGTTAACCTTCACCGGCGAGAAGGGAGCCTTCGCAGCAAAGGATGGACTTCCGCAAAAGAGAGGATAGCCCATCACTCATCAGTTGGCTAGCCTCATCCTAAGACCAGTTGACATGCGGAGTCCTAGTTTTCATGCAGTGGTGGATTAGTATGCAGAAGTCTTTCCCGATGACGTTCCAGGGCTACCTCCTCGCAGAGAGGTAGACTTTTATATTGACCGGCACCCCAGGATAGCCCCGATATCGACTCCAGCATATCGGATGTCCCCCACTGAGCTTCGAGAGCTACAGGTACAGTTGGAGGACTTTTAGGGGAAGGGATTCATCCGACCCAGTGATTCACCCTAGGCTTCCCCGATATTTTTCGCCAAGAAGGCGGACGGGAGCTTGCGACTTTGTGTCGACTATCGTCACCTGAACAAGGTGACAGTGAGGAACAAGAATCCACTACCGAGGATTGATGAACTCTTCGATCATCTCAAGGGAGCACGGTGGTTCTCGAAGATAGACCTCAGGTCAGGCTATCATCACCTCAGAGTTTGGGACGAGGACGTGCAGAAGACGGCCTTCAGATGTCGGTATGGCCACAGTGAGTTCTTGGTTATGCCATTCGGCGTAACCAATGCTCTGGCAGTGTTCATTGGCCTCACGAACAGGATCTTTCAGCCTTACCTTGATCGATTTGTTGTGGTCTTCATTGACGACATTTTGATATACTCGACGACTGAGGAGGAACACGCCTACCACTTGCAAGTTGTACTGGACACACTCCGAGAGCACTAGATTTATAGAAAGATCTCTAAGTGTCAGTTCTGGATACGCGAGGTCCACTTCTTGGGACACGTCATCTCTGAGGCGGGAGTTGCGGTGGATCCTGCGAAGATCGAGGCAGTGCTAGCATGGGAGCCACCCAGGAGCGTGACGGAGGTGCGGAGTTTCTTGGGACTAGCTAGATACTACCGGAGATTTGTGATAGACTTCTCCAGAGTTGCAGCACCACTCTAAGCTTTGACGAAGAAGGGGCAACCCTTTGTGTGGTCAGACAGATGTCAGCAGATCTTCCAGGAGCTGAGACAGAGATTGACCAGAGCCCCTATCTTGAGGCTTCCAGAGGAGGGAGTAGGGTACGTAGTCTACTACGATGCATCAGGGACCGGACTCGGATGTGTCCTGATGCAGGATCGGGCAGTGATCGCTTATGGATCATGTCAGTTGAGGCCGCATGAGCAGAACTACGCTACCCATGACCAAGAGTTAGTAGCAGTGGTCTTCGTTCTGAAGACATGGCGGCACTACCTAATGGGAGAGCGCTTTACAGTCTTTTCTGACCATCAGGGTCTCAGGTACATCTTCTCTCAGAAGGACCTGAACCTGAGACAGCGGTGATGGCTCAAGTTCCTCCCGGACTATGACTTTGAGATAGTCTATACTCATGGGAAGGAGAACATTGCAACTGATTCTCTCAGCAGGAGAACGGGCATTCAGATACATTAGGAGGCGACTGAGCAGCTAGCCACTTTGAAGATATCCTTCATGGATAGAGATGGTGTAGCCTTTCTTCAGTCTCTCACAGTCACCCCTCCACTACTGCAGCGGGCCAGAGAGGCACAGCGTGGGGACACTGACTGTGAGACGCGGCGTGTGAAGATATCATCAGGACAGGCACCTGATGGTTTCTCCTTTGGAGAAGATCACAAAGTCCTTTTCAGAGGAAGTACCTTGGTACCAGTTGCTTTACGAGAGGAGGTGATGATAGAGTTTCACACTTCCCCTTTGGCGGTACATCCTGGAGTGGCGAAGATGTACCAGGATCTCAGACGACAGCCCTGGTGGCCGGGCATGAAGAGGGTTGTGGCAGAGTTTTTTTCTTGATGCCTCACCTGCCAGTAGTTGAAGGCAGAGAAAAAGGTACCAGTAGGCTTGGTACAGCCTTTGGAGGTCCCGGATTGGATGTGGGATGGGATATCTATGGACTTCGTGACTGGACTTCCACGCACTTCCAGAGGTCACGACTCCATTCGGGTGATTGTCGACCGACTCACCAAGTCGGCTCACTTCTTACCCATTAGAGAGCAGGGCTCAGTGGAGATCCTGGGACGTCTCTACATTCATGAGATTATACAGCTTCACGGTGTGCCATCATCTATCATCTCCGATCGAGATGCTCTCTTTACTTCCTGGCTTTGGAAGGGATTGCAGGAGGCGTTCGGGACGCAGCTACTTCTAAGCACCACCTTTCACCCTCAGACAGATGGTCAAACGGAGAGGACCATTCAGACTCTCGAGGACATGCTCCGCGCATGTGTCCTCGACTTTGGTCGCAGCTTGGAGGACCACCAAACCTTGGTTGAGTTTGCATACAACAACAGCTACCACTCCACCACTGGGATGGCACCATATGAGGCATTGTACGGTCGACCTTATAGATCTCCTTTGTGCTGGACAGACCTTGGGGAGTCAGCACTTGTGGGACCGGAGATGGTCCAGGCCACGACAAAGAAGGTCCAGGTCATCCAGGAGCGGATGAGGACAGCTCAGAGCCGTCAGATGTCTTATGCTGACAGGAGGCGGAGGCCACTAGAGTTCGAGGATGGTGACCATGTCTTCTTGTGTGTCTCACCTCGACGTGGATTAGAGAGATTTGGTCGAGGCGGAATGTTGTCTCCACGCTTCATCGGATCATTCCAGGTCCTCATCATGATTCGCGAGGTGGCTTATCGCCTGGCTCTACCACCTCAGTTGCACCGAGTGCACGACATCTTCCACGTATCTCAGTTGAGGAGATACGTGCATGACCTGAAGCACATCATTGACCATGGGGAGTTAGATTTTGATGATGGGTGACTTTTGCAAAGGTCCCGGTGGAGATCGAGGATCGACAGGAGTAGGTCTTACGTGGATGGTCGATTCCTCTAGTTCGCATCAGATTGCAGCACGAGAACCTCCAGGAGAGCACTTGGGAGCGGGAGGCTCAGATCCATGCTCAGTACCCACTTTTGTTTCCCTAGTTTATGATGTATCTTTACGAGGACGTAAAGCCTTGAGGTGGGAGTGATATAAAGACCCGTAAATTTCAAGGAATTTTTTTTCTTAATTTTCTTTCTAATTTTACAAGAACGATGTTTCTAACGGCACATGATTCTGAGGCCTGGTGTGCCCGGAATCATTTTCTGAAGTTTGGCTCGGGTACATTCAGTGAACGAACGAGCGGGTTTTTCCAACTTTTGAACTAGTGCTCGGAATCGAATTCTGAGGGCACCAATGGAATTGCAGAGCCGGTAATTTCTTAGAAACTCCTCTTCCGGAGTTGCATTTACTCGGGTGTGGTTTTTAATTTTTGGGGTTAAGTGAAGAAAATAAAATAAAGTGGTGTGATAGCTTTATTTTATTTCACTTAAAGCCACTTAAAGACACTTAAAGCTACTTAAGATAAGTTGAAGCAGATAGGGTAGAACCCAAAATATCCTACCCTCTTGGTAGGATATTTGTGAGGTGGGTCCCGCACGAGCCCCACCGTTTCTTTCCCCCTAAGTAACGCACCCGTGAAAACTCCTCCTTAATGAAATTCAACTTGTGCATTTTCTAATCTCTTAAAGCTTCTATTAATTGGACAGTTAAGACGTTACCATTAATTCACTGAATTAATGGTTCATTTCTTAACTTGTTTTTCAAATTGTTGGCATGTTAATAAAATAAGACCAATGCATGTCTTTCTTGAGGATTGCTCGTTGAGAGGATTTGGAGAAGACTCTAAGGCTTTATATCTTCATCCTCCTTCACGAAGAATGAAAAGAATGCGAAGAACGCTGAACCCTTCGAGATCGACGACGCGATGCCGTGTTCCGCGATGCAAACGATTATCCTCCTGCGACGCTTCTTCCACAACGTTTCTTCCCCACAACAATCTCCAATCATCAACTGCTTGAGGTAGGGGATTACGGTTCTCTAATTATTTGTGGATTTTATCCTCATCATGGGTTTAAACATGCAATTTAATCTGTGTGTTTTCTTTAACCCTCAGAGATTTTCGACGCGACGCCATATACCGCGACGACGCGGCGCCCCCTTCCACAACATGACGATCCTCTTCTTTCACGATGGTCAATCACGCGAAGGACTCACGTCCGATGACAACGACGAGGTAGGGGTTTGATTCATTTAAATCTTTGTGATTTATACCCGCAGCGTTGATTAAATAATTGTTGTGGGACCTTTAAAACCGCTAACGCGGTGGGTGCGGACTAACGAACAAGTCTGAACCCACCGCTCCTTTCGTTCTTGGTGTGCGAAACGGCGGACGTCGAAAAATTAGGCCACACGGGCGATGTGAGGTCGTCACAGTGAGTAACGGACCCCGGGAGGACCTTTGGTGAAGGAGGCGCGAATTTCCGACCACCGGAACTCATCTGGTGGTCTGCGGAGCAGCCCGCCGGCGCGCCTCGCTGGCACGGCGGTGCCGGCGGCAGGCGCGCCGCCGAAAGGAACTGCCGTGACTGAAGCGGCTTCGGTAGCAGAACGATCCCCCGACCGCGCGGAACCAGAGGAGCACGGGACGCGGTGGCCCGGCCGGATCCGCTGGCAAGGGCAACCCCACGCGGGGCCACGGTTCTCTCCCGTGGGGGCAGCACGCCACCCGCTCCGCTCGGCCATAACCGGCCGAGCCGACCCGCCGGCCGGGCCGGGTCACGCCCCGGCCGGGCCAGGTCATGCCATCTGGGTCGGACCCAGACCTGGGTCGGGTCGACCTGGTTCGGTCCGACCCAGGGGGGTTGGGCCGGGTCTGTCCGGGCCCAGACCCCCCGTTTTCGGACCTTTTCGGTCTTTTGCTCATAACATGAGCTTCGAGCGTCCGATAAACACACCGTCAGTGGAAATATGATACTTGGATCGAGACGGTCGTTTAGGTATATCGCACTCAAGGTTTCGGAGTACTTTGGTTTTGGCCGGGTTGGTTCGTACATGAAACCAACCGGGCCCTCGGAGCGGAAACGCTTATATCTTGAGCTCCGGACGTCTGATTGACATGCCATCAACTTTGTTGGATTCCTCTAAGTGAGAAGGAGATTTTGGCTTACTCTGCCCGATGTTTGGACGTAGGTGGAGTACAGTCCAGTTGGTTTTGCCTTAAAACCCAACCGGACCCCTGGGACGAAAAAGCCAATATGTCTCAGACCGGGCGTCCAATTGACGTGCGACGTTGAGTTCCTGTTGACGATACGGAACTTTTGGATACATCAACTCTGGACTAAGTGTCAGTTGATGTATCAGCCTCTCGGCTCATGGAGCAGACCCTCCCAAATGAGCTTGTTGTGTGCGGGAACCCTAGAGCTGGCTGCGACTGCTACTATGATGACGACGGCTATACAGAGATCCTCATTGGATTCGACGACGAAGACTACAGCACTATGCGATCCTTTGTGGGTCAGTGCTACCAATCCTATGTGGGTCTGATCCTGTGTGGGTCAGCGCTCAGCGGTCCAGTGTGGGCCAACTCCTACAGATACGATGTGGGTCCGATCCTGTGTGGGTCTTTGCGGGGGTTAGTTACCTATCGATCCTTTGTGGGTCAGATCCTTTGTGGGTCATTGCGGGGGTTAGTTAAATATCGATCCTATGTGGGTCAGATCCTTTGTGGGTCATTGCGGGAGTTAGTTACCTATCGATCCTTTGTGGGTCAGATCCTTTATGGGTCATTGCGGCGGTTAGTACCTATAGATCCTTTATGGGTCCGACAGCTTAGATGAATCAATGGAAATATCTGGTCATCTTTATCGTAATATGAATAAGTATACCTGTGTGAGCTGAATCCTATTTTTATTTCCTATGTGGATTATGTTGTGCTATCCTGTGTGGAATTAAGTTTTTCTTTCTTGTGTGGACTGGGTTGTACATGGGCTCGGATGTTGGAGCTGAATGAGAATTGATGACTTAGGTATATGTATGGGCGTATACCAAATTACTGTCGAATGTTACTTCGTGGTTTCATCTTTCTTTTGTGGATTATCCCATGTGGATTATGGGAGACCTTCGGGGGTCTCGGGGTCCCTACTGAGTAGCTTATACTCACCCTTGCACGGGCTATGCCTGTACTATGTTGTGTTGGTTGCAGACGACGGAGCGCTGATCGTGGATGAGGCTTGCGGAGCAGGACGTTACATGGAGGTGGACCATTGGGCGGGACGTACTCGGAGTGGTCGGTTGGACCCGAGGAGCAGAGGAGGCTATCTACACCCACCCTTCAGGTGGGATTTCCAGTGGACAGCTCGATGTTGCGGCTTTACTTTTCAGTTGTTGTTTTCCCTTTCCAGTTGTACATTACTTTCAGTTTGGGTTTGTATTATAACCCACTTACTTTTCCGCACTTACTTTGTATCAACTTTTACTTAGTGTTTACTTCTACTGCTTGCTTGCTCTATGGTGTTTGTTTAATTTTCAAAGGCAATGCCTTCCCTTTTTACCGGGATTTATGCCTTGGTGCTAGTCGCCAGCCCCTGGCCTATGGAAGGCGGGCTTGGGGTAGTCATGGCATAGGCCCCGAGGACGGGTCGTGACATAAAATATTTATTTTAAATAAAATTAAATAAATACCATATAAATTATATTCATTTTAGAATTATAAATATAATTATTATCATGAAACATGAAGAAATAATATGAAAACATATGATTATTATTTTATATCTCTTCAATAATTTCAAAAATATAATTTACATATTAATAAATTATTTAATTACAATAATGATATCTAATAGTTTCATGTAATAAGCCATCCATTTAAACTATTGAAATAATAAAAACAATTATATATTAACCACATTTTATTTAATATGATTTTACCTTTCACATCTTGTTGTATAATTTCAACAGTTTTTTTCAACAATCGTCTTCAATAATATTACCAGATTATTATTCTTTTAAGGTCAATCAAACCCAACAAGAAAGAAAACAAAATCATGAAATAGACAAAATTTCACATTAAATAAACAAGATTTAACATATTCCCAACATGGAATAACATCAAGAACGTGTTGTGTCACCAAAAAAGGGGGTTGAGAGAAGGGGAGTAGCATTTTCCTTGAAACACACACAAGAGATAGACTTTGAATGATCATATAAAACTATAAGGATCATAGAAATAGGTTTGGGTTTTCTAGGTGTGATTGAAATAAATAATGATTTAAAACTAGAGATATAGGTTTTAAAAAATCCGGATATCAATTCTCATGGATATTTATAAATATATATATCAAACATCATATATAATTAATATTCAGTTTTTTTATTTTTATCTTAATGATTGAAATGTATTTTGATCTTCTAGAATTTAGGAATTATTTCCCTAAGTAAAAAATTTATCTTAAATTCATGATTTTCATTCATAAAATCCTTTAAAATAATCATAATGAGTTGCATGATAGAAAAAAATGAAATATATATTTAAAAAATGTTTCTAAACACGACATAGGCATCATATCCAATGGTAAATTATCATACCTTTAGGAAAAATCAAATTTAAGAATGATCTTTACATAACTATATAAAATTTTGACTTACTCTTACATAATTCACATGACCTTTATGGAGGCTCAGTTATACCATTACATAGCTATAATAAATGGTTGTTGACCTTGACATTTGGTGTTCCTTACCTAAATTCAGTGAAAATAACACAATTCTTACCTATATATAGAATAATAAAAAAATAATTTTCCATTATGAATAAAAGGGGTTTAGATAAGTGTAAAAAATCACTACTACACATGTTCCCTTTAATAGCGCTCTAAAAATATTTTAACAATGCTAAAAAAAGTTTTCTTAATCAAAACACTGATAAATGGGGGGTCCTCTTTATCGGTGATAAAAAAGTGCTGATAAAGGGGGTCATTTATCCAGGCTAAAAAAATCACTGATAAAGGCCTCCCTTTTTTAGTGATGTTTTTATTTCTAATAAAGGACACCCATTATCATCACTTTAAATAGAACTGATTAGGGGGTTCCTTTATCATCACTTGAAATGAAACTGATAAAAGCCCAGCTTACTAAAATGAACTATTAGTATAAAAAACACCCATCATAAAACTATAATTTCAAACAATGATATATAAATTTACTTGGTATCATGAATACAAAAATTTCCACCCATTGTATATACAAAAAAACTATTATATTCATTTCAAAAATTGTTTTATATAATTATATTTACAATTATCCAACAAACAGTTAAAAACATTAATGTTTCATCTATTTATGCCTAGGATCCACTCTCAAAAATGTATGACCATTGTATCAGTTGCTGAACAAATCATTTCAAACTAAGAAAAATATTTATCATATATAAGAAAACAAATATTATGTTAATAATACTATAAAGAAATAAATTAAAAATTAATATGAAAAAATACATTAATAAAATTTCAATTTTTAATTAAAAGAACATAATATGAGGTATACCGGTCACATCGTGAATCGTATTAAGGTGGGGTTGATTCCTATACATAACAATTGAGTTTTGGATCACTGTCCTAAAATATTAAAACAATCCAAATGTGTTTTCTTGGTTTTGAGTATGTCACTTGTTCTTTTACTAAAATTAATGTTGTAACACCACATGATTTTAATAATAAATGTATTCTAGAATAAATTCAATACTGAGTCTATGTGAAACAAACACTTTTATATTTATAGGAGATAGTTTTAACAAGTATTTTAGATATAATATTTCTACTTATGTGATTTTAATTTTTAAAAACTTACATACATGGTTATGATCAGTAAGATATTTAGAGTCCGATGTGATCAACTACCATTTTGGTGAATATTAAATTTCCCTTATGGATAGTAACATACCCTTATGAATATTAATGTACACTTTAAAATATTAACCTCACCCATGTAGGTATAAATAAGACCAAGGCGCTATATAAATGAGAGTGAATGTTTTAAAAATTAATAATTAAGTGTTCATTTTTTTTGAGTAATAAATATTTAATTATAATTTTAAAATATTAAATTTATTTAAAATAAAATTAATTTTCCTAAAATTTATTCTTCAATAAATATTTTATCTTCATATTATTTTAATATAATTTTATAAGACCTCAGTTAATTTTTTAATGTGTTATAAAATCAGTTTTAAATTTAATGTATGTTTTTCCACATAAATAATGATCATATTTAAAAATTAAATTTATCTTTTCAGAAAATTAATTTTATAAAATTGAGTTCATTTTTAAATTCTAAACATTGAAAATTTTTAGGGTGAATTATTGGTATTTTTCCAAAATACTTGAATTTTTGGTGAATTTTGAAATTCGATAATTTACCAAATATGCTAAATAAATGATTTTATGCATCATGTTTCAGTCATTGATGATGTAAATGAACATTTGTTCAAACTCACATTCACTTATTACTATTTTTATTCAAAATAATTAATACTATTCATTATTTTTATCCAATATAAAAAATAATTATTAAAATAATGGAAAACCCCTCCTCTCCTCCACTATAAGAGCCACCCATCACTCCATCTTCTCTTCAATCCTCTCAAGCCTTTTTCCTTATATAAATTCTGGTAAAATATCTTTCCAAGCTCTTCCCCATGTTAATAATCCCTTGGTTTTTTAAAAATTCAAAATCATATCCACCTAAAGAGGCTCTCAAGGAAGATGAATTCAAAAGGTAAATTCCTCTTTTCATTTCTTTCATTTTCATTCAAGTTCATTTCTTTCTTTTCTTTCCTCACCTCCATTAATATGAATGTTTTGATACATAAATTAGCATACATGTACTGTAATTGTTTTATGATAATGTAATAATTTATCATAATCTCTCATTTATCCTCTTTTTATGCAAGAAATGAAATCCCCATCCGAGATGTGTTAATTTATCACATTCAAGGATGATGGGTTTTCAAATTCTATTACCTTTTTAAATTCTAGTCATGAAACCAATTTTATGTTTGAACCAGATCATTATATATTAAAAATATCATACTTATTGTTCTGGAGTCATTTTTTTACGCATCGTATTAATTTATAAAATAAAATGAGTTTGTGGTGATCGAAAAACTACAAATTAATCCAAGCATTTATCATTAAAATTAAATCTAATGTTTCATCCTCAAAAAAGTAACCAAATAACTTATATGATCATTTAACCTTATTTAATAACATTAATAACATATAACATCAATTCTAGAATTCAATTCTCATTTTACATTAACTTCCATACAAACAAGCTGATCATGAAAACTATTGAAATGAGCAATAACAAAAGATGATATTGAATGTATTAACCCATAAAATCAACCCTTAATGAACTTAATAAAATTATAATAAATAAAATAAATGACTAATAGTTTCTGAATTAATTTATTTATAATTATAATTTCATATTCTAGCATCACATGTTCAGGAGTGGAACATATTCTGACATAATGTAAGGGTTTTCAACTGGAACCATCATTTTCTTTGGAACTACACTTTATCTCTCTTAATCCGGATTTAATTCATATTTGATCTTATTTACTCATCATAAATTCTTTTTTAATGTTCTATATGTGTGTACCAAATATAATTCTTGTTTCATTTATATAGATATATATGTTTTAAAAGGGTCCTTACAAAATTCTTACCAAAATACAAGCCCAATTCAAGGGAATTTCAAAAATTCTTACTTATTTTCATTGAAGATATATAATTTTTTTTAGAAAAAATTATTTTCTAAAATTACTAATTTTGTTATGAGAGAATTTTATTATTTAACTTTTGTTTTTATAAATATTTTTTTCCAACATAACTCTTCTTTTCAAAGTAAAAGAGTATTTAACACAAGAATTACTCAATGATTTTATAAGAGTAATTTTGTTTATTTCAACACCCTTATTAAATATTATGTCTAATTTGGAAAAATAATTTATTATATCATCTAGAATATTGTATTTAATGGTTTATTATTAGTTTTACTATGGATTTTATATCATAAAACTATTCACCATATTACTCTGAATGGTTTGTATTTATGTTTGGGGTAAGTTATTTACATTTCATATATTAGTTTCAATATGAATGTATATTGTATACGTTTATCCACATCATATGAGGAATGAATTGGACTAAGTACCTAATGGGTGGGGCCTTTTATAGCCTCTTGATGCATCATTAGGTCACATGAGACAAAACAGATATGGTCTTGTCCAAGTCCTTTCCCAATTTCAGATATGGTTTTGGATGAGGCCTTAATCATGTTTAGATGTCCTGAACAAGGCCTTGAGGGCATATTTCAGAATATCTACCATTATTAATTTCTTCATTATGAAACTATATATTGATAGTGCATGTGATTATTCGACTAGTATAATATCCATGGTTATGTTTTATGGAATTATTTAATGATTTTTTATTTCTACCATGTTCTTCTCAAGTATATTTCTAAAGGCATGCATTTTTAGTTACTCATCATGCCTAGTGTTTATATTTTCTTCCATTGTATTATTTACCCTTACTGAGCATCTAACCTCACCCCTTTCATGTGTTTTATTTTTCCTAGGTCGTGAAGAAGTATATTATGAATGACTTGTAAGGATAAACCTGGATATTTTCTGTGATTCAAAAGAAGTTGATATGTTATATTTCCTTCAAGTTTTAATGTTGAACTTATGTATCTATATGGTTTTACAAAACTAATAAACTATTCGTTCTATCATGATATGAATTATTTATTTATACTATAATGTAATAAAATAAGGCATTGGCTCTAGGAAACTGGGGTCAGGTCCTTACAGTTGGTATCATAGGAAGCATAGTAGAAAACATGGAAACTAGAATTAAAAAATGTATATTATGGAACAAAACTATAAAATAGTCTATGAGGATAATCATACAAGAACATCCTATAATTTTGGTAAGGATTATATTATGTGGATATTTATATAAAATATATCCATCTCTGGATACTACAAGTGGAAGTGGTTCTGGTATAGATGTACCGAGGAGTAAAAATTCCCAAAAGGAGTTTTGGGCTTTAACTGGGGTATCCTGTTACATGACAATTGGCCTTACTATGGGCCTAGTTTGACACTATTGGGGGATATAATTAGGATGATTCAAATTTTCTTTACAAACCATTATAATGGATTTAAATGTAAAATTTTCCCCAAAGAATCCATGATTTTGAGATTATCTATGAATAGAATTTCAATTTATGATAAGTATTTTTCTATTTTGAGATTATACATTATGACTCATAACCTAATTTAGTGTATGCCATTTTTTAGAAATTGTGCCTAGTAGAAGAAATGGAGACTACATGAATGAGTGTATCCCATCTAGGGATTTCCCTCCTATGAATGATAATGATGTTGGCTCTAATGTTATGACTAGTACTGATCAACATATAACTATAAAAGGAAAACATACTCTAGTTATGAACAGTAAACTTACCCATATGGAGCATCCGGATCCAAAACGTGGAAGATTAATGTTAGACCAGTTTATGTGACAATAACCTTCATCATTCAATAGGATTGCAACCCCTTCGTAGCGGAGCAATGGATATGTTTTTTGGGGATGATATTTTTCACTGTGGGATTAATGAACGAGAGGAGGTTTTTATGTCAGCTTATCGTTTATCAATAGATTAAGATCAGTGATGGTTAATAATTGAAAACAAAAAAGAGGATGAAGAAATTGATGAAATAGAATGGAATTATTTCAAATAAATTTTCACAACCCAACCTCGGACTCCTATTTAATTTTTAGTTTTTTACTTTGGTCTTGCATTGTATAGATGAGGTTGAGTTGGTTCCCAATTTGAAATCTCGATGGTTGATATTTTTGGTGGGTCTTGGATAGGTGCGTGGTCACTATACCATTAGTAGTGCTCATGTGTTTAGTCCTGTTGAATGCACGGTTTCCCAATAGTACAAATAAATAATAAATTAAATAAATAAATAATGTTAATTGAGAAAGAATGGTAAATGAAATTTTATAATGATAAAACAAGGATAATGTTTAGACCATAATAATAATAATAATAATAATATGCAGATGATAATATTTTTATTATTTAATTTGATAATAATATCATTATTGGAAAAATGTTATAAATATAATTATTATTTAATATTAATCATAGAAAAGTTATCTTTTTAATTATTTTTATGTTTATTATTAATATCATTTTGTTATTGTTGTTATTAGTATTATCATTTTATTATTATTTTTATTATTATGATAATTATTATTATTATTATTATTATAAAGATAAAAACAACAAAGAAACCCCTAGATCTACCCTCTGTAAGAAGCATCTGCCACCCCCTAGTTCCCTAGCGCATAGGCGCCCCACTCCCGACCTCCTCCCGTCACGCAGCTTCCCCACTCATCGGCCTCCTCCTCCTACTACACCACTCTCCCCCCTCTTCGACGCTGGTAGCCCCACAACGCTACCATCCTCCTGCAACGACATCACTCGCAGAATCTCCCTCTCCTTCGCTTGGACCAGTATGGCTACGAATCCTTTCAATGGCATCCTCACTGGTTATTCACCATTTTGCACGCCCCTGTTGGTCGAGCGCACCTACACACCAAGATGAGGGTTTCACTGTTCAATTTTTTTGGATTATTTTAAATTTTTATTTCTATGTTTTATATTGGTTTACATTTGTTATAGTGGGTTTTGATCGTCGTTAAGTGTATGCACGCATATACTTAGGTATGAATATATATATATATATATATATATATCCCATGTGTGTTCCATGTGTTTGTTCCCTCATGGAATGGGGGACATTTGCATTGGGTTAAGGGTGTATATATATATATATATATATATATATATATATATATGTATATGGATGTATGTGCATGTGAATGGGAGACTGCTTGAGTTGAAAAGCGTCGACTCAGTTCTCTGTTGGGATTCTATTGTGATCTCTCTTGGTTTGAGGTTGGAGAATCCATGATTTTCATTTCCATTACATTTACTTTAATGCTTGATGTTTATTTAAATTTATAACTTTGTTTTACACCTATTTGACACTCCTATATATCTTTTTGTGGTTCTTTAATGTTGTTTCCCTTTGTTAAAAATAGAGTATTACATGAATCTTAGGGTATGCCCATTCATTTTTATGCCATAGGTGACTGATAATATGTTTATTAAACCTTTTTATGGAAAATTGGTTGGTTGTATGATGATTTTCAATTTAAAATGTTTTATTAAATAGATTTTGTTCATAATTATGAATTTTTTTATATATGAAATGTGAAGTGATTTCCTATGAAGTAGTTCGAAACATGACTTGAAAAGATCTCATTGGGTTTTGAACATGGGTTATGTTTTGTAAATGGTAAGAAGTGAGTTTAAAATGTTTTATTTGGTTTTAGAATGTTCCATTGGACGAATACACAACCATAGGTGCACTAAGTATACCCATGGATGTGCATTTAAGAGAAGATGGAACTATAGATTCAATACCTCTCAAGTGTACCTCTTATCTCCTTTGTTTTCTCTTGAAATGTTTTCATGTTTTCAAAATTGGGGAAGTGGTGCTCCTTGTGTTTCAAAAATTATTTCAAATGTGTTCTGCATGGTTTGGCCCGGTTGGCCTTGAAACCTGTTTCGGTGAGTGGTTGGAATCCAAGGAATGTTTGGCGCTTTGTGAAAGTGTGTTAGATTATGAGTGTTAGGAAATCATGTTTGGTAATTTCTGAAGTGTTATTTGTTTTAACATGATTTATAATGATCTTGGGAATGTTTTGGTAAATTCTTGTTGTAAGGGAATGTTTGTCCACGCATTTTTAAAATAATGTTTATTATTGTCATGGAAATATATCCAAGATTTTTTCATAAATGGTTGATTGTTGTGAAGCTAAAGGCCTGGTTTTCATTTTCAAATGGCTATTTGAAAATGTTTTTATGTGGGGGATTTGATTAAGGTCCATTTGGAATCATTAAAATGGTATGTTCAGAAAACCCCTCTTTGGTTAGGTCTCTTTCCTCACCTGATGGTCATGAGATGGGAGGTACCTCAGGATGGGTCCACCTTTTTATTATCTTTATTTTAAGGCATAAGACTAATCTTGAGATGGCTGGGGTGGTTCCAGATTGAGTAGTGTGCTTTTTTACATAGGTATATGGCTTGTTGTTTGGATGTGTGGGACACCTCTTTGTGAACATAACACTTAATACTAGCATATCAAGGGGGTTACTGAGAATGATTGATGCACTAGAAGTTCATGTACTATCTAGTGACCGGTAGCAGGTGGATATTTGGGATTATTTCTATGGGATTGGACCCCTTGGTCTGACCTGAGAAAGGGTGGTCCAGCATTAGAGAGTTTGATTATGTTGTTTGTGGCATGCTACCGGGGATGGAGTCACAGTTATTAGTATGTTTTGGTCTTACTCAGAGTTCCTAGGTTTTCTATGATCCTTTGATACGGGAATTATTAGTACCATTTATCTTATGTTTGTACAATCATAATCTTCATCTTCGTCTTGGCCTTTTCTTGGAAAACATTGTCTGTATGGTCGGTTTTAAAAAGGATATTCAAAGTACTTGTTTCAGAAAAGTTTGTTTGAGCCCCTCTTTATTATTTTTTTTATTATTGAATTATAAGGTAAATGGAATTGTGATTTTTAGTTTTCAAAATGCATTGTATATATGAAAACCTTATTTTTTATATCTGTAGTTCAAACTAATATTATTGGACTATTTTGGAATTTGGAAATCTATGGATTATGTGGTTCACTTTTGGATTTCCTACTGAGCAATTT
The DNA here is from genome assembly GCA_963277665.1 of Viscum album. Lineage (NCBI taxonomy): Eukaryota > Viridiplantae > Streptophyta > Magnoliopsida > Santalales > Viscaceae > Viscum > Viscum album. The sequence continues at coordinate 511,654,128 of OY728146.1, forward strand.
AATTCTAATGCTTAGCCTATATTTTTAGATGCAGGTTCAGTTTCCTGGTCTAGGTTCTTATTTCATCTGTCTGTGTGAGAAAGGTTGTTTGTTGTTGGAGGTGACCAAGAGGTCACATGGAGGTATGTGTAGTCTTGTTTTCTTGTCACTGCTAGTTTTCTTTTTTTTAGTTTTTAATAATTTATTAGTCTTTATTTTATGGTCCAAATCAGACCCACCTATTTATTTTTGATGTATGTCACTAGTTTCCATCTCAAGGGGGATCGGGAACACCCTTCAGGACTTTCCATAGACCGGTTCAGGTGATCGGTTCAGGGTCGAATCAAGCTGGTTTTTGAAAAAATGGTATCAAAGGGAGGCCATTGATATTTGGGATGTTTAGTAGATGGAGATTATGATTTTTGGGGCTCAGGAGGTAGGTTGCGGGTCGGTGCATGATCACCACACCTCATGATGAGACCTGAGTTACCAGGGGTAATCGAGATTTTGAGTCTTTTTTTATTAGTTTTTTTTATTTAGGGATGAAAATGGAGGCGAATCGGTTCATGTTGTTGCCTCACATGGGGTGGTTACCCATGTGGTTCCCAAGTGCCCGTTTCAAGGTCCACCTAGTGTTATATAGTACTTGGTCCATAGCTCACCACCATTTCCCCGAGGTAGGCATGTGCACTAGTTCCTCATTCTTGTGGGTTGTTATTGGTTGTGTTTCATTTTGATCTCGGTTGATGTGAGTGTGTGTTAAATAAAGGGAAATTGGTTTTAAAAATAGAAAAGTGTTTCTTTCAAATAGTTTTGAAATTGGTTACGTGTGTTTTTAAAGACAATTTATTTCAATTTAGAAAATTTCTGGTGTGTTTTTGGATTTGATAAGGGAAAGAAGTGTTCAAACCTTGGTGTCCTTTATGGAAGGGTCACATGTCCGTCCTTATGTAAGAAGGGCACGTGGGGGGAACTTGTTCGTAGATGATGTAAGAGGGATTTAATGAATGCACATTTTATGGTTCATAAAGTTCCATAGGTGGGTTTTAAAAATTTAGAAGAAATGGATGTTTTGTAAAAGAAAATGTTACTAGTGTTTGATTAGGTTTGGATTATGTTCATGTTTAACTTTACATGGGTTGTTGCTTTGATTGAGATTTGGCCTATTATTGATCGCAGTTGTATTTATCGTGTTGTTATGAGTATGCCACCCGAAAGGTCTCTAAGGTTTCCAATTAATCATTCCATGTTTTTAGTCCTTTTTTTGTTTATTATCTATTGAGGTAATCAAATTTTTTTAGAGGTGGTTGTGTGGTCAGCAAAGTTAGATTTGGTCTTCGGGTTGTTGGAAACTCCCGAGGGTGATAATGTTTGTACCATTCCAAAATTACTTGGGGGTTTAGTTATGGACTAGTAAAGAAGGATTTTTATCACCATCATTAGAGTATTGGGTGTGCTTAATGGAGGATAGATTTTGAAAATGTTACCCATCGGGAAAGGACTGCATGTCGGAGTAACCTATCTCCAAGAAACCATCTTTGTTGGTCTTGGCACCCATTTTGTCAGATCGTTCTCTTGTATACCACCAGTATGACCTGTTCTGGAATTCTAATCCATCATGTTGCTTCCCATTGGAAGCGTATCACCATTTTGGTAGTTTGAATCAATAAAAGGAAGAGAAATTTGGGGACCATAGGATGCAGATTCTTGACTATGAGGTTGGAGACACTTCAGCCATCAGGGCCCCTACCACAGGTCTCAGGGTGAAGCTCATGCACAGTCAGGAGTTGTCGAGGGTGTGTGAAACCCCAGACCAGCTCATGTTTTCATCTTTTTATGGACATTCCCAAGGTTTTCTAGTTCGATTCTTGTCACCTTTGTATGCTCATCCTCGTTGTGATGGTGTGATGATCTCATTCAACTACAATCCATGAGGCCTTATTTTTTTAGTGTGGTTTCTAAATTGTTTGGATTTCTTGAAGGGTATTAGGACCATGAATAAACAGGATCATTTTCATTTTGAGTATTGGTCTTATTTGTGTTCGTTATAAAGATTTTTTGTTTTGTGAAATTAGTGGGATCTATTTTTGATACATTTCTTAGTTTGGGTGCCTCTTTGTGGGATTTCCTCTAGTGTGTTTCAATTTTGTGGGGGGATTACTCTCTCCTTGTGTCTCGGTATAACAATTTTTCTTGTAATGGTTTTAGATCCTAGTTATGATGGTATATTTCCTTCACCGATGCTATAGAAGTTGGTTGGATCAGGTGAGAGTTTTCATGTGTCCCCCCCCCCTTTAGGATGGTATTTTTGATTTTTGCTTTCTGTGCTAGTGGAATCCTTGTGGTGGGGATAACCCCTTCATGTTCTCCAACTGTTTTGTGTGTGGTTTTGTCCGGTTTTTTTGGTTGTGACTTGGGGAATAGATAGTCACCTTGAAACTCCTTGTTTATTGTGGATTCATTAGAGCATGGACTAAATTCTCGACTATATTTGGGATTGATGACTTTCTGAGGGTAGAAAGATTTTTTGGTGGGTATAATTGTTACACCTCGACATTAGATGCCCATTTATTCATTTTTTTCAGTTTCGCATCATTTGAATGAGGTTTAGTTGGGTCCCGGTTTGAAATCATGATGTTTGATATTTTTGGTGGGTCTTAGGCTAGTGCGCAGTCACCGTACCATTAGCGGTGCTCAGGAGTTCAGTCTTGGTGAATGTGCAGTTAGCTGATAGTACAAATAAATAATAAATAAATTTTGTTAATTGAAAAATAAATATAAATAATTTATTATAATTATAAAATAACATTAATGTTTAAACCATAATAATAATAATATTATTGCATAGATGATAATATTATTATTATTTAATTTGATAATAATACCATTGTTTTTAAATTGTTAAAAATATAATTATTATTTAAAATTAAAGGAAACAATGTTAACTTTTTAATTATTTTTTATGTTTGTTATTAATATCTTTTTCTGTTATTATTATTATTATTATTATTATTATCATTTTATTATTATTGTTATTTTTGTTATAATAATAGTTGTTATTATTATTATAAAGATAAAACAAAACAAAAAATAAAACCCTATATCTACCCTCCACACAAATCAGCTACCACCCTCTAGTTTCCAAGTACATAGTCTCCCCACTCCTAGCCTCCACACATCATGCAACCCCCATGCTTGCTAGCATCCTCCTCCCACTGCACCACTCACCCCTATCGCAAACACTAGTATCCCCATAGTTCCACCCTCCTCTTGCACTGATAGCAACAGTGGAATCACCCTCTTCTGTGTCAGCCGTCCACCTTCCTCCTGCGCTGGCCGCACGAGCGACATCACCCTCCTCCTGCGTCAGTCTCCCACACTGCCACACTACCCAGGTTCGGTGGCTAGTAGTGACGACCCCCCCCCTCGTGCACCCCTTTTTGGAAAACCCAAACCCCCCTGCAATGCCTCCACCTTGGTCTGATGTGGTTTTGAATCACTTTGTCAGAGTAATCACCGATTGTTCACCATTTTGCATGACACTACTGGTCGAGCACACCTCCACGCCTAGGTGAAGGTTGCAGCGTTCAATTCTTTAGATTATTTTAAATTTTTTTTTCTGTGTTTTAGAATGGTTTATGTTTCTTGTAGTGTGTTTTGAATGTCATTAAGGGTACTCAAGGATATAATTAGGTATGGATATATATATATATATATATATATATATCTCCCATGTGTGTTTTCCCCCAGGGCGTGGAGGATACGTGCATTGGGTTAAGGGTGTATATATATATGTATATGTATATGTATATGGATGTATGTGCATGAGAATGTGAGACTACTTGAGTTAGAAAGCGTCGAATCGGTTCTCCTTTGGGGTTATGTTGTGTTCGCTCTTGGTTTGAGGTAGGCGAATCCATGATTTTTATTTCCTTTACATTGACTTTAAATATTTATGTTTATTTAAATTTATAACATTGTTTCACACCTATTTGATACTCTTATATACCTAATTGTGGTGATTTAATGTTGTTTATTGTTGTTAAAAATAGAGTTTTACATTAATCATATTGTATTCCTATGCATTTTTATACCATAGGTGATTGAGAAAATTTTTATTGATCCTTTTTAGGGAAAATTGGTTGGTTTTTTGAGGATTTACAATTTGAAATGTTTTATTTAATGGATGTGGTTCTTAATTTGAAATGTTTATAATAAATTCAATGCAATGTGATTTCCTTTAAAGTGGTTTGGAACCTGACTTAAAAATATATCCTTGGGGTTTGAACATGTTTTGTGGTTTGTAAATGCGTGGAAATGAGTTTATGATATTTTATTTAGTTTTAGAATGTCCGATTGGATAAATATACAACCATGGGTGCAATAGGTGCACACATGGATGTGCATTCAAGAGAAGATGGCACTCTAGTTTCAATCCCCCTTAGGACTACCCCTTCTCCCATTTCTTTTTTTCCTGAAAGGTTTTCATGTATTCCAATATTGTGGAAGCCATGCTCATTGTGTTTCAAAAATGATTTCAAATGTATTCGTCATGGTTTGGTCGTGTTGGTCGTGAAACATGTTTCAGTGAGTGGTTGGAATCCATGGATTGTTTGGCGCTTTGTGAAAGTGTGTTAGCTTATGAGTTTTATGAAATCCTGTTTAGATCTTTCTTAAGAATTCATTGTTTTAACTTGACTTAAAATGAGCGTGGGAATGTTTTGTTAAATTCTTGGTGTAAGGGCTTGTTTTTTCATGCATCTTTAAAATAATGTTTATTGTTGTGTTGGAAATATATCCAAGAGTTCTTTTCTAAATGGTTGTTGGTTGTGAAGAAAAAGCTCGGTTAAAATTTTAAAATTTCAATTTGAAATGGGTTTTATGTGTGGGATTTGAATAAGGCCTGTTTAGAATCATTGAAATTGTATGTTTGGAAAACCCCTATTCAGTTAGGTCTCTTTCATCGGTTGATGTTCATGAGATGGGAGGGTCCTTTGTATGGATCTTCCTTTGTATTATATTGATTTTAAGGCATATGAATAATATTGAGGTGGATAGGGTGGTGCCGGATTTTGTAGTGTTCTTGGTTATATATGTATAAGGATTTTTGTTTTGAATGTTTGGAACACCACTTTGTGAACATATCATGGAAACCTAGCATATCAAGGGAGTTACTAAAAATTATTGCTGCACTAGAAGTTAATTAACTATCTAGTGGCCTATAGTAGGTGGATATTTCAGATTATTTCTATTGTATTGGGCCCCTCAGTCTGACCTGATAAAGGGTGGTCGGTCATTAGGGCGTTTGATTCTTTCATGTGTGGCATGATACTGGGGATGGAGTTGGGAGTATTACTATATTCTGGTCCTCCTCCGAGTACCCAGATTTTCCATGATCCTTTGATGCGAAAACTATTAGAACCATTTCCCTTGCTGTGTATAGAATCATAATCTTGATCTTGGTTTTGGTCTTTTCATGGAAAACATTGTATGTATGGTTGGTTTTAAACAAGATTTTCAAATTAGTTGTTTCAGAAAAGTTAGTGTGTGATCCTATTTATTTTGTTTCCTTATTTTTGAATTATAAGGGAAATGGAATTATAATTATTAGTTTTTAAAATTCATTGTGTATATGAAAATATTATTTTTTATAACTGTAGTTCAAACAATTATTATGGGACAGTTTTGGATTTTGGAAATGCACAGATTATGTGGTTCACTATTGGATTTCCTACAGAGCATTTTAATGATCACGCCTATCCTATCTTTTCATATGTAGGTTAAGTTCCTTGGTTCATGTTCTTGTTTCATCTACCCATGTGAGGTAGGTTGTTAGTTGTTGGAGGTGACCAATAGGTCACATGGAGGTATGTGTAGTCTTGTTTTCATGCCACTTCTAGTTTTCTTTTTTCTTTTTTAATTTTTATTAATTTATTTGTCTTTATCTTATGAGACAAATAATTCTTACTAATTTAGTTTTGATTCCTATCACTAGTTTTGATCCTAGGGGGATCGGGAATTCCCTTCGGGACATATCATGGACCGGCTCGGGTAACTAGTTCGCGGTCGAATCGGGCTGGTTCATGGAAAAAATTTCGTAGAAAATTATTTTCCTCAGGAACAATGAGTGGATATAGAGAGCCAATTCTTGAGTCTCATAGATAAAGATGATAAAAAGGATGAAAATTATGAAGACAACATTATAAGGTTAAAAATTCATGATATAGACTATATATGTAATCCAAGGAACAAGATTGAATAATTCTTTGATGGTTTAAAACTAGTTCTACAAAGGGCACTAATTTCCCAAAGTTTCTCATCATACAAATACATTTTCTCAAGTTATACCAAGATAGAAAAGTATTCTATAAGTCTTATAAATTAAAGGGGAAATATGGTAAGGAGAGTTTGGTACAGTATAGAATGGATAAAGGGAAGAAAAAAAGGTGAATTTTTTAACATGTGATATTTGTGGAAGAAGACACCCTAGTGCCTGCTTAAAAGTAAAAGGCATGTGCTATAAGTGTGGAAAGAAATTGCATCATGTTGGTGGTTTCAAGGGAAATAAATAATCAATCAATGTTCAATTCAATAATTTTATGGTGATGGGGAACTATAATAATTATTTTCCGAAGCATCAAAGAAATGGGCCTCAAAAAAGGCCAAGAAAGAAAGACCAATCTCATGATGTCACAACTGCTGAAGTTAATCTTCATAATGATGTGGTGAAAGGTACTTTAATTGCTTCCTCAATCATAGCCAATTCATTAGTAGATTCTGGTTCATTTTATTCTTTTATATCTTTCAAATTTTCCTAGAAAATTAGATATTTCCAATTTTATTTAACAAAGAATTTTTCAGTAAAAACTATTGTGGGAAATATCATTGCAAAAAAGATGTTTCAGGCAGTCCCTATTATGGCATATAAACATGGATTATCTTCTGATTTTATCATCATACCCATGATTTAATTTGATATAATCCTCAATATGTATTTCCATTCAAATTATGATGTTAAAATATATTGAAACAAGAAGGAAGTTACAATTTTTGAGGATAATGTGGAATCCTTCATCTTTAGGGAAAAAACATCACCATATGATTCTTATCTAGATCCACCCTCAGTAGCTCTACTGAATTCATTTCATAGGGAGGAATATAACTCAATATCTATGAGTTAAGAAAGAAATGTTCAAATTGATGATGTACCTATCGTGCAAGAATATATTGATGTTTTTTCATAGGATTTACCTGGACATCCTCTAGAGCATGAAGATGAGTTCTCAATTGATTTCTTCCTTCTTTAAGACCTATATCAAATACTCTTTTTATAATGGTAACTATGTAATTAGTATAACTAAAGAAACAAATATATGAATTGATTGATAAAGGATTTATTCTCCCAATTGTTTCTCCAAGTGTAGCCCCTATTCTTTTTGTTGAAAAGAAATATGGATCTATGAGGATGTGCATTGATTATTTGGAGAGAAATACTATAACAATAAATAAAACTTATACCCTACCACTCATTGATGATTTATTTGATCAACTTCATGGAGCCCAATAGTTTTCAAAGATTGAACATCGATTTGGAAATCAGTAGTTGAGTGTGAGGAAGGAAGATATTCAAAACATATCATTTTGAACTAGGTATGGGCATTATGAGTTTACAGTAATGCAATCTGGACTAACTACTGCACCCTCTATCTTCATGGATATAATGAAAAGGTTTTTCAAGAAATATCCTGATGATTTTTTTGTGGTATTTATTGAAGATATATTGGTATACTCCAAGCACTAAGAAGACCATGAAAACTACAAAAAAATTATTCCAAAGACTCTTATTAGAAATGAATGATATGGGAAGTTTAGAAAAGTGTTATTTTTGGCTTAAATATATTTATTTAATTGTCCATGTTGTCTCTAAATATGGAATATCTGTTGACCCTATGAAGACTAAGGCTGTTCAAAAATTTCCTACACCAACAATCATAACTGAGTTATGTAGTTTTATTGGTTTATAGGATTTTATCGGTTTTTCATTCAGAACATCACCTGGTTATCCAACCCAGTAACCAAGATTAATGATAAAGGGTTTATGTTTATATGGAAAAAATAATGTGCATATTTTTTTGATAATTAAGGAGAATATTAGTGAATGATTTGATCCTAACTCTCTCATCTGGAAATGATGGGTTTGTGATCTATAGTGACGCATCGATGAAATGAATTGGTTTTTTCCTTATGTAGAATGGTATATTTATTTCATATGCATCAGGTCAATTAAAAATTAATGAAAAAAACTATCCAACTCATGATCTTGAGTTTGCTGATGTGATCATTATTCTAAAAATATGGAGACATTATCTCTATGGTGAAGGATTTGAAATATATACTGATCACAAGAGATTGAAATACATATTCTCAAATAAAGAAATCAATATGATGTAAATACAATGGATTTAGCTTCTCAAGGATTGAGATTTTTCTATACACTAACACCCAAGAAAAGAAAATAAGGTAGCTTATGCATTGACTAGGATGGATCATGGAATTCTAAACAAAATGGGAATTGAAAAGGATCCTCTGTACATGAAACTGTTGAGAATGGATATTATAATCCTCAATGAAGATGAAACGTAATTAATATTTAAATTGGTTTCCAAACCATATTTATTAGAAAGGATTAAAAGTTCACAGCATCATGATTAGAATCTTTAAAAGAAAATCAATGTCATGAATGATGGAAAGTTGGCATAATTCATATATAAAGATGAAATTTTGAAGTTCGGAAAGAGGCTTTGTGTTCCTGCTATACCCAAACTAAGAAGGGAGTTATTGGATGATGCCTATTGTTAAATATTCTCTATACATCCTGGTATCACTATGATGTATAGATATTTTACGGAACATTTTTGGTGGGATAACATGAAGATGAAAATTTCATATTTTGTATCAAGATGTTTAGTCTGTCAACAAATCAAGGTCAAATGAAAACATCCTAGAAGAGTCATAAAACCTCTACCTATTCTAAAATATAAATGGGAAGACATAACCATTAATTTTTTCACTAGATTTCCCAAAAATCCAAGAAATAATGATGAAATATGGGTGATTGTTAATCAAATTACGAAATCTACACATTTCACTTCTATAAGAGCGGATTTTCCACTGGATCACATTACACAACTCTATATCAATGAAGTGGTAAGACCTGATGTATAACCTCTCTCAATTGGGATTGAACATGATCCATGATTTATATCAAACTTCTAGAAAATTATTCAGAAATATTTGGATACAGAACTTCATTTGAGTACTTATTATCACCCAAAAACTGATGGGCAATCCAAAAGAATGATAAAAACATCAGAATACTTGTTGATATCATGATCTCTTTATTTTCAGGGTATGTGGGATTAGTATTTAACTTTGATGGAGTTTTCCTACAATAATAGCTTCCATTATATCATTAAAATGGAACCATATGAAGCATTTATTGAAGGAGATGTCATACACCAACATATTAGGATGAATTCGGTGAAAAGAATATTTTGGGTCCAGAGCTTGTGTAGGAAACAAAAATATAGGTAAATAATATTCAAACCCATATAAAAGTAGCTCAAAGAAGGAGAAATATCTATGCCTATAATCGAAGGAATGATTTCAAATTTCAAGTGGGAAATCATGTTTTCTTAAACTTATCTCTATGGAAGGGTTTTATAAGATTTTGGAAGAAAGGGAAATTGATCCCCAGATATATTGTCCCTTTTTAAATTCTATAGAAAATTGGAGTTGTGTCTTATCATTTGGAAATTCCTTATATCATGTCTAAAGTAATCATGGGGTTCTATGTCTCAATGTTGAGAATGTACATGCCAGACCCAACACATTTCATCACCTATGATGGTATAGAATTTAAACACGACTTATCTTATTGTGAAGAGCCTATCCATATTCTGGACACTAATTAATATGTGTTGAGGAATCAAATGACTTATCTGGTAAAGTTACTTTTTAAAAACCATAAAATTGAAGAAGAAATGTGAGTCCTTAAGGAACTTATGATGAAGACCAAACCCAATCTTTTTATGAGGTAACATTCTTGTAATTCTGAGGACTAAAATTTTGTAAGGGGGGAGGATGTAACACACCAAGGTTTTACAAATAAATTTATTATAGAATTAACTAAACATTGATTCAACAAAAAAAAATTAATATTTATAAAATATAGTTATAACATGACTTATATTTCATAAAACCGACATACACAGTTGCGATTAGTAAGATATTTAGAGTGTGATAGGATCAACATGAATTCCTAGTGAATAGTAACTTCCCTTTTGGATAATAACTTACCCTTATGAATAGTAATGTACCATTTTGAATAGTAACCTCACCCATTTGAGTATAAATAATGTCTACCCACCATATAAATGAGAGTGAATATTTTAAAAATTAATAATTAAGTGTTGATATTTTTTGAGTAATAAATACATAATTACAATTTTAAAATAATAAATTTATTGAAAATAAAATTAATTATCATAAAATATATTCTTCAACAAATATTATTTACCTTTTAATTTTGGATAATTTAATTATACTTCAGTTAATTTTTGAAGATATTTTAAAATCAGTTTTAAATTTATAATATGTATTTTTCAAGTAAATAATCATTTTATTTAAAAATTAAATTATTTTATTGAGAAAATATCTTTTTATAAAATAGAGTTAATTTTTGAATTATACACTTCAAAAATGGTTATGACGAGTTTTTGATATTTTTCTAAAATACTTGATATTTTGGTGAATAGTGAAACATGATAAGTTATGAAATATGATAAATTAATTAATTTTTGCATCATGCATGAGTCATAGATTATGTAAATGAACATAATATAGAACTCACATGCACTTATTACTATTTTGAGTCACAATAATCAATACTATTTATAGTCTTTTTCCAAAATAATAAAATAATGATTAAAAAATGGAAAACCCTCCAATCCTCCATTATAAAATCCACGCATCACTCCCTCTTCTCTTCACTTAACTAAACCCGTGTGACTTGTATAAATTCTAATAAAATATCCCCCCAAGATCCTCCCTACATATATGAGCCTTTTGTATCTTCAAAAGACAAAATATTCTACCCTAAAGAGGCTCTCAGGGAAGAAAAATTCAAGAGGTAGAGTCCTCTTTTCATTTCTTCTATTTTCTCTCAAGTTCCTTTCTTTCTTCCCTTTCCTCACCTCCTTTCATACAAATGCTATTATAAATCCAGTACCTTGCATGTAATAGAATTTTGTTATGATAATGTAATAATTCATCATCATTTATCTTTTCCCCTCCTTTCATAATAGAAATGAAAACACCATGTGATATGTGTTAATTTGTCACATTCAAGGATGATGGGTATTCAACATCTATTATCATCTTTAATTCTGGTCATGAAACCATATTTATGGTTTAAATATATCGTTATATATGTAATATATCATACCTAATTTCTTGTAATCAGTTTTTTACACATTGTTAAAATTTATTCAATTAAATGAGTTCGCGGTGATGAAAAAACCACCAAATTAATCCAAGCGTTTATCATTAAAATTTTATCTAATATTTCATCATCACCCAAAGTAACAAAATGAATTATATGACCATTTATCCTTATTTATTAATATTAATAACACATAAAATCAATTATGGAATTCAATTCTCAATTTACATTAACTTCCATAAAAAGGAACTGATTATTAAAAATAATGAAACAAGCGCTCACAAACGATGATATTAAATCTCTTAACCCATAAAAACAACCATAAATGTTCTTAATAAAATTATAATAAATCAAATAAATGCCAAATAATTTTTTAATTATGTTATTAATATGTGTAATTCTTTATTCAAGGACCTTAATTTCAAGAGCGGAACAAATTTGGACATAAGGTAAGGGTTTTATAACTGAACCTCCATTTTCTTTGGGGTTACTCTTTGTCTCTCTTAATCACAAATAAATTCTTATTAATTATTATATACTAATATTAAATAATTTTTTAATTTTAAATATTTATTTACCTACCATAATACTTCTTTATTTTATGGATAGGTACATGTTTTAAAATGGTATTTCAAAGAATCTTCCCGAAATACATGCCCTTTTCAAAGAAATTTATCGAATTATTGCCTATTTTCAAGGGAACTCTATAATCTATTTTTAGAAAAAATTATTTTTAGAAAATTACCAATTTTATTATAAGAAAACTATATTATTTCACTTATGTTTTAATACAAATATTTTTCCTAAATAACTTTTCTTTTCAATATAAAAGAGTATTTGTCTTAAGAATTACTCAATGATTTTATAAGAGTAATTTTGTTTATTTCAAAACTCTTTTAAAATATTATTTGTAATTGGGACTAATAATTTATGATATAATATACCATATTGTATTGAATTATTTATGATTAGTTTGACTATGGATGTGCTATCTTGAAACCATTCACCATGTTACTCTAAATGGTTAGTATTTAGGTTTGAGGTAAGTTATTTACCTTTCACATGTCAGTTTAAATATTTATTTATATATTCTTTAAGTTTATACCCATTCATATGAGGAATGAATTGGACTTACTGAGTGATAGTTGGGTCCCACTATAGCCCCTTGATTCATTGGTAGGTCTCATGAGACTAAACAGATATTTACTTGGTCAAGGCCATGTCTATTTTTAGATATGGTTTTGGTTGAGTCCTTAATCATCTTCAGATGTCTTGGTTGAGGCCTTGATGGTATATTTCAGAATGTCTGGAATTATAAATTCCCTCATTATAAAACAAGAGATTGATAGTCCATGTGATTATTAAACGAGTATAATATCCATGGTTATGTTTTATGGCATTATTTAATTATTTTTTATTCCTACCATATTATTCTCAAGTATATTTTTAAAGATATACATTTTTTGTTATTCATCATTCCTAGTGTTTATATTTTCTAATGTTGTATTATTTAAAAATATTCTAAATCTGATCTCACCACTATCACATTTTTTATTTTCCCACAGTTTGGAAGAAGTATATTATGAATGAATTTGAAAGATATTCTAAGAGATTAACTGTGATTCAAAAGAAGTTGATATGTTGTATTTTCATCAAGTTGTAATGTTGAACTTATGTATGTATCTGGTTTTCCAAAACTACTAAACTATCCATTATTTCTAGAAATTAATTCCTTTTTTATATTCCAATGTAATAAAATAAGGTACTATCACTAGGAAACTGGGGTCAGGTCCTTAAAATGTCAATTTCAAATAATGACACGTTTGAAGTTATACTGGTCACATCAGGTGTCGGATTAAGGTGTGGCTAATTCTTACCTATCACAAATTACTAATGGACCATTGTCATAGATTATCATGACATTATAAATGTGTTTTCTTTATTTTTATTATGATAGTTTTTTTTACTAAAATGAAATTTGAAAATGGAAATGCACATTTTGAGTCATACAGGTCACATCGATTGTCGGTCTGATGTAAGACTACACAAAACATGTAAAAATCACTTTTGAATCACTTTCCAAAATTATGAAGACAATCGGAGTGTGATTTCATTATTTTTAGTGAGTGCCATGTTTTGAACTAAAATGTCAATTTCAAACTAATATAAGACAATTTTAGTCATCCTGGTCACATCGTGCATATTATTTGGTTGTGGTTGATTCCTTCTTGTGAAAAATTACTCATGGATCATTTTCCAAAAGTATCAAAACAATATGAATGCATTTATTTGGTTTCTAGTAAGTCACATGTTATTTTTACTTAAATTAATGATAATTTTAAATAAAAAAGAGACACTTTGAGTCATATCAGCCACACCGTTCATTTTATTGAGGTGTGGTTAACTTATAGACATAAAAAATTACTCATATATCATTTTTATAAATTATAAAAACAATTTGAATCTTTTTTACTTATTTTCAATATGTTTCTTATTCTTTTTACTAAAATTAATCTCAATTTTAAATAAAAAAAGATAGTTTGAGTTTTACGGGCCACACAGTGAAAAATATTGATGTGAGGTTGATTCCTAAAAGTAAAAATGACTTATGGATCATTTATGTAAAGTATTAAAACAATATTATTTAATTTATTCGATTTTCAGTATATAAGTTATTTTTTTTTTCTTAAATGTCCTTTAAAACTAGAAACACACATTTTGAATCATATTGGTTGCATCGTGTGTCCTTTTGATGTGAGAATGATTTATTTAATTCAAAAATGACTTATAAATCATTATCATAAATTATCAAGACAATTAGATCATGTTTTCTTGGTTTTCAGTGAGGGGTGTGTTTTGAACTAAAATGTCAATGGGAAATTTTAGTCATACCATTCACACCATGCATCAGATTGAGGTGTGGTTGAATCCTACACATAAAAAATGATTCATGGATCATTTTCTTAAAATATCATAAAAATAAGAATGTGTTTTCTTTTTTTCTGTATGTCAGTTATTCCTTTTACTTAAATTAATGTGAATTTTAATTAAAATAGACCCTTTCAATAATATCATCCAAAACATGCGTTGAATTGAGGTGAGGTAGACTCATACACATAAAAAATAACTCATGGACCATTTTCCTAAATCATCAAAATAATTCAATTTTTTCCTCAGTTTCTAGTATGTCACTTGTTCTTTTTACAAAAAAAAATAATGAAAATTTTAAATAAATAGAGGCAATTTGAGTTATATGGGCTGAACTATGAATCATATTGAGGTTTGGTTGATTCATGCACATGAAAAATAACTTATGGATCATTGAGAAAAGGTAACAAAACAAACCATGTATGTTTTACCAATTTTCAATATGCAAGTTTTGTTTTTTAATTAAAATGTCATTCCAAATTAGACACATGTATTTTGAGTCATACCAGTCACATCATACATTATTTGGATGTCAGACTGCTTCATTCACATCAAAAATAACTTATGAATCACTTCCCTAAATTATCAAGACTAATATAGTTAATTTTCATTGGTTTTAGTGAGTGACATGCTTTGAACTAAAATATATATTTCAAACTGATAATGGATACTTTTGGTCATACCTGACAAATTGTGCATCGGATTGAAGTTTGGTTGACTAATAAATGTAAAAAATTACTCATGGATAATTTAAATATAGTATTAAAACTATCTAAATGTGTTTTCTCATTTTTTAGTTTTTCACTTTTTCTTTTTACTAAAATTATTGTAAATTTTAAATAAAAAGACATTTTGAGTCATACTGGCCACATATTTCATCGTATTGAGTTTTGGTTTACTCCTACACATCAAAAATGACTCATGTATCATTTTCCGAAATTATCAATTTTCAGTATGTCACTTGTTCTTTTTACTAAAATTATTGTCAATTTTAAATAAAAAGATATACTTTGTGATATAGCCGCCACACTGTGCATTATATTGAGGTAAAGTTGATTCCTACACATAAAAAATTATATATGGATTGTTTTTCTGATGTATCAAAACAATAGGATTGTGCTTTCATGGTTTTTAATATACCAGTTTATTTTACCTAAAATATCATTTTAAACTAGAAACATACATTTTGAGTCTTACTGGTTGCATCATGCGTCATATTGATGTAATAATACTTCACAGACATCAAAAATTACTTATGAATATCTATCATAAATTATTAATACAACTGTAGAATGTTTTCTTGGATTTCAGTGAGTGACACATTTTGAACTCAAATGCAAATTTTAAACTAATAACGAACACATTTATTTATACTGGTCAAACTACGCATCAGATTGAGGTGTGGTTGATTCCTACACATCACAAATGACTCATGGATAACTTTTCAAAATTATAAAAACAATATGAATGTGTTTTCATTACTTTAAATATTTTACATGTTCGTTTTCACTTAAATTAATGTCAATTTTCAATAAAAAGAGACACATTGAGTCATACCGGCCACACCATCCATCATTTTGAGGTGAGGTTGACTCCTAAAAATGAAAAATGAATTATGTATTTTTTTACTAAATTATAAAAACAATTATAATTCATTTTCCGAGTTTTCATTATGTTACCTATTCATTTTACTACAAATAATGTTAATTTTAAATAAAAAGAGACACTTTGAGTTATACTGGCCACATCGTGCAATATATTAAGGTGAGGTTGATTCTTACATGTATCAAATGACATATGGATAATTTTTAAAAAGTATAAAAACAAAATAAATTCATTTTTTGGGTTTTAGTATGCTAGTTTGGTTGTTTACTAAAATGTAATTTCAAACTGGAAACTTGAACTTTGGGTCATAATAGTTCCATCACACATCTTTTTGACATGAAGATACTTCATATATGTCAAAAATTACTTATTAATTGCTGTCATAAATTATCGAGGAAATTAGAGTGTGTAATCTTGGATTTTAGTTAGTGACACGTTTTGAACTTAAATATCAATTTTAAAATGATAATGGACACTTTTAGTCATACCGGTCACACCATGTGTTGGATTGAGGTTTCGATGATTCCTACATGTCAAAAATTAATCATGGATCATTTTTTTAATGTATCAAAATGATATGTATGAATTTTCTTAGTTTTCAGTATGTCACTTTTTCTTTTTACATAAATTAATGTCAATTTTAAATAAAATGATACACTTTAAGTCATACTAGCCACACCATGCATAATATTGTTGTTCAGTTGACTCCTACATGTCACGAATGACTAATGGGTCGTTTTAATAAATTATCAAAACAATCCAAATAATTTTTCCAAGTTTTCAGTATCTCACTGGTTATTTTTACAAAAATTAATCTCAATTTTAAATAAATAGAGAAACATTGAGTAATACCAGTGATATAGTGCATCATATTGAGGTTTGGTTGATTCATATATGTTCTAAATGTCATACGGATCATTTTCCTAAAGTATCAAACAATTCAATTGTATTATCTTGGTTTTGAGAATGTCACTTTCCTTTTCTAATAACATGTCATTTTAAACTGAAAACACTCAGTTTGAGTCATACCGGTCACATCATGTATCAGTTTAAAATAATACCAATTCATACACATCAAAAATGAATTACAAATCTATTTCGAAAATTATAAAGAAAACCCAAGCGTGTTTTTATGGTTTTTAGTGAGTGAAACATTAAAAATTAAAATTTCAATTTTAAACTAAAAACCAACACTTTGAATGATAGTGATAAATGTTGATATTGTATGGGTGATAAGGTTTTTAGGGAGAAGAAGGTTGTGGAAGACATTATCTACATGACTAGTCAAACATTTAATTTTGATTATGTTAATGAAGTAGAAAACAAATAATACTATGATGAAAAACATAGTATATTAAAAAAACATTACCTTCTCATTGAATTCAGAGTTTCATCTATGAAGTCATATCTATGATGAGCATGAGTATCTTCAAAAAACAACCACAACCTGAAAAAGGAATCCACCTTTACAAGAAACCATTATTATGTGAGTAATAATAAAAATAAGTAAATTAAACATATATATGAAACAATATACTAAATATATATAATTCACATATTATTGTTATTTGGGTACATTTTTCCATCATGTATTCTACCCATTCATTTATAAGAAATTATATATCATCTTGTGAATATAATTATTTTTAACAGTCATAATAGTACTGAAAATTATAAATACACAAAAGATTAAAATATATTTTAATTGAAAAAGTAATTATCTTTGAAAAAACCTCTTTAGGAATTCTAGTTTGTTTAAGGAATTTTATATCTTTCATAAATTTATAAAAATAATAACCACAATAACTGAAAGAAAATCACCAAGTGGTGGTGGTTTAAAAAAACGCTACATGGTTCTCTAATGGTTTCAAAAAATCTCCGCTTAATCGTGTGTTGGAATCCAATAAACAACGATTTCTTCCATTCACTAGAAGTTTCTGGTAAGCATCTTAGAATGAATATTTAGTGGCAGTAATTTTCATTTTCACAACAGTTTGGGGGAATCAAGGATTTAACGGTGGTTTTAACCACCGCTAAATTCCAAATTTTTTTATCCCACATACCCGCCGCTAAAAAAACCGAAACTATCGCTAAATAATAATGTGTCACAATTAGGAGTGGTTTTAACCTCTATAAACAAAAATACATCTCTTAGCATCAGTTTTTAGCACCAAAAATAAAAATATTACATATATAGAGATGGTTAAAACTATATATAAATGTTGATATAAAACAAATTCCAAATACATATTCTGTAGCCCAAGAACTACCTTAAAAACAAGAAAATCAACTATATCTTCTATCAACAGAAAAAAAAATCGTTATCAAAAGCACACAAAATACCACATATATAATGAAATGATGCGACCAGAAAATTATATTAGTTTACATACAACTATAAATGGTTTTAGTTCTACATCACAAATAATACATCAACAACCCCTTTCATTCCATATTATTCCAAGACATCAAAATGACCTCTAATCAATTCTAGATAAACTCTTTTCATCACACTCTCCATCTCTATCTCCATATTCATCATCATATCTAATTCCTTCTAACGGAACATGTAAGATAATTTTATTCAAAATTAAAGAGTGTTGTATATTTATATTTAAACTTAAACACAGAAAACTTTTTTGAACTAAATGATTTTGAAGTTTTGTGATTTACCTACTCACCACCAGTCATCGATGTAATATCACAAGGGATAGATCAGTTTTTCATCTAATATAACTCATCCAATGCTTTCAATGTCCACTTTCATAATATAACATCAGCAATGGGAAAGTAGAAAAACATCTGTAAAAAATATTCATTTTGAATATATTAGAATTTAATAACATAATTACATTCAATTACACCATAATGTATTCAAATTAAATTTATTTTGGAATTAAAAACATAATTTTTCCAAGATGAAGGTATATGTCTCCAATCATTATAAGTAATCAGAAGGGTAACTGGTTTCACCGCTAGCTGGACTAGAATCTGGCCAAATAATCTAGCGGTGACATTTGTATGGACCACATAACAATCAAAAGGGATAACTATATTTAATTCATTTGGATTCCAAAAATCTAATCATTTTATATTTTTCTTCATAGTAGCATTTTTTCATATTTTATGAAAAAATAGTGAGTATAAAAAACTAAAATAACATTATTCATATTAAAATTTGTACATATAACAATCAAACCCCAATATCCTTGTGAAGAACCAAGACTGGCCTACTGCCTTGCTGCTGAAGGTCGAATGGTATCAATATAATGCATCCTCTGCATTCCTATCATTTAAAAAAATAAATGTAACTTCAAAACATATATTTCAAAAAATTCATGCATAAAAAATAGAAATGATAATAGATTCATTGTACTAAAAAACAAAATATACATAACTATGATAATGAATGATTACACAAATGACAACAATGGTTGATAAATGAATGGATGACTACACATACAATCATTTTCTCCTTTAATAATGTCATTTTCGTACTCCTTCGTTACTTTATCTACTTCATCACCCTTCCAGGGAAAATATTTTCAATATCATGATGGAAAAATATGTTTCACTTCTTTCTGTTGATGGGATTCAATATTAGAGGTCAAATCTTCAACTTCATCGCCCATATCATACATGTATCTTTGTTTTACATGAGAAACTACACTACCCCCTTCATCCATGAAACCTTCCACATAGTATACCATTTTCACTTGATATGATAACATATACAGATCATGTAATTCATGGTCACCAACATCCATCCATCTAGAGAATTTCATATAAGTAAATTATAAGGAATCTCTTTTATCACCCATGATAAAATCAACACAATGGCATTTGAATAAAACAACTAAAAAATTCCCTTGGTAGTTTATTTCAATAATATATGTCAATTTCTCATAGAATATCATTCGGAAAAATGTATATATACCACTATTCTATGTTTTTAAACCCTCTTCCCAATCGACTGTATGAAATTTAATTTCATTCACATTATAAGCATCAAACATTCTAGACTATTTTTTACGACCTCGATAAAGAAACATCAAATATTCTGACAACTCATCTTGAGTATTAGTATTCATGATCTAAAAAATTAATATACATTATTGGTTTTACAATATATATGTCTCAACCTAGCATATGTATTGATTATAATATTTATGTACTTACATGTTTTAAAAACCATTCTACAAGCTCATTATTAACAGATTTTGTTATATCATTCTCATTTCAAGTTCGGCCTCTCATTCATATCCTTTTTTTATCCTCAACTCTTCAATAAATGGGTCTTAAATTTTAATATTCAGCAGCTCAAATATATGTTTCTATGACAATCCCATTTTTATCAGTGTAACATTTGAGCTCCTCCCAACTGATCGGCCAATAACTGTAATGATTTTTTAATTTCCATTTAGTTGAGATGGAGCCTATGTATCATCAATACATCCAACATGAATTAATATTGTATCAATATCAACAAATTATCTAGAAAAAAGGTAAGACAATCCTCTCCCAAATAGCCTTTAGAAATATATCCTTTAGGTTGAACTTTATTTTCCACGTATGATTTGAAACGCACAAGATATCTATGAAATAAAAGAAACAAACATAATTTTTTATTTAATGAAGTTCTCACAATTGTTTACATAAATGAAAAACATATAAATTTAGTACCTATAAATTGGATACATACATTGATAATTTATGGGGCCTCCTACTTTATCTTTCTCAACCAAATTCATAGTTAAATGTGTCATAACTATAAAAAAAATAAGGAAAGATCATCTCTATTTAAGAAACGTGTCAATAAAAATATCTCTTGATGGTTTTCAAGAAAAAATCGGTTTATATTTTCTCACATAGTTTTATGAAGAATGATAAAAATTAGAGTACAACAGATGTAACCTTTTCAGGTAGTAATGTACTAAATTCCAATGGTAGAAATTTTTGTTACAAAATATGTGAATCGTGGCTTTTAAATACATGTAACCTACCATTCTTTAAGTCATCACAAATTGAGATGTTACATGAATACCCATCGGATAACTTGATATGTTTTAAAATTAAAAGGAATATATCTTTATTTCTATTTTTCATTGAAAAATATGCTGATTAATACATTCTATTCTCATCTGGCTAGAGATCATACTTTATGATCATTTCTTGTAAATATTTTCGAGAATTGAGATGATCCTTTGATTTTCTATACTCATTAACTAATGTAAATATCAAATTGTCACAAAAATTGTTATCAATCAGAATCACATCAATATTATGATTCATAAAATTACATTCCCAATATGTATGTTTGAGAAATATTCTTTTTTTCTTATATTCTTGCATTCCGATTTCACTTGAAGATGAACATCGAACTTGTTTTCCACTATCATTAAAATGATACACCTTCCCAAATTGTATTTAAAAATTTCCGATTTGTTCTACTATTTTAGAACAAGTAAATAACATCAGAGGTTTCCTTCAATCAATAGAACCATTGAATTTTGACTTATTCAACCAAAATCTATGAGATACATAGAAAAATATTCAATGAAACAAGAAGAACCATTTCCTACTGTGAGGTAGCCATTCAGTCTCAAAAATATTATTACAAATAGGATAATCCAAACCTATGTAGATGTATCAACCTGCTAAGTTCCAAAGTCTAGGGAAGTCATTAATGGTCCACATGAGATGATCTTGCATTTTGAACATTTCTAGAAGATACATCATATGTGTCAACATCATTTCACAATAACTTTTATAATTATTCAATTAGTCGTTGAAAGTATACATCAATAACATTTCCATGATTTTTTTTCCTTGAATAATCATAAAAATGATAAAAGTTTTTTATTTCATAGACATACAAAGAGGTATACTGTAAGGGGTCAAAACAATTGACCAAATTATATAACTAGTGCTCAAAATCCTAAATGGGTTGATTCCATCGACAGTCAATCCCAATAAAACATTCCTAGGATAAGATGAGAAATATTTATTGAATGAATCAATTATCTTCCATGATTTTGAATCTCTTGGATGTCGCATTAACCCATCATTTTTCTTATAAAAAAATTCCACTTCATGTGTTTGGTTCTTTTTTGATGACATGAATAATCATTATAATCGAGGCATTAAAGGAATGTAATGAAATAACTCCGAAGGTGTGTTATTTTCCTTCTTCTTCATAGTAGTGTGTTGACTGAGTCTTCTAACATCACTCATTGACTGTCATCCATAAGAAGAACGCTTTTTGTAATTATGTTTTCTTGAATCCTCACCCCAAATAAGCATACAATCATTAGGACACCCATGTTTTTTTATTAATCATACCAAGATTGTTAACTACTTTTTTAATATCATAAAAATAATTAGTAATATTTTTTTTAGGAAATACATCATGAAAAACATCCAATACCATGTACATCACTTAATTTTTAATTCCACATAGCCATTTGATATGGAACAACTTGAACAGAAAAGAATTTTTTAAATATTTCAAACTTCCACTATAAAAATATTAATTTAAATCTTCAATTAAACCATGAAATAGATCTATCAACTTAGTAAATTTTTATCTTACATTATTATCCGTATAATAAATAGGAGGGGCCAATGATATGTTACAATCTTGATCTTTTTGTCATATAGTCTCAAAAACATTAGCCATCATGTTGCCATTGATAGCACCCTGAACTGGTTGTTCAGATATGTTTTGATGTTTTTGTTGTTGTCTTTCAACTCTGAAAGCATCATGAATAAGGTTTTTAATTTCATTTTCCATTTTCTATGATTTTTTGAACTCATTATATTGATTGATGTTAGTGCTCAAAGTATCGGTAACGTTTAATTCTCTGTTCCAAATCCAACACAAATATAGAGCAGGAAACTACTTCAATATAAAGTTTTTATAAACATCATCTCCCATCAACCATACTTGAAATTTATATTTAGGACATGGACATATTATTATCCCATCAACAGATCAATTAGAAATTGAAAATTCCAAAAGATACTCCAAAACCTTAGCATACTGAGGTTTGTTCCTCAATAATGTGATCCATCTTTTAAGCATATATATCACAATGTTTCTACACATTGTATAAAAAAATAAAACACATAACTATTACTAAATAGAAAAATAGATAAATGGAAATGAAACAACCACAAACCAAGTAGTTATAATAATATTCATATAAGAATATTCATATAAGTACTATAGGAGATTTCAAATAATTCTATACTATCATTGCTAGTGGGGGGACCTCATGAATAAATCACTTAAATATTCTAGTTTAATAACTAACTTTTTGTTGGTCATCATTAAATTTCCTATAGAGTTAACTGGATGTTATTATCCTAAATAGTTATTTTTAAATTACGAGTTTATGATAATATGATATCTTAATACATAGAAAATTATTCTTTAATTATATTTCATGCCCTAAAAATTACCACTATCAATATTACTGGTCCAAGATCATTAAATTAGGTACAATGATTAAATTTAAATATGTATATACATGTCTTATAGAAATTATTTCCTAAACTAATATGTTTTTTAAATATCCTTAATTAATATCTCCATGTTTAAAATCAGTATCCATAATATTTGAGAGAAAATCATGTTAAATAAAATTTCTCTATAATTTATCAATGTGATCAAATAGAATCACCAAAACATACAAAAAATGATATAATTTATAATGTCTATTAAATGAAACTGAATTTTCAAGATGATTGAGTATGCATGTTCCAAAACAATACATAGTAATATGTGATCCTATTCCAAAACTATACATTGTACTATGTGATCCTATAAATACATATGGTAAATAATGAATCATTTTACAAATGATAATTAAAATCCATAAAGTCTAGTTTTGAGGAATATTGTGTGTAAAAGAGTTGCATTTTTCATTTAAAAATCATTAAGAAACCCAAGAGGAAAAATACATGTCGAAATCCATTTTCAATAAATATATTTATTTGATAAATCGTTGAAAAATGTATCACAATCCAATTTAAATAATATATATTGAAGCTATCATTATGTATTATGTACCAATGATGAAAAACATCATACCAAGGAAGATATGTTGGTAAAAAAAATACCTCAAAAAATCCAATAGATATAACAAATGAGTTTAAATTGATAAATTCCAGTGTTGAGTAATTATCAAGTGATCATAGATACATAAAAACTATCAATGCCATATTTTGAGGTCATATATAATTGGATATTCAAAGTTATATTAATGATACCATTGAAGACAAGCAACAAGGGTGTATAAATGGTAAAATGGGAGGAATGACCCTATTTACTATAATGAAATTAAAGAAAACCAAAAAATCAGCACTACATACCACATATGAATAAACCAAAATTTGAAATGATAATAGAATATTAATTTAATGTCATAAAAACAAATACAGGGATAAATAAAAATTAAATACCTTATATAATGAAAATGACTCCTGCAATGTCAGATAACCACCAAGTCATTAGCAAGTCGTAACAAGCTTGTTGTAAGAAACTATCATTGGTCCACCTGGCCTATCTCTCTCACTACTCATCCATTAGGTTCAAAAAAATTACTAATCATTGGGAGATAGAAAATTGTGTGTATGTATCAAAATAAATAACCTAGGGGAATTGGTTCACCCTGGAATCCAATGAGTAAAAATGTAATAGAATATGCTATGAATCCAATATTTTATGCCCATACATTTTTTTATTCATGCATATTTAATAAATAGTCTTAGATAAGTGAACAAGAAAAACATACCCTAAATCAAAACAAATATAAAGATATATAATCAATAAAAATTATTACTCTCATCCTATAAAGATAAAAAACTACAAAATATTTAATAAATTTTACATTAAAATATAGTTGAAAATACATAACAATAATTTAAAATAGGAAAGGCTAAAGAATAAAGAATAACTACGGGATGAATTGGATAGTACATAAATATAAATAAACATATAATTCCAAGGCATTGATGAAAACATATCCATGTGATCTACAATCAGCCACCATATCCCAGCATCCTCCAATAGACTGATACAATAGAAAACAACATCAAATCATAAACTAAAAAACTAATTATATAATTTCTTCCTCACACACACACACAAGTATAAATACATGGTCTGATATAAACAATCACAATATGATTTCAATAAATTGTAAATGAAATTTTCATGATAAAATAGTTAGTAAATTCTTGTTTGAAAATAACTATTAAATAATGTTTTTACATGATCAGTATAAAAATAGACTATTATACATTCATATATTTTTCTTCAAAATTGATGGGGTTTTTTAAATATTATTCTAGATTAATTTTATAATTTTAATCTTATGTAATAATAAAAAACCCTTCTATATATATCCATAAATTAGTAAAAAAAGAATAAATTACATAAAAACACCTACCTCGAGACTCGTATAGTAATACCTTGGTGAACTAAAACCAATGAGGAATAACGATCCTACAATAGTAAGTAGAGGAGGGGGACCAGCAGTGCGGTGGTGACTAGGGGGATCAGCGGCAGTGATTGTTCACGTAAGAGAGAGTTTGATGTATAGAGATTAGGATTGGGGAATGGTGTGTAGGTGTGGGGGTGTCAGCATCTTGGGATCCGGAAGTGGGTGTTGGCAGCTCAAGATTGGGAACTAATGTCGGAGGGGGAAAGCGGTATCGACGGGTTAGGATCGGGTTGACATTGAGGGGATAGTAATCAGGGGACTCATATTCTCAGGGGTGGGGATTTAGGGTCCAAGGTGGGTGAGAGTGTGTTGGTGTGAATTAGTTTCATGTTTTAAAAAAAATATAAATGTTTTAGTGTTAGTTTTCAAAAAAATGATGTGAAATTATTTAAAAAAAATAGCGGCGGATGAAGAAACTAATGTGAATTGCTGACTTTGATGTGCTGAATCTTTTCCAGTTGTTTTTTTATAAACTGAAGAAACATTGAGAAAAATAATTAATTTGATTTTATATGTGTTTGGATAGTGAAAAATTTTATATATACTCTGATACTTGTCCTATCGATGAACTTATTGTGGTCCTCATGCTTATCCCCTAGCCTTATTTCTTTTTTTTTTGCAATATTGTTGCACCGCCCAATTATAAAAGAATCCTCATTAAAAGATATTATAAATTATATAACATGGTTTTTAGTTTTAAAACAAATGATCTATTGTATTAAAAATTGAAAAATTCCATCATGTTTGCTGAGTTTGATGGGCGTCGATGCATTTCATATATGAAATAAATCTTTGGAGTAAGCAAATTTACCGCGATGAGCATCCAATATTTCCTAAAAACACAAAAAGGAATAAGTAATTATAGAAATGAAAATATTTTAGATATTATTAAATTGTATAGTTTTACCACACTATTGTTGGTATTAATAATATTATTTCATCCGTATGTTTCCTTTCAAATGATTTGACCAAGTTTTCCACTATTTCATCCTTTTTTAGAATTTATTTTTGGTTATTCTATAGAGGTTATATGAGGACTAACAAGTCCAAACAAATCATGGGGAAATATCTTCAATTGTTTTTAATATATACTGCTGTGAAAAATATAAAATGTGTTTAGTCATAATAACCATATTATATCAACTTTTGGAAAATAAAATCATGAAAACATACCTTATGTATACATTTACAAACAAAGGTCCTAGACAATCACAGTCAAGGATTTCATTTACAATCTCAACACCAATTTTGTCTCCAAATTCCACTCCATATATATTTTATTCAAAATCAACTATGTAACCACTGCCATTTTTAACATTTTATCCACATTAACCTTCAAGGCTAATAAAGACACATATGTAATAGGATGGGTAATAGTGCTTTTGGTAAACCTTTTTGATCGGTTGGTCAATACTTTAGATGGTTTTGAGTTGGTTATTCATTTCACCCCTTCCCTTTGTTTTTATATAATATCATTCATCGGTTTAAACAATTTTCATTAATTATTAAAGGTTTATCTTGAAAAATAAATTCAAAATGAATACCTCCTTGGAGAAATGTTTTTTACAAGATTTGATAGTCATTCGATGAATGTTTCAACATCTTGGCTGAATTTATGAATATTGTCCTCATCAATTGGAATTGATATCTCTACACTCAGTTCCTAGGATATGCTATTCTAAACTCCCACATGATGTGTTCGAAGTGTTCTATTGTGTAGAATGTCTCTCTAGATATTAACCAATGCATCCCTCACTACATGGTGGTGGGTGGGTTTTGGTCGATATAAATAACCTTTATTATCACCCTACAAAATATTAGTATAATAAATTTTTTGGAGTCTATCTAATTCACATTTCATAGAAACAATTATTAGAACATTTATTACCTCAACTAAGATATATCATTGAGTGGAATGGCTCACCTCAAAGATGGTGGGGGTGGGGAGAATGGATCGTCAAACCATGGTTTTGCTTTAGTTTTTTCTTCTCTTAGCTTCCCCGTATTAAAGTATCAGGAAACTCACTCTCCCATTGTAATCATTATTCAAGGGAATCTAGTCTTTATATCATCTATTTCATTTATTTATCTTTATCCCCCTCTTGTTTTTTTTCAAAATATGTTTGGGGCGTCACCCCAAAACCCACACCAATTATCTGACTATACTGTTCTGGCCGCTTCAAGTCCACTGATAGTAGGTGTTTATCCAGTATAGGTGTTGCGGATTCCTATGACTATGTTGGATAGGAAATATAGAAAAATAATTAATCATTGGTATTTAATGATGATTTAAATAAAAATAAATTTTTATTATTTCATAATTACACTTTTTTCCTAAACTTTTTGTTTTTATTCATCTATTAATATTCTATATTTATTTTCACATGCCTACATCCATATAACATGGTGTGGGATGGAATAAGATTTAGATTTGGATTCATCAATCTATACATTAACATAGGAAAATAATTATTCTCTTGTTTCATATCACAAAAAAGTATTACATTAGATTTATAATACATACCATTTTTTTCAAGTGAAGTGTACCCTATATTTGCTTTATAGTAGGGGTATGTTTCTTTTTTCAGCATGTACATTATTTTCATAACTCCTTTTCTATTTCATTAATAAAAAATTGTCAATATAAATGATGAATATATATATTTTCATACAATGTATTACTAGCCAAAATGTACTTGAAAATACACATTTCCTTGACGGCCAGTACACGCATCCCACAATTCATGTGTTATTATGTGTGAATAGATAAGTGGTGGGTGACAATTTATTTTCCTTTCAGTATATTTAAGATAATATCTCGTTTGAATTATAAACAATTCTCAATTAATCCTTTCAGAAATCATTAATACATATTTCTTATGGGATTAATCTACTATATATGCACACTTAAATGGATTATTAAGATTAATTCAATGTTTCATTATTTTAATTTTTAGTAAAAGTAGGAAATGTTATCGTAATGTTATTGTAATATCTTCCTACATTTGTGTATTAATCCTAACCACAACATGGTTCCATGAATATACATCAATTGGTACTCATTATCGAGTGAATATTTCAATGTAGCTACTGAACATGTCCTTTTGGGGTTAAGATGATATCCTCGCGCATTCAATCTGGCCTCATATTCGATGACTTTTATTTTAACATTAATGATTTTTTCTAACACCATTAAACTTTTCCTCTCCTATTTTTTCTACATCACCGGCCATTATCTTCCACACATTTTGTTTTATTCAAAATCATTAGTATATTTTTCATCTGGAGCAACAGCCTTAGTATGTACGCATAGTCCTTGTACCTCTGCACTAGGAGCTGTAACAAGTTTATAAACTAATTGGTCCTTAGTATTAGGTGCACTAGCACATACAGAATGTCATTGTTCATCTGCACTATGAGCAGTAAAAATTTGAGAGACCTATTGTTCCTCAGGATTGGGAGGACCAACACATGAAGAATTCATTATCTATAGAAGTGTTTTAACATTTAATTTAGATTATTAAAATGCAGTAGTGAAAATATAATAACATGAGGTAACAAGATGTATATTACAAAAAAAAATAAGACATGATTATTAAACTCCCTTTTTTTAAATGGCTGAAAGACTTTGAACCATCTATTCACTATCCAAATCCATTCATTATGGTCTCCTATGACATACAAAATTCCTTCTATATTGGGATGACTGTGAAAGGATTCTGATGTCCTAATGAAAGGTTCATCACTAGTTGAATTTTCATCTGCCACTTTAGTGTTTTTGGTTAATAACTGAAAAATTGACCAAATTCAGTTTTCTGGATCTAGAACATATAATAATTGTACTATCGGTGATACCTTTATAAATGGTTCATCTTTGTACCCTTCTTTACTTAAATAAACTTTCACGAATTCTAACTCATATATTTTAATAGCACTCCAATTATCAACCCACTTGTTTTGAAAAATTGACCCATGGAATGTTGTATAATCCAACTCCCATATTTGTTTGATGATGTCAAAGTATGAGATATTCGTATAAATTGTATTTTTTCCTTAATAATAGAAACATGAAATGTTTCATCCACAAGTGCAACTCCACTATTTTTTGTGGTATTGTGTTCATCATGATAATTTTTATAGAACCAATAACCATTAATTAAATAACCATTGTAAGATAATACATACACATATGGTCCTCTATATATCCATCAAATTCGTTCTGAAATTGAATCTAGATATTCATATGACTCCTTAAAAATATGTTCCTAAAACTATCCTATAAACTATTGATTATTAGTATTTGATATCCAACTATCTTCCCATGATGGATTTAAATTCTTAATAATTTATTTTTGGGTTTCAACATATGGGGAGACCTCCAAAATGTTATGCACAACATAAAGGTGAGCCTATTCTTGATCTGTAATATTGATTTTGACAACATCTCTTCTAGAAATTCCTTCACCTACAAGCTTCACAGTGTGATGAGATTTTGGTAGACCAATTCATTCCACACCAGACAAGTACTGGGTATAGAATTCAATAGGTTCTTCAATAATATATCCCTCTACAATAAAACCCTCTGTCCGGCTTCAATTGTTTTTCATACCCTATCAAAATCATCATATACTATTCAATGGGGTACATGCATCTATATTGTCCCAGACCATGTAGTTTAATCTCTATCTCTAAGTGAACCACAAAATGAACAATCTTATCAAAGAATGTTGGGGGGAAGAACATTTCCAATTCAAAAAATATGATGACAATTTATCTTTCCATAGTTAGTAATTTTTTTGGGTCTATAACATTGTTTTATATAACTTTTAATAAGAAACAAAACTTGGTCGATGTATGATCGAGATTCTTGGAAAAAATGCATTGTAAATTTATAGGAATTGTATCTTTTATCAAAAGATGGAATTCATGTTACTGAATACCATTTAAATTTTAAATAGTCTTTGACATGGTGTTCTCAATATTTGATGAATACCTCTCTAGAACCATTACGTCATTCAAGAAGTTTCAAAACTGATATCTCTCCTGTCTAGAAAGAGTGTAAGTAGCTAGAGGAAGAAAGGTTTTTTTTACACTTCACTGGAACCAACTATTCTCATCATTTCAACCATGTCCAACCTAACCTTAATTCCATCCTTTTTTGGGGTGAATTTAGAAACATTTTGATGACACTATAACATAAATTTTTTTCAGAAAGCATAAAATCAAGAAACTTTCTAACATATAAGAAATACCAGTATTGTATTTCAAAAAAATCGAATCTCATTTTCTAATAAATTTTCATAAGGTCTTATAAAAATAGTTTACCAAATATAGTGCCCTTATAGTTTACTTTATCAAGTATTTGGTCACTTGTTAGTAGAGATGGGGATGTATGTTCTTCTAAACATCCATCGAATGTTGTCTTCCGAGATAGGTACTTACGTCATCAGGGTAGAAATCTGTGATGTCCTAGAAACAAAGTTTTTTATGTATGTTTGAACCTAATTGACTATGTAACTTTTCTGCAAATGGGAAACCCTTCAGTTCCTTTAATTCTACAACATGAAAAATTTCTATAAGTAGGAATGTCATTTATCATCCCTTATAACATGGATCTTAGAATGAAATCTTCATTTATATTATCATCATAAAATGTAACTACTAAATCCCATAATAATTTCAAATCATCAATCAATTGATCAAAATAAATATTAGTATCATAACTGAGTTGTTTTTTAGAAAGATAAGAAAATATAACGTGATGTATTTTCCTTTCATGCCTAAAAATGCTGGAAAGATATAATTTAACTACATAACTGGACATGTACTGTGAGTACTGATTTGAAAACCAAAATAATTCACTCCATCTATAAATAAAGCAAGTCAAATATTTCTTAGCTCGTTTCAAAATTCTAGGTATTTATGATCAATTCTCTTCCAATGAGAAGATTCTACCTGGGGAAGTAGTTTCCCATCTTTATATCTTATATCTACATGCCATGTCCAAGTTCCTTATAGTCTCTTCACTTATATATAGGAACCTAGACCTTATAATGATTTGAATATACCATAAAAATCTTATAGAACTAGATTCATCTTTCTTATATCAAGTTGAACCACTATTTGGGAATTTTTTAATTGATTTTTGGTCCTTACGAAATAGTATAAAATCATTAGAGTAGGTATTTATTCTTTTAGAGATCATACCCAACAAGCATAAGATTCCTTTGGCATCATATGTTCAGCTTATTAGCTAATTTGTTTCTAGGGGCATATCATTTAAGATATTAAGTAGTTCCAAAAACCTGGTGTCATTCCATCTGTTGCCTTCTTTAAAATTATACTGCTTTAGTATGGCTAGAAATTCGGTATATTTAGTGAAACTAACATAAAATGGCATCTTTTCACAACTCTTTAACATCTCATAAAATTTTTAGAAATCACAATGTTCATCTTTAATTGTCCATAAAATTTCCTCAATGTGATCTTCATCATCCTTAACATTTTTTAATCACACACTCAATATGGTATTCATCATTTTCTATGCTTTTAATCAAATTAGATGATCCATAAAATTCAGTGTTATGTCAACTACTAGTTATATTCTATTTTTCTCCATGTTTATTCCACAATTTATAACTTTGACCTATTCTATGATAGATCAAGTGTTCTTACAGCTCTTTCAGACTAATTAGCCCTAAAAATAATAGTTTAAATAGGGAAAATGGTATTTTACAAGGGTTGTATGCATGAAATTTTTCAAAATTGATGAACTCTTTCACTCCATATTCATACTCTTTTATCAAACGATTGGATTCCATCCATTATTTATTCATATACATCCTATTTGACTCGGTAATATTAATATTTAACAAAATAAATACACCAAATGGGCCTTTCAAATAATGGTAAATCAACATTGGAATTATAGTTATTATTACATTTTGTTTCATGAGAATCATCCCCTTAGAATCCAATACCAAACTGGGAAGAAGATGTAATTGTAGAGGACCCCCTCCCCCTAATTTAAACCATGAACCTGATATTGGATGAAAATTAGGTTTAGGAGTTTCAATGGTGTTAAACAATAGTTCACCTTTTTTGGGAGTGAGGTCATGATGGATATCCTTTGGTTTGGATAGAGTTATTGGAATGCCCTTGCTATGGATTTATTATCAATCTACTTGTCTACCTTATATAATGTAATGGGTTTCCTAATTCTATTAAAATATAAACATAAAATATTATGAAAAACTATGTTTCATATGTCCTTTGAAAAATATTTATAAAATCACACTTGAAATTCAACAAAAAAATATATGATTTACACAAATTCCTCTTTAAAATAACACGCCTTTTTAAAAATAAACCTGTTAGTTCCCAGCACACTTTCACAAAACCACAATTCCTTTATTTTAATCATTCAAGCAAATATCATGACCCAACGGTCTTAATCATTCAAAATGACCCAAAACCCTTTATGTTATACAAATTTTCAATTAAAACATCACAAAAACCTTGTTAAAAATAAACTAGTATTAAATATTCTTTAAAAACATTAACATTCCTTTATAAACTATAATCAGATTATTTGAAAAACACGTGTCATGAAACTTATGTCCATTCCAAGTGTTTACATCATTATAAATATATTTAAAACCAAAAAATTATTTTTAACACATATACATTTTAAGAATTATTAAAAAACACTTGAATCATTTTATAATATCCACTTAAGAATTTTCACAAATACATAAATCCCAAGAGTGGTACATTATAAAAGATACATAAAAAATGACAAACATTTTATAAAATATAAATTTATATAATGTTTACACATGATCCAAAATATAAAGGTAAACCAAAAATAAATTTATTTTTATGAGAGGAACTTTATAGTAAATGTTTTAAGATAACACAAAATGAATATTTTCTTATTATTCCCAATGATTGCCTCTACATCCCATTATCATTATATATTTAACAAGTTATTGTGGAACACCACTATATAAGTTTGAACCTTTCCTTTTACCCGTATCATAGACAACTAAGTCTATATATGCACCAATGTGTATATGTTTGGTGTGAGTGAAGAGCTTAATAAAATATCTTCAAAGATTTTATACCATTAATTAAATATATATTTAAATAATTATAAATATAATATTTATATTTATTATAAATATAAATTTATAAATTTATAATTATAATTATAAATAAATAATGATATATTTATATTTAACTGTTAATTATGCAAATAATTTTTTTATCATTTTTATCTAAAAATACTTGGTATATTATTTCTATAGTCTAAGTTCATAGATTTAAAAAATTTCAAATAATTACATTTAGTTTTTTAAAGTCCTGTGTTTTTTATTTTAAATAACAAAATTCAATTTTTTTTAAAAATAGTGGTTTTGTTTATAAATACCTATGATATTTTTTGTAACTCTTATGTTCTTTTTTCAAAGGATTAAATTTTATTTTTTATAATAATTGTGTTCTTATTAAAAGGATTATATTTCTTTTAAGTCTTTTAAGATCTCTTTAAATACATACAACATTCTTATAAATGCAACATGGTAGTTACTTTTATAAATAGTAAGTTTCCCCCCATATAGAATGAAAACACAATAGACTATGAGGTCATATTTAAAAAGTAATGAATTTAATCCCACAATACATGTCTTGAAGAAAAACTTTGATGAAACTTTATATTGAAACCTAACCTATACCTATTGTCTTGATCGTGAGTAATATTTTCATTTTTGGTATTTGTTAAAGGATAAGACCCAATGAAATTCCAAGGTACTGTGAATATAAAATCGGTTTCTAATAGGAATTTAAAAATAGAAGAAAAAAGTGGGATGATAAATACCATAGTTATAAAGGAATGAAATCTTTGTGAATAGAGATGATATTGTAACCAAAAACAATGAATGAATACCAAATGGAAAGAAACAAAACTGAAAGTTTTAAATAATACATGGATTTAAGATTTAGAAGATAATGTTTTCCTATGTTAATGAACAAAATAACTCAAACACTAATGTATTATTGATTCCAAAAAGAAACACAATAAAAGAGATATTCGAAAAGCAACAGATAAAGAAAAAACACATGAAGATGTAAACATGAAGAAAAAAGAGATGATAATGAATTCCAAAAAACAAGAACATCTTAACACTATGTCATATCTCTTTGAAGAAGCTTCAAAGAAGAAATCACTTGTGTTAGATATAAAAATTCCTTCTTTATTGACCATTTACTTGAATACCATGTCCATTTAGAGAAATAGAAATAATAAAGAGAAAATCATAAGGTGCAAATAAGAACATGCCTTAGATTTGGAAGTCCAGCGACAGTAGTAGGGTCTGGCAGTGGAGGAGTTAGGGTCGGCAGTGGCAGTGGAAAGGAAAAACATAGAGGGTAGGGGTAGAGATTGGTCGGTGTGGTGGCAGAAGTGTCTTCACCAAAGGGAGAAGAGGTAGGAGGCAGTGGAAATAGGAGGAAGTGCATATTAGAGAAGTAGCAACATAAGGAAGTGGTGGTAGAGGTTCGGTTTTATGAGAGCTTGAGTGAAAGCAGAGGGAGGGTATTGATAGAGTTTATTTTTTTATAAAATGAAAGGAATTTGTTAGCGCTTGTTGGAAAGCACTGGTAAATGTTTGTTTATCAATGCTAAAATAGAAAGCACTGATAAATGGCATCTTTATTAGTGCTAAAATTATAGCACTGATAAATACACAATTTATCAGTGTTGTCAGTGCTGATAAAGGTCTAACTTTATCAGTGTTAAAATAATATTGATAAATATCTAATGTTAAAAAATATATATTTATTTAAATATTTTTAAAATTATAATAAATATTTTTATTATATTTTTAATTATATATAATAAATGTATTAATTATATAAATATATATAATTATAATTATAACATAGATCCTTATTATAAATATAAAAATTTATATTTATATTTATATTTATAAATAAATATAAATTTTTTCAAATCATTATAAAATAGTAATAAATTTCTATATTATAATTATAATTATATAAATAAATATAATAAATATATTTATTATAAATTTATAATTATTAAAATATATCTATAATTATTTGTAATTTTAGATATAAATATTTTTATATATTTATAAATATATTTATATAATTATATATATTCAAAAAATTATAAATATAATAAATATATTATTATAGTTTTATAATTGTTTAAATAAATAAATTTTTTTATTTATTTATTTATAAGTATAAGTATACCTATTTATATTAATAAATATTCTTATTTAAATATATATATTTATATATTCATATATATATATAAATATATGTCATGAACCGTCCCCCGGGGCCCATGTCGTGACTACCCTAAGCACGCCTCCCAAAGGCCAGGGGCTGGCGACTAGTGCAGAAAGCATCAACCTACAAGTGAGATGAATTTTATTGAGTACCTATATGCACACACATTCCCAACCAAGTCCCATACATTGAAAAGGAAGTAATTATCACTAAAACAAATCAGAGTACAAGTACAACTAATATATGTGTCCCAGAATACAAACCCAAAAAAAAAATGAAAACAAAAAAGTACAAAAAGGAAACTCTGATGAGAATCCACAGAAAACCCCAAATGATTGTGTGATTAGTGTAGCTACTCAAAGCCAAAGTAGAACATCATGTCCACCTGATCCTACTTGGCCCCGCCAGGTCCTAGGCCATTAGTCCACCATCGTAGCGTCAGTCTATCCCATCTCCCTAAGCACCACTAGGTCCCAGCCCACCAAAGTCTCTGTTGAATCATTGATCGTCTACACCAGGTTAAATAAGGGTGAGTAAAAAAATACACATTTGGGACCCCAAAACAAAAAGTAAAGACCACACATCAATCCTCAAAGTAAATCATGAAGCACAAGACAACTCACACTTGGCATACATTTAGGGTAGTGATAGAATAATCATCAGTCACATCATCGAACCCCTCGGATTATAGAGAAATCCTCCTCTATCAAGTAAAGTGTCATGAAAATTAACATAGAATAGCTCCCCACTAACCTTGGACTGCTTAGGTACACCTTCTCATCACGTACCGTGGGCTTGTATAGTCACACGGAAGTTCTTCCCACTATTCTTAGCCAACCGAGATAATCCTCCTCATCAAATACCATGGGCCTATAAAGTCACATAGAAGTGGTTCCCACCATGGGACCTCAAATTCACATAGAATTACTTCCCATTGAGCCATATTCGAGTCACATAGAGTCGAAATTCAGTAGTCTTCATGTCCCATCCAACTGCATGGTTCCATAAATAGAGCACATGGGTGAACCACTCTTCAAGCAATTCATCACATCTCAACTTCCATGTAGTCGTCCTCAAGGAATTCCAAAAGCATTGTCTCATCGATAGGGTCACAATGCCCCAAATGGGTCATCAATCAGATGTTTGGTTTGAAAGTTATTATAATTTTATTAAATAAGAGCTAGCTACATCTCGGTCTGGTCCGACCCGGCCGGGCCGACCTGACCCACCCAGCCCAGGGGTCCAGCAAACCCGAGTTTCGTTCCGACTAACTTGACCTAACCTGTTTTGGGTCTATATCGGTCTGGTCTAGCCTGACCAATGGGATAGGCCCAATGGGCCTTCGTGGAACCCGCCCTATTTCGCCGAGGTTCCAGCCCACCAGGTCGCCCGGTGACCCGGTCTAGTCCATACCGTCTAGAAGGGCATGGTTCTAGCATGTTGGAGTGGGTCTGTCCCACCGGTGTGGGTTCGACCTATTGGCTAGGGGCCCGGTCCGCGAGCCTGATGCTCGGCCCACGCGGTGCGGTCCTGTGGTGCACCTCCTAGCCGGGACGTAGCAGTCTGCCACGTACGGTATATTCTAGACCCACAAACTCATAGGGCCCTCTAGCTACAGTCGAGCAACCGCGGATCACTGAGCCACCCAGATGGCCTGGACTTGGGTCATCCCTCAACAAGATGCCCTCCTGGCATCACGTCACCTAGTATTTAGGGCCTACCAACTGCAGCCTCTTACCGCTGCGGCACGCTGACAGACGTGATTCCATCCTATGACTACGGCCAGTACTGGTGCACCTGCAGATGTTTGGCGGACCACCAGACGCACTCTGGTTGTCTTTTCTTCACACTGCCTATGCATGTACTCTCTAGGGACACCCTCTTCACCACAAAGGTCCCAAGATCATCTTGTTGCCACTTTGAGGGTATGGCCACAATGAACGCAGATGATATAGGTTCTAAGGCATTGTTTGTGTCATCCCATGCCATCCACGTTAGAGGTTAATAAATATGGGAGGTCTAGGAAATCTAATTAAATCAAAAAATAATAATTTCAATTCCCAGACAACAAAAATTCCAAAAGAAAGTTACCCTCCTGTATAAACACACAATTCGCAGCTCAACCTATTCATGGGTTGATCCACCTTCATCGTTTCTAGAATAAGAATGAGGAAGAACTTGCACAAATTAAAACCCTACCTCATTAAATTTTGTTTTTGAAGCATTACGCCCTCAATGTTTCAATACGTTGATGTCATTCATCACATCCAACTCCATTCTTCGAGGTGCATCGAAGATGTTTGACGTTCATCGACATTTGTCATTCTTCATTAGAGAAGAAGTTAGTCGGAGGTTATTTAGATAATCCTTTCATTTTAATTCCTCATCCTACCAATGCATCAACCAAAATAAAATGAAAACACATCCCATCATTTCTATTATACTGCAACTCCACGTTGTTACGCTATCTCATTTATAAAATAGCATTACTATTACAAACTATTAAAGTGTCATTATGCTACGAGTTAATGAACCATTAATGAGCCTCATCAATTGGCAATGTCGTTGCACCACAACATCGTCGTTCACTGCTCAACGGATGATAATTGAAAATAAAATTATTTTTTAAAATTATTTTATTATTTTCAAAAAAGTCCAAAAATTTACATTTCAATTTGACCCTTTACAGTTGAAGTTATTTCTTTTCTAGGCGAATCGTAGCTTTTTGAGTTCAATAGTGCCCTCATATTTTCCATCCTATCACTGATTCAAAAGTTAGAAAAACTAGCTCACATGTTTACTTAAGTGAATTAAAAAAGTTCAAAATTCTATCGTGGGATCACCAGGCCCTAGAATCTCGTGCCATCAAAGTGTGTGGTCTCAAAATAATTCAATATAATATTAAAAAATTACATTTAATTTTAGAGACATTAAATTCTCCCCACTATAGGTCTTTACATCCCCAAAATCCAAAACCAAAACTAATCAAATAGATTGTGGTACTGAGCATTAATCTGAGCCACCCATTGTAATGTACTCTCCTGGAGATTCTTGTGTTATTACCGAACTTTCACTATAGTAATCGCCCGCCCATGTAGGACCCACACCTATTGATCCTCTATCTCCACCGAGAACTCTAAAAATGTCACCCCATCGTCGATATGTAGATCACCTCAGTTTATGACATTTGATGGATCATGAATGTACCTCCTCAGTTGTGACATGTGTAAAACATCATGCACGTGATGCATCTTTGGGGGAAGATCTAGTTGGTATGCCACCTCACCGACTCTGCTCAGGAACTAAAAAGGTTCGATGAACCTTGGAGATAGCTTTCCACCCTAAAAAATCTTTGTAATCCTCATCAGGGTGATACCTGATGAAATACATGATCCCCTCCTCAACCTCCAAGTGTCTTCATCTCTTGTCGGCATAAAAATTATTCCTACTATGTACAGTCCTCATCTGCTCTTGGATGATCTACACCTTCTCAGTGGTAGCCAGTATTAACTGCGAACCCATGAGTGATGAACCCCCTGGGACTGTCAAGCATAGGGGTCATCTACAAGGATGCCCGTACAATGCCTCAAATGGTTCCACCATAATGGTGGAGTGATATATTTTCTTTTATGAAAAATCCACCCATGGAAGGTTTTCCTCCCAACTGTGACCAAAATTTAGAACTCAAGAACATAGCATGTCCTCCAAGGTCTGTATGGTCTGCTCCGTCTGACCATATGTCTGGGGATAAAAAGTTGTTATCAAGCTTAGTTTTGTCCTGAATGAATCCTGTAATCCCATCCACAACCGGGATGTAAAGAGTGCATCATGATCTGAGATGATCATTGAAGGAACCCTGTGAAGTCGCATTATCTCCTGGATGTAGAGGTACTCCAAGCCCTCAACTGGTCCCTACTCAGGGATGGGTAAGAAGTGATCCTACTTGGTGAGTTGGTCAATGATAACCCAGATAGAGTCATGGACCTTGGATGTACATGGTAACCCCATCACAAAGTACATCGAGATATCATCCCATTTCCACTATGGTATATCAATTTGTTGGTCCAATCCAACTGGAACCTGATTCTCAACCTTCACTTATTGTCCAGTGAGGCATCGTGAAATGAACTTGGTCGCTACTTTCTTCATCCCTAACCACCAGTAATGACGTCGGAGGTTCTATTACATCTTCTCCACTCCTAGATGTAACTCCAAAGGGGATGTATGTAACTCCCTCAATACCTCCTCCCACAACATCACTAGCACTATGGTGTGCCCTCTGAAAAGGATGGTGTGCTCTTCACCAATCTAAAAATCATCAGGTTCCCATCCTGAGGATAACTGAGCACAGAAGGTCTCACAGTCAACATCCACCAGTTGTGCCTCCCTAACTCATTGTAAGAGTGGGGGAGCTACAATCATTGATTGAAGGCAGGTAGCTTAACCATCGTCCATGAAGGATATCTGTATCACGACCAACTGCTATGTCGACTCACGCAGTAGCTGAAAACTGGTTCTCTTATGGAGCGTGTCTACCACCAAGTTCATCCTTTAAGGAGTATAGAGTATCTCTAAGTCATAGTCCTAGAGAAAATATAGCCATAATTTTTGACTCGGGATTAGGTCCTTCGGGGAGAAGTATACCTGAGACTCTTGTGGTCAGATTAAACAATAAATAATTTACTCTTAAAGTAGTTCCACCACATATTTGAGGAAAATAACACTACTGCTAACTCCAGATCATGGTTCTCATAGTTCTACTCAAGTTGTCTCAAATTTTTTGATCCTTATGTGATCACTTATCTCTCCTGCATTAGGACACAACCTAGTCTGGTACTTAATGTTTCCCAATAAACTACATATCCAACACCTTCCTCTAGAAGTCTCATGATGGGTGCACTAGGTAATCTCTGCCTAAACTCCTGAAAACTCTGCTGACATTTCTCCATCCACACAAAGGGCTATCCCATCTGTTTTAAAGCCGATAAGGGTGATTCTTCTCTATAAAAGTCTGGTATGAACCACTTATAGTAACTAGACTACCCCATGAAGCTCCGCACCATATTCAAACTCCTGGGAAATTTCTAAGAAATAACTGCCTCTATCTTCGCAAGACCCATGGCAACAGTAGCCTCTGAGATGACGTGTCCCAGAAAGTGGACTTCTCGAATATAAAAACTGAAACTTTGACAGATTTCCATAAATATGGTGATCTTAGAGTGTATCTAGGACTACCTTTAGGTGTGTAGTGTGCTCCTCCTCTGATGTTGAGTACACCAAGATTTCCTCAATGGAGACAGTAACAAATTGGTCAAGGTAAGGTTGGAATATCATGTTCATGAGTCCCATGAACACTGTTGAGGAATTGGTCATGCCAAAAGGCATCACCAATAACTCATAGTTGTTGTACCAGCACCTAAATGTTGTCTTTGGTACATCCTTGTCTTGTACCCAAATATTGTG
This sequence comes from Viscum album, assembly GCA_963277665.1. Lineage (NCBI taxonomy): Eukaryota > Viridiplantae > Streptophyta > Magnoliopsida > Santalales > Viscaceae > Viscum > Viscum album. The sequence goes on from OY728146.1 coordinate 511,695,435, forward strand.
ATAGCCTGATCTGAGGACTATCTTTGCGAACCACTTCTCCCCCTTTATCTAGTTGAAGAGATCATTGATTCTCGGTAGTACATACTTGTTCATCACGGTCACCTAGTTCAGGCGGAGGAAGTCCACGTACAACCTCAAACTCCCACCTTCCTTCTTAGAAAAAAGAACTGGGGTTACCCATGGTGAAACACTGGGCCTTATGAACTTCTTCTCCTACAAGTCCTCCAGCCATACCCTCAGCTCGTGAAGCTTCGCGAGCGCCATCCGATATATGGGAGTGGATATTGTTGTTGTACCAGGGTACAACATGATGCAGAAGCCTACATCCCTATGAGGAGGAAGTCCTAGAACATCCTCAAGAAAAAAATACTCATTCTCATCCTCTAATGTAGGAAAATATAGACTCTTCTCATCTACTATACTGAGGGTGAGGCTAGCCAACTGGTTATTGATCGGCTACACCCTACTCTGAGAAAGTTTTTCCTATGCTTTAAGGGTTTCTTTCTCACTGGTGAAGGAAAACCTAGTCCCATCTCCATAGACACACCACACTATATGCCTAAAATAGTTGATCGGAGCATAGCATATAGAAAATCAGTCTATACATAGGATGAAACTACAAGGCCATGACACTGATACTTGGAGATCCCAACCGAAGCTCTCTCCTCCTAGAGTAAGCTCACACTACTGGAACTGGTGTGTAATCATCAAATACCCTCTTTTAGAAGTATATATCCTTAAGGATCGATCCAAAGGCTCCACTAAAATCTCCAAGCTCCGAACGAGATTCAGGGCAAAGAAGGAATGATGGGAACATGTGTGTAAAAGAATTGTAACTAGGGTGGAGAAGACATGGATCGTACCTCAGATCATATCTAGAGTGTCGTGGTCATAAGCCTCCACTACCTGAAGTTGTGCTCTCCCCAGTCTGTCTGCTCCATAAGGACATCATGGATCACCTGGGGGTGGTGGCTGTAACACCTCAAACAGTCTCACATTGCCTGCTGCTCGGCCTGGTCTATTTCCACGTCTGCTGCCCTATGGACCTCCTTGCTCAAACATATCCCTTTGTCTCATCAGACCCTAGACCATCTTCTGGTCATCTATATGGTAGCTCAGGCAGTCACGTTCCATGTTTCCTTGCCCGACACATGAGAATCAAAGCAGAGTTCCTGGGTGACTCCTTTTGGTCTGGGAGCCCCACTCTATCGATCTGGAGTACTTGGGTCATCCTCTGAAATACCTATAAATCTTGGACCCTCATGTCTGGTATCTACTATCAGGTGAAGACTATGCCACCTTGGGTCTATTTGAAGCTCTAGATGTCAGTTCCTACTCCTCTAAGAAGCTATCAACAAAAAGGGCTCACTCTAGAACCTCATCCTGTGTAGGGATGCTAGGATACAACACTGATGCCCTGATCGCCCACCGGAGTCCCTGTTCAAATGCTCGATCCCCGAAGAAAGGGTCTTGCACCATACCCATCGAGTAGTGAGATAGATCGTTGATCCTCACTGAGTACTCATCCACCATCGTGATTCCCTGTTGTAGGTGAATCATCTCTCAAAATTGGATAGAGTGCAAGATCCCAAAGAAAAAATCGTCATGGAAAAGAAGTTTGAAGTCTATCTAGGTGAGGGTCACCTCATCATGCATCAAGATGGTCAAGATACACCATCTCCCTACTGAGCCCTGTAGAAGGCTCACTGCCAAGATCACCATCTGGTCAGGAAGTGTCCTCACTAAGTCAATGACTCATGTCACTGCCTCTAGCCTATCCTCGGGGACTAGAGGATCTATCAATCCCCTAAACCTGGGAGGTCTCTATCTTTTAAACTCATGTTGGCACTGAGTCTATGAACGTTCTCTTCCTGAATCACCAATATTAGAAAATGACCATCAGGTGGTGGTAGCACTGGTGCACCACCCGGTAGGGCCATTCTCTAGATGTAGTCCTTGAAAGGATGCCTCGTCTCTAGGTGGTCTGTCCTCAACCTTGTACCAAGATCATGACTAGTCATCCACGTTGAAGCATCCATAGATCGATCAAGATGTACCACGGTTACAATGTTATACCTAGTGACCTGAATTTTATTTAAAACAACATAAGGATACACTTATGCAACTAGTGCATTCATGTATAGATATGAAAAGCATAATTCAAGGTCCTGGTGTATGGATATGCTGACCGCCGCACCAACACTAGACTCCCCAAATCTAGAAGTCTGAATCAAAACAATTTGCACTATTTCCAAAAAAACATAGACTCCCAGTCTTGGTGGTTGGACCGACCTCCATTTGATTCCACTTTTTCACGACCCATCCCCTGAGGCTCGTCTTGTGACTACCCCATGCCTGCCTCCCAAAGGCCAGGGGCTGGCGACTAGCACCGAAGGTGTCAACCTACAAGTGGAAGGCATTTTCTTGAGTACCTGTATGCACACACACAGCCAACCAAGTCCAACACACTTTAAAGGAAACAAGTATCGTTAAAAAATATGATTAAAATTACAGCTAATATAAGTGGGCCAGAATACAAATACAACAAAAGAGGTAAAAACATCCAATGTACAAAAAGGAAGCTCTGATGGAAATCCGTGGAAAACCCCACCTGATCATGTGAGTAGTATATATACTAGAAGAAAATGTAGAATATCATTTCTACTAGATCCTACTGGGCCCCTCCTGGTCCTAGGCCACCAAGTTCTTCATCATAGCATCCATTAGTCTCATCTCCCTAAGCACCTCTGGGTCCCGATCCCCCAAAGTCGCTGTCGAAATGTCGATATTCTACACCATGCACAAAATATTCCAGCAAAACCTGTGTAGGGGTGAGTAACAAAATACTCAGTAGGGACCCCAAAACAAAAAAGGAAATACCACACAACAATCATCAATGTAAAGAACAAAGCACAAGACATCTTAAACCATGTATACATGTAGGGTAATGATAGAAGAATCATCTATCACATAATTGATCACCTCAGCTACTGGATAACTTCTTATCTATTGAGTATACTGGGTCTTCTAAGTCACATAGAAGTGCTTCCCACTAACATTGGACTACATAGGCACACCTCATAATCAAGTACCGTGGGCCTGTAAAGTCACACAGAAGTGATTCCCATTAATCATGGCCAACTAAGGAACTCCTCCACGTCGAATACTGGGGGATGACAAAATCACATAGAAGTGCTTCCCACCATGGGCCTATAAATTCACACATAAGTGATTCCAAATGGGCCATATTCGAGTCACACATAATTGAAAGTCAGCAGTCTTTAGGTCTCATCCAACCGTAGGGTTCCATACGTATCAGGCCTAGAAAAACCACTCCTCAAGCTCTCATTCACATCTCAACTTTCTTGTAATCCTCCGAAAAGTATTCGAAATGATCTACCTCATTAAGAGGGTCAAAGAACCCCAAATGGATCATCAATCGGATGCCAGATTTTTTGGTTATTAGTTTTTTTGTAAACAGGTGCATGTTTCTTCTGGGTCTAGTCTGACCCGGTAGGACCGACCTGACCAACCTAGTCCAGGGATCCCACATACCTTGGTTTTGTTCCAACTAACTCAACCTTAAATGGTTCAGGTTTGGTTCGGACTGGTATGACATGGACAATGGGCTAGTCTCGATGGGACTTTTTGTACCTGGCCTAGTTTGGCCGAGGATCCAGCCCACCAGTTCGCCCAGTGACCCTGTCTAGTTCGGCTCGACCCGAAGAGTGCGGGTCTGGCATGCCGATGCGGTTCTAGCCTGCTGGGTATAGGTATGACCTGCCGATATAAGCCCAGTCCAATGAGATGTGGGATTGGCCTGTTGGGTCGTGGGTCCATCCTACTTTCTGTAGGCGCCTCCCACTAGCCCGAAGTCTGGCCCATGCGGTGCGGGCCGGTGCTGCTCAGTCGGGCCGGGACGCAACTGGTTTCCACATACAGCCTCTGCGGGCACTACAGACATGTGGGGCCCTATTACCGTGGTTTAGGTACCGTGTCTCACCAATCCACCTGGACGCGGGTCGTCCCTCCACATGGCGCCTGCCTAGCACAGCATGACACTGCTACCATAGTGCTCTGGTAGATGTTCGGAAGACCACAAAACACGCTTCGGTGGTCCGTTCTGCATGCCGCATGCACCTTCACTCTTGGGGAAACACTCTCTTCACCACAAAGGTCCTAGAATCATCTTTCTTCAAGTTTGATGGTGTAACAAAAAAGAACGCACACATCGGAGGTGCTCAAGCCTTGTTAGTACCATCCAGTGCCCTCTGTGTTAAAGGTTTATAAACACGGGACATCTGGGGGTTCCAATTAAATCAACAAATGATAATTTCAATTTATGGATAATGAAAATACCAAAATAAAGTTACCCTCATACATAAACGCACAATTCTTGGATCAACATATTCGTGGGTCGATCTGTGTTTGTCATTTATAGAATAAAAATTGGGAAGGACATGCACATATTAAACCCTTACCTCTTTGACATTCGTTGTCGCAACATTATTTCATTTAGGTTTCAAGACTTCTATGTTGTTCATCTCTTCCCACATCGTTCTTCGAGGTGCGTCGAAGATGTTTGACATTTGTCGGTGTTTTTCATTCTTCGTTGGAGATGATGTTTGTTGGAGGATCATTAGAAAATCATCACAGTTTAATTCCTTTTTCCTCTAATGTGTCAAAAAAAATAAAAGGAAAACAAGTCGTAGCATTTCTATTACGCTGCGACATCGCTTTGTTACTCTGTTTCATTTATGAAATAGCATCGCTGTTATGATCCATTAAAGCGTAGTTACACTGCGAGTTAACGATCCATTAATTAGCCTCATCAATGTGCCTCATCGCTGCACCGCAGCGTCACCATCTGCCACTCAACGGATGAGAAAATAAAATAAAATAACATTTCGATGTTATTTTATTATTTTTCAAATAGTCGAAAAATTAACTTTTCTATTCGGATATTACCGGCCAATGTTAATTCCTTTCTAGGAGAATTCTGGCATTCTGAGTTTAACGGTGCCCTCATATTTTTTCTCCAAGCACCAGTTCAAAAGTTATAAAAACATGTTAACAATATTACTTAAGTAAACTAAAAATAGATTAAAATAATGTCTTGGGCTCCCCAGGACACAGAATCACATGTCGCCAAAGCGTGTTGTCTCAGAATAATTCGATATAATTTAAACAAAGTTCACATAATTTACAAGACATTACAATATATATATTAAATAAAATTATGATGTATGTTGTTATTATAAATATATAATTAGTTAAATATATATATATATATATATTGTTATAATTATATGTAAATATAATTAAAAATTATTTATAAATAATTAAAATTTTATAATTATAAATATAATAAATATTTTTTTATTTAAATATATTTATTGTAATTTTATAAGTATTTAAGAGAATATTATAGGTTCATGGGTATATCATGAATCATATACTTTATAATATATATAATTATAAATAAATAAATGCATATTCATTAATATATTTATATATTTATTTATAAAATTATAATAGATGTATAATTATAAGTATAAATAAATTTATATATATTTAAATAATTAAGAAATTATATATTTAATTATATATATTCATTATAATTACATAATTATATAAATAAATATTCATTTATTTATATATATTAGGTGCTTCGGGGTACAATTACATTGAACACACACACCACACACACTGGTCGGAAAAGGTAGGCCATAGCCCCTCAAATGAGATATCCCACCCATAAAACCTTCTTTATTCAATACATGGCCCGAATGTCGAGTGGGCATGAAGCCCATTACATGGACCAAAGGCCCACAAACTGGCCTAAAGGTCCAGTGTAGCGTCATGCCTGCATCACACCTACATCACCATCTTCCTACATCATTTTTGTGTCACCACATCCCTACGTCATTGCATGCCTGAATTATGCACAAATTATCACATGATCGGGGAAATTCACTCCCACCCAAATTTGAACCCGAGTCTGATGCCAAATTATGGGGAGCCTTTACCACTCGAGAAAGCCCCCAACTGAAAATGTGTTGTTATGGGTGACGATATATATGTGTAGCCTCCCCACTTGTGCGGCACACATCCCCTTCCAGACCCAAAGTGGAAAACATTAGGTTTGGGATAGATCTTTAACAGGGTAGAGGGTCAAAGAAAAATTATTTTCCCGGCATCTCAGTCATTGTCTTGTGAGGACTCGAACACGGAACCTTAGGGGCAGGGCGCCACCGCCGAAACCACCCCACCATGCCCCCACGGGAAAACTTGTTATTATGGGTAATGAGGTATAGGTGTAGCCTCACCACTTGCACACCACATATCCCTAATAAGGCCCAATGTAGAAAACCTTAGGCTTAGGCCAGCTCCCTTATGGGGAAGAAGGTACTGTGGTAATTATTAAATATTTATAAATATTTTTATATACTTTAAAATATATTTTTTTCATTAATATATATATATATATATAATAATAATAAATATATTTATTGTAATTTTATATTTATTTAAAAATATATAGTTATAATAATAATTATAAATTTATTTATTTAAATATTATTTCTATATAATTAAAATTTTATAATTATAAATTTATTAATTATATTTATTTTTTTTATTTTATTTTTTATAATTTTGTAAGTTTTTATGAGAGCATCATAAGTTAATGGGTATAACATGAATGAATCACACGAGTGTCAATTTATAAATGAACAATCATAATAAATAATACATAACATATGTTTGTGCACGTTAGCATAATATAGGTAATCTTAACATTTAGAACATAAGTCATAATCATGTTCACAATTAAACTTTATGATCATATAGGATCAATTATACTCATGCATCAATATATAAGCATAATAATGACATTCAATATCATCATTATCTAATGATATATATATATATATATTCATTAAAGTCATATTTATTTAAATATGTATTTATTTATTCATAAAGTTTAATTATAAATAAATATATTTAAAAGTATTTATATATAATGATAAATATACTAAATAAATTTTTCATTTAAAAAAATTATTATAATTTTGTAATTATTTAAATATATATCCATCTATTTATAAACATAAAAATAGTTTTTTTATAAATTATATATACACACATATATATATATATATATTGAGTAATTAAAGAATATATATTATAATATATCATGTTTTTATTAATTACAAATATGAGTTTTTATTTAAAGTATATAAATAAACTTTATTTTTGATTACAAATATAATAAATTTATATAAATAATTAATATTTTCTTGTTATAAACTTGTATCCTCACTTATTTTAGCGCTAATAAACCTATCCTTTATCAATGCTTGTTTTAGCACTAATAAAAGTGACATTTATCAGTACTATTAGCTAGCACTAATAATGGTCCTCCATTTAGCAACGTGTTTTCTTAGTGCTGATAAAACTCAGCGTTACCTTTCCGCTGATCTGTGGTAGTGTTTACATTTTAAAATAATATTGTTCGAAATACATAGAGTTTGCTTCTAATACTTATAAAATTATTTTAAAACAAAATATACTACAAAATTGTAGGATAATACTAAAAATACAAAAACAAATTCAAATAAAAGTATACAGGATTTTTATTAAAACATTGTTATTATTTTGAGAAATTATGAATTACTCATAAAATAAAAAAATCACATTTGAACTATATTTAACTAATAAAACATTCCCCAAATACATGTATCATTATAGAACATACCCAAACATCCAAATAACCGATAATGTCAAAGGAAATGAATATTGCAAAATATGAGTTATTGCATTAGATACCTATCAAACAGTTATTATCCCTGATAATTTAAAACACAACATGAAAATAATATAAATGGTTCAAAAAAACCACTCATACAATTCACCTATCATGGATCTCCCTAAAGTAAGATCATGTTCATCCCACTAAAGGAACAAAGCATGTAACGATGAAACATCAATAACAAACCTCAAAACATTCTCTAGGGGGAGATACCTCTCAGAAAGGGAAAATACACAAACAATAATCTTGTAAAGGAAGTGAATCAATCTCATAAAACAACATGAGGTTAAACACATCATAAAAATATAATGGAAACAAATAAAGAACCGCCAAAAATAATATCTAGCCTTAATTAACTCGGTATATTGAGTGTGCATAAGTTACTTCCACTACCAAGTGCTTTCTTCCAAGCCATCATGCCACCACAGGGCATGAGCCAACTGGATAACATTACCATGAAACACCTTCTCTAGAAGGTCCTAAATCTTAACATGCCATTCATCGAAGGTTACAGTATATTCAATATTTTTATCTCCTCAATCATGTACATTGGAATCATCAATAACTTAATAGAGAAGTTATGATACATGGACTAAATCAGGAATATGGATCATCGTTATTGGTAGTCTTAATTAATGCTTCATAGCTTCAACATGTTACAACTTTTAGGATAGTGGAAATAATCATAGATAAATGTTACTCCCATTACTGAACTTCTACTTCCCACATCATGGAGAAAAATGAAGAACACATGATCTCCAATATCAAACTCAAGAGACCACCTCCTATGAACAATATTTTAATTCTAATCATCTTGTTCTGAGTTCATTTCCTTATTGGTCACATGTGCAAAACCCCAAGATTTTGCAAATAAATATTGAATTTATAAAATAATGAGTGTATAAAAAACAAAAATTCTTATAATCTAGCCAATAAAAATATTTTTTTATTTTATGATTTTAATTTTGGAAAACCGATATATGCAATGGCGTTTAGTAAGATATTTAGAGTCTAATAGGATAAACATACATTTTTATGAATTGTAACTCGAATCTTAAGAATAGTAGAATACCCTTATAAATAGTATTGAATAGTAAATTGGGAAAACAAATATAATCTTCACCCATGAATGCATAAATACTATTTAGACATCTTATAAGTGGAAAAATGATCATATAATAATTTTTGGTATTTTTGTAAGTCATAAGTATTTTAGTTACAATTTTATGATTAATTTAATAATTAAAAATAGAAATTTATTTTCATAAAATGTAATCATAAATTTTAATTTTATTGTCTTATGGTTATAAGATAATCTTATGAGACCTTGATTAATTTTTCATGGTGTTATAAAATGAGTTGTAGTTTTAAAGTTGTTTTTATTTGAATAAATTATAATAATATTTAAAAATTAAATTAAAAATACAACAAAAGTTATTTTTTAAAAAATGGATTTCATTTTTAAATTCTACACATCAAAAATAGTTGGGTTAAATGTTTGGGATTTTTCTAAAATAATTGAATTTTAGTTGAATAGTAAAATACGATAATTTACGATAATTTCTAAATACATATTTATTGAGTCATATGTGATGAAAGTATGATGTAATCCCACTTTTTTAGAACTCACATAAACTTATTAATATTTTTTCACACGAGTCAAACTTTATTTTTTTCTTGAGAAAAATAATTAAATAATGAATTAAATATTCAAATTTCAATCTTCTCCTCCGCTATAAAAACCCCCACTCACTCCCTCTTCTCATAACTACTCTCAAGCCTTATTCCTTGTCTAAATTCAACAAAAATATATTCCCAATATCCTCCCCCATGTCTAGCATCCCTTGGTCTCCTCAAAAGTCCAAATCCTCTTCCCTAAAGAGGCTCTCAAGGAAGGTTAATTCAAGAGGTAAATTCCTCTTTTCGATTCTTTTACATTATTATCAAGTTACTTTATTTTATTTTATATCCTCACCTCTCCTCATCCTCCTCCAATGGCCTGAAGGCCTTAATTTTTTATTTATTTATGATAATACACCTTTAAAGGGGTGATGTGGAACCCTACAAGGCCCATGCGCGTAAGTATTACATCTCCCATAGGCCTTAGAGGAAATCATTTTCCCGTATGCTTCAAACATTACATACAACCCATAATAACTACTTGGAAATTCTCTTCCCTGGTAGCTTCATCATGAAATAATATCTCCACCTTTGTATGGCTATTTGGCTATTCATTCTCATGCATGCACAGGCTTGTCCTAATGGTAGGTTCCATACCCTCTCCTTTACCCATATTTTAGGCTAGTAGTAAAGTAACACCATTCAAGGTGTACTAATTTCCCACAATCAAGGACAATGGGTTTTCAATTTATATTACCTTCTTCAATTCTTTTCATGAAACAATTATTATAGATAAATAAGACTATAATATATTTATTATTTCTAATCTATGGTTCTGGAATCTTTTTTATACACATGGTATTGATTTATAAATAAAAATGAGTTATTTGTATTCCAAAAATGCCAATTAACCCTTACAGTTATCATTAAATAATTTATATAATGATTCATCTTAACTCCAAGTAACCAAATTAAATTTACAACCATGAAAAATTTTTTATGTTCAATAATAATATATAACTTCAATTATGTACAACCATCATCATTTTACATGATTTTCTGTTCATGTATATAAGTATACCGATCATGAAACAAACGGACCCGAACAATGAAATTGAACCTCTTAACCCATAAAAAATCCCATTAATGAACATAATAAGGATATAATAAATCAATTACATGAATGAAACTTCTGGAATTATTATTTAATGAACCTAAATTTGATTATTCAGGTCATTAATATCATGTGAAGAACACCTTTAGACTTAAGGTAAGGGTTTCTTCACCTCAAATCCATTTTTATGTGATATTCTATATTCACTATTATTACTTGTTTATGGTGTGTGTATACTTCCCACTTATGTTTCATATCATGAATCAATTTATTTTCAATATATTTATTGTATCATTTAATTGCTATTATTTTTTGGTCATATGATTCTGTTGATGACAATGTTGAATGTATTGTCTACTCAAAGTACCATTTTCATTCAGTTTGATCTCATTCTCTTCTCACCTCAATGATATTATTATTTAACCATATTTACTTTTCATAAATTATTTTTTAATGTTATATATATGTGTACCAACCATAATCCTACTTTCATTTATGGTGAGTTATATGTTTTAAATATATCTTTCAAAAATTATTCCTGAAATAAGAGCTTGATTCAAGGAACTTCTATGATTCATACCTATTTTGAAGTTCACTCTATAATCTATTTTAAGTAACAATTATCTTTCTAAAATAATAAATTTTAAAATTAAAAAAATCTATTTTTGGTTCATTTCTGGTTTTATGATATCAAACATGCATTTGTGCTTTAAATTCTATTAAAAGAATTCCTTAAACGGCACTAAAATATTTTAAATTCTAAAGCTTCTTTAAAAACACTTTTTACAGGATTTTACTTCAGTGGGGAATCATTTATTCCCCAAATGTAATATCAATGTCCTTACCTTTTATTTTCGGGGATATACATGTTTTCAGCTATATTTATGGCAAATAAAAGTTATTTTCAAAAAGAACTCTTCTTTCCAAAGTAAAATGGATTTCTCGCACATCACTTTAAATTTTATGAGATGTATACCTTGTTTGCCGCCTATTACCTGAATGTGGTGTATGTGATTAACCTTGGTATATCATATAAATAGTCTCATTATTCTCATGATATTATAAGGTATTATGATTTAAATGATTCAAGGTGGTATGGGACACTTTGAGATGTTTATAGATTATTTCCTAAAGAATATTTCAATAGTCTCATTTAAAATCATATTTATTTATGAAAAAATCCTTTGATAAATCTTGAATTTCATATAATTTTATCTCGTATGATATCATAAACAAAATATTTTGTTGAAAGGTTTTTGATTATTTTGAATTTTGATGTTCTATCTTGATACCATTCACCATATTACTCTAAATGGATAGTGTTTATGTTTATTGACTGGTGAAAGTTATTTAAATTTCATCATCATCATAATTTAATTTTATTAATATTGAAGAAACGAATCCCCAAGAGAAAAACTAAGGAGGTCTGAAATAGTGAAGACTGAGCGCATCCCCTTTAATAAAATAAACCCCATTAGGTTTGATGTTGTCATCCATGTGTAGGGACACCTATACCATGATAGGGAACACCACTGAGGCCAAGTAGTCCACCACATTATTCCACTCCCTCCATGTATGGTGCTAACTAATGTTGTTTTTGAGCATACTTTTACATTTTCTTATGGCATAGCAGATAATCCATAGAGAAACACAGAAACCATTCAAGGAATCATGAATAATTAAAGAGTAGGTTTCAACTAAAGGGATCTCTGGACCCTTTTGTCTACAAATTATGAGGCTTGTGATCATGGACATGGCTTCCACTTGAAGGGAAGTTCCCTGGCCTAGTCTATTCAAATAGTATAAGTACACTGATCCATTGGTATCATGAAGTACTCCTCCACTACACATGTTCCCTTGGACATAATAGTCATATGTGTTAAGTTTTAATCCACCTGATGGAGGTCACCATATGGCCTAGTTTCCTATCATGTTGTTAGAAGGAAACCCCGCCCTGGATCCTACCCGAAAAACGGTGAAAATATAGAGCTTACTTCAAATATCTCACCATATTTTCAGGTCGAGTAACAGGTTTTTGGCACAGATAGTAATGACCCGAGCTGTCATAGCCCCACCATCATGCTTCAATTTGTTATGTGCCTGCCAAAGACTCCTGCATCCTACATGTAGTACCACATATCATCCAACCCTCTCTGGTCCTCTCCCCTCATAGCCATGGAACCATTTTTCTAGAAAGGAAGGTATATCATCATTCGGCTAATGAACCGTAGAGAATTCTCCAATGTCTCTCCACACCACTCTCACCGATTCTTTGCTGAAGAACATTGAATTAGTTCTCTCTTCCTTATTCACACTATAGCACGTGCACCTAGACATAAGGGGAATAATGCATCTATGAATATTATCATCAGTAGTAAGGGCTATATTTTGAATCATCCAAGTGAGAAAGTAGAACTTGGTGGGGATATTTTTAACCCAAACGATCTCATCCTTGCCTCTAGACTGCGCCTGATCAAGGAGCAGAATCCATAACTCCCTTGAGGAGAAAATGCTCAATGAGAAAGTTGTGAATATGCATTTATCATCCTCTTCATTAAGCTCTATGAGGTGAAATGACTCAAGTTGGTTCCTATCCAAAATCGCAATGATGAACTTGGGGTAGAGGCTTTCATCCTTGAACGAGATGTCAGTGGTCGGACATCTCAAATACCCCAGATTACTGCCACCCTAATCCTGATGCCAGAAGGAAGAATCTGATTTCCCAACCATCCAATGAGATAAGGGGATAAGAACATCGATAATGTTACCAATCATCAACTAGAGGGAAGGGAGACACCCCTCCAGAGATCATTGAAGACATAGATCCATCTCGTTTATGGTGTTTCCCTAGGGAGTATGTCATTCTAGCACACCCCATGCAAGAGTTTCAAGAATATAGTGGAGGATATCCTTTAGGTTGCGCACATTGATACCTCCTTCACCCACCGGCCTTGACATTTTTTCCCAATCCACCCAATGTTTCTTTCCCTCCCAAATAAGGGTCCCAATCGATGTTGGAGAGAATCCTATCAATATAATTGATAACTACCTTAGGTTCCTTGATAGAGGAGAGGCCATGGATTGGAGAAGCCACCAGAATTCTATTCACTAGAGTGATCCTTCCGCCAAAAGACAAGAAAATATTTTTCCAATTCATCACTCTATTAGTAATCTTGGTGATAAGACCATCAAATTTCCAAATCAGAAGTCTTCCTGGAGAGATGGTCACACCGAGATAAAGCATGGGAAGGGAAACCCACACCAAGCTAACCAGGTCATGGTACCCCATCATGTCTGCCCAGAACTAGGAGAACATAAACTTATCCTATGGATTATATGAATAAATCAATGAAACAATAACTAGGGAGTGGTCTGAGATACCCCTAACTAGTTGGGTTACCTTCACACTGAAAAAGATAGAAATTGATTTCATGTTAGCTAGAAAATTATCAATATGACCCAACAAGAGACAGGGCCCCCTCTAATTGTTACACCATGTATATTGATCTCCAACAAACCTCGGGTCAGAGAGACCCTTAAAATCCATGAAAAAAGTTAAATACATGGTATTTATCCTGGTAAATGGCCTTATTCCCTTGCTTTCATCTGGATAGGCCACCATGTTAAAGTCACCCCCCCCCCCATAATCAACAGTTGAGATCCAGGGTCAAACTTGCCTAACTCCTTCCATAAAGACACTCGAATGTGAATATCATAGCTCACATACATGAAATAGGTGGAGAAGGAAACCAGGCCATATGATATCTTGATAGTTATAAAATGGTCCTCTGCTTTGACTAAATCCACAGACAAACTCTTGGGCCAAAAACCTTCAATAAGCCTATTAACCGAGTCATCCTGTATGATTCCATGCAACCTAATTTTTTTGGAAAACTCCACAATTCTAAAGGATTGTTGTTTATGTTTACGAAATTCCCCCATGACCACCTTATTACTGGATATGTTAGAATAAAGGGAGCCATAATTAACATGAATACTAATCCCCCGAGAATTCTAGATTAACATAGGAATCATTTAAAGGATAACACCAGGATACTGGATCAAGATCCCTTAGCCAACAAGATGTGGGAAGATAACTCCCCTTGAAACAATTTACCTTTGGATCTTGTACACATCCCTGAATCCTTAGAAAACGCTCTTGTAGGAGACATAGGACTTCTTATCATGCACATGATGCGTTTCCTTCTAGGGTGAGCAGCAAACCGAGACCCACTCTCATTAGATTCCATTGGGAAAGGGGAGGAGCCCTCAGAGAAAAATTGTAACAGATTGGGAAAATCCATCGACACAAGAAATAGAGAAACCCTGGAAGCTTCACCTGAGTCAGGATAAAACACCATCCAGGACCAATGGTACACTTCTAATCCTCTACCCGAAGGTACTGTGTTGAGAGGGGCCAAGAATAGAGGCCTTAGGAGATTTGAATCGGGTAGGCCACATATGCTAGAGACCTGTAAGAGACTATCTGGGCCCACTAGAGAGTGAGAGACTTAAAAGGAAACACTTATCTGGATAAAGGGAATGAGCTCCAAGGAATCCTCTAAAGATTCCCACTCCACTGATGCTTAAGAAACCACATGGCCATCCTCAGAGAGAGGGAGGGGCCATGTAAGCTCCAGATCCACCATTGGGACCTTCATAGATTAACACGATGAAATAGACCAATCAATGACACTACCCTTATCTTCCACCTCATAATCATTAAGTCCCTTGTTCATATGACGGTGATAGTTTTGGAGAGAGTGGTCTTGTAGGAGGCAATGAAAGAAGACCCTAGGAAACACTGGGTACACCAAATCCTGACCCCAGGAGAAGGAATCCTCAACCTAAAGGTCAATCTTATCTGACATGGTACATGTGATGTCGAGTTCAACACAAATTCTTACCTCTGAGGCCAAGAGGCCTCTCCTAGTGGTGTCATTGGATCACAAAAAGGTCTCAATAGAGTCATCAATCATCCTCAAGAAGCCTTCGTTCTGGAATGGCAGCGGCAACCATCGAAAGAAAATTCATACAGCTTCCCGCAATAATTCTTTTCCTTTCTAAGAATCCACTGACCATCTTGCCAGGATAAAGATCCAACAACACACTCCCCTTGGGACCTTCCACCAAATGTGAAGAAAGTCCACCTAGGAGTAAAGCACGATACAAAAAGAGCATCTATGGGGGTCTGAGACCTGTAATGGTAGTTGAAGACCCTCGAACAAGACCCCACACTAGAAGGCAATGAGTTGTGGTTTAGCCACGCCGAAGAGAGCCATCATGGTCTACTTGAGGTAGGACTTAGACTCCTCAAAGGTGGAAGCTGGAACGTTTAGCTTAACCCAACTACCTTCGCATGATGATTGTACATACGCCACAGATATCACTGGGAAGCAAACAAGGATCCTGAGCCGGACCACAGAGAATATCATTAATGGAAGCCCCATTTGCTAGATGGGGAGATCTGGGAGGGGGAGGGTCTGAGGCTACATGAGAGCATAGAGGAGGGGTCGTTGGGGATCCTCTGGGAGAGCAGAGGAGGAACCAGGATCGAACACCACCAGGTGGGGCCTGCTATTGCCACCCAGTGCATTGGTAGGTCTCATGAGACAAACTATGGTCTTGACACAAGTCCTTAATAAAATTGTTATTTATGGTCTTGGAATGAGTCCTTGAAAGTATGGTTGTGATGTCCTATATTATTCATTCCCTCATTATGAAACAAGTAATTTATAGTTCTCGTGGTTATTAGACTAGTAGAATACCCATTTTTATTCTTTATTATAGGATTTTTTTCATCTCTTATTCCCTCCATAATGTGTTCAAGTTTATTTGAAAGGGAATTTGTTTTTAGTTATTCACCATGCCTAATTTATTTTTTTATGATATCATCTATTGTATTTCTTACCCTTAATGTGAATTTGAGATCACCCCTTTCTTATGTTTCATGTTCTCAGGACATGAAGAAGTTTATTATGAATGACCTGTTGGGATAAACTTAGAGTTGTGGATGTTCCTAATAAAAATTATATGTTGTTTTTTACTTCATGTTATAATGTTGAACCAATGTATATATCTAGTTTTCCAAAACTACTAAATTATGTGGTATTTCGAGATTATATTTCTTATAATCATGTAAATGTATTAAAATAATGCATCGGCTCCAGGAAACTAGGGTTGGCGTATTACAGTTGGTATAAAAGGAAGTTTAGTAGAGAACTTGGAAACTAGATTTAGAGAATTTAGAGAAAAAATCCCTAATATAAAATTTGAGGATAAATATACAACATACTATAATTTTGGTAAGGAATATTAAATGTGGAAGTTTTTAGAAAATGAATCTCTATCAGGATAGTACAAGTGGATTTGGTTTTGGCACATATGTACTTATGAGTTATAAATCTGATAAGGTGTTTTGATCTTGACCTGAGGTAACCTAGTACAAAAGAATGGGCCTTATTGCAAACCTAGTTTGACACTCTCGGAAGATAAGATTAGGATAATTCATGTTTTTTTCTTACATTCCATTATGAAGGATTTATTCTTCCAAAGTAACCAAAGTATATGGTTCAAGGATTTATGTTTTATACATTTATGTTATGTGATAAACCATGTTTTGAGTTATAGAGAGTTCATAATTTTATGATATAAAATATTATATGGAATTAATTATAAATGGAACCTAGAAAAAGGAATGATAACTTCACTAGTGCACGTGATGTAAATAATAAGGAGGATCATATATCAAATGGTATTAAGACATCATTTTGAAGAAAAATAGTGTCCCAAGTATCGTTATCATATGAGGAAATAATATCATGTGTTAAAAAGGTATGTAATGAATTCTATAAGTCCTATGGCATTGAAGGGAAGAAAAAGAAGAAAAGGATGGAAGAGAAAAACATCGATAAAGGGAAGAAGGGAAAGAAGGGTTTCCCCACATGTGGCAACTATGGAAAGAATCACCCTGGTAAATTCTTGAAGGCTATAGTAGTTTGTTATAAGTGTGGAGAAAAAGTAAAACAAGTTCATGATTTCAAGGGTATGAAAATTATTTCCATTGTACAATGCTTCAACTGCAAGGAGATGGAACACTATGAAAATAAATGTCCCAAGGATTAAAGGAATATACCCCAAATGATATTACTCCATAAGGATCATGTTATGATACTACCATAGATGAAGTGTAATGATTAATATACCCAGTCAAGAATAATTTAATTTGAATATTTTATCACAATGTACCATTTATACTAATTATAGAATATATGAGGATTGTACTGCAGTACTATTTTATTAAGGATTTGAGGTCATATGATGAATGGTACCAATGAAATATAAATCAGTACCAATTTAATCTTTTGGAAATAAAGTATATGGATGAGGGAAAGACAACCCTAAATATATTCCGGATGATTATGATAATAATGAAGAAATTAATTATTTGGATAAGTAATCACTACCAAAAAATTGTTTATTAACTTTTCTACACATGGCCTATGATATCATTGATGGAGTTTACAACATTTATGGATATAAGGAATATATCTAATATCATGTGTAAGGATGAGTTCATGTTTTCAAAAAGGTTTTATGGTATGTTGAGTTATTACCATATTTCAAGAGGACACATGATGAAGATTTTCACATGTTTAGAATGGAAAATTTAGGGCTGCTTCATGTTTATTAAAGTGAAATATTGTAGCAGATGCATTGAGCAGGATGAATCGTAAAGTTCTAAACAAAATAAGGATTTCCATGGACCCCGTGTACATGGATCTAGTAAGGATGGATATGGAAATTATTATAACATTTTAGATCATGATCTTTTGGAATGTTAAACCATTTATGAAATTTTTTAAGTTTATCATTGTATAAGGTTTTATATTTTAATGTCACCATGTAATGAAACCTATGCTAAAAGATGAATTATAGATAGTTTAAGCTGCAAACAAAGTATATGGTTGTGTTTATGAAATAGAAACGTATATTTGTACTTTTATAAGAGTGGAATAATTCCTCAACTCTAGGAAAAGAGTATTAAATATAAATTTTTTCCTATTATCATATCCTTTCATGATATGAATGAAATTTTTCATAATTTTAGTTTATGGTTTTTTGGTAATGATCTTTCATCTAAGAATTTTCCCTATCACCTTCTATAAGAACATGATGGATTGATTATTCTTCCATGAAAATGTTATCTATTTAGAATTTTTTGTTTTGTATGAACCGATGCATTTCCTTTTCATTATTTTTAAGAGGATATTTCAACCATATTTCTGATATGGGTTCCCCATAAAGGAATTTTCAAGTATCAATGATTAACTTTTGAAGTTCAATTTCAAATTTTGGGGATAAAATTTTTGTTATACGGGGACAATGAAACACCCCAAGATTTTGAAAATAAATATTGAATGCATAAAAAATTGAGTGCGTACAAAACAAAACTTTCTTATAATCTTTCCAACAAACATAATTGTTTCACTTCTCTGATTTGAATTTCGAAAAACTAACATACAGGATTCAATTCAGTAAGATATTTAGAGTATGATAATAACAACATACATTTTTGGTGAATAGTAACTTGACCCTTATGAATAGTGACATACCATTATGAATAGTAATGAACATTAAATAGGCCAAAAAATAGAAATGTAACCCATGAATATAAACACTATTTACATATCCCATAAGTGACAGAATGATCATCACATATGTATTGGTATTTTTGTGAGTCATAAATATTTTAATTAAAATTTTATGATAAATTTAATAATTTAAAATGGATATTTATTTTTATTAAATTTAATAAAAAAATTTCATCTTATTATATTATGGTTATAAGATAACTTTTTTAAACCTTGATTAATTGTTCAAGGTGTTATAAAAGGAGTTGTCGTTTTAATGTCGTTTTTTTCAAATAAATTATGATTTTATTATAAAAATAGATTTCAAATGCATAGAAAATTATTTTCAAAAAATGTATTCCATTTTTTAATTAGACACATTGAAAACTGGTTGGAGTGAATTTTGGGGATTTTTCTAAAATACTTGAATTTTAGGTGAATAGTAAAATACGACAATTTACAATAATTGCTAAATACATGATTTATTGATTCATAAGTGATTTAAAGCTGATGTAATCCCACTTGGTTCAAACTCAGATGTACATATTACTATTTTTTTTCACATTAATCAAACATTATTGATTGTCTTGAGAAAAATAATTAAATAATGAATTAAATATTCAAAATTCACTCCTCTCCTACACTGTAACCCCCCCCCACTCACTCCCTCTTCTCTTCACTCCTCTTAAAATATATACCTTGTCTAAATTATACCCAAATATCATATCAATATATTCCCCCACATCCATCATCCCTTGGTCTCCTCAGAAGACCAAATCCTTTCACCTAAAGAGGCTCTAAAGGAAGATTAATTCAAGAGGTAAATTCCTTTTTCAATTATTTTACTTTCTTTTCAAGTTCCTTTGTTTTCTTTTCTATCCTCACCTATACTCGTCAAAATTTTATGAAAAAATAGTACCTTAAATTTAATTTAATATTTTTATAATTATGTAAAAATTTATTATCTTCTCTCCATTACCCTTCTTTTAGGCTAGTTGTAAAGAAACACCATCCGAGATGTGAAAATTTCCCGCATTCAGGGATGATGAGTTTTCAATTTCTATTACCGTATTTAATTCTGGTCATAAAATCATTATTATAATTGAAAAATACTATAATATATTTTTATGTTTCATCTATGGTTTTGGAATATTTTTTTACACAAGGTTTTGATTTATAAATCAAAATGAGTTCGTTGTATTCAAAAACCGCAAATTAGCCCAAACGGTTGTCATTAAATAATTTAAATAATGAATATTCTTAATTATAAGAAACAAAATTCAATTTAAAAACATGTAACCTTATTTATTTTTACTACTAATATATAACGTCAATTATGTCCAACCAACCTCATTTTAAATGACTCTCTATTCATGTATATAAGTATTCTGATCATGAAACAAACGGACCCGAACAATGAAATTGATCCTCTTAACCCATCAAAAAGTCCATTAATGAAAATAATTAGTTTATAATAAATCAATTAAATGAAGAGGATGTTCTTTAATTATTAATTAATAAATCTGAATTTGATTACTCAGGTCATTAAGATCATGTTTAGAACACCTTCATACTTAATGTAAGGGTTTCATCACCTCACTTCCATTTTTGTGAGATATTCTGTATTCACTACTATTACTTTTGTATGGTGTATGTATACTACCCATTTATGTTTTGTACAAAGAATCTATTTATTTTCATTATATTAAATTTATCATTTAATGATTATTAATTTTGGGTCATAGGATTCAAATGATTACAACGTTGTACGTGTTTTCTACCCAAAGATCCATTTTCATTCAGGTTTCTCTTATTCTATACTCACCTCAATGATATTATTTTTTTAATTATGTAATCCTTTTAAATTATCTTTGAATTTTCTATATATTTGTACCAACCATAATCCCACTTTCATTTATGGTTATTTATATGTTTTAAAAGGATCTTTCAAAAATTATTCCCTAAATAAAAGCTTGATTCAAGGAACTTCTAGAATTATTACCTATTTTGAAGTTCACTCTATAATCTTCTTTAAGACGTATTTATATTTCTAAAATGATTCATTTAAAAATGAGAAAAATATGTTCATTTATTGATGTATAACGGAAAACATGTCTTTTCTCTTTAAATTTTTTTTATTGAATTCCTTAAACCACACTAAATTTTTTAATTCTAAAGATTCTTCCAAAACACTTTTTATATGATTTGACTTTAGTAGGACATCATTTATACCTCAATTTTAATCTCAAATTTCTTACCTTTTATTTTCTAGGATATAAATTTTTTAAACTAGATTTATGAAAAATACAAATGATTTTCCAAAAGAACTCTTCTTTCTAAAGTAAAATGTATTTTTCTCACCTCAAATTAACATTTATGAGATATATAACTTTTTCACCACTTATTAATTGCATGTGTTATATGTAATTTACCTTGATATATCATATCAATAGTCTCCTTATTCCTTCAATATTCTAAGGTACTAAGATTTGAATTTTTTAAGGTGGTATGGGTCACATGGGAAGGTTTATGGATTATTTCCTCAAGAATTTTTCAATAGTATCATTAAAAATCATCTTTATTTATGTCAAAATACTTTGATGAATTTTTTATTTCATAGAGTTTTATCTCCTATGATATCATCTACAAAATATTTTGTTGAAGGTTTTCGGATTATTTTGAATTTAGATGTTTTATCTTGATACCATTCAACATATTACTCTGAATGGTTAGTGTTTATATTTAATGGTTGGGGAGTGTTATTTAAATTTCATATGTTAGTTCCAATATGAATGTATATATTATTTATGTTTATCTTTATTAATAATAGGAATGAAATGGACTTATTATTTGATAGGTGGGGCCCATTATATCCCCTTGGTGCATCAGTAGGTCTCATGAGATAAATTTTGGATTGGCACGAGGCCTTGACAAAATGAATATTTATAGTCTTGGAATGAGGCCTTGATGGTATGGTTATGATGTCTTGAAGTATGAATTCCCTCATTATGAAACAAGTAATTTATAGTTCTTGTGGTTATTCGACTAGTATAATACCCTTGTTTATGCTTTAATATGGCATTATTATTTCATCTCTTATTCCTTCCATAATGTGTTCGCATTTATTTTTAAATGCATGTTTTTATAGTTATTCATCATGCCTAATGTTTATGTTTATTAAATATTCCACTGTATTTCTACCCTTACTGATCATTTTATCTTAATCCTTTTATATGTTTCATTTTCTCAGGACATGAAGAATTTTATTATGAATGACCTTATGGGATAAACTGAGAGTTTTGGATGTTCCCAATAGAACTTATATGTAGTTTTTTCAATTCAAGTTGTAATTTTGAACCTATATATGTATATGTTTTTCCAAAACTAAAAAACTACTTGGTCCTTTGGGATTTGATTCCTTGAAATCATGCCAATGTATTAAAATAATACACCAACTCTTGGAAACTGGGTTCAGGAAGTTACAACATGTATCTTCCTTATCATACCATGCTCTAATTATGGTCCAAGATAAGATTACTCTCTAACATCAATTTAGTGGAAAAAAATATCAAAATGGTTAGTCATGTAGTGCTTCCATGATGTAATGATAGCATTATAATGGTAATGTTTAATATAAGAAATTTTCTATAATGGTTGGTTCCTCACTCTTGACTTTCAAAATTATCGAATTATTGTGTGTAACATGTTCTATATGGTGGGGATAATATGCTCTATCTCACACCCTGTCTACAGATAAAATTCAGTGTTACAGAATAACTAAGAGTCAAAATATTTCTAGAGACCTATCCACACCCTAAAGGTAAAATTATGTTCAAGATCAATGATTATCTTCTATAGAACCCCATTAAGCCTCACTATCTATTCATAGTATTTCCTCAAAAAAGAATCCACTAATATCAACTCATTAATCACTAAGAAGTGATCCAACTTCATAAAGTGGATTATGATAACCCATATAACATCATAACCACCTTGAGAACTGAGTAAAATTGTAATAAAGTCCATTTATATATCCCTCTAGTTCATTTATGGAATATAAAGTGGTTGAATAAGATCAATAGGAATATAATGTTCATCCTTCACTATCTAAAAAACACCAATAAATAAAATATATAATAAAATGAATTATAATAGACAACAAAAACAAGAAACTTAGGGCCTCATAAATCTTTTATACATGCAGACATGCTTCTAAAGGATAACTATGGAACTCATGGATAAGCACATCATATATCATGAAAATAACTAAAATATTCCATCAAAAAAACATCAGATGTTTTCTGTCCTCATAAAAACCCTCATGAGCATCTCCACAAAAAAATTGATCATTCCAAACCACCACATTGGAATCACATAGTTTGGACTCCTCCTATTATTATAAAAACATGAATAAACTATCATCTGATAAATAAAAAATCATCCATCAATATCTTCTATATTATGGTACGTTGTATCCAACTCTTCTGTCACTCTCCAAGTGTATCTAGACTCACATACAACACAAGAATGAACTTTTTTCTCAAGTAATATACCACAAAATTTCATTTACCAGGTGTAAAGGAAACCTCATAGTAGTATTACTATATGAACTTATTTCACCATCACTGATTGATATTTACAATATGCTTGGTGAATATATACTTCAAAATATTTTGATCTATAATGATTAAAAAATGTTCACCGGTAATATTGTACCACCATAAATTCAAAGAGAATAATACCACCAGAAACTCAACACCATATTTTACATATTTACCCTCATGGTTCTTTAACTGTTGAGTCCCATAAACGAGAACCTCCCACTACTACAACAACACAAAACTAAATCCAAGATAGAAAGCATCATAATAAACTAAAAATGAAACACCATCCTCTGGAATACAAATAACCAGATCACTTAAAAATTATCCTTAAAATAATCAAAAATATCTTGGAATGTGTTATCCCAAAAAAATGACTCATCCTTCCTAGTAAAAACTATCATATGATTCATAATCTGGGAGAATTTATCCCTGAACTTCCTATAATAGCAATAAATTCAAAAAAAAACGCTACACATATGAAACGTTCTTGGGGGGAACAGAAGAAACAATCCCAACAATAATAAAATTACCTATGTATACCCAATGATGATTTATGAAATTCCGTATGAAAAGGATCTCAAGATCCTAAAACTCACACATTAATATATTCCAAAAATATCTAAACAAATAGAAGAACTCCAAATATGACATATATATACACTAAATGGAATTACAACAAACTCATAATTCCCATAATGACATTTGAAAGAATTATTCAAGATTTCATCATCCTTTACTCACATATATTGATATTTAGGCAGCATTTAGTTCTTAAAAATCTATATATAACCTTTAACTAATTAAACAAATCATAAATGTGTGGGATTGGATGATATTTACACACTAATACATAATTTAAATATCAAACATCAACAAAAAACTATATCCTTTCATAATCCTTAATCACAAAAAATATATCTCCCAAATGAGACATAAAATGGTGAATGAATCCTCTCTAAAATAGATCATCAATCTGAATCTAAATCTCCCGTAACTTGGAAGGGGTTGTCCAATATGGAGAAATTGGTATCAGAGAAACACCCAATTGCAACTCTATCTAAAATTGATCTCTTTTAAAGGTAATAAAATTATAACTACTTTTGAAAAGAAATTTGGGTACATATATTCCACCCTAAGATATACCACAAGATTATCCACCATATAATTCAACTTTAGACCAACCATAAAAAAAATATGGCCACAACATGCCTCTGACCCATCTGAGGGTCTCACTCACTAATACAACCCATCTAATATCCATCAGCATCATAGAATTTAGAATATAATCTAAATAAATCCATAATATCCATAAAATAATATATCCAATACAATCCAAGGATTGTTTCATATGGATGTATCCAAGAACATTTTATGTCTCATCATGATCGATGATAATATGGGACCCATTCAAATTTTCCACACACATTAAAATTAAAATCATGATTTCTAAATAGTGTAGTCAATGCATAGGGTAATGTAATTATTTTCATCTTAGATACCAAATTATAGTCTTAATTATGTAAAACAATGTATTTTGTCTCTCCTAAATCAAAAATATATATTAACCCATGAACAAAATAGGCAGATAATACCTCACATAACATCCAACTCACTTGGTGCTGGAAAAGTCAAGTCATGTATGTGACTATGTCTTGTTCCATCAACACTATATCCCTAATGGAGTCAACATCTATGGAAAGACTATACTCTTGATCCCTAAGGGTTAGGGATATCACAAGAATACCTAAATTGAGTACAAAGATCCAGCTCTAGGTCACCAAGTTTAGGTTTAAGACATATCTTGAGGTACTTGGAAAGTTTGAGGTTATTGAGAGGATATTGGATAGGATTGGATCATCATGATATGGGATTATCCATTGTTTAAAAAGAAGAATAGTTACACTTAGTATTTCTCATAACACCCTACGGTTTTGGTAAATATTCTTTTTTGAATTCATTTTATCTTTTAAATATTTTTAATTTCACACAACACTAAAATTAGTTTATTTCATATTAAATCTCTATGTTTGTCTTAAATCATACACACAAAAACATAATGAGGAACTAAATTAAACATTAATTTTATATTTATTTACATGGAATGATTAGGATAACTTTTGTTACACACAACAATGACTTTCCTCGATTTTTTATATAATAGGCAATACCGAGATTTATCGAACAATAATATTTCATTAAAATATTATTATTTTATATAATAAGATCTAAAATACCCATTAAATTGGAATTTTTGAGTAGTTTTAGATAACATATAAAAATATATGATTTACATAATTATAAATTTAATTCATAGGTTACCGATTAATTTGAAAATAAAATATAAGAACCAATTGAATATAACAGATATGTTTTTATTTTTATGCTCTAAAGGTGCTTTATCTTAAGAAATAAAATTAATTCCAATTATTGAGTTATATTAATGTAATATATAAGTTATATATCCAAAAAATAATAATTTTTATATTCATCCAATATATTTTATATACTTAAGATTAGAAGAAACTAAATTTAATGAATAAAAACCTATATTTTCTATAAAAGTTATTTTACTGCCATTTAATAGAGAATCCATTTTAAATCAATATTCTGACAATTTTATAGATTTAATATGTCCAAATAAACTTGATATTTTATATATAAACATAAAATTTATGTTAGGATGAATTTTTTGTATTTTTCCGTATGGATTCATTTTTAAATGAATAATTAAAAATATTGAATTTTAATTCAAAGCTTCTTTTTCATCTAATTTATTTATGGTGTTAAATTAAATTTTAAATTGATTTTAAAGTTCAATTAGATCCATTTTATATCAATAAATTCAATTTAGGTAATTTAAATCAATTTCACATTTAAATTGAATATAAAAACTTGTCAACCTTTTGAATGTTTTTTCTTTAAAAACCCGCATTATCATTCCATCAGTGGGATTAATTTTAAATTAATTTATTCATCTTATGTGTTTTGAATTTATAAAAATGGAATCCATATTTCTAATAATCAGAATTTATATGTTTTAAAAAGGTAAAAATATTTTTTTTACCAAAAGTATTAGTGAATGTTGTTAAAATTAATTTCAGTGATTATGGTAAAATTTTGCCTAACAATGAATAATCCTTAAAGATAAGTGCCAAAATGAAATATAAAATTTTCAAAAACCCTAGTTATGTAAAATTTTCTTCAATAAAACATCAATTATAGAGTTTTTTTTTTTGTTTTTTATTAATGTTTTAAGGTAAAAATGTTGGTACACCTAACTCGTTTTAAAAAATACATAGTGTGTCCCCTCACTTCCCTATAAATGGCCGAAAATTGTCCCCTTAATCACACCCATAAAAACACATAGGATCAGAAAATATATTCCCACTTCACTCACCAACATCCCTTACTACATCCTTGAATCCTACTTTTTTCAGAAATAAATCCAAGGAATCCCTTTAGTGAAAACCAAAAGGAGTTACCCATAGAAGAGGTAACACCCTACCTCAAGACCCTATATTTTATTTTCTTTATCCGAAAACTCATTTATACTTATTACATGCTTATAAAAAAACAAAAGTATCGTAAATATACTAATAATTTTTTATTCTATTGATAATAACTACACTTACACAAACATCCATCTAATGGGTAATGAATACATTGTTTATGTGTATGGTAAACTACCACCTAACAAAAAGATGATTGTTCATTATTCCTTTACCGCCTCTCATGATTGGAATTATGATGGACACTATATTTATATATAATATATATTATAATTATAATTTCTTTATGTTACTTTAATTCTATTATAACACTTTCTTTTATACTCTCTAGTTTGTTTAAATACAATAATTTCGTTTGAGGACGTGTGGACTACCGCCCACTCAAAGAGATGTGATTATTTCACTCACTACATGGAATATATAAAGGATGTGTTTAGTGAAATTAAATGATACATATGTAATAATAATTATACTTTAATTATGTTATATACATATATACATATTTGTTTTCTTTCTTTCAATATGACATTAAAACGGAAACAACATTCATGCGTACATACGACATCCCATCTCCATGAACGGTGCATTCCATTTCATACTTCTATATATATTTTATAATATGAATATAATGAATTTAACATATATTTATATTATTTTTTACCTTCTGTAAATCTGGATATATTTATAGGGACCAATGATATAACAAATTAATACAAATGAGACAAACATAGCAAATATTACCTAAAGCATAACCTTAACATAAAATTGTTAACAAGCACGTAATATAAAGTATGAATAAAATAATATATGGTATTAGATATAATAATATGGTTCTAAAAATTTGTATAATAAACTTAAATTTATAATATAATTGTGTTGAATGAGTACAATGAGGGTCAATACACAAGGTAAGGGAATATTATCTCATGTTTTATTTCCGTGAGATACATGCTTTATTCACCATCCATTCCTTTTGAGTGGCATTTATACATTATATAGATGTATAATATGATTATTTAATTAAATTTATGGGTATTTATATATTAATTTGAAGATATTTCTTTCATAGGTTCTATGTTTCAAAAGTTACCCAATAGGTAAAGTGATTTTGTCTCAATTTTCCTTCTTTGAGACAATTCCATGTTTTGCACCTATATTTTTTCATTAGGTGTATATAATGACTATAACATGTTATATCATGAATATAAAACATTTCCTGATATGTTAATACTTATTTAATTTTATTATTTCCATCTGTTTATAATTCTATGTTTCCATATTACTAACGGATTACAGCTACATTCTCACCATTTATCAAGATTGCTTATGATTATGGTCCAATTGATGAACTAGTATGATACATATCTCAATAAATATCATATAGACTCTTAATATATTTTTATTCATGTTATATCCAAGTAATGGTACCATTTTTCCACTCTTTGTTACATAACAAGATCAATAAATTGTTTTTATGAAAGTCCGACTTTAACTCTCCCGTCGGTCAGAAATCTGTGTTCCTTCAAAACCATGTTTTTTAAAAGGTTTACAAAAATATTATAAAATTATACATTGATATATAAAATAAAATTTTACCTATGTTTTACCTTTTTAAACCTATGTTTTTTTGAAAAGTTATTTTCTTGTCATTTTACGGTCAAGGGACTTTTCTAAACTTTTTATGGCATAGAAGGAATATTCAGCATATACAAATTTTCCCACCATCATGACCATCACTCCATTGAAGTTTCCATTTAAAGATTAAAAATTTATTTTATTATAGAAAAATTCATTCTAATATTCTCTGAAGACATTTTTTAAAGTGGTTTTTAATAAAAATAGTTTATATTTTTTTATTGTTATCAATGCTTCCTTTACAATTTTTAAAATATATTTTTAAAGAAAATGGTTTTCAAAAATGTTCTATGTTTAAAAAATTATATTAAACTTTTTTTAATAATTATTTATAATTTTTCAATGTATTTTTAATGAAATGGTTTTCAAAAATTTTTCATGCTTCTTTTCTAAGTTTTCAAGGAATAAGGTTTTCAAAATGATTTCAATCTCTCATTATATATTTTTAAAGAAAAAGGTTTCCAAAAGGTTTTCAAAGAATTATTTATAAAATTTCAATTATATTCCCAATAAAATGGTTTCGAAAAGGTTTTATGTTTTAAATCTACTTTTTTGAAGAAGAAATAATATTTTCCTCAATAAATTTTTTTAAAATATATTTAAAATTTATTTTCCATCTTAGATGGCATCTGTTGATGTTACTCATGACCTTATGGGAAATGATTCAATGGTTTCATTCATATTATTTCTCTGAATGGTTTATTTTCTAAGGTAATTAGGTTTATGAAACCCATTTATCTTTACTGGGTTATATTCTTATGAAACCCACTTTTACCCATGGGTTATTATTTGATGAAATGGTTATGAAAAATAGGTTATGATGTGATGAAATTTTAATGATACCATTTCATTTCATGGGTTATTATTTAATTTTAATGAAACCCATCTATTTTCATGGTTCATGATATGATGAATGTTTTGTTAAACATGTATGCATGATTTATGTGATGGTTGGGACCTGTATCTCCTTCCAATTAATGGGGTAATGATAAATGTTTTATGAGCTCAAAGGTTATATAGAAGGGAATCAAAATCTCAAAAACAATATAAGGCATCATAATCTCTAAACAAGTGGGTACATGTGAGGATCTGTCACGACCCCCTCCCACTAAAGATGTCCCTTTTGAGCTGGCAATGATGAAAGGGAGATAATGACCCCCGAGTCCCGCCTCTAGTAGGCCACAGGGTGGCGAATAGCACCAAGGGTATGAGTTTTCACAAATATGGGAGGCATTACCCTTTTATTATTTGAAGATCGGGAAATAGGACAAGTCAACCACCAAAAATGAAAAGAACATGTGTATAGAAATAAACCCAAACCAAGCCCACATGCATGTTTAAAAAATTTTATAACAAGGTACAAGTACAAGAAACCTCAAATTACAATACCAAAAGAAACAAGTGCAGCAAACTGCAGTAACTCCAACTATCCCGACTAGTAGGGTCCTGCACGGCCCTGATAGTCCTCCTGGAAACCTGAATGTAAACGTAGGGTGAGCATAAAAGTATACTCAGTAGGGAAACCAATAGCTCTCGTGCACAAGTGTGGAGACATCCTAATATCTCGTGAGAACAACAAAAGGAACCTAGCAAGGAATTATATCCACCCAACCTCACCAGCAACACTCACCAAAAACACAATCACAACAGGTAGTAGTATATAAGAACAAGAGTATTGGGTACCCCGCACCATTCCCCTTTAGTTGGCTTCTCTTCCTAACGGCGAACGTCCTGACGCTACCACACTCTTCTCACCCACACACACCTAGGCCTCACAACCACATTTCCCGCCCGCACACACCTGGGCCTCACCACCACGTATCCTACCCACACGCACCTGGGCCTCACAACTAGGTATCCGGCCCGCACACACCTGGGCCTCACCAGCATGTATCCCTCCCGCACACACCTGGGCCTCACAACCACGTATCCTGCCCGCACACACCTGGGCCTCATGCCAAAGATTCTTGGGAAACAGTAAAACTTGCCCGAAGATTCTTGGGCTAGAACCACCCCAATCGAAACCTACCTGAAGGGTCTTAGATGTAAGGTCACCTCAAGCCATCACAGCCTAGGGAAGAATGAGCAGGAATGAGCTAGTAACTTAGGGGAAAACACCCTCTCCCATGAAATGTCAGTGTTCGGCACTAAGTTCTCAACATGGGTGGAATGCGATAAAACACAAAAGATATAGATATATATATATATATATATATATACCAAACACTCAGCCCAACCTATGGCATCTAATCCAAGAACTGAGCATATACCTCGGCACTGCTACTACGAAGCATGCATTCAACAAGCAGACTTGAAACCCCATTTAAGTTTTCATGTTTCAATAGAATCAGTTTATTAGTTCCTCAACTACTGGGAAACTATCCATAACCAACCACATCGATCGTTCGTAAAACATATCCCTGCCATCCACAAATCAAGTTAGGAAAACACAAGCAACACAACCAAGTCCCTTCTTACCAACCAACCCATTGATTATTAATCTCGTTCCATTACCATTCCCCGCCATTCATTAACTCTTCCACTTTTTATTTATTATTCACAACCCATAGTCCGTTCACATTTAAACCCATCCATGTAAGCCCGCTACCAACCACCATAACCACAAACACACAAAAACTAGTACATCATTATCCCTTT
The DNA here is from genome assembly GCA_963277665.1 of Viscum album. NCBI lineage: Eukaryota > Viridiplantae > Streptophyta > Magnoliopsida > Santalales > Viscaceae > Viscum > Viscum album. The sequence continues at coordinate 511,727,021 of OY728146.1, forward strand.
AATACCATTTATTGCAGCCCCTCTGCCCATCAACAACATAGCATTCACACCAACCCACAACCAAGTCAACCGCAGCCCCACTGCTCATCTGATACACAACAACCCACAAAACACCCCCATCACATGCCACGTAACCAAGCCAACACCCACATGTTCATTATTCCATTTTTTCAACCGCGGTGATCACACAAGGGTTCCAGATTTTCATTTAATCAGCCAACTTTACATGATTAACCAATTTCCACATTCAACAAAGTTTCCATCCACAAAATGGTCTAGGAATACCGGGCATAATTTAATTGCACAAGCAAAGTCCCCCAACGACCGTGATTTTCAGAAGGTAGAAGCCTATTCAATTCATAACATAATATCACAGGATATAATACAAACATAACAACTTCCCCATTCCTGTTCTTTAACCAGTTATTATCTTTATTTAATGGTTCAACTGTTTCTCATGAAAACAAGAGGATAACCACCCCACATGATGCAAAATTTAGAGAGACGAAGGTAAGATCCCTACCTCAACATGTTCTGATCACAACGCTCCCCCAGATTAACTTTAGAAGACGTCCGTCGGCATCCATCACTTCTTTCGGGTCCCGGAAAAACCTCCTCGGGTGGAAGTCGGAAAGGAAAAGACGAGGGAAAGACAATGGATCCATGCTCAGAAGTTCTTCCTCGTCGTTACGATCATGTGGCCACTGACAGATCGTAAATCGGAGCTCGGACTAAGAAATTATGGAAGAAAAGGAGCCTTCGAGTCTCTTAGGAGAGCTCTTATCAGAGGAAAGGGGATGAGAGGGGTGTGTTGAAAAGTAGGAGGAGAAACCTCCTTTTATAGGCATGAAAATCAAAAGTACATGGTGTGTACTTTATGGTACACAGAGTGTACTCGGTTATTTCACACGGTCTCCATGTGGCTTCCAACATGGCTCTGTGGCCATTGACTGGTCAACACACGGTTTGAGGGTAACGCATACGCGGGGAAGGACTACAGAGAGTGTAGTTTGGACACACGGCATGTACCCACCTATTTCACAGGGCAAAGACACGACTTTAACACGGCACATGGCCATTGACTGGTAACGCATACGCGAGGAGGGACTACACGGCGGGTAGTTTATGGTACACGGTGTGTACCCATTTACTTCACACGGCAAAGACATGGCCTTCCACACGGGGTATACCATATAACGACCCATACTTTACATACATTGTTAATACTTCAAAATTGAAGTACACTTATTACAACATATGACAAAACCACAAAGGACCGTATAGGTATAGTGTCTTTAGAAACTGGGAAACATAAACAACTGGTTCATAAATCTTCTACAGTGTCTCCCATTTATTTCATCATATCTAGGGTCCCTTTTAGCATATTCTACTTAATATCCATCTTCCTGACCTGGGGAAAAGAAAACATAAAAGGGTGAGCTCAAATGCTCAGCAAGGGCAAATAAAGGAAATAAAAATCATATCATATCTTTTTGAAAATCATAACCTGCAAAAGAGATCATAATATCTTAACATGGAACAAATCATAGAAGTGAAAATGAGATCCCCATAATCATAACATGAAACTTGAAACTTTGTGGCATGCACACATAATCATGGAAAATCATTTCTTGTTAGTCATGACTCATTTCCAAGACTATCTTAGTGGACAAAGTCCCTTTCTGAATCGAGTAACCCTCGTTTCAGTCCTGTTTCACTGAACCGGTATAACCTACCGTTCCAGCCCTGTCTATCTCATGAGATATAAAATCTTTACCCAATTCATTGGAGGGAGATATAGGTCCCACCCATCTTATAATGAATCCTTTCTTATGTGTGACACATAATCATAAATCATACATCATCGCATAATACATGTAACAAAAATGGGATTCTTGAAACATCATGACATCATAAAACAAATCATATAAGGTAAATGACTTCATAAAAATAATTCCCTCACAACATAATCAAATCAATGTAATAATAGGGATAAAAACAGAAACCTTTATTATCTTATATGGAAAATAATTTTGATAAAACACTTGAACTCCATTCTTGAGGAAAATATCCTTTCTTCTTCAAAAACACTTTTCTTTTCTTAACATGTCATACAATTATAAACTAAAAGAATTTGATAGAAAATAAACTTAAAAACTTGTAAAGGAATCTTCTTGGAAATAATGTTTTAAAAATCCATTCATGCCGTATAAGTTAAAAAAAACATTCTTCGTACTTTTGTCGGAAAAGTCAAAAAGTACCTCGTACGAAAAAAACGACAAAAGATTCCTTTCATATTCTTTACTAAAAACTCACCGAAGGGTAAAATTGGATTTAAACTATTGTAAGTGGATGGAAACAATATTACATATTGAGGGAACATGGATGTGGATGATAAAATACACCCCAGTAAATACTTACGAATAAACAATCTCGGATAAAAATGAGATTGTGATATTTCCCTTACCTTAGGTCTGATTTGCTTTGTACGTGTCCGAAGCTCCTGTATAATGATTTAAATAATGTTATTGACTTATTCTGGAATCATACATATTGATATGATATCATATATGGTCATATTCTTAGCTTCTTGTTAGTAATATTTCATTGTTACTTGTTACTCGGGTCTTTATTGCCTTTTGTTCTTATGCGTGTTTTGCCGAATAAATTTTTATTCTTCTTTTAAGGTCATAGATACCTTATATCCAGAATGGTATTAGTGTAACATATATCATATTTATTCATTCAATTCATTTATACAATTATTATGTAATGATGATCATGTAGAACGAGTCGCTTCACATCGTGGAGACGGTATTCTGTACGTACGCACGAGTGATGATATCGTTCCTATGATCGTGGAATTGTATTGGAGTATATATATATATTATTTCAGAATCAATATTACTTTATAATAATCATAAATAGTTACTCATTACACCATTATACCCATCCTTGTAAAGTGATGGTGGAAAATAGATTACACCACGGCGTGGAGACGGTATTCCGTACGTACGCACGCGCGATGATTTCATTTTTCCATAGGATGGATAGAAGGTGAATTAGGGTTGTTTCATATTTATAATAACATATCAGTATGTAAGTAGTACTGATGTTATTACTTTATCATGAAACAACTAAAGGAGAAGAAGTTGAAGAAGAAAGAAATTGAAAAGATCGGCAATGGATATTACCACTTCTTTGGAACGCTTCTTTGAATCCTTCACTTAGGGAACTAAGATTGGTCTTTGAAGATGACCAGGACCTCTAGGATTATTCTAGGTAAGTGGAGAGGAGAAAATGGCAGGGGTTGGCCGAGCTTGAGTGCTCAATTTGGTGTGAGGAGGAGGGAGAGGAGGTGCCCTTTTATAAGGGAGGAGAGGGGCACCTTAGGAATATCTCAAAATATTATTTTATATTAAAGTCAAAATCGGTTTATAATGGTTCCAAAGGGTCTTATTTCGAAGCTAAAGTGGGGATGGGTCGAAATACTATCAACCAATAGGATTTAGAAAAGTTTAGGGTATTATTTTAACCTTATCAATTAGATTTAACTCTAAGTTAAATAATTTAACTTTTACCATGTCTTTTTGTTTTCTTTCACTATATGGTTAATACACTTACTATAACATGCCAAACGAACCCCAAATTGTTTATTATTAATATATATATCCTTATCTAAGTCATTTGGCCGAACCTTAGATTTTTTGGAATAAAATAACAATTAATAATATAATATTTGGTTTAAAAACTATTTTGTGTCAATTTTGACACTATTTGATATATGATTTTTGTGAAAGTCATAACAGAATTATATGTTCGAACCAAGTTGATTAAATCAACACTAATATATCATAGTAACCTAGAAAATTTGTTTAATTCATAAAAAGTCTCAAATTACATTTATTTTGGTGTTTATAACATCAATTATGTCAATATTTCATAAATAAGATAATTACTGCATCATAATTGTGTCATAAATAAATTAAATTATTTAATGTCTAAAAATTATAAATAAAATACCATCATGTAGGAAATCTTTTTAGCTCTCTAATGAATATTTATAGTCGAATTTATCTTATGTATAACCCCATATTAAAAATTATTTACTTATTAAACTTTGATTTTAACTATTTTAACCCTTCTTTAAATAAATTAATAATAAATGTCCTAATCTAACCCAAGTGGGCCTAAATGGTCATATTTTATTCCTAAGTTTGTTTTTGGTCGAATTAAACTTGTCCAATAGAATTAGGACATGTGTTAGGGTAATAATAATATCATTTTTACCCTTAATTACCCTATTTAGTCTTAACCGTGGTAAAAAAAAGTAAAAAGTTACTATTCACCAAAAATTATTTTCATTTTATTGAACCACATTTTAGTCCTTGATATTATCCGTGTCTCTCGGATTTTCGAAATTCCACTCATAGAAGCGGTAAAATTAAGTTTTATGCAAAATTCAGTTTTTAACCTACCACTTAGTGGTTTCACTATTCATAAAAAATTGAAAGTTTTCAGAAAAATACCAAAATTTCACCCTAGGCTAATTTCGGTATTCCGAATCCAAAAATGAAGTCCATTTTGAAAGATAAAATTTATAAAATTTCAAAAAGTTGTTATTAGTATTCATAACGGTTAGTTTTAATAATATTTTAATAGCATATCGTTGTTTAGTGAAACTCGGTATTGCGTACGACACAAGCTATCGAGGAAGGTCGCGATTGCGTGTAAAGTAAGCCAATCCAGTATGTAGTGAAAGATTCCTTTGAAGATATATATATATATAAAAACAAAATATTAATCATAAAAATCTCGGGTGTTACATTCTACCCCCCTTAAAAAGAATTTCGCCCTCGAAATTCGTCACTTTGTAACAAACAGATGAGGATACTTCTCCCTCGTCATATCCTCAAGGTCCCATGTAGCTTCTTCTAATTGGTGGTTCCTCCATAAAACTTTCACCAATCGAGTGGTCTTGTTTCGTAGGACTTTTTCGCTACGATCCAAAATCTCTATCGGCTGTTCTTCATAAGAAAGATCTTGCTCCAACGGTACAACTTCTGAGCTGAGTACATGTGAAGGATCAGGTATGTACTTTCTCAGGAGAGATACATGGAACACATTGTGAACTTGAGAGAGATTCGGTGGAAGCGCCAATCGGTAAGCTACCTTTCCAACACGATCCAGTATTTCGAAAGGACTAATATATCTAGGGCTCAACTTCCCCTTCTTTCCAAATCTCATAACCCTCTTCCAGGGAGATATTCGTAAGAACACTTTATCACCCACTTCAAACTCTAGGTCTTTTCTTCGGTTGTTGGCATAACTTTTCCGTCGACTCTGAGCTGCTCTTATGTGTTGTTGAATAGATCTGACCTTTTCTGCCATTTCATCAACGAGATCAGGTCCTAATAGCTTTCTTTCCCCAACTTCATCCCAGCAAGTTGGAGTCCTGCATTTCTTTCCATAGAGAGCTTCATAAGGAGCCATCTGAATACTGGAGTGAAAGCTATTATTATAAGAAAATTCCACCAACGGTAGGTGTTGATCCCAACCTCCTTTGAAATCCATAGAGCAAGCTCTCAACATATCTTCTAGGGTTTGAATTGTTCTCTCAGACTGACCGTCTGTCTGAGGATGATAATGAGTGCTGAAACTCAACTCTGTTTCCAGAGTATGCTGAAGACTTCGCCAGAACTTTGAGGTAAATCTCGGATCCTGATCAGATATAATAGAAAGTGGTACTCCATGCAATCTTACCACTTCCTTTACATATATCCTGGCAAGCTGATCTAGAGAGAAATCCTCTCTAATAGCAATGAAGTGTGCAGACTTTGTAAGACGATCAACTATGACCCAGATAGCATTATTGTCTTTGGATGTTTTAGGAAGTCCTGTGACAAAGTCCATAGTAATGTTTTCCCATTTCCATTCAGGTATGGGTAATGGTTGTAACATCCCCTTAGACTTCTGTCTCTCAGCTTTAACTTGTTGACAAACCAAGCATCGAGAGACATATTCAGCAACATCTCTTTTCATGCCATCCCACCAGAAGTATTCTTTCAGGTCCTTATACATCTTCGTGCTTCCTGGATTAATAGAGAATGAAGAATTATGAGCCTCATCCAGCAGCTCCTTCTTTAATTCGGGGATGGAAGGAACACAAACCCGATTCCTGAACTTTATTATCCCATTACAATCAAGGTTGAATTCAGGAACATTTCTCACCTTCTTTTCTACCTCGACATCTTCTTTCTGTGCCTCTTTAATCTTCACATGTATAGATGGTTGAACATTCATTTGAGAAAGATAAGATTTTTCCCCTTCCATTATAATTCCAAGATCCATCCTTTGTAAATCCATAAATATTGGATCTTTTGTGATCCTCATCATGGATAAACTAGCATGGTCTTGTCGACTTAATGCATCTTCCACCTTGTTTGCTTTCCCAGGGTGGTAATGGATTGAGCAGTCGTAATCCTTAATCAGCTCCAACCATCTTCTTTGACGCATATTCAGCTCCTTTTGTGTGAAAATATACTTTAAACATTTATGATCAGTATAAATATCACACCTTTCACCATAAAGGTAATGCCTCCAAATCTTTAATGCAAAGATTACCGCAGCCAACTCCAAATCATGTGTTGGGTAATTTTGCTCATGGATTTTCAACTGTCGTGAGGCATAAGCTATCACCATATCATTTTGCATAAGAACACACCCCAATCCCTTCTTGGATGCATCACTGTAGATCACAAACCTTTCTCCACTACAAGGCAGTGTGAGCATAGGTGCACTGGATAACCTTCTTTTCAACTCCTTGAAATTCTCTTCACATTCCTCTGTCCAAACAAACTTAACTCCTTTCCGAGTCAACTTGGTGAGTGTATTAGATAATCGTGAAAAATCCTTTACAAAACGTTGATAATATCCAGCCAAACTAAGAAAACATCGGATCTCAGTTACTGTTGTTGGTCTCGACCATCTTTTGATAACCTCTGTTTTTGCTGGATCCACAGATATCCCCTCTTTTGAGATTATGTGACCCAAAAATGCAACTTTTTGAAGCCAAAATTCACACTTGGTAAATTTGGCATAAAGCTTCTCCTTTCTCAGGGTCTTCAATATAATTCTCAAGTGATCTTCATGCTCTTCCTTGCTCTTTGAATAGACAAGAATATCATCTATAAAGACTACCACAAATTGATCAAGATATTCTCTAAAGACTCTATTCATTAGATCCATGAAGATAGCAGGGGCATTAGTAAGACCAAATGGCATCACTATAAATTCATAGTGTCCATACCTTGTACGGAAAGCCGTCTTTGGTATATCCTCCCTTTTGACCCTTAATTGATGATACCCTGAACGAAGATCAATCTTGGAAAAGTATTGAGCTCCGCGTAGTTGGTCAAATAAGTCATCAATGCGTGGGAGAGGATATTTGTTCTTGATAGTGATCTTGTTAAGTTCTCGATAATCAATGCAGAGTCTCATTGATCCATCTTTCTTCATAACAAATAGAACAGATGCTCCCCAAGGTGACGCACTAGGGCGTATGAATCCCTTATCAAGATTCTCCTGGAGTTGCTTCTTCAATTCCTGCAACTCAATTGGGGCCATTCTATAAGGTGTCTTTGAAATTGGCAAAGCGCCCGGTACGAGTTCTATTGAAAACTCAACTTCACGATTTGGTGGAAGACCCGGTAATTCCTCCAGAAATACATAATCAAACTCCCGTACAATGGGAATATTCTTAATCGTGAGTTTCTCACCAACCATTTGAGATAAATAACCTTCATTTAGTGGAATCAATACCCATAAAATGGAAGAAATTTCCACTGGAAGGTTATGTTCATCCTTGCATTGATAGACAATCATAGATTGATCTGGAATATGAAATGTGACTTCCCTTCTTTGGCAATTGATATGAGCTCCGTATAAAGAAAGCCAATCCATGCCAAGAATCACATCGAATTCCACTAAAGGAAGGATCACAAGATTTGCAGGAAGCACTTTCCCACAAACGTCAATTGGAGAAGAATTATAAACTTTTGATGTGATTGATGTGCCATTAGGTGTTGTCACAGCTAACTCAACATCTAATTGTTGAGGTAATACGGTGATACCCTTAGAAAATTCTTCAGAAATAAAAGATTTGGTGGATCCAGAATCAAATAAAACATTTGCTACTTTAGAGTGAATGGTAAGTGTACCTTTCACCACTTCGTTATCGTACTCCACATCATTGATAGAAATTGCATGTGACTTTCCTTTGTCTTTAGCCTTAAGATTTTGTTGATGTCGACCATCATCATCAACCCTTGGATTTGGGCATTGATTGGCATAATGCCCCATCTCCTTGCACTTGAAACATTGAAGTGTAGTAGGTTCATTCTGTGTATCCCTTCCTTTGTTTGCATCATTAGACATCTTCTTCCCATTATCGTGGCATTCAAATGCCCGATGACCTTCCTTTCCACATTTAAAACATTTACTTGTCCTTTTAAGACAACTCCCTCCATGTTTCTTTCCACACTTTGAGCATAAGGGAAAGTTCTTCTTCTTTTCAGTGTGCTCTTTAGATTTTCCTTTGAATTCCATCTTCCTCTTCTTATCAAACCCATGTGACTGATGGGTTACTCCAATCTCCATCTCGACTTTGCGAGCACATCGAACGATTTCCTCGTAGCTATTGAAGTCCCTTATGGCTAACTCCATTCGAAGACTTGGTTTTAAGCCACTAAAGAATCGATCGATCTTACTCTCAGGTTGGATAATAATACCAGAAGCGTACCTTGCAAGTCTTGTAAAATTTGCTTCATAGGTACCAACAGATTCATCATCCCTTTGCTTCAGTTCAAGAAACTCTTTCTCCATCTTTGTTCAGAGAATACGAGGGAAGTACTTATTGAAAAATAAGTTCTTGAACTTGTCCCATTCCATAGACTCAATTTCATCCCTTTGCCTCGTATTCTTAATAAGATTCCACCATTGATCAGCATCTCCTTCCAAACGATACACTGCTAGGATGACATTATCATGTTCAGAACATTGAAGAACTGAAAATATCTTTTCAGTAGTACTAATCCATTTTTCAGCAACTAATGGATCAGTAGACCCACTGAAAGAAGGTGGACGCTGCCTCATGAAGGATTCAACAGAATGTTGCTCCTTCCTTTGCTCGTTTGGAATTCCTGCATGATTCATAGCTTGAGAACGTTGTGTGAGCATGGCTACAAGATTTTTCATTCCAGCTCCCATATCATTTGGTTGCTCAGGGGGACAATCATTGCATTGCCCATCGCATTCCGCATTAACACGGTTCCTTCGGGTTCCAGCCATTGACTAAAACCAAGAATAATAGTGTGAGCAACACTAATTATAATAGGAAAACCACATAATCATAGAATAAAATTTCACACTTAAGGTTTTATCCTAGGGTATTCATGGCCATTTCTAAAACACTAAGATTGTGTTCTATGCTTAGACTTATCCTTAGGGTTCTTACTAAGGCTTTCACATCCTAGTTTCCAAAGGTTGACTATACCTTTCCTCTGATACCAACTATAACAACCCATACTTTACATACATTGTTAATACTTCAAAATTGAAGTACACTTATTACAACATATGACAAAACCACAAAGGACCGTATAGGTATAGTGTCTTTAGAAACTGGGAAACATAAACAACTGGTTCATAAATCTTCTACAGTGTCTCCCATTTATTTCATCATATCTAGGGTCCCTTTTATCATATTCTACTTAATATACATCTTCCTGACCTGGGGAAAAGAAAACATAAAAGGGTGAGCTCAAATGCTCAGCAAGGGAAAATAAAGGAAATAAAAATCATATCATATCTTTTTGAAAATCATAACCTGCAAAAGAGATCATAATATCTTAACATGGAACAAATCATAGAAGTGAAAATGAGATCCCCATAATCATAACATGAAACTTGAAACTTTGTGGCATGCACACATAATCATGGAAAATCATTTCTTGTTAGTCATGACTCATTTCCAAGACTATCTTAGTGGACAAAGTCCCTTTCTGAATCGAGTAACCCTCATTTCAGTCCGGTTTCACTGAACCGGTATAACCTACCGTTCCAGCCCTGTCTATCTCATGAGATATAAAATCTTTACCCAATGCATTGGAGGGAGATATAGGTCCCACCCATCTTATAATGAATCCTTTCTTATGTGTGCCACATAATCATAAATCATACATCATCGCATAATACATGTAACAAAAATGGGAATCTTGAAACATCATGACATCATAAAACAAATCATATAAGGTAAATGACTTCATAAAAATAATTCCCTCACAACATAATCAAATCAATGTAATAATAGGGATAAAAACAGAAACCTTTATTATCTTAGATGGAAAATAATTTTGATAAAACACTTGAACTCCATTCTTGAGGAAAATATACTTTCTTCTTCAAAAACACTTTTCTTTTCTTAACATGTCATACAATTATAAAATAAAAGAATTTGATTGAAAATAAACTTAAAAACTTGTAAAGGAATCTTCTTGGAAATAATGTTTTAAAAATCCATTCATGCCGTATAAGTTAAAAAAACATTCTTCGTACTTTTGTCGGAAAAGTGAAAAAGTACCTCGTACGAAAAAACAACAAAAGATTCCTTTCATATTCTTTACTAAAAACTCACCGAAGGGAAAATTGGATTTAAACTATTGTAATTGGATGGAAACAATATTACATTTTGAGGGAACATGGATGTGGATGATAAAATACACCCCAGTAAATACTTACGAATAAACAATCTCGGATAAAAATGAGATTGTGATATTTCCCTTACCTTAGGTCCGATTTGCTTTGTACGTGTCCGAAGCTCCTGTATAATTGTTTAAATAATGTAATTGACTTATTCCAGAATCATACATATTGATATGATATCATATATGGTCATATTTTTAGCTTCTTGTTAGTAATATTTCATTGTTACTTGTTACTCGGGTCTTTGTTGCCTTTTGTTCTTATGCGTGTTTTGCCGAATAAATTCTTATTCTTCTTTTAAGGTTATAGATACCTTATATCCAGAATGTTATTAGTGTAACATATATCATATTTATTCATTCAATTCATTTATATAATTATTATGTAATGATGATCATGTAGAACGATTCGCTTCACATCGTGGAGACGGTATTCCGTACGTACGCACGAGTGATGATATCGTTCCTATGATCGTGGAATTGTATTGGAGTATATATATATATTATTTCAGTATCAATATTACTTTATAATAATCATAAATAGTTACTCATTACACCATTATACCCATCCTTGTAAAGTGATGGTGGAAAAGAGATTACACCACGGCGTGGAGACGGTATTCCGTACGTACGCACGCGCGGTGATTTCATTTTTCTGTAGGATAGATAGAAGGTGAATTAGGGTTGTTTCATATTTATAATAACATATCAGTATTTAAGTAATACTGATGTTATTACTTTATCATGAATCAACTAAAGGAGAAGAAGTTTAAGAAGAAAGAAATTGAAAAGATCGGTAATGGATATTACCTCTTCTTTGGAACGCTTCTTTGAATCCTTCACTTAGGGAACTAAGATTGGTCTTTTAAGAAGACCAGGACCTCTAGGATTATTCTAGGGAAGTGGAGAGGAGAAAATGGCAGGGGTTGGCCGAGCTTGAGTGCTCAATTTGGTGTGAGGAGGAGGGGGAGGAGGTGCCCTTTTATAAGGGAGGAGAGGGGCACCTTAGGAATATCTCAAAATATTATTTTATATTAAAGTCAAAATCGGTTTATAATGGTTCCAAAGGGTCTTATTTCGAATCTAAAGTGGGGATGGGTCGAAACCCTATCAACCAATAGGATTTAGACAAGTTTAGGGTATTATTTTAACCTTATCAATTAGATTTAACTCTAAGTTAAATAATTTACCTTTTACCATGTCTTTTTGTTTTCTTTCACTATATGGTTAATACACTTACTATAACATGCCAAACGAACCCAAAATTGTTTATTATTAATATATATATCCTTATCTAAGTCATTTGGCCGAACCTTAGATTTTTAGGAATAAAATAACAATTAATAATATAATATTTGGTTTAAAAACTATTTTGTGTCAATTTTGACACTATTTGATATATGATTTTTTTGAAAGTCATAACAGAATTATATGTTCGAACCAAGTTGATTAAATCAACACTAATATATCATAGTAACCTAGAAAATTTGTTTAATTCATAAAAAGTCTCAAATTACATTTATTTTGGTGTTTATAACATCAATTATGTCAATATTTCATAAATAAGATAATTACTGCATCATAATTGTGTCATAAATAAATTAAGTTATTTAATGTCTAAAAATTATAAATAAAATACCATCATGTAGGAACTCTTTGTAGCTTTCTAATGAATATTTATAGTCAAATTTATCTTATGTATAACCCCATATTAAAAATTATTTACTTATTAAACTTTGATTTTAACTATTTTAACCCTTCTTTAAATAAATTAATAATAAATGTCCTAATCTAACCCAAGTGGGCCTAAATGGTCATATGTTATTCCTAAGTTTGTTTTTGGTCGAATTACACTTGTCCAATAGAATTAGGACATGTGTTAGGGTAATAATAATATCATTTTTACCCTTAATTACCCTATTTAGTTTTAACCGTGGTAAAAAAAGTAAAAAGTTACTATTCACCAAAAATTATTTTCATCTTATTGAACCACATTTTAGTCCTTGATATTATCGGTGTCTCTCGGATTTTTGAAATTCCACTCATAGAAGCGGTAAAATTAAGTTTTATGCAAAATTCAGTTTTTAACCTACCACTTAGTGGTTTCACTATTCATACAAAATTGAAAGTTTTCAGAAAAATACCAAAATTTCACACTAGGCTAATTTCGGTATTCCGAATCCAAAAATGAAGTCCATTTTGAAAGATAAAATTTATAAAATTTCAAAAAGTGGTTATTACTATTCATAACGGCTAGTTTTAATAATATTTTAATAGCATATCGTTGTTTAGTGAAACTCGGTATTGCGTACGACGCAAGCTATCGAGGAAGGTCATGATTGCGTGTAAAGTAAGCCAAGCCAGTATGTAGTGAAAGATTCCTTTGATGATATATATATAAAAAAAATATTACTCATAAAAATCTCGAGTGTTACATACCTGGTGAGGGGGTACACAGCGTGTAGTTTGGGGTACACGGTGTGTACTCATTTCATTCACAGGGAAAGGAAACGGCCTTGAACACGGGGTATACTCGACAAGGTGGTACACGGCGTGTACTCACACTACACGGCGTGTACTTACAAAATTCTAGAAAGTGTTGAAAAAGTCCATTTTACCCTTCAGAACACTTCAAGACCCTCTTTTCGACAAAGGAATGGGCCAGAGAGGTCCGGGACATTACATTAGATACCTCTTAAAACATTCTCATCTCTGAGAATCCAAAATCCAACCCGAAGGAACCCAACAAGATACCTCTTAGGGCCCTTGTTATAATAGGAACCCAACCAGATACCTCTTAGGGCCCTTGTTATAACAAGAACCCAACCATCAATCCTAATTATAGGTGTTAGTAATTCCTTCTCCTATGTCAAGATATTATCCGCTTTAGGCGGCACTGACTCGCCTGCACGGGTTCAATCGCATCCCCATTAATGCGTCTCGATTAAGGATTGGGTCTTCTCACTTCCATACATTAGGATTTTCAACTCGCACTGCCCCCAACACCGCACAACTCACACACTGCCCGAACACATGTTTAGGGGATATTCCTTCTCCTATGTCGAGATATTATCTGATTTAGGTGGCACTGACTCGCCCGCACGGGTTCAATCGCATCCGAATTAATGCATCTTGACTAAGGATCTGGTTTTCCCTTCCTCACATGCCTGAACATACTACACACTTCCATAGAACAAGGAAACAAAAGGGTCTCATAACCGACAAGCCAAGAATTCCATACATCAAATGTACAAAGTACAAAAACAAATCTCAGAAGAACAAGGAAAAACACAAGTCAAAACAACTCTAGGTACTGAGCGCGCATCTAGGTCTCCCGCTCCCAAGTGCTCTCCTCGAGGCTTCCATGCCTCCACAACATACGAACCAAGGGAATGGTTCATCCACGGAGCACCTTCTCTTTAAGATCTTCGATTCTGACTGGTCGTTCCTTGACGGTCACATCATCTCCCATATCTAACTCTCCCTAGTAAATAATGTGAGAGTCTTCATGTAAGTACCGACGAAGTTGGGAGACGTGGAAGACATCATGAAATTTCTCCAACTAAGGTTGCAAGGGTAGCTGATATGCCACCTCGCCGACTCGCCTCAGCACCTCAAAAGGTTCGATGAACCTAGGTGAGAGCTTGCTCCCTTTCCCAAACTTCCTCTTCCCCCATCGAGGGGAACCCTTCAAGAACACATGATCTCCCACCTAGAACTCCAAGGGCCTCCTCCGACGATCAGCATAAGACTTCTGTCGATCCTGAGCCGCTTTCATCCTCTCACGTACAAGCTGGACTTTCTCTGTAGTGCTTTGTACTACCTCTCGCCCAGGAGCACCTGTCTCACCAAACTTTGCCCAGAAAATGGGAGAACGACATGGTCTTCCATACAAAGCCTCAAACTATTCCATGACAATAGTAGAATGGAAGTTGTTGTTGTAGGAAAACTCTACGAAAGGAAAGTGTTGTACCCAAGATCCTCCAAAATCCAGAACGCATGCTCGCAGCATGTCCTCCAGCATCTGGATAGTCCACTCTGTCTGCCCATCAGTCTGGGGGTGGAAATCAGTGCTAAGGCGTAGCTGGGTGCCAAAAGCATTTTGTAACTCCCTCTAGACTCGTGAGGTAAACAGGGTATCCCGGTATGAGATGATAGTCTTCAGAACTCCATGAAAATGCACCACCTCATCTATGTACCACTCTGCTAAGGTACTCACTAGGCCCGACTACTTAATTGCTAAGAAGTGAGCTGATTTCGTCAGAGGATCCACCACTACCAAGATAGCGTCATAACCTCCCTGAGCTCTGGGTAGTCCTGTGAAGAAGTCCATCGATATTTCATCCCACTTCCACTCGGGGAAATCTAAAGGATGCAACAAACCACTGGGAACACGGTGTTCAGCCTTCACTTGCTGACACACTAGGAATTTAGCCACAAACTCTACAACTGCCCATTTCACCCTGGGCCACCAAAACTGTTCCCTCAGGCCTCGGTACATTTTTGAAACTTTTGGATGTACTTCCAAGGCTGAGCTATGGAACTCACGGAGAAATTCCTCACGCATCGCCTCCAGAACAAACAACCTTCCATGGAAAAGCATCTGATGTCGGCTGTCCAATGACCATCCTTCTGGAGCGTTTTCCTGATTGACACAATCCCACATCACTTCTGCCTCGGAGTCCCCCCACTGAGACTCTTCCACCTGTTGCGACAAAGAGGACTGCACCGTCATCTGAAACAAACAGCCTCTAACACCTTCTAACCTTTCATCCAAGTGCAAGGCAGAAAACTCTCCCATCGCTTTCCAAGAATCAGCGGATTCCTGAACCACTTCCTTATGCTATTTACTACTCAGGGCATCAGCCACAACATTGCCCTTACCTTCAATGTAAGAGATCTCGAAGTCATAGTCTTGGAGAAACTTGACCCATCTCTGCTGTCGTAAGTTCAGGTCACACTGGGAGAAGATATAACGCAGGCTCTTGTGATCTGAGAAGACCACAAAGCACTCCCCAAATAGGTAATGTTTCCAAAAATTCAGTGTGAACACTACTGCTGCAAGCTCTGGGTCATGGGTGGCATAGTTATGCTCGTGAGGGCGTAACTACCTAGACCCATAACAGATCACTCCATTCTTCTGCATCAGCACACACCCCAGAACAAGGCCAGAAGAATCAGAAAACACCTCATACAACAACCCTTCCTCTGGCAACCTGAGTACGGGAGCACAGAACAACTTCTCCTTCAGGTAGTCGAAAGCCTTCTAGCACTTCTCGCTCTATAGGAAGAGCTCGTTCTTCCTAGTCAAAGCTGTCAATGGAGAAGCAACTCGAGAGAAGTCTGAAATGAACCTCCAATAGTAATCTACTAACCCCAAGAAACTACGAACTTCTGCCACACTCTTGGGTGCTTCCCAATAAACAACTGCCTCCACCTTCGATGGGTCCACTGACACTCCATGTTGAGACACCACGTGCCCTAGGATGTGTACTTCTTGCCTCAAGAACTTAAACTTCGACAATTTCCCATAACGCTGGTGGTGTCGAAGGACTTCCAAGACTGCCTTGAGATTCTCAACGTGCTCCATCTCTGATCTTGAGTAGATCAAGATATCATCGAAAAACCAAACAACGAACTGGTCCAGAAACTCTCGGAAGACAAAGTTCATAAGTCCCATGAACACAGCTGGTGAATTCGTAACTCCAAACAGCATCACTACAAAATCGAAGTGCCCATACCTGCACCTGAAATCCTTCTTAGAGATGTCACTATCCTTCACCCTTAGCTTATGATATCCTGATCATAGATCAATCTTAGATAACCAACGTGCTCCCCTCAGCTGGTTGAAGAGATCATCTATCCTTGGGAGGGGGGTAACGATTCTTGACCGTTACCTAGTTCAACCTTCGGTAGTCTATGAATAGTCTGAGACTACCATCTTCCTTCTTCAAGAACAAAACTGGAGCACCCCATGGTGACACGCTAGGTCAAACAAAACCCTTCTCCATCAAATCATCAATCTGAATTCGCAACTCCCGCAACTCTGAAGGCTCCATCCGATAAGGGGCCATCGAAATCGGATGAGCACCAGGCTGTAAGTCTATCCCGAACTCAACATCACGTCGGGGGGGGGGGGGGGGTAGAGTCACAACCTCCTTAGGAAAAACATCGAGGAACTCCCTAACAACCTCTGGGACATCCATCATCTCCGTATCAACTGGAACCCCTGATAACCCTCCTAACAAAGAAAAGAGAGGCTCCACACACTGGCTTGCCACCTGATATCTCATCTCACCAACAAAAGCTACACGCTGCCCATCCACGTCAGAGAACACGACTCTTCTCCAGAAGCAGTCGATAACGGCACTAACAGAAAACAACCAACCGATGCCTAGGATGACATTGTATGGCTGCATCTGTAGCAAAAAAAGATCCCCACTAGATCGATGTGGTCCTAACGTCAGCCCACATCCCCGGAAAACACAAGATACGCTGGTCTGGCCTCCAACTGGTGTACTCAGCACTAGTGGTACGGAAAGTCTCTCTATGTCTAGTCCCAAAGCATGGGCTAGACCAGGTGCAACAAAGGAGTGAAAATCTCCTGAATTGAACAAAGAAGAAATGAGAGTGTTGAACAAACAAATCGTACCTCGAACCACCTCTGGTCCCGCTAGAGCTGCCAAATCTGCCACGTGCAACTGTCCACGTCCAGCTCCTCTGCCTCTCTGATGTCTTCCACCTCCCTGACCACGCCCTGGTCGAGGTCCCTGAGGAGCACCCTGAGGTTGGCCTCCTCCCGCAAGGTATGCCCTCGGAGGAGCATGGTACTGCTGCTACTGGAAGGGTCTCGCCGGCAACTGGTGCTGTTGAGGTGGGTGCTGAACCTGCCCACCTCCACCGTACTGAGCTTGGGTCGAGCACCGACTCTGAACGTGTGGGAAACCTCCACAAGAAAAACACTTTGGTCCTGAGATCATGAAAAAGGGACGAGGACCCGAAGATCTGAACTGGAACTGTTGGGGCCTTCTCCCCGCTGGCCTGAACCTGGAAGGTCCCATCACAGGGTTCCACCTGCTGA
This sequence comes from Viscum album, assembly GCA_963277665.1. Lineage (NCBI taxonomy): Eukaryota > Viridiplantae > Streptophyta > Magnoliopsida > Santalales > Viscaceae > Viscum > Viscum album. The sequence continues at coordinate 511,744,862 of OY728146.1, forward strand.
CTGCCTTCCCCTTTGACGAACCTGGATGAAACCCCTCACGTGGTGCACCTCCCAGTGAGTGAATCCTCTCTACAACATTTGCCTTCTTCTGTACTGCCAAGTACGTCGGAAGGGTGAAGGGGGTGACAACATAATGGAGCGAAGGACGAAGCACCTCCTCCAAACGTCTCTCCCAAGACTCCACATCCAGAATGATATCCGGAGCAAAGCCCAAGAGATCCTTGAACATGATCCCCAACTATCATATAGACATACTCCCTTGCTGGAGGGAGAGTAGCTCATGCCGCTTCTCCGCCTTGATCATGGAAGAAAGGAATTCCTCTCGCAATTCCTTCTCAAAGTCAGTACATGGAACCTCTGCCTCTATCCTCTCTCTAAGGTAGAGTTTCCACCACTGTCGCGCCGCACCTCTCAGCTGACTAACTACTTTGGGAAACCAGTACTCCCTCGGAGCATGGATCAAGGTAAAAGATATCCATAGCTCCTGAAGCCACCCCTCCGTCTCCGTATCCGAAGTACTACCCTCGTACATCTTGAGGGTCTGCCGTTGAAAAGAAAGGAGAGACTTCTGCCACTGGCTGTCTTCCTCCTCTCGGCCAATCCTCAACTGATCGACCGCCTGGATCTGTTGGGCCTCGGCCGTCTGAGTCACCTGGGGACGACGTCCAGGTGCCATAGCTGTACGGTAAACAAGGATCACCTAAGCCCAAGTAGTAAGGAAATTTCGCATGGTTTCATTTTATCATTTTTTCAATTTCTTTCCCAGAACTCCAAAATCAAGTAAAACACAATCATGATGATGCATGTACCTTCCCTAGGGTCTCTAACCTGCAATCAATGTAGTCTCACTTGGCCATTTGGTAGGCTAAGAGTCCTTGCATCGGATCACGGGGGGACCTAAAACCCTGTGTCTTAGCCGATCTTCCCTGGCCTACGTCACGCACCAAGATTAACCAACACTACTTCCCTACCATCCCATGCAATCCTTACTGTGCCTAACTCCAGACTCCATCTTATCTCTCACCCATCACCTCTGATACCATTCTCTCACGACCCCCTCCCATAAAAGATGACCCTCCTGAGCTGGCAATGATGAAAGGGAGATAATGACCCCTGAGTCTCGCCTCCAGTAGGCCATGGGGTGGCGACTAGAACAAAGGGTATGAGTTTTCACAAATATGGGAGGCATTACCCTTTTATTATTTTATGATCGAGAAATAGGACAAGTCAACCACCAAAAAGGAAAAGAACAAGTTTATAGAAATAAACCCAAACCAAGCTCACATGCATGTTTAACCAATTTTATAACAAGGTGCAAGTACAAGAAAGCCCAAAGTGTAATACCAGAAGAAACAAGTGCAGAAAACTGCAACAACTCCAACTGTCCTGACTAGTAGGGTCCCGCATGGCCCTGGTAGTCCTCCTAGAAACCTGGAAGTAAACGTAGGGTGAGCATACAAGTATACACAGTAGAGAAACCTAAAGCTCTCGTGCACAAGTGGGGAGACATCCTAATGTCCCATGAGAACAACAGAAGGATCCTAGCAAGGAATTATATCCACCCAACCTCACCAGCCACACTCACCAAAAACACAATCACAACAGGTAGTAGAATATAAGAATAAGAGGATTGGGTACCCCACACCATTCCCCTTTAGTTAGCTGCTCTTCCTAATGGCGAATGTCCTGACGCTACCACACTCTTCCCACCCGCACACACATGGGCCTCACAACCACATTTCCCGCCCGCACACACCTGGGCCTCACCACCACGTATCCTTCCCGCACACACCTGGGCCTCACAACTACGTTTCCCACCTGTACACACCTAGGCCTCACCACCACGTATCCCGCCCCCACACACCTTGTAACACCCGATACTTTTATGAGAAATATTTTGTTTTTATGTTATATAAATCATCAAAGAAATCTTTTACTACACACAACACTAGCTTGTCTTGCTTTACACGCAACCGCGGCTTCCTCGATAGCTTGCGTCGTACGTAATACCGAGTTTCACTAAATAACGATATATTATAATATTAGCCATTATGAATAGTAATAACTGAATTTTGAATTTTATAACATTTTAATTCATCTTATACATTTTCTAGAATGAGGTATGAAAACAAAATCAGTTTTTTGGATAAAAGAAGTATTTTTCAAAAAATGCAGTTTTACCACCTTTTGATGGCGCACCCACATTAAATCTAGTTTTTGACAATTTTATAAGTTCAATTTGACAAAATAAAATTCTTCTTTAGAATCAGGGTATAAAAATTTACTTTGGATAAATTTTTCATATTATTCTGATAACTTTGATTTTTTAATGAATAGTAATAACACGCTATATTTCAATTAAAAACAACTTTTTTCATCGCAATACTTTATATGGTTAAATTATAATATTTATTGTTTTTAAAGTATAAATAGAATATATTATTACCTTTTAATATAATGTATTTCATTAGCATTAATTTTACATTGAATTCATAGGTAAAAAAATTGCAATCTTTGGCAATGTTTTAACTTTTAAAATCTGTTTGCTTAACAACAGGATTAATTTTAAATTAATTACTGCAACTTCTATGTTTTGAATTTTGAAAAATTGATTCCATATTTGGAATAAGTGGGTCCAAATTATGTTAATAGGTTACTTTTTTTTATATTATGAATAATAACTACGGTAATTTTTTTATTTACTATGGTTAAAGGTAAATAGGGTAATGCAAGGTTAAAAGAATATTATAAGAATTCAAAATTACCTTGACACTTGTCCTAAACTTATTGGATGAGTATTGGCCGACCATAGGAATACTTGGGTCAATTTTGGGACCCCATTGAGCCACTTGGTAGTGACAATGACAATTTAGATTAATTAATTTAATGTAAAGACAAAATTGACATTAACAAAAATCTTTTAGTAATTAATTTTTATAAGGGGTTATATAAATTATATTTTCGACTATAAATATTCATTAGAATGATAAAAAGATTTACTATATAATAATATTTTTTTATAATTTTTAGCTACGAAATAAATTAAATTATTTATGACACAATAATGATGAAGTATTTACCTCATTAATAAATGATTTAAATAAATAAGATTATAACGATAATAATATTTTCCAAAACATGTAAAATTCTGATTGGATGATTTTATTTCGACCATGAGTCATCGTATCTTCATCTTTAATGATTTTTGGACCTTTTGAAACCGAAGATAAGTTTATAATAAAATAATATTTCCACACTTTCCCAAGGTGCCCCTCTCCTCCGTTATAAAAGGGCACCTCCTCCCTCTCTTACTCACACCAATTTGAGCCTTCAAGCTCAGCCAAACCCTGCCCATTTCACTTCTCCACTTCCATAGAAACCTACTAGAGGTACAGGTATTCTCAAAAGACCAACTCTATTGCCTTAAGAGAAAGTTTAATGGAGGCACTTCGAGAAAGAGGTAATAACTTCTACCACTTTCTTCAAGTTCCATTCTTCTTCTACTCCCTCTTCTTTAGTTTTTTCATTATGAGGTAATAACATAAGTATCACTCCTATACTGATATGTTATTATAAATATGAAACAACCCTATTTCACATCTTATCCATCCTACGAAAAATGAAATCTCCGCGCGTGCGTACGTATGGAATATCATCACCACGTCGTGGTGTAATCTGTTTTCCACCACCACCTTACTTTGATGGGTATAATGGTGTAAATAATAACTATATATTATTATTTTAAATTGATATTGATTCTGAAATAGTATACATACACTTCAATTCAATTCCATGATCATGGGAACGATATCATCGCTCGTGCGTATGTACGGCCTACCATCTCCACGATGTGATGCGACTCGTTCTATATGATCATCATTGAATAATGATTATATAAATGAATTGAATGAATGAATATGATATATATTAAACTAATAAAATTATGTAAATTATGTATCTATATCCTATAAAGAGGAATAATAATTTATTCAACAAAACACGCATAAGAACAAAAAGTAATAAACACCCGAAATGAAATATTACTAATAAGAAGCTAAGAATATGGCCATATATGATATCATAACAATGAATATGATTCTGTAATAAGTCAATGAAATTTTTTAAATCATTATACAGGAGGTTCAGACACGTACAAATCATATCGGACCCATGGTAAGGGAAAATATCACAATCTCATTTTTATCCGAGATTGTTTATACTTTGGTATTTTCTGGGTTTTATTTTAACATCCACATCCATGTTTCCTAAATATGTAATATTATTTCCATCCACCTACACTCGTTTAAATCCAATTTTACCCATCGGTGAGTTTTTAGTAAAAGATATTAAAGGAATCTTTTGTCGTTTTTCGTACGAGGTACTTTTTGACTTTTCCGACAAAACTACGAGAACAATGTTTTTTTTAACTTATATGGCATGAATGGATTTATAAAACATTATTTCCAAGAATCTTCCTTTACAAGTTTTCAATTTTATTTTTAATCAACTTCTTTTGGATTAATATTTTATGACAAGTTAAGAAAGGAAAAATGTTTTTGAAGTTGAAAGGATATTTTCCTCAAGAATGGAGTTCAAGTGTTTTATCAAAATTATTTTCCATCTAAGATAATGTAGGGTTATGTTTATATTCCTATTTTTACATTGATATGATTATGTTGTGATGGAAATATTTTTATGAATTCCTTTATCTTATATGAATTGTTTTATGATGTCATGATGTTTAAGATTCCCATTTTTATCACATGGGTTATGCTATGATGTACGTTTTATGATTTTGTGGAACACATAAGAATGGTATCATTATAAGATTTGTGGGACCTATATCTCCCTCTAATGGATTGGATAAATGTTATATATCTCATGAGATAGACATGGCTGGAACGGCAGGTTAAACCGGTTCAGTGAAATAGGACTGAAATGAGGAGTGAACTCGGTTCAGAAATGGACTTTTTCCACTAAGATAGTCTTTCCTATGAGTCTTGACTAATAAGAAATGATTCTCTATGATTATGTGTGTATGCCACAAAGTTTCATGTTTTAAGTTATGATTATTGGGATTACATTTCACTACCATGATTTATCCCATGTTATGAAATTATAATCGCTTTTGCAGGGTAAGATTTCCAAAATGTTATGTTCTTATAAAGTTGATGTGATTGATATTTCTTTTTTTTACCCTTACTGAGCATTTGAGCTCACCCTTTTGTTTTTTTTCGTTCCCCAGGACAGGAAGAAGGGTATTAAGTAATATATGCCAAAAAGGGACTATAGATATGAAGAAATTAATGGGAGACAGTGTAGATGCTTTATGAACCAGTTGTTTATGTTTCCCAATTTCTAAAGACACTATACCTATACGGTTCTTTCATGGGTTGTTATATTTTGTAATAATTATGCTTCAATTTTGATGTATTATCCATGTATGTAAAGTATGGGTCGCTATAGTTGGTATCAGAGGAAAGTTATAGTAAACCTTTAGAAACTAGGATGTGAAAGCCTTAGTAAGAAACCTAAGGATATGTCTAAGCATAGAACACAACATTAGTGTTTTAGAAATGTCCATGAACAACCTATGATAAGACCTTAAGTGTGAAATTTTATTCTTAATTATGTGGTTTTCCTATTATAATTAGTGTTTCTCACACTAATCTTCTTGGTTTTAGTCAATGGCTGGAACCCAAAGGAACCGTGTTAATGCGGAATGTGACGGGAAATGCAATGATTGTCTCCCTAAGCAACCAAACGATATGGGAGTTGGAATAAAAAATCTTGTAGCCATGCTCACACAACTTTCTCAAGATATGAATCATGCAGGACTTCCAAATGAGCAAAGGAAGGAGCAAAATTATGTTGAATCATTCATGAGGCAGCGTCCACCTTCATTCAGCGGGTCTTCTGATCCATTAGTGGCTGAACAATGGATCAATACCACTAAAAATATATTTTTAGTTCTTCAATGTTATGAACATGATAAAGTCATCTTAGCAGTGTATCGTTTGGAAGGTGATGATGATCAATGGTGGAATATTATTAAGAATACGAGGCAAAGGGATGAAATTGAGTCCATGGAATGGGATGAGTTCAAGAACTTATTTTTCAACAAGTATTTCCCTCGTATTCTTCGAACAAAGATGGAGAAAGAGTTTCTTGAACTGAAGCAAAAGGATGATGAATCTGTTTGTACCTACGAAGAAAATTTTACAAGCCTCGCAAGGTATGCTTCCTGAATTATTATCCAACCTGAGAGTAAGATCGATCGATTCTTTAGTGGCTTAAAACCAAGTCTTCTAAGGGCGTTAGCCATAAAGGACATCAATAGCTATGAGGAAATTTTTTGATGTGCTCTCAAGGTTGAGATGGAGATCGGTGTAACCCATCAGTCACATGGGTTTGATAAGAAGAGGAAAATGGAATTCAAAGGAAAATCTAAAGACCACACTGAAAAGAAGATGAGTTTTCCCTTATGATCAATGTGTGGAAAGAAATATGGATGAAATTGTCTCAAGGGGACAAGAAAATGTTATAAGTGAGGAAAAGAAGGTCATTGGACAATTGAATGTCGAAATAATGGGAAGAAGATGTATAATGATGAAAACAAATGAAGGGATACATAGAATGAACCTACTACACTTCAATGTTTCAAGTGCAAGGAGACGGGGCATTATTCCAATCAATGCCCAAATCCAAGGGTTGATTATGATGATCGACGTCAACAATCTCTTAAGGCCAAAGACAAAGGAAAGTCACATGCAATTACTATCGGCGATGTGGAGTATGACAACGAAGTGGGGAGAGGTACACTTACCATCAACTCTAAAGTAGCAAATGTTTTATTTAATTCTGGATCCACCCACTCTTTTATTTATGAAGAATTTTCTAAGGGTATCATCGTATTACCTCAAAAATTAAATGTTGAGTTGGCTGTGACAACTCCTAATGGCACAATAGTTGCATCAAAAGCTTACAATTCTTCTCTGATTGATGTTTGTGGGAAACTGCTTCCTGTAAATCTTTTGATCCTTCCTATAGTGGAATTTTATGTGATTCTTGGCATGGATTGGATTTCTTTATATAGAGCTGATATCAATTGCCAAAGAAGGGAAGTCACATTTCATATTCCAGATCAATCTATTATCGTCTATCAATGCAAGGATGAACATAACCTTCCAGTGGAAATTTCTTCTATCATATGGGTCTTGATTCCACTAAATGAAGGTTATTTAACTCAAATGGTTGGAGAAAAAATCACGATTAATAATATTCCCATTGTACGGGAATTTTATGATGTCTTTCCGGAGGAATTTCCAGGTCTTCCACCAAATCATGAAGTTGAGTTTTATATAGAACTCGTACCGGGTGCTTTGCCTATTTCGAAGAAACCTCAGAGAATGGACCCAATTGAGTTGCAGGAATTGAAGAAGAAACTCCAAGATAATCTTGATAAAGGATTCATACGCCCTAGTGTGTCACCTTGGGGAGCACCTGTTCTGTTTGTTAAGAAGAAAGATGGATCAATGAGACTCTGCATTGATTATCGAGAACCTAACAAGATCATTGTCAATAACAAATATCCTCTCCCACGCATTGATGACCTATTTGACCAACTACGCAGAGCTCAATAATTTTCCAAGATTGATCTTCATTCTAGGTATCATCAATTAAGGGTCAAAAGGGAGGATATACCAAAGACGACTTTCCGTAAATGGTATGGACACTATGAATTTATAGTGATGTCATTGGGTCTTACTAATGACTCTGCTATCTTCATGGATCTTATGAATAGAGTCTTTAGAGACTATCTTGATCAGTTTTTGGTAGTCTTTATAGATGATATTATTGTCTATTCAAAGAGCAAGGAAGAACATGAAGATCACTTGAGAATTGTATTAAAGACCCTGAGAAAGGATAAGCTTTATGACAAATTGATCAAGTGTGAATTTTGGCTTAAAAAAGATTCATTTTTGGGTCAAATAATCTCAAAAAAGGGGATATCTTTGGATCCAGCAAAAACAGAGGTTATCGAAAGATGTTCGAGACCAACAATAGTAACCGAGATTCGAAGTTTTCTTGGTTTGGCTGGATATTATCGACGTTTTGTGAAAGATTTTTCACAATTATCTAATCCACACCCCAAGTTGACTTGGAAAGGAGTTAAGTTTGTTTGGACAGAGGAATGTGAAGAGAATTTCAAGGAGTTGAAAAGAAGGTTATCCAGTGCACCTGTGCTCACACTGCCTTGTAGTGGAGAAAGGATTGTGATCTACAGTGATGCATCCAATAAGGGATTGGGTTGTGTTCTTATGCAAAACGATATGGTGATAGCTTATGCCTCACGAGAGTTGAAAATCCATGAGAAAAATTACCCAACTCATGATTTGGAGTTAGCTGCGGTAATATTTTCATTAAACCTACTATAGGTACTGGTCTTCTCAAAAGACCAACTCTAGTGCCTTAAGAGAAATTTTAAAGGAGGCACTTCGAGAAAGAGTTAATACCTTCTACCGTTTTCTTCATGTTCCATTCTTTTTCTACTCCCTCTTATTTAGTTGTTTCATTATGAGGTAATAACAACAGTATCCCTCATATACTGATATCTTATTATAAATATGAAACAACCCTATTTAACCTCTTATCCGTCTTACAGAAAATGAAATCACCGCGCGTGCGTACGTACGGAATACCGTCTCCACGCCATGGTGTAATCTATTTTCCACCACCACCTTAATTGGATGGGTATAATGGTGTAAAGAATAATTATATATGATTATTGTAATGTGATATTGATTCTAAAATAGTATACATACACTTCAATACAATTCCACGATCATGGTAATGATATCATCGCTCGTGCGTACGTACGGCCTACCGTCTCCACGGTCTGATGCGACTCGTTCTATATGATCTTAATTGAATAATGATTACATAAATGTATTGAATGAATGAATATTATATATATTACACTAATACCATTCTGTAAATAATGTATCTATATCGTATAACGAGTAATAATAATTTATTCGACAAAACACGCATAAGAACAAAAAGTAATAAACACCCGAATAACAAGTAGTAATGAAATATTACTAATAGGAAGCTAAGAATATGGCCATATATGATATCATAACAATGAATATGACTTTTTAATAAGTCAATGACATTATTTAAATCATTATACAGGAGGTTCGGACACGTACAAATCATATCAGACCTAAGTTAAGGGAAGATATCACAATCTCATTTTTAACCGAGATTTTTTATACTTTGGTATTTATTGGGGTGTATTTTATCATCGACATCAATGTTTCTACAATATGTAATATTATTTCCATCCACCTAAAATTTTTTAAATCCAATTTTACCCTTCGGTGAGTTTTTAATAAAATATATGAAAAGAATATTTTGTCATTTTTCGTACAAGGTACTTTTTGACTTTTCTGACAAAAGTACGAGAAGAATGTTTTTTTAACTTATACGGCATGAATGGATTTTTAAAACATTATTTCCAAGAATATTACTTTACAAGTTTTCAAGTTTATTTTTAATCAATTTTTTTAGATTAAAATTGTATGACATGTTAAGAAAGGAAAAATGATTTTGAAGTAGAAAGGATATTTTCCTCAAGAATGGAGTTCAAGTGTTTTATCAAAATTATTTTCCATCTAAGATAATAAAGGGTTCTGTTTATATCCCTATTATTAAATTGATATGATTATGTTGTGATGGAAATATTTTTATGAATTCCTTTATCTTATATGAATTGTTTTATGATGTCATGATGTTTAAGATTCCCATTTTTATTACATGGGTTATGCTATGATGTATGGTTTATGATTTTGTGGCACACATAAGAATGGTATCATTATAAGATGGGTGGGACCTATATCTCTCTCCAATTCATTGGGTAAAGATTTTATATCTCATGAGATAGACATGGCTTGAACGACAAGTTAAACCGGTTCAGTGAAACAGGACTGAAACGAGGAGTGAACTCGGTTCAGAAATGGACTTTGTCCACTAAGATAGTCTTGGAAATGAGTCTTGACTAATAAGAAATGATTATCTATTATTATGTGTGTATGACACAAAGTTTCATGTTTTAAGTTATGATTATTGGGATTACATTTCACTAATATGATTTATCCCATGTTATGAAATTACGATCTCTTTTGCAGGTTAAGATTTCCAAAAGTTATGTTCTTAAGTATATGATGTGATTGATATTTCTTTTGTTCACCCTTAATGAGCATTTGAGCTCACCCTTTTTTTATGTTTTATTTCCCCAGGTTAGGAAGAAGGTTATTAAGTAGGATATGCCAAAAAGGGACTCTGGATATGATGAAATAAGTGGGAGGCAAAGTTGATGCTTTATGAACCAGTTGGTTATGTTTCCCAGTTTCTAAAGACTATATACCTATATGGTCCTTTACTGGTTTTGTTATATGTTGTAATAAGTGTGCTTCAATTTTGAAGTACTAACAATGTATGTATAATATGGGTCGTTATAGTTGGTATCAGAGGAAAGGTATAGTCAACCTTTGGAAACTAGGATATGAAAGACTTAGTAAAAACCCTAAGGATAAGTCTAAGCATAGAACACAATCTTAGTGTTTTAGAAATTTCCATGAATAACCTAGGATAAGACCTTAAGTGTGAAATTTTATTCTTGATTATGTGGTTTTACTATTATAATTAGTGTTGCTCACACTATTCTTCTTGGTTTTAGTCAATGGTTGGAACCCGAAGGAACCGTGTTAATGCGGAATGCGATGGGCAATGAAATGATTGTCCCCATGAGCAACCAAATGTTATGGGAGTTGGAATGCAAAATCTTGTAGCCATGCTCACACAACTTTCTCAAGCTATGAATCATGCAGGACTTCCAAATGAGCAAAGGAAGGAGAAACATTCTGTTGAATCCTTTATGAGACAGCGTCCACCTTCATTCAGCAGGTCTACTGATCCATTAGTTGCTGAACAATGGATTAGTACTACTGAAAAGATATTTTCAGTTCTTCAATTTTATGAGCATGATAAAGTCATCTTAGCAGTGTATCGTTTGGAAGGTGATGCTGATCAATGGTGGAATCTTATTAAGAATACGAGGCAAAGGGATGAAATTGAGTCCATGGAATGGGATGAGTTCAAGAACTTATTTTTCAATAATTACTTCCCTCGTATTATCTGAACAAAGATGGAGACAGAGTTTCTTGAACTGAAGCAAAAGGATGATGAATCTGTTGGTACCTATGAAGAAAATTTTACAAGACTTGCAAGGTATGCTTCTGGTATTATTATCTAACCTGAGAGTAAGATCGATCGATTCTTTAGTGGATTAAAATCAAGTCTTCAAAGGGCGTTAGCCATAAGGGACTTTAATAGCTACGAGGAAATCGTTCGATGTGCTCTCAAAGTCGAGATGGAGATTGGAGTAACCCATCAGTCATATGGGTTTGATAAGAAGAGGAAAATGGAATTCAAAGTAAAATCTAAAGAGCACACTGAAAAGAAGATGAGATTTCCCTTATGCTCAAAGTGTGGAAAGAAACATGGAGGGAGTTGTCTTAAAGGGACAAGTAAATGTTTCAAATGTGGAAAGGAAGGTCATGGGGCATTTGAATGCCGCAATGATGGGAAGAAGATGTCTAATGATGCAAATAAATGAAGGGATACACAGAATGAATATACTAAACTTTAATGTTTCAAGTGAAAGGAGATGGGGCATTATGCCAATCAATGCCCAAATCCGAGGGTTGATGATGATGGTAGATGTCAAAAAACTCTTAAGGCTAAAGATAAAGGAAAGTCACATGCAATTTCTATCAGCGATGTGGAGTATGATAACGATGTGGTGAAAGGTACACTTACTATCCACTCTAAAGTAGCAAATTTTTTATTTGATTCTGGATCCACCCACTCTTTTATTTCTAAAGAATTTTCTAAGGATATCACCTTATTACCTCAACAATTAGATGTTTAGTTAGCTGTGACAACCCCTAATGGCACAACAGTCACATAAAAAGTTTATAATTCTTCTCCGATCGAAGTTTGTGGGAAAGTGCTTCCTGCAAATCTTGTGATCCTTCCTATAGTGTAATTTGATGTGATTCTTGGCATGGATTGTCTTTCTTTATATGGAGCTCATATCAATTGCCAAAGAAGGGAAGTCACATTTCATATTCCAGATCAATCTATGATCGTCTATCAATGCAAGGATGAACATAACCTTCCAGTGGAAATTCCTTCCATCTTATGGGTCTTGATTCCACTAAATGAAGGTTATTTATCTCAAATGGTTGATGAGAAACTCACGATTAAGAATATTCCCATTGTATGGTAGTTTGATGATGTCTTTCCAAAGGAATTACCGTGTCTTCCACCAAATCGTGAAGTTGAGTTTTCAATAGAACTCGTTCCGGATGCTTTGCCTATTTAAAAGACACCTTATAGAATGACCCCAATTGAGTTGCAGGAATTGAAGAAGAAACTCCAAGAGAATCTTGATAAGGGGTTCATATGCCCTAGTGCGTCACCTTGGGGAGCACCTGTTCTTTTTGTTAAGAAGAAAGATGGATCAATGAGACTCTGCATTGATTATCGAGAACTTAACAAGATCACTATCAAGAACAAATATCCTCTCCCTCACATTGATGACTTATTTGACCAACTACGAGGAGCTCAATACTTTTCCAAGATTGATCTTCGTTCAGGGTATCATCAATTATGGGTCAAAAGGGAGGATATACCAAAGACGGATTTCGGTACAAGGTATAGACACTATGAATTTATAGTGATGTCGTTTGGTCTTACTAATGCCCCTGCTATCTTCATGGATCTGATGAATAGAGTCTTTAGAAACTATCTAGATCAGTTTGTTGTAGTCTTTATAGATGATATTCTGGTATACTCAAAGAGCAAGGAAGAACATGAAGATCACTTGAGAATTATATTGAAGACCCTAAGAAAAGAGAAGCTTTATACCAAATTTACCAAGTGTGAATTTTGGATTCAAAAAGTTTCATTTTTGGGTCACATAATCTCAAAAAGGGGATATCTGTAGATCCAGAAAAAACAGAGGTTATCGAAAGATGGTCGAGACCAACAACAGTAACTGAGATCCGAAGTTTTTTTGGTTTGGATGGATATTATCGACGTTTTGTGAAATATTTTTCACGATTATCTAATCCACTCACCAAGTTGACTCGAAAATGAGTTATGTTTGTCTGGACGGAGGAATGTGAAGAGAATTTCTAGGATTTGAAAAGAAGGTTATCCAGTGCACCTGTGCTCACACTGCCTTGTAGTGGAGAAAGGGTTGTGATCTACAGTGATGCATCCAAGAAGGGATTGGGGTGTGTTCTTATGCAAAATGACATGGTGATAGCTTATGCCTCACGACAGTTCAAAATCCATGAGCAAAATTACCCAACTCATGATTTGGAGTTAGCTATGGTAATCTTTGCATTAAAGATTTGGAGGCATTATCTTTATGGTGAAAGGTGTGATATTTATACTGATCATAAAAGTTTAAAGTATATTTTCACACAAAAGGAGCTGAATATGCGCCAAAGAATATGGTTGGAGCTGATTAAGGACTATGACTGCTCAATCCATTACCACCCTGGGAAAGCAAACAAGGTGGAAGATGCATTAAGTCGACAAGACCATGCCAGTTTATCCATGATGAGGATCACAAAAGATCCAATATTTATGGATTTACAAAGGATGGATCTTGGAATTATAATGGAAGGGGAAAAACCTTATCTTTCTCAAATGAATGTTCAACCATCTATACATGTGAAGATTAAAGAGTCGCAGAAAGAAGATGTCGAGTTACAAAAGAAGGTGAGAAATGTTCCTGAATTCAACCTTGATTGTGATGGGATAATAAAGTTCAGGAATCGGGTTTGTGTTCCTCACATCCCGGAATTAAAGAAGGAGCTACTGGATGAGACTCATAGTTATTCCTTCTCTATTCATCATGGAAGCATGAAGATGTATAGGGACCTGAATGAGTACTTCTGATGGGATGGCATGAAAAGAGATGTTGCTGAATATGTCTCTCGATGCTTGGTTTGTCAGCAAGTTAAAGCTGAGAGATAGAAGTCTAAGGGGATGTTACAACCATTACCCATACCCAAATGGAATTGGGAAAACATCACTATGGACTTTGTCACAGGACTTCCTAAAACATCCAATGACAATAATTCTATCTGGGTCATAGTTGATCGTCTTATAAAGTCTGCACACTTCATCACTATTAGAGAGGATTTCTGTAGAGACCCGAAGCTTGACGTACATGGACATTACATTACTTTTGCGGAATACTTAGTACATAACCAAAAACACACACTAAAGGACCGTAATAGTTTAGTGTCTTTGGAAACTCGGAACGTAATCTTCTAATCGTGGTGAAAGTTCTTCAATATCTCCCATAAAGGTCATCCCTTTTTTTTACCTAAAACCTTTCTTTATATCCTGGGGAAAAGAAAACATAAAAGGGTGAGCTCAAATGCTCAGTAAGGGTAAACAAAAGAAATATCAATCACATCATATATATAAGAACATAGCTTTTGGAAATCTTAACCTGCAAAAAATCTCATAATATCATAACATGGGATAAATCATAGAAGTGAAATGTAATCCCAATAATCATAACTTAAAACATGAAACTTTGTGGCATACACACATAATCATAGAGAATCATTTCTTGTTAGTCAAGACTCAATGCCAAAACTATCTTAGTGGACAAAGTCCCTTTCTGAATCGAGTAACCCTCGTTTCAGTCCTGTTTCACTGAACCGGTATAACCTACCATTTCAGCCATGTCTATCTCATGAGATGTAAAATCTTTACCCAATGCATTGGAGGGAGATATAGGTCCCACCCGTCTTATAATGAATCCTTTCTTATGTGTGCCACATAATCATAAAACATACATCATCCCATAACACATGTAACAAAAATGGGATTCTTGAAACATCATGACATCATAAATCAATTCATATAAGATAAAGGAATTCATAAAAATGTTTCCATCACAACATAATCAAATCCATGTAATAATAGTGATAAAAACAGAACCCTTTTATTATCTTAGATGGAAAATAATTTTGATAAAATACTTGAACTCCATTCTTGAGGAAAATATCCTTTCTACTTTAAAAACATTTTTTTTCCTTTCATAACATGTCATATGACTTTAAAATAAAAGAAGTTGATTAAAAATAAACTTGAAAACTTGTAAAGGAAGCTTCTTGGAAATAATGTTTTAAAAATCCATTCATGCCGTATAAGTTAAAAAAACATTCTTCGTACTTTTGTCGGAAAAGTCAAAAAGTACCTCATACGAAAAACGACAAAAGATTCCTTTCATACATATTACTAAAAACTCACCGAAGGGTAAAAATGGATCTAAAAAATTGTAAGTGGATGGAAACAATATTACATATTGAGGGAACATGGATGTGGATGATAAAATACACCCCAGTAAATACTTACGAATAAACAATCTCGGATAAAAATGAGATTGTCATATTTCCCTTACCTTAGGTCCGATTTGCTTTGTTTGTGTCCGAAGCTCCTGTATAATGGTTTAAATAATGTTATTGACTTATTCCAGAATCATACATATTGATATGATATCATATATGGTCATATTATTAGCTTCTTGTTAGTAATATTTCATTGTTACTTGTTACTCGGGTCTTTATAACTTTTTGTTCTTATGCGTGTTTTGTTGAATAAATTCTTATTCTTATCTTTAGGTTATAGATAATTCATTTCCAGAATGGTATTAGTGTATTATATACTATATTCATTCATTCAATTCATTTATATAATCATTATGAAATGAAGATCATGTAGAACGAGTCGCATCACATCGTGGAGACGGTATTCCGTTCGTACGCACGAGTGATGATATCGTTCCTATGATCGTGGAATTGTATTGGAGTATATATATATTATTTCAGTATCAATATTACTTCATAATAATCATATATAGTTACTCATTACACCATTATACCCATCCTTGTAAGGTGATGGTGGAAAATAGATTACACCACGGCGTGGAGACGGTATTCCGTACGTACGCACGCGCGGTGATTTCATTTTTCCGTAGGATGGATAGAAGGTGAATTAGGGTTGTTTCATATTTATAATAACATATCAGTATGTAAGTAATACTGATGTTATTACTTTATCATGAAACAACTAAAGAAGAAGAAGTTGAAGAAGAAAGAAATTGAAAAGATCGGTAATGGATATTACCTTTTCTTTGGTACGCCTCATTGAATCCTCCACTTAAGGAACTAAGATTGGTCTTTGGAGAAGACCAGGACCTCTAGGATTATTCTAGGGAAGTGGAGAGGAGAAAATGGCAGGGGTTGGCCGAGCTTGAGTGCTCAATTTGGTGTGAGGAGGAGGGGGAGGAGGTGTCCTTTTATAGGGGAGGAGAGGGGACCTTAGGAATATCTCAAAATATTATTTTATATTAAAGTCAAAATCGGTTTATAATGGTTCCAATGGGTCTTATTTCGAAGATAAAGTGGGTATGGGTCGCAATCATATCAACCAATAGAATTTAGACAAGTTTAGGATATTATTTTAACCTTATCAATTAGATTTAACTCTAAGTTAAATAATTTAACTTTTACCACGTCTTTTTGTTTTCTTTCACTATATGGTTAATACACATACTATAACATGCCAAACGAACCCCAAATTGTTTATTATTAATATATATATCCTTATCTAAGTCATTTGGCCGAACCTTAGATTTTTAGGAATAAAATAACAATTAATAATATAATATTTGATTTAAAAACTATTTTGTGTCAATTTTGACACTATTTGATATATGATTTTTGTGAAAGTCATAACAGATTTAAATGTTCGAACCAAGTTGATTAAATCAACATTAATATATCATAGTAACCTAGAAAATTAGTGTAATTCATAAAAAATCTCAAATTACATTTATTTTGGTGTTTATAACATCAATTATGTCAATATTTTATTAATAAGATAATTACTGCATCATCGTTGTGTCATAAATAAATTAACTTATTTGATGTCTAAAAATTACAAATAAACTACCATCATGTAGGAAATCTTTTTAGCTTTCTAATGAATATTTACAATCGAATTTATCTTATGTATAACCCCATATTAAAAATGTTTTAGTAAATAAACTTTGATTTTAACTCTTTTAACCCTTCTTTAAATAAATTAATAATAAATGTCCTAATCTAATCCAAGTGGGCCTAAATGGTCATATTTTATTCCTAAGTTTGTTTTTGGTCGAATTACACTTGTCCAATAGAATTAGGACATGTGTTAGGGTAATATTAATATCATATTTACCCTTAGTTACCCTATTTACTATTAACCGTGGTAAAAAAAGTAAAAAGTTACTATTCACCAAAAATTATTTTAATCTCATTGAACCACATTTTAGTCCTTGATATTAACCGTGTCTGTCGGATTTTCAAAATTCTATTCACAGAAGCGGTAAAATTAAGTTTTATGCAAAATTCAGTTTTTTAACCTACCACTTAGTAGTTTCACTATTCATCAAAAATTGATGTTTTTTCAGAACAATGCCAAAATTTCATCCTAAGCTATATTTCATATTCCGAATTCAAAAATGAAATCTATTTTACCAAATTCATAACATAGAAGTTGCATTAATTAATTTTATAATTAAATCCCGCTGTTAAAATAAATAGCGTGTTTTTAGGAAACAATATATATCAAAAGATTGACAATTGATTATGTCTGGGTTAAATGTGAAATTACAACCAATGACCAACATTGTATTAAATTGTAAAAATATATTCTAAATATACTTTAAAACCACTCAAATTAATAATTTATCACTATTAATTATTTTGATTAAAAAAGTTGTTTTTAATTATAATTTAGTAATTTTCACTATTCATCAGAATGTGAAAGTTATCCGAAATGTACCAAAATTTCACCTTAGGCTAAATTCGATACTCCGAATCCAAGAATGAAGTTCATTTTGAAAAATAAGATTTACAGAATTTTAAAAAGTGGTTATTACTATTCAAAACATCTAGTTTTAATAATATTTTAATAGCATATCATTGTTTCGTGAAACTCAGTATTACGTACCATACACGCTATCGAGGAAGGTTGCGATTGCGTGTAATGCAAGGCAAGTCAAGGATGCGTGTTGTGCAAGCTCCTTTTGGTGTAGCGTACAACACAAGACATTAGTGAAATAAAAAATAATATTTTTCATAAAATCTCGGGCTGTTACATTCTACCCCCCTTAAAATGAATTTCGCCCTCGAAATTCGTCGGGGTTATAAATGGTTTACTATTCGAAAGTTTCTTTAATAGAAACCCACATCGTAAAAAGGAATGTCAAAACCAATCTTTAAAAACAAAAGTATGAAACGTAACGGTTACCCAAATAAACTAATCATTGGGTTTCCACATAGGTGAAAATATGGATATGGAAGAGAAATCTAACCATCATGTTCTGATGGAGAGTGGTAGAGAACATGGCTATGGAAAAGCCAGTAATCACAAATCCATATATTTTTGATGATATAAGGTACCATCTGATTCATCAGGTATAAGATCACTAGGACAACATTTTTGGTTTTCAAGATCATTTCCCCTAAAGTTGAAAATTTGAATTAGAATAAATACTTACTTTATTTTGGTACAATCTCACTGTTGTTCGTGCCTTGAACAATTTCCACTTCATCTATTAAATAAATGAAGTTGAATTTTTTATTCGTGAAGTGTTAGCAGATCATGTGATAGAATGACAGGTCATTCCATCTGTCTCAAATAAAAGGTTAGCAAAACTTATATACATAAGTCGATCTATAGTGAGATTTATCATATATGGTTCCTAAAATGGACTTATACTTCATATATCATACTGCTTAATATAATAAAACTAGTTTCTACTAAACAGGGACTTCCTGTAGGTTAGTGGTAGGCGATAAAGGCCAGTCGCACTTCGGTTGTGGGTTCGATTCCCACAGCCTTGTCCGAAGCGATGGGCTGTCGCCCGTCCTGCAGGTTGTCCTTTTTCTAAAACTAAATTACTATAACATCACATAAATAATATCAAAAGAAGTTCTATACTTAAACAATACTAACTTATGGTTAACATAATCCATTACAATCTTTAGGATTATCTAAAATACTTCGGTCCAAGCTCATAGTAAAAAGAAAATGATTACTTGAAATGTCGTCAACCAAGCATGTGAATACCATCATTTATCCCCCCCTATATCTTGTTGGTCACATTCCAAACATTCAAACTCCTTAATCATGTATTCTCTTGAATACCCATTGAACCTTGGTGAAAACATGAATGCAGTTAAACGTTAACATTTTCCACATATCAAAATCCTCAAAATTCTTTATAATCAAACCATGATATCACTTAGTTATTATATCAATCATGAGCTCATGAATATAATCAAACATCTCATTATCTTCTTATCCTTTAATTATGCACTTATAATCTACTTTCCAAAATAACAATTCATGGTTACTGGTACCATTCATCATACACTATCAAAACTTAAGAAAAGACAACAGTGTAACAATCCTTAGATGTCTCTTTATTCCATAGTACCATGAGATTTCTTATACAACATTACACATGATAAACATGTAATCATTCCACTACATTCTCAAACCATTGACCGAGCTTCAAAAATTCATTCATCTCACATATCATTTGTAGTCTCTTCATCATCATCCACATAAATACTAACCATATGACCATACTGATTCTCTTCATGAGTCTTTCCCTTAGGGCATTTGTTTGCATAATGCCCATACATTCCACATTTAAAACACTTAACCATTTTTGATGTCGTAGCAATACCATTATCCTCATCCATGGTGTTAACTGACCCTTTTCCTTTGCACTTACTTGCTTTGTGTCCTTCTTTTCCACACCCAAAGCATCTTCCAGTTCCTTTGAAACATTCTCCTTGATGCCTCTTCCCACATGATTTACATAGGGGAAATTGACCTTTCTTTCCTCTATGATCATCATGAAACTCCATCTTTCTCTTATTAGCCGAGTCAGGAAACTTACCAAATTTTACTTTATTGATCATATTATGAGATTGCTGATTCGGCATAATGATGATGTTTGGACTTCCAAATCCCATTTCATTGGGTTGCTCATTAAGAATATCATTCCATTGTCCATCATATCCTCCATTATTGTGAATCATCTTGTTTCCAGCCATTTTCTAAAACCCAAAAAGAATAGTGTGAGAGGCAAAAATCATGCTAGGGAAAACAACATTATAAAGGGAGAGTACCTTCAATATCTAACATCTTAGGTTTAATTCTATGATCGTTAGCGTAGTTCTAGTACTATAACCTATACGTATACTTAACCTTAGGGACATCCCTAGACATACCTTAGAAATATCTCTAGGGATCTCACTAAAGTTCTCGCATCCTAGTTTCCAAAGGTTGACTAAACCTTTCCTTTGATACCAACTGTAGAGACCCGAAGCTTGACGTACATGGACATTACATTACTTTTGCGGAATACTTAGTACATAACAAAAACACACACTAAAGGATCGTAATAGTTTAGTGTATTTGGAAACTCGGAACGTAATCTTCTAATCGTGGTGAAAGTTATTCAATATCTCCCATAAAGGTCATCCCTTTTTTTACCTAAAACCTTTCTTTATATCCTGGGGAAAAGAAAACATAAAAGGGTGAGCTCAAATGCTCAGTAAGGGTAAACAAAAGAAATATCAATCACATCATATATATAAGAACATAGCTTTTGGAAATCTTAACCTGCAAAAAAGCTCATAATATCATAACATGGGATAAATCATAGAAGTGAAATGTAATCCCAATAATCATAACTTAAAACATGAAACTTTGTGGCATACACACATAATCATAGAGAATCATTTCTTGTTAGTCAAGACTCAATGCCAAGACTATCTTAGTGGACAAAGTCCCTTTCTGAATCGAGTAACCCTCGTTTCAGTCCTGTTTCACTGAACCGGTATAACCTACCATTTCAGCCATGTCTATCTCATGAGATATAAAATCTTTACCCAATGCATTGGAGGGAGATATAGGTCCCACCCATCTTATAATGAATCCTTTCTTATGTGTGCCACATAATCATAAAACATACATCATCCCATAACACATGTAACAAAAATGGGATTCTTGAAACATCATGACATCATAAATCAATTCATATAAGATAAAGGAATTCATAAAAATGTTTCCATCACAACATAATCAAATCCATGTAATAATAGTGATAAAAACAGAACCCTTTTATTATCTTAGATGGAAAATAATTTTGATAAAATACTTGAACTCCATTCTTGAGGAAAATATCCTTTCTACTTTAAAAACATTTTTTTCCTTTCATAACATGTCATATGACTTTAAAATAAAACAAGTTGATTAAAAATAAACTTGAAAACTTGTAAAGGAAGCTTCTTGGAAATAATGTTTTAAAAATACATTCATGCCGTATAAGTTAAAAAAACATTCTTCGTACTTTTGTCGGAAAAGTCAAAAAGTACCTCGTACGAAAAATGACAAAAGATTCCTTTCATACATATTACTAAAAACTCACCGAAGGGTAAAAATGGATCTAAAAAATTGTAAGTGGATGGAAACAATATTACATATTGAGGGAACATGGATGTGGATGATAAAATACACCCCAGTAAATACTTACGAATAAACAATCTCGGATAAAAATGAGATTGTCATATTTCCCTTACCTTAGGTCCGATTTGCTTTGTTCGTGTCCGAAGCTCCTATATAATGGTTTAAATAATGTTATTGACTTATTCCAGAATCATACATATTGATATGATATCATATATGGTCATATTATTAGCTTCTTGTTAGTAATATTTCATTGTTACTTGTTACTCGGGTCTTTATAACTTTTTGTTCTTATGCGTGTTTTGTTGAATAAATTCTTATTCTTATCTTTAGGTTATAGATAATTCATTTCCATAATGGTATTAGTGTAGTATATACCATATTCATTCATTCAATTCATTTATATAATCATTATGAAATGAAGATCATGTAGAACGAGTCGCATCACATCGTGGAGACGGTATTCCGTTCGTACGCACGAGTGATGATATCGTTCCTATGATCGTGGAATTGTATTGGAGTATATATATATTATTTCAGTATCAATATTACTTCATAATAATCATATATAGTTACTCATTACACCATTATACCCATCCTTGTAAGGTGATGGTGGAAAATAGATTACACCACGGCGTGGAGACGGTATTCCGTACGTACGCACGCGCGGTGATTTCATTTTTCCGTAGGATGGATAGAAGGTGAATTAGGGTTGTTTAATATTTATAATAACATATCAGTATGTAATTAATACTGATGTTATTACTTTATCATGAAACAACTAAAGAAGAAGAAGTTGAAGAAGAAAGAAATTGAAAAGATCGGTAATGGATATTACCTTTTCTTTGGTACGCCTCTTTGAATCCTCCACTTAAGGAACTAAGATTGGTCTTTGGAGAAGACCAGGACCTCTAGGATTATTCTAGGGAAGTGGAGAGGAGAAAATGTCAGGGGTTGGCCGAGCTTGAGTGCTCAATTTGGTGTGAGGAGGAGGGGGAGGAGGTGTCCTTTTATAGGGGAGGAGAGGGGCACCTTAGGAATATCTCAAAATATTATTTTATATTAAAGTCAAAATCGGTTTATAATGGTTCCAAAGGGTCTTATTTCGAAGCTAAAGTGGGGATGGGTCGAAATCCTATCAACCAATAGAATTTAGACAAGTTTAGGATATTATTTTAACCTTATCAATTAGATTTAACTCTAAGTCAAATAATTTAACTTTTACCATGTCTTTTTGTTTTCTTTCACTATATGGTTAATACACTTACTATAACATGCCAAACGAACCCCAAATTGTTTATTATTAATATATATATCCTTATCTAAGTCATTTGGCCGAACCTTAGATTTTTAGGAATAAAATAACAATTAATAATATAATATTTGATTTAAAAACTATTTTGTGTCAATTTTGACACTATTTGATATATGATTTTTGTGAAAGTCATAACAGATTTAAATGTTAGAACCAAGTTGATTAAATCAACATTAATATATCATAGTAACCTAGAAAATTAGTGGAATTCATAAAAAATCTCAAATTAGATTTATTTTGGTGTTTATAACATCAATTATGTCAATATTTTATTAATAAGATAATTACTGCATCATCGTTGTGTCATAAATAAATTAACTTATTTGATGTCTAAAAATTACAAATAAACTACCATCATGTAGGAAATCTTTTTTAGCTTTCTAATGAATATTTAAAATCGAATGTATCTTATGTATAACCCCATATTAAAAATGTTTTAGTAAATAAACTTTGATTTTAACTCTTTTAACCCTTCTTTAAATAAATTAATAATAAATGTCCTACTCTAATCCAAGTGGGCCTAAATGGTCATATTTTATTCCTAAGTTTGTTTTTGGTCTAATTACACTTGTCCAATAGAATTAGGACATGTGTTAGGGTAATATTAATATCATATTTACCCTTAGTTACCCTATTTTCTATTAACCGTGGTAAAAAAAGTAAAAAGTTACTAATCACCAAAAATTATTTTCATCTCATTGAACCACATTTTAGTCCTTGATATTAACCGTGTCTGTCGGATTTTAAAAATTCTATTCACAGAAGCGGTAAAATTAAGTTTTATGCAAAATTCAGTTTTTTAACCTACCACTTAGTAGTTTCACTATTCATCAAAAATTGATGTTTTTTCAGAACAATGCCAAAATTTCATCCTAAGCTATATTTCATATTCCGAATTCAAAAATGAAATCTATTTTACCAAATTCATAACATAGAAGTTTCATTAATTAATTTTATAATTAAATCCCGGTGTTAAAATAAATAGCGTGTTTTTAGGAAACAATATATATCAAAAGATTGACACTTGATTATGTCTGGTTTAAATGTGAAATTACAACCAATGACCAACATTGTATTAAATTGTAAAAATATATTCTAAATATACTTTAAAACCACTCAAATTAATAATTTATCACTATTAATTATTTCGATTAAAAAAGTTGTTTTTAATTATAATTTAGTAATTTTCACTATTCATCAGAATGTGAAAGTTATCCGAAAAGTACCAAAATTTCACCTTAGGCTAAATTCGATACTCCGAATCCAAGAATGAAGTTCATTTTGAAAAATAATATTTACAGAATTTTAAAAAGTGGTTATTACTATTCAAAACATCTAGTTTTAATAATATTTTAATAGCATATCATTGTTTCGTGAAACTCAGTATTACGTACCATACACGCTATCGAGGAAGGTTGCGATTGCGTGTAATGCAAGGCAAGTCAAGGATGCGTGTTGTGCAAGCTCCTTTTGGTGTAGCGTACAACACAAGACATTAGTGAAATAAAAAATAATATTTTTCATAAAATCTCGGGCTGTTACAATTTCTCTCTGGATCAGCTTGCCAGGATATATGTGAATGAAGTGGTAAGATTGCATGGAGTACCACTTTCTATTATATCTGATCGGGATCCGAGGTTTACCTCAAAGTTCTGGCGAAGTCTTCAGCATACTCTGGATACAGAGTTGAGTTTCAGCACTTCTTATCATCCTCAAACAGACGGTCAGTCTGACAGAACAATTCAAACTCTAGAAGATATGTTGAGAGCTTGCTCTATGGATTTGAAAGGTGGTTGGGATCAACACCTACCTTTGGTGGAATTTTCTTATAATAATATCTTTCACTCCAGTATTCAGATGGCTCCTTATGAAGCTCTCTATGGAAAGAAATGCAGGACTCCAACTTGCTGGGATGAAGTTGGGGAAAGAAAGCTATTAGGACCTGACCTCGTTGATGAAATGGCAGAAAAGGTCAGATCTATTCAACAACACATAAGGTAATCTCAGAGTCGACAGAAAAGTTATGCCGGCAACCGAATAAAAGACCTAGAGTTTGAATTGGGTGATAAAGTGTTCTTACGAATATCTCCCTGGAAGAGGGTCATGAGATTTGGAAAGAAGGGGAAGTTGAGCCCTAGATATATCAGTCCTTTCGAAATACTGGATCGTGTTGGGAAGGTATCTTATCGATTGGCACTTCCACCGAATCTCTCTCAAGTTCACGATGTGTTCCATGTATCTCTCCTGAGAAAGTACATACCTGATCCTTCCCATGTACTTAGCTTAGAAGTTGTACCGCTGGAGCAAGATCTTTCTTATGAAGAACAACCGATAGAGATTCTGGATCGTAGTGAAAAAGTCCAACGAAACAAGACCACTCGATTGGTGAAAGTTTTATGGAGGAACCACCAATTAGAAGAAGCTACATGGGAGCTTGAGGATATGATGAGGGAGAGGTATCCTCATCTTTTTGTTACAAAGTGACGAATTTCGAGGGCGAAATTCATTTTAAGGGGGGTAGAATGTAACACCTGAGACTTTTATGTGAAATATTTTGTTTTTATGTTATATAAATCATCAAAGGAATCTTTCACTACACACAACACTAGCTTGACTTTCTTTACACGCAACTCTGACCTTCCTCGATAGCTTGCGTCGTACGCAATACCGAGTTTCACTAAACAATGATATGCTATTAAAATATTATTAAAACTAGCCATTATGAATAGTAATAACCACTTTTTGAAATTTTATAAATTTTATTTTTCAATATGGACTTCATTTTTGGATTCGGAATATCGAAATTAGCCTAGGGTGAAATTTTGGTATTTTTCTGAAAACTTTCAATTTTTGATGAATAGTGAAACCACTAAGTGGTAGTTAAAAAAACTGAATTTTTCATAAAACATAATTTTACCGATTCTGTGAGTGGAATTTCGAAAATTCGAGAGACACGGTTGATGTCAGTAAGTAAAATGTGTTTCAATGAGATGAAAATAATTTTTGGTGAACAGTAACTTTTTACTTTTATTTACCACGGTTAAAAGTAAATAGGGTAATTAAGGGTAAAAATGATATTATTATTACCCTAACACATGTCCTAATTCTATTGGACAAGTATAATTCGACCAAAAACAACCATAGGAATAAAATATGACCATTTAGGCCCACTTGGATTAGATTAGGACATTTATTATTAATTTATTTAAAGAAGGGTTAAAATAGTTAAAATCAGAGTTTAATAAGAAAATCATTTTTAATATAGGGTTATACATAAGATAAAATCGACTATAAATATTAATTAGAAATCTAAAAATCTTTCCTACATAATGATATTTTATTTTAATTTTTAGACATTATATAATTTAATTTATTTATGACACAAATATGATGCAGTAATTATCTTATTAATGAAATATTGACATAATTGATGTTATAAATACCCAAATAAATGTAATTTGAGACTTTTTAGGAATTAAAATAATTTTCTAGGTTACTATGACATGTTAGTATTGATTTAATTAACTTTTTTAGAACTAACCATTCTATTATGATTTTCACAAAAATCAATTACTAAATAGTGTCAAAATTGACATAAAATAGTTTTTAAAACAAATATTATATTAGTAATTGTTATTTTATTCCTAAAAATCTAAGGTTAGGCGAAATGACTTAGACAAGGTTATATATATTAATAATAAACAACTTGGGGTTCGTTTGGATGCTTATAGTATGTTTATTAACCTTATAGTATAAGAACACAAGAAGACACGGTAAAAGTAAAATTATTTAACTTAATGTTAAATCTAAATGATAAGGTTAAAATAGGAACCTCAACTTGTCTAGATTCTATTGGATCAGAGGATTTTGACCCATCCCCACATTATATTCAAAATTAATCAATTTGGATCTATTTAAAACCGAATTTGACTTTATAATAAAATAATAGTTTTAGTTATTCCAAAGGTGCCCCTCTCCTCCCTTATAAAAGGGCACCTCCTCCCCCTCTTCCTCACACCACTTTGAGCCTTCAAGCTCGGCCAACCCCTACCATTTTCTCCTCTCCACTTCCCTAGAAACATCCTAGAGGTTCTGGTCTTCTTTAAAGACCTATTTTAGTGCCCTAAAAGGAGGTCTCAAAGAAGCACATCAAAGAAGAGGTAATGTCCGTTACCGATTCTTTCATATTTATTTCTTATTCCACTTCTTCTTCTTTAGTTTTTTCATTATGAAGTGATAACATCAGTATCACTCATATACTGATATGTCATTATAAGTATGAAAAAACCCTATTTCACCATCTATCCATCCTACGGAAAAAGAAATCATCGCGCGTGCGTACGTACGGAATACCGTCTCCACGCCGTGGTGCAATATATTTTCCACCACCACCTTACTTGGATGGGTATAATGGTGTAAATAATGACTATATATGACTATTATAAAGTGATATTGATTCTTAAATAGTATACATTCACTCCAATACAATTCCACGATCATAAGAATGATATCATCACTCGTGCGTATGTACGGAATACCATCTCCACGATGTGATGCGACTCGTTCTACATGACCTTCATTGCATAATGATTATATAAATGAATTGAATGAATGAATATGATATATTACACTAATACCATTCTGGAAATTAGGTATCTATAACCTAAAGAGAAGAATAAGAATTTATTCGACAAAACACGCGTAAGAACAAAAAGTAATAAACACCTGAATAACAAGTAGTAATGAAATATTACTAATAAGAAGCTAAGAAGATGACCATATATGATATCATAACAATAAGTATGATTCTGTAATAAGTCAATAACATTATTTAAATCATTATACAGGAGGTTCAGACACTTACGAAGCAAATCAGACCTAAGGTAAGGGAAATATCACAATCTCATTTTTATCTGAGATTGTTTATACTTTGGAATTTACTGGGGTATATTTTATCATCCACATCCAGGTTTCCTCAATATGTAATATTATTTCCATCCACCTAAAATTGTTTAAATCTAATTTAACCCTTATTTGAGTTTTTAGTAAAATATATGAAAGGAATCTTTTGTCGTTTTTCGTACGAGGTACTTTTTGACTTTTCCGAAAAAAGTACGAGAAGAATGTTTTTTAACTTATACGGCATGAATGGATTTTTAAAACATTATTTCCAAGAAGCTTCCTTTACATGTTTTCATGTTTATTTTTAATCAACTTCTTTTAGTTTAAAATTGTATGACATGTTAAGAAAGGAAACTGTTTTTGAAGTAGAAATGATATTTTCCTCAAGAACGGAGTTCAAGTGTTTTATCAAAATTATTTTCCATCTAAGATAATATTGGGTTCTATTTCTATCCCTATTATTAAATTGATTTGATTATGTTGTGATGGAATTATTTTTATTAATTCCTTTATCTTATATGAATTGTTTTATGATGTCATGATGTTTAAGATTCCCATTTGTATTACATGGGTTATGCTATGATGTATGGTTTATGATTTTGTGGCACACATAAGAATGGTATCATTATGAGAAGGGTGTGACCTATATCTCCCTCTAATGCATTGGGTAAATATTTTATATCTCATGAGATAAACATGGATGGAATGGCAGGTTAAACCGGTTCAGTGAAACAGGACTGAAACGAGGAGTGAACTCGTTTTAGAAATGGACTTTGTCCACTAAGATAGTCCTGGAAATGAGCCTTGAATAATAAGAAATGATTATCTATTATTATGTGTGTACGCCACAATGTTTCATGTTTTAAGTTATGATTATTGGGATTACATTTCACTAATATGATTTATCCCATGTTATGAAATTATGATCTCTTTTGCAGGTTAATATTTCTAAAAGTTATGTTCTTAAGTATATGATGTGATTGATATTTCTTTTTTTCACCCTTACTGAGCATTTGAGCTCACCGTTTTGTATGTTTTATTTCCCCAGGTTAGGAAGAAGGTTATTAAGTTGGATATTCCAAAAATGGACTCTAGATATGATGAAATAAGTGGGAGGAAAAGTTGATGCTTTATGAACCAGTTGTTTATGTTTCTTAGTTTCTAAAGACTCTATACCTATACGGTCCTTTCCTGGTTTTTTTATATGTTATAATAAGTGTGCTTCAAATTTGAAGTAGTAACATTGTATGTAAAGTATGGGTCGTTATAGTCCCCTCCTAACACAAATTCAGGTAGGAATTGGCCTTCATAATCTAATAGCTGCCTCATTCGTACTCGATCAAGAAGAGTAGAGGTAATAGCTACAGAAGAAAGAAAAGTCTTCCCCTGTCTATTGTGCACCTCCAAATGCATCTCAAAGAATAGACCCATAAGATGACAATCACTGCTGGTCTCTTGAACTACCTATATCTGAGTCCTTCTACTGAGCTCATCAGCCACTGCGTTGCCTTTCCCAGGTGTATAGGAAATCTCAAAGTCAAAAGACTAAAGGTACTCAACCCACCTTCGCTGTCTCAAATTCAAGTCATGCTGAGTGAAGATATACTTGAGACTTTTTTTGTCTGTGAAAACCAAAAAATTCTCTCCCAAAAGATAATGTCTCCAACAGCGTAAGGCATGAACAACTGCAGCCAACTAAACATCATGCTTTGGGTAATTTCTCTCATGTGGCATCAATTGCTGAGACCCATAAATAATGAATTTTTCTTCCTGCATAAGCACTTCCCCAAGTCCGATACATAATGCATCACAGTAAACAATATAGATCTTTCCCGACTCTAGAAATACTAGTATCAGTTCTGAATTCAACCACCCTTTCAGCTCTTGAAAGGCTGAATCACAAGTATCTGACCACAATAACTTTGCACCCTTCTTAGTCAGGCCCATCAGTGGTGCTACTAAGCATTAAAAGTTCTGTATGAATCACCTATAGTATCCAGACAGCTTTAGAAAACTTCATACCACAAATACATTCTTCGGATGTTCCCAGGAAACTATAGATCTCACTTTCTCTGGGTCTACTGATACACTTGTATCTGAGATAACATGACCCAAGAAGTGAAATTGGTCCATCCAAAAGTGGAATTTTGAGAGATTAGCATATAACTGATGCTCTCTCAGTGTACTCAAAATGATCTCAATATGGGTAGCATGGTCGTGTTGAGGGATATAGTACACTAAGATATCGTCCAAGAAGACTACCATAAAGGAATCCAAGTATGGATGGAACACTCGCTTCATCAGTTCCATAAATACTGTAGGTGTTTTCATGAGACCGAAAGACATAACGACATATTTTTATAGACCATACCTACTTAGGAATGCTATAAGAGGTATATTAGATGGTCTAACATGAAACTGATGATAACCAGA
This sequence comes from Viscum album, assembly GCA_963277665.1. NCBI lineage: Eukaryota > Viridiplantae > Streptophyta > Magnoliopsida > Santalales > Viscaceae > Viscum > Viscum album. The sequence continues at coordinate 511,775,208 of OY728146.1, forward strand.
TCTCAAATCAATCTTTGAGAACACCATGGATCCTCAAAGTTGATCAAAGATATCATCAATCCTCATCAAGGGATATCAATTCTTAACCTTCAACTGGTTCAACTTTCGATAATCCACATTAATTCTAAGGGTACCATCTGCCTTCTTCGCAAACAGGATAGATGAACCCCAAGGGGAAGTACTTTGTCGGATGAAACCCTTTTCCTGGAACTCCTCCAACTGCTTCTTGATCTCCTGTAACTCAGGTGTATCCATATTATAAGGAGGTATGGACACCAGTGCAACTCCTGGAACAAGTTCAATAGAAAATTATACCTCTCGCTCTATAGGCAAACCTGAAAAGTCCTCTGGAAATAAATTTTTGAAAACATCCACCACTAGAGGAAAGTTTATCTGTGAGGTCCCCTGGTTATCCAGATATAGACTAGCAATTTGGGATGTAACTCCTCCCAACCCATGATTCTCGGGTCCTACTTTTCTTTCATGGACATACCATTAGACCTTATAAAGAAACGATATTCCTTCTGGTGATGTGAAACTCACCCTACGATGATAAAAATCATCGACTACCTGGAAGGGAACTAACAAGTCCATTCCTAGAATGACATTATAGCCTATCATCTCTAAGACAAAGAGGTCTCATGAGAAGTGACACCCACCAACCACAAGGGGAAACTCCTTGCACTGACATACACTAGCCATTATTGTCCCCAACAGAGTGTCTAGCATCAAGATATCAGCAAAAGAAAGGATAATGAGCACAAGGCTCTCTATAATAGAAAAATATATAAATCTATGAGAAGCCCCTGTATCGAAAAGATCAGAAGCTAAAACTCAGGCAACTTTGATCATACCTCGAACTGTAGATGGGCTGGGATCCTGATCCTGCTGGGTCAGCTCCACTACAAATGTCTGACCTACACTGTGGTCATGTGACCCTGCCTGACCACTCTGAGCTGATCCACCCTATTGGTGCTGAATGCCTGGTGACTGGATACCATGGCCATAGCCTCCACCTTGCCCAATCTATCTGAAGAAATCCAGTTCCCAGACTAATGAGAAATTAGTGGTGTTGGTCCTGAACGTGGAGTCATGGAAGACCCCCTGTCACTAGCTACTGGTGAGAAGATCTTGAAGAAGCACTCAAGATGTCCCATCTTGCCACAAGACTAGTATTACACTAGGTCTTTAGGGAAATGTGGCCTCATGTGCTTGCTCTTCCCACACTGGTATCACACCACCTGGATACCAGATTAAGTATCTCACCTCCTTGGATCACCGTGTGAAGACCCCCCTATGGTGCTTCCTACTGTCAATATAAGAGATACTAACTTCGGATGTCAAATCGCCGAGGATCACAACTCCAAAATACCTCAAATTTTTCTCTATGATCAGTGTCTGGTTGATTATAGAAGTGAAGGAAGTCAACCTGAATATGTTCTCCTGATATCAGATGTCATTCCTTTGACCATCCTCAAACTTCCTTTCCAGGAATAACTCATCACCTCCTGGAATAGGTGTGAAACACTGTTGCTCTATGAAACGATAAGAATAATACATAATTGAAATTTTACCCTGCTCCAAACTCATGAATTCTCAGGATCGATCGACCCTCAAAGTCTTTGGATAGAACTATTCATTAAAGGCATGCTAGAACACATCTCATTCCATAACCTGCTGGTGTCCTGCCTGTGATATCACATCCCACCATCTCTTGGCAGAATCCCAAAGCATATACATAGAGAGTTTGACCCTCCTCTATGGAGGCTTATCCATATGCTTGAGGATGGAAATCATGGATTCTAACCATGACTCTGTAGCTTGAGGTCCTCCTTCCCTAGTGAAAGTGGGAGGATGTTGTGGTTGAAAGACCCACGTCAGCTCTGCCATCGACGAGGTAGGAAGCTGTACTCTGTGGAAGGTTTGCATGAACCTCATGAATCCCTCTCAAAACTATGCATCAGTACCTGCATCTAGAATGATGGTTGGTGCCAAGACTGGAACTACCGGAGGATCTACATGTAGTCCCTGATCTGCCATGTCCGGTGTCTGATGGCCTTGCAACTGACGTACAACCGAAGGACGTCTTGGTGGCATGACTCTGTAATGTCATGCGCACATTTTATATCAAGATCAATAAAGACTAAAACTTAAAAGGGTAAGAAGGGAGCAATAGAAGGAAAGAATTCATGTTTTTCAAAACATGGATACATGATGTGTTTAATGCGTACATGGTGTGTTCCCTGAAGCCTTTCACATGGGCGTGTACTCTAGCCACAACTAGTCGTGTAACACACCAAACACAATTCGTGTTGTCCAAATACATAGAGTGTACTTTAATTATGTTCCCCTTCCCGAGTTCTTCTACACAACTAAGCCACACGGTTCTCCTAGAAGAAGACTACACAACATGTTTGTTCCAGACATGGAATGTACAATACGAGCTTCACCGACCCGTGTTGTTAGTGACACGACCAGATACACAGCTCACACTATACAACGTGCCCCATATTTACACAACATGTATTAGAAAAGACTCAACCGGCCCGTGTTTTTAGTGACATGGCCAGTTACGCGATTATACAACACGGTGTGTACATCCGGCACACGACGTGTTCTAATAAGATGTCTCAACCCCGTGTTTCTTCCCACACACCCGTGACATGGTTAGAGACTACACGACTTGTACATATGGTAAACAAAATGTACTTAAGAAAAACAGTTTCTTCTCGATCAGAAGAGCACATGGCATGTATTCAATGTTACACACCATGTATTATGGGTTTTTTCAAATAGTAAGCCTCAGAAACTACTCCAGAACCCAGAAAAACACTGAAACAATCATTGAAAGTTCCAAATTCCGATTCGTGAGGACCCATACACCCCGCTAATCAAATATTGGCATCTTATACATGTCATATACAAGGAAAAAAGTCAATGATCCACAAAATTCCAATTCATGAGGGCCCATAACACCTTAAGAACCAAAGTTGGGCATTCATTAAAACAAAAATTACACAAATAAATACCTTATCAAAAGAAGGTATTCTATCAAGGCATCTATCACAACAACATGAATATCTAGAACAATATCTATCATAACAAAATGCATTCTCTAAATCACCCTAAATGGAATGACAAGAATGCTTGAAATGTGATTTTTTGTAGGTTCCTATATGATTAATGAGATGAAATACCCTCATCTCATTGGGTTGCAACAGAAATAGAACCTCAATAACATCAACAACAACAGCACAAAACATGTGAATCACCTAACGGTGAGAATGAAATCAATTGTAAAATTGAAAAACCAGAAAACTTGCAACAAAAAAGGTAGATTGGATTTTAACTATATAAGGGTTAGCTACTCCTGGTCACAACTTATTACAAAGTACCTATCCTTCATATCCCTAGCTATAGGCTCCAAACAGTAAGTAAATAAGAAATGAATTCCTCTGATACCAATTTGTAACGTCCTGATTCCGGAAGCCACCCAGAGGTGCCCCGTACCTGGTTGGTCACATGGCGTCACATGATTTTCCCTGAACTCCAGAGGTTGCTGACTAGCAACGAGGGCCGTAGGTGTGATAGTGAGGAAACTATGCCCTAATTGGGAGAGTAACACAAAGGAAGTGAATCAATAGCAATTGTAGAAGCAGTAATAGTACCATAACAAAAGTAAACAATAGGAGACTAGAAGTAATAACATCTGGAGCACATATATAAGATGATGCATGATACATATGTCTATGAAAACGGCCAAACAAGTTACAATGGTGAAATAAAATACTAAACCAAAGTACAAAAGAAAGCAATAAATAGCTCCACAGCATCGCAAGCCTAAGTTTGTTCCAATGATCTCTATCTCCAAAGCAATCAAGTACCTGAACTAGAAGGGAGATGACCCTTATCTATACCTACAATAATATAATATGTTTGGGCCCAAAATCACGGCCCAAACAAGGTGTGAGATGAATCCCAGTAGCCAACCACAAAAATATATGTGCCTAACAATCAGTGAATATATGGTAGGTAATAAGTAAAAGAAAACAGTAAACAAGGAAGTACTCAGTAGTAATCAATCCACAGTTTCAATGCATTCAGTCTCATATATCAAGCTACAACTAATCAAAGCAGGTAACCCTCTGGGTAGTATTCACATCCTAACCCATCTAGTTCAACCAAACTAGAACAAGCAAGCAGCTAAACACAAATGGTAACCCTCTGAGAGGTACTCATAGCATAACCCCTCTGGTTCAACCAAACAAGACAAGCAACCCTCTAGGCAGTATAATTAGTCTAACCCCTCTGGTTTAGCTTAAATACAGACTCTATGAGAATGAACTAACTATAAATTCCTCTTGTAGTCTCATATCGGTAACTAAAGGTGCTCTCGGGAAGCACATACATCACATTCCCCCCTGTGGCCTGTGTAGAAGAACTATAATCACTCTGAGTAAGTACTTACATCAATTCCCCCTACGGTCTCACATCGTAACAGTAAAACAGACACTTTGGAGAAGCCTTTATGTCAATTCTCACTATGGTCTACTACACCAGGTTCTCACAACCCTGTCTAAGTCAACCAATCATAGAAATGTGTATCCGCAAAAGTAAACCTCAAGAACTATTTGGCTAGAAGTCTACAACATATCAGCATGTCAGAAAAATACAAACACTCCATCATACAACACTAGGCATGGGAAAAACCACAAGGCAACCTAACATGCTAAGCAGGACCAAATGGTCAAAATAAGGAATGCGTGGGAAAACACTTCCAAAACATAGAAATTAACCCTATTCACATTCAATCAACCTCTACTCAAGCATACAAGAATACCAGTAAATTAATAGGGCTAAAACAGTAAAAACGTAATACCCCGTTCAAGGGTATTGGGAAATTTTGCACATAAAACTTAAATAATTTCTACATAAAGGCACAAACCACCTACCTCAGTGTTGGTAGATCGATATATGTGAACCTTGAGCCTTGAATCGCCCAAGAACACTGTAGATCTACAAAAATATCTAAAACATTCAACTAAGGATAAATCTTAAGAGAGAAGACATTATGAAACAAATATCTAGCAGAAGGCAGAGCATACTAAGGCGATCCCAATGCAATTGACGACGGTCGATTCATAGAATAGACGCTCGATCGGGGGATTGGGGAAATATCGCGGTTTTATGGTCTCTCCCAGATGAACTAGGTCGCGAAGAAGGGCTTTTTTCCAATTAGATGCGACCCCATTCTATTTAATGAAATAAAAAGAAAGTACATGATGTGTACTTTGTAAGTACACGGCGTGTACTTTCCCTTACCAAGCCCTAATTTAGGCGACCTCTAAGTCACCACACACGACTGTGTGCATGACTGCTACACAACTAGCACACGGGTACCCGCGGTAACTGATTACACGGAGTGTACTCATAAAGTACACGACATGTACTTCAAAAATATCTAGAAACTCATCTTTTCCTCAAAAACACCAAAAAATGGAAAACATACCTAAAAAGAAGATCTGGGTTCTTATAGATAAATCCCATCGACTTGATTCCCATCATTATCTCATGAGATATAAATACTTACCAATGCATTGGAGGGAGATATAGGTATCAACAGTCACATAATGAAAACTATACATATATGTTCTACAAGAACATAAATAATTAATCATATCAAAACCCATGGAATGAAATGGGTTTCATGAACATCATTAAATTATAAAATAACCCATTGAAAAGAAATGGGTTTCATAAATATCATTCCATAATAAACATAAATGATTTTTAGAAAGAATAATAATCCTATTATTGAAAAATATCCCCAGCAAAATATAAATAACATAAAATAATGTTTTATTATATGGAAAATAATTTTTGAGAGATCACTAGAAAACAATTATTGAGGAAAATATCCTTTCTTCTTTGAAAACATTTACTTTTCTTAAAATTCATTTCAATTTTAAAAGAAACATTTTTCTTTTAAAATAACCTTATAATATTTTAAGGGAAACTTAAAAGAATTAAGGAATCATGTTGGATGAAAATTAATTTAATTCTATATAAGTTAAAAAAATTAATTTGATACTTTTTTTCAGAAAATTCACAAATTACCTCTTTTCGAAAACAAAAAAAAAATCTTTTTAAACCTTGTATTAAAAAGTCAAAAATGGGAAAAATTACTTTAAAAATCCATAGTAAAATAGTTATTTTTTTAAAAAATTATTATAAACATGTACAAGGAAGATAAATATTCCCTGATAGAGACTCAAAAATGAAAAAATCACAAATATTGAAGAGATTTTGAAATAAATACTCATCACATTATAATTAGTAGAATCATAAGTTCCATGAAAGAAAGAAAATTATATGGATATGAATATAAAATAACCTTTTGGATAATAATCATAAAAAAATCATGGGTAGTATATACACCATGTTGAAGAAATAATTAGTGTATAAGGTATGTGTCCCACATAAATAAAAGCGAGAACCAAATCCCTTACCTTATGTATTGACTCTCTTTGTATTCATTCAAACCTCCTCTTCTTTGGGTATGTCCTTTTGATTTTCACAAAAGGACACCATTGGTTGAACTTATGATAAAATTAAGTCTTATATAATTAATTAATGGATGTTGTTAGGATATTTAGATAGAGGTTGGCCAAACCAAATAGGTTTTGAAGTGTGTAGAGAAGAGGAGATGTTCCTTTCTATAAGAGAGGGGAGGGGTAGTTTTGGAATTTCGAAAAAAATAAATATATAATAAAATCAATATTAATCCAAATACATCAAAAATCCTAATTATTATATTCCAAGATGTGATAACGTTATAAAATCATAAAAATATATATTTTGGATACGTTTTTATGTTATTTTAAACCTTATCATTGTAATTAACCATTAGTTAATCCATTTTAATTTTAACTATGGTAACAATGTTTTTAATATTAGTAGGATGTAATATTTACATATAAAGTGTCAGTGGGACTATAAATGGACTATTTAAGATATTTTAGACCATAACTCATCCCACAATATTTATTTAATATTTTTATTATTTTTAAATAATTTGATAAAAAAATATATTCATAAAAGGTCATATGTATCAATTTTGACACTATCCATAACTTTAACTTTAAGAAAATAAATCCAACAATATTACTTCAATAAAATTAACTTAATAAACCCATAACATGTCATATTCACCCATAAAATTATTTTATCACCTTAATTAATTAAAATTATATTTTTTTATAATTCTAAAATCATTTAATCGATTTTTTCTTTAATTGAATAATTACTAACTCATCAATTTTTAATTAATTATGATAACTATTTCATCACTAAAAATTGAATATTATTTTCTATGATATAGATAAAATTTTTAGATTTTATATTACTATATATAGTATAAAATATATTTTATTTAATCTGATATTAAAAAACATTATACATATTAAAAGTAAGAGTGTGACATTTTTCGCTCTATTTGAGTTTAATAATATTTAAGTTAGTTTCCTTGAAAAGATCCCATTTAATTATTAAATTTCGATAATTATATGTTAAGGGTCTAAATAAATTCATAAAATAACATGTGTGAACGTTTTAGGGTTGTTTTATAATATTTATAATATTATTTCAGCCATTAATTACATGATTTATCATTAACCGTGGTAATAAAAATTACTAAAGTTACTATTCATAATATTCAAAAAAATGGATCCTATTTAATAATTTTTTTAATTATGATTCCAAATTTTAAATCCATTTTTCCTATTTTTAAACACATAAATTTCTTAAATTAATTTAAAATTAATCCCTTTGATGGAATAATAAAACATGTTTTTAAAGTCAAAACGTGTAAAAGATTGACCTATTTTTATATCCAAATTATTTGTGAAAATGATTTCAATGAAATAATTTTATTAAATAATAATACTTTGATCTAATTATACTTTAAAACCAATAAAATATTTAAATAAACATTATCAATTATTTCAATGAAAAATTTGTTTTCAATTAAAATGCAGTATTTTTTACTATTCATCAAAACAAGAAACTTATCAGAAAATATTCAAAAATCAACCAAAATAAATTTTTTGATATACCTATTTAAAATATGAAGTTTAATTTTTTGTATATAAATTCAGAAATTTTCTAAAATTATATTTATAATGGGTCCACCATTAAAAGATGGTAAAATTAACCTTTTGAAAAATAAAGGGGTTTATGCATAAAATTGGGATTTTTATTATCTTATGCCTATAAAATCTATTAGATGAATATAAAAAATATTTTATTGAATATATAACATTCATATTTGATCAATATCATTCAATAATTACAATTAATTAAATATATTAAGACAAAATGACTTTGCGAGCATAAAAATAAAAATATTTTCTCTATATTCAATTTGTATATATTTTAACTTATAATTAATTAGTAACCAATGAATTCATATTATAAAACATATATTTTCATATGTTAGTTAATAATATTCATAACCACTAATTCAATTTCTAGTTTATATATTATTATAATAAATTATAATATTTTAATAATATACTATTGTTTGTTAAAACTTGGTCTTGCATGTAATGCAAGTTATCAAAACAACTCTGTATTGTGTGTAACACAATCCACATATAGTGTTTCATGTACGATAAGCTAATATAAGTATTACATGTAGTGGAACGTCGACTTGATGTCTTGTAAAAAACAAGAATAACTTGGTGCTTTTATATAACACAAGGTATATTTAGTGTTGTGTGAAATAAAAAATATCGAAATGATTAAATTAATTTTAAAAAATATTTCACAAAATCTCATGGTGTTACATTATACACCCTTAAAATGAATTTATCCCTCAATATTCATCTAGGTTATCAATGTTTTAATACATTAAATATCATTTCATATAAACCCACATCATATAAACTAATACTAAAAATTCTTTTTTAAAAGTAAAGTTAGAAACCTAATGGTTATCTAAAGTGACTCATAACTAGGTTTCTACATATGAAAACAGAGGTGGTAAGTGAAAAAAATATTATGGAAGAGAAATATTACTATCAAGTTCTGATGTAGAGTGAAAGAGAACATGATTAATAGAATGTTATCAATCGCAAAGTCATAACCTAAAGAGGCCTGGAAAAGGTCATTGATATCATTAAAAATGATGATAATTAGAAATAATTTTATTTCAAGACAATTTTGAATAGTTTTCATGATAAGATATACTTACTTTATTTCAGCACAATATCACCCTTTTTTATTCCTTAATTAATTTCCATTTCTTTTTTTTCAAATAAATGAAGGTGAATTTGTTATTCCTGATGTATTAGAAGATTATGAGATTGATAAATAAAATTATAGGTCATTGCATATATCATTACCACAAGAAAAAGGATACAAAAAATTACTCAATATGCATAAGTCCTTATATGGTGAGACAATAATTTAATATCTAATACCTTGTTTTATGTTTAACATAAACCGTTCCATAAATGTTTTACCTTATAAGCCTTACAAAAGATGAAATTACAAAACATTAGAATGAAGTTTACTAAATTATCATAACATTTATCCCCATATATCATAAAGTAGCTCTTGGTTGTCACATTACAAACATGTAAATACCTTCATCAATTATTCTCTTGAAACATGTTAATGACATGAATGACCATAAATACTTATTGAAAACATGCATTCTTTATTATTCAAAAGATTATTGAATATATTCCTTATGAAATTTTTTTTGTAAACTCCATCGGTGATATCATAAACCACTTTGTCAAACAAATCCTTAATTAGTTCCAAGGTAATCAATACCAACCACTTTACTTATTCATATCTAACATATCATTATCCAAACATCATTATCTCAACATTAAAAACATATTAATGGTTATATTTCCCTTAATCTTGTGTTTCCCATGAATATAACCTTGTAATTAAATCACTTTTATATGTATTTAGCACCATTCGACATTTCCTTTGAAATCCTTAATGAAAAATTTATGATGAAAATACTAATATATTTAATTATTCATATAACACAATCTTTAAATTCCAAAAACTATTTACTTCAGTCACCCAAATTAATTCTTAAACCATTATTCAGGCTTTATCATCTTATTCTTTCATAGAATATGAAATATGTATCATGTCTTAAGCTTCCTTAACCTCAATCTAAACATTTTTCTTATGTTTAATGTAAGAAATACTGTTTGAACATAATATACCTTTCACATATCATTTGTGGTCTCTTTATCTCCAGTAGTATAACCAACAGTCATACCACATTCATGATTTTCTTTAATAAATTTCCACTTAGGACATCATTTTTTATAATTACCATACATTACACATGTAAAACAATCAATGTTATCCTAGCTCTTTCTAGTTCCCTCTATTTACTATGACTAAAATCATAGTGTGAGCAACCCTTATCATAGTAGAAGACAACATAATCATGAAAAATTACCTATAGGATTCCTAAATCAAGAAACCAATTTTAAAAACTAAGACACCTTAGGCTTATCACTAGAGACACCCATAGACATATACTTAGTAACATACCTAGGGTTATCAATAAAGTTTTCTCATCCGAGTTTCCAAAGGTTGACTAAACCTTTCATCAAATACCAATTATAGCTACCAAGGATTTTTATACATTTAAATTATGCTATTTGTTTTTTTAGAACACTTCGTTCATTACAAAAACACACACCCAAAGACCATATTAGTTTAGTGCCTTTGGAAACATGGAACACAAACTTCTAGTTTGGTGAAAGATGTTCATTGTGTCCCATAATGATCTTCCCCCTTTGCACCCCTACCTAAAAAATTTATTTATAACTAGGGAAAAATAAAGCATAATAAAAGGGTGAGCTCAGATTCTCAGTAAGGATATACAAAGGAGATACATAAGCATAATCATGAATATAAGGGTATGAGAACAAAAAAATAACATTTGAAAATCATACCTTTCATATCAAAGATCATATACATGATTCATGGCATAAATATTCATAGTTTATAAGACATGAATCATAAGGGAATCAAGAGCATAATCCATGAAACCATAACATTGAATAAGACATGAAATTCTTGGTAGACACATAAATATGTAATATCATTCCCTATAAGTCAAGAAAGATTACCAAAACATAAGAAGGCACTTCATGGGGAAGACACCTTCTGAGAAGGAAACACCACCATCCCCAATCAATGTCCTTTACTTGCAAGGGATCATATTTTCCCATCTTCCCATAGTGAACCAGGTTTCCCCATCTTCCATAGTAGATCAAGCTCTTCGACTTGATTTCCATCATTATCTCATGAGATATAAATCTTTATCCAATTCATTATAGGGAGATATAGGTCCCACCCATCATATAATGAAAACCATACATATGTGTTCCACAAGAACATAAATAATTAATGATATCAGAACCTAGGGAATGAAATGGTTTTCATAAACATCATTAAATAATAACATAACCCATGGAAAAGAAATGGGTTTCATAAATATCATTCTATCAAAAAAATAAACCATTATTAGAAAGAATAAGAATGTTATCATTGAATAATATCCCCATTAAAACACAAGTAACATCAAATAATGTTATCTTAGATGTAAAATAATTTTGTGTTGTCTCTTGAATACAATTATTGAGGAAAATATCCTTTATTCTTTAAAAATGTTTTCATTTCATAAAATGCCCGGAAATTTTAAAAGAAAAAAATTTATTTAAAAGCAAACTTGTAAGGATGTGAGGTATGATTTAAAGAATTAAAGAATCATGATGGAGGAAAATAATGTTCCTGCCATATAAGTAAAAAAACATTATGTTCATACTTTTTTTCAGAAAATTCACAAAGTGCATAATTTGGAAAATGATAAAAATATTCCTTTTAAACCATGTGGTAAAGAGTCAAAATGGGTAAAAATGAATTTAAACATCCATACGAGAATAGTGATTTTTTGAATTTTTTTTGAAAACATGGGAATGGAAGATAAATATCCCCCAATGGATATTTAAAACAAAACAATCCCAAATATTGATTAGTTTGTGAAATAAATACTCATCACTTTATTATCAGTAGAATCATATTCCCCATAAAATAAAGAAAATTATATGGATATGAAAATAATATAATCTTATAGATAAGACTCATAAAATAAATTCATGGGAATTATATACAAAAAAATAGAAGAAATAAGTAGTGTATAAGGAATGTGTCCCACAGATATAAAAATGAAGCAAAAATCCCTTACCTTATGTCTTGACTCTCTTTGTATTTGTTCAATCCTCATCTTTTTTGGATATTTCTTGATTTGCAAAAAAGGACACCTTTGGTTGTATTTATATCCAAATTAAGGATTATAGGATTAGGGGGGTATTTTTGTAGGATATTTAGATATAGTTTGTTCTAACCAAATATGTTCAGAAATTTGTAGAGACGAGAATGAGATGTTTCCTTTTATAAGAGAGGGGATTGGTACTTTTGGAATTTCACAAAAAAATAAATCATAATAAAATCAATATCAATCCAAATACCACCAAAATTATATTGATTAAAATACAATATATTCGAAGGTCTTAATATCATCAACCAACTGATTTTAGATAAGTTTTGATGTTAATTTAAACTTTATCATTTTGATTAACCCTTAATTAATCCCTTTTAATTTTAACTACGGTAACAAAGTTTTCAATATTAATACGATATAATTTTTACATATAAAGTGTTAATTAGACTATAAATGGAAAATTTAAGATATTTTAGAGTGTATGCTCTGATCATGTGTCCTTGATTTTGGTGGTTCTTAGGAGAAGCATATCCCTCTCATTGAGTTCACATATAACAATTGATTTTAGGTGACAATTCAGATGGCTCTTTTTGAGGACTTATATAGTAGGATGTTCCATTCACACATGTTCTTGATAGATACAAGTGGGGAAGCCCTAATAGGTCATCATCTCATATAAGAGACTTCAGAGAAAGTTTAGCTGATCATGAAGAATATTACTATTTCTCCGTCTAGATAGAAATCTTATTCTCATTGTTGTTGACCACCTCTATAGTTTGGGGTCAGGGATTATGTTTTCCTTTAGAAATCACCCAGGCTAGGGAATAGATGGTTACAAAAGTAAGGGAAGTTGTCCCCTCATTATGTAAGGCTATTTGAGATTCTAGAGGGAGTCAGGATGGTATTCTATTGGATGTTACTACCTCAGATGTACCAAGACATGCACGACACATTCTATGTTTCATAGGTTCTCCAATATCATGACAACCTATCTCACACCATTTATCCCACGGAATTTGGGTTAGATACCGATGCTACCTTTGAGTATTATCCAATATGAATCATTGATCGGAGCATGAAGCCTCACCAAGGCTGGTATTTCCCTCTAATACGAGTGCCATGGAAGCATGACCACATGAAGAATGAGACTTGGGAGATGGAGGCTAATATACATGCCTAGTATCCAGATTTATTCTCATACAATGATTTACCACCCATGGAAGTTGAACTCAGGGATGATTTCTTTTCCGGGGAAGACTGTAAGAACCCAGTTTTTCAGTCAGGTATAGGTCCTTTAAATTTTAGTCTAACTCTTTATTTTGGACCTAATATGTATTCCTAATGAGTTAGAAAAGGTTTCAAGGGTTTATGTGGCTTGTTCAGAGCCCAAAAACCATATTTTTTTTGAGAACTAGTCCTGGAACATAGTTTGTAGTAAACAGTTTGGGAGGAATGCTCTTTTAGACAGATCCTTACCACATGGTTGGTGCATAGTTTCACTAACTGTGTGGTGCACCCCTTTCTCCAAGTACCCATGCATGGTTTGTTCATGGTTTGTAAAACCATGTGGAAAAACCATGAACATGCTAAATTTTGGGTAATTTTACATTTTTATACTTAATGGTCTAATTATCCCCTTCTTATTCCCTAATATGATTCCCAGTATACTAAACCTCCATTTTCTATCATTTTGGATCTTTTTAAGTTCTAACATAGGGATCAAGATATCTCCTTCATTTGATATATGATCAAGAATCCATATATCACATTAATTTCGAAACAATAAGTAATTAAGTCCTTTTTATCCATTCTTCGTCTCTCTTTCTATCAACCTAGTTATTTAGGTGTAAGTGTTTTTAATATTTTCTTAGATTTACTATATTCTATACTGAATTATAGGATAATACTAGATGAGGATAGTTGTAAAATACTAATGTGAGTGGTCTATAACTCATCCCCTAAGTTCATTTATTTTTGAATTATCATGTGGGGACCTTTGGTTTCATCAGGTGTCATTTACTGAATTTATAAATCATGATTATGGTCAATAGAACTGTATGGTTCTGCTCTTTCCAAATATATGATTCATTGTTAGTTGTTTCTCCCAAAACTCTATCCATCCCATGTAGGAGGTTTTACCAATATTTTTGTTTTAGTGTTTTGACACATTTGAGCCGTCATTTTAGTGGGCCTTGGCTTGAACTTTCATAGTGTAAGATTTAAATATTAAAAGTACTGATATATATTTGGAGTTTAATAATGGAAAGTACCATGTATTCTCACCACTTTACCAACCAAAGTTAAGGGCTTCAATTTGATAATTAAATATGAAATGGAAATTGGGAAGTATACTAAGTATATGAATTGGGATTTTTAAATGTAATTGAAAAATTGATTGCTTTTCTATAGAACCCCTTACCATGTTAATGGATGGTAGTGGAGTGAGCCTTTAATCTTGAAAATTCCATAAATAGATTAAATGAATGGTTTCATGCTACCTGGATTTTTCATACTAATGAAAGTCATGGATTAAACCAAAAGGATTTATTGATTTAATTATGACTTGATTAAATGTTTTCATACTAAATTAGCCTTATCACACAAATGAAAGGTAATGGATTCAACATTATTAATTATATATGATTTCATTATTAAATTAGGAGTATCCTGACTCAATATCTCCTTATATTTATAAGAAAATGCCTTGAGAACTCAAGGACCCCATGTTGAATTCAAGGAAACATCTTTCTTAGGTTAAGGCCCACCTAGAATGAGATAGTTTTCTAACTTTGGATGGTCTATATGAATCTGTGGGATCCCTCATTTAGTACTAAAATATTCCTTGGATACACTCCTTGGATCATGAATTCAAAAGTATGTTCCACGGTTAAATCCCATCAGGACTGCTCGTTTATTATCCCCATTTTACCTTGGATGGACTCAGACTCAATAGGTGTTTTATTAAGGAATACCTTGGACTATACTGCTTGTATTAAATTATTAAACTTATCCATAATATATTCATTACTGAGTTGGTGATCCTTGAGGTATAAGTTTTCTTGTTTATTACCTTGGAACTTCATTATTAAATATCATTATAGGTTTCCTTGATACATCTTGGATCCTTCATTATTGCTAACATGTGACTTTTTTATAAAATGGTAATAATCAAATAACTTACTGGTCACATGTTTAGACACTAGGTGAGGGAAGAAATAAGTACTTTGGAATTTAGTTACATTGTATTCTTTACTTTATATATCTATGCTTGCACACAGTAACATTTCCATTACATGGGCTAGATATTATAGAAACCATTGGTGGTGTCCCAATGATATTTATCTCACACCCTCTCCAGGTAGCGTTTGATACCCAAGGAAAGTTACATGAATTCATGTGTTGATAAAGGGATGCATACAACTTCAAACACTTGATTTATTTCTTAGTTTGGATAGAGTTGGTAGTAGATGATTGAGATGTAGCTTAGTATACTTGGGATAGTTTATGTATTTCCTTTTTCTACTTTTGGTTTTTCATGTATGTTTGATTCTTTATATCCATGTTTTCTAGCTTACTAGATACATGAAATATCATCATTAGTTGTTGTATGTTATTCTAGTTATTTCAGTTATTTTTATCCTTGTATCCAATTACTTTGTGCCTTATATTTACTTATATTTATTCCTCTATCTACCTCTATTTATTTTTTTCCACTATGCCACACTCTTGTAATAAGGGTATAGTCTCCCCACAGATACAACCTGAGCCCTCGCTGCTATTTGGAAGCCTATGGAATTTGGGGAGATTCACTTGAGGCCATGTGACCCACCAATCTCAGGGCACATTTTAAGTAGAATGAAAGTCTAGGATGTCACATACCTTCTTAACTTTACACCCATTAAGAAATGATAATGTCTCCCATGTGTACGTGTGGACTAAAACCTCTATGAAGTGATATGATTTATTTTTCATGACATCCTTTCATGGATTATTATAAATATGTATATAATGAATATATATGTTATTTATATCAATAGTAAAATTATTTGGATTATATTACCATTATTATCATTTAAGGACAACAACATTTAAATTAAAACATACATGAAAAAAGAAGCAGTTAACACCCAAAATGATGATGATAATGAATGATTGGTAATTAATGAGTGATAAGATGTTATAAATAAATCTCATATGTTATTATAATTATAAACATTATTATTTTTTATAAGCATAATACTTATAAATTTATTATACAGGAGGTTAAAATCACTTACAAAGTAATTCAAACCCGAGGTAAGTGTTTATTTCAAAATATCATCATTATTTGATATATTTTATGTTTAATTTTCAATTATGGGAATTATATGATATTTGAATTTTAAACAACAAATATTTGTATCTTAAGGTTATTTATATTATTGAATTTTTTTCATTCATTTCTCTCTCTCTATGTACTCAGAATTTTTAATGAATTATTTGAGGGAAAAATAACAATGTTTTTCTATTAGACCGAGAATAATTTTCTTCCATATCAATAAATTCTTTACAATATTTTCAAGAATTTTTTTAGTTTTCTTAAATTATTTATTAATGTTATTTACATCAACATTTTAATTTATATAATGTTTTTCAAATGTAATCTTAATTTCATTCACCGAATAAAGAAATTTTTACCAAAGGTGTGAATGGAATCCTTATTTTACCACTTACCACATGAACAAGTTTTCCCACACTCATGACTATTATTTTCCTTTAAGATTCCCATACAAGTTTTAATGGTTTTCTTTAAATAAAATGTTTTTACCAATATTATGAATTTATATAAAATTTAAATTTTTGATTTTAAAATGAAAAGTGTATTTTTCCTTAATAAATGTTCAAGTGATATTTTAAAAGTATTTTAATCTATTTTAAAATAATTTGATGAATTTTATTATTTATTTGGGATATTATTTAAAGATACCATCTACCATGTTATTCTATATGGATTATGATCTTATTGTTCTATTTACTGACTGAGGAAAATATTAACTTTTTATATTCTAGTTTTCTAATAAAAATGTTTATATTGATTATGTATTTAATTATTATTCATTTACTTTATATTATGAATGAATTAGACTTAGTAAATTATGATATGTTTTTGTTATATCCCCTTGATGCATCGGTAGGTCTCATGAGATATAATGGTTTTTCTATTTGGAATAAAAAATATCTATTAATGTATGATTTCTTAGAATAATGCCTTCTCGGTAAGATTATGATATCCAATATTATGAATTATATCATTATGAAACTAGTTATTGTTATCCATGTTATTATTTATGTTTTTATTTAATCCATGTATATATTCCACTTTTATGTTATTATTTATATATAATATTTTATTATTGTTTATCTCTTATATATTTTTCATGATTTATTTATTCTATGAGAGCTTCTATTATATGATTTTCCTGAGTATATGAGATCACCCTTTATTATATTTTCACTTCCCCAGGATACAAATAATGGATTTATGAATGATTATAAGGATATAATAGAAGAAATGATAAATTCATCATTTAAATATTAATTTTATTTCAAGTTTTATAATGTAATTTAAGAATCCTATATGTATGTAGACTTCAAAGACAAATAAACTATTTTTATACTTCAAGATATGATCACTTGTATCATGTGACGCTATAGTAAAATAACTATTTGATATGGGTTACTGAAGGTGAGGTGTTATTTGGGGACTTATTTTCTCCTTTTATTTTATGAATATATGATATAAAAATGATTTTCCCCTTTGGGAGGATTGTAATAGCTGGCCTAATGAATATAATTAACCAATATTAATGAAATTGGATTGGGAAGGGGTGATATAGATTTTTATTTACTTGATTTCATGATATTTATTTTCCATGACTGCATTCCATATATTATTTGTTATGAAATAATCTTACTACTATGAATATATATTTTTTATCGTAGTCTAATTGTGTAAAATCACCTCACATGAAAATGGTAAATCCATTAAAATAGTAATTGAACCCATTGTTTATAAATAGTGAAATGTTGTGTTTTCCATTTGATTGTGAAGTTGATTAATATTATGGTATAAATAATTGATATAATTACAGGTTTGGTTTCTTACTATGATTTATTTTTGGGGTTTCAGTGATGAAGTGTTATATGGAAGCGTGAGGATGATTTGTGGGAATTTGACAACATTGTGTACTATATTGAAAGTTATGGAATAATCAAAATGGTAAATTTTAGAAAATGAACTTGGGTTGGGTTAAATGGTTTGGAGATGAAAATTAATAAATGGGAATGGATGGGAATAAGCATAATACTTTTATAGAGGATGAATTTCTATTGAATATTGAAATATGAAAAATAGAAATGTAAATGGTTGGTAATTGATTTGGTAATTGGTAACAATGAAACTAATGTGCGGTTTTTTCTTTATATGTGGGATTGGATGGGAAGTTAATTGTATGGAAATGATGTTGATATGTGATATTGGTGATGAAGAGGTTGTGGTGGTTTTATGGTTTTTTTGTATGAAGCCATAGGTTGGGATTGTGTGTAAGTATTATACATTATAATTTTCTTATTATTTCTATATTCAACCCACCTGATACATCTTTTTACACTAATACCCAATGTTTTTGGGTTCTGAGTGTTTTATTTAAACATCCTGGTTTGCAAGGATGAATTGACGGCTTCCCACTCTCCCCCGATCTCTGCTATGTGAGAGTTTGTTACACAGAGGCTATAATGGATATAATATATAGATAACTTGAGGTGAAGTTTAAATAAAGGATATAGAAATTCTTGGCGGGGTTGTGCTTGGTAGGAGGAGGTAACAAGATTTATTTCCTACTTGTTCAAGATAATCCACTATTTTGGTTTATGGTTGTTGTTATGTAAATATGAGGATTGTGATGGTATGATACTGATGAGTATAAAAGGAATGAATGTTCAAGGATGTATGAAGTTGGGGCATGATAGTATAAAATAACTGGGGAAGTGGTGTGTTGTAGCTTTTCTTAATATATATCTTCTTAAATTATTATAATTGGATACGTTATTTGGTTAGTAAACCTTAGAGAGTTAAAGAGATAGTTAACCTAATATGTGCTTGTTGATTCAGTTGTTTATTCACTGGGGAATTAAAATGGTCTTCCCATATTTGAAAAATAGTTCTAAATTATAATCCTACTGAGTATACATGTTATTATCACCAAACTTATATAAAAAAAATTATTTTCTGGGTTCAACAAGGACTTCAAGAACCGAGTTGCACACTACTAGATTGGGTGATGAAGTTGTTCTTATGTTGCATCCATAAGATTATATTTTGTTACATTACTTGGATAACTTCCTTGTTATTCATATTTTATTACATTCATTGTGGGATATTTGGATTTTTTTCATTTAATTTATGTTATGGATTTTTTTGGTTGTAGATATCCTATCTCTTAATCCTGGTTTTTCTATTGAGGGAAATGTATCCCATACATGTGTATTTCTTTATTCCCTCAGTTCTATTTGTTGTCTCTTGGCCTAATAGAGTCAAGAATTAAGGTTTATTATCTATCTTCTTTCATTTCTTTCCTTTGAGGGGTATGTTTGGAGGGAGGAATTAGTGAAATAGTGGTATTAGAGGGCTTGGTTGAGGGATAACATAGATCTTAGGGTTAGTCACTTGTTAGGGATGCATGGGCTGGTGGGAAAATAGTATCGGTAGAGATTGGTGTGTGATATAGATCAGGGAGATTGACTAGGACATAAGATTTTAGGGACCTCCCATGATCTGAAGAAAGGACTCTAATCTCATTGAATGACAAAGTGAGGTGGTGTCTTTTGTAGTGCAGATACCTAGGTGAGGTACATACATCATTCTTATTTGTGGTTTTGATTGAATGTAGTGAATTAATGAATTTAAAATGAATTAAATTAAATGAAATTAATATTCCATACTATAAATCACAAAGAAATACTTGTTTTTTATGTGGTCTAAGGATCCTGGACATCATCCATATGTGGTTTAGGTTGGTGAGGTTTAATAGTCTTACCCATTTGACTATCAAGGGGTCGACCCAGCAGAAGAGGATGAGGCATGGAAGAGGATGATGTGTGATTTTTGTGGAAAGATATTGAAATGTTTAAGTGAATCATATATGATATAGATATAGATAACTGGTTATAGGAGCTCAAGATAATATTATATTTCATTTAGATCCAAACAGAGTATTAGGTTCCACTACAGTTCATCCAGATGACGGATGTAGTACATCCGTAGTGTATGTTATCTATCAGGGAGTGGAAGGAGTCAGATGTTTCATGGGTAGATTTTCAAAAGGACTTCTAGGATTAATTCAAATCATATATGATGAAGGCAATAAATAAGAAAATTTTTTCTTTCTATTCAATAAGAGAGCACGACTATGTGAGATATTGGGATGAAGTTTAGACCCTTTTTCATTTTACCCAATCTCTTTCATGATGAGTAATCCCATAAAAGATATATTGATGTGGTAATATTCCCATATATCCAGTATTTAGTTACACTATTTACATTTGCAATGTGTTTAGAGGTGAAGAAAAAGGAAGAGGAGATCAAGTGTATGCACTCAAAAGGTGGACTATCATTAGATGGGGTCCAGTTAGGTTCTTTGAAGAGTAGAGTTTCCGGTAGTAAATATGATATTCTAGGTCCTTTATGGTTTTAACTAGGTTAGAGTCAACCTTAGTAGTTCCATTTTTGACCCTATGAAGATAGTGGATCCCATTCATTTCTTGGGACTTCTAGGATAGTGTTCTATATCTGTAGGGGAACTGTTCATTGACAGTATCCATTAACAATGGTTATGGGATATCAGTATGATGGCGAAGGACCAATTCTGTATCATCCCTAATTACAGGGGTAGAAGGATTATTCTTTACCAAGAGGTTATTAGGTAGATAGGGGATGACCTCAAGATATTCAACATATTAGGGGACCTAGACCAAAGTGTATTAGTGGTAGTGGTTATCTAAAACAAGGAATATGATATGGGTTTAGAAAATTTCCCACTTTAGAGATTCAAGCACCATAGGGGGCATATACCATCATAGGAATGATCAGTTTATCATCTACTCTCATGTCTGCTTTGTTATATTCATAAGACTCACATTCCATTGTTTCACCCTCCATAGTTCATTCTTTGGGAATAGATGTGAAGAGGCTTCACATTCCCTGGTTGTTGACCATACTAGTTGGAGGCCAGACCTACTTTTTAGATATGTTCTATGGGTTTTGACTTATTATGGGGAACATTAGTCATTTGGGGATTTATTCTTACTGCAGATACAGTCATATGATGTCATCCTCAACATTGATTAGTTGTATCCTACATGTTAATTTATCAACTTCTCTCAGTGGAGACACATTATTTTATGTGGATGGTTAGTGTGATGTATTTTTATGGTAATAGGATTATCAGATGGGTATTTGGAATTTATAACCCCATCTACCCTTGATAATGGAATTTATAGTAAATTTTTGAGAACCAAGATAGTTGAGGCTACTATAGTGGCCAATAAAGTTCTTCTTTTTTTACCTTAGGAGTTTGTAACACTATCCCCTTGATGTGACCTCATGTTTGGGATAAAGTAATAATCAGGTGTCTTTTTTATTTTAATGGCTCATTATCAGATGGTATCTTAGGAGTTATGAGATTTGAGGATCCTTATAGATGTATGATATAGAAGGATTTCAACTAGCCTTGTGTTTCACCATAAAGTGCTCTACTGTTATTCTATATGAAGTAAAATAAATGAATGAGTCAATATATAGAATAAAAAAGGATGAATCCTACCTTAAGGGTCTTAGGTGTAAGGTAACCTCAAGCCAACATAGCCTAGAGAAGAAGGATTAGGAAGAAGCAAGTAACTCTGGGGAAAACAACCTCTCCCATGAAATGGCAGTGTTCGGCACTAAGTGCTCAACGTGGGTGGGGTGCGATAAAACACAAAAGATATAGATATATATAAATATATACCAAACACTCAGCCCAACCTATGGCTTCTAATCCAAGAAATGAGCATGTACCTCGGCACTTCTAGTACGAAGCATACATACAAGAAACAAACCGGAAACCCCATTTAAGTTTTCATGTTTCAACAGAATCAGTTTATTAGTTCTTTAACTACTAGGAAACTATCCACAACCAACCACATCGATCGTTTGTAAAACATATCCCTGCCATCCACAAATCAAGTTAGGAAAACACAAGCAACACAACCAAGTCCCCTCTTACCAACCAACCCATTGATTATTAATCTAGTTCCATTACTATTCCCCACCATTAATTAACTCTTCCACTTTTTATTTATTATTCACAACACATAGTCCGTTCACATTTAAACCCATCCCTACAGCCCTGCTTCCAACCACCATAACCACAAAAACACTGAAACCCACACATCATTATCCCTTTAATACCATTTATCGCAGCCTCGCTGCCCATCACCAACATAGAATTCACACCAACCCACAACCAAGTCAACCGCAGCCCCACTGCTCACCCGATCCACAAAAACCAACAAAACACCCCCATTACATGCAACGTAACCAAGCCAACAGCCACATGTTCATTATTCCATTTTGTTCAACTGGGGTGATCACACAAGGGTTCCAGATTTTCATTTAATTAGCCAACTTTATGTGACTAACCAATTTCCACATTCAACAAAGTTTCCATCCACAAAACGGTATAGGAAGATAGGGCAACATTTAATTGTGCAAGTAAAGGCCCTCAATGACCATGATTTTCAGTAGGCAGAATCCTATTCAATTCATAACATAGTATCATAGGATATAAGATAAACTTAAAAACATCCCCATTCCCATTCTTTAACCAGTTATTATCTTTATTTAATGTTTCAACTGTTTCTCATGAAAACAAGAGGATACCCACCCCGCATGATGCACAATTTAGAGAGACGAAGGTATAATCCCTACCTAAACAGGTTCTGATCACAATGCTCCCCCGGATCAACTTTAGAAGACGTCTGTCTGAGTCCGTCACTTCTGTCGGGTCCCGGAAAAACCTCCTCAGGTGGAAGTCGGAAAGTAAAGGCCGAGGGAAAGACAACGGATCCAATCTCAGAAGTTATGCCTCGTCGTTACGATCTTGTGGCCACTGAAGGATCGTAAATCGAAGAAAAGATGAATAAGTTATGGGAGAAAAAGGAGCCTTTGAGTCTCTTGGAAGAGCTCTGCTCAGAGGAAAAGGGAGGAGAGGGGTGTGTTGAAAAGGAGGAGGGGACCCCTCCTTTTATAGGTGAGAAAAGAGAAATTACATGGCGTGTAATTTATGGTTCATGGAGTGTACTCAGTTATTTCAAACGGTCTCCACGTGGCTTCCAACACAGCTCTGCGGCCGTTGACTGGTCAACACACGGTTTGAGGGTAATGCATATGTGGGGAAGGACTACACGATGTTTAGTTCGGACACACGTTGTGTACCCACTTATTTCACATGGCAAAGACACGGCTTCAACACGACACACGGCCATTGACTAGTAACATGTATGCAGGGATGGACTACATGGCGTGTGTTTTAGGGTACATGGTGTGTACCCATTTACTTCACACGGAAAAGAAACGACCTTCTACACGGGGTATACCCTATGAGGGGGTACACAGCGCGTAGTTTGGGGTACACGGCGTGTACTCATTTCTTTCACACGGCAAGGACACGACTGTGAACACAGGGTATACTCGGCAAGTTGGTACACGACGTGTACTCACACTACATGGCGTGTACTTACAAAATTTTGGAAAGTGTGGGAAAAGTCCATTTTACCCTCCAGAACACATCAATACTCTCTTTTCGACAAAGGAATGGGACAGAGAGGTCAGGGCCATTATAAGATATCCCAAGATTAAAATAATAGGTTACACGGGAAGGCATCCCAAGACTGAAATAAGAGGGTAATAGGAGGACATTGTAATCCTAAAAATAGAAGGGTACCTGAGAGGGAATCCTAAGCTTAAAGTAGGTACACAAGTGATTATCACAATACTAAAATGTTACGAAGGTCCTAGAAAGAGTCCTGAACATAGGGTTTTTATATTATTATATATATTACACAATTTTCTATCTTATTATTATGATATAATTTCATCGATTATGTTATTTATTTCCTTATGATTCATATATTATGAACTTCCCGGATTTATTCCGTGATTTATTTTTTCTCATCTTATGACATGCAAGGTATGATCTTATAATGATATTATCACATTATCGTACCCATATGCTCATGTTTATGGTTACATTTCTCCCTTTCTTACCATTACTGATAATCTATGATCATCCCTTTTTATGTTTCCATCACCATGTTGTGAAGATGTATGTTATGTTTGATGTGTCTAAGAAGTGTTCTAGTCAAGAAAAACATATTGTGAGATAATTTATCTCATTTATGTATGAGTGTTTATGTTTTGATGTTTCTAAAGGTGCTAAAATAATATAGTCTTTGTGGTCTATTTGTGTAATGTTTTATGTATTCTGAAAAAGTGACTTAATTTCCATGTATGTTAAGATTAGGTTTTTATATTTGGTATTAGAGCAATGTTTTAGTTAATATTTGGAAACTAGGATAAGAAAATGTTAGTGAGATCCCCAAGAATATTTATAAGGATATGTCTAGGGATGTCCCTAAGAATAAGTATAAGGATGGGCTAATATTTTGGAAAATGTACTAGAATTTTAGTAAAGGATAGAGTGTGTTATTTCCAAAAAATACATCCCTATTTGGATACTACAAGTGGATTGGATTTAGCACAAATATACCAATGGGTAACAACTACAACAAAGAGAATTAGGCATGACTTGATTTAACATGGTACACAATAACG
This sequence comes from Viscum album, assembly GCA_963277665.1. NCBI lineage: Eukaryota > Viridiplantae > Streptophyta > Magnoliopsida > Santalales > Viscaceae > Viscum > Viscum album. The sequence goes on from OY728146.1 coordinate 511,800,446, forward strand.
GGCCTTGTTTCATACCAAGTTTGACACTCCAATGTGATTTGCTTTAGGAATTCATAAACTCTTTATGGACCATCATGAAGGATTTAAATAGAGGATGACTATGAATAATCTCGGATAAACCAAATGTTTAATGATTAAATATGTAGGTGTCATGATTTATAAATCATATAAGTAATTATTTTTTCAAGATTATATGGTTTTGTTTTATGATATGTGTTGGTCACACAATGATTTTTGAATTTAGTCAATAGTGGGAATCTGAAGGAACTAGTTTAATGTTGAAAGTCACAGACAATTGTCTGATGAGCATTAAAATGTGATGATCATAGGAGTAAAAGATATTGTGACCATGCCTAATTAGTTTTCAAAAAACATGATTAACAATGTGTACCTTAACCAACTCTTAGACTCATCAAAGAAGACAAGGAAGGATTTTATTGAGTGTTCTATTAATGGATACCATAGAGGAAAGCAGATCCAATTTCCATAGTTTCAATAATATGGAAAGAATCACCTAAGTGAGTGTCTTAGAGGAACAAGAAGATGTTTTGACTGTGGAAAAGAATAACCCAAAGAAAGTTACTACAAGAGAAAATTGAATTGTAAAATTAATGAATTTGGTGAAAATACTTTCCTCCATAAGACATCACCAATGGTTAAGTGTTTTAAGTGTGAAATAAATGTTCGTTATGAAAATCAATGTCCCAATAAGAAATATCCTAAATAGAATTTTCAAGGTGGTTTGTGTAATGGTTAAATTTCTAATTATGATGATACTAAAGATAAAATGTGAATGGAAATAGGTATTATGTAATAGGATGTGGTATCTTTGTTATTGGATAAAGGATTAAGTGGAATAATCATAGTTTTTATGTATTTGTATTCAAGAATTATGAATTATATAAGTATTATTCAGTTTATTTTTTAATAGATGGATTTACAAGAACACGTTGAATGGTTCTGATGGAATAGAAAAGTGATTGAATGGAAAGGTGGTATCCATAGAATACCTGTGATTAAGTTAAAGATACCCCTTTTTATTTTCCTTATGTTATGATAATGTTGTTTTGATAATGATATGGGGATATGAATAAGTAAATTGGATGGTACTTATTACCTTGGAACTACTTAAGGACTTTTGAAATGTTGTGATGCTATCATTGATAAAGATTGAAACATTTTATAATTTAAGAAATATATCCAATATAATTTAGAATAAGGAAAATTTAATTGTATCAATATGGATTTATGGTAATTAAGGTCACTACCATGTTTTAAGCGAATACTTGATGATGGTATTCACAGGTTATATTTTTATGAAACTTTTTCTTTTTATGGGTTATGACTTGATGAATGGTTATGAAACCTATCAATTTTATATAGTTTATAATGTGATTAAATGTTAATGATACCCATTTCATTTCCTAGGTTATGATTTTATGTTTATAAGACACATCTATTTTCATGGTTCATTATAAGATGAATTTTTTGGGTCACATGTATGTATGATTTTATTATTTTATTAGTGGGACATATATCTTCCTCTAATGCATTGGGTACCGATAAATTTTTTATGAGCTCAAAGGGGACACCTGATGGAATCCCAAACCCGATAAAATAGGGTAAATGCGAGTGCATCCCTAGCCCGAAATAAGAGGGTACATAGGAGGGAATCCCAATCCCAAAACAAGAGGGTACACTAGAGGGAATGCCAATCCTGAAACAAGAGGGTACATGGGAGTACATCCCAATCCCAAAAATAGGAGAGTAGATGGGAGGGAATTCTAAGCCCAAAGTAGGTACATGGGTGATTATCACAAGCATAACTTGTTACAAAGTTCATGGTAAGCATCCTTGACATAGTTTTTTAATATGTTTATGTGTATTCAAAAATTACATGTCTTAATATTATGATATGATTTTATGTCTTATAATCTTTATTTCCTTATGATTTATGTCTTATGAACTGTCAACCATTATGCAATGATTCATGTTTCTGATATTATGATATGTAGGTTATGACATTCTAATGTTATGATCATGTTATCATACCCCATATTATAATGTTTATTCTTACATGTCTCCCTTGTTTAACCTTATTATTCATCTATGATCACCCCTTTTTATGTATCCTTTATGAGGGTATGAAGATATTTATTATGTTTGATGTTTCTAAGAATGGTTATAGTAATGGAGAACGCAGTGGGAGATAAAGTAACTCATTTAGGTGCAAGTTTTTATGTTTCCATGTTTCCAAAGGCACTAAAATAATATGGTCTTTGGGAAATCGTTACTGTAATGTTTTAAGAATTCTGAAAAAGTGACATAATGTCTATGTATGTTACGATTAGGTTGTTATGGTTCTTATTTTATTAGAAATATGACGAATCATCATTCATCGGGGAGATTTTTTCAACACTCATGAAATGATTTTTCTTGAGCTAGCAGTTTCCAAACACATTCTAGTAGATTAGGAGTGGATTATTTCTCATGTAAAGGTTGTGGCCATAAAAAGAGGGATATCCTAAACTTCATTAGTAGTTAGTGTACCGTTGTTTGAAATTTTTATCATTAGCTATTATAGTACTATTAGCTATGGAAGAAACATTAGTAGTGTTCCTTATATTGTTCAATAGAGAGGGGATACAGAAGGGAGAGGGTATCCAAATTCATCTCCATAGCCTTCTCATATAGAAAATGGTTTTTATTAGATTGTAGGACGTAACAACCTAAGTTTTTATCCAATGTAAAATTTAGGGGGAATTTCAATTTTTGGTAATTACTGGAAGGGCCATTTTTAAAACTGATCTTTAGAATATAATTTCATGAGCCTCATATTTGCGAATTGTTTTATAAAGAAATAAAATTAAATTAAATTTAAATTTAAATTTAAATAAACTAAACAAGGGTAAATGAAAAATAATAATAATAATAAAGAATTGTTTTATAAAAATAGTTTTATTATTATTATTATTTATTTTAGGTTTTTTAAATACCATAAGTTTTTTTCCCTCACCCTATCTCACGTGATATCCTATCCTTTCCCTCATGCTTGTATGACACCCTCCATCATTGAACCCCCTCCTTGTGACCTCCCTCCCCACGGCGTCCTCTAGTGAAGCGGTCATCCGTTTTTCATGAGGTTCTTTGATGTATGTCTTCTTCATCCTCCTCCTTCCCTTTTCTGGTTTAGTTTTATTCTCATCTTCATCTATTATGGTTTGTCTAAAACCATAGGTAAAGGTTTAACTAATTTTTGTTCCTCCTTTCGATGTTAGGGCATGCAACAGGCTCCTTGGGTTGTTTTCGTGTGTTTTTCATCATCCACCGCTAAAGGTAAAGTGGATGTGATTGATTTGGATTACTTATTTCATTTTAAGGTAAGGGGTTTCATTCGTTCTTATTATTTCTCCTTTTAAAATTCGTTTTTTTATTTATGAGTTCCCAACATTTTTTTCCTTAACTGTGTCAGCCCTGTCGTGTGGTTTTGAGTCATTGAAGTCTAGGAAACTTTCTTGCATATACAAAGTTAGGTATATATATATATATATGTATTTTTCCGTATTATATGTATATTCACCCATGTAAGTGGGTATATATGTATGGGGATAGCTGTTCCTATGTATATATATATATATATATATGAAAATCCATATGTATGTAAGTGGAGATGAGCGTATACATGCAAGCATGTTGGTAACTATACCCTTTCACTTGTTCATGGACATGTAGATATGTGCATTAGGGCTAGGTGTCCTTATATATATGCTATGGTGAATATTATTGGAAGGGGTAGAAGCATCTTCAAGTGGTCACCTCTTAAAATGTCAATTTCCAAGTGTTGGGCTAGGTATACTTCTTGAGGTGGGGTCTCATTCCTTTTCCCATTAATTTAAGGAATTAAATAGTTAATTTTCTACTACAATTTTATTATATTTTAATTAATGTAGTACAGTATTTAGATTGAATGCCTATTAAATTTGAATTGTGTATTATTTATTCAAATAGGTGTTTAATGTGATAAATGATTTATTTGATAAGAAATGAAATGATTTTATAATAAAAGACCTATATTGAGTTCTGTTATCTTCAAGATAAAATGTAGTGAGAAGTATTTTATAATTTACTACATTAATTCCTTAGTTATTATTTGATACCTTGATGTTATGTTTGGTATATAGTATGTTGATACCTAGCCTTCGTTGAAGTTATGAAATAATTTTCTCCTTTCTCATTATAAATTTTCATGTAATTGATGGACCATATAAGTTCATATAATGTATAGTATTTTAAATTAAGCGTCCCTTGTCTAATGGGTTCTTAAATGAGCCCAATACACCCCATGGTTTTTTGTTTCACTAGTACTTGGAATTACCCAAGTGGGTAATTTAGATGTTTCTATAACCCCTTTCGTTGAACCTGGAATCGTCCTGTGTATGTGGTGTTTCCATGTTATTAATGAGCTAATGAATTGGTTAAGGTATATAGAATAGTTATAATGGATTATGCAAGATGGTATCATCCATTAAGGTTAATTAACATGATCCCTTACTCTATAAATTTCACCTTAAATCAATTTTCCATGTCTACACAAATTTTGTGATATAACCTTGTTTATGATGACTTTGTCTGGAATTATAATAATAGAAATTATAAAGATGTTTTTACTTAATTATAAACAACATAAATTAATGTTCATTTTATATGTATTTGGATTAATAGGATTAGTAGAGGTTCATGCCTCTAATATTTTGTTATAAATGTAACTGAATAGGGTGGTATGACCATTCCTCTTGTTAATTTAATAAGTACAAATTATAGGAATTTAATGTTTGAAAAGGTTGACATATATATATGATGATTAAACCATGACTTTTGTTCTATGCATGGTTTTATATGGTTCACTTGACACGAGCCAAGGAAGAACATGGGATTCGTATTAAGGGTCTATGGATGGACTCCTGTGCTCATTGGGTTACGACGCGATGTGCCGAGGGTGATGCTTTGGTTTTCTATGAAAGGGATTCCTGAGGGGTTTCTTATAATATTGAGTGATACAAGTTACCTAGGGGAGAAACCATGGAAGGAACTTTTTGAAAGATGGCTACGTCAGGCCTTGGTTGATACTTGGTCCCCTATGTGAGACACCAGGGACAGACATAGATTCTACCATGCCTTGCAGTGATACTTGGGACATTGTAAGGAAAACCATAGAATTGTGCATCGGTATTGGCTTATATCATATTTTTTCATTGCGGTACTTGGAATTATATTTAAATTTCCATGGATGGGAATGAGTCTCCATAAATATAATTGATGTATTTCTTATTTTGAAATGTTTATTTGAAGAAACATGATTATTTTAAAATTCATTACCTTGATGTATGACTTGTTTGATATGGTTCACTTGACATGGGCTAGGGAAAAACATGGGATCTATATTAAGGTTCCATGGATGGACTCATGTGATCATTGGATGACGACCTAACGTACAGGGGGTGATGCTTTGTATTTCTAGGTGAGGGCTTCCCAGATTGTTTCTTATACTCCTAAGTGATATAGATACCCTATAGGGAAACATGGACCAATATTTTAGAAACATGGTTATATCATGCCTTGGGTGATACTCGACCCCATACATGATATACTTGGGATGGACTCAGAGTTTTCCATGCCTTGCATCGATACTTGGAACACAGTAAGGGTCACCATGGATGGGATCGGTGGTATTGGTTTATATCGGATGTTCTTGTTGTGGTGCTTTGGATTCTTTATATATCACTTTGGAAAAGCACAAGACTCGACACCGGATTTTGATGGATTGTTGAGATTAAATTGTTTGTTTGATAGCTGAATTATATGAGATGCATCCTTAATTATTTTTATGCATTGTTCTTATACATGATTTGTTTCCCTTACCATACTGGAAAAATTATGAGATGACATGGGATTTAGACGCCAAGATAGAGAACAGGATTGGGTGTATTCTTTACTTGGTTTTCCGTGTTACCATTGACCTTGGTATGTATATATATTCATCCTTGAAGATGTATAATTTATAGACTTCTGTCTTAGGCCGAAGCAGGTAGTTTGGGATGGGTGTCTGTTTAGGAACCCATATCAAGTAGCTACTATTTAATTTTTTTCATTATGTATTTGTTATTTATGGAACACCGCCATAATTATATTACATTTTTTGTTTTTTCTAGACACTGGTGGTGTCTTCCTACTGAGATATATATCTCACACCCTGGTTAGGCCGCCATTGCACTGGGGTACCTGAGTATCCTTACTTATTTGCAGGACCTAGTTTGATTGATTGTACTTTTTTCTGGTACCTGGATGTTAGGAGCACATGACTGAGAAGAGATCGATATGTTTGAAGAGATCACCTTGGAGGAGTTTATTTTATTTCCATTACTCAAGTCCTATATTGTTTTGAATTTTTAATCAATTTATATATTTACTCTTTTCAATTATGTATCATAACTACAACATTCATTCATGTTTTGTATAAATTGGCATTTTCCACATTTATTTCATTGTTATTTTTTCTTCCACTATTGTCAATTATTTTTTATGCTTCCTCCATTTATTATATATTATTATTCATTTTTCATACTATAATCTATGAGGTAATACTCTTCCCACGAACACTCCCTCATCCCTCGCTGCTAGTCACCAGCCTCTGGAATTCGTGGATAAGCTCTTGATTTCATGTTACCCACCGGTTTGGCTACCATTTTTTATGTTAATATGGGGTGAGAAGATACATAGTAGGTTCTTGTAGTATATGTTAAACTCCCACACATTTTAATTCCCAAAATACAGTGTAATCATATCATACTGAATGGATGCCTTATCTATTAAAGATAAAAAAAAATTGGCTTGACAATTGCCTATGAACATCACCCATGAAATAACAAACTACCCACGATCCCTGAGGAATAAAATCCACCACTATGGAGATTACCCACAATTAATCACCATATAAAAAAAATATTTCTCATTATGGTCAAGAATCAAATTAAATTTTATATCCACCTCCTCCATCAAATCGCATATCTCTGACCTGAAAGGGAGTCCTAATACATCTAAAGACTATAGAACTGGATCTCTAAAAGTTCCCACATCCATGTTTCATTTTCACTGAAACCCAGTATATGGAAATCAATTAGAAAATAATATTGAATGCCTTAGGATTGAATCTGAATGGGGCATTGACAATTATCTATATCTTAATAGAAAAAATGTTAAGAACTCCAAAATCCAAAATATAAAGACAATTTATGTTTTATTATTTATTTTATTTTAACCAAGTTATTTATTGTCTAATAAATTAAATATAATTTCCAAACAATTATGATGCACAATACTTACTTAAGTATCTACCCAACAAGAATCATCACATAAAATGGAATGTTTAATAATCTTTATGGTATATTCCTTAGATCATAGAGGTGCTTAAAATATAATGTTATATCCAATATCCCTTGTTTTTTATCATGTACTAATCCTAATATATTATGATTCCTTAACAAACCATGAATACTCACTAGTGAATAACGCCAAAGTCCATTCTTTCTCCCAAACATCTACTTTTATGATATGCCTTCATAACCCAATACCTCAAAAGGTTCCTATCTTAAGTTGAATGTGATGAAAGGGATATAATGACCCATTATGATTTCCTCTAATAGTCCAAATGTTGGAAACTATCACCAAGGGTATATAAATAACATGCATGGGAGGAATTTGTAGCACGCCAAGATTTTGAAAAATATTCCCCAATTAATAAAATTAAAAATGTTTAATATTTTTTTAAAAAGGTTGGGACCGAAGCCTTATTTATTATTAAAGAAAAAATGGCCTCTTAAACTAGGTAGAGGGAGACCCATTACATTGCCCGAAGGTCCAGTGTGCATTTAGCCAATTACATGGCATGTAGGCCCTTTTTTTGTCCAAGGCCCATTCTGTGAACAATATTGAAATATTATTGTTAATTGTGATTGTTATCACCATGGTGTTGGATTTGAGGGTATGAATGAGGTTAAAGAATAAATATATATAATTTTTCATTAATGAAATTTTATATCTTATGTCGTAAGAAATAAGTACTCAATTTTAAATTCTAAAAATAATTTCATTTTTTTAATGATCACTTTTTTAATGTATTATAATTTTTTTATAAATTATGTATCTTGATCACAAATTAACTAAAATATAGATGAAATTTATTTATATTTAAAGTAAAAAAATAATAATCATTCATTAATTTATTATTACTTGGTTAGAAGTGAATATAAAATTCATTTCAAGGAAGAAATATTCATTTTCCTGAATACTATTTTTACGTGCACATTATATTTAATCATAATAAATTTAATTAATCATCGTGGGTTAATTATTTTAATTAAATGTGTAGATAATATATTAAATCATATATATTAACATTCATTTAATGTTTTTTTATTAGTAATTGAATAATAATAAAAACATTTTTATGCTTAAAATAAATATTATCTAAAAATTGTCATTTTATGATTTGTCTGTGGATATTGGAATTACATTTTAAAAATCTTAGAATTTAATATTTATAAAAGGATTTCAAATTTTTAATCATATTAATTAATAAAAGTTAATATGTTAAACTTATTTTTTATCTATAAATAATATATATCCTGGTAAAAATATTGTTACCATGGTAAGGGTTAAATGGGTTAAAATGGGGCTAACTTAATAGGTAAGTTATAAAATATCACAAAACTCTTTATTTAAATTTATTATTTATTTTTTACCATAAATTTATATATTAATTTTTTTACAATTTTTAAGCAACATGACTTGAGTAATACAGATATTAAATTATAAATTTTCTTGTATTTATAAGTCTTCCACCCACCTCACTTATAAAATGAATCCTCCAATTATCAATTCTACACAACACAAGAGAATTATATTATAGCTTTAAATAGAAAAAATTCCTTCAAAAAATTCCTACCCATTCTCTATAGGTCCAATTCTCACCAAAATACCATCTTAAGAAGGATTAAAGAGTAATCCAAATAAAGATACTCAAAGAAGAGGCAATTTTCTTTATTGGTCTATCTCAAGTTTATTTCCACTTTTTCCTCCTCCAAATATTCTGTTAACATATTTAAATTATGAAACAAGTATATTTAATATACTAAATTTTTTTATGTTAATGTTATAGATTTTTTATATCTCCTTTAAATCTAATTAAAAATTAAAACATCGCCAATGTGTATGTGTGAACTATCATCTCCATTAAGTGATGTATTTTATTTTTCATCCTTATATGATTTTTTATATATACTAATTTAAAATAAATATAAATTTTTTATAAAATAATTATTATTTTATAAATATATTATAATATCTACATCCTTACCCTTCCATCCTTTGGAAAGTAATAATGTTGTATGTGCATATGTGTGTACTTCCACCTCCATGAGGTGATGTGATTAATTTTCCATTTATGTATCACATGATTGGTAATAAGGGTTAATTTAGTTAAATTATATGATATATAGGATATAATTGTTATTTTTTAAATTTAAGTTATTATTTACCTTTGACGCTTTCGATCCATTGAGAATTTATTATATCACTTGTGCATGTGTATGGACTATCGCCTCCACAACAAGATGTAATTCATTTATCATCTCCATATAAATTATATGGTTTTAAATTTTTAACTAATGAATGGATAAAATATTTATAAAATGATTAATATTATTTATTTGATTAATAAATTATCAAATTTAATGGATCATAATCGTTGAATTGAAACATTCATGGAAAATGAAACAATTAACACCACAAATGTTCCTTTTAATGAAAAAATATTAATAAAATGGTATTTAAAAATATTAATGGAATGATATATAGTCATATATATATATATATATATGTATTAATATAGATCATTAATATATTTATAATAAATCTATAATTATTAGATAAGAGTTTTCAACACTTATAATGTAATACGAGACATAAGGTTAGGGTCTATGTTGTAATCTCATTTGTCTTTGGGATTACATATGTAAAATTTCCATTGGGGGAAATTATATGATCTTCATATTTAAAATATAACTTTTTTTCTTATCCTATATTTATTTCTATTTTTTCATGTTTTCTTTATTTTATTTCTTTATATGGTACTTAAAAATTTGAAGAATATGTTCTCAAGATAAGTCAACTTTAATTATTCTATTTGGATCATGAATCTTTCCCCCTCAATACCATGTTTTGAAAAATGGTTTATAGATGTTTATAACTATAATTAAGTTTTTTATAAAGGTTATTTTTATTAACTTTGAGTTTCTTTGAAAATTATTAAATGAAATTTTTAAAAAAATTGTATGACTCAATTTTGACGTTTTACAAAAGCGTAAAATTAATCTTCACTTTTAACATATACAACATGAATGGATTTTACCAATATCATGTATTTACTTAATTATGACTATTTATTAACAATTTTTATAGGTTTTATTGTTATAATACTAATCCCATTTTTTGGTAATTTATGTTTTTATAATTTACCAAAAGAAATGTGATGTTTTCTATTGATTTTAAAAGTATGTTTTAAATTATTTTAGAATATATATTTTTCATCTATGTGAGCATATTTTAAGGATTTCTTTCCTTACCCAGGGATATGATATTACAATAAAATCAACTTTATTTCTTTGGATGTATTTTTGTTATGCATTTTTAATGAAAATAATATGAAACTAGTTAGTTTCACAGTACATAATTATGTTACGATGAAATCTTTATGAAACATGTTCTTTTCTGATAGGTGATATTATGAGGAATATTTTTATTTTTATTTTTTTGCATATTTTATTATGGTATTAAATTAATTATTGGAGGTTCATTAATTATATATACCCTTAATTTATTGGTAAATATATAATTCACATGATATAATATAAACCGAAATAGGGATTGAACCCAATTTCATATGGGCCTCTATCCACAATGATAGTCTTGGAGATGAAACTTGACTGATGAAATGATTGGAATTTGGAATGATGCCAATCCAATATGGTCTTTTATCCACTATGGTAGTCTTAGTAGATATCCTTGACTATGTAAATGATAGGAATGGGGGGTGAAATTAATTCAATATGGGACTCTATCTACTATGATAGTCTTATCAGTGATCCCTGATTAAGGAAATGTTTTTTTTTGGTTTATGTGTACTCCAAAAACATATTTATTATGATTATCATATGTTCTCATGGATCATGATTGATTATTTATTATTACTCACTCATATGACTTATGTAATTATTTATGAAAAATATTTATGACATGACTCATGATTAATGATCATTGACTAATTTGGTATTACATTCATATGTTATGATCAAGTTAGCATACCCTTGTGCTTATCTTATTCTTAGTTATGATCATTGGTTGATATATCCTATATTTACCTATACTAAACATATGATATCACTATTTCTTATGTTTCATTTTCCCAGGTCATCAAAAAAGTTTTTAAGTATGGTATTTCTATGAAATGTAGTATATGAGAAACAAATTGTGGGAGATGTTGAAGATATATCATGAAATTGTTTAATTATATATCTAGTATCCAAAGGAAATAAACCTTTATGGTTTTGGGTTATGTATTATTGTGAGACGTATTTAATATGCATATAACATGATTTAATATTTATGTATCTAATAGTTGGTTTATTTCAGTTGTTATCAGATATGGATGTAGTTATTTTTAGATATTACATTATGAATTATATAAAGGATTATAACTTAAGATAGAATATGTTGAACTTAAATTAATACACAATGAACCGAAATTGATATAGTTTTATAATAAGGTGTCATAATTTAGAACATATTCAGAATTATTTATATTATTACATTATTTTTCAATTTAATTAATGATTCCTCAAGCTCACATAATGAATTTTGGTTGTAGACAATATCTATTACTAGTAGGATTCATGTGAAAATTGAATGTGGTGGAAAATGAAAATTATTTACTCATGATATACCAAATGAATTGGTAGTTAGGTTGAAAAATCTTATATTCATGCCCAGAAAACTCTCTCATGGTATTAAAAGTGACATTAATTCTAATTAATTTTGAAAATAACAAAGTAACAACTCACCATTAGGTTTTTATGTGGAAACACCCCTTTCCTTTAATGTTTCTGCTAATACACTTATTGCTGAGAAACGGTTCAATGATATAAAAATTTTATTCATTATTATATAGTTCATAAATAATGATAATTTTTTTTGGACATGTATTTTCTTGAAGATAAAACAGATCAATAATGGAACCTTATCATGAATATAAGTAAAGTGGAGAAAATTGACTCCATAAAATGGGAAGGATTTCAGAGGTAATTATAAAACAAGTATTTTCCGAAAAATTCATACACTAAAATATTTCCTAAATTCAAGAAGAAGTATGATTAATCCATTAGTACCTATGATTCAAATTTCACAAGACATATAAGGTACTCTTTTGGTATTATCATTAACCCAAAAAAATTGAAAAAAAAATCAGTGTTCTAACACCAATTATAAGAAGCGAATTGGCTATAAGATAGTTTTTTTGCTCTTAATAAATTAGACTATGATATATCAAAATAGAAATGGAGATTAGAGACTCTCATTTTTCTTATGGTTTTTACCACAAAAACTAAGGTTAAATCTGAATCTTCAAATGTTTTAAAAATAAAGGGTCTAAACAAGAAAGTTAAATTTTCAATTAATCTATCTTAAATGAAAATTATTATTTATGAATGTTTAGTAGACAAAAATAAATATAAACCAAGTTAGACAAAGAAGACGATTGAAATTTCATCACCAACATCAAAGGGAAAAATAAATATGTCATGAAAATCACTGCCCCCAGGTATAAGAATGCTCTTTTTAAATGAGTACAACAACAATAGGTGTCTGTATAGAATACATATCGAGGTGCAATATCTATGTTCAATGGTTTTTATTGATGTTATGAATGTTATGGGAAAACATACTACTCTTACTAGAATAAAATTTCATTTATAGTAAATACTCATGAATCAAGGGTAATTAATGGTCAATATATGAGAACCAATTTTCAAATAAATAATTTTGACATCAGATATTTGTCACAGTTTCCTAGTGTAAAAAAATATCAACAACTAGAATAATATTTTGGTACATGTAAGTAAAAGGGTCACACAACTGATAAATTAATGATAAGACTTCTAATGGATATTCCCTATGTTATAAAAGGGGATATTATTCTATAAAAATATATTTTTAATTTAGGTGATGATTATTAAATGAAAAATAATGATTGTAAAAATTGCCTTGTTGTTTAGTAAAATAAACTAAAATTGGATATGAAATTAGAGAATGATGAAAATAAATACTAAATCTAAATGAAATCATGTGTCTATAGAAATTTAAGTAGAAAAATATATTCTATAAAAATTTTATAAGATTCTTATTGATATTGGTTGAAAAATAATTTCCCATGTTGAGAGGTAGTTCTCAATAAGAATTTTAATCCTAAATAAAAAAAATTTCCTCCTTTTTCCTTATTATTTTATGAATTATGAACTATAATGAAGTGAATTGATGGTGATTTTTTAGGAAATCACTTTTAATGTGTGAAGATATTATCATTCATGGATATTAATAACTTCTATGAAGTGGATGAAAAGATTACATCCCTTTTGAGAATGATACTTTAAGAATAATCTAACATTATACTAAATTCTAGAAAATTCAAAAAATTAAGATAGATTAAAAACATGGGGTTTTAGGTATGAAAATAAAAATATCATCCCTAATAGATAATAATATTAATCATATTCATTAAGGTGGGCTATTGGTTGTTGAAATTATGAGACAAAGGGGGATTTATTCTTATGAACATGAAATTTCTGGTCAATTTGTTAAAGTGTGAGTATGATCATGTATTTATTTATAAATCTTTTATCTTCACCCCCCTTGATTAAGAATTTAGAAATTCTAACAATGATATAACATTCATGGTAGTTTATATACAACATAGAATACTCAGATTGCATCTCTATTGTTTTATACACTGGGTTAGCCCTTATATACTCAAATTTGACCATCTAATGGATCTTTTCTAAGAGAACCATATGGTATCATTGTTCTCTTAAAAAATGTGGAAGATCGTGATATTTCCTTAAAATAAAGAATAAGATATTTGAAAACCCCCACTTATCCTTTTCATTTGATTATAAATATTAGGGAGAAAATATTTGTGCAGATATGTTAACTTTTATAATGTGAAGAGTTGTTTTCAAAAAACAAAAAGGGGGAGACTATTGTGCCTAATTATTGAATTTTTTCAATGATGTGCTAATAAATGTTTGGTGAGTTAAGATTATGTTATATTATTTCAAGAATTTTTATGCATTAATATAATGATATTTTATGTAATTTTTGAGGAATTATTTTTTAATTATAGCGATTGTTGAATAGGTATTACCACCCAATGACATGAGCCAATTTCACTAAGAGATAGTTAACATTGTTTGCAACAAGATAATTTGAGTAATTTAAGATGGTAATGGAAAAAAAGTGGGCAACCACATAATCCATAAGTGTCACCCCATCATCCATTTTTTAGTAGAATGATCAAATACAAGGGAGAGCCATACTAAGTATCCTAAATAGTGTCATGGGTAGTTGGTTTGAATAGCACCCAAAAGGATCACACAAAATCATGGTAGACACATAGCTCCCCTAGGGTCCCTAGGAGGGCTGTGCATGTGTGTATCAACCTAATAAGGGAATGTGTGTAGTGTTCTTGGTATCGACCCCAGTGTTAGCTCAAGTTTAAACTTACATTGGATTGTTTATAAATATCTCCTCAATATATGGGAGAACTGATGTGTGATATTAGTGATGTTGGGAATAATTCATGTATTAAAAAAGTTACCCAAATAACATTCTACATCTGATATTCTCAATATGAGTCATCAGATCACTATATGAAATAATATTTTAAATGGAGCACGTTATGGCTTTCTATATAATCATGTTTCTTTATGTTTATATCTTACATGATCAGATCCCAAATCAATATTTTTTATGATTGATATCTCAAGAAGAAGAAGATGAGTTTTCATGCATTAAAACTTCATATTTTATGAATCATTCATTCAATGAATAATCTATTGTCAAATGAAAAAAATAGAGTTATGGGAGTATTTTCTTGAATCAGAAATGTATGAGTGAGTTTCTATTCTAAAATTATTCACACAGTCATTTTTTATCCCTGAAAGGACTTGATGAAGACAATATGTTTTACGTCATCATGTAAGTTGTGTGAATCTTGAGAATCTACTGAGATCTTCATGTTCACTAAAGGTATTATTATAAATATTGAAAATTTATTATTTTGGGGATATGAGTGGTTGAATTCATGGGGATAATGCATTGGATCCTCCCCTATTAATACTGACCAAAAAGTTTTGAGATATTTTCTGCCCATATTTGAGAATGAAACTTATTTAATAACGAGGAAATGATATTCTATGGATATAATGGTTTCATGAAGAATAATAAAAAAAATGTGGCCTCTTAACATTCACTCATAGTAAATAGTTTCAAGAAGAATAATAACTTATGTATAAATTATATTAAACAAAGTTGTTTGTGGTTCTGTATCCCTATAGGTTTGAGGAGAGGTCTTTCATAAAGAAGAATTTGAGAAAATTTCATGAAGAAATAAGAACTGTGTAATTAAGTGTTATACATTATGCTTGTACCCTTAAGTGAAGGTATTGTGATCTTGAAGGAAGATAGTTCACTTGATCCATCTATTTTATGTGATGGATAAGATAATGAAAGCATTTCATCAGGTGATACCACCATGCCCAGTGTGGTAACTGAATTGATTAAGTTGGTATTGAGAAAGAATCACAAAATGAGAAAAATGGATAAAAATCAGATAATAAAACATAGAATAATAATAATAATAATAATAATAAATTTTTATGTTCTAGGATTTTTGAATATGATAACCTCATGCAATGCTTACATGATGTATATGTTAGATACTTGTTTTCAGAATTAAATATTAAAACTGCATCGAAATTGTGAAAGATTATACATGCATAATGTATTAGAGAGTTTTTGTCAAACACTTGCACACATTGAGTGACATCAAGAATTAAACATCAAAATTAATAATTTATAAAACATTATCTAACTAATGGAAATGATCATGCACATGTGATCATAATTTATTGTCAAATACTGATAGACATGATTATTTTTGGTTGAATGTATATAAGAATACATGATCCTATAGGATCATGTAGGAAGACTATCATCCAAAATTTTGAAGATGTTGCTGACAATTGATCAATCCTTAATATGGGATGAATTATCGGAGTTGGATATTGGATTATCGGAAATATTTCTGTTGGTTATGGAAGTAGAATAGGTCACTCAGTTGGATCCAGGAGCAGAAAAAGAATCTAATTGGACACTATAGTGGGAGTAGATGGTTGGTGGTGTAACCAGCATAGTCATAAGAGTTATATTGTTGGGTGTATAACTAGGATCAACTATCAGATCAAATAATGTGGTGTATAACCCATTTTTTCCATAACTATTATAACAGATAATACGATAATAGTTCAAAATTCATGTTGGGGGGTTAAAAAACATGGGAAAGAGTATGACTTTGTTCCAAAAATTATAAATTTTGTGTGATGGGATATCTCTTATAATTTCTATAAATGATTTTAGATTGTAATATATAACTATGTAGATTTATAACCTTAAAAAGTTCAATAAGTTGAGTTTATAGGAAATAAATTATTAAATGTAAACTACTGATTTACCACTCCCCCCTTCTCGGTGTTTAATCATACTTTAGGATTTACAAAATGGTATATGGGAGGTTTTAAGAAGACCAGGATATGGTACATGGGATGTTATCTCATGAAAAAAAGATGGTGCACCGGAGGTTATCCAATTCTTTAATGATGTTATATAAGAGGTTATCCCTAGCCCGAAGTTGGTATATTGGTGGTTATCTCAAGCCTATAATTTAATCAACATGTTAGTGGGAATCCTTGACAAAAGATTTGTATTATTATGATTATGCCACACATTATTCCAAATTTTTTTACATGAGCTTACTTCAATGTTATGCTTTCATGGATCATGTTCTTTGACTCCTTTATGATTGATGTCTTATGAACTGGCATCATTTATTTCAAGACTACTAATTATGATCTATAAATTTCTTAGTATGTTTTTCTAATGATAAGATCATGTTCACACACTATTATTATCATGTTATTCTTAAATGGTAATCCATATCTCCGGATTTACCTTACTAGGAATCTATGATCGCACTTTATTTTCTCTCATTTTCCTTATGATTTGAACAGAATTATTAAATATGATATTCATAAGAAGGGTTCTTGATGTGAAGAACTAAGTGGATGGTGATGTATGTCTTTTATCTATCAGTATTTTATGTATCCATGTTTCAAAATTCACTAACACTTTATGGTTCTACAATAGATTGTAATGATATGTAATGAATATTAATTTACTAAGATGTAATATTTATGTATGAAAGGTATGGGTCAATATAGTTTTTATTAGAGAAATCTTTAATTTTTTTGGGAAATGGGATAAGAAAACAATTTGTGAAACTTTTGAATAAGCCTAAGTATATGATTACATCATTTTTCATGGTAAATAAAGGAGTTTAGTTTTATAAGAAATATATTCATGTATTGATACTAGAAGTGTACATGGTTTTAGTAGAGATATATCTAGGTTTAATAACCCCAAAAAGTATTGGTCGAGTATATCTCAACCATTATTATTATACATAGTGAATGGGACCTTACTACACACCAGGTTTTATACTCACATGGTATATGCCTGGGTTAATTCACATTTTATTTTATAAATATTATAATGGATTTGAATAGATTATTTCCATGGATGACCTATGTTAAACCAAAGGTGCCATATATTTCAAAGAATGTGTCATTATTTAGACATCATATTAATGATTCTTCATGATTATATGGTTTCTCACTAATATTATTGTTTCTCATACATTCCATTGTTGGTTTTAGTCAATGGTTGGAATAAGAAAGAACATTATTATCAATCAATATGATGGATAATGCAATGATTTTCCTCCTGGGAAACCAAATTTTATGAGATATTGAATGAAAAATATTCTAATTATTCTAAACCATCTATATCGATACATAATTAACAACCATAACATGGGGAAATTTCATAACACGTCTAATAGTAGAAGAAAAATTCATGGGTGTTTAGATAATTAAGATAATTATAGAAAGAATCTTCACCTTCCTATATGTCATGGATGTTGGAAGCTTCACTAAGGTAAATGTATTAATGCAATGGGGATATAATTTATGAGTAGAAAAATTGGTATAGATTATGTAATTGTCAATGAAAAATTAATTGTGTAATAGATACAAAAAATTATATCCTAATAAACCATTTATAGTTCAAAATATTATGTGTGGGGAACATTGTAATTATCCAAGTCAATTCCCTAATCCAAGGGTTATGTTTTGACTAATAAAGGGATTATGTTATATCAATCTTTTTGGTCGAATGGTTGATTTATTTATTTATTTCTATTCAAGAATTATATTGTAAATGGGTTTTATCAATGATATTCTAGTTAAAATAAACATAAAACCTCTTACGTATTTTCAAAAATATAATTTATTTTAATATTTGAAACCATATATTGAGTGGTGTAGATAACCTAGAAAAGTGATTTAGTGGTAAGGTGAGGTTTTTGGAAACCACATGAATGATTGGTATATAACCCTTAATATGATCGTAATGATGATATAATATTTTTTTGTTGGGATAAAGAGTTGATTAATTTTGATAATTTTAATTTGATAGTATTGGTGACCAAGAAAATGATTAGTTATTTGATAAAAAAGTGATTTATGCTTATTTTATTAAATATTTTCATTTATGGGGTATATTCAGTAGACTGATTTTATTTTATGAATAAAGTTAGAGTTAATTTTATAAAACATTTGTATTTTCATTTATTTTTTATGGTGATTTAGTTTATTGTAATGTTTTAGGATAATATATGATCAATGTGTTCATATGTTTGGTTCGTGACAATATGATCTGCTTTATGTTTTCTAGAGATAAATTTAAAAGTGCATCTTGGAAAAAAATTGTGATCAAATAATTAGTATTCTTTGTTTTTGAATTTTTTAATATATATTTTGGGGAATTATTATGGGTAACTATTGATGAAATGGATTATGTTGAAATTTGGGTGTTATTGTTGAGGTTTTAGACATTTAGTTATACATTTATTCATAATATATATTTTTTCATACCATTTTTATTTTGGTGAATATTTAAAGTGAGAAGGAATGTGTTATAATTATTTTATTGATCTTATGAACAATTAAAATATAATTTTACTTCTTTAGGAATGAAAAATTCATCATGAATACTCATTTTATGGAGTAAGAGACGAAATGAAAAATGATCAAATCAAAATAAGAAGATGAAATTGTGCTTATGAAAGGGAAATATATCAAGTATATGTTTTTATTATTTTCTCTATCATGATAGTAAAAAAGTCCCATAAATTTAGGAAAATGATCTTGAAATAACAAAATTATTCTTTTACCTTTATTTCTAATGATTTTATGGTTTTCTCGCCCTTGACTAATTTAAGGTATTTTTTCTTTAGATTTCTCAGAACCATATTCTTTATCACTATATATTAGTACATGGTTTTCATTTAACTCCTCTATTTCAATATTTTAACTTACCACCAATTTCATCCTTATTTAGGAACCCAAATATATATTATTTTTCGTATCTTTTATGTTTCTTACTCCACTTTTTCAAGGAAGGTTTTATTATATCATTGTAAAATGTGGGTTTTCAATAAATGTATTTTGAAATATTGAAATAGTGATAATTAAGATAAAATTGGGTAGATTATATTAATTTAGGGGGTAAATAACACCCCAAAAATTTATTTTAAATTTATAATAATCTCAATAGCTTTCTAAAATATAACATGGAGCTTTAATTGATTTTCTATATACTATATAAATATTTTCATTTAAAAATAAATGTTTTGACCTAGTAGTTTAAATGAATGGTTTGAATTTGAGTAACCTCATAGAAAGATATATGTATAATGTTTTTACTCAATACATATTTATTGATTAATTCTTATGAAATATGTACTAAAAGTAATTGTATACAACAAAAATACTTTTTCATCAAAAAATGTGTTTTATTCATTTTTATTAGTAAATATTATAATCAATTTATGAAGGTTTAATAAATTTTATTTTATGAAATGATAAAAAAAATTTATTTATTTGTAAAAAAATTACCTTATGAGGGGATTTTTTTATTTTCCTAAAATGATTGGTTTCCAGTGAATAGTCAAAATTCTAATTTTTCAAATACCGCCATTTCATTTCATTAAATAAAGAACTTTTGAAGTCCCTTTGTATTATTTTGTGTCTATTGAGGTTAAAAATTATTTAATTAATTTATGAAAATCTAATTAATTGCATTTCAGTCAATAATATTCATTAATTGCATATGAGTTAATTATTAGGCTTAAAAACACATTTCTCTAAAAAAATGTTTTTAGTTGCATTTTACATATTTATATTAAAATAAACTTATTCAACTTATTGAAAAAAATATTGAAAAATGGATTTCATACTTATTATTATTATGTTTTAATTTGGTAAATAGGCCCCTTCGTTTTTTGGTCATTATGAATAGTAACCATAGTAAACATTTACTGCATTAATAAGGATAAAATAGGCAAAACATTGTTAAAAATATGGAATAAAGCAATAAAATAAGTATAAAACATTAATTTAATCTATTGTATGAGTGGGGTTCTACCTTCCTCATCCATTATTCAATGTTATGAATTTTTCTCTATTTTTATATGATAATTACTTATATATTATTTTTAACTAAAGAAAAATACAAAATATCACTCTATTATTTAATTAAATCAAATATCTTTTTCATGGAGATACAAATAGTATATGATCAGTTATAAATGATTATTTTTAATATTAATAATTTATTTATATGGTATTAATTAATTTTAAATTTTCAATAATGCCATAATTTCCTTAAATGCTTATGAAATGCTGATATATTTCTTGTGAAAGCAGTACAAAAGTTTTCTAAATAATTATTAAATCCAGAAAATAATTTTTTTAGAATAAACTATAGTGTTCCATGAATTTTATGGGTTACTATAACATATAAGTTAGGGTTGAAGGTTCTATATTCAAAATAAATTGTTGTCTTCCTAACATTAAATTCAAAAATATATAGTCCCAAAAATGACCTTAATGGTATTTTATTATATATAATATTCTATAAAATGATTTAAAAATCATAAAAATATTAGAATATGACAATTAGTATTTGATTTGGTAAAAAATTTCATTTTTTCACCTTTTTTTGATAATTTTAATCTTATAAGTAAATTTATAACACTTAATAATTGAATTATTAGTTACCACGGTTAAGGATTATAGCATCCTGAATCGATTAGCCGCCCAAAATGTTCTTTAGGGATGAGTGCCACTTTTCTTAGGCGTGCCTCCCCATATTCTAAATGATTCAAACTAGCAGTGCAGGTGTGAAAAATTATCAGTGGGGAGACTATCCCATTAGGAAATAATATAATAAGGGTATAATAAATATAGTATTATAAGAAATAAAAATAGACTCAATACCAGACCTGCCAAAAGGTGGAAGCACATTAAATATCTGAAAATAGTGGAAAACTAACTAAAGAATGGGAGAGGAAATAAATAAACATGACAACATTCCATTTTTCTATTCTATAAAATATAACTTGCATTCAATAAATGTCATGTATTACAATTAGTTGTAAATGGATTTCTCATGGCTGACCATAGTATATACATATACATAACATGCTGAAATATACAGGAAAACTCAATTGGTAACTCTATCTGTGGAAAGAACCTCAAGGACCATTGACTTCCATCCATGCTAACTCAGCCACTAGGATCTAGCTCCATAGCCCGAACCCTAACCTAAACTTAAAATCATAAAGTATACTTGCATCCCAAAGGGCCCATGTATGGTGTGAGAACGAGTCTTAGTAGTGTACCACCCATATGTAAAAACCTAAGATTTGTAATTAAGAAAGTGTGAACTTTAATTAAATAAATAGTAGTACATGCATATAAATAAATTCATACATTACCGGTGCTCAAAACTCACTAAGAAATATTCACCATCTTTAGGAAATGCTAAAATTCCAATTATGAGAGGATCCTTTTCCCATGGCTCAAGGAATCCCCTAATGTCATGCAGTCAATCCCAAGTGAACCATCAGGTTCCACCACCAACATCACCGAGAGCCTCATTCCATATCCAAGTAACCGATATCTTGAATTCATGCCCAATCTATTAAAAAACCGGTCCAATGGACTGCTGCCCAAAATCACCCATTGAAACAAATGACGACATCTAGAGGCATAATGAAATCTATACTCAAATTAATATCATCATCATCTACAATCCTGACGTCCTGAGGAATGGCTATGTCCATCCTCTAAAATAGTCTGGAACTGATGGACTTAAACATGACATGCCTTATCCCCCAACCAACATCCTCAATTTTATCATTCAATGGCTCCTTACTATCCCTATAACTTTCTACCGAAATCACCCCAACACAATTACCTAAGTTTCACTTACAGGGACCTCTACCCACGTGAGTGGTCAAAACCACCTCATCACCGAGTCAACCTATGTGCACACAACTCCAAATGGATCTTTGGCCAATACTAGTGAGAGGTGATCACCAATTTAGAGCCCAATCCATACCAAATACAACACCACATGTCCCTATGATCATTTCGTGCAAATATGATAGCCATTCCATCCCACATCACAAGCCATGCCCTCAACCTGACAACCATGCTGCCTAAACTGATGACCATGTCTCCCAACTAGTGATCACATCACCCAACTAACCTGGGTGAATCCCATCCTAGAGATCACATCTTCTCAATTTTAGATGGCCATCACTATCTCAAACCTCGTTCCAAGCCTATCATGATACCATGGATCTCAACCGTACATCACCATAAATATATATATATATATATATATATATATAATTCACTTAAATTTAAATAAAATTATTCTATATAAATTAATTAAACAACTCAGAATAGAAAAACTGACCAATTTAAATATATTGAACACCCCAACCTAGCTGTCTAAGGTTTTGAGCCTCTTTCATGGCTCAAACCACTTGAATACTTGAATGGGAATGCCCATTAGCATCCCAAAAGGATTAAATAAAAAAATTAAGAAAAAAAATAAAATTTAATTGGTCCCACTTAGTCAATACCATGATGCTATTCCCCCATAACACTTGTAAAAAATCAAATAAAAATATGCACTACCTACCGTATATTCATAAATATAGGGAAATCTGATCTTATCCTTTAAATCCGACCTATTTGGAATAAATTGGAATTTCCAACAAACACCTGAAAATAGGGAAAAATTAATAGAATAGATTTATTATTTCATGGAGAGAGAGAAAGGAATAAATATAGAAAGGGATAAGAGAGACTTACCATGATTTATCTAACACTACAAACAGCTTGAAGAACAGAGGCTGGATGAAGGATTTAGATCAAATCCAAGTAGAGGAGTTAAGGGGCTAGCTCCCCGTTACTGTACATGACCAATGGAGAATAAAAATGAAGAGAAAAACTAATTAAGTAGAGAGGGTAAATTCGGTAAAATTGCCTATTTAAGAGGATTTACGGTTAGCTCTCATGGTTTTCTAAATCGTGCAGCAACCATGCATGTTTCAGTGATGAGGTACTAAATAAATGGGAATACCCATGTAGTCTATACACAATTTTCCCTGATAGTTCAAAAGGTGTGCGGAATCCCTCTGCAAAAACTACATATTTCCATTCATGACCATGCACACCACCCCATATGGTATAACAAACCCTGAGAATGTTCCAAATTAGGATGAACGATTATCTCTGATAGGTTTTATGTTTTTACCCATATCATGTGCCTCAGCCTACAACTTACCAAAATAGGTCATTCGGCCTCCAAAATGATCAAAACCCATCTGAACACCCGAGCCTTATATAAAACCTCTAAAACCATCCAAAAAATATATTGCATTGATGGAAAATCATAATTTAGTTCTAAAGATCAAAAAAATTGACATACCCACGAATTTTAAATACTCAAAAAGGGAGATAATTTCGAGTAGATCAAAAATCCAGGATGTTACAATCTCCCCAACTTAACATTTTTCATCCCTGAGCTATAAAAAAACAAAACTGAGATGGTATTGAACATACCTATCTCATTTAAAATAACTCAGACTACCCTGGTCAAGAGGGTATAGACCAACTGCCTCAAGGGGGATACCCACCTTAGGAGTGACCTACCATGGTTATATTCTGACCCATAACTCAAACAAATAAATGGTCCTTCAACCATTCTCGAACTCAAGTTCCTACCATAACACAACATCACTCATACATGATGTTATATTCTCTTGTGTCGTTCATGACACTACTCATAATACAGCACCACATCGGGTCCCTCCTCATACCTATGTAGTAGATGGAACCAACATGGTCCCTCATCTCTTTATATTCTAAAAATAAAACCCAGTGGCCCCCACCTCAACCAGTACTACACCGCAACGATGCCTAGATTCCTACTTACCTCAAGTAACATGCATCTCCTTAATGCCTCGATGCCAATGTACCTCAATATACACACATCCATCAATTCCCACATAGATCCTAGTGTCTCTCATCACATGTACACACACATAAATATATATATTTATAATGCACTCGATCTGATTCCATCCTACTAAACAGAATTTATTCAGTCCATAAAAACACCACATCCACCTTGTTCACCCAAAATGGATATGACTCAAAAGGCCATGCTAAAACAAAACAAAAAAACTAGGCGATGTGCATAGCGTACCTCTGACCATCATTAGCTCAACAACCTTCTCAAACACTGGTAGCTCCATAACATGCACCTAGACTGAAGCTCAACTGCCTAAATCCTAAACTTTTTGTGGTGATACATCATGCATCATCCATTAACCCCACTTATGGTTTCCATTGTCTCTTCCATGAATTCTGCATGTAGTTTTAACTCATCCACCATCACTTAGTATAATTCCCATTTTGATCTCAGATTCATAAGTCTACCCTACTCCCTAACTCCCAGTTGTCCGAGTAGGCTTCCTGCAGAACCTATTAAGGTGTTTGACCTATCAACATATCTATCAATCCTTTCAATGTTACTCAAACTATGTCTGGACATTTCCTTGCATCATGCCCTAGAAGCACACTCTCAATGAACCAATCTGAGGTGATCTTCTTGAGTACTTTTCCTAACCTCCCTATTAAAGCACATCTTCACCCCACTTCCTGCAATCTTATGTGTCCCCAATGACATTGCCTAAAGCTTCCACCCATCTTGAGTAAGACCTATCCTTCAAGTTTCCCTCGGCTTTGAGTTCCCAATTCAATACCTCATACAATGATTCTAACCTAATCATGTTTAACTTCACTCAAATGGCATGTCGTAAACCACCCATGAAACACATCACCCTCAAAATTTCACCACTCACCATGTCGGGTGAAAAGAGAAACAATTCAGTGAAAAAATATGCATAATCCATGATGGACATGTCACCCTAATGAAGGCTTAAGATCTCTCGATCTCTCACTACCCTTAGCATGTCCTGGAAGAAGTTCTCAAAGAACTTGGCCTTAAATTCCTTCCAGGCCAGTCCCCCATGTCTGTCTACCTGAACCTACAAGTCCAAACAGTGTGTAGCCAGTCCTCTAAGCATATGGTTCTCCATCTTCACCCTCCTCCCTAGATGCATATTGATTTTCTCACCAAGACATATCCCGAAGGCTACCAGATCAGACAACTTCTCCGCCTTCATCAGGACTTGTTCTTGAGTCTTAGAATATAATTTCTCTACCTTGACCTCAGGGTTCTCAACCTACTCATGCTCTTGTGTTGCCCCATATTTCGCTACATGATGCTCCATCCGAGCCATCTAGGTGGAAACCCGATGAATACCGTTACATGGTTAGACAAAACAAATTATATATATATATATTATAGATATGGAAAGTAGTAATAGGCATCACTATCTCACTACCCTTACCCCCCACCATCACAACAATTTCATAAGGCATCCTGGCATCATGGCCTCTTTACCTGCCCATATAATAGACAATTATAAAATATTCCCTAGTCCACAACTATCTAGATGATCCATGTCACCTCAAACTGACAACCATATCTCCCAACCTGGTGATCAACATCACCCTATGTCATAGCACATGTCTACTCCTATAAGAGCCATGCCTAATCACACACAAACACACACACACACACATATATATATATATATGTATATATATTAAGAATCATACCATATTTCACAAATATATATCATCGAACATTCATATATATATATATATATATATATATTAAATCTCTTATTTTGTTCCTAAAGAAAATCATAAGTAAGCATAAAAAACACACCTTGACTTACCAGGCCAAGGTTGAAATATCTCTTCCCATAACTTACTAGTTCTAGGGTCACATATCAAAATAGGTAAAAATTCATATTCCAAGTGAACCAGTCAAGGTGGAAATAAAATAAACTATAAAATAGAAAAATAGAACAATAATTACTATACCTAGAAACTTGGTTTGTCCCCCGTTCATGGGGCTACAGGCACCCAAGCACAAGTTGTAAACACAGTTCTGACAACATCCTAATCTCCCATCTACCATATACCAAATAGTATAACCATTAGAAAAAAAAATCATTTAATATCGTCAGTAGTCAGTCGAATTCCACAAATAATTCCATGTCAAGAATGCTTTGATACCACTTGTAGCACTCCAACCCAATTATCTACCCAAACTATGCTTTCAGGTTGAGTTCAACTAGACTTAAGAATGCCTCACTATATGTGAAGGACTACCAACTAGTATTGAGGGGGTGAAAGAGTATTAGTAATGAGACTATACTGTTATGTGATTATATTATTTTCATATAATATATATAGTCGCAGAATAAATACTAACAAAGTCAATACCGGACCTTCCCAATGGTGGAAGAAAATTCAATATTAGATAATAGAGGAAGCATAACTATATAACAGTAGAAGAAATAAATAAAAATGAAAATATGACATTTTTTGATTCTATAGACTTAGAACATGAATTCAGTACAGGTCATATATTACAATAAGTAGTAAAGGGGTATCCCATGACTTACCATAGAATTTAAATATACATAACATACTAAAACAGAAAGGAAAACTAAAAAGGTAACTCAATATATGGTAAGAGCATAAAGGTACCTTTCCTTACATCCATGCTAACTCAACCACCAGGATCCAAATCCATATCTCAAACCCTTAAATTAATGTAATATAAAAAATTATACATGTTTCCCAAAGGTCCTGTTTAGGGTGTTAGAATTAGTCTCAGCAGGGTACCACTCGTGTGTTTATACCTTACATTTTTTATTAAGAATTTGTGAACAATAATTAAATAAATAGAATCACAAGAATATAAATAAAAACACACTTCACCAGTGCTCAAAATCAATAAGGAATATTTCACCTACTTTGACCAACATTGGGATTCTGAAGAGGATATGATCCTTAGACCATTTCCCAAGGAATCCACCAAATGTGATATAGATATAGGTGAACCTATGGGTTCCACCTACAAAATCACCTATCACCTCGATCCATCATCAATTATCTAACATATCCAAGGAATGCCCAATCTATACAAAATTGGTCCCACAGACCCCTACTCAAAAGCACTAGTCGGAACAAAGCCCGACATCCGTAGGAACAATGATATCTGTTTTCAAATTAATATCACCATCTGATCTAATAATGAAGTCCTGAGGAATGATTATTTCATCCTCCAGAATGTACGTAACCTAATAGCCTCAAACATGATAGGCCTCATCCCCCAACCAACAACCTTTATGTTATCATCGGATGGATCCTGATTATCCCTATGGATTTATATATAAATAACCCCAAAAATTACCTAATCCATACTAGTGAGGCCCTATACTCACACGAGTGGTCAAAACCACCTCATCACTAATTCCACCAGTGTGAACATGACTCCAAACAATGAATTTTCCAACACAGATGAGTAGAGATCACTAATTTAGAACTAAATCCACACCAACTCTGACACCCCATTCCCTTACAACCATGTCGCTCAAATATGTTGGCCATTCCATCCCATATCACCAGTCATTCCCTTAACCTGACATTCTTTCCACCTCAACCAATGACTATGTCACCCATACTGTGATCACATCACCCATTTAACCCATGCCAAAACCAATCTGATGATCACATCTCCTCAATTTTAGACGACCATCACTATCTCAATCCTTGGTCCAAGCCAATCATGATCTCATGGATATCCATAGTGCCTAACTACCCAATGTTATAATCCTATCACATGGCTCAAAAAACTATTCTACTTGAGTGGCCATGCCCATTGTCATACCATAAGTTTTTAAGAAATTTATTAATAATAAACATCAAATTTAAATGGTCTTGCTCATTTAATTCCATGACATGCTAAAATCTAAGCCCCGAAAATAATCATGAAATATAAATGAAAATTATACACCACCTACCTTATAGTTGAGGATGTATTAACTTTGAATAATAGCCTCTAACTCTGACTGATTAAATGAAATCGGTGTTTTAGAAAAACTCATTAAAAATAGGTAAGAATGACTCGAATGGATTAGTGGTATGTGAGGAAATATAAAGTAAGAAATAAATAATGGCAGAGTAGATCCTTACAGATATGGATCCATCATAATAATGTTCTTTAAGAACGAAGGTTATAAAAAGGATTTGGATCAAATACAACGAGATCAGGAAAGGGTTGAGCTACCCCTTGTTGTATGCAGCAAAGAGATTAGAAAATGAGGAGAAAACATAATTAAGTGTGGAGGGGAAATTTGATAAAATCACATCCTTAAAAGGAAGCATGACTAGTTTTAATGGTTTCCAAACTATGTAGTAACCATTCTTGGTATTGTGTTGAGGTACTACCTAAATGGTACTACCTGTGCAGTCTATGCATCATTTTTTCTAACCATGTGTAATCCATGTGAAATCCCTCTACAAAACCTACAGAGGTTCATGCACGGCCATTCACCCCATCCCAAAAGGTATACCAAACTGTGTGGTAGATAAAAACTGGGCTTCATAGTTAGATTTGAGAGGCCATATAGTTTTACCCAAATTGTGGGCCTCAATATGCAACTTGCTAAAACATGGCCTTCAGCCTTCAACGTGCTGAAAATTCATCCAAACACCCGAGGCTTCTTTCAAACCCCTAAAACCATTAAAAATATATTAGGTTGAAAAAAACTTGGAATTGAGTTCTGAAGATTAAAAATAAAATTGGAACACCAAACAATTCCAAAAGTTCAAAAAGGGATAGGATTTCAACCCGCTCCAAAAACCTGGGATATTATAAGGATAAAAAGTTTTAGTTGTGGTTAAACTGAAGTGATGAGGAAAAAATGATCTAAAAACATATCTATAACCTGATGTAATAGTTTATATTAATCATATAACATATTTAATTAGAAATCAGTCAAAAAATTACCAAACTTATAAGAATCATACTTTATAATTTTTCATATTTTTGAAAAAATTACACAGGTGCTCATTACTTCTCTTATAAAATGACGCCCCCATATCTATTCATAAAGCTATTTTTTGATCCACCTAACCTGATAAAATCATAAATATTTATCTTATAATATTTCATATACATGATTTATTAGTTTTTTTGTTCCTAAAATACCATTTTAAGAGTACATAATAAGGGATATAAAGGAGGTATACCAAAGAAGAGGTCATTATCTTACTCGGCCTCTTTCAATTTTTATCCTCTTCTACATACTATAAATATATGGTATTCATCATAATATAATATCTCCAGCATCTTAAATATAATTAAATTTTATTTTTATTATTTAACCACCATTATTAACCATATTTTCCATAAAATGGTAAATTAATGTATCGATTGTGCATACATGTGGACTACCGCATCAAAGTAGATATATATTTCATTTTCCATCACTTCCATTCATGGTGGATATTATGATGAATTAAATTTTTATATATGATATTTATGATATAATTTGGGTTTATAATGATAAAATTTTATTTATATTCGTAACACCCCAGGTAAATAAAGACTATGAAATTTTCATATTTACCCATATTTGTGAATAAAATATTAATATTACTTTAAAGGGAACGCTATGCTCGATTGGGTACCCAATACGCAACAACGAGTTTCTTTGAAATCTTATGTTGCACTCTAATAATAAAATAATATTATCTTAAATGGTAGTTAACGCCTAGCCGTTGTAATGGATGGAATGAACATAACTAACTACAAAATGATTATATATTTTTTTCAAATATTTTTACTTTTATCTAATATATTTTTGAGGCTTAAAAGAAAAATGAATCCACTTTTAAGCATAAGTCTTCTAATATTCTTTAAAAGGTCGATTAACCGCCTTTTCATGGAAAACTCTTTTTAAATATACTTTTGACAATTTTATATGTTTTATTGGACAAAATAAAATACTTCTTTAGAATCTGGACATCAAAATTTTATTTGTGTAAATTTTTGTTATTTTTCCGATAAAGATCATTTTTATTGAAAATGTTTCATTTTAATTCAAAACCTCTTTTTAATCTGATTTATTTATATGGATAGATTATATTTTTAATTGATATTAAAGTGTATTTAGAATATACGTTTACCATTTAATCCAATGGTGGCCATGGGAATTAATTTCACTTTGAAATTGGACTTAAACTAGTGTCAATCTTTTAATATATATTGTTTATTAAAAACACGCTATTTGTTTTGACAATGGGAATTAATTATTAAATTAATTAATGAAACTTATATGTTTTGAATTATTTAAAATATACATCATTTTTGATTTCGGAATATCAAATATAGCTTAGGGTAAGTTTTTGTTATTTTTCCGAAAAACATCAATTTTTGATGAATAGTGAAACCACTAAGTGGTAGTTAAAGAAACTGATTTTTTTTTAAATGAAACTTTACCAATTCTGTGATTTTATTTTCAAAAATCCGACATACATGGTTGTCATTAAGAATTAAAATTTGGTTCAATGAGACTAAAATACCTTTTGGTGAATAATAACTTTTAAGTTTTATTAATCGTGATTAAATGTAATTAGTGTAATTTAAGGTAGAAATAATGTTTTAATAATATGAAATGACCTAGACACATGTCCTACCAATATTGGATGTTTCATGGCCGACCAAGACAATCCATGGGTCAACTTGGGGTCCCCATGGAGCCACTTTGGTTGGAAAATGACATAAATAACATTTTATTTAAAGTTAAAATAAAAATGTCACAAACATGAGTTGTTTTAATAAAAAAAATTTAAATGGGGTTATACAAGTCATATTTTTAACTATAAATATTAATTATAAATCTCAAAAGATTTCCTACATCATGATATTTTTTTATAATTTTTAGACATTAAATAAATTAAATTTTTTATGACACCATGATGATGCAGCGATTACCTCATTATTTAACGATTTAAATAAAATGAAAAGATAATGTTAAATATAAGACCTAAACATGTCTAAAACCTATTGGATTTTTGTATTTATAACTCTTATCACCTTATCCTTGAAATATGTAATTTTTGGACCTTTAAAATCCTAAAATCATTTTATAATAATGTAACCTTTTATAACTTTCCAAGAGTTCCCCTCCTCTCCTCTTATAAAAGGCCCCCACCTCTACCTCCATACCCACACCTCTCAAGCCTTTGGCTCACCCAACCCCTACCCGTTTTGTCTCTCCACATCCCTCTCTTACTCCTATAAGCCTCACTTTGGGCAGAAGGCTTCCCAAGGAAGCCTTTGAGCTAAAATCAAAAAGAGTTACTCGTTTTAAATGTAATGTCTTCCCTAGTGTTCTTTTGTTTTATTTTGCTTCTCCAACCCCCTAAACTCTTTTTATTTATTTATTTTGTAACAACACCAATATATTAAATATACTAGGATGTTTTTATGAGGAGGATTCTAGCTACAATAATACACACCTCCGTCTAATGGTTAAAGAACATATTGTTTCTGTGGATGGCGAATTACTGCTTCACAAAACGATGATTGTTCTATCTTCTCATATCACCTCTCATGGTGGCCATTATTATGGAACTGTATTTATTTATGATATATATTATATATATTTCCTCTCTATTCTTCTATATTTTATATATAATACATACCATTATGCTTTTCATGTTGTGAAAATGCGATAATTTCATT
This sequence comes from Viscum album, assembly GCA_963277665.1. NCBI lineage: Eukaryota > Viridiplantae > Streptophyta > Magnoliopsida > Santalales > Viscaceae > Viscum > Viscum album. The sequence goes on from OY728146.1 coordinate 511,833,047, forward strand.
TGAGGAAGTGTAGACTACCGCCCCCTCAAGTGATGTGACTCGTTCATTCAATCATGGAATGTATAAAGAATGAAATTGATGAAATTATGTAATATATATATCATATATATTATACTGGAATTATAATATATATATATATATATATCATCTAAATTTAATGTTGAGTCAATAGGGTTTTCCTTATTACTTTTCCATTCCTTCTTGTTTTGAAAATCACAAACACCTTATCTTAAGAAAAGTTTCTTTTACAAGGAATGTTGCTTTTATAAGAAAAATTACTTTCCCAAGAAAAATTGCTTTCTTAAGGAAAATCGATTTTATAAGGAAAATCGCTTTTATAAGAAAAATTATCCTTATCATATTTTCATCCATATTTTTCTTAAGTATGAGATTCGGATTCATTTCTATCTTCACGGATTCGTTGAAACTTTGATATTAAGCATTCTGTTTTTAAGATCCGATTTCTGGATAAGAACTGTAAGGAACTTTCATTCCGAATTCCGTATATGAACTCTGACTAAGTTCTATATTTAGGATACGAATTCTTGTGAAGTTCGATAATGAATTATCAATACGAATTCTAATGATCAATTCTCATTACGAATTCTGATGACGAATACTCATTCTGAATTCAGATGAGGAATTCTCATTACAAATTCTGAAGAAGAATTCTCATTACGAATTCTGATGAATAATTCTCATTACGAATTCTGATGACGAATTCTCATTCCGAATTCCCATTCCGAATTCACCTATTAAACATAATCTGATCATCTTTGTTTTATACACTATGAATTAATTCAGACTCCAAAAATTTATTTTTGGTTAGACTCCGAACTTTCATTTTGCTTATGCCTTTATATTTTGACTAATCTTTATTATTGTTCCTTACACTCCGAACCTTCACTCCGAAGTTTTCTTTCCGAACTTTTGAGTTAGATTTAAAACGACGTCGTACATTCTGTTACACTTGTTTTGTTATAAAACGATGTCGTCTATTTTGTTATAAACTAAACGTTGTCTAATTGACACGTGTACAGGTTCCTCCGATCTTTACGGAAAATATGACCGTTGGGAAGGAGGCCGACCTTACCTATAAATAGGAGCTCATTTGAAAGAGCTCAGAACGGATGGATGAACAACTTGATTTTGTGCATACATGCTGTTGAAGTGATTTCTAGAGAGAGAGGCTCTTATTAACTCTCAAATCTTCGTGCAACTCTGAATGTTGGTGATTACATTCGAGGGATTCCGGGGATAGGAAGACAGAGGTGCCGACTACCTTGAAGATCGAGGGCTTCCTTGCTGAGGAAGACAGAGGTTGCCAACTACCTTGAAGTTGAGGGCTTGCAGGGAAAGCAAGACAGAGACTCCGATCTTCGTATCGAGGGCTTACCCTGGTGTGGGTAAGACAGACTTGCTTGAAAGTATAAATCAAGGGACCTTTATCCAAGGTTGTTGGATACCCTTCTCTTTGGGTTAAAAGACTTATAAATTGTTACTAGTAGTTCTACTACTTGTTTTTATTCCGCTGCATTTTGTATTATAAGGAAAGTATAACTTTCTTATACTTCCTTACTTGTACTCTTGTTCATTTAGATTCTATACGCTTTAAGATAGAATCTCATATTGTAATCTTTTGTTAAGTTTCAATTTCCGGAACCAAATTTTCGGAACCTACTTTCGGAATCTCTTTCCAAGTTTGCATTCGGTGTTAGAGGTGTTGTGAATTTTCTTAGTTTAACTTTGTTAAACTTAGCCCTTTCCTTTGCTTAAGGAAAACATAGTTATTCTTAACCAACTTTAAAGGTTCCAAAGGAATTTTTAAAGTATACAATTCACCCCCCTCTTTATATTGAGCATCTACATCACTATTTCGATCCTACAATTGGTATCAGAGGTTGGAAACCTCTTACTCTATACCAATCTTACATTTGGTATCAGAGCAGGTCTCTGAAATACTTATACTCACGAATAAGTTTTTCTTGATCACTTAGTCATTCCGAACTTTCTCATTCCAAACTTGTTGTTACGAACTTTTGCTACTAACAAATTTGTGTGCAAAGTTATTTTAAGTATGGAAGGAATCAATGTCGGTTCAATTGACAATCTGAATCCTACAAGACCACCAATCTTTGATGGTAATGATTATGAATACTGGAGAGATCGTATGAAAACTTTTGTTATCAACACTGGAGTAGACAACTTTGTTATGCTTACTGGTGATTATAAAATTCCTGACAAGGAAGTCAGAACTTTTACTAACCATGAAAAGCAGGAATATCAACTCAACTATAAGGTACGCAATACATTACTATTTTCAATGACCAGAAATATATATAACCAAATTTCTTCTTGTGAAGAAGCTAATTGTATATGGAAGAAGTTAGAGGTAACACACTTTGGAACTTCTAAGGTGATTGAGACTAGAAGAGCTATGCTTAGAGCTGAATATCATGGCTTCAATTTTCCTTATGGAGAACCTATCTGTAAAGTTCAATAGAGATTTATGACTATAGTTAACGGTCTACAATCTATGGGAGAGAAATGTTTAGATGATGAATCTCTTGTGGATAAGATAATTGATATTATGCCCAATGAGTGGGAGTCCAAGAGAACAGCTATAGATGAGAACAGGAAGGTTACTAAAATTACTCTTCATGAGCTATTTGGAACCCTTTTACAACATAAAACAAGAATGAAGAGAGATGCTGACAACATCAAGAAGAATAATGGAAATGGTACTATTGCTTTTACAACAACTTCAAATCAAATGAAAGCTAAGACTCCTGAGAGAGTAACCAGATCCAAGTCTAAGAAAGTTATTTTCCAATACGAATCTAGTGAGAGTGAAGTCCTTGAAAATGAACTAGCTAATCTTGCTCGAAGAATGAACAAGATAGATGGACAAAGAAATTTTCAATCTAAGTATAAGAAAAAGGACAGGAAAGGTATAAAAGATGGAGAAGTTACTTGTTATGAATGTAAGAGAGATGGACATATTAGACCAGATTGTCCTATGCTCAAAAAGAAAGAAAGGAAGGAAAGACATTCAGACAGGAATAGAAAGAAGTATTATAAAGCCAAAGCTAAGAAAGTTCTGAAAGCTAATGACACCTGGAGTGCCAGTGGTGGTGACTCTTCAGATTAATCTTCATGATTATGAATCTTCAAGACATAAGAATCTTGGTCTTATAGCCAGATTAGCTATTGATAATCATTGTTTTATGGCTAAGGTACGAAATTCTGAATCTTTGACCAATATTTCTTTAAATTATAATGATATTAAGTATTATAACTCTTCTAATGAAGAATCATCTTCTAATGAAGAAAATACTTTACCTACTTATGAAAAGTTTCTAGGTTTGATGAACTTCTTGAGATTGAGAATTCCAAACTCAATAAGAAACTTGATAAGGCAAAATCTGGGAATTCTATTATTACAAAAGAGATATCAGATCTTTCTAAAGATATTGATAGGAAAAATGATGATTTTGAAAGTATTTCAAAAAATCTTGAGGAAGTAAGTTCTGAGAAGAACAAACTTTCTAAAAAATTAGAAAAAGTAATTTCTAATAAAAATGTATTTGAGCCTAACTCTACTTCAAAAAATAATGATTTTGAGGATAAAAACTTGGTTGTAAAACTCAAGTCTAAAATTTTTTCCTTAAAGAAGTGTTTATCAAACTTTACCCATGGTAAGGAAAATTTTGATAAAATTTATTCTCAAATACGAACTTTAATAAATAAATCCGGATTTGGTTATACCCATGAAAAACCAATTTTTAGTAACAATTATTTTGTTCCTCAAAGTGCCCCATTTTGTACTAAATTTTAATGTGGTGGTCACTGGGCAAAGAACTGTTCCTTAAACAAAACCCAATCCTTAGGTTTTCATAAATCTTATTTTTTTAAGAAAATGTGGATACCTAAAATTTTATTGTCAGGAAATCTCGGATCCAAAAAAGTTTGGATTCCGAAAGTATAATTTTCTTCTTGATTTCAGGAAAATAAAGAGAGTAACAACAACAATACATTGTACATGGATAGTGGATGTTCCCGACACATGACTGGTAAAAAAAGCTATTTTGAAAAGATTATCAAAATGAAAGGAGGAAGGGTAACTTTCGGAGATAATGCTAAGGGAGAGATTGTTGGTATTTTTAATATTTTTCTTCTTGGTAAAACCTTGATTTAAAATGTTCTTTTTGTTAAGGGTCTGAAGCACAACCTCATTAGCATAAGTCAGTTATGTGATGAAGGTTACCTTGTGAATTTTAGGAATGATAAGTGTTTAGTTCACAATTCCAAGAAAGAATTTATCCTCTCAGCCAAGAGGCAAGAGAATGTTTACACTATAAACTTAGAAGACCTTAGAAGCCAAGATTTACCTTGTCTAAGTGCAATGGAAGATCACCCCTGGTTATGGCATAGAAGACTAGGTCACTGTAACCTTAGAAACCTATGTAAACTCTCTAAGAAGAAACTAGTTAAGGATCTACCAGAGCTTAGATTTGATTCTTCTAAAGTTTGTGATCCTTGTCAATATGGAAAGAAACATAAATCTAGTTTTAAATCAATTGGTGAAGTCTCAACAACCGATGAATTACAGTTAGTGCACATGGATCTTTTTGGTCCAACACAAACTGGAAATATTGGAGGCAAATATTATGTGTTTTTTCTAGTTTAGGATTACACTAGATTTACTTGGGTCTATTTTCTAGCAAAGAAATATGAAGCTTTTTCCTATTTCAAAAGTTTTAGAGCTCAACTTAAAAATGAGAAAAACCTTCCATTGAAAACTATTCATAGTGATCATGGAGGAGAATTTCAAAATTCTGATTTTGAAACTTTTTGTAGTAAGAAAGGTATTACTCACAATTTTTCAGCACCTAGAACTCCTCAACAGAATGGTGTAGTGGAAAGAAGAAATAGAATTCTTCAAGAGATAACTAGAACCATGTTGAGTGAATATTCTACTGCTAAACATTTCTGGGCTGAAGCTGTAAGTACTTCTTGCTATACTATAAATCGAGTTTTGATTAGACCTTTTCTTAATAAAACTCCTTATGAGTTATAGAATGGTAGAAAACCTAGACTATCCTACTTCAAAGTTTTTGGTTGCAAAGTATATATTTTTAATAATAAAGATAACCTACATAAATTCACACCAAAATCTGATGAAGGGATTTTCTTAGGATATTCCACAACCTCTAAGGCTTATAGTGTTTTTAACAAAAATACTTGCACTGTTGAAGAAATAGTACATGTAAAATTTGATGAGTCAGATCCTTTTGTTTTTAAACCATCCTAGTCTACATCTTCAGATGTGTTTTCAAAAACTGATTATCAACCTTTGATAGAAGAACCTTCTGATAAGGAAATTTTTCAAGAAGATACTTCTGAAACATTTACCCCAGAAGACTTTCTACCATATGTTGATGAACAGGTTTTACAAAACACAAATCAGGGGTTTCTTAAGAATCATCCCAGTGATAGCATCATTGGTGATGTAAATCAACCTGTTAGAACTAAAAGTTCCTTAAGAAATGAAATTGAACATTTAGCATTTCTTTCCCAATTAGAACCTAAAAGCACTGATTAAGCTTTAGGTGATGATGATTGGATCAAAGCAATGCAAGATGAACTAAATGAATTCGAAAAGAATAAAGTCTGGACCTTAGTTGAAAGACCTAAAGAAACTTCTGTTATTGGAGTAAAATGGATTTTCAGAAATAAATGTGATGAAAATGGAGTCATAGTAAGAAATAAAGCTAGACTTGTTGCTAAAGGCTATAATCAGCAAGAAGGAATAGACTATGAAGAAACCTATGCTCCAGTAGCTAGACTTGAATCTATCCGTATTCTACTTGCCTTTGCAGCATTCTTTAATTTCAAATTTTCCAAATGGATGTGAAATGTACTTTTCTTAACGGTTATGTTCAAGAGGAAGTTTTTGTTGAACAAACTTCTGGATTTGAAGATAAAAAACATCCTGATCATGTTTTTATACTTACCAATGCTTTGTATGGCCTTAAACAACCCCCACGAGCATGGTATGATAGACTCACTGGATTTTTTCTTCAAAATAACTATGTTAAGGGAAATGTAGATCCAACCTTGTTTATAAAGAAAGATAAGAAAAATGTTTTTATTGTTCAAATTTATGTTGATGACATTATATTTGGTTCAACTCAGCAATCTTTGACTAACTCTTTTGCTAGTCTAATGAAATCTGAGTTTGAAATGAGTATGAGGGGTGAGTTAACGTTTTTCCTTGGTTTTCAAATTTCTCAAAAACCAGAAGGAACCTACATATCTCAACATAAGTATATTAAAGATATTCTTAAAAAGTATGGTTATGACAACACTAAGAGTATAAGTACTCCCATTGGTACCTCAAACTCTTTAGATCTTGATGAAGCTGGGAAACCAGTAGATCAAACATCTTTTAGAGGTATGATAGGAAGTCTACTTTACTTAATAGCTAGTCGACCAGACTTAATGTTTTCAGTATGCTTATGTGCAAGATACCAATCAAATCCTAAGTAATCTCACTTAAAGGCAGTAAAAAGAATTTTTCGCTACCTTAAGGGAACCATGGATCTAGGATTATTTTATACTTCTAGAAATGATTTTGTTCTAAAAAGTTTTTCTGATTCTGACTTTGGTGGATGTAGAATGGATAGAAAAAGTAAATCCGGAACTTTTCATTTCTTAGGAGATTCATTAGTTTCTTGGTCCTGCAAGAAGCAACATTCTGTAGCACTCTCCACTGCTGAAGCTGAATATGTAGCAGCTGGAAGTTGTTGTGCTCAAGTGTTGTGGATGCAACACACACTCACAGACTATGGCTTGAGTTTTACTAAAACTCAAATTTTGTGTCATAACACAAGTGACATTGCCCTAAGTAAGAACCCTGCACATCACTCTCGTGCAAAACACATAGATATTAGGCATCACTTTCTTAGGGATCACACACTTAAAGGAGATATTATTCTTCAGTTTATTGGAATGCAAGATCAACTTGCTGATATTTTCACAACATCTTTTCCTTCTGATAGATTTGAATATATTAAACAGAAGTTAGGAATGATATCTGTAAGGTAATCCTCCTTAATTAACTTTCTGCTGAAAAAGTCTCCTTACAGTAATAAACTCCTTTTCATAGGGGGAGTACATTTGATTGTTAGTTTAACAAAAAATTTCAAAATTTGTTTTCCAACTTTTCGGAACGAAGATTTCCGGAATGGATCTTTGGGAACTACAATTTTCCAAAATGAAAATTTTCGTACAGAATACTAATGGAATAGAAGTATTCGTATTAAAAACATCCGGAATGGAAAATTTTATACTGGCAGTTTCATAACAAGATTTTTGTACCGATTTTTCATAATGTGTTTTTCGTACTGATTTTTTCCATACTGAGTTTTTCGTACTGAATTTTTTTTCGTACTAAGATTGTTTTTCCGTAGTTAAATTTTTGAGAACTTTGTCTTTCTCATAATAAAGATTTTTTTATATTATTTTTATATTATCTATTAAGAATAATCCTCCTCATCTAATCTGAAAGGTATGATTTCCTACTCAAGTTTTCGTAGTCATACTTTACTTGCTGGCATTTTCTTGTATTATGTTTTCGGATTATAGTTTTCTTAACTGTATGTTTTAATAAAAACCTCAAAAATATCGGATTCAAGTTTTCAACCATCAGATCTGATCTCAGATTATTCCAACCATTAGATCAACTGAGGAAGTTGAACAGTCGTTCCTTTGCCTATATAAAGGGGACCCAAATACTTGTCCCACATCGATTTCAAGCTCTCGCTTCTCGATTCTCTACCTCTCTATTTTAAAGCCATTCTGAACCTCAGATTTCTCCATTCCAAACTTCTCAGAGGACTTCATATCCGAAGGTCTGCGGAGTTAGTGTCTCAAGAGATGTCATCCACTAAACCTATTTCACAATGGTTAGTTTACAGAGAAAGGTTAGTCCATCCGGATTTCTTCAATAACTATGATTCTCTTATTTCAAAGAACATTAAGTTGAATGGCTGGGAAGATGTTGTTGTATCCAAACCAGGGACTCAAGACGATTTTTTACGGAATTACTTATTGAGTTCTATGAAACAGTTTCCTTCTTTCAGGAAGATAATAAGGAGAAGTTTTCTTTTAAGTCTTATGGAAAGACCTATAAGCTTTCTAATACAAAGACTGCAAGCTTGGTAGGGTTGTCCTATGAAGGAGAATCTGAGTTTATTTATCATGTATTGCCAGACTCTAAGGGTAGCTTCGACAAGGAAAAAGCCTTAGAAACTCTCAGACTGGCTGATGACAAGCCTCCGAAGATTGCTAGTTTTCCTACAAACTTCCGGATTCTAGAGTTGTGGGTGCAAGGTATTATCATACCGAGGAAAGGTGATAAAGACAGCTTGAAGAAGAGTGAGATCTATATCTTAGATTTCTTGATAAATCTAAGGAAGTCTAACTTCATGAGGCATATTCTTATAACTATTGAGAATATTAAGAAAGGAAATCTCAGAGCACAGATCGTAATGTATCCAGCAATATTATCAAAGTTGATAGTTCGGTGCCTTGAATCTTTCAAGGAAGCCTGCAGATCTAAGCCAAGGATATGCAAAATATTGTTGGTCAGTAATGATACACTTAAGAGGATGGATGTGGAATTCAATAAGGAGATTGGTGAGTTCGTCGATTTTCCCAATCAACAAGAAGCAGCTCCGAAGGCTGCTGAACCGGAATCATCTAAGCCAGTAAAGAAAAGAAAGTTGAAAGAAGTTGCATCTGAAGTTGAGGATCCTAAATCAAAGGAAGTTCAAACCGCACCTCCCAAACCAAAGAAGAAGAAGGCCTATCCTGATGAGGTTGTTGCGAAGTGGAGAGCTGATAAAGATAAAAGGAAATAAGGGGATCCGCAGTTCATATTGGACCATGCGGAAGCTAAGGCCCTGAAAGAGAAAACTGCTAATGAGCTTGAAAAACAATTAAAGGAAAAGAAGATCAAGAAGAAGATGTCAGAAGCCAAGGCTGTCCAAGAATTATTGAAATTCAATGAGATGGTATCCGGAAGCATTCCAGTTCCAAGATCTTTCTCCTTGGAATCTCTACCTGAGACTCCAAGAAGAAACCTAGATTTTCCAGAAGAGACTATAGCTGAGCATGTTGAGCAACTCGAGCAGATTCAGCAAGTGGGAGAGGAAGAAGTAGGTGCTGAAGGAAGTGGTGAAACAGGAGATCTTTTGAAACAGGTAGATTATTATAAAGGATCACCTTCGGTACATCTATCACTCCGAACTTCAGAGGCTGAATCCTCTAAGTTAGTAACTCCATAGAAGGATAAGAATGAGGAAGATGTTGTTTAAAAATTTGTTGATGATATTATTCAAGTGTCTACTGGTGAGCAGAAAACTCCTGATCAAGAATCGATTCCGAAAAAAAAGACAAGGGAAAGCAACTCCTTGTGGAGACTCCAAAATCAGTAGCAAGAAAGAAAAGAGATTATGGTGATTTGTCTAAAAGGAAGTTGGAGCTCATTGAGGAAGAAAACTCTCCAAGCAAAGTTTTGGATTCGGAGTCAACCTCGTTGGGGAATGACTTTGTTGTTCAGTCCTTAAAGAAGTTGGTGGGAACCATTCCAACCTTCTCAAGTATTGAATCAAGGTGTCAGATGCTCCAACATGCTCTTAATCAGAAAACAGACTCTGTATCTATGTTTATGGATAAGTGTGTTGAAATAGAGGCTCAGTTCAAAACTTTTTTGGTTGGCTACGAAGCTCATAGAAAATCTTGCAAGAGGATGACAAACTGGTCGAAGAAGACTGTTGAAGAGATGAGGTTATTCGATGAGTTTCAAGACAATGTTAAAGATGCCTTTGAGACCGAGGACAAGAAGATAAATGAGTTAACTTCATCCTTTGAATAGAAGATGACAGAAGAAAAGAACTTCCGGATTCAAGAATTGAGAGATCTGAATGGGAAGCTGAATTCCGTTTCTCAAAACTGGAAGTTTGAAAGGGATCATCGGATTGATTTTGAAGAAAGGATGAAGGCTCAGGAAGAAAAGATCAAAGCTCGGGAAGAAAAGATGAAAGCCCAGGAAGAAAAAATTGAAGCTCAATCTGCAAGAATAGTTGTCTTAGAGAAGCAAGCTGAAGAAGATCATAAAGACCTGAAGAAGATCAAGACTATTCTAAAGGGGCTCATGTCGAAGGAAAAAGATCCGAAATAACCAAATCTGATCTTTTTGTTGTATTTTATTTGTTGCTGAGATTACAAACTTAATGAAATTCATGCTTGTCGTTTCTATTGTTGTCATTACTAATTTTTCAAGAACTTTGTTTTTTTCATTCCCTCCAATTATTTTTTAAAATCACAAAGGGGGATAAGGAAAAGATCATTAAGAAAAAGAAGAACTCTAATAAGAGTTTATCAGAGGGGGAGAAGGAAAAGATCCTTAAGAAAAAGAAAAACTCTAATAGGAGTTTATTTAAGGGAGAGTTTTTCATTAAAGAAGACCTTCTTATTTGCAATGATTTATCACTCCAGAAATATGAATACGATCCTTAGAGTTTTAAAGCCTAAGGGGGAGTTAGTCGTATTCATCAATATCCTTAAAGCAAAGGGAGATAAGCCTTAATGTGTTTCTTTCTTCTTAAGAACTTCTTTTTCATAAGGATGTTTGTGCTTTCCAAAAAGGGGGAGATTGTTGAGTCAATAAGGTTTTCCTTATGACTTTTCCATTCCTTCTTGTTTTGAAAATCACAAACACCTTATCTTAAGAAAATTTGCATTTATAAGGAAAGTTGCTTTTATAAGAAAAATTAATTTCCCAATAAAAATTGCTTTCTTAAGGAAAATCGCTTTTATAAGGAAAATCGCTTTTATAAGAAAAATTATCCTTATCATATTTTCATCCATATTTTTCTTAAGTATGAGATTTGTATTCATTTCTATCTTCATGGATTCATTGAAACTTTGATATGAAGCATTCTGTTTTTAGGATCCGATTTCTGGATAAGAACTGTAAGGAAGTTTCATTCCGAATTCTGGATATGAACTCTGACTAAGTTCTATATTCAGGATACGAATTCTTATGAAGTTCGATAACAAATTCTCAATACGAATTCTAATGATCAATTCTCATTACGAATTCTGATGACGAATACTCATTACGAATTCAGATGAGGAATTCTCATTACAAATTCTGAAGAAGAATTCTCATTACGAATTCTGATGAAGAATTCTCATTACAAATTCTGATGACGAATTCTCATTCCGAATTCCCATTCTGAATTCACCTGTTAAATAGAATCTGATCATCTTTGTTTTATACACTCTGAATAAATTCAGACTCCGAAAAAATATTTTTGGTTAGACTCCGAACATTCATTTTCCTTATGCCTTTATATTTTGACTAATCTTTATTATTGTTCCTTACACTCCGAACCTTCACTCCGAAGTTTTCTTTCCGATCTTTTGACTTAGATTTAAAACGATGTCGTACATTCTTTTACACTTGTTTTGTTATAAAATGATGTCGTCTATTTTGTTATAAACTAACCATTGTCTAAGTGACACGTGTATAGGTCCCTCCGATCTTTAAGGAAAATATGACCGTTGGGAAGGAGGCTGACCTTACCTATAAATAGGAGCTCATTTGAAAGAGCTCAGAACAGATGGATGAACAACTTGATTTTGTGCATACATGCTGTTAAAGTGATTTCTAGAGAGAGAGGATCTTATTAACTCTCAAAGCTTCATGCGACTCTGAATGTTGGTGATTACATTCGAGGGCTTCCGGGGATATGAAGACAGAGGTGCCGACTACCTTGAAGATCGAGGGCTTCCTTGCTAAGGAAGACAGAGGTTTCCAACTACCTTGAAGTTGAGGGCTTGCAGGGAAAGCAAGACAGAGACTCCGATCTTCATATCGAGGGCTTACCCTGGTGTGGGTAAGACAGACTTGCTTGAAAGTATAAATCAAGGGACCTTTATCCAAGGTTGTTGGATACCCTTCTCTTTGGGTTAAAAGACTAATATCTTGTTACTAGTAGTTCTACTACTTGTTTTTATTCCGCTGCATTTTGTATTATAAGGAAAGTATAACTTTCTTATACTTCCTTACTTGTACTCTTGTTCATTTAGATTCTATACGCTTTAAGGTAGAATCTGATATTGTAATATTTTGTTAAGTTTCAATTTCCGGAACCATATTTCCAGAACCTACTTTTGGAATCTCCTTCCAAGTTTGCATTTGGTGTTAGAGGTGTTGTGAATTTTCTTAGTTTAACTTTGTTAAACTTAGCCCTTTCCTTTGCTTAAGGAAAACATAGTTATTCTTAACCAACTTTAAAGGTTCCAAAGGAATTTTTAAATTATACAATTCACCCACCCTCCTCTTGTATATTGAGCATCTACATCACTATTTCTATCCTACATTTAATTCCATTAATGTGCCAAATAAATGAAAGTACCATTCATGCATACGTACGGCTTACCATCTCCATGAACAGTACATTTCATTTCTTATCTCCAAATGTTATGTACTATTATAAGTACATATATATAATGGATATATATTTCATATATTACATATAAATTATGGATATCATTCTGTAATTATAATATATATATATCTCTTTTAACTTTAATTCCATTAATATGACAAAAAAATGAAAGTAGTGTTCATGCATACGTACGGCCTACCGTCTCCATGAACGGTGATTTTAATTTTTTATATGAAAATGTTATGGAATAGTACAAGATGAATATATACTAGATATATATGATATTTAAAACATTAATACTATTATGGAGATGATTTACCTATAAATACATGGAAAATTCTTTTCCAACAAGTTCAATTTTTACTCATGTACCGAACATCGACAAAAACGTCTGATATGAACTCACTTTATTAACCAATTATTATAACATTATAATATGTGATATGAAATTAATAATAATATTTAATGTATGTCCTTAATCAATTATAAACTGACCAAATTATATTATTCAGTAGATTAAAGAACGATCGAGTCATGTCAGACACGAGGTAAGGGATCCAACCTCTATCTTTCTTTGGGGATGTTCTATTATATTCCTCCTACTGTACTTTTTATTTTCATATTATGAGAGACCCTATTTGATCTCATAAATTCATTTTTGGAAGTTTTACGTGGCGTTGTTAGGGTGCCGAGTTTTCTTAAGTGATTTTTCATCTCACTTTTATTCCCGTGACATTTATGCTATGTTTACCACTATTTCCTTTGAGTGGTGTATGTACTACCCATTATTATAAACTTTGTGTAGTATAATTTCATTTATGGGTATTTACATCTTCATTGTATTACCTTTCTTCCATGGGGTGTACGTTTCGAAAGTTACCCAACTCGATAAGGGGACCATTCACCCTCCTCTTTTTGAAAGACTTCTTTTGTTATGTCTTTTAATTCACATAATATTATGTTGGGATATGTTATTATATATCCTTATTTATGTAAATTTTATGTTCAAGTGATGAGATACCATTTTCTCTCTGATCAACTCATTTTCTGAATTTTAAAGTGACGTCGTTAGGCTGTCGGCTTTATGTAAGGGAACTTCTTAACCAACATTCAATTCTTTGGGTTAAACCTCTACTTCTTGATTTTATTATGCAAAGGTTTTTTGTAGAATCTCTATGTTGTAATTTCCACAAACCTTTGTGTGGATATACTATTTCTACACATAATCATCTCATTGATAAATTCTTACGAACTTGTATGGGAAATCATAACTCAATCTCATTTCATTGAGTTAAATATCTATGTCATTGGTTCTGTTTTTCCAAGATTATGTGTGAATGACCTCTGATTGTTTCACACTTAATATCCACTTATATTGGGTGTATGTATATTTCTCACACATAATTATGTGATAGATTTACGCTTAATTTAAGGTTACCATCTTTATAATGGATTTCATCTCAATTTACATTCCCATTGAGACTTCATTGTTGTTATGCACCAATTCACTCTTTATTGGTGTGTATACTGTCCTTTGACATATTATATCATGAATCCCTTTATTCTCATGATATTATAAAGTTTGGATGAAATTTTATTCCACGATTAATTGTATTCAAGAGTATCTTATTTTGTTAAAAACTCTTTAACAAAAATATCGTTTTAAATGTTTTAAAGATTCATTATTCTATATATTTATCTTTAATGTCCATGTTTTCAAAATGATTTTATGTATTTATTTATATGAACATTAATGTTTTAAAATTATAATTACATTAAAATATTCAAAGTGGTATGGGACACTTTGATTCAAAAATCCCTTTAAAATGATTTTTGAAAATGGATTGATTAATTCAATATCTTGGAATTACTTTTTGTGATTGAAAATGAAATGTTGTTATTGAAATGTTTATATTTTCAATATTTTATGTGTAATTATGGTACTTGAACATTTTACGGGTGGTTACGTGATAAACCATATGACGGGTGGTGTCGTGAATACCAGGACGGGTGATTACGTTATAACCACCAATGCATTTGGTATGAAAGTCGGTCGTATGGCTATTCCATTAAGTGATATGTGAGGAAGTCGACCGTATGGTTATTCCATTTAAGTATTTTTATATCCCAAGTTACCTTTATATGTTATGTGTAACGCCCCGACCCCAGCTACTCAGAGTCGGTGCGTTACTTCGTAACATTGGCATGATCACAAAAGATCAAGTCTCGAAAGACCGATTAGTTTAGTAGCCTTGGAAACACTAGATACATTCATAAATGTTACATTACATCATAAAGTGAAAAACTAATAACAAAGCCTTCATACTCCACACTCATATCCTCTTCTGACTATCCCTACAGGTCAATCATAAAATACTTCTTCACATCCTGGAAAATATTAAAACATTGAAAGGGGTGAGCTCAGATGCTCAGTAAGGATAAAAATATTGCGGAAGCTTTCATAAATAAACATAAATATTTAAGGCAATGTATAACTAAAACAAAAGCCTTTTAAACATGAACATCAATATAATATGGCAAATTTAAAATGAGATAATGCCATTTACTTCTTCACATGGATATTCTGCTGGTCGAATAATCACATGCAATATCAATAACCACTTTCATAATGATGGAATGCATAATGCCAAACTATCATAACCACGTAGCCAAGGCCTCGTGCTAAGACCACAAATACGATTTTGTCAAGGCCTCGTGCCAAGACACTAGTTTGTCTTATGAGACCTACCGATGCATCGAGGAGCTATAGCGGGCTCCACCCGTCACTTATTAAGTCCAATGCATTCCTCATATGAATAGGTTTAAACATATCATAAACCATAACATAATCGTATCACATAAAACATGCATAAAGGAAACATACCATTTCCACATTTCAATCACAAGATATCAATACAACACATTTATATAATAAAAACTATTTCAAAACCATTTTCAATACCAAAATAAAAGAAAGTTAAAACTTTGTAATTATTTTTCATTAAAAAAATGATGGCTTGTAGAGGAAGATGAAACTCAAATAATGGTCACGGCGGAGGAGAAGTCATTGTCGCCGCATAAGTACGGAAAGAAAAACATTCCCTTTTTGTCGTTTAGTAAAACGCTTCTTATAAAAAAGATTCCTTTTGAATAAACGTAAAAGTCAAAGGGGTTTATACACCGTATAAAAGAAAGTTTTGTATAAAACCAAATATGTTTCAATGAAAGGAGATTGAGACGAAGTCCTTAAAAAGATTATTTTTAAAATAAACTAGATCTATTATGAATATTCACTATAGGTACACAGAAAGTAAAAATACAAAATAATACATAATAATATAATGACATAATTTTAAAGTAGGAGATTAACCCAAAGAATGGAAGTTGGGTTAAGAAATTCCCTTACCTTCTGTTCTGTCCTGACTCGACCGTTCTTTAACCTCCTGAATAATAAACTATAGTTAATTTCTATTTACATAAGAACCTTTTTCATGTTTATTATTCCATTTATATCACTTATTACCATGTTATAAACATTATTTAATTATTTAAGTTAATAACGGTCGTTTTGTCGATCTTTGGTACTTGAGTCAAAAATAAACTTCTTATAATTACAAGTTGTTCATGTGGTGAAATATCCATTATATCCAGAATTATATTCATGATGTAGATATCATATATATCATATATATACAGTATATACATTCATTCATAATGTCACGTAACATTTAGAGGTAAGAAATGAAATGCACCGTTCATAGAGACGGTAAGCCGTACGTACGCATGAACGCTACTTTCATTTCTATTTCGTATTTAATGGAATGAAATCATAATGATATAAATTTATAATATAATTACAGTATAATATAGTGTATAATACCATTTAATCCATCCTTTATACATCTCACATATGGCATTAACGATTCAAATCACTTTGAGGGGGCGGTAGTCCGCACTCCCTAAAATGAAATTATCGCATTTTACCCATAATGGAAATCATAAAGTATGACATAAATGAGAAATACAGAAGCATAAGTAAAAAATAAACATATTATATATCATATATAAAAATATTGACATCTTAATGGCCACCTTTGAAGGTGTTATATGAGTGTTGAACAATCATCGTTTCGTGAGGCAGAAATTCGCCATCCACAGAAACCGTATGTTCTTTAACCATTAGATGTAGGTGTGTGTAAGTGTAGCACGAATCTTTATTATAACAACATCCTAGTATATTGAGGATACTGGTGTTGTTACAAAAGAAATGAATAAAAAGATTTTAGGGGGTTGGAGAAGAAAAATAAAACAGAACAACATTAGAGAAGACATTACCTCAAAATCAGGTAACTCTTTTTGATTTGAGCCAAAGGATTCCTTGAGAAGAGTTATTCCCAAAGTGAGTCTTCTAAGAGTAATAGGGGGAAGTTTGGAGAGTATTTGGGCAGAGGTTGGCCGAGCCAAATGGCTTGAAAGTGTGAATGAGGTGGTAGAGGTGGGGGCCTTTTATAAGAGGAGAGGAGGGGCTCTTTTGGAAACATTGAAATGTTACATTATTATACAATGCTTTTCGGATTATAAAGGTCCCACACTTATATAATTCGTGGATAAGGTAATAAGGGTTATAAATCTCCTCATCCAATAGGCTTTGGACAAGTGTAAGCCTTGGATTTTGCATTATCTTCTCATTTTATTTAAATCGTTAAATAATGAGGTCATCGCTGCATCATAATGATTTCATAAATAATTTAATTTATTTAGTGTCTAAAAATTATAAAAAAAATACTATGATGTAGGAAATATTTTTATCTTTCTAATTAATATTTATAGTCAAAATTTGGACTTGTTTAACCCCACCTAAAAACTGGTTTAGTAAAACAACTCATGTTTGTGTCAATTTAATTTTAACATTAAATAAATATATATTAATGTCATTTTCCAACTATAGTGGCTCCATGGGGTCCCCAAGTTGACCCATGGGTTGTCTTGGTCGGCCATGACTCATCCAATAGGAGTAGGACAAGTGTCAAGCTCATCTCATATTAATAAAACATTATTTTTACCTTAAACTACACTAATTACCTCTAATCGTGATTAAGAACTTAAAAGTTACTATTCACCAAAAAATTATTTTGATCACATTGAACCACGTTTTACTTCTTAATGACAACCATGTATGTCGGATTTTTGAAAATCAAATTACATAAGTGGTAATATTTTATTTAAACGAAAAATCAGTTATTTAACTACCACTTAGTGGTTTCACTATTCATCAAAAATTGAAGTTTTTCAGAACAATGCCAAAATTTCACCTTAAGCTATAATTGATATTCCGAATTCAAAAATGATGTCTATTTTACAAAATTTCAAACATATAAGTTTCATTAATTAATTTTATAATTAATTCCCACTGTCAGAACAAATAGCGTGTTTTTAAGAAACAATTTATATCAAAAGATTGGCAATTGTTTATGTCCATTTTCAAAGTGAAATTAATTCTAATGACCACCATTGGATAAAATGGTAAAAATATATTCTAATTATACTTTAAAACCACTCAATAGTATAACTTATCACTATAAATTATTTTGATTAAAAATGTTGTTTTAAGTATTTTTCACTATTCATAAAAATTTTGAAGTTCTCAGAAAATTAAAAAAAATTCAACATAGGCTAATTTTAATATTATGAATACAAAAATGAAGTCCATTTTGAAATATAAAATGTCTACAATTTTAAAAAGTGGTTATTACTATTCATAACGTCTACTTTGATTAGTCGCGGTGTTTTAGAACTCGAAGTTGCGTACAATGCAAGCTATTGCATTATTGAATGAGAAGCGTATCGTGGAAGCTCGGGGTGTTACATTCTCCCCTCCTTCAATAAATTGCATCCTCGCAATTTGAAATTTTTCTTTGAAAATAAAAGGTTGAAAATAGAAAATACCTTTGTGTAAAACCCACATCGGAAATAAGATTAATAAAATTTAGCCTTAATAAGAGGAAAAGGGAAATGAAAAAGTCACCACCCAATTATGATCTCGATTAGGAGAACATTAGTGGCAATTAGAGACATATAATTTGAGGAAAAATGTAAATATTTGTAGGGAGTGATTGAGGTCATCAATCACAATCAACTGTCAAATTGAGGGCCTCAAAGCCTTCAATCTATGTTGATTTAAAATATCATCAGTTCAACAAGACATAATGTATTAGGATAACACATTTTTTTGTTTTAATATCCCTTTACTAAAGTTTAAGAATTAATTCATTCATTGAATAAGAGATAGGTATATATATATTTATGCTTGACAATTAGAGTTTCAACCTTCAACTCATCTTTCACTCAAAAGATAATAGAACTCAAAAATATTATACTTATCCTAATTGTATGAGGTTCCAAATGTTAACACATACCATTTTGATTAGTAAAATTATTTTGTAATAACCAGGGACTTCCTGTAGGCTAGTGGTAGGAAATAAAGGCCTGTCGCACTATGGTTGTGGGTTCGATTCCTACAGCTTTTTCCGACACGATGGGTTATGCCCCACCCTGCAGGTTGTCCTTTTCCTAAAACTATAATATTCCAAAAATAATCTTCAGAAATGTTTTAACCTTAAACAATACTATCCAAAGATCAACTTAATCCATTCCAACCTTTATAGTTATCCAAAATACCTCCGTCCAGACTTTCTCTAAAAGGTCTCTTAATTCCAAAATCAATTTATCAGATTCCCCAAACAAAGTAAAGTTTCTCTTATTGTCACATACTAAAAATATAATTACCTTCATCATATTAAAACCTTACTGAAATCAACAAGTACTGCAGTACAATCCTTATATATATATATATATATCACATTATTCTAATAACCAGAATATAATCCATGAGTCCAAAAGAACCAATACATTAGTTATTCTGCTTCAACTGTAGTAACAGCATAAGATTGTCCTTGATCCCTTGGCCTTTTCTGAGGTAAGTTTCCCTGACGCTTAGGACATTCATTTGCATAATGACCCATTTCTCTACAATTGTAGCATTCAACTTTGATAGCCTCTTTCTTTCCCTTGCAATCACGAGCCTGGTGACCCTTTTCTCCACATTTATAACAAACTCCCATTCCTTTCAGGCAAGTACCAGGGTGATTCTTCCCACAATTATCACATAATGGAAAATCCTTCTTTCCCTTTTTCCCTTTATCTGTCTCTTGTTCCACTGTTCTCTTCTTCTCTTACTTTACTTTGTTGTCATAAGACTTAGAGAATTCTGTTTCTGTCTTGATAGCACACGAGACAATATCTTCGTATGATGAGAAGGATTGTGATACTAAAGCTCGACGGAGAAATGGTTTTAACCCATCAAAGAAATGATCAATATTACTCCTTGGGTTACGTATATAATCGGCAGCATGCCTCGCTAACCTTGTAAAGTTAGCCTCATACTTTGCGACATTCTCATCCTCCTTCTGCCTCAGACTCAGAAATTGCCTTTCCATAACTGCTCGATGGTCACGAGGAAAGTATTTTTCTAAGAAAAGCTCTTTGAACTCCCTCAATTCCATATTCGATACGTCATCATCTTCCTTTGTGTTTTGAATCAGTGACCACCACTGATCGACATCTCCAGTGAGGTGGTAAACTGCCATGACAACATTCTCCCTTTCACTACCCCCCAAGGCATGGAATATTTTCTCTAAGGAATTTATCCATTGCTCAGCTACTATAGGATTTGTACTCTCATTGAAGGTTGGTGGTTTTTTCCTCATGAAACGGTCTAGCATTGATCCTCCAAGTTGCAGATCAGGGTGCTCCATACGAGTAAGGTTATTATTCATAACCTGGGTGAGTTGTCCCAGTATGGTAATAAGTTCATCAGCACCAGTTGTATCTCCAGATCCGCAATAATTATCTTGAGCAGGAGGTCAATCCCTACACGGAGTGCGTGCATTGATACGGTTTCCATTCCTTCCACTAGGCGCCATTTCTAAACAATGGCATAAACTAGATCAGTTTATGAATCAAAATACATAATCCCATACTTATAAAACACTTAACATAAATTGAACTATTTATGGATATAATCCATAATCATAAAAATGTTTTCTATAAGGAAGTATATACTCATAAACCCTTCATAATTATTTTTAAAGAAAATGAGAGTTATCCTAAGCATATCCCCCAGGAGTGTCGTAACCAAGAGTGCAGCGAGGCCCGTTGTCGTGCACCAGTTCCCGTTCGAGTCTAGCTCAAAGCGGTGTTTTTGGGTTTTACACCTAGGAACATCTGTGCCAGAGCCACCTCTACCTACTCGTATCCAGACAGGGATGTATTGCTCGGAAAACTCATAAAATCTCTACAATACCAAAATTCTAGGAAGTTCTTCTATACTAATCCTCAAAGTTCATCTTAGGTCTATGTGCTCTAATTAGAGTTTATCTAAATCTTGCTTCCAAGGTTTGTACTAAACATCCTTTGATACCAACTGTAACGCCCCGACCCCAGCTACTCAGAGTCGGTGCGTTATTTCGTAACATTGGCATGATCACAAAAGATCAAGTCTCGAAAGACCGATTAGTTTAGTAGCCATGGAAACACTAGATACATTCATAAATGTTACATTACATCATAAAGTGAAAAACTAATAACAAAGTCTTCATAGTCCACACTCATATCCTCTTCTGACTATCCCTGTAGGTCATTTATAAAATACTTCTTCACATCCTGGAAAATATTAAAACATTGAAAGGGGTGAGCTCAGATGCTCAGTAAGGATAACAATATTGCGGAAGCTTTAATAAATAAACATATATATTTAAGGCAATGTATAACTAAAACAAAAGACTTTTAAACATGAACATCAATATAATATGGCAAATATAAATGAGATAATGCCATTTACTTCTTCACATGGATATTCTACTGGTCGAATAATCACATGCAATATCAATAACCACTTTCATAATGATGGAATGCATAATGCCAGACTATCATAACCACGTAGCCAAGGCCTCGTGCCAAGACCACAAATAAGATTTTGTCAAGGCCTCGTGCCAAGACATTAGTTTGTCACATGAGACCTGCCGATGCATCGAGGAGCTATAGCGGGCTCCACCCATCACTTATTAAGTCCAATGCATTCCTCATATGAATAGGTTTAAACATATCATAAACCATAACATAATCGTATCACATAAAACATGCATAAAGGAAACATACCATTTCCACATTTCAATCACAAGATATCAATACAACACATTGATATAATAAAAACGCTTTCAAAACCATTTTCAATACCAAAATAAAAGAAAGTTAAAACCTTGTAATTATTTTTCATTAAAAAAATGATGGCTTGTAGAGGAAGCCGAAACTCAAATAATGGTCACGGTGGAGGAGAAGTCGTTGTCGCTGCATAAGTACGGAAAGAAAAACATTACCTTTTTGTCGTTTAGTAAAACTCTTCGTATAAAAAAGATTCCTTTTGAATAAACGTAAAAGTCAAATGGGTTTATACACCGTATAAAAGAAAGTTGTGTATAAAACCAAATATGTCTCAATGAAAGGAGATTGAGACGAAGTCCTTAAAAAGATTATTTTTAAAATAAACTAGATCTATTATGTGTATTCACTATAGGTACACAGAAAGTAAAAATACAAAATAATACATAATAATATCATGACATAATTTAAAAGTAGGAGATTAACCCAAAGAATGGAAGTTGGGTTAAGAAATTCCCTTACCTTGCGTTCTGTCCTGACTCGACCGTTCTTTAACCTCCTGAATAATAAACTAGAGTTAATTTCTATTTACATAAGAACCTTTTTCATGTTCATTATTCCATTTATATCACTTATTACCATGTTATGAACATTATTTAATTATTTAAGTTAATAACGGTCGTTTTGTCGATCTTTGGTACTTGAGTCAAAAATAAACTTCTTATAATTACAAGTTGTTCATGTGGTGAAATATCCATTATATCTAGAATTATATTCATGATGTAGATATCATATATATCATATATATACAGAATATACATTCATTCATAATGTCACGTAACATTTAGAGGTAAGAATTGAAATGCACCGTTCATGGAGACGGTAAGCCGTACGTACGCATGAACGCTACTTTCATTTCTATTTCGTATTTAATGGAATGAAATCATAATGATATAAATTTATAATATAATTACAGTATAATATAGTGTATAATACCATTTAATCAATCCTTTATACATCCCACATATGGCATTAACGATTCAAATCACTTTGAGGGGGCGGTAGTCCGCACTTCCTAAAATGAAATTATCGCATTTTACCCATTATAGAAATCATAAAGTATGCCATAAATGAGAAATACAGAAGCATAAGTAAAACCTAAACATATTATATATCTTATATAAAAATAGTGACATCTTAATGGACACCTTTGAAGGTGTTATATGAGTGTTGAACAATCATCGTTTCGTGAGGCAGAAATTCTCCATCCACAGAAACCGTATGTTCTTTAACCATTATATGTAGGTGTGTGTATGTGTAGCTCTAATCCTTATTATAACAACATCCTAGTATATTGAGGATACTGTTGTTGTTACAAAAGAAATGAATAAAAAGATTTTAGGGGGTTGGATAAGAAAAATAAAACAAAACAACATTGGAGAAGACATTACCTCAAAATCGGGTAACTCTTTTTGATTTGATCCAAAGGCTTCCTTGAGAAAAGTTCTGCCCAAAGTGAGGCTTCTAGGAGTAATAGGGGGAAGTTGGTAGAGTATTTGGGCAGAGTTTGGCCGATCCAAATGGCTTGAAAGTGTGAATGAGGTGGTAGAGGTGCGGGCCTTTTATAAGAGGAGAGGAGGGGCTCTTTTGGAAAGATTGAAATGTTACATTATTATACAATGCTTTTAGGATTCTAAAGGTCCCACACTTATATAATTCGTGGCTAAGGTGATAAGGGTTCGAAATCTCCTCATCCAATAGGCTTTGGACAAGTGTAAGCCTTGGATTTTGCATTATCTTCTCATTTTATTTAAATCGTTAAATAATGAGGTCATCGCTGCATCATAATTATGTCATAAATAATTTAATTTATTTAGTGTCTAAAAATTATAAAAAAAATACTATGATGTAGGAAATATTTTTAGCTTTCTAATGAATATTTATAGTCAAAATTTGGACTTGTGTAACCCCACTTAAAAACTGTTTTAGAAAAACAACTCATGTTTCTGTCAATTTAATTTTAACATTAAATAAATATATATTAATGTCATTTTCCAACTAAAGTGGCTCCATGGGGTCCCCAAGTTGACCCATGGGTTATCTTGGTCGGCCATGACTCATACAATAGGAGTAGGACAAGTGTCAAGCTCATCTCATATTATTAAAACATTATTTTTACCTTAAACTACACTAATTACCTCTAATCGCGATTAAGAACTTAAAAGTTACTATTCACCAAAAAATTATTTTGATCACATTGAACCACATTTTACTTCTTAATGAAAACCATGTATGTCAGATTTTTGAAATCAAATCACAGAAGTGGTAATATTTTATTTAAACGAAAAATCAGTTATTTAACTACCACTTAGTGGTTTCACTATTCATCAAAAATTGAAGTTTTTCAGAACAATGCCAAAATTTCACCTTAAGCTATAATTAATATTCCGAATTCAAAAATGATGTCTATTTTACAAAATTCCAAACATATAAGTTGCATTAATTAATTTTATAATTAATTCCCGTTGTCAGAACAAATAGCGTGTTTTTAAGAAACAATTTATATCAAAAGATTGGCAATTGTTTATGTCCATTTTCAAAGTGAAATTAATTCTAATGACCACCATTGGATAAAATGGTAAAAATATATTCTAATTACACTTTAAAACCACTCAATAGTATAACTTATCACTATAAATTATTTTGATTAAAAAGGTTGTTTTAAGTATTTTTCACTATTCATAAAAATTTTGAAGTTCTCAGAAAATTACAAAAAATTCAACATAGGCTTATTTCAATATTAGGAATACAAAAATGAAGTCCATTTTGAAATATATAATTTCTATAATTTTAAAAAGTGGTTATTACTATTCATAACGGCTACTTTGATTAGTCGCAGTGTTTTAGAACTCGAAGTTGCGTACAATGCAAGCTATTGCATTATTGAATGAGAAGCGTATCGTGGAAGCTCGGGGTGTTACATTATGTGTTCTTTATATGGGTTTTTATTTTATTCTTTTGGTTACAAAAGGGGTAAGTAATGATCTTTTATTCAGTGAAGAGTTTTATTTTTACTACTTCATAAAGGTGAAAAGTATTAATTTGATAAAGTATTCTTGGTTTACATGTTGTTTTGAAAAACTAACAGTTTTCCTTCTTTGTGTATCCTTTACTGAGCTTTTTATGCTCACCCCAAGTTTTTGAAATGTTTTTCACAGGACTTAATGTGGAATAGGGTCAAGGATGGGATCAAGGAAAAGTCATGCTATCTAAAACATGGAACTAGACATATTTCTTTTTAAGAGATTTCATTTTATGGAAACTTATTAGAAGTGTCTACTTTGTAATCTTCTGAGATGTAATTGTTATGTCCTAATTCTCTAAAACTCTAAACCTGAAAAGATCCTCAATGTGAATTATTCATTTAATTAATTAATAAGTAATGTTTAAGGTTGAGGCCTTATAGTTGGTATTAGAGGTCAGTTTAGATAACTTTAGAGGTTAGGGTATTCTATAAGCATAAGTGACATTACCATAATGCCTAGGATTTCAGAAAGAGTCATAGTTTTTAGATAACGTGAACGAGTAAGTATATCTTAGTGTTTATATTACTCATTATTACATGATGATTTTGTTGATATACGCACACTGACATTTCTGTTTTTAGTAAATGGATGGATCTAGCAGGCACCAAAGTGACAATGGGTTTGATGGAAACTATGGTGGTTCTCGGATTAAGAGACTGGATGAAATGAGGGATTCAATGAGGAATCTTGTGGTTGTGCTAAACCAACTTTCAAGGAGTCATGATCAACCACTTAAACCTTGGTGAGTTCTCTAATGCATCATGTATGAGATGACTAACTCGATGTGGAATTTCAGGTAATAATTATAAAGGTAACCATTAGGGTTTATATGATCCCTACTTTTTAGGTAATTATGGGTTACTCTATGATATGATGGAAAATGAAAGGAGTGAGATAAACTTGAGGTTAAAATATGTTATGATAATTTTTGAAGATTTTATCTCTTTTTGGGGAATGTTTTAAGAATTATGTAGTTTTGGAAAAAGGACAACACGCAGACTGTGTGACAACCCATCACATCGGACAAAGCTGTGGGAATCGAACCCACAACCAAAGTGCGATTAGTATTTATCACCTACCACTGGACTACGTGAAGACCCTAGTTAGTTTGACTAATTTGTCTTAGTTAGATGATTTTAGGAATCAATAGTAAGTTTATTTTGGGTTATCTATAGAAATTATTAACCTATCATGGAGGATATGTGATTAGGTTAATTACTTTTCAATATAAAACTTTAAGAGAACTAATGTTATTTAGGGATAAATGTTAATTTTTACCTTGGAAGACTATGTGAATAAATCCTTCAAATATTTGGGTTTCAATCTTAGTTTTGTTTACTTTGAAAAATTTTATGGAAAAATTGTTTATTGAATGGTATTTGTTGAACTTTGGGTATTGTTTGACATATTTTGGAGATTAAGAATGGATTTTTTATATAAAGGATTATCCTTTTTGGGTATTATCTGATCTCATACTAACCTTTTTGGTTTTAGTTTTGGTCATGGTCTAAAGACATGAGAATTATATAGTTCTCTTTTGTGATTAGGTGATTCTCTAGAAGTTGATTATTGCTCTCTTAATGTAAACAAGTCATCCTAAATACTCATCCTTTGGAGAAAATATGAGTTCGTGTAAGAAATATAGTAAAAGTTGAAAGTCAACATGACAAGTAAGTATGTTTCATTATGTTTTAGTTACGCTCATAAATAAATTCCTCAATGAAAAGTAACTTAAAAACAAAAATCTTGTCTGTTAATTTTTTTTACTAGGGAATCTAATACCATTTAACCCATCACAAGTTTGTGATTTTATGGTGGATAAATTTCTCCTAAACATGTTTTATATCATTCTCCCTCGGAACACGACCCTTTGTTTTCTCTGCCATGTCCATGTTTTCCTACATGGAATCCTATTATGGGTTAACTCGGGTGACCTTTGTACTTATCATTCTTTATTTTAAAGTGATATTTTTACTGACTCTTGTTCCGATTTTGGATTTTCAATGAAATTTCCAAGCCTAATTTTTTAAAATTGTGAGGATGCAATTCCCAAATGGGGGGAAGGATGTAACACCCTAGGTAAATAAATAATATGAAATTTTTATATTTATCCATATTTTTGAATAAAATATTAATATTACTTTAAAGGGAACTCTATGCTCGATGGCGTACCCAATACGCAACTACGAGTTTCTTTGAAATCTTACGTTGCACTCTAATAATAAAATAATATTATTTTAAATGGTAGTTAATGCCTATCAATTGTAATGGCGGTAATGAACGTAACTAAATAAAAAATGATTATATATATTTTTTCAAATATTTTAACTTTTATCCAATAAATTTTAGAGGCTTAAAATGAAAATGAATCCAATTTTAAGCATAAATCTTCTAATATTCTTTAAAAGGTCGATTAACCACCTTTTAATGGAAACCCCTTTTTAAATATACTTTTGACAATTGTATATTTTTTTTATTTGACAAAATAAAATCCTTCTTTAGAATATGGACATCAAAATTTACTTTGTGTAAATTTTTGTTATTTTTCCGATAAAGATCATTTTTATTGAAAATGTTGCATTTTAATTCAAAACCTCCTTTTAATCTGATTTATTTATATGGATAGATTATATTTTTAATTGATATTAAACTATATTTATAATATATTTTTACCATTTAATCCAATGGTGTTTATTGGAATTAATTTCACTTTGAAATTGGACTTAAACAAGTGTCAATCTTTTAAAAGATATTGTTTCATAAAAACACGCTATTTGTTTTGACAGCGGGAATTAATTATTAAATTAATTAATTCAAATTATATGTTTCAAATTTTTTAAAATAGACATCATTTTTGAATTTTGAATATCAAATATAGCTTAGGGTGAATTTTTGGTATTTTTTCTAAAAAACATCAATTTCTTATGAATAGTGAAACCACTAAGTGGTAGTTACGGAAACTGATTTTTCGTTTAAAAGAAAATTTTCTACTTCTGTGATTTGATTTTCAAAAATTCGACATACATGGTTTTCATTAAGAAGAAAAATTTGGTTCAATGAGATTAAAATAATATTTGGTGAATAGTAACTTTTAAGTTTTATTAATCGCGATTAAAGGTAATTAGTGTAATTTAAGGTAAAAATAATGTTTTAATAATATGAAATGACCTAGACACATGTCCTACCCTCATTGGATGTGTCATGCCCGACCCAGAAAATCTATGGGTCAACTTGGGGACCCCATGGATCCACTTTTGTAGGAAAATGACATAAATAACTTTTTATTTAATGTTAAAATAAAAATGTCACAAACATGAGTTGTTTACTAAAAAAAAATTAAATGGGGTCATACAAGTCATATTTTTATATATAAATATTCATTAGAAATATATAAAGATTTCCTACATCATAATATTTGTTTTATACTTTTTAGACATTAAATAAATTAAATTATTTATGACACCATGATGATGCAGTGATTACCTCATTATTTAACGATTTAAATAAAATGAAAAGATAATGTAAAATCTAAGACCTAAACATGTCAAAAACCTATTGGATGGGTGTATTTCTAACTATTATTACCTTATCCTCGAAATATATAATTTTGGGATCTTTAAAATCTGAAAAGCATTTTATAATAACGTAACCTTTTATAACTTTCCAAGAGTGCCCCTCCTCTCCTCTTATAAAAGGCCCCCAACTCTACCACCTTACCCACACCTCTCAAGACTTTGGCTAGGCAATCCCCTACCCATTGTGTCTTTCCACATCCCTCTCTTACTCCTAGAATACTCACTTTGGGTAGAAGTCTTCCCAACAAAGCCTTTGAGCTCAAATCAAAAAGAGTTACCCGTTTTAAAGGTAATGTCTTCCCTAGTGTTCTTTTGTTTTATTTTGCTTCTCCAACCCCCTAAACTCTTTTTATTTATTTATTTTTTAACAACACCAGTATATTAAATATAATAGTATGTTTTTATGAGGGGGATTCGAGCTACAATAACACACACCTCCATCTAATGGTTAAAAAACATTCTGTTTCTATGGATGGCGAATTACTACCTCACGAAACGATTATTGTTCTATCTTCTCATACCACCTCTGATGGTGGCCATTATGATGGAACTATATTTATTTATGATATATATTATATTTATTTCTTCTCTATGCTTATGTATTTTATATTTAATACATTCCTTTATGCTTTTCATGTTGGGAAATGCGATAATTTCATTTGAGGAGTGTGGACTACCTCCCCCCTCAAGTGATGTGACTCGTTCATGCAATACATGGAATGTATAAAGAATGAAATTTATGAACTTATGTGATATATATATAACATATATATTATAATATAATTATAATATATATATATATATATCATCTAGTTTTAATTCCATTAATATTCCAAAGAAATGAAAGTAGCGTTCATGCGTACGTACGGCTTACCGTCTCCATGAACCGTACATTTCATTTCTTATCTCCAAATGTTATGTACTACAATAAGTACATATATATAATGGATATATATGTCATATATTACATCTAAATTATGGATATCATTCTTGAATTATAATATATATATATATATATATATCTATTTTAACTTTAATTCCGTTAATATGACAAAAAAATGAAAGTAGCGTTCATGCGTACGTACGGCCTACCGTCTCCATGAACGATGCTTTTAATTGTTTATCTCCAAGTGTTATGGAATAGTAAAATATGAATATATACTGGATATATATGATATTTAAAACATTAATACTATTCTTGAGATGATGTACATATAACTACATGGAAAATTCTTTTCCAACAAGTTCAATTTTTTACTCTGTACCAAACATCGACAAAAACGTCTGATATGAAATCACTTTATTAACCAATTATTATAACATTATAATATGTGATATGAACTGAAAAATAATATTTAAAGTAGGTCCTTAATAAATTATAAATTGAACAAATTTTATTATTCAGGAGATTAAAGAACGATCGAGTCATGTCGGACACAAGGTAAGGGATCCAACCTCTCTTTCTTTTTAAGTACTCTCTTTTATGTCATTTCGTTTAAGCTCATATTTATTGTGTTTGGGGATGTTCTTTTATATTTCTAATAATGTACTTTTTATGTTCATATTATGATAGACCCTATTTGATCTCATAAACCCATTTTTGGAAGTTTTATGTGGCGTCGTTAGGCTGCCGAGTTTTCGTAAGGGATTTTTCATCTCACTTTTATTCCCGTGACATTTATGATATGTTTGCCACTATTTCCTTTGAGTAGTTTATGTACTGCCAATTATTATACACTTTTTGTATTATAATTGCATTTATGGGTATTTAAATCTTCATTGTATGACCCTTTTTCCATGGGTGTACGTTTCGAAAGTTACCCAACTCGGTAAGGGGACCTTTCACCCTCCTCTTTTTAAAAGACTTCTTTTGTTATGTCTTTTAATTCACATACTATTATGTTGGGATATGTTCTTATATATCCATATTTAATTAAATTTTATTTCTAAGTGATGAGATACCATTTTCTCTCTTATCAACTTATTTTCTGAATTTTAAAGTGACACTGTTAGGCTGTCGGATTTATGTAATGGAACTTCTTAACCCACCTTCAATTCTTTGGGTTAAACCTCTACTTATTGATTTTATTATGCCAATATTATGTGTGGAATATCTATGTTGTAATTTCCACAAACCTTTGTGTGGATATACCATTTCTACACATAATCATCTCATTGATAAATTCTTATGAACTTGTATGGGAAATCATAACTCAATCTCATTTCATTGAGTTAAATATCTATGTCATTGGTTTTGTTTTTTCAAGATTATGTGTGAATGACATCTGATTTTTTCACACTTAATATCCACTTATATTGGGTGTATTTATATTTCTCACACATAATTATGTGATAGATTTATCCTTAATTTAAGGATACCATCTTTATAATGGATTTCATCTCAATCCACATTTCCATTGCGACTTCATTGTTGTTATGCACCAATTCACTCTTATATAGTGTGTATACTGTCCTTTGACATATTATATCATGAATCCATTTATTCTCATGATATTATAATGTTCGGATTAAATTTTATTCCGCAATTAATTGTTTTCAATAGTCTCTCATTTTGTTAGAAACTCTTTAACAAAAATATCATTTTAAATGTTTCAAAGATTAATTATTCTAAATCATTGTCTTTAATGTCCATGTTTTCAAAATGGTTTTCAGTATTTATTTATATGGAAATTAATGTTTTAAAATTATAATTACATTAAAAGCATCAAAGTGGTATGGGACACTTTGATTCAAAAATCTCTTTTAAACGATTTTTAAAAATGGATTGATTAATTCAATATCTTTGAATTACTTATTGTGATTTCAAATGAAATTTTGTTATTGAAATGTTTATATTTTCAATATTTTATGTGTAATTATGGTACTTGGACATTTTATGGGTGGTTACATGATAAACCATATTACGGGTGGTGTCGTGAATACCCGGACGGGTGGTTACGTTATAACCTCTAATGCATTGGGTATGGAATTCGGCCGTATGGCTATTCCATTAAGTGATATGTGTGGAAGTCAATCGTATGGTTATTCTATTTAAGTATGTTTATATCCCAAGTTACCTTTATATGTTATGTGTTCTTTATATGAGTTTTTATGGTAATATTTTGGTTACAAAAGGGGTAAGTATTGATATTTTATTTAGTGAAGAGTTTTTTTTACTACTTCATAAAGGTGAAAAGTATTACTTTGATAATGTATTCTTGGTTTACTTGTTGTTTTGAAAAACTAATAGATTTCCTTCTTTGTGTATCCTTTACTGAGCTTTTTAAGCTCACCCCAAGTTTTTGAAATGTTTTTTACCAGACTTAATGTGGGATAGAGTCAAGGATGGGATCAAGGAAAAGTCATTCTATCTAAAACATGGAACTAGATATGTTTCTTTTTAAGAGTTTTTATTTTATGGAAACTTAGTAGAATTGTCTACTTTGTAAT
This sequence comes from Viscum album, assembly GCA_963277665.1. NCBI lineage: Eukaryota > Viridiplantae > Streptophyta > Magnoliopsida > Santalales > Viscaceae > Viscum > Viscum album. The sequence goes on from OY728146.1 coordinate 511,864,901, forward strand.
CTTTTGAGATATAATAGTTATGTCCTAATTTTCTAAAAATCTAAACCTAAAAAGATCCTCAATGTGAATTATTCAGTTAATTCAATAATAATTAATGTTTAAGGTCGGGGCCTTATAATATTTCTCTCAGTATCTTCTTTAGAAAATGAAAATAACGTTTAGGAATACGTACAGACAACCATCATAAGTAACAGTGTATTTAATTTTTTATATCTCAAACTTTTATGGATGATAATAAATGTGTATAAAATGAATATATTTTATATTTATATAATGATTAGAATTATAGAAATTATGGAACCAAGATCAATGTATGAGGACAATAACTAGCGTACCAAAAATTTCATGAAAAAAAATGTTAACACCCAGAAACGAATCTTTTTAAAATAAATTATTAATGAATGGGTATTTAAATGAAATAATTGGATAATATACGATATTATAAGTATGTAATTAGTTTTTTATATAATTATAATAAATTCTTACTAATTATATAGGATGTTAGAGTGCTTACGAGTCAAGTCTCATTTGAGGAAAGGGCTTCTCATCTCACTTTTATTTATATGAGACATATGTCATATTCACCACTTGTTTTATTTTTTTGGAGTATATACTACCCATGAGTGTATTTTATGATTATTTTCCTTAAAATTATTCGTTTTTAAAAACCCATATGATTTCCCCTCTTTTATGGGTTTTTTATTTGGATATTACCAAGGTTTTAAGGGTTGTTGGTCTTAATAGTATTTTTTTGAGACATATTTAATTTTATACACCCATTTTTGTTTATGAGGTGTATATACTTCCCCTTTGACATGTTAAATCATTAATATCATTATTCTCAGGGTATTTAAGTTTTTATTTGAACTTATTTTTTCATAGTTCATAGGATTAAAAATGTTACCAAAGTGGTATAATGTTTATGTCAAAATCTCATTTTTTTAAGATTGTTTATGCTTAACATTTTTATGATAAAATTTTATAATATGTCCCTATAAAATATCATTATTTTTATTCTCCTATGGTTATTTTGGGAGATTAAATTTTTTTTCCATTAGTTTTTTTCTCTATATGTACTCAAGAGACTAAAGGAAAAGTTTTCATAAAGACTAGCTTTAATTATCTCTTTGGTCAGGAATTTGTTCCTTCCATGTTCATATATTTTATTAAATTATTTAAATAATATTTATATTCTTACCCTATTAATTTTAAAATGAATTTTTAACCACGTTTTAATTTCATTATAAATGTTTAAAATGAATATTTTTTCATTTTTTAAGCAATGCACATTTGAATTTTTAAAAAAAATGTGAAAGAAATATTTGTTTTAATGAACATGGTATGAGTATAATTTTACCACAATTATAACCGATTAATACTTTAAATATTCTTTTAAATTTTTAAATGGTAATTTTAAAATAAAATTATATTCTTATTATTTCTCAACATTTTTATTTAGAAATAAGTGATTTCAAAATGAAAATAGAATTTTCCTCAAGAAATAATCAATTGAACTTTTGAAGGCCCTTTTCATCTGTGATAAAATCCTTTGATGTTACTTATTTTTACTATGGTTATAATACAATGATATCACCCTTATTATTTTTTATATTATTTATTATTATGATGATGATATGTTTAAAAAACCTATTTATTTTCAAAGGGTTATGCTATGATGAAATCGTGAATGTTTTATGATCATGTGGCATACATATGAATGGAATTATGATTATGTCATGGGTAGGACTAAAATTATATATCCCTATAATGAATTGGGCAAATATTAATGTTTTATAAGCTCAAAGGGTATATGTGAGGTTATCCCAAGCCTAAATGTTATTACACTAAAGGTTATCAAAATCATGAAATATGGAACATGGGAGGTTATCCCAGTCCCTAAAGAGGGCACATGGGAGTTCATCCCAAGCTCGAAGAAGGTACACGAGTGATTATCCCAATCCTTACATGTGATTAATTTCATATTGTGTATCCTTTAAATAATATTTCTATGATAATGATTATGACACACTTTATACCACTCTTTTTTACATGATTTTGTGTCGATGTTATTCCCTCATATATCATGTTCTTTGATTCAATTAATAATTCATGTCATATGAACTAAAAATATTTATTTAATGACTATTGTTTATTTTATATGAATTTCATGTTCTAGTTTTTTAATGTTGATCTCATTTTATCATACCCTTATTCTCATGTTATGCTTAAATGATCATTTATATCTCCCTTATTTACCATTGTTTGGTCTCTAAGCTCTCCCTTTATTACGATTCCTTTACCCAATGATATGAAGAATGTTTTTATATATGATTTTTATAATAATAGTTATAGATATAAATAACTAAGTTGGATATTATATTGGTCTTTGAATTATTATTCATCTATGTATCCATGTTTCCAAATACACTAAAACTTTATGGATCTAGCATAAATCATAATGATATATAAATAATATTCATTTAATAAGATGTAATTTTTTTATATGAAAAGTGTGTATTTATATAATAATTAATCGTGAAGTATCATAAATGGTTGTTAAAGGGGATTCTCATATAAATAATTTACATACACATGGTTTGGGTGAAAAAATTGGCAAACCATGCCCCAAACTTGATCTTTATACTTGAATGATTTTCTTCGTTAATTGATAAAAGATTCATGGTTTTTTCAAAATATGATGAGGGTATATAGTTTTTTTATGGTTTTTCAAACCACACACCTTGAGTTGTCTGGTTTATCAAACTATGCACCATGGTTTGTATGGTTTGTCAAACCATGTGCCTTGTGATGGTTAGTAATTTCATTATTTCCCCATGGTTTGTCATTATTTTCACCTTAAACATGATTTATTTTCATATTTTATTAAACCATTCACCTTAATAATTATTTGTTTCCAAATATTATATAAGGCTTTTCAAACCATGCACCATGTCTATATTGTTACTATATGGTTGTTTCATGGTTTTCAAGTTGTGTGCCTTAATTGTGATTGGGTTTCATGGTTGTTGTTTGGTTGACACATAGTTTTTAAAAACATGAACCTTAATATTACTTAGGATGTATAGTTACCTTGAGAATAAACATTGTTCGTTAAATCCATGATCAAATCATGAACCTTCATAAACACCTCTAAAACTCACAAAAATCGACCAAAACTCCCGAAACTCAACCAAAAAAATCATATATAAAAAATACATGATTAACGAATTATATTGAATCAAAATGAACCTAAAAACTGTGAGGTCATTAAAATATCCCTCTTTAATGACTTCTCATTATTTAGATACATATCTTGTCATATTTCTCAATCATCTTAGTCCATTAATCCCAAACTTCGTCCTCTCATTCCCAAGTCTCTTCCTGGATCCACATAGGTATCCATAGAATACATAAAACATATATTACCTTCCCTCATAATACTTTCTTACTCTGTTATACATTCTTCATTGGGAGTTCCTCATACAATTCATCAGAATCTACATCAACAACCTTATAGTTGATGACATGCGTAAAATCAGGCATGTACATTCAGAGCTGAGAAACATTAAACATATCATGCAGACATTAGTAGTAAGAAAGAATATCTAGAAGGTATGCCACTATTTAAACCCTCTTTGTGATCTCAGTGGGTCCAATATAACATGGTTTTATCTTCCCTTTCTTCCTCAAATATTAGTGTCTTAACTAATGAGTCAGTCTCAGAAAAACTCTGTCACCTATAAAAAAATACAAAGGTCTCATCTTTTGGTTAGAATAAGATATATACCAATTCTTACTGGTGATCAAATGAATCCTAAGAAACTACACACTCTTTTAATTTTCCTAAACCATGATCTTCCCAACCACATCTTCTTCACCTGCTTCATTTGAACATAGTAGTGAATGACACAATTGAACATAGGGAACCTTAAAAGTTTTCATCTTAATATAATCCTGAAATTTGATGTTGTAAGTGAAGCCAACCAAGTATATGGGATCATCCCATGCCTAATTAATTGTATGATTAATTACCAATTAATATTCTATAATATAAAAAACATTTACTCTTATTATCAAACTATCTAGGGAAGGTAATTTTAACTCAATCTCAACTATGTACATTAGGCCATCGGCAAGCCCTAACAATACCCCAATGTCAAACATGTCTCTTTTAGTGATATAATGATAAATGGAACACTATTAAAGTGTACAATATAAAATAAATACTACTTTACCAGATCATCCACAATGAGATTCACATGGATTTATATGAAGTGAGGAAATTTTGTTAGCTAATCAACAATCACTTAGAGAGCATCATAGTTCCTCAATGTCCTAGGTGACCCTGTCACAAAGTACATAATTATGTCCTACACTAAAACATGGTCATAGTAAGTGGATATAGAAAACTACCAAGCCATTGGTTCTTGTCCATTATCCTTTCATAGTTAAAGCATAAATAAATTAATCCAACAATGTCCCCCTCCATCCTAAGCCAAAACAACTACCCCTTAATTCATGGTATATTTCTATTTCATAGATATGGATCACCCACTTAGAGGCATGGAATTATCTCATCAATAATTAACTCATAAAATTAGGGATCAAAATTCTCCCATTCATTTGGATCACATTATCATCCTCAAATAACCAACCATATATCAGGTCAACACCTACTATTTGTTCTTGCATTACAACACACTATGGGTCAGATTAATAATTATACATCACATGATCCACTAAGGTATATGCTCCACTAATGAGTAACATTTCATCAATATTTATTCCCTGTAATTATGCAAACTCTATTTAGGAAACTAGGTCATTGTTAATCACTCATCCTCTGATGATTAATGACAAAGATCATGAGCTACTTGTATCTTTTAACTAAGGGAATATTTAATGATGTAACCTTTCCTTGATGTATGGTCTATCTCAAATTAAAACTTCTCTAGGTACTATATTGATCATATATGCATTATATTCAAGTCCCACTATGTGAAGTCATAATGGAGGATATTATGGTCCATATTGATAATAAATTTCTTACCAAAGAGATAGTGTCAGTGATTTTTTAAGGAAAGGACCAAAACTACCATCTCAAAGTCATGGGTAGGATAGTTCCTCTAATGGGGTCACAGATGATGTGATCCATAAGCTACTACCCACTCCCTATCCATAATAAAAATCCCAATAAAAAAGATGATGAATCACAAAATACGATATATCCAATCCCTAGGTAAGGAATAATCAATGCTAAAGATATTGTTAACCTCCTATTCAAATCAAGAAAATCATGCTCAAACTAGTCTGGCCTTTGAAAAACCATCCCTTTATTTTTCAGGGTAGTCATGGGTGATGATAAATGGGATAAATCATAGATAAAACACTGATAATATCCTACTAAACCAAGAAATATTATGATGTTAAACACATTCCAGAGACATGTCTAGGGAACCATATACTCCACTTGCTTTGGCTCCATTGATATACTGATCATAGAAATCACATTCCCCAATAATTTAACCTTTTGGATCAAAAAGATAAACTTTGAAATCTTGGCATAATTTTTATGTTCTCGATGTGTTTTCAGTTCTATCTTGAGATGTCAGGCATATTTCTCTGGGGCTTGTGAGTAAATAAGGATATCGCTAATGAGAAAAGATGAATGAGTTATGGTATGGGTGGGAGATATTATTCATGAAATCCATGAATAATATAGATACATTCATCCTTCTAAACAACATCATTGAGTACTCATATAGACCATACCTACTCTAGCATGCTGTCTTAAAAATTTCTTCCTCTTAAACATACAACTCCTGATAGCTCAATCAAAAATCAAAAAAAAAAGAAAACAACTTGGATCTTCATAATTAATAAAAGAGATCATAAATATTGGGCAAATGATTATTTTTCTTTACCACCACCTAATTCATCTTCATTTATCCCACATAAAGTCTTATAATTCAGTCCTACTTCTTGGTGAAAAACATAGGATTACCCCCACATAGATGTGTTCGGTCTAAGGGAATTCATTTTCTTCATATCCTCAATCTAAATATTGAGCTATCTTCACTCGTTCAACACCATATGAAAATGATGATTCAAAATAGGCTATGATCCTTAAATGATTTTTATGTCAATCTATACCTATTATTCATAATTAATAACTAAAAATTAATATAGCAATACATCAGGTTATATATATAAAATAGGAGGAAAAGAAGAGAGAGCTACTATAGATTCTTCTATGTGTGCTAGTCCTACTAATTGAGTTATGGTGGAACCTATTTGGCATAGCTCGGTCACATACCACATGCCACCATACTATTCTTTTTGAATAAATAATTCCATCTTGGTTAATGGTAAGAACATATATCTCTGGTAATGGCTGATATGATCTTGGAATCCTATCATTCATACAATATTTTATAAATCATTAAAATTTTCATATCTAGAATCATAGAATCCCATAGAAGTTCTTATCCAGTAATCACTACAGAATAATGTGGGAATACCTAAGTATGTACTCCCTTTCTTTTAGGGGTAACTCAATGGAAGACTACTTGAAAGAATATCATGGAATCATTAATGATTATACCATGATCTGTTGAAGAAGATACATATACCGTTTATAGAAAACTAAACTGACATATATTCCTACATAGACTTATAGAGACATCACATCAACATACCAACCCAACCTGAAAATTTCAAGGTAGTTATAATTAGGTATACATGGACATCAACAACAACGCACACCACTCACCTCATAGCTCTATACCATACCATATTCCACTGATTCTCCTAACTATTCCATTAATCCATAACAAAATTACCATATTTTGTTACCCCCAAGTGACCTCACAACCCAAGGATCCATCAAAAACTATCCTTCTTAAAGGATATAAAACTATTCCATCCTCTTTGGGATCATAATTCCAAGCCTGTAAGATAACCCTAATTATACAATTGGACCTAGTTCCTAAAACAAGGCGTTACCTCATATCAACATGAAACTATCACACACCTAATCTCTAAGGAAGTACATCATGAGGGGACACATATGGTAACAACAAAATATAATCAAGCAGAACAAAGAGTGACCATGAAAACATATAAAATGTATAAAATAAAAAATTCACAATCATGCATAAAAATAAGGGGTCATTTCTAGGTAGGATGTAATAATTAAAGTATCAAAGATCACATAACATTTTACATTATCTCACAGGGTTTGTAAAATAATAGCAGCAACACAAGGTCAAACAAGCCTATTAAAGTAAAAAAAATTAACTAAATTCTCAAGTTTTCCTTGAAAACTAAGTAAAAAATATTTCTAATCTATTTTCCATAGAGACCATTTTTTATCTAAAGGATATATTTCAAACAATTTATGAAATATGTAACTTATATCATAAACTAGTTTCAAAACAAACCCAATTAAAAATCATATTATTTTTTAAGGTAAACATTTCATATTTAGAAATAGGTTAGGAAATCATACAAGAAGTTACTACTAGTTTCATAGATAAAATTGAATTTAAATTTTAGCGTTGTACAATTACCAAGTGACTAAACCCAGTGTATCATCTCCTTCACATTAATCATATTCATATATAAATATAATGTAATAGTGTGATCATGTCCAAATAATTAATTCAAGTATAGATAAATCAAAAAATATAGAATAATTTCCTATACCAAACAGATAGTAAAATTCAAGGAATTAAATTAAATTACTAACATAAAACACTCAATAGGAATAAATGTGTAATTTGATTCTATGTACCAATTCATGATTCACAAACACACCCAAATCCTATAAAATATTAATAGTAATACTTTCATTACACATGATCTAGCTTGGAACATGGAAACTCCCTTTCCCATGTTCAACATAGCCTATCTCCTTGATATCATATCAAGGAACAAAAAATATTATAATCGAAAATAAACTCTAATAACATTTTGTAACACTATGATACAAGATATTGAGTCCAATATGATGATCTATAAGACCTCATGTGCACCTCCGCTTATGCAAGAGGTTGTAGACTTGGAGAGAGGGTTTGAATGTCATAAATTGGGATACTATAGCCATTGTATCATATCCATACACAAAGAATATAAATAAATTTTAAAACAAATAAAATTAATCATAGTGGAAGATAAAACATCATAATTTAATATCAAATGGCATGATTTTCATATAAATAGAAAAATAAAATGGGCTCCTAGTGTGTAAATCCAAACTAGAGTATAAGACTGAAAGTAATAAACGATTTTACACTGTATAATAATCTGGAGTACATCATAGTATCACTCCAATACATATTCTCCATATATCAACAATTTATTATGGGCCTATTTCTATTGCATGGATCCCTATACAAAAACTCTTCACACACATCAATATTTTCTTTTAGAGTGTGATTAATAGACCCATTATGACACCACCAATTAATTTTTAACATGTTTATACAAATTTAATATTTTTATTCCATGATAATAATAAATGTGAAAGGAATCATATTTGGATCATCTGAGTGCTGGGCAAGAAACAATGATCCCAAACCGTACCTAGTAATACTCTATGCTGGAAGGATAATAAAAATATGTCATAACTGATCAAGAAACAAAACATTTCTAGTGATATTTTTACTTGGTGTCCTCAAGGAATCGTTTCTTAGGTCGAGCCATAAGGCTAACTAGTGAACATGTAATTACTATCGCCAATGCATTTAGTTATGATATGTTACTAAGTATCCAAAAAGAATCAAGTTTTGGTATGGACCACATTATTTTGATACTCCTACCCTATGTACCAGTCCACTATTATCATTGTCACATTTTATTCTCACTCCCCCTCTAAGGGTTAATCATACCACAATTGTGCACATATTATGGGTACCAAGAGAGTACTTCAAAGGAATAGTAAATACACACAATAGGGAAGAACGTAATAGGGAAAGGAATAACACATCATTATGAGAATATAGAAGAAAAATAAAATAAAATTTTATCAATATCAATCATCATAACAAGCTATAATGGAAATACTCATGGAATGATTCATCACACATGGACACAAAAATCCAACAAGTAGTCACCATCAAGAATATTAAATAATTTATTCCATCATAATATAAAATCACGTAAATTAGAGTATACTAAGGAATAAAATGGTAAGTAACTTACTACATCAATAATATTGACGAATTACTCCAATATTCATCAACAGATAAATGCTTGAATCATTTTTTACAGTCACATAAAACTGGTTTTCACATCAAGGATTCATATATCAAGTTTTGGTTCACTAAGAAGGATATTTATAAAAGTAACCCCAAGGATATTCCTTATCGATAAGGGTATTTCTAGAATAACACAGATCATGGTGTCCATCATGGTAACTAGTTCCAAGATATGTTGAAGTAGTGGATGTCAATTCACCATATCAGTTTTCAAATTAAATAAAAATTGTGAATTCCTTATAAAATCTAGAATAGAACCTTGGGTATAGTAAAAACCATTGATACACATTGAATTAATAATTATTATAGAGATCCAAGAAGTTATTCAAGAATAATAGGGTCTCAAGATGATTGATCTATGATTACTTACCAAGAAACATCCATTGTTCATGAGAGATATAGATCTAGCAAAAGGAATATTATTGACATATAGAAAACCACCTTTTTCTAGAAAATATCCATAAATTCATCATTTGTTAGCATATAAATCCATAGATAATTAAATTATATATAGGATCTATGATTTAATTTAATGGAAAAGAGTGTGATCTAGAAGAAACCTAAAAAATAGAGGATTTTCAATCACAAATCACAATTTTTAGTCATCAACTCACATAAATCCACTAAAATAATGATTTGTAGGAGATGTGTTTTCAAGTAATTCTAGAGGAGTTTCATGTTTTGAAATGTATTCCTATATAAATAAGAACAATTCAAAAAATATAATAAATTTCTATTAATGGGGATTTTCATATCATTAATTCACACGCATATGGTTTGGTCACACAATTTGAAAAAGCCTATGTAAAGAGTTATTTTTCCACTATAATGTGTTACATAGTTACCCATAAAAGGTATAAATTTTTTTAAAATCATTAACCTTAACAATTTATGGGTTTTATGATTTTTACATGACTATTTCATGGTTTTTCAAACCATGCACCATGGGATGCACTGTTTTTCAAACCATGTGCCTTGGTCTTCATGGTTGTTTCATAGTTTTTCAACAATATTAATTAACCATTCTTGGGATTCATGGGTTCTTATTGGATTTTCAATATATGTGCCTTAATCGTTATTGGGTTCCATAGTTTCTACATGTTTTTTTCATGGTTTTCTAAACTGTGTACATGGGGTTCATTGTTTGTTAATTCTGGAACATTGGGTAGAATGGCTGTTACATGGTTTCCACAAGGGTTGTCAAAAAATGTATTACCAATGATTGGGAGTCATGTTTTTTTCAAGGTCTGTGAAACCATATACCTTAACCAAGCTTGGGTTTCATGTTTACCCATAAAATCAGAACCATTTGGATAAATGGTTCCAATACCATGCACCTTCAAAATAGAATATATAACTCTCTAAAATAAACCACAAACTCATATAACTCAACCTAATAAATTCAAAGTACCAAAATTCATGATTAAAGGATGATATTATATTATAAAAAACCTAAACAAATCTAAGTTAATTACACTTTATAAATAATAAAATTTAATCATTTCAAACAAATCTACATGGCTCAGTTAGGACTTTTTACAAAAGTGTTAATTGAATATTATCTATTATCATATACAACATGAACATATTTATATGTAATAATTTCCTTCTTTTATAATAAGTATTATTTTAAAATTTTCAATGTTTCTCAAAGAAAATATCATCCCTTTTTTCAAAAAAATATTTTTGAACTATATATAAATGGAATGTGATGATTTGTCTTTATTTTCATAACATATTTTAAATGATTTTATAAAAGGGATTTTTAATCTCTGTCAATATCCTTTAAGGGTTTTCATGCCTCATTGGGGATATGATCCTATGATATCGTCCACTTTATTTATCTAGATTAATTATGATTATGATGTTTTATGAATGATCATTCGAAACCCATTAATTTCCCATTGGATAATTAATTTGTGATGAAATATTTATAAAACCCTTTTATTTTCCATGGTTCATACTAAGATGAATGTTTTTATGATCTTATGTAATAATTATATATAATTTGTATTATATGATGGGTGGTCCCAATATTATATGTCCCTCCAATGCATTGGGTAAATATTGATGTCTCGTGATACAATATGAAATGGAATGGGGATTAAACCATTTTACTTGGGGAATATAGCCACTATGATAGTCTTAGTAGTGATACATAGCTAACAAAATGATGGGAATGTGGAGTGAACCAAATCCACAATGAGACTCTCTCCCCTATGATAGTCTAGGTAGTGATCCTTGACTAAAGAAATGATGGGAATTGGATGTAAACCCAATAAAATATGGTAATCTTTCCATTATGATAGTCTTGGAAGTTACAATTAACTAAGGAAATGATTTTATATGATTATGTCATGACCCGTCCTAGAGGGGCTCATGTCATGAATACCCCATGACCTCCTCCAATAAGCCATGGGTTGGAGACTAGCACTGAGTAGGAATATTCCATAATGGGTAGCATTTTCGTAAGTCTTTGTACACACTCACGCATCTCAAATCCCAAAATGATGGAATGAAAAAACACTATGTAAATTGGGCATGCATATACTAAGATTCCAAACACAGAGTATGGTAATAGAAAACTCGAAACTAAATAGGGCCAGAATACAAGGCACCAAAAAAATATTCTATCAAAGTGAATGAATAAGTTCCTCAAACTCATCCATAGAAAACCCTACCTAAAGGGTAGGTGTAGGACAATTGTCTGATGTCATAGAAGAACACCTCATCTATCTAATCCCTCTATGCACCACATGGTCCTATTCCACCTAGAACTTCATCAAACCATCGATCATCCAAACAAGACACAACATGTGTGGGAAAATCTTGTGTAGGTGTGATTAAAAAAAATACTCAATATGACACCTTGGAACTACAAAAGAATACCACTAAGAAATACATGAAGTACACCACAAGCAATACCCAAAGTATACCACAAGAAATACATGAATTATACCAAAAGTAAATAAACAATGTATACAATAAATAAATACATGATTCATACCATAAAAAATACATGAAGTATACCAAAATTAAATACATGAAGTATACTACAAATAAATATATGAAGTATACAAAAATGAAATATATAGTCTGCTCACACAGGTATTAGTCTATAGAATTGAAAGCAAGATTATCATACGTATAATTAAAAACACCCAGTCTCGATAACACACAGAGTCTCAGTAAGACATAGAGTCTTGGTAAGATGTGGACTCTCAGTAATACACAGAGTATCGGTAAGACATGATGTCTTGGAATGTCGTGTAGCCCCAAAGTCATGGTGTCTTCAAGTCACATAGTTTCAAGATCCCAGCAAGCCACATGATTCCACTTGTAGTACGCTTGTTCTGAGAGAACCTACTTCTCAAGCCAATGATGTGTATTCCTACTTCCACAAAGACTCACTTAGAGTATATCAAAAGGACTATCTCATTATAAAGTTTCCGATGATACAAACAGCTTTTCAAGCAGACAGATAGTTGTAAATTTACAAATATTTTTATAAAATGGACTAAACCAACCTATCATACCTGGTCTGACCCAGCAGCCGACCCAACCAGGCCTAGCCGACCTGACCCGACTAAGTCTGGCAGACCAGACCCGTCCCGGTTTTGTCGACCAATCCTGACCTGGTCCAACTGACCCGAATTGTTCCGGCCCGGTCAACCTGACCTGACCTGGTCCGGCTCATCCCAACCCTTTATCCTCAGATTACAGGGCTCAGGCTGCTGGACCTGCTGGACCCAGCCCAATAGGCTATTGTAGAGGCCCTTCTCCCATATCTGTCCAAAGGTGAAGGCCTATTTTCTATGCCTCACGTGGTCCACCCCGGTTGCGTGTCCTCTGTGTTGACATAGTGTTGTTCCACATTTCACGTGGATGGCCCACTCCACTGTCTGCCCCGTGGATTTGCTACTATGGGTTCCTACGATGCAGTACCAAGCCATATCCCCCAGTCAATGTCGTGACCTCCTGTCACGGTATGTTCCCACCATCCAAGTTGGCTCCAACTCGGCCCCCCTCCTACCGCGCTCCACCTCCGTTAACTACCCTGCAGACGGCCTCACCCTCGCACTCTGCCAGGACCAGCCTTGTCGGGCTACATCCTACCATTTTCGGCCTGGTGTTCTACCCAACAACTCTTCCTGGACGAAAAAGAACCACTCATATACCTTCTCACCTCCAAAGTGTCGTAGGGGTGAGAGATCTTTGGTCTTAGACTCTTTTACCACAAAAAAATGTGAAACAATCATCCGCCTATAAAATCTTGAATAATGCAAAGAATGTGATGAACAAGGGTGAAAAGTAGAAGTAAAAAATCACCCGAAGGTCAGATCTTTTCTTGTGTTCAGGTCTACCTTCATTCATCCTTGTTAGAGGTATCATGAAGAATGAATCAATCACATAGATCTAACCCTCGTTTAATTCCTACAAGATAACATCCATCTTGAAAGTGATTGAACCATGGATCATCCTATTCATGGATTGGTCCATGTTCTTCATAAAATTTAAGAACAAGGAATGATTCACAAAGAAACAACACCACACCTAGGATTTGGATCGGTTGTTGATGAATAAAATAGCTACATCGTTGTCATCCATCAATCCATTATTTTTCTTTCTTGATTCGCCAACCATTCGGTGTTCATTGGAGGATGCTATGTCTCCTTACCTAAAAGTATTTCTAGGGTTATGTCATAACCCTCAATTAATGTCAATAGGAAATATTTAAGAGAAACCAATTTATTATCAAATAAAATATTTTTATTAAATACTTTTAATGATGGTCATGTCAAAAAAACTAGCTTCCAAGGTCGACCCATGTCGGTCAATGTTAGGCCCTACCTAAGGTAAAGTCGTTGTTCTAAATGAAATGGTTCCCTCAGAATTCTAATCCTGTAACCCTTTTAAATGTTATTCAATTTTAAAGAAAACATGCACATCCATTTTATTAAAAATTAAACATTTTTCAATGATTTTTCCTGGGCACACTAGGCCTCAGAACAAGACGTCATCTCAGTTCCTAGTCTCGAAATTTTCCCAGTTAAATTATAAAAATAAAACCAAAGAAAATATGATTCATTACAGATTAATTGGGTATGAATTTCATAAGTTATGATTTTTTTCTCTTGTTGTTATGATTATCTTATTCTCACATGTGATTAGGGATTAATATCATCTATGTTTACTCTTATTGATCAGCTGATCTCACCCTTCCATATTTATCCATTTCCATAGGTTTTAAATAATGGTTTTATATTGGGTATATTTAATAAGGGTGCTATGTAAGAAGAACTTTATGGGGTATGTTAACTATATTTCATGAAATAAGTTAATTATGAATCTTCTCTCTAAAAAAACTAAACCTTTATGGGTCTAATCATTATATTATTATGATATTTATTTAATTATCATCTAAAATGGTGTAATATTAATATAATAAATATGTGTGTCACCTCTTTGTTAACCTCATAATGATTTAATGAATAGAAAATAAGATTATAAATCCACCAAAAATACCATTAATTAATAAAAAAATCAATCCTAATACCTAATTTAAATTCATACATAATAAACCAAATTAAAAAAAAATCGAAATATCCAAAAGTAAATCCTTCGAAGTGTCTATGAAACTTCATCAGCTTCTAAATAGCTTCTCAGGAAAGTAGCAACATACTCAATCACATATCAACTCTTGTATAATTTTAAAAAATATATATATTATAAACCTGTGAGAATTTCATATTTACTCCGAATGCTCCTGCTCAAAAATTCTCATCTAGAATGTGAAAGAAGATTAATAAATACTAGTGAAAAAATAAATGAACTAACTCAGCTCATAAATAGGTAAAAATAGTTTCACATCCTCACCATGTTCTACTCACCATGTTAAGAATAGAAGTAATTTATATTTATTGAAATCATATATATATATATATAATGGTGCAACGCTTCCACTTCATCGTTGGTTTGTTTCTCTCAAACACTAATGGTATAAATCTATGTGTATCCCTTCCCTATGTCAACATGCATCCAATGAATATGTATAACATTTATTCTATATCCTATTCAACCTAACACATCATCATCATCATCATACCCAGTTATAAGAATGTGTGTTCTCAAAAGCCACTATAACCAATATAAAAGCATTATATAATAGGCCACCAATCTAAATACCTGAATTTTCCTCCTTAAATAAATGATATGTTCGATAGTATACTCTATACATAGAATGTAAACCAAAAAAATTGGACCATTATATGGTAGTTGTAAAATTGGAAGGTATAAACCGAGGTAACATAATTATGATATATATATATATATATAAAGAAGAATAACACAAAAAATATTATATAAATATCTACTCAATTAGTATAATTGAGAAACTAATAAAATAATTTTGTAAAATTTAAATATAATATATTTTTATTTAAATGGATTATTAACACTATATTAATTAGTAATTTACGTGAAAAAGAATTATTAATATACCATATTTCATTTTCCTATTTTTTTAAAATGGGCATAGGCCCTTTTTATTAAAAATAGAAACAAGCAAACAAAAAGGGCGAAGTTGTACAATTCACACAAGTCATTGGCCCTCATTACAACTGCCAAAAAAAATCGTATTTTGTCCGCAATCTTTCGTTCCGCATCCGATAAGGTGACCTGATCAAAACCACGACCTCACCCACGTCTCCAACCCCTGGAGTGAAGCACTTCAGGATTCCTTGCTTGTTGAAGAAGTCTTTCAAAGTCTTCATCCGAATTTGAATCCATTGAGTGTGTTTCATCTTGCATTGGACCGAAGTCTGCTCGACCTCATCCTCGCCCATGATTACTAGGGGTCATCCACGCTTAGAATGTTTCCAAGAGCCATCTTCCGTCATTGCAGCAGGATCCAATTCTATCATGGGGGGCTCCTCTGTCATCTGCTGATCTTCCAACATCCTTGGTGGGGAGTGCAAGGTCGAGGTTTTAACAAATTACATGAAAGTTAGAAAATTATTAGTATATTAGTATGAATTTTAAATTCAGAAAACCTTATTATAAGACAAAATATGTATTTTATAAGTGAATTTAAAATCATTAATATTTTTTTTAATTTATAAGCCCATATTTGACCTTTTTTACATATGATACATTATTAAGAAAAAATAATTCATTATACCATTATTATTTTAAAATATATCTTTTTCACTTCTAAAAAATGAATAAGAGAAGAATATTTAAAATTTTTATTCAGTAGGTCCAAATTATATAATAAGGAATATTCTATTTTTAGGAATAATGGAAAAATTACTTGGTTAAAAACTAGTTACTATGCTTGAAACTAAAATGGTAAGAATAGAAATCCTGAGAGGTAAAGGGCCAAACATGTTTAAAAATGTTTTTAATTTTTTTAGGTGTTACTTGATCTTATATATCATACAATCTATTATTTATAAATTTTTTAGTCACATTAATTTATAGTGACTTCCCATTATAGAAATTTTTTGGGTGTTTATGAAAATTCCACCCCTTTCACTTATAAATGGGGAACTCATCACCTCATTTCCCATTACAAAAAAACATAAGATAATCCAAAATTTTACCCAACCATTTCATCCACACTCCTAGACACCTTTAGGAGGTTCTTTTAATCTCAAATACCATCCCTAAATGTTTTAATCCCCTTCACAAAATATGTAATCCAAGAAGATAGGTAAACATTTCTAAGCTATCTTTCCCTTTCCAATTTATTTATGTAATTTTATTCTTCCTAAAATTTTATTTCACCAAATTCAAATGAAAACATTGTTATAATTATTAAACTATTATTTTATTATATTTATGTTAAAATAATTAACCACCATCCCCTCTTCCATTAAGAAAAATGAAAATAGGAATCATGCAATGTGCGTACTACTTTCTCCAAGAAATAATGTTTTTTCCTTAACTTATAAACATTTATAATTTTATTTTATATTTTATAATTATATGTGTAATATATAGTAAATATATATCATTAAAATGGTTTTTTAGAGAAAACAACAAGTTATGATCATTATAAGGTAATCCATAGATATTGGTAAATAACCCAAAACAAGTTCATTTTAGTTATCGTCTTTACAAAACATAACTAAAACTACCATGTATTAGAATTATACAATTAAAAATATTTATAAATTATCATTTATATTAACATTAATTATTTTTAAATTATTTTTTTAGTATAGATAATATTGACATTTTATCTTTAAAAAAGTTTAAAAGGGTAATGATTACTAACACCCGATGTTGAATAGATATTACAAATATCTAATTAATGATGAGAATTGTTTTTTATAAAGATGTATAAATATAAATTTATGTGGATAATATTTCCAAATAGGTAATTAATATTTTTTTTCTTCATAATATAAGATGTTAAATAATTTTCTTGGAATTTGAGGTTAAATTTAAGGAACATGGTAACTCAAACTCCTTTCTTTGAGTTATATAATTTATTATTGAACTTCATTTTCCTAGTCCATCCATTTTGAATGAATTTATCTCATTATTTTAGGTGGGAAAGAGTTTTTTTATCAAAATAACCATCCATGAAAGGCTTTATTTTCACCTTTTTCTTTAAAAATGATTTTTTTTCAAAATAGACTTTTAATTATGACTTTAATAAAAATGATTAAAAACGAATTTCAAAAATATCTTTCCCTAATTTAGTTTTCTATATCCTAAAATTATTTACCTCAAATGGAGTTATGTTTCCTGATTTATCCAATAAATTTATGAATTATGTGATTATTTTATGTGATCATGTTTTTGGAATAAAATGTTTTAATTCATGATGCTATTTTATATGATTTTGATTATTTTTTAAACCCATTTTATTTTCATGGATTCATTAGGAAAAGTGGATGATTTCCATTTTTATATTTAAGAAGTGAATTAGTTTTAATTAAGATCTTTAATATATGACTATGATTGATTTTAAATGGCACACATATGTATTCCTCCTCCAATGGCCCAAAGGCCTTCATTTTTTATTGATTTTGATAATCCACCTTTCAAGGGTTGAGTTGGAACCCTTACAAGGCCTGTAAGTGTTAGTATTACATGGCTCGTAGGCCTTAGAGTAATTTATTTCCCGTATGCTTTAAACGTTACATACAACCCAGAATAACTACTTTGAACTGCTCTTCCCCAACATCTTCATCATTAAATCAGTTATCCACCTTTTCATGGTTTTTTGGCTAGGCTTTCCTATACATGCACAGACCTATCCTAATGGCAGGTGTCATACCCTTTTAATATAGTAATCTATTTAGCTTTTTCATTGGTGAAAGCTGCTTACTCATCCTCCTTCTTAATCTTGTTCCATATAGGTTTTTTGGTTTGCATCTACACTTAAGGTGGACAAAAGGCCTTGAGGTGGCCCAAAGGCCTTACTGACCCGAAGGCCTGGGTGGCCTCAAGGCTTTAAAGGACTCTGTGACCAAATCGGTGGCCCGAAGGCCCAAATGGGGGAATATTCCCAGCTTCTACAGTGTCGAATAGTGCCTGGTATGGTTCCCACAACACTTCCTGCTACAATACAACACAATACCTTCTACAGTTCCTGCTATAGTACCCAAGAAATTAGCCTCCGCCTGGATTTGATCCCGAGTCATATAGATTCACTTAAGGAGTCCTCACCAACTAGGCTGAGGCTCATGTGCACATGCATATGTATTGATGATGGCGAGTGGGATCCTATATCTCCCTCCAATACATTGGTTGTTGTTTTATCTCATTTGATATTTAGGAATGGACATAGAGAGTTTGTTCATAAAGATGTGGGTATGATGGGTTTGCTCAAATTTGTATTTGTGGACATAATAATTTTTCAACATTGGTATGGTCATTGTGGTACTTCTCACAAATGTTTTCTTGTTTTTATAGTTTTTCCACATTTACAATTTTTTATCAAGTTATTCCAAATTATCAAGATTCATATTATTTCCATGAAATGTCATGTTTTTTGGGTTATTCGTTGTTTTTTAAGTAGTCTACAAATTTATATCGTGATTACATGTTTTATGATCACTTATATGTATTTTGAGCAACACCAAAAATTCTAGGTTTCCTTAACGACTGTGTTGAGATCTTATTCTGCTCAATAATATTTTTTGATTATTATATATGCTATTATAATCCATTGTTAAGATACTTATATCATCCTAATGTTCTCTTTCAAGTTTTTGGTTTGACACTTTATGATATGTTTTACCTTACTATGTGTTTGAGCTCAACCCTTTCTTATGTTTCCAATACATAGGTTTTGAAGATGATTATTTCTTTGGAGGCATCGAGAAAAAGATCTATATGAGCTTAATTATAGATAAATGTTCCCAAATATAGTAAAATAAGACATTTATATAGCTAATTTCTAAGACACTAAACCTTTTGTACCATGGATTGAGTGACTGTTTTGAGATCTATTATTTCAATCATGAGTTCTTTACACTATTCGTGTTATGTTTAGCTTATGCTTCTTTAGTTAGTATCTAAGAAAGGTTTATTCATTTTTCGATATTAGTTTTGAAAAAATTAGTCAAAACCCTAGGTAAAAGTATAAGGGATGATAATAAGTATAGGATAACATCCCAATGTTTTAGTAATGTACATATTTTATGGTTCTCTTAAAAATTACATCTCTTTCTAGATACTTAAAGAGGATATAAGAACTGGCATAGATATACATAGGTTTAATAACCCTAAAGATTGTGTGATGGACATTTACTCAAGCATGATCTAGTGCATGAAAAAGAGTCCTAACTACATTACTAGTTTGACACTCTTAGGGGATATGATTTGGTTGACCACATTATCATTATAAACCATACTAAAGGATATGATAATGATATTGTATAATTAGGTTATACAATCTAATAGAAAAATTATAATTGATAACCTAGATCAAAAATAGATATTAATGAGTTAACATATACACATAATTTATAAAATATTTGTGAAATAAAATTATATAATATGGGTTATAATACCAAATAATGAGAGATTGTCAACTCAAATGATCTGGGAGGATTTCTAATTTGACTACATGCCTATTTTATGAGAATATACTAAAGTATATATAGTTGAACATTATTTTCTTCCCCTATAGAGTCAGGTTTAGTTTTCATTAATACAGACACTATGATCCAAAAATATCTTAAAGAGACCATGTATAGTGGTTCCTATTAAAATAGAGGAGTTAAAGAACAGTTTTCAAGATAATTTGGAGAAGGGTTTTATATACCCCAGTGATTCACTATGGGGTGCACCAGTCCTATTTATTAATAATAAGTAACTATCTATGAGTCCTTGAATTTATTATCATGATATTAATAAAATAATGATAAATAAAAAATATCCTCTTCCCTGTATTGAAAATAAATTTTATTAACTCATAAAATATTGATACTTCTCAAAGACTATCCTTCAATATGGATATCATCATTTAAGGGAAAAATAGATGATATTTTAGAGACATCTTTTTTAATGAGTTGTGGAAACTATGAGTTTATAGTGATTTCATTCAGATTGACTAAATACCTCACTATCTTCCAAATGAGGTACAGACACTATGATCATTTATAGATTTCATTGATGATATTATTATAGGAGAAGTTGTATTCCAAATTTTTAAATATGAATTCTTTCTGCAAAAGGGGAAATTCATGGGTCATGTAATCACCAATAAGTATATATATATATTTAGATCCTTCAAAAATATAACTTATTGAATAATAGAACAGACCGACCACTATAACTGAGATATGTAGTTTTCTTAGGTTTGCAGGATATTAACAATAATTTGTGAGAAATGTATCATGGGTATCATATACACTAACTAATTTAACGTTAAAGGGAGTAAATTTCCTTTTAATAGTGGAACATGAATAGAGATTCAAGGAGC
Source organism: Viscum album (assembly GCA_963277665.1). NCBI lineage: Eukaryota > Viridiplantae > Streptophyta > Magnoliopsida > Santalales > Viscaceae > Viscum > Viscum album. The sequence continues at coordinate 511,886,108 of OY728146.1, forward strand.
TGATGAAAATTTTGGTCATTGGCCCTATAAATATGTTACTCTATAATAGGGAAGGGTCTTTAATATACTATAATTCTTTGGAAATGGGTCTAGGTTGTGTCCTCAAGTATAATGATAGTATAATCTCTTATTATTCAAGAAAATTAATGAATCATAAGAAAAATCACCTAATTCATTATTTAAAGCTAGAAGCATTAATCTTTGCATAAAAGATTTAGTCACATTATCTATAAGGAGAAAAGTGTGATATATATACTTATTGGAAGAGATTGAAATATATATTCAAATAGAAGGAAATGAATATGAACCAAAAGATATGGAGATAATTGACAAAATATTATGACTACACAATACATTACTAACAATAGAATGAAAATATGGTGGTTGATGCTCCGAGAAGGAAATGTGATGATACTCTATCTATTATGAAGATTGAAAAAGAACCAATAATCATGGATTTTCATAAGTTGGATATTGTATTAGTAATTTTTGGAGATAAATACTATATTTACCAACTAATTCCTCATCCTTTCATTCACATAAATCTTAATTAATCCTAGAAAGATGAGGTGGAATTATTGAAAAGGGTAGAAAATATTACATACTTCAACATTAAAAAAGTTAGAGTTATGAGATTTTTATTATAGATATGTGTTCCACAAATACTATGATTAAAGAAGGAAATTTTGGATGATTCACATATCTCGTCATTATTTATACATCATTGAATCATAAATATGTATAGAGATATGTAGATAAATTTTGGGTTAGATAACATGAAGATGGAAATCACTCATTATATATCTTGATGCTTGTTATTCTAACAAGTTATGGTTGAATAAAAAAATTACAAGGGTATGATGAAACCATTACCCACACCAATAGGGAAATTTGAAAATATCATAAATAAATTCATTGTCGGACTCCCAAAAATGACTAAAGGACATATTTCTATTTGGGTTTTAATTGATCGCCTTACAAAGTCAGATCATTTTATTATAATCAAAAAACATTTCTCCTATAACCAAATAATTACGATATACATAATGGATGTAGTGAGGTGGAATGAAGTACCTATATCTATTGTATCTGATCAATATCTAAGGCTTGACTCTATATTTTGGAGAAGTTTTTAAATGGAATTGAAGATAGAGTTGATTCTCAACATACCATATCATCCTCAGACAGATGGTCAATCTGAGAGGACAATTCAAACTCTAATAGATATTCTGAGATATTTTTCAATATATTTATAAGTATTTTTGTTTCAGCACCACCCACTAATATATCTCATATAAAAATAGCTTCCATTTTATCATTTAGATAGAACTATATGAGGCTCTTTATGTGAAGAGAGGTAGGACAACAACAAATTGAGATGAAGTTACAAAAAGGAAGTTGATAGGTCCTGACCATTTCCATGAAATGAAGGAGAATGTTCAGACCATGTAGTGGAAAAAGTGAAAATAATAGTAATTAAAATAATAATAAATTATATCTAGAGTTTTAAGTTTTTTAAAAAAATTTCCTTTAAATATCTCCATGGAATCAGGTTATGGCGTTTGGACAAAAGGGGAAGTTAAGCCATAGATATATCATCCCATTTAATATCCTTAATTTGTTGGGGTTATAGCCTATCAATTAGTACTTCTTAAATATCTCTATCAAGCTCATGATATTTTCCACATATATTTTTTGAGTATGTACAAACCATATCCATTACATGTAATGATATTAAGAGCTATAAAACTGGAACATGATCTTTCAAATAAATAATAAACTATAGAAATCTTGAAAAAAGAGATAAGGTTATGAGAAAAAGGACCACCCATAAGGTCAATGTTATATGGGGAAATCATAATTTTTATGAGGATACATGGGAACCTAAATATGTGATTACCTTTTTTTTTTCTCCAACTAAGAAAATTCCATGGGTAAAATTCTTATTAAGGAGGTAGAATGTAATGACCCAAGTTTTTCCTCCAAAAATATATACATTATTCAATAGGTTGATCCATACAATACACCAAAACCGAAATAAAATAGCCTATTGAATTTTATTCATATAATTGGTAGTTATAAATAGCGGTAATATAAATATTGAATATATATAAGTAAGAACAAAAAAATAGAATTTACTTTAACTGTGGTCTCAATTCATAAAACTAAAAAACTATAAAAAATTTATAAAATTTTAGTATCATATATTTTGATGTCAATATGGAATTAACACTATATTAATTAGTAATTTATGATAAAAATAATAGTTAATATAAAAAAATTTGTTTCCTATAAAATCGTTTTTACTTTATATTTTATGTATTTAATTAATTGTAAAATATTTAAATTTTAGGATATAAATTTTAAGCATTAAAAAATATATTTCGACTCACCAAGGACATATTATCTTAATATGAATTTTTGAAATTTTTCTAAAAATATTTATTTGGATGTGAATAGTTAAATATACTTTTTTTAAAAATAACATGACTTTTATGAAATTATCTATTTATTAGTACGAATTGGAAACTAATAAAACATTTTTATATTACCAAATATGCATTTTATAAGTGTCATTTTAATTTTAAAAAATTCGGTTTTAATTTTTAAACTAATATTTGGCAGTTTAGATTTTATGTATTATATTTACAAAAACAATTAATACATTATGCATTTAGTATTTTAAAATTAATTTTTATAACTTTTTAAAAATGGATCAAATAAAGATTATTTCAAATTTTTAATAATTGAATTCAAAATATATAATGATGACCATTTTATTTTTGGTCATAAAGGATAAATTACCTGGGTAAAAACTAATTACTATGGGGAAAAATTAAATGGTAAAAATGATTTATCTAAGAGGTAATGGAAAAAACATGTTAAAAACATGTTTTAAATTTATATTTTGAGGTATGTAATGAAAATATATTATATAAAATATATTTTTTCCAAATTTTTTATCCCCTTTCCTTGAGATATATTTCTCATTATTGAAAATTTTTGGGTATTTACAAAAAAGGTCTTCCATTTCACTTATAAAAGGGAAAATCCCATCATCACTTAACTTCACTCAAAAACCATAGAATTTGACCCCAAAATATATTAAAACCTCTTCTATATACTCCATGAAACCTTAATGAGAGTCTTAAATTAATAAAATACCATCTGTTTATGGTTTAATTCCCTTCATAAAGGAGATAATCCAAAAATGGAGGTATAAGTTCCTTACCTCTCTTTATCTTCTCTATTTATTAATATGATTTTTATTTCCCTAAAGATTAATTTAAAAACCTTCAAATTATAACATTATATTCATTATTATACTATAATATTTTTATATTAATGGTACAATCATTAACTACCCAACCCATATCCATTAAAAAATGAAAACATGAATCGTGTGTCGTGCAGACTAATTCCTCCATGAATAAACATGATTCATTTTATTTTACATGAAAAATGGATGGTTTTAGTTTATATTCAAAAAATTTAAATGATATATATAATTAATATATATCATTAATATTGTTTCATTTGGATAACCCAAAAATTAATTATCGTTATATGTTAATCCATCAATATCGGTAAATAACCCTAAACTAGCTCATCACCATTTTGATCTTTATAAAACATGACTAAATTTTTAATGTAATGGGATTATAAAGCTATATGTTTTTATAAAAAATAAATTATAGTGACTTTATTGATTTGAAGATGATGATATTTTGGAGGAAAAGGAATTTTGACATTGTGTTTATGGACCTAGTTCAGAACTATCAAGATTATTAACACCGTATGTTGAATAAAGATAAAAAAATATAATAAATGAATAGAATTTTTATTAATGAAGAATTATAAATAAAAATTTATATGAATAATTTTCTGAAATAGTTAATTATGTTGTTTATCATTTTGATGCAAGGGTTTAAATCACTTTCGTGGAAATCAAGTGTAATGGTAACAAACTTGGTAACTCACATTCCTTTCATTGAGATATAAAATTTCTTATTGAAACTTATTTTCCAAAACCATATCTTTGTAATTATGTCTTATCTTAATTTCTTGGGAAAAATATTTTATTATCCAAACTCATTTCCATTAAATGTTTTCTTTTCACTTTTTTCATAAAAAAATCAAACTTTTTGAAAAGAGTATCATAACTAATAATTTTATAACGATAAATAAAAAAAATATATCAAAAATAACTATTCATGATTTTATTTTCGTAATAATAAAAGTATCTATCTATAATGGAGTATTTTTTCAAGTTCCTCCAAATAAGTTCTTTAATTATATGATTATTTTACTTGATAATGTTTAAGTATAAAATTATTTAATTTATTTTGTCGTTTTATACCATTTGTATGATTTATGAAACCCAGTTTATTTCCAATGGTTCTTTATAAAAATTATATTATTTCCATTTATATTTTTAGGAAACCCATTATTTTTCATGGGTTCTTTAAGATATGATAATGATTTGTTTTAAGTGGATCAAATATGTATTGATGATTATGATGGGTGGGATCCTATATCTCACTCTAATTAATTGGTTTATGTTTATATCTCATGAGATAGTCAGTAATGGGCATATTGAGTTTATTCAAATAGGTATGGGCATGATGAGTTTTCTCACATTTTTTTCATAGACATAATGATTTTTTTCACATAGGCATGGGATAATGTATTTTCTCATAAAGGTTTTCATATACATATAGTTGGAAACAATTTCCAATTTTTTATCTCAAATTTTCAAGATGTAGTTAATTTCCAGGAAATGACATGTTTTCAAGATTATGGATTATTTATAAAGTGTTCTAAACCTTTATATCATGATCACATGTTTTATGATTATCGATGTGTATTTTAAATAGTTTCATAAATTTTACATATCCTTAATGGTATTTTAAGATATTTTATTTCTCTATTATATTTTATGATTATCATCTATGGTCTTAGGATCTTTTGTTATGATATTTATGTATTTAACATGTTCTCATTAATATTTATGATCCGGCACATTACGATATGTTTTCCCCTTAATGATAATTTTAGCTCACCCCTCTCTTATATTCCATTCTCTAGGTTGTGAAGATTATTATATAATATGATATATTTAGAAAATTTTCTATAAGATCATGATTATAGAGTTTTTTTGCAAGTGTAGTAAAATAATATTTTTATGTATCTAACTTCCAAGACAAAAAAACCTTTTTATCCTTGGAATGTGTCACTATTGTTAGATGAATTATTTAAATTATGAGTTTATTATAATATTTAAGTTATATTTAGTATCAATTTCATTAATCAATTTCCAAGAAAATACACTTGTAGGATTTCATAACCACAACATCTACACACAATTATAGGCTATAACCTCAAGTCTTTATAGTCCCCATATAAATGTATAGTAAAAAAAGATACACTGCAGCCTAGTTAGGAATTCACACTATAATATAACCCATTATATCTTTGGATGTGACTACACCTAACTAAAGCTAAAGTGAGAGTGGGGTAGGTGGAGAAGTAAGCCATCAATTACCTATGTATCCTATTTATTAAAGAAGACACCCCCCACACACACCAAAAACATTTGGGTGTCAGTTTTCCTACTTTAGTGGGAGGAAAAGGATATGAAATCAGAAAATATAATTATTATCATGCACAAAAACACTAATGGAAAATAACTAGCTTTAGAATCATCTACCACTAATGTCTCATGGGACCGCCAGATAACAGTGCTATGGTTTGGGTCTAAAAAAAGTATACAAGAATAAAATTCCATATTAATTAATTAATTATGCCTTAATATGTGTTCCAGATAATTTTCCAAGATTAACACATTAATATTCTAATCCAAGTGACTTAGGAACTATAATTTCTCTATTATATATTCTAAACTATTTTATCACCATCTAAAATTATCATGAATCATTCCCATTAATTTTTTAATTCACTTATAATGTCAACACATATCTATGTTTTATAGTACTCAACCTATTTTCATGGCCCAATCATGGGGGTCCTGTCCCACACCAGCAAAAACATCAAAGATGTGGTTCATCTGTTTTGTCCCTATCTAAGATATGGGAGTCACCCTGACAAAGAGGAAGATGGTGTGTGTCAGTATTCACACCACCAGTTGGGAGTTGGGGCCACTCTCCTGATGAGTCCATGGTCGGACGAAACCAATGAACCTCACATATGAAGAGTGGGATGGTTGAACCCTGCCCACCTTGGAGGGGGATGGGGTGCCACATAGGCGAACTGCTTTGCTAAGACGCTCAACTCATGACAAGTGGTATCAGAGGTAATGTGCCTCGTGGTGTTGTGGAATTCTGCCGGATGGACCTTGATGGTGGGAGCATAGTCCTGAGGTGTCATGAGAAGGTGACACGACAGAGAAGGTTAGGCTTGAGAGAAGTCTGAGGCAAAGACGCCACTATGAAGGGTGGGTCTCGTGGAGGTGGTTCTCGACCCTCATAGAAAGGGTGGACCACGGTGGTTTGGGACCAATAGAGTGGGTGGGACATTGATTCCAATGACAAGAAGGAGAATCCCCTAAGGCCATGCTTGGTATCCAATTATTTGGGAGCACTTTTTCATAGACACAGATAAGGCCATGATCTTTCATGCATTAGGGCATGCATGGAATAGTGGTGGGAGAATGTCACGCCCCAATCATGGGGGTCCTAACCCACACCAGAAAGAACATCAAAGCTATGGTTTATCTGGTTTGTCCATATCTAAGAGATGGGAGTCTCCCCGACAAAGAGAAGTATGTTGCGTGTCCATCTTGACACCACTGGTTGGGAGTTGGGTCCACTCTCCTGATGAGTTCAAGGCAGGACGAAACTAGTGAACCTCACATATGAAGAGCTGGACGGCTGAACCCCACCCGCCTTAGAGGGGGCTAGGGTGCTGCACAGGTGAACTTATATGTTGAGATGCTCATCCCATGACACTATGCTATCAAATCAAGGATTCACTTATCATTAGTAGAATCAACTACATCAAGTTGTTGTAAGGTAACAAGTAAATAATATCCATCCAATTGGCCATAAAAAGTACGAAAAATAATTTATATATTGGAATGTAAGCCTCATTCTGAACTCATACTAATATCCTGATGTCATTCCCACACCATTTTGAATATTATAATCTATCATGCGATCAATAACATTGACTAACACTATATCCATGGGATCCCAACACATTACACATCAATGGTTCCAAAACATATCAATGATTTATATAAATATATAAAGCCTCTATTTCTCCTTCATAATTAACACAAGGAAAGCAATAATTTTTTAGAACATTATCATAGGCACTAAGTCCATGTCATCATGGTATCTAAGACTCCCAAAATAAAGATGGGCTCATTCAGCTCTAAAAAAATTTCTTTTGTAATCAAAGACATTAATTCCATCGTCAATTATTTGGTTTTCTATTAATAGAGTATCCACCTCAAAAAATATATATGTAGTATCTAATAGTATCTAGAAAAATAATATAAATATGATCTAGTAAATATTTCGATAATATTGTAGACTGTTTCCACAAGAACAGGTATTAAATTCATTTTCCACCATCCACTATTCTTTTAACTTTTCTGATATTATGTTGTTTATCCAATTCAATTCTAAACAATAATAAAAAACACTAACAAAATGATAGCACAACCATAATAAAATAATAATATGTTTTATCAAGAAATTATAAATCACTTATGATCACAACAAACCCAAAAATTTTATTTAATCTGCATAACCTGAAAGGTTATTTATCTATAACATGGTAAACTTGTCATTTAAATTATAATTTTATAGAATTATATAAATAATTCATATCATAAACATGAAGAAAATAATATTATAAAATGTGATTATTATTTTTGTCTCTCTTTGATAATTTCAAAAATTGGATTATCATATTATAACAAGATTTAATTCAAAAAATTAATTTCGATAGTAGCATCTGATAAATCTTCTATGACATCTCTTGAAATAATAATAACAACTAAAAAATACTAATATTATTCTACATGCAATTTTTAATTTGTTATATTCCTATATAATTTCCATATTATTATTCAATTACCATTTTTCATGAAATTGAGAGATTGTTATGAATTTAAGTTTAGTCAAACCCATTTTGAAAAAGGAAACTAAAACAAGATTCAATAAAAAGTCAACATAAAATAAAGTATAGGTAATTTATCCCCTATGTATATGAACTTAATGAACATGATTCAGTACTAAATATATAGGGGGAGAATGAGAGGGAGAGAGAGTAACAGTGAGAGATAGAGAGAGTTGATTTTATCTTAGAAAAAATCAAGAGAGAGATTTGGGATGATCATAGAGGATTTTTAAGACTCAAAGAAATAGGTTTGGGTTGTTTGAGTTGGAGAAAAATAAGGAAATATTTGATTTATAGATATTTTTTTAAAAAATACCATATATCTATCATGGTTGTATATACATATCCCTTTAAAAATTACTATATAATTCATACCCAATTTTTTAAAAGGTTATTTCTTTAGATATGATACATTTAGATATTAAAAAATTTTGGAAATATTTTCCCAAGTTGATATATATAATAAATTCAATATTTTCTATCATAAAATCCCTTAATATCATGAAAATAGGTTGCAAGAGAAAACTAGAAGAAAAACTAGAAAATATATATAAAATAATTTACCCACACATGGTAAGTTCATGTTGTGTAAAGTTACATTAATTTACTATTTTTATTCAAATACTTTAGGAGTTGCCTTTAGGCAACTACATATAATTTCAGACATACCCTTACATGAGCCATTTCATGTTCATAGAGGTTTGGTTATAACCTTACATAGCTATATTAAATGATCAGATTCCATTATATGAGGTGAAACTTTTTTTTAAAGGGATAATTTAATTAGGGGTAAAATAAACATTACATTTTAAAATAATACTATTTCCAATACTTCTAAATTAATTATAAAACTTATAAATTTATTTTAAAACAAATTATTCTATAAAATATGAGAATAATTCCAAATATAAAAAACATTGATTAAAAATAATAATAACGAATTTTATTTCAAATATTATTATTTTTTCCAAAAATCTTGAATTACTCATAAAATTGGAAAACCATATTTAAAAAATATTTAACCAATGAAAACATTTTGAAACCACTATAATCACTTGAACACACCCTCAAACATTCCAATACATAAAAATGTCAAAGGAAATGCATCAGAGAAATTTTGGGTTCTTTTATATTAGGTGGTGTATGATTTGAATGAAATTTTAAATTATATATGATAAGAATGATTTCCTTTATTGAGAATGATTTCAAGGATTACTCCATAAGGATTGTTGGAGTGGTGTTTTGATTAGACTAGAAACTAAAAAAATCTTCAGGGTGTATGGGCGGTTATTTTAAAAGAATATTTCCTTAAGGGTGACATTGAAAGTATATAAGAATGAGTAGAGGAGATGTATCCTCATAGGAAAAGGGGAGGAGGATTTTTGAATAAAATATTATATACTTTGTTACTTTTTCCAAAGAAGATGAGTTATAACAATTCATGTGACTTATAATATTTTTATCATTACAAATTTATTTATTTTACATTTAAATACATTCAAAATTGAATGATATTATTGAAATATTGTATTTAAATAAAAAATTCAAAATTGTTTTTCCTAAGAAGAAAATTTATTTTTGGATTTAAAATGTTAAATATAGATTAATTCATTCTCATTTTTAATTTTTAATTAATTATTTTACTCATTAATTAAATTTTAATTATTGAACAATGATTAATAATATATCTAGTCCTTTTGAAATCATTATTATTTCATAAAAGAAATGGTATATAAAAAAATAATATTTTTTCTAATCACTAAGAAATTCACATTTTCAAAAAAAATATGAAAAATGCCCCACGAGATAATTTTTTGAGATAATTATATAAATGAGGTATATTTTATGTAAATAAATTTTCTAATAAGTATTTATAATATTTAGAATATGATAAAAAAAAATTAAATAGGCTAAAAAATTATAAACAATTTCCACTTATTCCTAATTTTAATTATATAATTGGTGAAATCATTATTTGATATTAACATATTTAAATTTAAATATTTTATTCATGTTAGATATTTTTTACTATATATTCTACTATTTATAAAAATCATTTACAGTTCAAAACAACCAGTTACTATTCCCTACGACCAGTTACTATTGAAACAATAATATAAAACATGTAATCAGTATAAATTACCCTCATTAACCCCATAATCATTCAATAAAATACATCTCAAGTTTATCTTTTTTTAATTTAGAAAATATTTTTTATATTTTTAATACTTTTTTTATAATGTTTTTTATAGGTGTGATAATCCTTAAAGAGAACATTGTAAAACAATTTTTAATTCCATTTAAATTAGTTTCTTTTTTTTATTTTCCCATTATAATATTTTTATTTTTATATAGTGAATTTATCCATTATATATAATCCTACATATGAAAAGGAAATAAAATATTTCTTATGGGTTTCATTTGTTTTATTCATTATTTGATACATCAATGTGATAAATAAATATATTTAAGAGGAAAATTTCTTATAAAAAATTTAACACATTAAAAATAACCTATAAAAAATATGTGAATCTTGAATGTTATAATTTTTTGACAGTTATGAATCTATGAAAAATAAAAATATAATACATATAGAAGACTAGTTATTTAATGATAGTTGAAGAATTCGTAACAATTTTTAATTGTAGAATTACATTTTTTTTAAAATAGAAAAGGTTCTATCCATGAAGAAATTTTGAGAGAAAAAATTATAATAGTTTAAATTAATAAAAATATATGGAATAAAAATATTGTTCATGATTTTATAAATAATTGGGTTGGCATTTTTAAGTATGTTTATGCTAAAAATTATTTCATTGGTCCGTTCTCATTATGATAGTTGTAAAATTATGGTGTTTCTATTGGGGATGTTCTTCAATTACATGTTGATGTTACTTGAATCGTTTATATAATAAAATAAAAATCAATATCATGTGATGATTCATTGAATAGAATATATAATAATATGAATAAAAAATCTAGAACTAAAGTTTCTAAGAATGGTTAGATCAAATAAAAGGCCTCCTCGTCATATAAATGAACTATTTTTTCTAAAATTTACCTTGTGTTAATAATCCAATAACTTTAATTAGTATAATGAATTTCATTAGGACCCAAGACCACCTACAATATCCTAGGGGATAGAGACAAGTGTGAAGTAATATCACATAAATGGGAGGCCTAAGCCTAAAGTACATGTACACATGCACACATATCCATGCTCCCGTATAATGCAGAAAGATAAACAACTAGAACTGCACTGTATGTATAACATCAATCCCACATTCAAGTAAAACACATTTATAAGAAATCATAGAGGTCCAAACACAATCCCACCAAAATTCTAAAAGAGACATATCTTTTAATCCCACATTCAATTAAAACACAATTATATGAATTTATAGAGGGCGAAACACAATCCCACCAAAATTCTAAAAGAGCCCTATCTGTTAATAAGGATGGGATTTCTATCAAATGTAAATACTAGAACAAACTATGGTCTTTCAAGCTCAAATATGCTTCACCTGATCATTGTTGACTTATGAAACTGTTGAAAGGATTGTCATCTGTATAAGATATGACTCATGTGGGAAGATCCCATTTAAGGGTGAGTATAACATACCCAGTAGGATATCCTAAAATTATAAAACATTATGCATCGAGAGGGTAGTTAAATCATCAGAAAGAATATATGTCAATCAAAATGTGATACAATCACTATAATGTCACCGATATACACAAGATAGACACTAAGACTCAATTTTGGGCCACAACCATACTTCCAACCCGAGATCCTTCTCAACGATTCAAGAAATGATCGTATGGGGAACCCACTCCATGGGCATCAATTATGGACATCATCTGAGAGGTCATTCTCATCAGGACTTTCTATAAAGAAGATACATAATGGATTTGATAGGATGCCAATACACATATAAGGTACCTCAATCAAGACCTATGGGGTTTAAATTAACATACATAGATTCAACCAAAAGGAAGGGTAACACTGATCCAGATAGTTAGTAATGACATTCCTAGACCAACTTCAGGAAGAAATAATGATAGAGTATCACACCTAGACTACAAAAATGGATACCTACCCCCATTAAATTCAAATCCATAGATGTAATCACTCATTCAGATCTTAGGAAGGTGTAACACCCCAATATTTTGAAAATAAGCATTGAATACATAAAACATTGAGTGTTTACAAAACAACACTTTCTTATAATCTAGCCAATAAACATAATTTTGTCCCTTTTGAGATTTTAATTTCCAAAGACTGACATACATGGTTGTGTTCAGTAAAATATTTAGAGTTTGATAGGATCAACTTACATTTTTGGTTAATAGTAACTTGAACCTTATGAATAGTAACATACCCTTATGAGTAGTAAGTAATAGTAAATCATCCAAAAAATATAAACATCACCCATGAATGTATAAATACTATTGGACGTCTTATAAGTGACAAAATGATCATACCATAAGTATTGGTATTTTTGTAAGTCGAAAATATTTTAATTAAAATTTTATAATTAATTTAATAATTTAAAATGGAAATTTATTTTCATAAAATGTAATAATAAATTTTCATTTTAGTTTATTATGGTTATAAGATAATTTAGTGAGACCTTGATTAATTTTTCAAGGTGTTATAAAATGTGTTATAGTTTTAAATTTGTTTTCTTCAAATAAATTATGATTTTATTTAAAATTTAAAATTAAAAAATTTTAAAAATGATTTTCAAAAAATGGAGTTCATTTTTTAATTCAACACGTTGAAAAAAAATTGGGGTGAAATTTTTGGATCCTTCTAAAATACTTGGATTTTAGGTGAATAGTAAAATACGATAATTTATGATAAATGCTAAATACATTATTTATTGAGTCATAAGTGATATAAGTCTGTTGTAAGCCCACTTGGTTCGAACTAAAATGTAATTATTACTATTTTTTTCACATGAATCAAATTATATTGTGTGTCTTGAGCAAAATAATTAAATAATGAATTATATATCCAAAATTCACTTCTCTCCTCCACTATAAAAACCCCCACTCACTCCCTCTTCTCTTTACTCCTCTCAAGCATTATTCGTTGTCTAAATTCTGCCAAAATATCCTCCCAATATCCTCCCCCAAGTAAAACTACCATTGTTCTCCTCAAAAGAACAAATCCTCTCCCCTAAAGGGGCTCTCAAGGAAGATTAATTCTAGAGGTAAATTCTTCTTTTCAATTCTTTTACTGTCTTTTCAAGTTCCTTTGTTTTATTTTCTATAATCACCTCTAATCATCCAATTGTTATGAAAATTGTAGTAACTTATATTTAATTTAATTTTTTTGTGATAATTTAATAAGTTATTATCATCTCTCCTTTACACTTATTTTAGGCTAGTTGTAAAGAAACACCATCCGAGATGTGCTAATTTCCCACATTCAAGGAAGATGGGTTTTCAATTTCTATTACCGTCTTCAATTATGGTCATGAAACCATTATTATGGTTGTAAAATAGTATAATATATTTATTATGTATCATCTAGGGTTCTGGAATCTTTTTTTACACATGGTTTTTATTTATAAAGAAAAATGACTTCGTTGTATTCATAAATCGCCAGTTAACCCAAACGGTTATCATTATAAAAGTTATATAATGATTCATCTTAACTCTATGTATCCAAATTAAATTTACAAACATGTTAAATTATATATGTTCAATAATAATATATAACTTCAATTATGTACAACCATCCTCATTATACACGATTCTCCATTCATGTATATAAGTTTACCGATCATGAAACAAACGAACCCGGACAATGAAATTGAACCTCTTAACCCATCAAAAATGCCATGAATGAACTTAATAAGGTTATAATAAATAAATTAAATGAATATTAGGTTTGGTATAATTATTAATTATTGAACCTAAATTTGATTATTCATGTCATTATGATCAAGTGGAGAACACCTTCAAACTTAAGGTAAGGGTTTCTTCACCTCACTTCCATTTTTGTGAGATATTTTGTATTCACTACTATTACTTTTGTATGGTGTATGTATACTTCCATTTGATTTTTCATGTCATGAATATATTTATTTTCATTATATTCAATGTATCATTTAATATTTTTTAATTTTCGGTCATACGATTCAATTGATTAAAAAGATGTACTTATTTTCTACCAGAACATCCATTTCATTTGGGTTGGTCATATTCACTACTCACATCAATAATATTCTTATTTACTCCTCATAAATTCTGTGTGAATGTTCTATATATGTGTACCAACCATAATCATACTTTAGTTTATTAGGAGTTATATGTTTTAAAAGGATCTTTCAAATTTTCTTCCTGAAATACAAGCTCAATTCAAGGAACTTCTTGAATTCATACCTATTTTGAAGTTCACTCTATAATCTGTTTTAAGCTATATTTATCTTTCTAAAAGCACAAATTTTAAAATGAAAAATCTATTTTGTTTCATTTATAGTTTTATTAAATAAAACATGCCTTTTCAATTTAAAATCTCTTTAATTAATTCCTTAAAATGCACTAAAATGTTTTAAATCTAAAGCTTCTTTGAAAACACTTTTTATATGATTTCACTACAATAGGACATAATTTATGCCTCAAATGTAATATCAAAGTTCTTCCATTTTCTTTTCTGAGATATACATGTTTTAAACCAAATTTATGAAAAATAGAAATGATTTTCCAAAAAGAACTCTTCTTTCCAATGTAAAATGTATTTTTCTCACCTCACTTTGGCTTTTAAGAAATATATGCCTTATTCATCACTTATTCCTTGCATGTAGTGTATGTAATTCCCATCGGTATACTATATTAAGATTATCTTTATTCTCATGATACTCTAATGGATTATTATTTGAATGTTTCTAGGTGGTATGAGACACTTTGGAATTTTTAAGGATTATTTCCTCAAGAATTTTTCAATAGTCTACTTTAAAATCATCATTATTTATGACAACATCCTTTGATGAATCTTATATTTCATAGAGTTTTATCTCTTATTATATCATCTACATAATATTTTGTTGAAGGGTTTTTGATTAGTTTGAATTTGGATGTTCTATCTTGATACCATTCACTATATTAATCCAAATGGTAAGTGTTTATGTTTAATGTCTGTGGGAAGTTATGTACATTTTATATGTTAGTTTCAATATGAATATATATATTATTTATGTTTATCCCCATTCATAAGAGGAATTAATTGGAATTATTATGTGATGGGTGGGGCACATTGTAGCCCCTCGGTGCATCGGTGGGTCGCATGATACAAACTATGGTCTTGGCACGAGACCTTGACAAAATGGATATTTATGGTCTTGGCATGAGGCATTAACGATATAGTTATAATGTCCCACATTATGTATTCCCTCATTATAAAACAAGTAATGGATAGTTTTTTAGTTATTCGATTGGTATAATACCCTTGTTTTTGCTTTATTATGGAATTATTTTTTTCATCTCTTATTCATTCCATAATGTGTTCAAGTTTATTTTTTAACACATTTGTTTTTAGATATTCACCATGCCAAATGTTTAGGTTTATGATATCATTGTTTTTGTTTCTTACCCTTACTAAGAATTTGAGCTCACCCCTTTCTTATGTTTCATTTTCTCAGTACATGAAGAAGGTTATTATGAATGACTTACTGGGATAAATTTAGAGTTGAGTATATTCTCAATAAAACTTTTATATCGTTTTTCATTTTAACTTGTAATGTTGAACCATTATATGTGTTTGGTTTTCCAAAACTAATAAACTACTCAGTCCATCATGATTTGATTCCTTGTAATAATGACAATGTAATAAAATATTGAACCGGCTCTGGGAAACTAGGGTCAGGGCATTACAGTTTGTATCATATGAAATTTAGTAGGGAACTTGGAAACTAGATTTAGAAAATTTAGTGAACAAAATTCTAAGATAGTCTTTGAGGAAAAACATACAACATTCTATAATTTTTTTAAGGAAGATATTAGGTGGATATTCCAGGAAATACATATCTATTTGGATACTAAAATTGGATGTGGTTCTGGCACAGATGTATCTGGGATTAAGAACTATGATAAGGTGTTTTGGGCTTGACCCGAGGTAAGATGGTACATGACAATGGGTCATACTGCGCACCTAGTTTGACACTCCTGGGGGATATGCTTAGGATAATTTACATTTTTTTCCTTACATAACACTATAAAGGATTTATTCTTCCAAAGTAACAAAAGGATATGGTTTTAGGATTTATGAAGAAGAAATTTATGTTATGTGTTAAACCATGTTTAGAGTTATAGTGATTTAATAATTTTATGATCTAATATATTATATGTAATTGATAATAAATAGCACCCAGTAGAAGAAATGAGAACGTCACCAATGAAAGTGATGTAAAGAGTAATGATGATCATATATCTAATGGTCTTAATTCATCATTTTGAAAGAAGATAGTCTCCCAAGTATCATCATCTTATGAGAAAAATAGTATCATGTGTTAACAAGGTATGTAATGAATTATATGAGACCTATGGATTTAAAGGGAAGAAAATGAAGAAGTGGATGGCATAGAAAAACATGGATAAAGGGAAGAAGGGAAACAAGGGGTATCCCAGATGTGATAAATGTGGAAAGAATAACCTTGGTAAATACTTGAATAGAATGGGAGTTTGTTTTAAGTGTGGAGAAAAAGGACACCAAGTTCATGATTTCAAGGGTAAGAAAAAGGTTTCCAATGTACAATGCTTCATCTGCAAGGAGATGAGACACTATGCGAACCAATGTCCCAAACATCAAAGGAATATACCCCAATGATGTTATTGGATAATGATCAAGTTATGATACTACCACAGATGAACTGTAATGATTAATATACCTAGTAACAATCATTTCATTTGAATATTTTATCAGCAATGTATCGGTTATGATAATTATGGAATATATGATGATTGTACTCTAGTATTATTTCATTATGTATTTGAGGTAGTATGATGAATAATATTAAGTAAATGTTACTCAGTAGCAAGTTAAAATTTTGGGATGAAAGTATATGGATGGGGGAAATACAACCCTAAATATATTCCTAGTCATTAAGATACTGATGAAGAAATGATTGATTTGGATAAGTTCTCACTACCTCAAAATTGATTATTGAATTCTCTACAAGTGGCATATGCTATCATTGAAGTATTTTACAACATTTATGGATATAAGGAATATATATAATAACTTTTGTAAGTGTGAGTGCATGTTTCCAGTAATGTTTATTGGTAATTTGAGTTATTTTCATATTTCAAGAGGATGCATGATGAATATATTCACATGATTGGAATTGAAAATTTTGAGCAGATTTATGTTGATTAAAGGAAAATAAGGTAGCATATACATTGAGAAGGAAGGATCATGGAGTTCTAAACAAAATGAGGATTTCCAAGGACCCCGGTACATGGATCTAGAAAAGATGGATACGGAAATGATTCTAAAGTGTTGTATCATGATATTTTGGAATGTTATAACATTTATGAAATGTTTTAAGTTTATCATTGCATGAGGTTTTAGTGTTTAATGCCACCATATGATGCAATCTATGCTAAGATATGAAGTATAGATAGTTCAAGGTGAAAACAAAGGATAAGGTTGTGTTTCTAAAATAGAAATATATATTTTTATTCTTATAAGAGTGGAATAATTAATTTAATCTGGGAAAAGCGTATTAAATTAAAATTTTGTCCTATTATCATATCTTTTCATGATATCAATGAAATTTTTCATAACTATAGTTTATGGTTGGGTCATAATGATCTTTCATCTGAGCATGTTCTCTATCACTTTCCATCAGAACATGATGGATTGATTATTCTTCCATAACCATGTTGTCCAATTAGAAAGTATAGTTTTATTGTAACCCATGCATTTCCCTTTCCCTCTTATTAAGAGGATATTTTCACTATATTTTTTATATGGGTTTTCCATAAGATAATTTTCAAGTATCAACCATTAAATTTCAAAGTTCAATTACAAATTTTGAGGTTGAAAATTTTTTAAAGAGGAGAGAATGAAACACCCCTAGATTTTGCAAATAAATATTAAATGCATAAATCACCGAGTGTATACAAAACAACACTTTCTTATAATCTGTCTAATAAAAATAATTTTGTCACTTCTGTGATTTGATTTTCAAAAAACCGACATACACAGTTGTGTTTAGTAAGATATTTATAGTCTGATAGGATAAACTTACATTTTTTGTGAATAGTAACTTGACCATTATGAATAGTAACATACACTTATGAATAGTATTGAATAGTAAATTGGCCAAAAAAATAGAAATTCCACCCAAGAATGTATAAATACTATTTAGACATCTTATAAGTGACAAAATGATCATAACATAAGTATTGATATTTTTGTAAGTCAAAAATATTTTAATTAAAATTTATGATTAATTTAATAATTGAAAATGGAAATGTATTTTCATAAAATTTAATCATAAATTTTCATTTTATTTTATTATGGTTGTAATATAATTTTATGAAACCTTCATTAATTTTTTATGGTGTTATAAAATGAGTTATAGTTTTAAAGTTGTTTTTTAGAATAAATTATGATTTTATTTTAAAGATAAATAAAAATACATAGAAAATTATTTTCAAAAAATGGATTTCATTATGTAATTCTACAAGCCAAAAAATAGTTGGCGTGAATTTTTTCGATGTTTCTAAAATACTTGAATTTTAGATAAATAATAAAATACGATAATTTATGATAAATGCTAAATACATGATTTATTGAGTCATAAGTGATGTAAGGTTCATGTAAGCCCACTTGGTTAAAAATCACATTAACTAATTACTGTTTTTGGTCACATGAGTCAAATATTCATTCTTGTCTTAAGAAAAATAATAAAATAATGAATTAAATATTCAAAATTCACTCCTCTCCTCCACTATAAAAACCTACATTCACTC
Source organism: Viscum album (assembly GCA_963277665.1). Taxonomy (NCBI): domain Eukaryota; kingdom Viridiplantae; phylum Streptophyta; class Magnoliopsida; order Santalales; family Viscaceae; genus Viscum; species Viscum album. Next base: position 511,905,245 of record OY728146.1, read on the forward strand.
CCTCTTCTCTTCACTCCTCTCAAGCCTTATGCCCTGACTAAATTCTGCTCAAATATCCTCCCAATATTCTCCCCCACGTTCAAAATCTCCTTTTCTCCCCAAAAGACCAAATCCTATCCCCTAAAGAGGCTCTCAAGGAAGATTAATTCAAGAGGTAAATTCCAATTTTCAATTATTTTACTTTCTTTTCAAGTTCCTTTGTTTTCTATTCTATCCTCACCTCACCTCATCCAAATGTTATAAAAACTCTAGTACCTTACATGTACTATAATGTTGTTATTATGATAGAATAAGTTATTATCATCTCTCCTTTTACCTTATTTTAGGCTAGTAGTACAGAAACATCATCCGAGATGTGCTAATTTATCACATTCAAGAATGATGGGTTTTCAATTTCTATTACCATCTCAATTATGGTCATGAAACCATTCTTATAGTTGAAATAGAATATAATATATGTATGGTTTCTCATATATTGTTCTGGAATCTTTTTTTACAAATGGGTTTGAATTATAAAGAAAAATGAGTTCGTTGTATTCAAAGACCACCAATTAACCCAAACCGTTACCATTAAATAATTTATATAATGATTCATCTTCACTCCAATTAACCAAAGGAAATTTACAACCATGTAACCTTTTGTATGTTCACTAATAATATATAACTTAAATTCTATAAAACTATCCTCATTTTACATGATTCTCTGTTCATGTATATAAGTATATCGATCATGAAACAAATGGAGTAGAACAATGAAATTAAACCTCTTAACCCATCAAAAAGGACATGAATGAACTTAAAAAGGTTATAATAAATAAATTACATGAATATAAGGTTCTATAATTGTTAATTAATGAACCTAAATTTGATTATTTAGGTCATTAAGATCATGTGGAGAACACCTTTCGACTTAAGGTAAGGGTTTCATCACCTCACTTCCATTTTTTGTAAGATATTGTGTATTCACTACTATTACTTATGTATGGTGTATGTATACTACTCATTGATGTTTCATATCATGAATCTCTTTATTTTCATGATATTCAATTTATCATTTAATTATTATTAATTTTGGGTCATACGATTCAATTGATTACAAAGTTGTATGTATTGTTTACTAGAACCTCCATTTTCTTTCAGGTTGCTCATATTCTCTACTCACATCAATTATATTCTTATTTATTCTTACGTACTTCCCATAAATTATGTACTAATGTTCTATATAATCCAACAAACTATAATCCTACTTTCATTTATGGGTATTTATATGTTTTAAAAATATCTTTCATATATTCTTCCTAAAATAGAAGATCTATTCAAGTAACTTCTCGGATTATTACCTATTTTGAAGTTCACTCTATAATATGATTTAAGCCATTTTTATCCTTCTAAAATCACACATTTTAAAATGAAAAATATATTTCTTTCATTTCTTATTTTATGAAAGAAAACATGTATTTGTGCTTTAAAATCTATTTAATGAATTCCTTAAATCGTACTAAAACGTTTTAATTCTAAATCTTGTTTAAAAACACTTTTTACATGATTTTACTTTAGTAGGACATCATTTATGCCTCAAATATAATATCAATATCCTTACCATTTCTTTTCTAGGATATACATGTTTTAAACTATATTTATGACAAATACAAATGAATTTCTAAAAGAACTTTTCTTTCCAAAGTAAAATTGATTTTTTTCACCTCTCTTTAACTTTTATGAGATATAGGCCTTGTTCATCACTTTTTTCTCGCATGTGGTGTATGTAATACCCCTTAGTATATCATATCAAGAGTCTATTTATTCTCATGATATTCTAATGGGTTGTGATCTGAATGTTTCAAGGTGGTATGGGACACTTTAGAATGTTTAAGGATTGTTTTCATCAATAATTTTTCAATAGTGTCATTTAAAAGCATCTTTATTTATGTTAACATCCTCTAATGAATCTTATATTTCATAGAGGTTTATCTTCGATGATATCATCTACAAAATATTTTTTTGAAGTGTTTCTGATTAATTTTAATTTAGATTTTCTTTCTTGATACCATTCACCTTATTAATTTTAATGGTTAGTGTTTATGTTTAATGATTGGGGAAAGTTGTTTATATTTCATATGTTAGTTTCAATATGAATGTATATATTCTTTATGTGTATCCCCATTCATAGGAGGAATTTATTGAACTTATTATGTGACAACTAGGGTCCGTTATAGCCCCTCATTGCATCGATAGGTCTCATGATACAAATTATGGTCTTGGCATGAGGCCTTTACAAAATAGATATTTATGGTCTTGGCACGAGGCCTTAACAGTATGGTTATGATGTCCCACATTATTCATTCCCTCATTATCAAATAAGTAATTGATAGTTCTTGTGGTTATTCGACAAGTATAATACCCATGTTTATGCTTTATTATGGAATTATTTTTTTCATATCTTATTCCCGCCATAATGTGTTCAAGTTTATTTTTAAAGTCATGTGTTTTTAGTTATTAATCATGAATAATGTTTATGTTTATGATATCTTCCACTATATTGCTAACCCTTACTGAGCATCTAAGCTCACCTTTTCTTATGTTTCATTTTCTCAGGACATGAAAAGTTTATTATGAATGACCTACTGGGATAAATTTAGAGTTTTGGATGTTCCCAATAAAACATATATATTGTTTTTCATTTTATATTGTAATGTTGAACCTATGTATGTATCAGGTTTTCCAAAATTGTTCAACAACTCAGTCCTTCAGGATTTGATTCCGTGTAATCATGTCAATGCATTAAAATAATGCACCAGCTTCAGGAAACTAGGGTCAAGGATTTACATAAGGGATACCTCAAAATACCCTCACAGGAATGGGAAAATGGGGTATACCCAAATGATGGTTCTATAAACTAAAGAGAAGATGGCCTCAACCTTCCATGGGAAAACTATATAGCATGTGATGGGAGTACATAATGTACCACTCTAAGCCGGGTTCTACCCATGTCTACTACCACGTTCAATTGCATGTGCTTGTGTACTCTAGCCATGCTCATGTACACTATTTGGGGCCATTTAGCAGTCCATGCCTAAGTACCTGGTCATTCTTGAGTACTTGGTCATGTATGTGTACTCTAGTCATGCTTGTGTGTCTGGACATGTCCTTTCCCAATTATACCTAGGGTACACTCTGAGCCATCAACATCAAGGAACATGGTGTGTATGGAGGTATACAATACATCTAATAATTAATTTTTATAAAACTCTATCCGCAATAGACTAAGTACTACATGAAATTTATTCTTCCAATCTACATTATGTGTAACTCGTGATTTTCCAAAACCTGATGGTCTCGAAATGGTTCCACTCACACTACCATTCCCTTCTTTCTAGCTATAAATCTCACCCATGAAACATGAATCTGAGTTGATCAACCTTTAATCATCACTAGTGGAAGGATTCCATCCACTAATATGGTTGAGAATTTCCTCGTACTTCCATATTATCCAAATACCTGATCCTAAAAAAAGAGAAATCCCTATTAGATTCCAAATACTATGTCATCCTCATGCATCTTAATCATGTCATTGATCCCAAACATAGACCCAAAGTAAAGATCTATTTTGGAAAAGAAGGATTATGTAACGATCATCTACTAGGAATTTTCCAGACTGCCAACAAAATGAAACATTGATGATGAAACTGTGAAGAAAGATGGGAGAAAAGCCCCAAACAAAAATAAGAGGAAATAACCTTGACCATTATTTGAGTAAGAATCAATTTATTATCATGGGGTGATGAATGAAGATGGTAATCAAGAATAAACAAATATCGTTAATTCATAATTCAATACCACAATAACTACTTGTTTTATTCCAAATGGATGGAAAAAGATAGCTAGAAATAAGAGAAAAAGAGTCATACTCAGATCAAGGGGGTCTATAAAAATGAAGGCCCAAGGCATCATTCATCACTATGTTCACACACTCACTTGGCAGAGAACCCATGATGGAGATGGTGTGCGAATAGTGGCTCTGAGTAGTCCTAGGGGAAAGATAGTATGTTGTTTGGTTCCCTTCACACCTCATGTGAAGAATTTCCACCCGATCATTGATGATTCATTTTCATTGTCAAATGTGGTATATTATATACTAGGGAGGATGGATCTACCCATTGAGGGATTCATATAGGATCTAAGAATTAATCTTAATTTCTTCCAGCATGATGTTGTTAGATATGCACAGATCCAAACCTTGAAGCATGACATTAGCTCCCCCCTAAGTTAGTTACCTGAGCTAAAAGAAGCTGGGAAAGCATAAATCATAGATCCATGCTTATTTCGAACTAGGTCTCCCCCATGCAGATCTCCATACTGCAAGAACTGTCAACATTGAGATTGAGCCCGCTTGTTGGAGGCCTCCAAAACACCCTGCAACCCTATGGGGGATTGGTAGTGCTAGCATCTGATATATGGTTGGGAATGAGGTGTCTGAGAGAAGGATCTTGATCCTTGTTCTTGAGAAGAATATCAAGATCTGCTACAACACACTCATTCCTTGTAATCAGGGCTATATTTGAGCACAAGTGGCCGTTAATGTGGGGTTTTTTCTGAGCATTCCATAAGAACCATCACATAGCAACAATAATGTTGGTCATTGCCTACATTTCTTTTAATTTATTATCTAAACCTTGGAGACATTGTTGAATTTAGGCATTGATGTTAGAGGCATCCAATGGGATTCTCGCAAAAACTCCAACCGATCTCCAAATGTTTGTTGACCAATCACTTGTGAAAAATAGTTAGAGGATTGTTTCTTCCTTGGGGTTGGTATATAAGAATCATTTTGATACCATCTGGATGCCCTTTCCATGTATAGCATCATCAGTGGGGGGGAATTATTGTGTACCCACCATATTTTAAATTTGCACTTCGTCAGGAGTTTCTCCATTATTTCAGAAAAACTATGCATGTGTGTACCCACAATTCGAGTCTCTATATTGGAGTTGCTCCATTATTTCAGAGAAACTATTCATGTGCGATGTAATATATTTAATATTTTTACTATATCAACCTTGAGGCTACTTGAGCCATAAAATTACACACTGACTCAGTGCCTAACTAAAAAATATTATTTAAAATATTCCAATGTTTTATATCGACAAAAATAGCGTAATTATATTCTTCACACCTTAGGGTTTTTTGTCCTAAAAGTAAAAAAACTACTCAAAAAGATTATGGTATTGAGCGTGCATCTGGTTCTATCGATCTAAGGTTCTACACTAAATATTTTCATGTTGTCGCTGGATATGCACCACATGAATCACTCACCCATGGAGGATATTCTCTTGCTGATCCTCAATCTAAAATCATTTCTATGAGAAGTTAACCCCATCCTTGATGTCCCCCTCACCCCACTTAATAACAAGTGATGAGTTATGCACATACCACCTTATCCATGACATAGGGAATACATCATGCACATGATCCTAATGCGGCAGCAGGGTCAAGTGGTATGACACCTCATCGATCCTATGCATTATCTAAAAAGAGTCAATAAACCTTAGAGATAACATACTGCCATAGAAAAATCTCCATAATCCTCACTGAGGTGATACCAACAAGAAGACATGATCTACCTTATTGAACATCAAAGTCATACTTCATTGCTCTATATATGATATTATGGATATGGGTTGTCCTCATATTCTCATAGATGATCCACACCTGCTCTGTTTCCCCACACACCAACTCTATATCCATGAGTTATAACTCCCTTGGATTAGTCCATCATAGTATTGAATTGCAGGGTCTTCTATACAAGGCCTCGAATGGTGTCATGCCAATGGTGGAGTGGTAACAGATGTTATATTTAAAATAAACAAAGGGTATGTGATCCCCACCAATTATGGAAAAAAAATATTACATGCAAGCCCAAAACATATCCTATAGAACTTTAATGGCCTTCTCGGTTTGGTCATCCACATGGGGTGAAATGTGATGCTCAACTACAAATGAGTCCCAAATTCCTCCTATAATCCACTCCATAATCATGGTGTGAAGTGAGCATCATTGTATGAAATAATTATAGAGAGAACTTCATGAGGCTAGACTATCTCTTACATGTAAATGTGACCCAATATCTCTAATGAACCCTACTCTTAGATGGAATTGAAGTGGGATGACTTGATGAGTCATTCTACAATCACAAAGATAGCATTATATCCTCTAGATTATCATGGAATCCCCATCACAAAGTCCACAAATATATCATCCCACTTCCACTTTGAAACCCCAATGGGTTGAGAAACATTTGTTGGAACCAAGTCCAATGCCTTGAATTAATGACAAGTAAGGCATCGAGAGACAAATTCTTCTACACACTTCTTCATTATTGGCCACTAGAACTAACATTCAAGGTCCCAATACATCTTCACCACAACTGGATATTCCACCAAGGGTGATGAATGAAACTCCTTAAAAACCTCCTCATGTAGTTTAAATTGTATCATAGTCCACCCTCATAGAAGGATAAACATTGCCCCCACCTTAAAAAATACATCATGGGTACATCTAGTTGATATCTGAACAAGGAATGTATCACAGTTGATATTTATAATTCAAACCTACCAAAAATGTTGTAGAAATGGTAGGGTAAAAAAATTGACTTGAGGTAAGCTGCATCACCCTCATCCATTAAGAAAAAATACAATGAGACAAAATACTCTGATTACTTGCTCAAAACTATGAACAAGATCTAAAACTGAGAGCATCATCCACCACATTCCCTTTTATCGGAGTTTCAACTATCTCAAAGTTATAATCTTAGAGGAACTCTAGCCATCACCTCTATCTCACGGTAGTATAATTTTGAGAAAAAAGGTATACATGAGACTCCTGTGTTTAGAATAGATGATAATCCTCTCTCCCATAAGATAGTGTCGCAACTTCTTTATGGAGAATATATCCACCACCATATCAAGATCATGGGTCATGTAGTTCTACTCATGGGGTGTTAGCTACTAGGACTCAAAGGAAATCACTTCCTATGTCTTCATCTGATCACATCCAATCCCATATTTGGAGACATCATAGAACACCGCATACTCAACACCCTCCTTTAGAAATATCAAGATGGGGTCACTCATATTCCTCTTCCAAAACACATGAAAATCATGCTGGTACCACTCATTCCACACAAAAGGATTCTCCTTTCAGGTCAAAGTAGTCATGGGTGTTGTAATCCTGGAGAAATCGTGCAAAAATATCCAATAGTATCCTTCCAACCTAAGGAATCTTTACACCAATGTCAGGCTCTTGGGAGGATCCTAAGCTAGCATTGCCTCAGCATTCATTGGGTAAACTATTACTCTATCAGATGAGATAACATGTCCTAGTATGTGGACCACTAAAATCTAGAACAGATATTTAGAGATCCTTCCATAAAGATGGTCCTCTTGAAGTATGTCTAATACCATCCTTGGATGTCTCATGTGATCATCTTATAAATTAGAGTACACCAATATATTTTCATGGAAGACTACCAAGAACTAATCTAAGAAGGGCTAATGGATCTATTTCGTAAGTCCCATGAACACTCATCGGGTGTTATTCACACCGAAATCAATTTATAAGTACTCATAGTGGCTATAGAACCAATAGAATGTTTCCTTCGGTATATTGTCATCTCAAACTCAGAGTTGGGGATTTCTCGACTTGAGTTCAATGTTTGAGAACCACCTCACCCCTCTTAACTGGTCAAAGATGTCATTATTTACTAAAAGTGGATATTTATTATTCATATTCACACAATTTAGGAGATTCAAATCCATACACAACCTCAAATCCTCTCTTCCTTCCTAAAAAACATGGGTTGCCCAGGGAGACAAATTGGGTCTGACAAAGTCCTTCATCCAAAAATGCCCAAAATGCACCTTCATCACTCGAAGCTCTAAGGAAGAAATTTTTTATGTGGAAAAATATATCTAGGTCATCACTAGGTAAAAGTAAAGAAGAATTAGATCTCTCAGGGGTTAGGTAATCAAGCCCGACACATCCTCCAGAAATATATCCTCATACTTCACCACAACTGTAGGAAGTTGAAATCTTATAGAATTTACTATTCCAAGGGTAATACAAACCAAATGATACCTAATCAGTTGTATCAGCCAGTGTATGATCCAATACCTATTTTACAAAATCTTATTCTCAACAAAAAAGGAAAAATGCATCCCATCATGCAAACACACTACATTATCTACCTAAAATAGTCATATTTTCATGAAATACAAAAGTCTTGTTCATACCTAGAATGAAATATTATGTCCCCATTACTGATATAATGATATCCCTTAAGAATTTATCTCCTCCAAGAGTTAGTTCACACTATTATAAGAAGTATGTGATAAAAAAATCTCCCTTGGAAGGAGTCTCCAAAGAAATTGTTCAAGCTAGAGGCTCAACTAGAAACTCTATATCTCTAAAATGGGATGAGGAAATAGAAGAGTAGCTCTATCATTTTTCTATTAATACTTTAGATAAATTAAAAAATACATAGATCATACATCGAATAATCCATGGAGCCTCTAGGTAATAGGCCATCACTACATATATTTTTCCTCACCTCTAACTACTAGGTTATTGAGCCTAGTATGAACCATATAGGGTGGTGGTGTAAACAAATCAAACTGTCAACCATCTCCTACTTCTCTCCAAGATCCTCTTGCACATACTACACCCTATGGGCCTCAATTATCTAGCCACTATTTCTACCTAGGTGTTCCATTATATAAAATCCTTGACCTGAATGCCACTCAACAGTGCCCTGAGCCTGGTAGGCTGCATGGCCTCAAGCACATCTCCCCAAACATAAGATACTATTGACTAGTAGTGAGGGCCTATGTGATTTAGTGGGGAGACTATTCCCTCATTAGAAGACTGTAACACAGTATAAATACAACTATATTTGAATATCAGAAGTAGTAAACCATACAAAAAAATAAACAATGTAAGAATTATATTATAAACAATCTATAAGTCGTGTCAAAAATAGATGGTGATACATGTCACATATTTCTAATAAAATAGCCAAAACAGTTACACAATAGTCATATAAAATAAGTGTCTCATAAGTAAAAAAGGAAAAAATAATATCAATATCATTTCAAACCTCATCTTGATCCCATTCTCTATTTCTCTTAAAAATAATATCAAGTACCTGACTTAGGGAGATTGTCCTTATCAACACCTGCAATCATATAATCTATTTGGTTCCAAAAGGTGACCGAAATAGGGTGTGAGATATAATCCTAGCAGGAAACCACCCAAGATCTGTTCTAATCCATCGGTGAATATATATATATATATATATATATAGAAAGTGTACATGTAGTATGAAAATAAAAAAGTAAGCAATCAAAATTAAACATCCATCTTATTAAATCAATTTCATTTAACAATTCAATATCATTGATTTTATAAGTCTTGGTATCTATCTCAATCTTGGATCCCCCATATTTTCAATAGCACAAAAAGATGCATAATCATGCCATCTATAAAGATAAAATTATTTCTTGAATCCAATCTTGTTCTTTGTCTAGGAAGATGGTTCATATAATGTTTTATTATTAATCCTATTTGGAACCTGATCCCATCCCTAACATCCTTAAGCTGAAATTTAGGTATCACTCTAGGTATGATATCACACTATACCCATCCTTGACATTCCTAAGATGGAATTCATGTATCACCCATGTATGATATCCTGTAACTCCCTATAATCCCATCTATATGAACCTCTCAGGAACTCAATATCGCTCTAGGTGAGGTAACATCCATGTCATATGAGTATATTCTTGGCAATACTTTAAGGAATCTCCAAGTACTACTCGTGGTGTATAAGGTCAAATGCCCTTTTTGAGCCCATCCATGGAATCCTTCATTTGTATACATTATTCACTTGTCATATAAGTCAACCCTCAATGAATCCTTCACTGGAGTCCTTAATTTAGATCCATGATTCACCCAAGGCATAAATAGGTTCTGACCATTGATTCCATCCATAACATCCCTTAACTGGATCCATGACTCACCCAAGGTAGTAATAGGTTTAGGCCATTGAGTCTATCTATGAAATCCATAAAATGGATCCATGATTCACCCATGTCATTAATAGGTTTAAGCCATTGAGTTTGTTCATCGCATACTTGTAACGCCCCGACCCCAGTTACCCAGAGTCGGTGCATTATTACATAACATTGGCATGATCACAAGAAAGATCAAATCTCGAAAGACCGATTGGTTTAGTAGCCTTGGAAATACTAGATACATTCATAAAGTTTTACATTACATCAAAAAAAATCTTGTCTTCATATCCCCTCATACTATCCCAGCAGGTCATTCATAAATTACTTCTTCATAATCCTGGGAAAAATAAAACATTGAAAGGGGTGAGCTCAGATGCTCAGTAAGGATAACATTATAGCAGAAGCTTTCAAATATAATCATAAACACATAAGGCAGTTTATAACTAAAACTAAATCCTTTTAAACTTGAACTTCAACATAGTATGGAAAAAGTAAAATGAAATAATTCCATTAACTTATTCACATGGATATTCTACTAATCGAATAATCACATGCAATATCAATAACCACTTTCATAATGATGGAATGCATAATTCCAGACTATCATAACCACATAGCCAAGGCCTCGTGCCAAGACTACAAATAAGATTTTGCCAAGGCCTTGTGCCAAGACACTAGTTTGTCTCATGAGACCTACCGATGCATCGAGAAGCTATAGCGGGCTCCACCCGTCACTTATTAAGTCCAATTAATTCATCATATGAACAGTTTTAAACATAACTTAAACATTCGTATTAAAACTATCATACGAAATGTCAATACTTTATCCATAAACCATGAATGGTATAAAAATAGCACATCCACAGTCAAACATAACTCATTCGATACAATATGGAAGATTGTATTGTATCATATTAACCTCAATCGAGAATAATGAAGGATATTGACATAGATGAAAATAATCATCAAAACTATTTGAGAGAAATATCCCCCTTTTCTTGAAATCATTTAAAGTCACACTATTTGTCAAGAAGCTATTTAAAAATAGATTTTTGAGTAAAATTGTCCCATACCACATTGAAAATTTTAAAAGGAGTTTTAATTTTAAAACATTAATGTCCATATAAATAAATCCTTAAAACCATTTTTAAAACATGGACATTAATGAGCAATATTTAGAAGAATAAGTCTTTAAAACATTTAAAAATGGTATTTTAGTTAGAGTTTCTAACCAAGAGAGAGACACTTGAATAAAATTAATTGAGGTAATAAAAACTTTGTAATATCATGAGAATAGATGGATTCATGATATACTATGTCAAATTACATTATATACACCACATAAAAGTGAGTTGGTGTATAAAAACAAAGATGTCTCAATGGAATGTAAATTGAGATGAAATCACTCATAAAGGCTGTATCCTTTGGTTAAGGATAAATCAACAACATAGTTATGTGTGAAAAATAAAAATAAAATAAATATGATTGGATATTCAGTGTAAAATAATCAAAGGACATTCACTCATAATCTTGTAAAAACAACACCAATGAATTGGATGTTTAACTCAAAAAATGGAGAATGAGTTAAAATTACTCTTATCAAATTCATATCGATGACTTGAGAAATTATCAATGGAGTGATTATGTGTGTCAAAAGTATATCCACAAAAGAGGGGAGTGGAAATTATGACATAAGGAAATGAATAGTGATTCCACACATAATCTTGGAGTAAAATAATCAATGAAGTTTGCGTAAATCTGAATAAATGGAAATTGAAATTTCAAATTCCCTTATCAATTAGGTAACTTATGAAACATGCACCCATGAAATAAGTATCATACAATGATGATGTAAATACCTATAAATTAAATTATATTACTCAATGAATACAGTCATGGGCATTACACATACACCACATGCAATAAATAAGTGGTGAACAATGGAATTCTCACGAAATTAAGAGTGAGATAAGAAACCCCTTACTTTGTGCTTTTTCCTTGGTCGATGGTAGGTTAACCTCATTTATAATGGTGAAATAATTGTTATGGAATTATACAACAATCATTTACATTAATATGATATCATATATGATCTTGTAACATTGATTTGTTAATAATATCTTAGAATTATCGTCATTTCGGGTGTTAACGTGTTTATTTTACTTTATATTCTTTGTTATGTGAGCCATATTTGTTATTAATGGGATTTATATTATTAATATCCAGAATGATATCAAGTCCTTAAACATTGTTTTTAATCATCAAATGAGAATTATACTTGAATGGATATGATGGAGAGTGAATCTCATCACGTTCGTGGAGACGGTACTCCGTACGTACGCACGAGCGACAATATCATTCTTTTGATATTAAAATAATATATAATTGGATGGTATATCATATATAAAGAATCATTATCATGTTATATTTACTATTTAAATGAGTTACACATCATTATTATACCCACCCAAATAATAATATATTGAATAACAATTACACCACGACGTGGAGACGGTAAGTCGTACGTACGCACGTATGGTGACATGTTATTCAAAGGGTGGATAGAATACTGAATATGTTTGTAACATATTTATAATAACATCACAGTATATATAATATACTAGAGTTATTATTTTATAATGGTAATAACAAAGAAAGAATAAGTGGAAGAAGAAAGCAACTTGAAAAGGGGTGGTGAAAGCATTACCTCTTCTTTGGGTTCTTCCTTTGGATTTGATCAAAAGGAATCCTTAAGGTGGAATTATGATCGAACTAAGGCCTCTAGGTTGTAGTGAGGGAAGTTGAGAGAGTATTTGGGCAGGGTTTTGCCGAACCAAAAGGCTTTGAAGGTGTGAAGAAATGAGAATGAGGAGTTCCCTTTTATAAGAGGGGTGAGGGGCACCATGGGAAAAGCTAGAAATATTAATTTATAATAAATTCATATTCGGTTTCTAATGGCTCCAACTTGATTATTAAAAGGTTAAGGTGGGTATAGGTCAAAAACCATTCAACCAATAGAATTTAGACAGGTTTTGGTTACTATATTAACCTTATCTTTTAGTTTTAACTCTTAGTTAATTAGTTTGACATTTACCATGTCACGTTGTATTTTTATATTATATAGTAAATAAACTTTCTATATACATCCAAGATACCCCAAAGTGGTCAATTAATGATATACCTTTCATGATATAAGTCTCTTGGCCGAACCTTAGATTTTTAGGAATTTAATATCAATTAATAATATAATATTTGTTTTAAAAACACTTTTATGTCAATTTTGACACTATTCAATAGTTGATTTTTGTGAAACTCATAACAGAATGATTACTTCAAAAAAAGTCAATTAAATCAATACTAATATGTCATATTATCCTAAAAAATTATTGTAATTCATTAAAAGTCTTAAATTATATTTATTTGGATATTTATAAAATCAATTATTTTAATTTTTCACTATTATGGTAATTACTGCATCATCATTGTGTCATAAATATATTAAATTATTTAATGTCTAAAAATTATAAATAAAATATCATTATGTAGGAAATCTTATTAAATTTCTAATGAATATTTACAATCGAATTAAATTATGTATAACCCTATATTAAAAATGTTTTAGTAAATAAAATTTGATTTTAACTCTTTTAACCCTTCTTTGAATTAAATAATAATAAATGTCCTAATCTAATCCAAGTGGACCTAAATGATAATATTTTATTCCTAAGGTTGTTTTTGGTCGAGATACACTTGTTAAATAAAATTAGGACATGTGTTAGGGTGATATTAATATCATTTTTACACTTAATTACCCTATTTCCTTTTAACCGTGGTAAATAAAAGTAAAAAGTTACTATTCACCAAAAATTATTTTCATCTCATTGAACCAGATTTTACTTCTTGATATTAACCGTGTCTCTCGGATTTTCGAAAATTCCATTCACAGAATTAGTAAAATTAAGTTTTATGAAAAATTCAGTTTTTTTAACTACCACTTAGTAGTTTCACTATTCATCAAAAATTGAAGTTTTTCAGAACAATGCCAAAATTTTACCCTAAGATATAATTGATATTCCGAATTCAAAAATGATGTCTATTTTAAAAAATTATAAACATATAAGTTGCATTAATTAATTTTATAATTAATTCCCGCTGTCACAACAAATAGCGTGTTTTTAAGAAACAATATATATCAAAAGATTGACAATTGTTTAGGTCCAATTTCAATGTAAAATTAATTCTAATGAAAACCATTGGATAAAATGGTAAAAATATATTCTAATTATACTTTAAAACCACTCAATAATATAATTTATCACTATAAATTATTTTGATTTAAAAAGTTGTTTTTAATTAAAATTTAGTAATTTTCACTATTCATCAAAATATAAGTGTTATTCGAAAAGTTCCAAAATTTCACCCTAGGATAAATTCGATATTTCGAATCCAAAAATGAAGTCCATTTTGAGAGATAGAATTTATAAAATTTAAAAAAGTAGGTATTACTATTCTTAACGGCTAGTTTAATTGGTTGTGGTGTGTTAGAATCTCGAAGTTGCGTACAATGAACGCCATTGCATTATTCGAAGGGAAACGGACCGTAGAAGCTTGGGGTGTTACATTCTCCCGTCCTTCAATAAATTGCATCCTCGCAATTTTTTAAAATTGTGCTTGGGAATATAATGGAAAGTCTCACATCGGAAAAAGAGTCAATAAAACTACCACTTTAAAAGAAAGAAAGAGAGGTATAAAGGTCAACCGAGATAACCCATACTCAGATTCCATGTAGGAAAACATGGATATGGATGATAAAATAAGTGTCATGTTCTGATGGAGAGGGATAGAAATCATGATCAGGAGAAAGTTAACAATAAGAAAACCACAAACTTGTGTTGGGACAAATGGCCATTAGTCTCCTAGTATGAAAGTAAACGGACAACATTTTTTTGTTTTAAGTTACATTACATAAGGATGAAGAATTTATTTATGATATTGACTAAGAATATAATGATATATACTTACATTTTAAGTAGAGTTTCATTCTTTAATAAATTTCCACACATAACTCATTTTTTTAAACGATGAGTATTCAAGAAGACTTGGTCACACTGGAAGAGGTAGATTAAACTTCTATAGAATCACATGATCCATGCAGGATGAACTATATATTTACATTGTTTGTAGAGATTTAATCAAAACCAAAATGGTTAGTACAAGATCTAATGATCCCCCAAAATGATATTCCTTGAGAGAAATAAACACTAATCTTAATTTCAAAAATTAAGCCAACAATTCTCCAAAGTTAAATAAATACCACTCAATAATCAATTGTCCTTAAAATACTTTAATATAATCAAAACAAATATTTAAAACCAAAACTTATTAAGAATGTAGTCTTCCACGTTACATTATATCTCCAAATGACATTAATTACTCTTAAAGTCACATACTTAAAAGTAATTAACCTAATCATTTCCATAAATAACCCAAATCATTATAAATCCACAATAAAAACATAGATAAAAATCCACCATTACTCCTCAAATGAAATCCCATACTACTCTATTTTCCTTTGGCATATAGTGTTCTCAACAAAGAGAACAACTTCCAAAATAACATTTATCACTTAATCACCAAATCATTTTCCTATACTAAGGGTATTCATTTGATAAGACATAAGATCCCATATCAAATTATTATTGATCAATAAAATCATTTAACTAAAAATAATAGTCACACTAACCAGGGACTTCACGTAGTCCAGTGGTAGGCGATAAATCCCAATCGCACTTTGGTTGTGGGTTCGATTCCCACCTCTTTGTCCGATGCGACAGGATGTCACACGGTCTACGTGTTGTCCTTTTTCAAAAACAAATTTTATAACATTACCAAAATGAGATAAATTACTATAAATAACCATAACATAATTTAACCACAAATTTTATCTCATACCTTGAATTTTCATCCCAAATTATAATAATTTGTAATTTCCTCAAACCCAATGATCATATAAAACCAAATGGTTATTTATAACTATATCTACAAGAGAAAATATAATTTTTCCATAAATATCATTCTCACATGGCAAACGATAGGGTTACAAATACAAGAGAAAATTATTCCAAAGTAAACCCTTCAACAAGGATCACTAATAATTTTTAAACATTTATCCAACCATTTTTTTGACATAGCTTCTTTTCTGACCAACAAAATATCCTATAGAATAGGACATTCACTTGTGTAATGGCCAGGTCCCCTACATTTACGGCAAATGACTGTAAATGGACTCTTGGGACCATTTTTATCTTCTTCCATAGTACTCTTCATTTTTCTTCGGCAATTATTCACTTTATGTCCTTCCTTCCCGCACGTAAAGCATTTCTTTGTCCCATTAAGACACTTTCTGGGGTGTCTCCTTCCACATTTCCTGCATGATGGAAATTGAGTATTTCTTTCTCTGTGGTCTCCACTACTAGATATCTTATCATTCATCACCTTTCTCTTCTTTGTTGAGTTCGGTAATTGAATAATATATATATTGTTGATCATATTTTTGGAAAACTAATTTGGTATAAAGATGATATCTTTTATGCCTATCAACATTCCATTTTTTTGCTCATTGCCACCACCGTTCCCACCTTGTACATCATTCTCAAAGTCACTATGACTTCCTTGGATTCCAGCCATTAACTAAAACCAGAAAGCATTGTGTGAGTAATAGTAGTCATACAATCATTTAGAGATTAACATGTCACCATATTCTCAATTTGAAACACATTAGGATTAACCAAGGTCATTTACTCTCATCTTATATATATATATATAATACTTTAAATCGATTTTTAAAGAAAATGTAAATTATCCTAAGCATATCCCCCGTGAGTGTCGTAACCAAGAGTGCAGCAAGGCCCGTTTTCGTGCACTAGTTCCCGTTCAAGTCTAGCTCAAAGCGGTGTTTTCGGGTTTTACCCCTAGGTACATCTGTGCCAGACCTACCTCTACCTGCTCATATCCAGACAGGGATGTATTGCTCGGAAAACTCAAAAAATATCTACAATACCAAAATTCTAGGAAGTTCTTCTATACTAATCCTTAAAGTTCATCTTAGGTCTATGTGCTCTAATCAGATTTTATCTAAATCTAGCTTCCAAGGTTTGTACTAAACTTCCTCTGATACCAACTGTAACGCCCCGACCCCAGTTACCCAGAGTCGGTGCATTATTACATAACATTGGAATGATCACAAGAAAGATCAAATCTTCAAAGACCGATTGGTTTAGTAGCCTTGGAAATACTAGATACATTCATAAAGTTTTACATTACATCAAAAAAACATCTTGTCTTCATATCCCCTCATACTATCCCTACAGGTCATTCATAAATTACTTCTTCATAATCCTAGGAAAAATAAAACATTGAAAGGGGTGAGCTTAGATGCTCAGTAAGGATAAAATTATAGCAGAAGCTTTCATAGATAATCATAAACACTTAAGGAAGTTTATATCTAAAACGAAAGCCTTTTAAACTTGAACTTCAACATAGTATGGCAAAAAGTAAAATGAAATAATTCCATTTACTTATTCACATGTATATTCTACTAGTCGAATAATCACATGCAATATCAATAACCACTTTCATATTGATGGAATGCATAATGCCAGACTATCATAACCACATAGCCAAGGCCTCGTGCCAAGACTAGAAATAAAATTTTGCCAAGGCCTTGTGCCAAGACACTAGTTTGTCTCATGAGACCTACTGATGCATCGACGAGCTATAGCGCGCTCCACCCATCACTTATTAATTCCAATGCATTCCTCATATGAAGAGGTTTAAACATAACATAAACATTCGTATTAAAACTAGCATACGAAATGTCAATACTTTATCCACAAACCATGAATGGTATAAAAATAGCACATCCACAGTCAAACATAACTCATTCGATACAATATGGAAGATTGTATTGTATCATATTAACCTCAATCGAGAATAATGAAGGATATTGACATAGATGAAAATAATCATCAAAACTATTTGAGAGAAATATCCCCCTTTTTCTTGAAATCATTTAAAGTCACACTATTTTTCAAGAAGCTATTTAAAAATAGATTTTTGAATCAAAGTGTCCCATACCACTTTGAAACTTTTAAATGGAGTTCTAATTTTAAAAAATTAATTTACATATAAATAAATCCTTAAAACCATTTTTAAAACATGGACATTAATGAGAAATATTTAGAAGAATAAGTCTTTAAAACATTTAAAAATGGTATTTTAGTTAGAGTTTCTAACCAAAAGAGAGACACTTGAATACAAATAATTGAGGTAATCAAAACTTTGTAATATCATGGGAATAAATGGATTCATGATATACTATGTCAAAGTACATTATATACACCACATAAAAGTGAGTTGGTGTATAACAACAAAGAAGTCTCAATGGAATGTAAATTGAGATGAAATCTCTCATAAAGGTCGTATCCTTAGGTTAAGGACAAATCAACAACATAGTTATGTGTGAAAAATATAAATACACTAAATATGATTGGATATTCGGTGTAAAACAATAAAATGACATTCACACATAATCTTATAAAAACAACACCAATGAATTGGATGTTTAACTCAACAAATGGAGAATGAGTTAAAATTACTCTTATCAAATTCATATCGATGACTTGAGAAATTATCAATGGAGTGATTATGTGTATCAAAAGTATATCCACAAAAAAGGGGAGTGGAAATTATGACATAAGCAAATGAATAGTGATTCCACACATAATCTTGGAGTAAAATAATTAATGAAGTTTGCGTAAAGCCGAATAAATGGAAATTGAAATTTCAAATTCCCTTATCGATTAGGTAACTTATGAAACATACACCCATGAAATAAGGATCATACAATGATGATTTAAATACCCATAAATTAAAGTATATTACACGATTAATACAATCATGGTCAGTACACATACACCACATGCAATAAATAAGTGGTGAACAATGGAATTCTCACGAAATATAGAGTGAGATAAGAAACCCCTTACTTTGTACTTTTTCCTTGGTCGATGGTAGGTTAACCTCCTGGTTTATGGTGAAATAATTGTTATTGAATTATAAAAGAATCATTTACATTAATATGATATCATATATGATCTTTTAACATTGATTTGTTAATAATATCTTAGAATTATCGTCATTTTGGGTGTTAACAGATTTATTTTACTTTATATTCATTGTTATGTGAGCCATATTTTTTAATAATGGGATGTATATTATTCATATCCATAATGATATCAATTCCTTAAACATTATTTTTAATCATCAAATGAGAATTATACTTGAATGGATATGATGGATAATGAATCTCATCGCGTTCGTGGAGACGGTACTCCGTACATACGCACGAGCGACAATATCATTCTTTTGATATTAAAATAATATATAATTGGATGGTATATCATATATAAAGAATCATTATCATTTTATATTTATTATTTAAATGAGTTACACATCATTATTATACCCACCCAAATAATAATATATTGAATAACAATTACACCACGATGTGGAGACGGTAAGCCGTACGTACGCACGTATGGTGACATGTTATTCATAGGGTGGATAGAATACTGAATATGCTTGTACCATATTTATAATAACATCACAGTATATATAAGATACTGGTGTTATTATTTTATAATGGTAATAACAAAGAAAGAATAAGTTGAAGAATAAAGCAACTTGAAAAGGGGTGGTGAAAACATTACCTCTTCTTTGGGTTCTTCCTTTTGATTTGATCAAAAGGGCTCCTTAGGTTGGCTTTATGATCAAACTAAGGCCTCTAGGTTGTAGTTAGGGAATGTGAGAGAGTATTTGGGTAGGGTTTGGCCTTACCAAAAGGCTTTGAAGGTGTGAAGAAATGAGAAGGAGGAGTTCCATTTTATAAGAGGGGTGAGGGGCACCTTTGGAAAAGCTAGAAATATTAATTTATAATAAATTCATATTCGGTTTCTAATGGATCCAAAGTTGATTATTAAAAGGTTAAGGTCGGTATAGGTCGAGAAACATTCAACCAATAGAATTTAGACAGGTTTGGGTTACTATATTAACCTTATCTTTTAGTTTTAACTCTTAGTTAATTAGTTTGACATTTACCATGTCACTTTGTATTTTTATATTATATAGTTAATAAACTTACTATATACATCCAAGCGACCCCCAAGTGGCCCATTAATGATATAAATATCATGATATAAGTCTCTTGGCAGAACCTTAGATTTTTAAGAATTTAATATCAATTAATAATATAATATTTGTTTTAAAAACGCTTTTATGTCAATTTTGACACTATTCAATAGTTGATTTTTTTGAAACTCAAAACATAATGATTACTTCGAAAAAAGTCAATGAAATCGATCTTAATATTTAATATTATCCTATAAAATTAGTGTAATTCATTAATAGCCTTAAATTATATTTATTTGGGTATTTATGATATCAATTATTTTAATTTTTCACTATTATGGTAATTACTGCATCATCATTGTGTCATAAATATATTAGATTATTTAATGTCTAAAAATTATAAATAAAATATCATTATATATGAAATCTTATTATATTTCTAATGAATATTTAAAATCAAATTTATCTTATGTATAACCCAATATTAAAAATGTTTTAGTAAATAAACTTTGATTTTACCTCTTTTAACTCTTCTTTGAATTAAATAATAATAAATGTCCTAATCTAATCCAAGTGGACCTAAATGATAATATTTTATTCCTAAAGTTGTTTTTGGTCTAGATACACTTGTCCAATAGAATTAGGACATGTGTTAGGGTAATATTAATATCATTTTTACCCTTAATTACCCTATTTAATTTTAACCGTGGTAAATAAAAGTAAAAAGTTACTATTCACCAAAAATTATTTTCATCTCATTGAACCACATTTTGCTTTTTGATATTAACCGTGTCTCTCGGATTTTCGATATTCCATTCACAGAAGTGGTAAAATTATGTTTTTTGAAAAATTCAGTTTTTAACTACCACTTAGTAGTTTCACTATTCATCAAAAATTAAAGTTTTTCAGAACAATGCCAAAATTTAACCCTAATCTATAATTGATATTTCGGATTCAAAAATGATGTCTATTTTAAAAAATTCTAAACATATAAGTTGCATTAATTAATTTTATAATTAATTCCCGCTGTCACAACAAATAGCGTGTTTTTAAGAAACAATATATATCAAAAGATTGAAAATTGTTTAGGTCCAATTTCAAAGTAAAATTAATTCTAATGAACACCATTGGATAAAATGGTAAAAATATATTCTAATTATACTTTAAAACCACTCAATATTATAATTGATCACTATAAATTATTTTGATTTAAAAAGTTGTTTTTAATTAAAATTTAGTAATTTTCACTATTCATCAAAATATAAGTGTTATCTGAAAAGTTCCAAAATTTCACCCTAGGATAAATTCGATATTCCAAATCCAAAAATAAAGTCCATTTTGAGAGATATAATTTATAAAATTTCAAAAAGTAGGTATTACTACTCATAACAGCTAGTTTGATTGGTTGTGGTGTGTTAGAATCTCGAAGTTGCGTACAATAAACGCCATGGCATTATTCGAAGGGAAACGTACCGTGGAAGCTTGGGGTGTTACAATCCTTCAAATAGATCCATGATTCACCGAATCCATACAATTCGTTAGTCCAATAAGTTTGTCCATGGAATCCTTTATTTGGATCCCTACTTCGCCCATGGCTATTATGTATTTCATCAATTCAATTCAATTTAAACATTAAATTTATCATTATATGGTCAAAAACAATGAAATCCAAATACATCTATCCTCAAAAGGTGAATCAAGCATTGGCCACACCCAAAAGGCTAGGCCTTTTAATTGAAAATGTGGGAATTCCCAATACAAGGGCCATTCAAATACTCACACGAACCTTTTTCTTATAATAATACTAATAAGAATATCAAACTATCACATGGATTAGTTATCATTTAACTCACATGGGAAAATCATCAAAAAAGAAATTCAAGATTAACAACAAAATTCATGGCATAGACTCTACTAGACTCATGTGGTGAAGGAAAAAACAAATCAATAATGCATATACAAGCAATGACATACATGGGTCAAGGGGAAAGTCATCCATCCCACACCCTTAATTTATTTTATTTATAACTCAATTCATAAATAAATTCATCCACTTGATTTATATACCAATTCAAAAATGTCATCCCATGATCAAGACGAAAAGGTATCCAAGGCTAAAAACCAACCAGGGGTCACTTTAATGGAAACTCGCCCAAATGGGTGGTTCCAATTCAAGGAATTTTAGTTATAACAAAAATTATAAATCCTATTTAACTGATTACAATATACCTATCAATTATGATATTCAATTTAAATTTAGGTGATGCCCTGAAATTGGGAACACGACAACATGAATATATATAAATACTCAACTTTGAACGAAAATCACAAGGCCACCTACCTTTGGTTCGTGCTAGATATTTCTTCTAGTATCAAGTCTTGATTTGGCCCAAATTTAGAGAAATATGAAGAATGAATAAAGAACAAGAAATTAGGGCATATGAACCTAAATTCAAATAGTACAGCTGATATATAGAATATTAGAGAAAGATTAAAAAGGAATTCAGATATTACCATTGCAGATCCGATGAGACATACACCCGTTAAATCAGATTCTAGATGGAGGATCTATCTAAAATCCTAGAGTAATCAAGAGAGAATCCAATAGTGTCATGACCCGACCCTACCTGGGCTCAAGCTGCAACTACCCCAAGCCTACCTCCATAAGCCATGGGCTTGAAATAAGAGTCGAAGGCTAAGCAACTCATGGAGGCCTTTACCTAAGTACCTGTACGCATACACACAGCCCACTCAATGCATAAGTGTAGAGTAAAAGGAAAAGTACCAAATGCTATAAACAAACCAACAAGGTGCATCAACCTCTAAACGGTACAAAGTGAGTACTGAAGGTAAACTGAAAAGAAAATGGAAAAACACGTACCTAACCAGAAAATTTCCACAACCCGGCAACAGGTAAACAAAATTAAAAGAGCTGGGATAGTCCCACACCTGAAACTCGACTATGACCCCTGCATGCGGTCCAAGATCCCAAACTCTTAAGCTCCTCTATAGTCATGAGAAACCTGTCTTTCATCTGTAAGGGCACACCAAGTGCGAGCAAAGCCCAATCATGGGTGAGTATAAAAATACTTAGTAGGATACCCCGAAGGCTTGAGGGAGCAAAAAAGGAGATAATGAATGGTGAGAAGTAGATCGAACAGGGAGTAGTAAAGGAGTACAACAGAGAGTGAAGTAAAGGGTACAACTCAACCCAACAAGAGGAAGAAAGGAGACTCATCCTAACACAAGGATCTAGAAACGGTGAAAAGATGAACTTCTCGTTGAGCCTTCACTAACTATAGCAGGAGAGTAGACTCATCCAACCATGAGAAGCTAGACACAGAAAGCACATGGCATACCCCATGCTTCTCATCCTCTACTAGAAAGAGAGTAACCAAAACCCAAGAAAGGGGTACTAGAATGAGGTATATACATATCCATTTGCTCAAACAAGAAACCCGAACAAGAACGTAAGGAGATATCCATCTCATAGCTCAGCCCAAGAAAGTGAGTCACCAACAGTCCCAGAAGTAAACACCATCGATGCCCAGTATCCTGCACGTCTTCCCCGAACTACAAGTCAAGGGGCTCAAATCACCGCACCTTGACACTATCTACTTTGGGCGGTACTGACTCGCCCGCATGGTTTTAGGTCACGTCACAAGAATGCATCTCAGTGGGGAAAGTGCCTATCATTTATGAGAGTTCTGGGGAAAGTCAAACCATACCTCATCACTGTCACACAATCGAGAGGTCTTCTCAAAGTCAAAGATGTCACATCACTGACCCGTGTGACCAAGGGTCCCACTTCGGTAGTCACAGAGAAAAGTCACTGACTAGCCCCATAGAAAGGACCGAGTCTAAAATAAGTCGTCGGGTAACCCACTACCCATCCTCGTTGGAGGGTAAACCCTAATAAGTCAATTGTGACCCACTGCCAAGCCTCACTGGAGGGTAGACCATAATAAATCATCGGGTGACCCACTGCCCAGCCCTGCTGGAGGGTAAACCCAAATAAGTCAACGGTGACCCACTTCCCAGCCCCGATGGAGGGTAGACCGTAATAAATTATCGGGTGACCCACTGCCCAGCTCTGCTAGAGGGTAAAACCTAAATAAGTCGATGGTGACCCACTTCCCAGCCCCACTAGAGGGTAGATCGTAATAAATCATCAGGTGACCCACTACCCCGCCCTACTGGAGGGTAAACCCTAAATAAGTCGATGGTGACCCACTGCCCAGCCCCGCTGGAGGGTAAATCGTAATAAAACATCAGGTGACCCACTAACGAGCCATTCTGGAAGGTAAACCCTAAATAATTCAACGATGATCCACTACCCATTCCTACTAGAGGGTAAACTGTAAGGTCAGCGAGTATCCCACTTCCCAGCCTCACTGGAAGGTAAACCCGGAACTGGTCCGATATCTCCGCACTACCCATGTCATCACTGGGTGTCACTAACACCGCTAACGTGAGTAGGTTCGGAGTGCATCAAAGGAACCTCCAACCAATGCCCTTTCATGTTTCCAAATTTAATGAGATCTTTAAAGAAGCTCTTCTCTCCCAAAAAGATTACACCGTTGTAATCCTCGTGAAAAAACATGTGAGATAGACTACTTACTCGCTGGAAACAGGTTCCCGGTGGAAAACTTATTCAACACCGCTTCATGCCCATACAACGTCTCGTGGGGCCCGCACCTCAGTCCCAAAATAGGTCAGACGAATGATGCCATCATGATGCCCTTGGAAAAACACGTCGAAATGACTATTCATATTCCCAAACCAGACGCCTAATGAAAAAGTCGCAGTATGCTGCACACAGCTTATGAGACGGCCTGTGGGGCCCATGCATCAACTCCAGCTTCAATGCCTGAAACCACCCCGGTAAATTTCACCTCGATGTCAGGGTCACAACGCCATTGACGATGCCTAAAATGGACTCTGGATGCAGAAGTTGCAACTCCCCGCGTTATACGTAAACAGGGCCCTATGGGGCCCACACGTTATGCCCTAATTTTGGCGAGCGGATTGCGTCGTTGCAATCCCCTTGGAAAAACACTCAGAAATTAGTACTCAAACACCCTAAACGGATGTCGGGTGAAAAAGTGGTGGTTCAAAGTAAAGCGTGCGAACTAGGCCATGTGGGTCCCACCCCTTGTCTCCAACCCGAGTGCTTCTTAAAGCATCTCAAAAAGTCCGCACGCGGACTCGGGTCACGCTGCCGCTGATGGCGCGTCATTCGAACATCCCAAGCAGGAGTTAAGTCCGACGCAATAATTAATTAATTAATTAATTAATTAATTAATTATTCACATTTAGCATTTCATGCCACCGACCAACGAAACCAACCCAGAAAGGTTACAAACCAACTTGGAAGGACCTTCTCAGCTCCGGGGCCACCCCGTCTCTGACGACATGTCAAACGGACGTCCGGCTCGCAAACCACGTCCATCACAACTTTAATAATAATTCGTTATTATTAAATTAACGCGTTTTGGGTCACCCACCTTCGGGAATAGGACCCCAAACCCCAGAACCCATCTTAAAAAGTTCGTCTCGAAGAGACTGATCCACATCCACATACAGCATGTCAAACGGACACGCTGTTTAGAAGTTACGGCCCCCGGAACGCAAGGGGGCCTAACAGGGCCGGTTCACCCCGGCCGGCCCA
The DNA here is from genome assembly GCA_963277665.1 of Viscum album. Classification (NCBI taxonomy): domain Eukaryota; kingdom Viridiplantae; phylum Streptophyta; class Magnoliopsida; order Santalales; family Viscaceae; genus Viscum; species Viscum album. The sequence continues at coordinate 511,931,171 of OY728146.1, forward strand.
GTCCGAACCGCCGGCCCGCGGCCCAGCCGTGGGTTCAGCCCGTCAAGCCGTGGCCTGCTGGCCATGGCCCAGTCAGTAACACTGAACCCCTTTCTCAGGTCTGGTTTTCTCCAAACAGACCGGCCAACTGGCCGATCTTCGTCACCCACAGGACCCGCGATATGCGGGTCCTTATCCACGCCACACACCCCATGGTCCGCACCTTGGGTCCTCCCAACTGCGACACGCCGGCGCCCTCGGTGCCTCTGCCTAGGCTCGCCGCTCCTCCGTCGGATGCCACTACTCACCCGCGCACCGCCGCACACCTCGGCTGCCCGCTTGCTTCAACATTCTTGGGCCACCTGCCGGAGTCCTGCCGAACGCCGCGACCCACTACAGCCCGCCGCCTCGTGCCACCGTTGTCTGCTCCTCTGCACTGAATGCACCCTATCTCGCTACACCTATGGCACCGCGCCGCACTCCCTCTGAGATCCGCTGTCTTGGTCACTCGCCTCCCGCTCTTCCTTCGAACGGCATGCTGCACCAGCTCCGAGCTCCGCCACTCGACACACCGCGGCCACCACGCGCAGCCACCGACCACTCTTGTCAGCCCACACTGGTGGTCCCTTCCGCAGACCGTCAGGACCTCATCGGATGTCCAATTTCAATTTTGAGGCTGGAATCTGGGTGCTCGGGATGAGGCCGTCACAACGCCTCCCCTCGCTCGTTGATCCGTCGAGAATTGGCGCGTCTGAAAATTAGGACGAAGAACACCCAAGAACGAGAAGTGAAAACAGGGATCAGACGATGGCCGTGTTCATTTGACCATCATTCCAATTCCAAGAATTTTAGAAATTAAACGAAAAAATTGAAAAAGGTACATAAAATTAACAAGAATCCTACCTCTTTGGATCTGTTCGTCGTTGGCGATGCCTTTATTGCGCCCCACCTTCTATCCACCGAGGTTTCAGTGAAGATCGCTCCTCGATTCGGCAAAGAACGGAGAAGAACGCCAAAGAAAATTGGAGAGAGAGAGAGAGAAAAGAGAAACCCCAAATCCAAACTCATGTTTTTCTATTTATAGAAAAAACTTCTTATCACGGAATCCGAATTCACCACGCCCTCTAATTTTACATCGCGCCGAGGAAAAAACCCCATTTTGAACTCAACGGAAGTATCGGATTTCTATTCCAAGGGTTTATTTGAATGTTATTTGAAAGGGAAGTCAGTGATAAAAATAATTAAGTCATTATTTTTTTAAAAATGCTGATTTTACCCTAGGTGACATCTCTCACAAAAGGCCCGCTCACGCAACTTTTATACCTTGCCTAGGGTAAACGGCCCGCTCTAGACTCAATGATGCCCTCAGTTATCCCATCTGAGCAACCATTTAAGAGTTATTCAGGTTTTATCTATTAAATGAATAATTTTATAATTTAATTATCCATTTAACACACCATCAATGAGCGAGGAGTCGGAACATCCTGTGCTGACTCATTTTATGTCGCGCCTAGGGTGAAAACCGTATTACAGGCCCATCTGTGGTATCGAATTTCAGATCTGATCAACCGTCTAAGAGATATCACATTTTGTTTAGTTATCCACATGTGCGTAATATAAAAACACTTAACATTTTTATATAATTAATTCTGGGCACACCGGGCCTCGGAATTTCATGTTGTCTGAAGGCCCGGCTCTGGAATAACATCAAGAGATTTTTTCAAAGTCTCAGAGTCCCAAAACCTGGGTTCTTACATCATTACCTCCTTCAATATTTTCTTCCCCGAATAACAAAACGAGGAAAAACAACTCGGCATACAGATCCCACACCTTGATCTCCCACTCCCAAGAAAACTTGCACAACACACAAACCAAAAGGATGGTCTGTACTTATAAGGTCTGCTACTCTCAAAGGCATGCGTAAGAATACAGACACAACTCATCAGATGTGACACGTGGAAAATGTCATGCACCTAATCCTTATGTTGGGAGGGTAGGGAAAGATGGTAGGCAACCTCTCAACCGCTTTCATGATTCCCGAATGGCCCAAGGAAACTCGGGGGGTCTTCCTCAGCCGAATCCCCTAATTTCCACGTCACGACCGAAATCATGGTTTGTTCCTGAAACATGGTCTCGTGATTCCCTCCTTTAGGATATCAATATGGTGAAACACTCAAGGATATCTGGTCACGCAAGGTTTCACAGTCAATGTCCCACAACCAAGACTCTCTTACATGCTTGGAAAGCGAAGGAGTCGATACCATTAACTAAAGTAAAGGTTCCATGTCTTCTACTCTATTGACGCAGGGTTACACTGACACCTCGCATCACCCTGGTAACACCATAAATAAAGAGTAGAGAGAAAAACATTTCACATGATGAGTCTAACAATTCTACTGCAAAGAGTAGAAGAGCTGTAGAGTGTACATCTTCTCACCTCATGCTCTGTAGGATCGTAGACATCCAAAGCTCGCAAATGTCTGTGGTCCCAACTGTTAGCTCCCGGTGCATAGTGTGGACCACCTGGTGGTGATGGGAAGACCTCATAATGTCATATACCACTTCCATCTCCTCATGTTCCTTTACTACCACCACCTCTTTGGGCACTACTCCGATCACGGTGCTGCCTCTGCCATGGTGGTGCGTCTGCTGCCTGCCCGAAGTTCTCAGCATACCTGGTTAGGCAGTCCCATGCTAATTGACCTCACCCATCACAACCATAGCATCGACGCTCTCTGGACTGCCCTGGTGCCCTCAGGTGCCACTGTGGTGTACGACCATAGCCCGGAGTCCACTCACATAAGGGTATCCTCAGCTGAGGCCTTTCTCTTTTCCGCCACAGTGGTGTACAACCACATATCCCAAACCGGCGGTGGGAAGGCCACTTGCGTCAAGGTTCTGTCAACCTATGCCTACTAGCTGCGGCAGATGTCTGGGAACTTTCGTGCTTACTATCACCACCAACTATAAAACGTGAAAGGAAGCTCTCTGTCACCAGTACCTGCTCTAGAACCTTGACATAAGTGAGGATGCACAAGGGTACGATGATGGCATGAATCTCTCTGTAGAGACCATGCTCAAACTTCCACACTCGGAAGTTGTCGTCATGTACCAAGTCTTGGTAAAAGAGTGAACAGCCCGCAAACCTAGTCGCGTACTCAGTCACTGTCATCCCTCCCTGCTGAAACTACAAGAGATCTTGGATCCGAACAGAGCATAAGTAGGAGGGGTAAAACTCTTCATGAAACAGCAGTTGAAAGTCGTCCCATGAAAGTGACGACTCATCGAGTAACTGAGTCACCAGACTCCACCAATTCACAGCTACTCCGCAAAAAAGGCTGGCGGCTAAATCCACCATAAGATCTTCTGGTTTCTGCACAAGACTGAAGAGGGAAACCACTATCTCTAGCCAAAACTTTGCTTCCTGAGGGTCTGGCTCACCACTGAACCTCAGTGGTCTCTACCGCTGGAACTCATGAAGCGCTCTCAACCTGCACTCAAGATTAGTCTTCTCTGCTGACGCTGTCTGCTGATCACTAGGCAAGTGTGCTGCTACCAGCCCACCTGGAGAAAGGGACTCGAATGATGGGTCCTGGACTGAATCCTCATTGCTCATAGGGTCGTCGTCACGAACCAAAGCTGGTATCCTGGTTGGCTGTCTTCACGGAGGCATCCTGAATGTTATCAAGGAGCACCACGATCAGATGAGCATATATGTATATGACAGTAACAATAATGGGGAGATAAATCACGAAGGATAGTAAAAGACTCAATCCTATGTGATGCACAAACCAATTTTCCCTGCAATGGGTGTCTCAGCATGCCGAGTCGAAAAGAGGGTTATCAGGGTCCTGGTAAATGGATACGTTAGCCGCTACACCATTGTCGGATTCCCTGGCCTAAGAGCCGCTCTCAAGACATGTTGACTATGTTTCCCCAAATCCCAACCAATTCCTTTTTAGGGACGTCCAAAAAACGTCCCAAGGAATGAAGCACCTCTGATACCACTTTTTCATGACCCGACCCTACCTGAGCTCAAGCCGCAACTACACCAACCATGCCTCCATAGGCCAGGGACTAGCAAAAAGTGTCGAAGGCTAAACAACTCAGAGAGGCCTCTTCCTAAGTACCTGTACACACACACGTAGCCCACTCAATGCAGAAGTGCAGAGTAAAAAAGAAAAGTAAAGTACAAACAGGAATAAACAAACCAACAAGGTGCATTGACAACTAAACAGTACAAAGTGAGTGCTGAAGGAAAACTGAAAAGAAATGGGAAAAACACGCGCCCAACCAGAAAAGTGCCACATCCCGGCAACAGGTAAACAAAAGTAAAACAGCTGGGAGAGTCCCACACCTGGAACCCGACTACGACCACCCCACACGGTCCAGGCTCCCAAACTCCTAGGCTCCACTCTAGTCATGAGCAACCTGTCCATCGTCTGCAAGGGCACACCAAGTGTGGGAAAACCCCAAGTATGGATGGGTATAAAAATACTTAGTAGGATACCCCGAAGGCTCAAGGGAGCATCAAAGGAGGTACCAAAGGGTGAGCAGTAGATCGAACATGTAGTAGTAAAGGAGTACAACAGAGAGTGAAGTAAAGAGTACAACTCGACCCAACAAGAGGAAGAAATTAGACTCATCCTAACACAAGTAGATAGAAAAGGTGAGAAGATGAACTTCCCGTCGAGCCTTCGCTACCTATAGTAGGAGAGTAGACTCATCTAACCACGAGAAGATAGAAATAGAAAGCACTTGGCATACCCTGCACGTCTTCACCTCTCCTAGAAGGAGAGTAACCAAAACCCAAGATGAGGGTACTGGAACAAGGTATATACATATCCATATACTCATCTAAGAAACCTGAACAAGATAATAAGGGGATCTCCATCTCATATCTCAGCCCAAGAAAGTGAGTCGCCAACAGTCCCAGATGTAAACACCATCGATGCCCAGTATCCCACACGTCGGCCCCGAACTACAAGTCAAGGGGATGAAATCACCGCACCTTGACACTATCCACTTTGGGTGGTACTGACTCACCCACACAATTTTAGGTCATGTCACAAAGATGCATATCGGTCGGGAAAGTTCCCATCGTTCTTGAGAGTTCTGGGAAATTCACACCACACGTCATCACAGTCACACAATTGATAGGTCTTCTCAAAGTCAAAGCTGTCACATCACTGACCCGTACGACCATGGGTCCCGCTCCAGTAGTCATGGAGAAAAGTCGCTGACTAGCCCCATTGAAAGGACTGAGTCTAAAATAAGTCATCGGGTAACCCACTGCCCAGCCCTACTGGAGGGTAAACCCCAATAAGTCAATTGTGACCCGCTTCCCAGCCCCGCTGAAGGGTAGACTGTAATAAATCATTTGGAGACCCACTACCCAGCCCTGCTGGAGGGTAAACCCCAATAAATCAATGGTGACCCACTGCCTAGCCCTGCTGGAGGGTAGACCGTAATAAATCATCGGGTGACCCACTACCCAGCCTTGCTGGAGGGTAAACCCTAAATAAGTTGACGTTGACCCACTGCCCAGTCCTGCTAGAGGGAAGACCATAATAAATCATCGGGTGACCCACTGCCCATTCCTACTGGAGGGAAAACCCTAAATAAGTCGACGGTGACCCACCGTCCAGCCCCGTTGGAGGGTAAATCATAATAAAACAACAGGTGACCCACTGCCCAGCCCTACTTGTGGGTAAACCCTAAATAAGTCGACGGTGACCCACTTCCCAGCCCCATTGGAGGGTAAACCATAAGTTCAATGGGTATCCCACTGCCCATCCTCGCTGGAGGGTAAACCCGGAACTGGTTCGATATCTCCACACTACCAGTGCCATCACTCGGTGTCACTAACACCGCTACCGTGCATAGGTTCGGAGTGCGTCAAAGGAACCTCTGACCAACACCCTTTCATGTTTCCACATTTAATGAGATCTCGAAAGAGGCTCTGCTCTCCCAGACAGATTACACTATTGTAATCCTCGTGAAAAAGCACGCGAGATAGACTACTTACTCGCTGAAAAAGGGCTCCGTGTGGAAAAGTTATCCAACACTACATCATGCCCATACGAAGACTCATGGGGCCCGCACCTCAGCCCTGAAAGAGGTCAGCCGAACTTCACCATCGTGATGCCCTCAGAAAAACACGCCGAAACGACTATTCATACACCCCAAACGGACACCTGATGAAAAAGTCGATGTATGCTACACACAGCTTAAGAGACGGCCCGTGGGGCCCACGCCATAACTATGGATTCAATGTCTAAAACCACCCCAGTCAATTTCGCCTCGATTCCATGGTCACAAAAACATTGATGACGCCTAAAACAGACTCCGGATGCAGAAGCTGCAACTCCTTACATTATACGCAAACGGGGCCCTATGGGGCCCACACCTCGATCCCAAATTTAGGCGGGCAGATTGCAACATTGAAATCCCCTTGAAAAAACACTCAGAAATGAGTACTCAAACACCATGAACGAATGTCTGGAGAAAAAGTGGTGTTTCACCATAAAGCGTGCGAACTGGGCCCTGCGATGCCCGCACCATGTCTCCAACCTGAACACTTTAAAAAGAATCTCAAAAAGTCCGCATGAGGACTGGGTTCATGCTACCGCTGATGACGCATAAATCAGACATACCAAGCAGGAGTTAGGCCTGACGCAACAATTAATTAATTAATTATTCACATTTAGCGTTTGGTTCCACCGAGCAACAAAACCAACACGCAAAGGTTCCGAACCAACTTGGAAGGACCGTCTCAGCTCCGGGGCCACCGAGTCTCTGACGGCACGTCAAACGGACATCTAGCTCACGAGCCACGTCCGTCACAACTTTAATAATAATTTATTATTATTAAATTAACGCATTTCAGGTCACCCGCCTTTGGGAATGGGACCCCAAACCCCGAAACCCATATTAAAAAGTCCGTCTCGATGAGACGGATCCATAGCCACAGACGTCGCGTCAAACAGATGCTCCATTTAGATATTACATCCCCCCAAACGCAAGGGGGCCTAACCGGGCCGGTTCACCCCAGCCGGCCCGGTCCGAACCGCCGGCCCGCAGGTCCGGCCTACCACGCCATGGCCCACCCAACAACACCGGACTCCTTCCTCAGGTCCTATTTTCTCCAAAAACACCGGCCAACTGGCCAGTCTTCGTTTCCCAATAGGACCCGCGGTATGCGGGTCCTTGTGCACGCCGCACACCCCGAGGTCAGTGCCTCGGGTTCCTCCCAACCGTGACACGAAGGCACCCTCGGTGCCTCCGCCTGGGCTTGCCGCACCTTCACCGGATGCCGCTGATTACTCACGCACTACCGCAAGCCCCGACCGCCCGCTTACTTCGGCCTCCTCGTGCCGCCTGCCGGAGTCCCGCCGAACGCCGCGGCCCGCTGCAGCCCGCCGCACGCAACCTCGTGTCGCCGTCGTCCGCTCCTCTGTGCTGGCTTTACCCTACCGTGCTACAACCCCAGCTCTGCACCACCAACCCTCTGAGCTCCGCCGTCCCAATCGCCCGCTTCCCGCTCCGCCTTCGAACAGCCTGCCGCACCGGCTTCGAGATCCCTCGCTTGACACACCGCGGCCGCCGCGCGCAGCCGTCGGCCGCTCTTGTCATCCCACACCGGTGGTCCCTTTTGCGGACCGTCGTGACCTCATCGGAGGTCCGATTTTGATTATGAGGCTGGAATCCGGGTGCTCGAGACTAGGCCTTCACAGAGCCGCCCCTCACTTGTTGATCTGTCGAGAATTGGTGCGTCTGAAAATTGGGATGGAGAATGCCCAAGAACGAGAAGTGAAAACGGTGATCGGATGATGGCCTTATTCTTTCGTCCATCATCCCAATTCCGAAAATTTTGGAAATTAAATGAAAAAATTGACAAATGTGCAGAAAATTAACAAGAATCCTACCTCTTTGGATCCATTCGTTGTTGGCGATGTCTTCGTTGCACCCCACCTTTGATCCGCCGAGGTTTCGGCGAAGATCGCTCCTCGATCCGGTGAAGAACGGTGAAGAACACCGAAGAACATTGGAGAGAGAGAGATTGAGAGAGATATTGAGAGAGAGAGAGAGAAAAGGGAAACCCCAACTCCAAAATCCAATTATTCTATTTATAGAAAAACCTGCTTAGCGCGGAATCCGAATTCACCGCACTCTCTCATTTTACGTCGCTCCTAGGCAAAACGCCTCATTTCGAACTAAATAGAAGTCTCGTATTTTCATTAAGAGGGTTTTTTTGAAATTTATTTGAAATGTATTTCAGTGATAAAAATTACTAAGTCGTTATTTTTTTTAAAAATGACGATTTTTCCCTTGGGTGACATCTCTCACAGTAGGCCTGTGCCCGCTACATTTACACCCCGCTTAGGGTAAACGGCCCGCTCCGGACTCAACGATAACCTCAGTTTTCCCATCTGAGTAACCGCTTAGGATTTTTTCAGGTTTGAGCTGTTAAATGAATAATTTTATAATTTAATTATCCATTTAACACACCGCAAACGTGAGAGGGGTCCGAACGTCCCGCACCGACTTATTTTATGTTGCGCCTTGGGTAAACACCGCATTACGGACCCATCTATGGTATCAAATTTATAATCTGATCAACCATCTAAGAGATATCACATTTTATTTAGTTATCCATGCGTGCGTAATATAAAAACACTTAACATTTTTATATAATTAATTTCGGGAACACTAGGCCTCAGAATTGCACGCCGTCTGATGGCCCAGATCTAGAATAACATCAAGAATTGTTTTTCAAAGTCTCAGAGTCCCAAAATCTGAGTTCATAAAAATGGGGTGGGATTATATTCATGGGAGATAGAACCTAATTTGATTTTTTAATAGTTTTTTAATTTAATGAAAAATTATAAAATTTCCATCACATGTTGGTTCTCATGGTTTAGGTGAACCGTTTAGAAATCCATCCTCCGATCATGCATGGATTCTTTTAGGAAAAGGGGAACACATGTGGTTTAAAAACTAATCACAAATCAATAAATGAACCACTTTCAAAATATGAAAAAAATTTCAAACCAGGAAGCACTGTCGTAGGGCCCTACCTGTATGGTTTTCACTAACCATGAAAACTGCTCTTTTCACCCAAAACATGGGTTCCATGCTCCAAACCAGCCCAAAACACCCTCAATCCCTCTATGACATCAATATAAATTCATATTAGGTCGTATTTAAGAATTTAAAATGATAATTAATAGAAAATAAGGAATCTATACCTCAAAGAAGAACTCGGTTCTTACAAACTTCCACTCTTAAAGCAATTTCTGTCTGAATTTTTCTTCCAATGGTGGTGAAGCATGATCCATGAAAAACTCTAGAGACTGTGACCATGAATTGGCCTCCGTATACTAGGTCTCATCCTATACTTGACCATGCTACCATTGAACCCATAATAGAGGAATAGACCGGACTCAAATAACCTTTATGATACAATCCAAAACTCAAATAAAATGATCTTCAAAGGATTCATCTACCTATAACTCAACCTCCCCAGGCTTAAAGGCATGAGACGGTTCTGAATAGTAATGTTTCTACTAAGAAACAAGGAAGAATTCATGCATAGCATGGTACCTCTGAGGTAACTACAACTGATAGGCTATCGGCCGGGCTCTTTCCATAATCTTGAATGACTCGACATATCTCGATAAAAGATTACCCTTTTTCCTAATCGTATTATGTCCAAGACTCGGTGAAACAAGTAGGAAAAACTAATACCCAACATCAATCTCTATAGGTAGTATATAGTTACCAACATATGATTTTTTTAGGAGACTGCATAGTAGTCATCTCCTTTCGAATCAACTACACTGATTTTGTGGCCTCTTAAACAACATGAGGTCCCATGATAGATGCCTCTCCTGCCACTATCCAATACAAGGTTAATCAGAATGAACTACAATATAAAGCCTCATATTGAACCATATCAATAGTATCATGAAATATATTATTGTAAGTTAATTCAACTAGTGGTATATACCTATTCAAATAACCATGAAGTTCAGGACGCATTCTTGTAGCATGTCATCAAGCACCTCAATCACGTGCTCTGCCTAGCCATCTGTCTAGGGGTGGTATGTCATGATTAGAAAAAATTGATTACCCAAATCCCTCTATGTTTCTTTCTATAATAGATATGTAAACAAGTAATCCTTATCTTAAATGATAGAAATTTGGACCCCATTCAGTAGTACTACCTCACAAATATACAACCTCCCAATCTCATCAATTGAAAATCTTTCCTTGATAGGTATAAAGTGAGCGACCATCGTGATCCTGTCATAAAAAATCCATATAGCATTATTAACTCAAGGAACCCATGTTAAAACAGTAATGAAATCCATCATGATATCTTTTCACTTCCACTCTAGAATGGGTATCTATTGTAAATGTTTTTGTGGTCATTGATGTTCTTCCTTCAACTGCTGACAGGTTGAACACCTCATGAAAATACCAATCATATAACCTTTCATACCTATCCTCTGGTACTGGAGATGTAAATCATGATACATATTGAGGACACTAGGATGCACTACCCAAGATAAATCATGAAAATCTCGCATTACCTCCTCAAGTATGTCTGATGATACCCATACGCAACCAAGAAAATATAGAATGTCATCATCACCTACAGTCCAACCAAGAGGAAGATCCTCACATGTACACTCTCCCATAGAACTAGGCCTTTAGAATCACATAGTTTCCTCATCCTCACTCTATCTAGCAATGTAGAGGTTTCAACTTAAGGATGATAGATAAGACTTTACCGGACTGTCATGCATCTCTATGTGCATCTCAAAGAACAAATCAATGAACATCCACTCACTAATGAACTTCCTATATCAGAGTCCTCCTTCTTAGTTCATAGACCACTAAATTTCCCTTCCTAATAATATAGGAACGATCTATGTCGAAATACTAAAGGTATTTAACCCACCTTCACTAACTTCTATTTAGATCATACTATGTAAATATATACTTGAGGAACTTGTGGTCTGTGAACACTAAAAAATGATCTCCCAGAAAGTAAGGTCTCCAACAACACAATTCATGAACAACTATAGCTAACAAAAGATTGTGTGTTGGGTAATTCCTCTCATGTGGCCTCAAATATTGATACCCATACGCAATGACTCAATCCCCCTACAAAAGAACTGATCCCATCCCGATACATAATGTATCATAGTACACAGTGTAACTCTAGCCTAACTCTTAAAAGATAAGTATGGATGCTAAATTCAATCTCCCTTTCATCTCTTGAAATACCATCTCACATGAATCTAACCATACATACTTTACACCCTTCTCATTAAATCCCATAAACGGTGCTTTTAAGCATGATAAGTCTTATATAAAATGCTTATAGTAACCAGCCATCCCAAAGAAACCACACACATCAAATATGTTCTTAGGTTATTCATAGCATACTACAGCTCTAACCATCTCTAGGTATATTGATACTCATATCTCTTAGAAGATGTGCCTTAGTAAGTGAATCTAATCCATCTAGAAGTGGAACTTTTTTATTTTAAATCTAAATAATTATCTATAAGTGTATTCATAAATATCTCAAAATGGGTGGTATGGTCATGTTGATTATGAGAATACACTAATATATCATCCATAAAAACAACCAAAAAATAATTAATGTTTGGATGGAACACTCATTTCATTAATTCCATGAATAATGATAGTGCATTCATGAGACTGAATGACATAACCAAATACTCATATAGACCGTACCTACTTTAGAAGGTTATGTGAGGTATATATGATGCTCTAACATGCACCTGATGGTATTCAGATCTCAAATAAATCTTTTAGAAGACCCTAACTCCTTATAGATGATCAAAGAGATCATCTATATATGGTAGAGGATACCGGTTCTTAACCATTAAATGGTTCAACTTATGGTAGTCCACACATATCCCAAGGGTACCATCCAACTTTTTGCAAAAAGAGATGGAGAACACCATCGAGTAGTATTGGGTCAGTTGAAATCCTTTTCCTCTAAATCCTCTAGCTACCACTTGATCTCTTGAAACACATTAATAGCCAAACTATAAGGAGGAATAGATACTGATGTATCTCCTGGAAAAAGATTGATATATAAGTCTACATCTCTCACCGAAGGTAATCCAGAAAAGTCGACAGGAAAACTTCAATAAAAAGATCAACCAATAGAGGGAAATAAGTCTAATGTTTCCCTATATCATCCATATATAAACTCTGAATTTGGGATGTCATCCCACCTAGACCACAATGCTTGGGTCCAGCTCATCTCACCTTGACATCCCATTCACACTTGTGAATATACTCTCCTCCCTCCAGTGATGTAAAGCTCACCCTTTAGTGATAGCAATCAATTAAATAATGATAGTAAAGAAACCATTACACCTGAAGAATGATATCAAATCCTGTCATCTTGAGGTGGAAGAGGTCCCATATGTTGTGAAACCCACAAATCTCAAGGGGGAACTCCCTACATTATCGTACACCCTCCTTCCGGATTCCTTAAAGTAGTTTCAAGATTCATGAAGTCATTAGAAGACTAAACCCTGAGCCCAAGGATATTTACAATGAGAAAAAATATAAAGATATGTTAAGAACCAGTATCAAAGAGTGAAAAAGCTAAAGTGGAGGCTACTATAATAGTACCTTTGACAATAGAATGACTAGGATCTTTCTCCTCAGGGGTATATGAAACTTCATATTCCTGGACTATACTGTGGACCTGCGACACTACCTTGTTATAGAGTGATGATCCACCCTGCTGTCATTGGGAACCTAGGGTCTAGCTACTATGAACATAACCATCACCATGACCTGTTCAGCTAACTAAACCCCATATCCCTACCTAAGGAGAAGCTACTGAACCATCCCCTATACAAGTAGTCACTGGAGACCCTCTCTCACAGGCTGCTGGATTAAATATTCTACCGAATAATTTCACATGGCCCATCGTTTTGTAATATCGACACTCAACTAGGTCACTTGGACACTGTGGCCTCATATTTTCTAGCCTACGACACTGGTATCACCTCACCTAGATACTTGAAGGTGTGGTATGATTGCTAATATCACAATGTGTAAGCTCCATACAATGCTCCCTACTGCCTGTTGAATCAGTACCTGATCGAGATGTTGAACCACTCTGGCTTGCACCCCCAGCCTATCTTAGGTTATGCTCTATGATCAGTGCCTAATTCACTGTCCCATAATTGGTAGTCATTTGTAATACATTCACTTATGATAAGATATCATACTTGAGATAATCCTCAAATCGTCTGGATCTAGATAGATCGTCACCCATCTGAATAGGTGTGAAGCGCTAGAGTTATGTAAAACAAGTCGAATATTTCATAATTGACAGTGCTCCCTACTCTAGATGTTAGAAATCCCATGATATATCATCCCTCAAATTCATAAGATATATGTAATCATAGAAGGATGTATTAAAATCCCTCCTGGAAATATCCCGATGATGACTAGTTTAAGTGATAACATCCCAAAATCTCTTGGGGAAATCATGCATTATGTATGTAGAACGATTTACCCTCCTCTTAGAAGGAATCTCAAAATTCTGAAAGATAGAAATCAAGGCCTCTATCAATGACTCTACAAACGGTGGTTCACCATCCGCTAAAAATTTGGGAGGATGTTTCTATTGAAACTCACGTGTTAACTATGGCATAATTATTCCATGTCGTGGTTCACCCTGAATGGTCTATATGAATTACAAGAACCCATTGTGGAACTATGCCTCAACACCTATGTCTGGAACAACTCCCGGTTCCAAAACTATCGCGATGGGAGGATCCACTGGTAGACCATGTCCTACCACCTCCATAGTGTGATCATAACCACCCTACTGGTGTACAATTAAAAGTATTCGTTGTGGCATGCCTCTATAATTCCAAACACATGCCTCAGTTCATGATCATTACCAAATTTCATAGAAAAAAAGTGTAGATATCAAAAAATGATTGGTAGAAACCTTCCTCAATAATAAATAACCCCTCTTCTTTCCCTATGGGTTAGGTCTGGGAATCAAATAGGTTAAGAACATGTAAGATATACTACCTACTTCCCACTACTATGGTCGAGTTGGGTCATGTTCTCTACTATAAACAACTGAAGTTTACATTTCATTTTACTTGATGTCATTTCCAATTGATTTCCCATATTCATTCTCATTTTCCATTTACATCACATTTTATTTAGAGATTAAACAAAGTCACAACGAATTTCAATCCATGGGGGCCACACTCACTAGGGACCAAAGCTTGGAATGAACTTATGTCACACCATAACACATTTTATATTAAAGTATAAACCATAATCCACCAAATTCCAATCCAAGAGGCACTACTACAAAAATGGGCTAGGGAAGCACCACCTTTTATTAGCGCTAATCAAAAACCACTGATAAAGAAGTTATTTTTCAGCGCTATAAAAGCATTGATAAAGAAGCCATGTATCATCACTAAAATTTTAGTACTGATAAAGAAGCCTTGTATCAACGCTTAAATTTTAGCACTTATAAAGGGTAACCTTTATCAGTACTAAAAAAGCATTGATAAAGACTTCCTTTATCAGCGCTAAAATTTTAGCACTGATAAAACCATAGTCCCATATTTTATAAAATTGGTCACACAATGTCCTCTGTTTGTCACACCCTAAAGATATCATGGTACTGTACCCCTGCAACAACTCCCCCTATATTCGCATTTCCGGACCTCCCCCCACCCCCCGATCTTCACGTTGCCAGACCTCCACCATTATCCCTACTCCTTATCCTCCCCCTCGAACCCCTTCTGTGGATACTCCTCCCCGCAAACCCTACTTCTCATCCTCTACACTCGACCCTACTCCTCGTGAACCCTACTCATCCATTTCTCAAGAGTTATTGGCTCCTCCCATTCACCTCCCCCTCTAGTGGTCATGCCTTCCCCTCCTGAAATAGCACAGAAGGCTCCCTACTTCCCCTCCTCTAAGGATAATTTATTTTCTCTTCTTCTTGATTATCTTCTTGAACTTTCTTCTTAGGAAGGATGTGACAACAATGATGATTCGGTTTTTGTGTTTTTTATGGTTTCATTTATTTAATGGTCATAAATAGGACTTTTAGATTACCCTCATGTGTTAAGTCATGTTTTATTTGACTATTCTTCTCATTCTTATGAAATATTTGTTAAATCTTTAGTTGAGGTTGGGGACATTAAATTTATCCTTCTTTATTATGTGTAAATTTTGGAATTATCATGTTATTTTTTTTCCATTGGATGGATAGTACTGATTAACCTAAATACTATAATGATTTACACTAAAGGAAATTAAAGTGAAGAGGGAGTTTTTCATGTGATTTATGAAGTTCCATAATATTTATTATATATTTATGGATTTATTGGTGTTGTTTCTAAGTGATTTATTCTTGATGCTGTGAAAGAAATTTCTTACTACTAATAATATGTTATAATCACCTTTCATTATTTTCTAGTCACTTAAGGTAGTTAATGAATTGGTTGTATGTAAATCTATAATTAAAGTGTTATATTTAAACTATAAATTCTACTTTAATATAAAATAATGTTTAAGGGGGAGTTTTTAGTGTGAATTTCTTATATGTTTTCCCTTTCATGATACTATTTATGGGGTATTTATCACTATGATTATAAGGGTGATGGTTGATGGACGTGTTTTGTAGCATGTGGTGTGGTAATTAATACAATAGTGATGGATGGATTATTTTGTGGTTATGATAGCAATGATATGACTATTTAGGAAGAAAATAAGTGGTTTTATGGATTTTAAAATGTGTTTAGTGGTATTTTATGTCATGAAAATTTATTTGTTATTGGGTGGTGTTGTAGTTTTATTTTGGCATGGAATATGGTTGGAATAAATGAAAATAGTAATGGGTGATGGGTGGAAAATGATAAATGATGTTTTGTTAAATGATTAAAGATAATGATTGGAATAATTAAGTTTGATAAATGTTTAAAGATAGAATAAATTTTATTAATGATTAATGAATGGATTATAGTGGGTAGTGATTTAATGATTGGTTTTACATTAAAATGGTTAACAATTGAAATTCATAATGTAATAAAAATCAAAGAAATTATAATGTTAAATGAAATGAGAAGTTGGTAATGTTGATATGGATACATATGTGATTTGTTGGGGATAATTTGTGGCATTATAAATGAAGTGGTTATTATAGGGTGGTAGTAACAAGGAAATGGTTGACAAGGGTTTTTTCAATGTTAGTTTGGTGTAAACCCTCAAGAAAGATTTATGTGTGAATATATACTTATTATATTCTCTTATTATTTCTTACGCACCACAACTTGAGTTGAGTAACCTGATTGAAATCCATATGGGTACTTTGGTTCTGAGAATTTTTCTCAATATCTATGATATATAGAGAACACATATAGAACCACCCCCTCTTCCCTTCTCCACCTTCACACTTAGTATGAGTTGTAATGGCTTACAGTGGGTGTATATATATGACCTATAACAATTTTATTTTTTGGTGTATATATATTCTTGTTGACATGATTATGTGTATTTGGTGTGGATACATAGTGGGGGTTGTGCATTGTAGGAAGGGAGTATGATATTTATGTCCTTCATGTTCATGATATCATAATTTGATGAGGATGTGATGTGTGGTTGTGATGTGGATATGGTTTTTTATGTGTTTGTGACATGTGTATGTGTGGATATATGGTTATGAGATTATATAGAAGGGGTTGAAGAATAAGAAATATTCCATTAGAGTGTGAGAATGACCAGATTAGTGGGGAAGTGGATGTGGGGTAATTTATTAATATATATTATTTTGATATTACACTTAATATGGAGTTTGGAATTAGACACTCATGAGGATTTAATGGGATGATAGGTCAATAATATTTGTTAAATTTTTCATATGGAATAACATCTGAGACCATCTATGACACAAGTGATTATCCCCCCTATGATTAAAAGTAAGTAACTTGAGCTTAAAAAAAATATTAGGCATCATGATATTGAATGTAGGGAAGAAACCTAGGAGTGGTAGATGTATCATTCTTGATTATTCTTGTGTTTGGACTTGGGTGATTTGAGGAGACCATAATGAATCTAAGATGGGCCTGTAAGGGGCTCTGCTCTCCGCTAGGTATTCCCTCACGCCACCTCCGCCGGCCGGATCTACTCTCTTTCTTCCCTAGTTCGGAGGTTGAGGCGGTGTTCTTATTTCGGTCTCGACCCTGTATTGGCTCATCTTGCACGCATCGAGGTCTTTGCGACTCGATGTTGATTTTGCGCTCGAGCCCCTGGTCTGGTGTATTGAGGATACCACTTTGGCCTTAGATTTGGGTGTTTTGGAGGTTGAGTTGCATCTGTGATCTGGTTGGATGGTGGCGTTGGGAGATCATTTTTGCTTTTGTTTTGTTTTTTACAGACGAGGGCGACAGCGGGATCTTTGTCAAATAAACCCTTGTTCAGGGCGGTGGGCTTGCAGGCAGCGGTGTGTGCGTTGCTGATGTTTGTGTGATGTGTCGAGGGTTTCTGCCTCGTTGCTTACGGTTTTGGTCTGAAACGGTGATGTTCTGGGTCGTGCTTTCTGCGACGATGACGATGCTGAAGGTCGGTGATGTGGTTTGCCGGCGTTAGACGACGATTGCTGGTGTTTTTCGTCGGCGTTATGTTTTATTCGGAGACGATGGGATCTCGCTGGCGTTGCTCCGTATGGTGCAGGTCCGGCGTGTCTCGCCGGCGATCTGGAGGGAGGGGACGTTGGGATTTGCGAAGGCTTGTGTCTCGAGGGCGACGCGGATAAGACAGAAGAGCGTCTAAAGGTGACGCAGTATTCGATGGTCCTCAGTTTTCGAGGTCGGTGCGTGAGCGGCGTGTTGGGAATCGTGTGATGGCGGTGGAGTGGTTAATTGAAATTTGAATTTGAATTTGATGTACAAGGGAACCGGCTACCCTCAAACCGGCTTTTAGAAAATCAAAAAAAATGATTCGCAGCATAATGAATCTAAAGTAATTATATTTAATGAATTCTATATTGTAGAAATTATGAGAATCCTTTCTTTACTTATAGAGTTGGCTACTAGTCTTCATCCATATGTATTTTAGATTTGTGAGGTATAAAAAGATATACTAGTTGACCATAGAATGGTTGACCCGGTAGAGGAGGATGAGCCATAGAGGATGTTGTTGTGTGAGTTTTACCATCTATGACACAAATGATTATCCCTGCAAACCCCTTTGTGTTTGGAAACTGTATTGATTTTGATGGGGGGTCTATCCTAGTTCTCTTGATTTCCAAATCTATATTGGAAATGGTTAGGCTCAATTAATATCTATTTTTATAAGGATGTGGTTCTCTAATGCTGTATTTGGAAGTCTTGTTTTGTGTATTTGAACTATAAATACTAATATTTGAGATTAAAATAGGATGGATATGAATAAATATTGGATGGATGCTAATCATTTGACAATAGAGTATGAGAATGGAGTGAAAGAGTTCATCAAGTTTGCAAAGGATCAACAAAGGATCCTTCTAAAATCCTTTGTTACTGTTTATGTTGTTGTTATTATAGACTAATTACGCTAGAGGAGTTGGAAGAAAATTTGATATGTCACATAATAGATCATATTTATAAATGATGGAATAAACACGGAGAAAAAGAAAATATAGCTACAGGATGGGGTAAAACTACGTTTTATAAATCATCATATATGAATACAAATATGGATGATGAAGAAGACCTTATGGAGGATGTGATTACAAATGTCAATGATGATGAATACCGTATTGAAGAAATGACAAGGACAATTGAAGATAAACTCTGTGATTTCCCAAAATTGTTTGAGAAGTTAAAGAGTTGTGAAAAGACGCCATTGTATGCTGGTTGCACTAAATATACAGCATTGTCAGTTGTACTGAAGTTGTATAAATTGAAAGTAGGAAACATATGGAGTGATTTCAGTTTTACGAAACTACTTTCTATCTTGAATGACATACTCCCAGAAGATAATGAGCTCCCAATCCAGACATATGAAGCCAAAATAATGCTACACTCGATGGGTATAATTTATGAAATAATACATACATGCCCAGAATACTGTATATTGTTTCTCAAGGAGAATAAATCACTTACAGAATGCCCAAAGTGTGGTGCTTCTCGATACAAGAAATATGAATCAAGTCCTATGAATGATTTATGGTACTTTGCAATCATTCCAAGTTTTAGGCAACTATATGGAAGTGAATAAACTGCAAGATAATTGTAGTGGCATGCAAATAAAAGAAATAAAGATGGGAAGTTACGTCATCTAGATGACTCTCATTAATGGAAGAAAATTGATCATGAGTATCCTAAATTTTGAAAAGAGACGAGAAACCTTAATCTTGCATTATCTACAGATGGAGTGAAACCTTTTGGTTTTCAAACCAGCACTCACAATACATGGCCTACTATGTTAGAAAATTATAACTCGACACCTTGGTTATGCATGAAGCTTAAATTAATCATGTTATCTATGCTTATATCAAGACTAAAACAACGATGTAACGATATTGATGTTTATCTGGCTCCTTTGATCAAGGATTTGAAGTTATTGTGGGATTCATGTGTTATGTTGTATAATGCTTATAAAAGTGAATACTTCATGTTGAGAGCGATGTTTTATGGAATTATAGATGATTTCCCTACTTATGGAAATTTTTCAGGCTGTAGTATTAAAGTAAATCAAGGGTGTCCCGTGTGCGAAGAAGATACAAAATCAATTAGGTTGAAATATTCATTGAAATATGTTTTTCTAGGACATCGTAGATTTCTACCTCATCGGCATATGTATCGATCTTGGACGACATCATTCAATAGAAGTTAAGAACAACACGCAACACCATCTCCACTAATAGGTGATCATCTATTTGAGAAATTAAAAGTTGTGAGCGTTGTTTTTGGTAAACCATTTTTGAAAAACCTTACAAAAATCGGTTGGAAAAAGAGATCAGTTTTTTTTTGAATTACCATTATGGAATTGTTTGTATGTCATACATTTTCTTGATGTGATGCATGTGGAAAAAATGTATGTGACAGTGTTATCAGAACGTTGCTAAATTCCGCTGGAAAAACAAAGGATAGAACTAAGGTAAGGTTGGACATGGTTGACATGGGAATATGAGAAGAGTGTCTCCTGTGAAGGTTGAAAATCGAATGTTTCTTCCTCCAGCTACTTACACTCTTTCTAGGGAGGAGAGATATTAGTTTTGCAACTTCTTCAATGATGTAAAAGTTCTAGAGGGGTATTCATCAAATATCAAGATCATTGTGTCAATGAATGATTTGAAGTTAAAAGGTTTTAAATCACATGACTTCTATGTTTTGATGCAAGACTAATTCCTATATGTATACATTGCATTTTTTCCAAGACTGTTCATCATACATTAACCAAACATTGTTTCTTTTTCAAATAATTATGTATCAAAGTTTTAGACCTGACAAAATTTCCAGCTATGGAAAAAGAAAGTTTCATCATGTTATGTGAATTAGAAATTTTCTTCCTGCTAACATTATTTGATATGATGGTTCATTTAATGATTCACTTGGTGAGAGAGATTCGACTTTGTGGCCTTGTTCACTATAGATGGATATACCCTATTGAATGATATATGGTGATTTTGAAAGGGTGTGTCAAAAATCGTAGTCATCTAGAGGGTTGTATAGTGGAGTGATATATTGTTGAGGAAGCCATTGAATTTTGTACCAAATACCTATCTGATGTGGAAATCATTGGTCTCTGAAAATCTCATCACACTGGACCCATTGAGGTTGAGGGAATTTCTGGAAGAGATGTTGTGACAATTAGTATTACAGATCAGGAGTAGGCCCACCTTTATGTTTTGAATAATAGTTGGGAGGTTGATCTATATATTGAAACTCACAAATAAATTCTTAGGCAATTGAATCCATCAAGGGATGAAAAATGGATATCAAATATACATAATCAGCAGTTTATAGGATGGTTTCAGGACCATATTTTTAAAGAGTTAGATGAAAATACAAATTCAATTTCATATCAACTTCGATGGCTAGCCTCTTGACCAAGTGTGTATGTATTATCTTACAATGGTTATGTAATTAATGGTTATACATTATATACAGATGAACATGATGAAGATAGTACCATGTAAAATAGTGGAGTTACACTTGTGGATGAAGCGATGCATGTTTCTGGTAGTAAGGACAGAAATCCAATTTATGAAAATTTGTCATACATTGGAATTATCAAACAAATATGGGAGTTGGATTCTAAAACATTCCAATTGAAAATTTTTCAATAAAAATGGGTTGGTAAAAATAGTGGTGTTAAAATATATGAATGGATATTTGTGAAAGTTCATTTTAGTGAAGAAGGATATAAAGATGAACAAATTATAATGGCATCATAAGCAGTACAAGTTTTTTATGTTCCTGATCCTGTAAACTCAAAGTGGTCGATTGTTATGTTATCATCCAAAACTACTGAAGGGTCCGATGAAAATTCAGTTGAGTAAAATCCTTTCAGTGGTATGTCTCAATGTTTTTGAGTGGTCCCAATGTAGATGATGTTTTGTACGTTATAGGAGACCACAATGAATGGATTTGGATAATCGATAGAGGTGTCAAATCCATTCAGCCTTTGAAAAAAAGAAAGAGAGTTCAATTAATAGGTTATATTTTGTTTGTAATATAGATCTTGTTATATCATGTTATTATCTTATCATTACCGAATTCATGTAATCTAAATTAACTGTTCAACTAATTTTGCAGATAATGACTTCTGCACGTTTTGGTGCTCCCAACCTTGAGGCTAAACAAGTCTCTCAAGCTGCTGTTATTACTGCGACTTCTCACAGTGCATAGAAACAACAAGTTTCTAAACATGTTTCTTCTCCTAGTGTTGAGGTCCAACAACCATCATCACATTCTATTGATACTATTTCAGATGAATATATAGATTATATTGATATTGATGAACTGGTAGGGGATAAAGGACTGACATCGCAGAAAACACAGGTACGTCGTAGTTTGACGGTGTTAGCCAAAGTTCATAAGGTGAAAAGCAAAGGCATCAAGTTTGATGTCATATGGAATGCACGAGTCCAACATGTGAATCCCAACAAGGATATGTTTAGTAGTTACATTGGATTTTTCACTCGGCAACGTGTGCTGATTGATATAGATTCATGGAACCATGTTATGGTCGGGTTGAAGGCTATGATATGGGAAGAAAGTATGGTAACATTATGATATTATTTCTTTAATTTACTAGAAAATAAAATAATGAAACAATGTCTTAATCTTCTCAATCTCTTGCAGAGTACATTTATAGTAGACGATTCACACAAGAATTATGTACTAAGGCTTGCAGGAAGTATTCATCGAGGTTTTCCTACTATTTTAACAAAATGTCACCTGAAAGATTCCAAAGGTAAAATAAACCCACACCCACCCATTGTCTACGCTCACCTGATATCATAAGAAGCATGGGATGAATTTATTGTCCACCGTGGGGATGAGAATTTTCAGGTACATTGTGGGTGATAATACGTTGTTTGATGATACATGCATTCATCACTTTGATTGTCAATATTTCATTTATGAAATAATAACTCAGTACTGAAAATAAGGAACGTGCATCAAAACCAACATACCCCTATCATAAAGCAAGGATGGGGTATGCTTCACTAGAAAAGAAAATGGTACATATTTTAAATTTACAGTAATATTGTTAGGTGCTAATAAACAACATCATAATTATCTTTCTATATTTTTATGTAGATTAATGAGTCTAAAACCAAATACACTTCCATCCCACATCATGTGCTATGGAAGGACACACGTGTAAATAAGGAAGGGAAGCTAGTAGATGAAAACACACAAAAAATGTGGGAAATATGTGTAAGTATAAAACAATGATAAAAATATTTGTTTTAAATTGATATTACATAAAAATAATTATTTATTTTTCTATATCTGACAGTCACAGGAATCAGCTACTCCTGTAGAGGATGCAGACCTATTATCAATGACTTTGAAGTATCCAGAACAATACGGTTGTGTCAGAGGTGCGGGGTTTGGGGTGACACCCCGAGTATATTTTGAGAAAAAAAGAAATGGATGATAGAGATGAAAAATTTAAACAAATGAGTGAAAGACTAGAAACTCTTGAAAAACAATTTCAATGGCAGGGAGAGTTGCTAGAAACTTTTATGGGTGGGAGGCAAGGAGAAGACACAACTCAGGAACAACCAGTGCGTGAAGATCCCGCCCCACCCCCCACCAGCTTTGAGATGAGCCATTCCCTCAAAGAGATGTCTTAGCGGTGGAAATCAATATTCTAATAATTGTTCCCATGAAATGTGAGTCAGACAAACACTGATACTTTTCCTGTATTGATCTTCTACAGGGTAATAATTACTATGATTAATATCTATCAACACCCATCTATCACCTTGTAGTGAGGGCTACAGTGTTCAACATCCCAGCTGAAAAGTTTCATAATAGGTCACTTTCGAAGGATCATCTGAAAGTAACAATTACTGTATCTCATGAGCCAAATACAGAGTTACCTATTCCACTTGATGATTATGATATTCATATGATCGAAAAGGTTATTGGGCCATTCATTTCATGGACATCACGACTTGTAAGAGTAAATGGGGACAAAGATGTATTTATTTCATTTTTTTCAAGCTAAACCTTTAACAATTAATGAAAAAAGGGTCTGAACTAATGAATGTTATTATAGATGGAGAAACAGAAGGGGGTGACAAACACCGACACAAAACCATCTAAAGAATCAATCAACCGATCCCAAAGAGATATTAAAATAACAATAACACCACCTATTCTCTATCCACATTTACTATCATTGAAGACTCATGTGGATACGAAGCAATGAGGTTGTAGTATTCATATAGTGGTTTTCAAAAAGAATATTTACGGAGATGAAAGTAAAAATTTCATCGCTGCTAAAAATGTAAATGAGATCCTTGAAAATGGTTGGCTAGGAATCACCGTTGTAAATAGATATATGAGGTATGTTTTCATGAATTGATTTTCTAAAATCTAATCTAATCTGAAAATTATGACAAAATGCATTTTTTATTGTTGGCAGACGTATATATAAAAAACAGTTGAAGGAATTTTTCCATGAACCAAAATTTGGACTTCTTAGTCCTCATACCACATCAACACATCTATCAAAATTAGATCCATCAAAAAAGGATGAAATAGTGAATGGCTTGCTGAGAACATTTAAAAGAAATATTACATATGATAGACTCTTCCTAATACCAACCATGCAGGGGTAAAACCCTACTATTGAAGCATATCAATTATATTTTAAATTATTTTATTACTTATTCCTTTTTGTGTGTTTAGGAAACATTGGCTACTAATTGCGGTGATATTGGATACTCCAAGGATTTATTTTCTAGATTCAAAGAAAGTATATCCAACAAACTGACCACACATGATAGAGTTTGTGAAACTGTAAAACACTACATCCTATATTTTAGGTCTAAACCTCAAGTAATATAATTTATAATATCTTTTAATGAGGATTTTGTTATGATAGGGAGGTGTATCATTATCTTCTAAAAATGGAATTAGAATAGGGGCTAAGCATAAAGAGGCCAGCAAGTACTACGTTTGGAAAAATATCAGCATATATATAATAAAATTTCACTATCCAAACACATATCAACACAAGTTACTTATTCTTTTAATGATCAACTTTTTTTAGTGTCCAAAACAAACAAATGATAATTATTGAGGTTATTATGTTTGTAAATTTATGAATGAGATCATTTTTCATGAACAAACTAGCATCCCTAAAAAAGTATTTTAAAAAACAACTACTATTTCATTTAATTTATTTATTAATTCTTTATTTTTATATTTTGCAGCACTACTCTGACTGCCGAAAAGCCTCATACTCACAATATGATATATATTTGTTCAGAAATGAGTGGGCCATATACTTGATGGAAGATTGTACACAAATAGTATTAAGATCTGACTTGGGGACATGTACAATTTGTAGTCATTTTTGAGAGGGGTTAAGGGGATCAAAAGATGAAACATTATTGTATGTAAATGTTTGTAGGAAAATCGTAATTGTTATTAAATAAAACATCCTTTATCCAATGATTAATTTTCCCATTTTAATAGATTAAATGCACCAGCAACATGCAAGAATGATGAACTCCTCAAAGTGTCTCTCTTTTGTTTAAAATGGATATAATTTTATGTGAAAATAACAACTAACCTATTGAAATTTGACCAAATTCATTCAGATTATGTTGATACTTTAGGATAACGATCCATGGGTGAATTGTTGATGTGTATGAGTCAACCCTGCATCAATACTAGGCACGGTGTGGCCGGTATCACTCAAATGGTCTCTCTTTTGTTTAAAATGGACAGAATTTTAAGTGAAAACAACAACTAATCTATGAAAATCCATTCAAATGTATTAGGATTGTGTTTATCCTTTATTATAATGATACATGGGTAATTTTTGATATGTATGAGTCAACCCCACCTCAATCCAAGGCACGGTGTGGCCAGTATCACTCAAAGTGTCTCTCTTTTGTATAAAATGGACAAAATTTTAATTGAAAACAACAACTAACCTATGGAAATTATACCAAACTAATTAGGATTGTGTTGGTACATTAGTAGAACTATCCATGGGTAATTTGTGATGTGTAAAAGTCAACCTCTCCTTAATCCAAGGCACAGTGTGGCTGACATCACTCAACGTGTCTCTCTTTTGTTTAAATGGACATAATTTTAAGTGAAAACAACAACCGACCTACAAAAATATGACCAAAAGAATTAAAATTGTGTTGATAATTTAGGAGAAAGATCCTTTGGGTACATTGGGGATGTGTATGAGTTAAAACTGCTTCAATATGAGGCACGGTGTGGCCGATATCATTCAAAGTGTCTCTCTTTTGTTTAAAATAGATATAATTTTAAGTGAAAACAACAACTAACCTACAGAAATCTGGCCAAATGCATTTTTACTGTGTCAATAATTTATAAGAAAAAGCCTTTGGTTGAGTTGGTGTTGTGTACAAGTCAACCCCGCCTCAATCTGAGGCACGGTGTGGCCGATATCACTCAAAGTGTCTCTATTTTGTTTAAAATGGACAGAATTTTAAGTGAAAACAACAACTGACCTACAGAAATCTGAAAAAATGCATTTGTATTGTGTTGATTCATTAGGAGAACAATACATGGGTAATTTTTGACATGTAAGAGTCAACCTTTCCTCAATCTGAGGCACATTGTGACCGATATCACTCAAAGTGTCTCTCTTTTGTTTAAAATGGATAGAATTTTAATTGAAAACAACACTTGACCTACGGAAATCCAAAAAAATGAATTATTATTGTGTTTATAATTTAGTAGAATGATACATGGGTCATTTTTGACATGTAAGAGTCAACCCCGCATCAATCCAAGGCACAGTGTGGCCGGTATCACTCAAAGTGTCAATCTTTTGTTTAAAATGGACAGAATTTTAAGTGAAAACAACAACTGACCTACATAAATATGACCAAACACATTCGGATTGTGTTTATACTTTAGGATAACGATCCATGGGTCATTTTTTATGTGTAAAAGTCAACCTTGCCTCAATCCGAGGCGCGGTGTGGCCGGTATCACTCAAAGTGTCTCTCTTTTGTTTAAAATTGACAACATTTTAAGTGAAAACAACAATTGACCTACATAATTCCAACAAAACGCATTCCAATTGTGTTTATACTTTAGGATAAAGATTAGTGGGTCATTTTTTATGTTTATGAGTCAACCCCGCCTCATTCTGAGGCATAATGTGGTCGGTATCACTCAAAGTGTCTCTCTTTTGTAAAAGATGGACATAATTTTAAGTGAGAACAACAACTGACCTATAGAAATCCAACCAAAAGCATTTGGATTGTGTTGATACTTTATTAGAATGATCCATGTGTCATTTTTGAGGTGTAATAGTCATGACTACCTCAATCCGAGGCACGGTGTGTCCAGTATCACTCAAAGTGTTTCTCTTTTGTTTAAAATCGACAAAATCTTAAGTGAAAACAACAACTGACCTACATAAATCTGACCAAACGCATTCTGATTGTGTTGATACCTTAGGAGAATTATCCATTGGTCATTTGTGATGTGTATGAGTCAACCACGCCTCAATAAGAGGCACGGTGTGGCCAGTATCACTCAAAGTGTCTCTCTTTTGTTTAAAATGGACAAAATTTTAAGTGAAAACAACAACTGACCTTCGTAAATCTGGCCAAACGCATTAATATTGTGTTTATACTTTAGGATAATGGTCCATGGGTCATTGTTTATGTTTATGAGTCAACCCCTCCTCAATTAGAGGCACAGTGCGGCCGTTATCACTCAAAGTGTCTCTCTTTTGTTCAAAATGGACAGAATTTTAAGTGAAAACAACAACTGACCCACAGAAATCCATCCAAACACATTCAGATTGTGTTGATCCATTAGGATAATGATACATGGGTCATTTTTGACAAGTAAGAGTCAATTATACCTCAATATAAGGCACGGTGTGGCCGGTATCATTCAAAGTGTCTTTTTTTTAAATGGACATAATTTTAAGTGAAAACAACAACTGACCTACGGATATCCGACCAAACACATTCGGATTGTATTTATACTTTAGTATAATGATCCATGGGTCATTTGTGACATGTATGAGTCAACCACGACTCAATCCAAGGCACAATATGGCTGGTATCACTCATAGTGTCTCTATTTTGTACAAAATGGACAAAATTTTAAGTGAAAACAACAACTGACCTAAAGAAATCCAACCAAACACATTAGGATTGTGTTGATCCTTTAAGAGAACGATCCACCCCATGGATGCACCAACCCCCCCTAGATGCCACCCCACCACCTGGACACCTCCCCCACCCCCTGGACACCCCCACCCCCATGGACAACCACCCCTACCCCTATGGACGCCACCCCACCCCCCTTGGATAGCCCCCCAACCCCCTGGACTGCCCCCACCTCCTGAACACCACCCCACCCCCTGGACACCCCCACCTCTCTGAACACCCCCACCCCCTTGGAAAGCCCCCTAGACACCCCACCCCCTGGACACCACCATGGACAGACCCCCCAGACACCCCACCCCCCTCGGCACCCACCAACCCCCTGGAAGGCACCCCCACCCCTCCTATACACCACCCCACCCCCTGGACACCCCCACCCCCTAGACACCCCCACCCATGGACGACCACCCCCACCCTTCTGGACACCACCCCACCCCCTTGGACAGCCCCACCAACCCCCTGGACCTCCCCCACCCCCCTAGACACCACCCCACCCCACCCCACGGACACCCCCACCCCCTTGAAAGCCCCTCCGACACCCTGGACACCAGCCCCCTTGGACACCCCCATGGAAAACCCCTCCCCACCTGGACACCCCCCCTCCTAGACACCACCCCACCACATAGACACCCCCACCCCCTGGACACCCCCACCCTCATGGATATCCCCCAACACCCCCTGGACACCACCACACCACCCTTGGACAACCCCCAACCTCCTAAACTACCCCACCCCCATAGACACCCCTATCCCCCCTGACACCCCCATCCCCCAGACACCCCCTACCCCCCTTGGACATTAACCCCAAACCCTTGAACAACCCCTGAACCCCCTGAATTCTGAATTGAATCCTTTATGTATTTAATTAAATTATGAATTATGTGTTAATGGTGTATGGGTATACTTGTTTTATGGGTATACTTGGTGTAATTATCTTATGAATTATGTGTTAATTTTGTATGGTTATACTTTTTGAGGTGATGAATTTTTTGCAGGTGTTGTTTGGGTGTGCTTCTACAATTTTTTTTGTTGCAGTAGAAAAGGCATTTATTAATGATTTTTTAGTGTTGATAAAGGATCAATTTATCAGTGCTAAAAGCACGTTGATAAAATAAAAAAAATTCAGCGCTTTTTTGTGTTGATAAAGGAGTCCTTTATCAGCACCTTTTTAGCACTGATAATGTCTCCCTTTATCAGCGTGTTTCTATCACTGATAAATGTATCATTTATCATAGATTTTTTAGCACTGATAAATTATCCCTTTATCGTCACTTATTTAGCACTGATAAGGCCCCCCATTTTTCAGCGCTGAGCTTTATAGTGCTTTTTTAGCATTACTAAAGCCAATTTGGAGTGCTGATAAAGCCCGTTTTTGTAGTAGTGGGGGCCCATACACCTCAGGGACCAAATATTGAGGTCCATCTATTACAGACCATAATATATCTTCATATAACTAACACAATAGTAGGCATATATATCATAGAACCTATCACAATAGAATGAAATTAGTAATGCATCCTAAATGGAATGGCATAATGCATGGAACATGAAAACATAACAGGTCCCTATATAATGAATGAGATGGAATATCCTCATATTATTGGGTTGAATTAGAATATAACCCAAATTCATATCAACCATAATAGCATAAATGAAATGCATCACCCAATGGTCGAATCAAATCAACTATAATTGTCAGAATCTAGAAAACATCAATTCAATACGAGGTGATTTGTATTTCCCCTATATGTCACATAGATACTCCCATGCATAGTAAATTAACAAGTTCCAATTCCCTTCTATCCTTTTCTATTTTCACTAAATAGTAAAACAAACTAGAAAAGAATTCTCTAATACCAATTTGTAACATCCTAAACCTAGATGCCACACAACAATGCCCTGGGCTCAGTTGTACTAATGGCCCCAAGCGCATCTCCCCAAATGCCAGAGGATGTCAACAAGAAGAAAGGACCAAGGTGAGTTAGTATGACAATCCTGCTCTTTTATTACACAATTGAACATAATTTATTATATAAACATAACTTAATACAACATAGAAGATCGAGAGGTCCAATGTCTTTGAGGATTAGGATCATTACATACCCACTTAAAACATGAAAAACAACATCTTTATTGAAAACTTCCTTTACATGACCACTATATTCCCTCGTACTTAGCATTGCATGGGATAATCTGAAGACATGCATAAAAAAGTGGTGAGCTATAAGGCCCAGTAAGGGAATAATCATGGAATAACATGTGTAATACAATAAATGTTAGAAAATAGGAATATCAATAGGTCACAAGAGAAGCATAAACATAAAGGCATGATAAATCATGATAATCATAACACAGAAATGTGGCAACAACACTTAACATGCAATTAGAATGAGCCAAGGCTCATTGCACATGGAGCATGAGTAAATCCTCATTGCACATGAAGCACACGTAAAACCTCATTATAATTGAATTAGAATGATTCATCACCCATTTCAGATGACTTATCATGATACTATACTTTACCCAATGCATTGTATCAATATAAGGGCGTACCCTTCTTAAACCTTTTATTTCATGCATAAGTTTTCCACATGGATCATATAACCTGGATTCAAAAAACATCATCATTTACTCCATGATAAAGTAATGTGGAATTCATACATTAACTTTATAATCAATAAGTTAATGTGAATAAAGGTGAATACCCTTGATAGAGAAATGGGCATGGTATTCACTACACAATGGCATTGGGTTGGAGAATCAGTGCAATTTCGGTAGCGTAACAGTGTGGCGTAAGAATTCATAAAAATGGTTGGTGAGAGATAAATGGGTGTCTCATCATATTTACATGATATGGACAGTAATGGGGTCATATAAATACATTTCCCAAAAATTTAAATGGAAATTAGATTCATGATACAAAAGAATTTCATGAATGTAAATGAGGAGAGAGAAATTCGTTTCGGAATTTCGGCATAGTAACGGGTGTACATGGGAGGAATTTAATGAGGGAGAAAGGGATCTACCATAATTAAAACATAAATAGGGAAGTATGGGGGAGGTGTGAAACCATACCACAACATTTTTAATCAAAATTAAAAGGGCAAAACAACATTAAGAAAATTGGACAAAGATGAGAAAGGAAGAAAAAACCCTTACTTGGGAGTGTGATTCCAAAGGCTTGAGAGAGGCTTGAGAGAGGATTCTTGGGAGATTGTGGAACCTTGGTAGGATTATAAAGAGATAAGGAAAGATTTTGGATGAACTAAAAAGGCTTTGAGTGAGGAGGAAGTGGGATATTGGGTGGGTTTATATAGGAAATGTGAGAGAATTATTTATTATTTAGGTTTGGGACCCTCACATTAAAATAATACAAACCACAAACCAGCCCATGGTTTTTTGGAAAAGGGAAGTGAAAAAAAATATTTTATAAGTTCAAATTCCTAACTTCTTAAAATAATGGGGTTTTTTATGTGGAGTTGAGTCACACTCCCAAGGAAAACAATTTAAAAAGACAAGATGTTTAATAAGTCTTTAAGGGTCCATTAATGCTTTTTAAAATAAGTCAAAAAAACCCAAAATCAAATTATTTTAATGTTAAAACATATATTGGACTAACATAATGCTTATAGTATTTTATTACATCACTATTGGGACATTATGATGTCATAAAACACATTATATATTTAAAAGGTATTTAATTTTTACCCAAAACTTTGACTGTCTCAAAAAATTTTGAAAAATTCACCATTGGATAATTTCAAAATCTCGATTCCATAAATAATATTTATTTTATATAAATAATTTTCTAAATATGTTAACTTTCACTTTTAAAATAAAAACTTACATTTATCGAAAATTCATGGGTTTTGACAAAAATGGATTTCAAACTTTAATAAAAATTACAATGGAATTCATAAAATTATACGATAATTTATATTTAATAAAAATTAATTTAATAATAATAATAATATTTTATTAAAATGTTATTTAATTTAAAAATCCGTTAATTTTTCAAAATATATTTCTTAGTAGAATATTAACTAAAAATACTATTTGTGCTTTAAAAACTATTTACAAGGTAACAATAATATAATGAAAGTATATTAATTATTATATAAAAAAATGTACATAACCATAGTACTAAGTTTTTGTTACATAAACCCTTAAAACACACACATAAGATCGAAGATTAAGGTGTGTGATGGTGATAGACTCTTGGGGTGGCTCAGATAACATTGAACGTGTGGTGATCTCTGTCAACATCCACTTCTCCCGTAGACAATTTCATTTGAGCTTGACATGATGAAGCTTAGTTTGGGATTGGTCAAGAGAAAAGCTCAATGATTCCCCCTCTTTTCCGAGCTCCGAAAAATGGGCTTTGTATGGATAAATTTTACTGGATGAGGCCATCAATTCCTTTGTCTGAGTAAATTAGATTGTTAAAGCCCTAGTTTTATACTAATAATGTGATCACTGTTCAAAAACTATATTATAAATGGTCAAAATTCTTAAAATAAAACCAAATAAGTTGACATTTTATATAAAAATTTTACATAAAGATACATTTAATTAGATCAAGAGGGATTTCCATTAATGAATTTTTGGGTCGGTACAATATCACCCCCTTACGAAATTTTGCCCTCGAAATTTACTTTTCCCATACTAAAATAGATGTGGGTAACTCTACTTCATCATTTCATCTGATTCCCACATCGCTTCTTCAAACTTGTGGTTTCTCCACAACACCTTGACGAGGGGAATTGTCTTATTTCGTAGAACTTTTTCTCTACGATCTAATATATTCACTGGTTTCTCTTCATAAGAAAGATCATCCTCTAACTATAACACCTCTGAAGAGAGTACATGTGAAGGGTCCGGTATTTACTTCCTTAAGAGGGATACATGAAAGACATTATGTACTTTGGTAATGGTAGGTGGAAGTTCTAGTCAATAGGCCATAACCCCGACACGATCAAGAATTTTGAAGGGGCTGATGTACCTTGGAATTAACTCCCCTTTCTTTCCAAACCTCACCAAATTCTTTCACAGAGATATGCATAGAAATAAAATGACTCCAACTTTAAACTCAAGGTATCATCGATGGTTATCTGCATAACTCTTCTGTTGACTCTTGGATGCCTTGATATGCTGCTGAATGGTTTTCACCTTCTCCACCATTTCTTCGACCATTTCTGGTCCAAGCAGCTTACTCTCACCAACCTCATCCCAACACGCCATTATTCTACACCTTTTCTATAAATGGCTTCATATGGATCCATTTGGATGTTCAATTGGAAAATGTTATTATAAGACAACTCAACTAGAGGAAGATATTGATCCCATCCTCCTTTAAAGTTCATTGAGCATGCTCTCAACATATCCTCATGTGTTTGTATAGTCCACTCGGATTGGCCATAATTTTAAGGATTATAGGCCATACTAAAGTTCAGTTTAATATTCAGAGCATGTTGAAGACTCTTCCAAAACATGGAGGTGAATCTTGGATCTCAATCAAACAAAATAGATAGTGGTACTCCATGCATCCTTACCACTTCCCTGATATATATCCATTCCATTTGATCCAATGAGAAATCCTCCCGAATAGAAATTAAGTGTACAACCATTGTAAGATGATCCACAACAACCCAAATTGAATTGCTGCCTTTGGATGTCTTCAGATGTCTGGTGACATAGTCTATGGTGATGTTCTCCCATTTCCATTCTGTTATGGGCAATGGTTGCATCATCCCTTTATACTTCTTCCTCTATGCCTTCACTTGCTGACACACCAGACACTTTGATGTATATTCAGCGATCTCCTTCTTCATATTATCCCACCAATAATGCTCTCGTAGATATCGATACATCTTTGCGTTTCTTGGGTGAATAGAGAAATTTGAACTATGTGCATCATCCAAAAGTTCCTTCTTCAGTTCCGGACTTGATGGAACACATAGTCTTTTCAAAAATCTCACAATTACTTCTTCATTAACATTAAAATATGAGGATTTCCCTTCTCTGATAGCTTCCACTTTTTCCTAAATTCTCACATCATCCTTTTGAGCATCCTTTAACCTTTCCAAAAGTGACAGTTGAGAAATCATTTGTGAAAGGATTGATGATGTTCCCTTCTTTATTATTCCCATGTACATCTTCCCCAAATATAAGAATATTGGATCCTTTTCAATTCTCGTCAATGATAAAATCATTGGGTCCTTTATACATAGGGTATCCGCCACTTTGTTCACTTTCCCAGGGTGATAATGGATCGAGCAGTCATAGTCTTTGATCAACTATAACTATCTTAATTAGTGCATGTTCAACTTTTTCTATGTGAATATATACTTGAGGCTTTTGTGGTCCATATATATTTCACACTTCTCCCCAAATAGATAATTCCTCTAAATTTTCAAAGTTAAAATCACTACATCCAAATCGAGATCATGTGTCGGATAGTTCTATTCATGATCTTTCAATTGCCCGGAAGCATAGGCAATGACTTTATCATTTTTCATGAACACACATCCCAATCCTTTCTTTGAAGCATCATTGAATACAACAAAAAGTTGTCCACTTGTGGGTAAAGTGAGCACAGACATAGTGATAAGCCTCCGTTTCAAATTCATTAAAGCTTTCTTCACATTCAGCACTCCAAGAAAACTTTACACTCTTCATAGTTAGCTTGGTAAGAGGGTTGGACAATAATAAGAAATTTCTCACAAATCATCGATAATATCTAGCTAATCCCAAAAAGATATAGATATCCATTACTGATGTTGGCCTCGACCATCCCTCAATTACATCTATTTTAGTGGGATCCATAGATATCCCATTTCTTGTGATGATATGTCCCAAGAATGAGACCTCCTTCAACCATAACTCACACTTGCGGTACTTTTCATAGAGCTTCTCCTTTGGAAAGGTTTCTAGTACAGATCTTAGATGCTCCTCATGATCCTCCTTGGTTTTGCAGTATATCAGAATGTCATATATAAATACTATCACAAATTTTTCAAGGTAATATCTAAATAATCTATTCATCAAGTCCATGAAGATTTTTGGAGAATTAGAGAGTCCGAAAGGTATTACTATGAATTCCTAGTGCCCGTATCTTGTAAGAAAAGCAGTCTTGGGGATATCTTCCTTATTCACCCTTACTTGATAATATCCCAACCGCAAATCAACCTTAGAGAGGTATTGAGCTCTGCGCTATTGATCGAACAAGTCGTCAATTCATGGGATATGATACTTGTTCTTTAACATGATTTTTTTAAGCTCGTGATAATTGATGAAAAGGCGCGTTGACCCATACTTATTCTTGATGAAGATGACTAGTGTACCACATGGGGATGCACTTCGGCGTATAAACCCTTTATCCAGATTCTCCTGTAGGTGTTTCTTCAGTTCCTCAAGATCCACAATAGCCAATATATATGGAGTATTGGATATTATAAAAGCCCTAGGTATAAGATCAATTGAGAATTTAACATATCTTCTAGGAGTAAGACAAAGAAATTTCTTGGGAAACACTTCAGTGAATTCCCTCACAATAAGCATGTCTTCTAGGATGGTTGCATCCTTAAACTCAATCATATGATCTAGATAAGCATGATTATAGGGAATTAATATCCACGCATGAGATGATGGAGCTAAAGAAGTTTCATCTTCCAATTTATACTTGTAAAGAATCGGGGGTCGATTCTCCACATGGAGAGTGATTTCCCTCTCACGACAATTTATGTTGGCTCTATATAAGGAAAGCCAATACATGACAAGAATTGCATAAAATTCTACCAGAGGGAGTATGATGAGGTTCACTGGAAAGTTCAATCCACAAATTATGATAGGGGAGGAGTTATATTCATGGGACACAATGATTGACCCATTTTCCGTACTCATCGACATCTTTACTTACATGATTTGTGGTGGGGCTCGGATTGTTCTACTAAACTTTCAAGATATAAAAGAATGCATAGAACCTGAATCAAAAAGTACATTATCTATTATTGAATAAATAACTAGTGTACCTATCACCACTTCGTTGTCGGGGTTCACTTTGGTAGTAGTGATGGAAAAATCTCACCCTTGCTACCTTGGAGATTGTTGGTTGCCTTCGAAGACCCTTGTCTTAGGGCACTGATTTGCAAGATGCCTTGGTTCTTTGAAGTTGTAGCAATGAACAACGCGTTGAGGTTCGGATGGAGCATTCCTCTCTTCTATCATAGCCGTGGGTCTTTCTTCCCAGCAGTTAATAGCTAGGTGCCCTTCTCTTCCACACTTAAAGAATTTCCTTATACCCTTCTGGCAATTTATAGTGTGCTTCATTCCACACCATTGGCAAGTGGGGTGCTGGATCTTCTTATCACTGTTGGATTTATCCATCAGACTGCCAGCATTGAATTCCACCTTACGCTTCTTATCACCATAATATCCCTGAGATTCTCTAATCTCCATTTTGACCTTGAGGGCACATTGAACAATTTCCTCATAACAGTCTAAGTCACAGATCACCAGAACTTTCTGAAGGCTAGGTTTAAGCCTACCAAAGAAGCGGTCAACCTTGTATTCGGGGGTGACGACAAAACCAAAAGCGTATTGTGAAATCCTTGTGAAGTTTTCCTCATACGCCCCAATAGATTCATCTTCTTTTTTCTTGAGGGAAAGGAAGTCCCTTTCCATTTTAAGCCGGAGGGTGCATGGAAAATATTTATAGAAAAACATCTTCCGAAAATCCTTCCATTCCAACTCCTCGATCTCCTCCTCAGGCTTCGTATTTTTGATCAACGAACAACATTGATCAGAATCACCCTCCATATGATAATAATCTAGGAGAACATTCTCTTTTTCAGAACGTTGAAGGATGGAGAAAATATTTTTAATGGATTTGATCCATTGTTCAGCGATTGAGGGATCAGATAATCCATTAAAAGTAGGAGGCCTTTGTCTCATGAATCTCTCAATAGTGACTTGTTATTTCTTAGGGGGGGTTTAATGTTCTTATTGACCCATGTTTCTATTCAAATCTTGAGTTATCTAAGAGATAAGTCTAACAAAGTTCACGATTCCCGCTCCCATTGGATTGGGCCTCTCATTAGTATAGTCATTACATTGATCTTCATATCAGTTGTTAGCCCGAGTCCTCCTATTACTGGCCATTGGCTGGAATAAAAGGAATATTAGGAGTAACACATAAAGGGTAATACAAAGACAAAACTGATGACTTATAAATAACTTTTATTTCCTTAACATATGAATCTATTGGCTTCAGTCTATTTTATCCATGATATAATTTCTAACATATTTTCTTAGGGTATTTTTTTCCCTTAATAATGGTTCATACTAAGATTTTAAATTTACCAAAGAATATCCCCTGAGAGTGTCACAACCAAGAGTTCAACAAGGACTATTTTCATGCACTACTTCCCATTCGGGTCTAGCTCAAAGCGGTGTTTTCGTGTTTTACCCGTAGGATACATCTGTGCTAGAGCAACCTCTACCTACTTATATCCAGAAAAGGATGTATTTTCTTAATAAACAACTTACTAAATACTCACAAAAACTTAGGGATGTATTCATTGTACTTATTCTTGTATCTAAGGTTTTAATAGGGTTTTCTAATACTAATCCCAAAAATAACTAAACATATCCTCTAATACCAACTATGACAACCCTGCTCTTTTATTACGCAATTAAACATAATTTATTACATAAACTTAACTTGATAAAACATAGAAGATCGTGAGGTATAGTGTCTTTGGCAATTAGGATCATTAAATAATCACTTAAAACATGAAAAAAACATATTTATTAAAAACTTCCTTTACATGACCACTACATTCCCTCGTACTTATCATTGCCTGAGATAACCTGAGGACATGCACAAAAAAAAGGTGAGCTACAAAGCTCGGTAATGGAATAATCATGGAATAACATGAGAAATACAATAAATGTTAGACAATAGGAATATCAATAGATCACAATATAATCATAAACATAAAGGCATGATAAATCATGATAATCATAACATGGAAATGTGGCAACAACGGAATTAGCATGATCCAAGGCTCATTGCACATGGAGCATGAGTAAATCCTCATTACACATGAAGCACGAGTAAAACCTCTTTGAACTTGAATTATCTTGATTCAACACTCATTGTACATGAAGTATCATGATAATATACTTTAACAAATGCATTGGAGCACTATAAGGGAAGACCCTTCTTAAACCATTCATTTCATGCATAAGTGTGCCACATGGATCATATAACATGGATTCATAAAACATCATAATTTATTCCACAATAAAGAAATATAGAATTTATACATGAAATTTATAATAAATAAGTTAATGTGAATAAAGTTGAATACCCTTGATAGAGAAATGAGCATGGTATTCACTGCACAATGGCATTGGCTTGGAAAATCGGTGCAATTTCGGCAATGTAACAGCGTGATGTAAAATTCATAAAAATGGTTGATGAGAGAGAAAGGGGTGTCTGATCATATTTAAATGATATATACATTAAGGGGGTAATATAGATATATGGACCAAAAAATTTAATGGAAATTCGATTCATGATACAAAAGAATTGCTTGAATGTAACTGAGGAGAGAGAAATTCCTTTCAGAATTTCGGTATAGTAACAGGTGTACATGGGAGGAATTTAATGAGAGAGAAAGGGTCTCCTATAATTAAAACATAAATAGGGATGTATAGGGGAGTTGTGAAACCATACCCCAAAATTTATAATCGAAATTAAAAGGTCATAACAACATTAAGAAAATTGGACAATGATGAGAAAGGAAGAAAAAACCCTTACTTGGAAGTGTGCTTCCAAAGGCTTGAGAGAAGATTGAGAGATTCTTGGGAGCTTGGGGCACCCTGGGATGATTCTAGACAGAGGAGGTCAGAGTTTTTATGAAATTAAAAGGCTTTTAGTGAGGTGTAAGTGAGATCTTTGGTGGGTTTATATAGGAAAGGTGAGGGAATTCTTTATTATTTAGTTTTGGGACCCTCACATTAAACTAATCAAAACCACAAACCAGACCATGGTTTTTGCACATGTTTTATGGAAAAGGGAAGTGTAAAAAAATATTTTATAAGGAAGAAGTCTTAACATCTAAAAATAATTGGGTTGCTTATGTGGAGGTGAGTCACACTCCCAAGGAAAACAATTTAAAAAGACAAGATGTTTAATAAGTCTTGAAGGGTCAATTAATGCTTTGTAAACTAAGTCAAACAAACCCAAAATCACATTATTTTAATTTTAAAATATATATTGGCCAAACATAATGCTTATAGTATTTTATTAAATCACTATTGGGTAATTACGATTTCATAAAACACATTATATATTTAAACGGTATTTAATTTTTACCCAAAAATTTGACAGTCTCCGAAAATTATGAAAAATTCATCGTTGGATAATTTCGACATCATGATTCCAGAAATAATATTTATTTTATCTAAATAATTTTCTCAATGTGTTAATTTTCACTTTTAAATAAAAACCAACATTTATAAAAAATTCATGGGTTTTGACAAAAATGGATTTCAAAACTTCATAAAAATTACAATTGCATTCATAAAATTATACGATCATTTAAATTTAACAACAATTAATTTAATAATAATAATATTATTTTATTAAAATATTTTTTAATTAAAAAATTCATTAATTCATCAAAATATATTTCTTAGTTGAACATTAACTAAAGATATTATTTGTGCTTTAAAACTATTTAAAAGGTAACAATAATAAAATGAAAGTAAATTCATTATTATATAAAAAATAATTTACATAACCATAGTACTAAGGTCTTGTTAAATAACCCCTTATAACACCCACATAAGACTAAAGAGTAAGGTGTGCGATGATGATAGACTCTTGGGGTGGCTCAGATAACATTGCACGCGTGGTAATCTCTATCAACTTCCACTTCTCCCGTAGATGATTCTGTTCAAGCTTGACATGATGAAGCTCAACTTGGTCTTGGTCAAGAGTGAAGCCCAATGACACCACCTCTTTTCTGAGCTCTGGGCTTCGTATGGGAAAATTATATTGGATAAGGCCATCGCTTCCTTTGTCTGAGTAAATTAGATTGTTAAAGCCGTATATTTATACTAATCATGTGATCATTGTTCAATGACTATATTAGAAATGGTCACAATTCATAAAATAAAACCAAAGAATTTGAAATTTTATATAAACATTTTACTTAAATAGACATTTAATTTGATCAGGATGGATTTCCGTTAATGAATGTTTGGGTCATTACAGTTAGTAGGGAGACTATTCCCTCATTAGAATAGTGTAGTACAATGGAAATACAACTATAATTCAATAGCATATATAGTAAACCATACAACAAAAATAAATGGTGGATAACTGATAGGATAAACAATCCAGAAGTCCTATCATAAACTAGATGATGATATATGTCACATGTTTCTAATAAAATATCTAAAAGAGGTTCACAACATTCATATAAAATACATTTCTCAGAAGTAACAAAATTCCAAATGAATATTAGTAGCATCACAAGACTAATCTAAGTCCCATGGTCTCCTTCTTCTAATCAGCATATTAAGTACCTCTATTAGGGTGGTTTCCCTTATGGAAACCAACAACCATATAATTTTGGGTACAAAAGGTAACCCAAATAGGGTGTGAGATATAATTCTAGTAGGAAACCAACCAAGGTATGTGCCAATCGGCCAAAAAATATATATAGAAAGTGTTTATGCTGTATGAAAATAATCAAGGAAGTACTCAAAAGTAAACATCTATCTTATTTAATCAATTTTATTTAGCAATTTAATCTCAATTAATTTATAGGTCTTGTGATCCGGCTAAAGCCTGAAATCCCCCATATGGTCAATATCACAAAAAGATGCCTAAACAGGGCATCTGGAAAGATATGAGTCAAGCCTAAATCCAATCCTGTTCATTGGCTTCGAAGACTATTCATATATTATTTTATTATTAATTCATTTTTGAACCTAAGCCCATCCCTGACATCCCTAATTTTGAATTCAGGTATCTCTCCATGCATGATTTCATACTATGAATGAACTTCACATTTCTAAGATAGAATTAATTTATTACCCAAGTATGATATCCGCTAACACCCTACAATCTCATCTTGGCGAACCGCTCAAGAACACGGAATCACACTAGGTGAGGTAAAATCCTTGATATTCGAGTCTTCCCTTGATGGTACTTTAAGGAACACCCAAGTATCACTCATGGATTATAAGGTCAAATTCTTATTTTGAGTCCATCTATAAAATCCTTTATTTTGATCCATGATTCACTAACCATATATTTTAAGCCTCAATGAGTCTGCCCATGGAATCCTTCATTTGGATCCATGATTCTCCCAAGTTATAAATATGTTTCAGCCATTGAGTCTGTCCTTGTCATCCCTCAAATAGATCCAGGGTTCACCCAAGTCATTAAGAGGTTCAGGCCATTGAGTCTTTCCATGGAATCCCTCAACTGGATCTATGACTCACTCAATTAATTTATAGGTTTAGGCAATTGATTATGTCCATGGAATACTTCAAGAGGATCCCTGATTCACCTAAGGAATACAATTCATTAGTCCAATGAGTCTGTCCATGGCATCCTTTTTTTGCATCCATGATTCACCCATGGCTATTAAGAATTTCATAAATTCAATTCCATTTACAAATTTCATTTATAATTACATGGTGAAAACCAATAAAATCCAGATACATATCACCTCAAAAGGTGACTCAAGTGTTTTCCAAAATCAAAAGTATTAGGCTTTTAATTTCTCACATGATAATTCTCAATACAAGGGTCATTCAAATACTCACATGTCCATTTTTTAAATAACACACTTAAAATCCAATCAAGCTATCACATGTCTTAGATATCATTTAAATAACATGTGAAAATCATCAATAAGATAAATTCAATATTAACAAAGAAATTCATGGCATATCCTTTACTTAACTCATGTGGTCAGGGAAAAAACAAAGCAAGAATTCTTAGACAAGCAACGACATACATGGGTCAAGGGGAAATTAATCCACCCCATACCCTTAATTAATTTCATTTAAAATTTAATTCACATATCAATTAATCAACATGATTTATATAACAATTTAAAAATTTCATCCAATGATCAAGGGGTAAAAATGTATCCAAGGCTTAAAGCAAACCAAGGGTCACATTAAGGATATCTTACCCAAAGGGGTGGTTCCAATTCAAGGCATTAAACCTATAACAAGCATTAAAAATCCTCATTAATTTATTTTTATATACCTATTAATTCTATTATTCAATTTAAATTTAGGTGATGCCTAAAAATTGGGCATGTGGTACCCTAAATATATATAGAAAACTCAAAATTGAACGAAAGGAACGAGACTCCCTAGCTTTGGTCTGTACTAGATAGCGCATCTAGTATCAGGTCCTGATTCATCTTGAATTAGGTTAAATATGAAGAATGGATGAAGAAAAATAAATTGGGGAATATGATCCTAAATCCAAATATCACATCCAATAGACAGAATAGTAAAGAAATATTAAAAACGAATTTAGATATTATCATTGAAGATCAGATGAGACAAATGATCATTGAATCAGAGTTCAGATGGAGGATTTATCTCAAATCCTAGAGTTGATTAAGGGAGCATCCAAAAGGGGGTGCACTACTGTGCATGGTAGATAACATTTAGTTTTAGGTTTTAATAGTTTTTAATTTAATTAAAAAATACAAAATTTCCAACACAGGCTAGGTCGCACGATTTAGGTGAATGGTTTGGAAAACCATGCTTCAATCGTGAAAACCATGATTTAGGCGAAGGAAAACCTTCACAGTTTACCTATATGGTTTACAAACTATATAAAAACTATACTAAGAGACACTTTCAAAATCTTCAAAAACAATAGACCTAGCCACACGACCATGCATCCCTACTCGCATGAATTGTACTAACCATGTGACCACCACTTTTCACCCAAAATTTGATTTCTGGGATCCAAAACATCCATGGACACCCCCGATCCCTCATTGAACACAACAAGAATTCATATTATGCCATATTTAAGTAGTTCAAATAGGAATTGATGGAAAAAAAGGAATCTGTACCTCAATGAAGAACTAGGATCTTACACATCGACCATCTATATGCCTACCGCATAGTGTGTTAGAAAATCCCTTGTGAGATGTCCCCACCCATCATAGTGTAGCACCATGTCTACCTTATCTAACTAGAAACATATTATAAGACATGAGCTATAGACCCGTGTTATAGATACTATCTTTATAAATTACAAGATCAACTAGATCCAAGAGTCTGACATCAGGTAATAGCTTCCAAAGTCTCAACTCTAGGGTGTCAACTACTAGTACCAATTGTTGATGACTGCTCTACTAAGAAGATCTCTACCACCAAATATCACTCAAGAACTCTAAAAAGGTAGCAATACAAAGAGATATCACACCAGCTTAGGTATCCCATTACATTACACTCTCAATGATTCATACTCAAAATAATGCATCTTTAACCATATCCATGGAGTATCATGGGAGTTTAGTAAACCTCAATGAATACTATTCTATGGAAATGATATACTAATAAATCTATAGAAGCTCCTAGATATGTATTTCTTACAACGCAGCTAGGTATAAATTCTCTCTAAATATTCTTTTGAAATATATCTAAGAAAGAGACAACTCTTTATTAGTCTAAGTCACTAGAATCCACCATCACCCTATAGAGCCATGTAGAAGGATTTCCTCTAGGACTGTCATCTTATTGAAATGGGTCATGACTTGGTGAAAAACTCACAAACAATAATCTATAGATTCATAAAATTTATAGGGGTCTAGCTCACCCTAAATCTTAAGAAGACTTTGTCTATAAAACTCATGAAGTTTTCTCTACCTATACAAATCATCGGCTGGTACTGTCGGTGCAACCTACTACTCAACAGGTGGTTGTAAGATTGTAAAACAACCCATAGGTACCACCTCCTAAATACATCTATGTATCAAATCCTTATCACTAGGAGGATCAACCTCATGATCCTTCTATAAAATCCTACTTGGGTGGAATTGTAGAGCCATCCAAAAAAATTAGGCACACTATGATCAAAAGTGTATATTTGTGGATATAACTCAACAAGGAAATAGAAGCCATAACTCATTCCTATATGATAAAGTAAAAATATTTTTCCTATAAATAATTCTTATATGTATTGATTCATCTAGTAGGTTGTCATATTCCAGGTGAATGGATACATTAGCCACCACACCAATATTGGGTTCCATTTCCTCATAGCTAAACTTGAGAAACTTTATCACTAATTCCCTATTTAATGTCTCAAAAATTAAATGCATTATTTTTAGATATTTAATGGGTTATTTTCAATGACATTTACTAAGATTGAGTGAAATTATGAAGTCTAGTGTGGCCATAATAATTGTTTGAAATATATTAACTAGAAAACACACACATTTTCTTGAAAAAGGGGAATAAATTCTAAATTGGTGCGTAGATCAGAAATACAAGGGTGCAGTTAAGATTATAATGTTAGGTTTACCCTAGGTATGATTTAACTTTATTCAATGCAGTTCGTTTGTGGAAAAGTCATCAAGAGCATAGGAATTAGTAAAATAATTGAGTAAATATTTTTTTTTCGATGTAGTGATTAACTAATTTTTAAATAGACGGTTATAAGAAAACCCCAATGTTTTCCTCGTAACCCTGGAGACATTGGTGAGAGATTTAATCATTTTCTCTTAGGTGAATTTCAACCTGATCATTGATCAATGATCGACACACCTCATATTTGAAGGATTTTTCCAATGACAATGTCGTCACATCGTTCTTCATCAGTAGTCAAATCAAATCAAGATAGGACATGTGTTTTGATTGGATTTATTCCCTATTCTTGATTTCTATAATGAAAAAGAAAAAATCAATGAATAGATTGATCCATGTTTCGATCGTTATATAGGATGGGATTACTTTTCAGGGATATTATATTGGGA
Organism: Viscum album; assembly: GCA_963277665.1. Lineage (NCBI taxonomy): Eukaryota > Viridiplantae > Streptophyta > Magnoliopsida > Santalales > Viscaceae > Viscum > Viscum album. The sequence goes on from OY728146.1 coordinate 511,976,150, forward strand.
GTTGTTTATTTTTTTCTTCGTTATTCATTAAAATGATAATGAATTGAGACTACCCAAACACGAAAAAGGTTCATTCCTATTTTACATGTTTTTTGGTTTCCTCCGATCATTATCCAATCATCTTGGGAATTATTCATTAGTCCAATTGTCCGACACTTCACTAATTAATAGATCATTGCACACATGAATCTTGGCACAACAATTTGAGATTATAGATTCAGACTCGGTACGATGCAATGAAGGTGAGACAATGGTAGCAACGAATGAATCAGAATAGTTTTGAAACCCCCAATTTCAAGCAAGATGTGTGGATGATGATCAAGAAAATCAGAATCTATTTTCTGGATAGACTCAAAGCTCATATTCCAGTGAATGACCATAGAAGCACTCAACTAGGTAGATTCTTTATTTTCAATGGATTGGATCTAGATTTCATGGTGATGGTAGTGTGGGTATGCTCAGGAGGAATAATAAGGGATTCTAGAAAACATTGATACACATGGTGTATAGTATCCTTTAGATGAATCAGTGTGTACTTTATAGGGTACACAGAAACAGGGTGGAGTACATGGGTATCCTAAATAGCATGAACACCCCGACATGACCAGACCGGGACCATGTACATAGGATACCCCATGTACAAGTACACATTCATAGGTACACAGGCTGACATTGTGTACTAGAACACAACTAGAGTACACGGGAGGGACATAAGATACATGGACATGATGTGTAACCCATCTACATACCATGTACTCTTCTACATGGACATAGGTTGAGACATAGGACGTTTACATGGGAAAGACCTGGGGGAGGGGACATGATGTGTGACCCCTACTACACATTTTGTACTCTTTTATACATGGTTTGGATCTCTTTTCCTCCATATATTGGAAAATATTCATTAGGTTTTTCCCCTTATTATTTCCCTGGAGGTTCATATAGAATCATCTCATACTACTAGGACTAATATCCCTTTAATATTAATTCTTGTATAGAGTCATCAAAATCCCTCTGAGAGACCTAGAGTGAGATATTATATTCATCTTCATGCCCTAATTTGAGTTATTGGTATCATTATGACTAAAAATATGTCGGTATGGATCCTATACTTAGCTGGTTAATCTAGATTGACTATGTTGGTATCACCCCATGCACTTGGAAGTGATCCTCATCTGTGCATCATATTCTCTTCGTACTATCTGAATTTTCTTTTTCCTGATAGAGACCTGAAAAGAAATACCTCTCATATAGACATCATCAATACTATAAGACTTTAGATCAAGTTATACCACATGATTGATTCCTTAATCCATTGAGATAGAATTTAGTCTTGGTATACTATGGTTGTGAAATACATTTAGACCGTGTGTCTTTGTTGAATATATATGAATATTATTATTATATGTGTTGTATACATATACCTATGTAGATATGACTGTGTTTCCTTTATTGTATGATTTGTGGTTTCCAGGATGTCCTACTGAGTATTGTTATACTCACCACATCACGGGATTTACCTACACATGTCTTGTCTTGGGCTGACTGTAACATCACAAGTAAGTAAATTATTATGGATTTTCTTATCTATGTCTATTTATTTATTACATAGTGTTTTAGAGGTTTAAAAATGAGAATAAATCCAATCTTAAGCATAGAATTCTCTAATATTTTTAAAAGATTGTTTTACCGCCTTTTGATGGAAAACCATTTTTAAATCAATCTTTTGAAAATTTTATAAGCTATATTTTTCAAAATAAACTTATTCATTATAATTTTGAAATTGAAATTTAATTTGGATAAATTTTTGGTATTTTTCTGACAATGTTCATTTTTTAATGAATAGAGAAAAATACTGCATTTTACTTCAAAACCGCTTTTTCATATGATTTAATTATATTGATAGATTATATTTTTAATTGGTTTTAAAGTTTAAATAGAATATACTTTTACCATTTAATCCAATGGTGGTCATTGTGATTAATTTCACTTTGAAATTGGACATAAATAATTGTCAATCTTTTGATAGAAATTGTTTCAAAAGACCCGCTATTTGTTTTGACAACGGGAATTATTTTTAAATTAATTATTCCAATTTCTGTGATTGGAATTTGGTAAAATGGATACCATATTTGGAATCAGAAGTTCCAAATTATTTAATTAAGACTCTTGTTTTTGGACATTATGAATAGTAACGACGGTAATTATCTTTAATTATCTTGATTATTTAGTAATCAGGTAGTTAAGGATAATAAAATAATATCATAATAATAACAAATGACCCCAACATGTGTCCTAATGCTACTATTTGTTTCATTTCCGACCATGGTATTCCTTGTGCCAAACTTAGGGACCCCATGGAATCACTTTTGTGTGATAGTGACTTTTTGTCTTATTATTTTTAAAGAAAGTTAAATATAACAAAGTATGTAACACCTAAATAAAAAAATTTTAATTTTGTCTACATAAATTATCTATTGGACTATAAATAGTAATTGGAAAGCTAAAAAGATTTCATACATCAAAGTATTTTTGTTATAATTTTTTGACATCAAATAAATTAAATTTTTTATGACACCATGATGATGCAGCGATTATCTCATTAATGAACGATTTAAATAAAATGAAAATTTAATATAAAATATAAGACTTACAATTGTAAAAAACCTATTGTATGAGTATATTTCTAACCCTTGTCACCTTATCCTCGAAATAAATCAATGTGGGACCATTAAAATCCGAAACTCATTTTAAAATAAAGTATCATTTCTTGATTTTCCAAGAGTGCCCCTCCTCCCTCTTATAAAAGGCCCCAACCTCTACCTCCATACCCACACATCTCAAGCCATTGGATCAGCCAATATCTGCTCATTTAATCTCTCCACATCCCTCTCTTCATCCTAGAATCCTTACCTTAGGCATAAAGCTCTTCAATAAACCCTTTTGGTTCAAACCAAGAGGAGTCACCCGATTTAAAGGTAAAGTCTTCCCTAGTGTTCTTTTGTTTTATTTTGCTTCTACAAACCCCTAAACTGTTTTTATTCATTTATTTTGTGAAAAAAAAGTATATTCAATATACTAGTATGTTTTTATAAGAATTATTCTATCTACACTTTCACACACCCCTGTCTAAAGGTTAAAGAACATACTATTTCTGTGGATGGCCAATTACTGCCTCACAAAATGATGATTGTTCAATATACTTTTAACACCTTAAAAGGTGGCCATTAAGATGTCAATATATTTATATATGGTATATAATATGTGTATGTTTTCCTTAATATTCTGTATTTTTCATTTATGGCATACCGTTATGGTTTCCATTATGGGTAAGCGCGATATCTTAATTTTAGGAAGTGTGGACTACCGCCCCCTCAAAGTGATTTGTTTCGTTAATTCCATGTGTGAGATGTATAAAGGATGGAGTTAATGAAATTATACATGATATTATACTAGAATTATAATAAACCTTTATATCAATATGATTAAATTCCATTAAAAACGAAATATAAATGAAAGTAGCGTTCATGCGTACGTACGGCTTACCGTCTCCATGAATGGTGCATTTCATTTCTTAACTCTAAATGTTATGTAATATTATAAATGCATGTATATACTGGATATATATTATATATAATATATCTACATCATGAATATAATTCTGGATATAATGGATATTTTACCACATGAACAACTTGTAATTATAAGGAGTTTATTTTTGACTCAAGTACCAATGATCGACAAAACGACCACTATTGACTTAAATAATTATATAGTATTCATAACATTGTAATAAGTGATATAAAAGAAATGATGAACTTTAAAAAGGTTCTTCAGACACGAGGTATGGGACCTCATCTCAATCTCCTTTCATTGAGGCATATTTTGTTTTATACACGACCTTATTTTATACGGTGTATAAACCCCTTTGACTTTTATGTTTATTCAAAAGGAATCTTTTTTATATGAAGCATTTTAATAAATGACAAAAGGTAATGTTTTTGTCTTATGTATAGGGTGACGACGACATCTCCGTCACAGTGACCATTATTTGTGTTTCGGCTTCCTCTACAAGCCATAAATTTTTTTAAAAGAAAAATAAATACCATGTTTTACTTTTCTTTTATTTTGGTATTGAAAATGGTTTTGATAATATTTTTATTATATCAATGTGTTATTGATATCCTGTGATTGAAATGTGGAAATGTTATGTTTCCTTTATACATGTTTTATGTGATAAGATTATGTTATAGTTCTGGGGCATTGTTTATGAAGATGGGTGGTTTCTTGATAAACTAAGGGCGGGTGAGCCCAATATAGCTCTCCAATGCATTGGGTAACACGAAGTAGTTAAACGTTAAATTTTCTCCGAAGAGATTTAGGGAATATACTATGATGGGTATTCCAAATGTGACCATGATGGTTACTCCCTACGTAAGAATGTTTTGAATTCCTAAATTTACCTTTATGTCTTATGATTTCTATGATTTATTCATGATTTGATGAGGTATGTTAAAATGTGTATATTTTATGAGTAAATTATGATTTCATACATGGACTAATGTTTTCATTTCATATTTTTATATCCCTTACTAAGCTTTTTATGCTCATCCCATGTTTTTGAAATGTTTTTCACAGGTCAAGGGAAAGGTACATGATATGATGATAGTTTCAAGGAAGTGTCAAGAAAGAATCCACGTTTTATTTTAAATATGTTTCCATTGATGGGAAAATGAATACTATCATTTATGTAACCAATTTTTTTAAATGTGGAATGTAATGCATGATTTATGATCTAATTCTCTAAAACTCTAAACCTGAAAATATCCTCAATGTGTATTCTTGAAATATCTCAATATTAAGTAATGTTTAAGGATGGGGCCTTATAGTTGGTATCAAAGGTCGGCTTAGATAACTTTAGGAGTTATAATTCTATTAAATGATTATCCAGAAATATTTTTTTTGATATAGCATTTAAAGATTACCATGTTGATTCATATAAGACATGTTTTTTCAGAATGGTTTTATGTAGAGGAAATAGGGAAGCAGTGCTAGGAAAGAATACAGAAGGAAATGACATTCTGAATCAGCATCTTGAGATGGTCGGAATTGGAACTGAACAGTTTGTTGCAGTAATGGCGCAGTTGACTCAAGTGATAAATGGTGGTGGTATCCATGAACGAGATCAACCAGATCAACTGTAGAGGAACATTTCAGTGGTGGAACATTTCATGAGGCAAAATCCCCCATCATTCAGAGGATCATCTGACCCTGTTCTAGCTGAAGGGTGGATTAAAGCACTGGAGAAGATTTTCTATGTCATGGGGTGTTCAGACAATCAAAAGGTTAATCTTTCAATTTATCGTTTGGAGGGTGAAGCAGATAAGTGGTGGTCGATGGTAAAAATATCAGGGACGCGGATGAGATTGATGCTCTTGACTGGGATGAATTCAAAGTTATGTTTCTTGAGAAATATTTTCCTAAGACTGTTCGACTTAGGACTGAAAAACAATTCTTGTAATTGAGGAAAGAGGAAGACTTAGGGGCTGCTTATGAAGAAAGTTTTACTCGATTGGTAAGTTATGCTCCAAATTTTATCCAAGTCCTTGATCGTAAAATGAATCATTTTTACTCAGGATTAAAGCCAAAATATCGAAGGGAATTAGCTTCTCGTGAGTTCAAAAGTTATGAAAATATTGTTTTATGTGCTGAGAAGGTGGAAATAGAGTTTGCCGATGATCAAGTGTTCTATAACAACCAACAGAAAGGAGACCGAGGTGGAAAGAGAAAGGGAAGAATCCTTCAAAATGTTCTGATGGTAAGAAAACTATGTTTCCATTTTGTGATAAATGTGGTAAAAATCATGTTGGCGAATGTCTTTTGAATTCTGGAAAGTGCTACCGATGTGGTAATATGGGACATATGGCTCATGATTGCACTGAAAAAGATCAAGGTGATGGTAAGACCAAATTTGATTTACAGTTAGGGAAATGTTTCAAGTGCATGAGATGGGTCACTATGCAAACGAGTGTTCGACAAATAGCTCAAATGATGGGAATAAGTTAGACTACAAGCTGAAAGGGGTGGTGAAATCCTTTGCGACTACTTCAGCAGATGTTGGGCCATCAAATGAATTGGTATTAGGTACTTGGTTTGTTTTTTCAGATTATTCCAGTGTGTTGTTTGATTCAGGGTCTACACATTCTTTCATCTCTGAAAACTTTTCTAGTAAATTGGGAATACCATCTCAAGAAATGACTCATGAACTTGTGGTAAAAACACCAGGTGGAAATGTTGAGGAAAAAAGAATTTATAAGAATCTTCCTATCCTTATCTGTGGAAAGAACCTACTTGCAAACCTTATTGTTTTACCTCTAGTAGAGTTTGATGTTATCCTGGGTATAGATTGGATCTCTGTTTACCATGCTAGGATTTATTGTAGAGATAAAAAAGTTTCTTTTCAGAAATACTTTCAGTTTGTGTACGATAATGAACCCTTAATTTTGATAACATATCAAGAGGCTGAGAAACTTGTAAAAGATGGAAATGAATGTTACCTTGCACATATTCTTGAAAAAAATGGAACCGTTCAGATTAATGATGTGCCAGTGGTAAATGAGTATCCTGATGTTTTTCTTGATGAGTTGCCTGAAATAATACCAGATCGGGAAGTTGAATTTACTATTGACTTAGTTCTTAATGCTAAGCCAATTTCAAAACCCCGTTATCGAATAGCTCAAATTGAACTTTTAGAGTTGAAGGAGCAATTGCAAGATTTATTAGAGAAAGGTTTCACTCAACCTAGCATATCATCATGGGGTGATCCTGTCTTATTTGTTAAAAAGAAATATGGGTCTATGAGACTTTGCATTGATTATAGAGCCTTGAATAACATCACTGTAAAGAACAAATATCCTTTGCCTCATATCGATGATTTGTTTGATCAGCTCCAGGGAGCTCAATATTTTTCAAAGATTGACCTGAGATCGGGGTGCCATCAGTTGATGGTAAAGGAATCAGATATTCCGAAGACTGCATTTCGTACAAGATATGGCCATTATGAATTTTTAGTTATGCCTTTTGGGCTAACCAATGCACCTACTGTATTCATGGACCTTATGAATATAATTTTCCATGAGTTCTTGGATAATTTTGTGGTTGTTTTCATTGATGTTATTTTGGTGTTTTCTAAAAGTAAAGAGGGGCATGAAAGTCATTTAAGGGTTATTTTTCAAACCTTAAAATATAATAAATTGTATGGGAAATTTAGCAAGTGTGAGTTTTTGTTGCATCAAATTTCATTCCTTCGTCACATTGTTTCTAAATATGGAATAACTGTTGATCTAGAAAAAACAAAGGTTGTTGAAGAATGGACAAGACCCACAAATGTAACTGAGATTCATAGTTTTCATGGTTTGGCAGGCTATTACGGAAGGTTTGTAAGAAATTTTTCATGGTTATCTAGTCCAATGAATAAGCTAACTCAGAAGGGTGTTATGTTTATTTGGAAAAAATAATGTGATGATTGTTTTCAAGAGTTGAAAAGAAGATTGGTGGATGCTCCAATTTTGGAACTACCATCCAAGAATGGTGAGTTTGTTATCTACAGTGATGATTCATTGAAAGGACTTGGTTGCGTCCTAATACAGAATGACTAGGTAATTACTTATGCTTCACGTTGGTTGAAAGCTCATGAGGTAAATTACCCTACACATGATTTGGAATTAGCTGCTATTGTTTTCACTTTTAAAATTCGGAGGTATCATTTGTATGGTGTAAAGTGTGAAATATATACTGATCACAAAAGTTTAAAGTATATTTTCACTTAGAAAGAACTAAACATGAGATAGATGAGATGGATATAATTAATCAAGGATTATGATTTTACAATTCATTACCATCCAGGAAAAGAAAATACAGTGGCTGATGCTTTGAGTCGAAAAAGTAATACTTCATTAACAATGTTGCGTTTGGAATGTGATCCTTTGGTTATGGATTTGATGAAATTTGGAATTGAAGTTGTTGGTGTAGGATTTTCTTCTATTTTGTTCTAGGTATCTGTGAAATCTTCTCTATCAGACAGAATTAAGCAAGCACAGAAGCAAGACAATGAGTTGCAGAAAAAGGTAGAGCTAGTTTAGAAGGGTAAGTTGCCTGAATTCAACATTGATAATAATTGTGTTTTGAGATTTGGGAAGAGATTGTGTGTGCCTTGTGATTCACAGTTGAAGAGAGAGTTGTTATGTGAAGCTCATAGTTCTCCGTTTTCAGTTCATCTAGGCAATACTAAGATGTATAGAGATCTTCAAAAGTATTACTGGTGGGATGGAATGAAAAGAGATATTGCTGATTTTACTAAAAAGTGTTTGACTTGTAAATAGGTAAAGAAGAGCGATAGTTACCGAAAGGGATGCTCCAACCTTTACCAGTGCCAGAGTGGAAATGGGACAATATATCCATGGACTTCATTGTGGGATTGCCGAAGACACCTCGAGGTAATAATGCAATCTGTGTTATTGTTGATCGCTTGACTAAATCTGCTCACTTCCTTTCTATACAAGATACTTTATCCCTAGATCAACTTTCCCGTTTGTATCTTAAAGAGATAGTTAGGTTACATGGAGTTCCTATCTCCATTGTATCTGATCATGATCCCAGGTTCACTTCTAACTTTTGGAAAGGCCTTCAGAAGTCATTGGGTATTGAATTAAATTTTAGTACAGATTTTCATCCTCAATCAGATGATCAGTCAGAACGAATGATTAAAACTTTGGAGGATATTCTACGTGCTTGTTCGATGGATTATCAGGGAAGTTGGGACCAACATCTTTCTTTGGTTGAGTTTTCTTATAATAACATTTTTCATTCTAGTATACAGATGGCACCATTTGAGGCATTATATGGGAAGCGGTGTAGAACTCCAGATTTTTGGGATGAAGTGGGTGAAAGGAAGTTGATGGGAACATAATTGGTAGAAGAGTTGGTAGAAAAAGTTTAGCTGATATAGAAACACATGAGAACAGCTTAGAGCAGGTATAAACGTTATTCGGACAACATGAGGAAGGATCTCTCTTTTTAGGTAGGTGATCATGTTTTTCTCAAAGCTTCACCAAGGAAAACTGTGATGCGATTTGGTAAGAAAGGAAAGTTGAGTCCAAGGTTCATTGGAACATATGAAATTTTGGAGAGAGTTGGATCAATTTCATACCGAGTGGCTTTACCTCTGAGTTTATCTCAGGTACACAATGTTTTTCATGTTTCAATGCTAAGGAAGTACATGCCAGATCCATCTCATGTTTTTAGTCGAGAGGTACTTCAGTTGGAAGAGAACCTATCTTATGAGGAAAAACCTATCCAGATTCTTGACCACAGGAAGAAGGTGTTATGGAATAAGGTGATTCATCAAGTAAAGGTTTTGTGGAAAAACCACATGACTAAACATGCAACATGAGAATCTGAGAATATAATGAGGGATAAATACCCACACTTTATCGATAAGTAAATAAATTATGGGGACACAATTTTCTAAAGGGGGGAAGGATGTAACATCCCAAGTAAGTAAATAATTATTTATTTTCTTATCTATGTCTATTTATTAATTACATAGTGTTTTAGAGGTTTAAAAATGAGAATAAATCCAATCTTAAGCATAGAATTCTCTAATATTTTTAAAAGATTGTTTTACCACCTTTTGAGGGCGAACCATTTTTAAATCAATATTTTGAAAATTTTATAAGCTCTATTTGTAAAAATAAACTTATTCATTATAATTGGGACATTGAAATTTACTTTGGATAAATTTTTGGTATTTTTCTGACAATGATCATTTTTTAATGAATAGTGAAAAATACTGCATTTTACTTCAAGACTTCTTTTTCATATAATTTAATTATATGGATAGATTATATTTATATTTGGTTTTAAAGTTTAAATAGAATATATTTTTACCATTTAATCCAATGGTGGTCATTGGGATTAATTTCACTTTTAAATTGGACATAAACAATTGTCAATCTTTTGATAGAAATTGTTTCAAAAGACCCTCTATTTGTTTTGACAACGGGAATTATTATTAAATTAATTATTGCAATTTCTGTGATTGGAATTTGGTAAAATGGATTCCATATTTGTAATCATAAGGTCCAAATTATGTAATTAAGACTCTTTTTTTGGATATTATGAATAGTAACGACGGTAATTATCTTTAATTATCTTGATTAATTAGTAATCGGGTAGTTAGGGATAATAAAATAATATCATAATAATAAAAAATGACCCCAAAATGTGTCCTAATTATACTTTTTGTTTCTTTTCCGACCATGGGATTCCTTTTTCCAAACGTAGGGACCCCATAGAATCACTTTTGTGTGAAAGTGACTTTTTATCTTTTTATTTTAAACGAATGTCAAATATAACAAAGTATGAAACACCTAAGTAAAACAATTTTAATTTTGTCTAAATTAATGATATATTGGTCTATAAATAGTAATTTGAAATATCAAAATATTTATGACATCATAGTGTTTTTTTTATAATATTTAGACATTAAATAAATTAAAATTTTTATGACACCATGATGATGCAATGATTATCTCATTAATGAATGATTTAAATAAAATGAAAATTTAATGTAAAATATAAGACTTAAACTTGTAAAAAACCTATTGGATGAGTATATTTATAACCCTTATCACATTATCCGTTAAATACATCAATTTGGGACCTTTAAAATCTGAAACTCATTTTAATATAAAGTAACATTTCTTGACTTTCCAAGAGTGCCCCTCCTCCCTCTTATAAAAGGCCCCCACCTCTACCTCCTTTCCCAAACCTCTAAAGCCATTGGCTTGGCCAAGATCTATTCATTTTATCTCTCCACATCCCTCTATTCATCCTATAATCCTTACCTTAGGCAGAAAGATCTTCAAGAAACCCTTTTGGTTCAAACCAAGGGGAGTCGCCTGATTTAAAGGCAAAGTCTTCTCTATTGTTCTTTTGTTTTATTTTGCTTATCCAACAACCTAAAATGATTTTATTCATTTATTTTGTAATAACACCAGTATATTCAATAGACTAGGATTTTTTATAAGAAGGATTCTAGCTATACTTCCACACACCTCCGTCTAAAGGTTAAAGAACATATTGTTTCTGTGGATGACAAATTACTGCCTCACGAAACGATGATTGTTCAATATACTTTTAACACATTTAAAGGTGTCCATTAAGATGTCACTATATTTATATATGGTATATAATATGTGTATTTTTTCATTAAGCATCTGTATTTTAAATTTATTTCATAACTTTATGGTTTCCATTATGGGTAAACGCGATATCTTCATTTTAGGAAGTGCGGACTACCGCCCCCTCAAAGTGATTTGATTCGTTAATGAAATATGTGGGATGTATAAAGGATGTACTTAATGATATTATATATGATATTATACTGTAATTATAATATAACTTTAAATCACTATGATTCCATTCCATTAAATACGAAATAGAAATGAAAGTAGCTTTCATGCGTACGTACGACTTACCTTCTCCATGAATGGTGCATTTCATTTCTTACCTCTAAATGTTATGTAATATTATAAATGCATGTATATACTGGATATATATGATATATATGATATCTACATCATTAATATAATTCTGGATATAATCTATATTTTACCACATGAACAACTTGTAATTATAAGGAGTTTATTTTTGACTCAAGTACCAATGATCGACAAAATGACCGTTATTAACTTAAATAATTACATAGTGTTAATAACATTGTAATATGTGATATAAAAGTAATAATGAACTTTAAAAAGGTTCTTAAGAAAGTATAAATTAACTCAAGTTTATTATTCAGTAGATTAAAGAACGATCGAGTCAAGTCAGACACGAGGTATGGGACTTCGTCTCAATCTCCTTTCATTGAGGCATATTTTGTTTTATACACAACATTCTTTTATACGGTCTATAAAACCCTTTTAATTTTATTTTTATTCAAAAGGAATCTTTTTTATACGATGTTTTTTACTAAATGAAAAAAGGGAATGTTTTTGTCTTACGTATATGGCGACAACGTCTTCTCCGCTGTCGTGACCATTATTTGAGTTTCGGCTTCCTCTACAAGCCATAAATTTTTTTAAAAGAAAAATAAATACCATGTTTTACTTTTATTTTATTTTGGTATTGAAAATTGTTTTGATAATGTCTTTATTATATCAATGTGTTATTGATATACTGTGATTGAAATTTGGAAATGTTATGTTTCCTTTATGCATGTTTTATGTGATACAATTATGTTATGGTTCATGGGCATTGTTTATGAAGACGGGTGGTTCTGTGATAAACTAAGGGTAGGTGAGCCCGATATAGCTCTCCAATTCATTGGGTAACACAAAGGAGTTAAATGCTAAGGTTTCTCTGAAGAGATTTAGGGAATATACTGTGATGGGTATTCCAAACGTAACCATGAGGGTTACTTCCTACGTAAGAAGGTTATGAATGCCTCAAGTTACCTTTATGTATTTTGATTTCTATGATTTATTCATGATTTGATGAGGTATGTTAAAATGCTTATGTTTTATGAGTAATGTATGATTTCATACATGGACTAATGTTTTCATTTCGTACTTGTATACCCCTTACTGAGCTTTTTTTCTCATCCCACGTTTTTGAAATGTTTTTCACAGGTCAAGGGAAAGGTACATGATATGATGATATTGGAGGAAGTGTCAATAAAAAATCCATGTTTTATTTTAAATATGTTTCCATTGATGGGAAAAATTAATACTATCTTTTATGTAACCACTTTGTTTAATTTTAGAATGTAATGCATGATTTATGATCTAATTCTCTAAAACTCTAAACCTGAAAATATCCTCAATGTGTATTCTTGAAATATCTCAATATTAAGTAATTTTTAAGGCTGGGTCCTTATATAGATGATCAAACTTTTGACGAAGTCCTAAATAGACTAGGACAAGACAGTTCTTAGTGAGACTATATAAACTGAGGTGTGTTCCTGTGGATTTTAGATAGTAGTCCTTTTACATTAAGGTTTCACTTGTGTTTCAGACTCTTTGTGTTGGGATTGAATTTTTCCATGTTTACTTACCTTTACTTCATATCGTACACTTCTTATAGGATTAGATGTATGCATTCATTGTTGTTCAATTGTTTTTACATTTCATCACTATATAGGATTAGAGAAGTGTGAGTGTGTATAGGTACGTAGGCTATGACCTACCATGTTAGTGATATACCTTCTCAATGATATTCACCATACCCTAGACTATTTAAAGTGGGACTGGGGATTTATGGAACGATCCCCTCTAGGATGGATCATGACACTCTAGTTCCCAATCAAATCTCACTTTTAGAAAATATCCAAACATTGGTATTATGAAAAACCATATTTGATAAAACTCTATCATGACCAATCACATATAAGACCTATTGGTGAGTGGTAAGTTGAGTGTGACACCCCAGAACTTCCTTTAATAGGATAGGGGTAGAGACAAGAACCATGAATTCATATCACACACACGGGAGGACTTAACATAAAGTAACTGTATACACACAGAAACATCTCCATGAACTATTATAATGTAGAAAGATAAATAACTGGAACTTCAATGCATGCATAACATCATCCCCACATCAGAGTACCACACAACCTTAGGAAAGAATAAAGGTCCAAATACAATCCCACCAAAACTGTAAAATAGTCCAACCTAACAATAAAGAGGGGGAAACTATCCAATAAAACTCCTAAAACCAAATATGGTCTATCAAACTAAACTATTCTCTACCTATTATGAGTCCACCTTTGATTCCATTGAAAGGCCTTTCATCTGTATAAGACAAGACACATGTTGGAAGAGCCCATGTAAGGGGGATTATATCATACCCCATAAGATACCCTAAAATCATTAAACATAAATCATCAAGAGATTAATCAACTCTTCTTCATGAAGATATGTAAAATAGAGTATGAGATAATCACCAAATATCCCAAATATACCCAAGATAGACACCAGGAATCAATGTAGGATCACAAGCATGCTACCAGCTTATGATCCTATATAAGGCTAAAAGTTAATTCTTGTATAGGAGAACCCAATCCATGAGCTTTTCTATCACTATTAGCACTCATATGATACATCGTTCTTGTATGAACTTTCCAACAAAAAGGTACATACTAGATTTTAGAAAATATTGATACACATACAGGGGATCTCAGCCATGGTTTGTGGGGGGATACATAACCCTACCTAGAGTAAACTATTATGACTAGGAACATTCCCCTTGATAGTTGTTAATGATATTCTTGACCCAACCTAGGGAGTAAAGAATGATATAGAATCTAAACTTGGGTAACACAGAGGGATGCCTAACACTATCCAAGACTAATTTAGATAGTATGCCACTCATTTTGTGATTAGGATGGGATACCTCACAAAAATCTCATAGGAATGGACTAAGGGGACGTACCCTACTTATACATCTCCTAACTGAGGAGAATAAGAGCCTCAACCTACCCTGGGATAAGTACACAGTGTGTACTAGGGATACAAAACATTTACTGGGAGCACATGACATGTACTGAGAGAACACCGCATGTACAACTAAATCCGGACCTGCCCATGTCCATTCACATGTACATATTCTTATTCCTATATACTCAAGAAATGTCTGAGTACACTGGGCATGCCTCTAGACTTGGTCATATCTAAGTACCTGAGCATACCCAATTACCTGGTCAGCCCATCTACTCTTCCTATTCCTAGGTTCCGGGATATGTCTATGCTTGTATACCCTTGGGGTACACACTGATCCACCAACATCAAGTCACATTGTGTGTATTGAGGTATACATGTTATGTGATATTTAATATTTTTAAAACCCTTGCTACCACATATAGGGAACTAAAAGTTTCTTTTCTTCTAAACTACATTTTGTGTAACTTGGAATTTTCCAAATCACATTCGTCTCCATGTGGTTCAACTTGTGGTGCCTTATCCATCATTTGAGCCACAAATATCTCCCATGAAACTCATATTTGAGTTGACCAAAATATAATCATCATTTATTGAAAAATTCTAGCCACTAATCATCTCATAAATCACCCCTATATAGTTGTATCATACAAACACTTGATCGAATTAAAAAATAACTCCTAATCCAATTCTAAATACTCCATCATTGTCGTGCACCACCATCAAGTTATCGATCTAAAATTGGGACCCATAGTAACGATCTATTGTGCCAAAAAATGATTTTAAAATGATCAACTATCAGGTATTTGTTATACCACCAGAAAAAGGATATACCAAATATAAAAATGTGAATAATGATGGCAGAAATGTAAAAAACACAAACATGAGGAACAAACCCTCTCTATTTTCATATTTTCCCCAATCTGTTTTCATGGGGGAGAAGAAAAAAATGATAATCACTCACTCAAAAATAACATCAATTCTTAATTCTATGAAGAAAATTACTACACATGTAAATCAATGATCAGCCGGTGAATCAAATTTTTAAAAGGATTGATAAGTTTTGGACACAGTATAAACCATGAATAATAAAACAATATAAAGAAACATCCTATCCAAATTTGGGATTGATCTCTAACAAAGAACAATTCTGGTTGGTTGACATTGATGGAATCCATGAACTCTTCTAACAAATGAAAATTCCTTGGAACTGATCATTGATCCATTATCTAGTCATCATTCATCAAAATATCTCCTCCATGCTCTCTCTAAATCCCTAAGGATATATAGATAACCCTAAGATTTTCCCAATATTGGGATTAAATAGAGAGGGATTTATGTGAAATAAAATTAAAAAAAATTAGTTGATTAATAAATTTATTTATTATCTTCCCACAAATTCTCCTTAATAAAACATTTGATGATGAAAAGGATTATTTAATATCTAGGGAACAACCCATATTATGGATTTGATAGTGGTATCCAATATTCCAACAAATAATATTGATGATTTATTCTATTTTTTCATAAATACTATAAGAGCGTGATATAATATATTTAATATTTAAATTATATCAACACTGAGGCTATATCATCTTGGAAATCCTTCACCAACTCAACACCTACCTCTGAAAATATTCATTAAAATATTATAATGTTTTATAAAGAAAAAATAGAGTTGATGCAATTTAGTTGTAATATGATTACTTTGATGAATAATAGTGGTTTAAAATAAGAGTTATGTGTGTTTCCCCATAAATTTATAATTATTAAAAATGATAACATTATATATGAATATATATATATATATTGAAATTTATTTTCTTCACTATTAGATATTCATTTCGGTATATATTTTTACAATTTACCTATACTAAATGAATGGAATTTTGAGAAGAATAGTTGACACTTCCTTTAAATTTAGAGTGCTCTTGGTTTTTTTGGGATATTTCAATTCTATTTTGGACCCTTATGAGACAATTGGAACTATATTTTTCCAATATTACATTTTTGACGTTAAAAAGAGTTATTAATATTTATTTCTTAATTGAAATCATATTATCTACTTCTTTGTATAAATAAGAGTAAAGTATTGTGACTAAAACTAATTATAAAATTATTAATTCATCCATAAATTTTATAATAGATGATTACAATATTTATGTTGTTTAATGTATTTATCTTTCCCATAATCTATTTTATTTTTCATAATTTCATAATTCTAATAAAAAATATAAATGTTGAGTCAATAAGGTTTTTCTTATGACTTTTCCATTCCTTCATACTTGGGGAGATTGTTGAGTCATTAAGGTTTCCTTATGAATTTACCATTTCTCTTGTTTTGAAAATCACAAACACCTTATTTTAAGGAAGATATATTTTCTACCATGTGATTTACTTCTATAAAGAAAAATTTCATTCCCCAAGGAAATTTATCCTTACCTTGTTTCATTGTCCATATCAAAATTTTTCTAAGTGTAAAAGTTCAAAGTCTAACCAAAAATGAATTTGGAGTCTATAATACAAGGATATTTGGATTCTATTTTATAGGAATTAAGAACTTGAATTCTATAGAATTCCGGATTTTGAATTTCAAGGAAATTCAGAATCGGAATTCATAAGAATTTGGAAACTGAACTTACAAAGTTCAGAGTTGGAGTTCATGAGAATTTTGAGTCAGAACTCATGAGATTTTAGAGTCTGTATTCAGAGAACTCAAATTCAAAACTCAAAGAAGTTCATATCCAGAATTCATAATCAGAATTCAGAGTTAGAACTCAGAAAGTTCGTAACCAGAATTTGTATTCAGAATTCGGAGTCAAAACTCAGAAAGTTCGTAACCAGAATTCTGATTCAAAATTTGGAGTCAGAACTCAGAAGAGTTCGTACCCAGAATTCGTAGCTAGAATTTGGAGTCAAAACTCAAAAGATTACATGTTGTTGAAGTGATTTCTAGAGATATACTATCACTACATTGTGCGAACTGAACTTCTTGTTCATATTTGCTTTGTGAGACTACGTTTGTTTCTATGTACAAGAAAGGGCTTTCGGAGATAGGAAGACAAAAGTGTCAGCTAACTTTAAGTTGAGGGATTCCTTGCTGAGGAAGACAGAGGTGTCGACTTCATTAAAGTTGAGGGCTTGCAGGGATAGCAAGATAGACTCTGATCTTCATATCGAGGGCTTACCCTGGTGTGGGTAAGATAGAATTTCTTGAAAGTGTAAATCAAGGGACCTTTATCCAAGGTTGTTGGATACCCTTCTCTTTGGGATAAAAGACTTACTACTGTTACTTGTTTTGTTACAAGTTTTTCCATTGTATTTGTACTATTGAGGAAAGTATAACTATCTTATACTTCTTTATTTTTGTACTCTTATTTAGTTAGATTCTATACTCTTTAAGGTATAATCTTCATCTTTGTAATCTTTCATTAAGTTTCATTTCTGGAATCACTTTTCCAGAATTTCTTTCTCAGAATCATGATTCCTGATTCAAGAAAGTGTGTTGAACTAGAGGTTTTGTGAATTACCTTGTTTAACCTTGTTAAACATAACCATCTTTAAAAGTTAAAAAGTAATTTTTAAAAGTATACAATTCTCACCCTTCTTGTATTTGAGTATCTGTATCACAGTTTGATATTACAATCAGTATCATATCTATTGTATTTATCAATCCCAAAAATAATGATAGGAAAAATCAATTCCTATATTTCATTAATCATTCATGGATATAAATAGGTGATTGAATGTAAATTTTCACTATAATGTGGTGTATAGTTGATCTTGGAAAAATGTTTGAAATTTTCACAAATAAAATTAAATAGTGTAAAAGTTTCATAGAGAATTTGTAATAAATAAAAATCTAATATTATTGGTAATGATATAAGGTATGTTAAGAAATTTTTATAGAATAATCAATGTATCAAATTTAAAATAAAATAATAATAGTATTTAACATGTTATTTTTATTTTTATTTTCACACTTTTATATGATACCAATATTGCATAAATTTTTATACTTTTTGACGTCATTACATGTATGATAAATTAATAGAAAAGTGACTACTTATGGAAATTATATAATATTATGTATAGTTTTCCCTATTTATATTGAATATAAATAATCATTCTTAGATTTATGTATTTAATAATAAATTTTTATGATATTTCAGGATATTTATCACAAAGAAGTTTTTAACATTTTAATGGAATCATTTTATCACTAGTTTACATCCATCCAGTGTGAACTCGATATAAATTTATAAAATTATTTATTATGATCATGATTTTAATATAAAGGAATAAAAAAACATTTCCTTGGTTAAGTATACACAAAATATATCTTTTTATATTTTTTGTAAAAGTGTTGGTAGCCTTGAATTTTTTTTGTTTTCTCAAAACAATATTTTTTTATAAATTCAAATAAAATTGAAGAATATGGATATTCAACAACTTATTACATCAAATTCATTCACAATGTTACTGATAATGGAATTTTAATCTTAAACTTGATATAATTTTGGAATCTTATCCTATTAATATGGGTTAATGATTGAAATTATTCTATAATTTGGATTTAACTCGGGTTATATATATTTCATTGAAGAATATTTTGATAATTTAAGATTATATTCCCATAAAAATGGATCTCTAAATTAAAATTTTATGTAATATATAGTGGTGAGTATATAAGATCCTTTATCCACCTTAATATATGATATATTATATTACTATATATTTTAATGTCATTTAGTACTGTTGATATTTTACTTATCCATACTTTAAATCACATATGTTTCTTTTTTATATTGTCAAATCTATTTTTTCTTATTAACCTTAGTATTTTTTGAATGTGATAGAAAATTTCTAAATATAGTTCTTGATGTATATTTTATTGTGAGTGAATATCAAGTCAAAATATTTTAATGGATAAATATATAATTTTTTGGTAATGAAATTTCTTGTGGTAAGAAGAATCACATTACATATAAATTTCTTATAAAAAAGGTACCTTAATTTGTTATTATATTCATGATTTATATTTTTGGGATCATTAATTGATTTTATTTTAGAAAGAAAGTATCTCTATTATTTTATAATATCTTTCATTTCAAACAATTAATGTCATTATAAAATATTTTTAGTGCATTTTCCTTCTAACTCGATAATCTCATCATGATTTCTAATGAATTTCCCTCTATTTATGGATTAAATATATAATTATGATGTTTGAGGTGAGTATCACGAAATTGTTATAGAGAAAATTTGTGTATGAAATGAAAAAGTATTATTTCTTCATGAAAAAACATTACTAAGACCAATAATTTTGTTGTTTTTGGAATTAAGACCTTTTTTATTTGGTTCTCTATAATAATTTATCATTATAGTTATAAAAGTCATTCTCATTGTAATATATAACCATATTTTCTATTATATAGTCTCATTAGAAGACAAAAAAAGTAAAATGTCTTAATTATGATGGATTTTATTTGTACTTTGATCTAATAAAATTATAATGGAATAATTTTCATTACCAAACTATCACTATTTAATATATAATTTATTACTAACTTATTTAAAAATTTATTTTGGGGATCTAAGTGGAAATTTTAAAAATTTTAATGATTCCCTAGGTATCACAATGGGGGTGAATGGTTACCCTAATCATGCATAATAATCCTAAGAGTAGTGTAATCTATTTCCATTGTCATCGGTATGGTAGATGTGTGGTGTGGAAAACTCTATAATCAAAACTAAGAATATTACCTAGATTTTTATATAATGATTTTTTATTCCATATTTTTTATGGAATCCTCTATTACCTAACCTAATGGTTTTTTTATATTTCATAGAATCATAAGGATAACACTCCCATTCCACTCCTTCCTACCTTTTTTATTCACTAGTATGCAACATGATTATCAATGTAAATATCCTTCTTCCTTCTTTCATTTTAATTTATTCTTATTATACTATTCTACTCTCACTTATTCTTACATATAAGTGGTTTGGGTGGTTTAACCAAGTGTATGGGTCATATAAACTTGTGATTTATAATTTATATGAGCAGTTAATCTTTTATATGACTTCACCTTCCATTATTCATCAATAGAAAATTGATTCAAACTAATTAAAAGTTTTTTTCATATATTTCATCTTACTTGAGTAGACCCAGGGTTCATGGTATTCTAAAACAGGTTTCCTATGTAATTAAATTTGATATATTTTATCTTATTTTTCTTTCCAAGGGTTTTTTATAATTTATATGTTTTACTTGTAAAATAACGTAATGTATTCATAAATCAATGGTTTGTTTGAACTTAACCCTATTTTCTGAAACCACATTTTTTTAAAAATTCATATAAAGGTTTATTACAAAATAAGGAAATAGTAAACAAAGTTTTATATTATCATTGATTTTACAAAGTAAGTTATTGATCATCCCAGTTTGGATTATTTAAAATAAGTGTATCTTTATTTAATAAAATGATCTTGGTATTTTCATTATCTTTTTATTATGTATTTATGCTATTTTTCTATTTATTAGACTTTTTGTTAACTCAAGTGGGATTTTATTAATTATTTTATTATTGAATAATCTTCCAAAAATGGTTGTGTTTTTTTATTTCTTTAATAAGACAAAATTATTTTTTATTAAATTAATAAAAGGTTTTTATTACGTAATGGATACCCTTGATGTATTTTCCCGATTAGATATGGAATTATTTATTACATAGATTATGTAATGTGAATTTCTTTTGATATATATATGGAAAAGGATTATTTAGTACAAGGGTATTTAGAGGTGATATATGAGTTGTTTATTCAATTATATTTATGTCATAATGTGATGTCATTATAATCGATTCAAACCATTTTGAGAATTTATTGGATGAAATATGTATAAAATTATAAAATCAAGTTGAAAGATTTAGTAAATTTGAAAATCTACACTATCCATTTTCCCATATTTTTTTTATGAATTTATAATTTAGTGAATTTTTTATTTATTCTAAAACAATTCATTTTTAGGTGAATAATGATGATACTGATCTTGATAAAAATGATCACTTTATGACATTATCATAGTATAAGAATGACTTAAAATTTTATAAAAAATTTATATACAAGATATATTTTAAAATTAATATAAATCATTTAAAAATAATATATTGAATTTATAAAACACATGTTTAGAATTTTTGGAATCTCAAGTAAGATTTCACACTAAAAAATATTTTTATTTTCTTACATTAAAAATTATATTTAATAACATACAAATATTAAATATAAAAAATGAATTTAATATTTGAGATGAAAATTTAAATATTATTTTTTAAATATCATTTCATTTTTTACAATAAAAATGATATTTAGAAGAATAATGTTATTGATCATGATAATGGTGAAGTAGTTACATTCAAATAATTGTTTTATTAATGTTATGTAATATTTTATGATAACTTAAGTTGATATATTTAAAATAAAGTCTCTAATTGGATTTATAAACACATATATAATTATACTAACATGCTTTTAATTGGGAATAAATAATAAATAATATTAATAACACATAATAGTTAAACCATCATTTTTCTTGAAAATACGTTTTTTATATATAAAATGTTTAGATTTATAAGTTAATTTTCTATTAATAAGAATATTAAATGGATTAAATAGATATTAGATTTGGCCTCTTCACACAAAAAGTTTTATGATAGGATATTTAATAATTTTAATTTGATATATGTTAATTGGGTTAAAACTAGATATATGAGTAAAAACAAAAAAAAAGTAAAGATAAATAAATATACAAGCAAATGAATTCAAACATGTTTAAAATATGTGTTTAAATACTTATTTGTGGAATTTTGGGCCCAATATCACCCTTAATTTCCCAATTTAATAATTTTGGAGCCACTTTACCTTCAATTGTGTAATGATATCATTTAAAATTAATGAATATTTAGAAAAGAACCATTTTCATCACTTATAAAGGGGAATCACTTCAACCATTTATATTATCAAATTTTTGTTCTAAATATACTTAAAACCTAACTAGTTTACCTCTTATAAAATTAAATTACATGAACTAAATACCATGTTCACAATAAGTTAGCATATTTTCTTCAATTCTACGGGGTTCTTCAAGATAATGTTCAAGGTATCAATGTATGTATTACTTAATCCATACCTTTTCTTCGTAATAATTTTCTTCTAAACATTACCTAAACATAGTAATTTAAGTATCTAAATATATTTATTATTCTAATAAATTATTCTATTAAAGGAAACCCATGTATTAATTCTTTCCCGTGCATATTGTAAAACAAAATATCGTTAATTGTGGGTTTTGAAAACTACTCCCTCCGTGAACTGGCGTCATCCATTTATAAACACCACTTATATTCACCAGTTATAAGGATTTAATTGAAGAATACGTATGAAATACATAATATAACTATGATTACAATTAGTAAAATTTTATTCTAACTTCATTCCCTCTCATTCATCACAAAATAAAAATGTTAACCATCCATTGTGTGACCTACTGAATCCAAGAAGTAATGTTTTTCAATTTTTATCTTGTTTTTAATTCTGTTGAACCCTCTGGAATTAAGTGGATTTATTGTGTTTTGATAATCCCAACCATTCTATCTTTATATCTTGATTATGATTCATTCATTCCAAATATACTTTAATATATGTTGTTACTTTCAGTATGCTTAAATTCAGTCTTTTGAATTATCAGATATATGTTTACTATGACTTAACTCATTCTGCCAAGTGAATGCTCAAACAGTTTTTAGCTACCGTTACACACTAGGTACCGATACAGAACAGTAGCCACCGTTATGGATTAGAGCTACCGATATCGAATAGAGCTACTGATACGGAGTTCACCGATACATCACGTTCACCGGTACTCAAAGATCACCACTACATCAAAGTCAACCGATACGGTACGTCAAATCTACCGATAGAGTTATAGTTACAAGCTCACCGGTACTCAAGCCTACCGCTACATCGAAGTCGACAGCTACCGATATGCTGAAGTCCACCATTATGGAAGGTCTACCGATAGAGAATACCGCTACCGATATAAGGCAGAGCCATAGTTACCATTACAAGTCCACCGCTACAAATGTGATCAAGTCTACCGACAGACAAGTCTACCGCTACAAATGTCTATCGATACTCAGACCTACAGACACCCACTATAACACAAGTCTACCGATATCAAGAGCTACTACTCCAGAGACAGAACCCGACACTGCATTAATTTATTTATCATTATTTAATCTAACCAACGGTCATATCAGGTATATTTTAATAGACGGACATTTATTTAATGTGTGTTGTTGGATGTCAGGGAACCGTACATCGTACCTGCAAAAAGTAAATCATCTTTTGCCGGAGCATGTGGTTTAACTAAAGGAAGGATGATACTACAAAAGATCATGAATAGACGAATACAGACATAGAGAACACAGGCTGTGCAAGACATAGACGAATACACGAGACATACAAAACACGAAGGTGTGCTGGAAGAACAATAGAGCGTGAATGAAAAGAGACGACAGAACTTACACGAAGAACTCATTACTGCATACCAGTGAAGAGCTGAGAATGAGAACATAACACAAGAGCTTCATCGACTGTCTCTACACCTGGAAGTCAAAGAAATAGATGATACTCTATTTTCCATAAAAAAACGAAAAGAGGACTCAGAGCGAGTTCTGATCAATCAAAGGAGTCCACAACTGCACGACAATCACTAGAGCCATTTCTAAGCTCAAAATATTTTCTCTGTGATTTATCTTTTTACTTATTGAGCAGTGTGTGTTATATGTTGTATTTTACACACACTCTGTCTCTTGTACTCTAACTGGAGGATTTGTAAATCCTCACTCAACACTCTTATATCTTTTATTTCCCACTGGGATAGTGGTAGAGGTCGTGTGACCTGGACAGCTGGTTGCTATTGTTCCTGTTCCCACGGATAACAGTGGTAGAGGTCTTGGACCTGGACAGTTGTATACTGTTGTAATCCCCGATCCAGGATGTGGATCACTTTTATATAAAGATTTTGAGAGGACTAAGTCTTGGCTGGAGACTGAACCACTTGGTTATATTTGTTGTGCTATATCTTTCAAAGTTATTCTTTATTCCGCTGCTAATTTCTATAAAAACAAAACTGTTTTAAAGTCACTTTGATAATTAAATTGGCAAGTGTTTATATTAGTTGTAAATCAGTAAGTTTGTTTAAAAAGTTAATCAACCTTTCTGTTTTGATTAACTGGGAAATAATCAATCCCTTGAGAACCCAACCGAACCCTTACTTTGATATAAATTCACTACAGTTTAATTTAGTATTTTATTTGGGGGTTTCTAAGACAAAGTATTAAAACAGAAATTTTAATTGGAACTTAATTCACCCCCCCTCTTAAGCGTCCACTCCGACCAACATTTGGTATCAGAGGAAGATTAAAATATTTTGTACTCTGTTTATCAACTGTGATTTTAGTTGTATTTTAATGTTCTTAAAATTTCTGTTATTTCTAAATTTTTATCTCTTTAAAATCTTTTCTTATAGTTAGCTATCATGGATAATAGACTTGATGGTGTTTCTACTAATAGACCACCATTTTTCAATGGCACTAATTATGCTCAGTGGAAAATCAAGATGAAAATTCATTTAGATAGCATGGGTTTCGATATGTGGACTCCTATAGAATCAAAATATAAAATTCCTACTACTGTTAGAACTACTTGGAATGAAGCTACTAAGACTGCCTACAATAATAATTGTAAAGCTGTGAATGCTTTGTACTGTGCTCTAGGAGATGAGGAATTTAATAGAATATCTTCTTGTAAAATTGCTTATGAAATTTGGGATACCTTAGCTGTTTCTCATGAAGGAAAAACTAATGTTAAGGAAATGAGATTGAACACCTATACTATTAAGTATGATACTTTTAAGATGAAGCCTGATGAACCCATTTCTGATATGTATCTCAGGTTCCATGAAATTGTCAACACAATGACTTCCCTGGGAAAGGATGTTCCAGCAAAGGAACAAATCATGAGAATTTTGAGATGTCTACCTGAAAGATGGAGAGGAACCTCTGTCTCCATTAGAGAATCATGTGACATTGGAGAACTACCAGTCAAAGAACTAATTGGAAAACTGATGATGTATGAAGAGGAACTCAAAGTAAACAAAGAAGAAGATGATGAACCTAGAAGAAAATCTGTTGCCTTCAAAACTACAAGCTCAAAGAATAAGGATAAGGAAAAGCTCCAAGCTATCAATTAAAGTTCATGCTGTGAAGACAGTGACAGTGATTCTGATAGTGATGCTGAGATGGCTCACATTGCAAGAAGGTATAAGAAATTTTATAGGAAGAAGAATTTTTTCAGAAAGTCCAACTACAAAGGTAAGTATGACAACAAAGGACATTGGAAAAAGGATTGGAAGAAATCTGAAAAATCAGATGAAGTTGTCTGCTATGAGTGCAAAAGGAAGGGACACATAAAAGAAGACTGCCCAAAGATGAAATACAAGAAGAAGTATGAATACAAGGATAAAAAGTATAAGAAATCCATGAAGGCTACATGGAGTGCTTCTGAGGACAGTTCTAGTGAATCTGATGTTTCTGAAACTGAACACAGAAATAAGGAGAACATGTGTTTTATGACAAACTCTTCTGAGGTAACTTCAGAAACTCCTGCTTCTAATTCATATTATTCTGGAGATGATTCTGAATATGATAACATTTCTAAATATGAACTGTTTGAATATTGTGATATGTTAGTAGAAACTTTTAATGAGCTGAAAGACAAATACAATGGTTTAAAGAAACAGTATGCTTTATCTGTTAAACATAAATCTGATCTGGATATTGAAGTAGAAAAGAATACTCAGTTTCTTAAAGAGAATACTAAACTAAAATTATCTAATGAGAAACTCAAGAAAGACTTAGATAAATTTACCAATGGTAAAGATACTCTTACTCAAATTCTAGGTAAGAAAATAGCACCTAGATACACTACTGTTATAGGATACCAACCTGGAAAAAGGAAAATTACCCAAACTAGATTCATTCCTAAATCTGGACAGAATGTAGCTAGCTCTGGAACTTCATATGCTTCAATAAGTTATATTCATAGTTATGGATCTAATAAGGTTTATCTATCAAAATCTTTTGATTCTAGAAATTTTATGAGACCCATT
This sequence comes from Viscum album, assembly GCA_963277665.1. Taxonomy (NCBI): domain Eukaryota; kingdom Viridiplantae; phylum Streptophyta; class Magnoliopsida; order Santalales; family Viscaceae; genus Viscum; species Viscum album. Next base: position 512,002,889 of record OY728146.1, read on the forward strand.
AGACAAATATGGGTACCTAAAGTGTTATTGGATAACCTGTCTGGACCCAAGAAAATCTGAGTACCAAAATCAATTCCTATTTAAATCTGTTTTGTAGGAAACCTTCTTAAAGATCTCCTATAAAAAGACCTGGTACTTGGACAGCAGATGTTCAATACATATGTTAGGAGACTTCTCATGATTTAAAAGCTTAGTCAGAGTTGATGGAGGGTTTCTCACCTTTGGTGATAACTCAAAAGTAAAAATCATCGGCTTAGGCCAGATTGGTAACACTGACTCGGTATTAATTTCTAAAGTTTTATTTGTTGATGGACTTAAATACAATTTGTTAAGTATTTCTCAGTTATGTGATGATGGTTTTTATGTTAAATTTGAAAATGATTCTTGCAATGTTTTTAATTCTAAAAATGTTTTAGTGTTTGCTGCTTTGAGAAATGATAATGTTTATGTTGTTGATTTAAATTCTTTAGCTAAGAAAAATATTACTTGTTTAAATGCTTTTCATAAAGATTCTTGGCTTTGGAACAGAAGATTAGGACACTGCAATGTGCATTAACTTAGAAAACTTGTTAGGAAGAACTTAGTTAGAGACCTACCCAAACTTGAATTTCCAGCAGACAAAGTTTGTAATCCCTATCAAAAGGGAAAGCAACGTAAAGTTTATTTTAAATCAAAGAAAGAATTGTCAACTTCTCAACCTCTCGAGTTGGTTCACATGGATTTGTTTGGACCTTCTAGAGTTTCTAGTTTAAATGGGAAGCATTATGTCTATGTTCTTGTAGATGACTTTTCTAGATATACTTGGGTATATTTTCTAGCTCACAAAAGTGAAGCATGTTCTTGCTTTGTAAAATACTCCAAGTCTGTAGAAAACCACAGTGGACTTAAGATTAAAACTATGAGAAGTGATCATGGCCGTGAGTTTGAAAATCATGAGTTCGAATCCTACTGCTCACACAATGGCTATAGTCACAATTTCTCTGCCCCTAGGACACCTCAGCAGAATGGTGTAGTATAAAGGAGGAATAGAAAACTGCAAGAAATTGCTAGAACTATGCTTAATGAGTATGACCTACCCATTTACTTTTGGGCTGAAGCTGTAAATATAGCTTGTTATGTTATTAATAGAGTCTTGATCAAACCTGTCCTTAAGAGGACCCCTTATGAGTTCTGGAACCATAGGAAACCTAAGGTTAACTACTTCAAAGTTTTTGGCTGCAAAGTATTTATTCTTAATACTAGAGACAATCTCAACAAATTTGCATCCAAGAGTGATGAAGGAATTTTCCTAGGTTACTCTACTTCTAGTAAAGCCTATAGAGTTTCTAATAAGAGAACCAAATGTGTGGAAGAATCTGTTCACATCAAGTTTAATGAAACTGATCCACATGAACCTAAGACCTCTCTTGAAAATCTTGAAGATGATCTCTCTGGTTTGAACCTTAATGATAAGGACAGTGGACCTGTAGTTAAAACATCCAGTTCTAGATATTTTCCAGACCCTGCTTCTGTTGAACCTCAACCTGTAGATGAACCTGAAATCTCTAGCCCTACCTTTTCAAGACCAACTAGGATTCTAAAGAACCATCCTTTAGATGATGTCGTAGGAAATCTAGACAGAGGAACACAGACTAGAGATTCTCTAAGAAATCAGGTTGAACATCAAGATTTTCTTTCACAGTTAGAACCTAAAAATGTCAATGATGCTATCAATGATGAATTTTGGGTAATGGCTATGCAAGAAGAACTAAATCAATTTGAAAGAAACAAAGTCTGTAAATTAGTAGAAAGACCTAAAGACACTATCACCATAGGCACAAAATGGGTGTTTAGAAACAAAGTTGATGAATCTGGAAACTTCATTAGAAACAAAGATAGGCTAGTTGCACAAGGTTACAATCAAGAAGAAGGAATTGACTATGAATAAACCTTTGCACCTGTAGCTAGATTAGAGTCTATTAGGATCTTACTTTCCTATGCATCACATCTGAATTTTAAGTTATATCAAATGGATGTGAAAAGTGATTTTCTAAATGGTTTTATTGTTGAAGATGTCTTTGTAGAACAACCACCTGGTTTTTCAAATCCTAATTTTCAAAATCATGTTTTTAAACTTTCTAAAGCTTTATATGGTTTAAAACAAGCTCCAAGAGCTTGGTATGAAAGACATTCAAACTTTTTTATTTCAAAAGGATTTACAAAAGGAATAGTTGATCCCACTCTTTTTATAAAAAGGATTTCAAAAGATGTATAAATAGTACAAATCTATGTTGATGATATTATTTTTGGATCTTCTAAAAATTCTTTATGTACTGATTTTTCAGAAGTTATGCAAAATGAGTTTGAAATGAGCTTAATGGGAGAGCTTAAGTATTTTCTTGGTTTTCAAATCTTTCACACTAAAGATGGTATTATTTTAAATCAAAGTAAATATACTAAAGATTTGTTAAAACGTTTTGGTTTGAATAGTATTAAGGAAAGTGATATACCTATGACTACCACCTGTAAATTGGATGTTGATGAATCTGGGAAACCAGTTGATCAAACTAATTACAGAGGTATGATTGGGAGTTTTCTTTATCTTACTGCTAGTCGACCAGATATTATGTTCAGTGTATGTATGTGTGCTAGATTTCAAGCTAATCCTAAAGAATCACACTTGTGGGCTGTTAAAAAAATTTAAATATCTTAATCATACTATGAATTTAGGTTTGTTTTATCCAAAAGGACAATCATTTGACTTAACAAGTTATTCAGATGCTGATTTTGCTGGCTGTAAGTTAGATAGGAAGATCACATCTGGAACATGTCACTTACTTGGAAAATCCCTAGTATCATGGTGTAGTAAGAAATAGAACTCAGTTGCATTGTCTACTGCTGAAGCAGAATACATCGCTGCTGGTAGTTGCTATGCACAGATTCTATGGATGAAACACACACTACTGGATTATGGATTTGACTTTAAACATGTTTCAATCAACTGTGACAACACTAGTGCGATTAATATCTCTAAGAACCCTGTGTCTCACTCTAGAACTAAACATATTGATGTTAGACACCACTTTTTAAGAGATCATTATCAAAGAGGTGATATAACACTTGAATTTATAGGCACTGAACTTCAATTAGCTTATATTTTCACTAAGCCTTTAAGTTCAAAAAGATTAAGTTTCATTAGACAAGAATTAGGAATGCTAACTTATCCTTAAACCATTAGAAAAACCTCACCGTTAGAGAAACCTCACTGTTAGAGAAACCTCACCATTAGAGAAACCTCACCGTTAGAGAATCCTCACCGTTAGAGAAACCTCACCGTTAGAGAAACCACACCGTTAGAAAAACCTCACCGTTAGAGAAACCTCACCGTTAGAAAAACCTCACCGTTAGAAAAACCTCACCGTTAGAGAAACCTCACCGTTAGAGAAACCTCACCGTTAGAAAAACCTCGCCGCTAGAAAAACCTCACCGTTAGAGAAACCTCACCGTTAGAAAAACCTCACCGTTAGAAAAACCTCACCATTAGAAAAACCTCACCGTTAGAAGACCTCAACGTTAAGAGATTTTACCAGTACATCTCACGCTGTTTTAAAATTCTATAAAGCTGAGTCATCGAACCGTTATTTATTTTATTTATGATTTATGTGATTTATGAATCCTAAATGATATTAAAACTCAAACTAGACTCAATCAATCTCACCGCGAACCTATATGCTCGAATTCTCCTAAACCTAAACCTCCCGATATTCAAAACCCTAGCCTCCAATCCGTAATGGCCCACCTCAAGAGACCCCAAGTCACAGATGGGAGTGATTAGCCGCAAGCGAAACGACAGAAAGTATCGAATGCCAGTGGAAGTAGAAGTGGAAGTGTAGCTCGAAGGAATCCAATAAACCCGCATCTCTCAAGGAGAGAGATTGTTGTTGAAAAAGAAGTGTGTTCAGAATGGCTGATGGAAATAAAATCGTTAGTTCTTAGAGTATTAGAAGAACAAGGTTGGCTAGAATGCTTCACGAACAACAACGGACCTTATTATCCAGTACTGGTGAAACAATTCTACGAATTCGTTCGTTTTTAAAAGTCTGAAGAAGAAAGCAGAATGGTTTCATATGTGAATGGTCAGGAAGTATCTTTTACTTTAGGAGAATGGGCTGAGAACCTAAGAGTCCCTCATGAGGGTGATTTTACTTTTTATTCAAAGTCTGTACCTTCAACCAGTGATGTGTTTCAATATGAAGATGCTCTGCTGGAACTCACAGGTAATGGGACCCCTAGAAAGGTGATTGCTGCAGAGATGGTAGGAGAAGACAAACTGTTGTTTAAGTTTATTCAGCATGTTTTTAGTCCGAGAAGAGGAGACATTGCCACTTTGAGATTCTAAGACATATATCTGTTACATTTTCTGAAGCACAGTGTGAGAATCAATCTATGTAGATTGATTATGGTCCAAGTAGAAGAGATGACTAGACCGAAGTCAAAATCAAATGCATTGTTTTTCTCAAAGATAATTTCTGTGATGCTAAAAGTGAAGGAGATAGCTGGACCTCATGATGAGATGGTAGTAGTTAAGGATAACTTCTGTATTACAAGAACTGTTTGTAAATACATGAAAGTTAGCTGGAATCCTTGGAAGAAATCATGGGTGAATGATGATCCATAACCGGTCTACAGTGATGATGAAGCTGAGGAGGAAGAGACATCAGTAGAGGAAGGAGGAGATCTAGACTTACCCCCTAGTCCAGTGCATCAAGTTATTTCTTATGGAACAACTATCCCTCCAAAAGAACTAACAAAGAGTGAAACTGTCTTAAAGGAAAATGATACAGAGACTACAGAAGGAGAAGAAGAAGCATGCCAGTATGTTGTCAAGGAAACCTCTGAGGAGGATGAGACAACCGAATCTGATCATAATGTTAATGGAGAAAAAAAGGCTGATGGTGAAGCAGTTGATGAGGAAAATGTTGAAAAAGAGCTCAGTTTGAGTCCTCTAATAGTCAGTACAGTCAGGACAGAGGCTGAATAGGAAAAGACAGCAGCAGCACCTGTTAAAGAGAGAGTCATTAATGACACATAACAAATGGCTATTGAACCTGCTGTGGTTGTAGACGAAATTGCAGAATTACCTCAGGAAGAACAGTTGGAAGAAATATCTCAGGAGAATGTTCCAAGTGAGGAGGAGAATATTGGCTCAGTATCAGTGTTATATGACATTGAATGTTGTACATCAGATCCCGGATATATTATTCTTGGACTTTCTTATGGAGATTCAGATGAGGAAGACCAGTCCCAAAAGGAATCAGTTACCTTACCCACTATGGCTGAAAATGTGGCAACCAAGAAGGACCTTGAGTCTTTAAAAGCTAAATTGAAAGAAGCAATAAGAGAATCAGTGGCAGATATGAAGAACAGTATGGTTGAAGAGATGAAAAGCATGGAGAAATCCCTTGAGTTATCCATTGGATGTAGTGTGTCCAGTCCTGTGAAAGAAATGGTGGATGAACTTAAGGTGTGCCACACTCAGATTGAGAGTTGGACAGGAGCTGTAGTTACTCTTAGACAATCAATCGCTTAATTGACTGCTTTGAACAGTTCTCAAACCCAAGTGCACACTGACATTCAGTATATCAAAGAAGTGGTCAAATAGTTTGTGGAAGTTTTTGAGGCCTTTAAGAAGTCATTCAAAGAACATCTGAACAGTCAGGATGAGCTTCTTCAGAAGGTAGTTAGTATTCTGACTCAATCTTTCAAGGAGACAGTGGCCTTCTCAATGACACCTCTTCCCTCAACTAGCTATAGTGTGATCCTTGACCAGATCTGCACTGTTATTCAGGAAGAATTGGCTAAGGCCAGTCCTAGTGGTGCATCAGATACTCATATTCTTGCTACCACTAGGGAAGTTAGTAGTTTTGTTCATGATCACCTGCGGGCAGCTACTGATTCTCAAGAGGCAATCAAAAATAATGTGAATACTTATTTTGAAAAGGTGTATACCAAGCACCAAATGACAACCCATTTCATGATTTTTCTTGAAAATATGAAGTTTCCTCCAGTTACCCAAGCCTTCAGGGAACAAGTAAGTAAGATCAGGGAGCTTACTCCTGCTTTGGATAAGTTTATAGAGAATAGAGATCATTTTGTATCTGCTATGGAGAGAGGTGGAAGAATCATCATGGATTTCAGGAATCTCTTACTACCTTTCCTACATGTGGATGATCGGCCAGTTATTGTACCACCTGCCCTTCCACCTTCTACCTCTGGGAGTACTCCTCAACTGACTCCAGTTCAAGCCATCAGAAGTCTAACACCAATGATCCCTCTGAGGATCACAGATTTCAGATCTGGTACTGTATCCGTTGATGATCCACCAGTAGTTCTTTCCGGAATTCCCAAGCTTGCTGACACTACCTCTGAACCCTCTGCTGATCCCAATGGAAAGACACCTGTTCAAGAGGATGATTGAGTGCTTCTAGCCATTTTTTTATGGGATTCATTGTATTTTTTGTACTTCTCTGATTTTCCCACTGTATCTTTTACTTATCAATCAAATACTTCATTCCTCTTTAATACCCTCCTTTTTGTTAATCACAAAGGGGGAGAAATTTTTGGAAACCTGAGAATGTTGATTCACCTAAGGGGACAAAGGGGGAGAAAATCAATACTTTGGAGGAGAATCCTGTAGTTAAATTTATAGGGGGAGAAATAGGCAAACCAAAGAATCTTGCTTGTGTTTTTCCTCTGATACTACATTATTTCTTGCTATATTCATGTTCCCATATTTTTCCTCTGATACTATACTGTTGATATCATACTTTGATATATTTTTGTTTGTTTGTTTATTTTTTGTTTTGTTTCCTCTGATAAATACTTTATTTTGGAATAGGTTGTGATTATCAAAAAAGGGGGAGATTGTTGAACCCTCTAGAATTAAGTGGATTTATTGTGTTTTGATAATCCCAACCATTCTATCTTTATATCTTGATTATGCTTCATACATTCCAAATATACTTTAATATGTGTTGTTACTTTCAGTATGCTTAAATTCAGTCTTTTTATTTATTAGATATATGTTTACTATGACTTAACTCATTCTGCCAAGTGAATGCTCAATCAGTTTTTAGCTACCGTTACACACTAGCTACCGATACAGAACAGTAGCCACCGTTATGGATTAGAGCTACCGATATCGAATAGAGCTACCGATACGAAGTTCACCGATACATCACGTTCATCGGTACTCAAAGATCACCGCTACATCAAAGTCTACCGATACGGTACATCAAATCTACCGATAGAGTTACAGTTACAAGCTCCCCAGTACTCAAGCCTACCGCTACATCGAAGTCGACAGCTACCGATATGCTGAAGTCCACCGTTATGCAAGGTCTACTGATAGAGAATACCGCTACCGATATAAGGCAGAGCCACAGTTACCGTTACAAGTCCACCGCTACTGATGTGATCAAGTCTACCGACATACAAGTCTACCGTTACAAAATTCTACCGATACTCAGACCTACAGACACCCACTGTAACACAAGTCTACCGATATCAAGAGCTACCACTCCAGAGACAGAACCCAACATTGCTTTAATTTCTTTATCATTATTTAATCTAACCAACGGTGATATCAGGTATATTTTAATACAATGACATTTATTTAATGTGTGCTATTGGATGTCAGGGAACCGTACCTCGTACCTGTAAAAAGTAAATCATCTTTTGTCGGAGCACGTGGTTTAACTAAAGGAAGGATACTACTACAAAAGAGCATGAATAGACAAATACAGACATAGATAACACAGGTTTTGCCAGACATAGACGAATACACGAGACATACAAAACACGAAGGTGTGCTGGAAGAACAATAGAGCGTGAATGAAAAGAGACGACAAAACATACATGAAGAACTCATTACTGCATACTAGTGAAGAGCTGAGAACGAGAACATAACACAAGAGCTTCATCGACTGTCTCTACACCTGGAAGTCAAGGAAATAGACGATACTCTATTTTCCAGACAAAAACCAGAAGAGGACTCAGAGCGAGTTCTTATCAATCAAAGGAGTCTAGAACTGCACGACAATCAATAGAGCCATTTCTAAACTCTAAATATTTGCTCTGTGATTTATCTTTTTACATATTGAGTAGTGTGTGTTATATGCTGTATTTTACACACACGTTGTCTCCTGTACTCTAACTAGAGGATTTGTAAATCCTCACTCAACACTCTTATATATTTTATTTCCCACTGGGATAGTGGTAGAGGTCGTGTGACCTGGACAGCTGGTTTCTGTTGTTCCTGTCCCACGGATAACAGTGGTAGAGGTCTTGGACCTGGACAGTTTTATACTATTGTAATCCCCGATCCAGGGTGTGGATCACTTTTATATAAAGCTTTTGAGAGGACTAAGTCTCGGCTTGAGACTGAACCACTTGGTTATATTTGTTGTGCTATATATTTCAAAGTTATTATTTATTCCACTGCTAATTTCTTTAAAACCAACACTGTTTTAAAGTCACTTTGATAATTAAATTTGCAAGTGTTTATATTAGATGTAAATCAGTAAGTTTGTTTCAAAAGTTAATCAACCTTTCTGTTTTGATTAACTGGGAAATAATCAATCCCTTGAGAACCCAACTGAACCCTTACTTTGATATAAATTCACTACAGTTTAATTTAGTATTTTATTTGGGGGTTTTTAAGACAAAGTATTAAAACAGAAATTTTAATTGGAACTCAATTCACCCCCCTCTTGAGTGTCCACTCCGACCAACAAATTTTTTAACCAAACCAAATCAAATGTGATTCAAATAATTAAAACATATAAAAAATATAATTATTATTCTATTAATATCATATTATAAAATTCATTAACCACACTCACCCATCAAGTTATAACATGTTTTGTTTGGTTATGTTAACTACATACATGAACAACACTAAAAAAATATATCATGGATAACTATGGGAATTTAAATACTAATATTATACTGAGTTAATAAGAATATAATTTAATTTTATGGTTTGGGAAATTATATCTCATGTATTTTACTTTGTATCTGAATATCTTTTTTGATCACTAAAATTATCAAAATAAACTAACTCTGATTCAATTTTGACACAAAATAACTAATATAAGAAAAAAAATGATAAAAAAATAGAATATAAAAAATAAAAGGACCATAGTCAATGAAATATATAATTATATTATTCCTAATAATTTATCTTATAAACTTAATTTTATTATTTAGGAATCTAGTAGAATATGAGGAATGAATTAGGACTATGGAAAAGGATTCTTGTCTCAAATTTATTATCATGAGATATATATATTATTATACACCAATTTTTTGAATAGTGTAACTAATACCACTTTAACATTTTTGACCTTGATCATATCCTTAAAAATGATATTTAAATTATCATTTGAAATCATATCCTTCAATAGGTATTGATTCGAAAATTTTTAACATCGTAAGGCTTTGTACCAACTCAAGTTTTTTCTATTGAGTTACAAACATTATTATTGAAATCTATTGTTCCAAAATTTAATTATAATAATTACTGAGTAATTTTAATTTTATTTAATAATTCTTTTTGGTTTTCTATAATTCTTCCCTAAAACCACAATTATCAAATGTTTATTATCTCAAAGATAGTTTTACTTGAAAGATGTTTTTTGGGTCTCAATTCCCATTTCTTCAGACATACTTCTTATTATACAAAAATTTACGACTATGTTTTTATATAATTCCTATATTTTATATTATATAATAAATTATATTTAATTCTTGGAATTTTATGTTCACTTTCAATGGATTTATATTTTAAGTGTTTTTATTTGAATGTTACTTAATCCATAAAGTTTCTTTTCACAACCTCATTTTAAAAGCGAGATCTATAAAATGTTATAACCCATATGGGGATTTTTTAGTCATTATCTACAATATAAAATTCATTTTATTACCTTATTGTTATCCTCGGTGATATTTTTTTCCACTTTATCGTTTTTTAAATTAGATGTTCAATAATATTTTTAAGTGATCTAGTTTTCAAAAATGGCATTTTCCATACAATAAAAAAGGAAATACCTTTTTACTTATATTTTATCTTTGACTCCACATTTTGTTAAATCCAATATATTTTTTTTCAAAAAATTAAATAGTTTATTATAAACTACCATGAATTCCTTTGATTTTTTAAAAATAATTCCATTTTAACATTTTTTGTATGGGTTATGTTTTGATAAAAGAATATCTTTTATCATTTTCATGTGAACATTTAATTTTGTCTACTTTTTATAAGAAAATTTACATTTGAGTTTTCAAGATTCCCAAAAGAAATTATTTTTATCCAAGTTTTATATGATATTACTTTTAAAATTCCTTCAAAATATCAAGGATATCTCTTATTTCCACATTGATTTTTCTAAAACTCTAATCAATTTGTTTTTATTTAAATCCCCATACTTTGATGTAACTTATTATTTATGGAGGATAGTCTCTAAATGTTACCATCTATCTTAAATATTTTAATGACTTATGTTTTTTATTCCTAGTCAAGTGAATGATCAATAACAAAATTTTTATTTCTTAACTATCCATTGTGTATAATAAAAACCTTCTTTCAAAGACTTTAATTTGTGAATAACTTATTTTACATTTCATTGATTGAAGGGCATTCACCTATATGTCATTTTTAAATTTTTTGGGAAATTATAGACTAAACCATATATAATTTATATATATGGTGTAGGTACCCTATACCTTATCCTCTCAATTGAATTGTATTTATATAGAAAGTTGTTGAATATCTTTTGAGACCCATTTATTTTACATGGGTTTATCATTTTATGATTAGTAATGGAATTTAGATTTATTTACTTATGTGAATCCATTTGAAAAGGATACGAAACCCATTATCATTACATTGGTTTTTTATGATGTGTTTAATGAAACCCATTTTCTTCACATGGTTTATTTATGATATGGTGAATGATTGGTTTCATATTGCAATCATATGAATGAATTGTTATGGGTGGTGTAATATATCACCCCCAATTCATTGGTTAAGCATATATATCTCACATGATAATGATGCATAGAAATTCTTGGATTTTTTTCGCAACTAAATTGGTGGAAATAATTATATTTATTTATAACATAAAGGCTTGAAATTCTTATATTTGTTCACAATGTGTTAATACGATTATGTTTATGCCATAATTTGATGTTTCTTCTGATAAATATCATATTCAATCATATATCATGTTTATTGACTCATGTATCCACACTCTTATGATTTATTTCTTATTCTATACGATTCCATATTCTATGAATAATTTTTTACGATTTATTTTTCATTTGAGATGATTTTTATATATACATTGATTATACACATATGATAAACTTATGATTACTTATGAGCTTTAATTTTTATTGCTTATGTTTATTATTACTGAGTATATTAGCTCACCCATTTCATATGTTTCCAATTCCCCTAGTTATGAATATTATTACAATATATGAGATTTCTAGAGGGGAGTCTATTATGGTTCAATTATGGAGAAATGTTCAAAAGAGTTATAAAATAATTTTTATATATAACTGGTCCTCAATGAAACTAATCCAAAAATTTATCTATGTTATATGATATATTTTTTTGAGATTTAACACTAATGTGAAATTTTTGAAAGTTTAACTTAGGTTACCTCATTTGGTTTCAATGTTAATTTGATAAATTGTGTGTTTCTAACACTAGGATCAGGAGTGAAGGCTTGGGATACCTCAATGTTATCAAAAGGAGGTTTAGTTATTTGGGGGATTAGTTTATAAAAAATAACTGATAACCCTAGGAATAAATAATAATATAGAACAACATCCAAAAGTTTTGGTAAGGTAGAGATTTGATGATTTTCCCAGAAATGGCACCCCATTAAATATACTACAAGTGTATATAGGATCTATAATAAATATACCTTTGGGTAATAACCTTTAAAAATGTTGATTGGGTATTAATTTGATCTTGTTTTAGTTTATGAAAAATAGTCCTAACTTCACACTGGGTTTGAGACTACTAAGGGATATTATATGATTAATTCATAGCCCCTCTAATGAACCATTTTACTGGATTTGAGTATGATATTAGCAAATTAAGTTATAGAACCTAATATATAAATTAACATAGAAAACCACGGATTGGAAATATTGAGTCATAAGTTGAATTAAAAGCATCATATTTTAAAAAAGAAGGTTTAATAGGGGATGAAATATTTATATTTATGTTTTCATATTCATATTTTAGTTATTATCAAAAACATTTTTGTTTTTGTGTTTTATTGAAATAGGACCATGAATATTATGATGAGAAAGGTATATATCTAGAAACCACTATGTATTATAACCTAATAAGGGAGAATACTTAAATGGTTTATATTTTTTATATGCTTGTGATGATAGAAAGGGGGAGTTTCCTAATCATATATAAGATAATGAGGTAAATATCTCAATAGAAATTAAATATTGATACTGTAATTTGTTTTCATTAGTGAGTGATATAGATAGATGATATTATAGTGTACTCTAATTGTTATGAGGATTATGTGAATCGTTTTAAGGATTATTATTCAACAATATTTTAATAAATTTTTGGAAACACATATTAAATGGTATAAGTCACTCTGAAAATTGATTTAATAAAAGATATTATCCGGGATAACTATTAAAGAACACATTACATATGGATGAATAACTCTTTAGTTTAATATAAAATCAATTTTGAGATAACATTTTTTTGAAATATTAATAATGGAAGAATTGGTAACCATGTGATTGATAATTGGTCTATGATATTTTTAGTGATGTTCATCACATTTTTTGGATTATGGTATATATTGGCTAGTGTGTGATTTTATGGCCTACTAATTAATGTCTTTTGAGGGCTAAACGTAGAGCTAATTTTTCTAACATTTTATATTTTTATTGTTGTTTAATGTCTTAGTGATTCAAATGGTTTTTGAAGAGGTAAATTTTTTAAAATGTATAATTAATATAAATATAATTAAGTACTTTATTTTATTAAAGATTAATATTTTTAAGGAAAGATAAGTAAATTAATATAGCATAAGAGAGTGAGAGAGATGTCAAATTAAGAGTTATATCCAAAATTATCAATATGTTAACAATACCATCATCTAATTTAACAATTTTAATAATAATAGAAATTTCACTAACACAATTTATTTAACGGTGGATAATGTAATGACCCATTTTTTATAATATAATTTTTTCCTTTAAATAAATTCTATATTCATAGATTGTTATACACACAACAAACAACTGAAAAATTAAAATCATAATTGATAATATAATTATAAAAAGAATAAAACCTATAGTACATTAATATATTTTCATCATTAATAAATTCCTAAAAAATAAGATTAAGAATATTTACTATTTTGAAATTGCTTTTGTCAACAAAATTCATTTTAATATACATATTTTATTTTCATATAAAAACTAAATTGTATACTTCTATAATTTTAATTTCATAAAATTGAATTAATTTTTAAATTAATAATTTCAAAATTAACTTATGTTTAATTTTTGTGATTTTTCTAAAATAATTTTTTATTTGGTTAAAATGAGAACATTGATTTTTTCTAAAAATTGTCACTTTTGTGAAATTATATTAAGAAAAGAATTATTTAAATTTTTATAAAACATTTTTTCTATAATATATATATATATATATATAAATATTAATATGAATCATTTAAGAATACTATGTCTAATTTATAAAATTGATGTTTAACATTTTGGAAGCTCAAGTAATATTTCATAATAAAAATAGTTTTTATGCCCTAACATTTAAAAATATATTATATCACTTTTTTAAATTAAATATAAATAAATGGATTTCGAATTCGAGATCAAAATTTATATAGTATCTTAAAAATTCATTTACATTTTTTTCATAAAAGTATATTACCATGATTAAAGATAATGATCATGATAATTATGAAAGTGTTGTTTTTAAAGAATTGTTTTTAAGATATTGTGTTGTATTTATCTAATTAATTAAATTGATATATTTTAAATAATTAATCTAATGTTATTTTTAAACACATATATAATTATATTTACACAGATTTAATTTATAATAAATGACAAAAAAACATTAAGAACATTTAATGGATAAAACATCAACTTTCTATAAAAAATAATTTTTGATTATATAAAATGTTTTGATTTAAAAGTTAAATTTCTTTTATTTAGAATTTAAGTTATATTAAATATATATAAAATTGAGGCTCCAAAAATCCAAATATTATATAATAGGTTATTTTATATGTTTAGTAAAACATAATTTGTTTTGATAAAAACTTTTTACTCGAGAGAAAAAATTAAAGAGTAAAAATATATGAGGAAATGACAACAAATTTGTTTGGAAATAATTTTTTTAGGATTTTGTGACCAAATATCACTCCATAATCCATTGTTTCAAAATTTCAGAGTCCTTGACCCTCTAATAGTGTAATTAAATCATTCGAAAGTAAAGAATGTTCACAAAAGTGACATTTTTAACTTAAAAAATGGGTCCACTTCCATAATTAAATAACCAACTTTCCCTTATAAATATAATTAAAACACTGAAAAATTTTACTATCCTATGAGTCCCTTAAATTTTATAAATCCCATCATAAATATATGTTATCCGAAGTCCTTTGATTCTATAGGGATCATCAAGAGGAAGTTCAAGGACTCAATGTAAATACTACTTACCCCTTACTTTTCTTCTTAATTTTTTTATTTGAAACCAATATTAACCCTAGTAATATATTGAAAATTTTAATTATTATACTAAAGAGTTATTTTATTAATTGAAAAAACATTATTCTTTCTTTATCATATAATTAGTAAAAATAAAGTACGTCAATTGTGCATTGTGAGGACTTCTTCGACCATAAAGTGATGTCTTCTATATTTTATCACCATATATTTTCATAAATTATAAGGATAGAATTGAATTGTAAATGTGATATACATAATTTAATTTTTTTATGGAGAAAAAATTATAATCCACCTTCATTCTCTCTCAGTTATCAGGAAACGAAAATGTTAATTGTGCATTGTGCGGACTACCACCACCAAAAGTAACATTTTTTTCATCTTGATTTTGATTATTAATAAAAACAAATTCAAATATAATTCACCAAATTTTAAAAAATAATTAATATAATTATTTTTATTTTCTAATATTAATAAACAATTTCCTAATCATAGTCACCCATGGAGTTATAACATGTTCTTGTTTGGTTTTTTTAGCCACCTAAATGAATGATGTAATAAAACTCTATCATATATGACAATGGTAATTGAAATGAAAGTATCAATATAAGTTAATAATAAAATCATGATTGGTTTATGGTTTTTGAAATTTTATGCTAATTATTTAACTTAATATTATAATATCATCTTCGATTTCTAAAATTATAAAAAAAATTGTCCCCAATTAATTTTTCACCCAAAATAACAAATATAAGAAAAAAACCATATAATAAATAAAGAGAATATGATATTAAATTTTACTTAGTAAATGAAAAATACATTAAACTGGTTCCTAATAAACTGTCTAATAAACATAACTTTATTATTCAAGAATCAAGGAACATGCGAAAAATGAATTCGGACCAATGTAAGGTTTCTTGTCTCAAATTTATTCTCTTAAGACATATTTCATATTATATACCATTTTTCTTTCTAATTGTGAATATAATGCCCCTTTACCATTTTTTATCATGATTTTATTGCAGTTTATGGTACATGATATATTATTTTAAATTATAACCTTCATCTAGTTTTGATTTAAATGTTTCTAATATTTTAAGGGTTTTTCTTAAATAGGTTTTCTCATATTGACTTACAAATTATTAATATTAAACTCTATATATAAAAAATGCGATTTATCCTTCCTAAGGAATAATTTTAATTATATTACATCCTTATTTTATATAATTATATAATTCCTTCTTATAACCAAAGTTATTAAACTATTATTTCATTAAATATTATGTTACATGAAAAAGGTTTCCTGGCCTCAATTCCTATTTCTTGAGACATACTTTTTATTATACACCAATTTAATTTTTCATGGTCTATATACTTCATTTTTGTTATATTATCTCATGAATTATCTATTATTCATGGTATTTAAAGTTCACTTTCAATCTATTTCTCCCTCATTTATCTTAATTTGAATATTACTCAACCAATAAGGTTTCTTTTCACACAAGCATTTTAAAATTGAGGTCTATTAAAATTTATAACCAATATACGGACTTTTTATAGTCTTTATTTCCTATATCAAAATCATTTTCTTCCCCTAAGATCTTATTTTTTGATATTTTTTTACTCTTTATCTTATATTAAATTATAATTTATATAATATTTTAAATAAATATGGTTTTCTAAAAAGATATTTTTACTACAATAGAAATAAAATTTATCCCTATCATATTTTATCTTCAAATCCACATTTTATGAATTTTAAAATACTTATTACACAAATTTAAAATGTTCTTTTTCCACTAAATTGACTTTCTTTGTAAAATTTTCAAAGAAAATCATTTTACCATTTTTTGTATGGGTAATTTTCAAAAAAATAATATCTTTTAAAATTTCTGTGTGCACGTATCATTTATCCCTATATGTAATTTTATATAAAACATTATCTATAAAATTTTAAGGTTTACAATAGAATTTATTTTTCTCTAAGTTTTATAAGATATTACTTTTAAAAAACGTTCAAAATATCAAGAATATTTTTTTATTTCCAA
Organism: Viscum album; assembly: GCA_963277665.1. NCBI lineage: Eukaryota > Viridiplantae > Streptophyta > Magnoliopsida > Santalales > Viscaceae > Viscum > Viscum album. The sequence goes on from OY728146.1 coordinate 512,019,724, forward strand.
AGTAAATTTTTTAAAACTATGAAAAATCAGTTTTTATCTAAATCCAAATCCTTTGACCAAAACTATTCTTTATTAATGATATTATCATAATTCTATCATCTTTATTATTAATTTGGATGTCTTATGTTTTTTCATCCCAGATGAGGGAATAAACCATCACTACGTTTTCCATTCCTAGCCATCCACTATGAATAGGAATAACTATTCTTTTAATTCCTTTCCTTTTCAATTGATTGATTTATGTTTATTTGATTAAATTTTGTTCATCTATATTCCATGAATGGATTGATTAGGGAAAATATTGGTTATAAAATATAATATTCATCTGTATAGTGTAGATACCATATACCTCATCATCTCAATTGAGAATATTTTATACAGAGAGTTTTGAATATATTTGAATACCCATTTATTTTCCATAAGTTTTCCATGTTGTGATTATTATTGAAATTTTGAATTATTTCATTATGTGAATCCATTTGAAAATGATACAAAAACTATTCTCAATCCCTGGGTTATTTATGATGTCTTGAATAAAAAACATTTTATTTACAAGGGATCTTTATGACATGATGAATGATTTACATAGTAATGAAGATATAAGTATGTATGATGATAATTGGGTAATATATCACCATTTTATTCATTGGTTAAGGATTTATATCTCATAAGGTAATGATGCATATGCATACATGGATTTTTTCATAACTAAAATGGTGCGAATGATTGGATTTTTTTTTCCAACATAATGGGTGGACATACTAGGATTTTTTCATAATGTATTCTTATTATTAGGTTTGGGTCATAGTTTTATGTTAATTATTATGTCTATATTATATTTACATAGATTATTTTTTAGAATGATGTTGTAAGAACCTAACTTTTCTTGGAGATTTTTGGGAGTATAGCTCAAGGATGGAATATTATATGGCGGGGAGATTATAAGATCCCATCTATTTTTAGGTATAATCCCTTTTTAAATTTTTATGGCAGACTATGTGAATTTAATTCACTGCTTAAATTAATTCTCAACCTAACAAATTTACAACCATCTTAAGTGGTTTTCACCACATTAAAACATGTCATGAAAGTATATTACATCCCCTGTAACTGTCTTTCACCACATGTTAACATGTCATGAAATTAGATTATACCATGTGTAATTAGATTATTCCATGTTTAATTAAATTACACCATATATAAGATTACACCATGTGTAATTATATTACACCACATGTAATCATTAATTAATGTGTTTTTAAGTGGTTTGATGGGATTTCCTTAGTTAAATGGGAAATCCATTACAAAACATTACAAGGCATGATTTGAGGGTTCACATTATGTAATTATCACAACAATCTTTTTAAAAAAACCTCTCCAGCACTGTATAACCCTCTGAACACCATTTTCTTGGCTGAAGAGACTCTATGCACCACCATTTTCAACTTGAGGCATCTCATGCACCTCCGCCTTAGAAATAAACTCCAATGTACACCACAATATTCCACCAAAGATGTAATGGCCCATGTTTTAGGGGTACATTACTTTGTGAAAATCTCATCTTGGGTTTTCTAGTCTGGGAATCATAGTGAATTTTGGCGTAATGGTAGGCCTACCGGTAGCCTTATCCTATCGGAAGTAGGCCTACCGGTAGCTCGGTCTACTGGTAGCCGCAGCCTACTGGAAGCTCTGTCTACTGGTAGCTCGGTCTACTTGTAGCTGTAGCTGCCGGTAGCTCTGTCTACCGGTAGCTCAGTCTACCGGTAGCTGTAGCCTACTAGTAGCGGTCAGCCACCGGTGGTTCTCGGCTACCGGTGGCGCTCGCCTAACCCCATGGGTTCTTTCCAGTAGCGCTCCTTTTTTCACAAATAGGGATTTAAACATGTTTTAAATCTCGGTAACTCCCATAAACATTTTAATTAAATATTTAATAAATTAACCTGGTGTGTGCGTCAGTTTAAACCGCCCGACCCTTTAATGACGTGTGGGGCTGCATGGTCAACCCACAACCCCACGCCTTACGCGGTTTCATCTCAACCATCCCCGGACCTTATAAAATAAAGGGTTAGCTGTGGTTCATTCTTTCCTCGATCACGGCTGGGAGTACCCTTCATTCACAAACAGCTTTTCGTTCAGGTGGGCCGCATCGCTATACGTGAAGTTCTGTGCCTGACCTTAGCATCGATCACTGATCAACAAATATGGAATTTTCTCCTTCATCTCTCCTTTTTGTGTATCATACGGGGTGGGCGTGCTTTTGTTTCTATAGAATTGGATAAACCAGACCTAAATAAATATAATGAACGGGTTCTATAAAGAATGAAGGGGGGTTGTGATTGTTGATGTTGTTTTATATTATGATCTTCTTTCTGAATTATGCAGGCTTAGGCCTATTGAAAATCATGGTCGTTGCTGGTCTTTCTCTGTGCACTAATGAACCCCTTTAGTGATGTTTAATGGATTGTTTTGTGGTTGTGAACCCTTACTGTGAAAAGTAAATTGGTTAATCACGTACACCCGGATAAATAAATTGAAAGCAGCAGGATCACTCCCTTATTTGATAACCCCGGTTAATACACATAAATTGAAATCATGGAGTGTGTTAAATCTTATAAATCTAAAAATACCAGCATGGCCCTGGCTCGTGTTAGTGGTAGTGACTGGGTTGTTTTTATTCATGTGCCGATTTTTGGGTGATGTGGGTGGGGATGGGATCCCCTGTTTTTATACTCTTGGTGGTTGTGAAATTGGGGATGGGATCCCCTGTGTTATAGATTCAGTGGTTGTGAATTTTAAGACAGGGTGGTTACCTTGTTTATATCATGAATTGGGGTGGGATCCTCTATTGTTGCGAAACCTTTTTGGCTCCTGGTTATTGGACATGAGGTTGTATCTTGGAGTTTTCTTGGTTGTTGTGACTTTACAAGAGAACCGGGTGTGGATGTTGTAGTTGATGCTTGACTGTTTGTTTTCCCTCGACTTGTGCTTATGATTACTAGGTGCCCAAGTAGTTGGATAAACTTATTTAAACATTGTTGATGAACATGAAAACAAGAATGGGACAAATGGGTTTTGTTGGCGAGAGTCGTGACTCGGACTTGAGTGTTGTTTGTGTCCTTTAGGCTGGCTGAAAAAAAACTTAACTTTGGGTGAGTGCTTGTTACTTATATATATACTTTTAGTTTTGTGTTTCTTATTCGTGCCCCACCCAAGTTGAGCACTTAGTGCCAAACACCCCCATTTCATGGGGGAGGGTGTTTTTCCCAACACTATTCTTAGTGGCTGGTTATTAGCTCCTTTTATTCTCCCCTTCCCGGATAGCCCAAGTATCTTCGGGAAGGCTGTGATGGATTGAGGTCCATTATTAGCCCAAGAATCTTCAGGCAGGGTAGTGTGGTGGTTGGCTAGGTGTGTGCGGCAGGTGGTTTCCCAAGTGTCTTCGGGATGAGGCCCAGGTGTCTTCGGGCGTGGTAGTGTATCTTCTAGCCTAGGTGTCTTTGGGAATGGCGGTGGTTGTTCTGGCCTAGGTGTTTGAAGGCGTGGTTATGTGTGACAGTTGTGTCCCAGGTGTTTGCGGGCAGGATACGGCAGTGGGACTGCGTGGGGTTGTGGCCCAGGTGTGTGCGGGCGGGTGTGGCAGTGGGACTACAGTGAGAATGGCGGGATTGGTTCTATGCATGGGATGTCTCAATAACCAGTGGTAATGTGGCGCGGGGTACCCAAACATCGATGTGATCTTATTATATATATTACATGACTTGTGTTATTTGGGGAGAGTTCCTTGGTGAGGCTTGGGGGGATAGATTACCTTGTCAGGTGTTTGGATTACCCCTTTTTCCCACGGGACTTTAGTACGTTCCCCCCACTTGTGCATGAGAGTCTTTGGTTTTCCCTACTGAGTGTACTTGTATTCTCACCCTACGTATATAAAACTGCTTTCAGGATTCCAGGAGGACTTCGGGGATCACGTAGGACCTTACTAGCTCGGACCTTTGGGGCAGTTGCAGTTTCTGTTTTTCCTTCTTTGTTACTTAACCTTGTAGTCACTTTTTTACTTTGTGGCTTTTACTTTTGGAACATGCATGTGGGAATGGTTTACTTTTTTCTTTACTTTTCTTTTACTTTTGGTTTTTTTGGGTTTCATCATCTTATCTCCTGATCCTATAAGACAGAAAAAGGGTAATTCCTTCTATTTATTGTGTGATTCTATACCCTTGGTGATAGTCGCCACTCTGGGACCTATTTAAGGCGGGTTTCGGGGGTCATTATCTCTCCTTCAACTTAAAGAACGAAGGGATTGGCAGTGTGCTGACCATTCCCTCTTTTTGGTGAAGGCGGGTCATGACAGAATGGTATCAAAGGTGATAGCTGAGAGATAGGATGGAGTCTGGAGTTAGGCACAGTGAGGATTGCATGGGATGGTAGGACAACAGTGTTGGGTGACCTTGGTGCGTGAATTAAGCGAGGGAAGATCGGCTATGACACATGATTTTAGGGCCCCCCTGATCTGTTGCAAGGACTCTGGACCTACCGAACGACCAAGTAAGGCTATGATGATTTTAGGGTAGAGAGACCCCAGGAAAGCTACATGCATCATAATTACTTTTGTTCTCATGTTTCTGGGGTGTTTTGGGAATTAAGAATAAACAAAAAATTTAAAAAGTTTTAAAGACAATATTCTGCACTACTTGGGCTTAGGCATTCCTTGTTTACCTTGTAGCTATGGAACCTGGAGGCGACCACGTGTGGTACAGGCGATCGAGGCCCCAAATACTACATTTGTCGATCGATAGAGGCTGATCGAGAGGAGGAGGACGACCAGTGGCAGAAGACACTTTGGGCCTTCCAGCGATAGACCCTCGAGAAGTATGAGGGAAACACCTCTAACATGAAGACGGAGAGATGGATAGAGGATCTGGTGATAGCCTTCGGCTTGATTCGGGCTTCGACTAAGTACTGTGTTCCTATGTCCGTCAGCCAGATACGGGGAGCGGCACGTCAGTGGTGGATGCTTTACCTGGGGGAGAGGAGAGAGGCTAAGGTGGCATGGGATGATTTCGAGAGGGAGTTCTGGGTGGAATTTATCTCCTCGACGATGAAGGAAGAAAAGATACATGAGCTACTCTCCCCCCAATAGGGGAGTATGTTAGTGAGGGAGATAGGAATCAAGGTCAAAGACCTCCTACGTTTTTCTCCAGACCTCTTTCCCGATGAGGAGTCTCGGGCAACACGTTTAGAGGAGGCCCTCCGACCCTCCCTCCAGTATGTTGTTACCCCCTTTACCCTGCCGACGTACTTGGAGGTCCAGAAGAAGGCCGAAGTGTTGGAGAGGATGCACGCACTAGGAGGAGTGTCACGAGAGGGGATCCAGGTGGGACTATTGATGGGGAAGGCCGTCAGCACCAGGACTCTAGCGTGAGGGCCCTCCAGGTTTCAACTAGCATGGAGCAGGCCGTAACATCTTTAGTTCTGATCCCCTGGTCCTCACCCTTTTTCTTCAGGACCAGGGCCGCGGTGCTTCGTCTGTGGGATCCCTGGACATCTCTAGAGTCAGTGCCCGGACCGGGTACAATATGGCGGTGGCGAACAACCCCACCACCCGCCCCAGTAGCAGCTTCCAGCCAGTCCTTTCCAGTAGCAGCAGCAGGGACAGCGAGCTCCCGATCCTCTGAGGGCAGACGTAGGAGGAGGAGGCCGACCTCAGGACGCTCCCCAGGGACCTCGACCGGGGCGTGGTCGGGGAGGTGGCCAATATCTGAGGAGAAAAGGAGCTGGGCGTGGATAGTTACATGCCACGGAGGCAGCAGTTCCAGCAGGGCCGGAGGTTGTTCGAGGTATGATCAGTTTGTTCAGTACCCTTTCTTTTTCCTTGTTTGATACCAGAGCTTCACACGCCTTTGTTGCACCCAGTCTAGCCCGTGCCTTGGGTCTAGATGCCGAGAGACTTATAGTGCCCCTGGTGTTGAGCACACTAGTCGGAGGTCAGACCGACTTTTTGTTTGTTTGTCGGGGATGCAGACTGATGATAGGGCCACATCAGTCAGTTAGGGATCTTCTTCTACTACAGATACAACCATACGATGTCATCCTAGGCATCGACTGGCTATTCTCTATGTGTTCCGTCATCGACTGTTTCCGAGGAAGGGTTGTGTTCTCGGACTTGGGCGGCCGACGTGTTACCTTCACCGGCGAGCGGAGCAGTCAGAAGGGCAGCAGGCGAGAGGAACCCCTCCTCTTCTTGTTAGTTGAGCTGTCAATAGAGTCAGTATATGCTGAAATGGTGGAGGTTCTAGAGATTTTCCATGAGTTTATGGACATCTTCCCTGAGTAGGTGACAACTCTTCCCCCTTGACGTGATATCGAGTTTGGGATAGACCTGCAACCCAGCGCTCGTCCGATCTCGATGGCTCCTTACCGGATGGCACCTTCAGAGCTACGGGAGTTGCGGATCCAAATTGACGATCTGATGAATAGGGTTTATGTTCGTCTGAGTGCGTCACCATGGGGTGCTCCAGTCTTGTTCACAAATAAGGCATATGTTGGTCTCAGGTTGTGCATAGACTACAGGAGGCTGAATTGGGTGATGATCAAGAATCGCTAACCTCTTCCAAGGATAGACGATCTTTTCGACCAGCTAAAAGGGTCAGGATGGTTCTCGAAGATCAACATGTGGTCTGGGTATCACCAGCTGAGAGTGAAGGAAAGTGACATCCTGAAGACAGCGTTCAGGTGCAGATATGGACACTTCGAGTTCGTGGTCATGCAATTTGGTGTTATGAATTCCCCGAATGTGTTCATGGGGCTTATGAACTCCATCTTCTGGGAGTACTTGGATCGGTTCGTGGTTGTGTTCATCAATGATATCCTGATCTATTCGAGATCAGAGGAGGACCATGCAGAGCACCTAAGGACGGTTTTGGAGGTCCTCCGACAGCACCACCTATATGGGAAGTTGTCGAAATGCAAATTCTGGACACGAGAAGTGCACTTCCTCAGGCACGTGGTGTTCGACCAGGGGGTAGCGGTGGACCCATCAAAGGTTGAGGTAGTTGTTTCTTAGGCAGCACCCAAGAATGTGGCAGAGGTCTATAGTTTCCTCGGGCTAGCAGGTTACTATCGGAGGTTCGTACCCAACTTCTCCCGAGTTTCATCCCCTTTGACAGCCCTGACCAGGAAAGACCAGGTTTTCGTGTGGAGTGAGTGGTGAGAGTCAGTCTTTATCTATCTGAAGGAGATGTTGGTCAGTGCCCCAGTGCTGATATTTTCAGAAGAAGGGGTGGCATATGAGGTGTTTTGTGATGCTTCAGGACAAGGCCTGGGATGTGTGTTCATGCAGCGACAAGGGGTGATCTCTTATGGGTCCAGGCAGCTACACCCTCATGAGCATAATTACGCCACCCATGACCTGGAGCATGCAGCGGTCGTTTTTGCACTAAAGTTATGGCGGCACTACCCCATCGGAGAACGCTTTGTGGTCTTCACAGATCACAAAACCTTGAGGTATATCTTCTCCCAGTGGGACCTAAACTTGCGACAGTGGAGATGGGTGGAGTTCCTCTAGGATTATGACTTCGAGATCTCTTATACTGAGGGAAAGGGAAATGTAGTGGCCGATGCCTTGAGTAGGAGGACGTAGAAGGATGTGGTCCGAGAGTCGGCGGATGCCTGGAAGGTGATGGAGGAGTTAGCTTCCTTACACCTGGATGTAAGGATGGATAGCAGTAGAGATTGCCTATATCAGATGATAGTGCAGTCGTCTCTGTTTCAGCAAGTGGAGGAGTCTCAGTGGGGAGACCCAGAGTAAGAAGTGATGCGCGACCGAATTGACCAGGGAAATTCCCCGGAAGGATGGACGGAGGATGGCCAAAACTGGATGCTTTTCCATGGAAAGTTGTTTGTTCCGGAGGCGATACATGGAAAGGTTCTCATTGAGTTCCAAAACTCACCCCTAGCGGTACACCTAGGAATTTCCAAGATGTCACAGGGACTGAAGAGATAGTTTTGGTGGCCTAGAGTGAAGCGAGCAGTGATAGAGTTTTTTTCCAAGTGCTTAGTGTGTCAGCAAGTGAAGGTTGAACACCGAGTTCCAAGAGGCCTACTACAGTCTCTAGATGTCCCTGAGTGGAAGTGGGATTACATATCGATGTATTTTATCATGGGACTACCCAAGGTCCAAGGGGGATACGACGCCATCTAGGTGGTAGTGGACCGGTTGATGAAATCGGCTCACTTTACGGCGATCAGGGAGTCGAGTGCAGTGGATGCTTTGGTGCAAAGGTACGTGGATGAGGTGGTGCGGTTGTATGGAGTTCCGAGGTCTATAGTCTCGGATAGGGATGAATGATTTACCTCGCAAGTCTGGAGAGGATTGCAGCATGCTTTTCGCACCCAACTGCGCCTTAGCACTGCTTTCCATCCCCAGACAGATGGACAGACAGAGCGCACTATCCAAACCTTGGAGGATATGCTGCAGGCATGTGTTCTAGACTCAGGAGGATCATGGGTACGATACTTTCCCCTGGTAGAGTTTGCCTACAATAATAGATATAACTCTACCATTGGTATGAACCCGTTTGAAACCTTGTATGGGAGGCCATGCCGCTCACCTGTGTGTTGGACCGAAGTTAGAGAGGCGGGCATCCTTGGCCTAGAGGTGGTACAGATCACGACAGAAAAGGTTCAGCTCATACGGGAAAGGATGAAGGTGGCCCAGGACTGACATAAGTCGTATGCTAATACCAGGAGGAGGCCCTTGGAATTTGAGGTTGGAGACCATGTATTCTTGAAGGTATCCCCTCGGCATGGACAAGGGAGGTTCGGTAAGGGGAGTAAGCTTTCTCCCAGGTTCATCAGGACCTTCGAAGTGTTGTGGCGGGTCAGCGAAGTGGCTTATCAGCTAGCGTTACCACCACCGCTACTGAGGATACATGATGTCTTCCATGTTTCCCAACTCCGTCGGTATCTGCACGACGATTCACACGTCCTTGGCTGGGGAGAGATGGACATCGAGGACGATGTGACTTTTGTGTAGAGACAAGTAATGATTGAGGATCGCAAGGAGAAGGTTCTTCATGGGTGAACCATTCCCTTGGATCATGTGTTATGGAGACATGGTGTGCTTGAGGAGAGTACGTGGGAGAGGGAAGCATAGATGCGTACCCAGTACCCAGAGTTGTTTTGAATTTTTGTTCTCTGTTGTACCTGTTGTGGTAGAACATTTTTTCTTTTTGGCTATGAAATGTACTGGTTTTGTTTCCTCTGAATGTGTGTGAAAATCCCTGGCTATGGGGGAGGAGTGAACCCGACCCCTAATCAAGACGCATTAAGGTGGATGCGATTAAACCCATGCAGGCGATTCAGTGCCACCCAAAGCGGATAATATCTTGACATGGGGAAGGAGACTCCCCAACCCCCACATGTCTGGGCAGTTCATCATGATATGTTGCTTGGTTCTTGATATAAGGGCGTTTTTAGTTAACATGAGGTTCACTCCTAAGTGGTATCTTTTGAGGTGGTTGTTCGGACCCTCTCTTTCCTTCTGGGTTGTTCTTATTATCAGGGAAGAGAATCGTTTAAGAGGTATCTGATGTAATGGCCCGAATTTTAGGGGTCCATTACTTTGTGAAAATATCATGTTGGATTTTCTAGTCTGGGAATCTCGGTGAAGTTTGGCGTAACGGTAGGCCTACCGGTAGCCGCAGCCTACTGGTAGCTCTATATACCGGTAGCTCAGTCCACCGGTAACTAGAGCTACTAGTAGCTGTCCGCCACCGGTGGGTCTCGGCTACCTGTGGCTATTGCCTACCCCCACAGTTTCTTTCCAGTAGCGCTCCTTTTTGTGAAAATAGGGAATTAAGATTGTTTTAAAGCCCGGTAACTCCCATAAATGTTTTAATTAAATATTTAATGAATTAATATGGTTTGTGCGTCAGTTTAAACCACCCGACCCTTTAATGACGTGGGGGGCCGCGTGGTCAACCAATGACCCTGCGCCTTACGCGGTTTCATCTCAATTGTCCCCAGCCCTTATAAACTAAAGGGTTAGTCATGGTTCCTTCTTTCCTCGATCATGGTTGGGAGTACCCTTCGTTCACGAACAACCCTTCATTCACGCGGGCCGCATCGCTATACGTGAAGTTCCGTGCCCAGCCATAGCATCGATCATTGATCAACAAGTAGGGAATTTTCTCCTTCATCTCTCCTTTTTGTGTATCATGCTGGGTGGGCGTGCTTTTGTTTCTGTAGAATTGGATAAAACAGACCTGAAGAAAGATAATGAATGGGTTCTATAAAGAAATAAGGGGGGGCTGTGATTGCTGATGCTATTTTATATTATGATCTTCTTTCTGAATTGTGCGGGCTTAGGCCTACTGAAAATCGTGGTCATTGGTGGTCTTTCTCTGTGAACTAATGAACCCATTTGGTGATGTTTAATGGATTGTTTTGTGGTTGTGAACCCTTACTGTGAAAATTAAACTGGTTAATCACTTACACCTGGCTAAATAAATTGAAAGCACTAGGATCAATCCCTTCTGTGATAACCCCGGTTAAGACACAGAAATTGAAATCATGGAGTGTGTAAAATCTTATAAATATGAAAATATTGGCACGGCCCTGCCTCGTGTTAGTGGTAGTGATTGGGTTGTTTTTCTTCACAGGCCGATTTCTGGGTGATGTGGGTGGGGATGGGATCCCCTATTTTTATAATCTCGGTGGTTGTGAAATTGGGGATGGGATCCCCTGTGTTATGGATTTAGTGGTTGTGAATTTTAAGACCGGTTGGTTACCTTGTTTATATCAGGTATTTTGGTGGGTTCCTCTATTGTTGATAAACAATTTTGGCTCCTGGTTATTGGACATGAGGCTGTATCTTGGAGTTTTCTTGGTTGTTGTGACTTTACAAGAGAACCGGGTGTGGATGTTGTAGTTGATGCTTGACTGTTTGTTTTCCCTCGACTAGTGCTTATGATCACTAGGTGCTCAAGTAGGTGCATAAACGTATTTAAACATATTTGATGAACATGAAAATAAGAATGGGACAAATGGGGTCTGTTGGCGAGAGTCGTGACTCGGACTTGAGTGCTATTTGTGTCCTTTAGGCTGGTTGAAGAAAAAGATAACTTTGGTTGAGTGCTTGTTACCTATATATATACTTGTAGTTTTGTGTTTATTATTCATGCCCCACCCAAGTTGATCAATTAGTGCCAAACACCCCCATTTCATGGGGGAGGGTGTTTTTTCCAACACTATTATTTGTGGCTGGTTATTAGCTCTGTTTCTGCTCCCCTTCCCGAATATCCCAAGTATCTTCAGGCAGGCTGTGATGGCCAGAGGTCCATTATTAGCCCAAGAATCTTTGGGCAGGGTAGTGTGGTGGTTGGCCAGGTGTGTGCGGCAGGTGGTTTCCCAAGTGTCTTCGGGATGAGGCCAAGGTGTCTTCGGGCGTGGTAGTGGATCTTCTATCACAGGTGTCTTCGGGCGTGGCGGTGGTTGTTATGGCCTAGGTGTTTGCAGACATGGTTACATGTGAAAGTTGTGGAACAGGTGTTTATGGGCGGGATTCGGCAGTGGGACTGCTTGTGGTTGTGGCCCATGTGTGTGCGGGTGGGTGTGGTAGTGGGACTACTGTGAGAATGGAGGGATTGGTTCGATGCGTGGGATATCTCAATAACCAGTGGTAAAGTGGCATGGGGTACCCAAACATCGATGTGATCTTATTATATATATTACTTGACTTGCGTTATTTGGGGAGTGTGCCTTGGTGAGGCTTGGGTGGGTAGTTTACCTTGTTAGGTGTTTGGTTTACTCCTTTTTCTCATGGGACTTTAGTACGTTCCCCCCACTTGTGCATGAGAGTCTTTGGTTTTCCCTACTGAGTGTACTTGTATGATCACCCTATGTATATAAAACTACTTTCAGGATTCCAGGAGGACTTCAGGGATCGCGCAGGACCTTACTAGCTCGGACCTTTGGGGTAGTTGCAGTTGCTGTTTTTCCTTCTTTGGTACTTACCCTTGTAGTCACTTTTATAGGTTATGGCTTTTACTTTGGAACATGCATGTGGGAATGGTTTACTTTTGATTTTACTTTTCTTTTACTTTTGGTGTTGTTGGGTTTCATCATCTTATCTTTCGATCCTATAAGATAGAAAAAGTGTAATACCTTCCATTTAGTGTGTGATTCTATACCATTGGTTCTAGTCGCCACTCCGGGACCTATTGAAGGTGGGTTTTGGGGGTCATTATATCTCCTTAAACTTAATGAAGGAAGGGCCTGGAAGTCTGCTGACCCTTCCCTCCTTTTGGTGAAGTCGGGTCGTGACAAAAGACCCTCCACAGACCCCTGTCCTTATTATGAGTCTTCTTCTATTGATTTCTTAGAATCCTCTTTGATCTGGAAGTGATCTCACATCAAATGTTTGATATCTAGACCTATATTTTTAAAAAGATTATTGATATCGAATACATAGGGTCTTTTCCACTACTTCAACCTCTTTCAATGAGTTAAATCAAAATACCATTCTTCGATGTGTTCTTGATTAATTACAATCAATATGGGATTCTCCATTGGTAAGAGTTTGTCCCCATTTTTGAGATAGGTGGTCGAAAATTTAAATCCCATAGTCTTGATTAGAATTATGTGTATGTAATTGTTGAATTTATATTAGATATTTATAAATTTTTATCTTAATTAAATTAATAAATTTGAGGAATTAATTAATTAAAAGATATGTGAAATTTGGATATTGGGATTTTAGATCACGAATAATTAATTGTTAAATTAATTATGAGATATCGAGATTATTGATTTAATATAATTCATTTTATAATTGATAGATATGTTTAGTAATTGGATTTACAAATAGAATCAATTAATTTGGTGAATTAATTAATTATAAAATTGTAAAATTGTGATATATAAGGATTATTGAACAAGATAGTTCATTAGAGAATTATTTATGAGTTTTGGGATCCGTGAATTTGATAAATAATGTTTGGAATTAATTATAGGGTTATTTATGTTGTTGGACTTGATTAATTGATTGTATAATTATTTAATGGGAATGGTTAGAATTATGAAATTAGGTTTTGGTATAATTAATTTCTGAATTAATTATGATGTGTCAGATATTGTTGAAATTGAATAATTATTTGACAAAATAAATATTGTTATATTTAGTTAGGTGAATATGGATAATTAATTGTTGAATTAATTATTAGAGAAAGTTATGATTGTTAAATTTGATTTATGTGGACCAATTCATTGAGGAATTAATTAGGGTGATTGATTTAAGGAAGATAAAATAATTAATTGATGATTTAATTGGGGTTATTGAATTAATTGACATGGAAAAATTAATTAATAAATTAATTAGGGTTATTGAATTATTTAATTTATGAATAATCAATTGTTTAATTAATTAATGGGGGTAGTGTTGTTATTTAATTGTTTAATTAAAAAATGGATTATGTTAGATTAATTAATAGTTGAAATTAATTAATGGAATTGACATGGAAAATTCATTGTACGTTTAAAAGAATTGTTTGAGTTAGATTAATTAATTTTGGAATTAATTAACGTACTTGATTTGGATTAATTAATTTTAGAATTAATTAATGGGGATTGTTTTGATAGTGAAATTGAAAATTTTGCTTAATTAATTGGTAATTTAATTAATATGGATTATTAGGATATTTAATTAATAAGATTGAATAATTAATTGTTGACTTAATTATGAGACAATGAGATTTGTATGGTTGATAATTAATTGTTGAATTATTAATGATATATTGAAATAGATTATTTGAGCTAATTAATTGTAGAATTAATTATCAGTTATTGAGATTGTGAATGGTTAATTAATTATTGAATTAAGTAATGTGAATTGATGTAATTAATTAATTGTATAATTACTTAATAGTCTAGAATTAATTAATTTATCAATTAATTAATGATCGATAAATATGGTGTTATACATGATGATCTACTCCTATTATAATGATATAAATGCATGGTTGAAGTGATTAATTAATTGTAGAATTAATTACAAGATATGGAGGATACTTTTTGAGATAATTAATTGTGGAATTAATTATGGGATTTTGAGATATGGATATTGATTAATTAATTAATGAATAAATTAATGGGATTGATTTACTTAATTTATTAAGGAATTAATTAAAGGTATTTATATGACAAACTAGTTTTTTAATTAACAATGGAATTGGTGGATAATTAATTGTTCAATTAATTATCAAATTATTGAATTGTAAATTTTGAAGAATTAATCGGTGAATTAATTATTGGATGTCAATTTGTAAAATGATTAATTAATTTTTCAATTAATTAATGGACCTTATACGGTTAATAAAAAAGATGAATTAATTAACAGAATAGTTGTATGGAATTAATTATTGAATTAATGGAATGGATGTATGTAATTAATTATTGAATCAATGAATAGAGATGGAATGAACAGTTAATTGTTGAATTAATTTAAGGGTTAGATATGATAAATTAATTTAAGAATTAATAAATGGATTGTTTAGTGAAATGTGTAATGGTTGTGATAATGTTGGCATGGAGTAGCACACGGGATAACTAGGGTTTGAGAATGATATTAAATGGAGAAGAGTGAGAGAACTTCTAATATTGTTTACTTAAAAACTGTGTAAGCCTTAAGGGAAGAATATTGAGAGAGATTATAATATTTTTTACCTAAGAACCATGTGAGACATAAGGCAATAAGACTATGAGATATTCTAATTGTTTGTTAAAGGAACGTGTGAGACTTTTAGGGGAAAATATGGTGAGTGATTTCTCATTTTTCCTAGGAAAAATTTATTCTTTGTTTGGTATTACACACATTAAACCCTTGAGGTTAGAGCACATTGTGCACATTACTCTTGCCATACTGATTTACATGTTTTATGTATTTGATAAATTCTATTTTAATTATGATAATGAATGGTAACATGGACATTCAGATTTTTGATGTCCCTTGGGGTTAAATCAGACTTCAGAACGGGTCGAAGAAGGTATTGTGATTCAGGTGTCCGCAGGAGCCCGAGGGAAATATATTGTTAAATAAAGAGAAACCTAATAAATGTAAACAATCTAATTTGTTACTTTTATTTTATTATTTATACAACTACATTCACTATTATTGACTAGATTTGTTTTAGACACCGTTTGTGGTGGCCTACTAAGTGGTACCCACACCCTACTCGGTCTTCTTGATCGGTACCCAAATAGACTTTGTGTTTTCCAGACATGATAAGTGAAAAGGCCCTATGTAAGATGACTGAGTTGGTATGGTGCATAATTAAGGGAACCAAACATGGTTTGGGACCCTCTTGGTATTTATCAGTGTATTTAAATTTGGTTTTACATTTGAAACTTCGCACTTACTTAGCATGGAATATATATTGTTCATTTTTTACTCTCTATTTTCTGTTTTGGTCATCTTATGATATTGGTTTGGTCTATGCTTATATATATGCTTTTTCTATTGTTTATTTATTTCTGATGGTGTATTACTCTAATAAAAGAGGTTATAATCTCCCCATAACAGACTTACCAGACCCTCATTACTAGTCGGCAGCCTCTGGCATATAAGGAGGTGCACCTGATGTCATGTTACAGCCTGGCTCGGGGCACCGATGCATCACACCTAGGTCGGGACATTAAAAATTGGTATAAAATTTCTAGTTTTCTTTTCTTATTCAATTGTCTTACTATTTAGGGAAAGGTAGATATGATACTAGGAAGAGTTGTGGTTTGGTTACGAGCTCCTGCATGAGAGTAGCTACCACATGTATGGGTGAGAACCCAAGTGCCTAGGGTGGGATTGTTGTTATTTTTTTTATGCTACAGTTGAATATTATTTGACCTTGGGTGACACACTTATTGTGTGATATGATTAGTTTTTAGATTTTGTATATCTTGAATTTTTTCACTGAATGAAATGTGTTTTGAGTTTTATGCATCATTCTAGTCACCCAAGATTATTTTTTTGACATTTTTCATTATAGGAATTCATGAAAAAAGGGTTTTGGGTAAGTTGTTAAAATTGGACTATTTTTCGATGTGAAATTGAACTGAAAATAGTCCCTAACATGAAATTGATAAATATTGTAAAATGATGAAACATGAGATTAATTGGGCGTCTGAATGAAAAAAAATTGAATAATGTGTTTACCCTTATTAACCAGGACATAGGTGTAGGATGATTAAGGGTAGTGATAATGCCTTAGTTTTGACCGATTGGTAGGATAAAGTGGGAGAAAATTGATATGGTTCTGTGTAAATTCCTCTTATTAACTATGCTAAATGTTGTAAAATAAAAAACCTCTTTTTCTGACCCTTTATGCGGGTAGTTCATGTAGTGAGAATGCCCTATTTTTAAAAATTTGTTATGGGTTGTGTGAATGACTTTCTGATTTTGGATCAGTGTGGTTAGATTATTGATGGGTAGGTTATCCCGATACTTTCGATGAGTTAAGGTGTTTCCATATTGGGAGCTAACATTGGTAATTAAGGACTTTGTGGTGGTCTTTATCAATGACTTATTAGTTTACTTTTAATTAGTGAAAATTATTTCCCTTACCTTGATATCATCCCGGGACACTAAGAAATCATTATATTTACTAATAGCTACCTAAATGTGTTTTAGTTAGATATGGGGCCCCATGGGAGTTGTTCTTATGTAGTTGTATATATGTGGAGTTAGATGGTGTGAGGTACACTATCGACAGTTTTTGGATGGGGTTCTCATGATGGACTAGAGGTTAAAAAATACTATGGTCCAAGAGTCATGGTGGTTGAGTTTCTTGAAAATTGGTGTTTTCAATGATCCAAAGGTGGGGAGTGGTGTTTCATAGTAGATGAGTGGATAAAAACTAATGTGGAATTCCCTTGAGGAAACTATAAGTTTCATGTTTAAATTTCTTGAAGAAAGGCTGGGTGGGATTTGGAGGTTGTGGATAAACATACATTCTATGATATTTTTATGGTGAGGTTTAACACCAACGTTTAATTGTGTTTTTGTGGTTGTTGTGAAGAGTGAGTTGGGAAAGGTGTTGAGTATTTTGTGAAAGTAGATCATGAGACTGATACATCCATTAATGAGATCCTAACATATGTGTTAGGTTACTATGGGAAGGTGTTGTGGAAAACATCTTTCCGATAGCTCATATAGTATAGAAACATGGAAATGTGCAAGAGGAAATGTGGGAGAGAGAAGTGGATGTGTGAGAATAGTGGTATAATCCTTTTTTATCATAATATTAAAGATTCATGGGGGGTACATATCAAGGATGAGGTTTCATAAGGTGGGGAGATTGTAAGAAACTGACTTTTCTTTGATATGACAGGGAGTGTAGCTTGAGGATGAGCTGTTATAAGGTGGGGATACTATAAGATCCTATCTTTTATTAGGTATGAACCGTTTTTAAATGTTTGTGGTACAACATGTGAATTTAATTCATGACCTAAATTAATTCTCAACCTCTAAATTTTACACCCCCTATAAGTGGTTTTCATGACATCAAGACATGTAATAAAAATATAATACACCCCCTATAATTGTCTTTCACCACATGGAAACATGTCACAAAATTAGATTACACTAGGTGTAATTAGATTACACCACATGTAAGATTACACCACGTGTAAGATTACACCACCTGTAAGATTACACAACGTGTAAGATTACACGGTGTTTAAGATTACACCACGTGTAATTAGATTACACCATATGTAATATTTAATTAATGTTTTTTAAAATGGTTTGATGGAATTTCCTTTGGAAAAGAGAAAATCAGTTACAAATCATTACATGATGTGAAATGAGGATTCACGTCATTTAATTACCGTGATCCACTTTTTAAAAATGTGTGTATCCCTCTAAACTCCATTTTATTGAATGAAAAAGCTTTTTCCACAACTATTTTTGACCTCATATGTCACGCACACCACAATATTTGACCAAAGTACTTCTGTGCACCTCCCTCCTTGATGCGAGTCTTCTACGATTGATTCCCAAGAGTCTTCTTTGATCCAGAATTAATCTCACATCATATGTTAGATATCAGGACAAAGATTTTTAAGAACTCGATTGCTATCATAAACATAGGGTCATTACCACCACTTCTACCTCTTTTAAGGAGTCAGATCTAAATCCTATTATTCAGTGAGTTCTTGATTTTATAAGGTCAATTTTGGATTATCTTTTGGAAAGTGTCCATCACAGTTCTTGAGGTAGGTGGTCTAAAATTAAAATCCCATAATCTTCATTACAAGTATGTGTATGTAATTATAGAATTTATATTAGATGATTATCAATTTCGTTTATGATTAAATTAATTTATTTGGTGAAATAATTAATTTAAAGATATGTGAAATTGGGATATTGTGATTTTATATCATGAATAAATAATTGATAAATTAATTATGAGACATAGAGATTATGGATTTTAGATAATTAATTGTAGAATTTCTAGATCTGTTTAAAAATTGGATTTCCAAATATAATTAATTAATATGGTGAATTAATTAATTATTGAATTGTGAGATTTTTAGAATTAAGTATTATTGAACGATGCAATTAATTGGTCAATTAATCACGTGTTTTGGGATTCGTGAAATTGATAATTAATAGGGTGAATTAATTATAGAGTTATTGATATTATTAATCTTGATTAATTAATTATATAATTAATTAATGGTAATGATTTCAATTATGTAATTATTTTTATTATAATTAATTTCTGAATTAATTGTGACGTGTTAGATATTGTTGAAATTGAATAATTATTTTAAAAAATAAATATTGTTATTTTGAGGTTGGTTAATAGGGATAATTAATTGTAGAATTTCTTATTAAAAATAGTTATGATTATTAAATTGATTAATGTGGATCATTTAATTTAGGAGTTAATTGGGGTGATTGATTTAATAGAGATAGAATAATTTATTCATGAAATAATTGGTGTTATTGAATTAACTAACATGGAACAATTAATAGATGAATTAATTGAGGTTATTGAGTTGTTTTATTTGGGAGTAATTAATTGTTTGAACTATTTATAGGATCCGTGTTGTTATTTAATTATTCAATTAAATTACAGGATTGAGATATATTAATTAATTGTCATGACCCGTCCTCGGGACCAGTGTCGTGACTACCCCAAGCCCGCCTTCCATAGGCCTGGGGCTGGCGACTAGCACCAAGGCGTAAATCCCAACAAAAAGGGAAGGCATTGCATTTGAAAAGTAAACAAGCACCACAGAGTAAGCAAGCGGAAAAAAAACACTAAGTAAAAATTGTAGCAAGATGTGCTGAAAGTAAAAGGGGCCGGAAATACAAGCCCAACTGTAAAGTACAACTGAAAGGGAAAAACAACAACTGAAAGGAAAAGTTGCAGTGTCGAGCTGTCCTCTGGAAGTCCCACCTGAAGGGTGGGTACAGATAGCCTCCACTGCTCCTCGATTCCACCTGATCGCTCCGAGTACGTCTCGCCCAGTGGTCCATCTCCAGGTATCGTCTTACTCCGCATGCCTCCACCACGATCAGCACTGTCCGTCTTCTGCAACCAACACAATGTAGTGCGGGCATAGCCCATGCAGGGGTGAGTATAATCTACTCATTAGGGACCCCAAGACCCCCAAAGGTCTCGAAAAATCCACAAAGGATAATCCAAAAAGGAAAGATACAATCACGAAGTAACATCTGACACGGCTTAGGTATATTCCCATACATATACCTAAGTCATCAATTCCCATTCGGCTCCAACGCCCGAGCCCAAGCACAACCCAGCCCACACAGGAAAGCAAAACGTATACCCACACAGGATAGCACAACACAATCCACAAAGGAGAGTAAACAGTAAATCCACACAGGATAGCTCAACACAATCCACAAAGGAGAGTAAACAGGATTCACCTCACATAGGTATACTTCTTCGAATGACGATAAAGATGACCACTGATCCATCTAAGTCGTCGGACCCACAAAGGATCGATAGGTACTAACCCCCGCAAAGACCCACACAGGATTGGGCCCACACAGGACCTGTAGGCGCTGGATCACACAGAACCGATGAGCGCTGACCCACACAGGATCGGGCCCACACAGGACCTGTAGCACTGATCCACGTAGGATCACTGAGTGCAGTAGTCATCGCAGTCCACTGAGGATTTCTGCACTGTCGTCGTCGCAGTCCACTGAGGATCTCTGCACGGTCGTCGTCGCAGTCCACTGAGGATCTCTGCACGGTCGTCGCTGTCGAAGTAGCAGTCGCAGCCAGCTCTAGGGTTCTCGCACACAGCAAGCTCGTTCGGGAGGGTCCGCTCCACGAGCCGAGAGGCTGATACATCAACTGTCACAAAGTACGAAGTTGATGTATCCAAAATTTCAGTATCGTCAACAGGAACTCAACGTTGCTGACGGTGCGTCAATCGGACGCCCGGTCTGAGAGTTATTGGCTTTTTCGTCCCAGGGTCCCGGTTGGTTTTTAAGGAAAAACCAACCCGACCATACTCCACCTGCGTCCAAACCTTGGGCGAAGTGAGCTAAAAGATCTGTCTCACTTAGAGGAATTCAACGAAGTCGACGACACGTCAATCGGACGTCCGTAGCTCAAGATATGAGTGTTTCCGCTCCGAGGGCCCGGTTGGTTTCGTGTACGAACCAGCCCGGCCGAACCCAAAGTATTCCGAAACCTTGAGTACGATATACTGAAACGACCGTCTCGATCCAAGGATCGCATTTCCATTAACGGCACGTTGTTCGGAGGCCCGTATCTCAAGTTACGGGGATTTGACCGAAAATGGTCCGAAGACGGGGGTCCGGGCCCGGGCCGACCCGACCCGACCCCCCCCCCCCCCTTGGGTCGACCGAATCGGGTCGACCCGGCCGGACCCGGTCCGGCCCGGCTCGGCCGAGCGACGCGGCGGGGAGCTGCCGCCCCCACGTGACACCCCCGTGGCACCCGCGGGGTGTCGCCCTGGACAACCCGAGCGACGCGGGGGGGGAGCCGCCGCCCCCGCGGGACAACCCCACGGCACCCGCAGGGTGTCTCCCTAGACAGCCGGATGAGGATTTGCCGCGTCTGTGTGCACCGGACCCGCGCGGCCGCGGGTCCACGGGCGCCGCCGCTTCCGGCGCCGCCGGCGGCTTCCGCGGGCCCCCGGAGTCGCTCCGGTGGTCCGATTCTGTTCCCGTATACGCCGCTGCTCCTCCCGGGACCCGTACTTCACTGCGGAACGATCAAATTCCCTTTGGGACATGTTCCATCATCGCCCGTCAAATCCGCACAACATGAAGAACGGCGGAGGGTTGTCGGGCCGTGTTCGTTTGGCCCGCACCCTCCGCGTTAGATAAAAACTACGGAGGATTTATTCAACACGTGAATACATATCCGAAAAAAAATTTAATGAAATAAAATTGTTTTATGAATCGGGTTCTTCATTTTGAACGGAAACATCACGGGGAAAAAAGAATTATTCACAACAACCCCTACCTCGTAGTCATCGACGTACGCACGTTCTTCGCGGATTTGTTCGTCACGGAAGGAGGGGATCATCGCGTCGTCGCGGAAGGGCATCATGTCATCGCAGAACACGGCATTGAGTCGGCGAACTCCACGGACCAAGAAACAACAGATTTAATTTAATTATATAAAATTAAATCCATGTTTTTCTAAAAGAAACACAAGGGAGATTTAAGAGAATCCCGAAGTCTCTTACCTCAAACAGCTGATCAAAGATTTCGTTGCGGAGGAAGAGACGTCGCAGAAGAACGTTGCAGGAAGGGAATTTCGGCGTCGCAGAACACGGCGTCGCGTCGTCAACTTCCGCGGGTTCGGCGTTCTTCATCGGAGGTTGGCGTTCTTCACGTTCTTCATGTTTTTTGCGTTCTTCGCGTTCTTCACGTTCTTCGCGAAGGAGGATGAAGGCTCAAGAACTCTGACAAAACCTCTCAACCAATAATCCTCCAAAAAGACTCGTTGGTCTTATTTTATTATTACGCCAACAAACAAAAAAGGGTAAGTAACGACCCATCAATTCGTTGAATTAATTCAACGAAAGAAACCGCCCATTTAATTCACGAAAGAAACCGCCCAATTAGATGGTGCATTAAGGATTTAAGAAAACGCGTCAGTTGACTTTCATAATGACGGGTTTTCGCGGGTGCGTTACTTAGCAGAAAGAAACGGCGGGGCTCATGTGGGCCCCACCTCACAAATATCCTACCAAGGGGTAGGATATTTCTGGATAGCACCCTATCCGTTTTAACTCAGTTTAAGTGGCTTTCAAGTGGCTTCAAGTGGCTTAAGTGAAATAAAATAAAGTTTGTCGAACAAATTATTTTATTTCTAAACTTTAAGCCCATAAATTAAAAACCACAGCCGAGCAAACGCAACTCCGGAAGAGGCGTTTCTAAGCGTATACCGGCGCTGCGATTTCATCAGTGCCCTCAAAATTCGATTCTGGGCACCGGTTCAAAAGTTAGAAAAACCCGCTCGTCCGTTCACTGAACGTACCCGAGCCAAACTTCGGAAAATGATTCCGGGAACACTGGGCCTCGGAATCAGGTGCCGTCAGAAACTGTGTTCTTGAAAAATTCCGAAGAAAATTAAGAAAAAAATTTCCTTGAAATTTACAGGTATTTAAATTACTCCCATTTCAGGGCTTTACGTACTCGTAAAGATACATCATAAACTAGGGAAACAAATGTGGGTACTGAGCACGTATCTGAACCTCCCGCTCTCATGTGCTCTCCTGGAGGTCCCCGTGCGGCCATCTGATGCGCACAAGAGGAATTGATCGCCCACATAGGACCAGCTCCTGTAGATTCTCTATCTCCACTGGGACCTCCACAAAAGTCACCCCATCATCCACGTCTAGCTCCCCATGGTCAATGATGTGAATCGGGTCGTGCACGTATCTCCTCGGCTGAGAAACGTGGAAGACGTCGTGCACCTGGTGCAACTGAGGTGGTAGAGCCAGGCGATATGCCACCTCGCCAATCCTACTGAGGACTTGGAAAGGCCTGATGAAGCATGGAGACAACTTGCCGCCTCGGCCAAATCTCTGCAAACCACGTCGAGATGAGACCCGCAAGAAGACGTGGTCGCCATCCTCGAACTCTAGTGGCCTCCGCCTCCTGTCAGCATATGACTTCTGTCGGCTCTGAGCTGTCCTCATCCACTCCTGGATGACCTGGACCTTCTCTGTTGTGGCCCAGACCATCTCTGGTCCCACAAGTGCTGACTCCCCAGGGTCTGTCCAGCACAAAGGAGATCTGCAAGGCTTGCCGTACAACGCCTCGTATGGTGCCATCTCGATGGTGGAGTGGTAGCTACTGTTGTACGCGAACTCCACCAAGGGTAGGTGGTCCTCCCAGCTGCGACCAAAGTCGAGGACACATCTGCGGAGCATGTCCTCGAGAGTTTAAATGGTCCTCTCCGTCTGACCATCTATCTGAGGGTGAAAGGCGGTGCTCAGACGTAGCCGCATCCCGAATGCCTCCTGCAACCCCTTCCAAAGCCGGGAAGTAAAACGAGCATCCCGATCGGAGACGATAGTCGATGGCACACCGTGAAGCCGTACAATCTCCTGAACATAGAGACGCCCCAAGCTCTCCACTGAGCCCTGCTCTCTGATGGGTAAGAAGTACGCCGACTTGGTGAGTCGGTCAACAATCACCCAGATGGAGTCGTGACCTCTGGAAGTGCATGGAAGCCCTGTCACGATGTCCATAGAGATTTCATCCCACTTCCACTCTGGGACCTCCAAGGGTTGTACGAAGCCTGCTGGTACCTGATTCTCTACCTTCACCTGCTGGCAGGTGAGGCACCGTGAAACGAACTCTGCCACAGCCTTCTTCATGCTCGGCCACCAGTGCTGTCATCTGAGATATTGGTACATCTTCGCCACTCCAGGATGTACCGCTAAAGGAGAAGTGTGAAACTCTCTCAGCACCTCCTCTCGTAAAGTGACTGGTACCAAGGTACATCCTCTAAAAAAGACGCTGTGCTCTGCTCCAAGGGAGAAACCATCAGTGCATGTCCCAAGGATATCTGTGCACGCCGCGTCTCACAGTCAGCATCCTCACGTTGTGCCTCTCTGACCCGCTGCAGAAGTGGAGGAGTGACTGTGAGAGACTGAAGGAAGGCTGCTATATCCCTATCCATGAAGGATATCTGCAAGGCAGCTAGCTGCTCTGTCACCTCCTCAAGTAGCTGTATGCTCGTCCTCCTGCTGAGGGCATCGTCTACCACGTTCCCCTTCCCAGGAGTATAGACTATCTCAAAGTCATAGTCCAGGAGGAACTCGAGCCATCGCCGCTGTCTCAGGTTTAGGTCCTTCTGTGAGAAGATGTACCTGAGACTCTGGTGGTCTGAAAAGACTGTAAAGTGCTCACCCATCAGATTGTGCCGCCATGTCTTCAGAGCGAAGACCACTACTGCTAATTCCAGGTCATGGGTAGCGTAGTTATGCTCATGCAACCTCAACTAACATGATCCATAGGCAATCACAGCCCGCTCCTGCATCAGGACACACCCAAGTCCGGTCCCTGATGCATCGCAGTAGACTACGTATCCAACTCCCTCCTCAGGGAACCTCAAGATTGGTGCGCTGGTCAATCTCTACCTCAGCTTCTGGAAGCTTTGCTGACATCTGTCTGACCACACAAAGGGTTTCCCCTTCTTCATAAAAGCTAAGAGTGGCACCGCAACTCTGGAGAAATCCGGCACAAATCTCCGATAGTATCTGACTAGACCCAAGAAACTCCGCACCTCCATCACGCTTCTGGGTGGCTCCCAAGCTAGCACTGCCTCGATCTTCGCGGGATTCACAGCAACTCCCGCCTCAGAAATGACGTTCCCCATGAAGTGGACCTCACGTAACCAGAACTAGCACTTCTAGAGCTTTCCATAAAGCTGGTGCTCTCGAAGTGTGTCTAGTACAACCCGCAAGTGGTAGGCGTGCTCCTCCTCGGTGGTCGAGTACACCAAAATGTCGTCGATGAAGACCACGACAAATCGATCGAGGTATAGCTGGAAGATTTTGTTCAGGAGGCTCATGAACACTGTTGGAGTGTTGGTTATGCCGAAAGGCATAACCAAGAACTCATAGTGGCCATACCGACACCTGAAGGCCGTCTTCTGAACGTCCTCGTCTCGAACTCTGAGCTGATGGTAGCCTGACCTGAGGTCTATCTTCGAGAACGACCATGCTCCCTTGAGTTGATCGAAGAGGTCATCAATCCTCGGTAGTGGATACTTGTTCCTCACTGTCACCTGGTTCAGGTGACGATAGTCGACACACAGTCACAAGCTCCTGTCCGCCTTCTTGGCGAACAATATCGGCGAAGCCCAGGGTGAAGCACTGGGTCGGATGAACCCCTTTCCCTGAAAGTCCTCCAACTGTACCTGTAGCTCTCGAAGCTCAGCGGGGGCCATCCGATACACTGGAGTGGATATCGGGGTTGTCCCGGGGTATAGATCAATATAAAAGTCTACCTCTCTGTGAGGAGGTATCCCTGTAACGTCATCGGGAAAGACGTCCGCGTACTGATCCACCACTGCAGAAAAACCAGGACTCTGCACGTCAACTGCTCCAAGGATGAGGCTTGCCAACTGATGAGTGATGGGCTGCCCTCTCCTCTACGTGAGTCTATCCTGGGCTGCGAAGGCTCCCTTCTCGCTGGTGAAGGTGAACCTGCTCCCATCGGTGCGCACACATCGCACCTTGCGCCTAATGCAGTCAATATGTGCATGGCCCGTAGATAACCAATCCATGCCCAAGATGACGTCGTAAGGCCTCGACGCTGCTACAAGAAGATCCCAGCCAAAGCTCTCGCCTCCTAGAGTAAGCTCACACTGCCGACACCAGTGTGTAATTGTCGAGTCTGCTCCCGTAGGAGTCTCTAGCTGTAAGGATCGAGCCAACGGCTCTGTCGGAATCTCCGAGCTCCGAACAAGGGCAGCGGCTATAAAAGAGTGACTCGCCCCTGTGTCTATAAGAACTGCAGCATGGGTGGAACAGACATAGATCGTACCTCGAATCATCTCTGGCGCGCCGTGGTCGTAGGCCTCTCCTGCCTGGAGCTGTTCCTGTCTCTGCCCGCCAGCTCCCTGTGGTCGGGGCGGACCTCCTGGTGGTGGTGCTGGCAGAGCCTCAAAGCGTCGCCCACCACCTGCTGCTCGGCCAGCTCCTCTGCCTCATCCGCCTCCTCCCTGCGGACCGCCAAAGTCGACCCTCTGCCTCTGCCTTGGTGGCCCCTCCACCGTCTGCTGCTCCTTGGTATGGCGGGTCGGGCAGTCACGAGCCATGTGGCCCTGCCCGCCGTACGAGTAGCACTGCCTGCCTCTTGGAAGACTGGCTCTACGCTGTGTACCCCGCACTGCTGAGCCAGTGTCCGGAGGCCGTCTTCCGGAAGGTCTGGTCTGCCTGGAACCCTGAGTCATCCGTCGGCTACCTGCTGCCTAAGACTCTACTACCTGCCGCCCTGCGGTAGGTCTCACTGTGGACTCAGCCAGAAAGCTCTCAATCAGAAGGGCTCGCTCTAGCACCCCTGCTTGGGTCGGGATGCTGAGGGAGATCAGCGATGCCCTGATCTCGTGTCTCAATCCCTGCTCGAAGGTCCGGGCCCGAAAGAATGGGTCCCGTACCATGTCGGTCGAGTAGCGAGAAAGATCGGTGAACCTCGCCGCGTACTGGGCGACCGTCAAGCTGCCCTGCTGTAGCTAAAGAAGCTCCTGAATGCGCACCGCACGGAGGGTGTCCTGGACGAACTCTGAGCGGAAGAGGCTCTCGAAGTCCGTCCAGATGAGAGAGGCCTCATCGTGCACCTGGAGCATCAGGCTCCACCATCGTCCTGCTGCTGCGTGCAGTAGGCTCGCCGCGAGGATCACCATGAGGTATGCTGGTGTCCTCACTAGCCTGAAAACTCGAACGACCGCCTCCAGCCAGTCCTCGGCTGCCTGGGGGTCCATCTCCCCATGAAACCTGGGTGGTCGCTGGCACTGGAACTCGTGCAGAGCTCCGAGGCGTCGTGCATCGTCACCGGTCGGCGCTGGAAGCATTAGGGGCTCGGCGGGTAAAGGTACTGCCAGTTCCTCTGCTGTCAACGGGCCCTGTACCGAGGCCTCGTCGCTCGGCGGGCTGTCGTCGCGCTCTACTCTCAGAACCCTAGCTGGCTGCCGTCGTGGGGCCATCCTGAAAAGGAAACAATTGTGCCATGGTCCGAACAGTATACCTGGTGAGCTGACACAAGTAATCACAAAGAAAACTTGAACACACATGCAATCAATGTTTTCGTGCATTAAGTCAGAAATCAGAAGTCAAGGTCCTGGTGTATGGATACGTCGGCCGCCGCACCAACACTGGACTCCCTGGACTGATAACCACACCCAATACGCTAAACACTATTGCTTCACATAGAAGAAAGATCAGAGTCTGCGGTAGAACCAACCGCCTCTGATACCAATTTGTCACGACCCGTCCTCGGGGCCCGTGTCGTGACTACCCCAAGCCCGCCTTCCATAGGTCAGGGGCTGGCGACTAGCACCAAGGAGTAAATCCCAACAAAAAGGGAAGGCATTTCCTTTGAAAAGTAAACAAGCACTACAGAGTAAGCAAGAGGAAAAGTAAACACTAAGTAAAAACTGTAGCAAGCTGTGCTGAAAGTAAAAGGGGCCGGAAATACAATCCCAACTGTAAAGTACAACTAAAAGGGAAAAACAGCAACTGAAAAGAAAAAGCCACAGCGTCGAGCCGTCCTCTGGAAGTCCCACCTGAAGGGTGGGTACAGATATCCTCCACTGCTCCTCGGGTCCACCTGACCGCTCTGAGTACGTCCCGCCTAGTGGTCCACCTCCAGGTACCATCTTGCTCCGCAAGCCTCCACCACGATCAACGTTGTCTGTCGTCTGCAACCAACACAACGTAGTGCGGGCATAGCCCGTGCAGGAGTGAGTATAAGCTACTCAGTAGGGACCCCGAGACCCCCGAAGGTCTCCTGAAATCCACAAAGGATAATCCAAAAAGGAAAGATATAATCACGAAGTAACATCTGACATGGCTTAGGTATATTCCCATACATATACCTAAGTCATCAATTCCGGTTCGGTCCAACGTCCGAGCCCAAGCACAACCCAGCCCACATAGGAAAGCAAAACGTATACCCACACAGGATAGCACAACACAATCCACAAAGGAGAGTAAACAGTAAATCCACACAGGATAGCTCAACACAATCCACAAAGGAGAGTAAACATGATTCAGCTCACACAGGTATACTTCTTCGAATGATGATAAAGATGATCACTGATCCATCTAAGTCGTCAGACCCACAAAGGATCGATAGGTACTAACCCCCGCAAAGACCCACACAGGATCGGGCCCACACAGGACCTGTAGGCGCAGGCTCACACAGAACCGCTGAGCACTGACTCACACAGGATCGGACCCACACAGGATCGGGCCCACACAGGACCTGTAGCACTGATCCACGTAGGATCGCTTAGTTCAGTAGTCGTCGCAGTCCACTGTGGATTTCTGCACTGTCGTTGTTGCAGTCCACTGAGGATCTTTGCACGGTCGTCGTCGCAGTCCACTGAGGATCTCTGCACGGTCGTCGCTGTCGAAGTAGCAGTCGCAGCCAGCTCTAGGGCTCCCACACACAACAAGCTCATTCAGGAGGGTCCGCTCCACGAGCCGAGAGTCTGATACATCAACTATCACAAAGTCCGAAGTTGATGTATCCAAAAGTTCCGTATCGTCAACAGGAACTCAACGTTGCAGACGGCGCGTCAATCGGACGCCCGGTCTGAGAGTTATTGGCTTTTTCATCCTAGGGGACCGGTTGGTTTTTAAGGCAAAACCAACCTGACCGTACTCCACCTACGTCCAAACCTCGGGCGGAGTGAGCCAAAAGATCCGTCTCACTTAGAGGAATTCAACGAAGTCGACGGCACGTCAATCGGACGTCCGTAGCTCAAGATATGAGTGTTTCCGCTCCGAGGGCCCGGTTGGTTTCGTGTACGAACCAACCCGGCCGAACCAAAAGTATTCCGAAACCTTGAGTGCGATATACCGAAACGACCATCTCGATCCAAGGATTGCATTGCCGTTGACGGCGCGTCGTTCGGAGTCCCGTATCTCATGTTACGGGCATTTGACCGAAAATGGTCCGAAGACGGGGGTCCGGGCCCGGGCCGACCCGGGCCGACCCCCCCCCCCTGGGTCGACCGAACCGGGTTGACCCGGCCAGGGTGCGGCCCGGCCGGTCAGACTGGTCTGGCTCGGCCGGCCCGGCCCGGCTCGGCCGAGCGGGCGAGCGACGCGGGGGGGAGCTGCCGCCCCCGCATGACACCCCTGCGGCACTCGCGGGGTGTCGCCCTGGACAACCCGAGCGACGCGGTGGGGAGTCACCGCCCCCGCGTGACAACCCCGCGTGACAACCCCACGGCACCCGCGGGGTGTCTCCCTGTATAGCCGGACACGGCTTTGTCGCGTCCGTGTGTGCTGGACCCGCGCGGTCGCGGGTCCGCGGGCGCCGGCGGCGGCTTCCGCGGGCCACCAGAGTCGCTCCGGTGGTCTGATTCTGTTCCCGTCTGCACCGCTGCTCCTCCCGGGACCCGTACTTCACTGCGGAACCATCAAATTTCCGTTGCGGCACGTTCCGTCATCGCCCGTCAAATCCGCACAACACGAAGAACGGCGGAGGGTTGTCGGGCCGTGTTCATTTGGCCCGCACCCTCCGCGTTAGATAAAAACTACGGAGGATTTATTCAACACATGAATACATATCCGAAAACAATTTTTAATGAAATAAAATTGTTTTATGAATCGGGTTCTTCATTTTGAACGGAAACAACACGGGAAAAAAAGAATTATTCACAACAACCCCTTACCTCGTAGTCGTCGACGTACGCACGTTCTTCACGGATTTGTTCGTCATGGAAGGAGGGGATCATCGCATCGTTACGGAAGGGAGTCACGTCGTCGCGGAACACGGCGTTGAGTCGGCGAACTCAACGGACCAAGAAACAATAGATTTAATTTAATTATATAAAATTAAATCTGTGTTTTGCTAAAAGAAACACAAGGGAAATTTAAGAGAATCCCGAAGTCTCTTACCTCAAACAGCTGATCAAAGATTTCGTTTCGGAGGAAGAGACGTCGCAGAAGAACGTTGTAGGAAGGGAACATCAGTGTCGCGGAACACGGCGTCGCGTCGTCAACTTCTGCGGGTTCGGCGTTCTTCGTCGGAGGCCAGCGTTCTTCGCGTTCTTCGCGTTCTTCGCGTTCTTCGCGAAGTAGGATGAAGGCTCAAGAACTCTGACAAAACCTCTCAACCAGTAATCCTCCAAAAAGACTCGTTGGTCTTATTTTATTATTACGCCAACAAACGAAAAAGGGTAAGTAACGACCCATCAATTCGTTGAATTAATTCAATGAAAGAAACCTCCCATTTAATTTACAAAAGAAACCGCCCAATTAAATGGTGCGTTAAGGATTTAAGAAAACGCGTCAGTTGACTTTCATAATGACGGGTTTTCGAGGGTGTGTTACTTAGCGGAAAGAAACGGCGGGGCTCGTGCGGGCCCCACCTCACAAATATCCTACCAAGGGGTAGGATATTTCTGGATAGCACCTTATCCATTTTAACTCAGTTTAAGTGTCTTTCAAGTGGCTTCAAGTGGATTAAGTGAAATAAAATAAAGTTTCTCGAACAAATTATTTTATTTCTAAACTTTAAGCCCAAAAAGTAAAAACCACACCCGAGCAAACACAACTCCGGAAGAGGCATTTCAAAGCGAATACCGGCGCTGCGATTTCATTGGTGCCCTCAGAATTCGATTCCGGGCACCGGTTCAAAAGTTAGAAAAACCCGCTCGTCCGTTCACTGAACGTACCCGAGCCAAACTTCGGAAAATGATTCCGGGCACACCGGGCCTCGAAATCAGGTTCCATCAGAAATTGCATTCTTGTAAAATTCCAAAGAAAATTAAGAAAAAAATTTCCTTGAAATTTACGGGTCTTTACATTAATTATGAAATTAATTGATGGAATTGACATGGATGATTCATTGGGGAATTGATTGAATTGTTCGAGTTAGCTTAAGTAATTTTTGAATTAATTATTGTAGATAATTTGGATTAATTAATTGGAAAATTGTTTACTGGGGATTATTTTGGTGGTGAAATTAAATAATTAAATTAATTAATGTGGATTTTTGGGATATTGAATTGATAATATTGAATAATTAATTATTTAATAAATTACAGGAAAATAAGATTTATAAGTTGATTAATTAATTGTTTAATTAATTATAGGATATTGAAATAGTTGATTCAAGATAATTAATTATAGAATTAATTACGAGTTTTTGGGATTGGGAATTGTTAATTAATTTTTGAATTAATTAAAGGGAATGAATATTATTAATTAATTATCAAATTATGTAATGGGTTTGGATTAATTAATTAATTAATTAATTAATGATCGATAATTGTGGTGTTAGATATGATGATCTACTCCCATGATTATGATATAAATACATGGTTGAATAGAGTAATTAATTGTGAAATTAATTATGGGACATGGATGATAATTTTTGAGATAATTAATTATCAAAGTAATTATAAGATTTTGAGTTTGTGGATATTAATTAATTAATTAATTAATGGGATTGATGTAATTAATTAATTATAGAATCAATTAAGGGTATTTACATGACAAAATAATTTTTCAATTAGTAATGGAATTGTGGTTTAACTAATTTTTGAGTTAATTATCGAATTATTGAATTATAAAATGTTAATAATTAATTGGTGAATTAATTATTGGATGTCAAGTTGTAAAATGATTAAATAATTATTGAATTAATTAATATACCTTAAACGGTTAATTGAATATTGAATTAATTAAAGGAGTTGGAGTGACCAATTATTTTATGAATTAATCAAATGGATTATTATGATTACTTAATTATGGAAAATAATTAATGAAATTAATGTGATTATTTATTCATTTTGTTAATTAATGGAAATGGATCATGACTAATAAATTGCTGAATTAATTAATGTAATTTATGTAGTTAATTGATTAATTAATTAATTAATGGAGATGGAATGACCAATTAATTTTTTTATTAATTGAATGGATAGATATGATCAATTAATTAAAGAATTAATTAATGGAATGTTTGGTGAAATGGGTAACAATTTTGATAATGTTGGTATAGTGTAGAAAATAGGATTACTAGGGTGTGAGAATGGGATTAAAAAGAAATAGATTCTAATATTTTTTACTTAAGGACATTTGAGCCTTATAGGAAAAAGAATGAGAGAGATTCTAATATAGTTTCCTTAAGGATCATGTGAGCCTTGAGTAAAGACGAATGTGAGAGCTTATAATTGTTTATTTAAGCACCATGTGATCCTTCTAGGGGAAAATACTTTTAGATATTTCCTATTTTTTCTAAGAAACATTTATGCTTCATTTTTTATTAATCACTTTAGACCCTTGAAGTTAGAGCCTATTGTGCATATTAATCATACCAGACTAATTGACATGTTTTATATATTTGATAAACACCATATGAATAATGACAATGAATGGTAACATGGAAATTCAGATTTCTGATATCCCTTGGGGATATATTAGACTCTGGAATGGGACGAAGCAGGTATTTTGATTCAGGTATCCATAGGAACCTGAGGAAACATGTGGTTAAATAAAGAGAAACCAAATAAATATAAAAAATTTAATTTATTGTATTTTATTCTTTATACAACTGAATACACTATTATTGACTGGATTTGTTTAAGACACCGTTGGGGGTGGCCTACTAAGTGTTACTCACACCGTACTCAGGCTACCCGATCGATACTCAAATAGACTTTTTGTTTTCTTGATATGTTAAAGAAAAAGGCCCTGTGCAAGATGGTTGAGTTGGGATGAACCATATTTGAGGGAACCAGACATGGTTCGAGACCTATTTGGGAGTTTTTAGTCTATTTACATTTTGTTTTTCTTTTGACACTTGACACGTACTTAGCATGGAATATCAACTGTTCATTTTTGATTTTGTATTTCCACTTTTAGTCATCTTATGATATTGGTTTTATCTATGGTTATATATATGCTTCCTATATTATTTTTTTTTATGGTGTATTACTTAGATAAATGAGGGTATAGTTTTCTTGTGACTAACTTACCAGAATCCAACTTCTAGTTGACATCCTTTAGCGTATAGGGAGGCGCACCTAATGAAATGTGGCGGTTTGGCTTAGGGCACCGTTTTGAGGAACTTGGGATAGAATGTTACAAAGTGGTATTAAAGGTCTATTTTTTTCTTATTTTGTATTACTAATTAGGAATGTTATACATGAGACTATCAATATTTGGAGATTGGTTATGAGCTCGCTCATGGGAGTAGCTACCCCATGTACAGGTGAGAGCCCAAGTGCCCATGGTGGGATTGTTGTTTTTGCTATTTTCTTTTATAGTTTAATATTATTTCACCTTGGGTGATACACTTAATGTGTGATGTTATTATTGTTTATATTTTTTGAGTTTTGACTCAATTACACTAATGGATCAAGAGTTTAGTCTTTATGCATCATTCTAGACACTTAAGATTATTTTGTGACATGCATCACTGTAGGTACGCACGAAAAAAGGGGTTTTTGGTATGTTCTTGAACTCGAACTATTTTTTCAAACATGTGAAATTGAACTGAAAATATCACCTAACAAGAAATTGAGAAATATTGTGAAATGATTCAGGATGAGAATAAATGGGTTTCTAAAAGAAAAAAAATGAATAATGTGTTTACCCTTATTAACCTGGACCTAGGTATAGGATGGTTAAGGGTAGTGATAGTGCCTCAGTTTTGACCAGGTGGAAGGATAAAGTGGTAAAGATTTGATATGGTGTTGTTTAAATTTCTCTTATTAAATATGCTACATTTTTGTGAAATAAAAATCCTTCATTTTATTTTTTTAACCCTAGATGTGGGTTGTTCTGGTCTTTAGAATTCCATATTTTGAGAACACTGTTATGGGTTGTGTGAATGACTATATGGTTTTGGATCAGTATGGTGTGATAATTGGTGGGAAGGAAATCTCGATACATTCTAGGTGTCTCCATAGTGGGAGGTCACATTGGTAATGAAGGGAAAACCTTCTGCATGTTTTATGTGAATTCATAGCCTAAATCTTTAGAAAGAGCATGGACATTTTTTAAGGAAGTTCATTGTTTTGAAGAAAAAATATTTATCTAAACCTTAATGACATCAAAATATATTTCTTTTTGTCCATTCCCAAAATATTGAATATGAAAAATAAATATAGAAAATGAAAAATCTATTAGTATCCAATCAAAACTATGTAACTGAATTCACCTGAGGGGATGAAATCTCCAGAGAAAATTATTTTGTAACACCCAAGAGCATGGACTTTTTATCAAAACATATATAAATTGATCCTTATACATTAATAAAACTCAAATTCAATATTTACTACATTTTCACCCTCAAATGAGTCATTGGGAGAACACTTTTTAATTTTTATTAGTGTGTACGATATGTCCTCTACTGAAATCTATTTAGACTACATTTTAGTTCAAATAGTTAATCATCTATTAAAACCACATAATGTGAAGAAAAATGATATGAATAACTTCATATCACACTATCTGGTCCACTCATCAATATTGGACACAAGTAGACCTGAAATTCGGATCGCTAGGTCTGCAACCATCATCAACTTCCATTCTCAGCTTGAATCCACTAACTCAAAACTGTTGGATGAACTTCCTATATCATATCCCTTTGAGAAAGACATTGAATATTTGAAACAAATATACCTTCAAAATCCTCAATATAATTTCATAAAACAACCATAATAGATCCAATAATAAATTCATAAAACTCTATAGGAGATCCTCTCATCAGCCAACATAAACAAGTGTGATTTGAGGAATATGTTCATGTTTTTTCATCCAATTTCACCAATATAGTTCATATATTTTATCCAAAAGAAGATCTCCATCAAATATATTAATCATATTTCTTAATAGATAAAGAGACATCATCATTTGAAAATAATATTTTGTAGTAACATAATAGTGGAGACGTCACACAATCCCAATGACCATCTTCATCCCTAATTTATAAAATCTAAAACAAAATTTTGAAAATAATAATGGAAAAAACATGAAAAATAAAGTTAAAAAAGGAAATAAAACAATATAATAATAAATTTATGGGATACTGACAATTAATAAGAATTTAACTCAAAGTATACCCTTCCATTAATGAATAAAAAAATGAATCAAGAAACTTAATTACATAACTACCATAATATTTTTAAGAAAAATCATATAAAAATTATTTTCCTAAAAGAATTACTCAAAATACAATATTATTTTTAATCATTGAAGACAATTCATTCCATAAATTGTAATTTCAAAGAATTCAAAACTTATAATCTCATATAAGAGTGCAGGGTTTTACTTTATAATACAATGCCTCTTAATCTTCAAGATCCATGAATTTTTATCATCTAATTTACCTTAGGAGATAGTATATAATTTAATTGATTTTGTAAACATAATAAAAGTACAAATTTGATCCCATTTTCATTGTTTAAACAAATATAATTAAGAGTTGTGTAACCCACCAATATTATCTTATCATTAGCATATCTATCTATTTTATACACAATTTGGATGGATGATAACTTTATTGATGGATTATTGAACCTTTACCTACCTAATAATTTTCAAATAACATATATGAAGTCAGAAAAGGAAGTTATTTTCATCCTTTTAGGGTATTTCATATCCACGGGAGGATCTATGATAGAAGTTTATATTTTTACTCTAATTTTTAACCAGGGAGAACACAAAGTGGAATTAAATATTTTCAAAAGGAATAAAGAACCAACACGAAGAAAAATATGTTCAAGATATGAGATTTTGGAATTAGAAGAACACATTGATGGGGAATAGGTTGAGTTTTTTAGAATGATAAATGAAATAAATAACCTAAAAATCTCTGTAGAATATTATATAGGAATATGATCAAGAAAAGAATAACAACCTTTAGATGATTATGAGGGTGCTTTCTTAGATCATCTAGATAATTTTTCCTTATAAATCATCATCCTAGAAAATAACTCTTAATTTGAAAGAATATTTTTTTCAGGATATTAGTGATGAATATAAATCTCTATAAATTTAATTTTTTAAGATTCAACATGAGAACCTTTGAACTACTAGACCTATGTGTCGTCTATCTAGTCAAAAATAACCCATCTTAGTCCCCAAACCTATGTCATATAATCTGGAATACTCTTTTTTATGTGGCTATTCTTCAATACATGTCATCATTTCATCTAATCTATAAGGGAGTAAGAAAGTTATTTTTCTAGATATTTTGAGGAACATCAAGTCTATTATTGGTTCACCCATATATATTATTAAGTTATTAATTCCTTAATACTATATTCATAAAATACCCATGGACCCTAAAAATAAAATAGTAATTTAGGGGAATAGATTATTGAACACCAAAATGAACAAGGTGGCTTGGGAGGAAGTGATAAAACTTCTTGGTGCTAGAATAATATATCCCATTTTAGAAATTCCATGGGATAGTCTTATTCAGGTGGTCCCTAAAAAGAGTGGAGAGAATATTATAACAAATGAAATTATTGGATAAATCCAAACTAGGATAGTAAAAAAGTGGAGAGTTTGTATTGATTTTATAAAACATAACTTTACCACTACGAAAGTCTATTATCCAATGCCATTTATTTATAAAATTCTTCAGAGGATATATGGACATGAATTTTTCTATTTTTATGGCTATTCTGGTTTTAACCTGATTCCCATAGCTCCTAAATACCAAGATAATACCACTTTCACTTAATTGTTTGTGAAATTTTCTTACGAGTGAATACCCTTTGGATTTTTTAGAGCTTTAACTATTTTTAGTGGTGTCTGATGGAAATCTTATTAGATTCTATTCAATTAATAACTGATGTTTTCATGGATGATTTCACCATCATTGGGTATATTTTTGAAAATTGTATTCAAAATATAGGAGTTGTTTTGGAATGTTTATAAGAAAAAAACCATTTCTTAAACTATAAAAAGTGTTAGTTTATGATTAGTGAGAATATTATATTTGGTAATAAAGTTTTCAGAAGGTGGTATATGTATGCGAATAAAGTGATCTAAAAGATTTAACATCATTAGAATTTCAAGGTTATTAGAATATTTTTGGGGAATTATATTTTATTCCCTAGGTTTATCAAATAGTTTTCCATAATCACTAGGTCCCATTGTTCTCTACTATTCAAGGACACACCATTTTTGTTTGATTAAATGTGTTTATAATAATTCAAAATTTTTAAGGAAAATATTATATCACCATCCATTATTACAGAACATGATTATAAATTACTTTTTAAAGTGATGTATGATGGTAGTGATGTGGGAGTGGGTGGATTTTTGGTTTAAATTAAGGAGAAGATATTTCATGTGATTTAATTTATTAGAAAGATTTCAGAGGATTCCCAAAAGAGTTACACCACAATAGAAATGGTGTTTTTAGCTATTAGGATGGACTTGGATTAATTTTAAAAACTTTAATAGGGTATAAGGTTAAAATATGCACTTACCATTAACATTACATATTTTTTTCTTATTAATAAGGACATCATATAAAGTATAGTGAGATGGACTATTTATTTATTGGTGTTTTATGTAGAAAAGAGTACAAGGAAGAAGATAATAATGTGGATTTTGGTCAGTTTTCTATGTAACACATCACTGAAGCTGATAAACCAATAGAGAAAAAAATTATTCAAGGATGAAAACAACTTAAAAACTCATTAAATTAGCCATCTTAGTTTGAACACTTTACCAACCTTCTATATATTAGAGTCATTCCCAAGGAATTTTAAAAAAACAAAATAAATAATATCATTTATGAATTGAAAAATACTTACAGGATGATCTCTTTCTCATTTCAAGGTTTATTAAGGAAATACTCATGTGATGTGTCCTTGATGAGTAAATTATACATATCCTTGAGAGTTATCACTCTTAACAAATTGGTGGAAACCAATCTAGTGATAAGATATACCAAAACGTCTAAAAGACTAGTTTTACTATCCTATATTGTTCAAGGATTTATGGAGCCAGGTATATGGGTGTGACAAGTGTTAAAGTCTTGTAAATGTGTGTGTAAAATACATTTTCCTTCAAAAATTGATTCTAGAGGTATAAATTTGTTATGTTTATGGTCCATATTTGGTGGGTCCATTTCCCTCATCCTATGTGAATGAGTATATTTTTGTGGCTATAGACTATGTTTTGTAGCGGGTTAAGGTCATGTAACTTATATAAAACCAATCTATATATGTAATTCAATTCATTAAAAATGATATTTTTTAAGGATTGAGAGTGCCTAGAGAATTTATCACTGATAATGGAACACATTTTAAGAATTTTATGCCCAAATAGGTAATTAAAAAATATGGATATCCCCATAGAAATAAAAAAATCTATTACACACATTCTAGTGAAAAGGATGAGATTTCTAACATTAGGAATAAGATAATTTTGGAAAAAATAGTGCCCTACTCTAGAAAATGATACTCTATCAATTTGGATAAGGCTTTGCGGGCTTACAAAACTAATTACAATTCTCTCACAATTATGTACCCTTATTGACTTCTCTTTAGTATGGCATGTCCTTATCCTATATATTTTCATAAAAATTAATTTTGGGATATGAAAACCTATAATGATAAATTTAATTCTATAATTAAGAGGTATATTTTTTACTTGAGTTAGTTGAAATAAATTATAACACAGACTTATAAGAATTATAAGATTTGTAAGGAAGTAACAAAATACTTTCATGCATTTATCACTTTGAACAAGAATATTATGGTTGGAAAGTGGGTCTTTCTATTCAATTATAAGTTTAATATTTTTTCAGGAAAACTCAAGGTCAACTAATATATACCCTTCACTATTTTTAGATAACTAGTTAATTTTGATAAATAGTTAATTGGTGAGGATAAATTATATTTCTACTTAATAATTTGAAGGTTAATAATTATTTTTAGAGTCTATGTAACTACCATGAATATAGTAACCCATAACTAGTGTTTACTATATTACATTGGCATAATTTACAAGAGATCACATCCCATGGGATTGAATATTTTATTAGTACTTAGTGACTAGATGAATATATGATTCTCACATTATATAAAAAAACATGAAATTAAATATAAATTCTAGTGATAATATTATTATATACTATATATATCTCTGAAAGCTATTAAAAGTTAACTTCTAGTTATCCTAGATATATGAAGAAAAATAAATTGGTAAGTTCAAATACTTAGTAGGGGAAATATTTTAGTGAGAGTAATAAATAAATAAATAACACATGAATAATATTTAAGAGATAAACTATTATAAAATATTTTATATAAATAATATTTTGAAATATAAATATATTTATGAATGAAAAAACTATATAAAAAGTCACATGTATAGAGATAACTGGTTTCATAATAATATAATACATAGTGTGGAACATTATAATCTAACCATCAAGATCCTACACCATTAAATTATCCATAATTGGGTAAAATATACACCAAATATCCAAGATACATTATTTCATGAGACTTACTGATGAATTGGGGTGCAATATAATATTGGGCCCCACACTTCAGTCACAAAGTTTAATTCATTCTTAATAATAAAGGAGTGAATAAGAAATATAATACATAATTAATATGGCTTAGTAATAAACATCCGTATTTTAAAACAAGAATATGGAATATCAATATTTTCACCATTAAGTAAATAAAACAACATTACTAAAATCTATCTAGATAAATAATATACATGGAATCATTATAACTATCCCTAGTGAAGAAAAATAATCATTAAAGGTAATTAACATATATAGAAACACTATTATACAGTCATTTGAATATTTCTTTGAAAATAAAATGAAATATACATTTCCTATTTAAAAAATATAAAAATAAAAATTCATATAATAATGGGAATGTAATTTTATTTGAAAACCATTGTAAATATGTAGAATAATATTGATAAAAATAATGGTTATGATGATGAGAAATTTTTGATGAGATATGAACGTTAACAGAAAATATTATTTTCACACTAATTGTAAAAAGGAAGATATGATGTACAATAAAATTAGAAATTTTCCATTTTAAACAATTGATAAAAAATTTAAAGATATTTTATAATAAAATTTAAAAACTATTGTAATTTACATAAGGAAATGCTTAAAACAATTTAATGATTATTGAGATGAAAGAAAAATATTTTTGACCAAAGAGGAAAGGCCAGATTTTCTTGTAAACATTCATTCGGTAGATTTATTTTCCCAACAAGATAGAAATAATAATAAGACATGTATACCCCAATAATATCTTTAGGATAAAAAAATATATGGGGTTTATGATATAAATATCCTAGAATTATCCCCGGGGATATTTAAATAAAAATAATCCTCAATAAAAATGATACTGTGAAATAAACCCTTACTATAGATTGCCAATTGGTCAAAAGTGTTCCAACCTACTATATAATAAATTTATATTTAATATTCATATATGTGATATCCATATTTATATATAACTTTATATATATGTATATCATTTATTCATAACTTATTTTGATCTATTTACTCATAATTGTTTATTAAAACCAATTATTTAGTTGTTAACTATTTTTTTCTTATAGTCATTTTGATTTGGAGGTTATAATAATTAAAAAATGGTCTTGTTCTCATGAATTATATAATTTTCACAATATAAAATTTTGTAACCATCCATTTATTTAGGTTAATAAAAATGAATTACATCACTTTGTGGAAGTGGTAATTTCATATATGCATGAGTGATGCATTTATTTTTCAATGGATGGAAATAAATGATGTAAAATGATAATTTATATTTCAATATTAATAATTAAATCATAAATATCATTTATATGGATTAAAACCCTCAAAATAACCATCCTTATAAGGCATTGATGAAAATTGAAACATGTTTCTTTTGGGAGATGATAGTCTGTATATATCCACGATAAACACATTCCATTTCCATTGGATGGAAAGAAGAAATAAAATGGATATACCGTTAATATAAAAAAATTTCATTATATGAAACATAATGGATTTATTATAATAATACATTTTTATAATATTTTTTTGGAATTTATAGAATAAACAAACTTGATATAACTCGATTAAGATGATTTCGTCCTCTTTGAGTATCTCCCTTTGCATTTTACCATAAGCCTTATGAGGATGGAATTTTAGTGAGAAAGGTAAATATAATACGTGGGAAGAAAAATTGGTTTGATATTTGGATGATATTATCCTTGATAAAGAACTCAATGTCCATGGAAATTCTAGGGGAGGTGGTGTCCTTCTATAATTGAGGGGAGTGTCATGCTTGTTAGTATTAAATTTTTTTAAATATAATATATTTATTACTCATGGAAATTGAAATTGAATTAGTCTAATTTATAACATG
Source organism: Viscum album (assembly GCA_963277665.1). Lineage (NCBI taxonomy): Eukaryota > Viridiplantae > Streptophyta > Magnoliopsida > Santalales > Viscaceae > Viscum > Viscum album. The sequence goes on from OY728146.1 coordinate 512,061,363, forward strand.
TGAAAATTTATTTTCAAAATCAATTATAATAATAAAATTTAAACAAGTTTTAGAGATATTTTATGCCTTATTTCTTATTATAACCCCCCACTTTAACCAATTTAACTTCTACCGTGGTGACAAACGTTTTTCTATGGCTGCATAATATTTTGAAAAAAAAATAAATATAAAATATTACATCATTTGGATATGATTATTACAAATTTTTAATCCTTTTTCTAAGATAAAATTCAAAAACTGGAAGAAATTAATTTTAATATAATAGTAAAAAATGAAAAAAATCAGAAAAAAGATATTTGTTGTAAAAAAATGAATTTATAATTATTTATACCAAAGGATCTTGATTAGTTGTTCTTTCCATGAATTTATTGGATTATAATTAAAAAACTATGGTTATTTAAATATTAAAACTAGCTTCAAACCGGATTTCACCATCCAACCAGACTATTGAATGTAAATATCCAAAAACAATTTTTTTTAGAATAAAATATAACATTGGTTCCAAAAGTAAAGAATGGATTTCCAAATTCAAAATAATACTTTTAAACATTTTATTTTACTATATAAACATTCATTTTTTTCATGTCAATGTATTCATATATTTTTTTATCAATGATTATTTCATTATAATGTCATGAAATTTATGGTTTTTGTGAAATCTAAAATTTTCATTATACTCCTAAAAATAAATTATTTTATAAAAATACCCAAAAATTCACTATAAGTTCAATTTAAAATTCTTGACTAAAAATTGTTATACATTTTATAAATTTAAAAGTGGAAAATTTCTAAATTTTACTTTTAAATATTACAATTAATTATTTCTGTTATATTGATAAAATAATAGGATATGAATCAGTTGATTTTTTAGGGATATAGTGTTTACCTATTATAATAGTATCTTGAGTATTACATTATACCCTCTATATGACTCTATACATAAAATGGGGATATATTTCAACTCTTAAATTGATGTTGGTAGTCCTTCCCTATTGATTCTTCTGGCGCTGATGTCGCATCCTCTAGTTTCTAATTTCTCCAAAGGATTATCCCCAGTCGAGATGTATAATTATGAAAAAATTCTTCTCTACTGTCAAGAATCTTGATAGGATTACCATTATAATATGAGTCGGGTTCCAAAATTATTCCCTCATAGGTGATTATGTGAGTCTGTTCTGGAAAGCATTTTCTCAAAAATGAAACATGGAATACATCATGTAATTTACATATATTTGGTAAAAAAACCAATAGGTATGCCAAAAGTCCAATTCTATTTAAAATTTCAATAAGACCAATATATCTAGGTCTTATCATCATAATTATACTAAATAATATAAATTGATTCCATATAATAACATTTAATAACACATGATCCCCCATACGAAATTCGAAGTATTTTCTTCGATTATCAATATAGATCTTTTTTCATCTTTGAGGTTCTTTGATATGTTTTTGAATATCTAATGCTTTCATAGTTATCTCCTTGATAATTCTATACGTAATAGATTCTTTTATCAATATTCTTCACAACAAAATGGGGTTTTCATATATTCCAATACAATCCTTCTTATAGATTCATTTGGATGCTTGAATTGAAGATATTTTTATATAAAAATTACACCGAAGGTAAATACAGATCTCATATACCTTGAAAGTAAAGAAAGAATGATCTCATCATGTATTCTAATGTCTATATGGTCAATTAAAACTACCAATAATTTTTTGTAAAATAGGAGGTCCTCAAATATATCTCAATATTGAGTGACTCCTGAATACTCCTAAAAAATTTCAATGTGAAATGAGGGTAAAGATTAGATAAAATTGATAGACACAAACTATGAAGTCTCCTAAATTCATTAATATAGATCCAGGATGGGAAATCAAGAGGTAGACAATATCTTACTTAAAGGAAATTTCTGGTCTTGATAAATATATCAACATTGACCCATAAAAAATCATTTCTCATAGGAATCATTAAAATGGTACTGAAAAATAAAATATTAACATTTTCACACTTATGAATTAATATATATATAGGTTTCATGAATCTATTAGGATGTTTTATTTTATATTTAACCTATTGGAATTCCAATCATCTAGACACATATTCTTCAATTTCATGATTTATACCAAACTTTTTATCTTAAATCCATATACATATTATTTTATCTATGTGTATAGTTAAATTGAGCTATATGCCTCATCAAGTCGCTCATTATTTAGTTTTGGTGTGTATAGAACAAAAAATCTCTATTGAAACATCAATACTATATCTTAATAGATGATTCTTATTAATTTACCATTATTCACAAATTTAATATTCCTTTTTAAATCCTTATCATTATCTAGGTACATCTCCATCTTTTCCAGTAAATATGGATTAGAAATTTCCTATAATAGGAATATTATTTACCTATACTAACAGTTACAATACTAAATATTTTTACAAACCTAAACATAGTATCCTTGTTTAGCCTCATCATAGACAAAACTCCATAGTCCCCTCTACTCAATGCATCAACCACCTCATCTACCTTCATTGTGTGGTAGTGTATCGAGAAATAAAAGTACCAGAGTAGTTCGAACCATATTATTTGCCTCATGTTGAGATCCTTATAATAGAAGATATGCTTTAAAATTTTATGGTCTAAATATATGTCGCATATTTCAGAATGGAGATGGAACCTCCTTGTATTCAAGAAAAAAATTATATCTTATAACTCAATTTCATGGTTTGTATAGTCATTTTAATGGATTTTAAATTATCTTTATGCATAAAAAAACTATGTATTTTTGTATAAGTAAAACAATCAGTCATTTTTCTCATATATTACTATATATTATAAATAAGTAATTTTATGTGGTAAATTAAATACTATTTTATGATCAAATTACCTATTTATATCCTCCAAAATATCTTCACTTTCCCTTAAATATTTGAATATAACCCCTAAATGTGTCGACTTGGTTAACAGGGGGTCCAACTAGGTGATATTTTGGGAAAATCACTAATAGATACATGTTAAACTAAGAAAGAAATATATATCATCTATATTATTTCATGTATTCCAATATTTTAGAACATTATTATTTTAAGGATCTATATATATTCCATAATTAGAGATAATATAGATAAGAAAAGAATCTTCCTAAAACAAAAATTCACAATTACTGAATTTCCCTTATAATTCCTTCTATCTAAGAGTCTCATGAATTATTTATAAATAATTCTTATGATCTTAATGTATTTTAGATTATATTAAGATATATTCATTGAAGAAAACCATAAATAAACCAATGTAATTATTAAACACTCAATTCCTCTTATCCCAAAAATAGAAGGTGTATTATTTGATCTAAAGGGAATTACTATAAACTCACAATGTACATACATTATATGAAATTTCATCATCAATATATCATCCTTATTCACCATTAATTAATGATTACTAAACAAAGATTGATTTTTTTATGAAAAATATAGAGCTCCTTAAATTTGATCAAATAATCCCATAGTAAATAGAAAATGGTACTTATTATTTATAGTAATGGCAGTTATCTCCCAATAATACATTAATAACCTTATATACCCAACCTTATTTTCCAGAAATATGATAGTGGCTCCCAAATTTGAAACACTAAGGTGTATAAATCCTTTATTACACATCATTTAAGTTATTTCTTCTACTTTTCCAATTCTATTAGTGTTATTCTATAGGGATTCAAAGATATAGGTTATGCATTGGGGATGATTTAAATAGAAAAATCAACCTTATACTCTAGTGGATGTCCTAAAAATTATTCTCCAAATACATAAACTTGTTGTTTAATAATATGTACACCCTCAATCCATATGAAGAATATCTCATCCATATTGTTTTTCTCTCCAACACTTATCCTATAATTTTATTATAGTGAGATAATGGTGGTAGATTCATTAAGGATTCAGATAATGAAGTGTCTCCCATAAAAACATGGGATTATCTTTCCCATTTATAAATATTAATCTTTTATATATTTAATATTAATGTTAATTATACTTTAAAATCTAATCTATATTGAGGATTATATCAAATTCAATCATATGTATGACAATCAAGTCTATAAATATGGAATATTTATGCATATGAATAGAGAATTATTCGTATATCCTTGTTCTAATATGATTTGTACTAGTTTTTGTTATTTATAATGCCTTTATATGAATGTTAAGGTATAATTTAATTTTCTTAATAAACATGCAAGATATAAAAGATTTTGTAGATCCAGAATCAACTAAAGAATTAGATAACTTTGAGTTTAGGACCAATGCACTTTCTATTGGGTAATTTAGGGAACCAACCTCTGTTTTAGTGATCACACAATCCTATACTTTCACCCTTAAGTTTTTCTTAGTAATATTCCATTTATTATTGGATAATTCATTCAAATAGAATGCCATCTATTTATGGAAGAAGAATTGGAAATTGGAGACTTCTCTCTTTCACATGTATTCAGGATCCAAATAGACATTGTATTCACACCTGAATCAAACTCCCATTCCCATCAATCATGTTCCATGGTGTTTATTTCTAAAACTCTTTAATTTTGTAAATTCCACCCACAGATTATTTTATTTTTCTTTATTTATTTTTATGTATTACTCAATTTCCCACTATTTTTCTTGATTTCTAAAAAACAGAAGACTTCGAGAATTATTTATTTGTCTTAATGGCACATAATATCATATCTTCACATACTAATAAAGTTTGAGATAATAACTCCCTTCTAAGTTTATATTTTTTTCAATAAAATAAGTGATCAATATTACTTAATGGATTAAATATATAATCTCCAAAATGTGTTTCAAACATTATTTATTTTGATTTATATTCAATAAATTTTTTATTTTTTCCTTTTATTGAGTAATTTTATTTCCATATCAACTCATTTCTCATGAAGAAATTATTTTATAAAAAATATGTCCCTAAAATTATTTTATTCCATACTCTATAAAACATCCTTAGTGTTTTGGATCAATTAATACCATCAATTTGAATATCCATTGAGATGATAAACTATGATGATAACATTCTCAATTTCGCTACTTCCCAAATATAGAAATGTGTTCTCCATGGACATGATCTATTAATATAACACTAATGGATTAATATTCTCATTGAATTATGGAGTTATTTTTCACATGAATTTTTATAAACATTGTTTCACTATGTTTTGGGATCAACAGGCTTCTCCATATGGGTAAGGTTATTAGTCAGGACCTGAGCTATTTAACTCAATATAGTCATATTCTAATCTTATTTAACACCATACTTATTGAATTAATTATCCTGATAATGAGTAAAATCCCTATATAGGTTACAAATTATGATATGGTTAGTTTTCCTTCTACTAGGATCCATTTCCAAAAAAAGGAATATAGTAGTTTTCTCATAACATTATGACTACTAAATCATAGAATACAATTCCTATAAAAATTAAATATTATAGAATATTTTCATAAATATATTAAGGCTTGTAATAATTTTCCTAGTATGATATATTATGTTCTTCTACATCTATTTCCCAATGTTTCTACTAAACTTTCTCAAACGCCAACTATAAAAAACTCTTAATTTGGTAACCCAGTTTTGGTATTTACTATATTACATTGGTACATGATATAAGGAATCAAATCCCATGAGATGAAATATTTTGGTATTCTTAAGAGACTATATACATACACTATTATTAAATTATATATGAAAAAAATAAATACAACTTAAATTTAATTAATAACATTATTATTTAATCTATTTTACCTATATAAATCATTAAATGTTTACTTTTGGATACCTTAGAGATAATAAATAAAATAAAGGGGTGACCTTTGATTCTCAGTAAGGGAAAACATATAGAATATTCCATTACATAATAAATAAGGCTTGGATAATATGGAAAACATAAAACAAAATCATATATTCCATACAAATAATATCATGGAAGACAAATATATCTAGGGAAAACATAACAACATAAATATTCACATGGATAAAAATAACTAGTTTCATAGTGATTTAATGCCAAATATTATACAAGAAGAAGTGTTATTTAATATTAAAAAAAATTAAAACTAAAACTATATATAATAATAGGAATAATATTTTCATTGAAAACACAAGTAAACATATATATTAATCTTGATAATTAATAATGGATATGATGGTGTGAAAATGTGGTCAAGCCGTATATTTTTCAAGAAAACATTCTTTTAGCACTTTTTATAAAAATTAAAATATGACATGTATAGAAATTTTTTAAAACATTCCTTTTAAAACAATTGTATTAAAGTAAAATATAGTTGAAAATAACCCTTAACAACCATTTGAATATATAGATGAAAATTCTTAAAACAATTTAAATAATATTAGTAATAAATTAAAGTATTTTAACCCAAAGTGTAAAGGTCATATTTTCATTTAAATATTATTTTAGGTTATTCTTGAACCAAAGGAGAAGAAAATAATAATAATACATGTAAAAACCAATAATTAAATTAGCATAAGAAAATATATGGGGTTTAGCATAGAAATATTAAATAATTCTCTGAGTGTAAATTTAAACATAAATAATTTGGAATAAAAATTATATTGTAAAATAAAACATTACCTTGGATTACTACTTGGAAATACGCATAAAAAACTTCATTATAATTAATTTATATTAATTATTCATGGATATAAAATCCAAATTTATATTTATAATGTATGATATAATTAATTCACAACTTATTTTTCCAAATTAAATATATTTTCTTATTAAAACCAATTATTTATGTGATAACTATTTTGTTTCTTATGTATGTTTTGATTTGGAAATTTTATTCCTTGAACCATGCTCATGGTGTCATAAATTAAGAAAATTTAGTAATTTTATATATATAATCTTTATACAGTAAATAAATTTTTATAATTACCCATGTAAAGAGTTTATGAAAAATTAATTACATTGGTTCGTGGAGGCAGTCATTCGTACGTACGAATGGATGATGTTTTCATTTTTTAATGTGTGGATATAATAGAAATAAAATGAAAATTTATATATTAAGAATAATATATCTATGATAAATATAATATATAATGATTAAACCAATCCATTTAATCATCCATGTGAGGTGATGATGACAATGATGTGATTATGGTGGTGACACTGTGGATGGTGCAGTAGACTCGACAATGAAAATATATAACATAGTACTAAATGCAGGATTTCCTGAGTGGCTACGTGATTTTTGGGATCAGCATTGATGTAATAGTTCCCATGATGATAATTTTAAATTTAAATTTAGTATTTGTGTCCTATATTTTAATTTTTAATGGTGTCCCATTATTTGGTGTTATTTGATCATACATGGTTCCCACTTTTAACTCAAAGTGGAATTTATGAAAAAAATATTTACTAGATTAAAATGTTTATAAAATTAATTATTTGGTTACTAATTAATTTTCAAAGAAAATAAAGACTAATTGAATATAAAGGATATATATTTATGAAAAAAATTATTTTTATGACCATAATAGAATTTTATCTTAATAAATTAAATTAATCAATATTAGTGAATGATATTAATAAAATTTATATGTTATATATTCAATAAAATATCTTTCAACTCATCTAATATGTTTTATAAGAATAAAATAAGAATAAATCCAATTTTAATAATAAAAAATTGTATTTTTCTAAAAGGGGGTCTTGTCATCTTTTAACAGTAGACTTATTTTAAAACTATTGTTTTATAATTTTATAAATTTTATTTCAAAAAATAAAATTCTAATTTAAACTTTTTATATCAAAATTTACTTTGGTGATTTTTTGGTATTTTTCTGAGAACTTACATATTTTAATGAATAGTTTATAATACATGATTTTAAATGAAAACTGCATCTTCATTTGATTTATTTATATAGTTAAGTTATACTTTAATTTTTTAGGTATAATTCGTTAAATTAAAATTTTATCAACCCAATTTAGTTTATTGGAATAAATTTCACATTGAAATTTTACATAAAAGGTTTTTAAACATTTAGACATTTCCACTTTAAAAATGGTTTTCCCATCATGTCTGGGGGTTATTTTTAATGAAAATTCTACAAATATGATGATTAGAATTTGGAAACATTGATTCCATATTTCGAATAATTATAATTTATAATGTATAATATGTTCGACATCATTTTTTAATACAAATATTAGTAAATGAAATTAAAATTAATTACAATGATTAAGGTGAAAACAAGTTTACATAATGGTTAAACTAAGAGTATGATGTGTAAAAATGACTGAAAACTTGTCCAAAACCCATTTTATGGACATATTTCAACCCTTATTACCTTATTATATAAATATATTAGTTATTGGGAGAAATATTCTATAACAGTGACCTATATAATAAGTTAAGTAATTTAAAAGACAAAAAAGGAACCTTCTTGGATTTAATATCTATAATGTTATGGGGTAAGAAAAAAATAACTTTGGTTTAGTTATAAATGTTATTTTGAAATATATTTTTTTATCATAATAATTTATATTGTATTTTTATATTTAAATTAGTTACTTAAAATTATTAAGAAATTCCAAAGTGGTTATTATTTAGTTAATAATTAATTAATATAAACGATGCTAAATATATTAAAGGCGAGGTAAAAAATTTATTGTGTTTAGTTATTTTTTTAGATACATATATAATTATATACATATTTTTACTTAATATATTTTTTTTATGATATTTTTTATGATATTTTTTGAATTCAAATTAAATGTATAGTGTTAAAATTGACATTAATACTATTTTATAATATTTGTTATTTTATTAAATGATTTAGAATTAATAAAAATCATAAATTTTAAAAAATAATTTATAAATATTAATATATATCAACTATTTCCAAATAATGGACTAACTTATCTTTTATATTGAACATATTGACTTCTAAATGGTAAAAACATTGTTAGCAAAGTTAGGGTTAAAGTAACGTTTTTGCGTATTACGTGTGTTTCTGTTGAGTTAATTTCCACCATATATGGGATATTTATTTTAAAAATTATATTTAATGTTTTATAATAATTTTTCATACAATAAATAATAATACTCACTTTAATTTAATCTTAATGGATAAATTACATAGGTCCGAAAACTAGTTACATAAATGAAAAAACAAAAAGAATAAAATAAGGAAACATAAAGACTAAGGAACAAAATGATAAAAAATCATTTATTTTTTTGGTTTGATTGTCAATCGACCATAAATCATCTAAACTCCATTATTTTACTTTTTTGATGCACATGCTGTAAGGGAGATCTCCCAATACTATTTTCCTTTTCTTATTTACGAGAATTACAAAAATGTCACTTCCCCTCCACTATAAAAAGGCACACCCATCACATATTCACATCTATAAAGTCATTTGAATCCTCCAAACCCTAAAAAAATAATATCCCAACATCAATATTATCAATATAGAGTCCTCACATTATGATGAAATAAAACCAATGATTTCCTTTGGCGAAAACCAAAATGTTATACCGAACGAAGAGATAACATTCTTCAATGACCACTTTTGTTTTATTTCTTTCTACACCCTTTAAATTATTATTTTTCCATTGTTATATAATAAAATTATTGTCTTCAATATACTAATATTTTTTCGTTAAATTTTAGACCTATATCTATACACACTTCTATCTAATTGGTTACAAAATCATTGTTCGTGTGTACGGGGGACTACCGCCTCGCAAAACGATATCATTTGCTTTTCATTCTCCACCTCTCATGGTTTTGAATTATTATGGAAATACTATTTTATATTATAAATATTATACTTATGATATATTTATACTTCTATAATTATTAAATAAAACATACCTTCATGCTTTCAATTTTCTAGAAATACGATAACATTGTCTATGGACGTGTGGACTGTCACCTCCTCAAAGTGATATGATATGATCACACTTAACATAGAATGTATTAAGGATGTGTTTAATAAAAATACATGATAAAAATGATATATCTATGATATTAATGACATAATTATATATCTATTCATATAAAATATCATTTTATTCATTCCATTTCACACACTAAAAATTGATGATGTCATTCATCAACATGTGGACTACCGCCTCCTCGAAGCGATGTGATTCTTCATTTTCCATCATCACTTAAAAAGAATGATATATATATATAAGAGTATATATAATTAAGTAATATGGTATTTATTATATAATTTTCATTATTAAAATTTAAATATTACTTACCATCTTTCCATAGTGATCATTGAAAAGTGGGAATGTTCCTCATGCATACGTACAACTTATCGTCTCCATGATCGTGATATTGGTTCATTTTTAATAACCATATTTCCTGTTGTATTTTAAAATTATAATTTATGTAAAAAATTTGATAATTATTTCATGGTTTTTATTCTATATATGTTTAAATAAAGACCTCATTTACCATAGTCGACCTATCAAAGTCATCATTGACACATAACCCGAATATAGTTAAATAATCTCACTTAAACATTATTTATTATATAATCACATATAACTTATTTATAATTTAAATAAAATATTAACAATCTTTTAAATTTTATTTAATAAATTAAATAATTAACCTAAGTTTATTATTACACAAGATAGAGAAAAATCATGACAAATTGCACTCAAGGTAAGGGATTTTCCTCTCACTTTTTACATCTGTGCGATAAATGTCATATTCGCCAATTATTATTTTTGTTTGGTGTATCTACTGAAACATTGGATATATTACATCATGAATTATTTTATATTCATATTATTTTAATGTTTAATTTTATGATTATTATTTTTAGGGCTTCAAATTCATATGCTACCACAATTGTAATGGGTTTTGTTTCAATGTACATTCGTTTGAGACTTACTTGTTATTTTGAACCTAATAATTTTTTGTTGTGTATATAATACTCATTAATGTAATTGATTATTAATGTAATTAATTTATTTGGGTTTTAAATATGAATTTTTAGATTACTATTTCACGGGGTTTTTGGTTTTAAAGTTACCAAAGAGGTAATTGATTTTTGTTACAATTTACCTTCATTGAGACATTTCTTATTTTATGAACCCATATTATTTTATGATTTATATATATAATTATCCATAGATATGTTATATAATCAATATCCTTATTATCATGATATTATAAGTTTACTATAATGTTATTCCATCATGTGGCTTATGAAGTTGATTCATTTTGTGGATTATCATACCACATTTTAACCATTTTGGGTTTGCTTAATGTTTAAAGAAAAGAGGAATATCTTATTATCCCTTTTATGATTATGAGGTTTTTAAAATATGACTTTATTTCTTCAATAGTGAAAAATTCATCTTAAATACTAATTTTTTGGAAAAAATATGAGATTTTGGTGGAAATTGACTAAATTATGAATCTATATTCATCAAGTAAGTATATTTTTTATGCTCTTAGTATAGATAGAGAAGTAATCCTTAAATTCTTGGAAAATGAACTTGAAAGAAATGTTATCCTATTACCATATTTTCTGATGATATCAATGAACTTTTGAAAATCTATTTTTATTTTTTTCACCATTTGCATCCTCTTGACCATGTTCTTTATCACTCTCTATTAGTCCATGGTAATTAGTTTTTTCCTTCCCAATCAATCTTTTAATTTCCCACCAAAATTCTCCCTACGTCGAATCCTAGTTATTAGTAACATTAGGTGACCTATATGATTCCCACTTTCCATTTTTAATTGGATGCTTTATTAACCATTTATAGGATGTGGTTTTAAATGAATTAATTCTAAAAATGTTAACCCATTGATAAATAAGATGAATTTTGAGGACAAAATTCATTTTTAGGGGGTAGGATGTAACATCTTAAGATTTTAAGAAATATATTATTTTAAATTTATTATTTGATAGATTACGTTAAAAAAATGCATAGTTTATCTTGATATATATGAAACACCTAGATTATCTTGAATTTCCTACAACATCAGTTCTCTTCGATAACATGTGTTACACGAAAGACCAATTTTTACAAAACAACAATATAATATTATATTTAATATGATAGTTATCACCTAACCATTATAATGGCATGATTAAATATGATTATCAAAATTATGAATATATCATTTACACATGTTTATATAGTGAATTATTTGGTAACCAATGAATTATAAATGAAAATAAATACCAACTAAATATAAAGGATGTGTGTTTATAAAAACTATTATTATGACCATAATAGATTTTTTTCTCAATAAAATAAATTATTCAATATTAGTGAATTATATTAATAAAATTTATATTTTATATAGTCAATATAATATTTTTCAATTCATCCAATATGACTTATAGGCATAAAATAATAATACATACAATTTTAATTATAAAAAAGATGTATTTTTCTAAAAGGCGGTCTTACAGCCTTTTAATGGAAGACTTATTTGAAAACAAAAAATTGACACATTTATAAATTTTAATTCTAAAAATAAACTAATTTTTTAATATTTTAATATAAAAATATACTTTGGGTGTGTTTTTTGTATTTTTCTGAGAACTTTCATATTTTAATGAATAGTGAATTATATTGAATTTTAATTGAAAACTTCTTTTTTATCTGATTTATTTATATAGATAAATTATATTGTAAATTGGTTTTCAGTTATAATTAGTTAAATTACAAATATATAAATTCAATTTATTTAATTGGAATCAATTTCACATTTAAATTGGATATAAAAACATTTTAAACATTTAGACATTTTCACTTTAAAAATATGTTTTCCTTTTGTGTCTGTGAGATTATTTTTAAATTAAATTCTACCACTTCTATTATTATAATTTGAAAAAGTTGATTTTATATTTAGAATTATAATAATTTCTAATTTCAAATAGTTTCATATTAGTTTTTTTACAAAAAATATTATTGAATGTAGTTAAAATTAATTACAATGATTATGGTAAAGACAAGTTTACTTTGTGGTTAAACATAGAATATAAGGTGTAAAAATGACCAAAAACTTTTCAAACACCTATTTTATGTACCTTTTTAAAAACTCATGACCATATTATAGAAATATATTAGTTAGTGGGAAAACTATTCCCTGAAAGTGACACATACATTAAGTTAAGTAAACAAAAATACAGAAAAGGAACCTTCCTTGCCTTTAATATCTATAATTCAATGGGACAGGTAAAATAAATTTGTTTTGTTTATAGATGTTATTTTAAAATTTTAATAAGTGTTTCTTATCCTAAAAATTTATATTTAATTTTTATAGATGAATTAGTTACTTATAATTCTTAAGAAATGTCAATAGAGTTATTATTTAGTTAACAATTAACTAAAATAAAAGACTCTAGAAATATTAAAAGTGAGGTAACAATAATACAATATTGTGTTAAAGTTTTTTTAGATAAATATATCACAATACACAGATACTAACAGAATATATTTTAATTAAAATATTGTTTTGATATTTTTCTAATTTATATTAAATGACCAATATCAAAATTGTCATTAATGTTATTTTAAAATATATATTATTTTATTAAATGATAAATTAATTTAAAAAATTATTTTATTCATTAATTTTATTTATAAATGTTAATAAATATCAATTATGGTCCACCAATGGACAAAATTTTCTTTTATAATGAACATATTAACCCCTAAATATTAAAAAATTGTTCGTGCAGTTAGGGTTTAAGCAGTGTTTTTACGCATTATGTGTGTTTCTATTGAAACAATTTCCAACACATATAGGATATTTATTTGATAAATAATTTGTAAAATTTTTCAAAAATTGGTTCTAAATTTAATAATAATACCCACTTTAATTTAATCTTTTTGGGTTAATTACATAGGTTAGAAAACTAGTTAACTAATTGAACAACCAAAATGAATAAAATAAGGAAACTTAAAGACTAAGGGAGAAAATGATAAAAATGCTTTTTTGTGGTGTGAGTGTGGATAGATCATAAATCCCATTAATTCCATTATTTTTTATTTTTTAATCACACTATGTATGATTTACCTTCTAATATTGTTTAACTTTTTTCTTTAATAAGATGACACTCCCTCTCCAATATAAAAAAGGTACTCACCCTCTCACATATTCACACCTATCAAGATATTTTTCTCATAAAAAACTGGACCAAATAATATAAAAACACCCCTAATCTCATTATATAATCCTTACTTTGGTATGAAATTAAATAAAGGATTTCCTTTGTGAAAACCTAATGGAGTTACCTAAAGAAGAGTTAACATTCTTCAAAGATCACATTTGTTTTATTTGATTATTCACACCATAAATTGTTTTTATTCCATGATTATATAAAAAACTAAGCTTACGAAATATAATTATATGTTTTTATGATAATTTTTTACCTACACCTACACACACTTCCATCAAATTGAGGATGAAATTATTGTTAATTTGTATGGCGGACTTCCGCCTCGTGAAAAAATGTCGTTCATTTTTCCTTTACAACCACTCATGGTAGGGAATTATGATGCACATACTATTTTTATATGATACATATGATAAATATGATTAATTTATTCTTATTTAATTATTATATAATTCATACCTTTAGGTTTTAAATTTCAGAGGATTATGATAAAATCATTTGTGGAAGTGTGGACTACTACCTCCTTAAAGCGATGTGATACATTCAAACTTTATATGAAATGTGTTAAAGAAGGGTTTAATAAATATATATGATAAAAATTATATATTTATAATACTCATGACATATTTATATTTCTATAAATATAAAATATCATTTCCATCTTTCCATTTCAGACACCAAGAAGGTGATAACATCATTCATGGACGTGTGAACTTCTACCTCCTTAAAGAGATATCTTTCTAAATTTTTCATCACCACATAAAAATAATTATATATATAAGTATATATAATTAAATAATATGGTATTTATCATATAATTTTTATTATGTAAATATTAATGTTACTTACCTTATTTCCATAATAATTATTGAAAAATGGGAACATTACTCATGCGTACGTACGACCTATCGCCTCTATGATCGTAACATTGGTTCATTTTTCATTATCATATTTACTTTTTTATTTTAAAAGAATAATTTATATAAAATTGATATAATTTTTTATAGTTTATTATTATTTATACTTTTAAATAATTATCTCATTGACCATAGTCTTCCTATCATGGTTATTTTTGACACATAGGCCAAATATGGTCAAAACATCTGACTTAAACATTATTTATTAAATAAATTTTTATAACTTATTTATAAGTGAAATAAAATTAATAGTTAACTTGTAAAAGTTTATCAATTAATTATATAATTAATATAAGTTTATTATTCATGAAGATAGATGGAATGAATGACAGATCAAACTCAAGGTATTGGATTTTTGTCTCACTTTTTACATTTGGGAGATAAATATCTTATTCACCACTTACATTTTTTGTATGTTATATATAATACCTATTTGGATATGTTATATCATTAATTATTTTATATTAATGAAATTGAAATGTTTCATTTGATGATTATAACTTTCGGGGTTTCCAATTCAGATGTTACCATAGTTGTAAGGGGCTTCATCTCAATTTACATTCCATTGAGACTTATTTGTTATTATGAACATAATTTTTGTGTGTGGTGTATATAATATCCCATAATTAATTTGGCTATTATTTTCCTTATATTTATTGGGTATTACATATCCATTTGAGGATCAATCTTTCATGGGGTTTATGATTTCAAGTTACCAATGTGGTAATAGATTTTTGTCACAATTTTTCATCATTGTGACATTTGTTATGTTATACACCCATATTATTTTATGAGGTTTATATGTACTTATCCTTTGAAATTTTATATCCTGAATATCCTTATTATCATGATATTATAATTTTACATTAATTTTATTCCCTCATGGAGCTTATGATTCAAATGTTTCATGGTGTTATGGGACACTTTGGAACGTTTAAAGATTATTTTCCTTATAAACATTTCTAATGATCTTTTAAGGGAATTTCTATTCATAAATACTAATAGTAATTATTGTTACTTATCCTCCACTAGGGATATTTTTCATTTATAACATACTCATTCTTTTTTTAAATGTATAATGGATGTTTAAAATAGATTTTTATGGAACCTGTTTATTTTCCACGGGTTGATTATGTAAAAATGAGATTGTTGTGAAACCTGTTTCCTTTCCATGGGTTTATTATGTCCTAAAGATATTGTTATGAAATATGTTTCTTTTACATGGGTTGATTGTTTCCTAAATATATTTTTATGAGACCCATATATTTTCCATGGGGTTCTCATGTTTCAAATATACTTTTATTGAACTCATTTATTTTCCATGGGTTAATCATGTTTTAAATAAATTATTTTAGAAACTTATTTATTTTCCATGGGTTACCCATGTTTTAAATTTATTTTAATTAAACCCATTTTCTCTATGGTTCAATCACATTTCAAATATATTTTTATAAAACTCATTTCATTTCAATGTGTTAATAATTTTTTAAAAGGATTTATATTAAACTTTTTTATTTGCCATGGGTTAATAATGTTTCAAAGAGATTAGTATAAAACCCATTTATTTTACACTTATTAATAATGTTATGAATGAGATAATGGTTGTTCTTATGAGTTTTTTATGAAATGAATGTTTTTATTATGTAATGTTACTTGGAAATTTGATGGGTGGTTACATGATAAACCAATTATGGGTGGATCTATGATAAACCAATAACATGTGGTACCATGATAAACCAATGATGGGTGGCCATGTGATAAACCAACGATGGGTGGGTCTGTGATAACCCTCTAATGGATTGGGTATGAAAGTGGACTATATGGTTATTCCATTTGTAAGAGTTATTATATTTGTGAAGTGAAAATGATGTCCCACGTATGTACATGTTTTCATTATGCATGTTATGGGAAATTAATGTTTCAAATGATCGATATTGATATCAAATGAATCATGATTATTTATTCTGATTAATTTTTCCTTTTCCATGTTTTCATATTTAATGTTAGGGGTATTTATGGTTATGAGTTATTTTATTCATCTCTCATGTAATTTTATTATTTCATCATACATTTATGCACTCTTATTCTCATTGATAGAACTAATTTGTTAATGCTTATGTTTACCCTTACTGAGCATCTGAGCACACCATTATTATATTTCATTTTTTTAAGGTCATAAAGAATGAGGTTGAATGATTTATCTCTATAAATGATTTAAAAAGGACGATTTTGATGAAATAATGTGAAATAATAAATTTGCGTATAAAAGGATATTATGTTCAAATTTATAAACCTTCTATCTCTAAGTCCATGTTGATATGAGTTTTTTATGTAATCATTTTTCCACATTATCTATAACTCTAAACCTAAAAGGTCCTCGATGTTGTAGGTGTTCAAGGTTTTTCTTTTGATGTTTTAAGGTGTAGATGATTTTTTTCACATTTATTAGCATAAAATATATAAATGTAAATGTATGGATTTTATCGTAGGATTCAGCAGTGCATGTCTTAGGATATTTTATGATATGCCCTTTATAAGTTAGTGGAATGCTACTCTTGTAAATATTAAGATCATTTAAAAATAATTAAATATTTTCTCATGGAATGTGGATCCAATGTTATAAAATTTATAATAAAATATAATTTATGGTCAAAATATATTCATATAATCAAATTTATACAAGTTTTAGAGACATTTATATCCTTATCTCTTAGTTTAACCCCCTATTTATCCCTTTTAACTCTTACCATGTGACTAACTTTTTATTATTATAACATAATTTAATGACTAAAAATGAAATGTAACATATTACACAACTTGAATATGATGAATAAAAATATTTAAATTATTTTAGAATATTCAATTTCTAAAAGTGGAAAATTTTAATTATAATAAAATCACATAAAATTCAAAAAGAAACTTTTTTAGGGAAAAATGTATTTTTATATGAAAAAATAAATTTATACCTTTTGGGGCATAGACTCTTAGGTATTATTTATTACCATGAAATTATTGGAATACCATTATAAATAATGGTTTTTTAAAGTTAAAACAATTACAAAACTAAATTTCACATTTCAAACACACCATTAAATGAAAAGATCTAAATTTTTTTTTATTAGAATAAAATAAAACATTGGCTCCAAAAATTCAATCATGGGTTTCCGAATTCAAAATAATAATTTTAAATAACTTATTCTACTACATCAACAAATATTTACTAAATAATAGGTTTTTTTAATTTTTTTAATTCTTATATAATAATTATGTTATGAAAGTTACGGTATTTGTAAAATCGTTATTTTTCATTGTTCAAATAAAAATAAATTATTTTATAAAAATCTAAAAAATTAACCTGATCTAAATTAAACATTTTAAAATAAAAAATGATATACATTTTAAAATATTCATATAATAATTTTTTATTATTTTTTACTTCTAAATATAACGATGAACTATTTCCATTATAATAACATAATAATATGATATGCACTAGTTGATAGTTTAGGGATGTAGTGTTTACTTATTATAGTCATATCTAGGGTATTACAAGAATCAATACCACTTAGATACTATATCATTACTTGAAATGTGATCCTTCATTGAGTCTTACTAAGGTCTTTTAACTCAGTTCATCATGGGATTCAACCCATTATCCCTTGTATTAAATTTATCCCATTATATCAAAATAATTTAACTTCTTTTTCTACATTTTTAGCCTGGATATAATTTATGATCACACAAGATATGTTGAAATGTTTCTTATTTTTAGTCACATTTATCTTATTGTATATTTAATTTCCTTCTTGTGTCTAGTCAAATACTTGAATTTATGATTGTTTTTTCTTATGATCGATGTTGTTGAATCAGTTAGTGTATTCAACATGTGATCGATCATTTGTTCTTACGGTCAATCCAATAATTTTTAAATTAAAAATGTATCAGTGATTCTATCTGTATATATTATTTTCATCTCATATTTCACCACTAGATTAATGTTACATATTTGATCATTTTGAGCATAATTACCTTGTTTTTCAAGGTTGAATATGAGTTACTAGCTAGATATACCTATATAAAATATTCCATAAAATAATTAATTTAGTTACATTTTCTTTTGAGATTAAATTGATAGAAATTTATATCTGTTTTTTCATTTTTAATTTCTATAATAGTCACACCATAGGAATTCACTCAAGGAAATGAATGGGGATAATTTTTTAATAAAATTGATTGATATTTATTTTATTATAAAGGGAGTGATTTTTGTTTTTGTTTACTACAGTTATGTTCATAAATTACTTCATATTGATTTTAATTATATTGTGGGTGATTTCCTTTTATGTTTTTGTATATATTTAATTAATCTCAACTTATTATTTTGGTTTATAACTTTTTGATATCTAATTTGATAAAAATTATATTGAAATAGATTAAAAACCTTGTTATTACCCTTAAAATGCCTTTAGATTCAACAAATTTTATTTTCGTGTAATTTTCTGTTCAACAAATTTGCTATTAGAGATAAATTTTAAATTATATTATTATATTTACAAAGTAAGATCATGCAAATTTTAGACTTTTTTTGAAAACTAATTTGTAAATGTTTTAATTCTCTTGTTTTGAACATTCTTGTAACTTATTCTAATAATATCTAATCTTAGGAACATAAATAATTCTAAACCTGTACCACCCCAAGGTTTTCTAAAAATAAATTGAAATTCTTGAGATTTTGTTTAATGTAGATATTTATAAGTAGTCTCTAAACATAATTTTACTGCTTCTATGTTTTGAATTTTGAAAAATGGTCATTTACAATTGTGTTTAGTATGTTATTTGGAGTCTATTGGAACCAACTTGTTTTTTGGTGAATAGTAACATACCCTAATGAATAGTAATATGAATAGTAATATGGCCCTAATTAATATTAAATTGTATTATTATTTGATTTTCTTAATTTTTTAAGATAGTGACATTTTGATTAATTTTTCAATGTGATATAAAAACAGTTATAGTTTTTAAATTATTAATTTTTGAAATAAGTATTATTTTATTTAAAAATTAAATTAAAAAAATTTAGAAAATTATTTTTCAAAAAAATGGACTTCATTTTTTAATTCTACACATCAATAAATGGTTAGGGTGAATTTTGGGGATTTATCTAAAATAGTGGATTTTTTGATGAATAGTAAAAAATACAGTTTTGAGTTTCGGTATGTTAATGACATCATTAATGATATAATAATGATGTAATATATCTGGTAGACTAGTTTATAGTAAAATAGGTTATGAGGTTTCCCAAGTGTCTTATAACATGGTCAAATACCATGGGAAAGTCCATGGTTTAACAAATACCACTAATGAGGTGTCCCTCGAAAATTATTAAAATAATCCCTCACTTTTGTTATAAATACCAACCCATTCCTTCATCAACTTCATTGCAAATTTCTCATCAACGAAGATATATCCCCCTTACCTTCATAGTAGTTCTCCCAAGGTTTCCTCAAGCCCCCAAGGTCCCAACATTGAAGTTCTAGGAGTTAATCTACAAGGTATGAAAATTCTCAATTTCTTTCTTTTTCCATTCAAGTTCTCTTTTATGTGGTATAACATTCAAGTTTCTATACCATGTTCTTATTTCTTTATTATTCTTGATACATTTTTTATTATAACTCATTTTTTTATGGGTGACCATTGTCCCCTCTCTTTTTAATATTTTCTAAAACCACGTGGCATTGCTGTTAGGCTGCTGAATTTTTGTAAGGGATTTTTCAGTTATTCTTTTATTTTGAGTTCCTTTATTTTCTTATTATTTATTCATCTCTTCTTACCCAATAAGCATGAAATCTTCAGAAAACATGTATATTCTTCATGGTGTCATGTTCATGGAAAATTCATCATCATTATTCTTCTCCTCTCCCACTTATTCAAGGAATAAAAACATTGTCCGTGATGTGTCGGATTACTGACATCGTGGATGATGTGATTTCAATTTCCATTAATTATTTCAAGTTTGGTTAGGAAACAATTTCTATTATTGATAAATGTTATAATATATTAATCATGTCTCATCCATGGTTCTATAATTATTTTTTACTCATGGTTTTAATTTATAAGACAAAATGGTGTTGTTATTATCAAAGAACCACTTAAATGATCTAAAAGAACATCATTGATGTTTTAACTTATGAATCATCCTCATATTAAACATCAAAATCATAAATGTTATAAATTATGGTACTGGGAATATGTAAATACTTTTAGATTCCAATTCTTAAGTTTCACTTCCAATCGACAAGAACATCCATCATGAACCAATCATGGAAATCATGTAAGGAACTCACCCAAAGAAGTTCAAGAAACAAAATACTAATAATTAAGGGGTAAAATAAGGTTATTAAATGATCATATATGATGTTATAAACATGAAAATTTTTCTTTAAAATACTAATAAAACTCATTTAACTATTATACAAGAAGTTTAAACAAGTTTTAAGTAAGACAAGCCTGAGGTAAAGGAATTCTTAACCCGATTTTCATCCTTATGGTTAACCTTATTCTTCTTTATTTATGTAGAATTTAAATTGTTTTTGTGATGAAATATGTTTATAATATGTTTAATTATATATATTTACATATTATATACATATTCCATCCACTCTATTAAGTATCAGTTCAATTATATGATATTTATAAGGGACTTTTCTTTTAATAACCTCTTTTAAAATTTTATTTTACAAAATTCAAAATAAATGTTTTTATGATAATATTAATGTTGTATGATTATGTTCTGGATCTTGGAAATTGTTTATGATGAAGGGTGGGATCTATATTTCCCTCTAATTTATTATGTATGTGTAAGTTTGAGGTCGAACATATGGTTAGTCCAAGTGTAACTGTGATGGTTACACAAATAGTAAGGTAGTTGTGAGGATTACAAATTATAAGGTAGCTGATAGGGTCACAAGATTATGTAATTAATACCCCAAGATACCTTTATTCTTCTAATTATGTTTATATATATTGTGGAAATATAATTTTTCACAAATTAAGAATATTTATACAGGTGATAAGTATGTCTTTTAAAAGTGATTTTATACGTTACAAGTATTCATGGACTAATGTTTTCTTTCCTTCTTTTTATATCCATTATTGATTTTTTTGCTCATACCAAGTTTTAAATGATTTTCAAAAGTTAATGGATTTCTAAGACAAAGATTGAATCCATGTTAAATGTTGAATAATTGTCAAGGAATCATGTTTTAAGTTTTAATTTTTTTTATTTTGAAAAAAATAGAAAATGTTTTTATGGTATCCACTCTGTAACAATGTGTAATGTTATGAATGTATTTTTTCCCAGTTCTCTAAAGATCTAAACATGAAAATATCCTAAATTTAAAAGTAAGTGTTTTCTTGACTTAATTCAATATTATGTATGTAATAAGTTCGGGTCCTTATAGTTGGTATCATAGGATGGTTTGGATAACTTTAGGGGTTAGGATGATGTTAAAAGAACACCATAAATGATATCTACTAAATCATTAATTTGAAATGTTATAGCATTTAAAGATTACCATGTTGCTTCATCTAAGATATGTTTTTTCAGAATGGTTGTCCATAGAAGGAATAGTGATGCTGAAGAGGAGAGGCACCGACAAAACAACATCCTTCTGAATCTACAACCCAGAATGGTAGGGATTAGAACTGAGTAGTTTGTGATAGTAATGGATCAACCAACATAGGAAATAAATGGTGGTGGCATCCATGCAAGATAATAAATAAAGGTACCACAACAAAACATTATAGTAGTAGAACATTTTATGAGACAACACCCTCCTTATTTCAACGGATCTTCTGACCCAGTAATAGATAAAGGATGGATCAAAGCCCTTGAAAATATATTCGATGTTATGGGATGTTCATAAAATCAAAAGGTAAGTATTTCCAATTATCATTTTGAAGGTGAAGCTGATTAGTAGTGGTCAATGGTAAGGAATATCAGGGGTAGAGAGGATTTCGATGACTTAGAGTGGGATGAATTTAAGCGTATTTTCCTTGAAAAATAATTTCTAAAGGTGGGGAGACATATGATGGAGAAGAAATTAAATGAATTAATGTAAAAGGAGGAGGATTCATTGGCTGTGTATGAAGCCAACTTCACCCGACTGGCGAGGTATGCTCCAAATCTTATTATGTATCCTGATAGCAAAATCAACTGCTTTTACTCAAGACTAAATTCAAGGTATCTAAAAGAATTGTCCTCCCTTGAATTCAAAAGTTATGAGAAACATGTCTGATGTTCTTAGAGGGTAGATATGGAGTTTTTTGATGATCAGGTTCATTTTAAAAAAAATGAGAAGAAGAGGTTTAGGTGGAAAGCGATGGGTAAGAATCAACCAAAGAAATATGATGGTAAGAAAATACAGTTTCCATTATGTGAAAAGTGTGGCAAGAAACACCCTGGTGAATGTATTAAAAAAATTGGGAAGTGTTTTAAATGTCTTAAGTTTGGACATATGGCCCGGGATTGCAATGAAAATGATCTTAAGACTAATCATGAAAAGGAAACTATAAAGTGTTTTAAATGTTTTGAGATTGTTCATTATGAAAATTGCTTCCCAAAGAGATATCTGAATGATGCAAAGAAGATAGACTACAAGTAGAAAGGTGTAATGAGATCCTTTGTGACTACGTCAGTAGATTTCGGTCCATCCAATGAAGTTGTATCAGGTACTTTGTTTGTTCACTCAAGTTTTGGTAAAGTTTTCTTTTTATATGGGGTCTAAACATTACTTCATCTCTGAGAAATTTTCAAGTAAATTGGAAATATCACCTCAACAAATGATACTTGAACATGTTGTTAAAACACCAAGGGGAAATATTATAAAAAATAGGAATTATTAGAATATTTCTATTGTGTTATGTGGAAAGACATTACCCACAAAACTTGTTCTTTTACCCTTAGTTGAGTTTGATGTTATTTTGGGAATGGATTGGCTTTCTGTTTATCATGCTAAGATTGAATGTAGAGCTAAAGAAGTTGTTTTTCAGAAAGAGTTTTAGTTTGTATACAAGAATGCACCCATAAAATTGATAACATATTAGGAAGATGAGAAACTATTGAAATATTGAAATGAAAGTTAGGTTGCTCATATTGTTGAAAATAAGGGAATTTTCAGATTAATGATGTGCCAGTGGTAAATTAATACCTTGATGTTTTTCCCGATGAGTTACCTGGTTTCATACCTGATCGAAAAGTCGATTTCAAAATTGACTTAGTTCCTGATGCTTATCCAATTCCAAAACCCCTATATCGTATGTCTCAAATAGAACTTCTTGAATTGAAAAATCAGTTGCAGGATTTTCTTGATAAAGGCTTCAGTTGTCCTAGCACCTCCCCATGGGGAGCTCCTATTTTTTTGTTAAAAAGAATGATAGTTCCATGAGACTTTTCATTGATTATAGAGATTTGAACAATATCACTGTTAAAAACAAGTATCTTTTGTCTCATATCGATGACTTGTTTGATCAACTCCAGGGATCTCCACACTTTTCCAAGATTGACTTGAGATCTGGAAACCATCAGCTGAAGGTGAAGGAGGATGAAATCCCGAAAACAGACTTTCATACTAGATATGGGAATTATGAATTTGTTGTTATGCCCTTTGGTTTAATTAATGAACCTATTGTATTCATGAATCATGTGAATAGTGTATTTCATGGGTTCTTGGATAGGTTTGCAGTTGTATTTATTGATGACATTATCGTATTTTCTAAAAATAAAGAGTAGCATGAAAAAAATCTAAGGGTTGTTTTACAAACCCTAAATGAAAATAAACTATATGGGAAATTCAGAAAGTGTGATTTTTGGTTGAAAAAACTTTCTTTTCTTGAGAATATTTTAAATAAGGATGAAATAGAAGTTGGTCCTACAAAAAAAAGGTTGTTTATGAATGGCCAATAACAAAAAAATTCAGATATTCGTAGTTTTCTTGGATTAGCATGTTAATATCGACAATTTGTTAAAAACTTTGTGTGGTTATCTAGACCGATAACTAAGTATACATGAAAAGGGGTTAAATTTGTTTGTACAGAAGAATGTGATGTTTGTTTTTAGGAACTAATGAACAGATTGGTAAATGGTACAATTTTGGCCTTGCCTTCCCGAAATGGTGAATTCTTCATCTACGGTGATGTTTCATTGAAGGGACTTGGTTGTGTTTTGATGCAGAATGATTAGGTAATTGCTTATACTTCAAGAAAAATAAAAACTCATGAGTTAAATTATCCCACACATGATTTAGAATTGGCAGCTATGGTTTTTTCTTTGAAAATTTAGAGGCATCATTTATACAGATCGAAATTTCAAATATATACTGACCATAAAATTCGGATGAATATATTAACTCGGAAGGAATTAAACATGAGGCAGAGAATATGGCTTGAAATAATAAAGTATTATGATTGCTCGAACAATTACCATCCTAGAAAAGAAAAAAAAAGTGGCAGATGCATTGAGTCAAAAACATCACGTATCATTAACCATATTACATTTTGAACATGATCCCTTAATTAATGATTTAATGAATTTTGGATTAGAAGTTGTTGGTGTAGGGAATATATCTATTTTGTTTCAGGTTTCAGTGTAGTCTTCGTTGTCAGACAGAATTAATAAAGAATAGAAGGAATACTGTGAGCTATAGAAAAAGGTACAATTGGTTAAAATGGGTAAGCTTCCAGAATTTAACATTAATAAATTTTGTGTTTTAAGATTTGTAAAAAGGTTCTATGTGCCCTATGATTCTCAGTTGAATAATGATTTGTTGTGTGAAGCTCGTAGTTCTTCATTTTCAATTCATCCTAGTGGTATTAAGATGTATAGAGATCTTCAGGAGTATTACTAGTGGGATGGAATGAAAAGGGATATTGTTGATTATACCATGAAATATTTGACATGTCAGCAGGTTAAAGAAGAGTGAAAATTAGCGAAGGGTATGCTTCATCCTTTTCCAGTGCTAGAGTGGAAGTGGGAGAATGTATCTATGAAATTTTTGGTGGGACTACCTAAGACATCTCTAGGTAACAATTTAATTTGGGATATTGTGGATTGGCTGAAAAAATCTGCACATTTTCTTTCTATTCGAGATACAATGAATTTAGATTGGATTTCTCGATTGTAACTCAAAGAGATTGTCAGGTTACCTAGATTTCATCTTTCCATTGTATCTGATTGGGAACCCATGTTCACTTTTAACTTTTAGAAGGGACTTCAGAAGTCGTTGGGAATGGATTTAAATTTCATTAAAACTTTTCATCCTAAATTAGATGGGAAGTCCAAACGAAGGATTCAAACTATGGAGGATATGCTTAGAGAGTTTTCAATAGACTACCAAAAAATTTGGGATAAACAACTTTCTTTAGTTGAGTTTTCTTATAATAACAATTTTTATTCCAATATACAGATGGCACCTTTTGTGACTATGTACAGAAAGAAGAGTTGGACTCCATTATTTTGGGATGAATTCGGTGAAAAAAATTTGATGGGGGCAAGAATTAGTAGATGAAGTGGCTGAGAAAGTGAAGATGATCTAGTATCATAAGAGGAAATCTCAGGGTGGGCATAAAAGTTATGTAGATAATAGAAGGAAAGACTTATCTTTTGAGATAGGTGACCATGTTTTCCTTAAAATATCTCCATTGAAAACTGTGATGTGTTTCAATAAGAAAGGGAAGCTAAGTCCAAAGTTCATCGGTCCTTTTGAAATCTTAGAGAAATATGGAACAGTTGCATACTGAGTAGATTTTCCTCCAAGTTTGGCTCAGGTACATAATTTTTTCATGTTTCGATGTTGAGAAAGTATGTGTCAGATTCATCACATGTCTTGAGCTCAGAAGCAGTTCATTTGGAAGAGAAACTTTCTTATGAATAGAAACCAGTTCAAATTCTTGATCGATGGGAATAGGTATTGTGAAATAAGGTAATCCACCAGGTAAAGGTTTTGGGGAGAAACCACATGGTTGAAGAAGCAACATGCGAGTCTGAAAATGCTATGAGGTAAAGGTACCCTTACTTGTTTAATAAGTAAATAAAATTGTAAGGATGCAATTTCTGAAAGGTGGGGATAATGTAACACCCCAAGGTTTACTAAAAATAAATTGAAATTTTTGAAATTTTGTTTAATGTAGATATTTATAAGTATCCTTTAAACATAATTTTACTTCTTCTATGTTTAGAATTTCGAGAAATAGTCATCTACAATTGTGTTCAGTATGTTATTTGGAGTCTATTGGAACCAACTTGTTTATTAGTGAATAGCAATATACCCTTATGAATAGTAATATGAATAGTAATATGACCCTAATCAATAGTAAATTGTATTATTATTTTATTATCTTAAGGCTTTAAGATAATGACATCTTGATAAATTTTTCAATGTGATATAAAAGTATTTATAGTTTCTAAATTATTATTATTTTAATTAATTATGATTTTATTTATTTATTAAATTAAAAATATTTAGAATTTTTTTTTAAAAAATGGACTTCATTTTTAAATTCTACATGTCGATAAATGGTTATAGTGAATTTTGGGGATTTTTTTGAAATAGTTTATTTTTCGGTGAATACTAAAAAATACAGTTTTGAGTTTCTATGTGTTAATGACATCATTAATGATGTAATAATGATGTAATAAATATGGTAGATTTGTGTACAATAAAATAGGTTATTAGGTTTCCCAAGTGTCTTATACCATGGGCAAATACCATGGTCAAGCCCATGGTTTTGCAAATACTATTAATGAGGTGCCCCTTGAAAATTATTAAAATAATCCCCCACTTTTGCTATAATTACCAACCCATTCCTTCATTGACTTCATTAAAAATTATTCATCAATGAAGATATGGGATCTTTAACTCCCTACAATTCCTCCCAAGGTTTCCTCAACCCACAAGGTCCCAACCGTCATGTTCTAGGAGTTACTCTACAAGGTAATAAAATTCTCAATTTCTTTCTTTTTTCCATTCAAGTTATCTTTTATGTGGTATAACTTTAAATTTTCCATAACATGTTCTTATATAGTTTTTATTCTTGGTATATTTTGTATTATGATTCATGTTTGGATGGGTGACCCTTTTCCCCGGTATTTTTAATATTTTCTAAAACCATGTGGCATAGTCGTTAGGTTACCAAATTTTTGTAAGGGGTTTTTCAATTATTCTTTTATTTTGAGTTCCTTTATTTTCTTATTCTTTCTTCATCTCTTCTTACCCAAGAGTCATTAAATATATAGAAAAAATTTATATTGTGTATTTTCTCATGTTCATGGGAAATTCATCATCATTATTATTCTCCTCTCCCACTCATTCTAGGAATAAAAACATTGTCTGTTATGTGTCGAATTACCGACATCATGGACGATGTAATTTCAATTTCCATTAATTCTTTAAAATTTTGTTATGAAACCATTTATATGGTTGAACCATGTTATAATATATATATTATGTCTCATCCATGGTTCTGGAATTCTTTTGTACTCATGGTTTTAATTTATAAGACAAAATGAGGTTATTATTATCAAAGAACAACTAAAATGATCTAAACGAACATCATAAATGTTTTAACTTACGAATCATCCTCATATAAAACATCAATGTTATAAATGGTATAAATCATGGTATTGGAAATATGTAAATAACTTTCCATTACAATTCTGAATTTTCACTTCCAATCGACAAGAACATCCATCGTGAACCAATCATGGAAATCAAGTAAGGAACTCACCCAAAGTAGTGCAAAGAACAAAATACTAACAATTAAGGGGTGGAATAATGTTATGAAATGATCATATAAGATATTATATTCATTAAAATGTTTATTTAAAATAATAATAACACTTAACCATTATACATTAAGTTCAAACAAGTTTTAAGTAAGACAAGCCTGTGGTAAGGGAATTCTTAACCCGATTTCCATCTTTTGGGATAACCATATTCTTCATTATTTATGTGGTATTTAAATTCATTGTGTTATGAAATATGATTATAATATGTTTAATTATGTATATTTATATGGTATATAAATATTCTATCCACTCTATTAAGGCTCACTTCAATTATATGATATTTATAAGGGACTTTTCTTTTAAAAACCTCTTTTAAAATTATGTTTTACAAAATTCAAAATCAATGTTTTTATACTAATATTCATATTGTATGATCATGTTATGGATCTTGTGGATTGTTTATGATAAATGGTGGGACCTATATTTCCCTCAAATGTATTAGGTATGTGTAAGTTGGAGGTCGGCCATATGTTAACTCCAAGTGTAACTGTGATGGCTATACAAATAGTATGGTAGCTGTGAGGGTTAAAAATTATAAGGTAGGCGAGAGGGTTACAAGATTATGTAAGTAATTCCCCACGATACCTTTATGATTCTACTTATGTTCTTATGTATTGTGGAAATATCATGTTTCACAATGTATGTATATATATATATAGGTGATAAGTATGTCTTTTGAAAGTGATTTCATACGTTACAAGTATTCATGGACTAATGTGTTCTTTTCTTATTTTTATATCATTTACTGGATTTTTTTTCATCCCTAGTTTTAAATGATTTTCATAGGTTAATGGATATATAAGACAAATAAAGAATGCATGTTAAAATTTGAATAATTTTCAAGGAATAATGTTTTATGTTTTAATGTTTTATATTTCGAAAAAAATGGAAACTATTTTTGAGGTATCCACTCTGTAACAATGTGTAATGTTATGAATGCATTATGTCCCAAATCCCCAAAGATCTGAACTTAAAAAGATCGTCAATGTAAAAGGAAGTGTTTTCTTGACTAAATTCAATATTATGTATGTAATAGGGCTTGGTCATTATAAAACCAAACCATTTTAAAATTTTATCGACCATAGGATTAGAAAATTAGGACAATATTGGGTTTTATGTGTTGGTGGGTGACCTTAAATTTGAGGATCTATGCTTCAATTATTGTACAAATCAAAAAATCATTGAAAATTTTCCATTTTATTTTCTTTGAGAATTAGTTATCACTTTAATTGGGTTATAATTATTCTCAATATTTAAGGTTTCATTTCACTTTGATAATGTAAATTTATATTACCCTATGTATTTAAATAGGATCATACTTCAACTTCCTTCTTCAAAAACACTTACTTTTAGTAAAAATTTTGTATTATGTCTTATAATTATCATTCTATTATAACTTTTTTATTCAAATTAAACTCAAAATATAGTAATAAAAATGAACAATGAAATAAAAATCATAAAATAGGTTTAACTATTCATTACTTATTCTATTATAGTTGGTTTGGTTAATTTATTCCACTAATTATTTTCTCTTTCCCATCCAATTGAGTGACTATATTATTATGATATCTTAATTTATGTTTGACTAATAAAATTGTGGTAAATAGAAGTTTATATGTTCTAGTTAGATTACAATTTATGTGGTTTTAATTATGTTCAATGTTTTAAATATCAATATTTTTTGTAAAATAAGAAACCTAATTTACACTAAAACCATTTAATTTTTAGAGGGAAATAAAATTGAAAAACAGAGAGGTTCCATGGGAGAAATATTTTTGAAATACATTATTTCTATCATTTTAGTTTTAAAATATTTAAAACTATTTTCTTTCACTAAAATTGATAAACTTATTTATTGAGGGAAAAAAATTTCTATGTGTGGGTAAATTTAATGTTTCTTAATTCGATTACATTTTGCAATATATTTTATTAGTATTTATTTATTTGTTAATTATGAAACTATGTTTTAAATAGGAAATGATCAAATGGTTCTTTATATGTGGTGTAAACTATTATTCATTTAATATCATGTCAAAAATTACTATTCTGGTGTATAAATGATAAAATCTTATATTTTCCAACTAATTTATGAAATATATTTTAGATATTTTTCATTAAAAATATTTTTTTAAAATTAATTAAGATTATTTGGATTTCTATAATTAACTAAATCATAATTTCATATTTTTATATTCATTTGTTGAATTTATTTCATATTATAATTTGGTAATTTAATAGATTAATTCTATATTGGAGGCATTGAATTATCATTTTTGATTAATAAATTTCACTATGTTTTGAATTTAGATTTTCATTTAAAAGTTTCATAAAGTAAAAGTTGGTTGTTAGAAAATTTCATAAAGTTTATTATGGACCTTTTAACACCCTAATATTTTTAAATAATAACACTATGTTCAATAGCGTATATGATAAGAAACACCGAGCTTAAATAAACCATGAAATACATTATTTAAATATGATCATTATAACCTTGTCATTGAATTGGTGGGTGTAAAATAGATTATCCAAATTATATAATATATATAATTGAACTAATATAAAACAATTTATTAGTTAATTCTTAATAAATAAGCACACCATTTTCAATAAAGTCATTTTATGCTTCAAAACTATGTTTTCTTCAAGAAATGGTTTTTATTACTTTTTATTAATGAATAATATAATTAAATTATATTAGTTTTATTAAAGTTATTTTATAAAAATGATATAATTTTTTAAATCATCATATCAAAATTATTTTAGGGTGAAATTTTTGAATTTTTCCGAAATGATTGGATTTTTAGTGAATATAGAAAAATATTGATTTTTATAAAACTATCATTTCCATCCATTAAATAAAGTAATTTAAAGAGATATTGTATTTTTTCTTAAAAATTAAAGTGAAATATGATCCAATTCATTTATAATTAATTAATTAATTTAATTTTAATGATTAATTTCTATGATTTTGTTACGAATTTATTTTTACGCTTAAAAACACATTTTTTTTATGAAACTATTTTTAAGTGCATAATGTTTTTACATTTAAATTAAGAAAAATAACCCTTAATGTGGAATTATTTAAATTAAATTTATATATTTTATATATTTACATATTAATTGAAAATCATATAATGAATATAGCTAGTCATGGAGTTAATAAAAAATCATATTTTCCTTGAATAATGCATTTTCCAAAAAAATCATTTTTCATCATGTTTTGTGAACTTATTTTAAAATTATTTTTCAACAATATTTGAAAATTTATTTTAAAAAATGAAATATATTTTTTAAATTATCATTTAAAAATTTTATTACAATGATTTTTTTATAATTTTCTACAAAGATTAATTTTTTTAGGAATAGTGAAAAATACTGGTTTTTATTAAAACTTGTATTTTTGTTTAAAGTATTTAAAAAGTTCCTTTTTGTTTTTAATTTTTTTTAAGTTAAAGTATTTTAATTATTTTATTATTAATATAATTCAGATAACTATAATTAATTTTATATTTATCTTTAATAGAAAAACATATTATATTTAAGAATACTTTTTCATTGGAAAACCTCTTTTCGACGCATTTACAAGACTAATTTTAAATTAAATTCGGCCACTTATGTGAATTTAACTTAATAAAATAAATTAAATATTTGTAATGATAATAATAATTAATATAATTTTTTAGGTTTATCTTAATTTTTGGTATTAATGAATTGTATAAATAATAAATAATATGTTACCCCGATTAAGGTTAAAATAGTTTTACGAGAACTTATACTAAAATAGATAAAGGTAAATGTTCTAAAAACATTTTTGAAACCCCATTGGTTGGATTTATTTCAACCTTACCTTTATCACCTCACAATATTATCCTTTTTTAACTTTTCTTTAAGGAAAGTGATTTGAAATCAATTTAAAACTTTAAAAAATTACACGTGTTCCACTCTACTCAATTATAAAAGTGAACCCCACTCTTATCCCCGCTGCTCTTAATGAGAATTTTTTTTACAAAGAATATACCATATGCATTAATCAAGTCTTCCTCATGAACTATTGTACTTTATTTTGTCATAAAACCATCTTATGATGGATTTAGGTATAAACGTAAAGAATTTTTCTGAAAGGAGGTATATATCTTAACCATATGATTTTTGTTTCATTTATTCTTCTACCACATTAAAATATTCCTTAAATATAAAAATATAGTAACCTCAAAATATTTCATATATATAAATTTTATCATATTTATATCATACCCCATATCCATCTCCTCTTCTATTAAATTGGAAACAAAATCATCGATCATGTGTATGACAGACTACCACTTCACGAACCGATGTAATTCATTTTCAATCACATCCCATCACAGATGGATATAATGATGTATTTAATATATATATATATATATATATATATATATGATATTCTTGACATAATTATACTTTTATAATTATAATATCACATATATATTTTTGCTTTCCAATCTATCAGAAAACAATAACACCGCTCGTTTTCATGTGTAGACTACCACATCCATGAAAAGATATGATATTTTTTCATTTTATTTTGACATATATGGAAACATGAAAAAAAATATTGAATATATATGATATGAAAATTATTCTATAATTGAGAATTATATTTTACCTTTCTTTTATTCTCACTTTCAAAAAAAATGGAAAGAGTGTTCATCCATACATACAACCTACCATCTCCATGAACGACGCAATTCATTACT
This sequence comes from Viscum album, assembly GCA_963277665.1. Taxonomy (NCBI): domain Eukaryota; kingdom Viridiplantae; phylum Streptophyta; class Magnoliopsida; order Santalales; family Viscaceae; genus Viscum; species Viscum album. The sequence goes on from OY728146.1 coordinate 512,095,052, forward strand.
CTATATTTACCTATATGGATGTTTAAAAATTTGTATATAATGAATATATATTATATTTATATAATGATTTAAATTATTAATATTATAGAACCACGATCAATATAAAATTACCCAAACTAGAGAACCAAAACATATATAAAAAATGAAGCAGTTATCACCCAAAACAGTGATTCTAATAGAGAATTGTAAATAAACGGATGATAAAATACTATAGATAAATAATATATTATATTATATATATTAATATGGTTTAAGAATAATTTTATAATAAACATAAATTTACTATACTTGATATTAAAAAATGTATGAATGAAGTCAGACCTGAGGTAAGGGGTTATCATCTCAAATTGATTTATTGGGGGCATATGTTTTCTTCAGAACCTATATTATTTTATGATCTGTAAATCAAGTTATTTAAAATTTAATATCATGAATTTATCTTTATTCAGGATATTTAAATTTTAATTTGATGGTATTCTTTCATGCGGAATTTGTTTCAAAATATAACAATGTGGTAAGGGTTTTATGTTATAGTCTTTTTGTTTATTGGTACATTATGATTAAGTTTCTAATGATGAAGTTTCATAATATACCTCTCAATAAACTCATTAATTTTATTCTACTCTATTTATCTCAATATTTTTCATGTTTTTCCTTTAATTTTCCCTAGTCTAAGAGCTCAAGAGACCAAAATAATTTTTTTCATAAAAAACTACTTTATTTCTCTCTTCATCCAAAATATGTTCTATTTCATGTTGATGTTTTTTAAAAATGTTTTCAAGAATGCTTTTAATAATCGATAATGATTTATTAATGGAATTTTTACACATAGATTATTTTTTTACAGAATTTATTAAAATTAATCTTCTTATCTATTTTATAATCAAGAAATATTAAAATTTTTATAGAAAATGTGACATGAATATTTATTCTAACATATTCAACAAGAATGGAATTTACCACCGTCATGACTACTCAATTCTTTGAATATTAATTTTTAATTTTCCAAGGTTATTTTCAAAGAAAAATATTTTTCATTTTTTTTCAATTTTTTAGTTTTAAAAAGGTTATTTTCAAAATGATTATGTTATTTTCTTCAGGAATGTTTTAGTGGTATTTTTCTAGAATTTATATTCATCAATGAAAAAAAACATGTGATGGTACTTATGATTTATTAGGGATATGATCCAACCATACCATCTTTATTATTTATTTGTGTAGCACCCCAGGTAAATAAATAATATTACTTTTTCATAATTATTAATATTTGTGAATAGAATATTAATATTACTTTAAATGGGATTCTATGTTCTATGGTGTACCCAATACGCAACAATTAGTTTCATTGAAATCTTATGATACACACTAATAAAATAATAATATTATTGTAAATGGTAGTAATCTCCTAGTCGATGTATTGGCGGGAATGAACAGAAATAACTAAAAAAATAATTAAAAATGTTTGTTAAATATTTTTAAATTTATCTAATAAATATTAGAGGCTTAAAATGAAAATGAATCCAATTTTAAGAATAAATACTCTAATATTTTTAAAAGATTGTTTTACCGGCTTTTGATGGAAATTGTTTTTTTAAATCCAAATTTTGAAAATTTTATAAGCTCTATTTGTAAAAATAAACTTATTATTTAGAATTGGGATATTTAAATTTACATTGGATAAATTTTTGGTATATTATTTACAAATGTTCATTTTTTAATGAATAGTGAAAAATAATTCATTTTACTTCAAATCTGCCTTTTCATCTAATTTAATTTTATAGATAAAATAGATTTTTCTAATTGTTTTAAAGTTTAATTAGAATATATTTTTACCATTTAATTCAATGGTGGTCATTAGAATTAATTTCACTATGAAAATGGGCATAAACAAGTGTCAATCTTTTGATAGATATTTTTTCTTAAAAACACGCTATTTGTTTCGACGGTGTGAATTAACTATATGATTAATTAATGAATCTTCAATGTTTTGAATTTGGTAAAATGGGCATAATTTCTGAATTTGTAATATCAAATATATATTAGGGTTAATTTTTGGTATTTTTCTGATAATGTCTTTTTTTTAATGAATAGTGAAAAATACAACTTTTTAATTCAAAACTGCCTTTTCATCCAATTTATTTTTATATTTAGATTGTAATTTTAGTTGTTTTTAAAGTATAATTGAATCATGTTTTAATCACTTAATAAAATTTTGTTAATTGGAAGTAATTTCACTTTTCAATTGGATGTAAAAAGAAGTCAATATTTTGATAAATTTTACTTCTTAAAAACCCATATTTTGTTTTGACAACGGGATTTACTTCTAAATTAATTACTAAAATTTCTGTGTTTTGAATTTGATAAAATGGATTCCATATTTTTAATCATAAGGTACAAATTATTTAATTAAGACACTTTTGTTTTTGGACATTATTAATAGTAACGACGGTAATTATCTTTAATTATTGTGATTAATTAGTAATCAGGTAGTTAAGTGTAATAAAATAATATCATAATAATAACAAATGACCCCAAAATATGTCCTAATGCCACGTGTTGTGTCATTTCCGACCATGTTATGCCTTGTTCCAAACTTTGGTACCCCATGGAATCACTTTTGGGGTGATAATGACAGTTTTTAATTTTATGTTTAAAATGAAAGTATAACCAAAGTATGTATCACCCAATTAAAAAAATAGTTTTGTCTGTGTAAATGATATCTTAGACTAAAAATAGTCATTGGAAATCTAAAAATATTTCCTACATCATATTATTTTTTTATAATTTTTATACATTAAATAAACTAATTTATTTATGACACCATGATGATAAAATGATTATCTCATTAATGAACGATTTAAATAAAATGAAAAGATAATGTATAATATAAGACATAAACTTGTCTAAAACCTATTGGATTAGTATATTTCTAACCCTTACCACTTTATCCTAGAAATATATCAATTTGGGACCTTTAAAATCCAAAAATCATTTTAATATAAAGTAACATTTCTTGACTTTCCCAGAGTGCCCCTCCTCCCTCTTAGAAAAGGCCCCCACCACTACCTCCTTACCCACACCTCTAAAGCCTTTGGATTGACCAAACTCTGCTCATTTTATCTATCAAAATCCCTATATTCATCCTATAATCCTTACCTTAGGCATAAATCTCTTCAAGAAACCCTTTTGGTTCAAACCAAAGGGAGTTACCCGATTTAAAGGTAAAGTCTTCTCTAATGTTATTTTGTTTTATTTTGATTCCCCAACCCCCTAACTCTTTTTATTACACTTTTTTGTAACAAAAACAATATCTTCAATATACTAGGATGTTTTTATAAGAATTATTCATTATACACTTACACACACCTCCGTCTAATGGTTAAAGAACATACTGTTTCTGTGGATGGCGAATTACTACCTCACGAAACGATGATTGTTCAATATTATTTTAACACCATTAAAGGTGGCCATTAAGATGTCACTATATTTATATATGATATATAATATGTTTATGTTTTCCTTATGCTACTGTATTTTTCATTTATGGCATACCTTTACGTTTTCTATTATGGGTAAACACGATATCTTCATTTTAGGAAGTGCGGACTACTGCCCCCTCAAAGTGATTTGATTCGTTAATGCCATATGTGGAACGTGTAAAGGATGGATTTAATGATATTATATATATGATATTATACTGTAATTATAATATACCTTTATATAATTATGATTTCATTCCATTTAATATGAAATAAAAATGAATGTAGCATTCATGCGTACATACGACTTACTGTCTCCATTAACAGTGCATTTCATTTCTTACCTCGGAATGTTATGTAATATTATAAATGCATTTATATACTGAATATTTATTATATATATGATATCTACATCATGAATATAATTCTGGATATAATGGATATTTTACCACATGAACAATGTGTAATTATAAGAAGATTATTTTTGACTCAAGTACCAATAATCGACAAAACGACCATTATTAACTTAAATAATTACATAATGTTCATAAAATGGTAATAAGTGATATAAAAGGAATAATTAACATTAAAAAAGTTCTTAATCAGTTATAAATTAACTCTAGTTTATTATTTAGGATATTAATGAATGATCGAGTCAAGTCAGACATGAGGTAAGGGATCCGACCTCTCTCTTTCTTTTCAAGTACCCTATTTTATGTCATTTCATATATGCTCCATGTTATTATATTGGATGATGTTCGTTTATATTAACCATAATGTAAAATTAATTTTCAGATTATGAGATACCCCCTCATACTCTCATCAATTCATTTTAAGAATTTTTAAGTGGCGCCGTTAGTCTGATGAATTTTCGTAAGGGATCATACCTCTCTCTTTCTTTTTATGTACTATCTTTTATGTCATTTATTTTAAGCTCATATTTCTTATGTTTGGGGATGTTATTTAATATTCCTCAATCTGTAATTTTTATGTTCATATTATGAGATAACCTATTTGATCTCTTAAATTCATTTTTGGAATTTTAAGTGGCTCCATTAGGCTGCCGAGTTATCGAAAGGGATTTTTCATCTCAATTTTATTCTCGTGAGATTTATGCTACATTTTCCACCATTTACTTTGAGTGGTGTATGTACTGCCCATTATTCTACACTTTGTGTAATATACTTTTGTTTATGAGTATTTACATCAATTTTTTATATTCCTTCTTTCATTGGGTGTTCGTTTAGAAAGCTACCCAAGTCGGTAAGGGAACCTTTCACCCTCCTATTTATAAAAGACTTATTTTTGTTTTGTCTTTTAAATTACATCTTCTAATGTTGCGATATGTTCTTATATATCCTTATTGCTTTAAATTTAAGTCCAAGTGATTATATACCCTTTATTTCTCTCATCAACTCTTTTTCTAAAATTTGATTTGACACCGGTAGGATATCGAATTTTTGTAAGGGAATTCGTCTCAATATCCTTTCGTTTAGGCATATTTTGTTTTATACAAAACTTTCTTTTATACGGTGTATAAACCCCCTTTTAATTTTATGTTTATTAAAAATGAATATTTTTTATAAGAAGAATTTTACTAAATGAAAAAAGGGAAAGTTTTTGTCATACGCATGCGGTGACAACGACTTCTCTTCCACCATGACCATTATTTGAGTTTCGGCTTCCTCTACAAGCCATAACATTTTTTAATGAAAAATAAATACCAGTTTTTACTTTTCATTTATTTTGGTATTGAAAATGGTTTTGATAATGTTTCTATTATATCAATGTTTTTTTGATATATTGTGATTGAAATGTGTAAATGTTATGTTTCCTTTATGAATGTTTTATGTCATAATATTATGTTATGGTTCTTGGGCATTGTTTATGAAGACGAGTGGTTCTGTGATAAACTAAGGACGGGTGATCCTATTATAGCTCTCCAATGCATTGGGTAATGCGAAGGGGTTAAATGCTAAGGTTTCTCCGAAGATATTTAGGTAATATACTATGATAGGAATTCCAAACGTATCCATGAGGGTTACTCCCTACGTAAGAATGTTATGAATGCCTCAAGTTACCTTTATGTCTTATGATTTTTATTGAGTTATGCATAAATATTATTATTTAAATAGGTATGTTAAATTTCTTATGTTTTATGAGTAAAGTATGATTTCATTGATTCTTATGTATACATGGACTAATGTTTTCTTTCCGTATTGTTATAACCCTTACTGAGCTTTTTATGTTCATCCCATGTTTTTTTTGTTGAAATTTTTTTCATAGGACATAAAGTGGAATAGGGACTAGGATGGGATCAAAGAAATGTTATTCTATCTAAAATAAGGAACTAGACATGACTCTTTTGTTTAAGATTTTTTATTTTTTGAAAAAAATGGAAACTGAGTAGATGTGCCTACTTTGTAATCTTTGAGATGTGATAGTTATCTCCTAATTGTTTAAAACTCTAAAACTGAAAAGATCCTCAAATTGAATTATTCAATGTAATTCAATATTAAGTAATTTTTTAAGGCCGGGTCCTTATAGTTGGCATCAAATATCAGTTTAGATAACTTTAGCGGTTAGGGTATTCTTTAAGAATAAGTGATATTACCATAGTGGCTAGGATTTCAGAAAGAGACATAGTTTTTCGATAAAGTGAATGAGTAATTATATCTTAGTTTTTATCTTATTTATTAGTACATACTGATTTTGTTGATATACTCATACTGACATTTTTGGTTTTAGTAAATAGATGGATTTAGTAGGCACCAAAGTGACAACGAGTTTAAAGGAAACCGTGGTGGTTCTCTAATTAAGAGACTGGATGAAAAGGGGGATTCAATGAGGAATCTTGTGGTTATTCTAAAACAACTATCAAAGAGTCATGATTAACCACTTGAACCTTGGTGAGTTCTCTAATGCATCATGTACGAGAGAACTAACTTGATGTGGAAGTCCAGGTAATAATTATAAAGGTAACCATTAGGGTTTATATGATCCTTATTTTTGAGGTAATTAGGGGTTACTATATGTTATGATGGAATATGAACGTCATGAGATAAACTTGAGGTTAAATAATGTTATGGTTATTTTTGAAGATTTTATCGCTTTTTGGGGAATGTTATAAGAATTATGTAGTTTTTGAAAAAGGACAGCACATAGACCGTGTGACAACCTGTCGCGTCAGACGAAGCTGCGGGAATCGAACCCACACCCAAAGTGCGACTGGAATTTATTGCCTACCACTAGACTACGTGAAGTACCTGGTTAGTTTTACTAATTATTTTTAGTTATATGATATTATGAATCTAGAATAAGTTGATTTTCAGTTATCTATGGAAATTATTAACCTATCATGGAGGATATGTGATTTGGTTAATTACTTTTCAGTATGAGACTTTAAGAGTAAATGATGATTGGAGATAAATGTTAAGGTTTATCTTGGAAGACTATGTGATTAAATCCTTCAGAGATTTGGGTTTCAATCTTATTTTTGATTACTTTGAAGAATTTTATGGATAGATGTTTATTGAATGGTCTTTAATGAACTTTGGGTATTGTTTGACAGATTTTGGAGATTAAGAATAGATTTTTTTATAAAGGATTATCCTTTTGGGTATTATTTGATCTTGTACTAACCTTTTTGGTTTTGGTTTTGGTTTTGGTCTAAAGACATGGGAAGTATATAGTTCTCTTTAATGGATTAGGTGATTCTCTATAAGTTTATTATAGTGCTCCTAATGTGAACAAGTCATCCTAAATACTCGTCTTTTGGAGAAAATATTAGTTTGTGTAAGAAATATAGTAAGAGATGAAAGTATAAAAGACAAGTAAGTATGTTTCCTTAGGATTTATTTAAGCTCATAAATAAATTCCTCAATGAAAAGTGACTTAAAACAAAAAAATATTCGGTTAATTTTTCCTACTAGTGAATCAAATAGCGTTTAACCCATCACAAGTTTGTGATTTTCTTGGGGTTAACTTCCTCCTAATCAGGTTTTCAATCATTATCCATCAGAACATGACCCTTTGTTTTCTCCTCCATATCCATGTTCTCATGGAATCCTAGTATGGGTTAACTTGGGTGACCTTTGTACTCCTCTTTCATTCTTTTAAAGTGATAGTTTAATTTACTCATTTTCCGATGTGGGGCTTTCAAGGAAGTTTCCAAGCCCAATTTTAATATTGCAAGGACCCAATTCCCAAAAGGGAGAAGGATGTAACACCCCAGGTAAATAAATAATATTACTTTTTCATAATTATTAATATTTTTGATTATAATATTAATATTAATTTAAAGGGGATGCTATGTTCGATGGCGTACCCAATACGCAACAATGAGTTTCTTTGAAATGTTACGATGCACACTAATAACATAATAATATTATTGTAAATGGTAGTAATCTCCTACTCAATGTATTGGCAGGAATGAACATAACTAACTAAAAAAATGATTACATATGTTTTTTAAATATTTTTACATTTATCCAATAAATATTAGAGGCTTAAAATGAAAATGAATCCAATTTTAAGAATAAATACTATAATATTTTTAAAAGATTGTTTTACCGCCTTTTGATGGAGAACTTTTTTTTAATCCAACTTTTGAAAATTTTATAAGATATATTTGTGAAAATAAAATTATTCTTTAGAATTGATATATTTAAATTTACATTGGATATATTTTTGGTATATTTCTGACAAATGTTCATTTTTTAATGAATAGTGAAAAATAATGCATTTTACTTCAAAACTGCTTTTTCATATAATTTAATTTTATGGATATATTATGTTTTTTAATTGTTTCAAAATGTAATTAGAATATCGTTTTACCATTTAATTCAATGGTGGTCATTAGAATTAATTTCACTTTGAAAATGGACATAAACAAGTGTCAATCTTTTGATAGATATTGTTTATTAAAAACACGCTATTTGTTTCTACAGCGGGAATTAACTATATGATTAATTAATGAAACTTCTATGTTATGAATTTGGTAAAATGGAAATTATTTCTTAATTTAGAATATCAAATATATATTAGGGTTAATATTTGGTATTTTTCTAATAATGTCTTTTTTTAATGAATAGTGAAAAAATACAGCTTTTCAATTCAAAACTGCATTTTCATCCAATTTATTTATATATTTAGATTGTAATTTTAATTGTTTTTAAATTATAATTGAATCATGTTTTTATCAATTAATACAATTTTGTTCATTGTATCTATTTTCAATTTTCAATTTGATGTCAAAACAAGTCAATCTTTTGATAAATTTTACTTCTTAAAAACCCGTTTTTGTTTTAAAAACGAGATTTAATTTTTAATTAATTACTACAATTTCTGTGTTTTTAATTTGATAAAATTGATTCCATATTTGGAATCAAAAGGTCCAAATTATGTAATTAAGACTCTTTTTTTATTGGAAATTATGAATAGTAACGACGGTAATTATCTTTAATTATCTTGATTAATTATTAATTGGGTAGTTAAGGGTAATAAAAGAATATCATAATAATAAAAAATGACCCCAAAATGTGTCCTAATGCTACTGGTTGTGTCATGGTCGACCATGGAATACCTTGTGACAACATTTGGGACCCCATGGAATCACTTTTGGGGTGATAGTGACACTTTTTAATTTTATGTTTTTAAAAGGAAACTATAACCAAAGTATGTATCACCCAAGTAAAACAATTTTAATTTTGTCTGTGTGATTGATAAATTATACTATAAATAATAATTGTAAAGCTAATAATATTTCCTACATCATAGTATTTTTTTTATAATTTTTATACATTAAATGAATTAATTTATTTATGACACCATGATGATGGAGCGATTATCTCATTAATGAACGATTTAAATAAAATGAAAAGATAATGTAAAATATAAGACTTACACTTGTCTAAACCCTATTTGATGAGTATATTTAGAACCCTTACCACCTCATCCTAGAAATATATCAATTTTGGACCTTTAAAATCCAAAACTCATTTTAATATAAAGTAACATTTCTTGACTTTCCAAGAGTGGCCCTCCTCCCTCTTATAAAAGGCCCCCACCACTACCTCCTTACCCACACCTATAAAGCCTTTGTATCGACCAAACTCTGCTCCTTTATCTCTCCAAATCCCTATATTAATCCTAGAAGCCTTACCTTAGGCCAAAATCTCTTCAAGAAACACTTTTGGTTCAAACCAAATGGAGTTACTCGATTTAAATGTAAAGTCTTCTCTAATGTTATTTTGTTTTATTTTGCTTCTACAACCCCCTAAACTCTTTTTATTACTCTATTTTGTAACAAAAATAGTATATTAAATATACCAGGATGTTTTTATAATAATAATTAAAGCTAAACTTATACACACCTCCGTCTAATGGTTAAAGAACATACTATTTCTGTGGATGGCGAATTACTACCTCACGAAACGATGATTGTTCAATATTATTTTAACACCTTTAAAGGTGGCCATTAAGATGTCACTATATTTATATATGATATATAATATGTTTATGTTTTCCTTATGCTGTTGTATTTTTCATTTATGGCATACCTTTATGGTTTCCATTATGGGTAAACGCGATATCTTCATTTTAGGAAGTGCGGACTACCACCCCCTCAAAGTGATTTGATTCGTTAATGCCATATGTAATACATGTAAAGGATGGAGTTAATGATATTATATATATGATATTATAATGGAATTATAATATACCTTTATATAATTATGACTTAATTCCATTTAATATGAAATAAAAATGAAAGTAGCGTTCATACGTACGTACTGCTTACCATCTCTATGAACGGTGCATTTCATTTCTTACCTATAAATGTTATGTAATATTATAAATGAATTTATATACTGAATATTTATTATATATATGATATCTAAATCATGAATATAATTCTGGATATAATGGATATTTTACCACATGAACAACTTGTAATTATAAGAAGTTTATTTTTGACTCAAGTACCAATGATCGACAAAACGACCGTTATTAACTCAAATAATTACATAATGTTCATAAAATGGTAATACATGATATAAAAGGAATAATTAACTTTAAAAAAGTTCTTAAGAAATTATAAATTAACGCTAGTTTGTTATGCAGGAGATTAAAAAATGATCGAGTCAAGTCGGACACGAGGTAAGGGATCTGACCTCTCTTTTTCTTTTCAAGTACCCTCTTTTATGTCATTTAATTTATGCTCCATGTTCTTATGATGGATGATGTTATTTTATATTAACCATACTGTAATTTTTATTTTCATATTATTTGATACCCCCTCTTACTCTCATTAATTCATTTTTAGAATTTTTAAGTGGCGCCATTAGGCTGCCGAATTTTCGTAAGGGATCCAACCTCTCTCTTTCCTTTTAAGTACTCTATTTTATGTCATTTCTTTTAATCTCATATTTATTATGTTTGGGGATGTTATTTTATATTCCTAAATCTGTAATTTCTGTAATATACTTTTTTTTATGAGTATTTACCTCAATGTTGTATAGTCCTTCTTTCATTGGGTGTTCGTTTCGAAAGTTACCCAAGTCGGTAAGGGAACCTTTCACCCTCCTATTTATAAAAGACTTCTTTTTGTTTTGTCTTTTAAATTACATTTTCTTATGTTGGGATATATTCTTATATATCCTTATTTTTTAAAATTTTATGTCCAAGTGATTAGATACCCTTTATCTCTCTCATCACCTCTTTTTCTAAAATTAGATGTGACGCCATTAGTCTGTCAAATTTTTGAAAGGGACTTCATCACAATCTCCTTTTGTTGAGGCATATTTTGTTTTATACATAAATTTCTTTTATACGGTGTATAAACCCCCTTTTACTTTTACTTTTATTAAAAAGGAATCTTTTTTATATGAAGCGTTTTACTAAATGAAAAAAGGGAATGTTTTTGTCGTACATATGCGGCGACAACGGCTTCTCCGCCGCCATGACCATTATTTGAGTTTCGGCTTCCTCTACAAGCCATAACATTCTTTCAATGAAAAATAAATACCATGTTTTACTTTTATTTATTTTGGTTTTGTAAATGGTTTTGATAATGTTTTTATTATATCAATGTGTTTTTGATATCTTGTGACTAAAATGTTGAAATGGTATGTTTCCTTTATGCATGTTTTATGTGATACGATTATGTTATGGTTCTTGGGCATTATTGTTGAATATGGGTGGTTTCGTGATAAACTAAGGGTGGGTGAGCCCGTGATAGCTCTCCAATACATTGGGTAACACTAAGGGGTTAAATGCTAAGGTTTCTTCGAAGAGATTTAGGGAATATACTGTGATGGGTATTCCAAACGTAACCATGAGGGTTACTCCCTACGTAAGAATGTTATGAATGCCTCAAGTTACCTTTATGTCTTATGATTTCTATTGAGTTATGCATAAATCTTATTATTTCATGAGGTATGTTAAATTTCTTATGTTTTATGAGTAAGGTATGATTTCATTGATTCTTATGTATACATGGACTAATGTTTTCTTTCTATATTGATGTATCCCTTATAAAGCTTTTTATGCTCATCCCATGTTTTTTTGAAATGTTTTTCATAGGACATAAAGTGGAATAGGGTCAAGGATGGGATCAAGGAAATTTTATGTTGTCTAAAAGAAGGAACTAGACATCACTCTTTTGTTCAAGAGTTTTTATTTTTTGAAAAAAAATGGAAACTGAGTAGATGTTCCTACTTTGTAATACTTGAGATGTAATATTTATGTCCCAATTCTCTAAAACTCTAAACCTGAAAAGATCCTCAAAGTAAATTATTCATTGTAATTCAATATTAAGTAATGTTTTAAGGTCGGGTCCTTATAATTTGGATGGATTATTATTATTTGTGAAGATATATTTATGAAATAAAATTATTTTCCTTAGGTTTTGCTATTATGGATTGATGAATTGTTTATAATGCTCATTTTCTTTGAATAGGTTGTGATGTGGTGATATGATGAATGTTTAATGATGTTATAACAAATATATGAATGATTTTTATTATTTTATGGGTGGGTTTTGAATTATATATCCCTAAATTTCATTGGGTAAAGCATTATATCTCATGATATAAATATAGGAATCAAGTATATGTTCTTGGTCTACAATGGAAACAATTTGATGTTCTCGATCAACTATGGTAAACAAGTTAATGTTCTTGATCTACTATGGGAAAAAATTTGATGTTCTTGATTGAATATGGGAAACATGTGACTATTACTGATCCTTTATTATTTAATTATCTCTATAGTTAACATTGACATATGAATTGGTTTCTATACCTATGATGGTTCCACACTTTTATAACATGAACATATTATTCCTGATTTGTTTATGATGATTTATCACTCTTATGATTCATGTACTTTAAAATGAAAAATCTTTATTCCATGAATCATGTTGATGATCTTTTATATATTGAGTATGAAATTTTTAATTTACATTCATGATGCCATCCCATTATTTTTATATTATTCATTCATATAATCATCAATTAATATCTCCCATGTTTACCCTTATTGAGCATTTGATCACACCCTTTTTATTTTTCCTTTCCACTAGGTATAAAGAATGTTTTTATTTAGGGTATATATTGGAAGAGTTCTAAATGGGATGATCTTTGTGGGATGTGTTGAATATATTTCATGAAATTATAAGACAGTGTATCAATTCTATGAAGACATAAAAACTTTTCGGTCCTCATTAATGTATTATGAAAATTTATTGAATATTCATCTAAAATAATGTAATATTTGTGCATGAAAATATGGGGTCAATATTTTATGTATCAGAGAAAGGTATACTTACCTTTAGAAAATAGGATGATAAAAATATAGTGATAACCCTTAATATAATTCTACATATAAGTTAACATCCTATTTGTTTGTATGGAAGTGATAATATTTTTTTCCTAGCAATACATCTATGTCTGGATACAATAAGTGGACGTAGCTTTTGAATAGATGCATATCAGGGATAAAACATGAAAATAGTTTGTCAATTATATCTTATATATAATTCTAGTTCAAGGTGAGTGTTCCCTAATAGCACACTTGGTTTAACAATCCTAGGGGATATGATTGTATTAATTCACATTTTCATTATGAACCATTATGAAGGATTTCAATAAATGTTCAACATGGATAACCTAGGTTAAACCAAAGTTGTCATAATATGAATTGAAGGTGTAATGAATTAGACATCCAATAAATATTTCAGGATTATGTGGTTTCCCACTATGATTATTGATATTCATACTATAATTTTTTGTTTTATTCGATGGATAGAACATTAAGGAATCGTCTTAACACTTAATATGATGGAATATGTAGTGATTTTGATAAACCAAATTGGATGATGACTGAAGATAAATATATTTTCATTATTACTAGTTATTTATCATTATATATTATTAACAACTTTTAACTTATTTAAATCTTATACTCACTATAGAATATAATGATAGATTCTTGTGAGGAATCAAATTGTGGAGACCATGAAGGAAAGACGAATGAATTTCATTCACATCATAAATGTGGCAAGAGACACCCTAGGGAATGTATCAAAGTAATGGGAATATGTTTTCAATGTGTAAATAATGGACACATAGAAATTAATTTACAAGGAGTTTAATTTATTATGTGTTGGTAACATTTACATTATCTGAGTTAATTTTTTAACCCAAGTGTTTAATCTTAGAAAAAGTAAAGACCTATGCCATGAAAATAATTAAAGTAGAATTATTTATTTTTATATGCATTTTTATTTTATAATTATGTCCTATAAGTATTAAATTAATTAAATTTTCATTATGTGAATCATGAAACATATAAGGCTTGTTCCATAATAGTTTTATTTAAGGATTTAAAATCATACATTGTATGGTATTGATGAAATATAAAATTGATTTAAAGGTAAGGTGATATTTAATAAAAACACAAGATTGGGAGAAGGAAAACACTTAATAATTGTCTAATGTTTATGTAATATTGTTTAGTTGGGATAAATTGATTGTTGGAATTGAAGAAGTAAATACAATATCATTGGTGGCCTTGAAAATGATTAGTGATTTAGTAAAATTTTGATTTATGATAGAGTATACATTATTTTTGGATTCATGGAATATATGGGATAATCTATATTTTTATTTATGAAATAATTAAATAGTTAATTATCGAAGTCGTTATCGTTATTGAGGTTTTGGGTGATGAGGTTCGGCAGTCGATGGCTTTCCAAGCACTCCTGTGTCAGCTTCATCCTTCTCCTATGATGTCGGGTTCTTGTATGAAATATTACTCGTGATTTCTTCCTGAATCCATGTTGAAGGTTTGGTGTTTTTTCCACCATGAATGATCAAGATCGTAGTTGGTGGATGTCGATCTATGTTTCTGGTTATTGGTGTTGTTCGATTTTGGATGTTGTGGCGGCCATTAGCGTTGGGATGCCATGGCGATGAGATCTCTGCCAAGGTCGTACTCTGTTCCACACTCTACTCTAGCTCAAAGTCTCCACTGCTCTTCTCCTAGTTGGAATAGAGCAGTGGTTTTATAGTGTTTTGGGATGTGAGTTTGGGCGGTCGATGGCATTCCAGGAGGTTTCTCTCGTGATGGTTTCATCTTTAACTTTGGGTTCAGCCATGGTGATCTGTTTAGTGGGTTTTGTTTGGCTTCTTTGTGATGATGGTTTGTTTGTTTTTTTAGTGGCGATGTTGTACTCCGACGGATGTTTCAGCTCGCTGGAAGGTCCTGGATATGGAGACGACATTTGGTTTCGACAATGACGATGTTATTTCCAGTGGTGGTATGATGATGAAGGTCTCTACGATGACGATGATGGTGATATCAGTGACGACGACATCTGCGGGAGAGAAATCTCTCTGATGGGTGTCATTGTGTGCATCTCGAGGTGACGGTAGAGGCGTGATGTTGAATTCTTTTTTATTTTCAAATTTTAAAATGGTATTTTCAGTGGCGGCATTACGGAGTCAAGGCAGTGGTGGGCTGCAGTTTTTTGAATTTTGAAACTCGTAGTCCTAGTTTGATGGAGAGTTTAGTAAGCAGGTAGTGGTGGATTTTTTACAGATGGTTTTATCTGGTTGGAACTTTGTTAAGGTTAACACTTTTCCTTTAAAAGTGTTATTGGAAAATGAAATATTATGGATTGTGGAGGAGTGACCCTCTTTGTAAATTTATGAATTTTTTAATTTCGTAACACAAATTTTGGAAGGTTTTTTAGGATATGTACTTTTAAAATGGATTAAGTTTCTCTTTGGGTGTTAACATTGAGGTTTTAGAGATTAATGTAATATATTGGATAACTTTTTCGAACAATTATAGTTTTAGTAAATATTTAGAGACTAACTAGAAGACATTTCACTCTTTTATGGTACATATAATCCATTAAAAGTTAATTTTCAGCTTCGAGCATAAAAACATTATCTTGGATATTCATTTTTTGAAGTAACAAATGAATTGGAAATTGATCTAAGTACAACCAAATGATAAAATTTTAATTATGAAATAAAAACATATTAAGTAAGCATATTTTTTGGTTTTCTCTATCTAAATAGTAAAATAATCCCTCAAATTTAGTAAAAATATCTTAAAATAAAAATGATATAAATTTACCATACTTCTGATGAATCAATGGTCTATTAACCCATCACAAATTTATGGATTTGTGGCCATTAACTTTCTTCTGACCATCTATTAAATTCCTTACTAGTAGTACATGGGCCTTAGATATCTCCTCTCTATCCAAATTTTTTGCTTCCCATTAATTTTATCCTATTTGGAAACATGGTTTGGTGTTATTATAGATAACCTTTATATTTCCCTTCCCCTATTTTTAAGAGAACGATTTATTAACCATTTTTATGAGGTGGGTTTTCAAAAAATGTATTTTCAAATATCAAACCCTTGATTGCTGAGATCAAGTTCAAATTGTGAGGACACAATTTATTAAAGGGGGGATAATGTAACACCTCGATATTTTAAAAGAATAACATTATATTCAACAGAGTATATGAAATGAAACACCAAGAATAAAAAACACACAAAATATATTATTTAAATATGATCATTATAACCTAGACATTTAATTGGTTTGTATACATAAGACTAACCACACTATGAAATATATATATATAAGGTTATTAATCAATAAAAATTATTTATTAATTATTACAAAATAACCACCTAATTTTTAATAAAGTCGTCTTATGCTTCAAAAATACATTTTTATCAAAAAAATATTTTTATTGCTTTTTTGTGCATGAATAATATAACTAATATCATCCACTTTTAGTAATGGTATTTAATTAAAAGTATATTATTTTTAAAATTATGTTATAAAAAATATATTATGGTAACATTTTATAATTTTAATGAAAAGGTTGGGCTTTTAATGAATACTTATTAATATTTATGTTTTTATAAAATTTTAATTTATTTTCATTAAATAAAGTAATTTAATGTCTTGTTATATTTTGTATTTGGTCTTAAAGTGACATTTTTTGATATATTTCAGGCTCATTCTCATTTTTAGTTAATGAATATCTACTTTCTAAAGGCATGTAGTCATTGGGACTTTTCCAATGACATCTTAGAAAATATGTTGGATGAATGGATGGGAGGCCGGGCTCATCACACCCTTTTAGTGGGAATTATTACTTACTATAATGATTTCCTATAGATTTAAGACATATTCTTTAATAATTCCTAGATACTAGTGAAAGACTAGTTATCACATTGATAAGGATATGATTGAGACCACATTTTTTATGTAAACCTCTATATGCATTAGAGGTTCCCCATATTCTCTTATTAATACATGATTCTTTTGTCTATAGTTGTCTAGTTCGGCTCATTTGAATTCATTATCATCCAAGGATGCATTTGGTGTTTTAGAGATGGGATTGAACCTTAAAGAGGCATCATATGTATCATGTGAAGGTAATAATCAAAACCCACATAGTTCAATAGAATGGTTGTGAATTATACCTCAATTTAAGGCTCATAATGGAGGAACTTTAATAATGAATATAGGATGATAATCACAGATATCTAATCCCACATGAGTCATTCTTGGGGTGATAAAAAAGATATAGAGTAATATCCGTCCCATTTCATGAGATCATGCCCTGTGATTTTAAAGGAGTAATTATGAACTACGGTTAAATTGAAAAGTTCAACTTTCATAAAATTCGTGAAAAAAATTAAGGTGGGGCTTATACATAGGCTTCTATATGGTACCTTACCTATTATGTGGGTCTAATAAGGGTAGTTTTTGGGTATTTCACTTGGAGGAAGCCTATATTTCTATATCCTTGATATGTATCTCGACTCATGGAGATTAAGGTTTGGTTGGTGATTACACTTAAACGGTTTACCTTGTTTCTAGAACTGTGAAGTGAATTTCAAATCATAGTAATTTAAGGAATTGGTTGGGAATTACACCTTGTAAGATTCTTATGTTTCTAGAATTATGTGAATAATCTCAACTCATGGAAATTTAAATATGTGGTGGGTACTTAAACCTAAGAGTATGCCCATGTTTTTAGAACCATGAGGATAATATCAACTCATGGTGATTTAGTTGTTTTTTTGGGGGTTTACAACTAATAGTATGCCATTTTTCGATAACCATGAAGATAATATCAACTCATATTAACTTGGAGGTTTGGTTTGGGCTAGTATCTCAGAGGATTCCCATGTTTTTGGAACCATGAAGAGAATCTCAACTCAAGGTAATTTAGTGGATAGGTTGGGGATTTCACGTAGAAGGATGCATGTGGTTTTGGAACCAGGATGAGATTCTCATCTCATTGTAATTTAGAGTGTTTTTTGGATTACACCTTGGTGGATACCCATGTTTTAGGGACCATGATGAGAATCTCAATTCATGGTTATTTATAGGTTTGTTTGGGGGTTACACCTATGTGGATACACATGTTTATAGAAACATTAGGAGAATATAAACTCATTGTGATTTGGAGGTTTGGTTGGGGCTTACACCTTGGATGATGCCAATGTTTCTAAATCCATGAAGAGAATATAAACTCATCGTAATTTGGTGGTATCGTTAGGGATTACGCCTCGGAATATTTCCCATGTTTATAGAACCATCAAAAAAATCTCAAATCATGGTAATTTAGTTTTTGGTTTGGCAAAAGACTTTGGAGGATTCCCATGTTTCTAGAACCATGAGGATAACCTCAACTCATGGTATTTTGGAATTAGAGGTGGGGTTGTATGTGTTTCAACACAAAAATTCCTTTTCCTTTCCCCAAAATTTTATATTGTGAATCTCCATTTTAATGGGGGTCTATAATGGTACCGATCAGGTCCATTTGAAGCTATTGGACCAGATTTGACTTCAATAAATGTGATTTGGGGTTAATATCAATTTTGGGGATCGAGTATGAAGGTATTATTAAACTCAAAAGAACATAGTCTTGGGAGTGTGATAGAGATAAAACACACTTATGTGTAGGATTAGTGGGTTTAGTAGATGATGTACAGAAGCCGATGACGACAATGGAGGGATGAGGTTTCTCGAACTAATGTGATCAAATAATATGATGACTAATATTGGTTTCAAGCACAAATTAAATATGAAGGGGTTTTGAATATCCATAATATTGATTCGAAAATGGTATTGTTGGTCTCAAATTAAAAAAAGACTATAGATATTAGTGGGAAATCAACGGACAAATTGAAAGTAAGAATCATTGGATAATGTTCCCTATAAAATTCAATGATGAATAATGTATAGGTGACCTCAAACCTTCTCATGATAGTAGGTGTGATAATGAAAAGAGACACACATAATGTGTTCATTTTTTGACTGTGTGAAATGGTGGATTCTAAGTGATAAATGTGGTGTTATGGGTGAGTTTAATATTCAAGAATATAAGTTTATACATGGATAAAATATATAGTTTGAATATTAAAATTACTATAAGATATGAATTTAGTGGTGTAAGTTCATGGTAAGATGGAAAATAACTATAGATATCCTCTTATCATGAGGATATTGATGTCGCCAAACATGTGTGAAGAACCATACATACCTAATAAAGGTATACATGGTTCATTCAACTAAAAACCTATGGAAATGATGTTTTACCACCCTTAAACCAATGCAAGATTCGTCACCGGGTGAAATAGGGAACAATAGAAGAGTAATTTTCACTTGTGATGTGATAACTATAGTAAGATGTTGACATTTATAAAGATCAGAATGTTTTTATGGTCATCCAAAAAAATTTCATTTTCCCAACTCATGGAAAGGTAATATATAGTGGTTTTACCTATATAAAGTTCATAGATGGAACTTCATAAAGGTACATCTATGCAATCTCACTCACATAAAAGTACCTCAATAACTTCATGCAATATAGAAGTGAAGTAATGTGATAGTCACATTCTTCAAGGATTCATGAATTCTTCAATGATATGAAAGGGTACCTCAAATATGACAAAAAATTCATGAGACTAAATTTATAATGTGAAAATAAAAGTTAAAGTGAGTATGTTGGTTAGAGTTAAATGATGAAAATTATATGGGAATATTTTGAAGATTGTTAGAAATTATCAAAGAGTGAAGATAACCAAAATCTATATCTAGATTCATTTGTAATTGACACATGTGGGGTTCATAACATCTAAATATGAGCTTTGATTGTGGAATCCAATGAAGATAGTGAATAGAAATATACACACCACATGGATATAAATGAAGGTGATTCTAAGGATTTTTTTAGTGAACTTTAACTAAGGATCAGGCAGGTGATGTTCTTTTAAGGAGGGAACATAGTTATCTTCGAATAAAGATAGACATATGATTTTTGGGGAGATATATTCAACATGAATCAGATCTTATATGTAGATTATTTTGAACTGGAGGGAAAAAACTAGGTTTCATGAACTTGAGCTTGATGTGGATCACCTTGATAGAGAATATTCCTCTTTCTATTCCTTTTTAATTACATTCATTATTGTAATGAGCTTTATTAATATTGATGTTTAAAACATGTTCAAAATATAATATATTTGGGGTAATAATATTGAGTTGATCACACTCTAACTTTATTATTGAATCCCTTTGTTTGATTTTACTCTCATATTCAATTATTTTAGGGATTTTAATTTTATAAAACTCTGAGAATTAGGGATAACTGGTCTCGATTGAATTATTATTCAAATTTCTTAATCATCCAAGAATAAATATGATAAGTGATAATTTAATTTAGAGTAGAAAAATAAGTTCCCATTAATATTTGAACATAGTGAAAATTGATTTCATCATTCCTTGTGAATTATAGAATGTAACAATCAGAATACTATTGGATTCATTTTCTCACAGGTTGAAAATTTAAAATAACTGACCATTATCTTCTATTTGAGTTCTATAGTTCCATTCTCTATAAATTAATTAAATAAAATAGATTAAACCCATTCAATGGAATTTTTTATCTCATCATGAATTACTCCTTTCATTTTTTATTGTTTCTCTCTTGAACATATTTCATGTTTGAATTTTTCTCCATTTGTTTCACTTGTTGCTTTTTTTTAACAGATATACATCACCACTTCTAATTCATTATTAATCACTTCAATTATTTGTTATTTATTGAGAGTTTTTTATTTTTTTCTTTTGTTTAATCACACACTTTTTAGTCATTTCATGTGAATTTACCATTCTCATTATCTATAATATCTCTATATAGGAAATAAATAATTATTTTAGTAAATATGAAACAAGTTCATCAATGTTCTCATGATATTTCTCTATTATTATTTGATTCAATTTTATTTTGGATTTCATTTATAAATACATTAAATATTAATAATAAACATTATAATTCCTTCCATAACTAAATTCTACTAAAATGCAGTATCTATTTCTAAAAACACTCCCATATAATATTATTTTCTTCCTTACAAATTTCTTTTATTTAAAAATAGTTTTCCTTGGAATGAATAAAATCATAAATAGATTTAATCAATGAACTATTATGGGTTGTATGAATAGATTATATATTTTGAGTTATTTAATTTCAAAACATTAAAAAGTTAAATAAAGTATTTTTCTATTTATTATTCTAAAACTAATTTTTTTATTCTCTTATAAAATGATTGGTATGAATTTTTGGTGGAATAAAACTATTAATTAACACAAATACTAATAAAAAAATATGTATGTTCATGTCTTTTATATTTCATGTGAAGGTATACATGTCAAATATAACATGATGGGTATTATATATCATAATTCTAGTTCCTAGTATATTACAAGGCGTTTTCACTATCTTAGATCATGTAGAATTTTTTTTAAAAGCAATAATTTTTAGTCATTTTTCATTACATCATATAGAGTAATCATTGGAATTACCTTTAATTTCTTGTTTATAATAATGATAACTTATCATTCATAAAGTTGTTATATTTTTTATAGTTTTTTTAGTAGTTTTTTTTTCATGATTAATTTTTATACACAATTTGTGGTGGATAATATATGTATCAATCTATTTGTTTAGAATCAGAAGCCTATAGATGAAAAAATCATTTTATATTCCTAAAAAGGATATAATTATTGTTAATTTTATTTCAAGTGTGAAACTATTCTAAATATATAGGTTTGATACCCTGGAAACATTCCAAATGACTTCGTTGATTTGGAACATAATTTAGGTATTTATGAAGACTTTCTTGGGTGAAATGTAGCTTCACTTGGCGTTTTTTATATAACAATTATAGATGATCCCTCATTTTATTTTTATCGTAAATTTATATAGGATACAGGAACATTACAACATGATAGGTAGGTAAATGGGAGTGTTTGTAAATCCATTCCTTATGTTGAGCCTTGTGTTACTATGGATTTTGTGTTTTTTATTGGAATATGTGTTTTTTCTAATTATTTTGAGATATTGTTTTACTCTTATGATGGATTATGTGGATGTTCTATAAGTTGTATCAATAAACTCCATAGTTTTAGAGTAAAAAAGGGGAAACACTATGTGGTTCATGATCACCATTCATGGTTCACATACAATGAAAAAAACCACACATATAGTTCCATATAGCTCTAATAGGGGTTTTCAAGGTTGCTTCATTACATAGGAAAAAATTAAAACCTGACCATGAATCTTTGTAAAAAATCTATTTCGAGATATCGATTCATGAAAAATTTAATTTCAATATATTATTATTTAATACATATTTTTGTTAAATAAAATGAGTTTTATGAAAAATCAATGTTATTTTTTTAGGTTATGTTATATATTTCACATCGAGGTAACATTTTTGCATTATATAAATAGAGTTTTGAATGAAAATTACTCAAATATTACTTTATAAAATGTTATTTAATTCTATCATTAAAAAATTAGAAATTAAATTGGGGTTTTATTTATATCTGATTTTGATGGAAATGATGTCATGGTATTTTTATAAAATGCATTTGATAGTAAATGGAGTTTTCATATATTATATAAGAATATTACATTAGAGGGTTTATTATAAAGAAATGGTTTTATGTAAGTTATTGGAAATTAATTTAATAACAATCGAATTTTCATATCGTATTTGTATTTCCCTATTGGTAAATGATTTATTACATTTAAATTGCATATTGAGAAATATTTTTGTCATGTTTGGTTTATAAGTTAATTATAAAGTATATATCCACAAATAAGTTTTAGTGTGACTGAGATAGAATATTTTGGGGATTTCATTATACAATACTCTTCCTAGTGAATTGTAAATGGTTTTTTTATTCTAATAAGACTCATAATATAGTGGTAAAATGGGGCCTTTTTTGTTTTATGTACAATTTTCAAGATATTATAAATCATAACCCACATATCTTTCTTTGTAATTAATGTCCAAATGAAGAAATTAAGCAGCTAAAAAAGAACAAGGAAATATTTGAATCTTTTAGAACACCTAAAACATATCTTGTGAAATTCACCATTGTCATGTCTAAGGGACTAAGACATGAAAGGAGGAAAATCATCATTCATGATCAATCAATAAAATATATGACTTTTTAAATTTTCAAGGAAATGTTCAATCAATTTTATTATCCTTATGATGTAAAGGTATAAATGGTGATAGAATTTGTGGGTATCTAGTATGGTGAAAAAATGGTTATAGAATTGGATAACAATTTTACCAAAGTGGTGATTTTTTATCTTGATCTAGTTATTAATGAATCGTTTTTTTATTATATAAAACTCTTCCTCATCTATAACTATGTTCATTAGTGTTTTTACTTATCCTAAAATCCCATGTAGATATAGAGAATAACTCTATTATCAATGTGAAATTTATGGTTGAGTATCCAATGATAATAATTTTCTATTTACCAATAAATATTACTAATTGTAATCTGTTTAGTAAGAAGAAAAATAAATATGAGTGAAAGATATAAAGTGATGGTATTATGAAGAAAAACCCTCACCTCATTTCTACTGATCTAGTAAAGAAGTGATACTATATATTTTTTCAATTGAGGAAAACTATGAAACTTTAAAACATTATGTTAAAATTTTCAAAAATATTTTCATTAGGATAGACATATTAGTAAAATCTATAAATTTAGTTATCTGAATTCTTAGGCAAGAATGAAATATCAAATGTTTCATGAATTTGGGTAGTGGTTTATAATGATTGTAAGTTATCGTGTAATTGAATCTCTATTGAATATTTCTTTACATTAATTGATTACATATTCTCATCCTATTAGTAATAGGTTGTTGTTAGAATAATTTGATTCCTTTATTTTTTTTACTATATTCTATTATATTTTTGAGAAAATTTACTTTAAATTTGATGTTGAGTATTATCTTCCAAACAAATTCCATTGCCTATATTATTATTTAATTGTGAAATTGAGCAATGTTAGATATGTCACCTATTAATAGGGATATATGGATTTTTTATCACTCGTAATATGTGAATTATATGTGGTGATGAAACCAATAATGAATTTCTATCTTCTAATGGGACATAATCATGTATATTTTATTCCAATATAGTAACTCGTTCATATACATTTATTATTTGACATGCTATTGGAAGTCATTGTTTTCAACCTAAGATGATCTTGAAGTGTTGGTTGTGTACTAGTGGTCTTATTTACATATGATATGATAGATTATAATGAATATATTATGTTCAGTTGAGATGAAATCATTTAGAATCAATGGACTTATGGTATCAATATTTTTAATTTTTAAACATGGACACTTGTTATGTAATCCCACCCGTTTATTATATAACAAATTTATTACATGAAAAAAATAGGATTTTTTAACATTATGTTTTTTTATAAATTAGCAACATAATACATAAAAACATAAAAAAAATTAATCCACTAGAATGTATTCTTCATGGGTTTACCCTATCTAACTTTTCTACATCTCATTTCATGGGGACATACATCAAAGGAAAGGGGTGATGATGATGCCCACTGAGGGAATAGGCGAGGGGCCATTTTTCATGTGATCATGAGGAATATCAATAAGAACATGAGGTATAAAAATTTGGTATGAATAAAGATAAAATGAGGTATATCATAACAAATTGAACATTTTTAATAACATAGAAATTTTTCTACAATATAAAAATGATACATTCATTAGTACATCACCCTGGTTTATAACCAATGTATCATAAATGGAAATTATGAAGGATATTCACCACAGTATCGTAAAACATGTCATCTATAGTGATTAAATTATTTACCTAATGAATTAGAGCACTGTAGAGACCCCAAACCTGACGTACTTGGACATTACATTACGTTTTCAGAATACTTAATACATAACAAAAACCAACAATCAAGGATTGTAATAGTTTAGTGTCTTCAGAAACTCAGAACACAATCTTCTAATCATGGTGAAATATCTTCAACATCTCCCATAAAGATCTTACCGTTTTTTTTCTTACCTAAAACCATTCTTTATATCCTGGGGAAAAGAAAACATAAAAAATGTGAGCTGAAATGCTCAGTAAGGGTAAACATAGAGAACATAAACAATCCATAAACATTTGAATGCAAAAACATGAACATAAAATCTAAACATAAAAATCTAGAGCAAAGACATAAATCTTAGAAGTTTGTAAGGAATATATCATAAAGGAACATAAATCATGATAAAATAAAATTGCAATAAAACATGTAATTGTGGGAAACCATTAAGAACTTGATATTATTTCCATATTAGCCAAGGCATTGCTGCCAAGACCATCTTAGTGGACAAATTCCTTTTCTGAATCGAGTTCACTCCTCGTTCTAGTCCTGTATCATTGAATAGGATTAACTTACCATTCCATCCATGTATAACTAATGAGATATAAATCGTTACCCAATGAATTATAGGGAGATATAGGTCCCACCCATCTCATAATGAAATCATTCTTACTTGTGCCACAAAATAAACATAAATCATTCATCATAACCCAAAGAATAAAATGGGTTTCCTAAACATCATCCCATCATAACGTAATCCATATAAAACAAATGGATATCATTTAATCATAAGAAAATTGAAACCATGTAAATAATAGAGAAATTATACTTGAAACATACACATATTAAATAATTCCATCTTATATGGAAAATTGTTTTCATAAAACACTTGAAATGAATTCTTGAGGAAAATATCCTTTCTTTTTAAAAATCATTTTCTTTTCAAAAAATTCCATGAAATTTTAAAAGAAATTTTTTTTAAAAAAATGGTCATTAAATATTGTAGAGTAAGCTTTATGGAAATAAGATATTATGAAACCGTAAAAATCCGTTCATGCCGTATAAGTTAAAAAAACATTCTTCTCGTACTTTTATCGAAAAAGTCAAAAAGTACCTTATATGGTAACCAAAGGAAAGATTCCTTCTATACAATGTGGTAAAAAGTCAATAAAGGGTAAAAATGACTTTAAACATACATTGAATAATATTAAACATTTTATGAAAACATTTTTAGAAAACATGGACATGGATGATAAACAAAACCCCCGTAATTACTTACGTATAAGCAATCCTGGATAAAATGAGATTGCAAAATTATCCCTTACCTTATGTCTGATATGATTCGTATGTATATGAAACTCCTGTATAATTATTTAAATAATGTAATTGAATTATTACAGAATCATATTCATTGTTATGATATCATATATGGTTCACTTATGACTTTATATTACCCGTTATTTTGTAAATTCCATGTTAAAGCAGCATTTTGAGTAAAATCGTTTCATTTATCATACGTGTTTTGATATTTTGTTCTTGTTATTATTACTCATATCCTGATTTACATAATTCCAGAATGTAGAACATAATTTATATATAATATATATGATAGATTGATAAATGGAATGAAATACACCATTCACGGAGATGGTAGGTCGTACGTACGTATGAACGCTGTTTTTGTTTCCTTATTGAGTGGAATAGGATTAAGTAAATGAAACATATATGTACATAAATCCAGTATCATTATTATTTAATATCTTTCATAATTATTTATTATATATATACTTTATAATTATACTTGAATGGTTAATCATGGAAAATGAATCTCATCGCGTTCGTGAAGACGGTAGTCCATACGTACGCACGAGCGATGATATCATTCCCATGATCGTGGAATTGTATTGAAGTCTATGTATAATATTTCAGAATCAATATAACTTTAAAATAAACATATATAGTCATTTATTTACACCATTATACCCATCCAAGTAAGGTGGTGGTGGAAAACAGATTACACCACGGTGTGGAGACGGTATTCTGTATGTACACACGCGGGGTGATTTCATTTTCTGTAGGATGGATAGAAGATGAAATAGAATTGTTTCATAATAAAATATCAGTATATTAGTTATAATGATGTTATTAATTTATGATGAAACAAATAAAGAAGAATAATTAGAAGAATAAAGAAACATGAAAGAATCGGTAAAAGAGATTCCCTCTTCTTCAATGCTCCTCTTTTAAGATTCTTCTTAAGGGACTATAGTCGGTCCTTTGATAATACTAGAACCTCAAGAATGTTTATAGGGAAGTGTAGAAGAGAAATGGGTAGTGTTTGGCCGAGTTTTAAGGCTCAAAGTGTTGTGAAGAGGAGAGGGAGGAGGTTCCCTTTTATAAGTGGGGTGAGAGGCACCTTTGGAAAAACTTAAAATATTATTTTATAATAAAGTCATATTAGGTTTATAATAGCTAAAAATTGATTTATTTAAAAGATAAAGTGGGGATGGGTCTAAATTCTCTCAACCAATAGATTTTAGACAAGTTTAGGTTACTATTTTAACCTTATCAATTAGATTTAACTCTATGTTAAATAATTTAACTTTTACCGTGTCTTCTTGTTTTCTTGCACTATATGGTTAATAAACTTACTATAACAAGCCAAAATAACCCCAAGTGGTTCATTATTAATATATATAACCTTATCAAAGTCAATTAGTGGAACTGTAAATTTTTATTAATAGAATATCAATTAATAATAAAATATTTTTTAAAAAACTATTTTATATCAATTTTGACACTATTTGGTAATTTATTTTTGTAAAAATCATAACAGCATGATTAGTTCAAACAAAGTTAATTTAATCAATAATAACATGTCATATTAACCTAGAAAATTATTTTAATTCATAAAAATCCTCAAATTACAATTATTTCGGTATTTATAACATCAATTATGTTAATATTTCATTAATAAGGTAATTACTACATCATCATTATGTCCTAAATAAATTAAATTATTTAAAGTCTAAAAATTACAAATAAAATACCATAATGTAGGAAATATTTTTAGCTTTATAATTAATATTTATAGTTGACTTTATTTTATGTATAACCCTATATTAAAAATATTTTAGTTATTAAACAATGATTTTAACTCTTTTAACTCTTCTTTGAATTAAATAATAATAAATGTCCAAATCTAATCCAAGTGGACCTAAATGATAATATTATATTACTAAGGTTGTTTTTGGTCGAATTAAACTTATCCAATAGAATTAGGATATAACGCCCCGACCCCAGCTACCCAGAGTCGGTGCATTACTTCGTAACATTGGCATGATCACAAAAGATTAAGTCTCGAAAGACCGATTAGTTTAGTAGCCTTGGAAACACTAGATACATTCATAAGTGTTACATTACATCATAAAGTGAAAAACTAAAATAACAAAGTCTCCATAGTCCACACTCATATCCTCTTCTGACTATCCCTGCAGGTCATTCATAAAATACTTCTTCACATCCTGGGAAAATATTAAAACATTGAAAGGGGTGAGCTCAGATGCTCAGTAAGGATAACAATATTGCGGAAGCTTTCATAAATAAACATAAAAATTTAAGGCAATGTATAACTAAAACAAAAGCCTTTTAAACTTGAACATCAACATAATATGGCAAAAGTAAAATGAGATAATGCCATTTACTTCTTCACATGGATATTCTACTGGTCGAATAATCACATGCAATATCAATAACCACTTTCATAATGATGGAATGCATAATGCCAGACTATCATAACCACGTAGCCAAGGCCTCGTGCCAAGACCACAAATAAGATTTTGTCAAGGCCTCGTGTCAAGACACTGGTTTGTCTCATGAGACCTGCCGATGCATCGAGGAGCTATAGCGGGCTCCACCCGTAACTTATTAAGTCCAATGCATTCCTCATATGAATAGGTTTAAACATATCATAAACCATAACATAATCGTATCACATAAAACATGCATAAAGGAAACATAAAATTTCCACATTTCAATCACAAGATATCAATACAACACATTGATATAATAAAAATGCTTTCAAAACCATTTTCAATACCAAAATAAAAGAAAGTTAAAACTTTGTATTTATTTTTCATTAAAAAAATGATGGCTTGTAGAGGAAGCCGAAAATCAAATAATGGTCACGGCGGCGGAGAAGTCATTGTCACCGCATAAGTACGGAAAGAAAAACATTCCCTTTTGTCGTTTAGCAAAACGCTTCGTATAAAAATATTCCTTTTGAATAAACGTAAAAGTCAAAGGGTTTTATACACCGTATAAAAGGAAAGTTGTGTATAAAGCCAAATATGCCTCAATGAAAGGGGATTGAGACGAAGTCCTTAAAAAGATCATTTTTTAAAATAAAATAGATCTATTATTTGTATTCACTATAGGTACACATAAAAAAAGTAAAAATACAAAATAGGATATAATAATATCATGACATAATTTTAAAGTAGGAGATTAACCCAAAGAATGGAAGTTGGGTTAAGAAGTTCCCTTACCTTGTGTCTGACTTGACTCAAACGTTCTTTAACCTCCTGAATAATAAACTAGAGTTAATATATACCTTATTAAGAACCATTTTCAATTTCATTATCCTTATTATACCACTTATTACAATGATATGAACATTATGTAATTATTTAAGTTAATAACGGTCATTTTGTAGATCTTTGGTACTTGAGTCAACAATAAACTTCTTATAATTACAAGTTGTTTATGTGGTAGAATATCCATTATCTCCAGAATTATATTCATGATTTAGATGTCATATATATCTTATATATCCATTATATACATTCATTTATAATATTACATAACATTTAGAGGTAAGAAATGAAATGCACCGTTCATGGAGACGGTAAGCCGTACGTACGCATGAACGCTACTTTCATTTCAATTTCATATTTAATGGAACGAAATCATACTGATATAAATGTATAATATAATTCCAGTATAATATAGTGTATAATACCATTTACTCCATCCTTTATACATCCCACATATGGCATTAACGATTCAAATCACTTTGAGGGGGCGGTAGTCCGCACTTCCTAAAATGAAATTATCGCGTTTTACCCATAATGGAAATCATAAAGTATGCCATAAATGAGAAATACAGAAGAATAAGTAAAAAATAAACATATTATATATCATATATAAAAATAGTGACATCTTAATGGCCACCTTTGAAGGTGTTATAGGAGTGTTGAACAATCATCGTTTCGTGAGGCAGAAATTCGCCATCCACAGAAACCGTATGTTCTTTAACCATTAGATGTAGGTGTGTGTGAGTGTATCTCGAATCCTTCTTATAAAAACATCCTAGTATATTGAGGATACTGTTGTTGTTACAAAATAAATGAATAAAAAGAGTTTAGGGGGTTGGAGAAGAAAAATAAAACAAAACAACATTAGAGAAGACATTACCTCAAAATCGGGTAACTCTTTTTGATTTGAGCCAAAGGCTTCCTTGGGAAGAATTCTGCCCAAAGTGAGGCTTCTAGGAGTAAGAGGGAAAAGTTTGGAGAGTATTTGGGCAGAGGTTGGCCGAGCCAAATGGCTTGAAGGTGTGAATAAGGTGGGAGAGGTGGGGGCCTTTTATAATTGGAGAGGAGGGGCTCTTTTGGAAAGTTTGAAATGTTACATTATTATACAATGCTTTTCGGATTCTAAAGGTCCCACACTTATATAATTCGTGGATAAGGTGATAAGGGTTCGAAATCTCCTCATCCAATAGGCTTTGGACAAGTGTAAGCCTTGGATTTTGCATTATCTTCTCATTTTATTTAAATCGTTGAATAATGAGGTCATCACTGCATCATAATGATGTCATAAATAATTTAATTTATTTAATGTCTAAAAATTATAAAAAAACTACTATGATGTAGGAAATCTTTTTAGCTTTCTAATTAATATTTATAGTCAAAATTTGGACTTGTGTAACCCTACTTAAAAACTATTTTAGTAAAACAACTCATGTTTGTGTCAATTTAATTTTAACATTAAATAAATATATATTAATTTCATTTTCCAACCAAAGTGGCTCCATGGGGTCCCCAAGTTGACCCATGGGTTTTCTTGGTCGGCCATGACTCATACAATAGTAGTAGGACAAGTGTCAAGCTCATATCATGTTATTAAAACATTGTTTTTACCTTAAACTACACTAATTCCCTCTAATCGCGATTAAGAACTTAAAAGTTACTATTCACCACAAAATTATTTTAATCTCATTGAACCACATTTTACATCTTAATGACAACCATGTATGTCGGATTTTTGAAAATCAAATCACAGAAGTGGTAATACTTCATTTAAACGAAAAATCAGTTATTTAACTACCACTTAGTGGTTTCACTATTCATCAAAAATTGAAGTTTTTCAGAACAATGCCAAAATTTCACCCTAAGCTATAATTGATATTCTGAATTCAAAAATGATGTCTATTTTACAAAATTCGCAACATATAAGTTGCATTAATTAATTTTATAATTAATTCCCGTTGTCACAACAAATAGCGTGTTTTTAAGAAACAATTTATATCAAAAGATTGGCAATTGTTTATGTCCAATTTCAATGTTAAATTAATTCTAATGACCACCATTGGATAAAATGGTAAAAATATATTCTAATTATACTTTAAAACCACTAAATAGTATAATTTATCACTATAAATTATTTTGATTAAAAAATTTGTTTTTAAGTATCATTCACTATTCATAAAAAATTAGAAGTTCTCAGAAAAATACCAAAAATTCAACATAGGCTAATTTCGATATTCCAAATCCAAAAATGAAGTCCATTTTGAAATATAAAATTTCTATAATTTTAAAAAGTGGTTATTACTATTCATAACGGCTACTTTGATTAATCGTTGTGTTTTAGAACTCGAAGTTGCGTACAATGCAAGCTATTGCATTATTGAATGAGAAGCTTATAATGGAAGCTCGGGGTGTTACATTCTCCCCTCCTTCAATAAATTGCGTCCTCGCAATTTGAAATTTTTCTTTGAAAATAAAAGGTTGAAAAGAGAAAATATCTTTGAGGAAAACCCACATCGGAAATAAGATTAATAAAATTTAGCCTTAATAAGAGGAAAAGGGAAAAGAAAAAGTCACCACCCAATTATGATCTCGATTAGGATAACATTGGTGGCAATTAGAGACATATAATTGGAGGAAAAACGTAAATATTCGTAGGGAGTGATTGAGATCATCAATCACAACCAACTGTCAAATTGAGGGCCTCAAAGCCTTCAATCTATGTTGATTTAAAATATCATTAGTTCAACAAGACATAAGGTATTAGGATAACACATTTTTTTTGTTTTAATATCCCTTTACTAAAGTTTAAGAATTAATTTATTCATTGAATAACAGATAGGTATATATATTTTTATGCTTGACAATTAGAGTTTCAACCTTCAACTCACCTTTCACTCAAAAAGATAATAGAACCCAAAAATATTATACTTATCGTAATTGTATAGGGTTCCAAATGTTAACACATACCATTTAGATTAGTAAAATTATTTTGTAATAACCAGGGACTTCCTGTAGGCTAGTGGTAGGAAATAAAGGCCTGTCGCACTATGGTTGTGGGTTCGATTCCTGCAGCTTTGTCCGACGCGACGGGTTATGCCCCACCCTGCAGGTTTTCCTTTTCTTAAAACTATAGTATCATAATATTCCAAAAATAATCTTCATAAATTTTTTAACCTTAAACAATACTATCCAAAGATCAACTTAATCCATTCCAACCTTTATAGTTATCCAAAATACTTCTGTCCAACTCACAGTCCAAATTTTATAAGGAAGGTAAACATAATGAAGATCCTTTTTTTCCATGTAACAACATGTGAACACCTTCATCATGTATTCTTTTTAAACATAATGAATTACCATGATCCCTTATTTCTTATAGAATACTAGATATACTCCTTCTATCCAAAAATGTATACAAATCATCAATCAGTTTCAAGGAAGTTAAGAATATCCAATATAATTTATCCAAATCAATCACGTCTTATTCCAAAATCACTATCTTGGTATCAGAACCATATTATGGTTTATCTTTCTCTCAAATATATATTTTCCAAAAATTTAACCTATTGTGGAGTCACTTTTCTTGGTTCCACACAATCTCAAGTCCTTGATGAAATAGTACTACAGTACAGTCCTTATATACTCCATAATTATTATAACCAGTACATCATTGATACGACACTCAAATTACAAAATTCTTTAATTACAACATAAGAACTCTAATCATTACTCCTCATCTGTGGTAGTATCATAACTTGATTATTTTCCAATAACATCATTTGGGGCATACTCTGATGATTTGGACATTGGTTTGCGTAGTGTCCCCAATCCTTGCAGAAGAAGCATTGTACATTTGAAACCATTTTCTTACCCTTGCAGTCACGCACTTTGTGTCCTTTTTCTCTAAACTTATAACAAACTCCCATTCCCTTTAGGCAAGTTCCATGATGTTTCTTCCCACAATTACCACATATTGGAAAATTCTTCTTTCCCCTCATGCCTTTATCCATCATTCTCTCTTCCATCCCTTTCGTCTCTTACTTCTCTTCAAATCCATAGGACTCAGAGAATTCTTTACTTATCTTATTAACACATGATAATATTTCTTCATATGTTGAGAACACATGGGAGACTATTTCCCTTCGAAATGTTGGCTTAATACCATGAAAGATATGATCATTCTTACTCTTTGGATCATACGTATTGCTGGAGTTCACATTCCTTCTACTGGGCGCCATTTCTATACAATGACATAAACTAGGTTAGTTTATGAATTATAATGAATAATTCCAAACTTTTAAAATAATTAATGTAAATTGAACGGTTTATGGATATAATCCATAATCATAAGAATGTTTTCTTTGAAGAATTATATACTCATAAACCCTACATAATGATTCGTAAAGAAAATGAGAATTATCCTAATCAAATCCCCCGGGAGTGTCGTAACTAAGAGTGCAGCAAGACCCGTTGTCGTGCACCAGTTCCCGTTCGATTCTAGCTCAAAGCGGTGTTTTCGGGTTTTACCCCTAGGTACATCTGTGCCAGAGCCGCCTCTACCTGCTCGTATCCAGACAGGGATGTATTTCTCAGAAAACTCATAACATCTCTATAATACCAAAATTCTAGGAAGTTCTTCTATACTAATCCTCAAAGTCTATCTTTGGGCTATGTGCTCTAATCAGAGTTTATCTAAATCTAGCTTCCAAGGTTAGTACTAAACTGTCTCGGATACCAACTATAACGCCCCGACCCCAGCTACCCAGAGTCGGTGCATTACTTCGTAACATTGGCATGATCACAAAAGATCAAGTCTCGAAAGACCGATTAGTTTAGTAGCCTTGGAAACACTAGATACATTCATAAGTGTTACATTACATCATAAAGTGAAAAACTGCAATAACAAAGTCTCCATAGTCCACACTCATATCCTCTTCTGACTATCCCTGCAGGTCATTCATAAAATACTTCTTCAAATCCTGGGAAAATATTAAAACATTGAAAGGGGTGAGCTCAGATGCTCAGTAAGGATAACAATATTGCGGAAGCTTTCATAAATAAACATAAAAATTTAAGGCAATGTATAACTAAAACAAAAGCCTTTTAAACTTGAACATCAACATAATATGGCAAAAGTAAAATGAGATAATGCCATTTACTTCTTCACATGGATATTCTACTGGTCGAATAATCACATGCAATATCAATAACCACTTTCATAATGATGGAATGCATAATGCCAGACTATCATAACCACGTAGCCAAGGCCTCGTGCCAAGACCACAAATAAGATTTTGTCAAGGCCTCGTGCCAAGACACTGGTTTGTCTCATGAGACCTGCCGATGCATCGAGGAGCTATAGCGGGCTCCACCCGTCACTTATTAAGTCCAATGCATTCCTCATATGAATAGGTTTAAACATATCATAAACCATAACATAATCGTATCACATAAAACATGCATAAAGGAAACATAAAATTTCCACATTTCAATCACAAGATATCAATACAACACATTGATATAATAAAAACACTTTCAAAACCATTTTCAATACCAAAATAAAAGAAAGTTAAAACTTTGTATTTATTTTTCATTAAAAAATGATGGCTTGTAGAGGAAGCCGAAAATCAAATAATGGTCACGGCGGCGGAGAAGTCGTTGTCACCGCATAAGTACAGAAAGAAAAACATTCCCTTTTTTCATTTAGCAAAACGCTTCGTATAAAAAGATTCCTTTTGAATAAATGTAAAAGTCAAAGGGTTTTATACACCGTATAAAAGGAAAGTTGTGTATAAAACCAAATATGCCTCAATGAAAGGGGATTGAGATGAAGTCCTTAAAAATATCATTTTTTAAAATAAAATAGATCTATTATGTGTATTCACTATAGGTACACATAAAAAAAGTAAAAATACAAAATAGGATATAATAATATCATGACATAATTTGAAAGTAGGAGATTAACCCAAAGAATGGAAGTTGGGTTAAGAAGTTCCCTTACCTTGTGTCTGACTTGACTCAACCATTCTTTAACCTACTGAATAATAAACTAGAGTTAATATATACCTTATTAAGAACCAGTTTCAATTTCATTATCCTTATTATACCACTTATTACAATGATATGAACATTATGTAATTATTTAAGTTAATAACGGTCATTTTGTCGATCTTTGGTAATTGAGTCAACAATAAACTTCTTATAATTACAAGTTGTTTGTGTGGTAGAATATCCATTATCTCCAGAATTATATTCATGATTTAGATGTCATATATATCTTATATATCCAGTATATACATTCATTTATAATATTACATAACATTTAGAGGTAAGAAATGAAATGCACCGTTCATGGAGACGGTAAGCCGTACGTAAGCATGAACGCTACTTTCATTTCAATTTCATATTTAATGGAACAAAATCATAATGATATAAATTTATAATATAATTCCAGTATAATATAGTGTATAATACCATTTACTCCATCCTTTATACATCCCACATATGGCATTAACGATTCAAATCACTTTGAGGGGGCGGTAGTCCACACTTCCTAAAATGAAATTATCGCGTTTTACCCATAATGGAAATCATAAAGTATGCCATAAATGAGAAATACAGAAGAATAAGTAAAAAATAAACATATTATATATCATATATAAAAATAGTGACATCTTAATGGCCACCTTTTAAGGTGTTATATGAGTGTTGAACAATCATCGTTTCGTGAGGCAGAAATTCGTCATCCACAGAAACCGTATGTTCTTTAACAATTAGATGTAGGTGTGTGTGAGTGTATCTCGAATTTTTCTTATAAAAACATCCTAGTATATTGAGGATACTGGTTTTGTAACAAAATAAATGAATAAAAAGATTTTAGGTGGTTGGAGAATAAAAATAAAACAAAACAACATTAGAGAAGACATTACCTCAAAATCGGGTAACTCTTTTTGATTTGAGCCAAAGGCTTCCTTGGGAAGATTTCTGCCCAAATTGAGGCTTCTAGGAGTAAGAGGGGGAAGTTGGGAGAGTATTTGGGCAGAGGTTGGCCGATCCAAATGGCTTGAAGGTGTAAATAAGGTGGGAGAGGTGGGGGCCTTTTATAAGTGGAGAGGAGGGGCTCTTTTGGAAAGTTTGAAATGATACATTATTATACAATGCTTTTCAAATTATAAAGGTCCCACACTTATATAATTCGTGGCTAAGGTGATAAGGGTTCTAAATATCTTCATCCAATAGGATTTGGACAAGTGTAAGCCTTGGATTTTGCATTATCTTCTCATTTTATTTAAATCGTTGAATAATGAGGTCATCGCTGCATCATAATGATGTCATAAATAATTTAATTTATTTAATGTCTAAAAATTATAAAAAAAATACTATGATGTAGGAAATCTTTTTAGCTTTCTAATGAACATTTATAGTCAAAATGTGGACTTGTGTAACCCCACTTAAAAACTGTTTTCGTAAAACGACTCATGTTTGTGTCAATTTAATTTTAACATTAAATAAATATATATTAATGTCATTTTCCAACCAAAGTGGCTCCATGGGGTCCCCAAGTTGACCCATGGGTTTTCTTGGTCGGCCATGACTCATCCAATAGGAGTAGGACAAGTGTCAAGCTCATATCATATTATTAAAACACTGTTTTTACCTTAAACTACACTAATTCCCTCTAATCGCGATTAAGAACTTAAAAGTTACTATTCACCAAAAAATTATTTTAATCTCATTGAACCACATTTTACTTCTTAATGACAACCATGTATGTTGGATTTTTGAAAATCAAATCACAGAAGTGGTAATATTTCATTTAAACGAAAAATCAGTTATTTAACTACCACTTAGTGGTTTCACTATTCATCAAAAATTGAAGTTTTTCAGAACAATGCCAAAATTTCACCCTAAGCTATAATTGATATTCTGAATTCAAAAATGATGTCTATTTTACAAAATTCCCAACATATAAGTTGCATTAATTAATTTTATAATTAATTCCCGCTGTCACAACAAATAGCATGTTTTTAA
The DNA here is from genome assembly GCA_963277665.1 of Viscum album. Taxonomy (NCBI): domain Eukaryota; kingdom Viridiplantae; phylum Streptophyta; class Magnoliopsida; order Santalales; family Viscaceae; genus Viscum; species Viscum album. Next base: position 512,132,938 of record OY728146.1, read on the forward strand.
GAAACAATTTATATCAAAAGATTGGCAATTGTTTATGTCCAATTTCAATGTTAAATTAATTCTAATGACCACCATTGGATAAAATGGTAAAAATATATTCTAATTATACTTTAAAACCACTAAATAGTATAATTTATCACTATAAATTATTTTTATTAAAAAAGATGTTTTTAAGTATCATTCACTATTCATAAAAAATTAGAAGTTCTCAGAAAAATACCAAAAATTCAACATAGGCTAATTTCGATATTCCGAATCCAAAAATGAAGTCCATTTTGAAATATAAAATTTCTATGATTTTAAAAAGTGTTTATTACTATTCATAATGGCTACTTTGATTAATCGTTGTGTTTTAGAACTCGAAGTTGCGTACAATGCAAGCTATTGCATTATTGAATGAGAAGTGTATAATGGAAGCTCGGGGTGTTACATAGGACATGTGTTAAGGTAATAATAATATCATTTTTACCCTTAATTACCCTATTTACTTTTAACTGTGGTAAATAAAAGTAAAAAAGTTACTATTCACCAAAAATTATTTTCATCTCATTGAACCACATTTTACTTACTGATATCAACCATGTCTCTCAGATTTTTAAAACTCCACTCACAGAAGCGGTAAAATTAAGTTTTATGTAAATATGCAAATTCTCCTAGGAGGTGGGTAAAAGACGGTGAAAAGTTCAATAAATTTTTTATATATCAAAAATTATTATAAAATGACTAATGAATTACATTGAACATATATAGGTATTATGTATCTATTTTGAACTGAAATAAATTTAAATAAAATAAATAATTATTTAAATAAAAAGTCAGTTTTTAAATAGTAACCTAGTGTTTTCCCTATTCATCAAAAATTAAATGTTTTTAGAAAAATACCAAAAATTCACCCTAGGATAATTTTGATATTCCGAATCCAAAAATTAAGTCCATTTTGAAAGATAAAATTTATAAAATTTCAAAAAGTGGGTATTAATATTCATAACAGTTAGTTCATAATAATATTATAATAATATCTCGTTTTGTGAAACTCGGTATTGCGTACAACACACGTTATCGAGGAATGTTGCTCTAGCGTGCAACACAATCCTAGAATAGTTTTTGCGTATAATAAAAGCTAATACGGTGTTTCGTATAGCACAATATAATTTTTGGGTCGCGTACAACACAAGACATTAATATAATTAAAAATAATATTTCTCATAAAATCTCAGGGTGTTACATTCTACCCCTCTTAAAATGAATTTCGCCCTTTAATTTCATTTGGGTTATAAATGGTTTACTACTTGAAAGTTTCATTCGTAAAAACCCACATCGTAAAAGGAATACTAAAACTTAATTTTAAAAAGTAAAGTAAGAAATGTAACGGTTACCCAGATTAACTCATCACTGGGTTTCCACAGAGAAGAAAATAGGTGGAAATATGGATATGTAAGAAAAATCTTACCATCAAGTTTTGATGGAGAGTGGTAGAGGACATGGCTATGAAAAATCCAACAAACACAAAGCCATAAATTTTTGATGATTTAAGGTACCATCTGATTCATCAAATATAAGGACGCTAGGAAAACCTTTTTGGACTACAAGATCATTTCCCTAATGTTAAAAGAAATACTTACTTGATTTTGGTACAATCTTACTATTGTTTGTGCCTTGAACAATTTCTACTTCATCTCTTAATGAAATGAAGTTGAATTTTTCTTCCATGAAGTATTAGTAGATCATGCGATAAAATGATAAGTAATTCCATCTATCTCAAAAATAAGGTTAGAAAAAGTTATCAAATATACATAAGTCCATCTATGGTGAGGTTAATCGTATATGATTCCAAAAATGGACTTATACTTCATCTAGCATACCTCTTAATAAAATAAAACTAGTTTCTACTAACTAGGGACTTTCTGTAGGCCGGTGGTAGGAAATAAAGGCCTGTCACACTTCGGTTGTGGGTTTGATTCCCGCAACCATGTCCGACGCGACAGGTTGTCGCCCGTCCTATGGGTTATCCTTTTTTTAAAAACTATACTATTATAACATAACAAAAATTTCTAGCCTTAAACAATAATATCTGATGTCAAACAATATCTATTCTAATATTTAGGTTTATCTAAAATACTTCTATACAATCTCATAGTATAAATAAAACTATTACAATAAAGGTCATCTACCAAGCATTGAATACAATCATTTATCTCTCGTATATCATAAGAGATATATATATATATATATATATCTTGTTGGTCACATTCCAAACATGTGAATTCCTTAATCATGTATTCTCTTAAAAAATGAATACCCATTAAACCTTATTGAAAACATGAATGCTTTCAAAAGTTAACTCTTTCCATATACCAAAATCCAAAAAATATGTATACTCAAACCATGATATGACATTCTCCTTATACCATTCATGATCTCATTAATACTATCAAACATCTCATTATCTCCTTATCCTTTAATTATGCACATATCATCTACCTTAAAAAAATATTTGAATAACTTTTCATGGTTACTGGTACCATTCATCAGATACTTTCAAAAACTCAAGGAAATACAACTGTGTAACAATCCTTAGATTTATCTTTATTCCATAGTACTATACATTATTCTTGATAAACATACAATCATTCCACTACCTTCTTAAACTACTAATTGAGCTTCATCATTTCTTTCATTTCATATATCATTTTTAGTCTCTTCATCATCATCAACCTAAATACTACCCATACGACCATGATGATTTTCTTAATGAAATTTTTCCTTAGAGAATTAGTTTGCATAATTCCCATACATTCCACATTTAAAACATTTAACCATTTTTGATGTCTTAGCAATACCATTATCCTTGTCCATGGTGTTAACTAAACATTTTCCTTTACAATTACTGACTTTGTGTCCTTCTTTTCCACACCCAAATCATCTTCTTGTTCCTTTGAAACATTCTCCTTGATGCCTCTTACTACATGATTTACATGAGGGAAATTGAACTTTATTTCCTATATGATCATCATGAAACTCCATATTTCTCTTATTATTAGAGTTAGGAAACTTACCAAAGTTGATATTATTGATCATATTATGAGATTACTGATTAGGCATAGTAACGATGTTTGGACTTCCAAATCCTGTTTCATTTGGTTGTTCATGAAGAATATCATTCCATTGTCCATCGTATCCTCCAATATCGTGTATCTTCCTGTTTCCATCCATTTTCTAAAACCCAAAAAGAATAGTGTGAGAGGAAAAAATCATGCTAGGAAAACATCATAATAAAGGGGAGTAATTTCAATCTCTAACATCTTAAGTTTAATAATAGGTTATTCACGATTGTTATCATAATTCTAGTACTGTAACATATTCTTATACATAACCTTAGTAACATCCCTAGACATACCATAGAAATATCTCTAGAGATCTCACTGAAGTTTTCACATCCTAGTTTCCAAAGGTTAACTAAACCTTTCCTATGATACCAACTGTAGAGACCTCAAACCTGATTTACTTGGACATTACATTACTTTTTTGGAATTCTTAATACATAAAAAAAACCAATACTCAAGGATCATAATAGTTTAGTGTCTTTGGAAACTCAAAACACAATCTTCTAATCATGGTGAAAGATCTTTAACATATTCCATAAAGATCTTAACCTTTTGTTTTCTTACCTAAAACCTTTCTTTGTATCCTAGGGAAAAGAAAACATAAAATGGGTGAGCTCAAATGCTCAGTAAGGTTAAACATAGAGAACATAAAACAATCCATAAACATTTGAATGTACAAACATGAACATAAAATCTAAACATCAAAATCTTGAGCAAAGACATAAATCTTGGAAGTACGTAAGGCATATATCATAAAGAAACATCAATCATAATAAAATAGAATGGGAATAAAACATGTAATTTTGGAAAAACATTAAGTACTTGATATGATTTCCATAGTAGCCAAGGCATTGCTACCAAAACCATCTCAGTGGACAAATTCCCTTTCTGAATCGACTTCACTCCTCGTTCCAGTCCTGTATCACTGAACTGGATTAACTTACCATTCCAACCATGTATATCCCATGAGATATAAATCTTTACCCAATGAATTGGAGGGATATATAGGTCCCACCCATATCATAATGAAATCATTCTTACTTGTGCCACAAAATAAACATAAATCATTCATCATAACCCAAAGAATAAAATGGTGTTCATAAACATCATCCCATCATAATGTAATCCATATAAAACAAATGGATATCATTTCATTATAAGAAAAGTGAAACAATGTAAATAATAGAGACATTATACTTGAAACATACACATACGAAATAATTCAATCTTATATGGAAAATGGTTTTGATAAAACACTTGAAATGAATTCTTGAGGAAAATATTCTTTCTTCTTCAAAATCATTTTCTTTTCAAAAAATGACATGCAATTTTAAAAGAAAATTATTTTTTTAAAAATAGTCATTAAATCTTGTAGAGTAAGCTTCATGAAAATAAGTCATTGTAAAACCGTAAAAATACGGTCATGCCATATAAGTTAAAAAACATTCTTCTCGTACTTTTGCTGGAAAAGTAAAAAAGTACCTTATATGGTAACCAAAGGAAAGATTCCTTCCATACAATGAGGTAAAAAGTCAATAATGGGTAAAAATGACTTTAAACATACATGTAATAATATTGAAAATTTTATGAAAACATTTTTAGAAAACATGGACATGGATGATAAACAAAACCCCAGTAATTACTTACGTATAAGCAATCCCAAATAAAAATGAGATTGCAAAATTATCCCTTTATTTATGTCTGATATGATTCGTATGTGTCCAAACCACCGGTATAATGATTTAAATAATGTCATTGACTTATTACAGAATCATATTCATTGTTATGATATCATATATGGTTCACTTATGACTTTATCTTACCCGTAATTTTGTAAATTCCATGTTAAAGCAGCGTTTTGGGTAAAATCGTTTCATTTATCGTATGTGTTTCGATTTTTTGTTCTTGTTATTATTACTCATATCATGATTTATATAATTCAATTATGTAAAACTTAATTTATATATAATATATATTCAGCATATAAATATATATGATAGATTGATAAATGGAATGAAATACACCATTAATGGAGACGGTAGGTCGTACGTACGCATGAACGCTGTTTTTGTTTCCTTATTGAATTGAATAGAATTAATTAAATGAAACATATATGTACATAAATACAGTATCATTTTTATTTAATATCTTTTATTATTATTTATTATATATATACTTTATAGTCATACTTTAATGTTTAATCTTGGAAAATGAATCTCATCGCGTTTGTGGAGACGGTAGTCCGTACGTACGCACGAGCGATGATATCATTCCCATGATCGTGGAATTGTATTGAAGTGTATGTATAATATTTAAGAATCAATATAAATTTAAAATAAACATATATAGTCATTTATTTACACCATTATACCCATCCAAGTAAGGTGGTGGTGGAAAACATATTACCCCACGATGTGGAGATGGTATTCCATACGTATGCACGCGCAGTGATTTCGTTTTCCATAGGATGGATACAAGATGAAATAGGATTGTTTCATAATAAAATATCATTATATGAGTGATAATGATGTTATTAATTTATGATGAAACAAATAAAGAAGAAGAAGTAGACAAAGAAAGAAACTTGAAAGAATCGGTAGAAGAGATTACCTCTTCTTCGACGCTCCTCTTTTAAGATTCCTATTACAGGACTAGAGTTTGTCTTTTGGGAAGAACAGAACCTCTAGAATGTTGCTAGGGAAGTGGAGAAGAGAAATGGGCAGGGTTTGAGAAAGCCTGAAGTCTCAAAGTGTTGTGAATAGGAGAGAGAGGAGGTGCCCTTTTATAAGAGGGGTGAGGGGCACCTTAGGAAAAACTTAATATATTATTTTATAATAAAGTAATATTCAGTTTATAATAAATCCAAATTGATTTATTTTGAAGATAAAGTAGTTATGGGTCTAAATAATCTCAACCAATATATTTTAGACAAGTTTAGGTTACTATTTTAACAGTGTCATTTAGATTTAACTCTAAGTTAAATAATTTAACTTTTACCATGTCTTCTTGTTTTCTTACACTGTATGGTTAATAAAATTACTATAACAAGCCAAAAAACCCAAATTGGTTAATTATTAATATATATAACCCTATCTAAGTAATTTTACCAAACCTTAGATTCTTAGGAATATAATATCAATTAATAATATAATATTTTTTTAAGAACTATTTTATGTCAATTCTGACACTATTTGGTAATTGATTTTTTTGAAAATCATAACGACATGATTAGTTCGAAAAAAGTTAATTGAATAAATAATAACATGTCATATTAACCTCTAAAAGTATTTTAATTCATAAAAAGTCTCAAATTACATTAATTTGGGTATTTATAACATCAATTATGTTAATATTTCATTAATAAGGTAATTACTGCATCATCATTATGTCATAAATAAATTAAATTATTTAATGTCTAAAAATTATATATAAAATACCATTATGTATGAAATCTTGTTATATTTATAATGAATATTTATAGTTGAATTTATTTTTATGTATAACTATATATTAAAAATGTTTTAGTTATTAAACTTTGATTTTACCTCTTTTAACTCTTCTTTGAATTAAATAATAATAAATGTCCTAATCTAATCCAAGTGGACCTAAATGATAATATTATATTCCAAAATTTGTTTTTGGTCGAATTAAACTTATCCAATAGAATTAGGACATGTGTTAAGGTAATAATAATATCATTTTTACCCTTAATTACTCTATTTACTTTTAACCGTGGTAAATAAAAGTAAAAGGTTACTATTCACCAAAAATTATTTTCATCTCATTGAACCAAATTTTACTTACTGATATCAACTCTATCTCTCATATTTTTTAAATTCCACTCACATAAGTGGTAAAATTATGTTTTATGTAAATTTTCAAATTCTCCTAGGAGGTGGGTAAAAGACGGTGAAAAGTTCAATAAAATTTATATATATATATATATATAATTATTATAAAATGACTCTAATGAATTACATTGAACATATATAGGTATTATGTATCTATTTGGACCTAAAATAAATTTAAATAAAATAAATAATTATTTAAATAAAAAGTCAGTTTTTAAATAGTAACCTAGTGTTTTCACTATTCGTCAAAAATTGAAAGTTTTCAGAAAAATACCAAAAATTCACCCTAGGATAATTTCGATATTCCGAATACAAAAATGAAGTCCATTTTGAGAGATAAAATTAATAAAATTTCAAAAAGTGGGTGGTACTATTCATAACGGTTAGTTAGTAATAATATTATAATAATATCTCGTTTAGTGAAACTCAGTGTTGCGTACAACACATGTTATCGAGGAATGTTGCTCTGGCATGAAACAAAATCGTAGAATAGTGTTTGCATATAATACAAGCTAATACGGTGTTTCATATAGCACAAGATAATTTTGGTGTGGCGTACAACACAAGACATCGATGTAATTAAAAATAATATTTCTTATAAAATCTCGGGGTGTTGCAAGCACTATAAAAGAACAAACTTCATATATATTAATTAAAGTGATCCATATTGATCATAATAAACCATTTCATCAATAACTTGATGAGAATAATGTATGGATTTCATATAAAATCATTGAGTATGTAAATGCTAAAAGGCATGACCATGACTTCATTTTTAAACCATATAAAGGGAATGTGGATTTCTTAAATGTAAATCCCAAAATAAATAAATTATAATTACATATATTTTAATACCCATGTAAAAGGATAGGTATTAGTATTCACGATATGAGGATTTTTTATCAAAAATAGAGATCTTTCATGAAAAGAATTCAACAGCATGAAGGGTATAAAATGAAGATTAAGGGCCATAAAAAATTACAGGAAATGAAGTTATCTCATTGATAAAATACTATTTTTAGTAATATAATAACATAAATTGGTTGAAAAGAATTTAGTTTAACAATTTGAAAACATACCAAAAATAAGGGGACTTGAATGAAAAAGTGAAATGGAGGATTCCCTTAACTTAAAGAGTTGCTCCTAAAATATGGGTATGGAAACTTAAGGGTTTAAGGAACCCTTGGGGGGATCTTTGGTAGGAGACTAAAATACCGTGGAGTATGGATTTAGAGTTAAGAGGAAGGAGTAAATGGGTTGGAATTTATAGAACAATTGGAGGAATTGTTTAATCATTTACAAATATAGGTTTTGGAAATATAGGTTGTGGAAAATACCATTACATTAGCTTAACCATGGTTTCTTCTAATGTTTTTGGAAATTATAATCATTTATTATGATATAACAATCCATTATATCCAAAAAAATATTTTCATACTTCATTGAACATGTAAAAGTAAATTTTCCACAAAATTGTGTTTTGAAAAATCAAATTTTACATTTTATACTTTAGAAAGTCACTTATTGGTTTGGAAATATATTTAAATATATTAAAATAAATAATATTAACAAAAAATATATTTTAGGTCATGAATTATGGTTAATTTGTTACTAAATCATTATAACATAAATATGATGTCATAAAACATACTGAAAGACCCAAAACTATATTTTAAATATTCAATGAAAAATATAGTATTTAATAAAATTATCAAAAATTCAACCTAACCTAATTATAATGTTTTGATTTCAAATAAAATATTTATTTTATAAAAATAATTACATATGTATGGGAATTTTAGATTCTAAATATAAACATCTTTATTTATGGAATAATAGTAGCTTTTATGACACAATAAAATTTCCGACCCTTATAAATAATGTCTAGGAAATTATAAAATTATTTTATCATTTATATTTAAATAAGTGTGTTTTGAAAGTATACATAATTAAAAAAATTATTTATAAAACATTATTTTATTATAAAATTTTATAAGTTTTCTAAAAATAAAATTATGTATTATTTTTGTCAAAAAAATTAAATTATCAAATTATTATTACTTAAAAATATATTTTATTAAACAAAGTTATTCTAAAAATGGAATTCAAAGAATATCCATTTTATAGTTACAAGGTAAATTACACTTTAATAAAATATGTTATAGACATAGAACCCCTTATTACACCCATATACACCCTAATAGTGGAATTTTCATGGGGTGGCTCGAATAAAATTGCCCAAGAGGTAGTTTCCATAGACATGAACTTCTCCCATAAGTGATTTCATTCAAACCTCACTTATTGAAGCTCAGTTTAGGATTGGTCAAGGGTGAATCCTAGTGATTTTACCTCCCTCTCTTGTTCTGAAAAATATGATTCAAATAGCAAGAATCTACTGGTTGAGTCCATCGTTTCTCCTTTCTACATCAATTATTCTTTTTCATTGATACTTATAGACACTGATTATAATGTTAAAATTTCTAAAAACGGGTATAGTTGAAAATGGTCAAATTGACCAGTGGTTATATTGACCAATGGTTATATAACATTCGAATCCTAATGGTCACATTTCCTTTTATACCATATATACTTCACTATTCATCAACATTTTCTACTTAATTATAAAGTGTTATAACAATTCCTTCAATAATTTCAATTATATTCTTAATTTTTATTTTTCTCTTAAAAGTTTTAATTGCTGATTTAATCATATTTTCATAGTTTTAACATATGGATTATACCATTTCATGATCAATATTATTCTGTTTTTATATTCCTATACTATTATTATATATATTAATTAGTATAACTACTTGACATGTAATATTTATTCTTTAAAAGTGTTCTTATGTACTTACGTTGTACAAGAAAAAATGAAATTGAATTTATGAAAATTTATTATTATTTTAATTATATAAGGAATTTTTTTAGGCTCTTATATTCAACCCAATTAAGAGATTTCAACCCTGAATTTTCAACTCATTATATTGGTTTTGAAAAGGTAAGGGTACTTTTGTCTCAATGTCTCTTCTAGTTCCCATGTTACTTATTCATATTTATGGTTTCATCACAAACTTTTTACTAGGTGTGTTGTCTTCTTGCATGGAACATTATCTCTTTAGTCCAAGATCGCCATTGATAGATCCTTATTAGACATCTCATGTTATAATTGTACCACCTATGGAGTCTGTACATATGAGGGACAAGTATGTACTTACTCAAGAGAGATACATTAAATCCATCATGAACTTGGGCCATGTTTAGTGGAACTGCTAGTTGATAGGCCATACTTCTATGGATCAAGGATTTAAAAGGGGTTAATGTAACTATGGAAAATATTACATTTCTTTAAAAATAAAATGACTCTTTTTTATGGTGAAATAAAATTAAAATTAATTACATTGATTAATGGAAAATGTGTTTACTCAGTTGTTAAACATTAATCTTAAGGGGCCAAACGATGTATAAATTTGTATAACACCCATTATATTGAAATATATCGACACATATGAACATATTCTATAATTATATGAGTTATTGGGAATAAAATTCAATTAAAGTGGCCTATATAATAAGTTAAGAAAAGAAAAAGGCAAAAAATGTAGCTTTTTTTCCTTTTATTTTATCTAAGTATTTGGGGATAGGGAAAAACTATATAAATTTTGGGTATAAATATTAATTTGAAATATAAATAAATTTTTATTATAATGATAATTTAAGCTAATTTTTAGAGATGATATAACTATGTTAAATTTTTAATAAACATCAATGCATGGATTATTTTGTAAATAATTAAATAAATTAAATGAAACTAAAAATGTTAAAATGAAGTTAAAAAGAATTAATTTGTATATTCCATTAATTTTTTAGATGAATATATCATGATACACATATTTGAATTTAATATATTTTAATTACTTATTTTTCATGGTATTTTTAAATTTAATTAAATATATAATGTCAAAATTAACATTAATGTTATTTTATAATAAATAATATTTTTTAAACGATTTAAAATTACTAAAAAACAATATTTTTAAAGTAATTTTTAAATGTAAATAAATATTAAATATTTTCCATACAAGGGGAAATTTTCATTTATAATGAACTTATTGAACCCTAAATAATAAAAACATTGTCAGTACATTTATAATTAAAGTATTATTTTTGTGGGTTACATGAACTTCTATTAAATTTAATTACAAACACACATGGGATTTTATATTTTATACTTTTTATTTAATATTTAAAATATATCCGTAAAAATTTTATAATAGTTGACAGTTTAATTTATACTTAATTGAAGAAGTAAATAGGATATAAAACTAGTTACATTAATGACAAAACCAAATTGACAAAATAAAAAATCTTAGGTGTTAAGGAATGGAATGTTTAAAAATGAATTTATTTTGTGTGGTGTGTATATGGTTTGAAAAAACTTCTCATCCACTCCATTATTTTTTATTTTGGAAGCTCATGAAGTGAGGGATACCTCTAAATAGTGTTTACTATTTTGTATTTACAAGAATGTCACTCCTCCAATATAAAAGGGAATTCACACTCCCACATTCTTCACATATCTGAAACCATTTTTCTTTTCCAAACCCTACCCAAATATTCTCCCAAAATTTCTCTTATCATCCTAGAATCCTCACTTTGGGAATAAAAAAACAAATGAAGTCCTTTGGTGAAAACCAAAAGGAGTTACCCAAAGAAGTGGTAAAGTTATTCAATGAGTAATTTTGTTTTATTTATTTCACAACACCTTACATTATTATTATTTCATTATTATATAATAACATTAGTATCAAAAATATACTGATATGTTTTTTTGTTAAGATTTTTACCTACACCTACACAAACTTCCATCAAATGTGTGATAAAATCATTATTTGTGTGTACGGTGGACTACCAAATCATGAAATGATGTCATTTGTTTTTCCTTTACAAACTCTCATGGTTGGGAATTATGATTCACATACGTTTTTTATATGATATATATGATATTTATTATTTATTCATGTTTTTAGAATTATTATATAACATATTCCTTTATGCTTTCTATTTTTTGGTTATATGATTACATCGTTTGTGGGCATGTGGAAACCCACCTCCTAAAAGAGATGTAATTAATTCACACTTTACATAGAATGTATTACAGATGGGTTTTAAAAAATGTAATATAAATGAAATATTTTTGATATTCAGAACATAATTTTCAATCCCTAGAAAAAAAAATATTTTGTTCTTTCAATTTCACACACTGAAAAAGAGGAAACATCATTATTATTGACAAAAATCAGTTGGATGATTATTTATTACAAAGGGTTGAATTTTTTGAAATCATTCACATAGGGTTCAATATTTCTTAATGGTTTCTGATATGTTTTTTTTTTGAACAAGATACACCCAACAGTTCTATATTTTTGTGGAATCAAGGACCTTCTTTCCAAAGGAAGACACTCATTGGGATGTTTGGCCAATGAAACTTAAGAGCTAACATTGGTTAAGATAATGGGAGTTTAGGATCATCACACCCTTTTAGGTGGAATTGTTTCCTACTCAAGGACTCTATTATAGATTTAATATATGTTCATGAATCTGTCATTAATTCCAAAGTATTACATGGGTATCCCATGAAATTAACAATCAATTATTAGCATGTATGGAATTTCAAATCATCTATAAGTATATCAGGTTCTTTAACAATTGAGATTTATGTATATATATAAGGTTTTCCATATATGGTACCTTCTTATATAATGATAAGAGATTATTTTATCATTATTTATACAATTCTGGTTTTTAGTCACACAGTAGGGCACTCAGGAGTGTATCATCATCCTGGGAGATAAGAGTTGCTTTGATGTTGGGATAGGACCCATGAATGGGATTCCTATGAATCCATGGGAAATGAACTAGAACCCATGTTTTTAGAGCCACTTAATGGGGAACATAATACCATTTAAGGTCATGTGATAAGGACAAAACCATACAATCTAATGTTACATGGAAATGATGTTTAGGTGAAAGGTTCCTAGACAAAGTTGGTGTGGGACTTATTCTAGAATAGGGAACCAAGAAGGGATATGGATTCCAATTTTGAATAAGACTCTACTATAAATTCATCCTAGAGATAATTAGTGTTCTTTTGAAGTGTTGGGTGTGTACCTTATGGAGGCTTCCTATGTATCCAATTCAGATGGGAATCAAAGCCCACATAGTTTGGTAGTGAGTACCCATGTTTATATAGGACTTCAAGTTTGTGTCACATGGGAGTATATCCCTTTTAGAGTATTGAGTTGGGGATTATTCCTATGTAGGATACCTGAGTAATTAAGTATTTTTAGTGTGGAATTATTCTTAAGGAGGGTTCCCATGTTTGGTTGTGGTTAAGGCTTACATCAAATTGAATGTCTATAGATAGAGTTGGGTATTACACTTGAGATGAATCCCTTAGCTTGGATTTGGGGGATTATTACTAAAGAGGATTCCCTAGTGTTGTGATCGTGTTGATATCATGATTAACACCAACCTCTAATTCTTACGCGGGTCATGTTAGATGTGAGAAATAAGAGGAAGTGGTAAATCTATGAAACTAGATAATATGCTTTGTCTGCTAGTGGATGAATGACAGATCCAAATGGGAAATAGAAAGGGTATTGAATGTTCTGGTATCCTCATTTATTTTGATAACCAGGATAGTCACATCCAACTATCTATCCGACTATGACCCAAGATTGGTTACGAGATGAACGAGTGTCACCTCTTATAGAATGATTGGTGGCTTACTTCTAGAGGGATGCACTTGTGCTTTTGGGATCACACATATGTTTTGATCATCAACAACCTGTAAGATCACAGGAGTCTTGATCAGCGTGAGAAACAAGAGTAAGTATAAGATCTAGTAAACCACAACATCCTTCTCCGACTTGTGGATGAGAGTGTGGAGATAGGGAGAAGAATAAGGGGTTGTGATATTCTTTGTCCCTCTCATTGTTTCATCATGGCATTGTGAGGAGGAAGGAATTTAGTTGGAGAGGTCCTATAAGAAGCAGTATAGGATTACTATCGGAGGGATTACCTATAACTAGTTTCTAGGGATGTGGGTGGATAGGACACTATCTCTTGAATGTAAAGGATAGTGTGATCCTACCCTTCCCCTCTAAAATCATAGGTCCATGGTCTTTGAGATGATGAGGGAAGGGCAAGGCTCTAACCCTCATATCCAATACTAGGGGGTCCCTCACACCTCTCCCAGGGTCATATTATTTTTTACTTAGGGAATTCTTACTCACATGAAACCCAAGGACCCTAACTATCAGATATGAAAAGTGTGGGAAACCTATGACCAATGGAATGAATGCCCAAATTGGAGACACATTAGTGTGCCTCTTTCCTTGGTTTGGAAAATATATAGGATTCAGTGGAGGTTTTAATTTGGTCCCTCTCAAACAAGGGATCCACAGGAAGGGATTCCCTACCATTTTTGTCTTGGAAAAGGGCTTGAGAATTGGATCGTATAGGTTAGAGGTTGGGAAAACAAAGGGGGCCTCACATGGGGTAGGCCTATGTGGACTAGAATATTCACACTGGTAGGCCTATATGATCTAAATCTATTTTGGGTGATGGACCACCTAGGAAACAACACATGGGAGAGTCTTTGTTTAAGGATTCATGGGTTTCCTCAAGTGATCTTGAAATAATCTCATGCGTGTCCCTAGTTAGGGAAGGGGACCCAGAGCTATTGTTCGACAACTATGGGGTAAAGGGTTCCTCAAACAGGTGTTATGCATTTTAGACCATGGGAGTAATTTGGTTCCACTAATACCTTAATTCCTTATTCTCTAAGGATTTAAAGATATATTTGGAAGGTTGATTAAGTACTACGTGAAGGGATATGGTGAGAAGAGCATCGAGAGTTCATTGGGATTTTACATCCATGAAAATGAAGAGCCAAAATTTCATATTTATAGGAAAATATGGGACCGTTGGAGAAGATATTGGCTCTAAGAAGTTTCTCACAAAGGCTACTTTGTAGGTTCCTTGTGATGTGCTACAGGGTGACCCAACTATCTGGGATTGCACATTGCTACAGGATGGGAAGGTACCCTAAACACCGATGTTTCTTTGGGGTACCTACATGATGTATATTTGGTGATGGTGTGTGACTTTTTTCATTTTTTATTCTCTTATTTTCTTCTCCTTAATTTATTTTTATTTAACACCTTTTCATCCATGTGGAAAGATGGGTTTTCAACAAAATCCACCCCTCAGGATTGGATCTGATCAAAACAAGAGGGTCTAGAGAAGAGGTAAAGGGGTGAAAAGGGCACATGGGTAATAGAGTTCATAAATTAATGTAATCCAATCAAGTCATTCTTGTAGGCGGGGTGTGCATGCTAGCCACTCATATGGGATCATGTTTATATAAATATATCTTTTAGTCTCAATGGGTGATCCTTATGATTCTGTACCTATGGTCTCTCTTTTATATTATTTCACGTATACCTTACACTTGATCTGCACTTCCCAAAGAACTTTTCATGAAAACAATGTATTCACCTACCTGAATGATACATTTGTCTAGGAGAGTATTCTATGCAAGGCCTCTTAGGAGAGGGGCCTACATGAGGTCACTTGCGTAGATACTCTATGCGAACTCATTCCTTTTTAAAATATCTACATTTCTTCCCCATATTTCAAATGAATACTAGATTATAATTAAAATATCGGTGCTTGTTTATAGGTTCAATGGCCTCTCAGAATACTAGTTTTTTATGATGAAAAATTTGGAGATCATATTACGGAGATGGTAAAAATTGTCTAGAAGGACTACTATGACATACACAACACTACACTACTAAACTTAGCAATACATCTAAAGAAGTATAATCAAGATTATACCAAGAGAAATTACCTTCCAATATATGGAAATGGTCATCTAAAGTAGGTCTTCATGGAAAATCTGAATAATTATACTCCCCTTTCTTGGTTTCAATAATATATAAACTTCACTACTAATAATGTTATAGGCATGTGTGCCTACATTAATGAATGGAAATCACCCACAACCTATTTTGTGCATCATATTCCATATTCCCCAGATTTGAATCCTTATTCACATAAATGTGTAGAAAATTTTTACTCATCTTCCTTCCATGATTCCAAGATGGACCAGTTAAAGATTTGTAAAGAAGATTGGGTCCTCTTCTTGGGAGGGGCATTAGAACCAAATTGATCTGGGAATATTGGTTGCCGCAAGATTTTGCTGTATTTTTGACCAATTTGAAAGTGGTGGGAATTTACGATACAAGCTTTTTGGCTAATGATCTATTAATGATCGCTTGGGACATTAAGTAGGAAGATCCTCAAATAAAGGGTGATATCCATCCTGATTCATGGATGAGTGATTTTCTAGATCCAGAGGGGAATGTACCCACTTCCAAAAATTCTATGGGGTGTAGAAAAATATTATAATGGGGAACTCTTAGAAAATTATGATCCATATTGGAAAAGGGGAGTTTGAATGATGGGGGTATAAGAACAAGTCTGATATACCTATCATAACATGTCTTACATGCTTTTTAGCCATGTGGCTAAGTGTTTACATGCCACTTTTCTTCGACTCTAACAATAGTGTAAGGCCAAGGGGTATTAATTATGTCCAAGATATAAGATAAGAAGTACATTGGGTTATAAACCCCTATCTTGTAAAATATTCATCGATGCTTACTTCATATCCACATGGGGAAGGGCCCCTCCATAATCACAAGCCCGTTATAGGAGTTGTGGGGATATTTCATATCCCAATTTAGCTCCTACTCTATTATAAGTGGATTTGAATTTCATGGGAGATGATTTCAACAATTCATTTAGGACATTTCTAGTAATAAACCCTTGAACCTTAAGTTTTGTGAAACTACGAAGACGTTGAACATATTCAAGGAGGTCAAATTCTTTCCAGATGGAAATCTGCCTATTGGGACATTTAATGATGATGGAAAGGTAATGAATTGAGCTCACACAAATTTCCATCAGAGACAAAGTTATAGTGACCCAAATCAATGGTGACGTAATATGTGAAGCCTATACTCTATAGAAATTTTCATGCTAGTTAAAATTCTTGCAGCAAATAATTTTATATCCTCTTGTGCACATTCAATTAGAGAGGAACCCAATGGTAGCCCAATAGTTGTGGATGTTTATGATGGTGGAGATGAATTAGGTGATAATCACCCGACCTCTAGTGAGCATGTCAACTGGGTTGACATCCCAAAATGATTAGGCATGGATTTCATCATACCCCTAGGGAGTTTTGGCTGAATACATCCCTCGATTTAGGGTTGTAACAACCATTAGGTGTGGGAGGAAAGGTATAAAAGCTCCACCTTCTCTAAAATGTGTTTAGTATCCTTTAGAAGATATAGATAAATAGGTGACAAAATCCCCTAAACAACCCCATCCAATGAATATTCCACTGGTCATGGTAAAAAGGAATAAACTAATTTATATTTAACCTAGAAGGTGCAGTCGTAATCATTAATAATAAACACAGACCCCATTACCCATCCTTAAAATGTAATGGAAATATTTGGAAATACCATGAAATAAAAGACTATTAGATTGGATTTACAATAGTATAGGACAACTACAAAATTCATATGACAAGAGGCAATCTAATTTTGGTAGGAAATGCATTCTGATTCTGAGGACGTGTGGTTACTCATTCTTGTTGGGACACAAATTCCAGAAATTGGATATGTTAAATCCACAAAAAACTCTTCTAGGATAGTTATGATAAGGTGTAAATATATATATATAGGAATTGGCGATTATTATTTATGAAACTTATCCATATTATATCTATTATATGGGTGGAGGAAATTCTAAAATGGATTGCTTGTGAAGGGGTCGACCACCCATCTTCTGAGAATGGCAGGACTATGTCAATCCCAAGGGTTTAAATTATTCTTTTCATATTTACTTTTGTTCATTATTTTATTCATTTTGAACAAATTTTTTTTACTAATGGAAAGTTCACCTTGAATTTTAGTGGGAAAATGGGAAATCAGATGATATTTCATCAAAGGTGTATGGCCCAAAGGGCATTCCACTTGGAACTGATGAATCATCTCCTGAATTGGGAGAGTTATCCATGGGGTGAAACCAAAAGAGGATGATATGGTTGGGGAATATATACATCCCTCTTAGATACCTGTCTTTGAGAAGGCAGGTTCTATCCTCCCTCCAATGGAAAAGAAAGAGTGACAGAGAATGAAGTATTAATCTAAGTACATCATAAGTGATTTTAAGTCTCAACGATGTCATTTATCTTTATTTTATCTAGAACAAATTTTGATCATGTCTACAATTTCAGAATCTGATTCTATTTCTTCTCTCAAGGGGATTAGAAACATGCATTCTAAAACTAATGAGTATTCTATGGACTAAACACATATTCCTACTAGTGAGTCATATCCCTTGACAAAATAAATGTATAGGTTTGAGCATACATTATCTACTCCTTTCAGCGGACCTTCCACTATAGATAGGGGGATTTTGGTAATATAAAATGTGCATCATAAGGCTCCATATTCTAAATATTTAATTTTATTCCTTATGATATTTTAGATTCATCTCATTCACTAGAGGACCCTGTGATTATTTATGTTGACCCTACAGTTGTCTCTGAGGAAGTTGTTTGCGGTATCAAGTCATTTTAAGAGATTAATGTGCTAGAAATCAAGAAAAATGTTTTGGGTATTCCCATAGGTGATACTACCATAGGTGTTAGTGTATTAATACATTCGATGAGAAATCATGACGTGAAATTTGAACAAGTGTAGGAACATATTAATTTAATGACTTATTTAGAAGACTTTGAAGAATTTAATAAGGAATTAAATGAACATGAGTCTTTATTTTCACACAACAAATTTTTATGCCAGATATTTTGATCATAGATAGTTGAATCATGAAAATTCATACATAGAGAAAATTTTGGTGGTGATGTGTGAACAAGGCATTAAATTTCTTCTCATTTCTACTAGGGAGGATCCCAGGATCGAGGAGATCCTAAAATAGGGAGTCTACATGAGCTTCCCTCAAAGAGTCCTAGGAAGAATCAAGAGAATAACCATTATCAAAAGATTATGAATCAACCTTCTATGGTCAAGGATATTATAGAGTAATTTACCCAATACATTTACCCATCATTGGGTGAGTTTCACCTTATTCTTTAATTATCCTCCACCTATTCTATTTGTTATCCTCTTGAGGATAATAATGAGTTTTATCTATTTCTAGTGTAATCAACTTCTATATCCAGGATCTTCCATGACAATCCATCAAATATTAAGGAGTGAGGGTATTACTATCCCAGAGAGAGTAGGGAAAGGTATCTCATTGATTTCACTAATGAGATGATAGATTTATCCCACTAATAGTGTCTTCGAGTCAGATTTGGAGAAATATAATTCCATTCTTATCACACACCATGCTTCTAGTCGTGACATCTGGAAGATAATATCAAACAAAACTTTTAAAGACCTAACTCTCTAGATCCCTCAAATTATGTTCTTTTTTGGCATGATGGTATATGGTATATTATATTACTGCATGATTTATTCCTCCATAAAGGAGTTCATTCAAAATTGGGAGTGACAACATGGTCTACAACAAAACCTCATTAAGGTGAAGATTCTTTTCATCAATAATGATCTCCAAGATATATTATCCTAGGAGGAGGACAACCATGATAATATATTTTCCAAATTTAGGAAACATATTAATAAAAATACCCTTAAAATATCATGCCTTCAGAAAGGACTATATTTCTCTCAAAGGGAGCCTGTATAATTTCACCACTCACTAGAGGGATCCAAAACTGAAGGGTAGAATTATATTGTGGCCTATGTGGAGGAACATCATCAGGATGAGGAGAATGAAGTTGTTTATTTGGATGGACCTCAAAAGGCTACTAATGTGGCTCATGAGGACATTTAACAAATAAAGAGTTATATTGATGGAATTTTGTAAAGTGTTATAGAGAGACTCTATTCTGTGGATTCTCCTTCACCTTTTATTTGTCTCATTAATTAAATTAATTCTGTTACCAATCAATTATGTATTTATCCCTATTTTCCTTTTGTAATCATAATATATCATCGATGTTGTTTTTCATAGAGAAATGTCTTTGTGTCAAACTGTTGTAACCATATTAGTAGGGATGGGGGAGACGATCAAATTTTTACCTAAGCAATGGGGCTTAGTGAGGGTAGATTGGATGTTTCTAGGGTCATATGGACAACCCTACACACTTTTTTTCTTTTATGTCACCATCCTAATTTTTGAATAAGACCAAAATAAATAAGACTTATCATATGAGAATTCATTTTTCTTAAGCCTCCCTATACAGGTTTTTAGTCAAACATCTCTTATGCCTTTTATCTTTTCATATCTCAATTCATGCCTAAACCACATAGAGTGAAGATTTAGAAAGCTGAGACTCAACTTTTGTCCAGAGATCCCTTTGTGGGTTTTCAACCTATTAAGTACTATATCAATTTTTTATTGGTAGTCTAAATTCATAAAAGATAGACTAATGAGACTGATTTTTTTTCAAATATATTTGACCATGAGACTTTATGTTAGGACCCAAATAGGGCTGGTGGAACGAGAATGTACTTACATTCTTCAGATATCCTAATTAGAATTTTGAGTCATGATTTGGTTATTTCTAAATATAAAACATGATATTTGGAAATAGAGGATGACTCTACTAGGGACAAAGTTACTGCTGGTTGAAAAACCCATTTTATGGGTGAATTTATTCCAAGCCAAATTGGGTGTGTTTTTTTATAGTCAAATAGTAGAATCATTTGGCTGACAGACCCTAAAACTTTGTGGGAGACTTATAAAAATCCAACTGGGGTGTTTTACAGCATAGTCAGGTAATAGTGTTCTTATAAATTCCAACATTCTATTGCTGATGGTTGAAGAATGTTTATGAAGATTCTGATCTCTCAAAGCCATGATGGGTGGTTTGACCATGGAATATGTCTGATAATGAAGGGAATATCCATATTTGAATTTTTTATGAATGGGAGACTGCTCCTAAATAGATATGAATTTTGTAAAAGAGCAACATTTTTTTAAATAACTGAGGTAGGGATGACCCCTTTCTAAAAGGGAGTGAAGCATCGTACACTTTAATATAGTGCGACAAGGACCCTTCCCATGTACTTTAAGATATTATAAAGAGTATTTTGTTTTAAAGTATAGCACATTGTATCTAAGATATTATGTTAATTACTTTAATTTCATGCAACTAGGAAATTACGGGGGCTATAATTTAAGTTCTTTAGCTTTGATAGAAATGATAATGATTCTCCCATTCTTGGTAATATGTCTAGGAATGTGCTATCATATTTAGGATTTAATTGAGAAATTTGTAGGCTCTACTCTAGGATATCAAAATTTGATGAGTGGTATTGAGGAAAGGGTTTATGGTGATATAGGAGGTCTCTCCTAAGGGAAAAATTACCATTGGTTGAATAACCCCATTTTATGGGAAACTTTATGAAAAACCAACTTGGGGTGTTACTTCATAGTCAACTAGTGGCATATTTTGGATGAAACCACATGAAAATTTTTATGTGACTTATCAAAATCCAATTGGGGCATGTTATAACATAGTCAGGAAAAGTATTTCTCTAGAATTATAACAATTTATTACTGATGGAAGAAGGAAGTTTATGGAGATTTAGATCTCCTCAAACATAGAGTGTCACAAACCAACATGAGTACCCTTGTAACTCGATTACCAATTCGATCTTGAAATGGACTGAAGGGAATTCCCAATCCCCATGGGTTGGTGGCTAGAACCATGAATAATTCAAAATGAAATTGGGTCGGATTTTTTCACAAACATTATAGAATCAAGATAAAAAAGACATTATGCATACAAAAGAATCTCCACATAGAGAAGCATACCAGTTGTAAAATAGGTATAAAAAACACAAATTACTATAGAAAAATACTATAAAAATAGGATATAAAACACATGACATAATGGATGCAACTCTCCAAGTCCATAGATCAACAACTAGGACCACCTCCAAGTGGTGCTTTACCCCTACGTGAACCTGGAAGAAGGAAATCTCCAAACACCTGAAGTCACAAGTATGGTGTGATCTAAAATCCCATTAGGTTCTCACCAAGGATTTAAAAATAGATTCTAATATTAAATTAACTAAATAGAGATTTCAATTTTCAAATAAATAGGTTTGGTATTTCAAAATCATATTTAAACAAATCATGCTTTTTATTTCATAAGATGGAATTCATTTTAAATGATGTAAATACTTTAAACAAATGGATTAAATAAAAACTTTTATATAAAATAGTTTATATAAATTATAATTCATTAAAAAGATTTTATAGACAATGGAATACATTTATATCTCATATATATAAACAATCGATCAATATGATAATATTCCAAGAGGTATGATAGTTATAAGTTATGGGAACCTCACACACTCATGTGATAACAACAGCAATGTGTACACACATCCCTTGGCACTGGAATGATAGGACTCATATATGTCCCACTAGGGAATAATATTTAGTAAAAGTGTTTTTTTTGTTTTAAAATATCAATCCCATGCTATGGCATTCCCATCCTAATGTGTGTGTCCCAGATAACTAACTAGCTACCTCAGATTTCATGCTATCTAGTGAAAATAAATGATGGAAAATTTATTTTCACACTATATAAAATAAAATTAAATCACATTCCCCAATTTCAAATATTCCAATTTTCCATTTAAAAAACAAAACTTATTTTTAATCAAAACATGCCTTTTCCAAGATAAAACCCAACGTTTTATATCAAAACTATTTTAATCCATTTTTTCAAAAAAAATAATTTGAAATCAAATCACAATTCAATTTTAGAATATAATTCCAAAAATTAAATTCAAAATTTTAATTGAAAAATTTTCCATCAATTCCACAATTTATATTCAACAATTTTAATCTCCACAATTTTCCATCAATTTCAAAATCACACCCCGATACAATGGAATTGAGGGATTTCCCAATTTCATACAAAAAATCAATTTCCAAATATCCCAATTCAATGAAATTGGTTTTTTAGTCAATAAATTGAAAGCAATTACATTTATAATAGTAAATTAATTTAAATCAATGATCAACCAAATTAGGTATAACAAAAACTGGGCATCAATATGGAACCACCTACCTCAGGATCACTGGATCTCAATTCACCAAACCCTAAACGAGATTATCCAATGAAGAATGTCATAAACAAGGATCTATAAATCAAACCAAAGATCGAGACCCAAAATAATTGTTATTGGATCTACCAACAACATGGAAATCAACCAAAACCCTAGTAAGAAGAAGTGTGAGTGGGAGAAAGAGAATGTGGAGAGAAACATTACTAGGAAGAGACCGAACAAGGATCTCTGATATTTGATCCAACTTGGAAGGGGTTTGGGGAGGATAAAATTGGTTCTAGGAATAACAAAAACCTATAGAAATCCTATAAGGGTTGAATAAGACTGATTGAGGATCATAAAGGGTGTTTAGGTATTTTTTTTAAAAAATAATTAATTAAAATCCGTGTTCATGGTTAGCTGGGTAAATCTACATGGTTAGACAAAACTGTGCTCTCTAGTCATGCACCCCATTTTCTAAGATGCATAGTTTATAATAATTGGTCACACATTTTTTCAACCCTTGCAACAAACATGAAAAACCTCACTGCCTCAATTGGGGTTGTAATTAGATTTTCATCCATTTAGATCCAGAAATAAGCTCCATTGGAGTGGACCACGTGTATAGAGTTAGGTCCCTCCCACATTGGTTCAAGATTTGGGAGTTTTTTTGGTATAATTGGATTCTTATGAACTAATACCAATTATCTTGGGAGGAATGAACATATTAAGAGTTTCTTGTTAAAATATTTCCCTATCTTATTTTGATATACCAACAAGTGATGCAATATGTGTACTTTTTTTCATCAAGTCACTCCAATTTGTCCATCCATTTCTAGGATTTTCATTTATGGATAACTGATCATATATGGAAACAAGGTGTGATAGTAATTGGAACTCGATGAGTAGGACTGCCTCTGTTTTGTATACAAATGAATATAGTGTCACCTATGTGGTAGTAAATATTGTAGTCTGGAAATCACATAAGGAATGAAATAGCTTTTCAAGACAAGAAATTTCATATTAATCACCATATTCTAGAGTATGTTCAACAGGGTCTTATTGAAGGACTCTACCTTTCCATTAACCACTTCATGGTAGCACGATGAGTGGTTTAATTTGATGTTGTACTCCTAATACAGCGTTACCTCCTCAGTATAATAGAAATTGGTGCCATTGTCTCTTATCATTGTATGATGGAAACTAGATCTTGTATTGATTTTGGACTTTATAAATCTAACAATTCTTTTGGATTTGACTTCATTGAGGGGAATTTCCTCGGCCCATTTAGAGAATTATTTAGTGGGATCTAGGATGGATTTGAAATGTTTAGTCATAGTTGTATGGTATGGTCCCAAAACATCCATTACCCATATAAAAGATTAAAAGGAGTATTTGGTTGTATGTAGTAACTCTGGGGTTGATGGATGAAGTTGGCATGCACTTGGTGGGAATGAAATTTCTAATTGAATTATGTGAAATCATGTGTCATAGTGGGATAGTAGTACCCAAGCCTTAGGATTTGATGAGAAAGCTTGAACCATAAATGTAGGGAACTATAGGATCTTGGGTGTACATTTATCATGAAAATAGTGTTCTCTTATCCCTTAATACATCTAATAAGGACTCCATTAATGCCTCATTTGTAAAATACCTTTTAGTGATTTGGTTCATCCTAATGAGTGAAGGTAGTTTCTCATCATTGGATTTGATATTTCTTACCACTTTCCGATGGGAATACACTATTCTAGAGGTAGTCCATGATGAGAATCATCAACCCAGAGGTAGGACCATGCGGTTTGGTGATAGGGATGATTCCATTGATCTCTTCAGTTAGGACTTGAATAAAAGGTGAGATAATTCAGCGATACACAATACTGATAACCATCTCATCCTTGTTTAGATCATCCAAAGTTATAGCTATATTTTTTGAGGAATATACCTGGTCACTCTGTGATATTAATATTTGAGTAAATGTTCTTTATGGTGGTAACTCTTGCAACAACCCTCATACATATTCAATTAGGGGCATTAGATATTCTTTTCTGAGATCATAGTACCAAATGATATGTTTAATTACCAACTTTGATTCTCCTTTCACATCTAGATGGTCTACTGGTATTTTGAGTGATATTTGTAGGCCTATAATGAATTCATGATAGTGTCCCTCATTTTTAGTCTAGCCTTTTAATAACGGTAATGAGTAAGTCAGGACTATTTTTTCTAAGGAGATGATAATGATTCATAACCTAAATTTTTTGAGATTAGGGTCTTCCATTCTCCTCCCTATTGGGCTCTCGGAGCTGCTGTCAAAATAATTTTCTTATGTTTTGGGGTCTTCTTGAATAAAAAATACATATTCATATGTAAATTCAATATTCATCGACATTGTTTCTACAAATAGGTGTTCTTCAAGAAAAATCTTCAAGGTCGTGTATTTTACCACTTCAAGAGGCATGAATTGTATACAAAATTGCTATAGGATAACCACCCATTGTGCCAAAAATTCCATCAACAAATGACGTTTTAGTATATATTTTAGTGTTTTATAATGTTAAACAAAATATACCTCATGGTTCTATATACAGTGCCTTAGTTTCTAATCTAGGAAGATTAATGCCAAGAAGTTCTTCTCTATATCTGAATAATGAGTATCAACATTGATAATTGATCTACTGAGATAATAAAAGTTGTTTTCATTCCAAACATCATTCATCTATTTATGGAAGGAACCCAGAGATAAATTTTGGGTCATCACATATATAATGAGTGGTCTTAACTCAATGGGTGGAAATAATACTAGTGGGATCAAGAGGTATTTCTTGAGATTGTCAAATGCTTCCTGATAGTCATTATTCACTGATATGTGACCCCCATATTCATCAATTTGGGGAAGGGAAAATACTTTCTTTCAAGATTGGTAATGAAGTGCCAGATGTATCATAAGTTTCCTTGATGTCCTCTTAACTAATAAAGGTTTTAAGGTGGTGACATTCTAAGGATTTATTTTTTTCATAGGGATTACTTTGTTTTCATTATGGTGTATAAAAATAATGAGAAGCTTTCCTAGGGTTACCTTGAAAGTGAATTTTAAGGGGTTTATATTTAGGATATAATGTCACAACTTGTAGAATAAGGTATCAAGATATTTTAGATGGTCAGAATGTTATAATTAGTTAACCACTAGATCTTCAACATAGAATTCATCAAACATACCTTGGAAGGGGATGAAGATGTGTTTCATGACATGTTAGTATGTGTAACCAACATTATTTAATCCAAAGTGAATTAATCAATGGTATAATATACCCTAGAGGCCCTGAAGGAGGCATATTCTTCATCTTATGTGACCATATAAATTTATTTTTACCCTAAATATCCATCCATGAGGAGGGGAATTAATAAGAATCCATCACACCAATCAGTAGTTCTGTGATTGGAACTGGGAATTCATCTATTGAATAGTGCGGGTTAAGATCCATGAAATCAATGTAGATCCTAATTTTAGCATTTTTATTATTTACATGGATGATATTTTAGATCCATTTCAGATACTTAACTACTCAGATGATGTTGGTCCTGATGAGTTTCCCCACTCTAGCCTCATTTTTTTAGCTGTGAGTTAAGTGTTTCCTGGATGCATGTTTATATCCCCAATGGCCTTCAAAAAATCCCAAGTGGTGGGTTACCAATATGGGATCAAGTCCTACCATCTCTATGAAATTTTAAGAGAACATGTCCTAATATTTATTTGGTTATGAGTTATATACTTCTTGTTCATCAAAATTTATGGTCTCATTGATCAAAGTGGTATGTGGATCTTCCTATGTGCCTAGGATTATTTCACTGAGTTCATCGACAGTGGTGGATACATATTTCTCAAATGTTAGAGAGAATACTTGAAGTCTTATTACTTCATACCCCACCCCTCATACTTTACCTCTTCTACCTCAACCTAGGAAATAAGTGATGAAGAATGTTTCTCAATGTTAGGAGAGGAGACAACATTTTCACATTCAAAAGATAAATAAACTATTTTTGGTTTGATTGTTGGTGTGAGTCCTTTTTGGAGATTCAAATGGGAGATGAGGGACTGAGAATGATAATTTTCATTTTATCCCATTTTTATGATAACTTATTCTAGCCTAGCTAACATAAAATGGATTTTTTTGAATCTTAGAGGTTTAAATGTAGAAATTTTCATCAAGTTACTTCTTAGAGAGTTTAGAGCTTATCTTGTGCATCTATGATTATTTTTCAAGATAAAAATCATGAAATTTATGGAATGAGTGCTCGAATTTGGACCCTTTTATTCAATTTCATTATTGGGAAACATATACTCTGCACTAATCTACTTGAAAATATTTTCTAGAATCATCTCCATACCATTCAAGGCATTAATTTAATAAACATAAACAATCATAGACAATTTCCCTTCACTTTGGTAGAATCTTATGTCAATGTATTATGATTCATTGGAATTAAATGGGGATTTTTCACTTTTAAATGTCCCATTTTTTCATTAATACATTATTTGATGAATTGGTGGTATTATGAGGGAATAGATACATGATGATGTAGCCAATGACTTCCCAGTAGAATGTTGAAGGTCATATCCTATCGAACAACCATAAATTATGAGTCATACATGAGATCATTGATCTATGTTCTGAGTTCTATTTCTCCAAGAATATTTTCTCATTATTATAATAACCCAGTAACACTAGAGTGCAATGGGATAAGTGAGATTCATTGAAACCCAACAGACAATGTTTCTTGACAAGAATGAGGTTGACTTCTGAGTCATTGTCAATTAAATATCTTCAGATATCAATGTCATTTATCTTTCTGGATATATACAAGGGGATGATATGTCCATTTATGATGGAATCCTCATATTGGTATGTGAAATATATGTTTTTTTGACATTCTATAGGATCATTCTATGTAAGATATACTTTAGTAGTAGTAACTTCAACATCAAATTTCTGAGGTCTTGATAAGGCCTATATGAGTGCTTCTGAGAGGTCTTTTAATAAACTAAAGGCATCCAATATTGACAACATAGTTGGATCCATAGATACCTTTTTCAAAATATCATACTTCTAGTATAAAGTTCCATGCTTCCTAGAATGTGGAAACTCATTTGTAAGGGTTTTATGAATGGAAGTACTTGATGTGGATGGATCATCCCTTGGAAAAGGAACTGGAGGTGCTTCTATTCTCAATGGATTAAGTCAACTTGTTCTACCTACATAACAAGGTTGATTAGGTAATGATGTATCCTCTAGCTGGTCTTCTAATATTATCATGTAAGGAAAAACTCTAACATTTTTGGGGGAATTTTCTTTCGCCTACTAATCTCATCAAAGATCTCTCCCATGGGTGTTATCTATTTAGACGGTCTGAACATGGACAAAACTAGAGTAGTGACACATAGAATGACTAAATCTTCCCTTATATCCTCAAATATGAAGTCATCTAATCCTAGTAACCTAATTTAATGTTGGTAATTTCGATTCATAGTCACACTAATAATCTAATAAGTGCTCCATTAATTGAATAACATTAATGGAACCAAAGATCAAATCCTTCTATGATGTTGATTCCTTCTGAAGGATTGACCCTTATACCATTTGGCAGTGAGGTGCCTGTTTTTATGGGACTATACGCATGATGTATTCTAAATTTAAAGAAAACATAATCCTTAGAATAGCCTAATATTCTTTCATTTCCATCTTTCTCTTTCATTCATGTCACTTTTTTGAAGACTGGCCTTCGAAGGATTGTGACATTGAAGGGGTTGACTATGTCATATCAGAAGTGGTTGAGGGAACATTTGGATATTTAAACTACACTAGGATGATATAATGATTTGATTTGATCATATTTATGACCATACATTCATTGATCATATACGTAATCTTACTATTAATTTCCTTCTATTCATTCTCCTCCTCTGGATTGGAAAAATAAATATATACTACCTGAGCAGGTGGCTTTCCTAGCTTCACTTTCTCAGATTCCACAATCTTCTACATGATTTATTTGAAAATGAATCATTATTGTATATTGTTCCCCAATAATATATGGAATGGGAAATAGTTTGGAAGATCTTAGTCATAATCTTTTCTAGGATACTTGGTCTTTGGAAACATCATCATTTTATTCTATAATGATGAGATAAAGTTTTCAAGGACTTGGTCACTTTGAAAAGAAGAGATATGGTTCTTCATCTCCTAATTTTTTTCATCACTATTATCATTGATCATCTTGATGAGGCAGGTATTGTTTTTGATACTCAGGAGGCAGAAATTCATGATACAATGTAGGCTTTGGATCAAGGGAAGGTGCAGGGGCCTACTTAAGTGTAATAATAGAAGCCTATACTTTTCCAGTTATCTTTCTTTGAGCTAATGTAATTACCCTAGATGTAGACTTGGTCTATGATATGGATTCTTCCACAATTTTAGAAATTTTTGTGAAGTACTAATACCCACATTTGTATTTTATAGAGATGAGTGGTGTGTGCAACTCATTAAAAATAATTTCTATAAAATGGGCAACAAGTCATGTAGTGGAAGTTGTAGGTTTAAAGAGAATGTCAACCCTTTTCACTAAGAAATGAAATTTGAGATCCTCTCATTCTCCCATTGTTTTTTTTTTGAGAGGTTGATGATTGTTTTATTTTTTAATGTTAAGCTAAATTGGAAGAGAAAATTCTGATAGAGATATTCACACCCAGTAATTTACTAAGCTAGCAAGCTGGTGTACCACACAAAGGCTAGTCCCTATAGTGATTTCATGATGCACCTGAGTTTCAATTCCTATTATTTTTTTGAGGTCCCGATCATGGGATAATAGCGGGACATGAAATGGGTCAAGTGATCCTCTAGTTCCTCAGAGCCGTTGTAAATTGGGAATGTTGGATTCCCAAAGTTTGGTGGTGTAAGAGTCTGATCAACCCATTGGGGTAAGGTTTCTTCTCTATTTTTACTAGTTCTTGCCACTACTCTATGGATTCCAAATCAATCCATTAGTGAATCAATAATATTTATGATACCTTGAGGATTTTTTGGATGAGTAGGTTCTTGGATTAGGCCGAAAACTGAATGGGAAATCTATGATGACACTTCTGGTATTCATCGTGGGTAACCTATTGGGGTTGGTCTATAAGGATGCACCTGGACCTATTCAGGTTGTATACCTAATGTGGGGAGATCTCGATCTGTTATTGTAGGGTAAAAGTATATTGGTGGTTGGTATTCGATGTTATTAAGATGTTTTGTATCATTATAGTAAATGCAGAAAACCCTTTATATTGAAGTGCACCAACTGGGAGTGTGAGTTTAGGATCTTCTTGTAGAAAATGTCTGGTAGGAAGGATTCCTCATAGTAGTATTTCATTCATTCTACTCAATCCTTCCTTTTTGTCTTTTCAAGTGAATCTTTCCTTAAGTATAAGAGGCCATCCTCATCCATAGGTGAAAAAAGTGCAATATTACCTTTTCCCCTTTCCTTATTGGGTACTCATTGAGGAGTTAATGATGGATTATAAGAGTAAATTACCAAATTCATGGAAATCCTTGGGTTATGGGTACACACACCTCCTAAAATTGTTTCAGTTTGGAGGGTATTATGAATCTATACTTCATCCTCCAACTCTTAAAAGTTTTCCATGTGTTATATAGGTTCTATAGGGGTTGTGTTAATGAAATTTATCGATGCATAATCCATTGTAGAAATTTCATCACTGTCTCTACAAGATGAATTTTCCTACGCCCTCCACGTGTCCTTGTTTTCTTCTTTGATATTTCTTTTAGAGCTATTTTATAGACATTAATCCAAAGGGAATCTCCAGATAGTTCAATCATGTGTGTACCTAATGAGGATACCAAATCTTGAGATGTGATGAACTGAGAGGATTCATTTTGTAGTGTTTCCCCTAATCAATAGAACACTGAATTCCTCTTGGGATGATATTTTTGAGGTGACCCCCATCCCTGAAGGTTAGGGATATTCCCATTCCACTTTCACAACTCTTCAAGCATGGTTTTATGACTTTAAAGGTTGCATTGAAAAATCCCCAAACCCTTCAGGCTGGGGTTTCTCCAAGATTTCCATGGATGTTATTTCTATGAATACCATTTTTATTTTATAGAATATTGTTTGAACATGGGATGGGTGTATAACTTTGTGTTTACCTAAATCACCTACTTCTAAATATTGTTTCCCTATTTGTAAAATTTGGGCTATATGGCATTTGAATTCCCATAACCAGGAGGACTGCTCAATATATTTAGATACCTGATGAAAAATACTTTCAATACTATGCTCTCTTTTAGTCTAATGTTAGTGAGTGTCATTCAGGGATTGTTTTTATTGAGCATATTTTCGGTTGTGAAAAAATCCCATTTATTGAAACCATATTAAATTTATGAAATTTCATGATACCACCTTCAGCAGTCTTTTCAAGTTGAGGATCATAGTGAAATTTAACAATCTTTGTTCTCCCCATCATCTGATATGAATACTATATGGGTATCTATGATTATTGTTCACAATATTTTGAAAACACTAAGTCATGTGCAGTGAAGGGATCCTTGTTGCATCCCTAATTTTGGATACCATGCAGTTAGGAGAGTCGTTAAGTCAATCTGGAATTGCATCACTTCCATTACCTTGATGTGACTTTGATACTCTTTATAGGGAAATAATTTTTCTCTCAAGTGATAAATAGTGTTCTATATATTGAGGTTAATTTTTTTCACACAATATTATAATAATGATTATGGAATGTTGTATTGAGGGGTGGATAAAGTCTAGAATTTAATTGTTATGTCATCTTTAGATAATTGTTTCCTTATGTTTATCATGTATACTTCATCTTTTTTAATATGTTTCTCAACTTGGCCTGATCAAAGTGGATGCTTCCCAACATCTTTATCATAAACAATAAGATTGGTAGGGTCTTCCTCTATCAAAGTGGAAAGAAGAAGTTCCATGGGTGCTTTAGAGAATGACCATCACCATGGGTTGTCTTTTGGAAAATAAAAATCTCACTTATCAATCAGAAGAAATCATACATGAATTAAATTATTTTCTCAAGTACCTCATGATATGAGGTATTTCTCATCATTAAATCACCAAGGGTAAGACCCTTATAGAGAAGTAAAACACTACTACAGAGAGAACTTTCATAGTGTATGCCATCATGGGGAGGATTTCCATGGTGGATTACAATAAGTGGAAGACCCTATTTCACATTGGTATTTTGTTCATGTTGATGGATATTATGACTCTCATCAGGATATGGGATCTCCAGATCAATCAGATTATGAAAATAAAGAAATCCTTCATAGTGAATTGTCTAGGGAGGACCTTAAAAATTACTGATACTACCTCTATAATATGGTATCAATATACCAGGATTCATAGCTACCATATATTCATGTTTGATGGATTCATGAACTCCAATATTAAGTAGATGAGGATCGTATATCAGCTCTTAATTTTCAATTTTCCTATTTTGAGGTTTCTTTTTTGGATTACTTATTTCGATTGACTGTGGAAACTTGATGGGGAATGTAGTTTTCATGGGAAGGGATTTGATAATGCCTCACAGTAGACATTGGGATAGGATTATTACCTTCAATTAAAATAGGTGTTTGTTCCCAATATGGTTGTCTATATATCGTGAGAGAGTTTTCCCCATGACCCCCCAGGATGGGATCATGGGTACACATCTTCTTCTAGGTGACATGTTGATGAGCCACCCCATTTGTGGGGATGGGGTTGTGTGTATGTCCCTTTGACACTACTATTATCAATTTTATGATATACTTCTAGGTCTGTATGGTGTGGTTAGGGATTTTTGTATTCTTTTTCACCACTTTCAAGATATTCTTGGTGACTTCAGCAACTTAAATGGGTATAAATTTCCATTTCGTGTTTGTAGAAGGGGTATGTTCCCACTCCTGTCCTTCATTTCTAGCCAAATGGATATAGATAGTACTCATGTGTGGGGGTGGAAATTTTGTTCTTCACCTATTCATCATCGGAACTTTTCAACTGTCTTCTCCAGGTGCTTCCAGAAAAGGATACTGGAAGGCTTGATAAGTCTGGGAATGTGTATGAATCTTCTCATGGTTTGATATCAAATTTGATACACATAATTCTTTGGAAACTTCCTAGAAAGGCTTATGGTAGGCTTGATTGATGTTGGAAGGTTAATTTTACC
This sequence comes from Viscum album, assembly GCA_963277665.1. Lineage (NCBI taxonomy): Eukaryota > Viridiplantae > Streptophyta > Magnoliopsida > Santalales > Viscaceae > Viscum > Viscum album. The sequence goes on from OY728146.1 coordinate 512,166,380, forward strand.
ACTCACGGCTTGCCACCAAATTTGAATGGAAAAATTATTTGGACACTTCCATACGAGGCTACTAGAAGGATTGGATGGTATGGGAAGATGTATTTTCTTACACTTTGGTGCCACAAGATTTTAATGTTGAGATTTCTTGGATTATACAAGATGAGTCTGTTGGCTAGATGAATTAGTGTCAGTGGGTGTATGTGCTCGCCCATAGTTTTTCAACACATTTTATTGGGGGGATTCTCTAAAGGGGAAAAGTTGTGTCCCCATTTCCTATTAGCCTGTCGCTATCCCTGGTAGTTCATCTTGCACACCCAGGTCTAGATGGCTTGGTCTAGACTATCAAAGATTACATCCTTATCTTGTTGAGGGTTCACTTCCATGTGGCATTGGTGGTGGAAACTTTTGGAAGGATCCCCTTGGAAGAATATCTATGTCTTTTATATGAGGTTGTATGTCACCTCTTGATCCACCTCCCTATGATAATGGAGGGAATTGATGTTTCATTCTACGGGTAAGCTCCCAAAATAGTTGAATATAGAGATAGGCTCCACCTACTTCTAAACCACCAGTCATTTCAGATTGGATGATGGGTGGGGATTTGTGAGCTAGAGGTCCTATCGGGCAGCCTCCAAGGCCGAGACTGCACCATTATAATGATACAATCAAATCAGTGAATTTGAGAACCAGCATTAAATATAATGGGTTGGTTATGGAATCATATTTTTGGAAGAATACCTATCATTAACAATATATAGGGAATAATTTGGTGAGAGTTCATGTGACACCATTTGGATTGAAGGGAGATCCTGTTAGAAGTTCATGGAATATATGTGACACACACAAACAAGAAAAAACCATCAATGTAAAATCTCATTAAATTAGAACATGAATGTTTGATTTTCTTGTCTATCCTACTCTCATTTTTAATGATAAATGAGCTTGATAGGTGGGTGACACCATCATCTAGGATAAGGATTCACATTGAGTTCGCAATTTTTTGTTTTCAATGAAATTTTTTGGTGGTGATGGTTTCCAATATTTTTTGTTCATGGAATTGAAAATACCCAACAGTTCTATATATGTATTGACTTAGAGACCTATATTCCAAAGGTAGGCACTCATTGGGAGGATTTTCCAATGATAATTAAGAACTCACATTGGATGAGACGATGGGAGGTAGGTCTCATCACACCATTGGGGGGGATTTTCACCTACTCCATGAATATCTTATAGATTTAAGATATTCATGAATGCTTCATAAATTCCAAATTATTACATGGGTTTCCATTTAAATTAAAAATCAATTATTAGAATGTATGGAATTTAGAATCATTTGTATGTATCTGAGGTTCTTCATCAATCGAGATATATGTATTTATTTGAGGTTCTCAATTGATGGTACCCTCTTATGTACTAAATATTGATTTTTTTCATTATTATTAGGGTTATAGTTTTGATCCACACAATGGGGAACTATAGAGTGTATCATCATCTAGGAATATGAGAGTTGTTTTTATATTGTGATCTGACCCATGAATGGGATTCCTATATATCCTTTTAAAATTTATTAGAACCCATGTAGTTCGATGCCACTTAATGACACACATCATACCTTTTAAGTTCATGTGATAAGGACAAAAACATACAGTTTAATGTCATGAAACACGTACTTATAAGATAATGTTTCCTAGTCAGTGTTGGTGTGGGACTTATGCCAAAGAGGCCTTGGGAATCTAGAATGGATATGGATCCCCAGGTTGAGTAAGACTCTACTAGGAATGTGGTCTAGAGATAATTAGGGTTGATTTGGGGTATTGGTTTTGGAAATCAGGGAGGCTTCTCATGTATCCCATTTGGATAGGATTCAAATCACACGTAGTTCAATTATGATGAACTATGCCTATGGAGGATGTCAGGTTTTTCATGCATGGGAGTATATCAATTTTAGAGGATTGAATTGGGGATTATTCCTGAGGTTGATTACCTGGTGATTAAAGAGTTTTTTCTGGGTCTTATTCCTAAGGAGGCTTTCCATGTTTGGTTAGGGTTGTGGTTTACACTAAATAGAAGGCCCATATATTGAGTTGGGGATTACACTTGAGATGATTTACCTTCACTCTGGTGGACAAATACTGGAGCCCAAATGGAAATAGAAAGGTCTATGAATGTGCTCATCTCTTATTTCATTTTTTTATTGGGATAATCACATATGATGATCTATCTAGCTATGACCTGATAAAGGCAAAGTGGAGCAAGAGTACGATTTCTTGTAAAAAGATTAGGGGATTACTCCAGAATGGATTCCATTATGGCTTGAGATCATGTGGATGAAATGATCATTACCGAAATCTAAGATAACATGAGTAATAATCATTGTGAAATGAAATAGGAATTGAAAGATCCAGAAAACAAACCATCATTCTCTTGTTGGTGGATGAGGGTGGGGATATAGTGAGAAGAAGAAAAATCTGTGGTGTTCACCTACCCTCTTGTAATTTCACCTTGTAATTGTAAATAAGGAAGGAATGAAGTAATAACAGTCTACAAGAAAGGATATGGGATTACTTAAGGAGGGATTCCATTAAATTGGTTTTAGGGTAAGAGATGTGGATAAGCTACTATCCCTCGAAGGTAAAGAGTAGAATTATCCTCTCCTTCCCTACGAAAACTGAAGGTCCCCTGTCTTATAGAATATGAGGGAAGGGAAAGGCCCTAACCCTAATATCAAATACCAGAGGATCCCAAATGCTGATTATAGGGTTGGGGCCCACATAACAGAGGTAATTCATATTGACATGCACCCCGAGGACTCTACCCATAAGGAAAGACAAGTGTGGAACACCTTTGAACAAAGGAATACATATCCAAATAGAAGAAATGATAGTGTGCCTCTTTCTATAGTTTTTGAAGTCCAGATGATTTGGTGGAGGATTCAATTTAGTGCCTAAACCAAGAGATATAGGCCCTACCATTGGTGTCTTCAAAGGGGCCTTGTGAAGTGGCTCATGTAGTGTAGAGGTTATGTGAGCTAATCAGGCCTAACATAGGGTAGGCCTACACAATTTTTAATCTTCGTGTAGCTACACCTGCATTATTTTACAATATTTTGGGTGACAAAAAAACTGGGAACCAATACTTGGTTGTGGATTTTCTCAATTCTTCAAGGGTTTCATGGGTATTCCAGGAATTATCTTTCATATATCCCTCGTTAGAGAAAGGGATCTCACACTAGTGTTTGTCAATTGTGGTGGAAAAGTTTCCTTATGCAGGTGTTTTTTATTTTAGTCCTTAGAAGTAATTGTTTCTGCTACCCCCTAAATTCCCTCTTATCTCAGGTTTGGGAGGGATATTTGGAAGGTTCCTAAGGGCCTAGGTAAAGGACTAGGGAGAGAAGAGAATTGAGAGTTCTTTGGGATTTTCCATCTATATAAATGAAGGGCCACAAGGTCCTATTAATAAGAAAATATGGGACCAAAGGTGATGTTTTTTCTTATTAAAATTCTCTCACATAGGATACTACACATATTCCTTGTGTGGTTTCTTTTGGTGAACCGACTATCAAGGGAAACACATCACTAATGGATGTGTAGGTACCCTGCACACCGATGATGCTTTGGGGTACCTGTGTGAAGTGGATTTTTTTATATTGTGTGACCTTTGACATTATTCTCTTTTTTATTTTATTCTCCTTGCTTTATTTTTATTTAAAACCTTTTCATCCATGTGAAAACCCCCCAAGTTTTAATAGTCGTTCGTGTATGTGCATACTAACACCTCCTCGAATTGATGTGTTTCATCCATTTTCATGACCACATCAAAACAATTATATATATAAGTATATATAATTAAATAATAATTTATTTATGATATAATTTTCATTATTAAAAGTTAAATTTCACTTACCTTATTTTTATAATGATCATTGAAAAATAGAACATAACTCAAGAATACATATGACCTACCATCTCCATAATTGTAACAATTGTTCATTTTTCATAACCATATTTCCTATTTGATTTTAAAAGTATAAGTGATGTATATATGTGATAATAATTTCATATTTATTAATCTATATATATTTAAATAATTACCTCACTGACCACAGTTGACCTATCAAATTCAGTTATGACACATAAGGTGAATATGGTCAAAACATATTACAGAAAAAACATTCATTAAGTAAATATATATAAATTATTTTTAAGTGAAATAAAAGTAATAATCTACTTGTAAAAGGTTATTAAGTAAGTAAATAGTTATCATAATTTTATAATTTAGGAATACATGGGACAATCATGAAAAAATCAGACTTAAGGTAAGATATTTTCATCACACATTTTACATCTTTGAGATAAATGTCATTTTCACCACTTGTTTTTTTATAGTGTATCAACTGTAATTTTGTTATATTATATTATTAATATTTTTATATTAATGATGTTTAAGGTTTTTATTATTACTTTTTTTGTTTTCAATTCATATGTTTCCATAGTTGTAAGGGGATTTCTAGTCTCACTTTTATTTCTACGAGACTTATTCCATATTCACCACTTATTTTTATTGTGTGGTGTAAATACTGGCCATGAATATATTTTATGATTGTTATTATTGAATTTATAGTGAATTACATAACCTTCTTATGGTCTATATTTCATGGGGTTTATGATTTCAAAGTTACCAAAGTGGTAGTGGATTTTTGTCATAATTTTCCTTTTTGGAGATGTTTGTCATGTTATACACCTATCTCTTTTAGTGAGGTGTATATAATAATCCTTTGGCATATTATATCATGGATATCCTTATTATCATGATATTATAAGTTTAATTTAATGTTATTACATCTTGGGTACTTTGATTCAAATGTTTCAAAGTGGATTGGGACAATTTTTAATGTTTAAAGATTATTTTTCCGAAGAATTATTTTGATTATATTTTAATGATATTTACATTCATCATCATCGAAAACCCTTTTTGTTACTTATACTCAAGTGGGGATATTTTGAATTGATACCATACTCATTATTTTTTGTATGAATTAATATTGTTCTAAATAGATATTTATGGAACACATTCCTTTCCACGGGACAACTATGTTTTAAAGAGATTGTTATGAAATCCGTTTCTTTCCCATGATTTGATTATTTCTTAACGAGATTGTTGTGGAAGCCATTTTTTTCTATGAGTTTTTCAGGTTTCAATTATATTTTTATATTAAACATTTCATCTCCATGGTATAATTTTTTTTGAAGAGATTTGTATGAAACCCATTTCTTTTACATTGTTGAAACATATTTCAAGGAGGTCATTATGGAACCAGTTTCATTTACATGGGTTAATTTGTTATGGAACCCATTTCTTTTCCATAGGTAAATTATTTTTAAAATAAATATATATGTAACCCATTTATTTTCCATAGGTTTATTATGTTTTTATGAACATTATTATTAAATTTTTTTATTTATGTTACTTGAGAATTATAAGAAATGGGTGAGCCCGTAACGGCTTATACAAAGGGTTGACCACCATTATATCTCATATGTGATCCAAATAAACCTTATAAAAAGGTTTAATCCCCATTATAGCTCATTGAAAATAGGTCATCCCAATATATATTATACAAAGGGTAATACTCATTATATATCTCTAATGCACTTGGTAATGATTATATTGGAAGTTGATCATTAGGTTATTCCAATTGAAACAGCTTTGAAAGGGTTTTCAAAGGTGATTATCCATGTAATATTTTTCATTAATTTCTTATTATGTGTTTATAATGTTTATAATGATCTAGATTTATATCATGTGGCTATTAATTATTAATTTTGATGACTTTTCCTTTTCCATGTTTTCATATTTTATGATCTAAGTATTGATTGGTTTGATTTTTTTTATGATTTGCTCATGCACTCAGGTTATGTCATCATACCCTTTTGAAAATTTATACTCATTGATGAAATTAATTTGTTAATTGTTACATTTTCCATCACTTATAATTTGATCTCAACCTTATTATGTTTTATTTTCTACATGTTTTAAAGAATGATATCAAATGATTTATGCCTATAAATTATTTTAAAAGGACCTTTTTGATGACCTATTTTGGAATAATAAAATTTGGGTTAAATATGAGAAATGTTTTTTATGACATGTGAATTTTTTATTTAGGATTTTTCCTAATTATCTAGAACTATAAACTTAAAAGGTCCTCTAAATTTTATGTGATCAGGTTTTCATTCTAACGTTGTATTATTTGACGGAAAAAAATTGGGTCACAGTTATCGACATCAATGTTAGAATTTTAAAGATGTGTATTTCAACATAGGAGCTAAGAGTGTAGGATCTGGGCTTTTATAACTGGTATTAAATTCAAATTTAGATAAATTTGAAGGTTATGGTTTTTTTATGAGAGGTTATCTTAATAGTTATGGATACCATCATAAGTCTATAATATTATGTATTATCATATGTTTAAATTCATTAACACCACATTAGAGGTTTTTAGGTATTAAAAATTCTGAAGTTATTAATGAAATTTTTGGTGAAATTTTATTGAGTAGAAGTATATGTCAAATGTTGGTTCAATATCAAGTATTACATTACTTATTGAATAACTATGTTTTAAGGTATTGATAACCTTTATGGTTTATATAACCTTTGATATTGAGGTAATTATTGTAACACAAGTATTATCCTATAGATAACCACATGATTGAAGAATGATTTGTTGAATAAGTGACTAATGTTGCATCAAATTAAGATCTCTATCTTTTTGGATAGAAATTTGGAAGGTAATAGATAACCATTGAGGTTAACAAAAACTTTAATTTTGAAGTTATTGAGTTTATTTGGGATATAGAGTTATGGAATTATTTAGTTTCAACATCGGGTATTAATAATTATTTGGAAGATTATTTTATAATGGTTTATTAATTTTTGGGTATTATCTAACCATGTGCTAACCATTTTTTGGTTTGGTTAATGTTTAAATATATGAAGAATGGCTTGTTATCCCTTTTATGATTATGTGGTATTTAAAATTTTACATTAGTGCTTACTATGTGAAAAATTCATCATAAATACTCATAATTTAGAGAAAAAGATGATATTGTGGAAAAGGATGCAATTCACTTTTCAAGTAAGTATATTTCCTTATTCTCTTAATATATAATTTCAAAGAATCCTTCATTGTTTGTAAAAGGAACTTGAAATAAAATATTATCCTATTACCATATTTTCTGATGATATCAATGTCCATTTACACAAATATCTATCTTGTGGTTTTTTTGTTGTTGAAATCCTCTAGACCACATACTCTATCACTCTCTATTAGTCCATGAGAATTAGTTTTCCCTTCCAAATCCATCTTTTAATTTCCCACCAATGTCTCCCCTATGTGGAAACATAGGTATGCTTAACCTTAGATAAACTATATGTTTCCCACTTTAACTTATTAAGGGTTGATTTCTTTCATTCATTTGTACAATGTGGGTTTCAAAATTTTAATTACAATAATCCGTTCAAAACTCAAAAAAAATTTGGGGGCGAAATTATTTTCTAGGGGGAGGGGGAGGGGGGAGGATGTAACATCCTAAGGTTTTAAGAAACATATTCTTTAAAATTAATTTATATTCTTTTATAAATTAAATTATACTCAATGAATGGTTTATATTGCAGTATACATAATACTGAGTTTATGTTATGTTTCATGAAAAATAGAGACTCTACGATAATGTGTGTTACACGCAAGACTAAGTTTTACGGTACAACTATATAATATTAATATTTAATATGATAATTATCACCTATTCATTAGAATAGTCGGAATGAATGAGATTAAATTAATTATGGGAATATATTTTACACATATTTATAAAATTAATTCTTTCCATTTAATTATAAATAAAAAACCAATTGAATGTAAATGATGAGTTTTTATGAAAAACAATTTTTATAACTAGAAAGGAATTTTAAATTTATAAATTAAATTAGAAAATATTATTTAAAGATCAAAATTAAATTTCTATTTAAAATATTCAAAAAAATATATTTCAATTCATCTAATAATTTTTATAGGGATAGAATTAGAATAAATATAATTTTAAGCATAAAAAGTTGTATTTTTCTAAAAGGTAGTTTTGTCACCTTTTAATGGAATAATTATTTTAAAACTAAATTTTAACCCTTTAATAAATTTTATTTCATAAAATAAAATTCTTTTTTGAAATCATAAAATCAAAAATTTCTTTGGGTGAATTTTTAGTATTTTTATGAGAACATTCATATTTTGATGAAAAGTGAATGATGCCTAATTTTAATTAAATCTTGCATTTTTTGTAAAATTTAGTTATAGGGTTAAATTATATTTTTAATTAATTATATGGTATAATTAGTAAAATTATACATAAATAAATCCTATTTAGAAACTTTTTATCAATTTCACATTGAAATTGAAAATAAAAACATTTCAAACATTTGAACTTTTTAAGTTAAAAATCAATAATTTTGTCCCTTCTAGGGGATCAATTTAAAATTAAATTCTACCGAATATTATATTTAAATTTTTTAAATTTTATTATGTATTTGGAATATGTTTTATTTTTATTTTCTTTTAACCTAGACTTATTTTTTCATCAAAAATAATAATGAAAGCAATTAAAATTAATTTCAGTGATTAAGGTAAAAATGAGTTTACTCAGTGATTAAAATTTAGTATTAAGGGCCAAATGACCTATAAACTTTTGTGACACCACTTTTCTAGGAATATATTGAAAAATATGACCTTATTATAGACTTATATGAGTTATTGGGAACTATTAAATTAAAGTGGCTAATATAATAAGTTAAGAAAAAAAGACAAAAAATGTAACTTTCTCCCTTTTATTTTATATAAAGCTTTGGGGATAGGGAAAACTTTATAAGGTTTGGATATAGATATTATTTTAAAAGATAAATGATTTTTTTTATAATTATAATTTATATCTAGTATTTAGAGATGATATAACTATAGTAAATGGTAAAGAAACGCCAACACATGAATTATTTAGTTAATAGTTAAATAAAATTAATGATACTAAAAATATTAAAATAAAGGTAAATAGAATGAATTTTTGGGTTCCAATATTTTTTTAAATGAACATATAATGATACAAAACTGTGAAATTAATATATTTTAATTCTTTTTTTTGTCTTGATATTTTTTTTAAATTTAATAAAATATATAATGTCAAAATTGACAATAAGATTATTTTATAATTAAAAATACCATCTTTAGTAAAGTGATTTTCAAATGTTAATAAATATAAAATATGTTCTATTCATAGACTAATTGATCTTTTATAATGAACATATTAACCCATAAATAATCAAAACATTATTTGTAGGTTCAGGGTTAAAGTAGTATTTTTGTGTGTTACATGAGCTTCTGTTAAAATTAATTTCCAACACACAAGGGATTTTTTTATAATTTTTAATTTAAATTTAAAATAAGTGGGTATAAATTTTAAAATTATTATCACTTTAATTTATTTTTAATTGATGAATTAAATAGTTTATAAAACTAGTAACCTTCATGAGAAAACCAAAATGAAAAAATAAGGAATCTTAAGAGTTAAGAAATAAAATGATTAAAATGAATTTATTTTGTGTGTTATGATTCTTTTCTAAAATAATTCCCCTAAAATCCATTATTTTTCATTTTATAAGAACATGAGTTAACGGATACCTCCCAATAGTATTTACCTTTTTATATTTATAAGAACACCACTCCTCCTCCACTATAAAAGGGAATTCACTCTCATCCATTATTCACACCTCTCAAGCCCTTTTTCTCATACTCACCCTTCCAAATTAATATCACAAAATCCTTTATCTCATCAAAGAAACCTCATATTAGGGATAAAATCAAACCAAAAAATTCCTTTGGTGCAAAACAAAATGAGTTACCTAATGAAACAGTAATGTTCTTTAACGAGCACTTTTGTTTTATTTATTTATCCACCGATTCAATTATTCTTATTCCAAGATTGTATAATAAACCCATTATCCTAAATATAATGAGATATTTTTATGTTAATGTTTTTAGCTACACCTACACACACTTCCATAACATGGGTAACAAAATCAACACTTATGTGTATGGCAGACTACCGCCTCTCGAAATGATGCTGTTTATTTTTTATGTACCACCTATCATGGTTGAAAATTATGGTCGAAACAATGGTTTTTGTTTTTTCGGGTACTGGAGCAGTACTATAGCAGTACTACATCAGTACTATAGTAGTTACTGTAGCAGTCGGAACTATACACCTAATTTGGGCCTTCGGGCCACCAGTTTGGGCCTAAGGGTATCAAGGGCCTTCAAGTCATCAAAAGACTTCAGGCCATAGGGCCTTTGGGCCACAAAGACCATAGAGTAGCCTAGTTCACAAAGAACAGGACCCAGAAGAGGATCAAAGCAAAATGAGTAGCAGCCACCAAAAGTAGAGCTAACCAGATTGGAAGAATGAGAGGGTATGGCAACCGCCATCGGGACTAGGCACTGTACATCTTTGTATGGGGAAATGCTAGCTTGTCAACAATGTAAGGTGGAGAGCTAGGTGATAAATTACATAGAATTATGGGGAGGGGCAATTCAAGTGGGTTGGGCTTATGGGTCATGTATTGGTGATGGTATGCCTCTGCGCCTTCAGGTCATGTATTGCGGGTCATTTGGGCTTTGTGCCTTGGGCCTACGGGCCATGTAAGGGTTTCCCTTCAACCCTTAAAAGGGGTATTATCCATAATAAAATAAAAATGAAGGCCTTCAGACCATTCGGTCTAGTTGAAAATTATGATGGGAATACTATTTTTATATGATATATATGATATTTATGATGTATTAATGTTTCTATAATTATTATACAACACATGGTTTTAATTTTGTAGGAATATGATAACATTATTTGTGGACATGTGGACCACCACCACCTCAAAGCAATGTGATTCATTCATGATTTACATGGAATATATTAAGTATGTGTTAAAAAATATAGATAAAAATTAAATATTTATGATATTAATGAAATAATTATATATCCTTGAATATAACATATAATTTTATTCTTTCCATTTTACAAACTAAAGAAGTGATAACTTCGTTTATAGACATACAGACAACTGCCCAATCGAATAAATTTGATTCTTCTTTTTCATCAACACATCACAAAAATTCTATATATAATTAAATAATATGTTACTTATGGTATAAATTTAATTTTATAAATATAAAAATTTCTTACCTTATTTACATAATGATCATTGAAAGATGGGAACATTACCCATGTGTGTGTATGGCCTACCGTCTCCAAGATCATATTATTGGTTAATTTTTCATATCCAAAGTTCCGGTATTATTTTAAAATTATAATTTATGTAAAAATTTGTTAATAATTTCATTTTTATTATTCTATATATTCTTAAATAAGGACATCATTAACCATATTTGACATATCAAAGTCAGTTATGACACATAAGCGGAATATGGTCAAAACATCTAACTTAAACATTATTGATTAATTAATTATATATAATATGTTTATAGGTGAAATTAAATAAATAATAAACTTGAAAAGTGTTCTTAAGAAATTAGATAATTAAAATTAGTTTATTATTCAGGAAGATATAGGTCAATCATGAAAAATCAGACTCAAGGTAAGGGATTTTCATCTAACTTTTTACATCTATGAGATAAATGTCATATTCACCACTTACTTGTTTTTTATAGTGTACATAATTCCATTTTGATATATTATATCATGAATTATTTTATATTTATGATATTTAATTGTTTCATTTTATGATTATTAATTTGGCGGGTTTCTAATTTAGATGATACTGTAATTATAAGGGTATTTCTAGTCTCACTTTTATTTCTATGAGACTTATTCCATATTCAGCACTTCTTTTTATTTTGTGGTTCATATACTACCCATGATTGTATTGTATGATTATTATACTTGAATTTATGGGGATTTAAATTTCCATTTTATGATATATTCTTCATGGTGTTTATGGTTTCAATGTTGCTAAAGTGGTAATGGATTTTTGTCACAATTTTTCTTCTTTGAGACATTTATCATGTTATACAAAAATATTATTTTATGAGTTATATATACTACTCCTTTGACATGTTATATTAGGAATATAAATATTCATGTAACATTATATATTTCATTTAATGTTGTTCCTTCATGGGGATTGTGATTTAAATGTTTCAAAGTGGTATGGGACACTTTGGAATGTTTAAATATTATTTTACTCAAGAGTGTTTTTAACGATCTTCTATTGGTATTTCCATTCACCGTCATTGAAAATCCTTTTTGTTACATATAATACATTGGAGATATTTTATATTGATACTATATTTATTATTTTTAGGATGTATTAATTTTGTTTTAAATAGATATTTTTGAAACTCATTACTTTCCACGAGATAACCATGTTTCAAAGAGATTGTTATGAAACACGTATCTTTTCCACTAGTTGATTTTGTTCTAAAGATATTATTATGGAACCTATTTCTTTTCCATGGGTTAATCAGGTTTAAATTATATTTTTATTGAACCAATCTCATTTCCATGGGTTATTTATATTTCTAAGATATTTTTGTGTGACCCATTTCTTTTTCATGGTTTAATCATGTTTTAAGGAGATTTTTATGGAACCCATTTCATTTAGATGGGTTTATCATTCTTCAAATACATTATTTTGGAAACTATTTATTTTATATGGATCAATTATGAGTAATTATATTGATATATATCCCATTTATTTTAAATGGTTTTATCATGTTTTTATTATTTTTATGATGAAAGTGTTTTATTCAAAGTACTTGAGCAATATATGACATGTGTGAGATTGATACAACTTATACGAAGGTTTTATCCCCCTTATATCTCACAAATGAGCTTGATATAGCATATATGAAGGTTTGAACACCATTATATATCATGTAAAATAGGTTATCATGGTATATCTTATATGAAGGGTAATCTTTATTATAGATCTCCAATGATTGTGTAATGATTATATTAGAATTCGTCCATATGGTTATTCCAATTGAATGGGTCTTGAAAGGGTTTTATAAAAGTGATGATACAAGATACCAATTTTTTTATTAATTGTTATGATTTTATAATTTTTCAAATGATTGATATTGGTATCACATGGATTTTGATTATTGCTTATTATGACTCTTGTCTTTTCCGTGTTTTCATATTTGATGATATAGGTGTTGATTGGTTTGATTTATTTGATGATTTTCTCATGCACTTTGATTATGTCATCATAACCTTATAGAATCTTATTATCATTAATGAAATTCATTTGTTAATTATTTCTTCCCATACTAAGTATTTGGGATCACCCTTATTATATTTCCTTTTCATCGTGTTTTAAAGAATGATGTTGATTGATTTATGTCTAATTTTTTTTCACAAGGATGATATTAATAACCTATTGTGAAATAAGAAAATAAGATTTAAATGGTAAAAATTTTCTTTTGACAAATCATGATTTGTTTATGTAAGAGTTTTTCCTAATTATTTGAAACTATAAGACTAAAAGGTCCTACATAATATAAGTGATAAAATTTTCCATTTTGATGTTGTAAGGATTAATGGGAAAAATTGTGTAACAATTATCAGCATCACATCTGTAAATTTAAAGATACCATTTTTAACATAGGATTTGGGAGTGTGGGTTCTAGGATATTGTATTGGTGGTCTATATATATTTCACATTTCTCTATATCATTACAGTGCATCCATATCTTTAGAGAAAAAATTACAATAGATAACTTGAGGTCATGAGTATGATAATTCAAGTCATGAGGATTTAACTAGTGAGGTGAATAAGATATTTCATTATAATATATCGCAAGAAAACACCCAAGACATTTCTGAGATACATCACTATTGATGAATAATCCCTCTAGAAAAGAGGTTGATTTAACATAGGTAAAGTAACCAATCTCTTCTTCAGTTCATGGAAATGTTCTCTAAACTTATTTATCCAGATAAACTTAGTTATTTTTCAAGTTAACATGGTTAGTGGAATATAAATCCATGAAAATAATTTCCCAAACAACCTATAATATAATAACAAACCCTATAAACTATGAATCTAATTTAATATTATAGGATCAGGCAACTCCGCTACAAACTTTGTCTTTGTAGGGTAAATTGTGATTCCTTTATTGGTTATATATTCCCCATAAGGTCAAATTATTGTAACTAGAATTAAAAATTTCTGAATTTTAGATATATAATATCCTTCCCCATTGCTTCCAATATAATCCTCATTCTCCTCGTGAATTTTGGAATATATCAAAATATCATTAATAAAAACTACCATGAATTTATCAAGGTAGTCCTTACAGACTCTATTCATCGAATCCATAAATATGGTAGAATTATTAGTCAATTCGAAGGGCTTAAAAAAACTAATAAATTCAATATATTGTACAAAAAGAAGTCTTTATAATATATTCATTCTTCTCCCTCAATTGATGATACTATAATCAGAGGTCAATATTTGAGAAAAATTGAGCCCTCGTGAAGCTTTTCAAATAAATCATCAATCCTTCAAAGAGTTTATTTGTTCTTCATTGTAATCCTATTAATTTTTCTATAATAAATTCATATCTACATTGATCAATACTTATTATTTAAAAATAGAAAAGGTGATCCCCAATGAGACACATTTGGTAAGATTAATCCCTTATCCAAAAATCCTGAAGTTATTCCTTTAATTACTCGAACTCTATATTTCTCATTATATATGGGGTCTTTGATATCAGAAAGGACCAAGGTAGGAGTTTAATTGATAAATCTACCTCTCTTTCTAGTGGAATTCTAGGTTAATATTTAGGAAATACTTTAATGTATTCTAAAACTATGGGGAAATTTCCTATGTTTATGTTTTCATTTCCTCCCCCTATTCATTAATCATCTCCATAAAGAACGATTTGAGAGGTGATTCTAGATAAAACTCTGGTCAAGATATCTCCCCATTTAAAATAATTGTAGGTTTTCTATTCCAGACTACTAAAATTACCTTTCTTCTACAATTAATCATTGAATTATATCATTAGATCCAATCTATTAGTAGTATAGTGTCAAATTCCACCATTGAAATGGCTGATATATTTGTCATGAGATTATACTCACAAAAGTTGATACTAAAGTTTATATAAACTATTAAGGCTAGGTTAATCCCTCTAGGTTTCTTGATTGATAACTCTAATTAAATAATATTGGGTATTGATTCTATATTTTTTAAAAACATGTATAAAATAAAGGATTGTGTTAAAGTTGAATAAAAGGAATTACTTTTTATTATTCAGAGAACTATGAGTGTACCTGACACCACATTATATGAAGCCTCTACTTTAGCTGATGTGATTGAAAATACACAACCGTTATCCATTTTCCAATTATGAGTATGATGGTGGTTTCCCTTCATTATCATCTGATTTGGACATTAATTGGTAAATTTTCTAAGATATCCACACTTGAATAATTGAACATTAGGTTGTTCTAGTACATTTTTCCCATTTTCATTAGTATTGAGATGTTGAGGATTGACCTCACTATGATATTTATGAGATATATGGTCATCTCTTATTTAGTTGTATCAATTTTCAGTCCCATGTAAGTATTTACCCAAATTCTTTTTCCCAAATCTATTTTATCTAGGGAATTATACTTTATTTCCTCCCCTTCCATGACCAAGATTCTTCCATGATTTTGGGTTCATTTCTCTATTATTTTCATTTATCCTATGTGACCACTGAATATCTATATACTCCAATTAAACCTTTATAATACTCTATATTCCCTCCTAAAAGCATTCATAGTCCCCATTTTCCAAATTACCCATCATATGAGGTATCATTCATCCAAAGAATCTATCAACCTTACCCTTAGGATCCATAAAAAAAGATACAGTTGTATCAAGAAAGTCTTTTAAAGTTCATTTCATTGCATCCCACTGATTCATTTTCCTTTTACTTCAGCTATAAGAATTCCTTCTCTGTTTTTTTCATACTTAATGGGGAAATATTTACTAAATAGTTTTCTCTTGAACTCTTCCCACTCCATAACATCAATATCCTCTCTTAGATTTATGTGTTTTTATTAGTTTCTACCCGTAACTAGATTCCCCTTCTAAGAGGAATACTACTGGTGTGACTTTATATAGCTATAAGAAGTGGAGTGAAAAAATATCATTTCTATATTGGTAATTCATTGTCTAAAAATTAATGGATTGTTAGATCCACTAAAAATAAGGTGGTTGTTGATGCATGAAGGACTCAAAAACAAGTTATTATCTTCATAAAGAATCTAATCACAGAACAAGATTCAAATTAGTATTTATAACTCAAGATAACTGATTCATTATCCTCATTAATTTTTACATTCCATCTTCCATCATGTTTTTAATTCAATAAGTGCATCAACTATTGCACCCATCATTTATGTGCATCCTCATATTTCCCACAATTTTTATAAAATATTAAATTAAAAGTGATAAACTTGTTACTTTTAGGATTATTACAATTTTAAAGGCAGTTTAAGTAATAAAACATCATGCTTAAATATTTTATTCTATAATCTCCTCAAATAAAAATTACATACTCTATATATCCTTAATAATGTTTCATAAAACTTCTGTGATTAACTAAATATATCCCCCAAGAGTTTCAAACTAGGGGAGAGAAATGCCCATTTTCATGAAATAGTTCCTGATTGATTCTATCTCAATACTGTGTTATTGAGTTTTTTACTCCTAGTTAAATCTATGCTAGAACCACATCCACTTATAGTATCTAGATATGGATTTCATTTTTTGGAAACCACTTGGTTAACACTTCACCAAAATTATCAGAAGTTGTACAATATTTAATCCTATCCCTAGGGTTTTTACTAACTTTTTCAAGTAATAATTTATAAAAATGACTAAATTGACCTCTGATATCAACTATGGTATCCTAGATTTTAACTATATAAACTTTTCATTACACGAAACAAAACTCATGATGTTTTAAAGATCATTTTCATGGAAATTAGGAACATAATACATGAAAATAGAAAATATTATTTTAATCCACTTGAAAGGATTATCTATGGGTTTATCCTAAGTTACATTTGATATATATTAGATCCTAGGGACATACATCAATTTAAAGTGGTGATTATGAAGCCACATAAGGGAATTAGCATGGGAGACATTTAACATGTGATCACGAGGAATATCAATAAGAACATGAGGTATAAAAATATTGGATGAATCCGGATAACATGAAACATATAATAATACATAGAACATGATTCATAACATGGAAATGTCGATACAACATAAAAATGAGACATTCATAATCATATCACCATGGTTTAATATTAAGGTGTTGTAAAAGAAAATTACTATGGTTATTCACCATGGTATCCTAAAACATGCCATATCCAGAATTTAAATTATTTAACCAATGAATTGGAGTGATATTAGGTTAGAAACTTAATATGTATTACTTTATGTGACTACATTGATCATAAGAATTCATTTCATCAATAACTAGAGGATAATAAATTACAAGTTTCATGTAAAAGAATTGAGTCCATAAGTGCTTAAAAAGTTGACCATAACATCATTTTCAAACCACTGAAAGGGAATGTGGGTTTAATAAATGTAAATCCCAAAATAAATAAATTATAATTACATATAGATGAATACCCATGTAAAGGATTGGTTTTTGTACTCACAGTCTAATACTTTCTATTAAAAAAGATAGAAATTCAAGAAATGAGTTTGGCAGCAGGATGGGTATAAAATGTTGTTTATGTAATGTATAAAATAAGGTAAATTTATGGTATCGTGTTTATAAAAGAATTTTTTTCATTAATGAGATCATATAAATTCAACAAAAACAAAATATTTTAACAATTTTAAAACATACCATGATGAAGGGGGCATGAATAGAAAAGAGAAGCGGATGACTCCCTTACCATGATGAGTTCCTCCTAAAACTTTATGATGGAATCTTAGGACTTAGGGATGCCTTGGGGGAGTATTTCAAATGTATAAATACCATAACTTCATAGAGGATATATTTTTAGTGAATAAGAAGGTGGAGTGGGTTGGTATTTATAGAAAAAGTGAAGGAATTGTTTTATAATTTCTTAATACAGGTCTCAGAAATATAGGTTGCAAAGAATGAAACAATTTGGAAAAAACCTAGATTTTACTCAAGATTTTGGAAATTTGAGTCATATTATATGATATTTTAATAAATTATAACTGATCATTATTTTTTAATACTTTTTCAAAAATGGAAAAGTAAATTTTACACAAAATAATTTTTTTTAAATGGAAATTCCATTTTAGAGTTTGGAAAGACAGCTATAGGTTTTTTAATTGATTAAAATCTTTTTAAATACATAATATTATTAAAATAACATATTTTTGGTTTTTATACTGGTTAATTAGTTATTATATCATTATGAAATAAATTGGAGGTCAGAAAACATATTGAAAACTGAAAACATTATTTTTACTATTCATTGAAACATAAAATATTTTATAAAATTATTTAAAATTCAACCAAAACTATTTTATACATGTTGATTTCAAAGGTAATATTTATTTTATTAGAATAATTCTCTATTCAGAGGAATTTTAAATTTTACATATAAACATCGTTATTTATTGAAAAATATAAGTGTTTGCGACACATTCAAATTTATAACACTTATAAAAAAATCCTAGGAAATTATAAAAATATTTTATCATTCCTATTTAAATAATAGTGTTTTAAAATATGATTTCATTAAAATAAATATTATTTAGAAAACATGAGTTTATTATAAACGTGTATATATTTTCTGAAAAAAATCATTTTATTTGTGTCCAAAAATTATTTTAACAACTTCATCATACTTTAAATTTTATTTTATTAAACAAAGTTATTCTCAAAATGGTTTAATGGAAGAAACATTTTATTTATACAATGGATATTAAAAATTAAGAAACTACATACATGAAACATAACCATATATTTAACCTGTGTATGCCCTAAGGGTAAGGTGTGTGATGGTGTTTGTTTCGTATGGAAGATCAGCTAACATTTACCGAGTGGTAATTTACACTTACTTGATCTTATCCTGAAGGACATTTAATTCAAGCATCACTTATTGAAGCTCAACTTGGTCTTGGTCAAGGGTGAATCCCTGTGATAGTACCTCCCACACAAGTTCTAAAAAATGGACTTTAAACATAATGGTTGTACTATTTTAGTCCATCATTTCTTCTTTCTTCATCAATTATCCATTATAATTACTAATTATTAACACTAATTATAATGTTAAATTTTTTTCCAAAGGGTATAGATACCAGTTGTCAAATTGACCGATGCTTATATTGACCAATGGTCATATTTGACTAATGGCCACATAATGATAGAATATTGATGGTTACATTTACTTTTATACCCTTATATACATCACCAATAATCAACATTTACTACTTCATTACCAAAGGTTATTGCAATTCATTAAATAATGTCAATTATATTCTTAATGATTATTTTTCTCTCGGAAGTTTTTATGGCATGTTTAATCATCTTCTAAGATTCAAAACCTATAGATTATACTATTACATGGTTGATATTATTCGGTTTTTATATTCTTGTACTATTCTTAGATAAAATAATTTGTATCAACAATAAACTTACAATATTCATTTTATAATAGTATTTCTATGTACATTCATTATGTGGGAAAAATGAAATAGAAATTATGGAAAAAGATTTATATTACTAATTATAGAATAATTTTTGTGTTGTTACACTTATAAAAGGCCTTGAATTTTAGGATTTCATCAAAAATTATATTTAAATGAAATTATTTTCTAACAATAATAATTATTATTCAAATAATGGGATCAAATCTATTGAATACCTCAATAAATGATTACATTGAGTTCCTTGTATTTGGGATGAATAGGGAGAATGTTCTTAATTATGATAATGTATTTGTCATGGATTGTTGAAAACATTAGAGAATTAGTATAATTGATCTTTGGTATTTCTCATGGTAATATATTCAAGTCATGATATGGTAAAATTAAAATTTAATAATTTTTTGGAATGTTATAAAGTCATCTAATTTCTCATTATAAATGGTTTCTAATTGGTTTTCTTATATGTATATTCAATGAAGTATATACCTTTTCTAATTTTATTTAGGTCATTGGATGATAATTTTGGAGTTCAAAAAATTTGTTTCTTTAATGATATATCTTATTTATATTCTAAACAAAAAGATTAAAAAATTATAAATTAAAAAATATATGTTAATGTATTTTCTTGGTTTCTATGTTAGGGTGTGATTTCCCGAACTTTTCATAGTATTATTGTGGGTGGTGCAGTTTGTGTTCAGTAGCATTAACACTATTAGCAAAAATTTTTGTTAATGTGTGTAACCAAATCATTCAAATTTAAAGGATTTTTATTCCATACTTTTTCATCCTATATTCTTAATTAGGAAATACTCTATTTTTCTCTATGTCCATTCAAATATTTCTTGAGATCCCCATGTTGGATCTACTCTACCATAAACTTCTACCTTGGTATTCATCATCAAATTTTAAGTGTTTCATTAAGACATATCTCTAAATTCCTTATTTCATTTTTATTTATTCTCATTACTCTCCCATATTATCCATTATTATTTTCCCTATGTGGCCTTGGTAGAGAAACGCATGTCTAGTGTTACTCTAAACTCAAGTCTCCAGATGTCCGGCTCTGGTGAATCTCTTCTCTTGACTTAATCATAAATAATTCATCAAACATTCATTGATTTCAGTTGATTAATCTAGTTGTTTTTATACCTTTCTATTTGTTTAATTAAATGATGGGTGATCAATATTATTAAACTTGTTTTCCATATAAATAAATGTGATCGATGTAAAATATGATTTATTTGACATAGAGATATCATAATTTCTAACTATATACATATAACATAAAGAGATTAATTTCATAAATAAGTGTTTTTTATGACTAATAGTGTTCTATACACACCACATTTTTAATAAAATGCACATCATGGGTTCTTAAAAAATAATTCAATAATAAATGGATTTTTGTTCTTTTATTGATTTTCTAATGTTCAGTAATTGTGATATCAGTATTTATTCACAAAAAATGATTGTGTGTTTGGTCTATAAAATTAGGTTGGTGATTTTTTTTATCTTTTTGATTTATTAGATTTCGTATTTAATCAGTTTATATTTCATTGAGGATTTTATTCTTCAATGAGCATCAAAAAAATAGTATTAGAGTTTTGATAATTTAAGAATAATGGTTAGTCTGTAAATTGATTTATCATTTTCATATATAATGGTTACCCTAGATGTCTTCCTCTTGAGATAATAATTGTTTGGAAATCGATATTATGTGATGTTAATTATTTATTATTTGATATCAATGTTGAGTGGGGTTATTTATTTAAAGGGTTTCTGGAGCTGATATGTTGGTTATTTATTCAACATTGTTTATATTAGAATGGAATATAATGTATTCTTGCTGACTGTCACTTAGAATAAATCATGTTAATACTTGGGTAACTATATGGGAAACCATGATATAAGTGTAATTCTAAATGATAATATGCAATTTCTCACATCCACGAGTTTAGTTTATGTCTTGGCTATAGGGAGTACCACTCGACGAGGATAGTTTAGCATATGTTGGGGGTTATTCTGTTAAACATTTATCATATGCTAGCAGATGCTTCCACCCGATGATGTCAAGTGTTATATCAATATAGCCTAAGGTGTCTTCCCATTATGCATGTTGTGTGATATTGTTTCTATTATGATAATATTATTATATATGCTAATTTTTTACTTATATATTTTGATATTGAGTATATAGTTGATGTTTATGGTTGATTTATAACAATTTTCCTTTACAAAGTTTTTAAAATACTTATTATACATAGATTTTAGTTATATGGTTTCATGATATTATTATCTGGTCATTTAATGTGGTTATATTTTTAAAAAAAAGTAGTTAATATTTTTGAAATGTATAATAAATACAACTATTCCTTACCATACAGTGTTACACCAAATTTAGGAATTTCATTTTATGAACGATCTCACATTACATTACATTATTCTATATAGATATTCTTGTTTTAAAATTTATTTTTCAAGGAATAAATAAAAGTAGGGATGGATTTCGTCAAGGTAAATTTTTTATTTTATTTTTTTGAATGGTATATAGAAAGTCATACATGATTTCATTACATGAAAAGGTAATGAAATCTATTTTTTATTCTTTTTCTAAATAAACATTTTTGTCCTCTTCTAAATGTAATTGTATAGATT
Source organism: Viscum album (assembly GCA_963277665.1). Taxonomy (NCBI): domain Eukaryota; kingdom Viridiplantae; phylum Streptophyta; class Magnoliopsida; order Santalales; family Viscaceae; genus Viscum; species Viscum album. The sequence continues at coordinate 512,188,802 of OY728146.1, forward strand.
TCTTGTTGTATCATACTAAAGATTAGCTCACACACTACGTACACACATGGATGTGTATGTAGTCTTCCAATCTAGTATAGGTCTATAGGTTATGGATTCTATATCTCGTATTACACTTATTAATTCATGTTTCTAGTTGGAATCGATATTGGGAGGTGAGCTGTCATCACTTGTAGATATATTGTTTGAGAATTAGGATCATTTTATAAACATATAGGATTATATTCTATATTGTATTTATAATCCTTCACCTCTATTTTGTTTTATTTTTCATTTTACATTTAAATTATATAATTCCTCATATTGATTGTATTTTATGTGAAAATATATATTAATTTACCATGAGTGTTAAATAAATTAATACTTCATGCCAAACTGTAAGACCCCTCCCTTTTTTGAGGTATGAATCCCTTTAAATTTCATTGAAATATCATACTTTAGTATTTTAATAAGAATCCAAGGGGGTTAGGGGATTTATAGAGGTGTTTGGGAGGTTCAAGAGGAGGTTATGACATGCAGCTAAGGGTTGCAGTGCCACCAGCTAGCCAATGGTCTTCTTGTAGACTTGTAGAGCCACTGGAATCCCATCATCTGATTGTTGATATCCACCGTCCAACCATTATGACCTGGATAAGTTATTTTTAGGGGATGATTTTTCATTTCCCCTATTTTCACCCTTAAACCTCAATCAAATTTCTTATTCCTTAATTGTATAATATTCCTCCATTTAACTCTCTCATTCCTCTTCTTTTAGCATGATGGATCTCCTCTAGTTCTTGCATGTTACTCCTACTGTTCGAGACATTTGGAAGATCTAGGTAAGGATACTACTCATCTTCCCTATGTTCTTCTTTTAATACACCACCATATGTGTTATTATGGTTTAAGGTTAATATTCCCTATTTTCTAGGATTTGTATGGTTTCTCAATTTCTCTCATTTCTGTTCCAATCCAATGCTGATACTCAATAAGTGTAACTCTATTAACCAAAGGTGGGTGGTCTAGTGCTTTTCCCTTAATGTATTTTCCTAGTATGGAATTTTTGGCTTATGATATTGGTCTAACTCATCATACACTTGATCTAAAAATTAAATTAAATCATTTGGCTACTATATTGTTGTTTTAGAACTCCCTTGTACTTATAAAAGCATGTTGTCTTGGGTAGAACATTGTTGAAATTTTTAATGAGGTAAGTTAGGCTTTCACATTGGAAGTAGATGAATTAATTTGTGGTATTCTAAGGCTTCCCTTGGTGATGTAATAAGTTAGCATGGATTTTGGGTTGCTTAGGATTACCCCTAGGACAAGGTAGTGTTTATGGCCATGGAACCCTTAAATTTAAATGTGAATTGAACCAAATTGTGATCTTGGCTTCTTTTTCAAAATTGTTTATATATGAAACTTGACTAAACAAGTTAAGTGAAATTATTTAATTTATGATGAGTGTTGTAATTCCTTGGAGGACTTCCTTGGATTCCTTATCACAATAGAAAAAAGTTTTTTTACGATGATTCATTTATGACAGAATAGGAAGCATTTTCCAAAAATAAACTACATCAAGATATTTGTAAAAGAATGAGAAACTCATCACAAATAACTATATATTTCACAGTATTTGTGATAGCATATGAGTTACATCACAAATAATTCTAAAGGCAATGCACGCTATATCGCTCGAAATGACTATTTACAACATAATTGGGTTTTCCATATCAAATATGTGTAAATAAAAAAACAATTTCCATCACAAATGATACTATTTGCAATAGAATTAGGATTTCCTTCGCAAATACTCTACTGGTAGAGTAAATAAAGGCTATTTATGGTGGTGAGTATTTGTGATAGATCTTGTCATCCATCACAAATTTCTTTTTGTTCATTATTATAGCTATTAATGGTGGTTACTATTTACAACAGAATATGTTTCAAATACAATTATTTACGATCGAAACATCATCACAAATATTATTTCTCAACTAATCTAACCAATATACAGCCCCCAAAAGCATCATTTGATAACAATTTATGAGATCCTCTATTGATTTCTCTTTGATTTCTCTCTATATACATTTTATTTTTTATAGGAATGTTTTCAGAATAACATTGAAATTTTATTCAATAAAGCATTGTTTATACGATATTTATTTTAAAATTTTAAATTGTTAATTTATTTACATTACTTTAAGTTATCAAAAAAATTATTATTTAGTATTGTTTAGTAATATTTTGGAATAATTAATAATTATTAGTAGGAATTAGCAGTAATTAGTTGTAATTAGCAGTAATTAGTTGTAATTAAAAATAATTAGTAGTAATTGATATTAATTATATATAATAAGTAATAATTAGTAATAATTAATAACAATTAGTAATAATTTGTGATAATAATTGATAATTGTTAATAATAACCGATAATAAGTAATAGTTAGTAATAGTTACTGATAATTAGAGAGAATGTGTAAATAGTACCGATAATTAGTAATAATTAATGATAATTTGTAATAATTATCGATTATTAGTAATAATAATTAATATATAGTAATAAGCACTAATAATTACTATTAAATAGTTAAAATTTGTTATAAGTAATTATAATTAGCTATACTTAGTTATAATTAGTTATAATTAGTAATAATTAGTTTTAAATAATTATAATTAGTTATAAATAGTAATAATTTCTTAAAATAAGTTATAATTAGTAATAATTAGAAATATTGTGTTATAAATATTAATAATTATAGATAAATAGTGAATAAATAGTAATGATTCGTTATATTTAGCAATATATATTAATATTTACTGATGATGAGTAATAATTAATGAAAAATTATAATAATTATTAATAATTACTGACAATTAGTAATAATTATCTATAAATAGTAATAATTATCGATGAATAGTAAAAATTGTAGTAATTATTTATAAATAATAAATAATTACTCATAATTAGTAATAATTGCTGATAAATAGAAAATAAATACTTATAATTAGTAAAAATAGAAATAATTATCAATGATTACTAATAATAAGTAATATTTGCTAAAAAATAGTAAATACTTTTTAGTAATTATCCAAAATAGTAAATGTTTTCTGATAATTATTAAGAATTAGTAATAATAAATAATAATTAAAAATAATTACCAATAAAAAGTAAATAATTATTAATAGTTACCTATAAATAGTAAATAATTACTAATAGTTAGTAGTAATTACCTATAAATAGTAATAATATGTAATAATTAGCAATATTGGTAATAATTGCAGATAAATAGTAAATAATTTTTGATAATTAATAATTATTAGTAATTACTATTTAAGAATAATTAGTAATATTTTGGAATAATTAATATAAATTTGTAGTAATTAACATTAGTTAGTAGTAATTTGGAGTAATTTGATGTAATTTAAAGTAATTGGTAGTAATTGATATCAATTATAGCTAATTAGTAATAATGAGTAAAAATTAGTAAAATCTATTAATAATTTGAAATAATTATTAGTAATTATTAGTAATAACCAACAATTAGTAATAATTTGTAATAATTGTTTATAATTTGAAATATTTAGCAATGCTAACTGATAATTAGTAATAATTAATTATAATTGCCGATAATTTATAATAATTTTATAAAATTACTGATAATTGGAAATAATTATTGATAATTAGTAATATTTCATAATAATAAGAGATATTTAGAAATAAATAGCAGTGATTATTGATAAATAGTAAATAATTTTCAATAATTATAAATAATTATTTAAAACTATTAATAATTAGACATAATTATTAATAATTAGTCACAATTAGTTATTATTAGTAATATTAGGTAATAAATATTAAATTATTAGTGATAATTGCTTATAATTAGTAATAATTGGTTATAATTTGTAATAATTAGTTATAATTAGTAATAATTAGTTATAATTAATAATAATCTGTTATAATTATTAATAATTGGTAATAATTAGTAATAATTAGTAATAATTAGTAATAATTATAGATGATTACTAAAAATTATCAATAAATTGTTATATTAAGTAATAACTATTGATAAATAGTTTTAATTATTAATAATTATAACAATTAGTAATAATTATTGATAAATAATAATAATAAGTATTGATTAGTTAAATTTAGTAATAATTACAAATAAATAGTAAATAATTATCAATAATTAGTAATAATTATTCATAATTTGTATTAATTACTGGATATTAGTAAAAATTAAAGATAAATAGTAAATAATTAGAAATAATTAAAGATAAATATTAAATTATTTCCTATAATTATAAATAATTGGTTTATTATTACTAGTTATAGGGATTACAATACATAATTTGCAATAACTAGTAATAACTAGTAATAATTATTTATAATTATCGATAGAGTCAAAAATTAGAAATAATTAGTGATGCTTACTAATAAATTATAAATAATTACCAATAATTAGTAATATTTAGTACCAATTAATTATTAAAAAGGTGAAACATCCCTGATATATTGGCCCTATGGTTTATTAAAATATAGTAAAAAAATATAGTCGAGCATTACTAGGGGTTTTACAAATGTTGGAGTGAGTTACACCCTACATATCCTCATCAACAAAAGAGAGGTATTGTCAAGGAGTGCTAAATGAACACACTCAGATCATATCTACAACATTTTTCCTAGATAAAGAATATACCACTTTATTGGCATCCCTATGTTCTTGGGAGATAATGATGTTGAGATGAAAACAGCTTGATGACAATTGATTCAGTGTAGAAGTACCCTCTAAGGCACATTTCTTGTTCTTGTCTGTGGGGATTCAAAAATAATTATTATTCTTGAATCAATAAAAACATGTTCCCATAAATTGAAAGAAATGTGTTTTATAGTTTGAATCATGTCATATAATTCAACCTCATGTGCAATACCATTTTCAACATAGTGTGAGAAGCTACCCTTAACAAATCCTTGATGATTGTGAAAAACACCTCCATACCCAGATGGCTCGAGTGAAATAGATGTTTTTCCATCAACATTAACCTTGAGCCATAGAGTAATAAGCGGAATAAAACAGATGTATTTTAGCACCAACAACATTTTTTCCCTTCCATGCACTCCATGTATCCAAAGTGTGTTTAAATTAGAGAATGAGTTTTACATTATACCTGCTTGGGTTCTGGATGCAACGAATATATCCTAGTGAAAATAATTTAGGCCCACATGATTTGAGGGAACTTTATTTTGAAATATTAATGCATTTATGGATCTCCAAGTAAATGCAATTACATCTGATGAAGCTTCTTTTAATAGATTATGGATATGTTCACTACATGTAGCCGCAAAGATGGATATAAACATATAATCAATGTGATTTCTCATGAATATTATAATACCAAACATATATTAAAAATAATTAAAAAAATTAGATATGAATCAATATCTAATAAATATATTCTACGATTTTTTAGCCTGCCCCATGCAGAGGAGATAGACCGAGGCTAGTTGGTCCCCAGACCTATACATTTGATCATGGGTGGGAAGTCGACCATTACAGATTTTCCAAATGAGTAATAATATTGTTGGATAAATTAATATATATCTATGTTTACATACCCAAGAGGGGTATAGATAGTACATTATCAATTGTCTCAATAAAAGTGTTTGGAATTGAATTTCCCATTTCTATTTGGAGTCCAAATAAGACTGCCTTTATCCATGAAATTATTTCTCTATATTTTAAGAGATATTTGATATAGAATATTTGTATCATGTTTGGGATTGATATAGAATAAATCTTCAAAAGAAATGTTTTTTATGTTTGGAGGGAAAACCTTGGATTCCTCAAGAGGGTTTTAAGCCAAGGAGTGATCTAGATATTATTCTCTAACTTCCCACAAACAAGCCATTTGTGTCTATTCATTAAACCATTGTATGTATGATTTATGGCTGGCCAAGTGGAATATGTGAGAAAATATGCACATCCAATCTATAATATTACTTTTAATCTATTAAAAATAAATTCAATAGAGACATAATTGGAGTTTAAATGATTCCTAATAAATTTGGTCATAATTGTATCATTAAAAGTTCTAGGATCATTGATGCCAAGACCCCCCATGTTAGTAGGTTTGGTGTAGTCCTTCCGTGAAATAGTGAGTAGTTTCCTTTCTTGAATAGAACATGTCCAAAAAAGGTCTTGATAATGTTACAAAGTTCCTTGATAGTGTTTTTTGGCCATTTGTATAAGGATAATGAATAGATTTTTTTTGAAGTTATGACAGAGTTGACTAAACACACTCTCCAAGATTTTGACATAGTTTCCCCTTTTTAATTTGAATGATTATTAATGATGATAGAGAAGATATTTGGAAGATATATTATTCTGAATTTACCTTAGATTAGTGGGACACTAAGGTAAGTAAAGGTAATTTTCCACTTATTAACTCTAAAAGTTCTTGAAATTATATTTTTTCTTTCTATAGGGATCCCTCCCCCCAAATAAATTGAAGGATTTTTTCTAGATTTTAGCTTTCACAACCACTTCCTTATAGTGGTCAAAAAAATCTTTGATGGCCGAGAGAGTTTCATTGAAGGCATGTTCAAGATGACAGATATCATTAACATAGAGAAGATGAGAGTGGGAAAACGTAACTCTTCCCTCATTGATACATTTTTAGAGACCAATGTTAACAAGTTCATTAATACATCTACTCATGTAATCCTCCAAAATTTTAAAAAGTATTTTTGAGAGGGGTTGTCCTTATCTAACACCTATTAAGCATTGAAAGAAGCATCTGGGTTCTCCATTAATAAGATTGTGTAGCCTTTACAAACCAAGAATGGTGTGGATGAGTATATTTACACTAGTGGAAAATCCATAATTTTTAATAATATTCAATATAAATCTTTATTTGAGAGTATAAAATATTTTGAGATGTTAATTTTTAGATAAAAGTTTCCAACCATTGACTCCCTCTTTATTAATTTGATGGTTTAGAATGAACTAAATTGATAATTTTGAATAAACCTATCAATATCAAATCCAAAATAATTTTATGAAATTATTTCCCCATCCAAAGCACCCATTATAGTCACAATGAACATGAAGGTGATTTTAGGTATAATGTTACCAATTACAATTGGACTAAAGTCGTTGATGTCAATGGAATTTTCTTTATTGGGGTTCAGAGAGATAAAAAATAGAATTAATTAAATAAGGCATTGAATCATGGATGGATACTTCTCTCATGCAATTGGTCACTTCATCATGATTTTTTTTGGTTATACCATAATGAACCTATTGGTAAATCCATCAGTTCCATAAGAACTATCAATGTTAAGAGAAAAGATATTCTATTTTATTTTCTCCTCTGATGGAGGAATAATTAGGCCTCACCTTTGATGATAATCAATGAATTTTGTAATGATATCAACCATTTTATACATATCATCATTACCATATTTAGAGTAGATTTCTTTGAAAGAATCAACCCCTACCTTGGAAATATCATTTTTAGTGTTGAAGAGACTTACATTAATGCTTAGTGAATTGATTTATCCCTTTATTGTTTAATATTTGTGATATAAATGAAATATATTTCTGTTACTATTACTATATTTAAGCCATATAACATTAATTTTATTCATGTTCATCCTTTAATTGATGTAAAATATCTCATCCGACTTGTAAATATCTTGCAGATATTCTTGGGAGGGCGTATCAATCTTTGGAATTTTATTTTTAGAGTAATCAATATGTTATTAAGAAGATTTAATATGATTATCAGTCTCGGAAAAAGATTTCTTACTCAAATCCTTCAGAAGACCCTTGATAATTATTATCCTTCGAGATAATTTTGAAATAGGGTTTCCTATAAAATTCATATTCCAGGACTCAATGACTGTTTACCTATATTCAGGTGACACAGTCCAAGAATTGTTGAACTTAAAATGAAGAGGGGATTACCTAGGAATATGCTTGTCAATTTCAATCAATATAATATTGCGATTAGAATAAAATTAGGGGAGCATGAGGTAAGATATTCTAGTGGAAACACTCATGTCATCAACATAAACAATACAATTATCAAAATTTCTTTCTTTCCTTCCATTAAGAGTATATATACTCCAAGTGAACTCATCTCCATAGACTGGGAGTTCTGTAATATTTTTTTGATTAATGCATAAAGTGAACTCATGGGATGTAATCCAATAAAAACTCGAACTAGTTCTCCCACCCAGTATCTAAACAATATTAAACTCACCAATAATGAACCATTTATTCCTTGGGATATCAGAAATTACCCCCAAAATCCCTATAGAGATCCCTTATCTTGATATAAGATTTATAATCATAGATTAAGGTAGTAGTAACCTCAAAACCAAGACTATAGGAGGTAACTGAGCCACTATGAGGACCATTTTTGTATGAAGATACTAGAATAATTTCATGCTTAAACACACAAAGTTGATCCATGTCACTATTGTAAAGATACTTAGAAATATGATTATATCCAAGAGAGGCCCAACTGAATTCCATATACATTTAAAATAACATTTTTAGTTCAAAAATCACAAATAAGGGGGTTTTAGGTCACAATAAAGTGTCTAAGGGCTGGTACCATAGGCGTATTCCCAAGCCCTTAAAAATTCCAAAAAAGAGCCTCAGTGTTTAAGATATTTTCATCTACTTTGAGGCCCTCTATATTGTGAAATATCCATATTACCTTCTCTCTTTCCTTTTCAATTTTTCCATTTCCCCATATGTGTTGAATCATTCACTATGTCATCATTTTCCAAAGGATACTTTTCCCCATCCTGATTATGTTCAGGAGGTATTATATATTTATTTTTACCAGCCTATAAAATTCAATTTAGGGGTGTAAACTTGTTATTGGGATAAACTATTACAATGGGTAATTAATAAAGGTTCTTCTTTTTAGAAGCCTTAGAGGAGGAAACCTATATAATGGGATTATTAAATACTACATTTTCTTTAGGATACCCAGTATGAGGAATTGTAACACACATTCCATCTATTTCATTCTTATTATCGCCCACCAAGTCTATTAAGAAAATAGAGATGATAAGACTACTTTGATCCTTTACATGGCTTAGATTCAATACAAAATTTTATAACTCATTCTATCAAGAGTGAAAGGAGAAGTAGTGAAGCATGGTGGGGTTAATTAAGGTTGAATTACCTCTTTCTAGCTTGGGGTGGGGCTAACATCGGTGCTACAAATCAGTGTAGCCACATTGGTTTCCTCCTTAAAATCCATTGGAACATCATACGTGCCAGACTATTCAAGGTCATATATTATATCCATAAGGTCCATCATGACCTTCCTATATATAGATCCTAAATTTTCACTCTCACCTAGTATAAATTCATCTAAAGATATATTTCCACCTCGATATGAGTATAGGTATTTAGCCACCTCCTCCAACTGAACAATACCAATGAGAGAATAGATGTCACTATATAGTTATTTCATCTCATCATCGAGTAGAGAAGTCTATGTATGATTAGTAAAATCATGGGAAACATTAATCAAAACTCCATATATAGAAGGATCAGGAGAAATGTTTGAGTAAAATTTAGAATCCAGAGCCTTCCATTTTCCCCTTTAACAAGATTTCCAATTATACCCTTTTATCAGATAAAAATTTTATAATTTTCCTTTGTTACAATCAAAGTATATATGACCAAATATTATATAGATCATGAATAATTTCATTTGTCTCTCATATTTTATTTCATGTTTAATGTTGCCATCAATATTAGTAAGAACAACCAGCTTAACATTTGTGGTGATCATATCAACTTCCACTAGTACTGGCATAGTGGTCAAATCTCAGGTTATCAGTTTTTCTATCCAATTGAATGGGATTACCAACTGAGGAATCTTTTTCCTATAGAATTCACATATTCCAAATTGTTATTTTAATCAAATATTTTATTTTGATAAATCATTGGTACTTGTTGAAAATGTGTGGCCTATAAATTTCTATAAAAGAAAGAGGTTGGTCCATAAATGGTTCTTGGTTATCCAAATATCCATGAATGATACAATGATTACATCATATTTTATGGTTAATATGAGTTGTTACTTAATTTTAATACATGTGGAAAATAAAGTTATAAAGGGTCACTTAAATTAATGTATATATATTTTTTCCAATAAATAGTGGAGGTATTTTCCGGTTACAACTTGATTACAATTTTAATTTATATCTCAAAACATGGTGTCATTGATGACATGGAAAAATAAAATATTTCTATCAATAAAATATTAAATCATCCTTATGATGGTGATTCATGTAATGATTTTGATCAGGTGAAACTGTATTATCCTTTAGAATATCATAACATGCAATTGTGCCTTTCTGCTAATGGTTTTAATCCATTCGGTTCTTCTGGTTGTTAAAATTCTTTTTTTCAGATCTTTATAACTTTAGAAAACTTATCTACTTGGAAGTTAATGGAGGAAACAAATATATTTTTTACATTAATAATTCCAACTAATTGAAAAAAAATGTATATTGATGTCTATTAGAAGTCGTCTATTGATGATTTAAACTTTTTATGGATTAATGGTGTCATTACATGTGATAAAATTACAAAATTAAATAATATAATGAAAGTTATATTATTATGTATAATTTTTGACTTACAAGAATATATAATGTTACCAATATTGGGTACACAATATCCAAACTAATTTATTATAGTATTGGAGAAAACAAATATTTTATGATTTTTAATAGAATATAACCTTGTTTCATAAACTGATATTATTGATTTATTCTTACAAAGCATCCTCTTTGAAGGAACAGAAATAATTTTATAAATAGTATAATTGAAAAGGATAAAAATCCATAAATTATATTATGTATTGATTGAAAATATATTATCTATTTATTAACACCTATTATCTCTGTATTCACTATAAATCAATAAAAAATATGTGGCTTTGGGAAAGACCAAAATTGAATAAAACATTTTTTTTGGAATCTTCCATATTGGTCTAATTTGTCCATCAATCACATGTTAGATCTCATGAATATTGAGGTGAACTATTTTGATAACATATTTTATTATATTATGTAAACTATTAATAAGAGTAATGATTATTAAAAGGAATTATTGTATCTTTTAGAAATTTATAGGCATCCAAAACTTGACATTTTTGAAAATAAAAAAAACACATAATTTAATAAATCCAAAAGTGGTTGATATAGTTTCTAAAGAAAATCATTTATTATTCTATTAGTGTATTGTATATTTGAGTTTACCATATGTTTATCTGTCTAATTTCGAATGATTTTTGAGAAATAGTCATATTATTGGATTATAATTTCATTGTTTTCATGTTGTATTGAAAATACTATTACTGTTTTTTCTTATACAATTCTTAAATTATTCTATTTGGGATATACTAATAGTAATATCCATTTTATTCCAAAAAATATGTTTGGTGATATCAGACTATGATATACTGAGTAGGCTATAAAAAGATAGTGTTTTAATTTTATTTAAATTGAAAAAGGCCATCTTTATTTGATTAAATGGAACATTTAATATTATATTTACCACATTGAGAAAATCATGAAGAATGGTTATAGTTCCGATGGATGTACCAACACGAGATATACTTACATAAATTATAAAAAAAATGTGTGTAATAAAGAATAATTTAAATGGTCAATTATAGAACCATATTTTCAAGTGGAAATTATGTTTTATTTATCATTATTTTTGACCTAAATATCCTTCAAAACATAATCAAATGTTTCATAATGTGACAAATTTTGGTGATTAAATGAAATAGAAATTCTCAATATTTAATCAACCTAACCATTGATTTTATGGAGTTCATAAATGATGGATTTTAGAACATGAACAAAACACTGCTCGTATATATGTTCTTCTAAATTGTGAACAAATGAAAACGATTTATAAAATTATTGCTAATATCACCTATTATTTTTATTTTCATATAAGTAAATTAATATTAATTTATTTGTATATTTTATGTTAATCATATCAAGAAACCGTTGAAGAAAATATGTTGTTCTTGAAAAAACACTAAAAATGTAATTTTCCCTACTAGTTTCAAAGAGTAGTATAGTAATTTTTTAATTTTTGAATATATAAAATATATTTATTAATTTTGATATAATTAATTTTTTTAATAATTTTATTGGTATTGGAAGATGAAGATAAAATAAATAAATAATTTTGTGTATTAAGTAACTCACCATAAAAATGGATTAAGTATTATAATTAAACGTGGTTAATGGATTTCTATTTCATACAAAAGAAAATGGTAAACCAAAAAAATAATGAATATCAGTTTTTTATTGAAATGATCTCTTCATAAGGAAAGTGAAGTTGAGTTTTATAGCATGGTATATAGAATAATTGAGTTATGATATTGGGGAAATAATTATGTAATAGTGTTTAAATGTCATTGGTTTTATATAGATAGAGGGTTGTATATTCTCAATTCCATTTAAACATTAAAAATTAATATAAAATTTTTTCTTATAGTAAATGACCCATTTATGATGGCATGTCAAGAACATAAAATTTATTATGAAAATTATTTTTCTTTATATTGAGATTTACATAATAGGTGGAGTATAATAAAAAATAAATATAATGAAAATCAATTTATGAAAAGTGAAATTGGTTATGTTTAAATGTAATAAATTGAATTTTTTCATGAAACAACCCCAAATACATATTTTACTTGAAGAGATAAAAATATAGATAATGAAACCTTGCAATTATGGGTTGAAGGTGTTGATAATTTTGATGATATAACCAATGAATTTGAAATAGATATTAATGATGAAGCCCGAGATCCTATGGAAATTGATGATTTTTATATAGAAGATGAAGATACTAAAAACATTGAATATAAAGATGTGGTTCAAGATGAATAATTACATAAGTAAATATTGGTTATATTCATAACTAATATATAATAATGTTTTCCATTATTTGTAGAAAACATTATTTTAATGTTTTAAATGGCTACTTAAGATATCAATAAGATGTTATGTACCCTCATGTATATTTTTCTTCTCGGTGATTAGACTGATGAATAATCATATGACCCATAGGTTTCTTACACTACATTATTGACTCAGAGGGGTCGTGGTCTAGCCAGATTAATGATTATCTACCCTATTCCTAAGTGACAATCACATATTGATTTCCATAATACCCTAAATCATTCTTTTTCATAATAAAACCCTTGTCTATTTTTTCACCTCTTAGTTCTTTCCCAAATGGCCCAAAGGCCTTCATTTTTATAGATTTTTGATAACCCCCCTAACAAAGGATAAGGGGGAACCCTTACAAGGCCTGTAGGCTTAGAGATTACATGGCACATAGGCTTAATAGATTACATGACCCAAAGGTCGTAGGGAATTCAACCAGACTATCTACAAGGAACTACCCCTCCTCATCTTCTGCATCATGATAGTAGCTCTCCACCTTGGTATGGCAATATGGCTAGGCTTCCTGTGCAAGCACAGGCTGGTCTCGATGGAATAGACATAACCTTTCATTCTAACAACTAGATTTGGCTCTACTATGGTGAGTGCACCAGCTCTGAATCCTCTTCTGGGGCTGCTCCTTTTTTGTAGTGTGTTTGGGGAAACTTCATGTGCCCTGAAGGCCTTGAGGTGGCCCTAAGGCCTTAAAGGTGGCCCGAAATCCCTACTGACCCGAAGGCCTGGGTGGCCTGAAAGCCTTAAGGACTCTAAGCCCAAACCGGTGGCCCAAGGTGAATAGTTCCAGATGCTACAGTACCGAAAAGTACTTGTTACAATAACTGATATAGTACCTGCTAAAATTCCACACAATGTATAGTTCTACTACAGTACCTATATAGTGTATAGTTCTACTACAATACCCACATAGTGTATAATGCCTGCTACAGTACCTGCTATAGTACTGCTTAAATTCCCAAGAAATATGCCTCTACTAGGTTTTGAACCTAGGTCTTGTGGATGCACTTAAGGATACCTCACCAACTGGGTTGAGGCTCATGTGCTTCACCTCTTAGTTCTTGAGTTAGACCATAATTGGGTAAATTCTAGTGGGATTTGAGAAGATGGAGAAAGGTTAAATGTGAGTTTTTTAGATTTTTTAGAGAAAAGTGGTCACACCATGCTATAGATGATGTGGCTACACAATAATACTAATGTGGAATTAAAGAAAAAATGTAGAATATGAGGTTACATCGTAGTGATACGGTTGATGGAGGTTTGCATTGTATCCTTTATCATGGTGATGTTGACTAGTAAAGGTTGCACCCAGGTGGATTATGCTATTTCATAGTGCCCCTTTTTGCATTAGTTATAAATAGTTGGAACATTTGTTCATCCAATTATCGATCTAAATGAGGTTCAAATATAAATAGTCAATTGGAATTTATTTTGGGAATAAATTTCAGTATTCATGAAGGATTTAATGAGGAGTTTCTCACACATTCAACCCTTTAAAAATTCTCTAAAATAACCTAGAATCCTTCTTCACCTAGGGGATAATAGAGAACACTGAAGGGTTGTAGTGATGAATCCATCTTGTATTCTGCACCATATTCCACAGAGGTTTGAGTTCCAATGCATTTATACATTACAATGCTTTCCCAACACCATAATGGCTCGATCCCCAGCACAACACCACACCACGGTCTCCCTTATATACTGTGGAGATAATTATTCTATAATTTTCCATGAAACATAATGTTTTATTTTGTTTTAGTGGTTAATTATTGTGATTTACATGATAAAATAGGTTATCTTATTCCATGGTGGGTTCCTTCATTGCACCACTTCATTATGGTGGTTAACTCTGCACTATAATGGTTGTTTCCAGTGTATATTCATGTCGCAACACATTTATTCTACTATAGAGACTCCCCCAATTTCCATAGATACTTATTTATCCTTCTACTAAATAAAATTGAGTTCTCCCTTGACAGCAATCAACTCTAGGATTCCTTTTCATGTGATCATGTTCTAGTTGGTGTTCAAATGTTGTTCGAGTGATGAGACCTCTAAATAACCTTGATGTTTTCTTTTCCAGTAGTAATATTTCATAAGAGACATGGAAAAGGGAAAGTGTACTATAATGGATAGATTATTATAGGATTATATAGGTGGTAATGGACTGGGGAAGACCCCATGCGACCCATTGTTCATTTATTTATTTATACACATTTATTAATCTGGTTTGGATTTCCACTTTTGAAGCCATTTATTTGAAAGAAATATATTTTCTATTTAGATTTTCCACATATAATATGATTATTTATATATTATACAGTTATTTTTTCATGACATGATACAAAGGTTACAGTCTCCCCACTAACAAACCTAGACACTCGATTCTATTCAGTGGCCTCTTGCATAAGGGGAGGTGCACATGAGGTCATGCGACATTCTATATCAAACCTAGTTATTAGGGAAATGGTGTTTCAAGATGGTGTCAGGGAACATGGATTTACAAACTTTTTTTCACTTTTCCTTGATTTCGGACTGGGTAGATAAGAGATAGGATAGTTGGGACTTGGGAAGGGGAACTAGGAAAGTTCTTATCCATCACTATATAGTGGACCTTTAAGATTCCATATAGTTGAGAAAATTATGTTTGTTGTTACTATTGATTAAATTCACTATGGGTGATGCACATGATGTTGATTTGTGATTTATGATATTTCATGTGCATTCATGCATAATGAATAGACATGTAGGTCCACATTCTATATATATACTTATTGTTATGTTTCATAGTAGTTATTTAATTAAATAACATTATTTGTGCTATGTATCTTAGATAGTTTCTCTTTGTATGATATAAATATGTCCGAATTAACTATTTTAACTGATCATGTTGTTATGTTAGTATATATATGACAACTATGACTAACATGTTGGGAAAATACATGGATTAGTGATAGGTGGGGTATACCTTTGTTTAAGGGTTGACTCCTAGGAGAAACTGTTGTGATCCCAAAGACTTGATAAGATATGTTAATGTTTCTATTGTTTCTTCATGTTATATAATATATTACCTCATAGATGTTTGGTGTGACCACTAACTAAGCAGGATGGTGCTTCAGATAACGTTCCTGCACCATCTCTAGTGCTACAGGTGGAAGGACTACATTAGCCAAGAATATTCTGCCTAAGGGATATCCAATTAGGGGGAGTCACTAGGAGTATTTTTAACTATTCTCAAGACTTAAAACTCTAGTATCCTCCATATTTCTAGGGTATTAGATGTCCTCATAATTCTGAGGAGAGTATTTGGGTTTTTGATTAGGTCATTGACAAGGAAGTGTCTCAATAATATCAGAAGGTGAATCTTGTGACCTTTATGTTGTATGATGCTACAGAAAATTTGTGAGATGTTATGATTTAGTTTGGGAGGTGAGAGGTTCAAAAGTGGGTTTCATTTAGGGAACCCATCTTCAAGTATTTCTTCCCAAGCATGATAAAGTTTGAACAAGCATTGTAGTTCCTAGAGATACGGCATGGAGTGATGATATTGTCTACTTACTCGACATACATTTTTGAGAGTCTTTGAATTTCTCATATCATTGGGTGATGAAGAGGTATAGAAGGCCTGGAAGTTTGAGATTGTTCTTTGACTACAGTTGAGACATCATTTCAAGAACCTCCACTAAAAGAATTATACTCATGTGATTAATAGGGACCAGATGAAAGATAAGGGTCTGGAAGATGATCAAGAAGCTTTTTTTCATTAAACCCTCATTACACCGACCAGTGGACTCCCTAATACAATCATGATTACCATTTTTGATGGTAGAAAGATGGATAGAAGAGAAATGAAATAGAGAACTAGCATACAGGTGGAGTAGAGTTCATCTTCATTAGACATTTCAAGAGGGTTCCACAATGCTTAAATTGAGGTAATTTAGGATACTAAAATATGTTTTTTACTTTAGCTAAGAGTAAATGTAATTAATGTGAAAAAAATGAGGAACCTTCAATAGTTTTTCTTTAGGTATTCAAGAGTAGATAACCATAAAGGTGATGTTTTAAATAGATCATTGACCCAGGGATCTTTTTTGGGATCTTAGCAGTGAACTCAAACTAGTTATGGACCTCTAGGGAAAGCTAATAGATCTAAGGAAGTTCATGTCTATGTATTGGATCAAAATATAGTAGTGGCTAGAGAGGGGCTATATTATATTCAGGGTATGGTTTTCATCACATCCACTTTATCTACGACCTTGTTTGATATTGGTGCTTCCCATTTTATATATACACTCAAGTAGTTACTGGACTTAACATAAAATTCAAGTTATCTTATGAGTTAGTCTCCCTCAATATACTATTTATAATGAAATTATTTCATATTTATTGATTCCAAGAGTGTGCCATAGTCATTGTTGATTATGAACATATATGAGAACTTATGATTCTAGATATATTTTTTTTGGAAGGTGGTGCCTCATTCTAAGACCAAGGCACAATTTATTTAGAAGAAAACAAAAGTTACATGAGTTTGAAGGACAGAATCTTATTACAATATTTATAATAAAGAGGATGTAAATCATCGGGCAGTTCATAACGCCAAGTTGTGTCGTGGTTGAATCCTTTATTCGTAAGGTCATCAACCACCGTATTCGCTTCACGAAATGCATGAGTGACGATAAAGTTAGTCTCCTGAAGAAAAGTAAGATAGTCCATCCAATGTGTTGTAAGAGGCTAGGATAGGTGCACCACACCAACAATAGTAGTCAAATAACTTTCAATCTGAATGTATCTCTATCCCTTTTGCTTCGAAAAGTCAATTGCATGGATAACACCCATCATTTCCGCTTCCAGAGACGAGGCAACACCACAACTTCCAAAGAAGCATATGAGGAACTGACCAAGATAGTCTCTATAAATAGCACTGCAACTTTCAGGTCTCGGGTTGCCTTTAGAGGTTCCATCAACATTAACTTTGATCCATGTTGTAAGAGGGGCTTTCCAGAACACCTCAAAAGTGTGTCTAGGTTGTTTGTAGATACCATCAATTTTGAGACGATAGAGGATCTCAAAGTCACTAACAGAGTTGTCACAATAAGCATTTTTAATCGAGGAAGCATCTCGAATGGAAATAAGAATCTGCATCTTACCTAAATTAAGTATAAATGAGATATTATTATTATGAAGAGCATTTATATCATACCAGATAATGTGGATAAGATCAAAAATTGCAGTTAATAAAATATTATTAATTTTCTATGAAGAATCAAAATACACACAACGCTTAAGTTAGGAACTGATTGTGTCAGAGTGTAACCATCTACAAGAAAAAATGTCAAAAATATAGTTCCAATGAGCTGCAACAGTAACACAAGACAGAAAGAGATAATTATTGTCTTCTCTATGTTACAAATATGATTCTAGGGATAATGAGCATTGTTGAAATTCTTGGAATGGATTAGTTAAATGGATTCTTAGATAAAGTTGAATTCTATCAGAGACATCTACTATTAACTTCACTAAAGGGGGATTAGTTCATGATGACCAGTGAGTGGGAACTGGGAGCAGGAAAATTTGACTATATTATAGTGAAATCTATATGGTTACAAAACTGTTGGTGGGATTGTCTCTTTTGGTAGGATTATTGGAAACCCCCTCATTTTCCCTCTAGTCATGGTTCTGAATAAGAAAATATTTCTAGATGAATTCCATAGAATTACTTTAGATATGGTATTTGACGTTCATATTGAACACATGTGTAATTCACGTTCCATTTTGATACACCCCCATATCGTATGGTTCCAACCGAGATGAAGGAGCACAAGGTGTAGTTAGATGACTTGTAGTGGAAGGTATTTATTAGAATAATATTTTTACATGGGTTGAAATTGTGTTATTATATAATATGGTGTACATTAGTCTTTAACTCTATGTTGATTACCGAATATTTAACTAGGTAACAGTGAAGAACCGATACTCATTTCCTAGGATCGATGATCTTTTTGACTAGTTATGAGGATCCTTTTGGTTCTACAAGATTGTTATATGATCATGATATCACCAGTCATGAATTAGAGACTATTTGATTTTTAAGATAATATTATGAATATGTATGGGTTGTATGAGTACTTAGATAATTCATTCAGACTAATGAATTCTCCAATACTTTTCATAGCCCTTATGAAAAATATCTTCAACCTATACCAAGAATTGTTTATCATGGTGTTCACTAAAGATATCATTTTTTCTCACCAAAACTAGAACATCATACTAGGAACCTTGAGATAATCCTGAGTAAGCATCAAGAACATTTTCTTTGTGCTATGCTATCAACATGTGACTTCTAGATTCAGGAGGTGAGGTTCCAAGGACATATAGTGTAATGAACCTGAATAAAGTAACATAAATATGGAGGATACTTTATTATACTGGAAAATAGACAAGGGGGTTAATCCTAAAGGATCAATCAGTTTAGTTATCTTGGAGATATATATGTATACATGATATCCATTTTATATTGGGAAAAAATTATAAAGAATAAGAATGTAAAACATTAATCATCCTTTAACTCATTCGAAGAATTATTATTCTTATCATAGTGAAAGGAAAAAAATAATGCTTAAGCTAAAACTATCAATAAGGGTTCTGTATAGTGTAATCTATCATGATTAAATACAAAATAATCAATATCGAAAGGTAAATAACTAAAAATTAATTCCATTAAATCAATAACATGAACATGAAATTCATCAATGGATAATATCAATGAAATAATATCATGGATAAAAAAATAAATTAAAAATGATGTAAATGCTAAATATTCGATGTCATTATATTATAAATCTTAGTATTTATGCCATCAAGACCTTTAAATAATACATTTTAATTGATGGGTAGGTGTACACCAAAAACCCATTTAATTTGGCCAAATGATTTGTCTTATGAGAAATATCGATACGTAGAGGGGATACCTATAATCAGTCCTCACCCATCACTACATGTCAAATTCATTTCTCATATATTTAACAATCAATTCAATAAAAAAAATTCATTATCAATAAATATTCTTATTGAGTGTTGAATACAAATTTATCAGGATTTTCCCCATTCAATCAAATAACATTCATAACAAATAATCATATGTAAAAATTATATAAAATTTAGAAAATGATCATACAATGAATATGTATTTCTTAGAAAAATTTACTATATAATGATCACAAGGAATATAATGTTTATAAGGAAATTTAATGACCATAAAATTAATAATGGATAAAGGAGGAGAGTCAATTCATCAAAAATATAGTTTTGTAATAAGATAATTTCTTAGGTAAAAATAAGGAAAATGGAATTAAAGTATTAAAATAAGAATTCATGAAATATTTTTCTTTATAAAAAAATTAAAACATGTTGAAAATGCTAAATTTCATAAAATGGTTATGGTGGAGGGGATGTCCATTAAGGCTGTATAAGTTAAAAAAAATATTTCTTTTGATTTTTTATAAAGAATGTAAAAAAGTGACCCTTTATGAATATAATAAAAATATTCCATTCATACTTTTTTAAAAATAAAATATAACTAGAAATGGACTTAATGAATCATTTGAGTAAAATTAAGGAGTTTTTTAAAATATTTTTGAAAAATATGGACGTTGAACAAAAATATATCTGATTAAAATATGAATAAAGTCAGTTTTTATTTTAAACATTCCATTTCTTGGTTCAAGTTCCAAAGGGAATAAAATTTGGAAGAAAATTTGTAAACACCTTAAATATCATAATGAAGATAAAAGTTTTGTATCTTATGAATGATAAATGATAATATTTCATCAATGAAAATATAATTAATCCCAAAATAATGTAATATTGTTAAATAAATTACTACCTATTTGGAAAATTTTAAATTGTAAATATTTTAAAGAATAAACATTAATTGAAACAATAATCATCATGAATAAATATTTATTTGTTTTAAATATAAAAAATGGGTAGTATATACACCATATAAAATTTAATAGGTTCAAAATTAAAAATATGTATCAATGGAATGGAAATTGTGATGAAATCTCTTTCCTTACGATTTCCTTTAGTTGAACATAATTAAACATCTTTTATAATGGTTTTAACCATGATATAAATTTATTCTAGAACCATTATTTATTTATAATATCATAAATCATATTCTAATATTATCTTGTCGCCCAATCAATAATAATATTTTATTATTACCGTTGTTTTTTTTGCTAACAGCTTCAATTCCTTATGCATGTTTTGTCCTAGAAGTTTCTATTCTCATGAATAGGATAACATTACATCATCACAAGAATTATATTAAAGTTATAAATATTATATTTTTTTTATTAGGTACATGTTTAGAATCATTATTAAACATTTATCATAAAAAATGAACATGTCACTTTGTGGAGATGGTAGGTTATATGTACATACGAGTGAAGTTATCATTTCCTTATTGGGTGAAAGGGTAAATAAGTAGATGATATATTATATTAATAGAATAAATATTACTTAATAAGTAAGACATATATCCATTGGTTCAAAAATTTGGACTATCCATGTGATTCAGGGATGGAAAACAAAGTTCATCTATTCGCAAGGCGGTTGTTTGTCCTATACATGAGTGATGGGTTTTTTACATTTGATGGAGAAGGAGATAGATAAATATTATTAGATAAGGATAATAATATATATTTAAATCTGATATTATGGTGTTATTATATTGGAAGTGTGAATAAATAATTTAATGTGGTAAATTAAGAAGTTAAAAACAAAGGTCATGGTGAAGACAATTAACTTCTCTTAGTAGAACCTCTTTTGGATCTTTTGTTTAAAAACATATGGTTGGATCTATATGAAGAAAATTACCTTTAAAATGTGTTGATTGATTTTTAGAGATATTTTGGTAGGGTTTGGTCAAGATAGATGAATCTATAGGTTTGAATAAGTTAGGGATGAGGTTCCCTTTTAAAATTGAGGTGAATAGCGCACTTGTAATTTTTTAAAAATTTTTTAATAATGTCATTACACTTTATTGGGAATATGTCTCAAAATAAATAATATTTTAATGGGAAATATAAATTTTCAAAATAATATGAAAAAATACGGTTTTATAAATTGTTTATGTTATTTTTACCCATATTCTTTTAGATTAATCCCCACTATAAACCCATTTTAACCATTACCATAATAACTTATTTTTACTATTTTTAATATTTATTATGGATAAAAATTAAGTTGACATTATTACCCAATATTAATTTTTATGATTCTAAATATGAAATTCATTTTATCAAATTACATTCATAGAATTTCTATTATTTAATTTAATAATAAATCAACATAATGTATCGAACATCGATTTTTCAAGAAATACATTTTTCAATATTAAGAGGACATTATATTAACTATATGAATATAAATAAAAATTACATGTATTTCAATTCATATTTTCAGATATATAATCTATAAATTTTAATTAAATCATTAATCATGAATTATTACTTTAATTAATTAAAACGAGAAGACATTATACCTTTTAAAAAAATATATTTTGCTAAAAAATATCCCTTTTAACCTCCAAATTATCTTATCATTAACACTATAAAATGGGTAGTAAATTAATTTTGAATTATAAATATTATAATATATTATTATAAATAAGATTATGATTTTTTAAATGAAACAATTTCATAACATCTTATTTCCAAGTGAAAATTTCAAAAATTCATTCTAAGCTTATTTTTACCTAGTAAGATCAAAATCAGTATTCATTATATAAAATTAGAATTTTTTTCCTTAGAACATTAAATTTTATAATAATTTATAGTTTTATTGAAATATAATTTTCACTTACTATATTTGAATCTTAGGTGTTATGTTCTTCTATCCTAAAAAAATTAATTCTTCAAATTTTCATGGATATCACTTTATAAAAAAGTGAGGGTGGTTCCTCTTCATTACATATTATGGTTCCCATGTTTCTTCCTCAATTTTATGATTTATAATTATTAAATTTACCTTCTATTTCAATTTATTCCTCAATACTTACTCCCTAGTTTCAATAATCTGGATATGAGCTTTACAATAAGATAGATCAGGTTCTAATTCTATTTCATTTGCGTTGAGTATGTGTGTTGGGTCTGGTATGTACTTACATAAAAAGGATATATGGAACATATCATGTACTTTAGAAAGGATAAATATAATATTAAAATGATAATATATTGGTCTAATTATTTCCTAAATTTCAAAAGGTATGGGGTACCTGGGTCTCAATTTCCATTTCTTACTGAACAATATGACACACTTCCATTGAGATACTTTCCAAGAAACGTGACCCTGCTCAAAATTACACATCTTTACTTCAGATATCGACACAAATCTTTGTCTTAATTTGAGCTACATTAGTATGAGTATGAATGATATTTACCTTTTTCTTTGTATCCCCAAAATGTTTGGGGCCTATAAGTTTTCTTTTCACCAACTGCACCCGGATAAGTTGGAGTGTGGCATCAATTTCTAATATAATTATTCATACAACACCATTTTAATAATTTAATGGAAAATATTAGTAAAGTAAAACTATACCAATGGTAAATACTAATCCCATATACCATGGAATTTAAATGATCGTGACCTGAACATGTCTTAAAATATTTGAATAGTAATTTTGGATTATCCATCCTTTTGAGGGTGTTAGGAGGATCTCAAATGAAGATCGCTATCAAGGGTATTCTAAAGACTCTTCTATAATTTTGATGTAAGTCATGGATCGTGATTAGAAATAATTGATAAAGGTGCAACATAAAGTCTTAAAGTTTCATTAATATAGATTTATTCAAAGATCCCAAGAGGTAAATATTCTCTTATAATAAGGAAATGTAGAGATTTTGTAAGGAGATAATCAATAACACATATTTAATCATTATTTCTAATAGAATTTGGTTATCCTATGACAAAGTCATTAGTAGTTTAATCCCATTTACAAAAAAGAATAGGTAGAGGATTTATGACTCCTCTAGGATTTTTTCTATCAGCATTCACATATTTAAAAACCATGAATCTTGATACATAATTAGTATTTTCCCTTTTCATGTTATCAAACCAATAATTGTCCCTCAATTCCTTATACATACTAGTTCTACTATGGTCTATATAGAAATTAAATCAATGAGAATCATCCCAATATTACCTTTTTAGCACCAGTATAGATTGAACATATATCCTATTTCCAAATTTAAGAACACCATCTTCACAAATTAATTTTACCAAATTCACATTATCCAGGATTTTAATTTTCTTTTGAAAATTGTCATCATTATACTAGGAACTTTTTGTATTTTCCAATAAATATGGATTAGAATTCATTTGAAAAAGTAGTGATGTCGACCCTTCCATAATAATTCATATATCCGTATTTACTAGATCTATCAACATAGGATCCTTATTAATCCTCATTCAGGTCCTCACTTTGTAATATTTCTTACTTAATGCATATGCTACTGTATTTTCCCTCTCTAGGGGGTAGTGTATTGATAAATCATAATACTATAGTAATTAAATCCATCTCTTTTTCCTTATGTTGAGATATTTCTATTAAAAGATGTATTTTGGGATTTATGGTCTATATATATCTCAAATATTTAATTATAGAGATAATGTATCAATGTATTCAATGTAAAGAATATGGATTCCAACATAAGATCATGAATTTGATAGTTCTTTCCATGATTCTTTAACCGCCTCGATGCATAATCAATAACTTTATCATTCTACATAAAGATTCAACCAAGTCCCATCTTCAGTGCATCACTATATATCACAAACCCATAATTTCCTGATTGTAGAGTTAAAATTGTAGCATTGACCAATATCCTCTTCAATTCATCAAAAAATTCATTTTATTTCTGTACCATGTGAACTTAACCCTTTTATGTGTATGCTTGGATAATGGGTTAGCTAATAGGTAAAATTTTTGAACTCATCATTGATAGTAGAATTCCTAAATAAAGAAACTATGTTCCTCAGTTATCTTCATTTTTGTAGGCAATACTTTTATTTCATTTGTCTTCACATGATAAACTACGATTCCATACTTGGAGTCAATATATAAATAAAAATAAACTTACTGAAGAAATAATTGACACTTTCTCAATTTACCATATATCTCTTTTCCTATAATAGTCTCATGAATGATCCTAATGTGATTTATATAGTCTTCATATCTTTTAGAATACACCAAGATATCCCGAATGGATACCGTAATGAAATTATCAATATATTCCTTGATTAATATATTTTTATATCCATAGAAACATATGGGGAATTAATTAATATAGATGTAATTACTACACAATTTCAATTTTCATACCACATTTGAAATGTTAACTTCACAATATCATCCTTATTTACCTGCAATTAATGAAAATCATATTGAAGTTCAATCTTTGAAAAATATTTTTCTCTATTAAGTTGATCAAATAATTCATCAATGTGAGGGAGACAACAATTTTTCTTTTTCATAATAGCATTGATTTCACCATAATCAATACACATCCTCATAGATCCATCTTTCATCTTAATGAAAACAACAAGGGATCCCCAAGGTGAAACACTATAGAAAATAAATCCCTTATTACACAACTCCTATAGTTGTTTATTCAACTCTACTAATTCCACAATATACATTCTATATTAATCATTTAATATAATTATTTCATCTAGGGTTAAATCAATGGAAAAATTGATTTCATGTTCTAGTGGATGTCCATAGAATTAATTAGTAAATACATCAATGCATTCTTATACAATAGGAAAATACTTAATTTTATGATTAAATTTTCCCTACATAAATTGTGTTTTCTCTACATCCCTAAGAATCACATTCATATGTTATACTAGGGTGGATATAAACCTCACTTGGATAATAAGGTCTCCACTAAAAATATTAGGAATTCAATATCTTCATCATGAATCATAATTTCATTATCTTTGCAGTAATTGTTTTTCCATAATATTTTGAAATCCAACCCATATAGAGGATTATATTAAATTCAACCATAGGTATAATAATAATGTCTAAAAATAGAGCATGTTTATGTTTCACAATTGGAACTACCTGACACATATTTGCTGCAGTAAGATTTCAACTAGGATTTTTGACAAAAAACTGCATTCTCAGAGTTCTAGGGATATATCTAATTTTCATTTAAAATATGAAAGATATAAAATATTGAAAGGATAAAGAATAAAATAAATAATTATATAAATTTTAGGTTTTGATTAAAGTACCATATTCCACATCTTTAGGAACTTCAACCTCATCTATAGTAACTGCATAAGTGTGGCCTTATCCCCTTGGCCACTTCTACAAAATATTTCTTTCATACTTAGGATATTAGTTTGAATAAATCCCTATTTCATTATAGTTTTATAAATGTATAGTATTGGTAAATTTCTTTCCATTAAATCCATCATCTTGATAACCATTTTCACTACACGTGTAACATACTCATGTGCCCTTAAAGTATTTTCAAGGATGTTTCATTCCATAATTTTCACCTGATGAAAATTTAATTTTTTTTATTCATGTTATTCTTCAATACGTTCACTTTTTCTGGGTGTTTAGTTGACCTCTTATTCTATTTAATCCATTTAAATATATAGGATCTATGTAATTCCTTTTTGGTTTGATGGCACATAAAAATATATCATCATATGATGAAACAATTTAAGAAACTAGTTCCCTTTAGAGACTTAGCTTCAACCCTTCAATGAAATGGTCACTCTCTAATTTCTTATTGCATATGTAATTCATAGCATACTTGGATAGTCTTTTAATGGTTGAATCATGATCCTTAATAATATATTCATCATTTTTCTTTAAGGTGAGATACTTTCTATTCATTTCAATTCGTTTCTTATGATGGAGATATATTTTGAAGTATGTTTCATTAAAATCTCTCAATTAAATGTGTTATATTTAATCTTTCTCTATATTATTCTAGATCAAAACCCAATATTGATCAGCATCACCCTTCAGAAAATATATTTCTAGTATAACATTTTCATTTACCTCGCATCCAAAGGCCATAAATATCTTTTCAAGGGGCTTAATCCATTTCTCATCCACCAATGGATCTTTAGAACCACTAAACGATAGGGGATTCTATCACATGAAGAGATAAAACAAAAAATAACCACATTATAGAACAAAATTTTTCTCTATTTGGGAAAGGTTATTACTCATAACCTGAGTACGCTTCTTTAATATAGTTGTGATCTACTTAGTTAAAATACCAGCTATATTGGATTTCTCAGTAGGTGAATTTCTATATTGACTATGAGTGTTGATAAAATAATTTATTCCAAGATAAATTTCTAAAAAATGGAATATAATAGAATATCTGATAAAATTATGAATTTTAAATCAAAATATATAATTCAAAATCTGGTGTAATACATAACATAAATTCAATATTTATGCATTGTTAATCTCAAGATCATAAAATTGGTTTATTTTGAAATATCCTTAAATTATAAAATATATTTAAAAATACTTTAAATTTGTTTGTAAATAGAATGTGAGTTAAACAACTCATATGACTTAAGAGAGTAGAACCATGTGTGTACTAAGGGAACACTCAATATGATATAGAATGATATATGAGATTTCCTCAAAATGACTCTTTTTGGGTTATTTTTCCTAGATGGATCTATTTTAAAACCATGTACACTTGTAATATCTAGAAAGTGATGTATTTCTAGAAAATACCATAAAATCTATACCTTACCAAAAATTTAGGTTTTTATTCCATAATTTAACATATAATCAAAGTCTATCATAGGGTTATGTTCCCTAATCTATGTTTTCCTAAATCTAATTCTCAATGTTTTCACTAAACTTTTTTGTAACACTAACTGTAAAAACCCAGACTCCAGTAAGCAAGATCCAATGATTATTTTGTTACATTTTAATAAATATAAGGGGTTCAATCCTAAATGACTAATCCATTTAATAGTCTTTGAGAGAAAAATACATATGTGATACTGATTTTCATTGGAAAAAAATATAAAACAAAGTAATAGAGAACATTAGGCATCCTTAAACTCATTCAAATAATTCTTCTTATTATCCAAAGAAAAAGTAAAAAAATAATTGTAGGTTAAAATACTCAGTAAGGTTTATGTAAAATAGAATATATCATGAGTCAAAAAATAATAATCACTATAGAAAGGTAAATAACTAAAAAAAACATTCCATTTAATGATCACTTGAGCACAAAATGAATCCGTGGATAATTTCAATGAAATGATCTCATGAATAATAATAGCTAAATTATCAATGAAGGAAATACTTAATATTTTTCATCATGTTATTTGTAATTAGGATATGTATACCATAAATACATTGCACCAACATAGTTTAATCGATGGGTAGGTATACACCAAAACCCATTTTTTTGGCCAACTAATTTGTTAGCCCCACTAGGTTAAATACCATGATAGGGAGGTAAATTAGGGTATGACAAATTAAAACCAATTCCACTTTGGATATTGTTTCCTTTTCAAACAAAACACTCTTATCTCTCTTTCTTATAGAAATGTATGAACATAAATGAAATCATGTACCGGATATAGTGATTTTACATGGTTCTACCTCATTGGGATACATTCAAGAAGTATAAAACAATAATGTTCCAATGTACTGAATATACTAAATCTAACAAAAAATTAAAATACTTTGGAAATATCACTTATATGCCTAGTTTCACAGCCATTAAAATGTTTAGGGTCAGTTCATTATTTTTCCAACAGTCACTCCCCAAGTTTCTTTCTCTGGATCACTACTGGTGGAAAGGGACACCATCTTATTCTTCATTTTATCACTACTATATCATGGATCTACTCATAGCTTATGGACATGTAATTCCCTTCATTTTAATAAATTCACACATCCTCAGTTTTAGGTAGATTCTCTCTTAAAGCCCCTCTTTCACCCGTAGATTAAATCCACATTTTTGTGTGCTATTATCTTGCAGAAATTAATTTTGTGTAATGTTTTAGTACTTTTTCAAACATTCCTGAATCCTTAGTGAATTGACCTACTTCCTCCATGAATTTTCTTACATCGTGGGGCATGAGTTCTCCACAGACCACCTCTTCTTCTACAGACCACCTCTACTTCTACGAACAAACTCTTATCCCATGTACCCTTTTTCACCCACAGGTCGCCCCTGCTTCACAGACAGTCTCTTCTACGAACCCTTTTCCTTTTGAGATTCAGAGCCCTAAAAAACCACTTTGTAAACTTTTCTCATGAACTAATTCACCCTTTGAGAAATCCTCAATAGTTAACTCTTCTTATTCATAGAATTATCCCTCATGAACTACTTCATACTTCACCGAATTCTTCCTATAGTGATGATATTTTCTAATGGAATTATCTCACTTATAATCACAAAATTCTGGGCCTTTATATGTGAAAATATATCCACAAAAACCATTAATCTTAATTACCCAAAACTTTGATGTGGTACATCCTTCACTTTGAACTACTATGTATTCCACATAGCATTATTCTCCATTGAGGTGGATAGTGTCTTCCACAAACAAAAATCATTTGTGGTATCTAAAATCATCACCTAAAAATGAAAGAAACTTTCATCTCTTGAACTGATGATCCTACCAAATTCAATTTTTTATACACAGTCCGTGTAGCATCCTTCACTGTCCACATAGTGTTGTTATATGGAAATACTCATTTGAAAATTTCCCTAGGACTTTCTGTGTATCTCCTTTGCAGTCCTATAAATATGATTCATGGTCTATGATCTGCATTCCATTGACCCCTTTTAAAAAACGATCCTTTTAAATTTAAACAAACTCTCAATTTTGAGGCCCAAAATTTTGGCAAACACTAGTAAACTGTGCCACCTTAAATATCCACTTTATCAACACTAACCATACTAGTTCCCGATCATTTTTATTTTTCAACAAATATAATCAATCCAAAAACATTGAGGTGACACCTTGAAGGATTTTTGACCTAAAATACCACCGTTTGGGTTTTTTGACAACTATTCAGATTTTAATACCTTGTTAAATATTCTTTCATATTTTTCTATCATTGGATTATTACGATTAAGATAGAAATCAGATATTTACTCAACACACTCTCTAATCCCACATGATCCATGCTCAACATGATGAAAAAAAGTATAATACATAGTTCATCAATCAATAGCTTCATTTAATTACAAAATAACTCATATTCGTTTATCAAAAAACCTCGTCTGTTATGATATATAACATTTAGTTCATCACCTTTATCATCATTAGATTTAATACCCCCCTCTTTTTTGTTCCCCCTTTAAACTTCCCACTTATATCGATTAATACATTTCTCCCATTTTAGAGATAAAATTTCCCCCCTTTGTCAATGAACCCAAAAGCCACACCTTTGAGGTCTACAATAGGGTAAAGAACATAGATCAACACATTAGAAAAAAACACACACCATACCATAGGTATTTGAGGTCCCACATCCACATTTATTCAAGTGAGTGGAGGTTACTGAACTCCTAAATCCAGTTGATTCATTTCAAATACATCTTTGGGTAAGGCCTTTGTCAGAATATACACAATATGTAGTTCTGTAGTCACATAATACAACTTCAAAAGTGATTTTCCACTTTCTCCTTAATAAAATGATACATTATTTCAATGTTTATTGTATTTGAGTAATGGAAATGATTTTTTATAATATTTATATCACTTGAATTATTGAAATGGATTATAATCAGGGCCTTCAATGAAACTCCCATATCATCAAGCTGATAATTCATCCGCAATAACGTCCCACATTCTTGAGTAGCCTCAATATATTCAGATTTTGTGGTGCTCAACGACATGAAATATTTTTTTATCCAATAAATACACAATCAACCAAGATAAAATTCACTACCTGATTTTTATTTCTTATCATCCATTGATCCATCCAAATCTATGTTTGTATAACCCAATAACTCTGGCTAAGATGTGTTATTGTATATTAAACTAAAATCTGCCATTACCTTGATATACAAATAATTTACTTTCACAAAAATAAAGTGGGTTTCCTTCAGATTATTTTGATACCATTATGCATGATATTTGGAAAAAAAATTTACGGTCATGTCGTTGTTAATTACAATAGGCTTCCAATGATCTACTTATATTATGTGATATTAACTATTTTGTCTTCATCAGCCCATGAAAGTTTCATCTGGGTACTTAAGTATTTATATCCTTGGAATTATCCATTCTAAATCCTCTAAAAAACTCTTTGGAATATTCATATTGATAAATTAATATTTCATTCTTTCCTTGTGTCTCTTGTAATCCGTGGAAAAACATCAGTTCAAAAATCTTTGTCATTTTGAACTCACTTTTAATGAATTTTTAAAACTGTCTCCACTATGCTTCATTTGATCCACTGGAGATTATTTTGTTGATGTAAAACAGTACCACCATCCTTTGATTACTTTCATTGTTGACATAGATATTGCAATCAACTCCACCACACTAAAAAAATTAGATTCTTCAAAAATTGATCTAGTATTGAATACCATTCTCTTAGTGCCTGCTTCAACCCATATAGATCATTCTTGAGCATAAAAACTATTTTCTTATCTTCACAAATGAGAAAACCATATGGATGCTTAATATATAATTCTTCTTCAAGAACCCCATTCAAAATTTTTGACTTGACATCTATCTAGAAAACTTTGAACCTTATTTTCCCAGTAATGGAAAAGAGTAATTTGATTTCCTTATTCCTTGAAATAGGTGAATTTTTTTCATAAACATCAATAACTTTAATCTCGAAATACCATTTGAACAATAATCATTCTTTTTTTAGAATCACTAAACCATCTTCATTCATCTTGTTACAAAAGTCCCATTTAGTCCTAATGAAATTATTATTTGTTGACCTTGAAATAATCTCCGATGTATGATTCTTATCAATTTGGTTAATCTCTTCATTCATAGACTTGGATCAGTTTTCATCCCCTTCTTCCATAAGACATTTAGGCTCTACCTGTGATATTAACAATTATTGTTGTAGAGTATTCAGTCGCTTTATATACACCAGTGATTTCTAATCACAAATTATGTTATTTTTATCAATTTTAGTTATTATATTCAACATTTGTGTATATACTTGTTTTTTATATTCCATTTCATTATCTAAATATTCTTCTGAATAATCCAATTCAATTGGAACATCAATTGATATGTTTATCTCTTAAACACTATCATCCAGAGTCTGATCATGTACTTTCTAAAGATTCTTTTCATTCTCAACTATGGTTACATCATATATTTTAACTAGCTTTCCTATACTCTTATTAAAGAATTTATATGTTTGTATTTTCTTTGAGTAACAAAGAAATATCCCTTCATCTCCATGGGATTCAAACTTCACATGTTTCTTCTTATTGGGAATGAAATAGATACTTATAAAGACTCGAAAGTACTTCAATGTTGGATTCATTACATCCCATATCTCATATAGAGTCTTTTCTTATTTCGGACATAATAATGCCATGTTTTATGTTTAGACTAATTACATCACTGCTTCTTTCCAAAACATATCTGGAAGGTATTTCTCAATGATTATTGTTTTATCCATGTTGTTGATAATTAAATTTATTCTTTGAACTAATCCATTTTTTTGTCGGGTTATTACTATTGAAACTTTTTTCCTTATCCCTTGATTCTTGAGATAATCCTCTACTTGAATATTTTTTAACTTTGTTCCATTATCTGTTTAGATCTTCTGGATTCTTTTACATAATATCTTTTCAAAATCCCTTTGATAATTCTTTATGCAAATGAACACCTCAGATTTGTGGGTAATGATTAAAACTCATGCCATTATACAAAAAACATCAATGAAGATAACATAATATCTCTTTCTATCAATAGATCTTGGTGAAATAGGTCCTCGGATGCCAATATGCACCAATTAAATCAATTTTCATGAACTTTTTTCCTTTTCCTTATATTCCTTTCGAATGATCTTCCCCTATTGTCAAGCATAACACGTATGGGTATGATCATATGATAACCTATGGAGGTCTCGAGTAGCATGATATTTCACTAGATCTTCCAAGGAAGTTTGGATTAAGTGACCAAGACATTTATTCCATAACTTTTTTTCACCTTCCTTGGATAGAAAGAACACGTCTTCTTTTTCCACTCACAAGGTATAGATTCAATTTCATACT
Source organism: Viscum album (assembly GCA_963277665.1). Lineage (NCBI taxonomy): Eukaryota > Viridiplantae > Streptophyta > Magnoliopsida > Santalales > Viscaceae > Viscum > Viscum album. The sequence continues at coordinate 512,222,108 of OY728146.1, forward strand.
CTTTCCCTAAAAATCCATTGCACATTATTTTTCCTTGATGACACATAATTTATTGGAAAACCATATGGTATGACCAGAGTTTCCAAGTTAACTAACACTAAGTAGGTTGTGACTCAAAACTAAAACAATTAATACATCATCACGTCTCATGTCTCTTCTTTTGGACATGTCTTTTCTTGAGACAAAAATATTCAGACCATAATCATTAACAAATATTATGATACCTTCCTTATATACCTGATTATGGTCACCATATCCTTATTTCTTATCATATGAGAGGTGCACCCACTATCAATGATCTATATTCTAGTGCGATTTAATGCTTTAAAAGAAATATCTAAAACCACCTCCTTATTCCTTATATACCTGATTATGGTCACCATATCCTTAATCTCACAATGTAGCAAACTAATTTGTCATTTTTATATCATTTTATGATCCATTGAAATTTTTATTAAGACTATATTCAGTCTTCTTCAGCACATTTCTCTACATCGTTGATGAGAAATATCTTTCCATGTGACTAAATCCTCTACACCTGAAGCAGTGACCATTAAATGATGATCCATAATATTGAGCTCTATATGGATTCCTTTTTTCCCTTATTCCCTTTTATAACTCTCATATATAGAACATACATTTTTCGAGGGTCCCATTTTTCCAAAATAATAATATATAATGCAGGGTGCATTCCTATGTGGCAATACTACACTACTGGTTCTCCCTTATGTTATCTGAATCTTCTGATTCTGATTCATACCCAAATAAATATTCAACCATAGATTGGGAGCTTATGGTCTAAATTCAACCATTATTACATTCTGTTTTCGATCAATCCCCATACCAGCTATCTCATTTTGATCCATCGTTATCCTTTCCTGACACTCCTTTTTCTGCTTCAATGGATCTCAAAATTCTAGTTTTACCTCTTATACTTCCTTTGTATCCTTCTTTTTCATAAATAATATTTTCTCTTGATCTATCACTTTCCTATACATACTAACAAATTTCTCTTCAATATCTTCGATACTTTTTATTTTATCTTTTATAGTATTAGTCAAACTATTTATCTCTCTTTTTAGTTCTCCAATTTTGAATTTTTACTCAAAAAAATTTTTTAATTTATCTGGTATTAATGATTTAAGACTTTCAATCTCAACCTCTAGCTCAAACAGTTCTTCTTCTTGTTGTTTCATATATATTTTGGCATCAATAACCACCATTTTCTCTTTATTTGTTTTTTCACTCCAAATATCTACCTCTTCAGGTGATACTTATAATTCGATCTAAAGGTTATATCTTCCTTCAACTTCTCCTTCATCATTGTCATTATCTTCCCTTATTTTTGAATTTTTTACAACTTATATCATATCATCTTCTTCATGATCCTTGCAATCCTCTAGTTATTCTTCCCCAAATTTGTATCAGTTATAATCTTCTTTTGAAATCATACTCTTCTTTTTGAAGAATTTTCTATAAGTACTCTTACTTCCATTTATATAGTCCAAATACTTCTTACTAGGAATTTCATCATTGTATTCATCTTCATCTTGGAACTTCATAGGAAAATTTGTTGTAATATTTCTAATCCTTCCACGTTTAAAGAATGCAAGTAGAAGTTTACATTTGAACCATCCTCTTCCACTTTGTATATTTTAGGAGATAAATGACTTGACATCATCCAAATTCATCTCTTCTTCTTCCAGATCTTATTTAATGTTGTGATTCTTCATGGACTTCAATACCACTTCTTTGGACTGTTCCTTTTCTACAACATCATTATCATAATTTCTCATCTCATATGTGTCAAGAGTACTATTCAAGCTATCCAATTTCATCTCCTTTGGATATTTATCTTCCATTAAATAAAATTTTAGATTAAAATGAGGTGTAATTTTTCTAAAGATTCACTTAACAATATTTGCATCATCAATAATTTCTCTGAGGCAATGCATGTCTTCCATGAAAACATTTACCTTATCAAAGAATGTGTCAATAGCCTCATTTGGGTGTATTATGAGATCCTCATAATTATTCCATAATACCTGAGTCTTTTCTTATCTGAAACTTGAGTTTCCCTCATATATATTTAGAAATATTTCCTAAATAGCATGTCATGTTTTACATGACATCTCCTTTGTATAGATTTCATTGGAAAGGGCTACCCCTCATGCATTGATTCTTCGGTATCAGTATCGACTTACCTATAATCATCTTCTGATAAGACTAAGTTGTGCATAATATCTGAAATTATATACATTTAATCTCTAAACACATACATAGCCAATGAAGAAAATAATTGTTTCCTTATATTCTTCCATATCTAAAAATTGTTTCCATTAAAGGACATAATCCATTTATGATTTAAAGCTTCCATTTCTTCAAAAAAGAGAGAACCAATGACTTTAAACCTTTAGCACTGATACCAATTGTTATCCCCACTAGGTTAAATACCCTAAGAGGGGGTGAATCAAGGTATGGAAAATTAAAACCACTACCCCTTTCGATCATGTTCCGTTGTTAAAAAACACTCCTCTCTCTATTTCTCATAGCAATGTATGAATAAAAATTAAACCATGCACAAGAAACAATTATTTTACTTGGTTCACCCTCATTGGGATATGTCCAAGGATCATAAGGTGATAATGTGTTGATGTACCAAAATCACTAAAGTTCACTGCCAAATTACAAGGTTTGGGCTAGATTACTTCTATGCCAAGGATCACTTCCTTCACAATGTCTAGAGTCATCTCACTACTTTCCCAAGGGTCACTCCCTGAGTCTCTTTCTATAGATCACTTTCAGTGAAAAGGATCACTTTCTTCCCCTTCCTTTTCTCATAGATTAGGAAGAGATAAACTCCTAGTTTATGAACATTCAGGTCCCTTAATTTTCATGAATTCATGCATCCACATTATTAGGTAGATGCTCAATTGAATTACCTCTCCAACCTGTAGATGAAATCCACTCCTCTGTGTACTATTTTCTTTTATAAATTACTTTTGAAAACTATTTTAGTGATTTTTCAATCCTCCTTGAATCCTTAGAGAACTTCCCTGCATTCTTTTTGAATTGTCTTTAACTCTGTGGAATGAGTGATTCATGGAGCACCTTTTCTTTCATGGACCAACTCCACTTCTAAAGACTTCCTCTTCTCTAGCAGACCCTTTTCCTTCTGCAAACAGCCCCTGCTTCATAGACGGTCTCTTCCTCTATAGACTACCTCCGCTTGTGTGGAACCATTTTTTCCGTGAGCTGCGTAGCTCCACAAAACCCCTTCATGACCTATTCCCACAAACTACTTTACCCTTACCAGAATTCTTCCTCATGAACTCTTCTTCTTCTCATAATTTTATATTTTGAAATAATTCAGACTTCACCAAATTCTTTTTAGTGAGATGATATTTTCTAATTGAATTCACTCACTTATAATCATCTTATAATGGGTCTTCATATTAGAAAATATATCCAAAAAACTCACCAATACAAATTACCCAAAACTTTGATAAAGTACAGCCTTCACTGTGAAATTATATGTGGTCTGCATAAATTCATTCTTCTTTGGGGTAGATGATGTGTTTCACAAAAGAAAACCCTTTGTAGTATCTCAAATAACTACCTTAAACCATAAGTGACAAACCACCCAAAAAATGAAGAGCCTCCCACGGAATATATTTCATACAAGGCCTACATACAATCCTTCATGGTTTTTATAGAATTACTATGTTAAAAACCTCCTTTACTGATTTCCCTAAGTCATTCTGCATACCTCCTTATGGTCTGTGAACTGTGCTTCACTATCTGTGAATTGCATTTCATAAACCCCTTTTCATAATACCTTCCTTTTCTATTTTAATAAAATCCAAATTTCGAGGCCCAAAAATTTGAAAAACACTACGAAACTGCACCACATTAAATATATAATTCAGCCACACGAACCATACTAATTTGCAGTCATCTAGATTTTTCAACAGACAAAATCAATCCAAAAACACTAAGATGACACCTTGAGGGATTTTAAACTAAGATAATTTGTCTCATGATAATTGTTGATGCATCATGGGTATATTAAAAACTAGTCCCCTAATATAGATACATATCCAATACATTCCTCATATATTAAATGATCAATTAAATTCATAAAAAATATTCCTTATCAATAAATATCTATATTGACTAATGAATACATATTTACCAAAATTTTCCCCAGTAAATCAAACAAATTTCATAGTAAAATATAATATGTAAAAAAGTTATATGGTTTATAAAATTATCATATCTATGATAAAAATATTTTGGATATTTAATAGAAAATTTATGTATAATAATCACAATAAAGTGAAATATCCCAGACAAAGTTAATGACCATGAAGTTAATAAGGGTTAAGAGATGGTCATCACTTCATTGAAAATATAGGTGTTATAACAAGATCATGTCCTTTGGGAAAATAATTCAAATGAAAGTGAAATATTATAATAATAATTAATTACATATTTCTCATTGTAAAATAATTTATAATGTGTAAAAGAAGCTATTTTTTTAAATGGTTATGGTGGCGGGGATGTCTGTTAATGTTGTATACATTAAAAACATTCCTTTTATCTTTTTTTAAAGAAATTGAGAAGTGAAGATTACATAAAACATTGAAATGTTCATTTAACTAATTATAAAAATTCAATGATAAAATAAAATTTCATTAATAAATCATTTCATTAATAAAAATTTTGTTTTAAAAATAATTTTATAAAATATAGACATGGGAGAAACATATATCCAATTAAAATAAAATATAATCAGTTTCTTTTTTAAACATTTCGTTTCATGATTCAAGTTATAAAGAGACAAAAATTTGGAATAAAATAGGTAAAATTTTTACATATCAATAGAATAAAAAAATTATTGGATCTTATGAAGGATAATTTATAATATTCCTTCAATGAAAATAAAATCAATCCCAAAAGGAAGTCAGATCATAAAATATATTCTTACCTCTTTAGAAACATTTAAATTGTAACCCCTTGAAATAGTAAACATTAATTTGAAAATTAATCATCATTAATAAATGGGTATTCATGTTAAATATATCAAATCATTATTATATATATTATATAAAAGTGAATAGATATATAATAACAAATATGTCTCAATAGAGTGGAAATTAAGATGAAATCACATACCTCACACTTTCATTCAGTTGAGAATAATTCAGCATCCTATATAATTGATCTAAACATGTAATCAATTTTTAATAGAACAATGTTCATATTTATAACATCATATATGATCTTATTATATCATCATGTCACCCTATTGTCAAATTTGTTTCATTATTACAATTGTTCTAGGTGTTAACAACTTCATTTTCTTATGCATGTTTTGTCATATATGTCTTTGATATTGTGAATATTATAAATTTACATGATATAAAAAATTATATTAAATTAAAAAATATCAAAAAATTTCATTATATACATTTTTCTAATCATTCTTAAAATTTGGACATGGACAATAAATCACATCTCTTCGTGGAGATGACAGGTCATACGTACGCACAAATGATGTTATCGTTTATTTAATTATTTATAGGGTAAGTAATTACATGATATTTTAAATTTAAAGAATAAATATTTTTTCATTATTACCATATATATTTATTTTTTTCATTATTATAACTATCCATGTGATTCGATGATGGAAAACAAATTACATTTGTTTGCGAGGCTATAGTTCTCCATACACTGGAGTATTGATTTTTGGTCACATTTTATGGAGACTTATATGGATAAATATTAGTACATAAACATAATAAAATATCATTATATTATTTATAGTGGTTTTAATTTATTTGGTGTCTTAAAAATAATTTAATGTGGTGAAATAAGAAGTAAAAAAGAAAGAGCTTGGCGAAGACAATTAAATTGGATTTGAAGAACCTCCATTGGATCTCTTTTTAAGGACCCTGGTATTGGTATTAATATAATTTCATGATCTATATAATGTGTATAATGATTTTGGGTAGATATTTTGGTGGATTTTTTTGTGATAAATGTCTTTATACCTATGAATATCTGAGGGGAGGAGGTTCCCTCTTATAATTGTGGTGAGTGGCACACTTGTATTTTTTCAATAATTTCATCTCAAATTCATGAAAATATAGATTAAAAATGGATCATATTATAATTTAATAGTATAAGTTCTAAATAAAACCAAAAAATGGGATTAATTATGTTTTTTCGTTATTTTTACCCTTATCATTTTATATTAACACCTCAGTAAACCTGTTTTAACCTTAACTATGCTAATTACTTTATACTATGTATAAAATTCATTATGAAACAAAATTAAGTTGAAATTATTAAATAATATTAATAATTATGATTTAAAATATATAATACATTTTGTTTAATTTAATTCATTTATGTGGTTTAATTTAATTTAAGTATAAACCAACAAAAGTTTTCGAAAAATAGTTTTTCAGTCAATGTATTTTTCAAGCGTGAGATAATCATATATTAAATATATGATTAGTAATAATCATTAGATGAATTTAAATTAAAATATATAGATATATAATATCTAAATTTCATTTAAATAATTCATTATTTAATATTGTTTTAATTAATTAAAATTAGATGACATTATCTTTTAAAAATAGTTTTTTGAAAAAAATCATTTTTTACCTCCGAATGATATTATATTTATATATATATATATATCAAACTGATAGTTAAAAAAATTTTAACAACACATATTGAAATTCATTATGATAATTATATATAGTAAAATTTATATACTAATTTTTAAAAAATTATTATTTCTAAACAAAATTTTTTAAAAAATATTCTATAATTATTTTGACCAACTAAGTTCAATATCGATATTCATCATATAAAATTAGAATGATTATTCCATGAAATATTAAAATTTGAAAGTAATTATAGTTTTATAAAAATATAATTTTCACCTACTAAAATTCAATATCGAGTGTTACATGTATTTTATAATGTGGTAATATCTGTGGATCTAGAGAAGGATCAAGTTGTCATTTCCTAGATACATCCCTTGAACATGTTCAAGATCAAAAGATTTATGGGATTAAATGATATTACTTATGGTTTATCTATTAATTATCTTGAATATAATCATCTGATATAGTTCTAAAAAATAAGTTATTGAAATTTTAGTGGTCATTCTAATATGAAAGAGCATTCCCATGAGCTGAAGAAGAGGTTTACAACAGCTCCAGTATTGGTACTCACTAGGCCTAGAGTTAGTAATACATTGTATTTTGATGTATCGAGAATTTTTATAGTTGTATTGTTTATGTAGTGTGGGTAGTTAGTAGCATATGGGACACACCAAAAATTATCCCACTAATATAATTACACCACTCATGACATGGATTTTTCATTTGTGGTCCATGTTATGAAATGTTGCCGACACTATCTCTCTGGAAAATGATTTTTTCTTCTACACTAACCAAAAGACACTTTAGTATATATTTACACTATGGGACATAAATATAAGGTATAGGCACTGGGGGAGTATTTTTGTGGGTTTTAATTTGATATGATGGATTCATATGGGAATGGTAATGTCGTTGCAGATTCTCTTACCATTAAGACAAAGATCGAGCAGGATTTTAAGAGGTGGACTTAAGAGGAGAAGTGGTTCTTAATGAGCTTTTAGAATGATTGGATGATTTATAGTATGAGTGATCAATGGCCTGTTATTTTTTCTCCCTTTGTGGTCACTTCATCTCTACTATACTGGGTAAAGGTAGGACTAGAGTCAGACACATAATGTGTTGTGATGTGGAAACAACTAGCTGGAAGTGTTCTGAAACCCTGCTGGTCTTTAGGCCATGACGACATGATTCATAGGCATGAGAGGGTGGTGGTCCATTTCTCTATCCCATATTTGAATATGATAGATTACCATATCTCTATATGGGTATTATATCACAGTGTGAACATGATTTATCATGACTTCATATGTCAGTTTTTGTGGTCTGGGATGAAGAGGGCCATTGTGGGTTTCATTTCCCAATGCCTTACCTGTCAGAGGGTTAAGGTCAAGCATTATCATCCATGTGTTTTTCTCAAACCACATACTATAATCATTTATAATTGGGAGTATTTCATGTTGTACATTTTTATGGGGTTACCCAAGACCCCAAGGAATTGGGACACTGTTTGGGTGATTATCAATCAACTGAAAAAAGCTTCCCACTTTTTACCAATTTGAGAGATTCACTAAATGGAAGAGCTGGTAAATATCAATTTCCATAATACTTTATGCTTACATGGAGTTACCTTGAGATTTTTTTAGATATATATTCACGTTTTACATATCCATTTTGGATGGTCTTATAGAAGGTCCTAAGGACATTGGTGATATTGATCACAGTATACCATATTCAGACATTCAGACTATCTAAGTAGATGATATACATACTAAAAGATAAGTTATCAATTTTTTTCTAAACATAGGTTGATCTTGGGATGACCTCATAGACTTGGTTTAGTTCATATAAAAAATATTTATAAGTCTTTCATTCAGATGGATCCTTATTAGGGTATGTACAGGTGGTCGTGTCATTCACTGATCTATTGGCATGAGTTGGGTGAGCAATTGGTTATAGGATCTAGTATGGTTTATGAGGACTTTGAGAAATATTTGTTGATTCAAAATAGTTTTATCACTAATCATAGAAGATATATATCCTATGTTTATTTTATAGGGAGATGTTTTGAGTTCACTATGGGTGGTTGAGTTTTCTTGAGAGTGACTCCTCAGTTAAGGCAACGACATCTAAGGAAGTATGGAAATCTTACACCATGTTTTGTTAAATCCTATAAGATCACTGATCATATAGGGATATTGGAATACCCTCTAGACCTTCCTCATTATTATCATGGTATACATGGTGTGTTTTATTTTTTACAGATCCATCGGTAAACAACCGATAATACGAATGTCTTCGACTGGGTGGATGTTGAGTTGGAGCCTAATTCATCTTATGAGGATCATCTGGTGTAGATTATACACCATAGAGAGAGAGAGTTATTTGAAGTATGATGGTTATGCTTGTCCAGATTCAGTGGCAGTATGGAAAGATCTAGGGGTATACTTATGAGATATAGGCTAATATTCAAGCTTAGTATAATGAGTTGTTTGAGCAGGAACCCTAAAGATGCTCCTTGAAGATGAGAAGGCCTCCGAGGGGAGAATTATAAAACCTTTAAAATTTGTATTCCTTAATGAAAACCTTATTCCTTTATTCTCCTATTTTTTCCTGGGTTGGAATAATTTTAGGTAAAAACTTGAAGTCTTTGAGAATATTTTGGAATGTTAAATGTAATTTTTGTGGATTTTCCCACCAAAAGAGGTGAAACCATGTCATAGTGGATGTGGATATGCTAAAATTCTACTGTGGTGTTAAGGTCACAACACAAAATATGTGGTTGTGCCATAGTAATGCATTTGATGGAGGCTTTTACCCTATCCTTCACTGTGGTTATGTCAAATAATGAAGTTTATTCCATAGTGGATTACACTACACCACAATGCCCTTTTCCACATCAGTTATAAATAGCTGGAATATTTATTTCAAAAATTCTCAATTTTCAAGAGTATCATTTTTAACTTTTCATTTGGAATTTATTTGGGAGAGAATTTTGGTATTCATGTGAGATTTAATGAGTGTTTTATTATGTTTTCAGCCCTTAAAATATCCTTTTAAATAACCCAACCTCCTTCTACACCTCAGGGAACACACAGAACTCTAAAGGTCTAAAAAAATGAATCCATCTCATATTCCTCACCATACACCATAGAGGAATTATATCTATAATATCTCCATGATGCAGCACTCTCCCTACGCCATATTGGCTTGATCCCTAACATAGATCCACATCACAATCTCGCTTATATGTTGTGTAGATTTTTTTCTAGTGATTTCCATGATACTTTTGATTTTCATACACCATAGTGGTTAATTTTGAATCTTTACACTCCGCTATCATTGTACATCGCCATGGTGGGTTGTTCTGGTACACCATTACACTTTGAAAATCAAATCTGCATCATGGGTGTTGTTTCTAGTGAACCACCATAATGCATTACCTTTATTTTACCATGGAGACTCCCAAATTTTCATAGATCCTTCTTCCTCTCTCCTTTCAACCAAGATTTAGGACTCTCTTGATGAAAATTTACTTTTGGATTTTATGGCATCTTCTTTTGTTACGATTGGTGTGTGAAAATTTATTGTAGATGAAACCTCTAATGAACATTGACATTGAATTCTAAAACCATAAGATTTCAAGAGGGATATTAAAAAGGGAAATGGACCTGTGGTGGATAAATAACAAGAGAATTATGAAGCTGGTAGTTGACTAAGGCAGACTCTGAGGTATCATGCATTTCTTCTATTTATTTATTTGAATTTGTTACTCTTGTTATTCTTACCACATTGAGAACCATTTATTTATAGGAAATTTACTTCAACATTAGATTTTCCATTTGTGATCTAATTGTTTATATATTATATTGTTATTATTTTTTGTTTCATGACATGATACTAAAGTTATGGTCTACCTATTGACGGATTTAGACCCTAAAAGCTATTTATCAGCATCTTGTATACTGGTAGGAATGCATGAGATCAAGTTAACATTTGGTTAGAAGCCAGTGGTTTGGGTTGGGGTGTTAAAATATAGATCCATTCATATAGAGGTATGTCTAGTTATATATTTTAGTTAATTTTAATTAATTATCACTAATTATAATTAATTAATATATATAATAATTTTTATTATTATTTTTTTAGTTTCTAATAGTTTTTCACATATAGTTTTTGGACAGGGGGTCCAATTCTATGTAATTTTTTCTGGACCATGAGTGAAATGGGATAAGATTCCCTTTGATGTTCATCAACTCATGTTTTATTATTAGATTGTACATAAATAAATTATATTTATTTTTAAATTTATTTAATTAATAACTTTATATGATTAATTATTTATAGTGTTTTTGGTATCCCGTAGAAGATAGCATGAGATCCCCTATATGGGAGTCATGGGAGATCTGTATGCATGAGCATTGTCATTAGTGTTTACACAATATGAGAAATATATCTATTAAAATAGATGGATTTGTGGTTATTGATAAATATTTTATTATTCATCAACATTATTACATATAATTAAATTTTTGGGATATAATTTTCTCCTATTAGATAGAATATAGTTTTCAGAAATGGTCATCATTAGCTCAACAGAACTGGGGAGACAGGAGTTCATGCACAGATCTGGTACCCATAACTTTAGTATTCATAGATGACATATGGTAAGTGATTTTATTTAATAATTAATGTATACATTAAATGTAAAATGACTATTTTATATATATATAAGATGTTATGGAATTTGATTATTTAGAATATGTACATTAATCTAATAACTAGAGAGATTACTAGTAAAAAAGGCATCAAATTGTGGTTGGTGTGATATTCTTTTTAAATTAACTGAAATTAATGTTTAAACTATTTTAATTTCAAATTTCATTTGAAGGAGGAAAATGAGGAAATGACTTCTCCCACACATGTTGAGAGTCATGATGAGACAGAGGGTTGGGACATTTATGAGTTATGGTTTGATGAGGCAACTTGGATGTAGGTAGATTACTATGATATCGAGAATGGATGAGTTTTTATTATTGGTTCTCATTTTACGTATTCCAATTGTTATGGAACTGATGTGTGTTCATATTATATCCCAAGGGGGTCTTATTTAGAGTTTTTATTATTATCTTCAAAGTATGATGAGAATGTTTAATCTCAGAATGAGATTATAAAGGTCATGCATAGAGATAAAAAGAATCTTCATTGATATTTATAGGATGAGTGGGAGAAGTAACATTAATGGTAGGATCACTAGCATGAGCAGATTATGAAGTACATGTGATGACTTTCATAGGGTATGGGGATAGATTTTCCTCTACCCAGACCTTCCGATGATACACCACCTCTACAGTGATTGATGATACAATTTATTGATAAAATATTATCATAAGTTTTATATGGACATATTACAAGTAATATAGTTATTAATTATAACATAAAATGTTTTATATATTTGGTGTTATCAGGTCCAGTCCATGTTGTAACCTTGAGACTCGAGGCATGGCTAAGATCCTTTTATTTATATAACTCATGAATATTATTACTTAACTTATTTATTATACAACATTATACCTTAAACATACAAAATGTATTTTTATCAAAAACAATTGGTGGTGGCCTATTGATTTATAATAACACCCTACTTAGGCCATTGTTTGGTACTCAGACAGATTTCTTGGATGTATGATAGGACAACGGAAACTTTTCTATTGTTGATGCTTGGTGGAATCATTATGAAGGATCTTGGGAGTTGGGATATAGAATAAATCTTGCTAATTCTAATTATATGTTTTCTTTTAACCTTTTTTCCTTTCCTTACATCTAGGAATGTTGTACTCGACCTGATAGATATGTATACCTATATGTTGGGAATTCAGAATCACTATGATATTGCATGGGTTGTGATATTTTAATGATGTATTTGTAGTAAACTATTGGTATATGATCTAGTTCATATATTTTTTTATATGAAGAATATTTTTTTATATTTTGGAATATCATGTTATTCTAGATTATATATCACACAGTGTTTTCGTAAAACCATTGAAATAATATTCCATAGAATTGTTTAAAAATTAATCTTTCTAGTGACCTAATAACTGAGATTTTATAAGATAAACAAATTATAAATAAAAAATAATATTCATAATTTAATTATTACATCTGAAAATTAATATTATAATACCAAAATACAAAGGTTTATTTTCTTAGGAGATAGGATTCGATCAAATTTATATTACACATTATTACTTCAACATATCTCATGATCAAATCTTAATAAGAATTACTTATAGATATAGTCATGAATATAATTCTCTAGGAAATAGAAATCAAAATAAGGGGTAAGTTCAAATTCTGAGTGCTAAAAACTTATATTAAATTATGATAGAACATGAATTAGAGGATAAATATATGATTAAAATGTCTTTATAATCCTTATAGTAAGTCATAATAAATTATATAATAACATTTATCCTAGAATGCACTAAAAGATCAATCATGGGTTAATAAAACATATACCATGTTGAGGAAACATGTGAAAGTAAAAAAAAAAAACCCTAGAAGAAAAATTTTAGAATGTAGAATAACATCAAAATTTGGCATAAACATAAGAATATATAATTATAACATTGACTTAAAACCCAAACATTCCCACATATTAAGTTGTGAATAAACCTAATCATGTCACTTCATCATTATGTGGGAAAACCTTATCATTCTGGCACATTTTTTTGTGGAAAAGCCCAATAAGTCCATGCATAATAATTTTCTCATGAGATATAAAACATTATCCAATATATTAGATAGTGACATAGTACCCAACCCATCACATAATCATATACCATACTTATGTATGACATAATAAAATAATCAATCATCTTATCGTGTAAAATCTTCGAAAAGAAATAATGGGTTGTATATCATTTACAAATGGTATCACATAACATGAAATCAATATTAAATATATTTCCACCCTAAAATAAATATTCCAATAGGATTAAGAAATCATTTCTAGGATAATCATGAAAAATAATTAATTTGAGAAAGATTATTTTGAGGTACATAGGAAAATGAAATCAAATCAAGAAAAGGATTTTATTAAATATCTTTCTATATAGTTATCAATACAATTTTATAAGTAATTTTCTAAAACCATTTGAAGGGTGTTAAAATATGACATTAAAATTTTTAATTTTAAGAGAATCCAAATTATATAAACCTTGAAAAATTAAAATAAATATAATAAATGTATTTAGAAGATATAAAATCACAAGTGAAAAATTAATTACTTTATTAATTTAAAATAACTTATTAAAAATACACATCGATTAAAAGGATAAAACCCATTATTAAAATAATTTAATGGGAAATCTAAATATAATAAGAGCTAAAAAATTACTTTTAAAATTATGAAAATGAGGTAATTGTAAGGAATAAAAACATCATTATGGGAGAAAAATTTCCATTTTAAAGTATATGAATTATTCTTAACAACATAGCTTTTGTATGAAAGAGTAAATAGATCAAAGAGGATTATATTGATGATAAATTGTAAATTAAATAGATAAAAAGAGAAAAAACCTAATAAAATAGTTATATGTTATAATAAAATAAAATTTTAACATCTTTATCAAGGAAATTATTTTTTGACTCAATAAAAAAAATTGAGTAAACTAAATGCTTACCTCAAGACCCAACTCAATTGGTGTGTGTGTGTGTGTAACTTTTTAAATAACAAAATTAGGTTTATTAAATACTTTATTAATAACTTTTTAAATTTAATTTTCATTTATTATGGTCTATTTAGTATTATATGTTACTCATTTATATATTTGTTTCACTCCTCTAGTGGTCGTTGTTGTTTGATCAATTCATTAAAACTACTTTGGTGTGTTGACCATGGTAAAAGGATTTATAGAATACTTTAGTCATTTAAATAGTTTAAATGGTTTTATAAATGTAATACCCATAATTATTTATGATGTTATATTTTCATTTTATAAGCATTTTTTTGTATGATTATTAAAGGAAAAATATAAAAAATCTTTGTTTTGGTAAGATTTATCATAAAAAAGGTTGTTTTATAATATTGAGGTTAAAACATAATATTTTAATTACAAAAAAAACAAAAAAATTATTTATATATAAATATAATATATTCCCAATAATTATGTTCCCATAAGAAACAATGATAAATCTTTATCGCATCATTCATGTATATTCTTAAACCAACCCAAACAAGAACATGTTATAATTAATCTAATAATTAAAACTCTAATAGTTTTATTATAGTTTCCTATTTAAAAATTTATGAGAAACTAAAAAATAATTATTATATGAAATTATAATTTTTTAATATTTATAAATCATTCATGATATTATCATTATAACATTATTCATCTAAGTGGTAAAACTGACACAAATAAGAGTGTGTTATAATGACTAAATGAATAACAATTTAACATTCCATAATCATAATATTACTTTATAGAAGAATAATTATTTAAAAAATATGTAAATATATTGATATTTAATATTTATGATGTTAAATAAAAATAATATATGAATGGATGGTAAAAGAGAATAAAATACATTAATATAATGATTTAATCTATTCTTGAAAAACTCTTTTATTATGAAGGGATTTGGGAAATTTTTAGGGACCAAAGGCTCAAGAACGTGGAAGAGGATTATTTGGGAATGAATTATGGAAAGTTATTGTGATGCATTCAAATTGTTGTGGGGTATCTTAATGGGTAGTTCAAATCTCCTTTTAAAAGTGAAGAGAATTTCATTTTTTTCAAATACTTAATACTCGATATAAAAAAGGAATATTTTGAATCATGAGGGTTATAATTTGACTAAAAATGAATGAATAGTGAATGCAGGCAGATCAAGTCCTAATTAACTCATTTAAAGATAATTTTATTGATATTTTAGGGTATAAAACCTTGGAATAATATTTTACCAATTTGGGCCATTAGTACGATGACAAATTCCTACAAAAGCAATTCATTTTTATGCATAAAAAGTTTAACTTATCACATAATTAAGAACTTTGGATTAAAAATATAAAATATATTTTATTTAATTTAATTTCTAATAGTGATAAAAATTACTTCTAAAACAATATATGTACAACACATTGAAAACATTTTGTAGAAAAATATATTTTTTAGCATACTTCGGGATAAAATAATGAATTTGTTTATTTCCATGAAATCAGTTTTATATTATTAATAAAAGAAGATCTATGTATATTTCATATCAACAAAAACTGAATTATACCCTATAAATACATAAATAAAATAAGAATACAAAAAATGGGTTTTATTAGGATAATATATTAATTTAGGTTCCAAAATTTCAAACATAGGTTTCAATAAACAAAATAATATTTTTAAATTATTTATATTACACAATAAATACTTATTTGGAACTGAAATTTTTTTATAAATTTTTATGTTATTCTTAAATCATGATAATTTCATAAAATATACAGTATTTGTAAAAACTGTATTTTTCCTGTTTACCTAAAAATCATCCTTTTCAGAAAAATATAAAAAGATAAACCTAAGATAATTTTTACATAATAAATTAAAAAATAAAATTAATTTATTCAAATTCAAATTCTAAAAGTGGTTGGAGTTAAGTTTAATGAAAAACTAAATATAAAAAAGAGTCCATATATAAAATTATTTTTAAGTATAAAATGAATTTAATCTTATTAATAATAACATAAAGAATATTATATGAATTTTATATTTATATTATATATATTACTCACAAATGTTTTTAAAATCACGTTTTTCATATGATTAATTTAATATATTATGGTGAAAACATTACAAACATAATACTGTTTTATGAAATGTATACTTTTTTATCAAATGATATTATCTTTATTCATAACATATTGATTAATAATGTATTAATGATTATTATTTTTCTTATATGTGTAAAAAATAAAATTCCGTAACTTCAATACTTCCTATAAAAGGAATATTGATTTTAAATACATAATCAAGAAATTGGTTTTAGTGAAACAAACATTATAAACTATGATTATAAGGCTATATATATCATCATTATAAATTTCTAGAAACTATTTTATCAAGACATAATAAAATTTTATTTTAAATAAAATTTTATAACTAAGATTAAATACATTTTAAAAAAATAATATTAAACATTTCAATATTTTATTTTATTAATAAAAAGTTTCTTTATGTTTTGAAAAGTGACTTTTATAATAATAAAACATCTATAAAAACATATAATAAAAAACATTAAGAAATTAAATTAACTATAATTTAAATTAAAAATAAAAGATAAAGAATTGTTTTTGTCTAAAATGATATTTAATCATTTATAAAATGTTTCACATATAATGTTATATGAAATTAATTTTAATAAGAAACAACTTTGTGACAATGAAAACATGTATCATAACATGTTATCCCTTAAATTATAGTGTATAAATTATCATTATGATTCAAAAATAAAACCATTAATAAAATTAATATAGTTATAAAATAAAGCAATATATGTAAAATGAATCGTGAATATAGTAAAGTATATATAAATATACATATATAAAAATTAGGGAATATGGAATCATTATATCATGTAGGCTAGTGGTAGGAGTTTCACTATTATCACCCTTCTAGTGTGGGTTTGTGCCCAGTGGCCTCATCAGATGTGATTGGTTGATGTCGGGACTTCAGGATACCCTTTTTCTCAAAAAAAAATTAATGATTAAAATCAATTAAACTTTAAAAATATATATCTAAAAATTTAGGTGAGATATATATATATATATAAGTTCATGGATAATATTATTAAATAAATGAATTTAGAATTTACATATTTCATTTAAAAATCCTTAAAATATTAATTATAAATCCTGGATATTACATTTTACTTCCCTTAAATAGATTATTCCATTACAATTTTAATTCATATTCATTGATCAAAATACTTAAGGGTGTCTATAAGTTATATATGACTCAATATATATTTTTTATGAGGTATCTACCTTACTATCATACATCAGACTAATAAAATATTCTATTCCCAAAACCTTTTAATAAATTCACTCATGACAAGGTATTCAGACACATATAATGGAACTCATTTTCCAAGAGGTTCCATATCTATCCTTGCACTGATGGGTTCGCTAAAGGTTTAATTGGATGTTAAAATGTGATTTACCTATTTTTTAAATAATATAAAATCTATGTGTAGATAACATAATTAGTTCCAAAATCACATCAAATTTATCTTACAGAATAATAATAGAATTTTCACAAATCTCTTTCTCATAAAATTCAACATGATATACAATAATCAAATTGATAGAAGTTTTCTTCACTCATTCCATATCAAATTTTCAGAGAGGTGGTTTTACACTCATCAAAAACATCCTATATATACTAGTGCCTAGAAATATAATAAGACATTAATAAATCTAGAGTGAAGGATAAGTGTACCTTAATTATCACAATCCACTTTAGTGATTCTCAGAGAGTATTCCCTTCAATGTTCCCTTGGTCTTTGAGTTTTCTGATACTTATCATCATTTTTTCTCATGTATTAGGCATTGAATTAGATAATTCTCATGTTTCAAACATTAAATATTTTTAAATATTATTGTCACAATATAAGGAAAGTTATTCCTCCATATCATGTTAAATGACCTATTCATTTTTTCACAATAATTATATTCTTTTCCCTCATTTTCCGCACATAAATCATATTTGATTCTATTTTATACAATATATTGGGTTCTTATTATAACACCATATTATTTTTTATAGATTTTTTTCTAATTTAAAAATATTTTAGATTTCATATTTTATATAACACATTGAACTAAAACTAAACTATGATACATTTTATTGATATAAAAAATTATAGTTCCAGAAAAAAAAAAGAAAATATTTAAATAAAATATTTATATATATATATATATAAGTATTTGTGTGATACATATTATTATTTTTAACACAAACAGAGACATGAATTGGCAACCCAACTCATGCCCCAAAATTTATTATTTGATATAATTATAAAACTTAGAGAAACAATTTCAATACTAATGTTTTCAAAAAAATTAACTAATTCTTAATAAACATTTAATAAATCTAAAAATTAATTTTTATGATAAATCTATAAATTAATTATAATAAAAATAAATAAATCATTCAATCCTAATTTTTTTTATAAGATCATTTTCATTTCAAACATAAAAAAATTAATGAAAGTAAATATTATAATCTATGGTGAAACACTTATTTTTTCAATTAATTTTTTTTGTAATCAATGTATAATTTTTATCCAATTAAATAAAATTGATCTATTTTAAATGAAGACACAAATATGATGCCTAAATATATAAATGAAAATTTTGACACTCATTTAATTTTTATTTGATTGAATATAAAAATAATAAAAATTAATATTAAAATATATTTTCCTATAAAAATAGTTTTACGTTATATTTTATATTTCCATATAAATATTAAATTTCAAAATGTTATAATTTTAATTTTTAAAAAACATAATCTATTGATTCATCATTTCAATATTAGCTTAAAATTAATTTCTTTTGGATTTTTCTTAAAAGATTTATTCTTAGAAAAATAGTACAAAATATTGTTTTTAAAAATACTATAACATTTATGACTTTATTAGGATATAAGAATGAGTATAAATATTATGAAAACATTTACCTAATAATATATTTATTTAATAAATAAAATTTTACATTTAAAATTTTATGTTTAATTTATAAAACTATGATTGACATTTTATAACCTATGTAAAAAATCTAATTTTTTTATATCTTATACACATAATATTTCATAATTAATTTTTATCAATTTTTTTAAATTTAATATTATGAAATTGTTTCATATTTTGAAAAATAATTTTAAATTATATAATGATATTAATTTTTTTAGTCATAAAAATAATTTATTGAGGTTAATAAATAAGTTATCATTGTAAAAAAACATTTGGGAAAAAAAGAAAAATTATGGGGAGAAGCCAAAAAATATATCAATCCATATCCATTATTTTTTTCGATGAGAGGTGGATCAAAAAATAATCCTAACCTATAAATTATTTTCTCCTCTTGTAGAAACTTTCCTTTAAAATTGAAATGAAATTCATATTAATTTATGGGTACTTATAGAAGTGCTTCCCCACTCACTTATAAAAGTATCCTTTCCCCAAAACACATCTCCACACACCATAGGACTTGTAGATCCATAAAATTATTCAAAATACCCCTAAAAATAGAGTATCATAAGTTCTATAAGTTATGTTCACACCAAAATACCATTATAAGTTGCGTTAAGTATTTTTCCTAAGAGTAAGGTAAAAACTCTTAATCAATTATTTTACATTTTTAAACCTTTTTTTGTTATTACACATCCTAAAATACTATTCTACAAATATTTGTATAATTAAAATAATATAGTGATCATATTTAATTTTTTTTTATTTTTATAGAATAATAACGTTTTACCTTCCTCTCATCTATTCAAAAAAATAAAAATATTGTTTGTTTGTATGTGCAGACTACCGCCTCCATTGACGATGTGTTACGTTTTTCATCACTTCCTTACATAGATATTTATAAGAAAGTATTTAATATAGAATAAGATATATATGAAATTTATTTGATTCTACTTAGAAAAATAATTGTATAACGACATTTATTTTTATCTATTGAGAGAATAAAAATGTCTTGTGTACATGCATGTAGACAACCACCTCTATGGACGACATGTTTTCTTTTTTATCATCACCTTACATGGATGAGAATAAAAAAATATTTTATAAATTTATTATGATAAAAATGGGTAATATATGTCATTAATATGATTTTTAAACTATAAAATAAAAAATAAAAATCATTATAAATTAATATATTGATATCAGTAAATTACCCGAAACAAACTCATCATCAATTTCATCTTCAATAATAATAAATAAAACACTCATGGAATGATAATGTAATATTATAGATTATTATGTAACTTATAATAAAATACGTTTAATAATATTTAAAAAATTAAATTCTATTTAAATAATTGGGTTTGAAAGCACCATTACAAAACATACGTGAAACCTCAAAAATTACTGAAATCTGGTGATGAAAATAATGTTTAATTAGTTAATGAATATATCATTAATAATTATAAATAATTAGTATTAATTTAAATATATATGAATTTTTTTAAACAGGTTATTAATTTGATTATGTTTTTTATACAATATTTTAAAATGATTTTCTTAAATTTGAGATTTAAGGTAAGGGTTTCATCTTAATTTCAATTCCTTGAGATATGTTTTGTATTATGCACCTATGTTATCTTATATGGTGTTTATAATGCCTCATTAATATAATATATTATGATTAAATATTTAATTAATTGTATTTAAAGTTCCATTTAAAGTTTTATCTCTCAATATTTTTTCATAAACATTTTATAATAACTATAAGGATTTATCTTCTAAATTTTTATTCTTTATGAAATATTTCAAATTCACAATTTATTATGTACTTTGTGTTGTATATATTAACATAATAATGTTTTTATTATAATTACATAAAATTAAATGTATTTAAAAATATTTCTAATATTTTATTTTTAATTGGCTTGTGATTCATGATATTTCAAGGTTGTGTGGGATTTCATTAACCTGTACCTTTTTTTCTTGTAGTTATAATGAATCTTCTTGAAATTATTTCTTCTATGTTCAGTTTCTTCCATAAAAAGATTTTATTATATGAAAATTTTTCTTTATCTATTGATAAATTTTCCTCTTTAATTTCACATATCATTTATTTATGAATTTCATTCAAATAAAATTATAATATTGTTAATAATAATTATCATCCACTTTAATGACTATTTTTCTTCTATGTCCATATTTTTTTAGTTACAAAAATGTTTTCCTTTCCCATTTTGAAACCCAAAAATGCATTTTCTATTGGGATATTTTTATTTATTTTTAGATATTTTCAAAAGTATGTTTCATAAAACTTTATAGGATATGTATATCAATAAAGTTATTTTAAAAATATTAAAAATTATTTCCCCTTCATGTTTTTATTTTTAACATCCACTCAAAATTTAATCTGAATAAAATTTAAGAATTTTCAAGCCTTTATGTTTTGGAATTTATTTTCAATGTTTTTTAAAAAATCTATTTTATTTAATGGAAATGATTTTTTAAAGTGATAAAATATTCTCTTTATGAAAATATTAAGAAACTGTTTCTAAAATATATTTTTATTTATTTGTATTCCATTTTCATCTTTATATAAAAAATATATATCTCATTTAGGGTGATGTTTCATGAATCACCCCCTAAATTCCCTTTTTAAAAACTTCTTTTGGGTGAATTATTTTTTAGTATCAACTAATTTAACTCTTGAGTTCGTTTCATGTGACACCATTTGTAAATGTTACGATCCAAATTTTCATTCTATATGTTATTCATGATATAGTATCTGATTTATTTTTCCTAACACACATGAATATCGTTTATCATTATAATATGGTTTAGGTCCTATATATCCCTCTAATTCATTGGTAAATTTCATATCTCATGAGCTCAAAAGGGTACACATATTTTTATCCCAATCCCAAGGGTACATGTGTAACACCCCGACCCCTCTAGATAGGAGCCGGTGCATTACTTGTGATATTTGCATGGTTAGAAGGAAGAAAAACCCTGAAGGAACAATCATTTTAGTAGTCTTTATAAAACTAGATACATATATGTAACTCAAATTACATTGGAAAAGGTTACAAAATACAATACATAACAAAAAACACAAAACTGCATCCACAGGAACTCAAAAGAAGACCTTCTCTTCATCACCTATCAAAGGTAGACAATGAAATGGGTGAGCTCAAACGCTCAGTAAGGGTTACAAATAGAGGAAGAATGAGTACAATAATAAGTGTCTCACAATCAATCTGATATAATCAATATGGCATAGTGAATAGATGAATAACTAATGCCAATAATAAACTAAGAATGAAACTGCATCCATAGATTTTGTCATAGTGAAAACCTCATGGATAATAATAATAACTAATAAAGAATAAAGAGAATTCTTATTAATTGGATGTCATGTATCTGGCACATGAAACCATAATACCGTAAAAACGGTTTACTGTTGTGGGTAGAAACCTGTTTGATTTTTTTGGAAACGAACTCGAAGGGTCGTCGCTAAAATATTTTGTCTCATGAGAAATACCGATGCATCGAGGGGCTGTAGTGGGCCCCACCCACCTCTACATCCAAATCATTTTTTATACAATGATTCAATACAGAAGAAATATGCCTTTTCAATATCTATATTGAGTATAGAATATAGATTCATCAATAACATCCCAAATATACACCGTATATGAAATGGTATACGGTTTAGACAATAAACATATCCATGACATGAGATTATGGTTTTTAATAGAAATATAATTTCAAATGTAAAGTTATCTCAAATGGGCAGTAGGTACACCACATAAGGATTATTAGGTTCACAATAAAAAGTTAATCACAACGAATAGGTAGTTGAGACAAAGTCCCTTACCACAATGTAATTGGTCGAACCGTATGAACAAAACTTAATAAATATCAAGTGAATCTTGAATAAAATGAATATAAATAGAATCATGTTATTATATAACAAATGGAAGTACACATATACCACATACAAGAAATAAGTGGCGAACAATGAAAATCTCACAGAAATGAAAGTGAGATGAGAAACCCATTACATTTTGCTCTAGTGTGTTCTTGATTGTTCTTAACAACCTGAATAATAAAATTTATATTCATTAATTAATAATTCAAAAACCTAATAAACATGTAATTGATGTGATATAACCTTATTAAGTTCATCAATGGCCTTTTTGATGGGTTTAAGAGATTAAACATTATTGTTTGGGAAGCATTTTCTTACTTGGTTTCATGATTTGTTTACTTGTATCCATGAATGGAAGTTCATTTGAAACATGTTTAAACATCAAGAATTGTTAAAATAAATTATTGCTGACATTAAAGAGATATAAATTATCTTATAATGATTCTGTTTATATACCATGATGATGATTCATTAGTTAAAACATTAATGATGTTTGTTTAGATCGTTTTAGTGGTTCTTTGATAATAACAACCTCATTTTGTTTTATAAATTAGAACCATGAGTACCAAAGAATTATAGAACCATGGGTGAGTCATAACACATATATTATAACCTGGTTAAACCATATAAATTTTTTCATGACCAGACTTGAAAGAATTTATGCAAATTGAAATCAAATCGTCTATGATGTCGGTAATTCGACACATCAGAGACAGTATTTTTTATTCCTTGAACAAGTGGGGGAAAAGAAGAAGATTGATGATGAATTTCTCATGAACATGAGATAATATAGAATATACAAGACTCTGGATATTTAATTTCTCTTGGGTAAGAATAGATGAAGAAATAATAAATAAAGAACTCAAAATAAAAGAATAATTTTGAAATCGCTTAGAAAAAATCGGCAGCCTAACGGCTACGCAACATGGACTTAGAAAATAATAAAAAGAGATGGAAAAGGGGTCACCTACCCATGAAATGAATAATAATATATAGTAGATCAAAAATAAGAAGAAAAATAAGAATATGGTATGGAAGCTTGAAAGATATACCACATAAAATAGAACTTAAAATGAAAAAAGAAAGATATTGATAATTTTCTTACCTTGTATAGTAACCCTTAGAAATTGAAGTTTGGGACCTTGGGAACTTGAGGAAACCTTGGTAGGACTAATATGGAGGTAAGGAGGCCAGAACTTCGTTGAGGAAGAATTTGGAATGAATTCATTTAAGGGAAGAGTTGGTATTTATAGGAAAAGTGAGGGATTGTTTTAATAATTTCGTCATGAGTGGTTTTTGCAAAACCATGGGCTTGCCCATGGTATTTTCCCACGGTATAAACCACTTGGGACACCTCACATATTATTTAACTATATGCAAGTATACTAGATTTATGAAATCATTATTATATCATTAATGATGTCACTAAAGCACCGAAACTAAAAACTGTATTTTTTACTTTTCACTAAAAAATCAATTGTTTCAGAAAAATTCACAAAATTCACCCTAACTATTTATCGACATGTATATTTCAAAAGTGAAATCCATTTTTCTAAAATAATTTTATAACTATTATTAATTTAATTTTTAAATAAGGTCATAGTTAATTCAAAAAATAACAATCTTAAAGTGAAACTAGTTTTATTTCTCATTGAAAAACCAATTAAGATCTCATTATCTTATTACCTTGAGAAAATAAAATAATATTATTATTTACTATTCATAAGTGTATGTTACTATTCATATTACTATTCATATGGGTATGTTACTATTCACCAAAAATCATGACTGTTCTATCAGACTCCAAATGAGTTACTAAACACAACTCTAGATGACCATTTTTCAAAATTCAAAACATATAAGTGAGAAATTTATGTTTAATGGATAGGTTTTAACTATCTTCTAAATAATCTAGTGTTGTTTCAAAGGAACACAGTGATGAATAGAATTTAACTCAGTGATTAATAGAGAAACATATCATAAAATATTTGGGGTACTACATTATTCCCTCCTTTGGAAAATTTCATCCTCGAAATTTACAAAATATTACCTAAAAAGATTCGGGTATGTCTTTAACATAAGATCCTCAGGCTCCCTTGTTGCTTCCTCCATCTTATGGTTCCTCCATAAAACTTTCACCAGAATATTCGTCTAATTTCTCAATACTTGTTCTCTAGTTTCAAGAATCTTGATAGGCTCTTCACAATAAGATAGATCTTGCTCAAGTTCTACTTCCTCATAAGTGAGTACATGTGTTGGGTCTGGAATGTACATTCTTAACATTTACACGTGGAACACATTTTGAACCTTCGATAGACTTTGAGGCATTTCCAAATGGTAAGCAACTGCTTCAATTCGGTTTAGAATTTCAAAAGGTTCAATGTACCTGGGACTTAACTTTCCCTTCTTACTAAAACGTATAATACCCTTCCATGAAGATAACATTAAGAAAACGTGATCACCTTCTTGAAACTCCAAATCCTTCCATTGATTATCTACAAAGATCTTTTTCCTACTTTGAGCTATTTTGATATGGTTCTGAATAATCTTTACCTTTTCTATTGTTTCTTCAACAAGTTCTGGGCCCACGAGCTTTCTTTCACCAATTTCATCCTAGCAAGTTGGTGTACGACATCTCCTCCCATATAATGCTTCATATGGTGCCATCTGAATACTTGAATGGAATCTATTGATCAATGAAAATTCCACAAGAGGTAAATAATGATCCCACATGCCTTTAAAATAAAGTGAACAAGAACTCAACATGTCTTCCAATGTTTGAATAGTCTGTTCTGATTGTCCATCAGTTTGTGGGTGGTAGGCAATTCTCAAATGAAGATCAGTATCTAGGGCCTTCTGAATAATATTCTAGAATCTTGATGTAAAACACGGATCAAGATCAGAAACAATCGATAGGGCTACTCCATGAAGTCTCATAACTTCATTAATATATAGTCTTACTAGACGTTCAAGTGGTAGATCTTCTCTTATAGCAAGAAAATGTGATTACTTGGTAAGACAATCAACAATGACCCATATTGAATCATTCCTTCTAGGAGTATTTGGTAGTCCCATGAAAAAAGTCCATTGTGATATTATCCCATTTCCAATTAGGTATGGGAAGAGGTTGCAATACTCCTCCAGGCCGTTGCCTTCCAGCTTTCACTTATTGAAAAACCATACATCTTGACACAAAATCCGCAATCTCGCTCTGCATGTTGTCTCACCAAAACTATTCCTTAAAATATCTATACATATTAGTGATACCAGGTTTTATAGAGAAATTGGAACTATGACCATCATCCAAAAATTCCCTTTTTAGATCAAGTATATTGGGAACACAAAGTCTCTTCCAAAATTTCAAAATTCCATCTTCATATACGAAGTCACTCAATCTCCCATCATTCACAGCTTTAATCTTCTTTTGAAACTCCTCATCATTATCTTGAGAACTTTTTATCCTTTCTAGTAAAGATGGTTTGGAAACCATTTGAAAAATCATTGATGTTTCACCTTTCATGTTTATTCCCATATCCATATTTACTAGATCCATGAAAATAGGATCCCTTTAAACTCTCACATTGTTCAAAACTCCATGATCCTTTCTGGTCAAAGCATCTTCTACCTTATTTGCCTTCCCTGGGTGGTATTGTATTGTGTAATCATAATCCTTGAGTAGTTCAAGCCATCTCATTTTCCTCATGTTGAGTTATTTTTGTGAGAAAATATACTTCAAACTCTTGGGATAAGTATAAATCTCACATTCTTCACCATAGAGATAATGTCTCTATATCTTCAAAGCAAATATTACAGTAGCTAACTCAAGATCATGAGTAGAATAGTTTTTCTCATGAAATTTTAGTTGTCG
Source organism: Viscum album (assembly GCA_963277665.1). Lineage (NCBI taxonomy): Eukaryota > Viridiplantae > Streptophyta > Magnoliopsida > Santalales > Viscaceae > Viscum > Viscum album. The sequence goes on from OY728146.1 coordinate 512,249,340, forward strand.
TGATGCATAAGCAATAACCCTATCATTTTTCATAAGGACACAACCAAGTCCTTTCTTTGAAGCATCAATATAAATAACAAACCCGTCATTCCCCGATGGTAGAGTCAATATAGGAGCATTGACTAATATTCACTTCAGTTCTTTGAAACATTATTCACAATATTTTGTCCAAACAAATTTAATCCATTTTCATGTGAGCTTCGTTAGCGGGTTTGCCAGTCGGGCAAAATTTTTCATGAAACACCGATAATAACCTGCTAAGCCAATAAAATTGCGTACCTCAGTTATGTTTGTTGGCGTGGACCAATCTTCGATTGTGTTTGTCTTCTTAGGATCAACTAGGATTCCATACTTCGAGAAAATATGGCCAAGAAAAGAAACTGACTGAATCTAGAATTCGCACTTGCTAAACTTCCCATATAATAGATTTCTTCTAAGAGTTCCCAGAATAAATCGCAAGTGACACTCATGGTCTTCATAGATTTTTGAGTATATGAGGATATCATTGATGAATATCACAACAAAGTTATCAAGATATTCCTTGAAAACACGATTCATTAAATACATGAAAATAGATGGTGCATTTGTCAGTCCAAAAGGCATCACTATAAACTCATATTGCCCATACATGGTTTGAAATGTTGTCTTTGGAATATCTTCCTTCCTCACACTCAATTGAAGATATCCGGATCGAAGTTCAATCTTTGAAAAGTATTGAGCTTCATGAAGTTTGTCAAATAAATCATCAATCTAAGGTAGAGGATACTTATTCTTTATTGTAATAGAATTTATTTCTCTGTAATCAATACATAGCCTCATGGATCCATCTTTCTTCTTTACAAACAAGACTGGGGTTCCCCATGGAGAAACAGTAGGTCGAATAAATCCTTTGTCACTCAACTCTTCTAGTTGTTTCTTTAGCTCTACTAGCTCCACAGTGGCCATTCTATATGGGGTATTTGATATAGGTCTTGCACCAGGAATTAAGTCAATGTAAAACTCAATTTCCCACTCTGAAGGATGTCTAGGTAAATCCTCTAGAAATACATCAACATACTCTTTCACAATGTGCATGTCTTCAATTTTAATATTTCTTTCATCTCCCATAGATATTGGTTTATCTTCCTCTCCATTTACGGCATTCAATAGAGCTATTGGGGGTGGTTTTAGATAAGAATCAGGTGTTGAAGTTTCTTCCCTAGAGGCAAGGAATTCTACACCTTTTCCAAAAAAATTAACATCCTTCTTCTTGAAATAAATCCTCGCATCATAATTTGATATCTAATCCATACCTATAATTATATCAAATTCAGTCATGGGTATGATGATAAGGCTAGCAAAAAAAGCACGTTTTGGTGTTTGGAGGGGGACTACTCGACATGCCTTTGTTGCAATGATACATCCCATGGGAGTTTTGATTGAAAACTCCTTTCCTAAATAAAATTGGACATATCTAATTTTATTGGAAAACTGAGAGGATATAAATGAATGCAATGATCTAGAATCAAATAAAGTGTTGGCTAAATTTGAGGAAATAATTAAAGTACCTACCACCACGTCACTAGAAACTTATACCTCTGCAGTTTTAATCGCATAAGCTCACCCTTGATCTCTTGGCCTTTTCTGAGTCAAGTTTCCTTGGCGTTTAGGACACTCATTTGCATAGTATCCCATCTCTCTGAAATTGTAGCATTGGACATCATTGAATTGTTTTTTCCCCTTGCATTCATCAGATCTATGACCCTTTTCTCCGCAGTTATAGCAGACTCCCATTCCTTTCAAGCCTTTCTCAAGATGATTCTTTCCACAGTTCCCGCATAATGGAAACATATTCATTCCCTTTCTCTTCTTCGGTGCTTCTCCTTTTCTTTTGTTATTAGAGTATTGCTTCTTATCCTGGTTTCTTTTGAAAATTTTTGATCTAGAAAATTCCCTCTCTGTTTTGATGGAACTTGATACAATTCCATCATATGATGAAAATGTTTGAGAAGCCAGTTCCCTTCGAAGACTTGGCTTAATACCTTCAATGAAATGATCAATCTTGTCTGCCGAGTCACGTATGTAATCTAAGGCATACCTGGCCAACCTTGTAAAAGTATCCTCATACTCTATAACATTGTCTTATTCCCTTTGTTTCAAGCTAAGGAATTTATGATTCATTTCAGTTTGTTGCTCACAAGGGAAATATTTCTCAAAGAATATTTCCTTAAAAGTCCTCCACTCCATATCTTCTATTTTTTCTTCCTCCATGGTGTTCTGAATCAGGGACCACCATTGGTTAGCATCACCCTTGAGAAAATATACTACCAGCACCAACTTCTCATTTTCATTGCATCTTAATGCCATGAATATTTTTCAAGTGACTTGATCCATTGCTCAGCTACCACTAGATTAGTAGTCCCACTAAAATATGGGGGCTTATTCCGCATGAAATGATCCAACATAGGTGTGGAATGGATATTCGTTACAACTTGAGTAAGTTGTCCCAATATATTCATGATATGATCTGCTCCAACGTTGACTGTGTTGACTTTCTCAGTTGGGAGATCCCTACCTTTCCCATGAGTATTGATTTCCCCTATTCCATTAGACACAATTTCTAAATAATGGGATACACTAGATTATTTTATGAATCTCAAATGGAAAGGCACTCAACATAGATTGAAATTCTATGCATAACTAATCTTATAAACATGGTTCCTCTAAGGAAAAATTTACATTAACTCCTTCATAATGTCTTGTAAAGAAAACATGAATTATCCCAAGCATATCCCCCAGGAGTTTCGTAACCAAGAGTGCAGCAAGGCCTATTGTCATGCACCAGTTCCCATTCGAGTCTATCTCAAAGAGGTGTTTTCGGGTTTTACCCCTAGATACATCTCTGCCAGAGCCGCCTCTACCTGCTCATATCCAGACAGGGACGTATTGCATAAAATATCCACATAATCTATTCCTTACCAAAATACCAGGACATTATTGTATGTTAATCCTCATATACTACCTGAGGTCTTTATTCCCTACTATACATTTCCTACTCTAGTTTCCAAGTTTTCTACTAAACTTTTTCTAATACCAACTATAACACACCGACCCCTCTAGACAGGAGTCGGTGCATTACTTGTGATATTGGCATGGTTAGAAGGAATGAAAATACTAATGGAATGATTAGTTTAGTATTATTTAAGAAACTAGATACATATATGTAACTCAAATTACATTGGAAAAGGTTGCAAAATACAATACATAACAAAAAAAACTCAAAACTGCATCCATAAGAACTCAAAATAAGACCTTATCTTCGTCACCTATCGAAGGTAGACAATGAAAGGGGTGAGCTCAAATGCTTAGTAAGGTTTACAAATAGTGTAATAATGAGTACAATAATAAGTGTATCACAATAAATCTGACATAATCAATATGGCATAGTGAATAAATGAATAACTAATGCCAATAATAAATTGAGAATGAAAATGCATCCATAGATTTTTTCATAGTGAAAACCTCATGGATAATAATAATAATTGATAAAGAATAAAGAGAATGTTTATTAATTGTACGTCATTTATCTGGAACATGAAACCATAATACCGTAAAAATGGTTTACTATTGTGGGTAGAAACCCGTCTGATTTTTTTTTGGAAACAAACTTGAAGGGTCTGTCACCAAACTGTTTTGTCTCATGAGACCTACCGATGCATAAAGGGGCTGTAGTGGGCCCCACCCACCTCTACATCCAAATCATTTTTTATACAACGATTCAATAGAAGAGAAATATTCCTTTTCAATATACGTATAGAGTATAGAATACGGATTCATCAATAACATCCCAAATATAAACCGTATATGAAATGGTATACGGTTTAGACAATAAACATATCCATGACATGAGATTATGGTTTTTAATAGAAATATAATTTCAAATGGAAAGTTATATCAAATGGTAAGTAGGTACACCACATAAGTATTATTAGGTTCACAATAAAAAGTTAATCACAATAAAAAGGTAGTTGAGACAAAGTCCCTTACCACAATGTGATTGGTCGAACCGTATGACCAGAACATAATAAATATCAAATTAATAATTGAATAACATTAATATAAATATAATCGAGTTATTATATAACAAATAGAAGTAAAAATATACCACATACAAGAAAAAAGTGGGGAACAATGAAAATCTCATAGAAATGAAAGTGAGATGAGAAACCCCTTACCTTTTGCTCTAGTGTGTTCTTGATTGTTCTTAACAACCTGAATAATCAAATTTAGATTCATTAATTAATAATTCCAAAACCTAAAAAACATTTAATTGATATTATATAACCTTATTAAGTTCATTAATGGCCTTTTTGATAGGTTTAAGAGATTAAACCTTATTGTTTGGGAAGCATTTTCTTACTTGTTTACTTGTATCCATGAATGGAAGTTCATTTGAAACATGGTTAAACATCCATAATTGTTATATAAATTATTAGTGACATTAAAGAGATATAAATGATCATATAATGATTCTTTTTATATACCATGATGATGATTCGTTAGTTAAAACATTAATGATGCTTGTTTAGATCATTTTAGTGGTTCTTTGATAATAACTACCTCATTTTGTTTTATAAATTAGAACCATGAGTACAAAAGAATTAAAGAACCATGGGTGAGTCATAACACATATTTTATAACCTAGTTCAACCATATAAATGGTTTCATGACTAGACTTGAAAGAATTTGTTCAAATTGAAATCAAATCGTTTACGATGTCGGTAATTCGACACATCACAGACAATGTTTTTAATTCCTTGAAGAAGTGGGGGAAAAGAAGAAGATTGATGATTAATTTCTCATGAACATGAGATCATACAGAATATTCAAGATTCTAGAGATTTCATTCCTCTTGGGTAAGAAGATATGAAAAAAGAATAAATAAATAACTCAAAATAAAAGAATAATTTTGAATCACTTACAAAAATTCGATAGCCTAACGGCTACGCAACATGGATTTAGAAAATACTAAAAACAGAGGGGACAAGGGTCACCTATCCATGAAATGCATCATAATATATATTAGATAATTAATAAGAATAAAAATAAGAAAATGGTATGGAAACTTGAAAGATATACCCCATAAAAAAGAACTTTAATGGAAAAAAATAAAGAAATTGAGAATTTTCTTACCTTGTAGAGTAACCCTTAGAACATTAAGGTTGGGACCTTGGGAACTTGAGGAAAACTTGGGAGGACTAATATGGAGGTAAGGAGGCCAGAAATTTGTTGAGGAAGAATTGTGAATGAATTCAATTAAGGGAAGAGTTGGTATTTATAGGAAAAGTGAGGGATTATTTTAATAATTTCCTCATGAGTGGTTTTTGCAAAACCATGGGATTGCCCAGGGTATTTTCCCATGGTATAAACCACTTGGGACACCTCCCATATTATTTAACTATATGCAGTCCTACTAGATTTATGACATCATTATTATATAATTAATTCTGTCATTAACACACCGAAATTAAAAACATTATTTTTTACTTTTTAATAAAAAATCAACTGTTTCAGAAAATTTCCCAAAATTCACCCTAACTATTTATCGACATGTATATTTCAAAAGTGAAATCCATTTTTATAAAATAATTTTCTAAATATTATTAATTTAATTTTTAAATAAGGTCATAGTTAATTCAAAAAATAACAATCTTAAAGTGAAACTAGTTTTATTTCTCATTGAAAAAACTAATTAAGATATCATTATCTTATTGCCTTGAGAAAATAAAATATTATTATTATTTACTATTCATAAGGGTATGTTACTATTCATATTACTATTCATATGGGTATGTTACTATTCACCAAAATTCATGTTTGTTCTATCAGACTCCAAATGACTTACTGAACACAACTCTAGATGACCATTTTTCGAAATTCAAAACATAGAAGGGAAAAATTTATGTTTAATGGATAGGTTTTAACTATCTCCTAAATAACCTAGTGTTGTTTCAAAGGAACACAGTGATGAATAGAATGTAACTCAGTGATGAATAGAGAAACATAACATAAAATGTTTGGGGTACTACAACATGGGTGGTAATCCCATACCCAAGGGTAAATGTGTGATAAACCTGAGCCCAAGGCTTCATGAGTGGTGATACAAAGCCTAATAAGGTACATGGTTGGTTATCCCAATGATACTAATGTTATACATGGATCAGTTCACATGTTAACATGTATATAATGTTATGATTACCTATAATTATTCTTATGTCACATTTTAATAAGACATAATTATGATATTATCCATGATAAGTGAATAATGTATGATGTTTTTTCACACTTATTACATAGAATAAATTTTATCATTTGAGATTATAAGTCTTTAAATTACATGGACTGCTCTTATTTTTCAATGTTTTTAATGATATTTTTATTTCTAGGTCATGTTTCTCATACACATACGATCTAAAACTTTTGATGAATCATTGATATCTTTTTCCTTACTAAGTATTTAACCTCACCCCTTTACAATATTTTCCATTAACCAGGTTATAAATATGAGTATAACATTAGATATTTCTATAAGTGGATCTAATATGGTGTGATTAAGGAGAAATGTTCACAATGTTTGTAAAATTAATTTAATATTTAGCTAATTTCCAAATAAACTAAACATAAAGGTTCATTGGATAGTGTGATATTATTTTGAGATGTAATATCAATGTGAAATATATTATGTTTATCTTTTTTAGATCACATGGTATCAAAACTAATTTATAAAAGAAATATCTATAATAGTGGATCAGTGAGTGTGGGCTAGGGGGAATCACTTATTCCTATATTCCTAACATATAGAATATTAAATCTTCTTTCCTATATTGTCTTTATCACCAAAACATTACTAAAAATACATTAATAAATGATTAGAAATTTTACTAGATTCATGTTGTTAATCATAATTAGAGAAAAATTATTTGGCATGACCATAAGATTTTTCACTCTAGATCCTATCACATTGTGTTTCTATTTTTCACAATCCATGAATTTTCATTCACACAAATTGTTAAATTGGTTCCTATATTTATAATCTATTAAAAATAAAAATATTATGGATTAGAATACTTATTAAAGTAAAACTATTAACTGGGTAGAAATAAATATCATATTATAATATATGAATCTCTATGTTTTAATCTAGGTTATCAAGGGTTATTTTCCTTTTAAGTTCATTAACCTAATAAAATTTTTCAATGTGTTTACATCATTTATGTCAGTTCATAATGATCATATGAATCATCCAATCATTCCCCCTAGGAGTTTCAAACTATGGTTTGGTCCACTTTTTGTAAACTAAGTGAATATCAAGTTAATACTCATCTAACCTTTTTGAGAGTTATATCCCTAGGTGAATACGTATAATAGACTATATCTACTTGTTTTTATCTAAACAGGGATGTTATTTCTTGAAAAATATACACTCCATACTTTATCAAAAATATGGATATTTTTTATATTTAAACATATACTTAGGTTTCTCGCTATAGTTTTCTAATAATAATACTTAAAACTAATAATACAATACTATGATACCAATTGACATGATCCAAGATAAACAACATATAAATTTTAAACTATGTTCATAATTTAAACAATAAACCACGTAAGTCATATCATAATTTCAGAACCCAAAGTATTAGTGTATTTAGATATAAGAAACAATCAATATATTATTACACATTATTACATTAAAATATACCATAATTAACTCTACAAAATAATTACTTCTAGATCTATAAAAAAATTTAATAAACCAACATAAGTCAACTAGAAAAGTCACCCTTGGTGGTTTATCACATGGTGAAATACAACTAAAAGGAAGAAATGTGTCTCATGTAAAGCCTAAATAAGGAAAACCAACAAGGTATGAAGAGTAATAAATAAAACATATCATGAGACATATAAATCAACCCAAACTATTAAAAATAGAAAGATAAAACATAAAAAGTCTAAAAAAGACCCCATGTGATCATTAGTCACCACCATACTATACCGCTATGAAGAGGATAACCATAAGAGAAACTAACATAGTATCTGATTTCCTTCCCTTTACTTAAGTCTATAAAACAACATCAAAAATAGGACAAAGGAAAAATTAGGGTGTGAGCACAAAGCTTAGTAGGATAACACCAAATAATCTATACTAGTTATAATATTAAGAATGTATTAGCTCTAAATTTAAAATAAATCCAATTTACAATGTTTTTTATAAAATAAAACCATATTTTAATACATTCCATTAGTTTTAAAAAAATCATACAACATTTTCCAAATATATGAATACATCATCTATGAGATAAAATAGATAATAAACCATGGATACACCATAAGATAAGCATGTGAGAAAAAAACCATGAAATATACCATCATGTGATAAAGAAATTTTAAATGAAAAGGAACACAATTTGGGCTCTAACATATGGGTATATGTTATAGACATAAAATAAAATCCACAATCTAGGCCTAAGGTGTTTCTCAACAATATAAACTCCATTGAAACTGTACACACTAAATGATATAAAAATTCTTATGGAATTAAACAAAAAAAGAATGACAAGCCTATTCCCAATTCACCCAAGGTTAATTGATGTGATAATTTCGGAAAAATCCATTTCAAAACTATACTCATATTTAGTAAAACATTTTCAAATCAAATTTTTTCCACTTAAGATATGAAAAACTAGTCTTAAAACCAAAACTACCATATCGATCATTTAATCAAACACATGGTGTGCACAAATACATTTATAATGAAAAATAATTTAAAAACATATATCACTTTAAAAAAACACATTCCAACATCAATTAATGAATTTTTATTAAATAAACCAAAATAATAAGAAAGAATATATATAAATTTATGAACTAGAACCTTAGTATATAGAAACCAACCTCAGGAACTAAGGAAACCTAGTTTCCTTTAGAAATAGATATTTCAAATAAGAGGATCGACCTATTAAAGATAATGAATTTGGAAAAACTACAAGGGAATAATAAAAATCATATACCAATCATAATATGTTCTATAAAAAAAGCTAATGCCACTACCGTGACCAGTAAAAATGAATAAATAGAAAGGCCTATTACCATAGAGATGTGGTGAAATCATGCCAAAAATCAAACATTGAACGGAGTAACTCATAAGTGTATAGATCTCCCCAAATCACCGAGGGGGAGGCCTGAATAGAGAATGGAGAAGGAATCTGACATTCATCATAATAGACATCACTATACTCATATGATTCTATCCATGAATCACTTTTACAATATGAGTTTCACAAGTTACATATTTGATGAAATAGGAATCTCTCTAGGTTAAATTAATCTTGAATGACCTATTCCTTATATGAAAAGGTTTCATGGATTGTAATTTTACATTCTTTGAGTTGGACTCATGGAATATTCCTAATGATATATTCGCATCATGAATCATATATAAATCATGAAAATTTCCAGAAGGAAGTGTCAATCCTGAGTCCTATAGAATATCCCCAAACTAACTCTAAAGCCTTCTGAACCTAATAAACAGGATATTAAAATTAAAAGATTCATACCTTTTTATCCAATATTCTTAAAATTCTACCCACAAAACAATATTTATGTCCCAAAAAACTTCTCAAAATCCTAGACTTGTAAACAGAGAAGTCCATTGTTGACTCATCAAAAATCCACACTTACATGTATTGTTTCTATCATGTTCACATTAATAGAGTACATGAATCAAGAGGACTGTTTTACCATGTAGAACCTTGTCATAGATATCCAAAATATGAATTGGTTTCTCAATAATAGTGGTGTCAGGATCAAGATCAACATCATCCCACTCAATCACATGGGAAGGATCCAGTTGATACCTCCTCATTATGGAAACAAGAAATACATCATGAAGAAATGTAAAATGATATGGTAAGCATAACTGATATTCCACATTCACAAGTCATCCAATGATCTAAAATGGGCCAGTAACACTTTTTTCCAACTTACCCTACTTACCAATCCATCTATGTTCTATGTGAGTTGAAACTCTAAGAAAACCCAAATAACCAACCTCAAACTCTATTGGGAAATGAATATAATCTATATAGTATTTTTGATGACTTATTTTTGGGATAAAACTATTTCGTATCAACTATAAAATTTCCTTCATTTCCTAAAAAAGACTCAGACCAACCAAGGAACACTCTCCTAACTATACCCAATACAAGGGAGATATATATGGAAACCCATAGAAAACATAAATGTGTACCATTTTAATTAAGGACTGATAACTATTTTTATAAGAAAACTTGATGAGAGAGAGATTATTTTCCCAATAACCACTAAAATCTATCACATGTGACTTGAAAATAAACTCAAGGAACTGGATAGATCTCTCTATCTCTCCATCCATATTTGGATGATATGTCATGCTCAATTTCAACTGGAAACTCATCACCCCTTATAAACCATTCTAAAAGCTAGATGTTAACCTAGGGTCTCTATCATAAATAACCATAATATTAATCCCATAAAGTCTCACAACCTCTCGTGCATACAACTACCTAAGTGGTTCAACTTTCCTTAACTCATAGATAGAGAATAAATACATTGATTTCATGTGTTAATAAATGATAAACCAAATTGAATCCTTCCCACTATGATTCATTATTAAATCAATTATAAATTCTATAGAAATCTTATCCTATTTCCATATCGGAATGGGTAAGGGTTTCAAAAAACCAGCAGGTCTTTGGTGATCTACCTTAATTCTTTGACAAGTGAGACCCCATGATATAAGGTATTCAATTGACCCCCTCATCCTCAGCTACCAATACCAATATTTCAAATCATGATATATCCCAGAAGTCCTAGTGTGAAAGGACCAACAAGACTAATTCCCATTCTCCATCAACTCCAACCTTAGAGAAAAAGGAATCAACAACCTCCTTTGGAAATAGAAATTTATACTAAGAGAATGATACCACTCTCTAGAGGTCTCCCCACTATTTAAGATTTCACTAAAGATTTGTGACTTGGTTTAAAGAACTTTATTGATCCAAACCCACTCTTCAAGTGATGAGTTATCCTTTATCAAATCCAAGTACACCTATCCACCGTTTTCTTCCACTCCCAAAATCATATCAGTAAATAAACTCATCATAGTTCACTCTTATACTGATTCATTTTAGTCTTGAGTTAGTAATTTCTTTCTCAACACATTGGTGACCACATTTCCTTTCCCATGGGTATAAGAAATTAAAAAAAATTCTATAGATACTGAACCCAGCATCATTATCATAAGTTTATATCCCTATGAGTGAAAATATATTGTATTCTATTATGATCAGAATATATTGTAAACCACTCCCCAAAGAGATAATGATTCCATGTTTTTAGTACATTAATAATAGATTCCAACTCAATATCTAGGGTAGTGTATTTAATCTCATTATAGATTGATTGGTGATAGAAATAGGTTACCACTTATCTATGCTTCACTAAGATAGAACACAAACCTATACCAGAAGCATCATAGAAAATATCATATCTGAAACCTAATTCTAGAGGAATAAAAATGGAAATAAAGTAAAATAAATCTTAAATTCTGGAAAATATATCTGACATATTTCATTCAACTCAAAATTTACCCCATTACAGGTTAAGGCCTTCATCGAATATGTAATCTTGGAGAAATATTAAACAAACCAATTATAGTAGCTTGAAACCCCAAAGAAACTCCAAATTGTAAACATATTATTGGGCCTCACCCAATACATCATCACTTGTATATTTTATAGAACTATTTAGATTCCCCTCTCGGAGAGAACATACCCCAAAAACATTATTTCTTGAATCCATAATTCACACATGGAAAGATTACTATATAAACAATGTTCTCTCAAGGTTCTAAAAATGAAATCCAAATAGTCAATGTACTCCTCCACTAAATTGAATACACCAATATATCATCCATGAACATGACCAAAAAATATTCCAATAACAAAGGAAAGATTAAATTCATAAAATCCATAAATATAATAGGAGTATTTTTGATACTGTATGGAATAACCAAAAGCATTAAATATTCATATTGGTTCCTAAATGTTTCCTAAGGTATATCCCCTAATCAGAATCTCAAATGGTGGTACCCTAAAAAAATTATGATATTTGAAAACCAAGATTCTCTTGTTTGATCAAAGTGATTAACAATCTTGGGAAATGAATATTTGTTCTTGACGGTCACCTAGTTTATCTTTCAATAATCCCTGAAAATTTGAGGCTCTGGTATGCCTTTTTAGCAGACTGAATAGTAAATTCACATGGTGAAATTATCAGATGAATAAATACCTTATCCAAAAGGTCTAAAATATGGAATTTAATTTCCATCAAATCATAAGTTTTTATACTATAATATGGCATATAAATGAAAATTGTTCCATTAATCGGGTCAATGGTAAAATCGACCTCTCTTTATGGGGTTAACTATAAAAACCATATAGAAAGACCCTAGGGTATGCACACACCACTAACTAATGTGGACTCAAAAAATAATGGTCAACAACATCAAGGGATATTTCTGAAAACTGACATGATATCACCCTAGTATAATAAACAATAGGTCCTACTCTCCCCAAACTAGAATCCCACTCACCCTGAAAGATATGAGTGACTCCATTGGGTGATAAAAACAAATGTAAATGATTATAAAAATTAATATGGACCTTATATCTAATAATCCAATCAATTATGATAATCAGGTTGAAGATATCAAGATTAAGAAACAATAATTCCCACTCCACTTTTAAGTCATGTATCATCACTCGACATGCAATACATTTGAAACCTTGTTCAGACCTCTTTCCCAAAGGCGTGAAATAAACCAGAAATAATGGAATAATATTCCAAACATTCCCAACACATAAAATGAAATTTATGATGTAAAATAATGAGTAACACCTATATCAAAAAAAAAATTATCACTATATAATATGTAATAAACATTGTACCATTAAAAATAGTCGAGCTAACTTTAGATTCCTCCGGTACATACTATGCTACATAAAATTCCAGGTCTGAGTACCTACATGATCTTTATTATCCACATGAACATCCCCCTTGGCCTAAGGATAAGATCCAACTCCCTGGGAATAATCTATGTGAACCAAAAAACCCTTTGAGATAGTTTAATGAGCCTTACTTCCTTGGGAAATACTTTTAAAGAAATGCCTTAGATGGCCATATTTTCGGCAATGATGAAAATTAATTGGTGACTCTATATAATTAGGCTTAGTATGACCATGAATTCCATGATAATAGAAAAAACCATATTGTTTTCCTAACGAGGCTCCTTAAACTAGTCCTAAGAAAATTGGCTACCTTTGCGCTTACTTTTCTAGCTAGATAGCACACCTTGGTTAACATCTACACCAACAAAAGCTCCACCCAAAGCTGATCTCCTAAATATTTATACCTCTTCTATAGATTCTTTATCAATGAACTCCATAAAAGTTAGAAGGGTCATGATAAATATCATCAATATAATATCGTCCCTCAACCCCATCTCAAATCTTTGAGATTTCAGGTAATCATTAGTAATAAGATCTTGTTCCAAATACACCAACTTAGCAAAATCATTGGAATAATATATAATGGCATGCTTTATTTTCTCTAATTTTAAAAACTCAACATTCTTTTCCACACATAATGTATAAGGATAAAACTACTGGTTGAATATTTTCTTTATGGAAACTGAGGTAAGATACTCATGCAATATAGCTTGCACAATAGATTCACCATATATTTCTTAGTCCCTCAATAATGTTAATGGAAAAACACACCTTAGAATCCTCATGAATCTATAGAAATTTTAAGATCCACTCAATCTATTCAACTCACTCCTCTAATTCCTAGGGTCCTTTTTTACCATGTAGGATGGGTGGATTCTACTTAGTAAATTATGAGTAATGATCCACCTCCTATCCCAAGTTTCTGACACCCTCTTGTCCTAGAGTCTAAATTATGTAGATTAAATATTCCACCAATGAAGTATCCACCAAAGGATTCATCTATAGAACTACACACATAGAATCATATCTTTTATATGGAATAACTCTTCTATGAATAATTTTATAAAAAACACAATACAAAAACCCAATCTATCATGAGAAATTTCCAAATCATAAGACAAACTTCAGGTATCCATGTCAATTCCATTAAATAAAAATAATTTAAATAATTTATGGATTTTACTGTAAAGACCCTTAAAATTCAAGGGAAATTTTTTCTAAATTTTCTTTGGAATTTTACAAGAACGCAGTTTCTGACGGCGCCTGATTCCGAGGCCCGGTGTGCCCGGAATTAATTTCCAAAGTTTAGCTTGGGTACGTTCAGTGAACGAACGAGCGGGTTTTTATAACTTTTGAACTGGTGCTCAGAATCGAATTTTCAGGGCACTGATGAACTCGCAGCGCCGGTAATTGCTTAAGAAGACCCCCTTCTGGAGTTGCGTTTTCTCGGGATGAGTTGTTTAAATAAAGTGAGGGATAATAATATAATTGTTTTACAATTATATTTTCTTTTCATGTTAAGTGGATTAAGTGTTATGTAACAACACTTTTCCTCTCTTTTATTTGGTTATAACCTATGTAAGAGAGTTAGGGGTGGGACCCACTTGTGGACAACTACCTTTGAGAGCGTTAAGGTGGGGTGGGGCCCACACGAGCCCAACCCCTCACCTTTCCCTAACTTCATAACTTTTCCCCTCTTAAATTTTGTAACTCTCAAAAAGAAACCCCCTTTTTAAATAAAGTCAACTCCTTAATTGTGTATGTTTTTTAAGTAATTAATTCTTGGATTCAATCGAATTTTAAATGAATTCCTTTGGCTTGTGTGTTAATTGAATAAGGCTAAGTCTTATTTCGTGGGAGAATAGTTGATGGTGTGAAAGGATTTGAAGAGAAAGCTCTAAGCTTTGAAGAACTTATTCCTTCTTGAAGAACATGAAGAACGCAACTCTCCGACGAAGAACACTGACACCAAAGAGAGTCGACGTACCCCTTCCTTCCTTCTCTGCGACAAGAGGGGATACATCACATCTTGAGTACTCTTGGGCAACGTTGGGCCTTCCAAGACCTTCGACAAAGAATGCTTCCCGGTATCCATCAATGTAGGAGACACTGCCGTGGGAAAATCGCAAACGATGACGTCACCTTCCGACGTCAACGAACGACGCTACATCTCCGCAGATCCATCAAGGGATCACGTCACGAGGTAGGGGTTTTATGCATTTCTATTTCTTGATTAATTCCGTCATTTTCTTCCTTTCAAACTGAACCGCCTGTTATCATAATAATGGGAGGAGGTCAGACCGCATGAACACGGCCGACACTCCTCCTCTTTTTGGTTGTTGATATTGATGCGGCACGAGCAGGGCAACGCGGTGCCGAAGCACCGTGCAGAAATTGTTAAAGGAAGGGCAGAGAAGTGTGGCGTTGTTGCACCGTGCCGTTGGAAACAAACTAATCCGTGGCGCCGTCGCGCCACACCGTAGAAGATGAACAAAGGACGTGGCGCCGTCGCGCCATGCCGGAGGACCTCAGAAGCATCGCGGCCAGAGCTGGGCCGCGGCGGAAGGGCGTGGTGTTGTCGCGCCGCGCCAGACGAACAAAGTTCGCGGCCGGTTCCGGGCCGCGGAGATGCAGGGGAACCGGCGACCGGTACCGGGCCGCCGGGGTCGGAGCAAGGGGACCGGCCTTGCCGGTCCCGTGGTGGCAGAAGTCGGCCGGTCGAAGCGGGCCGACCGGACCGTGGAAGAACCGGGCGTCCGAGACCCCCGGCTGGCCAAACGTGAGCGGCCCCATTAAGGGGTCGCGGTTTCCTCACGCGGGGCCAGTGCGCCCCCCGCTAACAGCGCTCGGCCATAACGGTCGAGCCGGTTGCCTGGCCACCCGTCCAGCGCCAGCGCGCCCAGCGCGCCGGGCCAAGCCGCCAGGCCGGGCCGAGCCGCCCAGGCCGAGCCGGGCCGCTCCCAAGCGGGCTGGACTCAAAACCATTTCGGGTTGACCCGGTTCGGGCCGACCCTGGGGGTATCGGGCCGGGTCGGACCGGGCCCGAACCCCCTATTACCGAACCTTTTTCGGTCTATTGACTATACCTTGATCTACGGGTCTCCGATCGATGCATTGTCAGTTGCGATGCGATCCTTGGATCGAGATGGTCGTTTCGGTATATTACACTCAAGGTTTTGGAGAACTTTGGGTTCGGCCGGGTTGGTTCGGATACGAAACAAACCGGGCCCTCGGAGTGGAAACGCTTATATCTTGAGCTTCGGACGTCCGATTGACGTGCCATCGACTTTGTTGAATTCCTCTTGATGAGACGGAAATTTTGGCGTACTCCGCTCAAGGTTTGTATGTTGTCGGAGTGCGGTTGGGTTGGTTCACTCACGAAACCAACCGGGCCCCTGGAACGAAAAAGCCAATAACTCACAGACTGGGCGTCCGATTAACGCGCCATCTGTCTCGTTGAATTCCTCTTGATGAGACGGAACTTTTGGAATACTTCGCATGAGGTTTGGATGCAGTTGGATAGTGGCCGGGTTGGATTGCACACGAATCCAACCTGGCCCCTCGAACGAAAAGTCTAGTAACATTCAGACTGGACGTCCATTTGACAAACCTTCAGCGGCGTTGGTGATCACGTTGTGAAACGGTCCCTATGAGCATACCCTATGAGAGTTAGGGGTACAGTTGAGATACGGTCGGGTTGGCTCGCACACGAAACCAACCAGGCCCCAAAGACGAAAAGGCTAGTAACTCACAGACTGGGCATCTGATTGACACGCTGTCTGTTGCGTTGAGACCCCTATGACGAGGCGGACCCTTCCAGAGACGAGCGTGCGAAGTACGGAGACCGTGTAGCTGGCTGTGACCTGAAGACTACTTGACCAACTCGACTTGGAGTGAGTCGACTAGCCCAGTGGACGGAGCACTACTTTGTTTGGGTGCAGACCCATGGCGGACGGAGCACTACCTGTGTAACAGTGCAGACCCGCGGTACTCATCCGGAGAGTACCTCTGTGGGCTATTAGGGGGTGTGCACTACTGTGTTTGGGTGGCATACCCCGGCGGGAAGCACTACTGTGTTTGGGTGGCTGACCCGCGGTACTCGAAATGAGGAGTACCTCAGCTATCTTAGGTTAGTGAGCAGTATCTCAGAGTCGTGACTGGACCACTTTACACTCCAGAGATGGGGCTCTTCAGCAGTTACAGTTTCGATAATGAAAATCCTAGTTTGAGTTGATTCTATGACCTTTCTATTTACCTCATGATTGAGATGGGTTAATTTATAACTTAGGTATATGTATGGGCATATGCCTAGGTAGTGTTTATCCGTTGATTTCATAATGTTTGTGTTTCCTCATGATTGAGATGGGTTACTTGAGAACATAGGTATATGTATGGGCATATACCTAAGTAAAGGTTATCTGTTGAGATCTTCTTTGTGGTTATCCTTGTTGGTTTTACTGAGACCTTGAGGGACTCGGGGTCCCTACTGAGTATCGTTATACTCACCCATGCACGGGCTATGCCCGAACCTCGTTGTTTTGGTTGCAGACGACGGGCAGTGCTGATGGAGGTCGAGTGTTCGAGGACTGGACGGTACCCGGAGGTGGACTACATGACGAGTCAGTATCTGGAGGTGGACTTCATGGAGACACAACACTCGGAGGAGGTTGACAGGTGAGAGCAATGTGGAGGCTATCTGTACCTACCCTTCAGGTAGGATCCGTGGTGGAAGATCCAGGAGTTGCACCATCTGTACCTACCCTTCAGGTAGGATTCGAGGAGGACGTCCCAGGAGCCGCTTCCATTC
The DNA here is from genome assembly GCA_963277665.1 of Viscum album. Taxonomy (NCBI): domain Eukaryota; kingdom Viridiplantae; phylum Streptophyta; class Magnoliopsida; order Santalales; family Viscaceae; genus Viscum; species Viscum album. The sequence continues at coordinate 512,267,235 of OY728146.1, forward strand.
TTCCAGCTGTTGTATTTTTCTGTTGTACTTTTGTTCAGTTGTAGTTGTACTTTCAGTTGGGTTTGTATTCTGGCCCATTTACTTTTCAGCACTTCCCTTTGTACTTAGTGTTTTACTTCCACTTGTACTCTGTGGTGTTTTGTTTACTTTTATAAAGGCAATGTCTTTCCAGTCATCAGGATTTACATCTTTGGTGTTAGTCTCCAGCCCCTGGCCTTTGGAAGGCGGGCTTGGGGTAGTCACGGCACGGGCCCCGAGGATGGGTCGTGACATTTACAATGAAAAGATAATAAAAAAGGAAGGATCGTGTCCATTTAAATAAAAACTTTATTTGGTTCACTCAAAAGACCTAAAAAACCAAGTCACAAGCCTATAAAAAATTCATGAGCATCGATGCTCACTAGAGTTTAGTCACGGAGGTGAGATGGCTAGGACCCTTACCACACATACTATCTGAATTCTTATAGTACAAAATCTAGTGTACTAAAGACACCAAACCAAACCTAGTAAGTTTCACAACACATATTATTGGGTATTCCCTATAATACCAATTTGAAATGAACCAGCATGCGTCAACAATAAAATTCACCCAAGGTGTCCTTCCATATGGTCAAGTACAACAGAAAGGAAGAAACATGTATCATGTAAAACATGTATCTTGTAAAACATGTATCATGTAAAACATGAACAAATAAAATAACAATTTATAAATCATAAGAAAGAAAACATATCCATGAGACATACAAAGACAATATAATCTAGAAAACCTAGAAAGATAAAACATGAAAAGTTTAAACAATTACCTTCATGACCATCCATCACCACCAGATCATCTTCATACGAATAAGTTAACCAGAAGAGAAATCAATATACTACATAATTTCCTTCCCTTTACTCGACTCTTGAAAAAAATATACAACTTTGTAAAGGGAAAATGTGTGAGAAAAAATCCTAGTATGATACTACTAAATAATCTATACAAGTTCTAATATCAATAATTCATTAGATATATCTCTAAAACAAATCCAGTTTAACAAAATTCATAAAATACAACCATTTTGAAAAAAATTCCTTTTATTTGCATAAAATCATACCATATTCACCAAATATATTAATATTTCAAGTATGAGGGAAAATATTTAAGAACCCATCGATACAATATAAGATAATCTTCTGATAAAATAACCATGAAATGTATCGTCATGTGATAAACCCATCGTAAATGAAAACACACATAGTTTGGACTCTAACCTATGGGTATATATATAAGACCTAATAGAAAATCCTCAACACAAACCTAAGGTGGATCCAACCAATATAACCTCTAGTGTAATTCCACACACTAAAATGATAGAAAAACTTTTATGGAATTACACACACAAAGAGTGATCATTCTATTACTGGTGCACCCAAGGTTACCCATTGTGTTAATCTTGTTAAAACCCATATCAAAACAATTATCACACTTAATAAAACATTTTTACATAAAATACTTTACACTTCTAGTAAACCCCCATACTAAAACTGAAACCACCATTTAATGAATTTAGTCAAACACTTTGTGTGCACAAAACAAATTTTAAAGAAAACACTTTTAATAATATATATCACTTCAAACACCACCATTACAATAAAAAATAATGCATTTTTTTTGAATAAACCAAAATAATTGAAAATAACATATAAAAATTCATGAATTATAACCCTTGTATAGAGACACTGATATCAAGAACAAAGAAGATCTAGTCTCCTTCAAAATAAAGATTGGAAACCAGAAGATCAGCCTCTAAAATATAAGGCATGAGGAAAAAATAAAATGTATCAATGGAAAACATAATCCGATCATGATAATATCAACAAACACATCCAATGTCATTGTCACACCCAATGGAAATGAAAATTTATAAATGTCTCTTACCAGAGAGAAGCGGTGCAACTTTGTTGGAGATCTAACATCAAATAGAGTGACATATAAGAAAAGAGATCACCCAAAATTTTTCCAGGACAGCCTACATTTTGAGGGGAAGGCTAATACAAGGAATGGAGAAATCATTAGGTGTGCAGTGTAATAAAAATTAATAGACTTGAATAATTCACTTCGTGAATCCCTTTCACAATGTGAATTCCACATGTTACATATATAATAAAATATATATCGATATATGTAAAATTAATCCGGATCAACCCATTATTTATGTGAAAAGGTTTCACATCTTGTAATTTTTCACACTCAAAACTAGATTCATGGAATCTTCCTTATGACAGATTCAATTTCTGAATCATATTGAAATCATGAATATATCCTTCAAGTAGTGTCTATACATTATATTATAAAAAACTGTAAACCAAATTTGAATCCCAACAATCCCAATAAACATGATCATAACATTAAAATAGATGTACCTTTTTACTCGCGATGCTGAAAAATTTCTTGATAAATAGAAAAAAAAATAAGGGTTGATCTTAAATTCTCTATAATAGATACTTACTAAAGATCCACAATGGGTTAGTTCATATAATTTTAAGAAAACATGAATCAAAAGAGAAATATATGATTAAAGGGCCTTGGAATCATAAGATATAATTATAATCAATGATAAAACATCATGGACCTTGGAATGAGAATAAAGAACCATTATGGAAATTTAAAACAAATACCACGGCATAGAAATATTTAAAATTGAGCACAAACCATAGAAATATAATATAATAATGTGGAATAAAATAGAAAAGTTGCATAATTATAAGAATATGAAATCACAAATTTTTAAAAAATCCTAATCATACTCAGGAATTAAGGTGTTCAAAACCCAATCATTTACACACATTACTATTTTAGAAAACCCAATCATGTTTAGGTGTTATGTTTTGAAAAACCCCAATCATGTCCAAACATAATTATTATCACATGATATATAAAAAAATATCCAATGCATTGGAGGGAGATATTTTACCCCACCCTTCTCATAATGGTATACCATATTAATGATTTCCACATTAAAATAATAAATCTTGTTTTCTTGAAACCCCCATGAAAAGAAAAATTGGTTTTATATCATTTCCAAATGGCATCACATAACAAGAAATCAAGATTATATTAGTTGTCACCATAAATTCAATATTCCAAAACAAGTAAAAATCATTTAAATGATGATATTAAAAATACATAATAAGAGAGATATATTTTAGACGTATAGAGGAAAATGGTAGTGAAATAAAAAATGGATTTTCTTAAGGATTTTTCATCATTGTTGTAAAAACAAATTTGTTAGTAATTTTATAAATCCATTTAAAGAGGGGTAAAATATGAAAATGAAAAAATATATCTTATAAGAATATCAATTATGGAAACCATAAAAAATTAAATTAAATGAAAAAAATGTGGTGTGGAGGATAAAAACTCATGCATGGAAAAAAATTATATTTTTATTTTAAAATAAATTATTAAAAACCCACATCATTAAAAAGGATCACAATACCTATATTTAAATAAATTAAATAGAAATTAAATTATTACACAAGATAAAACATATTGGGTTTATATTTAAATAAAATTATAACATCAACAAGAATAAAAATATGGATATAGAATAAAGAATCCCATAAGAAAGGGTATGAATTATTCTTAACAACGTATCATTTTTGGTAAATATAAATTTAATCGGGAAGGACTATTTTGATGAGAAAAAATAAATAATCAATATAAAAATATAAATAATCATATATAATAAAAAAATTAATCATAAAATAAAAATATAATATCTTATTCAAGGAAGGTAATTTATAACAAAATAATTGCACACTTAGTTGAAAAAACCCTTATCTCAAATCCCGACTCATTTAGTGCATGTGTCTAACTTCTAGAATAACAAATTAAAATTACTAAATACTTTATTCAGATCCATTTTAAATTGTATTTTTTTTTTTTTTCTATTCATATTATTTGTGACACATTTAATTATTTTTTTCTCTCAGCTACCATTAGGGCTTGTTTAGTCAATTAATCCAAAACAATTGATGTGTTGACCATATTCAGATGAGTTATTTAATAATTACATCATTTATAAAATTTTCAATCTATAAGAAATATATTTTTAAAATTTATTTCTCATATTTGAAAGTTCATTCTACGTATCTTTAATGAATGATTTTTAGAGAAAAAATTTATAAAACATGTCTACTTTGATATCCTTTTATCATAAAACAATGTTTTTTTATTAATATTAAGTAAAGTATTAATATTAAAATTATTGAAAAAATAAATATTTATTAATATCATATCTCACTAGAAATTATGTTTCCATAACCATCCATGATAAAAATTCATATTATCATTCAAGTAGGTTGTTAAAATGACCTAACAAGAACATGTTAAAATTAATTAGATAAGTGTGGTTGTGAAATGATTTTATTATAGTATAATCCTTACATAATTATGATAACATCACAATTTATGAATTATTTTAGAATATTAAGAGTATTTGATATTTATTAATCATCCATCATATAATCATTATAAAACTGTTCATGTAGGAGGTAAAATTGTACAAAACCAGAGTGTGTTATAATGACTTAATGAATAAGAGTACGATATTATTTAATGATAGTATTATTTTTAATAAAAGGATAGTTATTTTTAGAACTTTTTAACATAATGAAAAATATTATGAATAAAGAGGTGTAATAAGAATATATGGAGAATGATTAAAGAGGATGAAATACATACAAAGAAGGATTAAATATTTTCTTGGAGACCTCCTTGACTACAAATGGATTTGGGAAATTTATAAGGAATAGAATCTCAAGAATGTGGAATATGATTATTTTTCAGAGGAATGATTAATTTTTTTGGATGGTGTTATAATTTTTGGAGTGGATTTGAAGGGGTGGTGGAAGGATCTATATATATGAGAAGTAAATGTCATTTTGGTAAATACTTAATACTTAATATAATAAGAAAGTAAAATTTTGAGGAATGAAGATTAAAATTGACAAAAAATTAATAAATTTGTGTAAAGTTTCATAAAGTCATCATCAAATCATTTAAGTATTGTTTTTAATATATTTTAGTTCTTTACCCTTAGTTTAACACTTTTTATGATTTTAGTTTTTACCATGTTGGATAATGTTTACATAAGTAATTGATTTTATTTTCTAAAAATAAAATAGAACATGTTACATAATTTAGAACATATAATTCTAAATATGAATTAATTATTATTGAATTAAATTTTTCCAAGTGATAAAAATTAATTTTAAAATATTTAATGTATAATTCATTAAAATTTGTTTTTATAAATATATATTTTTAAGCATACAGATAAGTTTAGGTTAAAATTATAATTGTCATTGATTTTTGTCACATTAATTTTTTTATTATTATTAAAGTAAGATTTTTCTTTCTTTAAAGTTAATTCAAAACAAAATTCTTTCTTTTGAATACTTAATTAAAATAAAAATATAGAAAATATTGTTTATTAGGATAAAATATAACTTTAGGTTCCAAAATGTCAAACATTGGTTTCTAAATAAAAAATATTATTTAAAAATTCATTATTTTAGTAATTAAATAAATATTTTGCTGATAAAAAAGTTTTATATGTTTTTTTATTTATTCTTACATCATGATAATGTCATAAAATATATGGTATTGGAAAAAACTAAATTTTCACTATTCACATAAAAATTATTCATTTCAGAAAAATACCAAATAGTCACCTTATGATAATTTTGACATAATGAATTAAAAACATATATTAATTTTAATAAATTCATATTATATGGTTGAAAAAAATTAATTTTATTATAAAATGACATAATGCATAAAAATAATATATAGAAAAAAAGTATTTTTATGTATAAAATGAGTTTTATCTTATTAATCACCAAGTAAAGACTATTAGATTAAAGTTAATTTGTTATATATTTATATATATTAATGATTACCCCATACCTCCAAAGAAACCCCTATAAAGATATAAATAAAGGAAGAGATATAATGACCACCGAGCCCCGCCTCCAATATGCCCTAGATTAGTGATTAGCACCAAGGGTATAAAGACAGTAACATGTATGGGAGAAATTACCATAAATAGAAATAGGTAGATTATGGGATAGGATTTCAACCACCAAAAAATCCATAACAAAATAAAAATAAAAAATACACAATATCCCATAATGTATTCAATAACATACAAATACAAATTATGGTCTCCAAGTAAAGAACCCAAAGAATATCCTACAATGGAAACTCAACAACAGCTTGAACGCACAAATTAGAAGTGTCCATATTAGTTACATAAGTCCTTATGGATATCTAAATTTTTTTATATATATACTTAGGGTGGGAATAAAATGTATATTCAGTAGGATAATACTCGAGACCTCATGAAAATGTGGGAAGATCGTGCTAATTCCCCAGTGAACAAACAACATAATCAATAAGAACATATCAGATCAACTATTTCTTGTCCAAACCAGGGATCAATAATCAGATAATGAATCCAATTATAATAATTTATGAATTAGAATATAAAAAAACTCAACCTTCCCCACATCTTCAATGATTTACGACTCTCACATCGCAACTTCATACATTCTGGAGCTCTCATCCCTTCCATACCTATCAACATCATACCATACCAATCCTTATCATACCATGACCAATTCCATAAACTAGAATATTAGGGTATAGTTGACACAAATAAAATCAATCTCATGCACTCTTCCTAACATGAATTACCCTATAATTAATCACCACATTCTTTCATCAAACTTCATTATAATATAACTATATCTGCAAGAAATCACAGCCTATGTGTAATAAACTCTCATATAATAGAGAGTGGGTGAAAGGGGGAAGCCATAAATCCATTCTCACTAACCAAGATGTTTTGGGAAAACACTCATAAACAAAAACCTTTGGTAGTTGGTGTATACACACGACTCAATTGGTCTGTGTATATAAATCACAAGGAAAATACAATGTATAATATTTACACCCAAGCCCAACATATGGTTTCTCACAACTAAAACCACATAACTTCCATAACCTATGCATCACCACTATCATATGACAAAATCAATTCCATACAACTAAAAACTCATCAAGTCCCACTTATCTATAAAACAACCCCATATTAGTTTCATTGTTCCCATTTAACTATGTCAATTACCAAAATTTTATATTTTCATTATTTATATTCACATATTGAATGAAAATTAATCCTCTACCCAAGGCTTATATTTATTCCCACACATTACTATTAATTTATTTCCAACTCTAAATCATTTAACGCAACCCAATCTTATTTTCCAAAATTTATAATTTTGATCATTCCATAACTACAAGGAAACCACCAATCCGTCACACAAATTCATTAATTTCCCATGCATACAAATTATTCTTCTATATCACACATTATTTCCACAAACCATTAAATAAAACTAATCAAGAAAACAAACCCATAATTTTATCCATTACACATATCATTGTATCAATAAACTTTAAAAGAAAAGGGGAAACTTAAAAATTCTTTATTTAAAATTAACCTATTAAAATACAATATTTAATGGATTTACCATTTTCAGGTCTGATGTTTTTCAAAAATTATATTTTAGAAAACAAAAATATATTCATAACTACAATAATATTTCATAACCAACAACATTTGACATGAAATCTTGGAAAATAAATATCATTAAACCAAGTAAAGAACATGTGATAAATCCACTTCCACTACCAATTTCAATATTTTCTATAAATTATCTTCATTAGGATAACTATTACCATTCACCAAAAAAATAATTTTAATATCACATATTCACAAATTAAAGAGATAAATCAAATCCTCTACCATAATTGGAGCTTAAAAGTGAACAATGCTTATAATAAAAGAATCAAGGGATCCAAATTCACCATGATTGATAGGAAAATAAATAAAATTTATACAGAGCAATAAAATGTAAAATCATGCTCAAAAATCAACCCAAAAAAAGGATTTTATATGAAAAACATTTGGCCAAGAGAGAACAATTGAAGAGGTAAAAGAGGGAAAAGGGTACCTTGATTCAAGGACACTTGATCCTCGACAATCCAAGAAGATAGAATCATAAGAAGGGAAAATAAAATAGTTACAAGGGGGTTTAGAGCCTTATAAATCTCAGAGGAGAAGAAATATGATTGAAATAATACATTTCAGGACCTCTATTTATATAATAATATCAAATAACCCTCACAACTACGTAGAGACATCCCTATACATCATGGTATTTCTTGGTCAATGGATATTTGAATCACCCACTTTTATTTACCACTTTTCTTCATGATTAAAAAAATATGTTAATTATCATGGCATAAGAAACAATGAGATACAATGTGTGTTTCATCCTTCGAATTCCACCATGCACATCCACTAAAACCTAGCATAAAAGGCTTCATTGTTTACTCTCAACGTTCCTTGGGCTATAATGGGGTGAGCTCTAGCTCTTTGTCTTACACTTTGTAACCCCAAAAAACCATGCCCAGTTCCACACCCTTCACTCGAAATTTATGAATCCCTATTTTACAAAGCATTTACACCCAGGTTATATTCCTAACATCATGGATTACTAGTCAGTTTCACTCGTCATGGCATACCCCAGAATTATATAACTAGTCCCATAACCAAACTCCAAACATACAAGGCTAAAAAACCAAAAATTTTCCCACCAAAATGGCTTGGTGACTCTTTAAATTCTAATAACTCTCTCATATACTCTATAACACCTCTTAATTTATTCTAATTTCCAAAATATCTTGGAAAAATATAAAGGGATGGATATTACAAATCTAATCCCTTACATAATATTCCTCTCAAAAATTATCATCCTCAATAATCAAACCAAAATCCATAATGATAAATGATAATGGGTAATTTCTAAAAAACTATTAATGATATTCCTCTTAATGATCTAATTATGTCCCAAACACAAACATCAACTAAGAAATATCTTTAAGTGGAAAATGAAAATTCTATAAACTAGCCACAAATAAAGTGTTACGTCAGCTGAGGAAAAAAACAAAAATAAAACTCCAAACAACTCTGGAAACCTATCATTCGTATGTTTCTAATATTACCAATTAATCACCTCCAATACACTATACTTCTAAAAAATAAAAAACCAAATGGATAAATTATCCATGTTACACCCTCTCTCAATGGTTCGGGGGCTCAATTGGTAACTCTAAAAATTTTATATCATTCTCAAAAATCTAAATATACCTATTCAATTAATTGGGATCCATTTTCAATATATCAATATAATATAGATATGTGGAATATATATTTTAACTTTACCATGTTTAAAGGAAGTGTCAACCAATAATCCACCTCATTAATACACTTTAATACATTGAAATGTCTAATAAACTAGGGTGACAACTTACTTCCCCAGCCAAACCTCCACTACCCATTATGAGGGGAAACTTTTAAGAACATATGGTCTCTAACATATAATTCCAAGTACCTCCTATTCTAATAAGAATATGATTTATAAAGATCTTAAACCATATTCATCCTCTCATGAACCATTTGGACATTTTTTTTTCTACTCTATACCACATTAGGTCCGAGGCTAGATGACTCTTCAACTTACATATAGAATAGCATCGATCAATAAAGAATCCCATTTAATGTCTCAAATAGATCTATGATGATGGATTAGTGGTACATATTTTTATATGAGAACTCATAAAATGGAAATTTATTCACCCAAGATTCTCTAAATTCCACGACATGGGCCTACACCATATCCTCCAGTGTCTAGATGGTCTACCTTATATATCCTTCTATCCAAGGGTGGAAAGTAGGGTTAAGATGTAAATGAGTTCTAAAAGATCACTGGAATCATCTCCAGACTCACAAGGTAAAATTATTATCTAGGTATTAAATGATGGACCTTGAAAATCCATTTAGTTACACAACCTCATCCATATACCACCTTTTCAAAACATTCATAGTGATCGACTCTATTATTGTTAATAAGTGAGATAAATTCATCAATTGATCTATGGTTACCCAAATAAAATAATATACTCCTTGAGTAAAAGTTAATATTATTATGATGTAAATAAAGATGATTTTCCACTTCCACTCTTGGACTTCCAGAGGCTACAACTAACCACCTGGAACACGTTATCCTACCTTCACCTAGTGGAAAACCAAACACCATGTCATGAACTATTTCACTACCCATTTCATCTCATGCCACCCAAACTGAGTCCTCAAACTATGGTAAATCTTGGATACTTCTAGGTATGACAATAAAGGTGATATTTTAAACTCATGGAGGACTCAATCACACATCAACATCAGGGTTAAAATACTCCTCTAATATATCAATATGTGTTGGTTATCCTCTAACAGTCCTTTTGGGGAATCACCCTGATCAACTAGATCTCACATCATTTTCACCTATGGGTCGCCCCACTGAGTCTCCTACACCTTATAAATCAAGTAAAAATACAATTTAATCTATAATAGTAATAATCCACCATCAAACACCCTTATATATAGATAAATGGTTGAAAAATATTCCATCACAATATAAGAATCTCAAGAGTCTAAAAAATATACTTTCACAACTTGATGCTCACAAAGTCAGCAAAGAAATTCCTTTTACCCAAAGTGTAAAATAACTTCAATTCATATTTCTATGGAAACTCAACACACCTTCCTTTTCATAGATTAAGGTCACACTGAGATAAAACATACCTCAAAATCTTGTGATCAGTGAAAACCAAAAATATTTCACCAATGAGGTTTATTTCATCACATCATTGGGGTAAAGAAAAGTGACACTAGTTACGAATCATGAGTGGAAGGGTTACACTAATGGGGGAATTAATATCTAGAACCATATTATACCACCAAAAATTTCTATATCAAAAATCAAACCAAACTAAAAATGGAAGCATTACCAAACACCTCAAACATCACCCACCTTAGGAAACTAGAGAATTGGGGAACTGATCAATTTCCCCATTAGGTAGTTGAATGATGTTTATAACTAATCAATTCAAATGAAATCCTAGTACTTTAATGTCAGGTCTTTAAAAAAAGTCTATAATATTATAAAATAAAAACAAAAACCTATGATAATAATCTGTAAGACCAATAATGTAGCGAACCTCCTCATTATTATTTGGTTCTACCCAAGAAACAAACATCTCAACCTTCGAATGATCAACTCCTACTCCCTGGTGTGACACCACATTTCCGAGGAATGAACCTGTCACATCCAAAACATATACTTTGACAAGTTCTTATAGAATTGGTGATATTGTAGAATCTATAAAACAATACTTAGATGTTTGTTGTGATTCAACTCTAAATTCATGTATATAATAATTCCTTTGTTGAACACAACTACGAACTGATCTAGGAACTAAAAAATATGAATTTTGAGAGTTCCATAAACACTGTCAGTTATTTTGTGACCCTGAACAACATAACTAAAAACTAAAAGTGTTTATATCTATACTGGAAGGTAGTGTTTTGGTAATCTTCTAGCTTTAACCATAACTGATGATACCCAGACTATAGATCAAGATTAAAAACCCAAATAGATCCTAAAATTTGGTAAAGAAAATATCCAACCCTCAAAATAGGGTGACAATTCTTGATCATCACTTGATTCATCCTTTTTTATTCTATATATTGCCTCATTCATTTATTTTACTTCATATAGAATAACAGTAGAGCACTTTATAGTGAAACAAAAGGCTAGTTGAAATCCTTCTATATCATACATCTATAAGGATCCTCAAATATCATAACTCCTAAGATACCATCTGATAATGATCCATTAAAATAAAAAAGACACCTGATTATTACTTTATCCCAAACATGAGGTCACATCAAGGGGATAGTGTTACAAACTCCTAAGGTAAAAAAAGCAGAACTTTATTGGCCACTATAGTAGCCTCCACTATCTTGGTTCTCAAAAATTTACTATAAATTCCACTATCAAGGGTAGATGGGGTTATAAATTCCAAATACCCATCTGAAAATCCTATTACCATAAAAAACATCACACTAACCATCCACATAAAATAATGTGTCTCCACTGAGAGAAGTTGATAAATTAACATGTAGGATACAACTAATCAATGTTGAGGATGACATCATATGACTGTATCTGCAGTAAGAATAAATCCCCAAATGACTAATGTTCCCCATAATAAGTCAAAACCCATAGAACATATCTAAAAAGTAGGTCTGGCCTCCAACTAGTATGGTCAACAACCAGGGAATGTGAAGCCTCGTCACATCTATTCCCAAAGAATGAACTATGGAGGGTGAAACAATGGAATGTGAGTCTTATGAATATAACAAAGCAGACATGAGAGTAGATGATAAACTGATCATTACTATGATGGTATATGCCCCCTATGGTGCTTGAATCTCTAAAGTGGGAAATTTTCTAAACCCATATCATATTCCTTGTTTTAGATAACCACTACCACTAATACACTTTGGTCTAGGTCCCCTAATATGTTGAATATCTTGAGGTCATCCCCTATCTACCTAATAACCTCTTGGTAAAGAATAATCCTTCTACCCCTGTAATTAGGGATGATACAGAATTGGTCCTTCGCCATCATACTGATATCCCATAACCATTGTTAATGGATACTGTCAATGAACAATTCCCCTACAGATATAGAACACTATCCTAGAAGTCCCAAGAAATGAATGGGATCCACTATCTTCATAGGGTTAAAAATGGAACTACTAAGGTTGACTCTAACCTAGTTAAAACCATAAAGGACCTAGAATATCATATTTACTACCGGAAACTCTACTCTTCAAAGAACCTAACTGGACCCCATCTAATGATAGTCCACCTTTTGAGTGCATACACTTGATCTCCTCTTCCTTTTTCTTCACCTCTAAACACATTGCAAATGTAAATAGTGTAACTAAATACTGGATATATGGGAATATTACCACATCAATATATCTTTTATGGGATTACTCATCATGAAAGAGATTGGGTAAAATGAAAAAGGTTCTAAACTTCATCCCAATATCTCACATAGTCGTGCTCTCTTATTGAATAGAAAGAAAAAATTTCTTATTTATTGCCTTCATCATATATGATTTGAATTAATCCTAGAAGTCCTTTTGAAAATCTACCCATGAAACATCTGACTCCTTCCACTCCCTGATATATAACATACACTACGGATGTACTACATCCGTCATCTGGATGAACTGTAGTAGAACCTAGTACTCTGTTTGGATCTAAATGAAATATAATATTATCTTGAGCTCCTATAACCAGTTATCTATCTCTATATCATATATGATTCACTTAAACATTTCAATATCTTTCCACAAAAATCATACATCATACTCTTCCATGCCTCATCCTCTTCTGCTGGGTCGACCCCTTGATAGTCAAATGGGTAAGACTATTAAACCTCACCAACATAAACCACATATGGATGATGTCCAGGATCCTTAGACAACATAAAAAACAAGTATTTCTTTGTGATTTATAGTATGTAATATTAATTTCATTTAATTTAATTCATTTTAAATTCATTAATTCACCACATTCAATCAAAACCACAAATAAGAATGATGCATGTACCTCACCTAGGTATCTGCACTACAAAAGACACCACCTCACTTTGTCATTCAATGAGATTAGAGTCCTTTCTTCAGATCATGGGAGGTCCCTAAAATCTTATGTCCTAGTCAATCTCCCTGATCTATATCACACACCAATCTCTACCGATACTATTTTCCTACCAACCCATGCATCCCTAACAAGTGACTAACCCTAAGATCTATGTTATCCCTCAACCAAGCCCTCTAATACCACTATTTCACTAATTCCTCCCTCCAAACATACCCCTCAAAGGAAAGAAATGAAAGAAGATAGATAATAACCATTAATTCTTGACTCTATTAGGCCTAGAGACAACAAATAGAACTGAGGGAATAAAGAAATACACATGTATGGGATACATTTCCGTCAATAGAAAAACCTGGATTAAGAGATATGATATCTACAACCAAAAAAATCCATAACATAAATTAAATGAAAAAAATCCAAATATCCCACAATGAATGTAATAAAATATGAATAACAAGGAAGTTATCCAAGTAATGTACCAAAATATAATCTTATGGATGCAACATAAGAAGAACTTCATCACCCAATCTAGTAGTGTGCAACTCGGTTCTTGAAGTCCTTGTTGAAACCAGAAAATAATTTTTTTTATATAAGTTTGGTGATAATAACATGTATACTCAGTAGGATTATACTTTAGAACTATTTTTCAAATATGGGAAGACCATTTTAATTCCCCAGTGAATAAACAACCTAATCAACAAGCACATATTAGGTTAACTATCTCTTTAACTCTCTAAGGTTTACTAACCAAATAACATATCCAATTATAATAATTTAAGAAGATATATATTAAGAAAATCTACAACACACCAGTTCCCCAGTTATTTTATACTATCATGCCCCAACTTCATACATCCTTGAACTTTCATTCCTTTTATACTCATCAGTATCATACCATCACAATCCTCATATTTACATAACAACAACCATAAACCAAAATAGTGGATTATCTTGAACAAGTAGGAAATAAATCTTGTTACCTCCTCCTACCAAGCACAACCCCGCCAAGAATTTCTATATCCTTTATTTAAACTTCACCTCAAGTTATCTATATATTATATCCATTATAGCCTCTGTGTAACAAACTCTCACATAGCAGAGATCGGGGGAGAGTGGGAAGCCGTCAATTCATCCTTGCAAACCAGGATGTTTAAATAAAACACACAGAACCCAAAACCTTTGGGTATTAGTGTAAAGAGATGTATCAGGTGGGTTGAATATAGAAATAATAAGAAAATTATAATGTATAATACTTACACACAATCCCAACCTATGGCTTCACACAAAAAAACCATAAAACCACCACAACCTCTTCATCACCAATATCACATATCAACATCATTTCCATACAATTAACTTCTCATCCAATCCCACATATAAAGAAAAAACCGCACATTATTTTCATTGTTACCATTAACCAAATCAATTACCAACCATTTACATTTCTATTTTTCATATTTCAATATTCAATAGAAATTCATCCTCTATAAAAGTATTATGCTTATTCCCATCCATTCCCATTTATTAATTTTCATCTCCAAACCATTTAACCCAACCCAAGTTCATTTTCTAAAATTTACCATTTTGATTATTCCATAACTTTCAATATAGTACACAATGTTGTCAAATTCCCACAAATCATCCTCACGCTTCCATATAACACTTCATCACTGAAACCCCAAAAATAAATCATAGTAAGAAACCAAACCTGTAATTATATCAATTATTTATACCATAATATCAATCAACTTCACAATCAAATGGAAAACACAACATTTCACTATTTATAAACAATGGGTTCAATTACTATTTTAATGGATTTACCATTTTCATGTGAGGTGATTTTACACAATTAGACTACGATAAAAAATATATATTCATAGTAGTAAGATTATTTCATAACAAATAATATATGGAATGCATTCATGGAAAATAAATATCATAAAATCAAGTAAATCAAAATCTATATCACCCCTTCCCAATCCAATTTCATTAATATTGGTTAATTATATTCATTAGGCCAGCTATTACAATCCTCCCAAAGGGGAAAATAATTTTTATATCATATATTCATAAAATAAAACGAGAAAATGAGTCCCCAAATAACACCTCACCTTCAGTAACCCATATCAAATAGTTATTTTACTATAGAGTCACATGATACAAGTGATCATATCTTGAAGTATAAAAATAGTTTATTTGTCTTTGAAGTCTACATACATATAGGATTCTTAAATTACATTATAAATCTTGAAATAAAATTAGTATTTAAATGATGAATTTATCATTTCTTCTATTATATCCTTATAATCATTCATAAATCCATTATTTGTATCCTGGGGAAATGAAAATATAATAAAGGGTGATCTCAGATACTCAGTTAGGAAAATCATATAATAGAAGCTCTCATAGAATAAATAAATCATGAAAAATATATAAGAGATAAACAATAATAAAATATTATATATAAATAATAACATAAAAGTGGAATATATACATGGATTAAATAAAAACATAAATAATAACATGGATAACAATAACTAGTTTCATAATGATATAATTCATAATATTGGATATCATAATCTTACCGAGAAGGCATTATTCTAAGAAATCATATATTAATAGATATTTTTTATTCCAAATAGAAAAACCATTATATCTCATGAGACCTACCGATGCATCAAGGGGCTATAACAAAAACATATCATAATTTACTAAGTCTAATTCATTCATAATATAAAGTAAATAAATAATAATTAAATACATAATCAATATAAACATTTTTATTAGAAAACTAGAATATAAAAAGTTAATATTTTCCTCAGTCAGTAAATAGAACAATAAGATCATAATCCATATAGAATAACATGGTAGATGGTATCTTTAAATAATATCCCAAATAAATAATAAAATTCATCAAATTATTTTAAAATAGATTAAAATACTTTTAAAATATCACTTGAACATTTATTAAGGAAAAATACACTTTTCATTTTAAAATCACAAATTTAAATTTTATATAAATTCATAATATTGGTAAAAACATTTTATTTAAAGAAAACCATTAAAAATTGTATGGGAATCTTAAAGGAAAATAATAGTCATGAGTGTGGGAAAAGTTGTTCATGTGGTAAGTGGTAAAATAAGGATTCCATTCACACCTTTGGTAAAAATTTCCTTATTCGGTGAATGAAATTAAGATTACATTTGAAAAACTTTATATAAATTAAAATGTTGATGTAAATAACATTAATAAATAATTTAAGAAAACTAAAAAAATTCTTGAAAATATTGTAAAGAATTTATGGATATGGAAGAAAATTATTCTCGGTCTAATAGAAAAACATTGTTATTTTTCCCTCAAATAATTCATTAAAAATTCTGAGTACATAGAGAGAGAGAAATGAATGGAAAAAATTCAATAATATAAATAACCTTAAGATACAAATATTTGTTGTTTAAGATTCAAATATCATATAATTCCCATAATATAAAATTAAACATAAAATATATCAAATAATGATGATATTTTGAAATAAACACTTACCTCGGGTTTGAATTACTTTGTAAGTGATTTTAACCTCCTGTATAATAAATTTATAAGTATTATGCTTATAAAAAATAATAATTTTTATAATTATAATACCATATGAGATTTATTTATAACATCTTATCACTCATTAATTAACAATCATTCATTATCATCATCATTTTGGGTGTTAACTGCTTCTTTTTTCATGTATGTTTTAATTTAAATGTTGTTGTCCTTAAATGATAATAATGGTAATATAATCCAAATAATTTTACTATTGATATAAATAACATATATATTCATTATATACATATTTATAATAATCCATGAAAGGATGTCATGAAAAATAAATCATATCACTTCATAGAGGTTTTAGTCCACACGTACACATGGGAGACATTATCATTTCTTAATGGGTGTAAAGTTAAGAAGGTATGTGACATCCTAGACTTGCATTCTACTTAAAATGTGCCCTGAGATTGGTGGGTCACATGGCCTCAAGTGAATCTCCCCAAATTCCATAGGCTTCCAAATAGCAGCGAGGGCTCAGGTTTTATCTGTGGGGAGACTGTACCCTTATTACAAGAGCGTGGCATAGTGGAAAAAAATAAATAGAGGTAGATAGAGGAATAAATATAAGTAAATATAAGGCACAAAGTAATTGGATACAAGGATAAAAATAACTGAAATAACTAGAATAACATACAACAACTAATGATGATATTTCATGTATCTAGTAAGCTAGAAAACATGGATATAAAGAATCAAACATACATGAAAAACCAAAAGTAGAAAAAGGAAATACATAAACTATCCCAAGTATACTAAGCTACATCTCAATCATCTACTACCAACTCTATCCAAACTAAGAAATAAATCAAGTGTTTGAAGTTGTATGCATCCCTTTATCAACACATGAATTCATGTAATTTTCCTTGGGTATCAAACGCTACCTGGAGAGGGTGTGAGATAAATATCATTGGGACACCACCAATGGTTTCTATAATATCTAGCCCATGTAATGGAAATGTTACTGTGTGCAAGCATAGATATATAAAGTAAAGAATACAATGTAACTAAATTCCAAAGTACTTATTTCATCCCTCACCTAGTGTCTAAACATGTGACCAGTAAGTTATTTGATTATTACCATTTTATAAAAAAGTCAAATGTTAGCAATAATGAAGGATCCAAGATGTATCAAGGAAACCTATAATGATATTTAATAATGAAGTTCCAAGGTAATAAACAAGAAAACTTATACCTCAAGGATCACCAACTCAGTAATGAATATATTATGGATAAGTTTAATAATTTAATACAAGCATTATAGTCCAAGGTATTCCCTAATAAAACACCTATTGAGTCTGAGTCCATCCAAGGTAAAATGGGGATAATAAACGAGCAGTCCCGATGGGATTTAACCGTGGAACATACTTTTGAATTCATGATCCAAGGAGTGTATCCAAGGAATATTTTAGTACTAAATGAGGGATCCCACAGATTCATATAGACCATCCAAAGTTAGAAAACAATCTCATTCTAGGTGGGCCTTAACCTAAGAAAGATGTTTCCTTGAATTCATAATGGGGTCCTTGAGTTCTCAAGGCATTTTCTTATAAATATAAGGAGATCTTGAGTCAGGATACTCCTAATTTAATAATGAAATCATATATCATTAATAATGTTGAATCCATTACCTTTCATTTGTGTGATAAGGCTAATTTAGTATGAAAACATTTAATCAAGTCATAATTAAATCAATAAATCCTTTTGGTTTAATCCATGACTTTCATTAGTATGAAAAATCCAGGTAGCATGAAACCATTCATTTAATCTATTTATGGAATTTTCAAGATTAAAGGCTCACTCCACTACCATCCATTAACATGGTAAGGGGTTCTATAGACAAGCAATCAATTTTTCAATTACATTTAAAAATCCCAAGTCATATACTTAGTATACTTCCCAATTTCCATTTCATATTTAATAATCAAATTGAAGCACTTAACTTTGGTTGGTAAAGTGGTGAGAATACATGGTACTTTCCATTATTAAACTCCAAATATATATCAGTACTTTTAATATTTAAATCTTAAACTATGAAAGTTCAAGCCAAGGCCCACTCAAATGACGGCTCAAATGTGTCAAAACACTAAAACAAAAATATTGGTAAAACCTCATACATGGGATGGATAGAGTTTTGGGAGAAACAACTAACAATGAATCATATATTTGGAAAGAGCAGAACCATACAGTTCTATTGACCATAATCATGATTTATAAATTCATTAAATGACACCTGATGAAACCAAAGGTCCCCACATGATAATTCAAAAATAAATGAACTTGGGGGATGAGTTATAGACCACCCACATTAGTATTTTACAACTATCCTCATCTAGTATTATCCTATAATTCAGTATAGAATATAGTAAATCTAAGAAAATATTAAAAACACTTACACCTAAATAACTAGGTTGATAGAAAGAGAGACGAAGAATGGATAAAAAGGACTTAATTACTTATTGTTTCGAAATTAATGTGATATATGGATTCTTGAGCATATATCAAATGAAGGAGATATCTTGATCCCTATGTTAGAACTTAAAAAGATCCAAAATGATAGAAAATGGAGGTTTAGTATACTGGGAATCATATTAGAGAATAAGAAGGGGATAATTAGATCATTAAGTATAAAAATGTAAAATTACCCAAAATTTAGCATGTTCATGGTTTTTCCACATGGTTTTACAAACCATGAACAAACCATGCATGGGTACTTGGAGAAAGGGGTGCACCACACAGTTAGTGAAACTATGCACCAACCATGTGGTAAGGATCTGTCTAAAAAAGCATTCCTCCCACACTGTTTACTACAAACTATGTTCCAGGACTAGTTCTCCAAAAAAATATGGTTTTTGGGATCTGAACAAGCCACATAAACCCTTGAAACCTTTTCTAACTCATTAGGAATACATATTAGGTCCAAAATAAAGAGTTAGACTAAAATTTAAAGGACATATACCTGACTAAAAAACTGGGTTCTTACAGTCTTCCTCGGAAAAGAAATCATCCCTGAGTTCAACTTCCATGGGTGGTAAATCATTGTATGAGAATAAATCTGGATACTAGGCATGTATATTAGCCTCCATCTCCCAAGTCTCATTCTGCATGTGGTCGTGCTTCCATGGCACTCGTATTAAAGGGAAATACCAGCCTTGGTGAGGCTTCATGCTCCGATCAATGATTCGTATTGGATAATACTCAAAGGTAGCATCGGTATCTAACCCAAATTCCGTGGGATAAATGGTGTGAGACAGGTTGTCATGATATTGGAGAACCTATGAAACATAGAAGGTGTCGTGCATGTCTTGGTACATCTGAGGTAGTAACATCCAATAGAATACCATCCCGACTCCCTCTAGAATCTCAAATAGCCTTACATAATGAGGGGACAACTTCCCTTACTTTTGTAACCATCTATTCCCTAGCCTGGGTGATTTCTAAAGGAAAACATAATCCCCGACCCCAAACTATAGAGGTGGTCAACAGCAATGAGAATAAGATTTCTATCTAGACGGAGAAATAGTAATATTCTTCATGATCAGCTAAACTTTCTCTGAAGTCTCTTATATGAGATGATGACCTATTAGGGATTCCCCACTTGTATCTATCAAGAACATGTGTGAATGGAACATCCTAGTATATAAGTCCTCAAAAAGAGCCATCTGAATTGTCACCTAAAATCAATTGTTATATGTGAACTCAATGAGAGGGATATGCTTCTCCCAAGAACCACCAAAATCAAGGACACATGATCAGAGCATACACTCTAAAATATCTTAAATTTTCCATTTATAGTCTAATTAACACTTTATATGTAAAAATTATATCGTATTAATATTGAAAACTTTGTTACCGTAGTTAAAATTAAAAGGGATTAATTAAGGGTTAATCAAAATGATAAAGTTTAAATTAACATCAAAACTTATCTAAAATCAGTTGGTTGATGATATTAAGACCTTCGAATATATTGTATTTTAATCAATATAATTTTGGTGGTATTTGGATTGATATTGATTTTATTATGATTTATTTTTTTGTGAAATTCCAAAAGTACCAATCCCCTCTCTTATAAAAGGAAACATCTCATTCTCGTCTCTACACATTTCTGAACATATTTGGTTAGAACAACCTATATCTAAATATCCTACAAAAATACCCCCTAATCCTATAATCCTTAATTTGGATATAAATCCAACCAAAGGTGTCCTTTTGTGCAAATCAAGAGATATCCAAAAAAGATGAGGATTGAACAAATACAAAGAGAGTCAAGACATAAGGTAAGGGATTTTTGCTTCATTTTTATATCCGTGGGACACATTCCTTATACACTACTTGTTTCTTCTATTTTTTTGTATATAATTCCCATGAATGTATTTTATGAGTCTTATCTATAAGATTATATTATTTTCATATCCATATAATTTTCTTTATTTTATGGGGAATATGATTCTACTGATAATAAAGTGATGAGTATTTATTTCACAAACTAATCAATATTTGGGATTGTTTTTTTTTTAATATCCATTGGGGGATATTTATCTTCCATGCCCATGTTTTCAAAAAAAAATTCAAAAAATCACTATTCTCGTATGGATGTTTAAATTCATTTTTACCCATTTTGACTCTTTACCACATGGTTTAAAAGGAATATTTTTATCATTTTCCAAATGATGCACTTTGTGAATTTTCTGAAAAAAAGTATGAACATAATGTTTTTTTACTTATATGGCAGGAACATTATTTTCCTCCATCATGATTCTTTAATTCTTTAAATCATACCTCACATCCTTACAAGTTTGCTTTTAAATAAATTTTTTTCTTTTAAAATTTCCGAGCATTTTATGAAATGAAAAGATTTTTAAAGAATAAAGGATATTTTCCTCAATAATTGTATTCAAGAGACAACACAAAATTATTTTACATCTAAGATAACATTATTTGATGTCACTTGTGTTTTAATGGGGATATTATTCAATGATAACATTCTTATTATTTCTAATAATGGTTTATTTTTTTGATAGAATGATATTTATGAAACCCATTTCTTTTCCATGGGTTATGTTATTATTTAATGATGTTTATGAAAACCATTTCATTCCCTAGGTTCTGATATGATTAATTATTTATGTTCTTGTGGAACACATATGTATGGTTTTCATTATATGATGGGTGGGACCTATATCTCCCTATAATTAATTCGATAAAGATTTATATCTCATGAGATAATGATGGAAATCAAGTCGAAGAGCTTGATCTACTATGGAAGATGGGGAAACCTGGTTCACTATGGGAAGATGGGAAAATATGATCCCTTGCAAGGAAAGGACATTGATTGGGGATGGTGGTGTTTCCTTCTCAGTAGGTGTCTTCCCCATGAAGTGTCTTCTTATGTTTTGGTAATCTTTCTTGACTTATAGGGAATGATATTACATATTTATGTGTCTACCAAGAATTTCATGTCTTATTCAATGTTATGGTTTCATGGATTATGCTCTTGATTCCCTTATGATTCATGTCTTATAAACTATGAATATTTATGCCATGAATCATGTATACGATCTTTGATATGCAAGGTATGATTTTCAAATGTTATTTTTTTTTCTCATACCCTTATATTCATGATTATGCTTATGTATCTCCTTTGTATATCCTTACTGAGAATCTGAGCTCACCCTTTTCTTATGCTTTATTTTTCCCTAGTTATAAATAAATTTTTTAGGTAGGGGTGCAAAGGGGGAAGATCATTATGGGACACAATGAACATCTTTCACCAAACTAGAAGTTTGTGTTCCATGTTTCCAAAGGCACTAAACTAATATGGTCTTTGGGTGTGTGTTTTTGTAATGAACTAAGTGTTCTAAAAAACAAATAGCATAATTTAAATGTATAAAAATCCTTGGTAGCTATAATTGGTATTAGATGAAAGGTTTAGTCAACCTTTGGAAACTCGGATGAGAAAACTTTATTGATAACCCTAGGTATGTTACTAAGTATATGTCTATGGGTGTCTCTAGTGATAAGCCTAAGGTGTCTTAGTTTTTAAAATTGGTTTCTTGATTTAGGAATCCTATAGGTAATTTTTCATGATTATGTTGTCTTCTACTATGATAAGGGTTGCTCACACTATGATTTTAGTCATAGTAAATAGAGGGAACTAGAAAGAACTAGGTTAACATTGATTGTTTTACATGTGTAATGTATGGTAATTATAAAAAATGATGTCCTAAGTGGAAATTTATTAAAGAAAATCATGAATGTGGTATGACTGTTGGTTATACTACTGGAGATAAAGAGACCACAAATGATATGTGAAAGGTATATGATGTTCAAACAGTATTTCTTACATTAAACATAAGAAAAATGTTTAGATTGAGGTTAAGGAAGCTTAAGACATGATACATATTTCATATTCTATGAAAGAATAAGATGATAAAGCCCGAATAATGGTTTAAGAATTAATTTGGGTGACTGAAGTAAATAGTTTTTGGAATTTAAAGATTGTGTTATATGAATAATTAAATATATTAGTATTTTCATTATAAATTTTTCATTAAGGATTGCAAAGGAAATGTCGAATGGTGCTAAATACATATAAAAGTGATTTAATTACAAGGTTATATTCATGGGAAACACAAGATTAAGGGAAATATAACCATTAATATGTTTTTAATGTTGAGATAATGACGTTTGGATAATGATATGTTAGATATGAATAAGTAAAGTGGTTGGTATTGATTACCTTGGAACTAATTAAGGATTTGTTTGACAAAGTGGTTTATGATATCACCGATGGAGTTTACAAAAAAAAAATCATAAGGAATATATTCAATAATCTTTTGAATAATAAAGATTGCATGTTTTCAATAAGTATTTATGGTCATTCATGTCATTAACATGTTTCAAGAGAATAATTGATGAAGGTATTTACATGTTTTGAATGTGAAAACCAAGAGCTACTTTATGATATATGGGGATAAATGTTATGATAATTTAGAAAACTTCATTCTAATGTTTTGTAATTTCATCTTTTGTAAGGCTTATAAGGTAAAACATTTATGGAACGGTTTATGTTAAACATAAAACAAGGTATTAGATATTAAATTATTGTCTCACCATATAAGGACTTATGCATATTGAGTAATTTTTTATATCCTTTTTCTTTTGGTAATGATAGATGCAATGACCTATAATTTTATTTATCAATCTCATAATCTTCTAATACATCAGGAATGACAAATTCACCTTCATTTATTTGAAAAAAAAGAAGTGGAAATTAATTAAGGAATAAAAAAGGGTGATATTGTGCTGAAATAAAGTAAGTATATCTTATCATGAAAACTATTCAAAATGGTCTTGAAATAAAATTATTTCCAATTATCATCATTTTTAATGATATCAATGACCTTTTCCAGGCCTCTTTGGGTTATGACTTTGCGATTGATAACATTCTCTTAATCATGTTCTCTTTCACTCTACATCAGAACTTGATAGTAATATTTCTCTTCCATAATATTTTTTTCACTTACCACCTCTGTTCTCATATGTGGAAACCTAGTTATGAGTCACTTTAGATAACCATTAGGTTTCTAACTTTACTTTTAAAAAAGAATTTTTAGTATTAGTTTATATTATGTGGGTTTATATGAAATGATATTTAATGTATTAAAACATTGATAACCTAGATGAATATTGAGGGATAAATTAATTTTAAGGGTGTATAATGTAACACCATGAGATTTTGTGAAATATTTTTTAAAATTAATTTAATCATTTCGATATTTTTTATTTCACACAACACTAAATATACCTTGTGTTATATAAAAGCACCAAGTTATTCTTGTTTTTTACAAGACATCAAGTCGACGTTCCACTGCATGTAATACTTATATTAGCTTATCGTACATGAAACACTATATGTGGATTGTGTTACACACAATACAGAGTTGTTTTGATAACTTGCATTACATGCAAGACCAAGTTTTAACAAACAATAGTATATTATTAAAATATTATAATTTATTATAATAATATATAAACTATAAATTGAATTAGTGGTTATGAATATTATTAACTAACATATGAAAATATATGTTTTATAATACTAATTCATTGGTTACTAATTAATTATAAGTTAAAATATATACAAATTGAATATAGAGAAAATATTTTTATTTTTATGCTCGCAAAGTCATTTTGTCTTAATATATTTAATTAATTGTAATTATTGAATGATATTGATCAAATATGAATGTTATATATTCAATAAAATATTTTTTATATTCATCTAATAGATTTTATAGGCATAAGATAATAAAAATCCAAATTTTATGCATAAACCCCTTTATTTTTCAAAAGGTTAACTTTACCATCTTTTAATGGTGGACCCATTATAAATATAATTTTAGAAAATTTCTGAATTTCTATACAAAAAATTAAACTTCATATTTTAAATAGGTATATCAAAAAATTTATTTTGGTTGATTTTTGAATATTTTCTGATAAGTTTCTTGTTTTGATGAATAGTAAAAAATACTGCATTTTAATTGAAAACAAATTTTTCATTGAAATAATTGATAATGTTTATTTAAATATTTTATTGGTTTTAAAGTATAATTAGATCAAAGTCTTATTATTTAATAAAATTATTTCATTGAAATCATTTTCACAAATAATTTGGATATAAAAATAGGTCAATCTTTTAGACGTTTTGACTTTAAAAACATGTTTTATTATTCCATCAAAGGGATTAATTTTAAATTAATTTAAGAAATTTATGTGTTTCAAAATATGAAAAATGGATTTAAAATTTGGAATCATAATTAAAAAAATTATTAAATAGGATCCATTTTTTTTTTGAATATTATGAATAGTAACTTTAGTAATTTTTATTACCACAGTTAATGATAAATCATGTAATTAATGGTGGAAATAATATTATAAATATTATAAAACATCCCTAAAACGTTCACACATGTTATTGGATGAATTTAATTAGACCCTTAACATATAATTATCGAAATTTAATAATTAAATGGGATCTTTTCAAGGAAACTAACTTTAATATTATTAAACTCAAATAGAGCGAAAAATGTCACACTCTTACTTTTAATATGTATAATATTTTTTAATATCAGATTAAATAAAATATATTTTATACTATATATAGTAATATAAAATCTAAAAATTTTATCTATATCATAGAAAATAATATTCAATTTTTAGTGATGAAATAGTTATCATAATTAATTAAAAATTGATGAGTTAGTAATTATTCAATTAAAGAAAAAAACGATTAAATGATTTTAGAATTATAAAAAAATATAATTTTAATTAATTAAGGTGATAAAATAATTTTATGGGTGAATATGACATGTTATGGGTTTATTAAGTTAATTTTATTGAAGTAATATTGTTGGATTTATTTTCTTAAAGTTAAAGTTATGGATAGTGTCAAAATTGATACATATGACCTTTTATGAATATATTTTTTTATCAAATTATTTAAAAATAATAAAAATATTAAATAAATATTTTGGGATGATTTATGGTCTAAAATATCTTAAATAGTCCATTTATAGTCCCACTGACACTTTATATGTAAATATTACATCCTACTAATATTAAAAACATTGTTACCATAGTTAAAATTAAAATGGATTAACTAATGGTTAATTACAATGATAAGGTTTAAAATAGCATTAAAACCTATCCAAAATATATATTTTTATGATTTTATAACGTTATCACATCTTGGAATATAATAATTAGGATTTTTGATGTATTTGGATTAATATTGATTTTATTATATATTTATTTTTTTCGAAATTCCAAAACTACCCCTCCCTCTCTTATAGAAAGGAACATCTCCTCTTCTCTACACACTTCAAAACCTATTTGGTTTGGCCAACCTCTATCTAAATATCCTAACAACATCCATTAATTAATTATATAAGCCTTAATTTTATCATAAGTTCAACCAATGGTGTCCTTTTGTGAAAATCAAAAGGACATACCCAAAGAAGAGGAGGTTTGAATGAATACAAAGAGAGTCAATACATAAGGTAAGGGATTTGGTTCTCGCTTTTATTTATGTGGGACACATACCTTATACACTAATTATTTCTTCAACATGGTGTATATACTACCCATGATTTTTTTTTATGATTATTATCCAAAAGGTTATTTTATATTCATATCCATATAATTTTCTTTCTTTCATGGAACTTATGATTCTACTAATTATAATGTGATGAGTATTTATTTCAAAATCTCTTCAATATTTGGGATTTTTTCATTTTTGAGTCTCTATCAGGGAATATTTATCTTCCTTGTCCATGTTTCTAATAATTTTTTAAAAAAATAACTATTTTACTATGGATTTTTAAAGTAATTTTTCCCATTTTTGACTTTTTAATACAAGGTTTAAAAAGATTTTTTTTTGTTTTCGAAAAGAGGTAATTTGTGAATTTTCTGAAAAAAAGTATCAAATGAATTTTTTTAACTTATATAGAATTAAATTAATTTTCATCCAACATGATTCCTTAATTCTTTTAAGTTTCCCTTAAAATATTATATGGTTATTTTAAAAGAAAAATGTTTCTTTTAAAATTGAAATGAATTTTAAGA
This sequence comes from Viscum album, assembly GCA_963277665.1. Classification (NCBI taxonomy): domain Eukaryota; kingdom Viridiplantae; phylum Streptophyta; class Magnoliopsida; order Santalales; family Viscaceae; genus Viscum; species Viscum album. Next base: position 512,295,151 of record OY728146.1, read on the forward strand.
AAAGTAAATGTTTTCAAAGAAGAAAGGATATTTTCCTCAATAATTGTTTTCTAGTGATCTCTCAAAATTATTTTCCATATAATAAAACATTATTTTATGTTATTTATATTTTACTGGGGATATTTTTCAATAATAAGATTATTATTCTTTCTAAAAATCATTTATGTTTATTATAGAATGATATTTATGAAACCCATTTCTTTTCAATGGGTTATTTTATAATTTAATGATGTTCATGAAACCCATTTCATTCCATGGGTTTTGATATGATTAATTATTTATGTTCTTGTAGAACATATATGTATAGTTTTCATTATGTGACTGTTGATACCTATATCTCCCTCCAATGCATTGGTAAGTATTTATATCTCATGAGATAATGATGGGAATCAAGTCGATGGGATTTATCTATAAGAACCCAGATCTTCTTTTTAGGTATGTTTTCCATTTTTTGGTGTTTTTGAGGAAAAGATGAGTTTCTAGATATTTTTTGAAGTACATGTCGTGTACTTTATGAGTACACTCCGTGTAATCAGTTACCGCGGGTACCCGTGTGCTGGTTGTGTAGCAGTCATGCACACAGTCGTGTGTGGTGACTTAGAGGTCGCCTAAATTAGGGCTTGGTAAGGGAAAGTACACGCTGTGTACTTACAAAGTACACATCATGTACTTTCTTTTTATTTCATTAAATAGAATGGGGTCGCATCTAATTGGAAAAAAGCCCTTCTTCGCGACCTAGTTCATATGGGAGAGACCATAAAACCGCGATATTTCCCCAATCCCCCGATCGAGCGTCTATTCTATGAATCGACTGTCGTCAATTGCATTGGGATCGCCTCAGTATGCTCTGCCTTCTGCTAGATATTTGTTTCCTAATGCCTTCTCTCTTAAGATTTATCTTTAGTTGAATGTTTTAGATATTTTTGTAGATCTACAGTGTTCTTGGGCGATTCAAGGCTCAAGGTTCACATATATCGATCTCCCAACACTGAGGTAGGTGGTTTGTTCCTTTATGTAGAAATTATTTAAGTTTTATGTGCAAAATTTCCCAATACCCTTGAACGGGGTATTACGTTTTTACTGTTTTAGCCCTATTAATTTACTGGTATTCTTGTATGCTTGAGTAGAGGTTGATTGAATGTGAATAGGGTTAATTTCTATGCTTTGGAAGTGTTTTCCCACGCATTCCTTATTTTGACCATTTGGTCCTGCTTAGCATGTTAGGTTGCCTTGTGGTTTTTCCCATGCCTAGTGTTGTATGATGGAGTGTTTGTATTTTTCTGACATGCTGATATGTTGTAGACTTCTAGCCAAATAGTTCTTGAGGTTTACTTTTGCGGATACACATTTCTATGATTGGTTGACTTAGACAGGGTTGTGAGAACCTGGTGTAGTAGACCATAGGGAGAATTGACATAAAGGCTTCTCCAAAGTGTCTGTTTTACTGTTACGATGTGAGACCGTAGGGGGAATTGATGTAAGTACTTACTCAGAGTGATTATAGTTCTTCTACACAGGCCACAGGGGGAATGTGATGTATGTGCTTCCCGAGAGCACCTTTAGTTACCGATATGAGACTACAAGATGAATTTATAGTTAGTTCATTCTCATAGAGTCTGTATTTAAGCTAAACCAGAGGGGTTAGACTAATTATACTGCCTAGAGGGTTGCTTGTCTTGTTTGGTTGAACCAGAGGGGTTATGCTATGAGTACCTCTCAGAGGGTTACCATTTGTGTTTAGCTGCTTGCTTGTACTAGTTTGGATGAACTAGATGGGTTAGGATGTGAATACTACCCAGAGGGTTACCTTCTTTGATTAGTTGTAGCTTGATATATGAGACTGAATGCATTGAAACTGTGGATTGATTACTGCTGAGTACTTCCTTGTTTACTGTTTTCTTTTACTTATTACCTACCATATATTCACTGATTGTTAGGCACATATATTTTTTTGTTTGGCTACTGGGATTCATCTCACACCTTGTTTGGGCCATGATTTTGGGCCCAAACATATTATATTATTGTAGGTATAGATAAGGGTCATCTCCCTTCTACTTCAGGTACTTGATTGCTTTGGAGATAGAGATCATTGGAACAAACTTAGGCTTGCGATGCTGTGGAGCTGTTTATTGCTTTCTTTTGTACTTTGGTTTAGTATTTTATTTCACCATTGTAACTTGTTTGGCCGTTTTCATAGACATATGTATCATGCATCATCTTATATATGTGCTCCAGATGTTATTACTTCTAGTCTCCTATTGTTTACTTTTGTTATAGTACTATTACTGCTTCTACAATTGCTATTGATTCGCTTCCGCTGTGTTACTCTCCCAATTAGGGCATAGTTTCCTCACTATCACACCTAAGGCCCTCGTTGCTAGTCAGCAACCTCTGGAGTTCAGGGAAAATCACATGACGCCATGTGACCAACCAGGTACGGGGCACCTCTGGGTGGCTTCCGGAATCAGGACGTTACAAATTGGTATCAGAGGAATTCATTTCTTATTTACTTACTGTTTGGAGCCTATATCTAGGGATATGAAGGATAGGTACTTTGTAATAAGTTGTGCCCAAGAGTAGCTAACCCTTATATAGGTAAAATCCAATCTACCTTTTTTGTTGCAAGTTTTCTGGTTTTTCAATTTTACAGTTGATTTGATTCTCACTGTTAGGTGATTCACATGTTTTGTGCTGTTGTTGTTGATGTTATTGAGGTTCTATTTCTGTTGCAACCCAATGAGATGAGGGTATTTCATCTCATTAATCATATAGGCACCTACAAAAAATCACATTTCAAGCATTCTTGTCATTCCATTTAGGGTGAATTAGAGAATGCATTTTGTTATGATAGATATTGTTCTAGATATTCATGTTGTTGTGATAGATGCCTTGATAGAATACCTTCTTTTGATAGGGTATTTATTTGTGTAATTTTTGTTTTAATTAATTCCCAACTTTGGTTCTTAAGGTGTTATGGGCCCTCATGAATTGGAATTTTGTGGATCATTGACTTTTTTCCTTGTATATGACATGTATAAGATGCCAATATTTGATTCGTGGGGTGTATGGGTCCTCACGAATCGGAATTTGGAACTTTCAATGATTGTTTTAGTGTTTTTCTGGGTTCTGGAGTAGTTTCTGAGGCTTACTATTTGAAAAAACCCATAATACATGGTGTGTAACATTGAATACATGCCATGTGCTCTTCTGATCGAGAAGAAACTGTTTTTCTTAAGTACATTTTGTTTACCATATGTACATGCCGTGTAGTCTCTAACCATGTCACGGGTGTGTGGGAAGAAACACGGGGTTGAGACATCTTATTAGAACACGTCGTGTGCCGGATGTACACACCGTGTTGTATAATCGCGTAACTGGCCATGTCACTAACAACACGGGCCGGTTGAGTCTTTTCTAATACATGTCGTGTAAATTTGGGGCACGTTGTATAGTGTGAGATGTGTATCTGGTCGTGTCACTAACAACACGGGTTGGTGAAGCTCGTCTAGTACATTCCATGTCTGGAACAAACATGTTGTGTAGTCTTCTTCTAGGAGAACCGTGTGGCTTAGTTGTGTAGAAGAACTCGGGTAGGGGAACATAATTAAAGTACACTCTATGTATTTGGACAACACGCATTGTGTTTGGTGTGTTACACGACTAGTTGTGGCTAGAGTACACGCCCATGTGAAAGGCTTCAGGGAACACACCATGTACGCATTAAACACATCATGTATCCATGTTTTGAAAAACATGAATTCTTTCCTTCTATTGTTCCCTTCTTACCCTTTTAAGTTTTAGTCTTTATTGATCTTGATATAATATGTGTGCATGACATTACAGAGTCATGCCACCAAGACGTCCTTCGGTTGTACGTCAGTTGCAAGGCCATCAGACACCGGACATGGCAGATCAGGGACTACATGTAGATCCTCCAGTAGTGCCAGTCTTGGCACCAACCATCATTCTAGATGCAGGTACTGATGCATAGTTTTGAGAGGGATTCATGAGGTTCATGCAAACCTTCCACGGATTACAGCTTCCTACCTCGTCGATGGCAGAGCTGACGTGGGTCTTTCAACCACAACATCCTCCCACTTTCACTAGGGAAGGAGGACCTCAAGCTATAGAGTCATGGTTAGAATCCATGATTTCCATCCTCAAGCATCTGGATAAGCCTCCATAGAGGAGGGTCAAACTCTCTATGTATATGCTTTGGGATTCTGCCAAGAGATGGTGGGATGTGATATCACAGGCAGGACACCAGCAGGTTATGGCATGAGATGTGTTCTAGCATGCCTTTAATGAATAGTTCTATCCAAAGACTTTGAGGGTCGATCGATCCTGAGAATTCATGAGTTTGGAGCAGGGTAAAATTTCAATTATGTATTATTCTTATCGTTTCATAGAGCAACAGTTTTTCACACCTATTCCAGGAGGTGATGAGTTATTCCTGGAAAGGAATTTTGAGGATGGTCAAAGGAATGACATCTGATATCAGGAGAACATATTCAGGTTGACTTCCTTCACTTCTATAATCAACCAGACACTGATCATAGAGAAAAATTTGAGGTATTTTGGAGTTGTGATCCTGGGAGATTTGACATCCGAAGTTAGTATCCCTTATATTGACAGTAGGAAGCACCATAGGGGGGTCTTCACACGGTGATCCAAGGAGGTGAGATACTTAATCTGGTATCCAGGTGGTGTGATACCAGTGTGGGAAGAGCAAGCACATGAGGCCACATTTCCCTAAAGACCTAGTGGAATACTAGTCTTGTGGCAAGATGGGACATCTTGAGTGCTTCTTCAAGATCTTCTCACTAGTAGCTAGTGACAGGGGGTCTTCCATGACTCCACGTTCAGGACCAACACCACTAATTTCTCATTAGTCTGGGAACTGGATTTCTTCAAATAGATTGGGCAAGGTGGAGGCTATGGCCATGGTATCCAGTCACCAGGCTTTCAGCAACAATAGGGTGGATCAGCTCAGAGTGGTCAGGCAGGGTCACATGACCACAGTGTAGGTCAGACATTTGTAGTGGAGCTGGCCCAGCAGGATCAGGATCCCAGACCCTCTACAGTTCGAGGTATGATCAAAGTTGCCTGAGTTTTAGCTTCTGATCTTTTCGATACAGGGGCTTCTCATAGATTTATATATTTTTCTATTATAGAGAGCCTTGTGCTCATTATCCTTTCTTTTGCTGATATCTTGATGCTAGACACTCTGTTGGGGACAATAATGGCTAGTGTATGTCAGTGCAAGGAGTGTCCTCTTGTGGTTGTTGGGTGTCACTTCTCATGAGACCTCTTTTTCTTAGAGATGATAGGCTATAATGTCATTCTAGGAATGGACTTGTTAGTTCCCTTCCAGGTAGTCCTTGATTTTTATCATCGTAGGGTGAGTTTCACATCACCAGAAGGAATATCATTTCTTTATAAGGTCTAATGGTATGTCCATGAAATAAAAGTAGGACCCGAGCATCATGGGTTGGGAGGAGTTACATCCCAAATTGCTAGTCTATATCTGGATAACCAGGGGACCTCACAGATAAACTTTCCTCTAGTGGTGGATGTTTTCAGAAATTTATTTCCAGAGGACTTTTCAGGTTTGCCTATAGAGTGAGAGGTAGAATTTTCTATTGAACTTGTTCCAGGAGTTGCACTGGTGTCCATACCTCCTTATAATATGGATACACCTGAGTTACAGGAGATCAAGAAGCAGTTGGAGGAGTTCCAGGAAAAGGGTTTCATCCGACAAAGTACTTCTCCTTGGGGTTCATCTATCCTGTTTGCAAAGAAGGCAGATGGTACCCTTAGAATTAATGTGGATTATCGAAAGTTGAACCAGTTGAAGGTTAAGAACTGATATCCCTTGCTGAGGATTGATGATATCTTTGATCAACTTCGAGGATCCAGGGTGTTCTCAAAGATTGATTTGAGATCCGGTTATCATCAGTTTCATGTTAGACCATCTAATATACCTCTTATAGCATTCCGAAGTAGGTATGGTCTATAAAAATATGTCGTTATGTCTTTCGGTCTCATGAAAACACCTACAGTCTTTATGGAACTGATGAAGCGAGTGTTCCATCCATACTTGGATTCCTTTATGGTAGTCTTCTTGGACGATATCTTAGTGTACTATATCCCTCAACACGACCATGCTACCCATATTGAGATCATTTTGAGTACACTGAGAGAGCATCAGTTATATCCTAATCTCTCAAAATTCCACTTTTGGATGGACCAAATTCACTTCTTGGGTCATGTTATCTCAGATACAAGTGTATCAGTAGACCCAGAGAAAGTGAGATCTATAGTTTCCTGGGAACATTTGAAGAATGTCTTTGTGGTATGAAGTTTTCTAAAGCTGTCTGGATACTATAGGTGATTCATACAGAACTTTTAATGCTTAGTAGCACCACTGATGGGCCTGACTAAGAAGGGTGCAAAGTTATTGTGGTCAGATACTTGTGATTCAGCCTTTCAGGAGCTGAAAGGGTGGTTGAATTCAGAACTGATACTAGTATTTCTAGAGTCGGGAAAGATCTATATTGTTTACTTTGATGCATTATGTATCGAACTTGGGGAAGTGCTTATGCAGGAAGAAAAATTCATTATTTATGGGTCTCAGCAATTGATGCCACATGAGAGAAATTACCCAAAGCATGATGTTTAGTTGGCTGCAGTTGTTCATGCCTTACGCTGTTGGAGACATTATCTTTTGGGAGAGAATTTTTTGGTTTTCACAGACAAAAAAAGTCTCAAGTATATCTTCACTCAGCATGACTTGAATTTGAGACAGCGAAGGTGGGTTGAGTACCTTTAGTCTTTTGACTTTGAGCTTTCCTATACACCTGGGAAAGGCAACGTGGTGGCTGATTAGCTCAGTAGAAGGACTCAGATATAGGTAGTTCAAGAGACCAGCAGTGATTGTCATCTTATGGGTCTATTCTTTGAGATGCATTTGGAGGTGCACAATAGACAGGGGAAGACTTTTCTTTCTTCTGTAGCTATTACCTCTACTCTTCTTGATCGAGTACGAATGAGGCAGCTATTAGATTATGAAGGACTATTCCTACCTGAATTTTTGTTAGGAGGGGACTATAACGACCCATACTTTACATACAATGTTACTACTTCAAATTTGAATCACACTTATTATAACATATAAAAAAACCAGGAAAGGACCGTATAGGTATAGAGTCTTTAGAAACTAAGAAACATAAACAACTGGTTCATAAAGCATCAACTTTTCCTCCCACTTATTTCATCATATCTAGAGTCCATTTTTGGAATATCCTACTTAATAACCTTCTTCCTAACCTGGGGAAATAAAACATACAAAACGGTGAGCTCAAATGCTCAGTAAGGGTGAAAAAAAGAAATATCAATCACATCATATACATAAGAACATAACTTTTGGAAATATTAACCTGCAAAAGAGATCATAATTTCATAACATGGGATAAATCATATTAGTGAAATGTAATCCCAATAATCATAACTTAAAACATGAAACATTGTGGCATACACACATAATAATAGATAATCATTTCTTATTATTCAAGACTCATTTCCAAGACTATCTTAGTGGACAAAGTCCATTTCTAAACCGAGTTCACTCCTCGTTTCAGTCCTGTTTCACTGAACCGGTTTAACCTGCCATTCCATCCATGTCTATCTCATGAGATATAAAATCTTTACCCAATGCATTAGAGGGAGATATAGGTCACACCCATCTCATAATGATACCATTCTTATGTGTGCCACAAAATCATAAACCATACATCATAGCATAACCCATGTAATAAAAATGGGAATCTTAAACATCATGACATCATAAAACAATTCATATAAGATAAAGGAATTAATAAAAATAATTCCATCACAACATAATCAAATCAATTTAATAATAGGGATAGAAATAGAACCCAATATTATCTTAGATGGAAAATAATTTTGATAAAACACTTGAACTCCTTCTTGAGGAAAATATCATTTCTACTTCAAAAACAGTTTCCTTTCTTAACATGTCATACAATTTTAAACTAAAAGAAGTTGATTAAAAATAAACTTGAAAACTTGTAAAGGAAGCTTCTTGGAAATAATGTTTTAAAAATCCATTCATGTCGTATAAGTTAAAAAACATTCATCTCGTACTTTTGTCGGAAAAGTCAAAAAGTACCTCGTACGAAAAACGACAAAAGATTCCTTTCATATATTTTACTAAAAACTCAAATAAAGGGTTAAATTGGATTTAAACAATTTTAGGTGGATGTAAATAATATTACATATTGAGGAAACCTGGATGTGGATGATAAAATATACCCCAGTAAATTCCAAAGTATAAACAATCTCAGATAAAAATGAGATTGTGATATTTCCCTTACCTTAGGTCTGATTTGCTTCGTAAGTGTCTCAACCTCCTGTATAATGATTTAAATAATGTTATTGACTTATTACAGAATCATACTTATTGTTATGATATCATATATGGTCATCTTCTTAGCTTCTTATTAGTAATATTTCATTACTACTTGTTATTCAAGTGTTTATTACTTTTTGTTCTTACGCGTGTTTTGTCGAATAAATTCTTATTCTTCTCTTTAGGTTATAGATACCTAATTTCCAGAATGGTATTAGTGTAATATATCATATTCATTCATTCAATTCATTTATATAATCATTATGCAATGAAGATCATGTAGAATGAGTCGCATCACATCGTGGAGATGGTATTTCGTACATACGCACGAGTGATGATATCGTTCTTATGATCGTGGAATTGTATTGGAGTGTATGTATACTGTTTCAGAATCAATATCACTTTATAATAGTCATATATAGTCATTATTTACACCATTATACCCATCCAAGTAAGGTGGTGGTGGAAAATATATTGCAACACGGCGTGGAGACGGTATTTCGTACGTACGCACGCGCGGTGATTTCTTTTTCCGTAGGATGGATAGATGGTGAAATAGGGTTGTTTCATACTTATAATAACATATCAGTATATGAGTGATACTGATGTTATCACTTCATAATGAAACAACTAAAGAAGAAGAAGTGGAATAAGAAATAAATATGAAAGAATCGGTAACGGACATTACCTCTTCTTTGATGTGCTTCTTTGAGACCTCCTTTTAGGGCACTAAAATAGGTCTTTAAAGAAGACAAGAACCTCTAGGATGTTTCTAGGGAAGTGGAGAGGAGAAAATGGTAGGGGTTGGCCGAGCTTGGAGGCTCAAAGTGGTGTGAGGAAGAGGGGGAGGAGGTGCCCTTTTATAAGGGAGGAGAGGGGCACCTTTGGAATAACTAAAACTATTATTTTATTATAAAGTCAAATTCGGTTTTAAATAGATCCAAATTGATTAATTTTGAATATAATGTGGGGATGGGTCAAAATCCTCTGATCCAATAGAATTTAGACAAGTTGAGGTTCCTATTTTAACCTTATCATTTAGATTTAACATTAAGTTAAATAATTTTACTTTTACCGTGTCTTCTTGTGTTCTTATACTATAAGGTTAATAAACATACTATAAGCAGCCAAACGAACCCCAAGTTGTTTATTATTAATATATATAACCTTCTCTAAGTCATTTCGCCTAACCTTAGATTTTTAGGAATAAAATAACAATTACTAATATAATATTTGTTTTAAAAACTATTTTATGTCAATTTTGACACTATTTAGTAATTGATTTTTGTGAAAATCATAATAGAATGGTTAGTTCTAAAAAAGTTAATTAAATCAATAATAACATGTCATAGTAACCTAGAAAATTATTTTAATTCCTAAAAAGTCTCAAATTACATTTATTTGGGTATTTATAACATCAATTATGTCAATATTTCATTAATAAGATAATTACTGCATCATATTTGTGTCATAAATAAATTAAATTATATAATGTCTAAAAATTACAAATAAAATATAATTATGTAGGAAAGCTTTTTAGATTTCTAATTAATATTTATAGTCGATTTGATCTTATGTATAACCCTATATTAAAAATGATTTTCTTATTAAACTCTGATTTTAACTATTTTAACCCTTCTTTAAATAAATTAATAATAAATGTCCTAATCTAATCCAAGTGGGCCTAAATGGTCATATTTTATTCCTATGGTTGTTTTTGGTCGAATTACACTTGTCCAATAGAATTAGGACATGTGTTAGGGTAATAATAATATCATTTTTACCCTTAATTACCCTATTTACTTTTAACCGTGGTAAATAAAAGTAAAAAGTTACTATTCACCAAAAATTATTTTCATCTCATTGAAACACATTTTACTTACTGACATCAACCGTGTCTCTCGAATTTTCGAAATTCCACTCACAGAAGCGGTAAAATTAAGTTTTATGAAAAATTCAGTTTTTTTAACTACCACTTAGTGGTTTCACTATTCATCAAAAATTGAAAGTTTTCAGAAAAATACCAAAATTTCACCCTAGGCTAATTTCGATATTCCGAATCCAAAAATGAAGTCCATATTGAAAAATAAAATTTAAAAAATTTCAAAAAGTGGTTATTACTATTCATAATGGCTAGTTTTAATAATATTTTAATAGCATATCATTGTTTAGTGAAACTCGGTATTGCGTACGATGCAAGCTATCGAGGAAGGTCAGGGTTGCGTGTAAAGAAAGTCAAGCTAGTGTTGTGTGTAGTGAAAGATTCCTTTGATGATTTATATAACATAAAAACAAAATATTTCACATAAAAGTCTCAGGTGTTACATTCTACCCCCCTTAAAATGAATTCCGCCCTCGAAATTCGTCACTTTGTAACAAACAGATGAGGATACCTCTCCCTCATCATATCCTCAAGCTCCCATGTAGCTTCTTCTAATTGGTGGTTCCTCCATAAAACTTTCACCAATCGAGTGGTCTTGTTTCGTTGGACTTTATCGCTACGATCCAGAATCTCTATCGGTTGTTCTTCATAAGAAAGATCTTGCTCCAGCGGTACAACTTCTAAGCTAAGTACATGTGAAGGATCAGGTATGTACTTTCTCAGGAGAGATACATGGAACACATCGTGAACTTGAGAGAGATTCGGTGGAAGCGCCAATCGATAAGATACCTTCCCAACATGATCCAGTATTTCGAAAGGACTGATATATCTAGGGCTCAACTTCCCCTTCTTTCCAAATCTCATGACCCTCTTCCAGGGAGATATTCGTAAGAACACTTTATCACCCACTTCAAACTCTAGGTCTTTTCTTCGGTTGCCGGCATAACTTTTCTGTCGACTCTGAGCTTCCCTTATGTGTTGTTGAATAGATCTGACCTTTTCTTCCATTTCATCAACGAGGTCAGGTCCTAATAGCTTTCTTTCCCCAACTTCATCCCAGCAAGTTGGAGTCCTGCATTTCTTTCCATAGAGAGCTTCATAAGGAGCCATCTGAATACTGGAGTGAAAGATATTATTATAAGAAAATTCCACCAAAGGTAGGTGTTGATCCCAACCACCTTTCAAATCCATAGAGCAAGCTCTCAACATATCTTCTAGAGTTTGAATTGTTCTGTCAGACTGACCGTCTGTTTGAGGATGATAAGAAGTGCTGAAACTCAACTCTGTATCCAGAGTATGCTGAAGACTTCGCCAGAACTTTGAGGTAAACCTCGGATCCCGATCAGATATAATAGAAAGTGGTACTCCATGCAATCTTACCACTTCATTCACATATATCCTGGCAAGCTGATCCAGAGAGAAATCCTCTCTAATAGCGATGAAGTGTGCAGACTTTGTAAGATGATCAACTATGACCCAGATAGAATTATTGTCATTGGATCTTTTAGGAAGTCCTGTGACAAAGTCCATAGTGATGTTTTCCCAATTCCATTTGGGTATGGGTAATGGTTGTAACATCCCCTTAGACTTCTGTCTCTCAGCTTTAACTTGCTGACAAACCAAGCATCGAGAGACATATTCAGCAACATCTCTTTTCATGCCATCCCACCAGAAGTACTCTTTCAGGTCCCTATACATCTTCATGCTTCCATGATGAATAGAGAATGAATAACTATGAGTCTCATCCAGTAGCTCCTTCTTTAATTCCGGGATGTGAGGAACACAAACCCGATTCCTGAACTTTATTATCCCATCACAATCAAGGTTGAATTCAAGAACATTTCTCACCTTCTTTTGTAACTCGAAATCTTCTTTCTGTGACTCTTTAATCTTCACATGTATAGATGGTTGAACATTCATTTGAGAAAGATAAGGTTTTTCCCCTTCCATTATAATTCCAAGATCCATCCTTTGTAAATCCATAAATATTGGATCTTTTGTGATCCTCATCATGGATAAACTGGCATGGTCTTGTCGACTTAATGCATCTTCCACCTTGTTTGCATTCCCAGGGTGGTAATGGATTGAGCAGTCATAGTCCTTAATCAGCTCCAACCATCTTCTTTGGCGCATATTCAGCTCCTTTTGTGTGAAAATATACTTTAAACTTTTATGATCAGTATAAATATCACACCTTTCACCATAAAGATAATGCCTCCAAATCTTTAATGCAAAGATTACCGTAGCTAACTCCAAATCATGAGTTGGGTAATTTTGCTCATGGATTTTCAACTGTCGTGAGGCATAAGCTATCACGATGTCATTTTTCATAAGAACACACCCCAATCCCTTCTTGGATGCATCACTGTAGATCACAACCCTTTCTCCACTACAAGGCAGTGTGAGCACAGGTGCACTGGATAACCTTCTTTTCAAATCCTTGAAATTCTCTTCACATTCCTCCGTCCAGACAAACATAACTCATTTTCGAGTCAACTTGGTGAGTGGATTAGATAATCGTGAAAAATCTTTCACAAAACGTCGATAATATCCATCCAAACCAAGAAAACTTCGGATCTCAGTTACTGTTGTTGGTCTCGACCATCTTTCGATAACCTCTCTTTTTTCTGGATCCACAGATATCCCCTTTTTGAGATTATGTGACCCAAAAATGCAACTTTTTGAATCCAAAATTCACACTTGGTAAATTTGGTATAAAGCTTCTCCTTTCTTAGGGTCTTCAATATAATTCTCAAGTGATCTTCATGTTCTTCCTTGCTCTTTGAGTATACCAGAATATCGTCTATAAAGACTACCACAAACTGATCAAGATAGTCTCTAAAGACTCTATTCATCTGATCCATGAAGATAGCAGGGGCATTAGTATGACCAAACGGCATCACTATAAATTCATAGTGTCTATACCTTGTACGGAAATCTGTCTTTGGTATATCCTCCCTTTTGACCCGTAATTGATGATACCCTGAACGAAGATCAATCTTGGAAAAGTATTGAGCTCCTCGTAGTTGGTCAAATAAGTCATCAATGTGAGGGAGAGGATATTTTTTCTTGATAGTGATCTTGTTAAGTTCTCGATAATCAATGCAGAGTCTCATTGATCCATCTTTCTTCTTAACAAACAGAACAGGTTCTCCCCAAGGTGACGCACTAGGGCGTATGAACCCCTTTCAAGATTCTCTTGGAGTTTCTTCTTCAATTCCTGCAACTCAATTGGGGTCATTCTATAAGGTGTCTTTTAAATAGGCAAAGCATCCGGAACGAGTTCTATTGAAAACTCAACTTCACGATTTGGTGGAAGACCCGGTAATTCCTCCGGAAAGACATCATCAAACTACCGTACAATGGGAATATTCTTAATCGTGAGTTTCTCACCAACCATTTGAGATAAATAACCTTCATTTAGTGGAATCAAGACCCATAAGATGGAAGGAATTTCCACTGGAAGGTTATGTTCATCCTTGCATTGATAGACGATCATAGATTGATCTGGAATATGAAATGTGACTTCCCTTCTTTGGCAATTGATATTAGCTCCATATAAATAAAGACAATCCATGCCAAGAATCACATCAAATTACACTATAGGAAGGATCACAAGATTTGCAGGAAGCACTTTCCCACAAACTTCGATCGGAGAAGAATTATAAACTTTTTATGCGACTGTTGTGCCATTAGGGGTTGTCACAGCTAACTAAACATCTAATTGTTGAGGTAATAAGGTGATATCCTTAGAAAATTCTTCAGAAATAAAAGAGTGCGTGGATCCAGAATCAAATAAAACATTTTCTACTTTAGAGTGGATGGTAAGTGTACCTTTCACCACATCGTTATCATACTCCACATCGCTGATAGAAATTGCATGTGACTTTCCTTTATCTTTAGCCTTAAGAGTTTGTTGACATCTACCATCATCATCAACCCTCGGATTTGGGAATTGACTGGCATAATGCCCCATCTCCTTTCACTTGAAACATTAAAGTGTAGTATATTCATTCTGTGTATCCCTTCATTTATTTGCATCATTAGACATCTTCTTCCCATCATTGCGGCATTCAAATGCCCCATGACCTTCCTTTCCACATTTGAAACATTTACTTGTCCCTTTAAGACAACTCCCTCCATGTTTCTTTCCACACTTTGAGCATAAGGGAAATCTCATCTTCTTTTCAGTGTGCTCTATAGATTTTCCTTTGAATTCCATTTTCCTCTTCTTATCAAACCCATATGACTGATGGGTTACTCCAATCTCCATCTCGACTTTGAGAGCACATCGAACGATTTCCTCGTAGCTATTAAAGTACCTTATGGCTAACGCCCTTCGAAGACTTGATTTTAATCCACTAAAGAATCGATCGATCTTACTCTCAGGTTAGATAATAATACCAGAAGCATACCTTGCAAGTCTTGTAAAATTTTCTTCATAGGTACCAACAGATTCATCATCCTTTTGCTTCAGTTCAAGAAACTCTGTCTCCATCTTTGTTCGGAGAATACGAGGGAAGTAATTATTGAACAATAAGTTCTTGAACTCGTCCCATTCCATGGACTCAATTTCATCCCTTTGCCTCGTATTCTTAATAAGATTCCACCATTGATCAGCATCACCTTCCAAACGATACACTGCTAAGATGACTTTATCATGCTCATAAAATTGAAGAACTGAAAATATCTTTTCAGTAGTACTAATCCATTGTTCAGCAACTAATGGATCAGTAGACCTGCTGAATGAAGGTGGACGCTGTCTCATAAAGGATTCAACAGAATGTTTCTCCTTCCTTTGCTCGTTTGGAAGTCCTGCATGATTCATAGCTTGAGAAAGTTGTGTGAGCATGGCTACAAGATTTTGCATTCCAACTCCCATAACATTTGGTTGCTCAGGGGGACAATCATTTCATTGCCCGTCGCATTCTGCATTAACACGGTTCCTTCGGGTTCCAGCCATTGACTAAAACCAAGAAGAATAGTGTGAGCAACACTAATTAAAATAGGAAAACCACATAATCAAGAATAAAATTTCACACTTAAGTTCTTATCCTAGGTTATTCATGGAAATTTCTAAAACACTAATATTGTGTTCTATGCTTAGACTTATCCTTAGGGTTTTTACTAAGTCTTTCATATCCTAGTTTCCAAAGGTTGACTATACCTTTCCTCTGATACCAACTATAACGACCCATATTATACATACATTGTTAGTACTTCAAAATTGAAGCACACTTATTACAACATATAACAAAACCAGTAAAGGACCATATAGGTATAGAGTCTTTAGAAACTGGGAAACATAAACAACTAGTTCATAAAGCATCAACTTTGCCTCCCACTTATTTCATCATATCCAGAGTCCCTTTTTGGCATATCCTACTTAATAACCTTCTTCCTGACCTGGGGAAATAAAACATAAAAAAAGGGTGATCTCAAATGCTCAGTAAGGGTGAACAAAAGAAATATCAATCACATCATATACTTAAGAACATAACTTTTGGAAATCTTAACCTGCAAAAGAGATCGTAATTTCATAACATGGGATAAATCATATTAGTGAAATGTAATCCCAATAATCATAACTTAAAACATGAAACTTTGTGTCATACACACATAATAATAGATAATCATTTCTTATTAGTCAAGACTCATTTCCAAGACTATCTTAGTGGACAAAGTCCATTTCTGAACCGAGTTCACTCCTCGTTTCAGTCCTGTTTCACTGAACCGGTTTAACTTGTCGTTCCAGCCATGTCTATCTCATGAGATATAAAATCTTTACCCAATGCATTGGAGAGAGATATAGGTCCCACCCATCTTATAATGATACCATTCTTATGTGTGCCACAAAATCATAAACCATACATCATAGCATAACCCATGTAATAAAAATGGGAATCTTAAACATCATGACATCATAAAACAATTCATATAAGATAAAGGAATTAATAAAAATAATTCCATCACAACATAATAAAATCAATGTAATAATAGGGATAGAAATAGAACCAAATATTATCTTAGATGGAAAATAATTTTGATAAAACACTTGAACTCCATTCTTGAGGAAAATATCCTTTCTACTTCAAAAACATTTTCCTTTCTTAACATGTCATACAATTTTAAACTAAAAGAATTTGATTAAAAATAAACTTTAAAACTTGTAAGGGAAGATTCTTGTAAATAATGTTTTAAAATTCTATTCATGTCGTATAAGTTAAAAAAACATTCTTCTCATACTTTTGTCGGAAAAGTCGAAAAGTACCTCGTACGAAAAACGACAAAAGATTCCTTTCATATATTTTACTAAAAACTCAACGAAGGGTAAAATTGGATTTAAAAAATTGTAGTTGGATGGAAATAATATTACATATTGAGGAAACATTTATGTGGATGATAAAATATACCCCAGTAAATTCCAAAGTATAAACAATCTCGGATAAAAATGAGATTGTGATATTTCCCTTACCTTAGGTCCGATTTGTTTCGTAAGTGTCCGAACCTCCTGTATAATGATTTAAATAATGTTATTGACTTATTCCATAATCATACTTATTTTTATGATAACATATATGGTCATATTCTTAGCTTCTTATTAGTAATATTTCATTACTAATTGTTATTCGGGTGTTTATTACTTTTTGTTCTTATGCGTGTTTTGTCGAATAAATTCTTATTCTTCTCTTTAGGTTATAGATACCTCATTTCCAAAATGTTATTAGTGTAATATATCATATTTATTCATTAAATTCATTTATATAATCATTATGCAATGAAGATCATGTAGAACGAGTCGCATCACATCGTGGAGACGGTATTCCGTACGTACGCACGAGTGATGATATCATTCCTATGATCGTTGAATTGTATTGGAGTGTATGTATACTATTTCAGAATCAATATCACTTTATAATAGTCATATATAGTCATTATTTACACCATTATACCCATCCAAGTAAGGTTGGGGTGGAAAATAGATTACACCACGGCGTGGAGACGGTATTCCGTACGTACGCACGCGCGGTGATTTCTTTTTCCGTAGGATGGATAGATGGTGAAATAGGGTTGTTTCATACAAATAATAACATATCGGTATATGAGTGATACTGATTTTATTACTTCATAATTAAACAACTAAAGAAGAAGAAGTGGAAAAAGAAATAAAGATGAAAGAATCGGTAACGGACATTACCTCTTCTTTGAAGTGCTTCTTTGAGACCTCCTTTTAGGCCACTATAATAGGTCTTTGAAGAAGACCAGAACCTCTAGGATGTTTCTAGGGAAGTGGAGAGGAGAAATTGGAATGGGTTGGCCGAGCTTGGAGGCTCAAAGTGGTGTGAGGAAGAGGGGGAGGAGGGTCCCTTTTATAAGGGAGGAGAGGGGCACCTTTGGAATAACTAAAACTATTATTTTATTATAAAGTCAAATTAGGTTTGAAATAGCTCCAAATTGATTTATTTTGAAGCTAAGGTGGGGATGGGTCGAAAGCCTCTCATCAAATAGAATTTAGACAAGTTTAGGTTCCTATTTTAACCTTATCATTTAGATTTAACATTAAGTTAAATAATTTTACTTTTACCGTGTCTTCTTGTGTTCTTATACTATAAGGTTAATAAACTTAATATAAGCATCCAAACGAACCCTAAGTTGTTTATTATTAATATATATAACCTTATCTAAGTCATTTGGCCGAACCTTATATTTTTAGGAATAAAATAACAATTAATAATATAATATTTATTTTAAAAACTATTTTATGTCAATTTTGACACTATTTAGTAATCGATTTTTGTGAAAATCATAACAGAATGATTAGTTCTAAAAAAGTTAATTAAATCAATACTAACATGTCATATTAACCTAGAAAATTATTTTAATTCTTAAAAAGTCTCAAATTACATTTATTTGGGTATTTATAACATCAATTATGTCAATATTTCATTAATAAGATAATTACTGCATCATATTTGTGTCATAAATAAATTAAATTATATAAAATCTAAAAATTACAAATAAAATATCATTATGTACGAAATCTTTTTAGATTTCTAATTAATATTTATAGTTGATTTTATCTTATGTATAACCCTATATTAAAAATGATTTTATTATTAAACTTTGATTTTAACTATTTTAACCCTTCTTTAAATAAATTAATAATAAATGTCCTAATCTAATACAAGTGGGCCTAAATGGTCATATTTTATTCCTAAGGTTGTTTTTGGTCGAATTACACTTGTCCAATAGAATTAGAACATGTGTTAGGGTAATAATAATATCATTTTTACCCTTAATTACCCTATTTACTTTTAACCATGGTAAATAAAAGTAAAAAGTTACTATTCACCAAAAATTATTTCCATCTCATTGAACCACATTTTACTTAGTGACATCAACCGTGTCTCTCGGATTTTTGAAATTTCACTCACAGAAGCGGTAAAATTAAGTTTTATGAAAAATTCAGTTTTTTTATCTACCACTTAGAGGTTTCACTATTCATCAAAAATTGAAAGTTTTCATAAAAATACCAAAATTTCACCCTAGGCTAATTTCGATATTCCGAATCCAAAAATGAAGTCCATATTGAAAAATAAAATTTATAAAATTTCAAAAAGTGGTTATTACTATTCATAACGGCTAGTTTTAATAATATTTTAATAGCATATCATTGTTTAGTGAAACTCGGTATTGCATACGAGGCAAGCTATCGAGGAAGTCCGCGGTTGCGTGTAAAGCAAGCCAAGCTAGTGTTGTGTGTAGTGAAAGATTCCTTTGATTATTTATATAACATAAAAACAAAATATTCCACATAAAAGTCTCAGGTGTTACAGGAACCCTATTCCCGGATGGACCATAGGTGAGGATGAGATCTTGGGTTTTCAGGGGTACGTATGGGTGTCAGTAGACATACGTGAAGAGATGATGCAGCGCTTTCATTTCTCATTTTGGGCAGTTCATCCTAGTATCACCAAGATGTATCGTGATCTACACCATCAGTATTGGTGGCTAGGTATGAAGAGGAATGTTTCAGGTTTCGTGACGAGGTGTTCAACTTGTTAGTAGATGAAGGTGGAGAATCAGTGACTAGTAGGGATTTTGCAGCAGTTACCCATTCCTAAGTAAAAGTGGAATAACATCACGATGGATTTTGTGACCGGTTTACCGAGGTCTCCTTGAGGTAATGATGTTGTGTGGGTTATCATTGATAGACTCGTGAAGGTTTCTCACTTCTTGCTAATCAAGGATACTTTCAATGTTGATAATCTGGGACAGTTGTACATCCGTTAGATAATATGTCTACATGAGGTTCCACACTCCATTGTTTCAGACAGGGATTCCCGTTTTACTTCTCGGGTTTGGAAGGGATTGCAGAAGGCCTTGGATACATAGCTACTTCTAAGTACAGCTTACCACCCCTAGACAGATGTCCATTCTGAGCATATGATTCAGGTGATTGAGGACTTGCTTCATGCATGCATCTAAGATTTTGGAGGTTCTTGGGAGAAGCACATACATCTTGTGGAGTTTTCCTACAATAAGAGTTTTCAAGAAACTATTCAGATGACACCTTATAAGGCTTTGTATGGTAGGCTATGTCGATCACTCTTATGTTGGGAGCTCTTCTTGCCCAGGAGACAAAATAGTATATAGAGTTAATTCGAAAGAGGATGGATACTATACAGTCTCGACATAAGTCTTATGGTGATCAATGGAGACGACCTCTGGAGTTCAAGGTCAGAGATCAGGTTTTTCTGCATGTCACACCGAGGTTGGGATACAGGAGGATTAGAAGACAGGGTAAGCTTTCGCTGAGGTACGTCGGGTTGTTTGAGGTTTTGGAGGGAGTTGGGCAGGTTTCCTATCAGTTACAGTTACCTCATAGGTACTGGGATATTCACAATGCTTTCCACATTTCCTAGCTTCGATGTTACTTCTCAAACTTATCTCATGCCTTTCAACCTAAGGAGGTTGAGTTAGAAGTGGACACCTCATTCGAGGTGAAACCTATCCAGATTTTTTATCGTAGTATTAAGGTTCTCTATGGACAGTATGTTCCTCTGGTACGAGTGTTATGGAAGCATGGTTGAGTACAGGATGAGACTTGGGAGAGGGAGATCAATGTACGATCACAGTGGCCAGAGTTGTTTGAGGATTCTTCTACGTCGCCTTACAGGGGAAATTCAGGGATGAAAATCTTTAAGGGGGGAAGTTTTTAAGAACCTGGATCTTCTTTTCAGGTATGTTTTTCTTTTTCTGGTGTTTTTTAGGAAAAGAGGATTTTCTGGAAATTTTTGAAGTATAGGTCGTGTACTTTATGAGTATATGCCCTGTACTCGGTTACTGTGGGTAGCTATGTACTGTCCGTGTAATGGTCATGCACATAGCTATGTGTAGTGACTTAGAGGCCGCCTAAAGTGGGGATCATTAAGGTCAAGTACACACCATTCAATAACAAAGTACATGTTGTGTACTTTATTTTTATTGCATTAAACGGACTGAGGTCACATCTAATTGGCAGAAAGCCCTCCTTCGTGACCTAGTTTTTTTGGGATAGACCGTATGACAACAATATTTCCCCGAGACCCTGATCGAGCATCTGTTCTCTAAATCAACCATCGTCGATTGTGTTGGGATCACCTCGGTAAGATATTCTTTCTGCTAGAGCTTCGTTCCCCGATTCCTTCTATTTCAAAAGTTATCCTCAGTTAAACGTTTTTGATGTTTCTATAGATCTACATTGTTCTTGAGTGATTCATGGATGGACGTTCACGTATATGGATCTCCCAACAGTGAGGTAGGTGGTTTTTTCCTTTCCGTAGAAAGTATATCATTTAAATGTGCAAAATTTCCCAATACCCTTGAATGGGGTATTGCATGTTTACTATTTTAGCCCTGTTAATTTCCTGCTATGCATGTATGCTTGAGTAGAGGTTGATTTAATGTGAATAGGGTTAATTGTTATGCTTTGGAAGTGTTTTCCCTTGCATGCCTTGTTTTAACCTTTTGGTCCTGCTTAGCCTGTTATGTTGCCTTATTGTTTTTCCCATGCTTAGTGTTGTAGAATGAAGTGTTTTTATTTTTATAACATGCTGATATGTTGTAGACTGCTATCCAAGTAGTTCTTGAGGTTTACTTTGGCTAGTACACATTGCTATGCTTGCTTGACTTACCCAGGGTCGTGAGAACCTGGTGTAGTATCCCATAGGGAGAATGGACGTAAGGGATTTTCCAGAGTGTCTGTTTAAATGTTATGATGCGAAACATAGTGGGAATTGATGTAATTGCTTCCTCAGAGTGTTCGTAGTTCCTCCAAGTGGGCCATAGGGGGAATTTGATGTAAGTGTTTCCCTAGAGCTCCTTTAGTTACCGATACGAGACTATAGGAGGAATTGACAGTGAGTTCTTCCTGAGAGATTCTATGCTTAAGCTAAACTAGAGGAGTTAGACTGATTGTACTTCCTAGAGGGTTGCTTGTCTTGTTTGGTTGAACTAGAGGGGTTAGGTTGTGATTACTTCCCATAGGGTTACTGTTTGTGTTTAGCTGCTTGGTTGTACTTGTTTGGTTGAACAAGAGGGGTTAGGATA
This sequence comes from Viscum album, assembly GCA_963277665.1. Classification (NCBI taxonomy): domain Eukaryota; kingdom Viridiplantae; phylum Streptophyta; class Magnoliopsida; order Santalales; family Viscaceae; genus Viscum; species Viscum album. Next base: position 512,317,056 of record OY728146.1, read on the forward strand.
TGAATACTACCAAGAGGGTTACCTTCTTTGATTAATTTTTTCTTGATATATGAGAATGAATGCATTGAAACTATGGATTTGTTACTGTTGAGTACTTCTATGTTTACTTCTTTCTTTTACTTATTACCTTCCATATATTCACTAACTGTTAGTCATAGATCTTTTGGTGGTTGCCCACTGGGATTCATCTCACTCCCTTTTTGGGCCATTCTTTTGGGCCCAAACAGATTATATTGTTGCAGGTATAGATAAGGGCCAGTGCCCTTATACTTCAGGTACTTGACTGCTTTGGAGCTGGAGAGAATGGGGCCAAGCTTAGACTTGCGATGCTGTAGAGCTATTTATTTCTTTCCTTTGTACTTTGGTTTAGTAGTCTATTTCATCATTTTGAGTTTTTTGTCCATTTTCCTAGACATATGTATCCTGCGTCATTTTATATATGTGCTCCCATTGTTATTACTTCTAGTCTTCCACTGTTTACTTTTGTTATGGTATTATTACTGCTTATGCTATTACTATTGATTTACTTCTACTATGTTACTCTACCAATGAGGGCATAGTTTCCCTACTATCACACCCATGGACCTCACTTCTAGTCGACAGCCTCTAGCATTCAAGGAAATACGCTTGAGGCCATATAACCAACCGAGTATGAGGCACCTGTGGCTTCCAGAAATAGGATGTTACAAACTAGTATCAGAGGAATTTTTTTCTTCTTGACTTACTGTTTAGAGCCTATAGCTAGGGATAGGAAGAAATAGGTACTTGGCAATAAGTTGTGACTGAGAGTATCTAACCCATGTATAGGGAAAATCCAATCTACCTCATTTATTACAAGTTTTCTGGTTTTTCAATTTTACAGTTGATTTGATCCTCACCATTTTGTGATTCACATGTTTGGTGTTGTTATTATTGATTTTATTGAGGTTCTATTTTAATTGAATCCCAATGAGATGAGGTTATTCCATCTCATGCATCATATAGGCACCTGCTAGAAATCACATGTCATGAATTCTTGCCATGCCATTTAGGGTGAATTAGCAATTGCATGTTGTTGTGATAGATGTTGTGCTAAATATGCATGTTGTTTTGATAGATGGCTTGATAGAATGCCTTCTTTTGATACGGTATTTCTTTGTGTAATATTTTTTGAATGAACACCAAACTTTGGTTCCTGGGGTGTTATGGGACCTCATGAATCGGAATTGGGTGGATCATTGACTTGTTTCTTTGTATATGACATGTATAAGATTCCAAGATTTGATTCGCAGGGAGTATGGGCCCTCATATATTGGAATTTGGCACTTTCAATGTTCGTTTGAGTGTTTTTCTGGGTTCCGAAGTAGTTTCTGAGGCCTACTGTCCAGAAAAATCCAGAATACATGGTGTGTAATGTTGAATACACGCCATGTGTTCTTCTGTTCGGGAAGAAACTAGTTTTCTTAAGTACATGGCATGTACCATATGTACATGTCGTGTAGTCTCTAAACATGTCACTGGCTATGTGGGTAGAAACATGGGGTTCAGACATCTTGGTAGAACATGTAATCTTCCAGATGTATATGTCGTGTTGTAGAATCACGTAACCAAACATGTCACTAACAACAAAGGTCAGTTGTGTCTTTTTTAATACACACTGTGTCCATCTGGAACACACCATGTAGTTTGAGCCGTGTATCCGGCCGTGTCACTAACAACACAGGTCGTTGAAGCTCGTCTAGTACACATCATGTCTGGAACAAACAAGTCATGTAGTCTTCTTCTAGGAGAATTGTGTGGCTTATTCATCTAGAAGAACTCGGGCAGGTGAAGATAATTCAAGTACACGTTGTGTGTTCGGACAACACGCCCGGTGTTTGGGGTGTCACATGACCAATTGTGGTAGGAGTGCACACCCTTGTGAAAGGATTCAGGGAACACATTATGTAGGCATTAAACACATCGTGTATCCTTGTTTTAAAAAACCTAAATGCTTTCCTTCTCCTGTTCCCTTATTACCCTTGTAAGTTTTAGTCCCTGTTGATCTTGATCTAAGGTGTGTGCTTGACCTTACTGAGTCATGCCACCAAGACACCCTCTAGTTTTACACCAGTTGCAAGGCCATCAGACACCGGACATGGAAGATCAGGGACTACCTGCAAATCCTCCAGTAGTGCCAGTCTTGGCACCGACCATAATTCTGGACTCAGGTGCTAACGCACAGTTCTCAGAGGGATTATTGAGGTTCATAAAGACCTTCCACAGAGTACTGCTTCCTGCCTCGTCGGTGGTAGAGATGAGGTGGGTCTTTCAACAGTAGTATCCTCCCACTTTCACTGGGAAAGGAGGACCTCAGGCTGAAGAGTCATGGTTAGAAGCCATGCTTTCCATCTTCGAGCATATGGAGACACCTCTAGAGAGGAGGTTCAATATTTCTATGTATATGCTTCAGGATTCTGCCAAGAGTTGGTGGGATTTGATATCACAGGTGGGACTCTAGTAGGTTATGGATTGGGATGAGTTCCAGCGTACCTTCTAGGACTACTTCTATCCAGAGACTTTGATGGTTGATCGAGCCTAAGAGTTCATGAGTTTGGAGCAGGGTACTCTTTCGGTTATAGAGTATTCTTCTCATTTCACAGAGCAACAGAATTTCACACCTATTCCAAGAGGTGATGAGTTATTCCAGGAAAGGAAGTTTTAGGATGGTCTGAGGCATGACATTCGATCTCAGGTGAACATCTTCAAGTTGACTTCCATCACTTCTATAGTCAACTAGGCACTGATCACAGAGCAAAATTTGAGGGATTCTGGAGTTGTGAGCCTGGGCGGTTCAACATCCAGAGTTAGTATCCCTCCTACTGGTAGCAGGAAGCGCTAAAGGGGGTATTCTCATAGTGATCCAAGGAGGAAAGATACTTCTTCTGGTAGCTAGGTTTTGTGCTACCAGTTTGGGAAGAGTGGGCACACAAGGCCACATTGTCCTAGAAACCCAGTGGAGTGCTGGTCCTGCGGCAAGATGGATCATCTTCAGCACTTCTGCCAGATCTTCTCACTAGAAGATGGTGACAGGGGGTCTTCCATGACTCTGCATTCAGAAGTAGCACAACTAGTTTCTCATCAGTCCAGGAACAGGAGTTCTTCTGGCCATTCGGGCCGAGGTGGAGGTCGTGTCCATGGTTTCTAGTGGCCAATCTTTTAGTGACAGCAGGGTGGATCACCTCAGAGTGGTCAGGTAAGGTCATAGGGCCACAGTGTAGGTCAGACTTTTTTAGTGGAGCAGACCCAACAGGGTCAGGATCTCAGACCCTCTACAGTTCTTGATACGATCTTAGTTGCCTCAGTTTTAGCTTCTTCTCTTTTCGATACAGGGGCTTCCCATAGATTTATATTTTTTTTTGTTATGGAGAGCCTTGAGCTCTGTATTCTTTCTTCTACTAATATCTTGATTCTAGACACTCCATTGGGAACAATAATGGATAGTGTACGTCAGTGAAAGGAGTTCCCTCTTGAGGTTGGTGGGTGTCACTTCTCATGAGACCTCTATGTCTTAGAGATTACATGCTATGATGTCATTCTCAGAATGGACTGGTTAGATCCCTTCCAGGCATTCGTCGACTGTTATCATTGTAGGGTGAGTTTCACATCACTATAAGTCAGATCGTTTCTTTATTAGGGAGAATGGGACGTCCATGCGACCAGAGTAGGACATGTGCATCATGGGTTGGGAGGAGTTTCAAACCAAATTTCTTGTCTATGTCTAGATGACTAGGGGACCTCACAGATGGACTTTCCTCCAATGGTGGATCCTTTTAGAGATGTCTTTCAAGAATACTTTTTAGGTATTCCACTGGAGCGAGAGGTAGACTTTTATATTGAGCTTTTTTCAGGAGCGGAACTGGTGTTCATACCTCTTTATAGGATGGCTACACCTGAGTTGCTGGAGCTCAAGAAGTAGTTGGAGGAGTTTCAGGAAAAGGGTTTCATCTGACCCAGTACTTCTCCTTGGGGTTCGCCTATCCTGTTTGTGAAGAAGGAAAATATTACCCTCAAACATTGTGTGGATTATCGGTATTTAAACCAGTTGACGGTCAAGAACCAATATCCATTATCAAGGATTTATGATCTATTTGATCAACTTCGATGAGCCCAGGTGTTCTCGAAGATTGACTTGAGATCCGGTTATCATCAGTTTCATGTTAGACCATTTGATATACCTCTTACAGATTTTTGTAGTAGGTATGGTCTATACGAATATGTGGTTATGTCGTTTGGTCTCACGAATGCACCGATAGTATTCATGGAACTGATGAACCGAGTGTTCCATCCATACTTGGATTCCTTTTTGGTAGTCTTCATGGATGATGTCCTAGTGTACTTTCACACTCGACATGACCATTCTACCCATCTTGAGATTTTTTTGAGTACACTGAAAGAGAATTAGTTATATGCTAAGATCTCAAAATTCTACTTTTGGATGGACCAGATTCACTTCTTGGGTCATGTTATCTCAAAGATAGGAGTATCAGTAGACCCATAGAAAGTGAGAGATATAGTTTCTAGGGAACATTCGAAGAATTTTTTTGAGGTATGAAGTTTTCTAGGGTTGAATGGATACTACAGGTGATTCATATCGGACTTTTCATGCTTAGCAGTGCCACTGATGGGCCTAACTAAGAAGGGTGAAAAGTTCTTGTGGTCATATCCTTGTGATTCAGCCTTTTAGTAGATGAAAGGAAGGTTGACTTCAGCACTGATACTAGTATTTCTAAAGCCAGTAAAGAGCTATAATATTTACTATGATGCATCAGGTATCAGAATTGGAGCAGTGCTTATGTAGGAAGAAAAATTCATTGTGTATGGCTCTTAGCAATTGAGACCACATGATAGAAATCACCTGATGCACGATCTTGAGTTGGATGCAGTTGTTCATGCCTTATGTTTTTGGAGGCATTATCTTTTGGTAGATCATTTTGTGGTTTTCACGGACCACAAAAGTCTCAAGTATATCTTCACTCAGTGTGACCTGAATTTGAGAGAGCAAAGGTGGGATGAGTACCTTAAGTCTTTTGACTTTGAGCTTATCTATATTCTTGGGAAAGGAAATGAGGTGGCTGATGCGTTGAGTAGGAGGACTTAGATACAGGCAGTTCAGGAGGCTAGCAGTGAGTGGCAGCTTATGGCTCTGTTATCTGAGCTGCATTTGCAGGTGTAAAATAGACAGGGGTAGACTTTTATTTATTTTGTAGATATTACCTCTAATATTCTTGATATAGTATGAATGAGGAAGCTATCAGATTCTGAAGTCCTAGTCCTACAGAAAATTATTTCAAGAGATGACCTTATTCTTGGATAGACCATAGGTGAGGATGATATCTTAAGTTTTCATGGGCACGTATGGGTGTCAGCAGACATACGCGAAGAGCTGATGTGGGACTTTCATTCCCCATTTTGGGCAGTTCATCCTTGTGTCACCAAGATGTATCGTGATCTACACCATCAATATTGGTGGCCAAGTATGAAGAGGGATTTTACTGGTTTTGTGACAAGGTGTTCCACCTGTTAGTAGGTGAAGGTGGAGAATCAGTGACCATCAGGTCTTTTGTCGTAGTTACCCATGTCCGAGTGGAAGTGTAATAACGTCACGATGGATTTCATGACCGGTTTACTAAGGTCTCTTATAGTGAATGATGTTTTGTGGGTTTTCATTGAAAAACTCACGAAGGTTGTTCACTTCTTTCCCATCAAAGAGACTTTCAGTTTTGATAAGCTGGGACTATTGTACATCTGCAAGATAGTACATCTACATGGGGTTCCACACTCCATTGTTTCATATGGAGATTCCTGTTTTACTTGTCGAGTCTGGCAAGGATTGCAGAAGGCCTTGGGTACACAGGTTCTTCTGACTACAACTTACCACCCCAAGACAGATGACCAGTCTGAGCGTATGATTCAGGTGCTTGAGGACATTCTTTGTGCATGAATCTAATATTTTGGAGGTTCTTGGGAGAAGCACATACCTCTGGTGGAGTTTTCCTATAATAATAGTTTTCAAGAAACTATTTAGATGGAATCTTATAAATATTTGTATGGTAGGCCATGCCAATGACCCTTATATTGGCTGGTGGCAGGAGAGGCACTTATGTTGGGACCTCGTCTAGCCTAGGAGACCACAGAGCAGATAGAGTTGATTTGGAAGAGGATGGCTACTGCACAGTCTCAAAAAAATTCTTATGTTGATCAATGGAGATGACCTCTGGAGTTCAAGGTCAGAGATCAGGTTTTCCTGTGTGTCACACCAATGTTGGGAAACATGAGGATTAGGAGACAGGGTAAGATTTTGCCAAGGTACGTCGGGTTGTTTTAGTTTTGGAGAGAGTTGGGCTGGTTGAATATTGGTTACAGTTACCTCATTGGTACTGGGATTTTCAAGACATTTTCTTTGTTTCTTAGCTTCGACGTTACTTCTCAGACTCGTCTCATGCTTTTCAACCTGAGGAGGTTGAGTTAGAGGTGGACTCCCTGTTCAAGGATCATTCTATCTGAATTATTGATTGCAGTACGAAGGTTATCCAAGGACGGTCTGTTCCTATGGTATGGGTGCTATGGAAGCACGGGTGAGTACAGAATGATACTTTGGAGAAGGAGACCGATGTATGATCATAGTGGCTGGAGTGGTTCAAGGATTCTTCTTCTTCGCCGCCTTGCTAGGGAAATTCAGGGACGAATTTCTTTAAGGGGGGAGGTTTTTAAGAAATAAGATCTTATTTTCAAGTATGTTTTCCTTTTTCTAGTGTTTTTGGGTAAAATAGGAGTTTCTATAAATTTTTTGAAGTACACGTGATGTACTTTATGAGTACACGCTGTGTACTGGGTTACCGCAGATAGCCGTGTTCTGGCCGTGTAGCGGCTTTGCACACGGCCATGTGTGGTGACTTAGAGGCCGCTTAAAGTGGGGCTCGGTAAGGGAAATTACACGCCATGTACTTACAAATTACATGCCATGTGCTTTCTTTTTATTTCATTAAACAGACTGGGGTCGCGTCTAATTGGAAAAAAGACCTCCTTCGCAACCTAGTTCATCCAGGAGAGACCGTACAGTCATGATCTTTCCCCAAACCCCCAATCGAGAATCTCTTCTCTAAATTGACTGCCATCGATTGCATTGGGACAGCCTCAGTAAGATCTTCCTTTTTCTAGAGCTTTATTTTCTGATTCCTTCTCTTTCAAGAGTTATCCCCAGTTGAACATTTTAGACGTTTTCGTATATCTATGGTGATCTTGGGAGATTCAATGCTTGAGGTTCACATATATCGATCTACCATCATCGAGGTAGGTGGTTTGTGCCTTTTTGTAGAAATTCTTTGAGTTATATGTGCAAAATTTCCCAATACACTTGAACGGGGTATTGTGTGTTTACTGTTTTATCCCTATTAATTGCCTTCTATGCTTGTATTCTTGAGTAGAGGTTGAATGAATGTGAATAGGGTTAATTGCTATTCTTTGGAAGTTTTTTCCCATGCATGCCTTGTTTTGACCATTTGGTCATGCTTAGACTGTTAGGCTGCCTTGTTGTTTTTCCCATGCCTAGTGTTATAGGATGGAGTGTTTCTATTTTTCTGACATGTTGATATGTTGTAGACTATTATCCAAGTAGTTCTTAATGTTTACTTTCACGGATATTCATTACAATGTTTGCTTTACTTACTCAGGGTTGTGAGAACTTGGTGTAGTAGACCATAGAGAGAATGGATGTAAGGGCTTCTCCAGAGTGTCTGTTTTACTGTTACTATGCGAGACCATAGGGGTAATGGATGTAAGTGCTTCCTCAGAGTGTCTGTAGTTCCTCGATGCGGGACACAGGGGGAATGTGACGGAAGGGATTCCCTAGAGCACCTTTAGTTACCGATACGAAACTATAGGAGGAATTGATGGTGAGTGCTTCCTTAGAGAGTCTATGCTTAAGTTGAACCAGAGGGGTTAGACTGAGTGTACCGCCCAGAGGGTTGCTTGTCTTGTTTGGTTGAACTAGATGGGTTAGGCTATGAGTACTTCTCATAGGGTTACCATTTGTGTTTAGCTACTTTCTTGTACTTGTTTGGTTGAACCTGAGGGGTTAGGCTGTGAATACTACCCAGAGGGTTACCTTATTTGATTATTTGTTTCTTGATATATGAGACTGAATGCATTAAAACTGTGGATTGGTTACTGATGAGTACTTCCTTGTTTACCGCTTTCTTTTACTTATTACCTCCCATATATTCACTGACTATTAGGAAGATATATTTTGGTGGTTGCCTACTGGGATTCGTCTCACACCCTTTTTGGGCCATGCTTTTCATCCCAAACAAATTATATTGTTGCAGGTATTGATAATGGAAATCACCCTTCTACTTCAGGTACTTGACTACTTTGGAGCTGGAGAGCATGGTACCAAGCTTAGTCTTACGATTTTGTGGAGCTATTTTATTTCGTTCCTTTGTACTTTGGTTTAGTACTGTATTTTAGCATTGTGAATTTTTTGGCCCTTTTCCTAGACATATGTATCATGCATCATTTTATATATGTGTTGTGGTTTTTATTACTTATAGTCTTCCTCTATTTACTTTTGTTATGGTACTATTGTTGCTTCCATTATTGCTATTGATTTACTTTTGTTTTGTCACTCTTCCAATGAGAGAATATTTTCCACACTATCACACCCACTTCCTTTGCTTCTAGTCGGTAGCCTCTGGCGTTTGGTGAAATTCTCTTGAGGTCATGTGACCAACTAGGTATGGGTCACCTCTTGGTGGATTCTGGAACCGGTACATTACATTATCCACTATAGAAGATGGGGAAAACCTATCCACTATAGAGATATTGGGAAACCAGATCTCTTACAATGAAAGTACTGAGACTGGGGATGGTGGTGTGTCCCTCCCAGTAGGTGTAGTCCCCTTGAAGTTCTCGGTTAAGTTTTGGTAATGTTCCTTGACTTATAATAAATAATATTACATTTTTATGTGTTTTCTAAAAAGTTCATGTCTTATTCCATGTTATGATTTAATGGATTATGATCTTTATTCTATTATGATTTATGTCTTATATACTAGAAATATTTATTCCATGAGTCATGTGTATGATCTTTGATATGTAGGGTGTGATCTTAAAATGTTATTTTTATGTTCTCATACCCATATGTTCAAGATTATGTTTATTTATCTCCCTTGTTTACCCTTAATTAGCATTTGAGATCACCCTTTTCGTATGTTTTATTTTCCCCATTTTATAAATAATCGTTTTATATAAGGTTACTAAATAGGGATAGCTTTGTGTGAAACATTGAATATCTTTCACCAAACTTGAAGTATGTGTTCTGATATTCTAGAGGCACTAAATTAATATAGTCATTGGGTGTGTGTTTGTGTTGTGTATGAAATGTTCCAAAAAATTGTCATAATTTCAATGTATGAAAATCTTGGGTCGTTATATGAGGCCTTATTACACACATATAGTGTAAGTACATAATAATGAATAACATATCATCATGAGTATATAGTAGCACACATGACATCATGTGATCACAATAAACATGGAGATAAGATAAACTAATACCACTAATGGAAAACATATATCACAATAGATATCATAGGACACACACACCCACATGAAATCATAATCAAGAAAAATGTCTCAACACATAAATAATCATCATGGAAAAAGTGTAAATGTGATTCCAAGATGGTAAATAACATCCTACCTCAAGTTTTTGATGTCTACATCAAATTATGTTGAAAGTTTCAACAAAGAAACCACATTCACACACTAACAAGAATATGATCACCCATAAATATATCATGGGGTTGATCATTGTCAAAATAGATCCAAAAGGATGAAGGAAAAAATAAGAAAGATGAGATTCTCAAACTTTGGGGGTCTCCATGGTGTAAGGACCTTGACTGTGGGAAAGAACATGGTGCAAAACATACTGATATAAAATAGATTTTCCCTGGTGATCATCCTCCATGGTGTAGTAAGAGGTATTACTATATAGAATAAGGTTTTGGTGGTCACCTCTATAGAATAAGTTCGGTACTTTGATGTGGGGTTGTTCAGGTAGTCCTTCAGAGCTCTGATATCCTTATAATGCTGAGAGGGAAAGAGTTATATGTAAAGAGTCTATAAGGGTGAAATGTGTGTTGGTTTAACGTGATTATGATTCCTATATAGAATCCTATTTAATATGGAAAAATATCCTCAAATTAAAATAATAATATCTTATTAAAGACATCATAACACTCAAAGAATGATATTTGGTCTTGTTGGATGTAACAGATGTGGATAAGGTCCCAGGGTGTTGTTTGAGGTGCTATAGTGCAGCCTCCAATGAATTATTACTCTATGGCCTAGTCTATGCTGAAATATCCCCTCGTCATCCCACAATGACATGTTTTACATACATTTAATATATTTTGTTCTTCATATGATATTGAATTGTTAATGAAGTACTTATTTATTGTAGTCTTGTAACAGGTTCCAATGTATTCTAAAAATATACTCCCTCAACCTAAAAATTTCCATTTCATATAATTCAAGTCATTTTTTTAGGCTTCTATTTTATCATTCAATTTTTTTCCGAATAATCACTTAGTTCTGATCACATATTTTTTATTTTGGTGTTGGGACAATATATCTAATTGGATTCTGCTTTATCCTATCTGTCTCATCATTTATATCATTGAACCATTATTTATATTTGATAGTTTTAGTAATTAAATGAATCATAATATCTAAGATAGGATCTATAGTCTTGTTAATCTCAATCTCATTTAGGTATGAACTAGAGAACTCTGATATACCACTATATTCTCAATTTCACGTTTTTTTACATATTCTAATGCATATAATTTTCAATTTTAGTTGTCTCATATTAATCACTTGTATGATCAAATTCATTATATACAACATGAGGTTCATTTCAATATTTTTCTTCCCTAAATATATTAGAAATATTTATGTTTCTAACTTATAGTCTCCACAAATTATTTCATCATGAATATTTATTTTAGATTTATTTCAATAACCTTAACTAATAACTATAAACAACCTTATGAATATTAATATTATAGAAACTTTCTCCTTTTACTCTACAAAAGTATCCCTAAAGGATACCTTACTCAACAATCTTATTAAGCCCAGTATTTCGTTTTTTGTCAATAATCTAATTAATACATTCAAGTAAAAGTGTTATTATTGGATAATTATTATTTATTTTTGAAATGGAATTTTATTTCATGCTAATAAAATTATCCATACAATTAAACGTGATAATTTTTTCAGCTAATCATTAAATTTCATATACATGTTATTATGAGAGTACATTCCATACCACAAGTGGAAGACTATGAAAATGATTATTTTCATGAATTGAAGAGGGAAAATTAATCTTTCCATACAAAAATAAATTATATATATTTTATGAGGCATTAAGATAAGTCAAACTAAAATGTATTTATATTTTACATGAAGAATAAATGAGAAGGAATAGGATGTAGTTGAGAAGTGGTTTAAAATTTTAGCTTGAGATTATATTGTACACTTATAATGGAAGTATATTAATCAGGGTTTAATAAAAAAATATAGGTAAAAACATGGAAACCCACATGGACCAACTCAACCCCACACATGGAGGAAGATACGTCAACCACATGGAGAAATCGGTCCAAGTATCTTAGAGATAGTGGTAGATATTGAGGGTGGTCTCGTGTATTAGGCTCGTAGGATTGTGTGCATGAAGAAGTGTATGAACCCCTGCATAAGGCCCATAGAGGCCGATGATATTAATGGGCTGAAGACCATGGGGTGTTTGAAGGTGTACGAGTGATGATCTCCAATTTCCAACTCAAAGGGGATGTGGTAGTGATTTATTAATAAACCACATCCCATACAAGAATAATTTCTGATATGGGACAACCAAGTGTGAGTTACTATTACCACATTTAAAATGTTACTGAAATAACTTAAGTCACTCGATTCAGCTAATCTCGACCTTCTAATCACCTAAGGGAAGAATTATATATCTCTATCAATTATTAATGGATTGTGTTTGATGGAATTACATCAATCGATCCTGAAGTCTCCCTAGCTATTATGTGTTTGAGATAAAGAGAGGATGAGTCTTTGAATAAATTGAATACAGGGCTCTATCTAAATGAAAATATTATTTATTGAAGTCCATTCATATAATTGTATGAGTTAGATAAAAATGAGGAGAATTATGTGATCCTCATCGCATGAAAATGAGGTTTTCACCATGAGGAATAAAGTAAACTAATGATTCCACTATTATCGATACGAAATATTTTACATTTATCTTGAAATTAAATATTTATGAAATATGTGACTGGGAATAAATTATGGAGGATTTAATTGGAATTAAAACTAAAAAAAGTGTGTTTGAGTCTTTATGTGATGATATAGGTATTCAAATAAGGATTAAATGCAGGTTCTTAATACTATGTTAATAGGAGATGAGTCACTAGTTGTCCTGAGGTTGTGTGTTGTTTTTCTATGTGAAAAAATAGAGATCCCAATATCATTAAGTTTTTTGATATGTATGCATGTATTAATTAATGGTGATTCATGGAATATCACTTAGTCATGTGAGAATAATTAGATACATGAACAGCTTTGGTATTTGAGTTGCATCCATGAGGATGTAGAATGAGCCGTAGTATTTTCAGACTGAGTGAAGTTACAATTTACCAAAACCCATGGTTATTGATTAGACACTACAAGTGAATAATATTAATTCATTATATTTTAATGTTCATTTTCTTAAAATTATATTAACACCAATTTATTTCATTTTATAAATTGAAATTCATTTCACATCATCATGCAATTCATGGTTAAGGTGTCAATTTGGGCCCAATTTATCATCAACTTGTGAAATATGTTATTTTGATTATTTTAATTTTATATTTTGGTATATTATTTAAAAAAATTTCAAAATTTTTTATTTTAGGATCAATGGATTAATCAAATGGGAAGATGGGCATTTTTGTCCATGGATGTAGAAATTTCTAGACAAAGTATAATGGTCCATAGGCTCATCAAATTAATGTGGAGACAAAAATACAAGCCCAATGAATCTCAAATTTTAATTTTAGATAGAGAAAATTATTGGTATCATTTAATTCAACTGTTTCCAGAGGAAATTATGATTTATTTCAAGGATATCCAAGGAGCCCATGTAAAGGATTAAATAATGGGTTAGATTTCAGGGCCCGTAAAATTATCCCATAATTTCAAGTATAAAATCTAAATTTATTATCTAATTTGGTTGAAATTTTAAAAGATCTTAGAGGAAACTTGAAATAATATATTTCTATTCTATGAATGTCCCATATTTGGCCTTCTTCAATGCCATCTTTTCACGCTAAAAAGGGGGATGAATCTAGTCTGAATATTCTGATCAACATTGAAAAGCCCAACTTTATTTCATTTCTCACCTACCTTTTACTATCCTAATCAAATGTGATGGAATTTAGTTATGGGGTAACTACCCTAAGACCAAAAAATTTATATTTAAGGTGTGTTGTTTAATTAAATGTGGGATGTTTTATTCTTTCAATTGTAATATCACATTGTCATTTTTTAATTGCAAGTTAAATTTCTCTCATGTAGGTTTTTCAAATCAATTTAGTTTCTAAATAAAAGTTCTTATTTTCACTTTTTATATTATTATTAATATTTTTTTTATACCATTTCCTTAGGTATTGAATCTATTCACACAATGGTGGAGTGATCCTTATTTCACTATTTTTTCCTTCAATTCTTCCTTCATGAGTCTTCTACTCACTTCTATTGATAGAATAGAATCAATGGAGGGATAACCCTCTTATGGGTCGATCTAATGGAGTATCAAGGGGATGGATTTGGTGTTATTTCTAATTTTAATAATTTTTAATCAATTCATTTTTTGAGTTTTTTATTCAATAATTTTATTTCCTCATCTTCTTTATTGAATTTTATTTACACACTTTCCATTTTCTAATAATATCCTTTAACTTGGAGGGATGATGAAAATGATAATCTAAGTGTATAGGTGATTATAATGGGTATAAGAATGTGTTAAACTAGTAAGTGACAATATTATACTGATTTTATTGAATAAATTCTTCTCGACTTAATGAAATTAAAATAATATAAAAATGAATTCATCTAATACACTCCATGTGATAACCAAGTATAAACTCATTCTCTTAAATTTAATTAAATTAAGTATCTAAAACTCTTTAATTTTCCATTAAATTCAATCCCAAGTTTTCCACTTCATAGAAAAATCACCCACATAGAATGTATGTTTCCTTAGGTTTCCTCTTAGGTCACTAAGGATTTGATAAACCAATCTATTCTATAAGAAACTGGTTTAACGATATATCTTGGGTAAATTTGGGAATAAAAAAATTTTGGTGCCATTTTTGAAGACCTATGATAGTTAATATAGATTGTAGCATTATTTTCTCACCCAAAATTCTATTATATTTTCTCCTTTCTATTTGTGTGTGTCCAGAAAATCTCAAATCCAAATTTATATCTACTCTAGTGGAGTATCCCCAGAATTACCCCAATATAAAATCAGGATTAAATCAAATTGGAAATAAATATTGGGGAGACCCTAACTTAGGTAATTTAATTGACCTACCCTTGATCAATTACCACATACCTGGTGACATGAAAAATCCTTCGGATGATGTGTATTTAAAGGATAAATTTCTACCCCTCTCAAGGATGGTTAAATAGATCAATATTAAGAATTTCCATGATGTCTAAACATCTCTCCATCATTATATACAAAACATTATTGAACAATTTTTTGAACAAATGGATCAAATTAATTCATAAGTTTCATCATTGATACTATAACTATAAAAGATTGAAACAGTTATGAAACTCATTCCCAATCAGGTTGTCCCTTCCTCATTGCTGATAGAAGAATATTTTATCCCACAAACTTCTCATGAATTTAATGATTAAACAAGCTTTAGATTTGGGATAGCTGAATAGGATCAAGGAATTTTTTAAGGGGTATTAAATTAATAGGAAATTGATTTTTTTAATTCACAAGAGGTAAATTTGACTTCGTGTAATGAATATTTTGATTGTAGCACCAAGGATAATTTTTTAGGACCAAAAAACACTAAAACCATGGATGAGACTAGAAATATGGAGTCTATACCCATTCCATAAATTCAACTTGGAAATTTTATGGATGAATCAAATTCTTATTCAAAACCAATTCTGTTAATAAATTTTGAGAATAAAACTTATTTCAATTCAAATTCCTAACCTGTATCTAAGATTTCTAGTCAATTTCAGCTAAAAATAAAGATCTATACATTCTCTATAAATTCTTACATTATAGGGGATAACCAAAAACATTATGTCATCATTTTATACTCTCTTGAATCTAATAAAGATAAAATTATCCTTGATATGTTATACAAAACTAATAAATAATTGGATGAAACCATTTTGATATTCATGGGATTAGGTAATATATTGGAACCTATATGATTTTTATTAAATCAATTTTAAATACTTCTTTCCAGTACCAAGGTAAAATAAATTTTAATCTAGTATAAGTGCTAAAAATGAAATCCTTTAAATGTTAAAAGTTTGTATTAAGTAAGTTAGGTGTCCAAGTCAAGCTAGAAAATGAAAATAAGTTTTTCCCAAGAGGTAACCCATATTTTTCATTTATTTTATTTTATTTCATTTCATTTTGTGTGGGTTATTATTTTTTTCATGGAATCCCCTTGAGGTTTCCAATGTGATCTAATGAATCATGTGTGAGAGATTTAATAGCTAATGAATATTTTTATTTCCAAATGAAACACCTGCCTTCAAGAATTCAAACCTAACTTCAATCATCCCCAAGGATTATACATGTGACATGAATTTAAAGTGATCAATTTATTATTTTTGGGTCATCAACTTCAAATTAGGAGGTTTTTTCTAGGATTTCATTTCAAATAAAATATCCCCCTCTTTCTTCCCAATTTTAATCTCTCTCTTCTCTTATCTTTCAACACTAATGGAAGTGTCATTCTAAAATAGGTGAGTGAAAATTTGTGATTTTATTTTAAGAATATTTTTTTAGGATTTTTTGTAAATTTTCAATTTATTAGCCTTACATGAATTAATATAAATTTCGAAACATGAAAACTGAATAAATAAAAATATTTTTAATGCATTGATTATGATTTTAATGCATGTTTATGTTCATGAGCATAGTTTTTTGGAAATTACGGTTTTCCGATGTGATTTTGTATTGTTTACATTTCCATCCTCTTAATAGAAATGAAACAATGAAAGTCCATTGGATTTTGGGTGTAAGTTTGAGTTTTTAGGTCCCTTTAATCATTTCATAGGGTTTAGGGACACTTTTAGTTTATTCGGAGTATCCAACAATAAAAAAATAAAAAATAAGACCGCATAAAGAAATGTTTTGTCCCAATATGTGGCATAAAACACTTGGGGATTGTGAATAATTAGTTTTGTTGCCCATATTAAGGCTTTAAATCTATATTTTGGAGCATCTAATTGATAATATGTGGGGATTTAGGCACTTAGGGATCGTGACACCATAGTTTTCATTCCTAGAATTAGTTTTTCATATATATTATAGTTAAAAAACAAAAAAAAGAGGGAGAAAAAAATGAAAAAGATAAATTTGGATATTAATATTAATTTTTAATGTGATTGACACATAATTCATACATGTTTTCTCTATGAATAAGAAAACATCCCCCATGACTTTTGCGATTCGCAATAAATCATCATGCTTAGTAGAAATTGGTTGAAATATGGGGATGAATTTAAATAAATGGATGGTATTGGGATTTGGATATGGTTTTCAACCTATCTTGTGAGAAATTATTTTTGATATTTTTCATTATTATTTGGCATGATGTGTTCTGGTGAAAATTGTATGCTAAAATATTTTTGAAAAGGGGAATTTATTTTCTTATTTTTTTAGATTATTTTTTCTCGGGACTATAAAAACTCACATTGGGGGTGTGATTAGCTACTGAAACTGGATAATATTAATTGATTTTATTTTAATATTAATGTGTTTCAAAGTCCATAAACACTAATTTTAGTTCATTTTATAAATTGAAATTCATTTCATGTCATTGTGAAATTCATGTTTAAGGCGTCAATTTGGGCCCATTATATAATCATCTTGTGAAATATATTATTTTTATTGTTAGAGTTTGAAATTTTTGAATATTATTGATAAAATTTTGTGGAAAATTTTGTATTTTATGATCAATGGATGAATCACAAGGAAATATGTACATTTTTTACCATGGATTCAAGAAAATTCTAGACAAATAAAAATAGGCCTTAGGCCCATGAAATAAACGTTTTGTGAAAAATAAAATCCCAATAAAACTCAAATTTTAAATGTAGATAGAGAAAATTATGGGGACAATTTAATTAAATTATGGATAGAGATAATTCTGATTTTTTAAAAGAGAACCAAGAATCCATATTTGAGGATTAAATTATGGTCTGGATTTCATGGGCCATAAAATCATCCCACCATTTCTAGCATAAAATCAAAATGGATGATCTAATTGGTATTAAATTTTTAAATATGTTAGAGTAAAACTAGAATAATATATTCTTCTCCTAATGTCATCCTTTATTTTTCCATCTTCAATGTCATATTTTCACACCAAAAAGGGTGATGAATCTGGTTCTAATTTTTTGGTTAACATTCAAAAGTCCATCTTCCTTTGATTTCTCACCAACCTTTTACTATAATAATTAAATGGGATGAAACTTATTGATGGGGGATAAAACCTAGGACCCTAAATTTCCTATTTAATTTTTTTTTCTCAAGTAGTAGTGGGCATGTTTTATTCTTTCATTAGTAATGTTACACAATCATTTTTTAATTACATGTTGAATTTATCTCATGTAAGTTTTTTGAATAAATTTAATTTCTTAATGAAATTTCTTCTTATTAAACTTTTATATTATTCTTTATATAATTTTGATATCATTGACTTAGGTATTTAATATATTAAAATATTATTTTTTTAAATTATTTCCAAAATGGTGGAGTGATCATTATATAACTATTTTCCTTCTTCAATTATTTCATCATGAGTGTGTGACCCAAATCCATTGATATAATAGAATCAATGGAGAGATAACCCTATTATAGGTTTATCCAAGTGAGTATAAAATGGATGTATTGGATGTTATTTATCATTGTAATAATTCCTAATTAATTATTTTGTTGATTTTTTCATTCAATGATTTCCTTTACTCCTCTTCCTTATTGATCCTATAAGTTTATAGGTTATTAGAATGTGTATGTTAAGGTGTTAAAATAGTAAGTGATGAGGTTATATTAATTTAATTTAATGAATTCTTCTCAATTGAATTAAATGGAGATAATTTAAAAAGTAATTCATCCAGTCCACCCCAAGTGGTAACCAAGAATAAACTCATCCTCTTATATTGAATTCACTTAAGCCTTTAAAACTATTTAATTTTCCACTCAATTTAATCCCAATTTGGCCACTTAATAGCTAATTCACCCCAATAGAATGTATGTTTATTTATGTTTCTTCTTAGGTAACTAAGGATTTGAAAACCCAATCTATTCTATAAGAAATTTCTTTTACCATATATCTTGGATAAATTTGGGAGTCACTAGGTATCCTATTTGAGATGTATGAATAAATTAAATATCCAACATAATTTATGGTTATTCGAATGATAACCACGATTAGTAATGAAATACACACCATTTGGATATTTCCTAATGATCATAAAATAATAATAACCATGGTAATTGGCGTATTTAAAATGATTAAGATTAATACCCACATCATTGGGGTATTAACATTTTATAAAGGGGAATAATAAATGTGTTTTCTTATAACACGTTTAAATTAATGATTTAAGATGTGAAATTAATAAGGATTTTAAATCATGTAATAATTCATATCCCTTGAACAATTGTTTTTTTATAAATATGTTCATGAAGTTGATGAGATACTTTGAGAATTACAAAATACTTTGAGATCCTGATAAATTCTTGTATCTAATAGAGAAATAATTTTAATATTATATTATTTTTAATAATAATCATCTTGTGAACATGAGAATTAAAAGATTTAGTTGGTCCATATTACACTAAAATATGGAAGAAGTCTCAAGACCATCTTTTCCGATATTCTTTAGGAAGTACATAAGAATATGTGATCCAGTAAGCTTATAGAGGAAGATCAAATAATATTCCTACTACGGATATAATTTTAATAAAGTTGAAGTATTATGTATCGATATAAGAGAAAAACGACTCTATCAGCTAATCCATAGAAATAAGACTTTTTGTTGGAGAAAAATAAAATGGAGTTGCTCGGTTGGAGATGGAGAAGAAGTCTCTCAGTTGGAGCTGGGAGAATTTTAGTCACTATTTTTATAGTAAAGATTGTATTCACTTGTTTGTTAGTAAAGAATCAAATTAGGGGGAATAACCAACATGTAAAAGAGTAGGTATTTATACTTAACCTTGCAAATATTGTGTGTTATTATCTCTCTTATTATTTCTGTATGTGAAGTGAGGCTATGATATATCACTTAGTGGATCAATAATCTTAACAATTTAAATATATTGAATTAAAATAAAAAAAGAAATCATAAAATGAGTGTACTACTAATTCACCCCCCCCCCCTACCACTCTAAGTGGCACATAATTCAGCTTGTGTCTCAATTAGTGGTATCATAGGGATGGTCACTTCTATAGATCCAAGAAGTTTTTAAAGATGGAATTTGAAAATGATATCAATGAGATCACCACCATTATTTCAAGAAATTACAAAAAGGGTAAATTTAAGAATAAAAGAAAATAATTTCCCAATTATAATAATCCATCCTATAATTTTTTCTCTCCAATTGAGGTAAAATCAGAACATAGTTTTATTTCTGATTCTAACCATATTTTGGAGATCGAATATACTCTTTCATACTCTCACTTTAAATTGAAAAAAGAAATTTGATTCTGGTGATTAATAGGAAAAAACATCAAATTTTTAATCTAAGTAATCCACATGAAATAAAAAATAAGTCCATGGGAGAATCATGTTTGAATTTTACTATTCAATGATAAAATATTTTTTCTTAGAAAAAAATATTAAGAATAGAAAAAGTGGGATTAAAACTGAGTAAAAAAGAAAATGGGATCCAAGATAAAGAATCAAAGTGATATGATTAAAGAGATTTCCAAAAAAATTAAAATAATTGTCCATGGATATGGGGTTGAATTTTTGCATCATATCTCTTAAAACCCACCTTAATTAAAGAATACAATAATGTATGAATTCTACTTCAATAGTTTCTCAGTTGAAATAGAAATATATGAAAATAATAGATATTCAAGAGAATATAAACACCTAAAAATAAAAAATGAATATTCCTCCAAAAGTTATTTCAACTTTTATATAAAAAAATCGAAACCCAAATCAGAAATTTGGAAGTAAAATATTGACCAATGAAACTTATAAAACTCTAATTTCATAAAATATAAAAGTACCAAAGTGCTTTTATTTTGGGATATTTGGTCACATAATGAGTAGATGTTTTGAAATCAACACTCCCAATGATGTTAAAATAACTTCATTGATTCCAAAATCTAAATCAAAGAGATACCAATTGAGGAATAACCTTTATGGTCATATATATTTTTCTTGGAGGAATTAATGGAAGGGTAATGAATCCATATGGACACACCCCACTCCTATGACTTAAAAAAATATTTTTTATTCTGGTAACCAAAATATCAAGATAGAAAATAGGGTTATGGTTTTGGAAAATGAAAATGAGCTGCAAAAAAAATTGTATCAAGTACCAAAATTCAAGCACTCACAGTAACACTCTTGGTGTAAATGAAAAAAAATTAGAAATAGGTTGTTTTACTTATGAAGAATTTAGAAAAATACATTCCAAAAAAATAAGAACTACATGGGAAAAAAATATGTTCGCAACTCAAGAACCATGTCAACAATAATGAAATCATATCCTATAATGATCCTAGAAAGAAAAAGAAAGTAAGGATGAGATAAAACTGTCACCTTGAATGATTATTCTAAAAAAAATTCTTCCTTATTCTCCATTATTATATATGATTTTATAATAACATTCATGGAATTTAAGGAGATGGATTCATCCCTTTAGGGGAAGAATTTATGAGATGTATATATTGAAACATTACTCTATAGTCAATATCTAACTTCTAAACAACTTTATAAAATTGAAGATAAGGTATCTCAATCACACTTTCATTCCATATTTTTAATTGTATTAATAATATCAATTAAGGGGTAGTTCTTGGTTTATGAAAATATGAGACAAAGGGTGGAGATTTTTCATTTTCACCTGAACTTTATGATATGTTTATTTAACTGTGTGAAATATTTTGTATAAAATTGATAAATCCGATTGTTTCCAAT
The DNA here is from genome assembly GCA_963277665.1 of Viscum album. Taxonomy (NCBI): domain Eukaryota; kingdom Viridiplantae; phylum Streptophyta; class Magnoliopsida; order Santalales; family Viscaceae; genus Viscum; species Viscum album. The sequence goes on from OY728146.1 coordinate 512,338,560, forward strand.
CCCTTTAATGATAATTTCTGAGCATGATTTCACATGAATTGTATTTTATAGACATACTAGAAAAATTTGGATGTATCTCTCTAATTTTCTATATTGGTTTATCCCATATATACTTAGAGTTTATTAACTAAAGGTTAGATTCTAAGATAACCATGTGAGATCATCCCTCACTTAAAAAGCGATCAAGAAAGTTTCCTACAAAGGATAAGATCTTGTTCTTGAGAAAAAAGTGAGATGAGAAGACCCCCCCCCCCTACACACACACACTTATACTTTATATCAGATTACAAAAGTGGTATAATGTATAAGACCACACATATTGACTTTTAATATATGGAGATATATTGAAAATAAAATAAAAGGGGGGTTTTTGATCCCATTATTAAATTTTTTGTTAATAATCTAGTCAATATATTGTTGTAAATGTTTGATATATAAAGAATTATTATGGATTCATGAAATGTAATTGAATGTTATTCTTGGAAAATTCCCCATATAATTAAATTTTATGATCGTTTAAGGTGATCTTTACATTTCAGAGACATATTCATAGGTAAGCATAGTGTATAAAACAAGTGGAAGACCATGAAAATTATTATTTTGATGAAGTGAAAAAGAGGAATTAAGGTTTTTGTGAAAAAATAAATTATATATTTCAGGATAGATTAATATAAGGCCATGTAAAATGTAATTACATTTTATAGGAAGAATAAGTGATGAGGAAGAGGAGATGGTTGAGAAGTGGTTTTGAATTTTTGTTTGAGATTATATTTTATAAATGTAATTGATTTATTTTTGGGGAGTTTAATAAAATTACAAACGATTAACCATGGAAAGAACCATGGCCCAAATCAACCCCATGGATGTGGTATGATTCCTCAACTATGTGGGTGAATTGGTCCAAGTAGATCGTGCATGGTGGAAGATATTGAGGGATGGCCCATGTATTATTCCCATAGGATAATGCACTAGAAATCTTACATGGACCTGTGTATAAGGCCCACAAAGGCTGACTATGCTTGTGGGATGAAGCCTTTGTATATTGTGAAGGCCTATGGCTGTGGATCCCCTGTCACTATCTCAAAGTAGTAGTGGGAGGACTTGGTTAATAAACTGCAACCCTTACCATAAGAATGTCTGATGTGGGATAAGCAAGATCAGGTAACTATTTCCACATTTAAAATTTCACATAAATAATGTGATCCACTCGATTAAAATGATATATATTATCTGATAACTTAATAGAATCATCTTCCACCTCTAATAACGCATGGAGGATTTTAGTTTCCGTACATATATCAATTGAGCCTAAGGTCACCATGGTTATTCTATGATCAAGATAAAGAGATGATGAGTCGTCAAATATCCATACGTGTAATCTCTATATTATCATGCATGAGAATAAATCTAAGATATATCATCATCTAAATGAAAATTTTATATACATAAGGTCATTAGGATAAGAGGAGGAGTTCAAGATTAAGTGTGGTGAATCATGAAATCATCATAACATGCATGTGATTATTTCACCATGGAGAATAAGGAGAACTCAAGATTCCACTATTCTCATTATAGAATATTTGAGATATATTGAGATCCTCGGAATTTATGAAAGTTATGACACCGCATAAATTATTTAGGATCTGTTTGGAATAAAAGATATGAATAGTTTGGCTGAGACTTCATGTGATGATGTAGGTATTCAAATGAGGATTAAATGAAGGTTTATAATATTTCATTAAAAGGAGCTGATCCACTGGCGGTTATGAGGCTATAGGATGCTTTTTTTCCATGTAAGAATAGATATCCTGATATTTTTTAGGTGTTTGAGATGAATAAATGTATTCATGCAATGTTATATGTTATATATTACTTCGCTACATGAGAAGAAGAAGAATAAAATACCCAAACATCTCAGATATTTGAGTTTCATGCATGAGGATGCAGAATGAGTCATGTTATTCTAATACCATGTGATGTTATAGAGTACCTAAACTCACAGATATCCTATTTGAGATGCATAAACAAAGGAAATACCCAACATAATTCACGGGTATTCAAATGATCACCATATTAAGTAATGAAATACGCATAATTTGGGTATTTTATAATGAGCATAAAATAATAATACCCCTGGTCATTTGGGTATTTAAATCGAGTAATATTAATACCCAAATCATTCAGGTATTAACATTTTATGAATTAGAATAATAAATGTGTTTATTAATAATATATTTAAATGAATGATTTAAAATTAGAAATTAATGAGGATTTTGAATCATGTAATAACTGAGATCCCAAACAATTTTTTTTTGTAAAAATATGTTCATGTAGGTGATGAGAGATATAGATCATTTCAATATCCTTTGAGATCCCAATTCATTATTGTATTAAATAGATAAATAGATTGAATCCAATTTACTTTTTAAAAAGAATCAACTCGTGTGCCTGATCATTCAAATATTGAGTAGGTCAAGATTACACTAAAATCTGTAAGAAGTATCACGGCCATATTTTCTAAATTTCTTTAGAAAGTACATAAGTAAGTTTGATATATAAATATTATACAGTAAGACTTTATAATCGTCCTATTTCATATCTACCTTCAAGAAATGGTATTTCTTCTTGTTGGAGTCAAGAACATAAGGATTCTCTTAATTAGAGTTGAAGCAAGAAGCATTTTGGTTGTAGCCAAAAGAAAATGGAGTTTGTCAGTTGTAGCTAGAGCATATGTCTATCAGTTGGGTCTAGGAGCATTATAATCACCAAATTTATATTGAATATTGTATTCACTTTTTTTAGTGAAGAATTCATATTGTGGGGAATAACCATCATAGAGAGGAGTGGATCTTTATGTTGAACCTTGTAAATAATGTGTGTTGTTCTATATCTTATTATTTTTTCATGTTAAGTGAGATTCTAAGATATAACTATGTATATTTATAACCTTAACAAGTTAAAGTGGTTTAATTAAAAGTAAAATAATTCATAAAATGTGGCTACTATAGATTCACCCCCCCCCAGTGGCCCCTAATCTAGCATGGGTATCTATAATTCTAATTAAAATTTCCCATATTCTTAGTTTAAATTTTTATCAAACAGACACTGGAAAAATAATATAATATAATTAAAATTAATTATCATTTTATACTGAATATTATAATAAGTCATGTTGGAATTAGGTATCGGTAAGAACCTATCTCAATATGAACAGTTTTGTGGAAAACTACTCTCGAAAACAATTTTTACATGATAAAATCAAAATGGATTAATCTTCCCATTACAATAATACTTATATTAATTATACTAGAAACATTATTCTTTTTGGTAGTTTAGGGGGTAATATATTGAGTCTTTATTCTATTTTCAAAATTATAGGTTTAGAAATATTTCACAATAAACTCACTTTAATTATCTATAATTTTAGTATAGGAACCTCGAACTCTTTCTCATCTTTCCTTTTAAAAACTCTAAATATCTTCATTATATCTAAATTATGGTTTAAATATAGCACATTTTTCCTTAAAATAATCAAACAAATTATATGTTGTATAATTCACCTCTAGTGGATTGATATATCATTGGTCCATAAAATCTAAGTGGATAAATTCAAGAGTCCTAATTATAATTTGATTTCTACTCCATTATATATTTCATGAACTATCTTAAACTTTTTATATTATTCAGATAAAACATATATATCCCTTCTCAACTGGGTTAGATCTCTTACACCATTCACTCTTGATATTTTTTTCAAACTTTTCTAGATAAGATAACAAATTCCTTTTTTTCCTAAGACTATTATCTTTATTAGAACTAAGGTATATATACTTACTTGTAACACCAATCTAAAATAGATAATCACTTTTCCTTTAAACTTTACAGATAATCCATCCATGTTTGATTCATTTTATAAATCAAGTGGTTCAAATTAAAATAACCTCATTTCCTACATCAAAAAGATAGCTCACATTCAATAAGTTATATTAGAGTCCATCAATGAAAAATACGTCACCAAATTTTAGCTTTTGAGTTTCAATTTAATCTTAACCAATAAATTTAATATTTAATAATATTTATTTTCAATATGTGATAGCACCACTATTTTTTATTTAATATTATTTAAGTTCTTTAATCTACAATAATTTTTTACGAACAACCACTATCATGAATCCATGTATTTTTCACACTTACTATCATTAAAAGCTACTTTATCAAATATTGAGGTAACTGATTTAATTATTCTCTAAATTATATTATCATTATCATTCTGTTGGGATTTTATTATTTGAATCATAATAAATTAATCACAAAAATTATTATTCTCTTAAAACCATCTATAAACCTCCTTGAATAAATATAATATATTGTTGATAAGTAACTATGATGAGTTTTTTCTCATTACCTACTCCTCAGAATTTCTCTTTCTATTTACTAGGTATATCCCCCTCAAATATTACCTTTTATAATTCCATTTAAGTAAAATGTTGAACCAAAAAAATATTCTTTATTACCATATACTTTTATTAACCAATTATAGATTTTAAAACTACTTCATGCTTTAAACCTTTGATTATTCCTGTAATCATATGCTTGATGTCTTGGTGATTTTGTATATTGTATTTTCTTTAGTTTTGGGAAATCACTCTATTTCAATTTTATTTCACCTTTCATGTATATAGATACAATAATTTAATAGTTATTATCAACCCATTATTTCCAATATTGGATTTTATGACCTAAACTTTTAGATAAAATAAATTAATCACTTTTGTGGGATATAGGGGCAGTTTTAATTATGTTTGAACATAACATTTATCAGTAGTCTATAATGATTTATCCTTTATTTAAATTTATTTATCATAATAACTTCACATTTTTCCATATTTATTTTCATCCGTAGGACCCCGAGATTGAGATATGTCCCATTATTATTATTTTTTAGAAACATTCATATCATATTATTTTATCATTTTCTCTTACTCTACAACTTTACCTTTCAAAATATTAATTTTAAAAAATTAACTACTTTATTTCTTGATAAATTCATTTATATCATTTATTTTTAAAACTTCTTTATTCATAGATTTTACCTATTCATTTCATTATGTGTACCTCTCAATACACACTTCATGATCAAACTTTAACATGTGTTCAGTGTAAATTTAATATCATTTTTCTTTACTAATTGATCTTTCTTTAATTATTTCATCATGATCCATTAAATTTTTAATTATTTTTTGAATTTATTCCAAAAATTTTCCATTTTAATTTTATTATTCTTCCTATTATTTTTTTATGATTCTCCCATTTTACCTTTGAAATTTTAATTACTCCCACTAGATTTATTAACCTACTTAAAACATCTTCTCTATTTCTTTCCTTGTGATTTTTCATTAGAATTATTTTCTTCATACATCCTATGTTTCATTCATGGAAAATTGGTGGAAATGTATAAATTTATAACATTTGATGAAAAAATAGTAATAGTGTCTCATTGTTACATATCATTATATTTTTTATGTTTTTATAGGTAAGTTTCATTATCCTTAAATATTCTTCATCCTTTTCCTTTTCAACATCAAATTCATTGGATGAATCAACTTCTTCTTCTATGATCTTGAGTCTATTTATTAATTCAAATATCATTTCTTTATTTTTCTTTTTCATGAAAACAAGATTCTTCCACATCTCATAACAGATTAGAGTGTTATGTAAATCATCAAGTTATAAGTACTTATTTTTCATATAGGGATGAAATATTTAGATCAAAATAATAAGTAAATATCTCATTAAATTATTAACAATGGTTGAATCTTCTAATATATATTCAAAGCCACTAATATAACTCAGTATCCCATTTAAAATTGTAAAATTGTTATAATTTTCCTCATAATCGTCCATTATGATGTCTTTAAATTTATCTTTCAATATATATAGTTTTGATTCGTTGATTTTAACATTTCCAACAGACATGTTCTTTAACCTGTCCCACATTTTATTAGATAATTTGATACCTGTTACTTTTGTGTACACTTTTTTAGAAAAAGATAAATTTAATTTTTAGCCTCCCAATCTACCTTTATATTTCTATTGTTAATAAATTTAATTAGATCATCCCTTATAAGGGGGAAAATATAATCATTTTATCTCTAACTACAAGGACTTTTAACAAAAAATAGGTAATCATTTTATTTCTTCCTATAATGAAAATATTTTTTATCGAATATAGGATCACCCCTTCGATTGAAAGAATTAATATTTTTTATAGATTAGAATAGGGTCTCAAATTTAACTTGGTTATCTCTAATACCACTTTAATAGACTATATTCAATAAATATTTCACTATGTGGGGGAGGTTTGAATTGTTGGAATATATTTATATAATTTTTTTATAAAATAATACTTTTTCAATTTTTAAGCCCATAAACTACTCTACTTTAAACACTTTCTATCCTTGTATATAATGGTAAATAATATTTTCACTACACAAAAGGAATGTTTTTCATGGTTTTTCTTCAATGAGGAAATATACTCCTTATTATGTTAATGTTTTACCTAGACATGTATTATATAAATATTTAAATTTTTTATTGATTTCGAGTATATAATAATTCTACAAAAGAGTTATCCATGTATCATCCACTTATCTGGGAAGGTATTATACCCTTCCTAAATAAAATGGAATTATTTATACTAGTATCACTAATATTTCATATTTTTTTTGTTATTTTGTGAAAAAAATATCTTTAGCATATACCATAATGTCTCTACATTGAAGAAAAAACATCTTCTTTGAAATTAGGTCCTTGAATGCCAATGATGAATCATAATAGCAACACTTGTGTTATTATTTTATTTCAAGAAATAAAAATGATTAAAGTGTTCAATAGAGAACAATCACACACTATAATCCTCTACATTATAATAAGAAATCCTCTAGCTGATGAATTTAATGTCTTCCACTTATCGATCTTCTATTCTTTCTCTCTCTTTGATGTATGAGTTTTTCAACACAGAAATATATCATCACAGTAATACTCACTTTTTGTTCCACCATCTCTTCATTAGTTTTCCCATTTTGTTTTTATAGAATTATGTGAATAGTATTTCTATAATTTTTTATAGATATTTGTAATTAATTATATTAAAAAATATCAAAAAATGTAAATTACATTATAAGACTTCACTAACTTTGACCATGATAATGAATTTTCAAAAACCTCAATTTTAAATTCCCAATAGTATTACTTTGTGTTCATCTCATTAAATGCTTCTTAATATTTCACTTTAATCATGTATTAACCAATATCTAAGGGTATTTTAAAATTTAAAGTCTAAAATTCTTCCCCATAATTTTTACTTCAAATCCTTCTAAAAAATTTATATTTTACAAAGTGATTTAACCTTACATAATCATCTTATATTGTATTTTTGTAATTGTAAAAATGAAATTTATAGTTACTCATTTATTCCTTTCCTTTTTCCAATTTTCCTTTCCAAAATTTATATCATAAGAGTAAAATTACTTCTATAATGCATGAAATTGTCAAATTTCATACTAAAATCATACCGTAAGAGTAAATGACTCTTATGTTTTTTTGAAATGACTCTTCTATAATGTGTTAATGTTTCTTACATGGTCACAGATTACTCTTACAATATCATAATGATTCTTATAATATTGAAAGGACGCATATGGAATGTAGGTAACCAATATAGAAATGTGAGTAATTTTCAAATTCTCTACTATAGAGAGTAAAGGACACTTATATAATGTTATATCATCATTTTATTTATTTTGGGATAAATTTAGGAACAAAAACAAGTAAGAAACACCAAGGACCATAGAATTATGGAGGTCTAAACTGGTAAAGCCCAAGGTAATCCACTATCGATGGGTTCTCCCCCAAGAGAGGCAAGGATTATATGCATGGGAAGTAGGTAATAACTTAGAATAAATATAGATATTCACTATATCTTCTGAAAACAACTCTAACAGCTTAAATTTATCTAAATAATATTCTTTTACCTTATAAATAAACCCTAAATATATTCCTTTTAACTTAATAAATAGTTTAGGATATATATAACCTTTAGCATCAATTCTACATGGATTTCAAGAAACATCAACAAATTATATTTCAACATTGTGAATAATTCTCCATAGTTTCACCACACTAGATGTACTTCTACACTAATAATGTGTTATTCTTATTTATATATCCTATGGAATAGAAACATAATAAAAAGGTTAGATTACATGATCAGTAAGGGTAAACATAAGTTATAATAATTGAAGATATTAAGTGAGAATAAGAAATGGATATGGATATGAGAATATAATCAGAGTTCATGAACAAAACATAAGCAAATCATACCCAATAAAAACATAGATCCAAAAATATGATTCATGATATGAGACTTTTAAAATAACATAGTAAATTAGTAATAGGTTTCTAAATATATGGGTCAATAATCATGAGTCATGAGAACATAACATAAGTATGTTACATAACATAAGAATGTGGAATAAACAAAAGCATAGATATAATAACATATGTAATGGTTAAACACTAATACATTCATATCATAGTGGATAAGGCTAACCACTAACCCATAACATAGTGTATGTGAACTAACTACGTGCGCCCCATAACCTTTTAGACTTAGGCTAACCACCTGCACCCTTTAAACTTTTGTACATGGGCTAAACATTGTTTCCCTATAACCATTTTTACATAGACCAACCACCTATTTCCCACACACAATTTGAATTGGTATAACCACCCATTCTCCATAACCTTTTTGACTTGGGCTAATTACCCATGCCCCACAATCTTCTGAACATGGGCTAACCACCCATGTACCATCCTGGTCTCATGAAATATAAAGCATTACTTAGTAAATTGGAGGATATAATAGACCCACCTATCACATAATGATAAACCATACATATTTTTGCCACATTAACATGAAAACATTCACAATCTCATCAAATATTAATTAACCCATGAGAAATAAATAGGTTGTGAGATTACTTAAAAAAAACATTAACATAATCTACCTAATTAAGAAAGTTAGTTGGTATCATTAGATAATATTCCCAGCGAATAATAATAATAATTAAAGGTTTTTTAATTAAATGAAAAACACTTTATAATAATATTAGAAAATGATATTGAAAAATGATAGAAAATTCCATTTATGTTTTTAAAAAATTTTATATCAATGAAATAATATATAAAACAATGAGAATATAAACTATTTTATAAAATCATGAAAACATATATAGGCACCAAATTAAATAAAAACGAAGAAAATAGTAGTAAAATGTGTTCATGTCCAAGTAATAAAAAAATACTCCTTTTAACTTTTGTAAATAAATTCAAATTAAAATGATCTATATAAACAAACATTAAAAAGTGAGTCCTTTCATAGTCATATAGAGAATATCCAAATAAATATTAAATTTACTTAATAAATAATATCATATTATATAATTCCATCCATAATTCAATAAAAATAATATGGATATAGATTAAAAATATTATATATTGAAAAGATGATATCTTGTCGGCTACACTTACAAGAAAACATTCAGTTGAATTATGGACCGGATAGAGGTGAAATGGTAAAAATACTTGTAAACCATAGAAATAACTAGAGGATAATAAATTAGATGGTGTTTTAGAGAGAAATAAAAAATAGTTTCCTTGAATAGTAATTTATATTTAAGTAATCTTTAATTCAAATTGGGATTGAAAAATAAGCCCATTTTATTCGTAACTTTTGAATCAACCCCCATTGAAGGCAAAAACCTTTGATGGATGTTTAAATACCTTTAATTATATGAAAATTATTTTAAATTAATTCATGGGAAGAATATACATAATAAAAATAATTAGGTTTTTAATATAAATCATATCTCAATGGAGTGAAATTAAGATGATAAATACCATATGGTTTTTGTATCATTTTAATCAAAACCCCTTGAAAGAGAGAGGTTAAACATGATTTAAAAATAGATTTAATTTTATAAAAATTAAGATATAAATAATTCATTAAGAAATATATACACTATATAAAATAGTAAATTTCTTTAATATGGGCTATATCTCAATGAATGAAATTTTAGATGATAAAATCCTTACCTCGGACTTTTGTTTGGTCAGACACTCTATAACCACTATGATGGAATTGCTCCATATCGCAATGTCTTTATTTGGAATGAAGGACTCAAACCTTCTTATTTTGACCAAATGATACCAAACATAGGAGAGTAAATTAAGAGATATAATTTTATTTAGGTTTCAAAAGAAAATTTCCAGATATAAGTGTTTTAAAGTGATTCAAAGATATCTCCTTTTATATATAAAAATGAGGGACATATCTTTAGAAACATACATTAGGTGAAGGGTAAATAAATAATCACATGGTAGTTTTGTGAGTTAGGTGAAAAATGTTGGTGATACATGTTGGATTGATTGTTATTCAAAAAAATTACTTCTAAAATTTCAAAATATCATGTCAATTTCTCAAAATTCAATCTATTTTAATTTACCAGTTTTTCCTCCTTTTCAACTTGTTTAAATATTTTATTTGTTAATTATTTTTAAACAAAAAATATATTTTCACCCATATTACATAAAATTGATGTTATAATTCCATATTTTGATACCATTTAACAAAATTTTAATCGTAAATATGTGACATTTAAATTTTATATGAAAACATATAATATAAGGGAAAATAACTTTCATAGAAAAATGAAATTTTATACATTATGTTTCCAAATTCTTATTTCATATCAATTACTAATAATTATATGAGTATTAATTTCCTTATTTATATATATATATATATATATTAATTAAATTTTATGAAAATTATCTTCTGATAATAATATATTTAATCTATTAAAATAAAAATGTGTAACATATTAAAAACATTATAGAAAAAATCTTTTTTTAAGCATAAAATTAATTTAATCTTATTCATTACCACGTAAGAATCTTTGGAAGGATACTAATTTAGTTTTTTATATTTATAATATGTTTAAGTTAAATAATTCTTTAATTGTGGTAATTTTTATTTATTAACAAAAACATACATAGTATAAAAAAATTCTTTTAAAAAATGGTACTTTTATCATTAAATTATTTTATCTTTACTTATAATGAATATTTTATTCATTTTTTATATATATAAATATTACATTTCATTTAATTTCATACTCTTAATATGATAAATTTATGTTTTAAAAAAAACACATAATATATATTAAATATAGTATTTTTTAAAGTATATTTGTTTATCCATGAATTTTATCAATATATTTTATTGATATCATTCATTAAATTTAATAAATTTAGAAAAAATGAAAAAAAATTAATACCTATTTCTTATAATCAAGGATATTTTATAATGTGTGTTTATTCAAAAATCATTTATTTTATTTCAAATAAATCATTTATAAGGAACATTTATATTTTTTAACATGTAAATAAACATTATATATATCAACTATATACCGATAATTCCTAATTGGTAATATATATTTTTATATTATAAAAAATGGTTTTGTAAGATTTTTTAATTTTCATATGATGATTATTTTACCCCCATTACATCCTATAAATTAATTTTATACTAACTTCACAAAAAACATTTATTATTTCAATTGTTTTCATTTTGGATTTTACCTAATGATTTATTCATTCATCATATCATTTCCCCTTATAGGTTTCTTTCTGCTAATGGTGATTATAAAATATGAAGATAATACAGAGGATTTTTTAGTTATAAAATAATTATTCTTTTAAATTTAATATCTAATTTTAATTTATGCACTTTTAATGGATGTAATCATATATGGTATATAATTTTCCACCATATAAATACATGGTGTCATGAAAGTCTGTTTAAATGTTCCATCATGATTGAATAATGTATTTTTATTTTGATTCATATCTTATATGATTTAGTTTTAGTCATGTTTATATTCATTATAAAGAATAAAGCATATGTCTTAGGGAAATAAAATGAATAATTAAATATGGAATTTTACATTTTCCCCAACTTAAATAAATTTAATCCTCTCAATTTTAATTTCTCTCACTGAAAAAATAGATGAGGGTATTCTTAATATATTAATATCTCGATATATATTTTATAATAAGAGATTTACTTTACTAACTTCTTAAAGTCTAAGAAACTCCACATTTTCTTAATAACATGAATACGATTATATTTTCATTTTTGTCCACTATTTGTGCTAATTATTTTGTTATATAAATATTGAAAATGTTATAGTTTCTAGATCTAGATCATGTGTTTATAGTTTTTCTCATGAACCTTTTCTTTATGTGATTTATATTCTACCACCATATCATTTTACATGAGAACACATTACAACCCCTTATCTATTGAATTGTTGTATATCTCAAACCCTTCTCCATTATAATTTAGTTTGAGTACTAGTGGAGTGATCAACCATCAATTAAGATCCTAGAGATTTTATCCACATTCATTTATCTAGAGGAACCTTACTCTCTTGAAAGTTAACATGTTTAGTAGATTTTACAATCATAAAGAATTTCACACAAAGTGGTGATAGTATCCATATAATACAAGAAAATTATAGATCTAATTAATTATGTGTGGTTTATTCCATTCATCAATTACTTATATCATTGAAGGAACCACATATATACTCTCTATTAAGATGACATGACATAAAAATGATATTTTTTGTTGGAATAATTCATAATTTTTAAATTTAGAATTCAACTTCACCATTCTCATGGTCTTCAACACAATCCTCAAATAATATTCATGCTCTTACTTTATCTTTTAATAAATTAGAATATTGTGCACAAATACAACCAATAATTTATCAAGGTGATCTATAAAGTCTATTCAATAGATCCCTAAGGGTTTTGAGGTTATTTTGTAAGTTTGAATGGAATCACTAAGAATTCATTATGTACATATCTTATATAAAGATATATTTGTAATATCCTACCTTTTAACCCTTAATTTATGATATTATTATTGGATTTCAACATTTGATAAGTATTGATACCCTTAAAATTTATCATACATGCTATCAATATGAGAAAAGTGATACTTTTTCTAGGTCGTAATATTTTTTAATTCATGGAAATAAATGTAGAGGAACATTGATCCATATTTGTTCATAAAAAAGAGAACATGTGTACCCCACGGTGAAACAATAGGTCATATAAAACCCTTATCTAGATATATTGGAGTTAATTATTCAGCTATACCAATTAAATTAGGGTCATTCCATATAGAGACTTAGATATAGGCCTGATAGTAGGTATGATTTCTATAGACAACTCATCCTTACAAACTAGGGGAACTTTTGATGACTCCTTAGAAAAAACATCAACATATTCGGTCATATTTAGACTATAATAAATATCAAGATCCTCCCCAACCATTTCTAGTAAATACCCCTCATGATTTTATATTATGACCCATATAATGGAATTAATTCCCATAGGTTGTTTTTGGTTATCCTTTCACTGATAAATGATCATAGGTTGATTTAGGAAATGAATTTTTTTTCTTATTTTGGAAATTTTTATGGAATCTAAATGAAGAGATATAACCATGCCCAAAATCACTTAAAATTTTAATAAAGGTACAATAATAAGTTTTATAGGAATAAAATTCCCACAAAGTAATATTAGAGAGTAGTTATAGAATTAGGATGCAATCATCCATCCGTTAAGGGATAATTCAATATCTAAACATTGGGGTGGTGGTTTTATAATCTTAGAAATATTTCTTGATATAATGAAATGGATGGAACTATAATAAAATAGAAAATTTTTTATATCTTGAGTGGATGATGATTTTACATTTCAATACTTCATTTTCATAACCCATATTAGATTTTCTATTGTATATAATTTACATATTTTCCTTTACTTAAAATTTTTGTGATGTTTATTGTCAACATTTACTCTTGGATCGGTGCACTAGTCTTCATAGTTCCCAAATTCTTTATATTTAAAATATTTAATTTTTAGTGTTTCCTTAGGAGGAACATTATTTTCATTCATCAAGTTAATTTAATTCTTCTTTTTCCTTGACAATATATTACTTGATGCCCTCTAATACCACATATAAAACATCTTTTAGTTCTTTTGATAAATTTTCATGGGTGATTATTCCAACATTTTCAACATGTTAGAATTTAAGTCATCTTTTCTCTATGTAATTTTTCACCTAAACATCTATAAAATTCTATTATTCTCTTTTTGGTGTATTTGAGAGTTATAAAAGGTTTGGTTTGTTGACTGTAACTCTGGATAGTTAAGTAATAATAACCCTAAAATTTTTAACACTAGATCTCCTCCCATTTGGTTACTCAATAAAACAGTCATTCTATAGTCCATTATATATGTTTTTAACATGATTCCCCTTAGTTCTATCCATTAAAAAATCTAAAAGGTTTATTGTGAGTGTTATGAAATAATAATAAAATATATTACATGATAGTGAAATAAATACTAAGATATCGAAAATTATGACACTTTCCATTAAACCAATGAAATTTTAGGTTCATCTTATATCGATTTTGGTTTATCAGAGGTTTTTTAGGTTATATACTATTATTAATCATAACATATTCCCCAAAAATAACTAAACATTGTGTTGGTACTAATTGAGATAACCCAACCATAGTATACATGCATATTACTTCATTTTAGATGAATATTAATTACATCTCATAATAAATCAAACCCTAAAATCTATAGTTTTATTGTATATTAATATTAGATAAATAAATAGCTTATTATATAACACCATAGAAATTTATCCATTTTCTCACCACACTGAACCATCTTCTAGACATCTCATGTGTTATAGTCATCTTTATATCCTAATAAATGAAAAGATAAGAAAAGTTTGAGATCAGATGTTATTTAAGGGTAATCATAATTGATAACATTAAAAACCATAAGTGATCTTAAGATAAATATTTTAGTATGATAACATAATCATAGTTAATAGGCATAACATAAGAAAATAATAAGTAATAAAACATAGATCATAAAACTCAATGCATGACATGATTATTTTGGAATAATATAAGAAATAAGTCAGGGAAGAGTGGATACATGAATAAATTATCATGAGTTATAATAAGATAACATATATTCATTTCATAATATAATAATGTGGTATAAATATAAGAATAATAATAAAATCAAATGTCAAGTTTAACTAGCTATGTAGGATCCTTTGTTTTGAACCAGTTGAGAAAATTTAATGGAATTTTAATTTTTCATTTAATGGGATGAAAATCAAAAAATAGTATTTCGAATGGAATTTTGGGATTTTGAACAATAAAAAGTATTATTTTTTTATGTGGTTTAAGGTTGCAAAGGTGTCCTGAGAGTTTGGATAATATTCTAAAGTGTCGGACATCAAAAATTCTTTTTAGGAGAAATAGATTGGAATTCATGGTTAGTACTAATTGTGCCACCTAATTATATAGGCACGCAATGTTTACAAACCATGAAAGGGGATTTAACTAGGTCTGAAACTTGTTTTAGGTTTATAGAGGGACTCACATGGTTGGAACACAGTTTTTCCAACCATTTATAGCATCCATGTGAGGTGTGGGGTGTGAGACAGTGCCAAGGGTATTGATGGCACATATTTTCCTTAACCATATGTGTAAACCATGAAAATATGTGGATATTGGGCAGTGTGAACTACACAGTTGGTTCATGGTTTTGAAAACCATGTGACCAAACAATGATCCCTTTTAAGAAGGTTGATTTTACCATTTCCCCCTCCAACCTTTAAGTTTATTTCCACCTTATTTCTCCCTAATTTATCACACATGGAAGGCCACTTGAGGTCCCCTCTCCTCCTCTATTAGGATTTGATTGATATCCTCTATTCGAACTCAGAATTGATCACTATGGGTTACACTAGATTCCAATTAGTTATTCTATTATTCCTCTTCATTATTATCTCTTTCTCTCTCACTATCTTGGATGTTATTTTCCATGTGAGCTCATATTCCCTATTTTCATATCATTTTTTAGTTTCTTTGATTTCTCTCAATGTGGCTCGAATCAAATCACAATATTGGATGAGTGAAGAATCTTAAGCATGAGGTTAGTGGTATATATCATTTACCTAAAATTTTTGATGTCTCTATCATGAATCATCATGCTACTCACTAAATATTACATGTGATACCACTTAAATGTAAAATTAATTTAATAAATTGTTATCACCCTAGATTGGTTGTCCTTTAAACCTAAAATACTTCATTTTTGGTTTTATACCTCGATAAAAATCACCCCTTAGGGTTCATTATTTAAAACTTATGAGTATGCTATACCATATTATGTATTTAAAACACCCTTGAGGTGTATTGAATTAGATTTTATAAATTAAATGGCTTAATTTAATTAATGGAATGGTGTGTTACCTTGAAAGGATCATAAGCCTAAGATATGTAATTAAACCACCATCTAAGGTTTGTTGACTCACTTTTACAACTAAGATGGCCTAATGATTTAAATGGAAGGTGAATTGTATGACCATGTCACCTAGACCTTATTTAATTATAAATTTTGATTATGTTTATCATTATAATTGTGGAAACAGGATTAATTGTTATATCATATTGGACTATGGTCACTAAACTAAATTATTTTGTATTTATAGTATGCCCTGAGAGATACTTGGAATCCTGTTATGGTTTTCCTTAAATAGGATCTTGGGATTATAACCAATTCATTGATGTTAATTCCAAGTGAAATAACACACTTGGATTCAAATGTTGTCTTATATTATCAATTCCCCAGCTTGGAACTGATGGTTCACCTATATTTTTGGAAATTTAATTGAATGACTTGGATAATTCCCCTTGGATTCAGATTAATGTTACATAACACCTTGGATTATTCCTTGATCTCCTTTCAAGTATCCTATCAATGCTACCTAGTAATTTTTTCTATGGATCTGGTAGAATTCCACCCTTAGGGGGAATTTATAAGGGTACACCCATATGGATTTCACCCAGCTTATAAAACTTAAATTCCAAGGAAATTATGGAACCTTATATGATTAAAACTATATATGAATTAATTTTTTGTATGCCTCGGGTACTATCCTTATATATATAAATATAAAATGAATAATTCTTAGATATATTCTAGCTTAGGCCAAAATAGGTAGTATCATTTGTGTATCCCATAAGAAACCTGGACCAACATAGTAAATTTATTTGTTGTCCATGTTTATTATAACTAAACAATTCTCATCTTAAATTCACATAATGGATAGTGCTAGACATCTTTGGTGGTTTCCTATTGATTTTTACTCAATCACTAATAAGGAATCCATTTATTAACTGAACAGATTTCTTGGTTGCAGGTTAGGACCTTGGTTTGTGCCTCTTTGATGTTACTCTTTATAGAATAGGACTTGGCATGGATTTGAGGGCCAAGAATATACTCGGGACTCATGTAGGACTTATAAATTTTGTTTATTTATTTCCATTTCATGTATAACCCTATATTATTTATTTCCTATTATATGTTTATTGATTGTATTAAGAATCATTATGTTCATTCATGGTTGGTTTTTTAGCACATTCCATATTTTCTATTTATTATTACTTGTCGGTTATGATTATCTTCCACCTCCTTTCATATTATTTATTTCTTACACTATATTTACTATTAATATAGAGGGTATGGACTCCCCATTATACCAAATTTATACCCTTTATACTATTTAGAAACCTCTAATGTACAAGGAGGTGTGCTTTAGGCCTTCCCAACAACCGATCATGTTACTGTTTATAGAGTGAATGAGGTTGGTATGTGATGAAGTGGTGTCAAAGATTTATTTTTTTACCTTTTATTACTATTTGGTGATGGTATAATGGATACTAAGAATGTTTTAGAACCTGGTAAATAGTTAATTTTTGGTAATGGAAAACCCAAGAATGATGGAAGGATCAAGTTTCTAGGGATGGGAATATTTTCATGTTGTTTTTTATTACAATTGGATATTATTTCACCATGAGTGATTTATGAATTTTTTCTAGATACTTATTGATGATATTTACCTCTTTTCTTGGTATAGAAGGATTCAGAGATTTTTCATACATTATTTCAGGAAAATAAAACTCATATGTCATTAGCATAGTTACTTGTATACATTGGTTGAGTGATTATTACCATGTAAAACTGAATTTTCTATTTATGTGATATCTTTATGTATTATGGAATTATATATGGTAGGTTAAATAAAGTTTCTAAATCAACCAGAATGGTGTTTTCTCATATATCTTGATGGTGGATTTCTTTTTAATTAATATGAAATTGATTTTAGAAAATAAATTGATTTGAAATGGTTAATTAATTTACATGAATGAATCTATAGATTTTAATTAAATTGGATCATTTAAATAAATTCAAGTTATTTATTAGGGATTTAAATTAAATGGTGTTTCAATTGAAACTTATAAAGGATTTTACCTCTATAAATTGGTAATTAAAACTCATATAACTGAGTCCTTATATGATTAACTCGACCCTTGTAGGTAAGTTTTAAAATGGTATACATATGAGATAAACCTGCCAAGGGTGTTTTGAAATTTTAATGAATTAAACTATTATGGGTTTCACTTAATTGGTATTCTAGTTGTAATTTATAGAGCCTTGACCCAATAAATTTGGAATTATTTCTCATATTACTAAACCCATATTATCATGATGGGACCCTCATATGTCACCTTTACTTCTTTTTTATGCTTAGAGCTTAACCCCATGGGTGTGTATTCATATTAAATGGGTTAGTTATTTAATGTTTTTATATCCACTCATATAAGGTTTAATATAGATTTATAGTGGAATATTACTTAACCGGTCCCCTTAAATTGATAAGAGACCTTTTTTATACTTTTGAGCTTTATTGTTATGAGGCACCAGTTAATTAAAATGCCACTTATAGCCTAAGGAGAATTTTCTTTTATAGATTTCAAATTTACTTTTAATTAACTGAGCCTGGTTGTTAGAAAATGTAAAAAAAATAATGGTTTAAAAGGAAATTATGTGATAATTTTCTATAATGTTATGGGGCGGTAGCTAAATAAAGTGTCTAGTACATTTTACAAAAGGTTTTGCTTTATCACTAGTACTTGACATTGCATATGTCTCCAAACCTATTTAATATTGATAATAAATGTGAAGTTTTCTAAAAGATCAGCTCAAACCTTTTGAGTTTTTTTATCATGAATAACCCTTTTGCATTGGTCAGCTATAATGTTACCTTGAGAGATGTCATGATCATAAATCGGTATGTTGAACATGAGTCTCATTTGGATTCTTTTCTGTTGTTTCCTAAATCTAGTAGTTAGGTGGTAGAGCCTCGTGAACTTTTAGAAAAGACTATAATTTAAAGTTGATTCCTTATATTTAAATGAGGGGTTAGCCTATTTTGGAAGCACCTTAGAGATAATAAACCTATATACTTGTGAGTCAAGATTATAGGCATTGTAAATGTTGTTTGTTTGATAGCTTGAGTTGGGTGGGTATCCTTGTTGATGAAATGACACTCCCAGGGTAGGTGGGTGGTTTTCTAGTAAGTTGAACCTAAATGGGTGTTATATTATATGGATAACTTGTGATTGTTAGGTTATTATCCTTTTTATATTGAAGTAATGACCCTCTAGGGATCAATCCCCTATAAGGATACTTGGAAATGATTAGGTTATGGTAGGATTATTCTGTAAGGTGATGTCTTTACACCTATGTTGTCATATTTTTACCCTAGTGGGTCAATGATATTTTACTTTCCTTTTTTATACCTATTTAGATATAATTTTTAGGTGCATTGTATTTCATGTAATATAGTCCCCTAAGTGGGATATAGTTCTTGTGCAAGAGACCATAGGTCTAGGTGGATGGACCTAGTGGCCCTGTTATGAGACTTGATTGGGAGGACTAGGTGAGAGACCTAGATACCCATAGGTTTAACTCAGACCCTAGTGGTTTAGGTAGATTTTTTTATTGAGGGAATCCTATGAGAGAGGTTGGATTGGGTTTAGGTATGCCTTAAGGGTTGTGAGATTGTTTTTATGCTTGTTTTGAGAAAAAATCAAATAAGGTGATTGAGTTTTGTAATATTGAAATGTTGATGCCTTTTGGTTTATGGAATAGCACCTAGAGTTCATGGGTATTAATACTAAATTAGATGGTAAGTATTATTCAAGTTCTTGAACTAGTTAACCAGTAATTGTGTGATTGATGTTTTAATTTTGAAAAAAATAGTTGTGTGATGGGTGATCGTGGAGTGAGCCATGGAATAGGTGAGATGCCTGATTTTGAAGAGGAGTTTCAAGGGATCTCCTAATATGGTAAAGACTAAAATTATAGTTATCATGGTCATATTATCCTTTATGATGGATGAAGAACAAGAGCATGAGTTGAGTCTTGAACCAGGTGGTATGATATTGTGCACCCATTGTGTATAGAAATTTTAGTTCAAGCTAGTTGCTTGTGGGAACTATTTGATGTGGAATGTTGGTGAGTGGTTGGGTGTAGTAAAAGGATATATGGTTTCAAAAATGATTCTTGCAGGAATGTAAACCTATAAATTGGGTAAATTGAATAAAATATCATGATAAGGGATAGTTTGTAAATAAACTGGTTTTTGTGAGACGGTTGACTTGTAGGTGGACCTTGAAACACATTATTAGGATACATGGTATTAGAGGTTGGTTAAGGAAGGTATATAATAGTATAATTTGAGAATATCTTGGGGAGAGTGATAAACACTTATCAGTGAAATCCTAGTGTATTCTAATTTTAGATAATATTATGTCCCATATCGTAACATCATCTTTAGTACTCTAAGAGAGTATCAACTATACACCAAGTTGTTTAAACATCTTTTTATGGTTTGATAGATAACTCCTTGGGATTTTTTCTCAATGAGAAATTTAAAGATAGTTCATATGGTGGGGAGATCACCATTATCTATTTAAGGATGGTGACCCTCTTTATGATTTTAAATTTATGAATTCCATAGGAACCATTCTCGTGAAGTGGGAATATGTGATTGGTGAATTTTATGGTAGAAATTGTAAATTAGTTGGTTCTTAGCCATGCTAGTCCTTATGTATGAGTATATATGAGGCATGGGACATGGTAATCTGGAAACTATTTCTTTGGTTTGATGACATGTATTTTCCTTAAATGGGGAGTGGGATGTCGGTATTTGGGGGTAGTCCTCAAGTGAGAAGGGTCATGGGACCTTAAGAACAGTTATCTGATGGTCATTTTGGATCTCATATGTCGTTGAATAAATGGAAAATATATGACTATATTTCTCTCTAAATTCAAAGAACATGTTTGAGTATATACTTGGGGAAGTTTCAGCACAGGCATTAGGCCCAGAATAGCAGGTGATGATCTAATGGTGTTCGATCAAGAATGTCGCGATGTTTGTGCTATGGCATGGGAATGAAATTTAGTAATAGATGGTTCATCCAGGAGACATCATTGAAAGTTGGGTATGGGATTTGGTGAGCATTATCAAAATGATATCAGTATTTCTTTGGAAAAAGGCTTTTGGAATTGGTTTTTGGTGACGGGTCACCTATTAAGGTTGAGCATTTTTTAAACTAGTGGTTCAGATGTCGTTCAACTTGAGTTTACTCAAGTAACTGGCTTCGGATAGTGAGGAACCACATTGGGAATGATTTTGGGATGATATGGGTGGATTATAAGAAAATTTATAATATTTTCATGGAAAATTCAATGAAACTAGGAAAAGTTTGGTCAATTGGAATTTGATCATTTGATTTAATTAAGAAATATGTTGTGAGTGTATATAGGATGCTAAGGGCATGATTAAATAGGTAATTATGATGGTGGGATTATCATGAATAAATATTTTAGAATAAAAATTAGAACTCATAGTGGGGAGAACCATAGGAAGATTGATAAAATAGATGAGGAAATGATCGTTTATCAGGTTATACATGCTCAGATATGCTTTGTCTTAGTGTTTCGTTGATAGTTATCAGTTTTGGAACATGTTTTAATAACTTAAGTATCATATTTATAAATTTTTTCTTGGGAAAAATTAGGAATTTATAAACACAACATGTAATTTTCTTGTTAATTCTATACCTGAGTGGTTTAGGTGATGTTTACATTGTCAATGGGACTTCTCAGCGAAGAGATGTTCTAAGGTAGGGAGGTTGTAAGATCCTATATTTTTTAAATAATGGAGTAATTATAAATAAATTTTAATTTATCATTTGATTGATAGTATAATTTATAAAATTATATTTAAAATGTGATTTTGGGAATTTAAAAACATATTTTTTTTTCTGGATGGGGTTTAAGTCCTGAAAGGTTTCCTAGGTATTTGGATGAGTTTCAGAAGTGTAGATCTTTGAAAACTCATTTTCATGAGAAATAGATTGGGAAAAAAATTAGTAATAAAAATGAAACCCAAATTATGTAACCTAATTGTATAGACACAAGGTTTGTACAAACCATGTGATGTGGGTTAGCCAGTTATGAAACTTGGTGTAGGTGAACAGAGGGACCCGCACAGTTGTTGCATGGTTTGTCTAACCATGTGCTGTAACCATATTAGGTGTGGGGTGTGAGATAGTTCCAATGGAATATTTATCACATTATTTCTTTAACTATGAATGTAAATCATTTGGGGGTGTGGCTCTTAGGCAGTTTGATCCACACAGTTGGAGCACAGTTTGTAAAATTGTTCATCAAAACCATGTCCTACTCTAAAAAGGGTGATTTTAGGGTTTTACTCTGCTAAATTTTATACTTATTTCCTCACTCTTTCACCTTCATTTCTCATTAATATAAAGCCACTAAATCCCCTATATCCTTCATTAGGATTCTATATTTCTCCTCCATACAATATCGGAATTGAACATCACTAATTATATTGGGTCTCTCTCAGTTAGTGTATGATTTCACTTCCTTTGATCTCTTTTTATCTTTCCATCTCTGATGATATTTCTATATGAGCTCATATTCTCTATTTTTAGGGTTTTTCTAGTTTCTATAATTTATCTCCTTAAATCTCAAATTGAAATCTGATTTTGGTTGAGTAAAGCTTCCTAATAATAAGTTAGGTGGTATAAATATTTTCCATAAATGTTTTGATGTCTATATTATGTGTCGTTATTCTGATCACTAGACCTTCCATGAGATGCATTTTAAAAGATAAAATAATTTAATGAATTTTTAGCACCATGGATTAGTTATCCTTGAAACCTAATTTTATTCATCAAATGTTTTATACCTTGAAAAAAACAACCCCTTAGGGTGAATTGTTTAAAATCTATGAGAATATTCTACCCTATTATGTAATTAAACCACCCTTGAGGTGTGTTGAATTAGATTTTATAAATTAAATAGATTAATTGAATTGATTGTAATGGTATAATACTTTTCTAGGACCCTAATACTATGTTATGTAATTAAAACACCTTCTAAGGTGTTTTGACTCACATTTACAACTGAGATACCCTAATGGTTTAAAGGGAAGGTTAATGGTACGTCCAAGTCATCTAGCCCTTATTTAATTATAAAGTGTGATTATGGATATCATTATGGTTGGGGACACTTGATTAATTATTATATCATGTTTGACTATGGTCACATACATTATTTTATAAGTGTGGAATTCCATGAGTGATACTTGTACTCCTATTATGGTTATCCTTGGATGGGCTCATAGGATTCCAAAGGATTCATTGATGCATCTAACAAGTAAAAGACCACACTTTGATTTGGTTTTTTTCAAAAAAATTGAATGTTCTGACTTGGTACCAAGGGTTAACCTATATTTTCAAAATTTAAATTGAATACCTTGGAAGATTTATTTGTTTTTGAATTGATGTTATGAACTACCATGGATTTTTCCTTAGACTCCTTTAAAGCATTTCACTAATGCTACCTATGACATGTTTCTATGTCTCAGGTATAATTACCCCCTTAGGGTGAATTTCTGATGGAACACCTGAGTATATTTAAACCATATTATATAAATTAAATGCCATGGAAATTATAGAACCTTATATGATTAACACTATATATGGAATCCTTGGTTAGATTCTTTGAGTCTTTTCCTTATATATATATATATAATTATCAGTTCTCAGAGACATTCAATCTTAGGTTAAAGTAGGTAGTATGAGATGGTTATCCCATGAGGATCCTAAATCGACATGGTTTATTTATTTACTACCCATGTTTATTATATTTTAACACTACTCGTCTTATATTCATAGAATGTATAATACTAGATGTCATTTCTGGTGGCCTACTGAGTTTTACTCACAGCCTATTTGAGTCGTTGTTTGGTACCCATACAGGTCTATTGGTTGTAGATTAGGACCCCATATTTTCCCTCTTTTTCATACTCTTTATGGACTTGGACTTGACATGGAGCTGGGGACCTATCATGTACTTGATCTTCCTATATAAGTTTGGTATTTTGTTTATTTATTTTGTCTATCTAGCACTATTGTATGTATTGCCTAATTTATATTGGATTCTTGTATTATAAATTATAATGATCATTAATTTTTGGATTTATTGGAATTTTTCTTATTATCTATTTATTTATACATTTTATTTATTATTATCTTCCACTACCTTTATAATAATTTATTTCAACCAATGTATTTACTACTGATTCATAGGGTATAGTCTCCCCACTATAACACTTTTAGACCCTCTCTACTAGTTGATAGTCTCTAGCGTGTGGGGAGTCACTCTTGAGACCATGTCGCCAACTAGTATGGATCATTTTTATAGAGTTAATTTGGTTGGTACATGACAAATAAGTCATTTATATTATAACAGACTAGTCTAACCACCATCCCATAACATTATGTATATGGTATAACCACTCACGCTTTATAAACTTTTAGACATTAGATGATTACTAATTCATCATAACCTTTTGGACTTTGTCTAACCTCCCACACCCCATAATCATTTATAAATGGGTTACACACCAGCATCCCTAAACCTTGTGGACATTATTAACCAACCACACCCCATAACCTTTTAGACTCAGGCTAACAACTCATTCCTTATAACATTTTGTACTTGGATAGACACTATATTATAATAAAGATCTCATGATATAATAATCATTACCCAATACATTATAGGTATATAATGGAAACACCCATCACATAATGATAAACCACACATGTTTGTGCAACATGAATGTGAAAACATTTAGAATCCCATCATAGATTAATTAAACTGTGAGAAATAAACACATTACATGATGATTTCCACATTTCATTCCCATAATTAATCTATAAAAAAGGAGGATATAATAATTATATCATATCAGTTGTGAAACATATGAAATGTTATAGTATGTTGACGCAGATGAAAAATAATTTATTAGTGCATTAGAAAATCACTTTAAAAATAAGAATAAATTCCCATAACTTTTTTAATAACTTTACTTTAAAGGAAATAATTTACAAAATAATGATAATATTTTTTACTTAGTAAACCCATGAATACATGTAAAGTATAATTTATAATTAAAATTGAATATGACTATGGTAAAATGAATTCATTTAGGAATAATTAAAAAAATTTTACTTTCATGCTTTTTAGTGGAGTTCAATAGAAAATTACCCATATGGAAAATGTAAAAAATATATCCCTTTTAATATTTTTTAAAGAAATTAAAAATTAAAAAATAACCTTAACCCATCATATAATTATATATAAGGGAAATATTAAAACATTTTAATGAATATAAACATGGAGTAAATAGATTCTTTACTGAAAATATGATATTAAGTCAACTCTATGTACAAGAAACATTTTAGTTGAATTGTGAACCAAATAGAGGTGAATTTTTTATGGAACATGTAAACCCACTAAATAACTAGAGGGGAAGAAAAATATGGGGTTTTAGAGAGAATAAATGTAATCCCTTGGCCTAAGTCCACTCATCAATGCTCAGACCAAGGATAGCATTGGACCTCACACACACCTCCCCATATGTAACCAACTAGTGGTGATGGCTTACTCTATATAGTGGGAAGACTATGCCCTAAAATCAGGATCATATAACATCAAAAATAACCAAAAATAATACACATCACAAAACAATGAATAAACCATCTAGTAACATATAATAATACATTATGTTTTCATAAAAAACATACATACCCTGATCACCCACTAGGTTGATCCCATATAAGAAAAAAATAAAAAATACAATAATCAATCACTAGCCCCACTGCCATCCCTAGGACTCATTCTAATCTCTCAATACCATCAAGATTATCAAACCCTATCCTCATAATTTATCATGATATAACATAAAATATATACATAGGGTCCATACACACACTAATATTCCCATGCTAGGTGTTAGAATATAACTCAGTGGGGTCTCACCAAGAACCCCCTAATATACACCATAATATGTGTGTGTATTTGTGTGGAAAAGAAATAAAATAAACATGGTTATTGTGTTTTCATGTTCTTAATAGGACCTTATGACACTTGATGAGGTACATATACCTGTTAATTCATTGGGTGATGACTAGGCCACCTCAAAATTGACCATACCTACTTTGGCACAATGTTGAAATCCACTCATCACCTCATCCCATAAAATCTATAACCAACTCCTAGCCCATACTAAAAGACTCGTGGTATAGTGGTGTCCAAATCCTTAACCTAATACTTGAAGGTACTAAGAACAGTTATATATCAATGGGCCTTGACCCATCCCTTCTAAATCAAGGTAGTTTCATTAGACTTATCTAATGTCACACCATAACCCAACCCCCAGGGTGATCCTCTTCCAAGACCCAAGATACTCCTAAAAATGTCCTTAGTCACCAGTCATCTCATGCCCTCTCAATAGAGACATGGTTAGCTAAGACTTCTCACTCATGGACAAGGCCCATTATACAACCACAACCACATCACTTAGGGTTGGGATTATCTATATTCACATCCACCCAAGACATGTCTTGAAAATTCCTCAACCCAAGAACTAAAGTGTCAAATAATGGTCATCACATCAAACCATCCCCATAAATTTTAGGGATCTACAATAGGGACATGAAACAAAAGAAAGGCCCATAAACCATCAGAAAACTCACCATCTAATCCCAAAGTGTTATTATCTCAATACTTAGGATCTAAACTCGATTGAAAAGAAATAAACTAAGTCATACATACCTGTCGTGATCCTTTCTCATCGATACTATCTCATTCGTGTCACTCAATAGTAACATCACATCCTAAAGGCACTCTAACCTAGACCTAAAGGTTCATTCCAACCACTATAAGCCCTTAATAACTCTTATTATTACTACCTTGGAACCATACTAAGCCATCATGTTGTAATTTACCCTATACTTATCAAGTGGGGTCCAACTCCCAACAAAAACCTCTAATTTTCCTCCAAATGCTAAGTCCAAAACAACTACCAAGACTCTAACTTGGGTATGATCTCATATCACTTAAAGGAGATCTCATAGCTCATCACCTTTAGGAAACCCATCTCTGGAATAATATTATAATTCTTGAATACCTCCACTCATTCTATGTTCACACCAAGACCCACGTTTATCCTCAAGGGTAGAGGTACTTGCCTCTCGGGATATGTAGAGTCGTCTTCCCATAGTTACACATCTCCAAGCCACACATGCCTACCCATTATCCCTAAAAACCTGACTAGGATACCATAAAACTAATCTATAAACTAAGAAGATCCAAAAGGTCACTCTTTAACTCAACTAAATCCCTCATCCCTTGGTGACATAGTCATCAAGAAATCCCAAATTACCCCAATTGCTAAAGAACACTTGGAGACATCTACGGAAGCTCAATACCACCCCATCAAGTGGCCTGATAAATCTAACAGTCAATATACCCATCTCTTCAACCAATATAATTATGTAGGAATTAACTCTCAATAATACAAAAAATATATGAAATTGTATTATAGATGCCACCAACCTCTATTTCAAAGTTAACCCCTCATCGAGCTGCATTGAACCTCATCCAAGATAATCAATAATCCCCTACACCCCTAGAGAAGTCCTCTTACATGACCCAATTTATTCTTAGAAATATCCTTAGTCTTCATTCAACCCACACCCTCTTACTAAGAAAGTGGTCATCCAAGCCTTCTCATTCAAGGATGAGACCTATTATACAACCACTACCCTATCTCTCATGGTAGGGCCTAGTTATATTCACATAGACCAAATATACATCTGAAGAGTTCCTCAACCTAATACTTAAGGTTTCAGGGAGTGATCATCACACCGACCCATCCTCATAGTCTCTGGGGAGGTCTAACTATCCTAGGAACATGATTATGTCCCTTAACCAATGACACATCTCATCAGATGATCCTATGGAACTAGTAACTTGAGACCTAGCCCCTCATTATATCATGTCTCAAGTCACTTGATAAGGAGTCCACTAGGTCCTTCAGACCTGTTATGATCTCTACTCATAGATACCAGCTCATGCTCATTATGAAACGATGACATCATAACCCAAAGGCTCCTCTTACCCAGACCTCAGGTCATATCCAACCTTTCCAAGCCCATAATCACTCATGGTCCTGATACCTATAGATTGTCTTAATCCATCTCATTCTTCTCAACACTTCCCTTGACAAGCAGGGTCTTGCAACCAACCCCCCCCCCACATCCTGGTGCCAAGTCCCAAAAAAGCTCTCAAGACATTGACCAAGGTCTCATCTTTTATATCCTAAGGGAGATCCCTCAGATCATCATCAGAAGTCAACCTATCCCTATAATCATAGGACAAGTCTCAAATGAATCTTATTTATCCAAGAGAACACCAAGAACAACCTCCATATTTAGGAGGGATCTCCTCACCTATTAGAAAACATACAGCCATCTATCCATTTGTTACCCCCCCCCCCCATAACTCATCTCTTAACCCTAGACCCCCTATAGGTCTCTCATCAACTAAACCAAAGCCCTCACCCCTTGGATACATAGTCATTTAGAAATCCCAAATTACCCTGGGTGCTATAGAGAATATAGCATCATACCAGGAGGCTCAAAACCACTCTATCATATAGCCTAAGGACTCTTTTGGTCCTCACATCCCACTATAAAACCCATGAAATTATACAATAATCCACTCTCAAACATATACATATATACTCAATTATATTATAAGGATCACTTACCTTGATACTGGATTTAACCCCTTGTCAATCTCCTCGGACGTCATCCAAACAAACCAAGAATCTCTCACACCCTTAAGAATGTTCCTAAAGCCCCATAATGTACATTATTAATTTAAATTATTTATAATTAATTAAAGATTTAAATTAAAAGAGTAAAAAAATCATAAATACTCTCTAAACTCCAACTGATCACTAGAATTACAAGTAACCTAGTGTAGTCTACTCCTAATGCACCCACGGACCTAGGCTGTATAAAAGCCCAAAATGTTTTTCTTTATCAAATGGTTGGTTTCACTCAAAATCATGTAAAAACATAATAAAAATCATTAGCATATATATCTTCACCAAAACAACTTATAATGGTGTGAATACGACATCTCAAGACATCCACTATACAAGAATAGTAATATCCCTTTCGATCTTGGTCGATACCGCCATGATCTAGTGGAATCGAAACCAATGACCTTAATAAAAACACAATAAATAAGAGGGTAATGAGAAGAATGAATATCATAGGAAGAAATAGAGTTCATACCATGGATCTTAATCTGAATCAAAAACTACCACCCATGGAGGTGAGTTGAAGGAGATGTAAGGGCGGGGGAGTAGCTGTCCAAAATAACCGATTCTCACCCCCAAGACCTTTGAAATACTAAAGGCCCTTGGCCCCAAAAAAATACCAATATTACCTCACTAAAATATCTCCCAAAACACACCCACTAGTTTTCTATTCAAGCCTCATTAGCTATCCAACAGGCTAGTTGGTGGCCACTACTACTGAATTCCAATAGCCCCAACCACCCAAACCTTCTCTAGCATCCTCCCAAAAACCCATATCACCTACATAGACATGAACCTCTACTAAAAACACCTCATTAAGAAATTAAAACACTCTAAAATTCATTTGGAGTATCATTTCTCCAAACAATATTCTACCAAATGAAAATTTTAAATTCCCACCAAAACAAAATGACTAGATAATCCATGGAGCATTACAAAGAATGTAAAATTTCAACAAATAGAAATATAGAAATAAATAATCTTTAATTAAAATTTATATTTCAAATGAAACCCTTATAGGCTTATTAAAAATAAAAACACCATCATAGAGAGAACATTATATAGATTTTTAAATCCCTTAAATTGTTTGAAAAGTATTATAAAAGACATTGTTGTGAAGTATATGCCACAAAATTGAAAAAAAAGTGGTGAGTATAAATAATATCTCAATAAAGGTAAATTGAGATAATAAAATCATTACAAATTTCGTAATATTTTAATTAATACCCCTTAAATGATAGAACCTTATAGGGATTTGAAAATCCTTTTAATTTCATGAAAATTAAGATAAAATACATTCATGGGGAAGTATGTATGCCATAAAAATATGAAATGTGGATAATATGGAAAAAATATATATTAATGAAAATTGAAATTAGGAATACCCTTTCCTCAAACTTTTTCTTGGTTTTATGTGATTTAACCTCTTTTATGAAATCTATCATTCTCACAACATCTTCCTTGATAATAAATGACTTAGCTATCCTTATGAAAAAAAGTATATAAAACATATAGGTATAATGTCAGTGAGGGAATTTGGGAATGGATTAAAGAGATAAATTATGTATATAAAATAATTTTAAAAAATCATTTTTATATCTAGGAATAATAATTAATTAATGAATTTGGGATCACCTGATGACATTATTTTTAAAGCACAACAATACTTTAAAACAATAAAAAATTATTTTTAACTAAGTAATAATCAGTTGATGAATTTTTCATTCATTTTTTATGTATAAAAAAATTAATTTCCTTGAATTTTATACTCCAAATATGATAATTTTAACTTTTAAATAAAAACATATAATATAGAATTAAAATAATATTTTAAAACACAAAATCATTTTAACCATAAATAATAAAATTTATATTCATTATAGTAAATTAATTTTGTATTGGATATTATTAATTTATTTAAGTTATAAATATTTGGAATTTATCAGTACATTTTATTGATATCATTATTTGAAATTAGAATATATAAAGAAAATTTAATTCATAAAAATAATTTATTTAGAATCAATGTTATTTTACTGAGGGAATTTATTCCAAAATCAACTATTCTATATCAAATAAATTATTTATAATGAAAATTTATATTTTTTTAACATCTAAATAATCATTATCTGTATCAACTATATATTTTTATTTCCAATATGGTAATTTTTTTACTTTTATTATACCTAATGTCTTTATGAACCTTAATAATGGTAATATAACATTTATATTATTGCCATTATCTTCTATAAATTCATTCCATTCAAACTTTATTGATAACATGTCTTATACATTTATTTTTAATTTTATATTTTACAATATTATTTCAAATTTCATGATGTTGTTTCTCATTATTGGTTTTGTTCTACTAATGGTGATTCGCAGGGTTAAAGATAATCCAGGTAGTTTACTAGTTGTAAAAATTTTATTTTCTTCTATTTATTTCAATTTTAATTTATGCATTTTGAAGCAATGTAATCATCCATTGTATTCAATCATATATGGTATTAAATACTTAATATCATGTACTTTTGTTATAAAATATATATATTATTGAATAATATGTGGTTAGTTTTATTCATAACTTTTATTTTTTATTTTTTATTTTTTTTGAATTTTCTAATCATTTTAAGGAATAAAATAAATAACTTAGGGAAATAAAATGTACAATTGAATCTAGGAATTTATAGTCATTGATGTGGAAGTATGAAGTGGTTTTATATTTAATAGATATTCTCTTAATATATAGATAAGATATGAGTAAAATCATGTTTTTTCTATGTATTATATATTTAAAAGAACCATCATGATCATTCTCATGTTTGATTAGGGTGAGATCTATATTATCAATGATGTGAATTTTTTTATCATTCAATTTAGGTTCAAGACCATAGAGATAATTTGTTTCATAGGTAGATCATCCCCTTGGTGCAGGTTTTATGAAAGTATGGTGTTTTGGAGGAATGTTAATAGTATTAAGAGTTATATTTGAGATTTCAATGTATTAGGATATTTTAGAAAATATGTATTATAACATGAAGTGAATGTTTAAATTTGAATTCAAATTATGTTTTGTATTTTTTTAAAGTTAAAATTATTTTGAGATGTATCTTTCATGATGGGTGGATTTTATTGGTCCCTTTGTCAAATCTAAAATTATTTATTTTGGATTTTTGAGGATGAAATGTGTTTTATATTTATTTAATATTGATTCTCACATTTCATGTATATTTTCCTTTGTGTTATAAGTGTTGGAAAAGGGTAAAGAAAATAAAGGTTATAATTTTTTATAATTTATATCTTATAATAAAAATTTATTGTGTTTTTTGAAAAAATGGAACATGGTTACTTCTAGAAGTGGATGATTTCCATAGATTATATTTTGTTTAAATAGATATGGGTTGAGCTAGCTTCTATATTAAATGATGAGAAGAATGCATCGTGGTTTAATGGATGTATTATAGTTTAGTGGAAACTTTATGGTGAATGTGTGTAGTTTCAAGAGAATATTTCTACATTTCCAAGAATATAAAATGGATAAACCATAAAAAAAATTATTAAAAGAACATTTTGGAACATTGAGGTGAAATTTTCATATTTGGATATTCAAACATGGAAGTTAGACATGTTTTGGTTTCATGTCATGGTTTTGGAATAAATCAATTAAGACTTCATGGTTTTATTTAATAATCCATGTTAATGATTATATATGAGTATAATTGAAATGGTATATAGTAATATATTATATGGGATAAGTCAAAACAAACCTTAAAATACATATTAGTAATTAACTGGAGGAAACTAGAAAGGGGTTCAATAGACACTACTTGGTCTTTATATTGAAAAAATACCAGTATCATAAACATATTAAAACCAAATTATTTTTTATTTTTTATTTATTTTCCAACATAATATAAATAATAGGATAAAATTAGAGATATTTCTGAATATCTTCATCATGTGATGATAGGTTTTTTTATGGGGGTGATTAGAAAAAATCATGATTATTACTATGAAAAATCCTAGATCGATTCTTCTGGTTGAATTAAAGAACACTTTTTATATTCCATTCAACTTTGGATAGAATATGAATATAAAGGTCAAGGAAATTATTTATTATAGAAAAAATTTTGTATATTGAAGTGAAAGATTTAAGAATATTCAATAAAAAAATATGATACTAGACAAGGCAGGGTATTCAAATAACTCTCATTATATTATTGGGTTCTGGTTGATTTATGATTCTTTAGGACATGTAGGTTGATATTCAAGCATTTTTATCTAGTTTATATAACTGGTTTTGTTCTTTATTATAATGGGAAAGTGATTTATTAACTAATCATTTTCTGAACTTATAGATATTATTATATTATCAATGTTATATAAATTTAGGTGAAGTAGATTTAAAATGTGAACTTGACATGGTACTTTTATCAATCCATCGAGTGTTGTATCAGGAAGACTATATGGATAAGGTATTTTATATGATCTATATAGATATAGGGAAGTAAATTGTATTTGAATATTGTATTATGAAACATATGAATGGATTCATTATTGTATTATGTGTGTGTGCTTATCTCGGTGAGTTTGTGTATGCATTTGAATATTGTATTCCAAAGAGAATTACATGATGTGTTAATGAGAATAGGTAAACACATTTGGTATTCTATATATGATTAGGTGATGTGATATAGAGATGAGAGGTTATTAAATTTGGGAAAATGTGGCTTGATATAGGTAAGGGTAAATTTCATGACCCCCTCCTACCAAAGATATCACAATGACAAGAAAGAGATGGAGACCCCCGAGTCCCACCTTCAGTAGGCCCTAAATTGGAGACTAGAACTGAGTGTATAAAAATATCACAATATGGGAGTCATTTCTCAATATAAATGAAACAAGATTAAGAGATATGATAAATAGTCACAAAATAACTCAAGAAGAGAATATTAAGGTAAACCAAAAACCATCCCACAATGAATTACTAAAGTAAAAATGAAATATATAAAAATCTCCAACAATATGCCAAAAATAAAAATCTATGGTAGTGACTCAACAACAGCTCCAACCCAAATAGTAATGTCTAGCTCGGTCCCCAAGGTCCACCTGAAAACCTAAAAATGGTTTATATATGTATGGTGATCATAACAATTATAACGAGTTGGGACATAACCAAGGCCTCATGTGCATAAGTAAAAATATCATGCTAATGTTCCAGTGAAAAAATAAAAAAAAACCAACAAGCACCTATAAAGGTCATCTAACCAAACCCAGCCTCACCATGGATCAATCACCAAATCACGAATCTTATATAATAATATATAATCTAGATCATAACAAAGCAATGTACCATGCTGTAGCTTCCCCACTGATTTTCCACTCTCACGCCCTAATGTTAAATATCATGCTCTCTCATCCCTTCCACACATACCAAATAACATCACATTCTTCTAGAAAACACATTTTCCACATATCACATTATATCGCATTCCATCCACAAACACCTGGGCCATGCATCACATCACATCACATCCCAAACCAGAGCAGTAGTGTATCAATAATGAAAAGGACATCAAACTTGTAACCACATACTACCTCATATGAACCTCACCACATATCACATCACACTACATCATGTCTCTCCCTTAGACTCCTGATCCAACACATCACATCACATCCCAACAGCAGACACCTATTCCATACATCACATAGCCCATCCAATAACCTCCATCACTACCCAATATCCCAAAAAACATAGGGAAACACAACAAGAACAAGCACACACTACATAATCACAACCCAACTTCCAAAATTATTCAGGGGATTTACCATATTAAATATTTATTTATCATGGGTAATATCACCGAAACCAAAATCTAGGGGAAGCCAATTTTTTATCCAAGTATATGTTCTTTAACATTTTTATTAAGGGGTCACACAACAATATATTAAGGGTTATAATAACCCAATAACTATAGCACAAATATGTCTCTCAATATCCATTACTTTTAATAAGGTAATAACATGGCATAAAATCATTGGAAACATATATCAAAGCGTTAAAACATATGATAAATCTATATTCCCGTCAATTATTTTTGAAATTCCAATTACATATCGCATTATGTTGAACCTTACTATCCCCCCAAAAGAATAAAAACCATATAGATCTCCCACATAGCACATAAAATGGTGAAAATGGGGATCCCCTACCTCAAAGATTCTTTCTGATATCGCTACTCACCACATATAAAAGAACAAACATCCCAAAAACCACAACCACATCACGATATCATAGATCAACCTACACCACATCAAAGTATTTTCAAAATGCATCAAATACTCACAATCTAAAGAAAAATCATACCACCGAAAAGGATCTTCAAATAATAAAAGAAGAAAACCCACATGAAAGAGAGGATAAATTACGATGGATCCCCAATGGGCATCAATTGGAACCAAAAAATCAATGCAGGACAAGTACGGTTTGAAGATCCTCCAAAATCACATAGGGTTTACATTAAAATTATAGAGAGATATATATATATATATAGGTACAGCCGAGTAAAAGGAAAATGGACAAGAAACCCTATTTAAAACCTATAACTCACACCTTTCATGTCATTTAACCCTTTCATGACATGTAAATCGTGGGGTCCCATGGTTTACATGCTGTGAACTATATACAAGGCGTGAAAATATCATATCTCGGGTTTCTGTTGAAATTCACATCATATTGGCTCGAATTTATTACACATCATGAATTTACCTTAATTACATGAATCTATTTCATGGACTCCCCTCCTACCTATATATATGTTGTGAAATATCTAATCTATACAATTCATGAACCTCAAAATCACAACATGAATTCATTTTATGTCATGAACTACCACCTGTAGTACTCTTACATCTCTAACTCCATTAAACCCTCTAGACCTCCTTGGAACACCTCCAACTTCCCAAACAAAAACATAACAGGCCAATAAGTCATGGACTATTACATTATATCCCTATGAAATGATTCTAATCCTCAATAATCAAAACTAAAAATGGTAAAATTAAGGGATCTGAATAACCATCCCATGAGATACCTCTCAAACATATCGTCATACCTCAAATTCTACCACAAATCAAATTCACCTGACTAAAACCCCCAGAAAACACTTTACGCAACCACGTCACTACACATCCATATCAACCTCTATGCATCCTAACCCAATCACTACCACAAAAAATAAACATCCCCTCACTAAACACATAAATTATGTAATTCTATCCTCCATGTCAACATATTATCTACTCTGGGGGGCACTAACTCACCCACATGATTTTAATCGCATCGTAGTATAATGAGTCTTGATTAGGAATCAAGTACTCCCCTTTTTTGTGTTTTAACCATTGTAATGAATCACGCATTAAGGAAAACGTCAAATCATATAACAAAGAAAGACCCAAACATTACATCATCCAAAAAAACAGAACAAAGAAAGTATTGAAACAACTTGGTGTATTGGGCACGCATCTGAGTCTCTCACTCCCAAGTAGACTCCTCTAGGAAACCATACCTATAAAACAAATAAAATAAGGGAAATTTTTTCCCACATGGAACCTTCTCTCGATGATCCTATATTTTGATTGTCCAATCCACGAATGTATCATCATCCTTGGTATCCAAATATCCCTAGTAAATAACATGGTATTAATCATGAGGATACCAATGAAGCTGAGAAATATGGAATATTTCAGGTCCCCTCTGTAACACCCGAGACTTTTATGTTATATAAATCATCACAGGAATATTTTTCTACACAACACTTACTTGGCTTGCTTTACACGCAATCACGACCTTCCTCGATAGCTTGCGTCGTACGCAATACTGAGTTTCACTAAACAACAATATGCTATTAAAACTAGCCGTTATGAATAGTAATAACCACTTTTTGAAATTTTATAAATTTTATAAATTTTATTTTTCAAAATGGACTTCATTTTTGGACTCAGAATATCAAAATTAGCCTATGGTGAAATTTTGGTATTTTTCTGAAAACTTTCAATTTTTGATGAATAGTGAAACCACTAAGTGGTAGGTTAAAAACTGAATTTTGCATAAAACTTAATTTTACCGCTTCTGTGAATGAAATTTCAAAAATCCGACAGACACGGTTAATATCAAGGACTAAAATGTGGTTCAATGAGATGAAAATAATTTTTGGTGAATAGTAACTTTTTACTTTTTTTTACCACGGTTAATAGTAAATAGGGTAACTAAGGGTAAATATGATATTACTATTACCCTAACACGTGTCCTAATCATATTGGACAAGTGTATTTCGACCAAAAACAAACTTAGGAATAAAATATGACCATTTAGGCCCACTTGGGTTAGATTAGGACATTTATTATTAATTTATTTAAAGAAGGGTTAAAATAGTTAAAATCAAAGTTTAATAAGTAAATCATTTTTAATATGGGGTTATAAATAAGATAAATTCGATTGTAAATATTCATTAGAAAGCTAAAAAGATTTAATACATTATGGTATTTTATTTGTAATTTTTAGACATCAAATAATTTAATTTATTTATGACACAATGATGATGCAGTAATTATCTTATTAATGAAATATTGACATAATTGATGTTATAAACACCAAAATAAATATAATTTGAGACTTTTAATGAATTACACTAATTTTATAGGTTACTATGATATATTAGTGTTGATTTAATCAACTTGGTTCGAACATATAATTCTGTTATGACTTTCACAAAAATCATATATCAAATAGTGTCAAAATTGACACAAAATAGTTTTTAAATCAAATATTATATTATTAATTGTTATTTTATTCCTAAAAATCTAAGGTTCGGACAAATGACTTAGATAAGGATATATATTTTAATAATAAACAATTTGGGGTTCGTTTGGCATGTTATAGTAAGTGTATTAACCATATAGTGAAAGAAAACAAAAAGACACGGTAAAAGTTAAATTATTTAACTTAGAGTTAAATCTAATTTATAAGGTTAAAATAATACCCTAAACTTGTCTAAATCCTATTGGTTGATAGGATTTCGACCCATCCCCACTTTAGCTTCGAAACAAGACCCTTTGGAACCATTATAAACCGATTTTGACTTTAATATAAAATAATATTTTGAGATATTCCTAAGGTGCCCCTCTCCTCCCTTATAAAAGGGCACCTCCTCCCCCTCCTCCTCACACCAAATTGAGCACTCAAGCTCGGCCAACCCCTGCCATTTTCTCCTCTCCACTTCCCTAGAATAATCCTAGAGGTCCTGGTCTTCTCCAAAGACCAATCTTAGTTCCTTAAGTGGAGGATTCAAAGAGGCGTTCTAAAGAAAAGGTAATATCCATTACCGATCTTTTCAATTTCTTTCTTCTTCAACTTCTTCTTCTTTAGTTGTTTCATGATAAAGTAATAACATCAGTATTACTTACATACTGATATGTTATTATAAATATGAAACAACCCTAATTCACCTTCTATCCATCCTACGGAAAAATGAAATCACCACGCGTGCGTACGTACGGAATACCGTCTCCACGCCGTGGTGTAATCTATTTCCCACCATCACCTTACAAGGATGGGTATAATGGTGTAATGAGTAACTATATATGATTATTATGAAGTAATATTGATACTGAAATAATATATATACATATACTCCAATACAATTCCACGATCATAGGAACGATATCATCACTCGTGCGTACGAACGGAATACCGTCTCCACGATGTGATGCAACTCGTTCTACATGATCTTCATTTCATAATGATTATATAAATGAATTGAATGAATGAATATGGTATATACTACACTAATACCATTCTGGAAATGAATTATCTATAACCTAAAGATAAGAATAAGAATTTATTCAACAAAACACGCATAAGAACAAAAAGTTATAATGACCCGAGTAACAAGTAACAATGAAATATTACTAACAAGAAGCTAATAATATATGATATCATATCAAAATGTATGATTCTGAAATAAGTCAATAACATTATTTAAACCATTATACAGGAGCTTCGGACATGAACAAAGCAAATCAGACCTAAGGTAAGGGAAATATGACAATCTCATTTTTATCCGAGATTGTTTATTCGTAAGTATTTACTGGGGTGTATTTTATCATCCACATCCATGTTCCCTCAATATGTAATATTGTTTCCATCCACTTACAATTGTTTAGATCCATTTTTACCCTTCGATGAGTTTTTAGTAATAT
Organism: Viscum album; assembly: GCA_963277665.1. NCBI lineage: Eukaryota > Viridiplantae > Streptophyta > Magnoliopsida > Santalales > Viscaceae > Viscum > Viscum album. The sequence continues at coordinate 512,378,185 of OY728146.1, forward strand.
GTATGAAAGGAATCTTTTGTCGTTTTGCGTACGAGGTACTTTTTGACTTTTCCGACAAAAGTACGAAGAATGTTTTTTTTAACTTATACGGCATGAATGGATTTTTAAAACATTATTCCCAAGAAGCTTCCTTTGCAAGTTTTTTTCAAGTTTATTTTTAATCAACTTCTTTTAGTTTATAATTTTATGACATGTTAAGAAAAGAAAAGTGTTTTTGAAGAAGAAAGGATATTTTCCTCAAGAATGAAGTTCAAGTATTTTATCAAAATTATTTTCCATATAAGATAATAAAAGGGTTCTGTTTTTATCCCTATTATTACATGGATTTGATTATGTTTTGATGGAAACATCTTTATGAATTCCTTTATCTTATATGAATTGTTTTATGATGTCATGTTGTTTAAGAATCCCATTTTTATTACATGGGTTATGCGATGATGTATGATTTATGATTATGTGGCACACATAAGAAAGGATTCATTATAAGATGGGTGGGACCTATATCTCCCTCCAATGCATTGGGTAAAGATTTTATATCTCATGAGATAGACATGGCTGGAACGGAAGGTTATTTCGGTTCAGTGATACAGGACTGAAACGAGGAGTGAACTCGGTTCAGAAAGGGACTTTGTCCACTAAGATAGTCTTGGCAATAAGTCATGACTAACAAGAAATGATTTTCCATGATTATGTGTGCATGCCACAAAGTTTCAAGTTTCATGTTATGATTATGGGGATCTCATTTTCACTTCTATGATTTATTAAGATTTTATGATCTCTTTTGCAGGTTATGATTTTCAAAAAAGATATGATATGATTTTTATTTCCTTTATTGCCCTTGCTGAGCATTTGAGCTCACCCTTTTATGTTTTCTTTTCCCCAGGTCAGGAAGATGGATATTAAGTAGAATATGCTAAAAGGGACCCTAGATATGATGAAATAAATGGGAGACACTGTAGAAGATTTATGAACCAGTTGTTTATGTTTCCCAGTTTCTAAAGACACTATACCTATACGGTCCTTTGTGGTTTTATCATATGTTGTAATAAGTGTGCTTCAATTTTGAAGTATTAACAATGTATGAAAAGTATGGGTCGTTATAGTTGGTATCAGAGGAAAGGTATAGTCAACCTTTGGAAACTAGGATGTGAAAGCCTTAGTAAGAACCCTAAGGATAAGTCTAAGCATAGAACACAATCTTAGTGTTTTAGAAATGGCCTTGAATAACCTAGGATAAGACCATAAGCATGAAAATTTTATTATGTGGTTTCCTATTATAATTAGTGTTGCTCACACTATTCTTCTTGGTTTTAGTCAATGGCTGGAACCCAAAGGAACCGTGTTAATGCGGAATGCGATGGGCAATGCAATGATTGTCCCCCTGAGCAACCAAACAATATGGGAGATGGAATGCAAAATCTTGTAGCCATGCTCACACAACTTTCTCAAGCTATGAATCATGCAGGATTTCCAAACGAGCAAAGGATGGAGCAACATTCTGTTGAATCCTTCATGAGGCAGCGTCCACCTTCTTTCAGTGGGTCTACTGATCCATTAGTTGCTGAACAATGGATTAGTACTACTGAAAAGATATTTTCAGTTCTTCAATGTTTTGAACATGATAAAGTCATCCTAGCAGTGTATCGTTTAGAAGGAGATGCTGATCAATGGTGGAATCTTGTTAAGAATACGAGGCAAAGGGATGAAATTGAGTCTATGGAATGGGACGAGTTCAAGAACTTATTTTTCAATAAGTACTTCCCTCGTATTCTCCGAACAAAGATGGAGAAAGAGTTCCTTGAACTGAAGCAAAGGGATGATGAATCTGTTAGTACCTATGAAGCAAATTTTACAAGACTTGCAAGGTACACTTCTGGTATTATTATCCAACCTGAGAGTAAGATCGATCGATTCTTTAGTGGCTTAAAACCAAGTCTTCGAAGGGCGTTAGCCATAAGGGACTTCAATAGCTACGAGGAAATCGTTCGATGTGCTCTCAAAGTCGAGATGGAGATTGGAGTAACCCATCAGTCACATGGGTTTGATAAGAAGAGGAAGATGGAATTCAAAGAAAAATCTAAAGAGCACACGGAAAAGAAGATGAGCTTTTCCTTATGCTCAAAGTGTGGAAAGAAACATGGAGGGAGTTGTCTTAAAGGGACAAGTAAATGTTTTAAATGTGGAAAAGAAGGTCATCGGGCATTTGAATGCCGTGATAATGGGAAGAAGATGTCTAATGATGCAAACAAAGGAAGGGATACACAGAATGATCCTACTACACTTCAATGTTTCAAGTGCAAGGAGATGGGGCATTATGCCAATCAATGCCCAAATCCAAGGGTTGATGATGATGGTCGACGTCAAAAAACTCTTAAGGCTAAAGACAAAGGAAAGTCACATGCAATTTCTATCAGCGATGTGGAGTACGATAACGATGTGGTGAAAGGTACACTTACCATCCACTCTAAAGTAGCAAATGTTTTATTTGATTCTGGATCCACCCACTCTTTTATTTCGGAAGACTTTTCTAAGGGTATCACCATATTACCTCAACAATTAGATGTTGAGTTAGCTGTGACAACACCTAATGGCACATCAATCGCATCAAAAGTTTATAATTCTTCTCCGATCGAAGTTTGTGGGAAAGTGCTTCCTGCAAATCTTGTGATCCTTCCTATAGTGGAATTTGATGTGATTCTTGGCATGGATTGGCTTTCTTTATACGGAGCTCATATCAATTGCCAAAGAAGGGAAGTCACATTTCATATTCCAGATCAATCTATGATCGTCTATCAATGCAAGGATGAACATAACCTTCCAGTGGAAATTTCTTCCATTTTATGGGTATTGATTCCACTAAATGAAGGTTATTTATCTCAAATGGTTGGTGAGAAACTCGTGATTAAGAATATGCCCATCGTACGGGAGTTTGATGATGTCTTTCCGGAGGAATTACCGGGTCTTCCACCAAATCGTGAAGTTGAGTTTTCAATAGAACTCGTACTGGGTGCTTTGCCTATTTCAAAGACACCTTATAGAATGGCCCCAATTGAGTTGCAGGAATTGAAGAAGCAACTCCAAGAGAATCTTGATAAGGGATTCATACGCCCTAGTGCGTCACCTTGGGGAGCACCTGTTCTATTTGTTAAGAAGAAAGATGGATCAATGAGACTCTGCATTGATTATCGAGAACTTAACAAGATCACTATCAAGAACAAATATCCTCTCCCACGCATTGATGACTTATTTGACCAACTACGCGGAGCTCAATACTTTTCCAAGATTGATCTTCGTTCAGGGTATCATCAATTAAGGGTCAAAAGGGAGGATATAACAAAGATGGCTTTCCGTACAAGGTATGGACACTATGAATTTATAGTGATGCCATTTGGTCTTACTAATGCCCCTGCTATCTTCATGGATCTAATGAATAGAGTCTTTAGAGACTATCTTGATCAATTTGTGGTAGTCTTTATAGACGATATTCTTGTCTATTCAAAGAGAAAGGAAGAGCATGAAGATCACTTGAGAATTATATTGAAGACCCTGAGAAAGGAGAAGCTTTATGCCAAATTTACTAAGTGTGAATTTTGGATTCAAAAAGTTGCATTTTTGGGTCACATAATCTCAAAAGAGGGGATATCTGTGGATCCAGCAAAAACAGAGGTTATCGAAAGATGTTCGAGACCAACAACAGTAACTGAGATCCGAAGTTTTCTTGGTTTGGCTGGATATTACCGACGTTTTGTAAAAGATTTTTCACGATTATCTAATCCACTCACCAAGTTGACTCGGAAAGGAGTTAAGTTTGTTTGGACAGAGGAATGTGAAGAGAATTTCAAGGAGTTGAAAAGAAGGTTATCCAGTGCACCTGTTCTCACACTGCCTTGTAGTGGAGAAAGGTTTGTGATCTACAGTGATGCATCCAAGAAGGGATTGGGGTGTGTTCTTATGCAAAATGATATGGTGATAGCTTATGCCTCACGACAGTTGAAAATCCATGAGCAAAATTACCCAACACATGATATGGAGTTGGCTGCGGTAATCTTTGCATTAAAGATTTGGAGGCATTACCTTTATGGTGAAAGGTGTGATATTTATACTGATCATAAAAGTTTAAAGTATATTTTCACAAAAAAGGAGCTGAATATGCGTCAAAGAAGATGGTTGGAGCTGATTAAGGATTACGACTGCTCAATCCATTACCACCCTGGGAAAGCAAACAAGGTGGCAGATGCATTAAGTCGACAAGACCATGCTAGTTTATCCATGATGAGGATCACAAAAGATCCAATATTTATGGATTTACAAAGGATGGATCTTGGAGTTATAATGGAAGGGGAAAAATCTTATCTTTCTCAAATGAATGTTCAACCATCTATACATGTGAAGATTAAAGAGGCACAGAAAGAAAATGTCGAGTTACAAAAGAAGGTGAGAAATGTTCCTGAATTCAACCTTGATTGTGATGGGATAATAAAGTTCAGGAATCGGGTTTGTGTTCCTCCCATCCCCAAATTAAAGAAGGAGTTGCTTGATGAGGCTCATAGTTCATCATTCTCTATTCATCCTGGAAGTACGAAGATGTATAGGGACCTGAAAGAGTACTTCTGGTGGGATGGCATGAAAAGAGATGTTGCTGAATATGTCTCTCGATGCTTAGTTTGTCAACAAGTTAAAGCTGAGAGACAAAAGTCTAAGGGGATGTTACAACCATTACCCATACCCGAATGGAAATGGGAAAACATCACTATGGACTTTGTCACAGGACTTCCTAAAACATCCAAAGGCAATAATGCTATCTGGGTCATAGTTGATCGTCTTACAAAGTCCGCACACTTCATTGCTATTAGAGAGGATTTTCCTCTAGATCAGCTTGCCAGGATATATGTAAAGGAAGTGGTAAGATTGCATGGAGTACCACTTTCTATTATATCTGATCGGGATCCGAGATTTACCTCGAAGTTCTGGCGAAGTCTTCAGCATACTCTGGATACAGAGTTGAGTTTCAGCACTGCTTATCATCCCCAGACAGACGGTCAGTCTGAGAGAACAATTCAAACCCTAGAAGATATGTTGAGAGCTTGCTATATGGATTTCAAAGGAGGTTGGGATCAACACCTACCTTTGGTGGAATTTTCTTATAATAATAGCTTTCACTCCAGTATTCAGATGGCTCCTTATGAAGCTCTCTATGGAAAGAAATGCAGGACTCCAACTTGCTGGGATGAAGTTGGGGAAAGAAAGCTATTAGGACCTGATCTCGTTAATGAAATGGCAGAAAAGGTCAGAACTATTCAACAACACATAAGAGCAGCTCAGAGTCGACAGAAAAGTTATGCCGACAACCGAAGAAAAGACCTAGAATTTGAAGTGGGCGATAAAGTGTTCTTACGAATATCTCCCTGGAAGAGGGTTATGAGATTTGGAAAGAAGGGGAAGTTGAGTCCTAGATATATCGGTCCTTTCGAAATACTGGATCGTGTTGGGAAGGTAGCTTACCGATTGGAGCTTCCACCTAATCTCTCTCAAGTTCACGATGTGTTCCATGTATCTCTCCTGAGAAAGTACATACCAGATCCTTCACATGTACTCAGCTCAGAAGTTGTACCGCTGGAGCAAGATCTTTCTTATGAAGAACAGCCGATAGAGATTCTGGATCGTAGCGAAAAAGTCCTATGAAACAAGACCACTCTCTTGGTGAAAGTTTTATGGAGGAACCACCAACTTGAAGAAGCTACATGGGAGCTTGAGCATATGATGAGGGAGAAGTATCCTCATCTGTTTATTACAAAGTGACGAATTTCGAGGGTGAAATTCTTTTTAAGGGGGGTAGAATGTAACACCCGAGACTTTTATGTTATATAAATCATCACAGGAATCTTTTTCTACACAACACTTACTTGGCTTGCTTTACACGCAATCGCGACCTTCCTCGATAGCTTGCGTCGTACGCAATACCGAGTTTCACTAAACAACAATATGCTATTAAAACTAGCCGTTATGAATAGTAATAACCACTTTTTGAAATTTTATAAATTTTATTTTTCAAAATGGACTTCATTTTTGGACTCAGAATATCGAAATTAGCCTAGGGTGAAATTTTGGTATTTTTCTGAAAACTTTCAATTTTTGATGAATAGTGAAACCACTAAGTGGTAGGTTAAAAACTGAATTTTGCATAAAACTTAATTTTACCGCTTCTGTGAATGAAATTTCAAAAATACGACAGACACGGTTAATATCAAGGACTAAAATGTGGTTCAATGAGATGAAAATAATTTTTGGTGAATAGTAACTTTTTACTTTTTTACCACGGTTAATAGTAAATAGGGTAACTAAGGGTAAATATGATATTACTATTACCCTAACACGTGTCCTAATCCTATTGGACAACTGTATTTCGACCAAAAACAAACTTAGGAATAAAATATGACCATTTAGGCCCACTTGGGTTAGATTAGGACATTTATTATTAATTTATTTAAAGAAGGGTTAAAATAGTTAAAATCAAAGTTTAATAAGTAAATCATTTTTAATATGGGGTTATACATAAGATAAATTCGATTGTAAATATTCATTAGAAAGCTAAAAAGATTTACTACATGATGGTATTTTATTTGTAATTTTTAGACATCAAATAATTTAATTTATTTATGACACAATGATGATGCAGTAATTATCTTATTAATGAAATATTGACATAATTGATGTTATAAACACAAAAATAAATATAATTTGAGACTTTTTATGAATTACACTAATTTTCTAGGTTACTATGATATATTAGTGTTGCTTTAATCAACTTGGTTCGAACATATAATTCTGTTATGACTTTCACAAAAATCATATATCAAATAGTGTCAAAATTGACACAAAATAGTTTTTAAATCAAATATTATATTATTAATTGTTATTTTATTCCTAAAAATCTAAGGTTCGGACAAATGACTTAGATAAGGATATATATTTTAATAATAAACAATTTGGGGTTCGTTTGGCATGTTATAGTAAGTGTATTAACCATATAGTGAAAGAAAACAAAAAGACACGGTAAAAGTTAAATTATTTAACTTAGAGTTAAATCTAATTTATAAGGTTAAAATAATACCCTAAACTTGTCTAAATCCTATTGTTTGATAGTATTTCGACCCATCCCCACTTTAGCTTCGAAACAAGACCCTTTTGAACAATTATAAACCGATTTTGACTTTAATATAAAATAATATTTTGAGATATTCCTAAGGTGCCCCTCTCCTCCCTTATAAAAGGGCACCTCCTCCCCCTCCTCCTCACACCAAATTGAGCACTCAAGCTCGGCCAACCCCTGCCATTTTCTCCTCTACACTTCCCTAGAATAATCCTAGAGGTCCTGGTCTTCTCCAAAGACCAATCTTAGTTCCTTAAGTGGAAGATTCAAAGAGGCGTTCCAAAGAAAAGGTAATATCCATTACCGATCTTTTCAATTTCTTTCTTCTTCAACTTCTTCTTCTTTAGTTGTTTCATGATAAAGTAATAACATCAGTATTACTTACATACTGATATGTTATTATAAATATGAAACAACCCTAATTCACCTTCTATCCATCCTACGGAAAAATGAAATCACCACGCGTGCGTGCGTACGGAATACCGTCTCCACGCCGTGGTGTAATCTATTTTCCACCATCACCTTACAAGGATGGGTATAATGGTGTAATGAGTAACTATATATGATTATTATGAAGTAATATTGATAATGAAATAATATATATACATATACTCCAATACAATTCCACGATCATAGGAACGATATCATCACTCGTGCGTACGAACGGAATACCGTCTCCACGATGTGATGCGACTCGTTCTACATGATCTTCATTTCATAATGATTATATAAATGAATTGAATGAATGAATATGGTATATACTACACTAATACCATTCTGGAAATGAATTATCTATAACCTAAAGATAAGAATAAGAATTTATTCAACAAAACACGCATAAGAACAAAAAGTTATAAAGACCCGAGTAACAAGTAACAATGAAATATTACTAACAAGAAGCTAATAATATATGATATCATATCAATATGTATGATTCTGGAATAAGTCAATAACATTATTTAAACCATTATACAGGAGCTTCAGACACGAACAAAGCAAATCGGACCTAAGGTAAGGGAAATATGACAATCTCATTTTTATCCGAGATTTTTTATTCGTAAGTATTTACTGGGGTGTATTTTATCATCCACATCCATGTTCCCTCAATATGTAATATTGTTTCCATCCACTTACAATTGTTTAGATCCATTTTTACCCTTCGGTGAGTTTTTAGTAATATGTATGAAAGGAATATTTTGTCGTTTTGTGTACGAGGTACTTTTTGACTTTTCCGACAAAAGTACGAAGAATGTTTTTTTTAACTTATACGGCATGAATGGATTTTTAAAACATTATTCCCAAGAAGCTTCCTTTACAAGTTTTTTTCAAGTTTATTTTTAATCAACTTCTTTTAGTTTATAATTTTATGACATGTTAAGAAAAGAAAAGTGTTTTTGAAGAAGAAAGGATATTTTCCTCAAGAATGAAGTTCAAGTATTTTATCAAAATTATTTTCCATATAAGATAATAAAAGGGTTCTGTTTTTATCCCTATTATTACATGGATTTGATTATGTTTTGATGGAAACATCTTTATGAATTCCTTTATCTTATATGAATTGTTTTATGATGTCATGTTGTTTAAGAATCCCATTTTTATTACATGGGTTATGCGATGATGTATGATTTATGATTATGTGGCACACATAAGAAAGGATTCATTATAAGATGGGTGGGACCTATATCTCCCTCCAATGCATTGGGTAAAGATTTTATATCTCATGAGATAGACATGGCTGGAACGGAAGGTTATTTCGGTTCAGTGATACAGGACTGAAACGAGGAGTGAACTCGGTTCAGAAAGGGACTTTGTCCACTAAGATAGTCTTGGCAATAAGTCATGACTAACAAGAAATGATTTTCCATGATTATGTGTGCATGCCACAAAGTTTCAAGTTTCATGTTATGATTATGGGGATCTCATTTTCACTTCTATGATTTATTAAGATTTTATGATCTCTTTTGCAGGTTATGATTTTCAAAAAAGATATGATATGATTTTTATTTCCTTTATTGCCCTTGCTGAGCATTTGAGCTCACCCTTTTATGTTTTCTTTTCCCCAGGTCAGGAAGATGGATATTAAGTAGAATATGCTAAAAGGGACCCTAGATATGATGAAATAAATGGGAGACACTGTAGAAGATTTATGAACCAGTTGTTTATGTTTCCCAGTTTCTAAAGACACTATACCTATACGGTCCTTTGTGGTTTTATCATATATTGTAATAAGTGTGCTTCAATTTTGAAGTATTAACAATGTATGAAAAGTATGGGTCGTTATACCCTCCAACTACAATGGAAATTCCAACCAATACGCCACCTCACGTACATACCCCAGCACCTTAAAGAGTCCAAAAAACCTGGGAGAAAGCTTACTCCTCCTTCCAAACCTCTCTTTTCCATAATGATGGGATACTCTTAAGAACACATGGTCTCCAACCTCAAACTCCAAGGGCCTCTACCAATTATCAGAATAGGACTTATGAAGGTCATGTGATTCTCTAATCTACTCAAAAACTAGCTAGATCTTCTCAGTCATTATCTGCACCACATCAAGACCAACCACTGACACTCCAACCTTCATCCAACATAATAGATAAGGACATAGTCAATCGTAAAACACATTAAAAAATCCATGTCGATGGATGAGTGGTATATTTTCTTATGAAAACTTCAATAGAGTAGAGTAACATACCCAAGAGACACCAAAGTCCAAGACACATGCCACAACATATCCTCCATCGTCTGGAAGGTCAAATATGTATACCCATATTTTTTAGGGTGGAAAGAAGTGATAAGGTACAACTAGGATCTAAAATAATTCTAAAATACCCACTAGACTCATGGATTAAAATGAGGATCTCGATCAGAGATGATGATCCCCAATACCCTATGAATCCTAACCACATAATCCATATACCACCTTTCCAAAATATCTATGACACTCGACTCATGGATCACCAGCAAGTGAGGTGATTTCATAAGTTTGTCCACTATATCCCAAACCACATCACATACCCCCTAACATTGGGGAACCATGTGATAAAATACATTGATATGTCCTACCATTTCCGCTATAGTACATCCAATGACAACAACAAACCTACCAAAACATCATGCTCTACTTTAACCTAATGACAATCCATACACTTTTCAAAAAAATCAAACATTTAACATTTCATCCTTGGCCACAAAATATATTTCCTTATTCCATGATGCATATTTCTTACACTAGGATATACAGTTAAAGGTGATATATGAAACTCACAAAAAATCCCTCATGAATCTCATGTGGTATAAAAAACCTCCCCTAGAATAACACCTAGTTCTGACCATACTCTGACTAATCCTTAAGAGTTTCACTAAGGACAACATGATCACGCATCACCTCTACTTATGATTCTCTCCATTGAGACTCCTCCACATGATACATAAAATATTTCTATATGATTATCTAATGAATGAAACCACAACCACAACTCTCCCCATTGTCAAGATGAATCATTGCAAGCTCCTCCATTCCTTTCTAAACATCTGGAGACTCTTAATCCATATCCTCTTAGGAATTCTAAATAATTCATAAAAAAATAAATTACCCATACCAATGTTGTAAGAGATCCTAAAATCATAATCCTATAGAAAATTCATCCACTACCACTAGAATAGATTCACATCTCATTGGGAGAAAACATATCTCAATCTCTTACAGTTTGTGAAAAACAAAAAACACTCACCGATGAGATAATTCCACAACAACATTACCAAAAATATTAATAACAAAAACTTTAGATCATGATAAGCATAGTTACACTCTTGGGTGTGTAAATTACTAGACATGTAAGAGATCACCGCACTATGTTGCATCAATACACATCCCAAGACTAGAAAGGACACATCACAAAACACCTCAAACAACACACAATATTTTGGAAATAGAATCATTAGAAAACTAAAAAACTTCTTCTTTAGGTAACTAAACATTTCCTAACCCTGATATGTCCACATAAAATCATAATACTTCCTGTTCAATGTTGTTAGTGGTGCTGAAACTTGATAGAAATCAAGAAAAAAAATCTAATAATATCCCCCGAGACCAAGGAAAATATGAACCTCTATCACATTCTTCTTTATTGACCAAAAAACAGCTATATTGTTCTTCAAATGTTCCACCACCATTGCATACCAAGAAACCACATGTACAAATAAATTCACCTCTCACATCCAAAACTCATGCTTCGACAAATTCCTATAAATATTGGGGTGTTGAAGGACCTATAAAAAATTATGAGATTCACAGCATGATCATACTCTTAATTTGAGTAGACTAAGATATAATTGATGAATATGATGATGATACACTCTAGGAACTCATTGAAAATAGAGTTCATAATCTCCATGAACATAGCTGGTATGTTTATAACACTAAATGTTATGAATACAAACTCTAAGTTCTCTTACCTTCATCTAAAGGTAGTTTTCTGAACATCATCATTTTTCATCTTCAACTGGTGATTTCCATACCTTAGATAAATCTTAGAGAACTATATATCCCCTATAAACTATTAAAATAGAACATTGATCCTCATAAGAGGTTAATGGTGCTTGACCATCACTTGATTCAACCTCTAGTACTCTATACACAACCTCAGTCTATTGTCCCCCTTCATGGAAATAAAAACTTGAGCACCCCATAGTGACACACTAGGTTGGATGAAAAACTTCTTCATCTAATCATCCACATGAAGTATCAACTCAAGAACCTCTATATAAACCATTAAATATGGAGAGATTGAAATTAGATATGATCTCAGCTAGAACTCTATCCCAAACTCAATGTTTTATCAAGGTGGTAGTTCTGTAAGTTCCTTTAGAAATACATAAAAGAACTACTTCATAACCCTAGTAACACCCCAAACCAAAGATTATATTGAAAACTATACCAAATATGAAAAAATAGGATCCAATTTCCTACCATCCAATCAATAACATCACATGCCAACGAATGCCACTCATTGGTCCTCCAGATTAGAAAGAAAACCCCTTCTCTAAAAGTAGTCGATGACTAAATGCATAGAATATATACAATACATGACATGGATAATATAATATGGTTATATCTAAAAAAATTCCCCCACTGATTGGTGTTTCCCATCACTAGTCTATATCCTTGGCACAAATCAAAAAAAAAGAAGTTTGATCACTAACCGGTGTATATAACACCAGGTGCACCAGAAACCTCTCTACATCATGTCCTAAAGAATGGATGAAAAGAGGAGTAATAAAGTAGTGCAGGGGTCCTAAATAAAACAAAGCACACAAAATTAGATGATAAAGTAATCTTACCTCGAACAAATCCTGTCTCTGTTGCCACTTCTGCCTCTAATGCGTGCATCTGACCATGCCCAACACATCTGCCTCTCTATTATTGGCCTACATGGCCACACTCTATCCTAGATATCTATTTAAAGGGACAATAATGAGACTTACATCTTCCAACTTATACTTCTCTCATCTATTGAGAAATAAACTATCATCTTTTCCACTAAAATTTCCTCAGATCCAATTGCTACTACTATATAGGGGCCTAACCACCCTTCTATGACTGACCTCCATGAGGAGTCAAACACTGTTTCAATCAATTATCATATATCCTACAGTTATAAAATCAAAATTGAAAACCCTTGATAGGTTTTAAGAAACCACCTATACCTAATGAATTGGAAAGAAACTATCATGTTTGGATCCCTAGTGAATAGAACCCAGACTTTTTGAACACCTTTGGCCCGCTACCTGAAGATCTTATCCTTGAAACACCATGTTGGACACTAACTTTAGTCTCAAATCCCAAGGAAAGTATATTCTCAATAACCACATAAATTTTTTACATCTAAATATTTTTATATAATAAATATTTTGACCACATACCTGATCATTGGGTGCAAATTCTCCTCAATATGCCTCTCTCTAGACACTTCATCTGGAAAAACATTAGGGTCATGGTGCAAGGGGTCCTTGAACCTGATCCCAAGCTCTCTCACACTCAATATCCATTGTTAAAGATAGAGTAACTCTTATCTCATGGATTACCTCATCGTCAATGATATAAACTCTACCAAGAACTCCCTCTAAAAATCTATCTACAGCACATCTTCCTCCATTAAGTCACCTAGAAACAATTTCCACTATTAATGTGCAGCTACCCACATCTAACTAACTACTAGTGGAACCCAAAACTCAACTCATGATCACATTATAACAAAAGAAATATTATTCTCCTCCAACCAGCACTCTATTCTCATATTAGAGATGCTCCCCATATACTTACCCAAACTCAACCACCAAAAGGTGTATAAATCTCACTACCATGCCTCATCCTCCTCTGGAGGGTCAACCGTCCTATGATCAACCATATTATTCTACTAAAATTAAACTACCTGATCTACTCATGGATGATGAAAAGGATACATTTCTGAAAAGCACGGATAACACCCTAATCTTGGTAGCATGGAATTTTATCCAATATTATTTAATTTATTCATTTGATTTTCCCACAATAACCTATTTCAGACATGAGCACAAAATATCATGATACATGTACCTCGCTTAGGTCTCTATCCTAAAAACAGGTCTTTATCTCTTAGTCATTCAATGAACTCAGAGTCCATGCACTGGATCATGAGGGGCCTTAATGTCCCATGCCCACGATACTCTCTCTGACCTATGTCATGTGCCAAGGTCAACTGGAATCATTCCTATACAAACCCATGAAAACCTTAAAGTTCCAAACTATAAAATATATCATATCTCTCAGCCAAATCATATTATACCATTCTATCATGACCCCATACTACCAAAGATACCACAATGATGATAGATAGATGATGAAACCCTGAGTCTCGCCTCCAGTAGGCCCTAGTTTGGTGACTAGCATCGAGAGTATAAAAATCTCACAGTATGGTAGGACTTAACCTTTATAAATGAAATAAGATTAGGAGATAGGAAAAAAATCGCCAAAAAATTAAAGTATACAATATAAAGGTAAAACAAAAACCATCCCACAATTCATTAATAAAGTAAAAAATGATACATATAAAATTATCCAACAATATTCTAAAAATAAAAATCTATGAAAATGACTCAACAACAGTTCCAACCCAACTAGTAATATCCAAATCAGTCCCCAAGGTCTTCTTAAAAACTTGAAAATAGTTTATATACATAGGGTGAGTATAACAGGTATAATTAGTAGGGACATAACCAAGGCCTCAAGTACACATGTGAAAATTTCATGCTAATGCACCAATGAACAAACAACAGAACCAACAGGAACCTTTACAGGTCGTCTAACCAAACTTATCGCCACCATGGATATCTCACCAAATAATTCATCCAATATAATAATATAGCATTGAATTCATAACAAATAAAGGAATCCCACTCTTTCTTCCCTACTGATTTTCTGCTCTTATGCCTCAAAGTTTACTATCTTCTTCTCTTATCCCTTATGCACAAAACACAACACATCACATCACATCATATCACATCACATCCACCTACAAATACCTGGTTCACACATCACATCACACCACATCCCGCCCATATAAACCTTGGTCACAAATCACATCACATCACATCCTCAACTAGAGTAGTGAAGTATCATGAACATGAAGGACATCAACCTCATTCCTACCTCTTAACACATATGAATCCCACCAAATATACCATCACACAACATCATATATCACCCATAAACACTTATTCCATCACATTACATCACATACCACCCGTAAACACCTAAGACACAAATCACATAGCCTAGTTGATCACATTTATCACTATACAAAAACCCAAACCATAAAGGGTAACAAAACATGAACAAGTACACACAACAACATCAAAAACTAACTTATATAGTTATTAAAGGTATATCGTTAAATTTTTATTTAGAATGTGTATTATCACACAAACCAGAATTCCGGGGAAATTAGTTTATTATAAAAATATATGTTCTTTAGTCTTTTTATTCAGGGTTCAATCATACAAAAACACAGTAAGGGTCATCACAGAACAACAATTGCATTGAAAACAAGGCTCCTAAAATCCGTTATTTTCAACAAGGTAGAAACATGGCATAAAATCAGCATTAACATATATCAAAGCATAAAAAACATGTGATAACTCCCCTCTTCCATCAATTTTTTTAACATGCCAAATAATTATCTCATTATTTTAAACCTTAATATCCCCCCTAAGGAAAGAAAAACCATGTAGATCACTCACATAACACATAAACATGTCAGAATGGGGATAACCTACCTCAAAGAAGAATTTTGATCCCACTTTTCACCATAGGGAGAAGAAAAAACTGCCTTCAAACCACAACTGCTCCATGAGATCACATATCAACCGACACCACATAAAAGTGTTTTCAAAATGTATCCCATAATAGAAACCCAATACAAAACTATTCCACCACAATGGATCTACACAAAATAATGTAAGGAAACCCTTGGGTAATAGAGGATAACTTTTCGTAGATCTCTAAAAGGAATCAACTAGAACCAACATATCAAATTGGGAGAAGGGGATTTAGAATATCCCCCAAAATTTCCTAGGGTTCAATCAAAAATGAGAAAGAGAGAGTTATAGTTGAAATAAAGTAAAATGATAGAGAAAACCTATTTAAAACTTAGAACCTAAACCATTCACATTGTGTAGCCCTTTTATGATGGGTAAATCATGTAATCTCACAGTTTACAAGTCATGAACCACATATAAAGTGTGAAAATCCCATATCTTTGGTTTCCATTGAAATCCATATCACATCATCTCAAATTTATTACACATTTTGAATTCACCTTTCATGATGTGAATAAATTTCATGGGATCCACCCTTGGCTACATATAAGCTGTAAAAATGGTCACTTATATAAGGCATGAACTTCCAACTCATGGTGTGAATCTGGTTCACATCATGAACAACCACCTACAATACTCATATAGCTCCAGATACTATAATACCTCTATACCTCCTCTAAATTCCTCCAAATACCCAAATGAAAAATTAATGGGGTGGGAAGGCACAAAATATTTTAGTAAATTAGTTATTCAATGTTTTGGTTGTGGTTGATATTCAACAATACTATGTTGTTTTAGATCCCAAAATTTTAAAACAATGTAATAGAGTTATAAAAATCCTTAATATATAAGAGGAATGATGTATGATACTGAATTAGGTAAAATTCATAGTAAATTAAGTGGGGTATGAGATGTTATGGAAATTAATGTATGAGAAATGGAGTTTTTTTTAATGAATATATTTTTATCGAACCCACTTTCTATAGTGCTATATTTATTTTAAATGAGTTTCAAGTGATATGAAGGTATATTATAAATGATTATAATTTGTATTTGATAATAATATATAAGAATATTCAAGAATTTTCTAGGCTATTTGAAGAAAATAAATAAAATTTTCAAGCCTATGTGTTGATATGTGTTGAACTATGAACATTGAGTGAGTAATAGGGATGCACCTTTGATCTTAGATGTTATATACCACTGTTATTTAAATAAAAATGGATGTGTAAGCTACAAAATTTTTATTTTTAAATTATGGTATATCATATTTGACTAGTGAGTTACTTTTCATTAATTATATGAAAAGTGAAGTGATTTTCTAAATAATTAGTTGGTAATTTTGTAGATGATGTTTATGTTTTTGGATTAAGAATGGAGGCATTCTAAAGTCATGCATAATTTAAATTCTATGTAATACTATTGTACTCACTAGTTTGAGAAAATTAAATATTGTAGCATTCCATGGAGTGTAGAGAATGATAAATTCAATATCACTATACTGAAGTTACATCCTTGTGATTATTAATTTTAGAAAATATTTATGTATGATTATTGAATAATTAAATCTATTATGAGGTAGTGGAATATCATTGAAATATTTTAATGAAATTTTAATATTTTATAATTTCTTTGGAATTATCTTTGATATTGATTAATTTTGATTTTATATTATTTCAAAGTAATTTAAAATTTATAATAATGTTTTTAGATTGATTAGAGTGGATTTTTAATAATTTAGAATGCCTAAAAATAAGTTGAAGAGGTTTTGCATGTATTTTAGCAAGTCTATAATTCTAGTTCTATGGTGATGAAAAATGGATATGTATTTATCCTTTCATTGGACATTATAAGGATTATGATATTTCTCAAAAGGATAATGTGGATTAATTTGGGATCATACCTATAACTTAAGAACCTTTAATTGTAGGTAAATTCTTTATTCTTGTTGTTTTCTTTAGGTTTTGATAGTGTTAGTGGTGTTTTGAAATCCTATTTGTTTTAATTTTTCATTAAAACACATTTTTAGTATTGTTTTATAAATCCTTTGAATTGAAATTAATAATTTTTAAATTAAATGTTATCCTTATGCATGGTATAGGGTCTATATTTGGGTAAATTCTTTCTACACTTATGTAGGGTGGTTTTTAGGGGTTATGTAAGGGTAACTCCTTGTTTACTTGTGTTGTGTAAGGGTAAGAGTGTGTTTATTAAGTCTTTGTAAGGGTAAATCTTATTTTATATGGGTTTCATAAGGTTAAGGTTGTAAAAAACTATACCAGAGGGGCCATTTTTGTGACTACCTCAATCCTACCTCTGATAGTCCAGGGTCTGGCGACTAGAACCGAGTAAGTATATCCCACAAATGCGAGGCATTTTCCTAAGTACCTGTACACATGCACACATCTCCAAGCCCAAAATGATGAAATGTAAAAACACTGAGTAAACAATGCATGAATACACTAAGATACCAACCATAGAGTACAATAGTGGGAAAACTAGAAGGTAAATAGGGTTAAAATAAAATCCCACCCAAAAAGGAGTCTACAACAGCGAATACACAAATTCCTGAAACTTGTCTGTAGAAAACCCTACCTGAAGGGTAGGTGTAAGAAATTTTTTTGAACTTATAGGATCCCCACA
The DNA here is from genome assembly GCA_963277665.1 of Viscum album. NCBI lineage: Eukaryota > Viridiplantae > Streptophyta > Magnoliopsida > Santalales > Viscaceae > Viscum > Viscum album. The sequence goes on from OY728146.1 coordinate 512,396,336, forward strand.
CATCTACCTAATCACTCTAAGAACCACATGGTCCTGGTCCACCTAGAACTACATCAAATCATTGATCGTCTTCACAAGACACGACACGTATGGAAAAAGCCCATGTAGTAGTGAGTAAGAAAATACTCAGTAGGACACCCCAAAATCACAAAGTTATACTATATTTCTACCACTAATTTTCATGCCTCCTCACCTTTTTTTATGTAAAGGTACGTGGGGATATTTTCCTACCTATCACTCCTTCTGGATGTCTTAATAATGAACCCACGTCTGACGCTCTTGATGGTCAACCATCACGGTCTATGAGTGCCACTGCACCCAATTTTTTTTCATGTTGGATTCAATTAACAATCCTAAGTTTGATTCCTTCTACCTTTAGACTCTTTAGAATAAAGGAATTTGGAATAAACTGAGGGTTTTGGCTTCCTATACCATTTTTATGATGGTGCTTCACCTCCTTCTGATGTGAAGACCATGACTACGGACAACTAAGTTGATCTTGCTCCAGCAGAACCATTGATTGTGGATATAATAAATAAAGGACTGTCTGGTGTTTCAGCATAGGATCTGATTGATGAAGTTCAAGTGTTTCCAATATCATAGGATAGTGGTCAAGCTATTGACCATCATTTCAAAAAAGATGATGACATGGATGATCAAGGTGGTGCATGGAAATCTCCAAATTAATGGCGAGGAGTTAGACATCCAAGAGGATGTGGTGGCCATTGAGGGAGAGGTGGTAGACATAATAAGATTTAATTTTTCAACTTTGTATGTTTATTTGTGGTGGTGACATGTGTCACTTCTTTTTTTTCTATTTCATCTTCTCTTTGTACCTTTTTTATGTTTTTTAATAAATTTTTCAAGTCCATGGGTTTCTCAATCCATTGTATGTGTTGTTTGGTTATACCACTAAGAAATACATGAATAACACCACAAATAAATACATGGTATACCACAAAGGAAAAACATGAAGTACAATCATCTCACACAGGTATAAGTCTAAAGCACAAAAGAAGTATTTTTTGTTTTATTCCATAGATCTCCTAGTTTCCATGATGCACGGAGTGTTGATAATTAACAGAGTGTTTATGGTTCATGGAGCATCGATGGCGCATGGAGCATTGATGGTGCATGGAGCATTGATGGTGCATGAAGCGTCGATGGTTCACAAATGGTTGATGGAACATGGAGCGTCGATGGCACATAGAGAATTGATGGGTCATGTATCCCCCAAGTCACATTGCCACCAATTCATATCTAACTGCAAGATTACACTCATAGTGAACTTGGTCTAGGAGAACCAACTCCTCAATCCATTAGTTTGTAAACCAACTTCCACTAAAACTCACTTAGAGTATCTCAAAAGGACCATATCATCTCAAGGGTCCCAATTCAACAAAAGGATCATCAAACAGACACAATTTGAAAGGTATGTATATTTTTTGTCAAAATTCAGACCCAGGTTTAGCCCAGATTCAACTCGACTCGGTCCATCCGATACGACCCGACCTAGTCTGGTCCGACTTGGCCTACTGGTCTCAGGCTGCTAGAACATCCCGACCACCATAGTTCGGCCCATGTTGTGGGATGATTTACTCCACCAGATGCAGCCCACCCTATTCCCCCCCCCCCCCAAGTCCACATGGTATGACTTGATCAATTGGATCCCCCATGTCCCTTGTTCAACAAGTTGTCTTTCCGCATTTCATGTTGCCATCCCACCTCCTCTTCCTGGTCATGTGGCCTCACCGCCATCGCGGGTTCCTCCGATGCAACTCTGATCCGTGTCCCATCTCACCAACACAACCTCTGGTCACCTCCTGTAGCCCCTGATGTCATGGGCTTCCACGTAGTCCAGCCTTTACCACGTCCTTCTATCATCGCCGACCATCCTGTCTGCGGCCAGTTTCCACCTCGCGCTCCCCCTAAATCGGCCCCAATTGGCCATGTCCTTCCCTCACCGCCAGCTGCCCCACCAGCAGCCTATCTTACACCATATCCTTATGAGGCCATAAGTTTTTTTCTTTCCTAAACCATTCCACACTTTTGTGTCACCTCTTCTATGCCGTTGAGGGGTTAAATCAATCGGTCTCGGATCATTGCACCATGGATCGGGGTGCAACGATCAATCGTTCACATAATGGTTTCAAGGGAGAAGAATGCATGAAGAACATGATATATTGAGGGGGAATATATGAAGCACAAAAACTCCGAAAGAACCAATTAGGGCCCTTTCGTGGCATCCATGATCCATTCATGTTAAAAGGTTTAACAAAGAACAATAAAAGATAATCAAAAATATCTATCTCTCTTTTTAAACCCTAAAACAATTATCCATCCCACAAGAATTGTCAAACCATGAATCAACCTGTTTATGGGTTGGTACACATTCATCATTTGAATCAAATAAGGGAAATAAAATCACAAAGATATCAAACAACCTACCTTTAGGGTTGTATTGATCATTGATAAAGGGTGAAGTTGTGTCGTCATCGTTCTTCGATCTGTCAAATCCGAGGTTCACCGATCTTGATTCACCAATCTATCAACATTTATCACTAAGAGAGTTTCCTTCCAAGCCTCAACGAAATTATATGGTTGTGTTGATAATCCTAAATTCCTAAAAAAAGTTTCATTAAAAATAAAAATTTCACTGCATCCAATAAAATATTTCTATTAAAATATTTTAATGACAGTTACATCCAAATTTTAACTTTCCTAGTCGACCCGTGTCAGTAGATGTTAGGCCATTCCTAAGGTAAATCTGCTACTCTAAATGTAATGGTTCCCTTGGATTTATGATCCAGTCATCCGTTTTGAAGTTATTCATGTTTTAAAGAAAACCTGCCTGCATGCTTTATTAAAAACTTAACATTTTTCATCAAACTATTCTAGAGACATTGGGCCTCAGAATCTCACATTGTCTCAGTGCCTGGTCTTTGAATTTTTCAAATGAATTTTTATAAAAGGTCATTACTTGGTCAAAAACGACCAAAGAACAAATAATATTAAAAATAAAGATTAAAAGAGTCTAAAAAACGTGATCATATTACAATATTTTTCATGAAAGGAAAGAACAGCAATGGGAAGGTCTTAAAACCAAGTAATGTCCTGATTAACTCCAATGTTGTATAAACCATCTACAACCATGTTTGATTCTCTATAAACATGTGTGATGATATAGTTAAGATTGTTAAGCGAATAGAATCATTCCATCCAGCGGGTAGTAATCAACCAAGCAAGGTGGATTATGCCATTCCAAATTGCTTGGACAATAGTTATCGAGTCACTTTCTATCCAAAGATTATTCCAACAATATATTTTGGCAAAAGAAATAGAAAGTATCAATACCAGCATCTCAACTTCAAGGGAGGTGGAAATTCCACACTTACCCATGAAGCATCCAAGGATTTGATCGTGGTGATTCCTGAAAATGGAACCAGACCCTGCAGGTCCTGAATTTATCTTGGTGGCACCATCAATATTGATATTGATCCATCCAGGTAGGGGGTCTCCAGAACACCTCCAGTGTGAAATGTGGCAGATAGAAGTTTCCTTTAATCATTATACTCCTCAGGATCACAAATTTATGCATGGTGTTGTGGCAATGTCCCTTTTGAATCAGGAAGCTTCTTGTATGGAAATGAGGATCCTCATCTGACCTGCATTTTGATTAAATGAGTAATTATTATGAATAAAAAAATTATTATCATACCAGATCACATGGTGAAGCTCCGAAACCTCAGCATGGAATAGGTTTCTGATTTACTAAGATCCATCCATTTCTACACATTTTTTAAGTTGAGATTTTATAGAATTAAAACTCAACCATCTACAATAAAAAATGTCAAGAATATAGTTCTAGAGAGCAGAAGCAGTAGCGCAAGAGAGAAAGAGGTGGTTATAATATTCCCTATGTTGATTACAAATTTTTCATTTAGAGCAAAGATAGATGACAAAATATTGAAGGAAAAGATCAGTGAGAACTCTATTGTGAGCAAGACACCATATGAGGTTGAATCTTGATGGTTTTTTCCAAGGTTTGTAGAAATGTTTTAACCAACTATAGTCGCTTTCAGAGTTACAGAAATAATTTTTGTAGAACTATTTTGATATGATCATACCATTGTGTATAGGTTACAAAGTTAAGAAATAATTGGTGTGAGATAAAGAGTAGTTTTCAATGACATTTAGAATAGTGTCAAGAGGGTGATCATGTTGGGAGTTTAATATGTCTCTGATAGAGCTATTGGTATTATCAGGGGTTTGGTCAAGAGTCATCATGGAAATTAAATGTATGCCAGTCCAGTTATCCAACCACAATTTCATGGAGGAATCTCTGGAGACCATCCATCTAGAGTTATGCCTGATATTGGTGAAGGAGTTTTTGATGTAAGTCCAGATTGATGAGTTAATGAAGTTCAAGTTACCCATTTTAAGCTTGTCAAGAACCCTATTTTTTAGAATGGAAATAGCTTCAGAGGTATTGTGAAAAAGTTTCCAAGTGAGTCTCACTTGAAGGGATTCATTAATGTATTTGATATTTTTAATACCAATACCACCATTTTCAATGGGTTTTCAATAAGATGACCAAGGCACAGTCACAAGTTTTCATTCTAGAATGCTACCAGTATAGATAGAGTTCTTTATGGCAGTGTTCATTTTTTTAATGAGGCTAACTGGCCATTTATAGACCATCATGGAATAAACCATCTTGGAGACAATAGTGGATTTAACAAGACAAGTTCTTCCTGCCATAGAGAGAGATTTACCTTTCCAAGAGGATAGTTGATTTAGAACTTGGTCAACAATGGTCACAAAGTGACAAGATTTGGGTTTACCCCAAAAAATGGGAACACCAAGATTGGTGAAAGGGAGCGTACCTTCTTTCATACCCATGTCACTGATAATGTTACATTTTGTCACATAAATGACATATGTTAGAGGTATTTTTCATTTAATTTACATTCCTGCTTTGTTTTGGGGGTTTTCCATGCATTTTAGAAGGAAATGGTGGGTTTTCAAAATTTGGCCCAACCCGAGGGCCCATTTCCAGTTTTAAAAATAAATTTTGATTCTTTAATAACTCCTTCCTTTGTCAACCTTTTTCACCCATTCAACTTCCAAAATGGCATTCATTTAACTATTAAAACCACCAAAGAAATTTGGGCCCCTTAAAAAATCATTAGAATCTTGGATTTTTGTGATCAAATTAGGTGTTGGGCCAACCCGAAAGCTCATTTCCATTTTTAAAATGTTTTTTTAATTCTTTTATAAAATATTCATTTTTTATCCTTTTTTGGTGATTCTACCTCTCACATGTTACCACTAAACCCAGAAGCACCCCCAAATTCGTTTTCCCCTCTTTGAAGCTCGGATTCATCGCGATTTAGGGCCAAACTTCTCCAGCTCCAAAAAAACGTCCATATTTCTCAAGTAAGTTGGTTCCCTTCCTTCCTCCTCCCTTTTCCTTAGGGTTTATTATTCTTTTTATTGAATCGCCAAATGTCCAGAAGCTAGGTATTCGTACCTATGGTTTTATTTTTGAGTTTCTTGGTCGAATCTTTTGGTTTTAGGTTCAATCTTACTCCCTTGAGGTGCGGTGAAGGTGTGGTTGAAGTGACACACAAGGATTTGGGGGTTTTGACTCTTTTGGTAGGCGATTCCATATGTAGGTATCATAGAATGAGTTTTATTTCTGTATTTATGTTTCCATTCTGTTCCACCTTCATTATTTTTATTTCAAAAATAGATTTGGGTAGCATTTTCAAAGCGGTTGATTTTTAAGTGCCAATTTTGTGTGAAAATGGGTGTTTTACATGTGCAACCCATGTTGTGCCTCTTGGTGTTGTTTTATAATTCATGGATTGTATTTATAAAAATGTATTTATGCTGAAATTTATGGTTTCGTATAATATTGGTCTCCATTGGGTTTTAAATGTGTGATTTTAGATTAATTTAATGTGCAAAATTTGATTACTTTTCCTGAAATTGTTTTATAAAAATTATAAGTGGTTTATTGAGTTATATAAAATGTGAAAAGAATGTGTAGCTACTATTTTTAATGTTTGTAACCAGAACTGATATTTATATTTGAAAATTGATTTTGGTATCATGTGGTAACTATTTGAGCACAAGACGGGAAACTCGGGTAACTAGGTGGGCTAACGTATACTAGTACGCTAGTGAACGGAGGGGTTTTGACCATGGTTCACTTAGCAAGTCTGACATGGATAACACTAAAAAAACTATAATGGAGATGATTGGAGACCACTAGGTTATGGTTATGCTCCCTACTAGTTGCTCGTGCACAATAATGAATTTTATTATGGTTACTTTCACTGAGGTACGAGGTACTTGGGGATCACAACTAACTAGTTCCTAGGGGTGTTCCTATGCTTGGTGCTCATGGCCTTTTTGGTATTTATCTTTGCCTTATGGTATTTTGATATGTGAAAACCATTATCTTTAATATTTTATTAAAATGAACTCATTATTTAAAGTTATCCCCATTGAAAGTTATTTTCATTTCAAAGTTGCACTTTTAGAAATAAATGCTACCATTTTCTGTTTATAACTCTCGCAAGTTTTCTATTTTATAATGCCTATAACATGGAATCCTTGGGTGATATCATATTGGACTTAGTATCACACCCTACTTACACCTTTGGGTGTAAGTATACTTGATCATGTTTGACACAAGCAAAGGAATGGCCTTGGGCGATGACGGTTCGGGTTGCTAGTTTCTCTCAATGGTGCAGTGTTGTGGAGACGGCTTGTGGGTGATGACCCCTTGTCGTGTGGAGTCTCTTGGGATGTTTTTATACTACTTTTATACACCTTTGGACCTCTTGTGTATTTTTTAAACCCATGTACTCAGTTATTAATTTTATTAAGTCTTGTTTGGCATAATTTTTCAAATTTGGATTATTATTTGTTTTTGGTTATTTAATGAATCCAAACTCGGGTAAATCATTCCCAAATGAATTTTTATGATACCCGGGCATTTTTGCCAGCCTGTGGGGAGAGGGAATTCCCTTCGGGCCTTGCCATGAGCCAGGTTTGGTGCCAGTTTGATGGAGACCAAATTCGGTTCGTGACAAAATGGTATCAAAGGGGGTTAACGTTTTTGAGTTATATTATTATTTTGGGATGAGTCGGGCTAGACAAGAGATAGGAATGTCGGGGCTCAGATTTTTTGTCATGAGTAGGGTGCCTGGACCATACCCCTCGTGACAGACCACAAGTCACCATGGGATGTCCAAATTTTTTGTTTATTTTCACTTACAGGTGTGGAATGTGGGCTGCAGACTGCACGTGGACATCGAGGGTGGTGAAGTAGTTGATTATTTTACTGTTGTAATGTGTTTGGCTTATTTATATTTGATGTTATTCCTGAAATTTTCAGAACTGTTGTACTGATTTTTTTCCCTTGTGATTGTTGCCTTTTGTAGCAACATGCCTCCCCTAAAAGCCCCCACGCACCCACAGGAGGAAACCAGAGAGAGTTCTCCTACACCACTTGATCATAGGATGATAGAAGCCATGGTCTGAGCTATCCAGGCTCTGGGACAGGGAGGGGTTTTGGCTCCTACTCCAGCCAGAGAAGATGAGTCTGGGCCCAGGAAGGATAAGGCCCAGAAGTTCAGGAAAAATAAACCTCCTTGTTTTCGAGGTAGCTCGGAAGCTCAAGAGGCAGAGGAATTGATCGAGAAGATAGAGCGTATGATCTAGTTCCTAGACACACCTGATGAGGTCAAGGTGAAATGTTCATCTTTTTAGCTAGAGGGTCTCAGCAGTAGGTGGTGGGAATCAGTGCTTCAATCTGGGAAGCATGAAAACATGAGCTGGAGAGATTTTAAGGCCATCTTCAATGAGCAGTATTGTCCAAAGGTTCTATCCTATGTCAGATCTCGAGAATTCATGGATCTTTCCTAGGGAGATAGTTCAGTAATGGATTATGCTAACCATTTTTCTGAGTTAGTACAGTACGCACCTGAGATTGTTTCAATTGAATACTTGAAAGCTCGGAAATTCGAGAAGGGACTGCGACCAGAAATTTACTCACAGGTCTTCCTATTCAAGTTGGGAACTTATGATGAGGTGGTAGATCATGCTTGTATGGTAAATATTGATCAAAAGGGGAAGTTTGGGATCTTTATAGGGGTATCTACTATGGGCATTGGTAGCTCTGCTGAAAAGAAGAGGAAGTGGGAAGAGCAGGGAAAGAAGGGAGCTGGCAGTTCAGGCCACTCTTCTAGGCAGTTTTCATCAGTGGCTTCAGATACGAGGACTGTTATGTGCCACCAGTGTGGGAAGACTGGGCACATCCATACATCATTCCCTCATCCTCCGAAGACCTGTTTTCAATGTGGAGGTATGGGACACGTGCAGCGCTTTTGTGGGATAGTGCATCCACTTCAAAGTGGGGCAGGATCTGTTCCTCCCAGGGGAGTTCCAGCATAGTCTGGGCCATCAAGGATAGGGGGATATCGATTTTTTGGTCGTGTAATTAGGGATGGATCATCTTTTGGGCAGATCCAATTTAGGGAAGAGCCACAGGTGGGTGGCCATTCTCAGGCAGGGTCCAGAAATTTGCATGTTGTGGATCAGGCACCAGTGGGATATGATACAAGACCTTTGACTGTTCGAGGTACCATTCTAATTGCATCTTCTATAGTTGCAGTTTTATTTGATACTAGTGCTTCATTTTCTTTTATATCTGCCCGTATTGTGAACTTGTTGATCCTTCCAACCGAGCTTTTATCTGTTGCAATGGAGTTAGTAACACCGCTGGGTAAGAAAAAGGAGTAGGGTCTTAGGTGCCTATCGTGCACACTCTCTGTGTCAGGAGTTGAGATGGTGTGGGATTTATTGGTCCTTGATATGGACCTGTTTGATGTGATCCTCATCATGGACTAGCTGGTGTACTTCCAAGTTCATATTGACTACTATCGGCATCGAGTTAGCTTTATGGAACCAGATGGGAGTCCTCAGTTATTTCATGGAGAATGGGATCCTCGGTCGGGTCGCACGGGACCTCCACTCCCTGAGTTGGGGAATATTTCTTATCAGTTTTCATCGCTCGAACTGGAGGATGGTGGTGGTGTCTCTCAGGGCAGGTTACCTCATGTAGTGGATGAGTTCCTAGAAGTCTTCCCAGATGATTTCTCAGGCTTACACCCAGAGCAGGACGTGGAGTTCTCGATTGAGTTGGCGCCGGGAACACAGCCTATATCTCTTACCTCATATCGCATGGCCCCCACCAAATTGAGGGAATTAAAGATACAGCTGGAAGATTTGGAATCCAAAGGATTCATTCGCCCGAGCGTCTCTCATTGGGCCGCCCCAGTCTTATTCGCGAAGAAGGACGATGGAACCCTCCGGTTGTGCATTGATTATTGGAAATTGAATAAGGTGACCATCAAGAATGAATACCCTTTGCCTCAGATTGATGATTTTTTGACCAACTGAAGGGGGAAACGTGGTTATACAAAATCGACTTGCATTCGGGATACCACCAACTCAGGGTAAGAGAAGAAGACATTCTGAAGACGGCTTTCTGAAGCAGGTATGGTCACTTCAAGTATCTAGTCATGCCTTTAGGATTGACGAATGCCCCAACAGTTTTCATGGTGCTCATGAATAGGGTGTTCTACCAATATCTCGACTCATTTGTAGTATTATTTGTGGATGACATCCTGGTTTATTCTGGATCTGAGGAGGAGCATGAGCACCACCTGCGGGTTGTTTTGAGCACCTTGTAGGACCATCGCCTGTATTCCAAACTCTCAAAGTGCATATTCTGGATCAGGGAAGTGAAGTTTCTGGGGCATCTCATCTCAGAACATGGGGTTTCAGTGTATACTGAGAAGATTAGGGCAGTTATGTCATGGGAACCACCAAGAAATGTGTTTGAGATCATGATTTTTCTTGGCTTGGTAGGTTATTACAGGCGCTTTGTCCGGGACTTCTCGCGGCTCGTCTCCCCCATGACCACACTCACCCGGAAAGGGGTGAAGTTTGAATAGAGCCCATAGTGTCAGGCATCCTTTGAGGAGTTGAAGCGATGGTTGACCACAGCACCTGTGCTGATTTTACCAGAGTCTGGGAAGGGCTATGTGGTTTATTGTGATGTGTCAGGTATGGGCCTTGGGTGTGTACTCATGCAGGATGACCATGTGGTGGCTCATGGTTCTCTCCAGCTCTGGCCACCTGAGAAGAATTATCTAACTCATGACTTGGAGTTGGCAGCGGTGATGCATTCTTTAAAGACTTGGTGACACTACCTCTTTGGGGAGAAATTTGTGGTCTATTCTGACCATAAGAGCCTAGCCTACATTTTCTCTCAGAAGGATCTCAATCTGAGGCAACGCCATTGGATTGAGTACTTTTAGGGATTTGACTTTAACATTATCTATACCCCAAGCAAGGGTAATGTGGTGGAAGATGCTTTGAGAAGGAAGGTACCAGTGCAGGAATTGAGGAAGTCCAGCGATGAGTGGACTTTGATGGGGCTCTTCGCCCAGATGCACTTGGAGAGCAGGGAGCATAGCGGAGGTAATTTCTTAGCTAGAATTCATTTGACTCCCTCTCTTCTAGAGTTGATTCAGCGGCAGCTGCCTAGTGATGAGTTGTGTCAGCAATCTATGCAGTTGCTTCATGGTGGGGAGACTCCTTCTGATTGGTCTCTGTCTCCTGAGAGGATCTTGTGCTTCAAGGGCCATGCAGTGGTTCCTTTGCCTCTATGGAAGGTGGTGATGCAGGATAACCACCAATCTCAGTGGTCCATCTATCCTGGTGCAACCGATATGTATTATGATGTTCGTCGCCAGTTCTGGTGGCCAGGTTTGAGATGGGACATAGCTGACTTTGTATCGAGATGCTACACTTGTCAGCAGGTGAAAGCAGAGCATCAGAGACCATCTGGCCTACTTCATCCATTACCCATTCCTACCTGGAAGTGGGATGAGGTCGCCATGGAATTCATTATTGGATTGCCTTATACACCTAGAGGGAGGAATGCTATTTGGGTACTGATTGACCGTTTGACCAATTAAGCTCACTTTATACCAATAAGAGATACAACGAAGGTGGAGGAGCTAGTCCGTTTATATGTTCAAAAAGTGGTCAGACTTCATGGTGTGCCATCAGCAGTTGTTTCTGATAGGGACCCCCGCTTTACATCTCGGTTTTGGGGAGGTCTTTAGAAGGCATTGGGGTCGCAGATTAAGATGAGTACGACATACCATCCTCATACGGATGGCCAGACGGAGCGGGAGAATCAGATTCTGGAGGACATGCTTCGTGCTTGTGTGTTGGATTTCGGAGGTGCATGGGATAACCATTTGGGATTAGTCTAGTTTACTTATAATAACAGTTACCAATCCTCTATTAGAATGGCACCCTTTGAGGCGCTCTACGGTCGGCCTTGTCGGTCTCCTCTGTGTTGGGCTGAGGTAGGTGAGACATCACTATTGGGACCGAACCTTGTGTAAGAGACATATGAGAAGGTCAAGTTGATCAGGTAGAATTTATTGATAGCTCAGAGTCTCCAGAAATCATATGCTGATAAGAGGCGTCGAGATCTAGAGTTTTCTATGGGTGATCGGGTATTTCTGAAAGTGGCCCCTCGTTTGGGTCACCGCCGCTTGGGAAAGCAGGGAAAGTTGACGCCGAGGTATGTCGGACCTTTTCAGATCATCGAGCATATTGGTAAGGTGGCATATAGGTTGGATTTTCCTTCTCAGTTGACATCCATCCATGATATTTTCCATGTCTCCCAGTTGAAGAAATACAACTCGGATCTGTCCCATGTGCTGAATTGGGAGGAGTTGGATATAGAGCCTGATTTATCTATTTTTGAGCAGCCAGTGAAAATAATGGAATCCCAAGAAAAGGTGCTTAGGGGAAAGTCTATTCCACTGGTACGAGTTCTTTGGAAACATGGGAGTGATACATACGAGACATGGGAGTGAAAGTCATGGGTTGAGGAAGAGTTCCCGAACCTGTTTTCCAATCAAGCATCGGGTTGACTTTCCGAGATGGAAAGTCCTTCATGGTGGAGAGAATTGTCACATACATGACATATTTTAAAGGTAGTTTTCATTTACTTTACATTATTGATTTTTTTGGGGGGTTTTCCATGCATTTTTGAATGAAATGGTGGGTTTTCAAAATTTGGGTCAACCCGAGAGCCCATTTCCAGTTTTAAAAATAAATTTTGTTTCTTTAATAACTCCTTCATTTTTCAACATTTTTCACCTATTAAACTTCAAAAATGACCTTAATTGGACTATTAAAACCACCAAAGAAATTTGGTCCCCTTAAAAAATCATTAGCATCTTGGATTTGTGTGATCAAATTAGGTGTTGGGCCAACCCGAAATCCCATTTCCAGTTTTAAAATGTTTTTTTAATTCTTTCATAAAATATTCATTTTTTGTCTTTTTTCGGTGATTCCACCTCTCACATGTTACCACTGAACCTAGACGCATCCCCAACTTCGTTTTCCCCTCTTTTAAGCTAGGATTAATTGCGAATTTGGGCCGAACTACTCCAGCTCCAAAATAACGTCCAGATTTCTCAAGTAAGTTGGTTCCCTTCCTTCCTCCTCCCTTTTCCTTAGGGTTTCTTCTTTTTTTATTGAATCCCCAAATGTCCATAAGCTAGGGATTCGTACCTAGGGTTTTATTTTTGAGTTTCTTGGTCTAATACTCTATTTTTAGGTTCAATCTTACTCCCTTGTGGTGCGGCGAAGGTGCGGTTTAAGTGACCCACAAGGATTTGGGGGTTTTGACTCTTTTGGTAGGTGATTCCATATGTAGGTATTGTAGAATGAGTTTTATTATTGTATTTATGTTTCCATTATGTTCCTCCTTCATTATTTTTATTACAAAAATTTATTTGGGTAGAATTTTCAAAGCGGTTGACTTTTAAGTGCCAATTTTGTGTGAAAATGGGTGTTTTACATGTGCAACCCATATTGTGCCTCTTGGTGTTGTTTTATAATTCATGGATTGGATTTATAAAAAAAAATTTGATGCTAAAATTTCTTTTTTGGTATAATATTGGTTTAAATTGGGTTTTAAATGTGGTATTTTAGATGAATTTAATGTGAAAAATTTGATTACTTTTCTTGAAATTGTTTTATGGAAATTATAAGTGGTTTATTGAGTTATATAAAAGGTGAAAATAATGTGTAGATAATGTTTTGAATGTGTGTGACTAGAACTAATATTTATATAGGAAAATTTATTTTGGTAGCATGTGGTAACTATTTGAGAACAGGAAGGGAAACCCGGGTAACTAGGTGGGCTAACGTGTACTAGTACACTAGTGAACGGAGGGGTTTTGACCATGGTTCACTTAGCAAGTCTGACATGGATAACACTAAAAAACTATAATGGAGATGATTTTATACCACTAGGTTATGGGTATACTCCCTAATAGTGGCTCTTTCATGAGAATGAATTTTATTATGGTTACTTTCACCGAGGTACGACGTACTTGGGGCTCACAACTAACTAGTTCCTAGGGGTGTTCCTATGCTTGGTTCTCGTGGCCTTTTGGGTATTTATCTTTGCCTTATGGTATTTTGGGATGTGAAAACCAGTATCATTCATGTTTTATTAAAATGAACTCATTCTTTAAAGTTATCCCAATTGAAATTTATTTTCATTTCAAAGCTGCACTTTTAGAAATAAATGCTACCATTTTCTGTTTATAACTCTCGCAAGCTTTTTTATTTTATAATGCTTATAACTTGGAATACTTGGGTGATATACTATTTGTATTAGTATCACACCCTAATTACACCTTTTTTTGTAAGTATACTTGATCATGTTTGACACAGACAAAGGCAAGGCCTTGGGCGATGACGGTTCGAGTTGCTAGTTTCTCTCAATGGTGTGGTGTTGTAGAGACGGCTCATGGGTGATGACCCCTTGTCATGTAGAGTCTCTTGGGATGTTTTTATACTACTTTTATACACATTTGGACTTCTTGTGTATTGTTTAAACCCATATACTCAGTTCTGAATTTTATTAAGTCTTGTTTGGCATGATTTTTCAGATTTGGATTATTGTCTGTTTTTGGTTATTTTATGAATCCAAACTCAGGTAAATCATTCCCAAATGAAATTTTATGACACCCGAGCACTTGTGCCAGCCCGTGGGGATAGGTAACGTGCTTCAGGCCTTGCCACGAGCAAGTTTTGGTGCCGGTTTGATGGAGACCAAATTCAGTTCGTGACACATTTTCTGCCAGGAGGAAAATTCTTCCCAAAGAAGATGCAAGATTTTTTCCAGCTAATGGTTTGACTAGAAACCTCTTCATCATGTGAGAGCATATTTTTAAGGTTAAGATTGTTTCTTTTATCCCACTTAAGTAAAATGATTATTTCATCATCATACAAGATATGAGTAGGAGCATTTACATTTCTAGAGACATGAATGGGATTTAGTTTGTTTTGGTCCACCAACTGGTTGATCAGACGATTGAGGTAGTCTTATGCTATTGAGAATATAATGATAGAGAGATCATTACCTTTTCTGACACCTTTTGTGCATTTAAAATTGACTTTAGGTGAACCATTGACTAGGATAGATATAGACACTGAGTTGAATAGGGTTCTGATTACAGTGATGAAAGAGGTGTTAGAACCATAACCTTGATGGACTTTGAAAATAAAACTTTAGTCCATGGTGTCAAAAGATTTTTGGATGTCAAGTTTAATTGCTATGTTGCCTCCCCTGTTAGTTTTATTTAAATTATTGACACACTCATAGGTGAGAAAAATACAGTCTTGAATGGATCTTCCCTTTATAAAACCAAATTGGTTCCATGATACAATTTTTTCTGTGAGAGTGGAAGTATGTTGGAAATGATTTTTGTAATGATTTTAAAAAGGGTTTTGATAAGATAAATGAGTCTAAATAGGTGAATATCATATGCATTATCCACTTTTGGTATCAAGGTGAGAAACTGGACATTTAGTGTATGAGGGAGGACCCCATTGGTGAAGAAGGTTTTTACAATTTTATAAACATCAATATGAATCACATCCCAATAATGCTGGAAAAAGCCATTGTTGAAGTCGTTAGGGCCCAAAGCACTATCAAGATTCAGACTAAAGAAAGTTTACTTCATTTCAAGATCCATAGGGGTGTTGAGAAGAAATGAGTTGTCCTCATCATTGATCACTATTGGAATGACCTTGGGAAGGTGGTAATGGTTTATATCAGTACCATTGAAAATGGTTTCATAGTATGAGACGATATGATGAGCATTGTCATACTCATTGTCAAGGAGCTTGTCCTCATACATTAAAAGGGTCAACGTCCTGTATTCCTTCCTACTTCTTTATAGAGAATTGTAGAATTTAGTTTTTCTATCACCATTTGTTAACCATTTATCTTTAAATGTTTTTTTTTCTCATATATTCTTTGAAAGTGAGTAGGGAGTTAAGTTTGACCGCAATGTTTAGTTCATGAGTAGGATTAGTGTTGAAGTCATAATTGGTGTTTGTGTTTTGAATATCATTGAAATTTTTCTCAAGAATCATGATGTAATTATTAATTTTTTTGGCTTTAGAGCTGCACCATATTTTTATAGTATGTTTTAGATGTTTTAATTTGAGACTATAGTCAAGGACATCATTGTTACAAGACATTGAGGACCAAAAGTTTTGAATGATATGAGGGAACTTGTCATCAGAGAACCAAGAATTGTTAAATATAAAAGGCATACGGGGTTTCATGTCTTTGGTGGAGACACTGACAAGGATGGGGTGATGATCAGAGTTTAGCCTATAAAGAGTAATACTAGAGATTGTGTCCCATTTATCTAAGGCAGTGGCATTCGTGAAGGCTTTATCCAAATTAGAGACAACTATATTGTTGTAGTGCCTTCTATACCAGGTGTATTTTTCACCAGTGAGATTTATTTCTATGAGGTTATTATAATCTATTGAAGTTTTGAATTCTATTATGGAAATAGAAGCATGAGAGGGTCTAATTTTCTCACTTGAGTTGAGAATGGCATTAAAACCACCCATAATAAACCAGGGTGCATTAATATTAGTTCCAAGGTAATAGAGGTCATTCCAAAGTGTTCTTCTTTCTTGGTATTATTCTTAGAATAGAAAAATGAGCAGAAAATACTTGTGTCGTCAATATTAAAATTGAAAGTAAGAATGTGATTTGAGATATGGTAGATACTAATATTCTACAAAGAGAAATGAGATAAAATCCATAAAGATTATGCATTGAGGTTATTAGTGATTGAACCAGTAAAAACATTATTTTTTGACATAAATAAGATTATTTAGAGGCATAGTTAATTTTTGGCTCCACAATAGCAAATAATAGAGGATGATGAGTGACAATAATTCTCTTTAACACATTAAACGTTTCAGAGTTATCAATACCCTAAAAATTCCAAAAAATAATCTTCATTAAAATCTAATTTTTGAGTTAGAAGCCCCCTTTTTATTTTTCCCCAAGTCTTTATTTCTGGAAGGCCTCCTAACTTCCTGATTATCATAGGTTTGTTCCTTATTATTGTAGGATTTTGTGGTGTTCATCATTGTAGGTTCAGGTACTAGATTACTCATAGTAGAGTCTACAAATTTCTTAATACACAGCAGCAAGGCATTTAAAATATGTTTCAAAATAGAGTTACTAGATTTTTTAGTACAGACCTCAATATCTATGGGTAGGGACAGAGTTGCACATGGTGCCTCTGAAGCAGCTGCATGTTGCTTCTTAATTTTATCTAGATCTGGACAGCACAACATTTGGTCCACAGAGACCTTCATAACCTTCATGGACTTAGTATCTTGTACTGATTATTTTATCTCCTAAAGATTCTTATGCTACCATATAATGCGCACTAGAGTAATTGACCATCCAAGAAGGATCATCTCCTATATATCCTTGATCTCCATCAGGTACTCTGAAAAATTCATCCCATCATCAATGTCCATAATGCCCCAGTCAATGGCATGTGATGGATCATGCATGTACCTCCTCAACTATGACACATGGAAGACATCATGCACCGGGTGCAGCTACAAGGGTAGATATAGGTGATACACCACCTCAAAAACTCTACTCAGAATCCGAAAAGTGACAATGTATCTCAAATATAACTTGTCACCTCATCCAAATATTTGCAATCCCTATCGATGTGTGACCTGAAGGAACACATGGTCTCTCTCCCCAAACTCTAGAGGCCTCCATATTCTATCATCATATGACTAATATCGTCTTTTTTCAGTGCTCATCCACTCCTGGATGATATTCACCTTCTTGGTGGTAGCCCGCACCAACTCTAGAACCATGTGTGCTCACTCCCTTAGGTCCATCTAGCATAGTGGTGACCTGCATGGTCTCCCATAAAAGGCTCTAAATGGTTCCATACCAATGGTGGAGTGGTATCTATTGTTGTATACAAACTCAACTAGTGGTAGGTGATACTCCCAACCGTAGCCAAATTCTAGGATTTAAGCATGAATCATGTCCTCTAGAAACTTTATGGTTCTCTCCATATGGGGATGAAATGTCATGATCAAGCACAAATGAGTCCAAAACCCCTCCTACAATCCATTCCATATCCTGGATTTTAAATGAGTATCACAGTATGAAACAGTCATTGATGGAACTCTATGAAGCAGAACTATCTCCTGCACATACAGGTGTCCCAATCTCTCTACTAAAATCTGTTTATGGATCGATAGGAAGTGGGCTGACTTGGTGAGTCATTCAACAATAACCTAGATGGTATTGTTCCCCTAGACATGCATAGTAAACCCATCACTAATTCCATTAATTTCTTATCTCACTTCCACTCCATCACCTCAAGTGGTTGGGTCATGCCTTCTAGAACCCAGTGCTCAACCTTCACTTGATAATAAGTGAGGTATCTATAAACAAACTCTTTAACCACCTTATTCATCCCTAGACACTAGAACTGATGTTGGAGGTTCTAGAACATCTTCACCACACCTGGATGTAATGCCAAATGGGATGTGTGGAACTCTCTCAATGCTCCTCATGAAACATTACTGGTTCAACTGTGCACCCTTTGAAAAGAATGATGTGCTCCCCACCTATCGAATATCCATCATTGGTATGTCATGTGGAAAACTGAGCACATCAGATCTCACATTCGATATACCCAATATTTGATTCCCTTACTCATTGTAAGAGTGGAGGGTTGAAAAACATCAACTGGAGGTAAGATTCTCCATCTCCATCCACAAAGGATATCTGCAACACAAACAATTGGTCTGATGCCTCACTCAGCAACTATAAGATGGATCTCCTAATGAGAGTTTCTACCACTACGTTCCCTTTCCCTGGAGTATATAAAATATCAAAGTTATAGTCCTAGAAGAAATATAGAAATCTCCTCTATATCAAGTTTAGATCCTTCTAAGATAATGTGTAATTGAGACACTTTTTTTAGAGTAAATGGTAAACTGCTCGTCCATCAGGTGTTGTTTCCACATCTTCAAAGAAAATACTACCACTACTATCTCAAGATCATGGATCATGTTATTCTACTCATGTTGCCTCAACTGGAGTGAACCATAAGCAATCACCGCTTACCCATTCATGAGGACACAACCAATCCTATTCCTTGATGCATCGCAGAACCCTACATACCTGACGCCCTCCTTTGGTATTCTCAAGATGGGAGCACTCATCAACCTTTTCCTCAGCTTCTGAAAGCACCGTTTTCACTTCTCTTTCCATTTGAATTTATTCTCCTTCCATGTCAATACTATTAAGGGATCTTCTACTTTGGAAAATTCAGTTACAAACCTCCAATAGTACCCAACCAAATCCAAGAAACTCCTCACCTCAGTAACACTCCTAGGTGGCTCTCAAGTAAGCACTTCCTCAATATTTGCCGAATCCACTACAAATACATCCTTAGAAATTACATGTCCCAAAAATTGGACCTCCCAAATACAGAACTAGCACTTTGGGATCTTCCCATAAAGCTGGTGCTATCAGAGAATGTCCAGGACCATCCTCAAGTGTATCGTGTGCTCCTCCTCGGACACCGAGTACACCAGGATGCCATCAATGAAGACCACGATGAACCTATCTAAGTAAGGATGGAATATTATATTCATGAGTCCCATGAACACTTTTGGGGAGTTATTCACACAAAAATGCATCACTAAGTACTCATAGTGGTAGTACCAACATATTAAGGCTATCTTCGATACATCCTCATCCCGTACACAAATTTGGTGATAGCTAGACCTGAGGTCATTCTTCAAGAACCACCTTTCTCTCTTCAACTGATCAAATAGGTGGTTGATCCTAGATAGTGAATAATTATTCTTTAAATTCACTTGATTCAATATCCAGAAGTCAACACATAACCTCAATCTTCTATCTTCATTCTTGGAAAACAAAACTGTGTCTTCCCAGGGTGAAACATTGGGTCTCATGAAGCCCTTCCTCTATAAGTTCTTTAGTTGTGACCTCAACTGACGAAGCTCCATGGGATACATCCAATATGAAGGTGTAGATAATAATTTCATCTTGAGGTACTGGTCAATGCAGAAGTCTACCTCCCTATAGGGAGGTAATTTAGAGACATCCTCAGGAAATATGGCCTCATATTCTACAACCACTGTAAGAAATTGAGGAATCCTCTCATCCACTACACTGAGGGTTAGGCTAGCCAACTAATGTGTGATCAGTTTTACCCTATTATGTGTGAGTATTTCCTATGCTGCATGTGTTTCCATTTTCACTGAAAAAAGAAAAATTGTCCCAACATTGCGGACACACCATACTTTGCGCCTAAAATAGTCAAATTAGGCAAGAACTATGGATAACCATTCCATACAAAGATTGATGTTTTAAGGCCTCAATAATTCCACCAAGAGATCCCAACCAAAACTCTCTCCCCCTAGAGGAAGTAAACATTGTCGGCACTAGTATGTGATCATAAAATCTTCCCTCATAGGATTATTTAATCATAGGGATCGAGTCAACAGTTCCACTAAAATCTCTGAGTCTCGAACAAGGGTCATGGTGAGAAAAGAGTGACTAGAACCTATGTCTATCGACACAATAAATAAGGTGTAAAAGACATATATCGTACCTCTAATCATATCATAATCCTTGGTTCCATAAGCCTCCATTTCCTGAAGCTGGGCTCATCCCTATCCACCAGCTCCCTAAGCCTGTGGGGGACCACATGGGGGTGGTGTTTCTAGTACCTAAAACGTCTGTCCACATACTATTGCCTTACCTACTCCTCTTCCACACACAATTCCCTAAAGACCACCCTATTCCTATGTCCACCTCTATCTTGGTGGTCCCTATAATGTCTCCTGATCAGTCATACGATGGGTTAGGAAATCTCTGGCCAGATTCCCCTGTCCACCGCACAAGTAACACAACCTTTCCATTAGCTAAATTTCTCTACCCTAGGATCCCCTCACCACTAATCTCATATCCCAGGGTCATCCCCTAGAGTTCTTGGCCAATTTGTGTCCCTACATCTGATGTTGTCTACCTACCGCTGAAGACTTAGCTACTCGGTGCCAGTTGGTAACTCCCACTACTGGCATCTGCTCTGCCAAAAAGCTCTCCACGAGCAGAGCTGTCTCTAGTACCCCAACATATATAGGGATACTCTAGGATATCATGGATGACGTGATCTCCTATAATAACCCCTTCTCGAAGGTCTAGGTCATAAAGAACAGGTCCCACACCATATCCATGGAGTAGTGATAAAGATCCCTAAATATCATCGAGTACTCCAGTGTTGTCTGACTACCCTACTGCAGATGTAGGATCTCTTGTATGCATACTGAGCATAACTTCACCCAAAATAACTCCTCTATAAAGATGAACTCAAAGTCTTCCCAAGATAGAGCCATCTCATCATGTGTTGGGGTCACTAATCTCCATCAATATCCTACTGATCCCTAAATAAGACTCGCATCTATGATTTCCATCTGGTCAGTAGGCGTACCCACAAGGCGAAAGACATGAGTAATTTCCTCTAAAAAATCCTCATCTATATGTGGGTTTGAATCACCCCTAAACCAAGGAGGATGCTACATTTAGAACTCATGCAATGCAGTTAGAATGAGTGCATCCTCGACTAGTAGCTTCGGTAGTAACTGTTTCTCGATAGGTGGTGGTATCACTGGTATGCCATAAAGTGGTTCAATCTCTGGTACAAGGAGTACCTCTGATACATTCCCCTATATTGAAGTATCGTCTCTAGTAAAATCATCCTCATGATCATGAAATAAAATCCTGGATGGTTGTCTGCATAGAGGCATCATGAAACAGATCAAGATGCACCACCATTAATAGAGTATACCTGGTGAGCTGAATCAAGAAGGACATGATAACACACTCAAAATTGTATATGATGTATGTACCATTTAGTCCCTCTAACTAGTTTTTTCATGTGCCGAGTTAAAAATTAGGTGTCCAGAGTCTTTGTGTATGGATACGTTGGCCGCCACACCAACACTAGAGTCCCTTTCCTGAAATCCAAACTCAAAACACTTAACACTATTTCCCCAAAATAAACTCATAGACTTACTATCCTTAAGTAGAACTGAACCCTCTGAAACCAATCTATCATTACCCATCCCATAGGGGCCCATGCCATGACCACCCCATGCCCACCTCTAATTGGACAGGGACTGGAAACTATCACTTAGTTGGAATATCCCACAAATGGGAGGCATTTGCCTAAATACATTTACACACACACACATCTCCAAACCCAAAATGATTAAATATAATAACACTAAGTAAAAAATTCATACATACACTAAGATACAATCTATAGAGTATGATAGTAAGAAAACTAGAAGGTAAATAGGGCCAGAATAAAATCCCAACCAAAAAGGAGTCTGCAATAGTGAATACACAAATTCCTAAAACTCATACGTAGAAAAACCTACCTGAAGGGTAGGTTTAGGAAAGATTTGTGAATCCATAGGAGCACCACATGTCCTTATAATAACCTTAATAACCACCTAGTCCTAGTCTACTTAGAACTCTTTCAAAACATTGATCATCTGCACAATACATGACATGTGCTGGAAAAGCTCATGTAGGGGTGAGTAATACTCAGTAGGACACCCCAAAACCACAAAGTTATACCACTAATAAATACATGAATTAAACCATAAATAAATACACGGTATACCGCAAAGGAAACACACGAAGTACAGTCAGCTCACACAGGTATAAGTCTAAATAACAGAGAGAAGTATTTTTAGTCGTAGTCCACAAATCTCCCAATTTCTATGACACACAGAGAAATGATGGCACACAGAGCATCAATGGTGCACGGACTGTCGATGGCGCATATAACATCAATGGTGTACAGAGAATCGATAGTGCATAGATCATCGATGGAACAGAGAGAATTGATGGTGCACAAAGTTTTGATGGCAAATGGAGAGTCCATAGAACACAGAGCGTCAATGGGGAACAGAGCTTTAATGGTGCATGGAGCATCGATGGTGCATGAAGTGTCAATGGCATGAAGCATCAATGGCACATAGATTTTAGATGGTGCACGGAGTGTTGATGGTTCACGGAACATCGATGGAATATAGATCATTGATGGTTTGAGGAGCATTGATGGCGCACAAAGCATTGGTGGCGCACAGAGTGTTGATGGTACATAGATTGTAGATGGTGAATGGAGCATTAATGGCGCATGGAGTATCGATATCACACAGTGCATCGATGGGGCATGGAGAATCTATGGCACACAGAGCACTAAGGGTTCATGGAGCGTTGATGGCACACGGAGAATTGAGAGCGCATGGAGCTTTAATGGGTCATGAATCCCCCAAATCAGTTAGTCACCAAGTCACAACTAGCCATAGGATTTAGCTTGTAGCATGCTGGTTTTGGAAGAACCTACTCCTCAAGCCATTAGGTCGGAAACCAACTTCCACAAAAAACTCAGTTTTAGTGTCTTAATTGGATTGTCTCGTCACAAGGGTATTAACACTGTAGACGGTTTTTCAAATGGACACATAGTTTGAAACTTATAGATTTTTTGTAAAAATTCTGATTCGGGTCCAGTCCAGATCCAACCCGACCCAGTCCAACTGACCCGACTTGGCCTGGTCCAAACCATCATGGCCCACTGGACTCAGCCTACTAGTATGACTGGACCTAGCCTACTAGTCCATTGGGTCTATCCCACTGGACCTCTAGAGGGGCCTAGCCACCCTAGTCTTTCCTATGTTGCAGGATGGTTTACTCCACCAGACGCGGACCTCCCTGGTTGCACCCCACTTTTCCATGTAGTCTGCCCTGACTGGCGCAGGTCAACTGTGAAAGTTAGAATCTAGACACCTGAGTGCAACGGTGTGCTCGAATATCTGATTTGGGCACCTGTTTGTAATTTATTCATGTTTTAATAAAATCTCACCTGCACACTTTATTAAAAACAGAAAATTTTTCATCAAACTATTTTGGGAACATCAGGCCTCAGAATCTCACACTGTCTCAGAACCTAGTCTCGGAACATTCCTAATTAATTTATAAAAAAAAATCGAGAAAATATAATTCATTACAATGTTCCTTGGTATATATATTTTATAAGGGTACTCCAATATTGTGTAAGGGTAAGTTACTTTGTATATGCACTACATAAGGGTATGGTTATACTTTTATACACTGCATAAGGGTAATCCAAGCTACTATGTAAGGGTAAACCAACTTTTTTAAGGGTTTCATAAGGGTTCTATATCTTGTGTAAAGGTAAGTATGAGTTTTGTAAGGGTCAACCCATATTTTATATTATTTATTAAGGGTATTAAGTAAGGATAACGACTTGATTAATGGTATCATGTTAGGTTAAACCCTTTGGAAATGTTTTTTATAAAGGTAAGATGTTCTTTTTAATGGTTGTGTAAGGGTAAGACCTCCCTGTGTAAGGGTATCCTTGAGTTTCCAAAGGTTACTTAATGGTGACCTAGATACTGTGTAATGATAGGGCGAGCTGCTTAAGGGTAACCTCTCTTTTTCAAAGGAAGAGTAAGGGTAATTATACCCTTACATGAAACTTAAGATCTATTTAATGGTAAAACCATATTATGCATATGCAGTGTACTTACTGAGAAAAAAAATAAATTAAAACTTAGTTTTCCATTTTGATTTTACCACCTTGACCTGTGGTGCCATTTTGGTAATTTTAAATGTTGTATATCATGGAAATGAATTATTTAACCCATTTTAAATGTTTTAAGTCGTATTTTAAATGTTTCTAGACCCTTGTCTTTTAGGATTTATTTAAAATGGAAAATTAAATGGCTATTTTTAATTTTTTTTAAATGATTCTACACCTGGTATATCTATTTCAAATTGATTAAAGATTTGTTGTATTCTATTTTTAATATCCTCTTACACAATTTTAGGTGTCCAATGGATGGGTAATTATTAGGAGTGTGTTAGAGGTGTTTTTACTTATTTACTATGTGAGGAGCTTCTCTTATTGCTATTATTGATCCCTCGTCAGGTGTTTTATGTTCTTATATATAATGTAGTCTTTTTCATAAATTTTTCTCTATCAATTGAAACATTTAATGGTTTATTATCTTAATTTTGTTATTTAATTGATTTATATATCTCTATTTGATATCCCTTACAAATGTTTTGAAAAAGTATGGTGGGTGTGATAAAAACCCTTGAAAGTGGCTTTTAAAAATTAAATTTTGGTTTCTGAAAAATTTTCTTGAATTGAAATGGTTATTTGAAGCATGATTTTGATGAGATAAAGGGAATGAAATATTTTATTATTTTAAATGAGAATATTTAAAATAAAATTTTCTTGAAAGGAAATGATTTACTCAAGTCTATTTTGAGAGATACTTTTAATTCATGCCCATTTAAAAAAAATGTTTATATATTATAAACTTTATGGAAATTTACTCTTGATTCCTATTTTAGTATTATCCATTGAAATTTTCTTCAATCATGTTTTAATATAAACTATGAAAATATTTTCATGCCATATTATAATCAAAATTAAGCATAATCTATTTATTTTTTTATGGATTTCTAATAAAATGAATGGTGTAATCCTACTAGGCTTGTTTGTCCACCCTACCTTTTCCTTCTTGTGTTTGTAGTTTTTTTTATTGTATTCTAGGTATAGGGAAAAGGGGAAGAACCAATCAAAGTTGGTGTTGGTACTTTTTTAGCATGAATTAGGAGAGCATATGATCCACTTGTTGCATGGAGCTTCTTGGATGATGTCTGCTGGACTTGTCTGATGATTTTGGCTATCACACTTTCTTGAGACTTTTTTTTATCACTTGTGGACATCTCAGTTTGAATTACCTTTATAATCCATATCTTTTTTATTGTTTTTATTTGTATAGATCATTCTCATGTTATTCTTTTTTATTTATATGTTATTATCACTAGCCTGTGGCGATTGGGAACACCCTTTGGGCTAGTGGCAGAGTGATTTAGATGTTTGTGTAGGTGGTATCACGAGTCATTTCATTAAAATGGTATCAAATGAGTTTATTCCATGTTTTTATGGAGTTTTTTAGTTTTTAGGTAGAATGATCGTAATTCAAGTAGACGGTCTTGATAGGGTTCTTGATCATCACCCATCCAAGATGATGCTTGTGTTACTAACATTATTCGGGATGAGTATGACTCAATTTTGAGCTCAATCCACAAATGTTTTAAGACCTTTTAGATTTTTTGATTGCTTATTTGAGGTGATGTAAGTTTATAGATTATTTTATGAATCTTGGAATTTAGAGGGAAATTAAAATGGGTTCATGCTATAGTGAATGGTTTGGAAAACCATTCATAGAGTATGTACTCAGCTTTGGTTGACTCTCAATGGACCTCTCATGATTGGAGTATGGTCTACTGAACTATGTGTCCAGTGTATGAGCAGTTTATATTTCTTGGAATTTTATTTTTTACTTATTTTTACTATTGTGTTTTTTTCCATTTATACTGATTTTGGAAGGTTCTTCAAGATTTATAGTTTGGTGTTTTTATTTATTAAAAATATCTTCTAAAATTGAAACCTTGATTTGTTTGGAATATAGTTAAGAATATCATAGTGTTTTGAAAAAAAAAGCTCAAAATTTGGTTTGAATTTGGGTGTTTCCAAAATATTGTTTTCTTAAAACATTGAATGTTTTTTGTAAAAATATGGATGATTCTTTTAATAAATGGTTTGAGTCTTAAATTTTTTTCAATATTTTCATGTGAAGTTTATAAATTTTAATTTCGATATTTTAAAAAATAATAATTTGAAATGTTTTAAAATCAATTTTAAAATATTTCTGTGTTATGGATTTTTTATATAGTTTTTTAAAAAAAAAGTGGTATAAATATTGGAGTTTCTTTTTGAAACAAATTTTGGTAAAACCCTTTTAAGTCAAAGAGTTTATTTTCCTTCATAAATAAGTTAGGACTTAGACTTTTTGGTTTATATTTTTGGTTTTTAATTTGTGTAAAATGGTTTTCTAAGGCCATTTCCTTTTTTTTTTGTTTTATCTTATGGGAATTGACCTCTAAATTTTATTTTTATGGGATTTTCCTTCTATTGTTTAGAGTATATCCCCATAGATATTTAATGGACACTTAGGTTGATAAAGTTTAACTTGGAATGTTTGTTTCTTTAGCGTCATATTTGGGACCCTATGTTCTTCCTCTCATACCCCAGTGTTAGGATTATATCCAAAAGTTTCTAAGCCTGAATCCTCCTCTCATATTTGGAAAATTTGATTTTTAAGAAGTAGTGACATGGTTGAAAATGATCAAGTAGTTATTTACAGAACTTAAACTTCCAAAATCTCTCAAATTTGTGTTTTTAACATTCAATCTCAAGATTTTAAGTTGGGAGTGGTGGGATTTAGTTAATCATAATAATCCATGTAAAAAACATTCATGGTTAAATTTTAAGGTTCATTTTTTTTATTATTTATTTCCCAATTCAGTGAAGTTATAGAAGGAAATTTAATTTTATAGTCTCCATCAAGGATAAGAAATGGTGTTGGAGTATGATCAACAATTTATCAAATTTTATTTTGTATTCTCCTCATATTAACATAAATGACTCTCATATGGAATGTTTTTTCTATAAAGGTGTTTAATTAGATCTTTCTCATACTATGTTTACTCTATTCCCCATATCTAATAGTATGTTGTTATTGCATGCTTTCAGGGTTGATGAAAACTTGGTAGGAGATCCAGAGTCATTGAAATTTTCTCTTATTCTTGGATGTGATGGTGGAATATCTAGTAAGATAAAAAGGAAGTATACAAAGTCATACCCCATGAGTAGTGGAATTAAAATACTATTCTATTTTTTCTCACTATATTACTCTAGAGAGAATCACTTGGTTTACTTCTAGTGTGAAAAGTTAGGTCATATCAAGGGTACTAGTAAAACCCCTCCTAAAGATTATAGAACTTGTGTTTGTTTGGGTCATTTGAAGTGGTACTTCCTAGCTTTCCCTATATATCAACATGTTCAAAAATTATCAGATCTTAAGGTAACTATGGCATATTTATAACATTCATGATAATATAACTCCATCCATAGGCCTCTGTGTGAATCCCTTCATAGTATTTAAAATTCCAATGGATATTGAGCCTATACTATCTTATGTTAATAAAAATATTAAAGTTAATACCATTTTATTTTACTTTATATAGTTCATTTTTTTTAGTAATCTTATGTAATTGTGTGTTGTGTTTCTGGATATTGTGTTTGTTGGGGTGAAGATTTTAGTTTTTTAGTCACATTTTTTTATTCTATCTTAGAGATATAAGAGTCCAGTTTTATAAATTTTTTCATTTTCTTATGCTTGTTTTAAATTTTTGTATTTCTATGAGATGAGTAATAGAATTTTGATTCTCATGGAAATTCAATAAGATGGGTATATCACCAATATTGAATTCCTCATATTGAAAGTTTATCCATTCTCTTCCATGGGAATATCACTTTTCATGATATAGAGAATTTAGATATGGAATTTATAGTTACATTAATATTTTGCCTTTATATTTTGGTTATATCTAAATAAGGATATATATATGTCTCTTTTTGTAATCCTAGTGAAAAATTTACCTTAGGATGGGATCTAGTTAATTGGAGATTATTCATTTGTGTTCATGTTCTTTCTAGGCCTACTTATTATTCTATATGGGAGAGAAGTTATTTTTTAAGTTCATATGCCTTATTGATTGTTGTTATACTTGTATCTCACATTGATGTAGGACCTATGTTGGGTTAGTGGTCCTTTTTCATGATGAATATTGTGGATCTTGGGAAAGTGTTGGGTTGATCAGGTGGCAGCACTGATGATGATTAGAGGATTCAATTATAATTACTACGGGGCAGTTTTCTAAGAATTTGTTCACGGTAACCCTCACTTGACTCTAGGTAAGTCTATGTTTCCTCCTATGGAGGCATGTTCCTACTCAATGCATTTCCAATTGTTCTCTAGTCTTTTATTGGGCGGCCTTTGGTTTTTTTGGATGGTTCAGTAATCTTTTGAGGACTTAATCTTTCAAAATAATGTTTGAGGATATTGTGTTTCCTACTTTAAAGGTTTCTTTATTTCTCATTGTTGATTAGGCAAGGGTTTTTCCTATTTTTAAAGTATTTTTCTTGTTGAATGTTATTTTTAGAGTTTCTCATCCTCACACTAACTAGTTACCTGGTTTTCTTTGAAAGTATTCTTTTTTTGGCATGAACTCTTAGAAATTTCTTTCTCTAATCTCTGTTTCTTTTATGGTTTTGTTGGAATATTTCCATGTTTTCTCCTGTGAGAGTTTAATGTTTGGATTCATTTCGGTTTTTCAGATTCAATGGTATTGGTTGGGTTTTCTTATCTCTAAAATCATGATTGGCTATTTTCCTTGGAGCTTTCTGGGGGTATAAATCATTGTGGTGGGGAGAACTGTAGTAGCCTAAACTTTTCTTGAAGGTTTGTTCTTGGTTCTTGTTTTTTTCTTTAGGTTTTTCGAGTGTTGGAGGTTTTTTGAAATCATCTTGGTTTTAATTTTTTATTATAACCCCTTTTTGTGTTATTTTATAAGTCATTTCAATTGAAATTAAATAATTTTTAACTTAATTTTTACCATTATGCAAGGTATAGAGTCTATATAAGGGTAAGTCATTTATACCCTTATGTAGGGTGGTTTATAGGAATTACGTAAGGATAATTTCTTATTTCCTTATGTTTCATTGTGGTAAGGGTATGTTTAATATGTATTCATAAAAGAAAATCCTATTTTATATGGGTTGCTTAAGGGTAAGGTCCTTTGTATATATGATGTGTAATGGTGATATAGTGTTGTGTAAGGGTAAGGTCCTTTGTATATGCACTTTTTAAGGGTAAGGTCCTGATTGTTTGCATTGTGTTAGTGTAATCTGGTTTATGCATAGGGGTGACCAAGCTTTCATAAGGGTTATATAAGGGTACTATGTGTATCATGTAAGGGTAATTATGAGTTCTGTAAGGTTCATCCTATGTTTTCCCTTATTTCATAAGGGTATTGTTTAAGGGAACTGATTTGTGTAAGGGTATCATGTAAGGATAATCCATTTGAATATGCATTGTGTAAAGGTAACTTGTTCTTCTTAAAGGTTTTGTAAGGGTAAACCCTCACTATGTAAGGGTATCTTCAGGTTTCCAAAGGTTATATAAGGGTAACCTGGCTATTTTGTAAAGTTAGGGTGAGTCGCGTAATGGTAACACCTCTTTTTCAAAGGATTTTTAAGGGTAACTCTAACCTTACTCATCATATAATAGTTGTTTAAGGGTAAAACCATGTTACCATTATGCATCACTCTTTTAAGAAAAAAAAAATAAAAACTCAATTTTCCGGTCTTCTTCCTCTATCTCATGATTTAAGGACATTTTAGTTTTTTATATGCTGTAAATCATGGAAATTGATTCTTTAACTCCAATTAAAGTTTGTAACTCCTATTTTAAATTTTTTTAAACCCTACACATTCAATATTTCTTTAAAATGGAAAATCAAATGGTTATTTTAATTTTGGGTTTTAAATATTTCTACATCTAGTATATTTATTTAAAAACCCCTTAAGATTTGTATTATTTTATTTTCAATATCCTCTTTGGGAGTTTTGAGTGTCTATAAATTGGGTGATCAATAGGAGTGTGTAGAGGTTATTATTCTATATTTACTATGTGAGGACCTTGTTTTCTTGTTGTAGATCCCTTATCAGGTGTTTTGAGCTTTTATAATTAACATTGGTGATTTCATAAACCAAACTCTATCAATTGAAACCTTTAATTGTTTATTGTCTTGATTTGATTTTTTAATTGATTACTAAAGCTCAATTTTAGATCCTTGACAAATGTTTTGAAATAGTGTAGTGGGTGTGATGAAAACCCTTGATAACATAATTTAAAAATTAATTGTTGGTTTCTAGAAAATGTTCTTTAATTGGAATGATTATTTGAATCATGATTTTTATGTGATGAAAAGGCATGGTATATTTTATTATTTTAAATGATATGATTTAAAATAAAAAGGACATATTTTTTTATAAATCCCATTGATTCTAATTTTTGAAATGCAAGTCATTGAATTATGAAATAAACCCCTTTTACAAGGCTTTGAAAACATTTGGTGGATTTTTAAGAAGAAAATTATTTGAAATGAAAAGATATTTTCTAAAATGATTTGATATTTATTCATGAGAAAAATTGAAAAAAGTAAAATATAGTTTTGAAATGCCTGAACTTGATGAAAACCTATGATTTGTTTTTGAATTTAAAATGGAATTTTGAAAATCGAATTAGGTATTTAAATTATAAATGATGAAATGAATTCAAAATAATGATCTATACACAATTTATTTATTAATTGATTAAAATCATAGGTGAACCTATGTAATTATTAGGCAAATTAGAAAATCACTCTAGGAATATAACCCTGTAGAAACGAATTAACAATGAAAACTCTAACCGAAATAAGTTCAGAATAATTTTCTTCAATTGGTGTTTATTGATTCTATCCCAATTAACTAATCCTTAAGGATTTGTGCATAATTTTATCCATGATTGATTGACTGAGTGGTGTGTGGATCCAAAATCTAAAAACTAATAAATGTTGAGGCATGTGACTATGGTGTATTATTTTGATTTCATATTACATGTGAGTGTTTATTGAACTATTTTTTTCATACCCATGTATTTCATAAAAATGTTATATTAATCCTATTTTTTATTTACTTTCCATTTACATATTTAAAATATTTTTTGATATAAAAATTGAGAATTATTTACTCGTGTCTATTTTCTGAGAAATTTTTACTTCATTACCATATGAAAAATATGTTTATATCAGCTAAATTTGATGAAAATGTACTTTTGAAACTATTTTTAATATTTTCCACTGAAATGTTCTTCAAGAATGTTTTAATATGAACTATGAAAAAATTATATTCCATGTTTTATTTAAAATTAAGCATGGCTGGTTTATTTATAATGGATTTCTTATGAAATGACTGGTGTAATCCTATTGGGCTTGTTGATCACACCTTACCATTTCCATCAAGTTTTTTTATTGTTTTCTTTCATGAAAGGTATAGGTAAAATGGGAAGCACCACTTTGAGGTGGTGGGGGTACTTGGTTATAATGACATATGAGTTTGTAGTGACCAGTGGAGTATGTGACAACTTGTTTTATGGATCTTCTGGTTGAATATTTTGGATAATTTTCTGATGACTTGTAGCATCTTGGGACATTTTTTCAATTGTGTATTTCTCAATTTGTTTGATCTTTCTCCAATCTGTCTATTTTTTTCTTGTAGTTGTTGGGAGAAACCATTCCCATATTGTTCCTCTAATTATTAGGTACTTTTCACCAGCTCGTGGAGATTAGGAACGCTGTTTGGGCTTATAGTGGAGTGATTTAGATACTGGTTTATGTGGTATCTCAGGTCGGTTCAATAAAAATAGTATCAAAGGAGAATTTTGCTTATTGTTATAGGATATTCAGTAATTTGGATGTAGGACAGTAAAAATTCAGGTAGTTGGTCATAGGGTAATTCTTGATCACCACCCAACTGAGACGGTGCTTGGGTTACCGGGGTTTTATAAGATGAGTATGTATCTAGTTTAAGCATAGTCCACAAAAGTTTTTTAGACATTTTGAATTTTTTTAAAGTAGTTATTTAATGTTTTTTGATTTCATTTATTACATTGATAATCTTGGTATTTAGAGGTAAATTCATATGGGGCACAATACTACAAATGGTTTAGTAAACCATGCATAGACTGTGTAGCCATATCTGGTTAACACTCAATGGTATATGCCCGATTGGCACATGGTCTACTAAAAAGTGTGTCCAGTTCATTCACATCTAATATTTTTATAATTTTAATGTTTTCTTATTTCAAGTGTTGGGTTGTTTTTCCTATTTATGCTGATTTTGGAAGGTTCTTCTAGAATAATTGTTTGGTTTATTAGTTAGTTTAAAATATCATATAAAATAAAAACCATGAGATGTTTGGAAAAGTGTTGGGAATATTATAGAGTTTTAAAAATGTTTTAAATTCAAAATTGTGTTTTTATTTTGGTGTTTACAAAATATTTTTGTTTAAAATGGTGAAATATTTTTTTAAACATCTATTTTATGCTTTTGTGAAATGGTTATAGTCCTAATTAAAATATCTTAAATAATTTAAGAGTGAAATGTTTTAAAATGTATTTTAAAATATTTCAGTGTTATGGAATTTTTATTTAGATGTTTTTGAAATATTTAGTTTATGTAATGGAGTTTTTTTAAAATAATTTTGGTAAAACCCTTTTAATAAAAATAGGCGAGTTTCCTTCTTAAATAAGTTAGGACTTGGACTTGTTGATTTATATTTTTTGGACTGTAATTTATATAAAATGGTGTGCTAAGTTCATTTTATATTTTTTGATTTATCTTGTTATAATTGACCTCTAATGTTTATTTTTATGGGTTATTTCTTCTTGTTTTTTATTTTATGCCCCCATACATATTTAATGGACACTTTGGTTGATTAAGATTCTATTTGAATGGTTGTTCTATCAGCTCCAAACTCAGGACTCTATGTTCTCTACTCATTACCCCACATGAGGATTAAGTCTAGTGGTTTATATGCCTGAATACTCCTCACTTATTAGGAAAACAAGATTCTTAGGAAGTAGTGACATGGTTGAAAATAATCAAGGTGATCTTCACCAAACCTGAATTTCTGGAATCTATCAAGGTTTAGATTGTATCGTTCATGCTTGATAGTTCAGGTTAGAAGTGGTGAAAGTCTGTTACTTGATATATTCTATATAAATACAATTTTTGTTTAGCTTTCAAGGTATGTTTTCTCCCATATTTCTTTCCCAATTTAGTTAAGGTATCAAATGTTGTGGAATTTTATGGTCTTTGGTAAGAAGATGAAATGGTTTTGGAGAACACTCAAATTTTATCTAATATATTTTATTATCATCATTTAACCACAAATGAATCTCTTATGGAATGGTGTTTCTAGAAAGGCCTTCCATAAGATCTTCCACAGACCGAGTTTCCTCTTTCCCTCAAATCTTATAGTATGATTTTTGTTTTTTCTTTAAATTTTGAAGAAAACATGGAAGGAGTACTATAAATGTTGTGAATTTATCATTTTCATATATGTGATTAAGGATGCTCTAGTAAGGGAGTAAAATTGTACCAAGTCATATCCCACAATTAGTTTCATTAATAGTCCATTTTATTTTTAATCACCATATTTCTCTAGAGAGAAGAACTTTTTTTACATCCAGTGCGGAAAGTGGTGTCATATCAAGCATAATTGTAAGAACCCTCCAAAATCCAGTAGCACTTATGGTCATTTGGATCATTTAAATAGGTTCTACCAGGTTTTCTCTACATCTTGATAATTTTAGGAATCCTCAGATCCTAAGGGAACTATGCCACGACTAGAAGAGTCATGAAAATAAGACTTTATCTACATACCTCAAAGTGAATCCTTTTAAATAGTGTCCAAAATTCCAATGGTATTTTAGGATAGACCATATTGTGTTATTATTGATGTGAGATTTATGACCGTATGATTTTTCTTGATGTAGTTATTTTTCTCTTGTAACCTTATGGTGTCGGGTATAATCCTTTTGGTTATCATAATTTTTGGGGTAATTTTTTGATTTTTCTAGTATATTTTTTAAATTATTTCTTGGATATATAATAATAAAGTTTAATAGATTTTTTTTTTCTTAAGATTGTTTGAAATTTCCTTCTATTTATGAGTTGGGTTGGAGAAATGTGGTTTTTATGTAAATTCAATAAGGTGGGGATATCACCAATATTGAATTTCAAACATTGAAATTTTATCCTTTCTCTTCCATGGGAATTTCTATTTACATGATCTAAAAAATATTGATTTGGAATTTTTAGTTCCCTTGGTATTTTAACTTCCTCTCAAGTCTATATCCAAATAAGTATGTTTTTTCATCTATTTGTGTTGGATTAATGTGAGCTTTCCCATTGTATGGGATCAATTTATTTGTAGAAGACCTATTTGAATTCATATTCTTTCAATAACCTATGAATGTTCCCTATGGGATGGAAGTTATTTTGAAAGTGTATATGCCTCTATAATTATTGTTCTCATCTCCTCTCGTGTTGATGCATGCCCTGTCTTGGTTCAACAGTTCCTTTTGATTGATTGTCATAATAGAGATTAGGTAAGTTTCGAGGTGACTGAAAGGTAGTGTTGATGATGTTATGAAGTTTCAATTGGAATTACCAAGGTCTGGTGTTTCTGGAATGTGGTCCCAAGTTACCCTCAATTAACACAAGCCTAGTATATGTTTTTTCCTGGGGAAGCATGTTCCAACCCAATGCATTTCTAATTGATCTTCAAGATTCTATTGTGTGACCTTTTTTTGTGTCTTGATAAGGTAGTAGTCTTTTTAGGACTCTCTCTTTTAATGTGATGTTTGAGGTTCTCATGTTTTCTTATTTTGAGGTTTCTTCAGTTATCGTTATTGAGTAGTTGAGGGTTACTTCTTGGTTTTAAAGTCTATTTTCTTAGTGAATCATCTTTAGAGAGTTTTTTATCATAACTTTAACCAGTTCATTAGTTTTATTTGAAATTTCTATTTTTCATAGTGAACTCTGGTAAAATTACTTTCACTAATCTTGGTTTCTTCCATGGTTTTTTTGGAATATTTACTGGTTATTGTCTATAGGAGTTGAATTTTTAGGGATATTTCAGAATTCCAGAGTTGAAAGTGTAGGTTGGGTTTTCTTATCTATCTAATATTGATCAACCGATGTCCTTGAAGATTTTTGGGGGTAGAAAGCCTTATAGTGGGGATAAAATTAACATATTGAAATTTTCTTATGGGTGTTTTCTTAGTTCTTATTATTTTCTTTAGGTTTTGAGAGTGTTGGAGGTGTTTCTAATCCTCTTGGTTTTAATTTTTCTTTATAACCCCTTTTTTGTGTTATTTTATATGCACTTGGAATTAAAATTTAATAATTTTTTACCTAATTTTTACCCTTACCTGTGGTATAAGGTCTATGCAAGGGTAAGTATTTTATACCCTTACATAGGGTGGTTTTTAGGAGTTACGTAATGGTAACTCCCTGTTTCCTTATGTTGTGTGAGGGTAAGGGTGTGGTTCTTAAGTCTGTGTAAATGTAACTCCAATTTTTTATGGGTTTTTTAAGTGTAAGGTCATTTTTATATGCACTATTAAAGGCTACTATAGTGTTTCATAATGATAAGTTCTTTTGTATCCGCACTTCATAAGGGTAAGGCCTTGCTTGTATGTGTTTTGTATGGGTAATTTGGGCCACTGCATAAGGGTGACCAAGATTTTCTAAGGGTTGCATAGGGGTATTATGTATCTCGCATAAAGGTAAGTATGAGTTTTGTAAGGTTCAACCCACATTTTCACTTTCTTTTTAAGGTTATCATGTTAGGGTACTGACTCATGTAAGGAAAATCACTCTGTATATGTAGTGCGTAAATGTAACCTGTTCTTTTTAAAAGTTTTGTAAGGGTAAACTCTGTCACGAACCGAATCTTGTCACCATTAAAACCGACAACTGACCTGGCCCTTGACAATTCCCTAAGGGCGTTCTTGGTCCCCATGAGCTAGCACAAGTTCCTAGGTATCATAAAATAAAATTTAGGAATGATTTACTCGAGTTTATAAACATAAAACAATAAACAAATCTAATAAACCAAATCTTGATTTTTCATACCAATACATATTTTACTAAAATTTAGAACTGAATTTAACTACTCAAAACAACGTCTAAAGACCATTAAAAAGGTAAAAAACATAAAATTGACATCCAAAACCACCTCAAGGCAAGGGGGAATCACCCTCAATCCATCTCCATGAAAATGCACTAAGAAGGACCACTAGAAACCCTAACCACTAGCACAAAATTTGTACCCAAACCTTCGACAAAAATAACCATGTATACTTACACAAAAAGGTGTAAGTAGGGTGTGATCCAAATCCAATTAGGATACCACCACTAATATATTCCATGTGATAAACATTCAAAGATGAAAAACTTTCAAGTTTTCATAAACAAGAAATGCTAGTTACAATTTCTGAAGGATGCATCTTTAAATAAAAACAGTTTTAAAGTGGGATATTTTAAAGAATGAACACTTTTAAATAAAAATACCTAAGCTACTTAATATTTCAGCCCAAAATACCATATACCAACAAAAATTATAAAACATCCAATGAGCACAAGCAATGGGAAATAACCCCTAGGCACTAGCTCGTTGTGGGTCCCAGATACCTCGTATCTCGGTGAAAGTAATCATCACAATATCTATTTTTGTGCATATGAGCCACTAGTAGGGATCGTACCCATAATATAGTGGTCCCCCAACATCATAATCATCATATTTTAGTTAGTGTTGTGAGTGTCAAACTTTCTACGTGAAACTGAGGCCAAACCCCACGGGATTACTAGCATATTAGTACACATCCACCCACCTAGATACCCGGGTTTCCCTCTTGTGCTAAAACAAGTTCAAAAATCAATGAAATATAATTTTCACATGAAAATACCACTTCCAAATCACACATTCACCAGAAAACCCACATTTATATCACACAAGTCATATAATCCATTTTTTATTCAAATGCATTTTGAAATCATACTCACACCAAAATAGCCAACCACACTTTTCACATCTCTTTAACACTTCAACAAATACATTAAACAATTTTATAAAGCCTTTATAAGATAGTATGATCCATATAACATCCCACACATATATCACATAATACTTCTTTCATACACAAAATTCATTTTTCACATCACACTCACACAAAACAGCCCACAAACATGTTTCGCACCCACATCACAATTTCATAAATCACATCGACAAATTACAAAACATTATCAAAACATATGACATCACAACTGACCACTTTATCTTTAAAAACTCATTTTAAGAACATACACCCACCAAAACAGTACATAAAGATCCTTTTAACACTTTGTGTAACTCATTAAATCATTTACAATTTTCATAAAACCAAACAAAGGGGTATAACCATGTTTTGCATACAAACCCATTTCAAAACCCTCTTTCAAGGTCAAAATCACACCAATACCAATTCAAAACAGAATTTTAAGCCCTATATATATTTATTAAACCACCATAAAGTTCCATAAAATTACCTCAAATAATACCACAAAAGATACAAATGAAAAATACACATTTTCATAAAACAGTTTCATGAAGTTTAACAAGGTTTTACACACAATTTGGATTCAAAACCCCATTTTCAGTCCCACGTGACACTAAAGAATTATCAAATAATAATTTTAATCACCTTTAAAAAACTATTAAATCACTTTTATATTTTATAAAACTACCACAAAACATATCACATGAGTTACATTTGAAAAACACACAACTTCAAACAAAAATGTAACTTTAATAATAAATGATTTACCAATGCTACCAAAAATGGTTTTTGCATGACACACAACAAATTTGAAATAAGGTAAATTAATAAAACAATCATGATAAATCATCAATAATTGTTTTCACATGGAACCCCCTACCTTTTATGTCAAAACCCTAAAATCTTGGTGTGAAACATCTACCGCACCACCACCGCACCACAAGGAAGTGAAATTGAGCCCTAGACTGCAATATTTTTCCAAAAAGACACCAAATCAAACCCTGGGTATGAACCCTAACTTCTTAACATTTTATTGATTCATGAAATAATGAAGAACCCCTAAGGAGAAGGGAAAAAATGAAGAGAGAAACACTTAATTAAAGAAATCTTGAAGAGATCGCCCCAAATCCACCAAAATCTAAATATCCAAGTAACCAAAATAGGTAGGGAGGCTCGAAGGAGTAATAGTAGGCCATGTGGGGACTGAAATGGGGGAAAATATTGAAAATTTTAGGATTTATTAAAAAAAATTAACCTCTTCAAATATGGTTGATTTAATAAAGATTAAGAAAGATCTCTCTAATCCGTGGAGGAGATGAGATCCAAAGAGGAAAACTCAATAATGGGGGTGAGCCTCAGGTATTTGGATTTCAGTGGGAGGTATAATCACCAAAAAAAGTAAAAAATGAATGATATATGGAAACTTCACAAAAATAATTTAAAGTAGAAAATGGGCTTATGGGAAGGCACAATACATTTAAAAAACCCAAATCCATCTTGATTATAGATTCTTATGTGGTTCAAATGGATATGGTGATTTTAATATACCAGGGTATGACAATTTGGAAGTGTAATGGGTGTACGAGGTATAATCACCAAAAAAAGTAAAAAATGAATGAGATATGGAAACTTCAAAAAACTAATTTAAAGCAGAAAATGGGATTATGGGAAGGCACAATACCTTTAAAAAAACCCAAATCCATCATGATTATAGATTCCTATGTGGTCCAAATGGATATGGTGATTTTAATATACTGGGGTATGAAAATTGGGAAGTGTAATGGGTGTACAATATTGAAAAATTAAGGAGTAATAAAAGAAACAAAATTTATTGTTAAATATGAAAATGGGCTCATAGTTTGGCCCAAATTTTTAAAACCCACCATTTCCTCCAAAATGCATGGGAAACCCCCAAAACAAAAAACAAGAATGGAAATAAAATGAAAAAATCATTTAAAAGAATTCATTTATATAACAATTCTCCCCACCAAAAAACTTTATACCCTCAGAAATCCACAGCACGGCCAAATAAAAAGACAAAACCCAATTGAAAGGTTGAAATGGACACATTTTCCATGTTTCGCCTCCAAAGGCCAAAACACCTCCAGTGATCAATTAAGAAAGAATACTCTCAAAAACCAAAATTTACACCACTTTCATGAAACAATCATGCATATTCAGACTTCATCCCAAAATAAAACTCCACAAACACTATCCAAACAAGACTCAAACAATTTACCCAAATGAACAACAATAACGAACAAGGTTACAATTACCTTTCTTTAACTAAACCGTTGAGCATTCTCCAATCCCAAAGTTTACCCAAAAAATATGTTGTAAGTTAGATAGTTCTGAAAAATAAAACTTACCACCAAGACAAGACCAAGAACAAATATGAGTTACTAGTATGGGGAGACACAAATAGGCTCCCTACCATAAGAGACAACTTAAATTGTCCTAAGGTAGAATCAGGACACTAACAGGGGAGGCCCGAACGGACTCCCCAGTACAAGGGGTAGACTTCCATTAGACTTTTACAAAATAACTTACATTAGAATCATAGTGGGTAAAAATAATATTGGGTCTCCCTACCATAAGAGCCAACCATCTAACCCGACTAGCACAGTCTAACATGAAAATACCCCAAAATTTAAAAAGTTGGGATGGTCGCACAATTATTCTACACAGTTTGGTAAATTGTGCGCTAACCATGGGAATCATTATGTATGCATGGGTTTATGGCACACAGTCACTACTAATCATGCACAAACCATGTGCTCAACCTGTCTAGCCAAATTCCCAACCATAATCCAAAAACTCAATGGAAACCAAAGGGGGAAGAAATGACATTGGGAGATAAAATGGACATGAGGTCCTCCCACCTTTTTCCATCGAATGGGAACAACAAAAGAAAGATGAAGACACCGTAAGTATAAACTAATCACATATTTAAAACTAAGAATAGGACTTTTTACAAGGGTTTTAAGGACCCTGGGAGTTCCCCTGACTACGCGCCAGCTTCTCTCCGGGACCTATGGCTAGTTCTCAAAGTATTGAAGAATATTCATCCTCATAGTTAGGATTTGGAAACCCCTGAATTGAACTTATTATTCTGATACTACAAACAACTACACCTCAACCCCATATGGGTTTACCAAGACATAACACATTCCAAAAACTAACTTTACCAAAACCCGACATTTCACTGAAACAAGGGCTAAGAAGATGCACAGCCATCACACCTTGTTTCTTTGGATGAGAAACAACAAAAGGAAAGGGAACATATAAACACCTTCCTCTAAAACAGTGGATTTTGAATTTTTTCCAAGGGATACATAATCCCAAAATAATAGATACTCTTAGAGGATTGCACAAACTTTACCTTTATAGTCAAACGATCATGCGACATCACAATGCGACACTGAACATGACCAATGTGACTGATAGAAACAATACATAGAGGGGGACCTTATACAACATCCTCAAACATCACAGAATTCTAAAAAGTGTCCATAACAGCCTATCATGACCAGATTTCCCACATTGGTGGTTTAACGTGAACTCATTCTTCTAAGAGACTATGAAGGGCCCAAAGTCCCTCTTAGACACCATCCATATACACATCCACACAAACAACCCCAAACCACTTCCACCTTCGACGAATCGGGTAACTTATGAAACTAAGGTATCTTTCAACCTCCCATGGGCACTCTCCCACTAAAAGAGGATCCTCAAAACCAAGAATGTAAGTGGTGTAGACTCAATCTACAAAGCACTATAAAACTATTCCTTATATTGATCAATGGGAGGATCTTCCAAAAAACGAAACAATCTGGTTTGCACTTCAGTTGTGAACTAACCCTTAATGGGGGCGTACCTTATCCAATGAGAGAACCCAAGGACCCAAACAAGTTGGTCCATCGGTCAAGACATACCATAAACTAGATCCAAACACATGAATGGAACCACCGTAAATGCATCCCAAAACATTTCTCATACAAAGAAAACTAACCAGCCCTTCAACACAACTTACCGACCAAACCCAAACCCAAAGTATTATTCAAACAAGAGGGGTTCCTGGACTCAAAAAATCCCACAACAATAACATTTTTGAAAACACATAAGATGAATCATCCCAAACTAG
This sequence comes from Viscum album, assembly GCA_963277665.1. Lineage (NCBI taxonomy): Eukaryota > Viridiplantae > Streptophyta > Magnoliopsida > Santalales > Viscaceae > Viscum > Viscum album. The sequence continues at coordinate 512,437,732 of OY728146.1, forward strand.
TCATCAAGACATCATGTTTTACTTTAAAATAATCTCTTTGAAAATAAATGGTTCAGCAGTTAGCGTATCCACCAACGGTACCCCATGGGCCCCACACATGTATGTTTCCTTTCCAAACTGAGCACCCTCATCATATCCATCCTGGAACTCATACAATCATGACATTAACCATCAATCATTCCATATATCCCCATGCATGTGGTAGCTCATGGAAATACAAAAGGTTAAAACAAAAATACTTTCCACTTTTAAAAACAAAAACAGTCAACCAATACATCTTTTTTCTCAAGACTGCTAAAAATGAGATCAAAATCCCAATTTACATCTTACAAAAAAATTTAGATAGACAAAATCATTTAAAAAATAACTCACTTTAAAGTCATGTACATTAATTTCAAAACATTTCAACCCATTAAAACTCCTTTCAATGGTTTAGATAACTCTATTGGAAACACCTTTTCAAAACCAACTTTAACGTAGTTCCTAATTTCAAAAGAGGTGTAAATACACCATTTTCCATTTCAAAACAATTATGAAAATAAAGTTCAACCATTTCACAAATCAAACCATTCCATCTTTATTATAAAATCATTTCACAAAAACTTTACGCTTCTTAAAACCATGTCATTTTTTCATTAAAACCGAACTTCTAATATTTCAAAACTAAATGACACAAGACAATGCGGGAGGAAACTAGTTTTGGTGGGTGACTTAGACATATGGTTGGAGGCCATAATCCAATAACTTCACTATCACAGAGAGTGTTTTGGGGAAATATCCTCAACTCTACATGGATTTCTAGGTCATGTGATCTCAGTGAGACCATTAAATCAACTCTCTTTTCATTTCCCCTAATCATCATAAAACCAAGAAAATCAATGGTCTGAGATAAATCCCAACTTCCCTGGTGACTTGAATCCCTTCATGATGTGTGATGGCCAGATACACTACCCATAACCTGAATTTCAAGTCCCAAAAATCCTATATCCAGACTATCCTGACTCCTCCCCAAATAACATGACCCAAGGAGTTAATATTAAACCTCCTTTGATGACATTTTGTCACGAACCGGATCTTGTTGCCATCAAAACCAGAACCTGGCCTGGCCAGTGGAAAGTCCCTAAAGGCATTCTGGATCCCCACTATCACGAACCAGGTCGGGTCGTCATTCGACCTAGCGCCCGACCCGGTCCGCGACATGGCCCGAAGGGCGTTCCCGATCCCCACGGGCTGGCACAAGTGCCCGGGTATCAAAACTAACACATGGGAATGATTTACCTGAAATAGTAAACATGAAACAACTGATAAGATAAAGAAACTGAAACTGAAAATAGACAACCAAACAGGGCCTTACACTAAAAACAAATACATAGGTTTACAACTTGAACCAACATCCAGAATAAACGACAACAAAAGAAACTAAGAATCAAACTCAAACCTCTGAGCAACAAGAGAGGCACAACGTCCACACGCTACAACACCAACCAACATGATAAGACCATCAATGACCAGAACCACCATAGCTTACCACGATGTCACAACTTGGAAGAAAAAAGAAACAATGTCTACATACACCCAAAGTTGTATGTAGGGTGTGAGCCAAAAGCCCAGTAGGACGTCACCCAATAAAAAGGTTCCACGTATAAACATTAAATGAAAACACATTTGCAGGATAAATAAAATAAAGGACACCAAAGATTAATTTTTTTTAAAGAAACAGTTTCTATAAGGAAAACACTTTTAAAGAAAACAATTTAGATAAAAGAAAACACCCCTACAAAAAAAAGAAAAACTCAAACCTTCAGATAAACCCAAAAGCTACACCGTATGCCGATGGTGGGTGTATAGTAGTCCAGGAGCACCAAAATTTGGAGAGGACCTAAAGATACTATAAAAAGGAATGGGACCCTAGAACCTCGTGTCTCAGTGAAAAGTATAGGAATCACAACAAAATATGTTCTCATGCACGAGCCACTAGACAGGGCAACACATCCATAACCTTGTGGTCTCCGATCATCATCCAATGTTTAGTTAGTGTTGTAAGCATCAATCCAGCTAAGTGAAACTAGGCTGGAGCCACTCCCATATCACTAGCATGCTAGTCTAGTCTGCCCACCTAGTACCCAGGCTTCCCTTTTTTGTGCTCACATGTTCCAATTTCACATTTCATGTCAAATTCAGACAAATAAAACAAACAGGGTGTAACATAAACCAAATGCGACACTTCCACACACAAAAAACCACTTGACAAAGTATGCACGCTAAAAGACTTTACCCAACTAAATTAAAACAATTTCTACATTGTTAAAAATTATTTATTAAAACACATTAAATTTTTTGTCAACAAATTATTTAAAAAAAACATAACACAACTTAACACAAAGAAACCACTCAGCCCTCCTTCATGACCAAACACACCCAACACCACGCAAAGAACACAAACTGCACAACTCACATCATTTAATAACCCAACCGCATGGTTAAAATACCACATTCCCAATTAAACAAGACATTATAAATGTTATTAAGAAATTTCAGAATACAACACATGACTTTAAACACCAAAAGTCCACTCAAACCCTATTTTTGGAAAAAACGCATATGAACGCTACACCAGAACACACACCGCCACCTTGCACATTTTCACAAAACAAAAGAAGACTTTATAAAACACTAGTAGACAACTCAACTTAGGTTTTCAAGGAAACAACATACTCAACACACACAACGCCTTCACTTATGAAAAAGGACACACAACACCATGTCGAAGGCGCGATTGACACCACTTGCATAGATGAAAAACAAACTACACAATTTAAAAATTACTGCCAACTAACTAGATATAAGTTCTTAACAGAAAATACACATATAACATAAACATGCTACTTAATGATTTAAATACAAATCAAAAATCAATGAAAAAAAACTTCGCAACTACAAAAGTTAATTAAATAACATGCTAAACAAAATTAAGTTTGAAAATTAATTCATCAAATAATGATTAGATGTGGAACCACCTACCTCAGTGTAGGGAAACACAAGACTTCCATGCGAAAGCGTCAGCGCACGTCAAACGCACCATGACAACCCAAAAGAACCTAATAAATAATGCATCAGACCAAATAAACCAAAATTGAACCAAACTTCATTCAAAATTTTAACCGCACTCAACCAGAATTAAACAACAACCATTCAAGGAAAAATGCACTTACAGCGGGGGTGCGGGAGGTCGACTGGAGGTCGACGGAGGCTATCAGAGTTGTGCGAGGAGGTGCAGGGCGGATGTCCAGCAGTGCGAAGGGTTGTGGGGTGGTTGTCCAGCAGTGCGAAGGGGTGTGGGGCGGTCGGTGTGGGTCTGAACGGTCGGTGGGGTCGTCGGAAAAAAAAAGGAGAAGCGATGTGCATCGGAGAAGGTAGGGGGTACGACGGAAGGAGGTCGAGGGTCAGTGCGGGTGGCCAGATGGGAGGGGCAGGGTGGTCGCTGAGAAAAATCCGGAAATAGGAGGGGCGGTCCGGCGAGGTTCCATGCTGGATGCAGGAGGGAAAGGGGGCAGTGCGATGGGGTACCAACCAGAGGGTGCTGCGACGGGCTGAGGGGGAGCCGGGGAGGCTTCGGTCGGGTGACAGCTGGCCTGATGGGGTACCAGGGAGAGGGGATGCGATGCAGTAGGGAGAAGAGGGAAATGAGAGGGGGTTTGCGCCTTGGCTAGACCAGGGGAGTAGGGGAGGCATGCGACGGGGATGCTGGTGGCATGGGTGATGACACAAGCAAGGGAAGGCCGACCGAGGAAGGGGGTAGTGCACAGGGGTGGAGCGGCCAACCAAGGCGGGAGCACGCTAGGGTTACAGGGTGTGACGGGAAGGAGAGTGGGGGAGGAAGAGAGGAAGAAGAGATAAAAAAAGAAAAAGGGGAAGGGGAAGTCCAGGTCACTGTGCTCAAAAAAATGAAGAAAAGCCTACCCAAAAAAAAGAATAAATAAATAAATAATATAAAACTTAAAACTAAAAAGTAAAATAACTAATAATAATAATAATAATAAAACAAGAATATGAATAATGATGTTAATATTAATAAAAATAATAAAACCCAATTGATAGTAATAAAATCAAATAAAAAGTTATATCAATTAAAATAATAATAATAATATCCTCAAATAATATCATTATTACCATTAAGACAATTCATTAAGTTAATTCCATTTTTCTTATTTTATTTTTATTTTCAGTCTATTATTCACTTAATTCGATTTCTTTATTATTAAACCATTTCATTTAATTAATTGACCATCGGCAGGTCACCCAGTGGACCAGGCAAGGATGCGTGGTTTCAAAATCATGCCCCGCCCAAGTCGTGCCTCGCCCAAGGCCTCACAGTCTCAATTTTCATTGTGATCTCATTTTATTATTCATCGCATATTTTTCATCTCCCTTAAACATTGGGCAGGTTGTGTGGTGAGCTGGGCGAGGTCGCGCGGTAACCCAGGCAAGGTCGCGCGGCTTCGACCGTGGTGTGCTAGATGCAACTAGGAGTGAAAGATTTGTTTCCAAGTAAGATCTTAGAAAATTTAAGTCGGGCCTCAGATCGGACAATCTGATGCCCAATAAAAATAATAAAATAAATAATATAAACAGGATGGGTGTGACAATTCTCCCCACCATAAAGCTTTTCGTCCCCAGGAATCCACAACTGAAACCAAACCCAAAGCAGAAAACCACACTCCCTTACGGTTAAAAGGGAATCCCCACAAACACCAAGCAAAGAGAGACAAAATAATCGTGATCAGAGAGAGTGACTCCAAGACATCCTCAAAAAACTCATAAAAATACTTCTTCATATGTGTCGACGACCCCAAAGAGCTAGAATGCCTCTAGTTGGCTGATCACGGAAGGGAACTCTCGCACCCACGGAAACCAACATCACAAGATGAAACATCTCAAGCACTATTAAACAAAAACCACAACATTTGGCTAGAATGAACAAACAAGGTCAAACCACCTCCACGAAACACTCTTATCACTTATCACCAATCAATATTTAAAAACAGAAGCAAAATATCAACATGGGGAGGCCAGAGGGGCTCCCCATAATTAGGAACTCACTAGCGCTAGAAACGAGACTGGAAAACCAGCACGGGGAGGTCTGAGCGGACTCCCCGCCATTAAAGAAAAGTCCAGCACTGATTCATTCTATAGACATTCATGTGAGACCTAATGTGGGTCTCCCCACCATTAAGAACCTACAAACGCCCAACTCGAGACTAGAAAACCAACATGGGGAAGTCCAGGCAGACTCTCCACCATTAAGGAAAGGTCAACACTGATTTATTCCAGAGACCTTTGTGCGAGACCCATCGTGGGTCTCTCCACCATTAGAACTAGAAGAGGATACAGAACTTTGAAAAATTCCTGATGGTGACCAAACACCCCACCACAAGGGGCGGGGAGGGAGGGGCCCGGCTACTGGGGCGTCAAAAGCATGACTCAAGAAAAACCAGCATTTCCACATTCCTGGTTGAGCATTATTCAAAATTGAGACATATTTACCCAATAGACTCCCATAAGGACCACTAAAGCGATTGAATCTAGTGGGACGCAACCCCCAAGACTTTAAGGCAATGAGACGAACATGCCTCCACATGGTCATGAAAACCTTATACAACTAGATGGCTCATTCAGAGCAAAACAACCATAGAAACAATTTAAAATGACTCTAATTTCATCATCAATGACAGAAATAAAGTTGGGGTCCCATACACTCTTAGGGTCCCTGACCACATGCTAGCTTCACTCTGAGGCCTACGACTGGCACCCTGATGTTTGAAGAATATCCTGCCTCCCAATCAGGTATTGAAGACTCCTAAACGGAGCTTCTCCTTTTGGTGTCACACGCAACCACACTACAACTGAGGAAACACCAGCTAACACAACACATTACGATATCCAATTGATCATACATGAATCATTCAACAACACAAGAGCTGAAATGGTGCATGCGCATCACCCTTTGTCACACTAAATGAGAACACGAAACCACCAATCATCACCTAAACATGACCATTATTGTAGAGAGGAACATTATACGGAGATGTACTTCAAATGGAGTCTTAAACAACATGTGATTCTTGCAATAGACCATAGTATCCTCATGTGACTGGGTCTTCCAAACTAGTGTCCTAACGTAGACCCTTTCTTAAAAAAACCAACTAAGGACCAAAGGTCATTTAGAATAGTGGTTAGCACAGACCATTCCAGGCTGCTTCCATCTTTCCCCATTGGAATTCCTTTCATCGCTTATAGGGGGAAACCTTCAGATGTGACGATGTCAAACTTCATACCTAACGAGTCAGACACTCAAAAGACCAAAACTCCCTTAAACTCCCCTCGCATCTGTCATCTCGTTGTGAGAAGATCCTATTAGTTGTAAAAAGGTGAGGTGGGTTCAATTCTAGAATTCAAGAAGATATTCCTCTGATCAACTGGAGGGATGGCCAACGGCGAATTACCTATGGTCGCACTTCAATTCCATGTCAACGCTTTATGGGGGCATACACTAGTCAAGAAAGGAAACCATGGACCCAACCAAACTGGTCCAATGATCAAGATATACTACACAGTCACCAGTTATTAAAACACAAAATTCTAATTTAACAACACTTTTTTTGTAAATAAGTACAGCTAGTTGGTCTCACAAACACCAATGGTGTCCCATGGGCCTCGCACATGCATGTTCTCGTGCCACACCAGCACCCACCTCATATCTATCCAAGCGCTCATCAGCTCGTTCCGTTAACCATTTCTCTTTCCATATAAACTCTTGCATGTGATTTCCCATGAGAAGACCAAGGATCAAAACCAAACTTTTCCATTTTTTAAAACCAAAACATCCAACCCACACTTTTCAAACCTCATACCTCACTTTATTTTTAAAGTTCTTTATTTCAAAACATTTTCCAAAACATTTTCCAAGACCAAATCATTTTTACTTAAAAACCAAATGTCCACAATTCCAAAACAAAGAAACGAGGAATGGTGTAAGAGAAAACTAGTGTCAGTGGGTGACTGGAACATATGGTTGGCGGCCATACGCCAATCATGCCACTATTACGGAGGGTATTCTAGGACAGCGTGCCCGGCTTTACATAGCTTTTCAGATCCTGCGAGCTCACTGGGACCACTAACCCCACTCCTTTTTCATTTACCCTAAGTAAAATTAATCACGAGGACCCAAGACTCAACAGACCTCAACTTACCCTGGTAACTCGAGTCCCGCCCCGAGGTGTGCTGGCCAGGCACCTTGCTCGTAACCAGAACGTCAAGTTCCGACACCCGTAACTTTGGTCTACACTGACCCTATCCCAAAAGAACACGGCCCAAGAGAGAAAACCTACTCCTCTGATACAATTTTGTCATGAACCAGGTCGGGTCGCCAATCGACCCGGTGCCCGACCCGGTCTGCAACATGGCCCGAAGGGCGTTCCCAATCCCCACGGGCTGGCACAAGTGCCTAGATATCAAAACTAACACATGGGAACAATTTACCCAAAATAGTAAATAAGAAACAACTGATAAGATAAAGAAACTGAAACTGAAAATAGACAACCAAACAGGGCCTTAAACTAAAAACAAATACAGAGGTTTACAACTTGAACCAACATCCAGAATAAACGACAACAAAAGAAAATAAGACTCAAACTGAAACCTCTGAGCAATAAGAGAGGCTCAGCATCCACATGCCACAACACCAACCTTCACGAGAAGACCATCAATGACCAGAACCACCATAGCTGAGCACGATGTCACAACCTAGAAGACAAAGAAACAAAGTCTACATACACCCAAAGGTGTATGTAGGGTGTGAGCCAAAAGCCTAGTAGGACATCACCCAATAAAAAGGTTCCACGTATAAACATTAAATGACAAACACATTTGCAGGCTAAATAAAAGAAAGCACACCAAAGATTAAACAATTTTAAAGAAATAGTTTCTATAAGGAAAACACTTTTAAAGAAAACAGCTTAGATAAAAGAAAACACCCCTGCAAAAAAAGAAAAACTCAAACCTTCACAGAAACCCAAAAGCAACACCATATGCCGACGGTGGGTGTATAGTAGTCCAGGAGCACAAAAAGTGGGAGAGTCCCTAAAGATACTAGAAAAAGAAATTGGACCCTAGAACCTTGCATCTTGATGAGCAGTATAGGAATCACAACAAAATATGTTCTTGTGCACGAGCCACTAGACAGGGCAACACATCCATAACCTAGTGGTCTCCGCTCATCATCCAATGTTTAGTTAGTTTTGTAAGTGTCAATCCAGCTATGTGAAACTGGGCCAGAGACACTCCCGTATCACTAGCCCGCTAGTCTAGTCCACCCACCTAGTACCCAGGCTTCCCCTTTTTGTGTTCACGTGTTCCAATTTCACATTTCATGTCAAATTCAGACAAATAAAACAAAAAGGGTGTAACAAAAACTGAAAGCGACACTTCCACACACACAAAAAACCACTTGACAAAGTACACAAGCCAGAGGACTTTAGCCAACTCAATTAAAACAATTTCTACATTGTTAAAAATTATTTATTAAAACAAATTAAATTCTTTGTCAAAAAATTATTTTAAAAAAAACATAACATGACTTAACACAAAGAAACCACTCAGCCCTCCTTCATGACCAAACACACCCAACGTCACGCCAAGAACACAAACTGCACAACTCACATTATTTAATGACCTAACCGCATGGTTAAAAGACCACTTTCCCGATTAAACAAGACACTAGAAATTTTATTAAGAAATTTCAGAATATGACACATGACTTTAAACACCAAAAGTCCACTAAAACCCTCTTTTTAGAAAAAATGCATATGAACGCTACACCAAAACTCACACTGCCACCTTGCACATTTTCACAAAACAAAAGCAGACTTTATAAAACACTAGTAGACAACTCAACTTAGGTTTTCAAGGCAACAACTTACTCAACACACACAACACCTTCACTTATGACAAAGGACGTGCAACAGCATGTCTAAAGCGTGATTGACACCACTTGAATAGATGAATAACAAACTACACAATTTAAAAATTTCTTCCAAATAACTAGATATAAGTTCTTAACAGAAAATACACATATAACATAAACATGCTAATTAATGATTTAAATACAAATCAAACATCAATGAAAACCAACTTCACAACTACACAAATTAATTAAATAACATTCTAAACAAAATTAAGCTTGAAAATTAATTCATCAAATAATTATTAGATGTCGAACCACCTACCTCGGTGTAGGGAAACACGAGACTTCCGTGCGAAAGCGTCAGTGCACATCAAACGCACCTAGAAAACCCAAAAGAACCTAATAAATAAAGAATCAGACCAAGTAAAGAAAAATTGAACCAAACTTCATTCAAAACATTAACCTCACCCAACCAGGATTAAACAAAAAGCATTCAAGGAAAAACGCACTTACAGCGGGGGTGCGGGAGGTCGGCCGGAGGTCGACGGAGGCTGCCAGAGTTGCGCGAGGAGGTGTGGGGCAGCTGTCCAGCAGCGCGAAGGGGTGAAGGGAGGCTGTCTGGCGGCACGAAGGGGTGCGGGGAGGCTAGTGCGGGGTTGGCCGGTCGGCGGGGTCACCGGAAAAAAAAAAGGAGAAGCAATGTGCATCGGAGAAGGTAGGGGTACAACGGAGGGAGACCGAGGGTATGTGCGGGTGGCCGGATGGGAGGGGCAGGGCGATTGCCGGGAGGAATCCAGAAATAGGAGGGGCGGTCCGGCGGGGTTTCGGGCTGGATGCAGGAGGGAAAGGGGGGCGGCACGATGGAGTACCAACTGTACGGGGCTACGAAGGGCCGAGGGGGAGACAGGGAGGCTTCAGTTGGGTGACGGCTGGTCCAACGGGGTACCGGGGAGAGGGGGTGCGAAGCGGTGGGGAGAAGAGCGAAAGGGGAGGGGGTTTGCACCTCGGCTGGACCAGGGGAGAAGGGGAGGCATGCGACGGGGATGCTGGTGGTGCGGGCGACGGTGAGAGCAAGGGAAGGCTGACCGGGGAGGAGGGTAGCGCCCAGGGGTGGAGCTGCCAACCAGGGTGGGAGCGCGCTAGGGTTAGGGGGTGAGATGGGAAGGAGAGTGGGGTAAGAATAGAGGAATAAGAGAGAAAAAAAGAAAAAGGGGAAGGGGAAGTTTAGGTCACCGCGCACAAAAAAAAGAAAAAAAGCGTACCCAAAAAAAAGAATATATAAATAAATAAGATAGAACTTAAAACTAAAAAGTAAAATAACTAATAATAATAATAATAAAACTAGAATATTAATAATGATGTTAATATTAATAAAAATAATAAAACCAAATTGATAGTAATAAAATCAAATAAATAGTTATATCAATTAAAGTAATAATAATAATATCCTCAAATAATATCCTTATTACCATTAATACAATTCATTAAGTTAATTCCATTTTTCTTATTTTATTTTTATTTTCAGTTTATTATTCGCTTAATTTGATTTATTTATTATTAAACCATTTAATTTAATTAATTTTCCATCAGAAGGTCACCCGGTGGACTAGTCAAGGCTGCACGGTTTCAAAATCGTGCCCCGCCCGAGTCGTGCCTCGCCCAAGGCCGCACGGTCTCAATTTTCATTGTGATCTCGTTTTATTATTCGTCGCATATTTTTCATCTCCCTTAAATATTGGGAAGGTCGTGTGGCGAGCTGGGAGAGGTCACGCAGCAACCCAGGTGAGGCCACACGGCTTCGACCGTGGTGCACTAGATGCAACCAGGAGCGAAAGATTCGTTTCCAAGTAAGAGCTCAGAAAATTTAAGTCAGGCCTCAGCCCGAACTATCTGATGCCCAATAAAAATAGTAAAATAAATAATATAAACAGGACAGGTGTGACACCCATGGGCTAGAAAGAATGCCTATGTATCATAAAATAAAATTTGGGAATTATTTACCTGAGTTTATAAACATAAAACAATAAACAAATCAAATAAACCAAATATGGACTTTTCAAACCAATACATATTTTACTAAAATTTAGAACTGAATTACACAATTTAAAACAATGTATAAAGACCATTACAAAGATAAAAAACCAAAAATGGACAGCCAAGAACCACCTCAAGGAAAGGGGGAATCACCCTCAAGCCATCTCCATGAAAAAATACCAAGAAGGACCATTAGAAACCCAAACCACTAGCACAAAAGTTATACCCAAACCTAAAACAAAAATAACCTTGTATACTTACACCAAAAGGTGTAATTAGGGTGTGATGAAAATCCCAATATAATACCACCACTATGATATTCCATGTGATAAACATTCAAAGATGAAAAGCTTTTAATTTTTCATAAACAAGAAATGCTGGTTACAATTTCTAAAAGATGAAACTTTAAATAAAAACAGTTTTCAAGTGAGATATTTTAAAGAATCAACACCTTAAAATAAAAATACCAAAACTGCTGAATTTTAAATCCCAACATACTTTATGCCGATGGTAATCATAAATCATCCAATGAGCACAATAAACAGGAAATAACCACTAGGCACTAGCTCACTGTGGGTCCCAGGTACCTCATATCTCGGTGAAAGTAACCATCACAATATCTATTCTCATGTACACAAGACACTAGTAGGGATCATACCCATAACCTAGTGGTCCCTTTACATCATCATCATCATAGTTTAGTTAGTTTTGTTAGTGTCGAACTTGCTATGTGAAACTGTGGCCAAACCCCCATGGGATCACTAGCATACTAGTACACATCCACCAACCTAGATACCCAAGTTTCCCTATTGTGCTCAAAAAAAGTTCATCAAGCTATGAAATGTACTTTGAACATGAAAATAACACTTCCACATCACACATTCACCAAACATCCCACATTTATATCACACAAGTCATATAATCCACTTTTCATTCAAATGCATTTTGAAATTATACTCACACCAAAATAGTGCCCGACAGTTTTCATATCTCTTTAACACTTCAACAAATCCTTTAACCAATTTTATAAAACATTTTCAAGATATTCCAATCCACATAACATCCCAAACACATATCACATAATACTTATTTTGTACACAAAATCCATTTTTCACATCACACTCACACACCCACAAATATGTTTTGTGCCCACATCACAATTTCATAAATCACCTCGACAAATTACAACACATCTTCAAAACATTTTACATCACAAATGACCACTTTATCTTTCAAAAACTCATTTTAAGAACATACACCCACCAAAACAGTACATAAACATCCTTTGCACACTTTGTGTAACTCATTAAATCATTTACTATTTTCATACAACCAACCCAAGGGGTATAACCATGTTTTTCATACAAACCCATTTCAAAACCCTCTTTCAAGGCCAAAATCACACCAATACCATTCCAAAAAAGGATTTTAATCCCTATAAATATTTATTAAACCACTCTCAAGTGCTATGAAATTACCTCAAATAATACCAAAAAAGATACACATGAAAAACACACATTTTCATAAAACACCTTCAACAAGTTTAACAAGGTTTTACACATAAAGATCATTCAAAATCCATTTTGAGGACCACATGACACTAAGTAATTACCAAACCATAATTTTCATACCCTTTAAAAAACTAATAAACTAGTTTCATATTTTATAAAACTACCACAAAAGATATCAATGAGTTACATTTTAAAACACACAACTTCAAACAAAAATGTAACTTTAATACTAAATGCTTTAACAATGCTTCTAAAAATGGTTTTCACACCACACACAATAGATTAGGAACATGATAAATTAATAAACAAAGAAAGATAACTCATCAATAATTTTTTACACATGGAACCACCTATCTTTTTGGTTGAACCCTCAAATCTTGGTATAAAACATCAACCGCACCACCACCGCACCACAAGTGAAATTGATCCCTAGACAACAATATTTGACCAAAAAGACACCAAATCAAACCCTAGGTACGAAATCTAACTTTTGGACATTTTAGAACTTCATGAAAGAGGGAGAAAACCCTAAAGAGAAGGAAAGAAATGAAGAGAGAAACACTTACTTGAAGAAATATTGAAGCGATTGCCCCAATCCACAAAAATATGAATCTAAAAATAACCAGAACTAGTAGAGAGTCTCTAAGGAGTCATATTAGGTCATTTGGGAACTAAAATTGGAAAAAAGAGTGAATATTGAAGGATTTATGAAAGAAACATTTTACCTCTTCAAATCTGGTCAATTTGAGAAAGATTAAGAAATATCTCCCTAATATGTTGGGTAGATGAGATCCAAAGAGGCAACTCTCTAATACGGGTCAGCCTTAGGTGTTTGAATTCGACTGGGAGGTGGAATCACTAAAAAAAGTAAAACATGAATGAGATATTGAAAAATTAAAAAAATTAAAGTAGGAAATGGGCTTATGGGTAGGCCCAATACCTTAATAAATAACCCAAATCCATTATGATTATGGATTCTTATGTAGTCCAAATGGATATGGTGATTTTAATATACCAGGGTATGACAATTGGGAAGTGAAATCAGTTTAAAATGTTGAAAAAAATAAGGAGTTATAAAATAATTTTTTTAAAAAAAATCTAAAAATGGGCTCACAGTTTGGCCCAAATTTTGAAACCCACTATTTCCACAAAAATGCATGGAAAACCCAAAAAACAAAGAAAGAATGGAAATAAAATGTAAAATTACTTTAAAATAAGTCATGGATGTGACAAAATCTCACTAATTAAGGGTAGAATTATGTTTCCAAAGGTTATGTAAGGGTAACCTAGATTCCACATAATGTTATAATTAGCGGTGTGAGGGTAACTTCTATTTTTAAAAGGATGTCTCAGGGTAATTATATCCTTACACATCACTTAAGAGCTACGTAAAGGTAAAACCATTTTACCATTATGCAGTGCCCTTTTTTGGAAAAAAATAAATAAATAACTCTTTTTTTCATTATTCTTCCTCTATCTCAACTTGTAACACCATTTTAGGGTTTTTAAATACATAAAATCATGGAAATCAATTTTGTAACTATTTCAATGGCTAAAAATACCATTTAAAATGTTTCTAAACCCTCAGCATTCAATATTTATTTAAAATGGAAAATTAAATGGTTTTTTTAAATTTGGGTTTTTAAATGATGTTATTCCTAGTATATTTATTTAAAAATACCTAAAGATTTACTATGATTGATTTTAAATGTCCTCTTGGGGTGTTTTTGGTGTCTATCAGTTGGGATATCATTGGGAGTGTGTTAGAGGTCATTTTTCCTTATTTACTATGTGAGTAACTTCTTCATTTATTATTTTGGATCCTTTATAAATTGTTCTAAGTTATCATAATTAAGGTAGGTGATTTCATAAAGAAATCTCTATCAGTCAAAACCTATAATTATTGATTATCTTAACTTTGTTTTTCAATTGATTTCTAAATATCAATTTGAGATCCTTGAAAATGTTTTAAAATATCATGGTAGGTGTGATGAAAACCATTAGAAGTTCCTTTTGAAAATTAATTATTAATTGTTGGAAAAATTGAATTGAAATGATTATTTGAAGCATGAATTTGATAATATTAAAAGGAATAAAATATTTTTTTTATTTTAAATGAGATGGTTTAAAAAAAGGGTTTGGGTTTTTGATAAAAATAATTGATGTAGTTTTTCAAAATGAAATTCATGTAATTGTGAAATAAGGATTTCAAAATATTGGGTGTATTTTTTAGAAGAAAATGTCTTTAAATGAAAAGTGATTTGATTAAATGATTTGATGATGACTCTTGAGAAAAATGGCTAAAATGAACTACAATTTTGAAAGGTATGGACTTGATAAAACCCTATGATTTGGTTTTGAAGTTAAAATAGAATTTTGAAACTAGAATTGGGCATTTAAACTATGAATGATGAATTAAATTGAGAAAAATGATTTTCTAACAATTGATTGATTGATTGATTAAAAGAACATGTGAGCTGGAATAGTTAATTCTCATGACCCGACCCAATGGGGCTTGAGATGCAACTGCCCCAAGCCTACCTCCAATAGGCTAAGGGATGAATACTAGTTACAAGAAGGAATATCACACACATGGGAGAAATTTTCCTTACGTACCTATACACACACAAACACACATATCCAATCACATACAATGCATAAATGTAAAGAAACTGAAACTAATGCATGTATACATATATAATTCCACAACCAGTGTATGAGAAAAATATTGGAAAGCTTAAAAAGGGGCCAAATACATGCCCAACCAAAACTAGAAAGTAAATTCCAACCTAATCAAATAGATGGGACTGATGTTAAATGAAATACTGATATACACCTCAGTTTTCCTAGCCCAAATAGCTCCACTTATCTAGGTCCACCAAGGACTCCATGAAAAGGTATGTTGTCTCCAAAAGACAAAACACCTACATGGAGATCCCATGAAGGAGTGAGTATAACAATACATAATAGGATACCCCAAAATCACAAATCACAAATCACCAAGATTAGTTAGATAAATATAAGGATATAACAATCCATATATAATAGAAACACCCATATATAGTCTAAAAGGACACTGCGCTACTAAGTGGTCATAACCAACTGTCAGCCATATGATTATTCTCAAAAAAACACTCATTCTGGGAGAATCCACTCTATGGGCCATGCCATCACCGAATACACTCATCAAAGAGGTCTAAATCATTGGGTTCCAGCCAAGAAAGCTGAATGTTCTTAAAATACCTTGATACTCAGACAGGGGGTCACGCCCAAAAATATTGGTGGACACCACAAACCCAATCTAGATCAACCTACTACATAGGGGATTGTATTCCAATGATAACCCAAACTCTAAAAATATTTCCTACTAGATAAAGGATAAATTTCCATATCAAGGAGGTCACATTGATTCCACAAACCCTACCTAGGGTATAAAGATGATAGAGGATCACTCTCTAGTCTCACAGAGGGACACCATGAACTCTATCTGAGACTCTTCCTCCAGAAGGAATCACACTACTATGATGTAGATGTAATTTCACACTGTATGCTTCAGTTAATAAGACAAGGTAACAAACTCTACCAAGAATGGTCTAAACTAAATAAAAAAAGGGCTATAAACACCCTTGAAGGGGGTATATGGCATGTACTAGGGGTATATGGTGTGTACTAGGGGCACACAGTGTGTCTAGCTATCCCCGGGTATTTGTAGGTGGTAAACCCTCACATGGAATGTAGATATATAAATAAATGGCATATAATAATAGTACACCACATGTAGAGATCACACAAAACCTTGTCCGTGTCTATTATCTGTGTTCGTGTACTTGGTCTGCATGTGTACCAACCCATGTACAAGTGGTCATGTTCGTGTCTTAGTACATGACATTCCACTTTCCATGTAATTTTTCCCATGTTTTTGTACCCTCTATGAAACATGCTGAGTAATTATGTAGGGGTCACACCGTGTGAGATTTTTTCTCATCGTGGAACCCTATCACTATGCAGGGGGTCCTACATTGTGTGCCACATAGGGTTACATGTCTTGTAACCTGAGATTTTCCAGAACCCCTGGTTCTTCCTCCGCGCTCTGTGTTGCATCACTGAATCCACCAATATCACTATAACATGTAGATATGGGGTCTTTCGGCCCCTGATGTTATTGCTATCTAGGATTCAGATCCTTGATCTACTCAAAAGACCATCTACTCGATTTATCTGTAGATCCACCATGTATCACTTAGGAAAAATGAAGGACCCTCGATTCGGCCTCATTCTCCCTCGATCCATCCACCATCATCGTTGATTCCAAAAAACACAACCTCCATCAAGATTTATACTTTCATCACTGATCTGTTGTAATGAATAATGGTTTCGCAACAATAGGATAATGGGTATTAGTTGAACTGTTGGCCAAGGAAAATACAAAAAATGATCGAATGAAGAGATGAGAAAGAAATACATAATCCATGAAAGGTGAGGAATAAACCTTAGAATTTTTTCAGTCGTCCTCGATTTAATTAAACAAATAAGGATAAAGTATAAACAATTACATCAATAGGGATAAAATATAAACAATTCCATCAATTTAAACCTACTGACGATGCACATATCAATTCTATTCGTTGAATTGATTCATGTTCATCTAGGATTAAGAACTAGGATGGAAAACATAGAATCAAATATCATACCTATATTTTGGATCAATAATTAATGAAGAATAGTTTTTTATTTCTATCATTGATGATGTCCATGACCTCCGTTGGTGCAACCATCTACGATCTAGTCTCAATCCAGCATAATTTTCCAAAAACGTTATCTAGTAGTCGTCTAGATCTCCAGGGTTTGAGAGCTAACCCTGAGGAAATCCCCATAACTATATTTTTATAGGAGAGTTGGTCACTGTATCAAATAAAAAAAATTAAATCTATTTATTTTATTTATTTTATTAATTCTGAACTCGAATCAAATATTTCACAAACTCCATGTGCTGACAAATATTATGTTGTGTCTAAGGTAAAACTCATATTATAAACTCAATGGTGCCCTCATATTTCTAATCCAGGTCCCCATTTAGGAGTGATTATACTTTTTTAGTAAAATTTCATGCATGTGATATTTAATATATTTCAATCATTTATTTCGGGCACACTGAGCCTCAAAATCACATGTCATCTCATCACCTGGCTCCAGAAATATTCCAATAAATATTCTAAAGTCTTACACACAAAAAAACTTGGACATTAAATTATTACCTCATTCAAATATTTTCATCCACAAAAATCACAGCTAATAAAAAGTAAAGGATGCTACACTCTCAACTGGGTCTTCCACTCCCATGAGCTATCCCAATGATTCCCAATGCTATCATAAAACACACTTATAAGGAAAACACTCACTTACAAAGGGTCTTTATCCTACTGGCTCACAATGTTACTATATCCTTGAAAATTAAACTCCACTCCCATTACCTAAATCACCCAAGTCGATATCTCAAAATGAGTCATGCACATACCTCCTCAACAATGACATGTGAAGAACACAAGAAAACCCAAAACTATTATATCCTCAGGGTTAAGCGGCACACCACATCACTAACCCGACACAATAGTAAAGAAAGAAAGGTCTTAAGGTTCCCAAAGATATCCTACCACCCTTGAAAAAACTCCATAACTAAACAACTCTAAAAGCCTCCATCATCAGTCCATTGAGGACTCCTGAAATTTACAAGAAATTCCACATCCTCCCTTGGATGAACTTCACCCTTTATCAACCAATAGTAGCACCAAAACTAGGACCCAGGTGTTGTTATCCACTAGCTCCGACCAGTATAACAGTGCCCTGTAATTACCCCTCATACATGCCCACAAAAAGATTCTACTCTGATGGTGGAGTGTTAATCATAATGATTCACAGACCCCACCAATGGTAGATGATCCTTCTATTTGTGGATCAAAACCTAAAAAACCCAAATAATGTTCACTATAACCTGGAGGGTCCATTCTACCTAGCTAGATAGCTGGTGAAAAGAACTGTGCCCCACTGCAACTGAGTCTCTGAAGGCTTCCTGCATACTTTCCCTAGTCATTCTATGAAGTAAGCATCATAGTATACAATGATCATCAATGGAATTTCCCAAAATCTAGACTACATCCTTCGTGACCAAGTGTCCAAGTTTAATGACCCAAACTTTCATTAATGAAAATTCATCTTGATCTAATTAAATATCTTATTATGTAAAATGGTTATATAACATATGCACTTCCTTGGTTTTATGTTTTTTGATGTTAAAATACCATTAATAATTATGACCATTGCTAATATATCCATTGAACAGTTATCACATGATTAGTATAAATATAAGGCTTTAACAAATCTAACTTACCCAAACAAAGTAAGTGATGGACTCATCCAGTAGACTTACCCCGTATGAAGCCCATTTATCAGAGCTTGGAAAGTAGGTGGCTTCATGGGGATTCTCTCTTGACCAAGTCCAATTCAAGATTCGATATGTTAATATTAAATGAAACCTCCTACAAGAGAAGTGGAAGTTGATAGAGATTGCCCCCCTGAGTGGTGTTATCGGAGCCACCCCAAGAGTCTGTCACCATCGTGCACCTTAACATAAGGTCTTATGCTGGTATTATAAGGGGTTATGTAAAAATACCATAGCACTATTATTATGTTCATTATTTTTGTGTATAATAAATAATATACATTCATTTTATTATTGTTACTTTGTAAATAGTTTTTTAAGCACAAATAGTATTTTTTGTTAATATTTAACTAAGCAATCTATTTTGAAGAATTAATGGATTTTTTAATTAAATATTATTTTAAAGAAATATTTTTATTATTATTATTATTATTAAATTATTTTTTATTAAATATAAATTATTGTATAATTTTATGAATGCAATTGCAATTTTTATTACGGTTTCAAAGTTGTTTTTGTCAAAACCCATGATTTTTAGATAAATGTTAGTTTTTATTTTAAAAGTGAAAATTCACATATTTAGAAAATCATTTAGATAAAATTAATATTATTTTTGGAATCAGGATGTCAAAATTATCCAATGGTTATTTTTTCATAATTTTTTGGGATAGTTGAATTTTTGGGTAAAAAATTAAATACCGTTTAATTATATAATGTGTTTTATGACATCATAATGACCCAATAGTTATGTAATAAAATACTATAAATATTATATTCAGCCAATATATCTTTTACCATTAAAATAATGTGATTTCAGGTTTGTTTGATTTATTTTAAAAAGCCTTAGTGGACCCTCCAAGACTTATAAAACATTTTAGCTTTTTAAATTGATTTCCTTGAGAGTGTGACTCACCTCCACATAAGCAACCCTATTATTTGTAATAAGTTCAGCCATTGGACATATAAAATATTTTTTACACTCCCCTTTGGAAAAAACCATTAGCAAAAACTATGTGCTGGTTTTTGGTTTGGATTTGTTTAATGTATGGTGACCCAAACCTAAATAATAAAGAATTTCCTCTCGTTTCCTATATAAACCCACCCAATATCTCACTTCCTCTTCACTAAAAGCCTTTGGATATTGACCAAACCCTGTCCTAATATCTCTAAAATCCTCCCAAGGTGCCCCAATATCTCAAGAATCCTCTCTCAAGCCCCTCCCAATCCTTTGGGGTCACACTTCTAGGTAAGGGATTCTCACTTTCCTTATTTATGTCCAAGTTTCCTTGTATTGTTATGACCTATTATTTTCAATTATAAATGTTGGGTTATGATTTCTCACCTACCCCATAATTCCTTATTTATGTTTTAATAATTAGATATCCCCTTTATCTCTCATTAATTCCTCTCATGTACACTCTTTACCATACCGAAATTCCGTAAGGAATTTCTCTCTCCTCATTTTCATTCAAGCAATTATTTTGTATTACGTATCTAAATTCCATTACATTTTTTGGGACATGTATCTATATGAAACCCTTAATTTAAATTTTATGTACATATTATGAGACAACCATTTCTCTCTCATCAACCATTTTTATGAATTCTTATGTCACGACGTTATGCTGCTAAAATTGCACCGCATTTTTCCAAGACAAGATCATTGTGTAGTGAATACCATACCCATGTCTCTATCAAGGGTATTCACATATATGCACATATACATATTTAATTTTACTTTAATTTAATTATTCCACAATCCTTAATCATGTAATAACCTATGATTCTGATTGATTACATGTTATATGATCTATGTGGCACACTTATGCATGAAATAAAATGATTAAGAAGGGTATGCCCCGATATCACTCCAATGCATTTGATAAAGTAAAGTATCATGATATGTCATGTGCAATTAGTTTTTTCTTGTGATAATTCAAGTGCAATAAGTTTTTACTCATACTTAATGTGCAATTAGGATTTACTCATGCTCTATGTGCAATGAGAATTGGCTCATGCTAATATCATGTTAAATGTTTTTGCCACATATCCATGTTATGATTATCATGTTTTATCATGACTTTATGTTCATGTTTTTATTTTGATCCATTGATATTCCTATTTAATAAAATGTATTGTATTCATTATGTTATTCCATGTTTATTCCCTTATTGGGATTTATATCCCACCCCTTTCTTATGTATGTCCTCAGGTTATCCCATGCAATGCTAAGTACAAGAGAATGTCATGGTCATGTAAAGTAAGTTTTAAATAAGATGTTGTATTTCATATTTTAAGTTTTTATGCAATTATCCTAAGCCTCAAAGACACTAGACCTCTTGATCTTCTATGTTGTATCAAGATAATAATTTATTTAATAAATCATGTTTAAGTGTGAAATAAAATTAGGGTTGTTATAGTTGGAATCAAAGGATAGGTTTAGTTATTTTTGGGATTAGGATTAGAAAACCCTAGTGAAATTCTTAAGGATAAGACTAATTATAATAAAAAAATCCCTATGTTTTAGTGAGTATTGAGTAAGTGGTTTATCAGGCAAATACATCCATTTCTGGATACGAGCAGGTAGAGGCGGCTCTGGCACCGATGTACCTTGGAGTGAAAACTCCGTTAAATAGTTTCAGGCTTGACTCAGGGTATCTCGGTGCATGAAAACGGGCCTTGATACACTCTTGGTTATGAAACTCTTGGGGGATATGATTTGGTAAATTCACAAGCTCAGTATGAACCATTATTAAGGGAATAAAAAAATTCCCCTAAGAATATATGTTGGAAAGTAGATCATGGATAACAAAGATTTATGCCTATAGATTCATAAGTTAAGGAAACAAAATTAATTTATAAGTCATATGTTTTTGTCTTTGGATTACCCTTTATGTGTTACCCATAACTTTTCTTTTATTCTAGCCAATGGCTGGTAATAGGAGGACTCAGGCTAACAACTGATGTGAAGATCAATGTGATGACTGTTCTAATGAGATTCCCAATCCCATGGGAGTGGAAATCACGAACTTTTCCACAATTCTCTCTTAGTTAAATCAATATTTGAAAAGAAACATGGGTCAAGAGGAATTTTCGACCCACCCTAAGAAATAACAAGTCACAATCGAGAGCTTCATGTGACAACGACCTTCTGCTTTTAATGGATTATATGATCCCTCAATTACCGAAAAATGGATTGACTCCATTGAAAAGTTATTCTCCATCCTTTAGTGTTTCAAACAAGAGAAGGTTCTTTTGGATGCTTATTTTATGGAGGGTGAAGCTAACCAATGGTGGACATTGATAAAAAATACGAAGCCTGAGAAGGAGATCAAGGTGTTGGAATGGAAGGATTTCTAGAAAATGTTTTTTGATAGATATTTTCCTCGCACCCTCCAGCTTAAGATTGAAATGAATTCCTTTATCTCAAGAAAAAATATGACGAATCCATTAGAGTGTATGAGGAAAAATTCAGAAGGATTTCATGATACGCTTCTAGATTTGTCCTTACCCCCTACATGAAAGGTAGACCGCTTCTTTGGTGGGATAAAACCTAGCCTACTGAAAGCCCTTGCAATCCATGACTTCGAGGGCTATAAGAAAATTGTCTGATATTCCCTAAAGGACGAAATAGAGATCAGAAAATTTCAGGGGTATCATGGGAATAAGAAGCATAATGTGAACTTCAATTCTAGGAGTCTAATGGATAAATATAATGGTTCTAAGAAGATCCAGCACCCCACTTTCCAAAGGTGGGGAAAGAAGAACCCCAGAAATTTCTTGAATGGGACAAGGAAATGATTTAGGTGTAGAAGATAAAGACACCTAGCGGTTAACTACCGACAAGAAAAACCCACATCTGCGATAGAGGAGAGGAACATTTTGTTCAACTCTCAGTGCATTGTTCATTTCTTCAACTACAAAGAACCAGGGCATCTTGAAAATCAGTTCCCTATGATAAGGGTTTTTTGACGCAACCAACAACCTCTATGGAAGAAAGGGCAAGATTTTTCCATTACTACCACTGAAGTGAACTGTAACAACAAATTGGTGATAGGTACGCTAGTTATTCATTCAATAATATTAAACTTACTTTTTGATTTAGGTTCTATGAATTCTTTTGTATCCAAAAATTTTAGTAGAACAATCCCAACACTACCACAAATCATGGAAGTAATGATGTTAGTGAGTTCAGAAAATGAGGAAATCATTACATCCCATGTATATAACTCCTCCTCTATCTTAATCACTGGATTGAACTTCCCAAAGAACCTCTTAATACTCTCTCTAGTGGAATTTTATGCAATTTAGGGCATGGATTGGCTTTCCCTATATAAAGCTAACATAAATTTCCATGAGAGTGAAATCACTCTCCATATAGAGAATCGACCCCCAATTCTATACAAGTACAAGGAGGAAGATGAATCTTCTTTAGCACCATCATCTCAAGTTTGAATATTACTGCCCTATGAGCATGTGTATCTGGATTAGATGATTGATTCCAAGGAGGAAACCATCATTAAAGACATGTCTATTGTGAGGGAATTTTCTAATTTATTTCTTAATGAATTGTTTGGTCTTACTCCTAGATGAGATGTTGAATTCTCAATTGACCTTATACCTTGGTCATTTGCAATATCCAAGAATACATATAGAATGTCTATTGAGGATCCTGAGGATCTGAAGAAACAACTACAGGATAATTTGGATAAAGGGTTTATATGCCCAAGTGCTTCATTATGGGGTGCACCAGTCCTCTTTGTCAAGAAGAAGGATGGGTCAATGCACCTTTTCATTGATTATCATGAGCTCAACAAAATCACAACAATGAGAAAGTATCCTCTGAAATTAATTGATGACTTGTTCGATCAGTTGTGTATAGAACAATACTTTTCCAAGGTGGATTTTCGGTCGGGATATTACCAAGTAAGGGTGAAGAAGGAGGATATTCCAATGACTTCTTTTCCTACAAGGTATGGGCCCTATGAATTCATAGTAATGCCTTTAGGACTCACTAATGCTCCAAAAATCTTCATAGACTTGATGAATAGAGTCTGTATAGATTAAATCAACAATTTTTTGGTAGAATTTATAGATAATAATCTAATATACTCCAAAAAAAGGAGGATCATGAGTAGAATCTAAGAACTATCCTAGAGACCTTGCAAAAGGATAAGCTCTAAAAGTACAACAAGTGTGAGTTCTAGTAAAAAGAGGTCTCATTCTTAGGCCATATCATCACAATAAATGGGATATATGTGGATCCCTCAAAGACAGCTACAATAGAGGGATGGTCAAGGCTGACATCGGTAATTTATATCTGTAGCTTCTTGGAGTTAGCTGGATATTACCAATGATTTGTGAGAAATTTCTCATGATTTTCCAACCCTCTTACCAAGATAACTTGAAAGGGAGTAAAGTTTTCTTGGAGTGGTGAATGCTAATAAATCATCAAGGAGTTGAAAAAAAGGCTTATCACTGCATTCGTGATCACATTACCCCAAGTGGAGAACTTTTTGTGGTATTCAGTGATGCTTTGAAGAAGGGCCTGAGTTGTGTGTTGATGCAAAATGATAAATTCATTGCCTATTCTTCAAGGCAATTGAAAGTTCATGAGCAGAATTATCCAGCACATGATCTAGAGTTAGCTGTGGTGATCTTCACTTTAAAAATTTGGCAGCATTACCTCTTTGGGGAGAAGTGTGAAATATACAGAGATCACAAAAACCTAAAGTATATATTCACATAGAAGGAGTTGAATATGCGCCAACAAAAGAGGTTAGAGATGATAAAATATTATGACTGATCAATCCATTACCACCCTAGGAAGAGAACAAGGTGGCAGATTCTCTAAGTAGAAAGAATCTAGTGATTCTGTCATTAAAGAGAATTGAGAAGGATCCAATCTTCTCAGATTTGATTAATATGGAAATGGGAATAATAAATAATGGAACATAATAAATGCTTTCACAGATGATTTCTCACCCATCACTTTTTGAAAGGTTAAAGGATGCTCAAAGAAAGTATGTGGAAATTATGAAAAGGGTGGAAGCTATAAAAAATAAGAAACCCTCAGAGTTCATGGTTGAAAATGATGGAATTGTGATATTTGGGTCACGATTATGTGTACCATCCGATCCATAGATAAAGAAGAAGATCCTGAATGATGCACATAGATCAACTTTCTATATTCACCCGGGGGGCACTAAGATGTATTGAGATCTCAGAGAGAACTTTTGGTGGGACAATATGAAAAGGGAGATTATTGAATATGCATCAATGTGCCTAGTATGCTAGAAAGTTAAGGATGAGAGGCAAAAAGTCTAAGGGGGTGATGCAACCACTACTCATACCAACATGGAAGTGGGACAACATTACCATGGACTTTGTCACTGGACTTACAAGTACATCTAGAGGAAACAATGCTATATGAGTTTTTGTGTATCGTCTTACGAATACATCTCACTTTATTGTGATTCGAGAGGACTTCTCATTGGATCAACTTCCATGGATTTACATCAAATAAGTGGTAAGGACACATGGAATACCACTATCTATTATATCTGATCATGATCCCAGATTCACCTTGAAGTTCTGGAAAAGTCTCAAGCATTCTCTAATCACTAAACTAAACTTCAGTACGGCCTATCATCCTCAAACTGATGGCCAATCTGAGTGAACTATTCAAACACTAGAAGATATGTTAAAATCATGTTCAATGGATATCAAAGGAGTATGGGACCAACATCTTCTACTGGTTGAATTCTCCAAAAATAACAGCTTCCACTTGAGCATGCGAATGGAACCATGTGAAGCCCTTTATGGTAAAAGGTGCAGAACACCAGTGAGTTGGGGTGAATTCGGTGAGCGTAAGCTGCTAGGACTAGAAATGGTCGAAGAAATGGTGGAGAAGGTGAAAACCATTCAGTAGCATATCAAAGAATCCCAATGTCGACAGAAGAGTTATGAAGACAACCATTGATGAGACCTTGAATTAAAAATTGGATACATGGTATTTCTATGCATATCTCCATGGAATAAGGTCAAGAGGATTGTAAAGAAAGGGAAGTTAAGTCCTAGTTACATCGGCCCCTTCAAGATTCTTGATTGTGTTAGGGTTGTGGCCTATTGACTAGCACTTCCACCTACTATGGAAAAAGTACATGATGTATTTCATGTATATCTCTTATGTAATTACATACCAGACCCTTCACATGTACTCTCTTCAGAGGTAGTATAGTTAGAGGATGATATTTCTTACGAGGTTCAACGAGTGAAGATCTTAGATCATAAAGAAAAAGTTCTATAAAATAGGATAATTCCCCTTGTCAAGGTGTTTTGGAAAAGCCCCAAGTTTGAAGAAGTGGCATGGGAATCAGAGTAAGTGATGAATCAAAGTAACCCACATCTGTTTTGGTGTAGGAAAATGAAATTTCAAGGGAAAAATTTCTAAGGGGGGAAGATTGTAATGACCCAAACTTTCATTAATGAAAATTCCTCTTGATCTAATTAAATGTATTTTTATATAAAACGGTTATATAACATATGAAATTCCTTGGTTTACTGTTTTTGGAAGTTAAAATTCCATTAAAATTTTTTACCATTGCTGATATAGTCATTGAACAGTTATCACATGATTAGTATATATATAGGGCTTTAACAAATCCAATTTATTCATACAAAGGAAGTGATGGCCTCATCCAGTAGACTTGCCCCATATGAAGCCCATTTGTCGGATCTTGGAAAGGAGGTGGCATCATTGTAATTTTCTCGTGACCAAGCTCATGTTGGGCTTCAACATGTTAAGCTTGAATGGAACCGCCTACGGGAGAAGTGGAAGTTGATAGAGATTACCACCTTTGTGATATTATCCGAGCCACCCCAAGAGTCTATCACCATCGTAAACTTTGCATTAAGGTCTTATGTGGGTGTTATAAGGAGTTATGTAACAAGACCATAGGAATATGATTATGTGCATTATTTTTGTGTATAATAAATAATATACATTCATTTTGTTATTTTTACTTTGTAAATAGTTTTTTTAAGCACAAATAGTATTTTTAGTTAATATTCAACTAAGAAAATATATTTTGATGAATTAATGGATTTTTGGATTAAATAATAATTTAGTAAAATATTATTATTATTATTAAATTAATTTTTATTAAATATAAGTGATCATATAATTTTATGAATGCAATTGTAATTTTTATTAAGGTTTGAATGCTGTTTTTGTCAAAACCCGTGTTTTTTCTATAAATGTCAGTTTTTATTTTAAAAGTAAAAATTCACATATTTATAAAATTATTTATATAAAATGAATATTATTTTTGGAATCAAGATGTCAAGATTATCCAACAATTAATTTCTCATAATTTTCTGAGACAGTCGAATTTTTGGGTAAAAAATTAAATACTGTTTAATTATATAATGTGTTTTATGTCATCATAATGACCCAATAGTGATGTAATAAAATACTATAAACATTATTTTCGTCCAATATATCATTTAAAACTAAAATAATTTGATTTTAGTTTTGTTTGATTTATTTTACAAAGCCTTAGAGGACCCTTTAAGACTTAAAAAACATTTTATCTTTTTAAATTGATTTCCTTGTGAGTGTGACTCACCTCCACATAATCAACCCTATTATTTTAAGAATTTAGGCCATTGGACTTATAAAATATTTTTTTACATTCCCCTTTGGAAAAAACCATGGGAAAAAACCATGGTCTGGTTTGTGGTTTGGATTAGTTAATGTGTGGTGACCCAAACATAAATAATAAAAAAATTTCTCTCCTCTCCTATATAAACTCACCCAAGATACCACATCCTCTTCACTAAAAACCTTTGGATATTGACCAACTCCTGTCCTTATCTCTCTATAATCCTCCCAAGGTTCCCCAAGCTCTCAAGGATCCTCTTTCAATCCCCTCCCAAGCCTTTGGGATCACACTTCCAAGTAAGGGATTCTCACTTTCCTTATTTATGTCCAAGTTTCCTTATATTGTTATGCCCTTTTTTCAATTATAAATGTTTGGGTGTGATTTTGAACCTCCCCCATACTTCCATATTAATGTTTGAATAATGATATATCCCCTTTATCTTTCATTAATTCCCCTCATGTACACATGTTACCATGCCGAAATACCATAAGGAATTTCTCCCTTCTCATTTAAATTCAAGTAATTCTTTTGTATTACATATCTAAATTCCATTAAATTTGTTGAGATATGTATCTATATGACCCCCCATTATTTTATATCTCAAGTACATATGATGAGACACCTATTTTTCTATCATAAACCATTTTTATTAATTCTTATGTCACATCGTTATGCTGGTGAAATTGCACGGCGTTTTTCTAAACCAAGATCATTGTGTAGTAAATACCATACCCATGTCTCTATCAAGGGTATTCACCTGTATGGACATATACATATTGAATGGTAATTCCATGTATTTATTACACATTCCTTAATCATGTAATTACTTATGATGTTGATTTATTCCATGTTATATGATCAATGTATCACACTTATACATGAAATGAAATGTTTAAGAAGGGTGCACCCTGATAGCGCTTCAATGCATTGGGTAAAGTATAGTATCATGATACGTCATGTGCAATGAGTGTTAACTCATGATAATTCAATTGAAACACAGTTTTACTCATGCTTCATGTGCAATGAGGATTTACTCATGCTCCATGTGCAATGATCCTTGGCTCATGATAATATCATGTTAAATGTTATTGCTACATATCCATGTTATGATTATCATTATTTATCATGACTCTATGTTCATGTTTCTATTTTTCTCCATTGATATGCTTATTTACTAACATTTATTTTATTCCTCTTGTTATTCCATGATTATTCCCTTACTGGGCTTTATAGCTCACCCCTTTCTTATGTATGTCCTCAGGTTATCTCATGCAATGCTAAGTACAAGGGAATGTAATGGTCATGTAAAGAAATTTTTCAATAAGATGTTGTATTTCATGTTTTAAGTTGTTATGTAATGATCCTAATCCCCAAATACACTAGACCTCTCGATCTTATATGTTTTATCAATAGAATATTTTATACAATAAATCATGTTTAAGTGTTAAATAAAATTAGGGTTGTTATAGTTGGTATTAGAGGATAGGTTTAGTTATTTTTCGGATTAGGATAAGAAAACCCTAGTGAAAGCCTTAGGGATAAGACTACGTATAATAAAAATGTCCCTAAGTTTTTTTGAGTACTGATTAAGTGGTTTATCAAGAAAATACATCCCTATCTTGATACGATCAGGTAGAGGTTGCTCTGGCACCAATGCACCTATGAGTGAAAACTCCGAAAAGGAGTTTCAGGCTTGACCTGGGGTATCCTAGTACATGAAAATGGGCCTTTCTGCACTCTTGTCTATGACACTTCTAGGGTATATGCTTTGGTAAGTTTTCAAGCTTAGTATGATCCATTATTAAGGGAATAAAAAAATTCCCCTAAGAATATATGTTTGAAAGTAAATCATGGATAACATAGATTAATGCATATAGATTCATAATTTAAGGAGACAAAATTTATTTATAAGTCATCCATTTTTGTCTTTGGATTACCCTTTATGTTTTAACCCTAACTTTCCTTTTATTCCAGCCAATGGCTGGTAATAGGAGGACTTGGGCTAACAACTGATGTGAAGATCAGTGTGATGACTATTCTAATGAGATGCCTAATCCCATGGGAGTAGGAATCACAAACTTTGTCATGATTTTCTCTCAGTTAACTCAAGATTTGAATAGAAACATGGGTCAAGAGGAACTCTCACCCCCCCCCAAGAAAGAACAAGTCGCAATCGAGATCTTCATGAGACAACAACCTCTTACTTTTAATGGATCAACTTATCCCTTAATTGTAGAGTAATGGATCAACTACATTGAAAAGATCTTCTCCATAATTCAATGTTAGAACAATAGAAGGTTATTCTGACTGCTTATAATATGGAGGATAAAGCTGATCAATGGTGGAAATTGATGAAAAATATAAATCCTAAGAAAGATATTGAGGCATTGGAATGAAAGGATTTCTGAAAAAAAAAATATTTTCCTGACACCCTCCGGCTTAAGATGGAATGGTACTTCCTTTCCCTCAAGATAAAAGATGACGAATACATCAAAGCATATGAGGAAAACTTTACAAGGCTTGTAAGATATGATTCTGACTTTGTCATTAACCCCCAAATGCAAGGTTGACCGCTTCTTTGGTGGGTTTAAACCTAGCCTGTGGAAAGCCTTGGTGATCTATGACTTTGACATCTATGAGGAAATTGTCTGATGTGCCCTCAAGGTCGAAATAGAGATCAGTGAATCTCATGGGTATCATGGGGATAATAAGAGTAAGGTGGACTTCAATTCTAGCGGTCTAATGGATAAATCCAATGGTTCTAATAAGATCCAGCACCCGAATTTCCAAAGGTGTGGAGAGAAGCACCAAAAAAATTGCTTGAAGGTGACAAGGAAATGCTTTAGGTGTAGAAGAGAAGGACACCTAACTGTTAACTGCTGACAAGAAAAACCCATGGTTGTGAAAGAGGAGAGGAACGCTTCATTTGACTCTCAACGCATTCTTAATTTCTTCAACTACAAATAACCATGGCTTATTAAAAATCATTTCCCTAAGCCAAGGGTTTTCAGAGGCAACCAACAACCTCCAAGGTAGCAAGGGTGATCTTTTTCCATCACTACCGCCGAATTGAACCCCGACAATGAAGTGGTCAAAAGTACGCTATTTATTCATTGAATAATAGCAAACTTACTTTTTGATTCTAGTTCTACGCATTCTTTTGTATCCCAAAATTTTAGTAGAATAATCCCAATACCACCAAAAATCATGGAAGTAAAGATGTCAGTGAGTATGGAAAATGGGGCAATCATTACATCCCATGACTATAACTTCTCCCATGTCTTAATAGGTGGATCAAACATCCTGTAAAACCTTTTCATAATCCCTCTGGTAGAATTTGATTCAATTCTTGTCATGGATTGGCTTTCCTTATATAGAGCCAACATAAATTTCCATGAGAGGGAAATCACTCTCTATATGGAGATTCGACCCCCAATTCTATACAAGTGCAAGGAGGAAGATGAATCATCTTTAGAACTATCATCTCAAGTGTGGATATTAATGCCCTATGAGAATGTGTATCTAGATCAGATGATTAAGTCCAAAGAGGAAACCATCCTTAAATACATGCCTATTGTGAGGGAATTCACTGAATTGTTTCTCTAGGAATTGCCTGGTCTTCCTCCTAAAAGATATGTTGAGTTCTCAATTGACCTTATACCTGGGGTATTTCCAATATCCAAGACTCCGTATAGAATGATTGTTGTATAGCTTGAGGATCTAAAGTAACAACTACAGGAGAATCTGGATAAAGGTTTTATACACCCAAGTGCTTCACCATGGGTGCACCAGTCATCTTCGTCAAGAAGAAGGATGGGTCAATGCACCTTTGCATTGATTATTATGAGATCAACAAAATCAAAATAAAGAACAAGTATCCTCTACCGTGAATTCATTACATGTTTGATCAGTTGGGTAGAGCACAATACTTCTCCAAGGTGGATTTTTGGTTGGGATATTACAATGGGTGAAGAAGGAGGATATCTCTAAGACTGCTTTTAGTACATGGTACGGGCACGATGAATTCATAGTAATTCCTTTTGGACTCAATAATGCTCTAGAAATATTCATGGACTTGATGAATAGAGTCTTTAAATATTACCTCGACAAATTTGTGGTATTGTTTATAGATGATATTCTAATATACTCTAAAACCAAGGAGGATCATGAGGAGCATCTAATAACTATACTAAAGACCTTTCGAAAGGAGAAGCTCTATGAAAAGTACATAAAGTGTGAGTTTTGGTTGAAGGAGGTCTCATTATTGGGCCATATCATCACAATAAATGGGATATATCTGGATCCCTCAAAGATATCTTTAATAGAGGGATTTTTTAGGCCAACATTGGTAATATATATCCATACTTCTTGGGGTCAGCTGGATATTACCGACGATTTGTGAGAAATTTTCCATGATTGTCTAACCCTCTTACCAAGCTAACTCGGAAGGGAGTAAAGTTTTCTTGGAGTGATGAATGCGAAGAAAGCTTCATGGAGTTGAAAAGGAGGCTTATCACTGGGCATGTTCTCACATTACCCACAAGAAGATAACTTTGTGTGGTATTTAGTGATGCTTCCAAGAAGGTTCTGGGTGGTGTGTTGATATCGAATGAAAAAGTCATTGCCTATGCTTCAAGTAAATTGAAAGTTCATGAGCAGAATTATCCATCACATGATCTGGAGTAAGTTGTGGTGATCTTTGCTTTAAAAATTTGGTGGCATTACCTCTTTGGGGATAAGTGTGAAATATACACTGATCAAAAAAGCCTCAAGTATATATTCACACATAAAGAGTTGAATATGCACCAACAAAGGTGTTTAGATCTGATCAATGATTATGACTGCTCAATCCATTACCACCCTGGGAAAGTGAACAAGGTGGAAGATGATCTAGGTAGAAAGGATCCAGCAATTCTATTATTGATGATAATTGAGAATGATCTAATCTTCTTAGATTTAATGAAGATGGACATGGGAATCATAAATAAGGGAATATCATCAATCCTTTCACAAATGATTGCCCAACCGTCACTTTTGGAAAGGTTAAAGGATGATCAAAGAAATGATGTGGAAATTATAAAAATGGTGGAAGCTATCAGAAATGGGAAATCCACAGAGTTCATGGTTGAAAAGTATGGAATTGTGAGATTTGGGTCACGATTATGTGTACCATCTGATCCAGGGATAAAGAAGGAGCTTCTGAATGATGCACATAGCTCAACCTTCTCTATTCACCCAGGGAGCACTAAGATGTATCGAGATATCTGAGAAAACTTTTAGTGGGAAAACATTAAGAGGGAGATTTCTGAATACACATCAAAGTGCCTGGTATGTCAGCAAGTGAAGGTTGAGAGGAAAAAGTCTGAGGGGATGATGAAACCACTACCCATGTCCACATGGAAGTGGGACAACATTACCATGGACTTTGTCACCGGAATTACAAGGACATCTAGAGGAAATAATTCTATATGGGTCACTGTGGATCATCTTACAAAGACATCTCACTTTATTTTGATTCAAGAGGACTTCTCATTATATCAAGTTGTACAGATTTACATCAAATAAGTGGTAAGGCTGCATGGAGTACCACTATCTATTGTATCCTATCGTGATCCGAGATTCACCTCGAAGTTCTGAAAAAGTATCCAACATGCTCTAAGCACTGAACTGAACTTCATTATGGCCTATCATCCTAAAACTGATGGCCAATCTGAGCGAACTATTCAGACACTGTATGATATGTTATGATCATGTTCTATGGACTTTAAAAGGAATATGGGACCAACATCTTCCGCTAGTTGAATTCTCTTACAATAACAGCTTCCACTCAAGCATCTGAATGGCACCATATGAAGCCCTTTCTGGGAAAATGTGCAGAACACTGGAGTGTTGGGATGAATTCAGTGAGCGTAAGCTGCTAGGACCTGAAATGGTCGAAGAAATGGTGGAGAAGTTGAAAACCATTCAGCAGCATATCAAGGTAACCCAAAGTCGATAGAATATTTATGCATACAACCGTCAATGATACCTTGAATTCAAAGTTGGAGCCATGGTATCTCAATGCATATCTCCATTGAAGAAGTTCATGAGTTTTGGAAAGAAATGGAAGTTAAGTCCTAGGTACATCATCCCCTTCTAGATTCTTGATCTTGTCGGGGTTGTGTCCTATCGACTAGAACTTCCACCTACTATGGAGAAGCTACATGATGTATTTCATGTTTCCCTATTAAGGAAGAACATACCAGACCCTTCACATGTACTCTCTTTAGAGGTAGTACAGTTAGAGGATGATCTTTATTATGATGAGAAACCAGTGAAGATCTTAGATCATTGAGAAAAATTTCTACTAAATAAGACAATGCCCTTTGTCAAGGTGTTTTGAAAAACCCACAAGTTTGAAGAAGTGATCTGGGAATTGGAGTAAGAAATGAAGCAAAGTTACCCACATCTATTTTATTGTGGGAAAAGAAAATTTCAAGGGTAAAATTTCTTAAGGGGGGAAGATTGTAATGCCCCGAACTTTCATTAATGAAAATTCCTCTTGATCTAATTAAATGTCTTACTATGTAAAATGGTTATATAGCATTTTCACTTCCTTGGTTTTATGTTTCTTGATGTTAAAATACCATTAATAATTTTGATCGTTGCTAATATAGTTGTTGAATAGTTATCACAAGATTAATATAAATATAGGGCTTTAACAAATCCATTTTACTCAGAAAAAGTAAGTGATGACCTCATTCAGTAGACTTAACCCATATAAATCCCATTTTCCAGAGCTCAAAAATTAGGTGGCATCATTGGGCTTCACTCTTGACCAAGCCCAATCCGAGCTTCAATATGTTAAGCTTGAACAGAACCGCCTACAGGAGAAGTGGAAGTTGATAGAGATTATCACCCGAACGTGTTAACCGAGCCACCCCAAGAGTATGTCACCATTGCGTACCTTACCCTAAGGTCTTATGTGGGTGTCATAGGGTGTTATGTTACAGGACCATATCACTATGATTGTGTTCATTATTTTTGTGTATAATAAATAATATACATTCATTTTATTATTGTTACTTTGTAAATAGTTTTTTTAAAGCACCAATAGAATTTTTAGTTAATATTTAACAAAGGAATATATTTTGATGAATTAATGGATTTCTGAATAAAATAATATTTTAATAAAATATTATTATTATTAAATTTATTTTTATTAAATATAAATGATTGTGAATTTTTATGAATGAAATTGTAATTTTTATTAAGGTTTGAAAGCTGTTTTTGTCAAAACCCATGATTTTTCGATAAATGTCAGTTTTTATTTTAAAAGTAAAAATTAACATATTTATAAAATCATTTAGATAAAATGAATATTTTTTGGAATCAGGATGTCAAAATTATCCAATGGTGAATTTTTTATAATTTTCTGAGCCAATCAAATTTTTGGGTAAAAAATTAAATACCATTTAATTATATAATGTGTTTTGTGACATCATAATGACCCAATAGTGGTGTAATAAAATACTATAAACATTATTTTATACCAATATATATTTTTACATTAAAATAATGTGATTTAAGGTTTGTTTTATTTATTTTAAAAATCCTTAGTGGACCCTCCAAGGCATATAAAACATTTTAGCTTTTTAAATTGATTTCCTTGAGAGTGTGACTCACCTCCACATAAGAAACCCTATTATTTTAAGAATTTAATACATTGGACTTATAAAATATTATTTTATAATCCCCTTTGGAAAAAATCATGGTCAAAATCTATGGGCTGGTTTGTGGTTTGGATTAGTTTAATGTGTGGTGACCCAAACCTAAATAATAAAGAATTCCCTCTCCTTTCCTATATAAACCAACCCAAGGTCTCACTTCCTCTTCACTCAAAGCCTTTGAAGCTAGACCAAACCCTACCATCCTCTCTCTATAATACTCTTAAGGTTCCTCAAGATCTCAAGAAGTCTCTCTCAATACCCTCCCAAGCCTTTGGGATTACACTTCCAAATAAGGGATTCTCACTTTCCTTATTTATATCCAACTTTTCTTATATTGTTATGCCTTTTTTCAATTATAAATGTCGGGGTATGATTTATCACCTCCCCCATACTACCCTCTTTATGTTTGAATAATTATATATCCCCTTTCTCTATCATTATTTCCCCCCATGTGCACCTGTTACCATACCGAAATTCCGTAAGGAATTTCTCTCTCCTCATTTACATTCAAAAAATTATTTTGTATTACGTATCTAAATTCCATTACATTTGTTGGAACATGTATCTATATGACCCCCTTACTTTACATTTCATTTAAACATGATGGGAAACCCATTTCTCTCTCATCAACCATTTTTCTGAATTCTTATGTCACACCATTATGCTGCCGACATTGAACCTCATTTTTCCAAGCCAAGATTATTGTGTAGTGAATACCATACCCATGTATCTATCAAGGGTATTCACCTTTATGCACATATAAATATTTAATGGTAATTTTATGTATTTATTCCATATTCATTAATCATATAATAACTTATGATGTTGATTTATTTCATGTTATATGATCCATGTGGCATACTTAAGCATGAAATGAAATGTTTAAGAAGGGTGTGCCCTGATAGCGCTCTAATGCATTGGGTAAAGTATAGTATCATGATACGTCATGTGAAATGAGTTTTGACTCATGATAATTCAATTGTAATGAGATTTTACTCATTCTTCATGTGCAATGCGTGTTTACTCATGCTCCATGTGCAATGATCCTTGGATCATGCTAATATCATGTTAAATGTTGTTGTCACATCTCCATGATATGATTATCATGCTTTATCATGCCTTTATATTCATTTCTATCTTGTGCTCTATTGATATTCCTATTGAATAACATGTATTTTATTCCTCGTGTTATTCCATGTTTATTCCATTACTGAGTTTTATAGCTCACCCCTTTCTTATGTATGTCCTCGAGTTATCCCATGCAATGCTAAGTACGAGGGAATGTAGTGGTCATGTAATGGAAGTTTTCAATAAGATGTTGTATTTCAGGTTTTAAGTTGTTATGTAATGATCCTAGGCCTCAAAGACACTAGACCTATCGATCTTCTATGTTGTATCAAGAGAATATTTTATGTAATAAATCATGTTTAAGTGTATAAAAAAAAGAAGGGTTGTTATACCAAGCCTCTCCATAAGCATTTTCAGTCATCACCCATAGACAACCAAAACAACAAGAGTTCACTCAGAATCTTATTTCCACTCCCTTGTCTGGACAACTAATTCCATGAGATCTCAATACATCCACACCTCCAGTAGATGTACCAATTAATGGAAAAAACCTATTTTTCATCTCTTCTCACATCATGACTAGAATCACCTTCTATCACTAGAAAAAGGATGGTGTGATTACCTCCTTAAAAAAATCCCATAAGAAATGTATCCAGTGGATACCTAATCACACAATATATCATAGTCAATATTACCTAGTCCCACCTCCCTAACTCATTGAAGATACAAAGGGATATCGACCATCTAATAGAGGTACACCACACCATCCTCACTCAAAAAAGGGTTGACTTAAAATAGGTCAACTTCTCTGATGCCTCAACCAATAACTGAAAACAAGATCTCATTCTAAGAGATTTTTCCACCATTTTCCCATTCCCAAGAGTATAGATAGTTTCAATTTCATAGTCTTAGAGGAACTCTAATCGGCACTTCTAACTTAAAATAAAATCCTTATATGAGAAGATATATTTGAAACTTTTTTTGTCAGAGTAGATGATAAATTGTTCTCAAATAAATTAGTTTTACCACATCTTCAGTGAAAAGACTACCACTGCTAGCTCAATATGGGAATAATCATCAACCTCTGTCTCAGCTCCTAAAAGAATTGTTGGTACCTTTCTATCTATAATAAAAGATACCCTTACTGAGTCTATGATGTCAAGGGAACTATCACTCTATATAAATTAGGTACAAAACTCCAATAGTACCCTTCCAACCCCATGAAACTTTTTTCCATAGTAACACTCTTGAGTGGATGCAAAGAAATCACTACCTCAACCTTCACTGGGTCCACTGGAACTCATACCTCTGAGATGATGAGTACTAGGAATTGGACCTGTCAGATCCAAAACTAAAACTTTGAGAGATCACCATAAAGCTAGTGCTCTCAGAGTGTGTCTAGGACCATCCTCAAGCATCTTGTGTGCTTTGTCTCAGACACTTAGGACACATGGATGTCACCGATTAAGGCTACCATGAACTTATCCAAGAAGGGACTAAGGATCTGTTTCATAAGTCTATCAATTTTGTAGTGGCATAAAACTTTCCAAAGGGTATAACCACTAACCCAAAAAAACTACATTAGATTTTGGTAGCTACGTATGGTATATCCTTATCCCCAACCATAACTGGTGATAACTCATCTCAAGGACAACTCTAAGATCTTCCATAACTCCATACACTGGGTAAAGGGGTCATCAATTCTATACTTTCCCACATGTTTCATGGCCTAAGTGATGCCAATACACATCCAACCTCAAGTTCTCATCTGACTATTAAGTAAACAACAAAGGGCTTCCCAGGAACACACACTGGGTCTTAAAAATACCCTACTCTATAGACTCTTCCAACTTCACCTCCAACTCTCATAGCTACACAGGGTCATTTGATATACTAGCTTAGATACCGAGTCATCCTTGGTGCAATTCCATGCAGAAATCCAACTCTCGATGGGAGGTCAACCTAGAAAATCATCAAGAAGGAATTAAATTTAATCCACCACCATAATAGGAACTAAAAGACCATAGTATTTTCTACTCGAAGGGTAATACTAGTCAATTGATACTAAAGTGATTATAACCTCCTATGAATGATCTCATCCTACCCTGTTTGGGGATCACTCCTTTTCAAACGAGTAAAAATCCATCTCATCAAACTGGATGTACTTCTAAACTCACTAGTAGAAATTACATGAACATTTATGGTAGGAAATCAATCTATACTGAGGAAAACATCATAGGGTCTCACTACCACTATGGAAATATTTCCATGTGAGGCTCTCTCTCTCCTCCCAAAGTCAAGTCACACTTTTGATAGAAGCTTTCAATCACTGATACTCTATATAGAAGCCTCCAATACAAGGTTCAATAAAAAAATTCTCCACCAGTATCATTAGGCCTTAGACAGGGGGATACACTGAGGGAAAAGTGGCTCATAACTCTGTGTGAAAACTACAAATGGGGAAGTAATGACACACATTATACCACAAACTAAACTCAA
Source organism: Viscum album (assembly GCA_963277665.1). Taxonomy (NCBI): domain Eukaryota; kingdom Viridiplantae; phylum Streptophyta; class Magnoliopsida; order Santalales; family Viscaceae; genus Viscum; species Viscum album. The sequence goes on from OY728146.1 coordinate 512,476,617, forward strand.
GCTTCCATGAGCTCCCACCTCTTAGAACAAATTGTTTCCCTATCCCAGCTATTTTCCACCACTAGGTATTTCTCTGATATCTTAGTACAATCAAAAACCTAAAATGTATAATTAATATAAACATGTCCACCACACCTCGACACTATCCTATTTTGGTGGAACTGACTCTCCCACATGGTTTTGGATTGCATCTCAAGAATGAATCTCAGTGGAGAAATTGTCCCTCTTCTTTGTATTTCTAAAGTTACATCAAACATAAATAAAAAAGGGATATATTGATTCCTTGTGTCACCCTAGAGAATTCTTTTCATGTGGGCCACCATTACAGAGGTATCCCATATATGTGGGAGATCCACACCATAGGCTCACATCAGTCCTACACTATTCAAGAAAGGGGTTCTAAACCACCATGTAACTTGGGAGATTTCAAACTCTGAAACTTTTGATTCAAAATCAGTAAAGGTGTGTAATTTATTGGTACTACCAGGGCCAACTACTACTCCATAGAGAAAACAGGTTTCAAGTGTAGCTATAACATCCCCAATCTATTAATCTCTCACATGGATGAAAAGGGTTGGTTACGATACCTCGAGAGTTCCTCCCCGTATACTAAAGGCTATTGACTAGTAGCGAGTGTGTAAAGTATATAGTGGGGAAACTATACCCCCTAGTATGAAGTGTCATAATAGTATAAAAAATCATAATAAGTATAAAAATAATCAAAGTATATAAATAGTGGAAGATAATAATAAAATATAATTGAATAATCTAATAAATAATAATGGAATAATGTAAGACATGCTAGAATGTAACTAAATATCATGCTAGAACAATATAAAAAAATGGCTAATAAACTTGAATAAGTCTCAAGTTTAGGGTCCTGAACCCCACATCGGTCCCATCTACAAAATCCAAACCAATAGAAAACAAGCAATCAATTTCAAGGTCCTCTTCCCTTTTCCAAACTTGAATATACATAATCTAATTTTGTACTAAATAGCAGCCCAAATAGGGTGTGATTATAACTCAGTAGTTTGACACCATCATGTATAAACAAAACTAGTTTGATAAGAAGTGTATGCAATAAAGTGATAAATAGGTGTATTAATCAATTCAACACTTGAATAAATACAACAACCTACTTTGGATCCATGTTGTAATATATTTTAGAATTTATTACAACTATTTTGACCACAACAATATAACCAAGGTAAGATAACAGGTTTCAGTACCATGCTAGAATATCTTTGATCATGTCTTATAACCATTCCAAACACAACTGTATAACCAAGGTAAGATAACCTACTTTGGTTCAATGCCTGAATATCTCTAATTGTGTCTTACAACCATGAAAACCACCCCTATATAACCCTGGTATAGCCACAAAAATCAATCTGGGTCAAATCCCTATATTCAATACAACATTTTTGGGTCAAATACTTATAATTATTACAACATTTTTTTGTCAAATTCCTATAAGAATTAAGAAATGGTACTGAGAATATCCCTCTCTCTATAATAATTACATCATGGTATTGGCCGAGCCCTCTCAATATCAACATTATAGAAAATAAGTGTTCATGTTTCAGGTTTTAGCCTAATATATAAGAATTACATCATGAAACAGTATACAGCATGAATATTGCAATATCACATCATGTATCTCAATATTTAATTATTAAAATTACCATTATTATTTCATATGCCACTTGAAATTCAATTAAATGTTGATTAACAATTATATCAATAAGAAATAAGCCACAATTTAGGGATTCTATAACAATAAATCGCCCTAGGTCACATTTCATTCTAAACATACCTTAATTCATTGTCCAATTCAATTATATTCAAAGGTTTTCTCACCCAATGGGTAGCAATAATCTAATTAAAATTCCTATTGAAAACAAAGGAATTCAAGGAATAATCTAATTTATTAGTTATTCAATTTTGGTGCACATTTTGTTTTCTTGATCACAATATTGCATAAACTTTACAATTAATCAAACCATAGGGTTAAGATTTAGAACCCCTACAATTAATTGGTGATCCAACAATGCTTCCAATGGAAAACAACCATTAGGAAGAAGGTGTGTATGATTAAAAATAGGTTTATATATCAAAACTAGTCAATATCAAAACCAAAAACACAATAATACAATGGATTTCACCACAATGGTTGGAGAACCAAAGGGAAGAAAGAAGAAACCTAACCAAAGAAACTTACCAGGGATTTAAGATGAAAAATGAAAGTCTGAAATGGAGGTTGGCACTCTAAAATCACCTAGGGAATTCCCTAGGGTCAAGATGAGATGAGCTACAGTGAAATAGAATAAATTTGAGCTTCATATCATGTTTAAAACTTCAGGTTAGGCATTTACATGATTTGAAATGTGGTTACACATCGTTTAAATTTTTTAAATTGAATTCTTCAAAAAAATCAACGCCAAATATTTAATTTATTAAAACACTTGAAAAATTACATGACATGTGATCACTTTACACACTTTGTAAATGTTATTAAGTTTATTTTTTAGCCCATTTTCCTTTTAAATAACCTGAACCCCCTTTAAAGCTTCTCAACTTACCAGGAACCCATGAAACATTTAGTCCCATTTATACCTAGACTCCAGTAACTCAAACAAGCATACATCTTCAAACTTTAGGTCATTTTATTCAACAAAGGCTCTCTATCTCTAAACAAGACTTGGGAAACATGGCTAAAATGAAAAACTTATATAGAAACATATTTAGAAAAAGAGGGGATCTTATAACCACCCCACCTTATAAGAGTTCATCCCTGAGCTGGTCCAAGAATCACTGTGATGTATCGACAAACAATTATGGACACTATGTTCACATATTATACTCCCTCTCCTAGGTATCCTCCTAAAATCTCCCATGCTACCACTACACTCGAACCAACATTATAGTATGACCCTGAAGATATTTCTCACTTCGATCGACAACCCATATCGAATTCTCCTCAAAGAAAACATTATAAAAAATCTATATTTCTACTATGTATATCACATGGGAAGGGTTTGGATGATATATTCGTAGTTCCAACATGTGGAACACGTCATTCTTGGAATGTTATCACTTTTGAAGGGATAAACGGTTAAACACTGGACTGGCCCATGCCACTATTTCAAATGACCCAAAAAACTTGGGTGTTAGCTTTCCTTGTTTCATGATACGGTGTTTACCCAACCTATGAAACATCCAAAGGAAAACATGTTGACCAACCTCAAATTATATAGGTTATCTACAATGGTCAGCATATGATTTCCTCCATCTCTACATGGTAACCAACTGATTTCTGATCAACTGAACTTGTTTAGATGTATCTTGCATGATATTAGGCCCAACAAGTGCTAACTCACCTGCCTCTATCCTAAAAAGAGGAAAAGAGAACGGCATACCATACAAAGCCTAAAGAATTTCCATTTGGATCGATGCTTGGAAGTTATTAATATATGAAAACTCAGTTCCATATGTTTCTCCCATAAATCACCAAAATTCAAATCACATTATCGTAACATATCCTCCAGAACCTAAATAGTTTGCTCAGATTGACCATTAGTCTATGGATGATAGGTTATGCTTAAAAGGAATCAGGATCTCAGGGATTTTTAAAGACCTTTCCAAAAACATGATGTGAAATGATGATCTCTGTATGAAATGATACTTCTTGGAACACTATGCAATCGAACCACCTCATTTACAGAAATATTTTCCAAATCTTCAACAGTGAAGGTTTTCCTAATAGGTAAAAAGTAGGTTACCTTAGTCATTCAATCCAAAACAAACCATAAAACATCATTCTTATAGTTCATCCTAGTTAATCCCATCCCAAAATCCATCATGACATCATCCCATTTCCACTTTGGTATGGGTAAAGGCTACAAAATCCTAAATGTCATTTGATTCTTAGATTTCACCTATGGAAAAGTGAAGAATATAGCTAGGAATCTTTCCACCTTCTTATTCATTCTTGACCACCAATATTTTCTACATAGATCAAGATACATATTTGTGAAACCATGATATACCACCCATATAGAATCATGAAACTACCTCATCAAATCCTCACACAAGCCCATAGAAACCCATACTCAGCCACATAAAAGAATAAAATTGTCACTACCAAGATACTATCCTGAAGGAATCTCTCCTCCATATAATTTTTCTCTAAAAACTAATCCCTCTATATTATACAACTACTTAGTCTTAATCCGGTCAAAAATCATGGGTATAACTAATGTCTATGTTAGATCTACTCACCCCTGAGATTCTTGTACATACTGATGTATGTCTATAAAGAGGGATATTATCTGACACTCATCACAAGACTCTTGTACTACCTATTTCTATGTCTTTAAGCTCAAATCATCAGAAATTATGTTTCCCTTGCATGGTGTATAAGTTAATTTAAAGTCGAAATACTATCGATACTTGAACCACCTCCTTTGTAGGAGTTTAATGTCTTACTAAGAAAATATGTACCTAAGGCTCTTGTAATCCATGTATAACAAAAACCTCTCACCCATTAGATAGTGTCTCCAAAATCTTAGGGAATTTACCACTGCCACTAACTCCAAATCGTGAGTAGGTTAATTCCTCTTATGTGGTATTAGTTTCCTAGAGCCATAAGAAACTACATGATCCTCCTACATTAGAAATTCTTTGAGTCCAACTCTGGATGTCTCATAGTACATGGTATATACTTTACCTAAAACATGTAAAGTGAGTATAGGTGTTGAGGTAAGCCTGCCTTCCATCTCTTGAAAATTTCTTTTGCAAGCATCGAACCAAAAAAACGTCACCCCTTTATTGATCATCCCAGATATTGGTGTTTCCAAACAGGAGAAATATTGGATAAAATTCTAGTAATAACTTGTTAAACCTAGAAATATTTGAATTTCAAAGATGTTCTTGGGTTATACCTAAGATACCATAGCTGCGACTTTCTCTTGGTCCACTAACACTCTTGCCTCTAAGATGACATGGCCTAAGAAGTGCACTTTATTTATCCATAAACTACATTTATTTAGTTTGGAATAAATAAGATAATCTCTCAATGTACTCAAGATGATGTAAAGATAATTGGAATGATTGTATACTGACTGGGATTACACTAATATATCATCAACAAAAACCACCATAAATTGATCTAGATAAGGATGAAAGATTCCATTCATTAAGGCCATGAATACTGCAGATGAATTAGTCAACCCAAATGACATCATTAAGAATTCATAAAATCCCTAACTACTCCTCAAAGAAGTTTGAGGTACGCCCAATATTCTAACCCTTAACCGATGATATCCTGATCTCAAGTAAATCCTAGAGAAGATCTTGGAACTAATCAACTAATCAAAAATATCATCAATGCATAGAAGAGGATATCAGTTCTTGACCATCATCTGGTTTCACCTTTGATAATCCACACATAAGTGAAAATATCTGTCATTATTTGGGAGAAGAGAACTAGAGAACCCTAAAGAAATGTATTGGGCTGTATAAATCCTTTATATTCTAGATCTTCTAATTTAACTTTCAACTCCCAAATTTCTTTTGGTGTCATTTGGTAAGGTGGGATTGAAACTGGATCTACTCCCAGCACCAACTCGATCATGAACTTGATCTCTTGCTCGGTAGGTAATCCAGATAACTTTTAGGAAACACATATCAAAAATAGTCTACCGCTAGAGGAAAATAATCCTACTGCATTCCACCATTATCTAGAGAAAGACTGGCCATTTTATCCATGAGACAATCCAATCTACACTGAATTGGTATCACACGGACAACCTAAAGATTCTACTCACCCTAGTGAGAATATCTTCTGCCTTATAGAGATAAGAAGGTAACTCTCCTCCTGTAACAGCCGATATGATCCTGGTAAATAATTAACAAATCCATAACAAGAATCAAGTTGAATCCCACAATTTTTATCATGAACGGTTCCCAAAAGAAATGGTAACCACCAATATTTAGAGAACACGCCTTTCAATGTTTGATATTATTTAACTGCACTCCTAATGGTGTTTCAATGGTTAAAACACCATCTAAGATTTCCACATCCAATTCCAAACCATTTTATAAAATAGAAGATAGAAAGGAATGAGATGATATTGTATCAAACAAAACACAATCTAAGGTAGATTATACAAGAATAGAACCTCTGACGGTATATGGTCTTGCATCCACGTTAGCTGGAGTAGTCTGCATAACATGAAACTTTCTTATCCCTCTACCCCATTCTCCAGTCTGACTACCCTATGCTACATCCCTTGCTTGTTAACTAGGGTTTTGTGTCCCCTTCCTTGGCATGAACATCATGTGGAACTCAAACTACCAGCCAACTGAGGGGTAGTTGAGCCCATTCTCAACTCAAGTTCCTATCATGATCCTCTTCCACTAGTCTACTCTGGAAATTTCAAACAAAACCTCTGAATATGACTCAATCTACCACATATATGACACTTGACTATGGGGTAAGAACATTGTGGGTGTTTGTGACCAAACATACCACATTGATATCACTGGAATGGAACATGATATTGATATGGTAGTTCACTTCCATGACTGCTCTTCCCATTATTACTTTGGTGGAAAATGTTATAGAGGTGTTTCTTACCACTTGAAGAAGAACATCTAGATCGCCCTGTTGAAACAACCTGGTCACTGCTTGGGGCCTCTTTTATATTCCTTTCTGTGATGAGTTTCTGATTCATCACATCTTCAAAGATAATTAAATTGAAAATTTTTACATATGACTTGATCTCATAATGAAGACAAACCTATAACGGTATCACCCTATATATCTCATCATCTACCAAATATGGCAAAAAAATTGTAGGTTGGTAAAATGTACAGCATAGTACAGCACTAAAAAACCCTCCTGCATCAGATACATGAACTCATGAGATTTTTTATCACTCAATGTTTTGGGATAGAAATGGCTCAATAAATCCATCTTGAAGTCCTTCTAAGATATATCATCCTATTTCCCACCTTTCACCATAATATCCCACCAATTCTTGGTAGGTCCAAAAAGAATATACACAGCAACCTTCTCCCTCCTATCTGTGAGCATCTCAAGATGCTTGAAGATTTTCTAGATTGAATTAATCCAGAACATGGCTGCCTAGGGCACCATTCCATAGTAAACATAGGAAGATTTTAAAACTAAAACTCTCTAATCAACTCAAACATCAAAGGAATGGCACGAACAGTCTTCATTTCCATGGATCACATGACCCTTAGTAAGCTGTCATGAAGCTAAACATCCATATTCTCTTAAGGAACTATATAAATCTCTGGTTCAATTTCATTAGGAGCATTCTAATTTCCACTCTCTTAAAGCTAGATTCGAAGATAAATAAGATTAATTTTCTCTATAAGACAAATGTACACCTTAAATAACTGGATAGCAACAAGATCAACCCCAACAGGTGACTCCAATAGAGAACCACTAACTCTTGGTCTCTCTAGACATGGCTTACAAGTTTTTTAGTGTGACACATCAACTCATTTCATTTATCCAGTCAAACATATATCTCATATTACTATAAAATAGGAAAGTATATGTCACATGAAAAAATAGATATAGCCCTATTATGAATAATTCATGTCAATATATCCCTATATTCCTATTATTATGCATGTAGCCTTATCTCATTCCAAACCGAGCAATGATAACAAATATCAAGAAATAGTAAGATCATAAAATAATAACCTCACACAACATGTGAATCACCTAAGGTGAAATACCATCAACTTTAATAAGCACATGACACAAACATAAATCACATCCCTGGGTACTCATATTTTCTCTCATACATGGGTTTTCTAATCCCATGCACAAGCTCATTACTAATTCCTAACTCATCCTAGTCTCCTTTATACCTTTCCCAAATAGTAAAGTAGGAGGAAAGAAATCCTTATCCTCCAATAACACTTTGTAATATCCCCCAATCCATCACTCTCTCATGTGGCCGAAAAGGGTTGGTTATGAGACCTCAAACATGCCTCCCGGTATGCTAGAGGCTTCCAACTAGTAGTAGAGGTATAATGTGTATAGTGGGGAGACTATACCCCCTGGTATAAAGTGTCATAGAAGTATAAAAAAGCATAAAAATAAGAAAAATAATTAATGAATACACATATGGTAAGACAACAATAAAATCTAACTGAATAATCCAATAAATAATAATTGAATAATGTAATGAAATACTAGAGTGTAAGTAAATTTCATGCTAGAATAATATGAAAAAAAGACTAGCATACTCAAATAAAATACTTGATTCCTAGGTCCCAAACCCCATGTCGGTCTCATATCTAAACTCCATCCCAACAGAAAACTAGAAATCAACTACAATATCCTTTTCTCTTGTCCAAACCAGAATCCACATAATTTTATTGGGTACCAAACAGAATCACAAATAGGGTGTGAGTATAAGACGATTGGTTGAAACCAACCTATATAAACAAAACTAGTCTGATAAGAACTGTATGTATTAAAGAAAATGGGTGTATTAATTAATTAAACAATTAAATAAATTCAAAAACCTATTTTTCCTCCATGCTAGAATATCTTTGAGCATATATTATAACCATTCCAACCAAAACCATATAAGCAATATAGGATAACCTACTTCGATGCCATGCCAAAGTATATCTAATCATGTCTTACAACCATGAAAACCACAACCATATAACCAAGGTAAGATAACCTGCTTCAGCACCATGTTGGAATATCTTTGAGCATATCTTAAGACCATGCTAACCACTGCTATATATCCATGGTATAGTCGTAACAACCAATCCGGGTCAAATCCCTATAAGCATTATAGCATTTCTAGGTCAAATCCCTATAAGCCTTACAACATTTCTAGATCAAATCCCTATAAGAATTACAGAATGGGACTGGTCATATCCCTCTCCATATAAGCATTACAGCATGGGATTGTACCAATCTCGCTCAATATCAGCATTACATCATATAAGTGTGAATGTTCCAAGGTCGATCCTGATATATAAGCATTACATAATGGAATACAGTTCCTATCATATAGCATGGATATCACAATATCACATCATATATCTCAATGGTTAATTATGTGAATTACTTTATTCTAGCATATTCCACTTTCAATTCAATTCATGATTGATTAACAATTATATCAATAATAAAGAAAAATTTAGGGATTCTATAATAATAAATTAGCCTAGATTACATGTCATTCTAAACATACCTTAATAAATTATCCAATTAAATTATATTCAATTATTTTCTCACCCAATGGGTAGAAATAATCCATCTCAGATGACAATTGAAAACAAAGGAATTTGAGTAGTAATCCAATTTATTATTTATTCAATTTTTGTCCACATTTCATTTACACAATCATAATATTACATAAACCTAACAATTAATCAAACAACAGGGTTAAGATTTAGATCCCTAACCTTTAACCAAAAATCCAACAATGCTTCCATGAACAACACCCATGAGGAAGAATTTTTGGATGATTGAAAAGAGGATCCTAGATAAAAACTAATCAATATAAAAACCAACAATGCAATCGTCCTAATGATTTCAACACAAAGGTTGGAGAAACAAAGGGAAGAAAGAAGAAACCTAACCAAAGAAGTGTGCTAGGGACTGAAGATGCAAATGGAATGTGCGTAAGGGGTTTTCGAACTCTAAAATATCATGGAGAATTCTCTAGGTTTGATAGGAGAGGGGATGTCATGAAATGGAATGAATTTCATCTATATAACATGTTTGAAAATGTAGGTCAAACATTTACACGACGTGTAATGTGGTTACATGTCATGTAAATGTTTTTAATGGAATTCACTGAAAAAACCAATCACCTCAGATTTAATTTATTGAAATACTCAAACAATTACAAGAAATATAATCCCTTTACATGGCATGTAAATGTTATAAAATTTATTTATCATCCCATTTTCCTTTTAAACTACCCAAACCCTATTTAATACTTCTCAACTTACCAAGAACCCATGAAAACTTGGTCCCATTTATACCTCAAATACATTAACTCAAAAAGGAATACATCGCTGAATTTTATGTCATTTTATATAAAAAAGGATCTCCATCTCTGAATAAGGCTCAACCACCAAGGCTAAAACAAAAAAATCAGAGATAAACATACTTGGAAAAAGAAAGGATCTTACAAAAACCATATGATCATTCAGGATCCGCACTTGATAAAAACTTAGACCAATACCTTGAGTCAAACCTCTACCCCCTAAGGGTCTGTCTCATCATAGAACATTAGTGATCCCCATCACTGGAACTCACACAACACACCAAACCTATGCATACCATCATTCTGTACTACTGGAAATTTTGATTTCTCAACACACACACAATCATCTTCCTGATCCACAGAAGAATCCATGTGTCACTCAATGGGTGGTAGCACTGCTCGATGCCTTCCTAGAGAAAAATACCACATGAGTGGGTCCCTGTAGTGAAACCTCATCACTCATCTATTCATCAACAAGAAACTGTCTTGAATCCAAGAATTCTATCATCATAAAGGCATCTTGAATATTTTCAAGACGTGCCAAATTTAATGAGTATATCTAGGGAGCCAACTCAAGAAGGACATAGAAACCACAACCCATTCCTATATGATTCATATACCAAGTTTTTTCCAAAAACTAGTGTCTATATATATATATAGTCAACAATAAGTTTATCAACGTCCTAATGAATGGATACATCGGCCATTGCACCAATACTAGACACCCTGACCTGAGATCCAATCTCCAAACACTTTAACATTGTTTTCATAGTTCCCAAACCAAAACTCACATCTAGAAAAAGAAAATAAAAACTCCAATCCTAAACTCAAGTAGTGTTATAACAATTCAAGTTGGTTACTCCTTTGATACCACTCTTTCACAACCCGACATGTTGGGGCTCAAGTTGCAATTACCCCAAGACCACCACCAATAGGCCAGGGGCTGGCGACTAGAACCAAGATGTCATATCACACACATGGGAGGAATTTTTCTTAAGTACTTGTATGAACACACATATATCCAATCCCATAAAATGATAAAATATAAAACAATTGAAACCAATGTGTTCATACTTCTATAATCCTGCATCTAGAGTATGACAAAAAGTACTGGAAAGAATAAAAAGGGGATAAATACAAGCTCAACCAAAACTAGAAAGTAAAGTCCCACCTGCTCAGACATAGGGGACTTATATCAAATGCAACACTGATATAAAACTCAGTCTGCCTATCCCAACTAGCTCCACCTACTCCATTTGCATCAAGGACTCTGTGAAAAGGTTCATCTTCTACATAGGACATGCAACATGTAGGCATATCCCATGTAGAGGTGAGTATAACAATACCCAATAGGACACCCCAAAATCAAAAATCACAAAGAACCATGATTATTAAAATCAATAAAAGGATATAACATTCAATGTATAATAAAAAACACCCAAATATACTCAAGAAGGACACCACACCACCAGGAGGTCACAAGAAACTACTAGCCATAAGATTCTACTTGAAGTAATGCTCATTCTGGGAGAATCCACTCCATGATCCATTCCATCACTGAAGACACTCATCGAAGAGGTCTAAATAATTGGGCCCCACCCAAGAATTCTCACTAGTCTCAGAATACCCTGATACATAGATTGGGTTCATGCCCAGAACCATTGAGGGACAGCATGAACCCAATTTGGATCAACCTGCTATATAGAGGATTATATTCCAATAATACCACGAACCCTACTAATACAACTTTCTAGATAGAGGATTGACATCCTACTCAAGGAGGTCACACCAATTCCAAAAACCCCAGCTGGAGTATAAAGATGATAGAGGATCACTCTCTGGTATCATGGAGGGACACCACAAACTCTATCTAAGACTAATCCTCCAAATGGGATCACACTCTATTGATGTGGATGTAATTAAACATTGTAACTTTTAGAGAATAGACCTTGGGAACACACTAATCCAAGACTGGTACAAACTAAATAAATTAAGGGCTATAAACACCCTTTAATGGGGTACACTGCATGTACTAGGGGTACATGGAATTTCCAGCTATACCTAAGTTTTCTCATGTGGTAAATCCTCACACATCATGTAAATATCTAAATACATGGCATGTAGGAATAGTGCATGGCATTTAGAGATCACACGACACCCTGCCTCCATCTCCTATCCATGTTTGTGTACTTTTTCTACCCATGTACCAACCAGTGTACAGGTGGTCATGTATATGTATGAGTACATGGTGTGCCATTGGAGGTGTACTTTTTCCCGTGTCTGTGTACCCTCTTAGGTAAACATAAATCCATCACGGAGGGGTCACATGGAGTGTGACCATGTCACACTGCATGTGATATTTTTGTCACCATGGAATCCTAGTACTGTATAGGGGTCCCACAATGCATGCCTCCCCAGGTTACATGTCGTGTAACTCGTGATTTTCCAGGACCTCTGGTTCTTCCTCTATGTATTCTATCATGTTACACAATACACCAATTTTTTTGGAACTTGTTGATCAAGGGTCAGCTTACCCCTACCATCATCGTTAGTTGGGATTTTGGTCCTTGATCTTCTTGGAAAACCATCTAACTAATATGTCCATAGCTGCACCGTGTGTCACTCGACAAAAATGAAGGACACTCAATTTAGTCTTGTTCTCCCTCGATCCATCCACCATCATCATCAATTCCCAAAACATAACATCCATCATGAGTCATACCCATATCACTGGTCCACTGCACCAAAAAACAGTCACACAATGACAGAATATCAGGTATTAGTTAAATCATTGGCCAAGTAAAATACCAACCATGATCAAACAAAGAGATAGGAAAGAAATCCATAAACCATGAAATGTGAGGATTGAACATCAGCCTTTTTTTGTTTGGATTCAATTATTTTTCATAGAATAACATGAATAAAGAGGGATAAATCACACCGAACATAAATAATTTTATCAATTTAAATCTACCGATGATGCGCGCATCAATTTTGTTTGTTGAATTGATTTTCATTCTTATAGGATTAAAAAATGGGGTGGAAAACACATAATCAAACATTTTACCAAGATTTTAAATCTATCATTGATAAATAATTGTTATGTGTTTCCTTTATTGATGAGATTCACAAACTCAACTGTCATAACTATCCATGATCCAGTCTCGATCAGTAATTTTTTTCCAATAATTCTCTCTAGAAATCATCTAGATGTCCATGGTATGATCATCCAAACATAATGAAATCCTCGTAAATTTATATTTATATGAGATCTAGACACTAAATTGAATAAATTAAATTAAATTAAATCAATTTAATTTATTTATTTTATTAAATCCACACTCGTCAAAAAAGTTTTACAAACACCATGCGTCGACAAAGATTATGTCGCACCTAGGGTAAAACTTAAACTCAATGATTACCCTCAAATTTATAATCTAGACCCATGTTTATGATTTATTAAACTTTTTTAAGAAAATAATGTGCACATGATATTTAATATATTTAATATATTTCAAACTTTTATATTGGACACATTGGGCCTCAGAATCTCATGTTGTCTTAGTGCCTAACTCCAAAAATATTCTTAGCAATATTCCAAAGTATTACATGGAAAAAACTGATACATTAAATTAATAGTTGAAAATGGAAATCACACTAGGTCTCTAACCCCAAGTAGTGTATTAACAATGAAAACTCTAACTGAATAAAGTTCATAATAATTTTCCCCAAGGGGGTACTGACTAATTCTATCCTAATGGACTGAGCCTTAGGGATGTGTACACCCTTTTAGTCATGATTGATTGACTGATTAGTGTGAGGATCCTAAATCCAGGAACAAAAAAACCTCAGGGTATATCATTGTGGTGAATTGTTTTGATTTTTTTATTACATTCCAGTGTTTATTGAACGGATTTATTCATTACATTCTGTTTTATAAAAAAAATTACTTAAACCTATTTTGATATACTTTCCATCTACATGATTTGAAATATCATTTGACTATAAAAGTGAAAATTATTTACTCATGACTATTTTGAGAGAAAATTTTATTCATTCCCATATGAAAAATATGTTTATATCTACCAGACTTTCCAAAAATGTACTTTTGAAACCTGTTTTATTATTATCCATTTAAATTTTATTTAATAATGTTTTAATATGAATTGTTAAAATATTTACATGCCAAGTTTTATTTAAAATTAAGTATAAATAGTTTATTTTTTAGGGATTTCTTATGAAATGACTGGTGTAATCTTATAGGGCTTATTGATCACACCCTACCTTTACCTTTAGGTGTTTATAATTGTTTTCCTTATATTATAGGTCTATGGAAAAGGGTAATCACCCCTTATAGGTAGTGGGGGTACTTGGTTAGCATGACCCATTTGGTGGTGGTAACCAATGGATCATGCGATCCACATGTCACTTAGAGATTCTAGTTTAATTTATAGTGGACATCTCTGATGAATTTGGAAGTCATACCCTCTTGATACTTGTTTTTACCACTTTTGGATATCTCATTTTGTCTGATCTATATATTGTATATCTTTTTGTTCTTATGGTTGATTGTAAAATTACTCCCATATTTTTATTTCTGATGCACGAGTACTTATCATCAGCTTGTGAGGATCAGGAACACCCTTTAGACCAGGGGAAGAGTGATTTGGATATTGGTTTAGGTGGTATCCTGGATCGGTTCATTACAATACCACTTCTTAACAATCATCTTAGAAGAGATGAATTCTCATTTTTGTAAGGATTAATTTTCAACTGTGTAATAATAATTTTATGAATTTGTATGATTCATTTGAAAAATTTTAAAGGCATAAATGAATTTGAAAGTATCATTCAACCTAGACCATAAAGATGGTTTTGATTTTCATAAGGATAATTTAACATAAACACTAAGGATAATTTGGTTTTTTATATGAAAATTTTAAAAGTCCATAAGAATTATTTATCCACACAAAGTCAATGTTGGTTCAAATATAAAAGAGGAAAACCCATAAGGATTATTTATCCTTAAGAATGGAATTCATAGGGGTGAATGGATTTATACGTTTTTCTTCATATGGATTCCCACTAAAATTTTAAAATATCAAAAATGTTTTATATTTATAAAACTACATATTATAAAGGGAAAAACTCAGATGATGTGGTGTTTATCATCCTTGAATAAACATCAAAAAAATTCTAAATGTTTATGGTTCATGTTAAAATTCATGATTGGAAGATGAAGTGAGATTCAACATTATGAAGAAGTGTACAAAGGTTATGATGGAAGCGATTACATGTAAACATACAGATGATGAATTTTAGGTGAGTGTAGTTATTGGATGATTATATGGGAAGATGGTGACTCTATTAAGATGTCATCTGAATTTTACATATTCAATATTGAGTCTTCATTGGTTTTCTTGAAGCTCTGTTAGAATGGAGGAATGTGTGAAATCCTAACATTCTATTTTGTATGATTTTTATATAGTTTTAATGATTACTTATTTGGGAACTTATCTATGGTATATTTTTGGAGGAAGAGTGTCAATATTAATGGAAAAATAAATTATAAAATATTTATTTGGTATTAATTGATCTTACAATGGGAAAGTTTTTTCTGATAAAATAAGTGGAGACAATGGTTTATAAATATTTAGAAATTCAAAGATCATGGGGAACACACCGAAGTGATTTAACTAAGAAAACATTAAGAGATCATGAAACCAAGAATAATTAAATTTATATTTCCAAATATTGAAATAATATTATTTAACCTATGTAATTATGAATATTATAAGAAAATAAAAAGTTGGGGGAGGGTGATTGTAAAGACCCGTAAATTTCAAGGGAAATTTTTTTATTAATTTTCTTTGGGATTTTACGAGTACGTAGTTTCTGACGGCACCTGATTTATATGCCCGGTGTGCCCGGAATCAATTACCGAAGTTTAGCTCGAGTACGTTCAGTGAACGAATGAGTGGGTTTTCCTAAATTTTGAACTGGTGCTCAGAATCGAAATCAGAGGGCACCGATGGAACCGCAGCACCGTTAATTTCTTAGGAACACCTTTTCTGGAGTTGTTTTTGCTCGGGAGGTGATGTTAAAAATGAAGTGGTTTAATTAAAGAGTGAAATAAAATACGTGATGCAATTTTATTTCTACTCTGTGTAATTATAACCTACGTATGAAAGTTGAGGTGGGACCCACTAAATCCTAACTCCTCTTGATAGGATATTAGTGATGTGGTCCCCACACAATCCCCACCTTTTCAATGTCCTCAACCTCCCTTAAAGTTGGAAAACCCCCCATTAATTTGTATCTCCTCCACATTAAAATACATGCCAATAAAATGCCTCATTAATTGGACAACACACGTTAATTAATTTGGTGAATTCATTTTGAATTTTGAATAGGGTTGGCATGAGTAATAAAATAAGGAAAAGACTTATTTTATTATTGTTGAATCTTTGTGTGGAGATTTTTGGAGAGGAGAGCTATGGTCTTGAAGAACGTCATCTTCTTCGCGAAGAATGCCGAGTCTACGACAAAGAACTCCATCACCGCAAGGGGAGATCGTCGTGCCATCTCCTCTCTTCTCTACAGCCGGTGAGAGACACCTTCTTCGGAGAACGACAACGTGCCACATCCTTCATCGGGCGAACACCAACGATGCTTACGGAGCCTCGTTCCGCGACATCGTCTTTTTCCCCCGACGATCCTCGTTCGATGACTTCTTCGAGGTAGGGGTGTGTTTTTACGAAGGGATTATTCTTTCTGTTCTCCGTTAAATATTTGGGCTGCCTGTTATCAATTTAATGGAAGGAGGTCAAACCACCCGAACATAGCCGATCCGCCTCTCCCTTTGTGGTTGTGTTCGTTGCGGCTGGAACGAAGGCGGTGCGGTGCAACGGCACCGCGCGGAAACAAGTAGGAACGCGGCGAAGAAGCGCGGCACCGTCATGCCGCGCCGTTGAGGCCGAAAGAGTCCGCGACCGGAGTGGGGCCACGGCACCGGCGTGCCGCGCCGGTCGGAACCGCCAGCGGCCGGCGCATAGAGGGCGGGACCAACCGGTTCGTCATGGTACACTAGCCGGACATTACTTCTGGCCAGATCTGAAAAAACTGGGGGTTTGAACCCCCGGTAAACGCAGCAGGGCAGACCCCTCGCAGGACCGTCGTCTGATTCGAAGGGGGTGGCGCCCCCCCCCCCCCCCTTCCGCGCTCACGCGGCATGCGGCGCCAGGCCGGGCCGCCAGCGCCGGCCAGTTCGGGCCACGCCCTGATGGGCCGGACCTGGACCCGAGTCAGGACGACCTCGTTCGGAGCCGGGTCGGCCCGGGCCCAAAACCCCCTAAAAACGGACAGGTTCATTAAAATACCCGTAACATGGGCTATGGACCTTCGATCTATTCACCGTCAGTTGCGATGCAATACTTGGATCGAGACGGTCGTTCCGGTATATTACACTCAAGGTTTAGGAGAAAGTTGGGTATGTCCGAGCTGGTTCGAACACGAAACCAACCGGGCCCTCGGAGTGGAAACGCTTATAACTTGAGCTCCGGACGTCCGATTGACGTGTCGTAGACTATATTGGATTCCTCTTAGTGATATGGTTCTTTTGGATTACTCCAATCGAGATTTGGATGCAATTGGAGTACGGTCGGGTTGGTTTTGACTTAAAAACCAACCGGGCCCCTGAAACGAAAAAACCAATAACTCTCAGACCGGGCGTCTGATTGACATGTCATCTGTCGCGTTGAGTTCCTTTTGTCGAGATGGAACTTCGGGATACATCAACTCCGGACTATGTTTCAGTTGATGTATCGACCCCCTTGGCTCGTGGAGCGGACCCTCCCAGAAACGAGCATGTTGTGTGCGGGAACCTAGAGCTGGCTGCGACTGCGACGACGATGACAACTGTACAGGGATCCTCTGTGGGTTCGGCAGTGACGACGACCGTACTGAAATCCTCTATGGGTTCGACAGCGATGACTATTGTTCTTGTATCCTATGTGGGTTCGGCATTACTTTACTACTGTTCTTGTATCCTACGTGGGTCCGGTAGTATTTGACTACTGTTCTTGTATCCTACATGGGTCCGGAAGTATTTGACTCTGTACTTGTATCCTATATGGGTCTGAAAGAGTGGATGGTCTAGTATCATACGTGGGTCCGACAGCTTAGCTGGTCTAGTATCCTACGTGGGTCTCAGCTAGATGAATCAGTAACTACATCTGATCATCTCTTTTTCTTTACAAATTATGTATACCTATGTGAGCTGAGTCTTGACTTTCAATCATTATCTTCAATCTGATTGACTTGCTTTCCTATGTGGATTGGGTTGTGTTATCCTATGTGGATTGGGTTGTGCTATCCTCTATGGACTAAATCGAACTTGGTCTTGGATGTTGGAGTCAAAATGGAATTGATGACTTAGGTATCTGTATGGGCATATACCTAAGTAGAGTTGGTTGTTATTTCGTGATTGTATCTTTCCTTTGTGGTTTATCCTTCATGGATTCTGGGAGACCTTCAGGGGTCTCGGGTCCCTAATGAGTATCGTTATACTCACCCCTTCACGGGCAATGCCCGCACTACATTGTGTTGGATGCAGACGACAGACAACGCTGATCGTGGTTGAGGCTTGTGATGCAATTCAGTACCTGGAGGTGGACCACTGGGCGGGACATACATGGAGCGGACGGTTGGACCCGAGGAGCTGAGGAGACTATCTGTACCCACCCTTCAGGTGGGATTTCCAGTGGACAGCTCAACGTTGCTGCTTTACTTTTCAGTTATTGTACTTTCTTTCCAGTTGTACTTTGCTTTCAATTTGGGTTTGTATTCTAGCCCACTTACTTTTCCGCACTTACTATTGTACCCATTTTTACTTTGTGTTTACTTCTGCTTGCTTTCTCTGTGGTGTTTGTTTTCTTTTATAAAGGTAATGCCTTCCCTCGTTTCGGGAATTACGTCTTTGGTGCTAGTCGCCAGCCTCTGGCCTATGGAAGGCGGGCTTGGGGTAGTCACAGCATGGGCCCCGAGGACAGGTCATGAAAAATTGGTATCAAAGGAGTTCGGTTCTACCGCAGAACTCAGGACTCTGATCTTTCTTCTGTGTGAAGTAATAGTGTTAAGGGTATTGAGTGTGGTTATCAGTCCAGGGAGTCCAGTGTTGGTGCGGCAGCCGACGTATCCATACACCAGGACCCTGACTTCTGATTTCCAACTCAGTGCACGAAAACATTGATTGCATGTGTGTTTCAAAAGTTTTCTTTGTGATTACTTTGTGTTAGCTCACTAGGTATACTGTTTTGACCGTCGCGCACCTGTTTCTTTTCAAGATGGCCCCACGATGGCAGCCAGCTAGGGTTCCAAGCTTTGTGCGAGACGACAGCCCACCAAGCGACGAGGCCTCAGTGCAGGGCCCTTTTACAGCGGAGGCACCGGCGGTACCTCTACCAGCCGAGCCACCGATGCCACCAGCCCCAGCCGTTGAGAGTGCACGTCACCTTAGTGCATTGCACGAGTTCCAGCATCAGAGACCGCCCAGGTTCTGTGGGGAGACGGACCCTCAGGCAGCCGAGGATTGGCTGGAGGCTGTATTTCGAGTTTTCAGGTTAGTGGGGACACCAGCTGACCTCATGGTGATCCTTGCAGCGACCCTCCTGCACGCGGCAGTAGGCAGATGGTGGAGCCTGATGCTCCAGGTGCACGACGAGGCATCTCTCCTCTGGATGGACTTTGAGAGCCTCTTCTACTCAGAGTTTGTCCCAGCCACCCTACGTGCGGTGCGCATTCAGGAGCTACTACAGCTGCGGCAGGGCAGCATGATGGTAGCCCAGTACTCGGTGAGATTTACCGATCTCTCGCGCTATTCCACGGACATGGTACGGGACCCATTCTTCCAGGACCGGACCTTCGAGTAAGGACTGAGGCATGATATCAGAGCATCGATGATCTCCCTCATCATTCTGGTGCAGTCAGGAGTACTGGAGTGATCCCTTCTCATAGGGAGCTTCCTTGCTGAGCCTACACTAGCAGCGAGACCTACCGCGGGGCGGCACATAGCAGAGTCTTCTACAGCTGGCAGTCGACGGACGTCACAGGGGTCCAGGCGGACCAGACCAGCAGGTGGACGACCTCAGGACAATGGCTCAGAGGTGCGGGGCACAAGGCACAGAGCCAGTCTTATGAGGAGCAGACAATTCTACGCATGCGGCGGGCAGGGCCACATCACTCGTGAATACCTGACCCACCATGCAGAGGAGCAGAAGACGGTTGAGGGGACACCCAGGCAGAGGCAGAGGGTCGACCATGGAAATCCGTAGAGAGTAGGCGGACGAGGCAGAGGAGCTGGCCGAGCAGCAGGTGGTGGGCGACGCTTTGAGGCTTTACCACCACCACCATCAGGAGGTCCACCCCGACCACAGGGAGCTGGCAGGCAGAGACAGGCTCAGCTTCAGGCAGCAGAGGCCTACGACCACGGTGTTCCAGAGATGATTTGAGGTATTATCTGTGTCTACTCCACCCTTGCTGCAGTTCTTATAGACACAAGAGTTATTCTTTCTTTCATTGCCGCTTCCCTTGTTCGGATCTCGGATATTCCAACAGAGTCGTTGGCTCGATCCTTACGGCTAGAGACTCCTACGGGAGTAGACTCGACGATTACGCACTGGTGTCGGCAGTGTGAGCTTACTCTAGGAGGTGAGATCTTCGGCTGGGATCTTCTTGTAGCGGCGTCGAGGCCTTACGACGTCATCTTGGGCATGGATTTTTTATCTACATTCCATGCTCAGATCGACTGTATTAGGCATAAGGTGCGGTGTGTTCGCACTGATGGGAGCAGTTTCACCTTCACCGGCAAGAAGGGAGCCTTTGCAGTACAGGATGGACTCACGCAGAGGATAGGATAGCCAATCACTCATCAATTGGATAGCCTCATCCTAGGAGCAGTTGACGTGCGGAGTCCGAGTTTTCCTGTAGTGGTGGATCATTATGTGGACGTTTTTCCTGAAGATGTTCCAGGACTACCTCCTCGCAGAGAGGTAGACTTCTATATTGACCTGTACCCCGGGACAGCCCCGATATCCACTCTAGCATATCGGATGGCTCCTGCTGAGCTTCAAGAGCTACAGGAACAGCTGGAGGACTTACAGGGCAAGGGATTCATCTGACCCAGTGTTTCACCCTGGGTTTCTCCGATTATGTTCGCCAAGAAGGTGGACGGAAGCTTGCGACTATGTGTCGACTATCGTTGCCTGAATCAGGTGACCTTGAGAAACAAGTATCTGCTACCGAGGATTGAAGACATCTTCGATCAGCTCAAGGGAGCACGGTGGTTCTTGAAGATAGACCTCAGTTCAGGCTATCATCAGCTCAGAGTTCAGGATGAGGACGTACAGAAGACGACATTCAGATGTCGGTATGGCCACTATGAGTTCTTGGTTATACCTTTCATTATAACCAATGTGCAAGTAGTGTTCATGAGCCTCATGAACAGGATCTTTCAGCCTTACCTCGATCGATTTGTCGTGTTCTTCATCGACGACATATTGGTATACTCGACCACTGAGGAGGAGCACGCCTACCACTTGAGGGTTGTACTGGACACACTCCGAGAGCACCAGATTTATGGTAATCTCTAGAAGTGTCAGTTCTGGATACGTGAGTTCCACTTCTTGGGACACCTCATCTCTGAGGCGGGAGTTGTGGTGGATCCTGTGAAGATCGAGGCAGTGCTAGCTTGGGAGCCACCCAGGAGCGTGACGGAGGTGCGGAGTTTCCTAGGACTAGTTTGGTACTATCGGAGATTTGTGCCAGACTTCTCCAGAGTTGCAGCACCACTTTCATCTCTGATGAAGAAGGGGAAACCCTTCATGTGGTCAGATAGATGTCAACAGAGCTTCCAACAGTTGAGACAGAGATTGACCAGCGCACCCATCTTGAGGCTACCAGAGGGAGTAGGGTACGTAGTCTACTGCGATACATCAGGGACCGGACTCGGGTGTGTCCTGATGTAGGAGCAGGCAGTGATCGCCTATGGATCACGACAGTTGAGGCAGCATGATTAGAACAATGGTACCCGTTACCTGGAGTTAGCAGCAGTGGTCTTCGCTCTGAAGATGTGGCGGCACTATCTAATGGGCGAGCACTTTACAGTCTTTTCTAACCACCAGAGTCTCAGGTACATCTTCTCGCATAAGGACCTAAACCTGAGACAGCGGCGATGGATCGAGTTCCTCCAGGACTATGACTTTGAGATAGTCTATACTCCTGGAAAGGGGAACATAGTAGTCGATGCTCTCAGCAAGAGGACGGGCATTCAGCTACTTGGTGAGGCAACAGAGCAGCTAGCCACTTTGTAGATATCCTTCGTGGATAGAGATGGAGAAGCCTTTCTGCAGTCACTCCTCCACTTTTGCAGCGGGTCAGAGAGGCACAGCGTGGGGACGTTGACTGTGAGACACGGCATGCACAGATATCATCATGATAGGCACCTGATGGATTCTCTATAGGAGGAGTGCATGACGTCCTTTTCAGAGGACGTACCATGGTACCAGCTGCTTTACAGGAGGAGGTGCTGAGGGAGTTTCACACTTCCCCTTTAGTGGTACATCCAGGAGTGGCGAAGATGTACCAGGATCTCAGAAGACAGCACTGATGGTCGGGTATGAAGAAGGTTATAGTAGAGTACGTTTCTCGATGCCTCACCTGCCAGCAGGTGAAGGCAGAGCACCAGGTACCAGCAGGCTTGGTACAGCCCTTGGAGGTCCCGGAGTGGAAGTGGGATGGTATATCTATGGATTTCGTGACTGGACTTCCACGTACTTCCAGAGGTCACGACTCCATTTGGGTGATTGTCGACTGACTCACCAAGTCAGCCCACTTCTTACCCATCAGAGAGCAGGGATCAGTGGAGAGCTTGGGATGGCTCTAAGTTTAGGAGATTGTACAGCTTCATGGTGTGCCATCATCTATCGTCTCCGATCGAGATGCTTGCTTTACTTCCCAGCTTTGGAAGGGGTTGCAGGAGACATTCGGGATGCAGCTACGTCTGAGCACTGCCTTTCACCCTTAGATGGATGGTCAGACGGAGAGGACCATTTAGACTCCCGAGGACATGCTCCATGCTTGTGTCCTCGACTTTGGACGCAGCTGGGACGACCACCTACCATTGGTGGAGTTTGCGTACAACAACATCTACCACTCCACCATCGGGATGGCATCATATGAGGCATTGTACGGCCGACCTTGCAGATCACCTCTGTGTTGGACAGACCCTGAGGAGTCAGCACTTGTGGGACCAGAGATGGTCCAGGCCATGACAGAGAAGGTCCAGGTCATCCAAGAGTGGATGAGGATAGCTCAGAGCCGATAGAAGTCTTATGCTGACAGGAGGTGGAGACCACTAAAGTTAGAGGATGGCAACCATGTCTTCTTGCAGGTCTCACCTCGACGTGGAATACAGAGATTTGGTCGGGGCGGTAAGTTATCTCCGCGCTTCATCGGACCATTCCAGGTTCTCAGCAGGATAGGCGAGGTGTCTTATTTCCTGGCTCTACCACCTTAGTTGCACCGAGTGCATGACGTCTTCCACGTATCTCAGCTGAGGAGATACGTGCATGACCCGACGCATATCATCGACCTTGGGGAGATGGACATTGATGACGGGGAAACTTTTGTGGAGGTCCCGGTGGAGATCGAGGATCGACAGGAGCGAGTCCTACATGGGCGGTCAATTCCACTAGTGCGCATCAGATGGCAGCACGGGAACCTCCAGGAGAGCAATTGGGAGCGGGAGGCTCAGATGCGTGCATAGTACCCTCATTTATTTCCATAGTTTGTGATGTATCTTTATGGGGACGTAAATCCCTGAGGTGGGAGTAATGTAAAGACTCAGAAATTTCAAGGGAAATTTTTTTCTTAATTTTCTTTGGGATTTTACAAGTACGCAGCTTCTGACATCACCTGATTCCGAGGCCTGGTGTTCCTGAAATCAATTACCGAAGTTTAGCTTGAGTACGTTCAGTGAACGAACGAGCGGGTTTTCCTAACTTTTGAATCGGAGCTCAGAATCAAAATCTAAGGGCACCGATGGAACCGAAGCACCGGTAATTGCTTAGGAACACCTTTTCTGGAGTTGCATTTGCTTGGGAGGTGATGATAAAAATGAAGTGGTTTAATTAAATAGTGAAATAAAATACGTGCTACAATTTTATTTCTACTCTGTGTAATTATAACCTACGTATGGAAGTTGAGGTGGGACCCACTAAATCCTAACTCCTCTTGATAGTATATTAGTGAGGTGGGCCCCACAAGAGCCCTGCCTTTTCAATTTACTCAACCTCCCTTAAAGTTGGCAAACCCCCCCCCCCCCATTAATTTGTATCTCCTCCACATTAAAATAAATGCAAATAAAACGCCCCATTAATTGGACAACGCACGTTAATTAATTTGGTAAATTCATTTTGAATTTTTAATACGGTTAGCATGAGTAATAAAATAAGGAAAAGCCTTATTTTATTATTGTTGAATTGTTGTGCAGATATTTTTGGAGAGGAGAGCTCTGGTCTTGAAAAACTTCATCTTCTTCGCGAAGAACGCCGAGTCTATGACGAAGAACTCCATCACCGCAAGGGGAGATCGTCGTGTCGTATCCTCTCTTCTCTATAGCCAATGAGAGTCACCTTCTTCAGAGAATGACGACGTGCCACATCCTTCATCGGTCAAACACCTACGACGCTTACGGAGCCTTATTCCATGACGCCGTCTTCCGCGACGTCTTTTTCTCGCGACGATCCTCGTTCGACGACTTCTTCGAGGTAGGGGTTTGTTTTTACGAAGTGATTATTCTTTGCATTCTTCGTTAAATATTTGGGTCGCCTGTTATCAATTTAACGGAAGGATGTCAGACCGCCCGAACATGGTCGATCCTCCTCCCACTTTGTGGTTGTGTTCGTTGCAGCTCAAACGAAGGAGGTGCGGTGCAACGGCACTGCACGGAAACAAGGAGGAACGCGGCGAAGAAGCGCGGCGCCGTTGCGCGGCGCCGTTGAGGCCGAAAGACGTTGCGGCCGGAGAGGGGCCACGGTGGAGGGTCGCGGCGCTGTCACACCATGCTGGAAAACCATGGACGGTCACGGCCAGGGCGGGCCGTGGCAGAGGGGCGCGGCGTCGTCACGCCGCGGTGGAGCAGGGAGAGGCGAACGGAACCGCCGGCCACCGGCGCATGGAGGGCGGGACCAACCGATCCCGCATGGTACATTGGCCGACCGTTACGGCCGGCTAGATCCAGAAAAACTGGGGGTTTGAACCCCCAGTCAACGCAGTAGGGCGGACCCACCACGGGTCCGCCGTCCAGTTCGAAGGGGGTGGCGGTTCCCCCCCTTCCGCGCTCACGCGGCGCGCGACGCCCGCGCCGAGCCGGACTGGCTATGCCCGGCCGGGCCGCCCGCGCTGGGTCGGGCCGGTCCACGCCCTGATGGGCCAGACCCAGACCCAAGTCGGTTCTACCTGGTTCGGGCTGACCCAGGGGGTCTCGGGCCGGGTCGGTCCGGGCCCAAAACCCCCTAAAAACGGACAGGTTCGTTAAAACTCCCGTAACTTGGGTTACGGACCTAAGATAGACGCACCTTTAGTTGAGATGCGATCCTTGGATCGATACGGTCGTTTCGGTATATTACACTCAAGGTTTCGGAGAACTTTGGGTATGGCCGGGCTGGTTCGAACACAAAACCAACCGGGCCCTCGGAGCGGAAACGCTTATAACTTGAGCTCCGGATGTCCGATTGATGTCCATCAACTATGTTGGATTCCTATTAGTGAGACGGTTCTTTTGGATTAATCCGCTTGAGGTTTGGACACAGTTGCAGTATGGTCGAGTTGGTTTTGACTTAAAAACCAACCGGGCCCCTAGAATTAAAAAACTAATAACTCTCATACCGGGCGTCCGATTGATGCGTCGTCTGTCGCATTGAGTTCCTTTTTTCGAGATGGAACTTCGGGATACATAAACTCCAGACTACGTGTCAGTTGATGTATCGACCCCCTTGGCTCATGGAGCGGACCCTCCCGGAAACGAGCATGCTGTGTGCGGGAACCTAGAGCTGGTTGTGACTGCGATGACGATGACGACTGTACGGGGATCCTCCGTGGGTTCGGCAGCGACGACGACCATACTGAAATCCTCCGTGGGTTCGATGGCAATGACTAATGTTCTTGTATCTTATGTGGGTCTGGCAGTAAGTGACTATTGTTCTTGTATCCTACATGGGTTCGACAGTATTTGACTACTGTTCTTGTATCCTACGTGGGTCCGGCAGTATTTGACTCTGTACTTGTATCCTACGTGGGTCCGACAGAGTGGCTGGTCTAGTATCCTACGTGGGTCTGATAGCTTAGCTGGTCTAGTATCCTATGTGGGTCCCATCTATATGAATCAGTAACTACATCTGATCATCTCTTTTGCTTTACAAATGATGTATACCTGTGTGAGATGAGTCTTGACTTTCAATCATTATATTCGATATGATTGACCTGCTTTCCTATGTGGATTGGGTTGTGTTATCCTATGTGGATTGGGTTGTGTTATCCTGTGTGGACTAGATCGAACTTGGGCTCATATGTTGGAGTCGAACTAGAATTGATGACTTAGGTATATGTATGGGCATATACCTAAGTAGAGTTGGTTGTTATTTCGTGATTGTATCTTTCCTTTGTGGTTTATCCTTCATGGATTCTGGGAGACCTTCGGGGGTCTCGAGGTCCCTACTGAGTATCATTATACTCACCCCTGCACGGTCAATGCCTGCACTACGTTGTGTTGGATGCAGACGACGGATAGCACTGATCGTGGTTGAGTCTTGTGGAACAAGTCGGTACCTGGAGGTGGACCACTGGGCGGGACGTACACGGAGCGGACGGTTGGACCCGAGGAGCTGAGGAGACTATCTGTACCCACCCTTCAGGTGGGATTTCCAGTGGACGGCTCGACGTTGCTGCTTTACTTTTCAGTTGTTGTACTTTCTTTCCAGTTGTAATTTACTTTCAGTTTGGGTTTGTATTCTGGCCCGCTTACTTTTTATCACTTACTATTGTACCCAGTTTTACTTAGTGTTTACTTCTGCTTGCTTGATTTTTGGTGTTTGTTTTTTCTATAAAGGCAATGCCTTCCCTCGTTTCAGGAATTACACCTTTGGTGCTAGTCGCTAGCCCCTGGCCTATGGAAGGTGGGCTTGGGGTAGTCACAACACGGGCCCCAAGGACGGGTCGTGACAGTGATTGACACTGATATTATTTCACATCCTATAATTTGATAAAGGGGTATATAAATCTATTGTTGACATGAATATTCAAGAAGTTGAAGAAGATGATGAAAGGGAGGAAGAATAGAGAGTCATGTATGTTCACCATCTTATGATCATCATACAATATGATTTATTTAGAATCTAATATATGATATTCCCATATTATAATGTCTAAATAATATTAAAGAAACCATAAATACTTCTATAATAAAGATATAACCTAGAAAATTTATGTGTTTGAGGCATCCGATGTGATTTTTGTAGTCTGAGGCAGAATATTGGATTCATATTTTCCTATAGGGACATAAACCATTACTATCAATTTACTTTAAGGATTTTCAAGACTAATTTTTTATACAAAGGGATGGAATTTAGTTATTTCATTGTACTTGGTTGTTTCCTAGATCACAGAACTAATTTTATATCCTTACCTAATAATTTATTGACAATAAAATGGAGTTATGTGATTGTAAGATAAAAAACACCATATTCTAGGGGCATAGTCATCCAAAATAGAGTTGAACCTCATTAACAAATCTTTGATTATTTATTACTTTACTTTCATATTATATATACATGCATGAAAACTAGTGGTGGTTATTTAGAAAAAGAGGGAGAGAGAGATCCATTGGATAAAGAAGTATATAGGAAAATATGGGATGTTGTTTAAATTTGTAATAAGTCGTACTACACCAATTAATTCTACTAGTGTAAAGAATATCCCAGAATTAACCAAATTTTTTTATTTTAGTGATGATTGATGAGGTATTATTCATTATCTATATGAACACCACTTGAGTGGGACTCTATGAGAGGAAATTTCATTGTTGTATTAAATTATAGGTATACTCCATCATCTATGTTGTATTGGATAACCATCTTATGACCTCTAATTATATACTTAAAATATATTTTATTCCATTGGTATGTATTGTTCCATTAGAGGAGTATTTATTTGTAAAAAAGTTATAGGATTATTATTGATGTTATTAATTTAATTTTGAGCTTATACCTTTTTAATAATTTTGTTTATAGTTATGAGTGATTGAAATTAGGAGGTATGTGTTACACTCAACTCTATACAGTCAAGATTATCTTCTTTTATATTTCATTTAATGAGGTTGTAGTATATCTTATCTATATAGAAACAATAGTTTTTGAGGAAAATTATTAGTATATAAGTATACACACACTTGATATATAATTTTAGATTTAAAGGATGGATTTGTAGATTCTGTAGGGATATATTTTCTCAATGTATATGGTGGCTATACAAAGTTGATTTAGTTGTATTTTATCATCTTTTTCACCTAGTGTGTTGAATAATAAAGTCCAATTTTTTATACTAATAGAATCTCTATATTGGGTTATATGGAATTCCATACATGGTTAGTTTCATATAATTATATTAAAATGATTATGTCATTAATAATGATGGTGATATATAATTATTATAAAACCCATAATGTGTCTTTTATTACCTTATTTCAAGTATCCACTCCATGGTTAATTAGAAGTGGGATTTAGGGATCATTTTCAATCACTCTGAAATAAATTAGGGTTACTGATGGTATTAAGGGGTGATGCGGATGAAAACTTTTAGGAAATAATTTATTCCAATATACTGGTCATTTCACAATTTCAAGATCATGCGTTAAAGGCTATTGACTATAGATATTTTATAAATTGTTGGAATGTGTTTCTAACATAAATACATGGTATGTGGAAAAGATTTGGAATCTATTTTCTACTATTTTTCAGTGGATACAGTGAAAAATCTATTTTAAAAGAATTTTTTGTGATTTTTAAACCTGAACACTTTTTTTAAACATGGATGCTTTTATGATGTGATTATTTAATAAAATATAAATGAAAAGATATGTAATATTTTACTTTTTGTAATTTTAATAACTTCTCAATATATTTGGAATTCCAAAAATCATTGTATTTTTTAAGTAATGAATTATATTAGAAAAATGTGTCACTAGTAGGAAAAAGGTCTTTAGTGACCACCAAAATCCATCGCTAATGGCCTGTAGTGGCCTTCCTATGATCGCAAAATGGCAGACACCTTTGGTCTGTTGATATTGCTTATAGAGATCACCAAATAGTGGCTACTAAAGGTCATGCAAGGGAACCCTATAGTGACTACCATTTGGAGGTCTCTATAGAGGGATAGAATAGTGACCACTAATAGGCAGTCGTTATAGGGCACCTCAACCTTCACTATAGTGACCTCCATATAGAGGTTGTTATAGCACACCCCAATATGGTCTATAGAGACTGCCATATGGAAGTCACTGAATCTCATAAATTTTATTAAAAATAATTACACCAGAATTTAAAACACCATAAATACTAAAATAATTCAAAATTAAAATAAATATCTAAATAATATGTAATATCACAATCTCATAAATTTATTTTTCCCATAATCCAAGATCTGCACCCATCATTGAATAAAATTGAATATAAAAAAATTAATAAAATAATTAGTGCAATAAAAAATCACAAAAAATAATAACTAAAATTCACCATAATATTTCAATTAAAACATAGTACAACAGTCTGAGATCATTTAATTTTGAATATATTAATAGTTTCTATTCATTTTTTAATTTAAAACTACTTTTTCAGTCATTACAAGAAGATCACAAGTCAGATTGACATTTCTATAATCATTCATTTCAAAAATAATAATAGCATGGTTGTCCTATGATTTCATGTCATTTTGAGCTCATTTGTTATGGATCTGACCCATAAACACACATTTTGGTGTTTTAAAACAACAAAAATTTGTTTTGGGTCATCTCATCCAAAAGGAACCTTGAATTAAAATTTAGTCTCCTTGACCATTTTAAATTTCACTATGTAGTTGTTGTCATCTGATTTCATGGAATTCAGAGGTCCTTCGATTGGTTTTGACCCTCGGATGCACATTTTTAAAGGGTGTCAAACCTTTAAAACCCATATATTCATTCGTTTTGGGAAGAAAACATGTCTGATTGACATGTCATCTACTCATACACATAAAAATATTATGGTTTTACTATTATTTCACATCATTATGAGATTATTTTATCTATATATGACCCTTAAACATGCGTTTTGGTGTTTTAAAATAACAAGAGTGTGTTTTGGGCCATCCCAACCAAATGGAACCTCATATTGATGTCATATCCACCTTACCATTTTAAATTTCACAATGTGGTTGTTTTTCTATTATTTCATAGCATTTGGAGGACCTTCAGTTGGTTTTGACCCCAAGACACGCGTTTTTAAAGGGCTTTAAACCTTTAAAAACCACATATTCAGTCGTTTCAGTAAGACCACACATCCGATTTAATTTTATTCTACTCTAACACATAAAAAATAATAATAATAGGATTTTACTATTATTTTATGTCATTTTGAGTTTGTTTTCTAAGGATTTAACCCTTAAATGTACATTTTTGTGTTTTAAAACAATAACAATGTGTTTCAGGTCATCCCGACCAAACGACACCTCAAATTGATGTTCCATCTACTCATACATTTAAAATTTCATTATATGGTTTTTTCATCTGATTTCAAGACATTTGAAGGTCGTTTAGTTGGTTTTTATTCCCAAACACATGTTTTTTATGGGCGTTAAACCTTTAAAAATTGTATATTCATTCATTTCAAGAAGACCATACATCTTATTGATGTTTGATCTACTCATAAAATTCGATAATAATAATAATATGGTTTTCCTATGATTTAATATCATTATGAGATTTTTTTCTATTAATATGACACTTAAAATGACGTTTCGATGTTGTAAAACAGCAAAAATTCATTTCAAGTCATCCCAACCAAACTACACCTCGAATTGATTTTTTTCCTACTTGGAAATTTTTTATTTCACTCTATAGTTTTTTTATGATTTCACCTCATCTAGAGTTCATTTGGTTGGTTTTGACCCTCAAATGCATGTTTTTAAATGGAATAATACCTTTGAAAACTGCATATTTGGTCATTCCAGGCACACTGCATGTCTGATTGAAGTTTTGTCTACTCATACACATCACAAATAATAAAATGTTTATCCCATTATTTCATGTAATTTTGAGGTTTTTTCCTATAGATATAACCCTTAAATACAATCTTTGGTGTTTTAAATCAATAAAAGTGTGTTTTGGGTCATCACTGCCAAATGGAACATCAAATTGACATTCCTTCTACTCGGTTATTTCACATTTTATAGTACGGTTGTTTTTGTATGATTTCAATACATTCGAAGGTCCTTTAGTTGGCCCCCAGATGCACATTTTTAGAGTGAACCAATCCTTTAAAAATAGCATATTTAGCCATTATAGGAAAATTGAATGTCTTATTGATATGTCGTCTACTAGTACACATAAAAAATAATAATAATATGATTTTTTTATGATTTCACATAATTCTGAGCTTGATTTCTATGGATATAACCCTTAAATGCACATTTTAGTTTTGTAAAACAACAAAAGTGTGTTTTGGGTCATGTCATATAAACAGCACCTTGGAATGAGGTTATGTTTGCTCAACCATTTCACATTTCATTGTATGGTTTTTTGCATCTAATTTCATATAACTCATAGGTCATTTGGTTAGTTTTTACCCTTGGACACACGTTTTTAAAGGACATCAATCCTTTAAAAACTGAATATTTGGTCATTTTGAGCAGATTTCATGTCCGATTGATGTTTCCTCTACTTGTACACATCAAAAATAATAATAAGACAATTTTCATGTGATTTCAGATCATTATAATTTCATTTTTTAGGGATATGTCCCTTAAATTCATGTTTTGGTTTTTTAAAACAACAAAAGTGATTTTTGGGTCATCTTGATGAAACAACGCCTTGGATTGATGTTTCATTTACGAAACTATTTTATATTTTAGTGTATGGTTATTGTCGTCTGATTTCATGGAATTTTTTGGTTGTTTGGTTGGTTTTCACCCTCAGATACATGTTTTTAAAGGGCCTCAATCCTTTAAAAATTACATATTCAGTAATTATGGGAGACCGAACATCCTATTGATATTTAATTTACTCATACATATTAAAAAAAATGGTTTTCCTAGGATTTCAAATTATTTTGAGGTCATTTTATATGGATTGTACCCTTAAATACACATTTTGGTGTTTTAAAACAATAAAAATGTATTTTGGGTCGTCTTGACCAAACAGAACCTAGTATTGACATTTCTTTTATTCAACCACTTCACATTTAAATGTACATTTTTTATATGATTCCATGGAATTAGGAGGTCATTTGGTTGGTTTTAACCCCCAGACGCATGTTTTTAAAGGGTGCCAAAACTTTAAAAAACCAGATATTTGGTCTCTTTGAGAAAACCACACATATTATTGATTTTTCTTATACTCTTATACAACAAAAACAATAAAACCTAGTTTTCCTATGATTTTTCATCATTTTGAGATTCTTTTATTTGGATCTGACCCTTAAACACATGTTTTAGTGCTATAAAACAACAAGTTTGTTTCTGATCATTCGGGACAAAGACATCTATTATTAACGTTCCATCTACTATACCATTTTATATTTCACTTATAGTTATTTTCGTATGATTTAATTGCATTCAGATGTCATTCAGTTGGTTTTGACCCTCAGATGCACGTTTTTAAAGGGTGCCAAACCTTTAAAAATCACATATTTGGTTGTTCTAGGTAGAACGCTCATCCAATTCACATTCCTTATACTCATACACATCAAAAATAATAATAACAAGGTTTTCCTATAATTTCATGTCATTTTTAGGTTGTTCTCTATGGATCTAACCCTTAAACACAGGTTTTGGTGTTTTAAAACAAAAAAAAATATGTTTCAGGTCATCCTGACTAAAAAACACCTTGGATTGATGTCTTATCTACTCAATTATTTCACATTTTATTAAATGGTTGTTTTCATTTAATTTAGTTGAATTCAAAGTTTTTTCAGTTGGTTTTGACCCCCAGACGCGTGTTTTTAAAGGGTGTCAAACCTTTAAAAACCACATATTTAGTCATTCTGGGAAGAAAACTCATAATATTTATATTCTATCTACTTATACATGTCAAAAACAATAATAACATGTTTTTCCTAAGATTTCACTTTTTTCTGATGACATTTTCAATGGATATAACACTTAAAAGAATGTTTTAGCATTTTAAAATAAGATAAATGTGTTTTGGGTCATCCAAGACAAATGAAACCTTGGATTTATTTTATTTCTACTTGGCCATTTCACATTTAATTTTATGGTTTTTTTTCATTTGATTTTATGGTATTAAAAGATCATTCGGTTAGTTTTTACCTTCAGATCCATTTTTTTAAAGGGCATTAAACCTTTAAAAACTGTATATTCAGTCGTTCTAGGATGAAAACATGTATGATTGATGTTTCATCTACTCGAATTCATCACAAATAATAATAACATGGTTTTCCTCTGATTTCGAATCATTCCCAGTTAGTTTTGTATGGATATAGCCGTTAAATACGTATTTTGGTGTAAAAAAACAAAAAATATGTTTCAAGTCATCCTGGTTAAATATAACCTTATAATGAAGTTTCTTCTAGTCACCCATTTTACATTTTATTGTATAGATATTGTTGTATGATTTCATAGCATTTGGAGGTCTTTCAATTGGTTTTGACCCCTGGATGCACATTTTTAAGGGTGTCAAACCTTTAAAAATAGCATATTTAGTCATTCTAAGCAGACCACATGTTTGATTGACATGTATTCTACTTGTACATGTCACAAATAATAATAAAATGGTTTCTCTATGGTTTTACCATATTCTGAGTTCATTTTCTATACATTTGGTTATTAAATGCACGTTTTTGTGTTTTAAAACAACAATAGTATGTTTTGGTCCATCTCGGCCAAACGACACCTTAAATTGACTTTTTTTCAATTTGAACATTTTAAATTTCACTATAATGTTTTTTTCATCTCATTTCATGTCATTCAAAGGTTGTTTCCTTGATTCTAACCCCTGGATGCATGTTTTTAAAGGGTGTAAAACCATGAAAAAACATGTATTCAGTTGTTGTGGGTAGACTGCATGTCTTATTAACCTCTCATCCACTCCTACATGTCAAAAATAATAATAACATGTTTTTACTTTGGTTTCACCTCATTTCGAATTCATTTTCTATATATATGATCATTAAATGCACGTTTTTGGGTTTTGAAACAACAATAGTGCATTTTGGTTCATCCCAACTAAACGACACCATGGATTGATGTTTCTTCTACTCTATCAATTCCAAATTCACTATAAAAATGTTATCATTTGATTTCATAGTATTTAAATGTTTTCAAGTTGGTTTTAACTCCTAGATGCACATTTTTAAAGGGCGTCAAACCTTTAAAAAATGTGTATTCGGTTTTTATGGGAAGGTCGCACGTCCTATTGACTTTTAATCTACTCAAACATGTCAAAAATAATAATAATATGGTTTTTCTATGATTTAACCTCCTTTTGAGTTCATTTTATTTGGTTTTGACTGTTAAACGCCCAATTCGGTGTTTTAAAACAATAATAGTGGGCTTTAGGCCATTCCGACCAAACAGTACCTAGAATTGAGGTTATGTATGCTTGATTATTTTATATTTCACTATAAAAGTGTTTTCATCTTATTTCATGGCATTCAGAGGTCTTTCAGTAAGTTTTAACCCCTAAACACATGTTTTTAAAGGGTATCAAACCTTTAAAACCCACATATTCAATCGTTTTGGCCAGACCTCATTCTCGATTGACATGTAGTCTTCTCACACATGTTAAAAATAATAATAATATGGTTTTATTATGATTTCACATCATTTTGATGTCATTTTCTATTGGATATGACCATTAAATGTATTTTGTGATGTCTGAAAACAACAAAAGTGTGTTTCAGGTCATCTAGCAAAATAACATTGTGTATTGATGTTTCATTTACTAGGCCATTTAATATTTCACTGTATGGTTGTTTTTCTATGATTTAATGGAATTCAAAGGATTTTAGGTCAGTTTGACCCCCTAACACACGTTTTTAAAGGGCATCAAACCTTTAAAGTCTGCATATTGATCATTATGGGAAAACTGCACATCTGGTTAAAAAAATTTATACTTGTACGCATCAAAAATAATAATAACAAGGTTTTTCTATGATTTCAAATCATTTAAATCTATTTTTTTATAGAATTGACCCATAAACTCGCATTTTGGTGTTTTAAAAAAATGTGTTTTGGGTCATCCCTTCCAAATAGCACCACAGATTTACGTTTTGCCTTCCAACCATTTCACTTTTCACTATATGGTTATTGTTGATTTCACAGCATATAGAGGTCATTCGGTTGGTTTTGATCCTCTGATTCATGTTATTAAAGGATGGTAAACCTTTAAAAACTTCTTATTCAGTCATTTTAGACATACCACACGTCTGATTAGCATGTCGTCTACTCATACATGACACAAATAATACTAATATATTTTTCCTATGATTTCACATCATTCCAGGGACATATTCTATGGATCTAACCATTAAATGCATGTTTTTGTGTTTTAAAACAATAAAAGTGTGTTTTTTATCATCTCGTACAAACAACCCTTCAGATTGATGTTATGTCTTCTCCACTATTTCAAAAATCATTGTACAATTGTTGTCGTATAATTTCATGACATTTAGAGATCCTTGGGTTGGTTTTGACTCCTAACGTGTATTATTAAAGGGAATCAAACATTTAAAAACTATTTATTTGATCATTATATACAAATCTCAAATATGATTGACATGTTTTCTACTTATATAGATCACAAATAAAGTTAATTTCCTATGATTTCACAACATTATGATGTCGTTCATCATGGATCTGACTATTAAATTCACATTTTGGTTTTATAAAATAATAAAAGTTTTTTTGGGTCATCTTGGGAAAATTACACCTCAGATTGATGTTCTATCTACTCTACCATTTAACAATTCCCTATATGGTTGTTTTCATATGATTAAATGGCATTCGTAGGTCGTTCAGTTGGTTTTAACCCTCTAATTCATGTTTTTAATGGTGGTTAAACCTTTAAAAATGATTATTCATTCATTTCAGGTATACCACATGTTCGATTGGCATGTCATCTTCTCGTAAATATCAAAAATAATACTAATATGGTTTTTCTATTATTTCACCTCATTATGTGGTAATTCGATATGGATCTGACCCTTAAATGCATGTTTTACTATTTTAAAACAATAAAAGTGTTTTTTGGGTCATCCCGATCAAACACAATCTGGGATTGAAAATATGTATACTCTACCATTTCACATTTCATTGTATATTTTTTTCTACGATCTCATATTATTTGGAGGTTTGGTTGTTTTTGACCTCATAGTGCATGTTTTTAAAGGGAGTTAGACCTTTAAAACTACTTATTTGTTCGTTTTGAGCAGATCATGCATCTGATTGATGTTTCATCTTCTCATGCATGTTAAAAATAATATAAATACATTTTTTCTATGATTTCACATCATTATGAGGTCATTTTCTCATATTTTGACATTTACACACATGTTTTAATGACTTTAAAACACTGAAAGCGTGTTTTTGGTTATGTTGGTAAAACAAAATGTCGAATTGATGTTTCGTCTTCTCCAAAATTTCACAAATGATTGTATGTTTGTTTTCATTTGATTTCACAACAGTTTAGGTTCATCTATTGTGTTTTGACTATGACAATTTAATGTAAGACATATTTTTTTCTTTATTATAACAATTTAGAAATGTAAATCACATTTGTATTACTCATCTAAAATGAAATGTTAAATATTAAAATTGTAACATAAAAAACCTTATGCATCAAGTTCATCCTTATTCATATCACCCAAGAACTCATTACGATGTCATTGAAGTCCCTTCCAATAAAATAGATATGTTAAACCTAGATTAAAAAAAATAGATCTTGTTATATATATCTAATTTAAAAACCACTTAGGATTAACCCAAAATGTAGTTTTATGCATTTCAAGAACTATTATAGTAGAAATCAAGTTCCTTGAAATTGTAACCATGTATAAAATATTTTCAAAAAATAAAATATAGAAAATTAATCAATAACTACATATTGTAACATTAAAACAAAAGGTTAATGAATCTATAAAAAAATAGTGAGTAATGAAATCCACTTATAACTATTTACATTTGATTCAAATCTCTATTACATGAAACCATAAGATAGATATTTATCTTGTGAATTGTTAAACAATTACATTATTAGGTTTACCATATTCAATAGATAAAAATTTCAAAAATAAGGGAATTTCAGCTCAACATCATAATACAGTACTACAAAACTGGGTTTATCCAGCATTAGGGCTTTAATAGCACTAGATAAAAGTATTATTAAATACCCTCATTGTTAGTGAAAGAAAAATCACTCTTAATGGGTTCCTTTAATAGTTCTTGTAAAAAATCACTTATAAAGGTCCCCCCTTTATCAGTGCTAGAAAAAAACACTAATAAAGGGTGGGCCTTTATCAGTGTTAGAAAAAAAAGCTCAGATAAAGGGTATATTTTATAAAAAATATATATTTCATTAAAAATAATATATTAATAAATAAATATATTTATATTGATATAAATATAATATATATTTATTAAAAATGTTTTAGATGTGGATAAATAGGTATTTACACTTAATATATAAGATATTTAGTGAAAATAAATTATAAAATAATTAAAAAAACATTATTAATTAATAATTTGTTAATTATTATCGATTAATAGTCATTTAATAATAGTTAGATGAAATAAAAATAAAATAAATTAATGATCGGTCTAAGATAAGTTGAAAACGTGATTTTAACATCAAACGATCATAACTTTTGATTTGGGTGTCCGTTTGGACTCTACCACATATCAAATCAAAGCATGCAATGAGCATTGAGCCTTGATGACTCGGGGAACCCCCAGTCACTTTTTTATGCTAAACATTTCCCAAAAATCCTTTAAAATTGTGTTTTTAGTTGAGGTATCCCAATTTTCTAACATTTGATGGAATCTTATCCTCATTTAATGGGGTCTTATTGTCTTTTTTTGGTGGGTAATGAATTTATTCTCCAGACTTACACTCATATTGATATTATGGTTATGAAGTTTTATAATTTTTCACAATGTAGCTTTATTTATAATTAAATAAATGCATGTATTCTTATATTTAATTAAAATAAATAATTTTTATAAATATATATATATATATCAACATATTATGTATAAATATATTTTTAAATATATAAAATAAATAATTATTATTAAATTTATTTAAAGTAAAAAATTATTCATTTTATTTACCTTATAAAAATGCACTAATATGTATATATTTGCCTATACAAGTAATGTTTATATATAAACATGTCTGTGTCAACAAAAAATATATGTGTGTATATATGTATTCTAATATATGTAAATAAATACATATTCTAAAAATGTATTTAAAGCAATATCTAACCATTTTTTACATTATACAAATATATATATAATCTTTACATATACATATATGTGTGTATTAATAAATGGATAGATATTTATATTATATTCTAGTATATGTTATAATATGTAATATATTTAAATAAATATAAGTATATATATATCACACACACATATTTTATAAGCGTATTTAAAAATAATTATATAAATATATGAATAAAAAATATATGTTTAAATATATATATCATTAAAGAGAAAAAAAATAACATGGTGTTGTGGTAAAGGTGTTTCATCTTCAAAGGATAGGTGCAGGGTTCGAATCCAGACGTGTGTAGAAGGCAGGAAATTCACAAAGCACTATTAAAGTGGTGGTGGGGTGAAAAGCGCTAATAAAGTGGGGGAGGAGCAATGTTAAGGGGGTCATGGAAGCACTGATAAAGGGTTTGGGCTCAAAAAGGTCTGAAAAAAATATATTTTTACCCTCTTTAACATTTCTTTTTGAGAGCACTGTTAATGTCTTCCTATTAACATTGCTTATATAGAAATCACTTTATAAGTATTGCTAAATAACCTTTATTATTTCTGTTAAAACCCAATTTTACTATTGTGATAAAAATATTCAATGATATTTTTACCTAAATACTCTTAGAATAATTCATTAAAAAGAGCATAAAACTATGTCTTGGATAATACCGATCTTCACCCTTCATCATTTTGGAGTCACCCAAACATTAATACTATCAATTAGTTTATAACGATAAATCCAGATAGCATTTATCATGGATATTAAAGAATATTAAAAAACAAAAGGTCTAATTATTACTTATTTAATAATCAAGAATAATTTATCAATTCATCAACAACATCTAATAAATTCACTAATGAAAAAATTTAGTCATGGTACTTTACCTCTATACTCTAAAAAAATGGGAATTAGCGGCGATTATTTCATGAATTGGCAGTGGTTTAAACTGCCACCTAATAATATATAATTGGTTACCAAAATTGTTGTGTATTTCATGGTTTCTAGTCATTTAGTTGTGTTTTTTTTAATTTAACAGCAGTTTTGGTAAGTGTCATTTTTTGGATCATTTGGCGAAGGTTTCTTTTTTATTTAGTGGTATTTTTTTCATAAAAAATACATAGGGGAAATAAAAATAATGAAATTAACTACTGCTAAACATATTAGTGGCAGGTAGTTGTAGTAGAACATAAGCATAACAGCCGCTAAACATAATTTTAATTAAAGTACTTTGCAGTGGTTACTAAAAACCACGGCTAAATTTTACAATCAGAATTTTTTTATAAAATATTTAATAAAAAACTATGAATATAAAAAATGTTGGCATGCAATAAACTAAAACATAAATGTATGATAAACACACCATATATACGCCATACATCCACGGTCATATATATAAATATCCATGGTCAACATGACCTCAATCTTAGTCAACCCATACATCAGTCAACCAATAACTCAGTCGTCAATATATACATATAAAATACGTACAACAACAACCCATTCCCAATATACATCCACATCATGACCTCCACTGCATCCTTCTACCTCTACATCATCTCATCAACTGAAACCAACCATTTCATCTCATCAACTGTAACAAAAAAACAAAAATTAAAACTAAACATAATAAATCATAATTACAATATAATAATTGATAAAATTTTAACATACCATGGAAAATAAAAACCATCATGACTTCCTTCTAAAGAATTTCATGGATCAGAACAGTCAACCTCCAGCCTAATGTCGGCATATGTCACCTACAATGAAAACCAAAACACTTAATAAAAGAAATGTTAAATAAAAAAGACACATAATATATTCATAATGTTGCACATAAAATTTTTTATTTAATTAATCAAACTGAATACATTTTAACATAAAAATAATAATATATAATGAAAACAACTTCTGAAAACATAAACTTGCCTATTTAAGATATGATTCAACACTTGAAAATGAAAAGGTAAAAGTAAATATTCTAATTAATTTTTAATTTAACATGCAGTGTGCTTAAAATTTACTTAATAAACAATTTTTAAAGACATTGATATCACAACATGTTCTATATTTAAAACATAACACAACTGGGTTTTTCCCATATTTATATGTCAATATAAGGTCATTTTTTGTGGTTTTAACCATTCCACGCATGTTTTAGTATTTTAAAACAACAAGAATGTGTTTACGATCATCTTGGGTAAATCATAAGTCAGAATTATGTTTCATTGGTTCCTAAATTCCAAAATCCAATCTATTGCCTTTATCCTATTATTTCAAAAAAATGATGTGGTTTTCTTAATTTTGACCACCTGGAATAGGTTTTTAAAGTATTTTGTAACTTTATGAAGTGTTTACTGAGTCATTATGACCACACCACAAGTCGAATTGGCATGTTTTCTATACGTACACATAAAAAATAACTCAACAGTTGTTTTTCCATGATTTCATGTCAATCTGAGGTTGTTTTCTTTGTTTTTGACCATTCCACATACGTTTTATTGTTTTAAAACACTAAAAACATGTTTACATCCATTCTGAGAAAATAATAACTCAGAATGATGTTTCATCAGTTCCTATATTTTAAAATTCTATCTATAGTCATTTTACTATGATTTCAGGTAAATCCAAAATCATTTTCCTAGTTTTGACCCCCACCACATGCTTCTAAAGGCTTTTTTACCTTTAAGAAGTGTTTACTGAGTCATTCTGACCACACTGCATGTCATATTGATAGATTATCTACTCATACATGTTAAAAATAACACAAAATCAGTTTTCCCTTGATTACACATCAATACGAGGTCATTTTCTATGGTTTTGACCATTCCATGTAGGTTGTTGGCATTTTAAAATACTAAAAACGTGTTTATGGTCATCCTAGGTAAAATTTAACTCATAATGATGTTCTATCAGTTCCTAAATTTCATAATTCAATCTATGGTTTTTTTACTCTAATTTCAGGGAAATATGACATCATTGGCATGGTTTTGACACCCCAAAACATGTTTTTATAGGCTTGTTTACCTTTAAGAAGTGTTTACCGAGTCATTCTGACCATACCACACATTGGATTGATGTTTTGTCTATGTATATAAGTCGAAAATGACTTAGTGGTGTTTTTATCATGATTCAACATCAATTTGAGGTTGTTTTCCATGGTTTTGACCTTTCCATGCAAGTTTTAGTGTTTAAAATACTAAAAACGCATTTATAGTCATCCTTGGAAAAGCATAAGTCGAAAGGATGTTTCATCAGTTCCAAAATTTTACAATTCAATAAACGGAATTTATCGTATTATTTTAGGGAAATATGATATTTTTTACTAGTTTTGACCCCCTGACACGCATTTTTAAAGGCTTTTGTACCTTTAAGAAGGGTTTACCGAGTCATTATGACCACACCACACATTGGATTGACATTTTTTTTGCACGTACACATCCAAAATAACTCAACGGTATATTTTCCCTAATTACGCATCAATATGAGGCCATTTTGTATGGTTTCGAC
Organism: Viscum album; assembly: GCA_963277665.1. Taxonomy (NCBI): domain Eukaryota; kingdom Viridiplantae; phylum Streptophyta; class Magnoliopsida; order Santalales; family Viscaceae; genus Viscum; species Viscum album. Next base: position 512,519,004 of record OY728146.1, read on the forward strand.
CGTTCCATGAATGTTTTTGTGTTTTAAAACACTAAAAACATATTTACGGCCATCCCAAGAAAACCGTAACTTGGAATGATGTTTCATTAGTTCCTATATTTTACAATTAAATATTTAGCCATTTTAATTTAATTTCAGGTAAATATAATGTTTTTTAATTATTTTTGACACCCTGACACACATTTTTAAAACCGTAACTCGAAATAACAATTCATCGATTCCTCCATTTCACAATTCAATCTACAATCTTTTTTCTTTTATTTTTGGTAAATATAACATCATTTTCCTAGTTTTGACTCCCTGGCCATGTTTTTAAAGGCTTTATACATTTACGAAGTGTTTACTGAGTCATTCCAACCACACCACACATCATAATGACATGTTTTCTATTCATATACATCAAAAATAACTCATAAGTGGTTTCCCATGATTCAACATCAATATGATGCCTTTTTCTATGGTTTTAACTATTCCAAGCATGTTTTAGTGTTTTAAAACACTAAAAACATGTTTAAGACCATCATAGGAAATCCATAAATTAGAATGGTATGTTGTTAGTTCTTACATTTCGCAACTCAATTTATAATCATTTTCCTCTAATTTTTGGGCAATCTGACATTGTTTCCTGGTTTTGACCCCCCAACACATGTTTTTAAAGGCTTTTGTATCTTTAAGAAGTGTTTATCGAGTCATTCCAACCACACCACACATTATAATGATGTTTTTTCTATGTATACATGTCATAAATAACTCAACGGTGGTTCTCCCAGGATTCCATGTCAATATAAGGTCATTTTCTATTTTTTTGACCATTCCATGCACATTTTAGTGTTTTAAAACACTAAAAATATGTTTACGGACATCTCTGGAAAACCGTAACTCAGAATGATGTGTCGTTGGTTCCTACATTTCAAAATTAAATATATGTTCATTATCATATAATTTTAGGGAAATCCAACACCGTTAGCCTAGTTTTTACCCCCCACCCCCCAACACATATTTTTAAAGGATTTTGTATATTTAAGAAGTGTTTACTGAGTCATTCTGACCACACTGCATGTCATAATGATGTGTTGTCTATGATTACATGTAACAAATAACTTGATGGTAGTTTTCTCTTTATTTAATATCAATATTAGGTCATTTTCTATGGTTTTGACCGTTCCACGCATGTTTTAGTGTTTTAAAACACTAAAAATGTGTTTATCGCCATCCCTATAAAACCATAAATATGAATGATTTTTTATTAGTTACTATATTAAAAAATTAAATCTATAGTCTTTTTTCTCTAATTTTATGGAAATCTAACATCGTTGTCCTAATTTTGACCCCCCCCCCCCCCCAACACATGTTTTTAAAGGCTTGTTTAACTTTAAGAAGTATTTAACGAGTCATTCTGATCACACTGCATCTTAGACTGGAGTTTTTTCTACACTTACACATAAAAAATAAATTATAGGTGATTTTCCCATGATTCCATTTCAATATGAGCTATTTTTTTATGATATTTACTGTTCCATGCACGTATTAGTGTTTTAAAACACTAAAAACGCATTTATAGCCATCCCATGAAAACTGTAACTTGAAATAATGTATCATTAGTTTCTACATTTCAAAATTCAATATATGGTCATTTTCATCTCATTTCAGATAAATCCAATGTCATTTTCCTAGTTTTATTCCCTGACACATGTTTTTAAATGTTGTTGTGCCTTTAAGAAGTGTTTACCGAGTCAAAACTAAGCAAACAAGCTCAAATTATTTTCAAACTTATGGACAATGATTTATAATTCATTTTTGATGTGTAAGAATCAACCACATGTCAATATAGAACAATATGTGGTTGGAATTACCTGAAATTCATGTTTTCTATATAAAATATTCATTTTAGTTTTATTTTCAGAAGTTGTATATGTTCTTCACAAATTTGTGAATGATCTATAAAATTTATGATTTATCTCGATTAGATGATCTATAGGGGTAGAAATTTACTCAGGGTTCGTGATGTCCATCCATTGAAATATATAAACTAAATCATTTTCCATTTTTTACCACCACTAATCCTATTTTTTCCTATAACATTATTTTTCTTGCACTTTTTCTTTCAATATTTTAATTTCTCTTTGTGATTTCCAATCAACTACAGTACTCGAACCCCAACCAGGTGTTGTAGTAATGGATGATGACTCCCTACCAAAGACAGCTGATAGAGTATACCTAGAACCCATCCCCCATATATGTATTGGATTATCCTTCCCTAAAATGAATCCAACTGCATCGTTCTGGGAAATCGATGAAGATTGTGAAGGGTTTGCATCCCAGATTTATTTAATTTTAACATGTTAATGAAAAAAATTAACAATGATTTTTTAAAATATCTAAAATTCATAATATTATATAATTAAAAAATAATTACTATTTTCTTTATTTTATTACTATAAAAACATAATAACGAAATATATATTATAACAAAAAACAAGCCTTAAACCGGATAAATCAGGGCCACCTAGATGTATCAAATGATGCCAAATTGGCATCGTTTGATCCATGTAGCTGGCCCCATTTAATTGGGTTTATGTCTTGTTAGTTTTTATAATATATTTTTCAATATTATGCTTTTATAGTAATGAAATAACATTAAATTTTAATGAAAATTACTTACTCCAACATATTTGGAATGGTCATTTACAAAACTATCATCGGGTTTCCTATACACTTTAAACCGCCTCTTTATTCATCCAAAAGAGTGACCTAATTCATTATCCTTTATAAAAAAATATAAATAGGTTAGAAAAAAACCTTGAATTATAATAAAATTATATAAACAATAATGAATAGAATACAAACCAAAACTGTTCTTTTTCTCAAAAAATGTTGAGACCTAATGATGTGATCAATGACTTTATTCTCACGATTCATAGTATTATTTTTAGATAATTCGTACAAAAATAGTAACATTAATAAAAATTATATTTTTATTGTGTTTATGTTATTAGGATACAATAAAATATGCAATTACCTCATGATATGCATCTCTATTAATATCAGAAAGGGCTTCCGTTGAACACAAGAAATTCCATCATAAACTTTCTCATACATCTGTTGTGAGCTCAAAGAATTGCCATTGAACTCATGTCATAATCTCCATTTAAAATTTCACCATTTCTTGACAAAATTTTCCAAAGTTGATGGGGGTGAAACAGAGTTAGGGACATCAAAATGAAAAAAAAACATCTAGAAATAAAAAACATAACACTTTATAAGTATATTACAAAATTCTACTCACATATTTTAAATTAGTTATCAAGGATTATTAAATTAATATTATATTTAATTTTTTTATCAAAGAACTCAATTTTCCAATTTGTAAGAATATGCCTCCAATTTTTATAATTAATTGGAAAGCTCGCCATCTCACAAGAAGGTTGCCTAAGAATCTGCTCATAGATTCCGGAAACATCATGGGTAGGCACTCCAAACTCATCAAATGAAATGATAATCTTTAATTCGATCAGGTCCCATACATCTATTGTGTTAATATTTGTATCCTTTCTATGGTTTTATTTATCTTTTTGAAAAATTCATTAAATATTTAATAAAATATATAGTTTTTTTGAAAAATTACATACATAACAATAATAGTAACTTGCCAGTATCCCCTAGATGGAGGGGTGACCAATTGTTCTATAATTAGAGGTGAATTAGGTAATGGGATACCAACAACATCTAGGGATATAGTTTTCTATCTAGTATTCTTGGGAATAATGAAATTACTAGTATCCATAGAATATTACGATAGTGGTGACATTCTCTAAGATATTGATCATATAGGATCCTGATTTTTTTTTATTCTTAGCATTCCTACAATTCAAATGGTTAAGGTATATTAAATGTATAAAAATGAAAAACTAAAATATTCTAAAAAAACTGGAATAATGTATATATGTAAGAAACACTTATCAATGAGAAATTGTAATATATATTAATTACCAATTTATACATTCAATTGTCTTCATATTCATTATCTTCAATTTTATCAACCTCCATTACGATGATTCCATCATTTTCACCCTCTTTTACAAGTTCTACTATTTTTTATATTGTTGGGAAAAAACTGTTCAATGTTTTTTGGATGATGAGGTTCATTATCACAAAGAACCAATTGAGCTTCATCACCCATATCATATAAGTCTCTCTACTTTGAGTGTAAAAAGATACTCAATTATTCATGTATTTTATCATCTGTATAATAAACCATCTTCTCTTGTAAATCCAAGATATATGGATCATGCTCTACATGATCACTAGTATGTATCAAGTGGGAGAAGTTGACAGAAGTAAAATGTAACGGATCTTTCATTATACCCCTATAAATGATGACCCAATTTCAGTTGAATAAGACAACTAAAAACTAACCATGATAGTTTAATTATATTATATCATTCAACTTCTCATAGTATCCCACTTATACCAGTGTAAATACACCACTATTTTTAGTTTTCAAGTCTTCTTCATGATAAATTGTATGAAACCTGGAGCCAAGAATAATATAGGCATCGAATCTCTTAGCCTTCCTTAGAGGACCTCGATCCAAAAACATCAAATCATTTGATATTTCAGCTCAGTTCTCAATATTCATTATCTAGACAAAAAATATAAGGTGTTACTTTTAACATAGACAAAATAGCTATGTGTTAATAATATTAATACGATTATATACTTACAGTATGGGAGAACCATTCAACAATATCCGTATTAACATATTTTGTTAATTTCATCTCATTTCAAGCTCAGACCCTTAGTCACCTCTTTGTTTGTTGTTACAATTCTTCAATAAATGTATTCCAATAACAATATTGAGTATCACATATCTATGTGATTTTAGAAACTCATATTCAATCAGTGTAAAATTTGACCCTTTCCAATTGGTTGTCCAATAGTTGGGAATACTGATGATTGGTTTTCAGAATAATAATTAGTGGATATTTCATCAGTATGTCCATCATGATTGAATATAGTATCAATCTCATTCAAATATATATAATAGAAGTTCAAGAACTCTTCAGTTATGTGACCTTTAGAAATAGTGCCTTCTGGTGGATCTTTATTCTTTATATATGATTTCAAATGACCAAAGTACTTGATGAAAAAAATAAGAAACATATTTAAAAAAATTACGCATTGATTTGATAAAATCAAATTCACCAATGAAAATAAAAATAATAAAAACATACCTCTCAATTGGATACATCCATCAATAGTGTACTGATCCATCAAGTTTAGCTTCTTCAACCAAATGAACAGTAAAATGAATCATGACTGTGAATAATGAAGGGGGAAATAATATCTCCAAATGATAAATTTTCAAAATAATTCTTTCTTGAATTTTATAGAGCTTAGTTGGATTTAGAGTTTTTCTAAAAAGCTATCTGAAAAAGGTAAAAAAATTAACTAGAATCATGGTTACTTTTTCAAGTAATGGATTACGCAATGACAATTTCAACACTACTCCATCAAAATATGTGAGTCATGAATTTTCAATCCATGTATATTTTAATGTTTTAAGTCAATACACCTTGATACGTTACTTTAATATTGATCTATCACTTTTACATTCATTAAAGTTCAAAGGAGTATGTATTTCTCGTAATTTTTTATTGTAAAAATAGATGAAGGATACTTTCTATTCTAATTTTCCAACAAACCATGCATTATATTCATTGACTCCAAATCCTTCTAAGCATTAAGGCGATCCTTCGATTTACCCTACTCATTAAGAAATGTAAAAAATTACATTGCAAAATACATTCTTTTCAATATGAATTACATCAAGATTATAACATATAAAATTAAAATACCAATAATAAATTTTGAAAAATATACTCTTTTTCTTCCATTTTTGTGTTTCAGATGCTTCGTATACTACACCTCGTACCCTTTTCCCCCTTCTTTAAAATGATGAAATTTTCCAAATTCTTCAGTGACATCCATTAATTGTCCCAAGATTTCTGAACTAGATAGTAGCTTCAGTGACTTTCTCATTTAAATATCTCTATTGAATCATTTCTTGTTAAACCTGAATTTATGAGAATAATAAATAAATTAATGATGAAATCTAAAAAATCATTTTTTTTCTATGAGTTAATCATTGAAGTTAAAAATCAAAATTACAAACGAGACAATTCAAACTAGTATGAGTGTTCCAACTAGATAAACTTACTAGTCTAGGAAATTCACTAATTTTATACATTAATGTAGCATGAATTTTGAATATTTTCCTCATTAGAGCATCATATGTTTCCATGCCATCATCCCATAATTATCACAATTCTTTGATTATAGGTTGAAGGTGTACATCAATTTCATTTCTAGGAATTTTAATTCTAGGGATAATCATAAAAATAATGATGTAATTATTCTACATAAACATCCATGGAGGTAGATTATACGGGATCAAGACAACTATCCAAATTCTATAATTAGTACTTAAAGTTCCAAAATGGTTAAAACCATTAGAAGCCAATCCCAAACGTACATTCCTAGGATTCGAAGAAAAATATGAATATAGAAAATCAAACATCTTACATGATGTTGAATCTTTTGGATGTATCATAAATCCATCATTAATGTCCTAAGAATGCCACTTCATGTCATATGTAGTCTTAGAAAACTTGAATAATCTTTGTAAGCATGGTTTCAGAGGAAAGTAACACAATACCTTTACAATAATTTTATTCTTCTATTTCTTCCAGAGGTTGCATTGATTTACACTCTCGTTGTTTTTTATTGACTTATAACTTATTGTATGACATCTTATGAGTTCTTCTTTATCATACTCTTCTCCCCAATAAACCATGCAATCATTAGGGCACGCATGTATCTTTGTATAATCAAGTCTAATATTGTTGATGACTTTCTTCATCTCATAGAATGATGCAGGGATCTTAACTTCACTAAATTCATCATGAAGAAACTCTAAAATCATGGAAATTAGTCTGTTATTAATTCTATATAGACACTTGATATGGTATATATTAATTATAAAAGACAACTTTTAATAGTTGGCACATCCTTTATACATTTCTTGCTGCTCGTCTTCAACTAATTCATAAAACTCATTTTTTGGTCACTAAATTTCTGAGAAAGATTAACCTGATCAAGATTAAATAAAGGTTCTATTTATCTATTAAAATCTTTCAAATTATATTCTAAAAAACAAATGTTTCATTTAAAAAAATAACTGAATTCTCCTCTTCCAGATCTCTTTTTGTTTCATTGATAGTATTGTCCTAGTTTTGACTTTCCATAACATTTGATTCATCATTCCAAATCCAACATACATATCAAGAAAGAAACTATTTCAATATAAAAATCTCATATACGTCATTTCTATTCATCCATCACTTGAATTTATAATCAGTACACATACATTTTATTCTACCATCCATTGATCAGTTTTCAATTGCATAATCTAAAAATTCTTCCAAACCCTTTGCATATGGAGGTGTGTTTAGAGGTAAATTAATAAAACTTTTATCCATAGGTATTGGATTGTATTCTCTATTTACATTCAGATATAATGATACAAATGTCTAATAAAATAGGTACAATCAAAATTAAACATCACCCAACTTCATTGTTGACCCTTTCATAATAACTATAAAGAAAAATGGGATGAATCAAATAATGAACTTTTTCTTACTAAACTTATAGTATAAAAACATGAATAAAATAGATTATTATTTCTTACAAAAATAGACGAATAAGGTAATAAATTAGATTAACACCAAATTATTATATTCTAAGATGTATTTAACTATAATTTAGATCACTTCCACCTGCTTAGAAATATAGTGATATTTTTTCATTAAATAGATATACTCCTCATTGTTATCATCCAACAGGGATCACTATAATAATAGGAAAATGATGAATTTCTCACTATAATTAAAATATGAAAAATAACATGATATACATAACTTACCATTTCATTTCATCTGTGATGGATAAATAAATAATTTCGTTAACCTCTCCATGCAAATTTCAATAGAGGGATAATGGCATAAACAATCTCTTTTCATGGGATATTTATACCTTGTTGATGACCGCCATAAAAATACTTTAAAAATTATCTTAATAAATAATTTAAATATAATAAAAATAAAATAAATACAAAAAATTAATTTAAATCGTAATAAATTAAAAAAAACAAATTAAAAATAATTCATTAGCTTTAAATAAAGGAATAAACATTTCATTAAAGAGCTATGAAACCACATAAAGTTTATTTAATTAAATATAGTACATGAAACAAACAATTAATTTCATATAAAAAATGAGGATTATAGTATATAATTAATGTATAACCCCAATACTTTACCATATTTTCCTTCCAAAATAAATTTAATTTTTTGATAGCTTATAATGCACGCAACAACGGCTTCAAACAAAACACTATTTAGTCACGTTTTCCACCAGCAATCAAATTAGAACACTTTTGAAGAATTTATATAGTAAATTTATATTTTATATATCTAATATAATATTTTTACATTCATCTAATATATTTGATATACGTAAGATAAGAACAAACCCAATATTACACATAAAACCTGATATTTTTATAAAATCAGTTTTACCCCCATTTAATGGAGAACCTATTTTAAACCCAATTTTTGACACTTTTATATACTATATTTGAAAAAAACTAAAATTATTATTTTAAATAGGGATTTAAATATTTAATTTTTTTTGAATTATTGGTTTTTTACCGATAAGTTTCATGTTTTGATAAATAGTGAAAAAAAATACTAATTTTTAATTGGAAATAAATTTTTTTCATTGAAATAATTTATAGTGCTAAATTATATTTTTTATTGGTTTTAAAGTATAATTAGATTATTTTATAGTCATTTATTCCAATTTAGGTAATTATAATCAAATTAAAATTGAAATTGGATATTAAAACCTTTCAATCTTTTGAATGTTTTCACTTTAAAAAACTCATCTTCTCCTTCCGTCAATGAGATTAATTTTAAATTAATTTCTGAAATTTATGTTCTATAAATTTTGAAAAATTGGTTCCATATTTAGAATAAATAGGTCCAAATTATTTAAATATTTTTCTTTTATTTTTTTGTCATATGAATAATAAATTTAGTAATATTTTAATTATAATGGTTAAGGATAAATCGGGTAATTAAGGGTAAAAATGATATTATAAATAATAGAAAATTACCCTAACACTTTCCTAAATTTATTGGATGATTATTTTTTGTCCCTATAAATTATAGGATCGGTTATGAGACCATTTATTCCCTTTTATATGAGAATATAACCTTATTAATATTATATTCAAAGGAAAGACAATTTTTTCATACTTTTGTTTTTAACAAGAGAAATATTTTTAATATGGTGTTATATATGGGATATGTTCAAATATAAATAGTATTTGGAAAGATAAAATTTTTATCTACACATGTTAATTTATTTATAATTTTTAATGATAATATAATTACCCTAAACAGTGACCCAATGATGATGTAGTAATTGTTTAGTTAATGGAAAAATCAAATAAATGATATTAAAAATATTAAAAATAAATATAATTTGAAACAACTAATGTCATAAAATAATTATATAGAATAAATTTTCATATTAATGATGATTTAAAAGAGTTTTTTTTTAAATATCATGTTTTTATGATATTTTTAAAATGTCAAGTGATAATAGTGTCAAAAATAACACTAATAGTATTTTAAAAGAAATAATATTTCATTAAATGAAATAAAATTCATAAAAATATAAATTCTTCCAAATTATTATGATAAAGTTAAATATGTTATAAATGACTCATTTATTGGTCTTTTGTAATTTTATATTAATGATATTAACCCTCAAAGTGTAACTTATATGATATCATAGTAAGAATTAAAAGGGTTAAATAAGGGTTAAAACAAAATGATAAGGATTGAAAAATAATCAAAAAATTTCTAATTTTCATTGTATGAATGGATTTAAATCCATAATAATAATATATTATAAATAAGTCACTTTGGATCCATTTGTAATTTAAAATTAATTTATATTAATATTTTTAGAGTTTCCAAAGGTGCCCCTCACCTCAATTATAAAAGGGTACCTCCTCCCTCACTTATTCACACCACTTTGAGACTAAATGATCAAATAAGTCCTGCCCATTTATCCTCCCAAAATCCTTATACACTTTTTATAGGTTCTTATCATCCAAAAAGACCAACCCTATATCCCTTGAGAATAGATCTAAAGCATGTTCGTTGAAGAAGAGGTAATAGTTTCTACTAACTCATCCAAGTTCATTTCTTATTTTTTTTCCTATTTATATATTTTATCCATTATAATGTAAAAATTATATTATAATATTTATAATGAGATTTTATTATGATTATGGTACAACCATATTCCATGATTTATCCTTCCTATAAAAAATGAAAGCACTGCACATATGTACATACGTCTTACCATTTCCACATCGTGGTATAATTTGTATTTAATCACAACTTTATTTGGATAGGTATAATGATGGATATAAATAAAAATATTCCATGAAATTTATTCTGTATAATTAATATATTGTTTAATTCCTTACCCTTTCACCATTAAGGGAATGATATCATCGCTCGTGCGTGCGTACGACCTACCATATCCACGACACGAAAATATTCATTTTCCATGTTAACCATTTAATAATGAAACAAATGATGTATATAATAATTAAATATAATATATATATAATTAAAATCATTATTTAGATGAAAGATATATATCTTATTCATAATAAATAAAAATTACATGAAAAAACATGCATATGAAAATGAAGCAGTTAACACCTGAAACAAGGGTAATAACAGAATATTATTAAAAAATATAATAAGATCATATATGATATCATAAATATGGATATGGTTCTAGTATAAATTAATAACATGTTTTAAACCATTATAAATGAGTTTAAATAACATTAAACTAAAGGAAAGTACAAGGTAAGGGTTATTTCATAATCTCATTATTATTCAGGATTGTTTAAGTTTAAGTCTCTACTAGAAGAAATTTTTATTCCATATCCATTTTTTCTAAAAAATATTTCAAAAATATTTTTACTATTATCCTAAAAATGTTTAAAGTATGTTTACCCATGTTTTACTTTTTATAAAATGGTTTTAAAGGAATATTTTTTTTCAAATGAGGCACTTTGTGACTATTTTGATGGAAGGAATATTTTTTTAACTTATATGGTATGAGAAGATTTTTCCACCATCATGACTACTTAATGTTTTGAATATTATTTTAAAATTTTAAAAGGATATTTTCAAATAAAATTTTTTCATTTATAATTTCACGGCTTTTTAAATAAATGATTTCAAAGTAAAATGGGGAATTTCTATCAAAAATTTTTAATGATTTTATTAGAGTATTTTTGTCTATGTAAACATCATTTATTTTATATTATGCTTGATTGAGGTTTATCTCTTATAATATCATTTACCATATTTCACTAAATGTTTTATGATTTAGGTTGACTGTGAATGTTCTATTTTGATAACATTAATGGTTTATGGATAAAGTATTCACATTTCATATTCTAGTTTTAATATGGATGTTTGTGTTGATTATATTTTATCGCCCCTTTCATATGAGGAATGAATTGGACTTTATAAGTGACGGTTGAGGCCCATTATATACCCTTAATACCTTAGTAGGTTTCCGGAGACAAACTAGTTTGGGTATTAGATGATGTCTTACCCATTTATGTATGGTGCCTTGGTTAAAGCCCTGATGGTATGTTTATGATGTTCTACATTATTCATTCCCTCATTATGAGATTAGTTATTAAAATTCCATGTGATTATTCGACTAGTATAATATCCATGGTTGTGTTTTCTAGTTCATGTGATTATTTTTATGGTATTATTTATTCTTGTCATATTATGATCAAGATATATTTAAATGGCATGTGTTTTAGTTATTCACATTACCTTAATGTTTATGCTTATTTATTCATAATAGCTTCCTCTATACACTTACCCTTAACGAGCATCTAAGCTCACCCATTTCTTATGTTTTATTTTTTCTATGATTCTAAGATGTGTATTATGATTGATATGCAGGGTTGAGTTAGGAAAATAATGACGTTCTCAAAGGATTTTTTATATGTTACTTTATATTTTAAAATGTAAAGTAAGGTTCATTTATGTAATATGGTTTCCAAAACTACTAAATTGATCAGTCCTTTGGGATTTGAATTTTTTATCTATGCCAATGTAATAATTTTAGGCATCGTCTCTAGGCTATTGGGTTTAGGGTCGTTACAGTTGGTATCAGAGAAAGTTTAGTAGAAACCTTAGAAATAATATTTAGAAAACATAGATTATGGAACATAACCCTGTGATAGATTTTGAGGATAAGAATAGAAGAACATCCTAGAATTTTGATGAGGTATAGATTATGTGGGTATACCTAGAAATATATCCATGTCTGGATACTACAAGAGGATGTGGTTTTGGCGTAGATGTGCCTAATGGTAACAACTCTAACATGGTGTGTCAGGCATGACTCAGCATAACCTGGTATATGCCAACAGGCCTTACTATGCACCTAGTTTTAAACTCTTAAGGGATATACTTAGGATAATTCAAATTTTCTTTAAAAACCATTGTGAAGTATTTAAAAGTAAATTTGTCACCAAAAAACCATGTTTATGATTATGAGATTATCTATGCATAAATTTTTCAGTTTATGTTAATTATTACTAGTTCAAAATTAGGCATTATAATTTAAAACCTAATATAGTGTATTCCATTGTTTATAAATGGATTATAGTGGAAGTAATGGCATCTATATTGATGAATGTAATCCTTGTATGGATTAATCTCTAATGAAAGATAATGATTTTGGACCTAGAGTTGCAACTGGGGTTGAATAACTTATAACTATATTGGGATAAATAACTCAAGTTATGAATAATAACCTTACCCATATGAAACATCTTGGTCTATAACGAGGATGAAAAATGTTAGACCTCTTCATGAGATAACAACCTAAAACATTCAATGGGACTATAAATAATTTTTGAGGATGAGCAACGTATAAGTTCTTTAGAGAAGATATTTATTACTTTGGGAAGTAATGAAAGGGATAAGGTTGTTGTGGAAGTTTGTCGTCTCTTGGGAGATGCATGTTAATGGTGGTCACTAATTCAAAACATGAAGGGGGAGGAAGAAATTGAATTCATGGAATTGAATGATTTTAAGGAAAATTTCTTTGAAAAATATTTCCCTCATGAATAGCGAGTGGATATGGAGAGACAATTATTGAATCTGAGGAAAAAGGAGGATGAGAATGTTTCTAAATATGAAGCGAAATTTACAAGGTTAGGAAGGAATTATATAGATTGTGTACGTATTCCAAAGTTCAATATTGATGGTTTCATTGATTGTTTAAAAACATTACTCTGAATGGTAATAGTTTCCCAAAATTTATCATCATATGAAGATATAGTCTCATGTGTTATCAAGATAAAAAAAGAATTATATAAGTCTTATGACTTTAAGGTAAAGTAAGAGAATAATAGGGCTGATGAACACTCTAGAAAAAGAAATAAGGAAAAGTGGAATATGGGAAGGGTTGAATTTCCATCCTGCAATAAATGTAAAAAGAAACATCATGGAACATGCCTATTGGGTATGGGAGTTTTTTTACAAGTGTCTAGGAAAAGGCCACCAAGCCCTTGATTTCAAGGGAAAGAAATAAGTTGGTAATGTGCAATGTTTTAACTGTAAGGATATGGGACACTATGAAAATGATTTTCCTAAGCATCAAGGAAACTTTTACTATAAAATACCACGGGAGCAAGGCTAAGCTTATGTGATCAAAAATTTTGAGGTTGAAGTTATTAAGGATGCGGTGGAAAATACTTTAATCGTCTCCTCAAACATAGCTGATGCTTTATTTGATTCCGGGTCATCACATTATTTTATATCTTCCCATTTTTTCAAGAAAATTAAACATTTCTCTTTTGATTTAATAAAGGGGTTCTCAGTCAAAACTCCTAAGAAATGTCTCATTACAAAAAATATGTGTCAGCCAGTCCCTTTTATGACACATAAATGTGCTTTAATTTCTGACCTTATCATCATAGCTATGGTTGAATTTGATATATTCCTCGTTATGGACTGGATTTCAAAATATTATGCGAAAAATTATTTCAAGAAGAATAAAATTTCTATTTTTGAGGAATAAGAATAATCCCTTATATTTAAATCAGAAACTTCATCATTTTATTCTTGCCTAGATCCACCCCAATAGCTCTACTAAATAAAATTCTGGAGAGGAAGAGAAAATAACATCTAGGGATGGATAAGGTAATCTTTAAATTTAGGATTTACTTATTCTATGGGAGTACATTGGTGTATTTTTTGATAAATTACTTGAACATCCCCCAAAGCATGAAGTTTAATTTTCCATTGATTTAATCCCTATTGAAAGCCCAATATCAAATAAACCCCATAGAATGGCCATTGTGGAATTAGTGGAGTTAAAGAAATAACTGGAGGATTTTAGTAATAAGGGATTTATTCACCCTAGTGATTCACTGTGAGGAGACAGTATTCTATTCTCTAAGAAGAAAGACGGGTCCATGAGGTTATGCATTAATTATAAGTAAATAAATTCTATTAAAATAAATAATAAGTATCTTCTAACTCACATTGGTGACTTGTTTAATCGACTTTATAGAGCACAATATTTTTCAAAGATTGATCTTAATTCTATGTATCACAAATTGTGAGTAAATAAGGAAGACATTACAAAGATAACTTTTCGGATAAGGTATAGTCATTAAGAATGTATATTACTGCCATTTGGATTGACTAATTCACCCTCTATGTTTATTGACCTAATGAATAGATTATTCAATGAATATCTTGATGATTTTTTTTGGTATTCATTAATGATATTCTTGTGTGTTCTAAAAGAAATGGGGGACATGAGAATCACCTTCAGATCATTCTTAAGACTCTTAGAAAGGAAGAGTTATATGGGAAATTTAGTAAGATTGATTTATATCTTCAAGAATTTCTTTTTCTTTTCTATATTATCTATAAGGATGGAAAATCATTTGATCCTACAAATACAAAGGCATTTGGATAATGGCCTACACCAACAAACATAACTGATGTATGTAGTCTCGTTGGTTTAGTAGGTTATTATAAGTGGTTTGTTCAAAAAAAATCATAATTGGGTAACCTGTTAACCAAGAGTACATGTAAAGGGGTTATGTTTGTTTAGACAAGGTAATGCGAAGAATGTTTTTATGAGCTAGAGAGAATATTATTCAATGATCCAATTTTGACTCTACCATCTAGAAGTGATGTTTTTTTCATATATAGTGATGCATTAATGAAGGGACTTGGTTGTTTCCTAATTCTAAATGATAAAGTAATCTCATATGAATCAAGGCAATTGAATACTCATGAACAAAACTATCCAACCCATGATCTTGAGCTAGGGTATCTAATCTTCGCGTTGAAAATATTAAGATATTATCTCTATGGTGAACGGTGTGAGATATACATGGATCATAAAAGTCTAAAATACATTTTCTCATAGAAATATCTCTACATGAGATAGAGACGATGGATTGAGCTACTCAAGGATTATGATTACTTAATACACTACCACCTAGGGAAAGAAAATAAGGTATCAGATGCATTGAGTAGGAAGGATCATGGAGTTATAACCTAAATAAGGATTGAGAAGGATTCTATGTCAATGGATCTAGTAAATATGGATATGGGATTTTCTAAGGAGAAAAATCAATAATTTTTCAAATGATTGTAAGACCATATTATTTAGATAAGATAAAGAATTATCAATCTAATGATGAGAACCTTTAGAATAAAATTGAAGGTGTGAGAGAAGGAAAGTTAGCAGACTTTGTTTGTGAAGATGGTGTAATAACATTTGGAAAGAGGATATGTGTTCCATATATACCTACTCTAAAAAAGGAATTTCTGGATGATTCTTATAGCTCAAATTTACCTACACACCTTGGAAACACAAAGATTTATAGGGACTTGAAGGATAATTTTTTGTGGGATAACATGAAGTGGGGAATTACTTATTATGTGTCCAGATGTTTAGTTTTTCAATAAGTAAAATCTTTGAGGTATCATCCTAAAGGATTCACGCACCCTATTCCTATTCTTGTGTGTAAATGGTATGAAATTACTATAGAATTTGTCACGGGACTACCAAGGACTCCTATAAATAATGATGTGATATGGGTTATTGTTGACCGCCTTATAAAATCAGAACATTTTCTTGAAATACGAGAATATTTACCTCTTGATCACTTAGAAAGACTTTATATTAATGAATTTTTAAGACTTCATGGTGCACCTCTATCGATTGTGTCTGATTGAGATCCACATTTTACATTAAAATTATGGAAGAGTCTTCAGAAGTCTCTAAATAATGAGCTTCATTTGAGCACTTCCTACCATCATCAAACTGATAGACAGTCTGAAATAACAATTCAAACAATGGTAGACATGTTGATATCATGTTCACTTGACTTTAAAGGTATGTGGAATCAATATTTTCCATTGGTAGAATTTTCCTACTACAAAAACGGGATTTATTAGCGCTCAAAACGGGCTTTAATAGTGATAAAAAGTGTTGTAAAGCTCAGCGCTGATAAAGGGATACTTTATCGGGGGCTAAAAAAGTGATGATGAAGGGATACTTTATCAGTGCTAAAAAGCGCTGATAAATGTGTTTTTTATCAGCGCTCTTTTAGTGCTGATAAACTGATCCTTTATCAGTTATTTTTTAGAACTGATAAAGGTGTCTTTTATCAGCTATTTTTTAGCATTAATAAAGGCTTCATTTATCAGCACTAAAAAAGAGCTAATAAATGCCCTATCAGCTGCAACAACAAAAATTGCAGCAGCACACCCAAACAACACCTGTAAGAAATTCAGCATCTCAACAAGTATACCCATACAAAATTAACACATAATTCATAAGGTAATTACACCAAGTATACCCATACACCATTAACACATAATTCATAAGTTAATTAAATACATAAAAGATTCAATTCAGAATTCAGGGGGTTGGGGTCTGTTCAGGGGTTTGGGGTGGCTGTCCAAGTGGAGTAGGGGTGTCCGGGGGATGGAGGTGTCAAGGGGGATAGGGGTGTCCAAGGGAGTGGGGGCGGTACAGGATGTTGGGGGGCTATCCAAGGGGGTGAGGTGGTGTCCAGGGGGTGGGGGTTGTCCATGAGGGTGGGGGTGTCCAGGGGGTGGGGGTGTCTAGGTGGTGGGGTGGTGTCTAGGAGGGGGGTGTCCAAGTGGGGGTGTCCAGGGGTGGTGGGGTGTCTAGGGGGTGGGGGTCTGTCCAGAGTGGGGGTGGGCTATCCATGGGGGTTTCTAGGGGGTGGTCTGGTGTCTGGTGTCAGGGGGTCTTTCCAGGGGGTGGGGGTGTCCGTGGGGTGGGTTGGTGTCCAGGGGGTGGGGGTGGTCCAGGGGGTTGGTGGGGCTATCCAAGGGGGGTGGGGTGGTGTCCAGGAGGGTGGGGGTGGTCGTCCATTGGTGGGGGTGTCCAGGGGTGGGGGTTTCCAGGTGGTGGGGTGGTGTCTAAGAAGGGTGGGGGTGTCGTCCAAGGGGTTGGTGGGTGTCTAGGGGGGTCCGGGGGGGTTGGGGAGCTGTCCAGGGTGGGGGGCTATCCATGGGGGGTGGGGGTGTCCAGGGGGTTGGGGGGCTTTTCAGGGGGTGGGGTGTCTAGAGGGGTGGGGGTGTCCAGGGGGTGGGGTGGTTTTCAGGGGGTGGGGGTGGTCCAGGGGGGTGGTGGGGCTGTCCATGGGGGGTGGGGTGGTGTCTAAGGGGGTGGGGGTGGCTGTTCATGGGGGTGGGGTGTCTAGGGGGTGGGGGAGGTGTCTAGGTGGTGGGTTGGTGTCTAGGGGGGTGGGTCTTCTAGAGGGTGGGGGGAATACAAGGGGTTGGGGGGCATCCATGGATCGTCCTCCTAAAGGATCCACACAATCTGAATACGTTTAGTCGGATTTCCGTAGGTCAGTTGTTGTTTTCACTAAAAAAATTGTCCATTTTAAACGAAAGAGATACACTTTGAGTGATACCAGCCACACTGTGCCTTGGATTGAGGCAGAGTTGACTCTTACACATCACAAATGATCCATGGATCATTCTTCTAAAGGATCAACACAATCTGAATGCATTTGGTTGGATTTCCGTAGGTCAGTTGTTGTTTTCACTTAAAATTTTGTCCATTTTAAACAAAAGAGAGACACTTTGATGATTATGGCCACACTATGCCTTGTATTAAGGCGTGTTTGATTCATATAGATCAAAAATGACCCATGGATCTTTCTCCTAAAGGATCACCACAATCTGAATGCATTTTGTTAGATTTTTGTAGGTTAGTTGTTGTTTTCACTTAAAATTCTATCCATTTTGAACAAAAGAGAGACACTTGGTGTTGACTCTTAAAATTCAAAAATAACCCATGTATCATTATCCTAAAGTATTAACAAAATCCTAATGTGTTTGGTTGGATTTCCGTAGGTCAGTTGTTGTTTTCACTTAAAATTATGTCCATTTTAAACAAAAGAGAGACACTTTGAGTGATACCAGCCACACCATGCCTCAGATTAAGGCGAGGTTGACTCATACATGTCAAAAATTATCCATGGATTTTTATCCTAAAGTATCAACACAATCCAAATGTGTTTGGTTGGATTTTCAGAAGTCATTTGTTGTTTTCACTTAAAATTTTGTCCATTTTAAACAAAAGAGGGACACTTTGAGTGATACCGACCACACTGTGCCTCATATTGAGGCTAGGTTGACCCGTACACATCACAAATGACCCATTTATCATTATCCTAAAGGATAAACACAATATAAATGTGTTTGGTCAGATTTCCATAGGTCAGTTGTTGTTTTCACTTAAAATTATGTCCATTTTAAACAAAAGTGAGACACTTTGAGTGATACCGGCCACACCATGCCTTAGATTGAGGTATATTTGACTCATAAACATCACAAAATCACCCAAAGGATCTTTATTCTAAAGTATCAACACAATCTGAATGCGTTTTGTTGGATTTCTATAGGTCATTTGTTGTTTTCACTTAAAATTATGTCCATTTTAAACAAAAGAGAGACACTTTGAGTGATACCAGCCACACCGTGCCTCTGATTGAGGAAATATTGACTTTTACGCATAAAAAATGACCCATGGATTGTTCTCCTAAAGTATAAACACAATCATAATGAGTTTGGTTGGATTTCCATAGGTTAGTTGTTGTTTTCACTTAAAATTTTGTCCATTTTAAACAAAATAGAGACACTTTGAGTGATACCGGCCACACCATGCCTCTGATTTAGGTGGAGTTGACTCTAACACATCAAAAATGACTCATATATCAGTCTACTAAAGTATAAACACAATCCAAATGTGTTTGGTTAGATTTCATTAGTTTAGTTGTTGTTTTCACTTAAAATTTTGTCCATTTTAAACAAAAGAGAGACACTTTGAGTGATACCGGCCACAATGTGCCTTAGATTGAGGTGGGGTTGACTCTTACACATCAAAAATTACCCATGGATAATTCTCTTAAAGTATCAACACAATCCAAAAGTTTTTCATCAGATTTCGTAGGTCAGTTGTTGTTTTAACTTAAAATTATGTCCATTTTAAACAGAAGAGAGACACTTTGAGTGATACCGGCCACATCGTGCCTTGGATTGAAGATGGGTTGACTTGTACACATCACCAACACACCCAAAGGATTGTTCTCCTAAAGGATCAACACAATCCAAATGCATTTGTTTGTATTTCCGTAGGTCAATTGTTGTTTTCACTTAAAATTCTGTCCATTTTAAACAAAAGATAGACACTTTGAGTGATACCGGCCATAGTGTGCCTCATATTGAGGTGGGGTTGACTCTTACACATCACAAATGACCCATGTATCACTATCCTAAAGTATAAGCATAGTCCTAATGCATTTGGTTAGATTTCTGTAGGTCAGTTGTTGTTTTCGCTTAAAATTATGTCCATTTTAAACAAAAAAGAGACACTTTGAGTGATACTGGCCGCACCATGCCTCGGATTGAGGAGGGGTTTACTTTTACACATAAAAAATTACCCATGGATCGTTCTCCTAAAGTATCAACAAAATCCTAATGTTTTTGTTTGGATTTCGATAGGTCAGTTGTTGTTTTCACTTAAAATTCTGTCCACTTTAAACAAAATACAAACACTTTGAGTGATACCGGCCACACCATGCCTAGTATTAAGGAGAGGTTGACTTGTACACATCAAAAACAACCCATGTATTGTTATCCTAAAGGATAAACACAATCCAAATTCATTTGGTCAGATTTACATAGGTCAGTTATTGTTTTCACTTAAAATTCTGTCCATTTTAAACAAAAGAGAGATCATTTGAGTGATACCGACCACACAGTGCCTCAGATTGAGGCGAGGTTGAATCGTACACATCACCAATGCACTCATGGATCATTCTCCTAAATGATCAACACAATCTGAATGGGTTTTGTTGGATTTACATAGGCCAGTTGTTGTTTTCACTTAAAATTCTATCCATTTTAAACAAAAGAGAGACACTTTTAGTGGTTCATCATTCTTGCATGTTTCTGGTGCATTTCATCTGTTAAAATGGGAAAATGACTCATTGGATAAAGGATGGTTTATTTAATAACAATTACAATTTTCTTATGAGCATTTACATACAAAAATGTTTCATCTTTTAATCTCCTTAACCCCTCTCAAAAATGACCACCAATTGTACACGTCCCCAAGTTAGATCTTCATGCTATTTGTGTACAATCTGCCATCAGGTATGCAGCCCACTCATTTTTGAACAAATCTATATTGTCTTGTGAGTATGAGGCTTTTCAGTAGTCAGAGTAGTACTACAAAATATAAAAATAAATAATTAATAAATAAATTAAATGAAATAGTAGTTGTTTTTGAAAATACCTCTTTAGGGATGCTAGTTTGTTGATGAAAAATGATCTCTTTCATAAATTTACAAACATAATAACCACAATCATTATCGTTTGTTTGTTTTGTAAACTGAAAAATTTTTGATCATTTGTAGAATAAGTAACTTGGGTTGATATGTTTTTAGATAGTGAAATTTTATTATATATACCCTAATATTTGTCAAGACATGGTACTTTCTCACCTCCTTATGCTTAGCCCCTGTCCTCATTCCTTTTTTTAGATGATAATGATACCCCTCCCTATCATAAAATAATCCTTATTAAAAGATAATATAAATTATATTACTTGATGTTTAGACCTAAAACGTTGGATGTAGTGTCTTACATATTCAAAAACTCCATCACGTGTAGTCGGTTTATTGGATATTCTTGCTTTGAATCTAGAAAATAAATCTTTGGATTATCCAAGTTTACTACAATTAGCAGACAATGTTTCCTAAAAAAAAGGAATAAGTAAAAAAGGAAGTTAAAATATAATTGATATGCTTTAATCGTAGAATTTTACCCCTGCATGGTTGTTATTAGGAAGAGTCTATCATCTGTAATCTTACTTTCAAATTTTTTCAGCAAGTAGTTCACTATTTCATCCTTTTTTGATGGCTCTAATTTCATTAGATGTGTTGATGTGGTATGAGGACTAATGAGTCCAAATTTTGGCTCATGGGAAAATTCCTTCAACTATTTTTCATATATACTTCTGTCAAAAATATAAAATGTATTAAGTCATAATTTTCACATTAGATCAGCTTTTAGAAAATCAATTCATGAAAACATACCTCATATATATATTTATAGTTGTGATTCCTAGCCAACTATTTTCAAGGATCTCATTTAAATTTTCAGCAGCAACAAAATCTTGACTTTCCTATCTATATATATTCTTTTTGAAAACTAATATATGACTACTACCACCTCTTAGCTTCATATCCACATGAGTCTTCAATTCTAGTAAATGTGGATAGAGAATAGGTGGTGTTATTGTGATTTCAGTAGCTCTTTGGGATCGGTTGGTCGATCCTTTAGATGGTTTTGAGCTGACATTTTTCACCCCCTTCCCTTTCTCCGTCTATAATAACATTCATTGGTTCAGACCCTTTTTTCATTAATTTTTAAAGGTTTATCTTGAAAAAAAAGAAATAAATACCTTTTTTTCCCCATGTACTCTTACAAGTTGTGCAGTCCATGCAATGAATGTCCCAATATCCTTTTCGACCGTATGAATATCATCATCATCAAGTGGAATAGGTAGCTATTCATTTGGCTAATGAGCTACAATAATTGTCACTTTCAGATGATCTTTCGGAATTGGTCTATTATGCAGCTTGTCATCTAGGATGTTGAACACTATAGCCCTTGCTAAAAGGTGATAGGTGGGTGTTAACAGATATAAATCATAGTCATTATCACCTTGTAGAAGATCAGTACAGGAAAATTATAAGTGTTTTTCTGATTCACATTTCATGGGAACAATTATTAGAATATTGATTACCACGGCTAAGATAGCTCTTTGAGGGAAATGGCTTGCCTCAAAGTTGGTGGGGGTGGGGCGGGAACTTCACGCGCTAGTTGTTCCTGAGTTGTGTCTTCTTCTTCCCACCCATACAAGTTTCTATCAACTCTCCCTATCATTGAAATTGTTCTTCAAGAGTTGCTAGTATTTCACTCATTTGTTTCAATTTTTCATCTCTATCATCCTTTTCTTTTTTTCTCAAAATATACTCAGGGTGTCACCCCAAACCCCACGCCTCTAACATGACCGTATTTTTATAGCTACTTCAAATCCGTCGATAATAGGTCTGCATCCTCTACAGGAGTAGCCGATTCTTGTGAATGTAGGATATAGGAAAATAACTAATTATTTTTATGTAATAGCAATTTAAAACAAATATTTTTATTTTCGTGTCATACTTACACATATTTCCCACACTTTTTGTGTGTTTTCATCTACTATCTTCCCTTCCTTATTCACACGTGCCTCCTTCCATAGCACATGACATGGGATGGAAGTGTCTTTGGTTTTAGACTCATCAATCTACATATAAATATAGAAATATAATTATTATGTTGTTTATTGGAACCTAAAAATATTACTATAAATTTAAAATACGTACCATTTTCTTTTCTAGTGAAGTGTACCCCATCCTTGCTTTACGATAGGGATATGTTGGTTTTGATGCACATTCCTTATTTTCAGTACTGAGTTGTTGTTTCATAAATGAAATATTGACAATCAAAGTGATGAATACACGTATCATCAAACAACATATTATCACCCACAATGTACCTGAAACTTCTCATCCCCATGGAGACCAATAAATGCATCCCATGCTTCTTGGGATATTAGGTGAGTGTAGAAAATGGGTGGGTGCAGGTTTATTTTACCTTTGGAATCTTTCAGGTGAAATTTTGTTAAAATAGTGTGGAAACCTCAATAAATCCTTCCTACAAGCCTTAGTACATAATTCTTGTGTGAATCATCTTCTATAAATGTACTCTTCAAGATATTGAGAAGAGTAAGACACTGTTTCATTATTTTATTTTCAAGTAAATTAAATAAATAATATAATAATGTTACCATAATTTCTTCCCAAATCATAGCCTTCATCTTGGACACAACATAGTGCCATGAATCAATGTCAATCGGAATGCATTGCTGAGTGACAACTCAAATGTAACTACTAAACATAGCCTTGTTGGTATTCACATGTTGGCCTCATTCATTCCATCTGACATCAAATTTTATGACTTTGATTTTCACCTTAAGAACTTTGGTTAACACCGTCAAACTATGACACACCTGTGTTTTCTGCAACGTCGGTCCTTCATCCCCGACCATTTCATCAATATCAACATCATATATATGTTCATCTGAAATGGTAGAAAAAACGTGTGTTGATGGTTGTTGGACCTCAACACTAGGAGCAGCAATAGGTTCAGAAACATGTTGTTGCTATGCACTATGAGCAGCCGCAGCAAGAGCAGCAGCAGCTTGAGAGACTTGTTCAGCCTCAAGGTTAGGAGCACCAGAACATGCAGAAGTCATTATCTACAAAAGTGGTTCAACAGTTAATTTAGATTACATAAATTCACTAATGATAAGATAATAACATGAGATAACAATATCTATATTACAAAACAAAATATACCCTGTTTATTGAACTCTCTTTCTTTTTTTCAAAGGCTGAAGGGATTTTACATCTCTATAGATTATCAAAATCCCTTCATTATGGTCTCCTCTAACATACAAAACATCGTCCACTTTGGGACCACTGCGAAATGATTGTGATGTACCATTTAAAGGATCATCCTCAACTGCATTTTCATCGGACCCTTCAGTAGTTTTTGACGATAACAGAATAATCGACCACTTTCAGTTTGCGGGATCTGGAACATAAAAAACATGTACTGCTTGTGATTCCATTATAAAATGTTCATCTTTGTACCATTATTTACTAAAATAAACTTTCACAAATCCCCATTCATCTTTTTTAACACCAGTTTTGTTATCAACCCATTTTCATTGAAAAATCAGCAATTGGAATGTCGTATAATCCAACTCCCATTTTTGTTTGATAATGCCAAATTATGACATATTTGCATAAATTTTATTTCTATCCTTACTACCAGAAACATGCATCACTTTATCCACAAGTGTAACTCCACTATTTTTCATGGTACTATCTTCATCATGTTCATCTGTATATAATGTATAACCATTAATTACATAAACACTGTAATATAATACATACACAATTGGTCCGGAGGCTAGCCATCGAAGTTGTTCTGAAATTGAATTCAGATTTTCATCCAACTCCTTAAAAATATGGTCTTGAAACCATCCTATAAACTGGTGATTATGTGTATTTGATCTCCATTTTTTATCCCTTGATGGATTCAACTACCTAAGAATTTATTTGTGAGTTTCAATATATGGATCAACCTCCAAACTATTATGCAAAACATAAAGGTGGGCCAGCTCCCGATCTGTAATACTGATTATCACAACATCTCTTCCATAAATTCCCTCACCCTCAATGTGT
The DNA here is from genome assembly GCA_963277665.1 of Viscum album. NCBI lineage: Eukaryota > Viridiplantae > Streptophyta > Magnoliopsida > Santalales > Viscaceae > Viscum > Viscum album. The sequence goes on from OY728146.1 coordinate 512,544,139, forward strand.
CCAGTGTGACGAGATTTTGGGATACCAATGCTTTCCACATCAGATAGGTATTAGGTACAAAATTCAATGGCTTACTCAACAATATATCACTCCACTATACATCCCTCTGGAAGACATCTATTTTTGACATAACCTTTCAAAATCTTCATATATCGTTCAATGGGGTACATCCATCTATAGTGCACAGGACCACAAAGTTGAATCTCTCTCACCAAGTGAATCATCAAATGAACCATCATATCAAAGAATGTTGGCAGGAAGAACATTTATAATTCACATAATATGATGACAATTTATTTTTCCATAGCTGTCAATTTCATCGGGTCTAAAACTTTTCTACATATAGCTTTGAAAAATAAACAAAGTTTGGTTAATGTATGACGAACATTCTTGGAAAAAATGCAACGTAAATCTATAGGAATTAGATCTTTCATCAAAACATGGTAGTCATGTGATTTAAAACCTTTTAACTTCAAATCATTAATTGACATAATGTTCTTGATATTTGATGAATACCCCTATGGAACCTTTACATCATTGAAGAAGTTGAAAAACTAAAATCTCTCTTCCCTAGAAAGAGTGTAAGTAGTTGGAGGAAGAAACATTTGATTTTCACCCTTCATGGGAGCCAACTCTTTTTGTATTCCCATGTCAACCATGTCCAACCTTGCCTTAATTCCATCCTTTGTTTTTCTAGGGGAATTTAGCAACATTTTGATAACACTGTCACATACATTTTTTCCACATGCATCACATCAAGAAAATTTTTGACGTACAAACAATTCCAGTATGGTAATTCAAAAAAATGATCTCTTTTTCCAACCGATTTTCTTAAGGTTTTTCGAAAATGGTTTTCCAAAAATAGTGTTCACATATTTTACTTTCTCAAACAATTGATCACCTGTTAGTGGAGATGGTGTTGCACGTTGTTCTAAACTTCCATTGAAAGATGTTGTCCAAGATCGGTACGTATGCCAACGAGGTAGAAATATATGATGTCTTAGAAACATAGATTTCGATGAATGTTTCAACCTAATTGATTCTGTATCTTCTTCGCACACGGGAACCATTGATTTCCTTTAATGCTATAGCCTGACAAATTTTTATAAGTAGGGAAATCATTTATTGTTCCATACAACATTGCTCTCAATGTGAAGTATTCACTTTTATAAGCATCATACAACATAACACCTGAATCCCACAATAACTTAAAATCCTCGATCAAATGAGCCAGATAAACATCAATATTGTTACCTAGTTGTTTTGGTCCAAATATAAGCATAGATAACATGATGAATTCTTGATTCATGCATAACTAAGGTGGAAAGTTATAATTTACCAACATAACAGGCCATGTATTGTGAGTGCTGGTTTGAAAACCAAAAGGATTCACTCTATTTGTAGATAATGCAAGATGAAGGTTTCTCGGATCTTTTCCAAATTCAGGATACTCATGATCAATTTTCTTCCATTGAGGAGAGTCAGCCAGATGACATAATTTCCCATCTTTATTTCTTTTATCTGCATGCCACGACAATTGTCTTACAGTTTATTCACTTCCATATAGACGTCTTAACCTTGGAATGATTGGAAATTACCATAAAACTTTCGTAGGACTGGATTCATCTTTCTTATATTGAGAAGCACCACACTTTGGGAATTTTATAAGTGATTTTTACTCCTTGTGAAACAATATACAGTCTTTCGGGTAGGCATGTATTCTTTCATAAATCATACCCATTGAGCATAGCATTTGTTTAGCTTCATATGTCAGGCTTGGGAGCTCATTATCTTCCGGGAGCATGTCATTCGAGAGAGAAAGTAGTTCCATAAAACTGACATCACTCCATCCATTGCCTGCTTTCAATTTATACAACTTCATTACAGCTAACAATGCTGTATATTTAGTGCAACCAGCATACAATGGCATCTTTTCACAACTCTTTAACTTCTCAAACAATTTTGGGCAATCACGGAGTTCATCTTCAATTGTCCTTGTCATTTCTTCAATATGATCTTCATCATCATTGACATCTGTAATCACATCCTCCATATGGTGTTCTTCATTATCCATATTTGTATTCATATCTGATGATCTATAAAACACAGTTTTATCCTAGCCAATAGCTACATTCGCTTTTTCTCCGTGTTTATTCCAACATTTATAACTCTGATCTATTCCGTGACATATAAAATGTTCTTCCAACTCCTATGGAGTAATTAGTATAGAATAACAACAACTTAAACATGGAAAAAGTATTTTAGAAGGATCCTTTGCATGATCCTTTGCAAACTTGATGAACTCTTTCACTCTGTTCTCATGCTCTATTGTCAAATGATTAGCATCCATCCAATCTTCATTCATCTCCATCCTATTTGAATCTCAAATAATAGTATTTATGGTTCAAATACACAAAACATGACTACCAAATACAGTATAATAGTACCACTTCCTTATAAAAATATATATTAATAGATCCTAACCATTTCCAATAAAGATTTGGAAATCAACAGAACCAGGATAGACCCCCCATCAAAATCAACACAGTTTACAAACACAAAGGGGTTCGCGGGGATAATCACTTGTTTTATAGATGGTAAAACTCACATGGAATCATCCTCTATGGCTCATCCACCTCTATCAGGTCAAACCTTCTATGGTCAACTAGTCCATCCTTTTATACCTCACCAACCTAAAATACATATAGATGAAAACCAGTAGCTAGCTCTATAAGTAAAGAAAGGATTCTCATAATCTCTACAATATGGAATTCATTAAATATAATTACTTTAGATTCATTATATTTTCCTCAAATCACCCCAGTACAAAGACAAGAATAATCAAGAATGATACATCTACCACTCCTAGGTCTCTACCCTATATTCAATATCATCATGCCTAATATTTTTGGTAAGCTCAAGTTACTTAATTTAAATCACAGGGGGGTAATCACTTGTGTCATAGATGGTCTCCCATGTTATTCCATATGAAAATTTTAACAAATATTATTGACTTATCATCCCATTCAATCCTCATGAGTGTCTAATTCCAAACTCCATCTTAAGTGTAATATCAAAAGAATATATATTAATAAATTAAACCACATCCACTTCCCCACTAATATGGTCATTCTCGCACTCTAATGGGATATTTATTATGCTTTAACCCCTTCTATATAATCTCATAATCATATATCCATGCATACACATGTCACAAACACATAAAAAACCATATCCACATCACAACCACACATCACATCCTCATCACAGTATGATATCGTGAACATGAAGGACATAAACATCATACTCTCTTCCTACAATGCACAACCCCCACTATGTATCCACACCAAATACACATAATCATGTCAACAAAAATATATATACACCAAAAAAATCGTTATAAGTCGTATATATACACCCACTGTGAGCCATTAAAACTCATACTAAGTGTGAAGGGGGAGAAGGGAAGAGGGAGTGGTTCTATATGTGTTCCCTCTATAACCTAGATATTGAGAAAAACACTCAGAACCAAAGTAACCATATGGATTTCAATCAGGTTACTCGACTCAAGTGGTGGTGCGTAAGAAATAATAAGAAAATATAATAAGTATGTAGTAACACATAAATATTTCCTAAGGGTTTACATGAAAATAACACTGTAAAGACCCTAATCAACCATTTCCTGGTTACTAACACCCTCTAATAACCACTTCCATTATAATTCCATAAATAATCCTCAACAAATCACATAAGCATCCATATCAACATTATCAACTTCTCATTTCATTTAACATTATAATTTCTTGGATTTTTATTACTATATGAATTTCAATTGTTAACCATTTTAATGTAAACCCAATAATTAAATCACTACCCACTATAATCCATTAATTAATCATTAATAACATTTATTCTATCTTTAACCATTTATTAAACATAATTATTCAAATCATTATCATTAATCATTTAACAAACCATCATTTATCATTTCCAACCCATCACCCATTACTATTTTCATTTATTCCAACCATATTTCATTCCAAAAGGAAACTATAACACCACCCAATAACAAATAAATTTTCATGACATAAAATACCACTAAACACATTCAAAAATCCATAAAACCACTTATTTTCTACCTAAATAGCCATATCATTGCTATCATAACCACACAATAATCCATCCATCACTATTGTATTAATTACCACACCACATGCTCCCAACCACATCAATCAACCATAACCCTTATAATCATAGTGATAAATACCCCATACATAGTAGCATGAAAGGGAAAACATATAAGAAATTCACACTAAAAACTCCCCTATAAACATTATTTCATATTAAAGTAGAATTTATAGTTTAAATATAACACTTTAATTATAGATTTACATAAAACCAATTCATTAACTACCTTAAGTGACTAGAAAATAATGAAAGGTGATTATAACATATTATTATTAGTAAGAAATTTCTTTCACATCATCAATAATACATCACTTAGTAACAACACCAATAAATCCATAAATATATAAGAAATATTATGGAACTTCATAAATCACATGAAAAACTCCCTCTTCACTTTAATTTTTTTTAGTGTAATTCATTATAGTATATAGGTTAATCAGTAATATCCATACAATGGAAACAAAATAACATGATAATTCCACAATTTACACATAATAAAGAAGGATAAATTTCATGTCTTCAACCTCAACTAAAGATTTAACAAATATTTCATAAGAATGAGAAGAATGGTCAAATAAAACATGACTTAACCCATGAGGGTAATCTAAAAGTCCTATATATGACCATTAACCATTAAAAAAATACCCAAAAAACACAAAAAATAAATCATAATTGTTGTCACATCCTTCCTAAGAAGAAAGTTCAAGAAGAGAATCAAGAAGAAGAGAAAAGAAATTCACCTTAGAGGATGATAAGTAGAGATCCTTTTGTGCTATGTCGGGAGGGGAAGGCGCAACCTCCAGAGGGGGAGGTGCATGGTAGGAGCCACCAACTGTTGAGAAATGGAGGAGTAGGGTTCACGGGGAGTAGGGTCGAGCGGAGAGGAGGAGAAGTAGGGTTTCTAGGGAGGAGGATCTGCGGAAGGGGTTCGAGGTGGAGGATAAGGAGTAGGGCTAGTGGTGGAGGTCCGACAACGTGAAGATCATGGGGGAGGGGAGTTGTCATAGGGGTACAGTACCACAAGAAATTTAGGTCAGGATAAACAGAGGACACTATGAGACTGATTTTCTAACACTTTTCCTAATTTTTTTGGATGATTATTTTCATCCTTAAGCATTAGTGGATCGTTTATGAGACCATTTATGTCCTTTTGGATGAGAATATAACCTTATTAATATTATATTCAAAGGAAAGTCAATTTTTTCCTAATTTTGTTTTTAACAAGAGAAATATTTTTAATATGATGTTATATATAGGATATATTTTACTATAAATAGTCTTTAGAAATATAATATTTTTATCTACATCTTGTTAATTTACTTATAATTTTTAGTGATAATATAATTACTCTAAATTGTGGCATAATGATGATGTAATAATTGTTTAATTATTGGAAGAATAAAATAAATGATATTAAAAATATTAAAAATAAATATAATTTTAAAAAATTAATGTAATCCACTAATTTTATATAATAATTTTACATATTAATGAAGAGTTAATAGAGTTTTTTTTAAAATATCATGTTGTAATTATATTTTTAAAAAGTCAAGTAATGAATGGTGTCAAAATTAACACTAATGATAATTTAAAAAACAAATTTTATTACATGATATAAATTTCATAAAAATCTAAAATTTGGACAACTTATTGGGATAAATTCATCAATGACTTATTTATTAGTCTTTTTTCATTTTATAATAATTATATTAACCCTCAAAGTGTAACTTATATGATATTGCGGTAAGAGTTAAAATGGTTAAATAAGGGTTAAAACAAAAAGATAAGGATTAAAAAATAATTAAAACTTGTCTAATTTTCATTGGATGAATGGATTTCAACCCATAATTATCCTATCTTTTAAATAAGTCATTTTGAATACATTTTTAAGTGAAAATTAATTTATATTAATATTTTTATAGTTTCCAAAGGTGCCCCTCACCCCAATTATAAAAGAAAACCTCCTCCTTCACTTCTTCACACCACTTTGATCCTTATAGCTCAACTATGCTCTGACCATTTCTCATTACAACATCCTTATCCAAGTTATATAGTTTATGGTCTTCCAGAAAGACCAACCCTAAATTTCTTGAGAAGAGATCTTAATGAAGTCCGCCGAAGAAGTGGTAATCGTTTCTACAAACTCGTCCAAATTTATTTCTTCTTCTACTTCCTCTTTAAACATTATAAAGTAATAAATCCAGTGTAATATATGTAATGATATGTTATTATTATTATGGGACAACCATATTCTATGATTTATCCTTCCTATGAAAAATGAAAGAACTTTGCATGTGTACGTACAGCTTACCGTCTCCACACCATCGTGTAATTTGTTTTTCTTCACAAATTTATTTGGATAGGTATAATTATGGATATAATGGATATAAATAATAAAAATGACATGATATTTATTATTTATAATTAATATATCATCCAATTCCTTTCCCATTCATCGATAAGGGAATGATATCGTCGCTCGTGCGTACGTACGGCCTACCGTCTCCACGACGTGATGAGATTCATTTTCCACATTAACCATTTATGAATGATCATAAAGATGCATATAATGAGTAAATATAATATATATGAACTTAATATCATTTTTTATGTTAAATATATTTATCTTATGCATAAGAAATAGGACTTACATGACAAAACATGCATAGAACAATGAAGCAGTTAACACACGAAACAAAGGTAATAAAAAAATATTATTAGAAAAACAATATAAGAAGATCATATATGATATCATATATATGGATATGGTTCAAGTATAAATTAAAAAAAATTAAACCATTATACATGATCTTAAATCACACTCAATTAAAGTAAATTAACATTTTTCTTCTATATCTATGTTTTATAAAAAAAATTTCAAACAAATTTTTATTATTATCATACGAATGTTTAAAGTCTTTTTACCCATGTTTGAATTTTAATAAAATGGTTGGAAAGGAATATTTTTTTCATTTTCCAAATGAGGTACTTTGTGACTATTTTAATGGAAGTAATTTTTTTAACTTATGCAGCGTAAACGACTTTTTCTGCCGTCATGATACCTTAACATTTTGAATCTTCATTTAAAAGTTTACAAGTTTCTTTTCAAATAAAATGTTTTCATTTATAATTGCATGGATTTTTATATAAATGATTTCAAAGTAAAAAGGGGGTATTTCTCTCAAGACATTTTTAATGATTTTATAGAGTATTTTCATCTATGTCAACATCCTTTGTTGGATCTTATGCTTGATTGAGGTTGATCTCTTATGATATCATTTACTATATTTCATTGAATGTTTTATGATTTAGTTTGACTATTAATGTGCAATTTTGATACCATTGGTGGTTTATAGATAAAGTATTCACATTTCGTATGCTAGTTTTAATAGGAATATTTATATTGATTATGTTTCATCACCCCTTTTATATGAGGAATACATTGGATTTAGTAAGTGATGGGCGGAGCCTGCTTTAGCCCCTCAATACATTAGTATTTCTTATGAGACAAACTATTTTGGGTATTTTCTGGTGTCTTACCTATTTAAATATGGTGTCTTGGTCGAAGCCTAGGCGGTATGTTTATGATGTCCAGCATTATGCATTCCCTCATTATGAGATTAGTTAATGATATTCCATGTGGTTATTCGATTAGTAAAATATCCATGGTTATGTTTTCTAGTTAATACGATTATTTATATAGTATTATTTATTCTCGTCATATAATGCTCAAGATATGTTTAAATGGCATTTCATTCAGTTATTCACTTTGCCTTAATGTTTATGCTTATTTATTCATAATAGATGTCGTTGTATGCTTACCTTTACTGAGCATTAGAGCTCTCCTCTTTCTTATGTTTTATTTTTTCTAGAATTCCAAATTGTGTATTATGATTGATATGCAGGGTTAAGCTAGGAGAATAATGACATTTTCAAAAGATTTTCTATGTTGTACTTTACGTTTAAAAATGTAAAGTAAGGTTCGTGCATGTAATCTAGTTTCCAAAACTGTTAAATTGGTTGGTCCTTTGGTATTCAAATCTTGTATCTATGTTAATGTAATGAAGTGAGAAATAGGCTCTGGGAAACTAGGGTCGGGTTCGTTACAACGAATTCAAAAAAGAGTAATGAAAGAGTGTTTTAGAATCACATAACATTAGGGGGGTCGGGTCATGATGGTTACCGGTAGAGGGATCATGATCAGGGCAGTAGTCGGTAGGGGGTCGGGGTCATGGTGGTCGCGAAGACCAGGGTTGGGGTCACACCAGCAGACGACAAGGGGGTCAGGGTCATGGCGGTGGCCGACAGTAGGTTTGGGATTACGATAGTAGATGGTAGGGAGGTTTGAGGTCATGGCGGTCGTCGATAAGGGGGTTGGGGTCATGGTGGTTGACGAAAAAGGAGATTGGAGTCATGGCAGTAGTCAGTGGGGGTGGTCGTTGCTGAGGAGGGGGAGGGATGTCAGAGGGGGGGTTTGTTGGTCTCCATTGAGGTGGGGGGGTCGGGGTCGTTGTCGGGGAGGGGAGAGGGAGGTTGGAGGGGGGATTGGGGGTTGTCGTTGAGGTGGGGGTTGTCGCTGAGGTGGGGGTGGTTAGGGTCATCACCGAGGAGGGGAGAGGAGGTAAGACGGGGGTAGTAGAGGGAGCAAGGTGAAGGTGGGAGGGGGGATGAATTTAGGGTTCTTTTAGATTTTTAGGGTAGTTTAATTGAAATCGATGATAATTGTTAAATTAAAAAAATAGCGGTGGTTTAATAAAACTAATGCTATATTATAAATTTCTTTATACAATTTATTTTGTGGTGGTTATTATAACTGGCGCTAAGAAACTGCTATTAAACACTGGTTTTTTGTAGTGATAACATACCCTGCAATGATATCCCCAATCATTGACTGGTACTTAAAATCAGTTGCAATGAAGTGAGAATATATTTTTTTAATTATTGAATTGAGAAAAGGTCATGTAAATCACATAAAGAAAAAATTATTAATTAAATAAAGGCAATTACCTAACTCATGGTTATTGATAAACAGATTGGTATAGTAGTCAATGAAACATTTATTTTCTGAATGATATAAATATATAAAAGGTGTATTCAATAACAAATGCAAAATCAGTTCAAAACTATGGTTTTGAATTTTTTTTAGTAATAATAAATACACTTCTAACTGAAAAACTGGAGACCTGGTACCTAAATAGAAATTGAATTATACAATGTCTAGCATTAATTTCAATAGCATATGTGGAATCGGTTTATAACATTAATTTACACGGAGGGGATATAAATGGTGAGGTGAGGTTCGTCTGACACTTAGAAGATCCTAATAGAAAGGGAATTAAAAATCAATGATGAAAATTTAGATCAAAAGAAAAAAGAAGGTGATGTCAATCAATACCACATACTTGGATTTATCTAGCGCTACTCTAAAAAACGTTGATAAATAGATAAATTTATCAACACTAAAAAAAAGCGATGATAAAATGTGTTTTTTTAAGAAGTGATAAAGGGTGGAGTAGGGATCGACCTCACAGGAAATGTGAACATAATTTTTGGATAATTTCTTAGATTCAAACCGGTAAAATGGTTCAATTCATATTCCATTTTATATACTAGAATCAAAGTAATGTTCATTATATTCTTAGATTCAAACAGGCGTTGCTTTCCGTACACCACTCCTCTAGTGAAAAGGTATAGGGGCTGATGGCCAACAGGAGTTTGGCAGCACACAATTTTATCCGGGCGATTCCTAAAAATAAGTCCAATAAGACATGAATAAGACATCATCTCCATATATTCAGTTCCTGGTTAGAATGAGTGGATCAGGAAATGACACACGAATTTGGGTCCCCTTCCATGCTGGGAATGCCGTCGTAGCTTACCATGGGAGGAGGAGGAGGATACGCACGCATCGGGACCCATACCATGGGAGGAGGAGGAGGAGGCGCCATCACATCCTCTGATTTCCTCATCATCTCGCCCTCCTCCTCCTCTTTCTTCCCGGACGGATCATCTGCAGGTCCCACTGAGATTATGTTTGCCGCCTCTCAATGCTTTCGGAGTTTCCTCACCACCCGCATGGGGTCGACCTTCCCGCTCACCGTCATCTTTTTCCCCTCCATCTCAACCGATATCGAATCAATCCCTCATAATCTAACACTAATTAAGCTGGTAAATGTTGATAATGGTCCCATAACTGCAGAAAATCAGTGGGAATAAAGTTTTGTGGGTGTGCCTGGTAGAGCGGTGACAGTCTTGAAAGCCTTCTGCTTGGCTCGGTCGTCATCCAACTCCAATTTCAGGACAACCTTCTGTCACGGGAGACAGAGTCATTTGATTCCGTGAATAAACAAGAAAACTAACACTACCACAAAACTGGCTAAGGCCAGCGCCACCCCTTTATCATAGCTAACGAAAAAGCACTGATAAAGGGGCAGCCTTTATCAGTGCTTTTTTTAGCGCTGATAAAGGGACCCCATTTATCAACGCTTGTTTAGTAGCGCTGATAAAGGGGGGGCCTTTATCAGTGCTTTTTTTAAAAGCGCTGATAAAGGGTCGACTTCAAAAAAAATTAAAAAAATATATTAATATATAAATATAGTTATATAGTTATATTGATATAAATATAATATATAATTTTTAAATATATTTTAGATAAGTATAAATGTACATTTACGCTTATTATACTTAATATATAAGATATTTAGTGAAAATGGATTATAAAAAAATTAAAAAAAAATATTTTTAATTAATAATTTTCTAAATGTTATGGATTAATAGTCATTTAATAACAATTTGAGGACTAAAAAATAAAAAAAATTAAAAAAAAAGATCTAAAATATGTTGAAAATGCAACTTGAACTTCAAACGTCCATAACTTTTGATCCGAGTGTCTGTTTGAGCTCTACCACATATCAAATCGAAGACTACGACGAGCTCTACATCATTGTAACTGGGGAAACCCCAGTCAAGCGTTTTTCGAGGCCAAAAGAGGCCCATAAGGACTCCAAAACTGAGTTTTTAGTCGGGGTACCCAGATTTTTAACATTTTGTGGATTTTCAGCCTCGTTTAAGGGGATATTATTGGATTTTTTTGGTGGGGATTGAATTCATTCCAAGGTATTACATTCATATTGATATTAGGTCTTTGAGATTTCATTCTTTTTTATAATTCACTACTATTTATAATCAAATATATAACTATATGTACATATTTTTTATATATTCACACCTAAAAATTAAATTTTTTAAATAAATAATTAAACATATTTACATATAAAATATATTAGATTTATCTAAATAATAACTAATATCCATTTTATTTAAAATGCCAATATATGAATATTTATATAACTACTATATATTAATATAACTATACATATATTTATATAACTATATATATATTAATATAACTATATGTATATATTAATATAACTATATGTATATATTAATATAACTATATATATATATATTAATATAACTATATATATATACTAATATAACTATATATATTAATATAAATATATATATTACTATACAAATAAATATAACTAAATATATATATATAAATAGATATATATATCATGAATAAGATAACAAATCAATATAGGGTAGTGGAAAAGGCTTTAGGTGCACAGGGGGGAGGTCTCGAGATCAAATCTGGGTGGAGGCACGGGTGCGCGCGCAAGGGTGATTTAAAGGGCTAGCGCTGATAAAGGGTGTAGGCGGTGCAGGCGGGAACTGGAGATGCGGGAAAGCACTGATAAAGGGGGGCTCAAATGCTGTAAAATTCCCCCCCCCCCCCCGAGATTGGCAGTATTTTTTTAATTTTTTTTAATTTTTTTATTTTTATCAGCCCTAAAAAAAGCTCTGATAAAAGTGGTCTTTTATCACTGCTAAAAAGAAAGCACTGATAAAAGACCCTTTTATCAGTGCTTTGTGTTAGCACTGATAAAAGACCCCTTTTATCAGTGCTTTTTTTAGTGCTGATAAAAGGGGTCTTTATCAGCGCTTTTTGGAGTGCTGATAAAGGGGACCCCCCCCCCCCCCTCCCCCTTTGTCTTCACTGGCATTAATAGAACTTTTTCTAGCGTTGTTAATGGCCATTTTTAGCACTGATAAAAGCCATATTTGTAGTAGTGTAACACTTAATATACAAAAATTCACGCACTAGGGTAAGTCTCTAAAACTAATCAAATAGATTAAGGGTGGGAAAACAAAGAGTACCTTCATTACTTTCATTTCTGAGGAGGTTGGAGAAGAAATGAAGAGGCGATGAGATGAAGAAAGCAGATGGGAGACGGGGAAAGGGAAAGTGGGAAATTTATAGGGGCAGTTCAGAGGCTGGGAACACAGAAATATCAAAAAACATGTATATACGGATCACCAGTTACACCTCTAACGACTTTACTTGTCGCGCCTTTTACGAATTTACCTTTTTGAACGACAAAACAGGATGGATAGGGTGTTCTTACATAAAATATATCCAGCTTCGAAAAAAATGACTTGTGTGTAAGTTTTTTTTAATGATCAACACTAATATTATTTTATAAATTAAATAAGTAATAAAAGATGTAATATATTTTAAAATCAATTTTATTTTTAAATGAAATTATATCTATCGTAAATAAAAATATTTGTTATGCCTTCTCAAAAAATGACCAAATAGTATGTGTTTTAAAATTTTAAATTATTTGAATAAAATCAACAAAATTTTGTTAATATTTTAAATTGCAAACAATTAAAAAAAGTTTTAATATTAGTGAGTTTGTTATATTTTAAAAGCAATTATATTTGTAAATGAAATAATTTTTATGTTGTTTAAAAAATTGTCTTACGTCTTTGAAAAATAATTATGTGAAAAGAATAAATTTCTTAATCATCTACGGGGAAAATTAATACATTTTCTTTGATATCTTTAAATTCATACAGTTTTTTAAATGCATAAAACAATATTGAATAAAATTAATAAATTTACTTTAATATTTTGAAAGACAAAAATTTTTTTAAATGTATAAGAAATATTTGTTTTTGAGACAAATTAAATTGTTACAATTTTATTAATCATCTTACAAAAATATAATCTGTACACAAGTATAAAAAATAATTTTATATAAAAGGATATAAAAGATTTTTTTTTGTGAAGATACAACATTATTATTTCTGTAAAAGACGTTAAGAATTTATTTTTTAACTCATAACAATTTTATTATTAATCGTAATAAATTTTAGTTGTACAAATTTATAAAAACAAATGTGTTTATATAAAAGGATAGAAAACTCCATTTTAAGTAACAAAATTCCATCAAAATTTTGAGCTAAAAACGTTTAGGAAAAAATTTTATAAGGATGTTTCTACAAAATTATTATAGGAATTTTCAGTGAATAACTTCAATGAAAATTACACTAAAAATTTGCAATGATAAATTTTATTACAAAATTTAATTAGAATGTTTATAGTTGAATCATTAAAATTTTGGATGAAAACTTTATTTTGAGTTGCCTACTTGATTTTTTTAATGAATGTTTCCATTGAAAATCAATTTAAGTTTCTAGTTTACACAAAAATGTTTCAGAGGAAGTTTCATTGTAATTTTCAGTAAAAGTTTCGTAGGAATTTCCAGTGAAAGTTTCAATTGAAATTCAATTGGAAGTTGAAAGTACCAATGGAATTTACCATGGAAAATTTCCACTAGAATGTTTCTATAAAATTTGCCTAGGAATTTCAAATATAAGTTTCAGTGGAATTTCCAATGGAAGTTGAACTGAAATTTCCAATGGAAGTTTACATTGGAATGTTGCATGAGAATTTTCAAGTGGTTTTTGTAGTTACAACTGTAATATTTTAGTGGAAGTCTCCAATGGAATGTTCTACTGAAATATTCACTGGAATTTCTCATGGAAGTTTCACTATAATTTCTAAGTAGGATTTGAAGCTTCTATCCATTTTTTCTAGTATAAGTTTCCATTGGAATGTTCTAGTGGAAGTTTCACTAGAAATTTCCATGGAAGTTTCTTCAAAATATCCGATGGAAATTTCCATGGAGTTTTTGATGAAAGTTTCAACTAATTTTCAAGTGAAATTTGAAGTTATCACTAGAATTTTCTGAATGTTCCAATAAAAGATTCATTGGAATTTCTGGAAGGGGTTTCACTAGAATTTCAAGTGGTTACTTCAATGGAAGTTTCAGTGGGATTTGAACTTACCAATGTAATTTTTAAATGAAAGTTTCCAATGGAATGTCTCATTGAATTTTCACTACAATTTCTATTGAATGTTTCAACTTAAATTTTTATGTGGAATTTGAAGTTTCCAGTGGGAGTCTCTAATAAAATTTTCTAATGGAAAATACTCGAATTTTCTAGTGGATGTTTCCACTGGAATTTTTCATTGGATGTTTCTACTTGATTTTCTGTTGGAAGTTTCCACCAGAATGTTCCAATAGAAGTTTTACTGGAATTTCTTGTGAGAGTTTCATAGAATTTCTAGTAAAAGTTTCACTAGAATTTTTAGTTAATGTGTTAATGGAAGTTTCATTGGAATTTTAAGTTACCATTGTAATTTTTCGATTAAAGTTTTCAGTGGAATGTTCAATGGAATTTTAATTGTAATTTCCAATGAATGTTTCAACTTAAATTTTTATGTGGAAGTTGATGTTTCTAGTGGGAGTTTCTATTGGAATTTTCCAATGGAAAGTATTCTATTTTCCAATGGATATTTCCACTAGATTTTTTCCATTGGATGTTTCTACATGATTTTTCCATTGGAAGTTTTCAATGGAATGTTCCAACAAAATTTTCACTATAATTTCATGTAAGGGTTTCACTGAAATTTCTAGTGGATGTTTCAATGGAATTTTCAATTGAATTTAATGTCACCATTGAAATTTTTTATGAAATTTTCTAATAGAATGTCCCATGGAAGTTTCAATATAATTTTCAATGAATGTTTTAACTTAAAATTTTAAGTCGAAGTTTAATTTTCAAATGAGAGTTTCCACTGGAATTTTCCAATGGAAAATACTCAAATTTTTTAGTATATGTTTCCATTGGATTTTCCATTGGATTTTTTAGCATGATTTTTCCATTGGAAGTTTCTATAGGAAGATTATAGTGAAATTTGATGCTAATTTTTTTTCTCTAAAACATCAAGTAAAAGTTTTCACTAAAAGTTTTTAGTGGAGATTTCTAGTAAATTTTTTAATAAAATTGTTCTGATTAATCAATAAAATTTCCACTAAAATTTTTCAAGGGAGCTTTATTTTCGAAATTTTCATTGAAATTTTCCAATGAAAGTACCAGTGGAACTTCCAGTAAATTTTCCACTAGAAGTGTCATTGGAATTTCCATTGGAACTTCCAATGCAAGTTCCATCAGAACTTCCAGGGAAATTTCCACCAGAACTTCAAATGACATTTCCACCAAAACTTCCATTCAATGTTCTAGCATAACTTATATTAAAAGTTCCAATAAAATTTTACCCTTACTGAACTTTAGTTTACCCATACCTTACTTTTTTTTACCATTAATTAACTTTATTTTTACCTTACTTAACTTTATTTTACCCTTACTTAACTTTAGTTTACCCTTACTTAACTTTGTTTTAACCTTACTTAACTTTTTTACCCTTACATAAATTTAGTTTTACCCTTACTTAATTTTGATTTACCCTTAAATTTAGTTTATCCTTACTAAATTTTGTTTTACCCTTAATTTTGTTTTACCCTTAATTAACATTTGTTTACCATAACATTAGGTTTCCCTATTATTTCATAGTATTTGCAGTTTGTTCGGTCGGTTTTGACCCATGGATGCACATTTTAAAGGGCGTTGGACCTTTAAAAACCGAAAATTAGATCGTTTCAGGAAGATCACACATTTTATTTAAGTTTTGTATACTCTTACAAATCAAAAATAATAATAAAATGTCTTTTCAATGATTTCATGTCATTCTAAGGTTGTTTTCTAAGGATCTGGCCCTTAACCACATGTTTTGGTGTTTTAAAACAACAAAAGTGTGTTTCAGATCATCCCAACCAAAGGACACCTTGGATTTACGTTCCATATACTTAGTTGTTTCAAATATCATTTTATGGTTGGTTTTGTGTAATTTCATAGCATTCTAAGGTTATTCGATTGGTTTTGACGCTCCGAATTCACATTTTTAAAGGGTGTCTAACCTTTCAAAACTGAATATTCAGTTTTTCCAGGAAGACCATACATTCGATTGATGTGCCATCTACCCATACAATTATAAAATAACAAAAACATGTTTTTCCTTTTATTTCACATCATTCTGAGCTTGTTTTCTATATATCTGACCCTTAAATGCATGTTTTGGTGTTGTAAAACAATATTAGTGTGTTTTGAGATATCCTAGCCAAATGACACCTCATATTGACGTTATGTCTACTCAAACATTTCAAATTACACTTTACAATTTTTTTCATCTAATTTCACAGAATTTGGAGGCCATTAGGTTGGTTTTGAGCCCTATACACACGTTTTTAAAGAGAAACCTTTAAAAAATCATATTCAGTCATTATGGGAAGACCGCACAACCGATTAATGTTTCATTTACTCATACACATAAAAAATAATAATAAATGGCTATCCTAAGATTTCACATCATTCTAAGTTCATTTTATGAGGATCTGACCCTTAGATGTGCATTTTGAAGTTTTAAAACAACCAAAGTGCATTTTGGGTCATCCCAGCCAACAACACCTCAGATTGACATTTCATATACTCTAACACATCACATTTTACAATACATTTTTTTCATCTAATTTCATAGCATTTGAAGGTTTTTCAGTTTTATTTTACTCCTAAATACATGTTTTTAAAGTGCCTCAAACCTTTAAAACTGTATATTTGACTGTTCCAGTCAGACCACACATCTGATTGATGTTTCATCTACTCTTACACATCAAAAATAATAGTAACATAGTTTCACTATAATTTAATGTCATTTGAAACTCATTTTCTATAGATATTACCCTTAAACACACGTTTTGGTGTTGTAAAATAATAAAAGTGCATTTTGGGTCATCCTAAAAAAACGGCACCTCAGATTGACATTTAATTTTCTTAACCATTTCAAATTTCATTGTATAGTTTTTTTCATCTGATTTCACAACATTTGAAGGTCATTCGGTTGGTTTTTAACTTTGAACGCACATTTTTAAAGGGCTTCAAACCTTTAAAAACTACATATTTGGTCATTCCAGATAGACCGCACATCTGATTGGCATGTCCTCTACTCATATACATCAAAAATAATAATAATAATATGGTTTTTTCTATGATTTCACGTAATTATAACATAGTTTTATATAGATCTTACCCTTAAACAAACATTTTGGTGTTTTAAAATAACAAAAGTGAATTTGGGTCATCCCAATGAAATGACACGTTGGATTGAAATTTTGTCTACTCAACCATTTGAAATTTCATTTTATTGTTATTTTAATTTTATTTCATGGAATTCATAGGTTGTTTGGTTGGTTTTCACACTTGGACGCATGTTTTTAAAGGATGTTAAACCATTAAAAACAACATATTTTATCGTTTTGGGTATAATTCATGTCTGATTGATGTTTATTATACTCATATTTTTCAAAAATAATGATAATATGGTCTTCCTATGATTTGATGTCATTCTAGGGTTATTTTCTATGGATCTAACTCTTAAACGCATGTTTTTGGTGTTTTAAATCAACAAAAATGTGTTTCGGGTTGTCTCGGACAAAAAAAACCTTAGATTTATGTTTTGTCTATTCAAACACTTCATATTTCACATTATAATTATTTTCATCTAATTTCATGGGATTTGGAGTTTTTTTTGTTGGTTTTGACCCCCAGACTGATATTTTTAAAGGGTGTCAAACCTTTAAAAACTTCATATTTCATTTCTTTTGGGAAAACCACATGTCAGATTGATTTTTCCTTTACTAATACTTATAAAAAATAATAATAACTTGGTTTTCCTATGATTTCACATCATTCTGAGAACATTTTTTAATGGATATGGCCCTTAAACACATGTTTTAGTGTTGTAAAACAACATGTATGTTTCAGGTCATCCCTACCTAATGAAACCTCATATTGAAGTTCCATCTACTCTACTATTTCACATTTCACTATATGGTTATTTTTATATGATATCCTGAAATTCAAAGGTCATTTGGTTGGTTTTGACCCCTAGACGCACATTTTAAAAGGACGTCAAACCTTTAAAAACCATATATTTGGTTATTTCAGGTAGAGCACACATCTGATTCATGTTCTATCTACTCATACATGTCAAAAATAATAATATCACGATCTTTATATGATTTCATGTCATTATGAGCTTGTTTTATATGCATCTAACCCTTACATGCATGTTTTGATTTTTTTTAACAGTAAAAGTACATTTTGGGTCATTCCATCCAAACAGACCCTCAAATTGACATTCCATATAATCAACCCTTTCTCATTTCATTATACAGTTATTCTCTTCTGATTTCACAACATACAGGGGGCATTCAGTTGGTTTTGACCATAGAAAACACGTTTTTAAAGGGTGTCAAACCTTTAAAATTTCATATTCAGCCATTCCTGGAAAACAACATGTCTGATTCATGTGAAGTCTACTGATAAATGTCACAAATAATAATAAAATGGTTTTCCTATTATTTTACTTCATCTTGAGGTCATTTCCTGTGGATCTGTGTATTAAACACACAATTTGGTGTTTTAAACAACAAAGTGTGTTTCATGTCATCCTGATCAAACAACACCTCGGATAGAAATTCCATTTTCTAGACCATTTCACATTTCACTATATAATTCTTTTCATCAAATTTCATGGCCTTTGGAGGTTGTTCAGTTATTTTTGACCCCCAAATGTATTTTTTTAAAGGGCGATAAACATTTAAAAACTATATATTCGGTCGTTCTGAGTCGACCACACATCCTATTGACGATTTATCTACTCTTACATGTCAAAAAAATTAATAACATGGTTTACACTAATCTTACCTCATTCTAAGTTCCTTTTTTATGGATATGGCCATTAACGCATGTTTTGGTGTTTTAAAACAACAAAAATGTGTTTCAGATCATCCTGATCAAATGAAACCTCAGATTGATGTTTTATTGACATGACCATTTTACATTTCACTATAAATTTTTTTATATGATTTCGTAGAATTTAGCAGTTGTTCATTTGGTTTTGACCCTTAGATGCACGTTTTTAAAGGGCATCAAACCTTAAAAAAATGTATATTTAGTCATTTTGGGCAGACCTTAAGTCTAATTAATGTTTCGTCTACT
Organism: Viscum album; assembly: GCA_963277665.1. NCBI lineage: Eukaryota > Viridiplantae > Streptophyta > Magnoliopsida > Santalales > Viscaceae > Viscum > Viscum album. The sequence goes on from OY728146.1 coordinate 512,563,642, forward strand.
CATACATGTCAAAAATAATAATAATATTATTTTCCTATGGTCTCACCTCATTCTGATTTAATTTTCTATAGATATGATTGTTAAACACACGTTTTGGTGTTTTAAAACAACAAAAATGTGTTTTGGGACATCCCGACCAAACAACAGCTCGAATTGATGTTTTTTGTACTTAGCCATTTCAAAAATCCATGTATGGTTATTTTCATCTTATTTCACAACATTTAGAGGTCGTTCGTTTGGTTTTGACCAATGTATGTGTGTTTTTAAATGGTTTCAAACCTTAAATACCGCATATTTGGTCATTCACAGAAAACCTCATGTCTGATTGATGTTTCATCTAGTCTTACACATCAAAAATAATAATAACATGGATTCCTTTGGTTTCACCTCATTATGAGTTCATTTTCTATAGATATGACCGTTAAATGCTTGATTTTCTGTTTTAAAACAATGATAGTGCATTTCAGGCCATCCCGACCAAAAAAACCTTGGATTTATGTTCCATATACTTAATAATTTCACACTTTAGTGTATGTTTTTTTCATCTGATTTCATGTAATTCATAGGTCATTAGGTTTGTTTTGATCCCCAAACGCATGTTTTTAAACGGCGTCAAACCTTTAAAAACTACATATTCGGTTGTTCTATAAAGGACACACATTTGACTGACTTTTTATCTACTCACATAAAAAATAATAATAACATGGTTTTCCTATAGTTTCATCTTATTCTGAGTTCATTTTATTTGGATCTGACCATTAAACGTGCGTTTTGGTGTCTTAAAACAACAATAGTATACTTTGGGTCATCCCATCCCAACAATACCTCAGATTAATGTTTTGGATACTCTATCATTTCACATTTCACTATATGGGTGTTTTCATCTTATTTCACGTCATTCAACGGATGTTCGGTTAGTTTTGACCCCTAGATGCACATTTTTAAAGGGCATCAAACCTTTTAAAACCACATATTTGATCTTTTTGGGAAGATTTTACATCTGATTGATGTGTCATCTACTCATATAAATGAATAATAATAATAATAATATATTTTTCTTATTATTTCACATCATTTTTATGTTGTTTTCTTTTGGATCTGATGTAACGCCCCGACCCAAAATCCTAGAGTCAGTGCATTATCTTATTACATTGACACGATTATAAGGAATCAAATGTTGAAGGATCGATCAGTTTAACACTCTTGGAAATATATATTACATACATGATACCCATAATAGATTGTGAAATAGGAAATACAAGCATTATACATAATAAAATGAAACAAAATGCATCCTTGAATGCTTATTCAAATATTTCTTCTTTATAACCTACAGAAAGAAACATAATAAGGGTAAGCTCAAATGCTCAGTAAGGGTAAGTTAGAAGAAATGATAGATCAATCAGAATAAATTAACATGGTAAGGAAAATAAATGACAATACATTCCATTCAAATAACTAGATAAGGTAAATTCAATATGGAAAGGTAAGAAACTGATACACATACCATTTAATCAATGAACAAAAATAAAATGTATCCATAGATATGTCAATGAAAAATATCATGGATGAATAATAACTGAAATATCTATGAATTAAATGATTAATTATTGGATGTCATGTATTAGGAATATTAGGACCTATACTATCAAGGTTCATCCTCCAAACAGTTTAAAACTACAGGTAGAAACCTATTTAATTTGGCCAACCTAATTATCTCATGAGAACCTGTTGATGCATTGAGGAGATATATATAGTCTAGGCTCCACCCATCACTGTATGTACAAATAATTTCCCATATATAATAATTAATCAATAGATAACATTCCTTATCGAATATCTGTATTGAATAAAAGATGTGGATTTATCAATAACTCTCCAATTAATCAAATAACTGTCAAAGTAAACAGAGTATGTAAAATGATATATAGTTTAAGAAATAATAATATACATCATATGAAAATATGGATATTCAAGTAAATTCCCAATGAAAAATTATTACAATAAAACTATTTTTTTATATAAAGTTAACAATCACAATTGGAAGTGATATTGTAAAGATTGTCATTAAGAACATTCTTCTGAAGAACAATCTTTAAACATTCCAAAGTGTCTCATACCACTTTGAAACATTTAAATCTTAATCCACATGAATGTATGAAACTAAATGAAACTTATAATATCACGAGAATAATGATATTTATGATATTATGTGTCAAAGGTATTATATACACCATATAAAATAAACTAGGTGCATAACAACAATTAAGTCTCAATGGAAGGTAAATTGAGGCAAATATACCTTACCTTAACCTTCCTTTTGTTGTGTGGTATTTATCCTCCTTTATAGTGATTTAAAATATGTTACTAACTTATACAATAACCATACTCATATTCATAATATCATATATTTAATTCTTATAATATCTTATTACTTGTTTGTTAACAATCTTTAATTATTTGTACTATTTTGGGTGTTGTTTGACTAGTTTACTCAAGTATGTTTTGACTTGTTATTTGATTATAATATTACTTAGATCATGGTTTCATCATATAAATAATTTAAAATATTACTTAATTCTATTATTTATTTAGTATATATGTATTCATAATAATTAATAATGTTTTGAGATAAGAAATGAAATGCATCGTTCATAGAGATGGTAGGGTGTATGTATGCATGAACCCTACTTTTATTTATTTATCATTTTAAAAGAATGAAAAGTAAATGATAAATATGTAAATTATAACTCCAGTATCATATCTTTACTATATATATTACATTGGTTTATTAAAACCATCCTTTATACGTTCCATGTATGGCATGAATGAGTCATATTGCTTTGAAGGAGCAGTACTCCACACTTCCTCAAACGAAATTATCGTATTTACAAAAGATAAAAGGCATAAAGGTATGTTCGAAATAAAATTTACAGAAGCATAAAGATATTATAAATATAATATATATAATATAGAAATATAGTTTCCATCATATTGGCCACCATGATAAGTGGTAAATTAAAAATGAACAATCATTGTTTCGTGAGGCAGTAGTTTGTCGTACATAGAAATAGTATGTTCATTACCCATTATATGGAGGTGTGTGTAAGTGTAGGTTTAAAAATTTATATAAAAAAATCCAAGTATATAGAGGATACATGTTTTTATATCAGTATATAGAATAAGTAGGTTTGAGTGGGTGGATAATGGAAATGAAATTAGAGATCTTGAGAGAATACATTTCCTCTTGATCGAGTAACTCCTTTTGGTTTGTACCAAAAGGATTCCTTGGATTGATTCCTGCCCAAAGGGAGGATTATAGGTTGATTAGAGGTAAGTTGTTAGACTATTTGGGCAGATTTTTGATGATCCAATGTGGCTTGATAGGTGTGAGGAAGGGGTAGAGTGCTTGCCTTTTTATAGTGGAGGGGGAGTGACACTCTTGTAAATACCCAGAGGTATTCATTAATGGGTAATATACCTTATCTAAAGTGCCTCAAAAATTGAAAAATAATCTATTAAAGGGTAATTATGGTCAATTAAAATCCCAACCATACAAAAATATGTGAATTTTAATAATTTGGTTCCTTAACTTCTATGATTCCCCAATTTTATCATTTTGGTTTTTATTAAAGCATCTAGTTTTATAATCTAATTAATTTGACCATTAAGACTAAAATTAAGTGATATTTATTAGAAAAAATAAATCCAATAAATTATTAATATGATATATAGTTTATAAAATAAAATTTACATATGTTTTTGAAATTAATTTTAAAACAAGCGCACGTGACACGCTAAAACCCTGCTTAAACCCATACCATGTTAACAACGTTTTTACAATTTATAGGTCAATATGTTAATTATAAAATATCAATTGGTCCATTAATAGACCATATTTAATATTTATTAACACTTACAAATAAATTTACAGAATATAAGTTTTTTATTATTTTTAAATCATTTAATAAAATTTCATTTATTGTAAAATAACTATAATGTCAATTTTGACATTAATTATTTAATGTTAATTTTAAAATATCAATATAAAATTGGAATTAAAATATATTAGGTTTAAAAATATATAACATTTTGTATTCATATACAAAAATAAATAAATAAAATAATTCAATCAATTAACTTCACTTTTAATATTTATAATTTCATTTATTTTAGTTAATTATTAACTAAATAATCACTACATTGGTGTTTCTTAAGAATTTTAAGTAAAAAATCATTTCTAAAATTTATTGAAAAATTATTATGATAAAAATAACTCATATATATTTAAAAATTATATATATAACAAAAAATATGACGTTTTTTACATATCTCAAAATTTTATAAATGTTAATGGTAAGAAAAGTTCCCTTTTTGTCTTTTCCATACTTAACCTTTCATATAGGTAACTTCCATTTAATATTTACAGGTCATTTTGGTCCTTAATATTAAGGTTTATTCCCCTATTATGCTTAATTTTACCTTAATCACCGTAATTAATTTTAATCACTTTCACTATTTTTTGGTGAAAAATTAAGTTGATATTAATAGACCAAAAAAATTATATTGATTACAACCATGTATGTCCATTTCTCAAAATTCAAATCACATAAGTGGGAAAATTAAAATTAATGTTAATCCCACAAACATGGTGAGAATGTAGGTTTTTAAAGTAAAAATGTTCAAAAGTTAAATAGATTTTTATATATAATTTAAATATAAATATGATTAAAGTGAACTAAATTAGATTAATATGTGAATAATTGATCTATTTCTACTTTAAAACCCAACTTAAAATATAATTTAACACTAATCATTATTTAAACAAAAAGTTTGTTTTAACTAAATTGGATTAATTTTCAATATTTATCAAAACATGAAGTTTCTCAAAAAAATCTCAAAAAAAACCATAAGATAATTTAGATATTATGAATTCAAAAATTATTTTTATTTTTAAAAATAAAATCCATAGTAGTTTCTAATTTTTTTTAAAAATAGGTTCGCCATTAAAAACAGTAAAACTCGGTCTTGCGTGTAACACAAACTAATTCAGTGTTGTGTGTAGTATATGTCTAACTTTTTGTGGTGTATAAAGAGAGAAAAAATAATATTTATTCTAACATTAAAATATTGTAACGTATTTGGGTCTTACATTCTCCCCACATTATTTAAATTTCATTCTCTCAATTTAAAATTGATCTCAGTAATCAAGGGATTGATATTTGGAAAGAGACGATTTTTAAAAAACCTATATCATAAATTGGGTTAATAATACATATTATTAATAAGAGGGAAAGGAATGTACAATGGTCATGTAACTAGGTTCCCTAGTAGGATAACATAGGTGGGAAATTTAAATGTGGATATAGAATAAAAATATAACTATCAAGTTCTGATAGAGAGTGCTAGAGAACATGGATAAGATAAAGTTAAATATCACAAGGCCAAAAATCTATGATAATTTAAGAGGAAAATTGATTCATTTGAAATTAAGGTACTAGTACAAAATTTTTGTTTCAAAACCATTTTTTATAGTTAAGGAATTATTTCACTCTCTACAAATATAAGTAAATAAACATTTCTATAAACATAATATTTTCCTTTTAGTACACCTTGAACTATTTCTGCTTCATCTCTTAGAATATGATGCATCATATAGCGATGTAATATATCAATCTATAAAACCAAATCCAAGGTTCAACTTAACCCATTTTATAAATGGTTAAATTTTCAAAAAATATTATGATACGACACTTTATAAATAAGGTCACTGAATTTCCAAAATGAACTTATATTTAGCCTTCAATCAATATAAAGTAGTTATTTAATCATCACATACTGAATATGTGAACACCTTAATCATGTATCCTCTTGAAATATGGTAATAACATGAATCACCATAAAACCCTATTGGAAAGATGCATTCTTCCTTATTCCTTATGCAAGACACATGTTATTGGATATATTTCTTATATCCAAAAGTGTTGTAAACTCCATCAGTGATAGAATAGACCACTTGTTGACAAGTCATTAATCAATTCTAAGGTAGTGAACACTTATCCAAATAAATAATTTATCCATAATTATCTAAACATTAGGAATATATTAAGGTTTTTCTTTCCCTTAATCACATGTTTTCCAAAACGTTTAACTTTCTACTTAATAAATTTTCTTGGTACCATTTAGCATATGATCTCAAATCCTTAAAGAAAAAGTACTCCAGTAAAATCCTCTTATTTTTGATAATTATTATAACCAATTCATTGCTGATAAAATATTAAAGTTACATAATTATTAAATAGTTATATTAATAATCCCTCTTCATGTACATAAGTATCATAATTTTATCATTATCCAATAGCATCATTTAGAGTATATTCCTTTAATTCTTGGGACATTGATTCACATAGTGTCTTGTCTCCTTGCAGTTGAAGTAGTGTACATTAGAAGACTTTTTATTACCCTTAAAATCAAAAACTTGGTGTCTTTTTTCTCCACACTTATAAAAAACTCCCATTTACTTCAAGGAAGTACTGGAGTGTTTCTTGCCACAATTATCACATGTTAAAAAATCCTTCCTTCCCTTCATCTTCTTTGAATCATTACACTTTTCACGGTGCTTAGATGTCTCCTTCTTGTTTTGTTTTCCTTCAAAAAAGTTGGACTTGGATAATTATTTAACCATATTATTGTCACATGATACTATGTCTTTATATGATGATAATGATTTATAGATTATTTCCCTTTGAAATATTGTCTTAAGACCATGATAGATTTTATCATTCTTAATCTTTGGATCACATGCATCATTGAGGATCACATTCCTTCTACTATGAACCATTTCTAAACAATGGTATATACTAGATTAAATCATAACATAATGTATTATTCCAAATATATTATAGAACATAAATTTATGCATCATGAATCCTATAATCATATTCTTTTATTACTTTAAGAAATCTTTACTTTAAAATACTTTAAAATGGTAGGTATATAATATGTAAACTATCCTAAGCATATCCCATAGGAGTGTCAAAATAGGTGCGTAGTAAGGCCCGTTTTTGTATACCAGGTTACCCTGAGTCAAGATCATAACACCTTTTCATAGTTACTACTACAAGGTACGTCTATGCCAGAACCACATCCACTTGTAGTATCTATACATGGATGTATTGCTAGGAATACCCACCTAATATACACCTTACCAAAATTATAGTATTTTCTTAAATAATCATCCTCAAAGCCTATATTAGGGTTGTGATCCCTAATATAAGTATTCTAAATCTATTTTAAAAGGTTACTGCTAAACTTAATTTGAAACCAACTGTAACGCCCTAACCCCAGAATCCTGGAGATGGTGCATTATCTTAGTACATTTTCATGATTACATGGAATCAAATCCCAGAGGACCGATCATTTTAGTAGTCTTTGAAATTCAGATTACATATATGATACCCATAATACATAAGTAAATAGTAAATACAAGCATAATATATAATAAAATGAAATAAACTATGTACTTGAATGCTTATTCAAATATTTATTCTTCATAACCTGGAGAAAGAAACATAATAAGGGTGAGCTCAAATGCTCAGTAAGGGTAAGTAAAGTAGAAGAAATAATGAATCAATAGGAATAAATTAACATGTAAAGGAAAATAAATGATAACACATTCCATTAAAATAACTAGATAAGGAAAATTTAATATGGCAAGGTAAGAAACTGATACACATTCCATTTAATCAATGAATAGAAATGAAATATATCCATAGATATGCCGATGAAAAATCTCACAGATGAATTATAAATAAAATATCTATAAATAAAATGATTAATTATTAGATTGCATGTCTTAGTCACATGAGGACCAATATTTTCAATATCCATCCTCTGGATAGTTTAAAACTACAGGTGGAAACCTATTTAATTTTGTCATCTTAATCATCTCATGAGAACCTGTCGATGCATCAAGGAGATACATAAAGTCCAGGATCCACCCATCGTGGCATGTAAAAATAATTCCTCATATATAATAATTAATTAATAAAAAGTGTTCCTTATCTAATATCCTTATTTAATAAAGGATACATATTTATCAATAATTCCCTAGTTAATCAAATAACTATCAAAGTAAACACCGTATGTAAAATGATATATGGTTTAGGCAATAAAAATATCCATAATATGAAAATATGTATATTTAAGGAAATTTACATTGAAAATTATTACAATAAAATTATTGTTTTTATAAAAAGTTAAAAATAAAAATTATATGCGAAATTTCAAAGATAATAATTAAGAACATTCTTGAAGAGAATAATCTTTAAACATTCCAAACTATCTCATACCACTTTGAAACATTTAAATCATCATCCCCATGAAGGTATGACACTAAATAAAACTTATAATGTCTTGATAATAAATATATTCATGATATTATTCTTCAAATGTAGTATATACACCATATAAAATAAACTAGGTATATGACAACAATTAAGTCTCAATGGAATGTAAATTGAGGCAAATATCTCTTACCTAAACCTTCCTTTTGTTGTGTGGTATTTATCATCCTGTATAGTAGTTTAAAATATTTTACTAACTTATATCATAACCATACTCATATTCATAATATAATATATTTAATTTTTATAATATATTTTTACTCATTTATTAATAATCTTTCATTATTTTCACTATTTTGGGTGTTATTCTCTTAGTTTAATCAAGTATGTTTTGACTTGTTATTTGATTATAATATTACTTAGATAATTATTTAATCATTTCTAGAGTTTAAACCATGAATTAATTATATTATTTATTTAGTACATATGTATTTATAATAATCTATAATGTTTGGAGATAAAAAATGAAATGCACCGTTCATGAAGACGGTAAGCCGTAAGTATGCATGAACGCTACTTTCATTTCATTTTCATATTAAAAGAATGAAAAGTAAATGATAAATATGTATATTATAACTCCAGTATCATATATATGTTATATATGTTACATTGTTCTATTAAAACCATCCTTTATATGTTCCATGTATGGCATGAATGAGTCATATCGCTTTGAGTGGGTGGTAGTCCCCACTTTCTCAAACAAAACTATCATATTTACACAAGGTTGAAAGCATAAAGTTATGTTTGAAATAAAAATTGAAAAAGAATAAATAAATTATAAATATAATATATATCATATATAAGCATAGTTTTCATCATAATTTCCACCATGATAGGTGGTAAAGTAAAAAATTAACAATCATCATTTTGTGAGGTAGTAGTTCATCGTATACAGAAACTGTATGTTCATTACACATTAGATATAGGTGTGTGTAAGTGTAGGTCTAACCATTTACATAAGAAAAATACTTGTATATTTAGGATAATTGTTTTGTCATATCAACATATAATAAGTATATTTTAGGGGGTGTATAGTGGAAATGAAACTAGATATCTTGAGAGAAGACATTACCTCTTAATCGGGTAACTCCTTTTGGTTTGTACCAAAAGGTTTCCTTGGATTTATTAAATCCCAAAGGGATGCTTCTAGGTCAATGGGATATATTTTTGGAGACTATTTTGGTAGATTTTGGATTATCCAATGTGGATTTAGAGGTGTGACTAATGGGTAGAGTACTTTTCTTTTTATATTAAAGGGGGAGTGACACTCTTGTAAATACCCAAAGTTATTCATTAATGGGTGGTCTATGTTTCCTAAAGTGCCTAAAAAATAAAAAAAAATAATGGATTAAATGGGAATCATGGTACATTAAAATATTCAACACACAAAAATATGTGCATTTTAATAATTTGGTTCCCTAACTTCTAAGATTCACCAATTTTATCATTTTAGTTTTTATTAAAACATCTAGTTTTATAATCTAATTAATTTAACCATTAAGAGTAAAATAAATTTAGATTTATTATAAAATATAGATCCAATGAATTATTAATATGATATCTAATTTATAAAATAAAATTTCCATGTTTTTTGGAAATTAATTTTAAAACAAGAACATGTGACACGCTAAAACACCGCTTAAACCTGAATCGTTTTAACAACATTTTTACAATAGATGGGTCAATATGTTAATTATAAAATATGAACCGATCCATTGATATACAATATTTAATATTTATTAACACTTAAAAATCACTTTTTAAAATATATGATATTTATTAATTTTAAATAATTTAATAAAATTTCATTTATTGTAAAATAATAATAATGTCATTTTTGACATTATTTATTTAATGTTAATTTTAAAATATCAATATAAAATTGGAATTCAAATATATTAGTTTTAAATATGTTTAAAATGATATATTCATATACAAAAATAAATATTGACAATAATTAAATCAATTAACTTCACTTTTAATATTTAAAAAATCATTTATTTTAGTTAATTATTAACTAAATAATCACTATATTGGCATTTCTTAAGCATTTTATGTAACTAAAACATCTATAAAAATTATTTATAAATTATTATGATAAAAATAACCCATATATATTTAAAAATTATATGTATAACATAAAATATGATTTTTTGTAAATATCTAAAATTTTTATAAATGTTAAAGGTAAGGAAAGTTCCCTTTTTGTCTTTTTTGCTTACTTAACCTTTTATATCAAGAAATTCCATTTAATAATATCCCAATAACCCATAAATTTTGTACCAAGTGGGTATATGGTCTAATTATCGGAATCCAATGGCTTTTGGATAAGTTTCCAGGTCATTTTAGTCCTTAATATTAAGGTTTAGTCCCTTATTAAGTTTAATTTTACGTTAATCACCGTAATTAATTTTAATCACTTTCACTAATATTTTTGTTAAATAATTATGTTGATCTTATTATACCAAAAATATTGTACTGATTACAGCCATGTATGTCTATTTTTAAAAATTCAAATCATAGAAGTTGTAAAATTAAGATGAATTCTAATCCCACAGACATGGTGAGAATGTGGGTTTTTAAAGTAAAAACGTTCAAAAGTTCAATATGTTTTTATATCTAAGTTAAATATAAATATGGTTACAAAGACCTAAAATATATTAATATATGAATAATTGATCTATTTTGACTTTAAACCCCAACATAAAATACAATTTATCACTGAAAATTATTTAAAATAAAAGGTTGTTTTTAACTAAATTGCAGTAATTTTCAGTATTCATCAAAAAATGAAGTTTCTCAAAGAAATCCCAAAAAATCACCCTAATATAATTTCGATATTCTGAATTCAAAAATTTTGTTTATTTTTAAAAATAAAATTCATAAAAGTTTCAAAATTTATTTTTAAAATAGGTTTGCCATTAAAAGGCGGTAAAACTTAGTGTTGTGTGTAGCATAAGTTTAAATTTGTGATGCATATGAAGATAGGAAAAATAATATTTATTCTAATATTAAAATATGATAATGTCTTTGGGTGTTACATATGAAAATTAAATACACATTTTTATGTTTTAAAATAACAAAAGTTTGTTTCAGGTCATTCAGCCAAATGGCACCACGTATTGATGTTTCATCTACCAGACCATTTCAAATTTTACTCTATGGTTTTTTCTGATTTAATGGAATTTAGAGGTTGTTCAGTTAGTTTTGACCCATAGAAACATGTTTTCAAATGGCTTCAAACATTTAAAAACCTTAAATTTGGTCGTTCCGGACATACCACACGTTTGATTAACATGTCCTCTACTCATACACATCAAAAATAATAATGTAATAGTTGTTCTATGATTTCACGTCATTCAAATATTGATTTATATGGATTTAATTCATAAATGCATGTTTTGATGTTTTAAAACAAAAGTGTGTTTCAGGTCACCCTGACCAAACGGAACCTGGGATTGACGTTCTGTCTACTCAACCATTTTTCATTTCAATATATAGTTATTATCAATTTCACAGTATTTAGATATCATTCATGTTATGACCCGACCCACTAGATCTCACCTAGACGGATGAAGGTTAATCCTTAACTACCCCAATCCCTCCTCCATAGGCCAGGGGTTAGCGACAATCATCGAAAGTCATCACTAAAATGGGAGGCCTTTTCCTAATGTACCTATACACACACACCCAACTATCTCAATACAAAAGTGTGGAGGAATAAAATAAAAGGGTGCAATAACTGGAATGATAACAATGCATGTATATTACCCCTATGGAATATAAGTAGACAATAGTGTATACTGAAAGGGAAAATGGGAAAAATACATGCCCAACAAGAAATATATCCAAATAAGAAAAAAATTGGAAAAGTAAAATGATGAGAGAGGCCAACTCATAATCTCCAAGCTCTGACCACTGTATGCAGCCCAATGCACCAAGTATCCCTAAGCTCCTTTGTAATCATATTCAATATGTTCATTATTTGCATAAGACATGACACATGTGGGAAAATACCATGTAGGGGTCAGTATATACATACCCAATAGAATGCCCCGAAATGGGTGAAGGGGGAGCAGTAAGGGATACAACTAAAGAGGAAATCGATAAATAGAACAAGGTATGATGATAGAGTACAACTCAACCCAAACCAAGAGAGTAAAAATTATCTCATCCAAACACAAGGAGTCCAATACAGTGATAATATGGAATTATCATCTATACTTTTCTACCTATAGTAGGAGAGTAGAATTGTCCAAACATGAGAAGCTAGACATGGAAAGCACGTGGCATACCCCATGCATCTTCACCTCTCCGAGAAGGAGAGTAACCAAAACCCAAGGAGTGGGTATTGAAATAGGATATATATATATATATATATATACTCAGTAAAAGAAACCAAAACAAGAGTTTAAGGGGGTCTCCATATCACAGCTTAGCCCAAGATGAAGGGTATCCAATAGTTCTAAGGTAAGTCCATCTATGATTCCCAACACCTCATGAATCTGCCCTAAACACACGAGTCAAAGGAACTCAATCATCACACCTTGATACTATCTACTTTGGGCAGAACTGACTCGGCTTCATGGTTTTGGTCGCCTCAAAAAAATGCATCTTGGTGGGGAATGTGTTCCTCTTTATCATGAGTCCAAAGCTACATCAAACCATGTATCGTCACTGTGTCACATAGCCGAGTAGGCACAAACTCGATGTAGTGGACCTGTGCCCTGGTGTGTCGGTGGAGGGGGGGTTCTACTCTGATAGTAGTCATAGAGGACCTATGCCCATGCCTATGGGGGGTTCCACTATAGTGTCACAAGGACCCACACCCTGGTACAATAGGGGGGTTCACCTTAGTCATCGAGGACCCGCAACTTATCCAATAGGGATTCCACTCAAAAAATATATGACCCATGCCAATTTTGATGGGGGGTTACAATATGAAGGTCAAGGATTCAAGCCTTGGGATCACAAGTGGGTTCCACTCTAGGTCACCGACAAACCACGGCCTACTCGTTAGGGGAATTCCACTCGAAAGTAACTATAGAGGACCCATGACCATACTGACAGGGGGTTCCACTCTAGAATAAATCTTTTATGATCATGTCTGATAACTGTCATCATCAAGTGACACCTCAGATAGGTTCCTCACTTGGAACATTTCATATCATATCTCAAAAAATTCTTTTGAGGGAACTATCACGTTCTATGTAGAAAAACACTTAGGATAGGCTACATGTGGGCCAAATTATGAGTTTAAATGAAAAAGATACAAGAGGTAGAAGATTCGTAATGAGGTACACAATCTCACACAATGTGTGACCCTGTCTCATCACCTGGCCATGTACCTAGCCATACTTGAGTACTAAACTGTGTTCATGTACCCTTAGGTATGTCAGCGTGCTCCCATAGTACATGGCATATCTCGCTAAAAGTCCAATGAGTGCATGATGATTATCATCTCTCTAAAGGGAAAAATTTTAATTCTGCTGACATACTTACTCAAATGGCCCTAGATAATTAAATGGATCACACCATTGTGATCCTTGTGGAAAATCACATAGGATCGAATATTCATTTTCCCAAATCAGACACCCAGTGAAGAATCTACATTTCATCGCATTGTGCATGAATAGTGCCTCATGGGGCCCATGCCTCAATCCTGAAATAAAATATAAGAAATATACCATTGTGATCCTCATGAAAAAACACATGAGATCAACTATTCATTTGCCTCAATCATACACCCTATGAAAAAGTTGTATTTCACCACATTATGATCGAATGGAATCTCATGGGCCCAAGATATGAGTCTGAATTAAATATCCAAAATTGGTCTTGAAACGACTGTCTTATTTTCAAGGTCATAGCATCACAAAAAGTTCATCATTTTAAAATCGTATGAGAGAACTAAGTTAGATACAAGATCCCATAATGATAATAATTTTATTATTATTGGGTGTTTCGTTGACCTGAGTTAGAAGTCCAAAAAAGGTATCCAATATTGGTCATAAAATGACTATATCAATTCTAGGTTCACACTTCCACTGATGGTGCATCAATCTGATGTCATAAAAAAATGTTACAATCAAATTTGGGTTTTAAAATCCAAAATAATATTAATATTATTATATTAAAGTGAAGAAATAAAACTAATGTCCACGTAGCCCAGAACAGTATTGGATAAGGTGTGGGTTAAGGGTGACACCTCAAACATATTTTGAGGGAAAAAACAAGAGGAGGATCAAAGAGAATAAATGAAATAGATGAGATAAAGATTAGCTAACCTTGAAGAGTAATTCCAATGGAAGAGAGATATAATGGAAAATTTTATGGGGGGTCAAAGAGAATAAGAAACTCAAGAACAACCACCACATGAAGATCCCCCACCCCCACCCCCCACCAGCTATGAGGCAATCCATTCCCATCAAATAAATTTCTTAGCTGAGGTAATCAATGTTCTAATAAATGTTTCTAGGAAATGTGAATAAGGCATACACTAAAACCTTTCCTATACTGATATTTTATAGGGTGATAATGACAGTGATTTATATATATGAATACCCAATCATCACCTTTTAATGAGGGATATGGTGTTCAATATCAAAAACTAAATTCTACACAAAAAAACACTTCCAACAGGTCATGTGTGAGTTTCGATTAGTGTAGCCCATGATCTGAGCACCAAGATACTTGTTCCAATTTATGAGGAAGATATTCATATGGTTGAAAAAATATATTGTAACATTCATTTCATGGCCGTTACATCTTGAAAAAAACATGTCAATAATGAGGTATTCATTTTCAATTTACTTTTCAAGCTAAACCTTTAAAAATTAATGAAAAAATGTCTGAATCGATGAATTTTATTATATATAGAAAATGATAAGGGGATGAAATGAAATACTGTATCAAAACCATCTAAAGGATTGACCAACTGATCAAAAAGATCTACTGAAAGCACCATTACCTCGCCCGTTCTATATCTATATTTACTATCATTAAATGTTCATGTGGATAAAAAGTTAAAAGATGGTTGTAATCAAATGGTTTATTTTAAAGAAAATATGTATGGAGAGAAATATCAAGACTTCATTGGTGTTGAGAATGTAAGTGAAATCCTAGACTATGATTGGCTAGGCGGCTCAGTAGTAAATGTATACATCGGGTATGTTTTCAGGATTTGATTTTCCAAAAGTTGATATACTACGTTAATTATGACTAAATACATTTCATATTTTTGGCAGGTGTATATATGAAAAACAATTGAAGTGATTATCCCATGAAATAAAATTTGGACTTGTTAATCCTCACATCTCTTTTACAGAACAAACAAAAATAGAAACCAAAAAAAGGATGAAATAGTGGTAGGTATGATCAAATAATTTGAAAGAAAAATATCATATGACAAACTCTATTTAATACCAATAATGCAGGGGTAAAACTCTACAATTTAATTATATAAAATATATTTTCATTTCTTTCATTAATTATTCCTTTTTTGTGTTTCTAGGTAGAATTGAATTCTCATTACGGTAAATTTGAAAACTCCAAAGATTTATTTCCTGAATTCAATGCATTGATATCTAACAAGTCATCTACACATGATGAAATTTTAAATTTTTAATACACTACATATAATGTTTTAGAACAAAACATCAAGTTATATAATTTATATTACCTTTTTATGAGGATTCTGTTATGATAGGGTGGTGCATCACTACCGTGAAAACCAGGGAATGAGACCAGGGGCTAAGAACAAGGATGGAGACAGGTTATTATAATGGATAAGTACTAGGGTATATATAATAAGATTTCACTATCCAAACACATATCAAAAAACAGGTACTTATTCTACTCAATATTTATACAATGTCTGAAACAAACCAATGGAAAATATTGTGGTTATTATGTTTGTAAATTTATGAGAGAGATCATATTACTAAATAAAATAGTATCCTTGAGAATGTATTTCTGAAGATAATTACTATTTCATTTAAAATATTTATTAATACTTTGTGTATTTATATTTTTCCAGTATTACTATGATTTTATAGAAGACTCATATTCACAATATGATATAGATGTGCTCATAAATGAATGGGCAGCATACCTGATGGAAGAATGTACACAAATAGCATGAATATGTGACTTCTATAGAAGTAGTGGATTGTTTTATATTTATGTTTAATTTACTTCATTTTATTATTACTCGCATAAGAATTGTTTTCTTATACAGGTGGATTCCTTTGTTCGAGTTTGGGCGGTTTGTTCAAAACTAATCATGATCGTGAGAGATTGGACTTCGAGGTTGAAACTGATATAATGAAAACAAGTAAATGGTTGAAGAATGTATAAATGTGAATTCCCACTACTTATTTAATTAATTAAATTTTTCAGCATTTTACACACTCAAAACTGATCATAAAGAACAAGTGATCGGTATCACTCAAAGTGTCTCTTTTTATTTTAAATTGACATTACTTTTAGTAAAAAGAACAAGTGACATACTGTAAAATGATAAAATGAATTTTTATTGTTTTGATACTTTAGGATAACGATCCATAAGTCATTTTTGATGTGTAGGAATCAAACTCACCTCAATTCGATTCACGGTGTGGATGGTATGACTTTAAGTGTGAATTTTTATATTAAATTGACATTAAATTCAACAAAAAGAACAAGTGACATGCTGAAAACAGAGAAAATGAATTATTATTTTTTTGATACTTTAGGAAAATAAATCATGAGTCATTTTTTATATGTATTAATCAACCACACCTTAATCTGACACACGGTGTGACTGGTATGATTTAAATTGTATGTTATTAGTTTAAAATTGACATTTTAGTTCAAAACTTTTCACTCACTGAAAAACAAGAAAAAACACTCTAATTGTATTGATAATCTATAACAGAGATTCATAAGTCATTTTTGACATAAATCAGTCTCACATCAAACTGATGAACGATGCGACCTGTATGACTCATAATGCGTGTTTCTAGTTTGAAATGACATTTTTGTAAAAAAACACAACTAACATACTGAAAACTGAGAAAACATATTTGTATTGTTTTTATAATCAAGGAAAATGATCTATATATAATTTTTTGATAAGTAGGAATCAACTGCATCTCAATAATATGCACAGTGTGGTTGGCATAACTCAATGTGTCTTTTTTTATTTAAAATCAACATCAATTTAAGTCAAAACAATAGGTGACATACTGAAAACCAAGAAAACACATTCAGATTGTTTTTATATTTTTGTAAAATTATACATGAGTCATTTGTGATTTGTAGGATTCAATCGTACCTCAATATTATGCATGGTGTGACCAGTATGACTCAAAGTATGTCTTTTTATTTAAATCTAACATTAATTTAAGTAAAAAAGAATAAGTGACATACTGAAAACCAAGCAAACACATTCATATTATTTTGATACTTTAGGAAAACAATCCATGAGTCATTTGTGACATGTTGGAATCAACCACACCTCAATCTATTTCATGGTGTGACCGATATAACTAAGAGTGCCCGTTATCAGTTTAAAATTGATATTTTATTTCAAAACATATCACTCACTAAAACCCAAGAAAACACACTCTGATTATCTTGATAATTTAGGGCAGTGATTCATAAGTTATTTTTGACATGTATAAATCAGTCTCACATTAAAACGATGCACAATACGATCGGTATGACTCATAATTCGTGTTTCCAATTTGAAATGAAATTTAATAAAAACACAACTAACATACTGAAAACTGAGAAAATGCATTCTTATTGTTTTGATATTTAAGGACAATGATTTTTTATTCAATTTTGACATGAATTAATCAGCCACATCTCAATATGATTCATGGTGTGGCTTGTATCACTCAAAGTGTCTCTTTTTATTTAAAATTGATATTAATTTAAGTAAAAATAATAAGTGATATACTCAAAACTGAGAAAATTCATTCAGATTGTTTTTATATTTTAGTACAATGATTCATGAGTCATTTTTGACATTTAGAAGTCAATTGTACCTCAATCTGACTCATGATGTGACCGGTATGACTAAAAGTGTCTATTATCAGTTTAAAAGTGATATTTTAGTTCAAAACGTGTCACTTAATGAAAACCAAGAAAATGTGCTCCAATTATCATGATAATTTAGAAAATTTATTCATAAGTCATTTGGGGCATGTATGAAGCAGTCTCACATCAAACAGATGCACGGTGCGGCCATTATGACTCAAAATGCATGTTTCTAGTTTGAAATGGCATTTTAATAAAAAAACACAACTTGCATACTTAAAACCGATCAATCACATTCTAATTGTTTTTATATTTTAGTAAAACAATTTATTATTCATTTTTTAATGTGTAGGAATTAGTTTCACCTCAATACAATGCATAGTGTGCTCGGTATAACTCAAATTTGTTCTTTTTATTTAAAATTGACATTAATTTATGTAAAAAACAAGTGACATACTGAAAACCGAGAAAACATATTCGGATTGTTTTGATATTCTAGAAAAATGATCTATTAGTCATTTGTGATGTGTAGGAATCATCCTAACCTCAATATGATTCACGATATAGCTAGTATAACTCAAAGTGTGTCTTTTTATTTAAAATTGACATTAATTTAAGTAAAAACAACAAGTGAGATATTGAAAATGAATAAAATTCATTTGGATTGTTTTGATACTTTAGGACAATGACCCATGAGTCGTTTTTGATGAGTAGGATTCAATCAGGAATCAATCTAACACATAATGTGACTAGTATGACTAAAAGTGGTTGTTATCAGTTTAAAATTGACATTTTAGTTTAAAATGTGTCACTCACTAAAAATCAAGAAAACATGATCCAATTGTCTTGATAATTTAGTAAAATGATTCAAAAGTCATTTTTAATGTGTATGAAGTATTTTAATATCAATCCAACACATGATGTGACTGGTATGAATCATAATGCGTGTTTCCAGATTGAAATGACATTTTAGTAAAAAACACAACTGACATACTGAAAACTGAGAAAACACATTTGGATTATTTTGATACTTTAGGAAAATGATCCATTAGTATTTTGTAATAGGTAAGAATCAGCTGCACCTTAATCCGATGCACGGTGTGACTGGTATAACTCCAAATGTGTCATAATTTAAAACTGAGATTAATTTTAGTAAAAGAACAAGTGACAGACTCAAAATTGAGAAAACACATTCAGATTGTTTTGATATTTTAGGAAAATGATCCATAACTCATTTTTGATGTGTAAGAATCAACCCCACCTCAATAGGATGCATGATATGACCGGTAAAACTTCAGATGTGTCTTTTTATTAAACATTGGAATTTTATTAATTTATTCTTTCATATTAATGTTTAATTTATTTCTTTAAAGTGTTACTGACATAATATTTGTTTTCTTATATAGGCGGAATATTTTTCTCAGGATAAGATGATTTGTTCGGCAACTAATACCATATACAGACATTTTTTAGAGGAAATCACGAGTATTAAAAGATGAAACATTATTGTTTTTAAATGTTTGTTGGATAATTTTAAATTTAATTATATAAAACATTGTTTGAAATTCATATAGTAGTGTTTTTTGTATATACCGTGGGTGGATATTTTTGTATTCCTAGTTTCACATTAAATGTATATAGCATTGTTTGAAATTAGAGATTTTGCAAGTTTTTGCTGGGTGTGTTGTTATATTAACAACACATTGCAACTAGAAAAATCTTTATTATCACTACGATTAACAATGTTGTTAAAATACATTTTATGCACTATTAAAGGGAATATGTGTAGTACTGTGGCTGACAGTAGGATTGAGGTCACGACAGTAGATGGTAGGGAAGGTTGGGGTCACCGTAGTCATCGGTAGGGGGTTGGGGTCATGGTGGTTGCCATAAAAGGCAATTGAGGTCATGGAAGTATATGGCGGGGGTGTCGAGTGATGGCGGTCGCCGTCATGGGGGTCAGGGTCAAGTCAGTCGTCGGTAGGGGGGTCGCCACTAATGAGGGGAGAGGGAGAGGGAGGTTTAAGGGGGTCAAGGGTTGCCACTGAGGAGGGGAGATGGGGGTTGGAGTGGGTGGGGGGTCGGGGTCATCGTTGGGGAGGGGAGATAGAGGTCGGAGGGCCGGGGGGTCGGGGGTTGCCGCCGAGGTGGGGGGGGGGGGTTGGGGTCACTGCTGAGGAGGGTAGAGGAGGTCGGAGGGGGGGATTAGGGTTGGGGTAGTATAAGGAGTGGGGTGAAGGAGAGAAGGGGGAGTAATTTTGTAACATCCCAGGTAAATAAAGAATAATACATTTTCATATTTATTAATATTTTAAAATTAAATATTAATTTTACTTTAAATGGATTGCTATGTCTAATAGCATACCCGATACGCAACAACGAGTTTCTTTGAAATCTTACGTTGTACACTAGTAATATAATAATATTATTTTAAATGGTAGTTAGCACGTAGTCGTTGTATTGGCGGGAATTAATAGAAATAACTAAAATATGATTATATATTTTTGTTAAATGTTTTTACATTTATCCAATAAAATATAAAGGCTTAAAATAAGAAAAGAATTCAATTTTAGGCATAGATACTCTAATAATCACTAAAAGGTCGACTTATCGCCTTTTGATGGTGAAACCTCTTTAAATATAGTTTTGTTCACTCATATAAATTCTATTGGACCAAATAAAATTCTTCTCTAGAACCGGGACATAAATATTTACTTTGTGTAAATTTTTGGTATTTTTCCGATAAAGTTCATTTTTTAATGAATAGTGAAAAATGTTTTATTTTAATTCAAAACCACTTTTTAATCTAATTTATTTATATGATTAGATTACATTTTGAATTGGTTTTAAAGTTAAATTAGAATATATTTTTACCATTTAATCCAATGGTGGTCATTGGAATTAATTCCACTTTGAAATTGGACTTAAACTAGTGTCAATCTTTTGATATATATTGTTTCATAAAAACACGCTATTTGTTTTGACAACGGGAATCAATTATTAAATTAATTGATGCAACTTATATGTTTTTAATTTTTTAAAATAGACATCATTTTTGAATTCGGAATATCAAATATAGCTTAGGGTGAATTTTTGGTATTTTTCTGAAAAACTTCAATTTTTGATGAATAGTGAAACCACTAAGTGGTAGTTAAAAAAACTGATTTTTTCATTTAAATGAAACTTTACCACTTTTTTGAATTGAATTTCACAAATATGACATGCATAGTTGTCATTAGGATGTAAAATGTGGTTCAATGGTATTAAAATATTTTTTTGGTGAATAGTAACTTTTAAGTTTTATTAATCGCGGTTAGAGGTAATTAGTGTAATTTAAGGTAAAAATAATGTTTTAATAATATGAAATGACCTTTACACATGTCATACCATTATTGGATGTGTCATGTCCGACCAATACAATCCATGAGTCAACTTGGGGACCCCATGGATCCACTTGGGTAAGAAAATGACATTAATAACTTTTTATTTAAAGTTAAAATAAAAATGTCGCATACATGTATTGTTTCACTAAAACAATTTTTACATGGGGTTGTACAAGTAATATTTTTAACTATAAATATTCATTAGAAATATAATAAGATTTCCTACATCATGATATTTTTTTTATAATTTTTATACATTATATAAATTAAATTATTTATGACACCATGATGATTCAGCGATTACCTCATTATTTAACGATTTAAATAAAATGAAAAGATAATGTAAAATATAAGAACTACACCTGTCAAAAACCTATTGGATGGGTGTATTTAGAACTCTTATTACCTTATCCTAGAAATATATAATTTTTGGACCTTTAAAATCCGAAACTCATTATATAATAAAGTAACATTTTATAAGTTTCCAAGAGTGCCCCTCCTCCCTCTTATAAAAGGCCCCCACCTCTACCACCTTACCCACACCTCTCAAGACATTGGCTCGGCCAATATCTTCACATTTTATCTCTCAACATCCCTCTCGTCATCCTATAAGCCTTACCTTAGGTATAAATCTCTTCAAGAAACCCTTTTGGTTCAAACCAAGAGGAGTTACCCGATTTAAAGGTAATATCTTCACTTGTGTTATTTTGTTTTAGTTTGCTTCTCCAGCCCCCTAAACTCTTTTATCCCTTTATATTGTAACAAAACCAATATCATAAATATACTAGGATATTGTTATGAGAAGTATTTGATTTACACTTACACACACCTCCGTCTAATGGTTAAAGAACATATTGTTTCTGTGGTTGGCGAATTTCTGCCTCACGAAACGATGATTGTTCAATCTTCTTTTAACACCTTTCATGGTGGCCATTAAGATGTAACTCTATTTATATATGATATATATTATGTTTATGTTTTCCTTATGCTTCTTTATTTTTCATTTATGGCATACCTTTATGGTTTTCATTATGGGTAAACGCGATAATTTCATTTTAGGAAG
Organism: Viscum album; assembly: GCA_963277665.1. Lineage (NCBI taxonomy): Eukaryota > Viridiplantae > Streptophyta > Magnoliopsida > Santalales > Viscaceae > Viscum > Viscum album. Next base: position 512,586,519 of record OY728146.1, read on the forward strand.
TGCGGACTACCGCCCCCTCAAAGCGATTTGATTCGTTAATGCCATATGTGGGATGTATAAAGGATGGAGTTAATGATATTATATATGATATTATACTGGAATTATAATATACCTTTATATCATTATGATTTCACTCCATTAAATATTAAATAGAAATGAAAGTAGCATTCATGCGTACGTATGACTTACCGTCTCCATGAACGGTGCATTTCATTTCTTACCTCTAAATGTTAAATACTATTATAAATACATGTATATGCTGGATATATATGATATATATGATATCCAAATCATGAATACCATTCTGGATATAATGAAACTTTGACCACATGAACAACATATAATTTTAAGAAGTCCATTTTTGACTCAAGTACCAAATATCGACAAAACGAACATTATTAACTTAAATGATTACATAATGTTTATAACATAGAAATAAGTAATATAAAAGGAATAATAAACTTTAAAAGGGTTCTTAATCAAGTATAAATTAACACTAGTTTATTATTCAGGAGATTAAAGAGCGATTGAGTCAAGTCGGACATGAGGTAAGGGACTTCGTCTCAATCTCCTTTCATTGAGGCGTATTTTGTTCTAATACAAGACTTTCTTTTATACATTGTATAAACCCCTTTGACTTCTACTTTTATTCAAAAGGAATATTTTCTATATGAATCGTTTTACTAAACTACAAAAAGTATGTTTCTTTTTAACGTACGCGGTGACAACAACCTTTCCGCCGCCGCGAGTATTATTTGATCTTTGGCTTACTCAACAAGCTGTAATTTTTTTAAAAGTAAATAAATACCATATACTCTTTTATGTATTTTGGTATTGAAAATAGTTTTGATAATGGATTTTTTTTGTCAATAAATTTAAGTGATATATTGTGATTGAAATGTGGAAAATTTTTTTCCTTTATAATTGTTTTATGTGTTATGATTTTATAATGGTACTTGGACATTTGACGGGTGGTTACATGATAAACCAAATGACGGGTGGTGTCGTGAATACCAGGACGGGTGGTTTACGTTATAACCTCCAATTCATTGGGTATGGAAGTCGGCCATATGGCTATTCCATTTAGTGATATTTGTAGAAGTCGACCATATGGTTATTCCATTGAAGTATGTTTATGTCTCAAGTTACCTTTATATGTTATGTGATCTTTATATGGGTTTTATGGTAATATTTTGGTTACAAAAGGGTAAGTAATGATCTTTTATTCAGTGAAGAGTTTTTAATACTTCATAAAGGTTAAAAGTATTAATTTGATAAAGTATTCATGGTTTACTTGTTGTTTTGAAAAACTAACAGTTTTCTTTCTATGTGTATCCCTTACTGAGCTTTTTATGATCATCCCAAGTTTTTTTTGAAATGTTTTTCACATGAAATAATGTGGAATAGGGTCAAGGATGGGATCAAGGAAAATTCATGTTGTCTTAAACATATAACTAGACATGACTCTCTCTTTTTTAAGATTTCATGTTTTGTAAAAAAAAAGAGGAAACTCTGTAGAAGTGTCTACTGTGTAATCTTTTGAGATGTAATAGTTATGATCTAATTCTCTAAAACACTAAACCTGAAAATATCCTCAATGTTAATTATTCATTTAATTCAATATTAAGTAATGTTTAAGGTCGGGGCCTTATAGTTGGTATCAGAGGTCGGTTTAGATAACTTTAGGAGTTAGAATTCTATTAAATGGTTATCCAAAAATATTTTTTTTAATGGTCAAATTGAAATGATATAGAATTTGAAGATTACCATGTTGCTTCATCTAATACATGTTTGTTCAGAATGGTTTTCCATAGAGGAAACAAGGCAGCTTCGTTGGGACAACATCAGGAGGAAGACAACCTTCCAAATCAGCAACTTGAGATGGTCGGAATTGGAACTGAGAAGTTTGTTGCAGTGATGGAATAGTTGAATCAGGCTATAAATGGTGGTGATATCCATGCACGAGATTAGCCAGATCAACCGCAGAGGAACATGTCGGTGGTGGAACATTTCATGAGGCAACATCCCCCATCATTCATAGGATCATCTGACCCTGTTCTTGAAGAAGGGTGGATTAAAGCACTGGAGAAGATTTTTGATGTCATGGGGTGTTCAGAACATCAAAAGGTTAGTCTTGTTGTTTACCGTTTTGAAGGTGAAGCTGATCAGTGGTGGTCGATGATGAAAATTATCAGGGATAGTGATGAGATTGATGATCTTCACTGGGACGAATTCAAAGGTATGTTTCTTGAGAAATATTTTCCTAAGGTGGTTCATCTTAGGATGGAAAAACAATTCCTAGAATTGAGGCAGGAGGATGACTCGATGGCTGCTTATTAAGAAAAGTTCAATCGACTGCCAAGGTATGCTCCAAACTTCATACGAGATATTGATAGTAAAATCAACCATTTTTACTCAGGGTTAAAGCCAAACTATCGAAGGTATTTAGCTTCTCGTGAGTTCAATAGTTATGAAAAACTTGTTTGATGTGCGGAGAATGTGCAAATGGAGTTTGCCGATGATCAGGTGTTCTTTGACAAACAACAGAATAAGAGGTCCAGTTGGCAAGCAAAGGGGAAGAATTCATCAAAGAAGCAAGGAGGTAAGAAAACCAAATATCCATCCTGTGAGAAGTGTGGTAAAATGCATCCTAGAGAATTTTTATCCAAGTCTGGAAAGTGCTTTCAGTGTGGTAAGTCTGGTCATATTGCTCGTAACTGTAAGGAAGATGATCAAGCAGGCAATGAAAATCCAGCGGTAAGATGTTTTAAGTGTAATGAAATGGGTCATTATGTAAATGAGTGTCTAATGAGGAACTAAACTAGGGAAAAGCAGCCAGACTACAATCAGAAAGGGGTGGTGAAATCCTTTACAACTACTTCAGTAGATGTTGGGTCATCAAATGAATTAGTATCAGGTACACTGTTTGTTTGTTCATATTATGTCAGTGTGTTGTTTGATTCAGGGTCTACACATTCTTTCATTTCTGATAAGTTTTCTAGTAAATTGGGAATTTCATCTCAAGATATGAATCCTAAACTTATGGTAAAAACACCCAGAGGGAACGTTGAGACAAAAAGAAATTATAAGAACCTTCCTATCCTTGTGTGCAGAAAGAATCTACCTTAAAACCTTATTGTTATGCCTCTAGTATAGTTTGATGTTATTTTGGGCATGGATTGGATTTTTATTTATCATGCTAAGATTGACTGCATAGCTAAAGTGGTTTCTTTTTAGAAAGATTTTCAGTTTGTGTACAATAATGAACCCTTGATTTTGATAACATATCAGGAAGTTGAGAAACTAGTAAAAGATGGAAATGAATGTTACCTTGCACATATTTTTGAAAATAAAGGAACTGTTCAGATTAATGATGTGCCAGTGGTAAATGAGTATCTTGATGTTTTTCCTGATGAGTTGTATGGTATTATTCATGATCAGGAAGTTGAATTTACTGTTGACTTAGTTCCTAATTTTAAGCCAATTTCAAAACCCCCTTATCGAATGGCTCAAGTAGAACTTTTAGAGTTAAAGAAGCAATTGCAGGAGTTATTAGATAAAGGTTTCATTTGACCTAGCACATCACCATGGAGTGATCCAGTCTTGTTTGTTAAAAAGAAAGATGGTTCAATGAGACTTTGCATTGATTATAGAGCCTTGAATAACATCACTGTTAAGAACAAGTATCCTTTGCCTCATGTCGATGATTTGTTTGATCAGCTCTAGGGAGCTCAATATTTTTCGAAGATTGACTTGAGGTTGGGGTACCATCAGTTGAAAGTAAAAGAAGCAGACATTCCAAATACTGCGTTTCGTACTAGATATGGCCATTATGAATTTTTAGTTATGCCTTTTGGGTTAACCAATGCACCTGTTGTATTCATGGAACTTATGAATATAATTTTCCATGAGTTCTTGGATAAGTTTGTGGTTGTTTTCATTGATGATATTTTGGTGTTTTATTAAAGTAAAGAGGATCATGAAAGTCATTTTAAGGGTTATCTTGCAAACCTTAAAAGAAAATAAACTGTATGGAAAATTCAGCAAGTGTGAGTTTTTGTTACAACAAATTTCTTTCCTTGGTCACATTGTTTCAAAAAATGGCATAACTGTTGATCCTACTAAAACAAAAGTTGTTGAAGAATGGCCAAGACCCACAAATGTAACTGAGATCCGTAGTTTTCTTGGTTTGGTAGGTTATTACCGGAGGTTTGTTGAAAAAATTTCACGGTTATCTAGTCCAATGACTAAGCTAACTCGGAAGGGTGTTAAGTTTATCTAGACAAAAGAATGTGATGATTATTTTCAGGAGTTGAAAAGAAGATTGGTGAATGCTCCAGTTTTGGCACTTCCTTCCAGGAATGGTGAGTTTGGTATTTACAGTGATGCTTCGTTGAATGGACTTTTTTGTGTCCTTATGCAGAATGATCAGGTAATTGCTTATGCTTCACGTCAGTTGAAAACTCATGAGGTAAATTACCCTACACATGATTTGGAATTAGTTGTTGTTGTTTTTGCTCTAAAAATTTGGAGGCATCATTTTTATGGAGTAAAGTGTGAAATATATACTGATCACAAAATTTTAAAGTATATATTCACTCAGAAAGAATTGAACATGAGACAGAGGAGATGGATTGAATTAATCAAGGATTATGATTGTACAATTCATTGCCATATGAGAAAAGCAAATAAAGTGGCTAATGCTTTGAGTCAAAAAAGTAATGTTTCATTAACCATGATACATTTGGAACGAGATCATTTGGTTTTTGATTTGATGAACTTTGGCATAGAAGTTGTTGGTGCAGTAAGTTCTTCTATTTTGTTTCAGGTGTCAGTGAGATCATCTCTATCAGACAGAATTAAGAAAGCACAGAAGAAAGACAGTGGGTTGCAGAAAAAGGTAGAACTGGTTCAGAAGGGTAAGTTGTCTGAATTTAACATTGATAATGATTCTGTTTTGAGGTTTGGGAAGAGATTATGTGTGCCTTGTGATTCACAGTTAAAGAATGAGTCGTTATGTGAGGCTTATAGTTCCCCGTTTTCAGTTCATCATGGCGGTACTAAGATGTATAGAGATCTTCGGGAGTATTACTGGTGGGATGGAATGAAAAGAGATATTGCCTATTTTACTGTGAAGTGTAAGACTTATCAGCATGTTAAAGCAGAGCGGCAGTTACCGAAATGGATGTTGCAGTCATTACCGATGCTAGAGTGGAAATGGTAAAATATATCCATGGACTTTGTTGTGGGATTACCGAAGACACCTCAAGGTAATAATGCAATCTGGGTTATTATTGATCACTTGACTAAATCTTCTCATTTCCTACCTATTCGAGATACTTTGTCTCTAGATCAACTTGCTCGGTTGTATGTTAAAGAGATAGTCAGGTTGCATGGATTTCCCCTCTCCATTGTATCTGATCGTGATCCCAGGTTCACTTCTAACTTTTGGAAAGGCCTTCAGAAGTCATTGGGTACTAAATTAAATTTTAGTACAGCTTTTTATCCGCAATCAGATGGGTAGTCAGAATGAAAAATTCAGACCATGGAGGACATTCTACGTGCTTGCTCGATGGATTATCAGGGAAGTTGGGACCAACATCTTTCTTTGGTTTAATTTTCATATAATAACATTTTTCATTCCAATATACAGATGGCTCCATTTGAAGCATTATATGGGAAGCAGTGTCGAACTCCAGCTTTTTGGGATGAAGTGGGTGAAAGGAAGTTGATGGGACTCGAATTGGTAGAAGAGATGGCAGAAAAAGTTCAGTCGATTCAGAAACACATGAGAACAGCTCAAAGAAGATAGAAAAGTTATGCAGATAACTGGAGGAAGGATCTATATTTCGAGTTTGGTGATCATGTCTTTCTCAAAGTTTCTCCATGAAAAAGTGTGAAGTGTTTTGGTAAGAAGGGAAAGTTGAGTCTGAGGTTAATTGGACCTTATGAAATTCTGGAGAGAGTTGGATCAGTTTCTTACCGAGTGGCTTTACCTCTGAGTTTATCTTAGGTACACAATGTTTTTGTTGTTTTGATGTTGAGAAATTATATGCCAGATCCATCTCATGTTTTGAGCCCAGAGGTAGTTCAGTTGGAAGAGAATCTCTCTTAGGAAGAACAACCAGTCCAGATTCTTGATCGTAGAGAGAAAGTGTTGTGGAATAAGGTAATTCATCAGGTAAATGTTTTGTGGAAAAACCATGTTGTTGAAGAGGCAACATGGGAATCTGAAAATGCTATGAGGGATAAATACCCCCACTTATTTTGATAAGTGAATAAAATTACGAGGACGAAATTCCCAAAAGGGGGGAAGGATGTAACATCCTAGGTAAATAAAGAATAATACATTTTTATATTTATTAACATTTTCGAATTAAATATTAATTTTACTTTGAAGGGATTGCTATGTCTGATAGCGTACCCGATACGCAACAACGAGTTTCTTTGAAATCTTACGTTGCACACTAGTAATATAATAATATTATTTTAAATGATAGTTAGCACATAGTCGTTGTATTGGTGGAAATGAATATAAATAGCTAAAATATGATTATATATGTTTGTTAAATGTTTTTACATTTATCTAATAAAAGATAAAGGCTTAAAATAAGAAAAGAATTCAATTTTAGGCATAGACTCTCTAATATTCACTAAAAGGTTGACTCATCGCCTTTTAATGGTGAACCCTATTTAAATATTGTTTTGGTCACTCCTATACATTCTATTGGACTAAATAAAATTCTTCTTTAGAATCGGGACATCAAGATTTACTTTGTGTAAATTTTTGGTATTTTTCCGATAAAGTTCATTTTTTAATGAATAGTGAAAAATGTTGTATTTTAATTCAAAACCTCTTTTTAATATAATTTATTTACATGATTAGATTATATTTTGAATTGGTTTTAAAGTTAAATTAGAATATATTTTTACCATTTAATTCAATGGTGGTCATTGGAATTAATTTCACTTTGAAATTGGACTTAAACTTGTGTCAATCTTTTGATATATATTGTTTCATAAAAACACGCTATTTGTTTTGAAAACGGGAATTAATTATTAAATTAATTAATGAAACTTATATGTTTTGAATTTTATAAAATAGACATCATTTTTTAATTCGAAATATCAAATATATCTTAGGGTAAATTTTTGGTATTTTTCTGAAAAACTTCAATTTTTGATGAATAGTGAAACCATTAAGTGGTAGTTAAAAAAACTGATTTTTCGTTTAAATGAAACTTTACCACTTTTGTGAATTGAATTTCAAAAATATGACATACATGGTTGTCATTAGGATGTAAAATTTGGTTTAATGGGATTAAAATAATTTTTTGGTGAATAGTAACTTTTAAGTTTTATTAATCGTGATTAGAGGTAATTAGTGTAATTTAAGGTAAAAATAATGTTTTAATAATCTAAAATTACCTTTACACATGTCCTACCCTTATTTTACGTGTCATGGCCGACCAAGACAATCCATGGGTCAACTTGGGGACCCCATGGATCCACTTGGGTAAGAAAATGACATTAATAACTTTTTATTTAAAGTTAAAATAAAAATGTCACAAACATGTATTATTTTACTAAAACAATTTTTACATGGGGTTATACAAGTCATATTTTTAACTATAAATATTCATTAGAAATATAAAAATATTTCCTACATCATGGTATTTTTTTTATAATTTTTAGACATTAAATAAATTAAATTATTTATGACCCCATGATGATGCAGCGATTACCTTATTGTTTAACGATTTAAATAAAATGAAAAGATAATGTAAAATCTAAGAACTAAACTTTTCAAAAACCTATTGGATGGGTTTATTTCAAACTTTTATCACCTTATCCTCAAAATATATAATTTTTTCATCTTTAAAATCTGAAACTTATTATATAATAAAGTAACATTTTATAACTTTCCAAGAGTGCCCCTCCTCCCTCTTATAAAAGGCCCCCACCTCTACCACCTTACCCACACATCTCAAGCCATCGGCTCGGCTAATACTTGTTCATTTTATCTCTCCACATACATCTCCTCATCCTAGAAGCCTTACCTTAGGTAGAAATCTCTTCAAGAAACCCTTTTGGTTCAAACCAAGAGGAGTTACCCGATTTAAAGGTAATATCTTCACTTGTGTTCTTTTGTTTTATTTTTCATCTCCAACCCCATAAACTCTTTTATCCCTTTATTTTGTCAAAAAACCTGTATATTAAATATACTAGGATGTTTTTATGAGAATTATTTGATTTAAACTTACACACACCTCCGTCTAATGGTTAAAGAACATACTGTTTCTGTGGTTGGCGAATTTCTGCCTCACGAAACGATGAGTGTTCAATTTTTTTTAACACCTTTCATGGTGGACATTAATATGTCACTCTATTTATATATGATATATATTATATTTATGTTTTCCTTATGATTTTTTATTTTTCATTTATGGCATACCTTTATGGTTTCCATTATGGGTAAACGCGATAATTTCATTTTAGGAAGTGTGGACTACCGCCCCCTCAAAGTGATTTGATTCGTTAATGCCACATGTGGGACGTATAAAGGATGGAGTTAATGATATTATATATGATATTATACTAGAATTATAATATATTTTTATATCATTATGATTTCACTACATTAAATATGAAATATAAATGAAAGTAGCGTTCATGCGTACGTACGACTCACCGTCTCCATGAATGGTGCATTTCATTTCTTACATCTAAATGTTATATACTATTATAAATACATGTATATGCTGGATATATATGATATATATGATATCCAAATCATGAATATAATTCTGGATATAATGAACCTTTGACCACATGAACAACATGTAATTATAAGAAGTCCATTTTTGACTTAATTACCAAATATCGACAAAACGAACATTATTAACTTAAATGATTACATAATGTTTATAACATGGTAATAAGTGATATAAAAGGAATAATAAACTTTAAAAAGGTTCTTAAGCAAGTAGAAATTAACACTATTTTATTATTCAGGAGATTAAAGAGCAATCGAGTCAAGTCGAACACGAGGTAAGGGACTTCGTTTCAATCTCCTTTCGTTGAGGCATATTTTGTTCTAATACAAGACTTTCTTTTATACGCTTTATAAACCACTTTGACTTCTAATTTTATTCAAAAGTAATATTTTCTATATGAATCATTTTACTAAATGACAAAAAGTATGTTTCTTTTTAACGTACACGGTGACAACGACCTTTCCACCGCCGCGAGTATTATTTGATCTTTGGCTTCCTCAACAAGCCGTAATGTTTTTAAAAGTAAATAAATACCATATACTCTTTTATGTATTTTGGTATTGAAAATGGTTTTGATAATGGATTTGTTATTTCAATATATTTAAGTGATATATTGTGATTGAAATGTGGAAATGTTTTCTTTCCTTATAATTGTTTTATGTGTTATGATTTTATAATTGTACTTAGACATTTGACGGGTGGTTACGTGATAAACCAAATGACGGGTGGTGTCATGAATACCAGGACAGGTGGTTACGTTATAACCTCCAATGCATTAGGTATGGAATTCGGTCGTATGGCTATTCTATTTAGTGATATGTGTGGAATTCGACCATATGGTTATTCCATTGAAGTATGTTTATGTCCCAAGTTACCTTTATATGTTATGTGTTCTTTATATGGGTTTTATGGTAATAGTTTGGTTACAAAAGGGTAAGTAATGATCTTTTATTTAGTGAAGAGTTTTTACTACTTCATAAAGTTGAAAAGCATTACTTTGATAAAGTATTCATGGTTTAATTGTTGTTTTGAAAAACTAACAGTTTTCTTTCTATGTATATCCCTTACTGAGCTTTTTATGCTCATACCATTTTTTTTTTGAAATGTTTCTCACAGGAAATAATGCGGAATAGGGTCAAGGATGGGATCAAGGAAAAGTCATGTTGTCTTAAACATGGAACTATACATGAATCTCTTTTTTAAGAGTTCATGTTTTGTAAAAAAAAAAGAGGAAACTCTGTAGAAGTGTCTACTGTGTAATCTTTTGTGATGTAATAGTTATGATCTAATTCTCTAAAACTCTAAACCTGAAAAGATCCTCAATGTGAATTATTCATTTAATTCAATATTAAGTAATGTTTAATGACTGGGCCTTATAAATTTAGGGTTCTTATAGATTTTTTAGCAGTGATTTAATTGAAATCAGTGTTAATTGTTAAATTAAAAAAAAATTATATAGCGGCAGTTTAATAAAACCATCACCATATTAAAAAAAATTTGTATAAAATTTATTTCTTGGTGGTTATTATAACTGGCGCTAATAAACTATTGTTAAGAACATGTTTGTTTTGTAGTGATAACACACTCTGCTATGATATCCCCAATCATTGACTTTTACTTAAAATCAGTTGCAATGAGGTGAGAATATTTTTTTCAACTATTGAAATGATAAAATATCATGTAAGTCAGACAAAGAAAAAATTATTAATTAAATAAAAGCAATTACCAAGCTCATGATTATCAGCAAACATATTGGTATAGTAGTCAATGCAAAATTTATTTTCTGAATGATATAAATAGATAAAAGGCGTATTCAATAACAAATGAAAAATCAGTTCAAAATAGAGGTTTTGAAATTTTTTAGTAATAATTAATACACTTCTAACTGAAAAATTGGAGACCTGGTACCTAAATAGAAATTTAAGTATACAATGTCTGGCATGAATTTCAATAACATATGCGGAATTGGTTTACAGGATTAATTTACAGGGAGGGGATATAAATAGTGAGGTTTTTCTGAAACTTAGAAGAGCCTAATAGAAAGGGAATTGAAAGTTTGATGAAAATTTAAATCAAAACAAAAAAGAAGGTGAGGCCAATCACTACCGCATATTTGGATTTATCTAGCACTATCTTTTATCAGTTCTAAAAAATGCTAATAATGGTGTATCTTTATCAACACTAAGAAAACAATGATAAAATGTGTTTTTATAAGAACATAAAGGGTGGGGGAGGGCTCCACCTGGTAGGAAATGTGCACATAATTTTTTGGATAATTTATTTGATTCAAAATGGTAAAATTGTTAAATTCATATTACATTTTATATACCAAAATCAACATAAAGTTCATTGTATTCTTAGGTTCAAACAGGTGTTGCTTTCTGTACACCACCACTTTGGTGAAAAGGTGGGGGTTGATAGCTAACAGGAGTCGGGTATCGCATAATGTTATTAGGTCAGTTCCTAAAAATAAGTCCAATAAGATGTGAATAAGACATCATCACCATCATCTTCAGTTCCTAGTTAGAATGACTAGACCAAGAAATGACACAAACATTTGGGTCCTCTTCAATGCTAGGAACGCGGTCATATTTTACCATGGGAGGCAGAGGATACACGCACATTAGGAACCATACCATGAGAGGAGGAGGATAGAGCATCACATCCTGTGATTTCTTCATCATCTCGCATTCCTCCTCTTTCTCCCTAAAGGGATCATTTGTCACGCCTTTTATGAATTTTACCTTTTTGAAGTGATAAGGAAATATGGATAGGGTGGTGCCACATAAAAAATATCCAACGTCTAAAAAATTGACTTGCTTTGTATGTTTTTTTAATGATTGACACTAATATTATATTATAAATTTAATAATTAATAAAATGTGTAATATACTTTAAAATCAGTTTTATTTTTAAATGAAATTTTATCTATCTTATATAAAAATATTTGTTATGCCTTCTCAAAAAATGACCAAATAGTATGTGTTTTAAATATTTTAATTATTTGAATAAAATTCACAAATTTTAGTTAATATTTTTAATCGCATACAATTTTTTTAAAAATAGGTTAAATATTAGTGAGCTTATTATATATTAAGACCAACTATATTTGTAAATAAAGTAATTTTTATCATGTTTAAAAAATTGTCTAACGTCTTTGAAAAATAAATATGTGACAAAAAAAATTAATCATCTATGGGGAAAATTAATACATTTTCTTTGATATATTTAAAGTCATACAGTTTTTTAAATGCATAAAACAATATTGAATAAAATTAATAAATTTTATTTAATATTTTTAAAACATGCAATATTTTTAAATGTATAAGGAATATTTTTTTGAGACAAATTAAATTATTATAATTTTATTAATCTTCTTAAAAAAATATTATTTGTACATAATTATAAAAAATAATGTTAAATAAAAGGATATAAAATAATTTTTTCGTAAACATACAACATTATTATTTCTGTAAAAATCATTAAAACTTTCTTTTTAACTCATAATGATTTTATTATTAATCGTAATAAATTTTATTGGTAGAAATTTATAAAAACAAATGTGTTTATTTGAAAGGATAGAAAACACATTTTAAGTAATAAAAATACATAGAAATTTTGAGCTAAAAACCTTTAGGATAAAATTTTTTATGGATGTTTCTGTAAAATTGTTATAGAAATTTTCAGTGAATAACTTCAATGAAAATTACACTAAAAATTTATTATGATAAATTTTATTACAAAATTTCACTAGAAAGTTTCTAGTTGAAATATTAAAATTTTCTATGAAAACTTTATTTTGAGTTTCCTACTTTATTTTTTTAGTGAATGTTACATTGAATATCAATGTAAGTTTCTAGTTTACACTAGAATGTTTCAAAGGAAGTTTCATTTAAATTTTTAATAAAAGTTTCATAGGAATTTCCAATGAAATTTTAAATTGAAATTTTAAAATGGAAGTTGAAAGTAACAATGAAATTTACCTTGGAAAATTTCAACTGGAATGTTCCTATAGAAGCTGTAGAGGAATTTGTAGTGGAAGTTTCGGTGGAATTTCTAATAGAAGTTTCATTGGAATTTCTGATGGAAGTTTACACTTGAATGTTCCATGAGAAGTTTCAAGTGGTAGTTGAAGTTACAACTGTAATATTTTGGTGGAAGTCTCCAATGGAATGTTCCACTGAATGTTTCACCAGAATTTCTAGTGGAACTTTTACTATAATTTCTAAGTGGGATTTGAAGCTTCCATTGAATTTTTTTAGTAGAAGTTTCCATTGGAATGTTCTAGTGGAAGTTTCACTAGAATTTTCCATGGAAGTTACTTTGGAATTTCCAAAAAAAAATCCATGGAATTTATGATGAAAGTTTCAACTAATTTTCAAGTGGAATTTGAGGACAGCACTAGATTTTTTTAAATGTTCCAATGAATTTTTACTAGAATTTTTGGAGGGGGATTCCCTTTAATTTCCAATAGTTACTTCAATGGAAGTTTCTGTGCAATTTTAAGTCACCATTGGAATTTTTCGATGAAATTTTCCAATGGAATGTATTATGGAATCTTCACTAGAATTTCTAATGAAATTTCCAACTTGATTTTTTATGTGGAAGTTGAAGTTTCTAGTGGGAGTCTCCACTGGAATTTTCCAATGGAAAATACTCTAATTTTGTAGTGGGTGTTTCCACTAGATTTTTCCATTGGATGTTTCTACTTGATTTTTCCATTGGAAGTTTCCAATAGAATGTTTCAATGAAAGTTTCACTGGAATTTCCTGTGAGAGTTTTGTAACGTCTCGGAATCGGATGCCACTTAACAGTGCCCTGATCCCGGTTGGCTACATGGCCTCAATCACATCTCCTCAAACACCAAAGTTTGTTGACTAGCGGTGAAGGCCTAGGTAGGTCAGTGGGGAAAATATGCCCTCATTACCAAAGTATATCACAGTGGAAGTCAACAACATACAGATAGCATAAGTAGTAAAACAAATAGACGATATATACATCACATGAATAGATAGAAATCTCAAAATATGACTCATATACAATGATGCAAATGATACATGTATCTAGAAAATAGCCAAAACAGGTACATGGAAATACAATACAATACAAGTGTCCAAAATGACAAAAAGACCAAAACGTACTTGTAGCATCGCAAGACTCAGCTTGGTTCCATGATCCCCTTCTTCAAAGAAATGATCAACAACCTATACTAGGGCATTTTACCCTACTATCACATACAACCATATAATCTATTTGGGTCCCCAATGAGTCCCAAATAGGATGTGAGATAAACATCCCAGTAGGTAACCATCTAGAAATCTATATAGTTCTAAACATCCTAAAGCATCCTGTTAAACAAGTATAAGGAAAGAAATAACATCAGTGTGAATTCCCATTGCATATGTCTATTGCAACTAGCAATACCAACTAGCCTCTCAAGGTTCCTTTCAACAAGTGGAAGCTCCTAACAAAGCAACTAAAAACAATATAAAAAAACAACACGTACGACCTCATTGTACAATTATCCAATTCCTGTCCACACAGTCTTGTCTTATTCAAAAGCCATATCAAAAACCCACAGCCTTACCATACAACCAAAGTCATGTATCCCACGACCATACCGTATAATAAGGTGAAACAATATTTCCTACAGCCTTGCTGTATAATGAAGTGTATCACAATTTCCCACAGCCTAGCTGTATAATGAAGTGTAGACCAAGAAGGGTCGGGTCCATGGTGTCAAAGACCAAGGCATCATCGTCAATTCCCAAGAGAATCTCGATGAAAGCTCAATATAGGTACTAGTTGGAGTCCTAGGAGCATGTGTACCAACATGTCCTACATGAGTCCAAACAAGTCAGATCCAAGGGGTAGCAAGGCCCAAGGCATCCCATGGAATCAAGACCCTAGGAGCATATTCTATCCAAGGAATCCACTACTGCATTCTAGATCCATGGAGAGTCGTCCATGGCATCTATACAATCATCAACCATTTCATACCATTTAACACATCACATGGGTATACCCACCCATCGATCATGAAAATCCATTTAAGCAATCTAAAAGCAACCAATGAGTACGCCCACTCGTTTAAAAAATTACATTCAAGCCATCTAATCAAGTTAAGCATGGAATATTATGGTAACACAAGGCAAGGAGGCAGAAAATCTCCTAAGCATGTAAACCAACCTCATTAATTTACAATTGAGCTTCCTTAAACTTGGAAAACTTGAAAACACACTCCTTGGGTGGTTTATCAAAGTAAAAAACAAAAAAATCATGGATAACCCCTTCGGTGGACTCTAGTTGGGGAAAAAACCACCAATGCATCTCAAGGAACCTGAGGGCATCTATAACATGTCCAACTACATCTATTTCAGAAGAACATATCAAAACCCGGACTGTGTCGAAAAGTTTAGCGGGAAACAAAAAGGCCGATAGATATGTAAAGCATCAAAAGAAAAAAGAAAAGTATAAACCACCTACCTTAGCTTGGTAGTAGAGTGCTCATCCAGTATCAAGTCCTGATCACCTCTGTTTATGAGAAATTTGAAGAAATAACGAAGACTGAGAAATTAGGGCATATGATCCTAAATCTAAATAGCATAGTCGTTGTTCCGAAGAATCAAGAACGGCTAAATAGGAATCGAGTACTTATTGATACAGTTCCAACGTGACCGATGATGGAAGAATCAGAGCTCAGATGGGCATTAGATCTAATAAACTAGAATAGAGGGGTTTTAGGCTTCAAAGGATGAGAAAATGAGCTTCTATCCGAACTATCACCTCTATTTAAAAAAACTATCGGGAAATTACACATCATATAATTACCTTACATGGCATGTAATTCTCGATTTTATCTTCCTGAGGAAAATCCCATACATGTCATGAAAGTCCCTATCCATACCATTACACATCGTGAAATGGGATTACATGACGTGTATCCCCCTTTCATGTCGTGTAATCGGCCTATAGTCAGCCTACTTACTTTCAACTCCTTCTTTCTTAAGAACAACTAACTGGCCCACAACCCAGCTTAGGGTCTAGGACAAAAAGGAAAGGTAAACCAACACTTAAATAGAAAAGAAAATATCCGCAACTCAAGAAAAACCTGGGATCTTACAATATTCCCCCTTATAGCAATTCATCCCCGAATTTCTCTTTGTAGGATGGTCAAGATTCATCTAAAAACAATGTCAACCACTGAGCACATACGTCGGCCTCTCTCTCCCAAGTCATGTCCTGTAAACGGTCGTGTTTCCATAACACTCGTGCAAGAGTAACTGACCGGCATTGGAGAACGTTCGTGCTCCTGTCCACGATATGAATCAGATCCTCCTCAAAGGATGCATCAACCTGCAACTCAACCTCCTCAGGATGAAAAGCATGAGATGGGTCCGAATGACAATGGCTTAGCTAAGATATGTGGAAAACATCATGCACGGATCGGTATCTTTTAGGTAACTGTAACTGATAGGCTATAGACCCGACTCTCTCTATAATCTCAAATGACCTGACATATCGTGGTGAAAGCTTACCCTTTCTCTCGATCTGTCTATGTCCTAGACTTGGTGAAACACATAAGAAAACCTGATCCTCAACATCGAACTCTAGAGGTTATCTGTGGTGATCAGTGTAAGATTTCTATCAAGACTGTGAAGTATCCATATGCTTATAAATTAACTAGACTTGCTTAGAAGTCTCCTGTACGAGATACGGTCCCAGTAAAGTTGTCTCACCTACCTCTAACCAGCACTGAGATGATCAGCATGACCTACCATATAAATCCTCGTAAGGTTACATCTATATCATTTCTTGAAAAATGTTATTACAGGTGAACTCAACTAGGGGAATGTGCCTCTCCCAAGAGCCCCCAAAATTCAAGATGCATGCTTGCAGCATATCCCCTAACACGTGTATCATACGCTCTCACTAGCCATCAGTATGAGGGTCTTATGATGTGCTCAGAAGCACATGTGTACCCAACACCCTCTAAAAACTCAACCATAAACGAGATGTAAAGCGGGCATCCCTATCTGAAACAATAGTGTGTGGGACCCTATGAAGTCGTACTATCCCAAAAATGTACAACCTTCCAAGCTCATCAACACTGAATATCTCCTTGATCAGTAAGAAATGATCAACCTTCATGATATTTCAAACAACAACCCACACAACATCATTGCCTCGAGGCAACCTCTATAATCTAGTCACAAAATCCACTATGACAACATCCCATTTTCATTGCGGAGTAGGTAACTGATATAAAATCCCGATGGGTCGTTGTTGTTCTGCCTTCACCTGCTGACAGGTGGAACACCTCGTAACAAAACCAACTACCTCTCATTTCATACTCGGCCACTAATACTGACATTGCAAGCCACGGTACATCTTGGTGACTCTATGGTACACTGCCTAAGCTGAAGCATGAAACTACCGCATCAACTCCTCACATATATCCATTGGAACCCAAACACATCCATAGATACACAGGATCTTATCCTTGCCTACCATCCAACCAGGAGGTGGATCCTTACCTGCCACACTCTCCTGTAGGATCAAGCCCTTAGAATCTGATAGTTGTCATATTCTCACTCTGTCCAAGAGGGTAGAGGTCACAGTTACGGATGATAGATAATTCTGTCATTGACTTACGTGCACCTCTAGATGCATCTCATAGAACAATTCCATAAGCCGTCACTCGCTACTGGCCTACTGCACTGCCTGTATATGAGTCACACTGCTCAGTGCATCGGGCACTGCATTGCCTTTACCAGGCGTGTAGGCAAGCTCAAAGTCATAGGACTGTAGGTACTCCACCCACCTTCACCACCTCAGATTCAGATCTGGGTGTGTAAAAATATACTTGAGGATTTTGTGGTCTGTGTATACCACAAAACGCCCTCCCAGTAAATAGTGTCTCTAACAGTGCAATGTGTGAACAATTGCAGCTAACTCGAGATCGTGTGTCAGGTAATTCCTCTTGTGTGTCCTCAGCTACTGAGGCCCATATGCCACGACTCTATCCCCCTACATCAGCACTTCTCTGAGCTCGATACCTGATGCGCCACAATACACAATGTAACTCTTGGCCTACTCTAGCAGTATCAGTACTAGCGCTGATGTCAACCCTCCTTTTAGCTCTTGAAAGGCTTTCTTGCAAGAATCTGACCATACAAACTTCACACCCTTCTTAATCAAGTCTCTCAACGGTGCTGTTAAGCATGAGAAGTCTTGTATGAAACACTTGTAGTAACTAGATATCCCCAAGAAACTCCATATATCAAAGACATTCTTGATTTATTCCCAAGAAACTACAGCTCTCACCTTATCTGGGTCCATTGACACTCTTATCTCTGAGATGATGTGACTCAAGAAGTGAATCTGATTCATCTAAAAGTGGCACTTTGTGATCATAACATATAACCGATGCTCTCTTCGTGTATTCACACCACTTTGAGACTTTTAGCTCAACTAAGTCCTTCCCATTTCTCATCCCAACATCCCTATCCAAGTTCTAGAGGCTCTGGTCTTCCAAAAAGACCAACCCTAAATCCCTTGAGAAGAGATCTAAAGTAAGTCCGCCAAAGAAGAAGTAATCGTTTCTACTAAATCATCCAAGTTCATTTATTCTTATACTTCCTCTTTATATGATGTATCCATTATAAAGAAATAACTTCAATATCATCTATATAATGAGATTTTATTATGATTATGGGACAACCATATTCCATGATTTGTCGTTTCTATAAAAAATGAAAGCACTGCACGTGCATACGTACACGTTGTGGTGTAATTTGTTTTTCTTCACCACTTTATTTGGATGTGTATAATGATGGATATAATGAATATAAATAATAAATATGACATGATGTTGATTATATATAATTAATATATCATCTAATTTCGTTCTCTTTCACCATTAAGAGAATGATATCGTTGCTCGTGTGTACGTACGACCTACCGCCTCCATGATGGGATGTGATTCATTTTCAATGTTAACCACTTAAAAATGATCATAAAGATTTATATAATGAGTAAATATAGTATATATGAACTTAATATCATTTTGTAGATGAAGGATATATATCTTATGTATAATAAATGTGACTTACATAACAAAACATGCATAGGAAAATAAAGCAGTTAACACCCGAAACAAGGGTAATAATAGAATATTATTAACAAAAAGATATTAGAAGATCATATATGATATCATAAATATGGATATGGTTTTACTATAAATTAATAACATGTTTTAAACCATTACACAGGAACTTAAAGTACATTCAAATAAAGTTAATTATAAGGTAGGGGTTATTTCACAATCTCATTCATTTCAGCGCAGACTTTGATTTGATATGTGGTAGAGTTTAAATTGACACACAGATCATAAGTTATGCTTGTTTGAAGTTTAAGTTACGTTTTCAACTTATTTTAGATCTTTTATTAATTTTTTGATTTTTTTTGTTTCTTCAAATTGTTATTAAATGATTATTACTCGATAATAATTAGCAAATTATTAATTAATAGTATTTT
This sequence comes from Viscum album, assembly GCA_963277665.1. Taxonomy (NCBI): domain Eukaryota; kingdom Viridiplantae; phylum Streptophyta; class Magnoliopsida; order Santalales; family Viscaceae; genus Viscum; species Viscum album. Next base: position 512,605,835 of record OY728146.1, read on the forward strand.
TTAAAATATTTTGTAAGTCATTTTCACTAAATATCTTATATATTAATTGTAAATGTCTATTTATACTTACCTAAAACATATTTAAAATATATCTATTATATTTATATCAATATAAATATATTTATATATTAATATATTATATTTGATTTTTTTTTAAAATATACTCTTTATCAGTGCTAGTAAAAACAGTTATGATAAAGAGCTCATTTATCAGTGCTACTAAAAAACACTGATAAAAGGGGTCATTTTAATAGTGCTAAAAAAGCGCTGATAAAGGGGGTACCTTTATCACCGCTATAAAAAGTGCTAATAAAAAGGTACTTTTAACAGCGCTTTTTTTTATCAATGTTAAAAGTGTCTTTTATCAGTGATTTTTTTAGCGCTGATAAGGAGACTCTTTATCATTGTTTTTTAAGCGCTATTAAAGGGTGGCGCTGTAAAAACACGTTTTGTAGTAGTGTGATAGCACATCCTTCTATGATATCCCCAATCATTGACTTGTACTTAAAATCAGTTGCAATGAGGTGAGAATATATTTTTTCAATTATTGAAATGAGAAAAGGTCACATAAAGAAAAAAATCTTAATTAAATAAATGCAATTACCTAGCTCATGATTATCGGTAATTGGTATAGTAGTCGATGCAACATCTTATTTTATGAATGATATAAATAGATAAAAGGTGTATTCAATAACAAATGCAAAATCAGTTCAAAACAATGGTTTCGATTTTTTTTAGAAATAATTAATGCACTTCTAACTGAAAAACTGGAGACAAGGTACCTAAATAGAAATTGAAGTATACAATGCCTAGCGTGAATTACAATAATAGATGCAGAATTAGTTTACAACATTAATTTACAGGGATGGGATATAAATGGGGAGGTGAGGTTCATCTAACACTTAGAAGAGCCTAATAGAAAGGGGATTAAAAATCAATGATGAAAATTTAGATCAAAACAAAAAAGAAGATGTCAATCACTACCACATACTTGGTTTTATCTAGTTCTACTTGATAAAAGGATACATTTATCAACACTAAAATAAACGATGATAAAATATGTTTTTATAAGAACTGATAAAGGGTGGAGGAGGGATTGACCCGGCTGGAAATGTGTACATAATTTTTTGGATAATTTCTTAGATTCAAACCGGTAAAATGGTTCAATTCATATTCCATTTTATATAGCAGGATCAACCTAAAGTTCATTGTAGTCTTAGATTCCAACAGGTGTTGCTTTCCGTACACCACTCCTCTAGTGAAAAGGTATAGGGGCTGATGGCCAACAGGAGTTTGGCAGCGCACAATTTTATCCGGGCGGTTCCTAAAAATAAGTCCAATAAGACATCATCGCCATCATCTTCAGTTCCTGGTTAGAATGACTGGATCAGGAAATAACACACGAATTTGGGTCTCCTTCCATACTGGGAACGCTGGGGTAGTAGGTTACCATGGGAGGAGGAGGAGGATACGCGCGCATCGGGACCCATACCATGGGAGGAGGAGGAGAAGGCGCCATCACATCCTCCGCTTTCTTCATCGTCTCGCCCTCCTCCCCTTTCTTCCCGGACGGATCATTTGCAGGTCCCACTGAGATTATGTCCGCCGCCTCCCAACGCTTTCGCAGTTTCCTCACCACCCGGATGGGGTCGACCTTCCCGCTCACCGTCATCTTTTTCCCCTCCAACTCAACCGATATCGAATCAATCCCTGATAATCTAACACTAATTAAGCTGAGAAATGTTGATAATGGTCCCATTACTGCAGAAAATCAGTGGGAATAAAGTTTGGTGGGTGTGCCTGGTGGAGTGGTGACAGTCTTGAAAGCCTTCTGCTTTGCTCGGTCGTCGTCCAACTCCAATTTCAGGACAATCTTCTGTCAAGGGAGACAGAGTCATTTGATTCCGTGAATCAAGAGGAAAACAAACACTTAATACCACAATGCACGCACCAGGGTAAGCCTCTAAAAGCAATCAAATTGATTAAGGCTGGGAAAACAGAGAGTACCTTCATTACTTTCATTTCTGAGGAGGCCGGAGAAGAAATGAAGAAAGCGGATGGGAGACGGGGAAAGGGAAAGTGGGCAATTTATAGGGCGCAGTTCAGAGGCCGGGAACACAGAAATATCAAAAAACACGTATATATGGATAGCCAGTTGGCACACCTCTGACGACTTCACTTATCGCGCCTTTTACGCATTGACCTTTTTGAAGTGACAGAGCCGGATGGATTGGCTGGTCCGACATAAAAAATTTCCAGCGTCGAACAAAATGGCTTGGTGTGTAAGTTTTTTTTAATGATCAACACTAAATTTTTTTTATAAATTAAATAAGTAAGAAAAACTGTAATATATTTTAAAATCAGATTTATTTTTAAATAAATTATATCTATCTTATATAAAAATATTTGTTACGCCTTCTCAAAAAATGACCAAATAGTATGTGTTTTCAATTTTTTAATTATTTGAATAAAATCAACAAATTGTAGTTAATATTTTTAATTGCATACATTTTTTTAAAAAATAGGTTAAATATAAGTGAGTTTATTATATTTTAAAACCGATTATAATTGTAAATGAAAGAATTTTTATCTTATTTAAAAAATTGTCTTACGTGTTTGAAAAATAATTATGTGACAAGAATAAATTTGTTAATCATCTACGGGGAAAATTAATACCTTTTCTTTGATATCTTTAAAATCATACAGTTTATTAAATGCATAAAAAAAATATTGAATAAAATTAATAAATTTTCTTTAATATTTTTAAAGACATGAAATATTTTTAAATGTATGAGAAATATTTGTTTTTGAGACAAATTAAATTATTACAATTTTATTAATCATCTTAAAAAATAATAATTTGTTCACAAGTATAAAAAATAATTTTATATAAAAGGATATAAAAGATTTTTTTATTGTGAAGAGACAATATTATTGTTTATGTAAAAATCATTAAGAATTTCTTTTATAACACATAACAATTTTATTATTAATCGTAATAAATTCTATTTGTACAAATTTATTAAAACAAATGTGTTTATAGGAAAGGGTAAAAAAACTCTTTTTTAAGTCAAAAAAATCCATAGAAATTTTGAGCTAAAAACGTTTAGGACAAAATTTTATAAGGATGTTTAAGCAAAATTATTATAGGAATTTTCAATGAATAACTTCAATGAAAATTACACTAAAACTTTTCAATGATAATTTTTATTACAAAATTTCATTAGAATGTTTATAGTTGAATCATTAAAATTTGGGATGAAAACTCTATTTTGAGTTGCCTACTTGATTTTTTTAATGAATGTTTCCATTGAAAATCACTGTAAGTTTCTGGTTTACACAAAATTGTTTCAGAGGAAGTTTCATTGTAATTTTCAGTAAAAGCTTCGCAGGAATTCCCATTGAAAGTTTCCATTGAAATTCAAATGGAAGTTGAAAGTACCAATGGAATTTACCATGGAAATTTTCCACTGGAATATTCCTATAAAAGATGCACAGGAATTTCAAGTGGAAGTTTCAGTGGAATTTCCAATGGAAGTTGCATTGGAATTTTACACTGGAATGTTTCATGAGAAGTTTTAAGTGGTAGTTGAAGTTACAACTGTAATATTTTCATGGAAGTCTCCAATGAAATGTTCCACTGAAAGTTTCACCGAAATTTCTAGTGGATGTTTCACTATAATTTCTAAGTGGGATTTGAAGCTTCCATTGAATTTTTCCAGTATAAGTTTCCATTTGAATGTTTGAGTGGAAGTTTCACTAGAATTTCCAATGAAAGTTCTAACTTGAAATGAGATTACACGGCGTGTATCCCCATTTCACGTCATGTAATCGGCCTGTAACCAGCCTACCTCCTTCTAACTCCTTTTTTCCCAAGCACAACCAACCGGCCCACAGCCCAACTTAGGGTCTAAGCCAAAAAGGAAAGGTAAACCAACACTTAACCAGAAAATAAAAGAACCGCATCTCTAGAAAAAACCCGGGATCTTACAATCTTCCCCCTTATAGCAATTCATCCCCGAATTGCTCTCTGTAGGGTGGTCAAGATTCGTCTGAAAACAGTGTCAAGCACTGAGCACGTACGTCAGCCTCCCTCTCCCAAGTCTCGTCCTATAAACAGTCGTGCTGCCATATCACCCGTACTAGAGGAACTGACCGACCTTAGAGAACCTCCGTGATCCTATTCATGATATGAATCAGATCCTCCTCAAAGGATGCATCAACCTGCAACTCAACCTCCTCAGGCTGAAAAGCATGAGACGAATCCGAATGATAATGGCCCAGCTAAGATACATGAAAAATTTCGTGCATGACTCGGTACCTCTTAGGTAACTGTAACTAATAAGCTATAGACCTGACTCTCTCCACAATCTTGAACGACCCAACATATCCCAGTGAAAGCTTACCATGTCTCATGATTTGTCTATGTCCCAGCCTTGGTGACACACACAAGAAAACATGATCCCCAACATCGAACTCTAGAGTTCATGTGTGGTAATCAGCATAAGAATTCTGTCAAGACTGTGCAGTAGTCATCTACTTCTAAATTAACTAGACCTGCTCAGAAGTCTCCTGCATGAGATGCGGTCCCAGTAAAGCTGCCTCAACTACCTCTAACTAGCACATGGGTGATCAGCATGACCTACCATATAAATCCCCATAAGGTTCAATCTGTATCATTGTTTGATAAATGTTATTGTAGGCGAACTCAACCAGGGGAATGTGTCTCTCCCAAGAGCCCCCAAAATCCAAGACACATGCTCGCAACATATCCCCTAGCACCTGTATCGTATGCTCTGACTGGACATCAATCTGAGGGTGTTATGCTATGCTCAGAAGCACCTGTGTACCCAGAACCCTCTGAAAACTCTACCAAAAATGAGACATAAAGAGGGCGTCCTTATCTGAAACAATAGTGCGTGAGACCCCATGAAGTCATACTATCCCACGAATGTATAACCTTCCAAGATCATCAACACTGAAGGTATCCTTGATCGACAAGAAACTAGAAACCTTCGTGAGTCTGTCAACAACAACCCACACAATATCATTACCTTGAGGCAACCTTAGTAAACCAGTCACAAAATCCATCGTGACAACAACCCATTTCCATTATGGAATAGGTAACTGTTGTAAATGGGTTGCTGATGTTCCGCCTTCACCTGCTGACAGGTGGAACACATCCTAACAAAACTAACAACCTCTCGCTTCATACTCAGCCACCAGTACTGATATCGCAAGTCACAGTACATCTTGGTGACTCCGCGGTGCACTGCCTAAGCTGAAGCAAGAAACTCCTGCATCAACTCCTCACGTATATCCATTAGAACCCAAACGCATCCATGGATACGTAGGATCTCATCCTCGCCTACCATCCAATGGTGTGAGGAATAACTTTATTCTCATGATTCAAAATATTCTTTTTAGATAATTCCCATAAAAAATAAAAACATTAATAAAAATTATGATTTTATTGTGTTTATGTTATTAAGATACTATAAAATATGCAATTACCTCATGAGATGCATCTATGTTAATATCAAAAAAGAGTTTCCATTGATCATGAGAAATGCCTTCAAGCACCTTCTCATACATCTGTTGTGAGCTCAGAGAAGTTCCATTAGACTCATGTCATAATCTCTATTTTAAATCTTTCCATTTCTTACCCAAAATTTTCAAATTCCATGGGGGTGAAATAGAGTAAGGGACATCAAAATGAAAAAACATCTAGAAATAAAAAAATAACACTTTATAAGTATATTAAAAAAATTTACTAATGTATTTTAAATTAGTTATCAAGGAATATTAAATTAATATTATCTTTACTTGAGTATCAAAGAACTCATTTTCCAAGTTGTAGGTATGTGCCTACAATATTTATAATTAATGGGAAAGCTCACCATCTCACAAGTAGGTTGCCCAAGAATCTACTCATAGATTCTAACAGCATCACTGGTAGGCACCCCGAACTCATCAAATAGAATGACAATCTTGAAGTCCATCAGTTCCCATACATCTGTTGTGTTAATATTTATATCCCTTCTATGGTTGTCTTTATCTATTCGACAAATGCATTAAAAATTAATAAAATATATAGTTTTTTTGAAAAATGACATACATACTAGTAACAAAAACTCACCAATATCCCCTAGATGGAGGGGTAACCAAATACTCCATCATCGGAGGTGAATTAGGCGGTGGTCTACCAATGAAATATGGGGAAACAGCTGGGTCGCTAGTAGTCTCAGGTATAATGGAGTCACTAGGATCCACAAAAGATGACAGTAGGGGTGGCATGCTCAAAGATGCTAATCAGCTGGGATCCTGAATTTTTTTCTCGAACTTCCTATAATTCAAATGGTTAAGATATATTAAATGTATAAAAAATGAAAAAATAGTAGATTTAAAAAAAACTAGAACAATTTATATATGTACAAAAAACTTATCAATGAGAAATAGTAACATATTTTCATTACCAATTTATACATTCAATTATCTTCATATTCATTATATTCATTGTTATCAACTTCCATCACGACGAGTCCTTCATTTTAACCATCTCTTTCAAATTCTACTATTTCTATATTTTAAGGAAAAAAATGTTCAATGTTGTGTGGTTGACGAGGTTCACTGTCACAAAGCACCAATTGATCTTTATCGCCCATATCATATAAGTCTCTCTGCTTTGAGTGTAAAAAAACACTCCAACCTTTATGTATTTCATCATCTACAGAATAAAACATATTCTCTTGTGAATCTAAGATATATGGATCATGCTTTGCATGCTCACCGATATTGATCAAGTTAGAGAAGTTGAAAGAAGTAAAATGTAACAAATATTTCATTATACCCTTATCAATGTTGACCCACTTGAATTTGAATAAGACATCTAAAAACTAAACAGGATAGTTTAATTGAATTATATCATTCAGCTTCCCATAGTATCCCACTTATGTAAGTGTAAATACACCACTGTTTTGAGTTTTTAAGTATTCTTCATGATAAATTGTAAGAAACCTGAATCCATGAATATTGTAGGCATCAAATCGCTTATCATACCTTTGAGGACCTCAAGCCAAAAAAATAAAATCATTCGATATTTCAGCTCGATTATCAACATTCATTATCTAGACAATAAGATATAAGGTTTTACTTTCAACATATACAAAATAACTATACATCAATAATATGAATATGAGTATATACTTACACAATTGGTGAACCATTTGACAATCTCCTTATTAATAGTTGTTGTTAATTCCATCTCAGTTCAAGTTCAACTGCTTAGTAACCTCTTTGTTTTTAGTTAATATTCTTCAATAAATGGATCTGTAATAACACTATTGAGTATCAAATATCTATATTCTTATAGAAACTCCAATTCAATCAGTGTCAAATTTGACCCCTTTCCAATTGGTCATCCAATAGTTGGAAATAGTGATCACTGGTTTTCAAAATGAGAATTAGCGGAGATGTTGTTAGCACATCCAGCATGATTGAATCTAGTCTCAATCTCATCCAAATATGTAGAATAGAAGGCCAATCACTCTTCAGCTATGTAACCTTTAGCAATAGAGCCTTCTAGTTGAGCTTTATTCCTCCCATATGATTTCAAATGACCTACATACCTGATTAAAAAAAATAAGAAATATATTTAAAAAAATTATGCAATTTTTTGATAAAATTGAATTCACTAATGAAAATAAAAATAATAACAGCATACCTCTCAATTGGATACATCCATCGATAGTGTACCAGTCCATCAAGTTTAGCTTCTTCAACCAAATGGACATTCAAATGAATCATGAATGTGAAGAATGAATGGGGAAATAATATCTCCAAATGAAAAAGTGTCAAAATGATTATTTCTTGAAATTTCTAGAGCTCAATTAGATTTAGATATTTTTTATAAAGATTGTAGCGCCCCGGCCCCAGTTACCCAGAGTCGGTGCATTATTACGCAACATTGGCATGATCACAAAAGATCAATTCTCGAAAGACCGATTAGTTTAGTAGCCTTGGAAACACTAGATACATTCATAAATGTTACATTATATCATAAAGTGAAAAATCACAATAACATAGTCTCCATAGTCCACACCTCTATCCCCTTCAGACTATCCCTGTAGGCCAGTCATAAAATATTTCTTCACATCCTGGGAAAAATAAAACATTGAAAGGGGTGAGCTCAGATGCTCAGTAAGGATAACAATATAGCGGAAGCTTTCATAAATAAACATAAACATTTAAGGCAATGTATAACTAAAACAAAAGCCTTTTAAACTTGAACTTCAGCATAATATGGAAAAAGTAAAATGAAATAATTCCATTTACTTATTCACATGGATATTATGCTGGTCGAATAATCACATGCAATATCAATAACCACTTTCATAATGATGGAATACATAATGCCAGACTATCATAACCACGTAGCCAAGGCCTCGTGCCAAGACTACAAATAAGATGTAACACCCCGAGCTTCCATGATACGCTTCTCATTTAATAATGCAATAGCTTGCATGGTACGCAAGTTCGAGTTCTAACACACTGCATCTAATCAAAGTAGCCGTTATGAATAGTAATAACCACTTTTTAAATTTATAGAAATTTTATATTTCAAAATGGACTTCATTTTTGTATTCCTAATATTGAAATTAGCCTATGTTGAATTTTTTGTAATTTTCTGAGAACATCAAAATCTTTATGAATAGTGAAAAATACTTAAAACAACTTTTTTAATCAAAATAATTTATAGTGATAAGTTATACTATTGAGTGGTTTTAAAGTATAATTAGAATATATTTTTACCATTTTATCCAATGGTGGTCATTAGAATTAATTTCACTTTGAAATTGGACATAAACAATTGTCAATCTTTTGATATAAATTGTTTCTTAAAAACACGCTATTTGTTGTGACAGCGGGAATTAATTATAAAATTAATTAATGCAACTTATATGTTTGGAATTTTGTAAAATAGACATCATTTTTGAATTCGGAATATCAATTATAGCTTATGGTGAAATTTTGGCCTTGTTCTGAAAAACTTCAATTTTTGATGAATAGTGAAACCACTAAGTGGTAGTTAAATAACTGATTTTTCGTTTAAATGAAATATTACCACTTCTGTGATTTGATTTTCAAAAATCCGACATCCAAGGTTGTCATTAAGAAGTAAAATGTGGTTCAATGAAATTAAAATAATTTTTGGTGAATAGTAACTTTTAAGTTCTTAATCGCGATTAGAGGTAATTAGTGTAGTTTAAGGTAAAAATAATGTTTTAATAATATGAGATGAGCTTGACACTTGTCCTACTCCTATTGGATGAGTCATGGCCAACCAAGACAACCCATGGGTCAACTTGGGGACCCCATGGAGCCACTTTGGTTGGAAAATGACATTAATATATATATATTTAATGTTAAAATTAAATTGACACAAACATGAGTTGTTTTACTAAAACAGTTTTTCAGTGGGGTTACACAAGTCCAAATTTTGATTATAAATATTCATTAGAAAACTAAAAAGATTTCCTACATCATAGTATTTTTTTTATAATTTTTAGACATTAAATAAATTAAATTAATTATGACATCATGATGATACAGCGATGACCTCATTATTTAACGATTTAAATAAAATGGAAAGATAATGTAAAATCCAAAGCGTACACTTGTCAAAAACCTATTGGATGAGTATATTTCGAACCCTTATCATCTTATCCTCGAAATATATAAGTGTGGGACCTCTAAAATCCGAAAATCATTGTATAATAATGTAACATTTCAATCTTTCCAAAAGAGCCCCTCCTCTCCTCTTATAAAAGGCCCCCACCTCTCCCACCTCATTTACACTTTCAAGCCATTTGGCTCGGCCAAACTCTGCACAAATACTCTCCCAACTTCCCCCTATTACTCCTAGAAGCCTCAATTTGGGCAGAACTCTTCTCAAGGAAGCCTTTGGCTCAAATCAAAAAGAGTTACCCGATTTTGAGGTAATGTCTTCTCTAATGTTGTTTTGTTTTATTTTTCTTCTCCAACCCCCTAAACTCTTTTTATTAATTTCTTTTGTAACAACACCAGTATCCTCAATATACTAGGATGTTGTTATAAGAAGGATTTGAGCTACACTTACACACACCTACGTCTAATGGTTAAAGAACATACTGTTTCTGTGGATGGCAAATTTCTGCCTCACGAAACGATGATTGTTCAAATTCTTTTAACACCTATAATGGTGGCCATTTTGATGACACTATTTTCATATATGATATATAAATTATGTTTATGTTTTCCTTATCCTTCTGTATTTCTCATTTATGTCATACTTTATGATTTCCATTATGGGTAAAACGCGATAATTTCATTTTAGGAAGTGCGGACTACCGCCCCCTCAAAGTGATTTGAATCGTTAATGCCATATGTGGGATGTATAAAGGATGGAGTAAATCGTATTATACACTATATTATACTGGAATTATATTATACATTTATATCATTATGATTTGATTCCATTAAATATGAAATAGAAATGAAAGTAGCGTTAATGCGTACTTACGGCTTACCGTCTCCATGAACGGTGCATTTCATTTCTTACCTCTAAATGTTACGTAATATTATGAATGAATGTATATACTGGATATATATGATATATATGACATCTAAATCATGAATATAATTCTGGAGATAATGGATATTCTACCACATAAACAACTTGTAATTATAAGAAGTTTATTGTTGACTCAAGTACCAAAGATCAACAAAACGACCATTATTAACTTAAATAATTACATAATGTTCATATCATTGTAATAAGTGATATAATAAGGATAATGAAATTGAAAATGGTTCTTAATAAGGTATATATTAACTCTAGTTTATTATTCAGGAGGTTAAATAACGGTTGAGTCAAGTCAGACACGAGGTAAGGGAATTTCTTAACCCAACTTCCATTCTTTGGGTTAATCTCCTACTTTCAAATTATGTCATGATATTATTATGTATTATTTTGTATTTTTACTTTCTTTATGTGTACCTATAGTGAATACACATAATATATCTATTTTATTTTAAAAATGATCTTTGTAAGGAATTCGTCTCAATCCCTTTTCATTGAGGCATATTTGGTTTTATACACAAATTTCTTTTATACGGTGTATAAACCACTTTGACTTTTACGTTTATTCAAAATGAATCTTTTTTATACGAAGCGTTTACTAAATGAAAAAAGGGAATGTTTTTGTCGTACGTATGCGGCGACAACGACTTCTCCGCCGCCGTGACCACTATTTGAGTTTCGACTTCCTCTACAAGCCATCATTTTTTTTAATGAAAAATAAATACAAAGTTTTAATTTTATTTTATTTTGGTATTGAAAATGGTTTTGAAAGCATTTTTATTATATCAATGTGTTGTATTGATATCTTGTGATTAAAATGTGGAAATGTTATGTTTCCTTTATGCATGTTTTATGTGATACGATTATGTTATGGTTTATGATATGTTTAAACCTATTCATATGAGGAATGTATTGGACTTAATAAGTGACGGGTGGAGCCCGCTATAGCTCCTCGATGCATCGGTAGGTCTCATGAGACAACTAGATGTGGAATTGGCAGAGGCCCTTTCCCAATTTGATTTATGGTTTTGGCCGAGGCCTTAATCATTTTAGACGTCTTGGCCGAGGCCTTGAAAAAATGTTTCAGAATGTCTGGCATTATACATTCCCTCATTATGAAAGTGGTTATTAATATTGCATGTGATTATTCGACTAGTAGAATATCCATGCGAGTAAGTAAATGGCATTATCTAATTTTATTTTTGACATATTATGTTGAAGTTTATGTTTAAAAGGATTTTGTTTTAGTTATACATTGCCTTAAATGTTAATGTTTATTTATGAAAGCTTCTGCATTATTGTTATCCTTACTGAGAATCTGAGCTCACCCCTTTCAATGTTTTAATATTTTCCAGGATGTGAAGAAGTATTTTAGGAATGACCTGCAGGGATAGTCAGAAGAGGATATGAGTGTGGACTATGAAGACTTTGTTATTAGTTTTTCACTTTATGATGCAATGTAAGACTTATGAATGTATCTAGTGTTTCCAAGGCTACTAAACTAATCGGTCTTTCGAGACTTGATCTTTTGTGATCATGCCAATGATACGAAGTAACACACCGGCTCTGGGTAGCTGGGGTCGGGGCGTTACAGTTGGTATCAGAGGCAGTTTAGTACTAACCTTGGAAGCTAGATTTAGATAAACTCTGATTAGAGCACATAGCCCAAAGATAGACTTTGAGGATTAGTATAGAAGAACTTCCTAGAATTTTGTTGTTGTAAAGATTTTGTGAGTTTTCCGAGCAATACATCCCTGTCTAGATACGAGCAGGTAGAGGCGGCTCTGGCACAGATGTACCTAGGGGTAAAACCCGAAAACACCGCTTTGAGCTAGACTCGAACGAGAACTGGTGCATGACAACGGGCCTTGCTGTACTCTTGGTTACGACACTCCCAGGGGATATGCTTAGGATAATTCTCATTTTCTTTACAAACCACTATGAAGGGTTATGAGTATATACTTCCTCAAAGAAAACATTTTTATGTATTATATCCATAAATAGTTCAATTTATGTCAAGTATTTTATAAGTATGGAATTATGTATTTTGATTCATAAACTAATCTAGTTTATGCCATTGTATAGAAATGGCGCCTAGTGGAAGGAATGGAAACCGTATCAATGCACGCACTCCGTGTAGGGATTGCCCTCCTGCTCAAGATAATTATTGTGGATCTGGAGATACAACTGGTGCTGATCAACTTATTACAATACTGGGACAACTCACTCAGGTTATGAATAATAACCTTACTCATATGGAGCACCCTGATCCGCAACGTGGAGGATCTATGTTAGACCGATTCATGAGGCAACAACCACCAACATTTAATGGGGGTACAAATCCGTTAGTAGCATAGCAATGGATAAACTCCTTAGAGAAAATATTCCACGCCTTGGGGAGTAGCGAAAGGGAGAAGGTTATCATGGCAGTTTACCGCCTCACTGGTGATGTCGATCAATGGTGGTCATTGATTCAAAACACAAGGGAAGATGAAGAAGTATCAAATATGTAATGGAGAGAGTTCAAAGATCTTTTCTTAGAAAAATACTTTCCACATGACCATCGAGCAGATATGGAAAGACAGTTTTTGAGTCTGAGGCAGAAGGAGGATGAGAATGTCGCAAAGTATGAGGCTAACTTTACAAGGTTAGCGAGGCATGCTGCCGATTATATACGTAACCCAAGGAGTAAGATTGATCGTTTCTTTGATGGGTTAAAACCATTTCTCCGTCGAGCATTAGTCTCACAAACCTTCTCGTCATATGAAGATATTGTCTCGTGTTCTATCAAGACAGAAAAGGAATTCTCTAAGTCTTATGACAACAAAGTAAAGCAAGAGAAGAAGAGAACGGTGGAACAAGAGACAGATAAAGGGAAAAAGGGAAAGAAGGATTTTCCATTATGTGATAATTGTGGGAAGAATCACCCTGGTACTTGCCTAAAAGGAATGAGAGTTTGTTACAAATGTGGAGAAAAAGGTCACCAGGCTCGTGATTGTAAGGGAAAGAAAGAGGCTATCAATGTTGAATGCTATAATTGTAGTGAAATGGGTCATTATACAAATGAATGTCCTAAGCATCAGGGAAACTTACCTCGAAAAGGCCAAGGGATCAAGGCCAATCTTATGCTGTTACTACAGTTGAAGCGGAATAATTAATGTATTGGTGCTTTTGGACTCAAGGATTATATTCTGGTTATAAGAATAATGTGATATATATAAAGATTGTACTGCAGTACTTTTTGATTTCAGTAAGGTTTAAATATGATTAAGGTAATCATATTTTTAGTATGTGACAATAAGAGAAACTTTTCTTTGTTTGGGGAATCTGATGTTACAATTGATTTTGGAATTTAGAGACCTTTTAGAAAAAGTCTGGACGGAGGTATTTTGGATAACTATTAAGGTTGGAATGGATTAAGTTGAACCATGGATAGTATTGTTGAAGGATAAAGCATTTCTGAAGATTATTTTTGGAATATTATAATACTATAGTTTTAGGAAAAGGACAACCTGTAGGGTGGGGCATAACCTGACACGTCGGACAAAGCTGCAGGAATCGAACCCACAACCATAGTGTGACAGGCCTTTATTTCCTACCACTAGCCTACAGGAAGTCCCTGGTTATTACAAAATAATTTTACTAATCTAAATGGTATGTGTTAACATTTGGAACCTTATACAATTAGGATAAGTATAATATCTTTGGGTTCTATTTTCTTTTTGAGTGAAAGGTGAGTTGAAGGTTGAAACTCTAATTTTCAAGCATAAATATATATATACCTATCTGTTATTCAATGAATAAATTAATTCTTAAACTTTAGTAAAGGGATATTAAAACAAAAAAATGTGTTACCCTAATACCTTATATCTTGTTGAACTGATGATATTTTAAATCAACATAGATTGAAGGCTTTGAGGCCCTCAATTTGACAGTTGATTGTGATTGATGACCTCAATCACTCCCTACAAATATTTACGTTTTTCCTCCAATTATATGTCTCTAATTGCCACCAATGTTCTCCTTATCGAGATCATAATTTGGTGGTGACTTTCTTATTTCCATTTCCCTCTTATTAAGGCTAAATTTTATTAACCTTATTTCCGATGTGGGTTTTCCACAAAGGTATTTTCTATTTTCAACCTTTTATTTTCAAAGAAAAATTTCAAATTGCGAGGACGCAATTTATTGAAGGAGGGGAGAATGTAACACCCCGAGCTTCCATGATACGCTTCTCATTTAATAATGCAATAGCTTGCATGGTACGCAAGTTCGAGTTCTAACACACTGCATCTAATCAAAGTAGCCGTTATGAATAGTAATAACCACTTTTTAAATTTATAGAAATTTTATATTTCAAAACGGACTTCATTTTTGTATTCCTAATATTGAAATTAGCCTATGTTGAATTTTTTGTAATTTTCTGAGAACTTCAAAATCTTTATGAATAGTGAAAAATACTTAAAACAACTTTTTTAATCAAAATAATTTATAGTGATAAGTTATACTATTGAGTGGTTTTAAAGTATAATTAGAATATATTTTTACCATTTTATCCAATGGTGGTCATTAGAATTAATTTCACTTTGAAATTGGACATAAACAATTGTCAATCTTTTGATATAAATTGTTTCTTAAAAACACGCTATTTGTTGTGACAGCGGGAATTAATTATAAAATTAATTAATGCAACTTATATGTTTGGAATTTTGTAAAATAGACATCATTTTTGAATTCGGAATATCAATTATAGCTTATGGTGAAATTTTGGCCTTGTTCTGAAAAACTTCAATTTTTGATGAATAGTGAAACCACTAAGTGGTAGTTAAATAACTGATTTTTCGTTTAAATGAAATATTACCACTTCTGTGATTTGATTTTCAAAAATCCGACATCCAAGGTTGTCATTAAGAAGTAAAATGTGGTTCAATGAAATTAAAATAATTTTTGGTGAATAGTAACTTTTAAGTTCTTAATCGCGATTAGAGGTAATTAGTGTAGTTTAAGGTAAAAATAATGTTTTAATAATATGAGATGAGCTTGACACTTGTCCTACTCCTATTGGATGAGTCATGGCCGACCAAGACAACCCATGGGTCAACTTGGGGACCCCATGGAGCCACTTTGGTTGGAAAATGACATTAATATATATATATATTTAATGTTAAAATTAAATTGACACAAACATGAGTTGTTTTACTAAAACAGTTTTTCAGTGGGGTTACACAAGTCCAAATTTTGATTATAAATATTCATTAGAAAACTAAAAAGATTTCCTACATCATAGTATTTTTTTTATAATTTTTAGACATTAAATAAATTAAATTAATTATGACATCATGATGATGCAGCGATGACCTCATTATTTAACGATTTAAATAAAATGGAAAGATAATGTAAAATCCAAAGCGTACACTTGTCAAAAACCTATTGGATGAGTATATTTCGAACCCTTATCATCTTATCCTCGAATTATATAAGTGTGGGACCTCTAAAATCCGAAAAGCATTGTATAATAATGTAACATTTCAATCTTTCCAAAAGAGCCCCTCCTCTCCTCTTATAAAAGGCCCCCACCTCTCCCACCTCATTTACACTTTCAAGCCATTTGGCTCGGCCAAACTCTACACAAATACTCTCCCAACTTCCCCCTATTACTCCTAGAAGCCTCAATTTGGGCAGAACTCTTCTCAAGGAAGCCTTTGGCTCAAATCAAAAAGAGTTACCCGATTTTGAGGTAATGTCTTCTCTAATGTTGTTTTGTTTTATTTTTCTTCTCAAACCCCCTAAACTCTTTTTATTAATTTATTTTGTAACAACACCAGTATCCTCAATATACTAGGATGTTGTTATAAGAAGGATTTGAGCTACAATTACACACACCTACATCTAATGGTTAAAGAACATACTGTTTCTGTGGATGGCAAATTTCTGCCTCACGAAACGATGATTGTTCAAATTCTTTTAACACCTATAATGGTGGCCATTTTGATGACAATATTTTCATATATGATATATAAATTATGTTTATGTTTTCCTTATCCTTCTTTATTTCTCATTTATTTCATACTTTATGATTTCCATTATGGGTAAAACGCGATAATTTCATTTTAGGAAGTGCGGACTACCGCCCCCTCAAAGTGATTTGAATCGTTAATGCCATATGTGGGATGTATAAAGGATGGAGTAAATCGTATTATACACTATATTATACTGGAATTATATTATACATTTATATCATTATGATTTGATTCCATTAAATACGAAATAGAAATGAAAGTAGCGTTCATGCGTACGTACGGCTTACCGTCTCCATGAACGGTGCATTTCATTTCTTACCTCTAAATGTTACGTAATATTATGAATGAATGTATATACTGGATATATATGATATATATGACATCTAAATCATGAATATAATTCTGGAGATAATGGATATTCTACCACATAAACAACTTGTAATTATAAGAAGTTTATTGTTGACTCAAGTACCAAAGATCGACAAAACGACCATTATTAACTTAAATAATTACATAATGTTCATATCATTGTAATAAGTGATATAATAAGGATAATGAAATCGAAAATGGTTCTTAATAAGGTATATATTAACTCTAGTTTATTATTTAGGAGGTTAAATAATGGTTGAGTCAAGTCAGACACGAGGTAAGGGAATTTCTTAACCCAACTTCCATTCTTTGGGTTAATCTCCTACTTTCAAATTATGTCATGATATTATTATGTATTATTTTGTATTTTTACTTTCTTTATGTGTACCTATAGTGAATACACATAATATATCTATTTTATTTTAAAAATGATCTTTGTAAGGACTTCGTCTCAATCTCTTTTCATTGAGGCATATTTGGTTTTATACACAAATTTATTTTATACGGTGTATAAACCACTTTGACTTTTACGTTTATTCAAAAGGAATCTTTTTTATACGAAGCGTTTACTAAACGACAAAAGGGAATGTTTTTGTCGTACGTATGCGGCGACAACAACTTCTCCGCCGCCGTGACCACTATTTGAGTTTCGGCTTCCTCTACAAGCCATCATTTTTTTAATGAAAAATAAATACAAAGTTTTAACTTTATTTTATTTTGGTATTGAAAATGGTTTTGAAAGCATTTTTATTATATCAATGTGTTGTATTGATATCTTGTGATTAAAATGTGGAAATGTTATGTTTCCTTTATGCATGTTTTATGTGATACGATTATGTTATGGTTTATGATATGTTTAAACCTATTCATATGAGGAATGTATTGGACTTAATAAGTGACGGGTGGAGCCCGCTATAGCTCCTCGATGCATCGGTAGGTCTCATGAGACAACTAGATGTGGAATTGGCAGAGGCCCTTTCCCAATTTGATTTATGGTTTTGGCCGAGGCCTTAATCATTTTAGACGTCTTGGCTGAGGCCTTGACAAAATGTTTCAGAATGTATGGCATTATACATTCCCTCATTATGAAAGTGGTTATTAATATTGCATGTGATTATTCGACTAGTAGAATATCCATGCGAGTAAGTAAATGGCATTATCTAATTTTATTTTTGACATATTATGTTGAAGTTTATGTTTAAAAGGATTTTGTTTTAGTTATACATTGCCTTAAATGTTAATGTTTATTTATGAAAGCTTCCGCATTATTGTTATCCTTACTGAGCATCTGAGCTCACCCCTTTCAATGTTTTAATATTTTCCAGGATGTGAAGAAGTATTTTAGGAATGACCTGTAGGGATAGTCAGAAGAGGATATGAGTGTGGACTATGAAGACTTTGTTATTAGTTTTTCACTTTATGATGCAATGTAAGACTTATGAATGTATCTAGTGTTTCCAAGGCTACTAAACTAATCGGTCTTTCGAGACTTGATCTTTTGTGATCATGCCAATGATACGAAGTAACGCACCGGCTCTGGGTAGCTGGGGTCGGGGCGTTACATAAGATTTTGTCAAGGTCTCATGCCAAGACACTAGTTTGTCTCATGAGACATGCCGATGCATCGAGGAGCTATAGCGGGCTCCACCCGTCACTTATTAAGTCCAATGCATTCCTCATATGAAAAGGTTTAAACATTTCATAAACCATAACATAATCGTATCACATAAAACATGCATAAAGGAAACATAACATTTCCATATTTCAATCACAAGATATCAATACAACACATTGATATAATAAAAACATTATCAAAACCATTTTCAATACCAAAATAAAAGAAAATTAAAACTTGGTATTTATTTTTCATTTAAAAAAAGGTATGCCTTGTAGAGGAAGCCAAAACTCAAATAATGGTCACGGCGGAGGAGAAGTCATTGTCGCCACATACGTACGACAATAAAAACATTCCTTTTTGTCATTTAGTAAAACGCTTCATATAAAAATATCCCTTTTGAATAAATGTAAAAGTCAAAGGGGATTATACACCGTATAAAAGAAATTTGTGTATAAAACAAAATATGCCTCAATGAATGGAGATTGAGATGAAGTCCCCTATAAAGATCATTTTAAATAAAATATATTCACTATATATACACATAAAGAAAGTATAAATACAATATAGGACATAATAAAATCATGACATAATTTGAAAATAGGAGATTAACCCAAAGAATAGAAATTGGGTTAAGAAGTTCCCTTACCTCGTGTCCGACTTGACTCGATCTGTCACGACCCGCCTTCACCAAAAGGAGAGAAGAGTCAGCAGATTGCCACGCCCTTCCTTCCTTAAGATGAAGGAGAGATAATGACCCCCGAGACCCGCCTTCAATAGGTCCCAGAGTGGCGACTAGCACCAAGGGTATAGGAATTTCTCACAAATTGAAGGCATTACCCCTTTTTGTTTTATAGGATCGGGAGATAAGATAATGAAACCCAAAAATACCAAGGTAAAAGAAAAGTAAAACCAAAAGTAAGCCATTCCCACATGCATGTTTCAAAAGTAAAAACCACAAAGTGCAAAAGGTGACTACAAGGTAAGTACCAAAGAGGAAAATAAAAACAACAACTACAACTGCTCCAAAGGTCCAAGCTAGTACGGTCCTGCTCAATCCCCGAAGTCCTCCTGGAAACCTGAAAGCAGTTTATATACGTAGGGTGAGCATACAAGTACACTCAGTAGGGAAAACCAAAGACTCTCGTGCACAAGTGGGGGAACGTACTAAAGTCTCGTGAGAAAAAGAGTAAACCAAACACCTATCAAGGTAAACTATCCACCCCAGGCCTCACCAAGGCACACTCCCCAAATAACGCAAGTCAAGTAATATATATAATCAGAGCACATCGATGTTTGGGTACCCCGCGCCACTCTCCCACTGGTTATTGAGACATCCTATACATCGGACCAATCTCGCCATTCTCACCGCAGTCCCACTGCCACACCCGCACGCACACACCTGGGCCACAACCACACGCAGTCCCACTACCGAACTCCGCCCGCACACACCTGGACCACAACTGTCACATGTAACCATGCCTGCAAACACCTAGGCTAGAACAACCACCACCACGCCCGAAGACACCTGGGCTAGAAAAACCACTTCCACGCCCGAAGACACCTGGGCCTCATCCTGAAGACACTTGGGAAACCACCTGCCGCACACACCTGGCCAACCACCACACTACCCTGCCCGAAGGTTCTTGGGCTAATAATAGACCTCAGGCCATCACAACCTGCCCGAAGATACTTGGTATATCCGGGAAAGGGAGCAGAAAAGGATCTAATAACCAGCCACTAAGAATAGTGTTGGAAAAAACACCCTCCCCCATGAAATGGGGGTGTTCGCACTAAGTGCTCAACTTGGGTGGGGCACGAATAAGAAACACAAAGCTACAAGTATATATATGTATAGGTAATAAGCACTCACCCAAGCTAGGTTTTCTTCAGACAGCCTACGGATCACAACAACACTCAAGTCCGAGCCACGACTCACGCTAACAACCCATTTGTCCCCTTTTCTTATTTCATGTTCAGTAATAATGTTCAAGTTTAAGCACTACTGGGCAACTAGAAATCATCGACACAAGTCGAGAAAAGTATACAATCAAACAACAACC
Source organism: Viscum album (assembly GCA_963277665.1). Taxonomy (NCBI): domain Eukaryota; kingdom Viridiplantae; phylum Streptophyta; class Magnoliopsida; order Santalales; family Viscaceae; genus Viscum; species Viscum album. The sequence continues at coordinate 512,626,523 of OY728146.1, forward strand.
ATAACGCCCACACCCGGTTCTCAACAATAGAGGATCCCACCCCAATTTGTGATATAGACAAGTAACCACCCGGATTTAAAACTCACAACCACTGAATACATACCAATAGGAGATCCCATCCCCCAAATTCACACAACCACCGAGATTATAATAGAACAGGGGATCCCATCCCCTCCACATCTCCAGCAATCGACTCGTAAAAGAAAACCACCAAAACACTGCCACCAACACTAAGAAAGGCCAAGCCTGTATTTTCAGATTTAAACGACTTAACACACCCCATGATTTAAGTTTTCGTGTGTTTTAACCGGGGGTTATCACAAAAGGAAAGATCCTGGTGCCTCAATTTATTTGGCCGGATATACGTGATTAACCGATTACTTTTCACAGCAGGAGTTTACAACCACAACAAGCTATTTAAAACATCAGCAGGAGTTCATTAGTGCACAACAACGACCACCAACGGCCTCGATTTTTAGAAGGCATAAGCCAACACAACTCAACAAGATGGTCATAGAAGAAACAACATCAGAATATAAAACACCATCAACGATCACATCCCCCCTCTCTTTCTTTATAGGATTCGTTCATTATCTTTAATTAGGTCTGGTTTATCCAATCCTACGGAATCAAAAGCATGCCCACCCCGCATGATACACAAAACAGAGAGGCAAAGAAGAAATTCCCTACTTGTTGATAGATGATCGACGTTTAGACAGGGGGCGCGGAACTTTACGGATAACGATGCGGCGGTCCCGATGCACCAGAAGCTGTTTGTGGAAAGCCACGATCTAGGAAAAGAGAAACCACGACTAACCCTTGGTTTATAAGAGCCGCAGACGGTTGAGGAGAAAACGCGAAACCACGTAAGGCGTGGGGGTCGTGGGTTGACCACGCATCTCCACTCGTGGGTCGGGTGGTTTAAACTGACTCATTAATTGTTTAAGTATTTAATTAAAACTCTTATGTGCATTACGGGTCTTTAAAACACGCTTAAACGAGTCAAAATAGGGTTTAAAACCCTATTTGCGCTAAAGGGAGCATTACTAGAAATATCCCACGGGGTAGGCCAGAGCCACCGGTAGGCTGGAGCTACCGGTAGCCGAGCTACCGGTAGGCAGCAGCTACCGGTAGGCCGAGCTACCGGTAGGCTGCAGCTACCGGTAGGCTGAGCTACCGGTAGGCGGCAGCTACCGCTAGCCGAGCTACCGGTAGGCAGCAGCTACCGGTAGGCCGAGCTACCGGTAGGCCGAGCTACCGGTAGGCAGCAGCTACTGGTAGGCAGCAGCTACTGGTAGACGAGCTACCGGTAGGCAACTACCGGTAGGCCGAGCTACCGGTAGACCGAGCTACCGGTAGGCCTGCTACCGGTAGGTTAAGGCTACCAGTAGGCCTACACCACCGTGATTCCCAGACCAGAAAACCCAAAATGAGATTTTCACAAAGTAATGGACCCCAAAAACCTGGGCCATTACATCAGATACCTCTTAAACGATTCTCATCCTCGAGAATCAAAGCAACTAGAAGGGAAGAGAGGGTCCGAACAACCACCTCGAAGGATACCTCTTAGGAGCGAACTCATGCTAACTAAAACATTTCCCTGCCAAGAACCAAGCAACATACCATGACAAACTGCCCGGGCATGTGGGTTTGGGAGTCTCCTTCCCCATGTCAAGATATTATCCGCTTTGGGCGGCACTGACTCGCCCGCACGGGTTTAATCGCATCCACCTTAATGCATCTTGATTAGGGGTCGGGTTCTCTCCTCCCCCATAGCCAGGGCTTTTCACACACAAACAGAGGAAGGAACCAGTACATTCCATAGTAAAAAGAACAAAACGTTCTACTGTAACAGGTGCAACAAGAAACAAAGCTCAAAAAAACTCTAGGTACTGGGCACACATTTGTGCTTCCCTCTCCCACATACTCTCCTCAAGCCCACCATGTCTCCACAACACACGAACCAAGGGGATGGTTCATCTACAAAGAACCTTCTCCTTGCGATCCTTGATCACCACTGGTCTCTCCACAAAGGTCATGTCTTTCTCGACGTCCATCTCGCCCTAATCAAGGATGTGTGAATCGTCGTGCAGATACTGACGGAGTTGGGACACATGAAAGACATCATGTATCCTTAGTAACGGCGGTGGTAACGCTAGCTGATAAGCCACCTCGCCAACCCGCCGCAACACTTCGAAGGGCCCAATAAACCTGGGAGAGAGTTTGCTCCCTTTATCGAACCTCCGCTGCCCACGCCGAGGGGAGACCTTCAAGAACACGTGGTCTCCAACTTCAAACTCCAAGGGCCTCCTCCTGGTATCCGCATATGACTTCTGTCGGTCCTGGGCCGCTTTCATCCTTTCCTGTACGAGCTGAACCTTCTCTGTCATGCTCTGCACCACCTCCGGACCAAGGATGCCTGCCTCTCCCACTTCGGTCCAACACACAGGCGAACGACATGGCCTCTCGTACAAAGCTTTAAACGGGGCCATACCGATGGTAGAGTAATAGCTATTATTGTAAGCGAACTCTACCAGGGGTAGGTGTTGCACCCATGATCCTCCTGCGTCCAGAACACATGCCCGTAGAATATCCTCCAAGGTCTGGATGGTGCGCTCTGTTTGTCCATCTGTCTGGGGATGGAAAGCAGTGCTAAGGCATAACTGGGTGCCAAACGCATGCTGAAATCCTCTCCAGACTTGCGAGTTAAACCGTGCATCCCTATCCGAGACTATAGACCTCAGAACTCCATGAAACCGCACCACCTCATCCATGTACTTTCGTGCCAAAGCATCCATGGTACTCGACTCCTTGATTGCCAGAAAGTGAGCCGATTTCGTCAACCTGTCCACTACCACCCAGATGGCATCGTACCCCCCTTGGACATTGGGTAGTCCCGTGAAGAAATCCATCGAGATGTCATCCCACTTCCACTCGGGGACATCTAGAGGCTGTAGTAGGGCGCCTGGAACTCGGTGTTCAGCCTTCACTTGCTGACACACTAGGCACTTGTCCACAAACTCTGCCACCGCTCGCTTAACTCCGGGCCACCAAAACTGCCTCTTCAAACCTTGGTACATCTTGGAAACTCCTGGGTGTACCACCAGGGGTGAGTTGTGGAACTCACTGAGAACCTTGCCGCACATCACCCCTCGAACAAACAACCTTTTCTGGAAAAGCATCCGGTTCTGACCATCCTCTGTCCATCCTTCTGGAGCATTGCCCTGGTCAACTCGGTAACGCATCACTTCGCACTCTAGGTCTCCCCACTGAGACTCTTCCACTTGATAAAACAGGGATGACTGCACCGTCATCTGGTATAGGCAACCCTTATCACCATCCACCCTCGCATCTAGGCGCAAGGTAGCCAACTCTCCCATCGCTTTCCAGGCGTCTGCCGACTCTCGGACCGCATCCTTCTGCGTCCTCCTACTCAAGGAATCGGCCACCACATTGCCCTTTCCCTCAGTATAAGAGATTTAGAAGTCGTAATCCTGGAGGAACTCCACCCATCTCCACTGTCGCAAGTTTAAGTCCCGCTGGGAGAAGATGTATCTCAAGATTTTGTGATCCATGAAGACCACAAAGCGTTCCCCGATGAGGTAGTACCGCCATAACTTTAGCGCAAAAACGACCGCTGCAAGCTCCAGGTCGTGGGTGGCGTAATTACGCTCATGGGAACGCAGCTTCCTGGACCCATAAGAGATCACCCCTTGTCGCTGCATCAACACGCACCCCAGGCCCTGTCCTGAAGCATCACAGAACACCTCATAAGCCACCCCTTCTTCTAGTAATCTCAGCACTGGAGCACTGACCAACTTCTCCTTCAGATAGCTGAAGGCTGACTGGCACTACTCACTCCATACGAAAGCCTGGTCCTTCTTGGTCAGAGCCGTCAAAGGGGCTGCTACTTGGGAGAAGTTGGGTACGAATCTCCGGTAGTAACCCGCCAGCCCGAGAAAACTTCAGACTTCTACCACATTCTTGGGTGCTGCCCAAGAAACAACTGCCTCAACCTTTGATGGGTCGACCACTACCCCCTGATCAGACACTACGTGTCCGAGGAAGTGCACTTCTCGTGTCCAGAACTTGCATTTTGACAACTTCCCATAGAGCTGGTGCTGTCGGAGGACCTCCAAAACTGTCCTCAAGTGCTCTGCATGGTCCTCTTCTGATCTAGAGTAGACCAGGATATCGTCGATGAACACAACCACGAACCAATCCAAGTACTCTAGAAATATGGAGTTCATAAGCCCCATGAACACAGCCGGGGCGTTCGTAACACCGAAGGGCATGACTACGAACTCGAAATGTCCGTACCTGCACCTGAACACTGTCTTCGGGATGTCGCTCTCTTTCACCCTCAGCTGATGGTACCCAGACCGCAGGTCGATCTTCGAGAACCATCCTGCCCCTTTCAGCTGGTCAAAAAGATCATCTATCCTTGGGAGAGGGTAGCGATTCTTGATCGTTACTTGATTCAACCTCCTGTAGTCTATGCACAACCTTAGACCACCATCTGCCTTCTTTGCGAACAAGACCGGAGCACCCCATGGTGATGCACTCAGACGAACATAACCCCTCTTCATCAGATCGCCAATCTGTATCCGCAACTCCCGTAGCTCCGAAGGTGCCATCCGGTAAGGATCCATCGAGATTAGATGAGCGCCGGGCTGCAGGTCTATCCCGAACTCGATATCACGTCGAGGGGGTAGAGTCGTCACCTCCTCAGGAAAGATGTCCATAAACTCACAGACGATCTCTGGCACTTACACCATTTCGGCATCTACTGATTCTACTATCAGCTCGGTCAACAAGGAGAGGAGAGGTTCCTCTCTCCTGTTTCCCTTCGGACTGCTCCGATCACCGGTGAAGGTAACACGCCGGCTGTCCAAGTCTGAGAACACCACCCTTCTTCGAAAACAGTCGATGACGGCGCATACAAAAAATAGCCAGTCGATGCCTAGGATGACATCGTATGGCTGAATCTGTAGCAGAAGAAGATCCCTAACTGACTGATGTGGCCCTAACATCAGTCTACATCCTCGACAAACGAACAACAAGTCGGTCTGACCTCCAACTGGTGTGCTCAACACCAGGGGCACTGGAAGTCTCTCGACATCTAGACCCAAGGCACGGGCTAGACTGGGTGCAAAGAAGGAGTGCGAAGCTCCGGTATCGAACAAAGCATAAGCAAGAGTGATAAACAGACTGATCGTACCTCGAACAACCTCTGGCCCTGCTGGAACTGCTGCCTCTGTGGCATGTAACTGTCCACGCCCAGCTCCCCTGCCCCTCGGCTGTCAGCCACCCCCCCGACCACACCCTGGTCGAGGTCCCTGTGGAGCGCCCTGAGGTTGGCCTCCTCCTCCTACGTCTAACCTCGGAGGAGTGGGAGCTCGCTGTCCCTGCTGCTGCTGCTGGAAGGGTTTGGCTGGAAGCTGCAGCTGGGGTGGGTGCTGGGGATGACTTCCACTGCTGTACTGCACCCTGTCGGGGCACTGACTCCGGAGATGCCCAGGGCTCCCACAGATGAAGAACCGCGGTCCCGGGCTCGTAGAAAAAGGGCGAGGGCCGGGGGATCGAAACTGAAACTGTTGCGGCCTGCTCCCTGCGGGTCGAAACCTAGAGGGTCCTGATACTGGAGGCCTGGTGCTGACGGCCTTCCCCTTCGATGGTCCCAACTAGATCCCCTCTCGCGACACTCCTCCTAGAGCATGCATCCTCTCCACCACTTCGGCCTTCTTCTGGACCTCCAAGTACGTCGACAGGGTAAAGGGGGTAACAACATACTGGAGGGAGGGTCGGAGCGCCTCCTCTAGATGACTTGCCCGAGACTCCTCGTTCGGAAAGAGGTCCAGAGCAAAATGTAGGAGGTCCTTGAACTTGATCCCTAGCTCCCTCACGGACATACTCCCTTGCTGGAGGGAGAGTAGTTCCTGCCTCTTTTCTGCCTTCATCGTCGAGGAGAGGAATTCCGTCCGGAACTCCCTCTTGAAGTCCACCTAAGCCACCTCAGACTCCCTCCTCTCCCCCAGGTAAAGCGTCCACCACTGACGCGCCGCTCCCTGCATCTGGCTGACAGCCAGAGGAACCCAGTACTTGGTCGGGGCCCGAATCAGGCCGAAGGCTATAACTAGCTCCTCTAGCCAGCCTTCCGTCTTCATATCAGAGGTGCTGCCCTCATACTTCTCGAGGGCCTGTCGCTGGAAGGCTCGAAGAGTCTTCTGCCACTGGTCGTCCTCTTCCTCTCGATCAGCTCTCTGCCGATTGGCCAAAGTAACCTCCGAGGCCTCGATCGCCTATACCACACGTGGTCGCCTTCCAGGTGCCATAGCTGCAAGGTAAACAAGGAATGCCTAAGCCCAAGTAGTGCAGAATATCGTTATTAAAACTTCTTAAAATTTAATTTATTCTTAATTCCCAAGATATCCCAGAAACACAAGAACACAAGTCATTATGATGCATGTACCTTTCCTAGGGTCTCTACCTTGCAATCAGTATGGCCTCACTTGGTCGTTCGATAGGTCCAGAGTCCTTGCATCGGATCACGGGGGGCCCTAAAATCCCGTGTCCTAGCCGGTCTTCCATGGCCTAATTCACGCGCCAAGGTCACCCAACACTGTTGCCTTACCATCCCATGTAATCCTCACTAGCCTAACTCCAGACTCCATCCTATCTCTCAACCATCACCTCTGATAACATTCTGTCATGACCCGCCTTCACCAAAAGGAGAGAAGAGTCAGCAGATTGCCAGGCCCTTCCTTCCTAAAGCTGAAGGAGAGATAATGACCCCCGAGACCCACCTTCAATAGGTCCCAGAGTGGCGACTAGCACCAAGGGTATAGGAATTTCTCAAAAATGTAAGGCATTACCCCTTTTTGTTTTATAGGATCGGGAGATAAGATAATGAAACCCAACAATACCAAGGAAAAAGAAAAGTAAAACCAAAAGTAAGCCATTCCCACATGCATGTTTCAAAAGTAAAAACCACAAAGTGAAAAAGGTGACTACAAGGTAAGTACCAAAGAGGAAAAGAAAAACAACAACTGCAACTTCTCCAAAGGTCCAAGCTAGTATGGTCCTGATCGATCCCCGAAGTCCTCCTGGAAACTTGAAAGCAGTTTATATACGTAGGGTGAGCATAAAAGTACACTCAGTAGGGAAAACCAAAGACTCTCGTGCACAAGTGGGGGAACATACTAAAGTCACGTGAGAAAAAGAGTAAACCAAACACCTATCAAGGTAAACTATCCACCCCAGGCCTCACCAAGGCACACTCCTCAAATAATGCAAGTCAAGTAATATATATAATCAGAGCACATCGATGTTTGGGTATCCCGCGCCACTTTCCCACTGGTTATTGAGACATCCTACGCATCAGACCAATCCCGCCATTATCACCGCAGTCCCACTGCCACACCCGCCCGCACACACCTGGGCCACAACTATCACATGTAACCATGCCTGCAAACACCTAGGCCAGAACAACCACCACCACGCCCGAAGACACCTGGGCTAGAAAAACAACTGCCATGCCCGAAGACACCTGGGCCTCATCCCGAAGACACTTGGGAAACCACCTGCCGCACACACCTGGCCAACCACCACACTACCCCGCCCAAAGGTTCTTGGACTAATAATGGACCTCAGGCCATCACAGCCTACCCGAAGATACTTGGCCTATCCGGGAAAGGGAGCAGAAAAGGAGCTAATAACCAGCCACTAAGAATAGTGTTGGTAAAAACACCCTCCCCCATGAAATGGGGGTGTTCGGCACTAAGTGCTCAACTTGGGTGGGGCACGAATAAGAAACAAAAAGCTACAAGTATATATATGTATAAGTAACAAGCACTCACCCAAGCTAGGTTTTCTTCAGACAGCCTACGGATCACAACAGCACTCAAGTCCGAGCCACGACTCACGCTAAAAACCCATTTGTCCCCTTTTCTTATTTTATGTTCAGTAATAATGTTCAAGTTTAAGCACTACTGGGCAACTAGAAATCATCGGCACAAGTCCAAAAAAGTAAACAATCAAACAACAACCATAACACCCACACCCGGTTCTCAACAACAGAGAATCCCACCCCAATTTGTGATATAGACAAGTAACCACCCGGATTTAAAACTCACAACCACTGAATCCATACCAACAGGATATCCCATCCCCCAAATTCACACAACCACCGAGAGTATAAAAGAACAGGGGATCCCATCCCCTCCACATCTCCAGCAATCGACTCGTAAAAGAAAACCACCAAAACACTGCCACCAACACTAAGCAAGGCCAAACCTGTATTTTTAGATTTAAACGACTTAACACACTCCATGATTTCAGTTTTCGTGTGTTTTAACCGGGGGTTATCACAAAAGGAAAGATCATGGTGCCTCAATTTATTTGGCCGGATATACGTGATTAACCGATTACTTTTCACAGTAGGAGTTTACAACCACAACAAGCTATTTAAAACATCAACAGGAGTTCATTAGTACACAACAACGACCACCAACGGCCTCGATTTTCAGAAGGCATAATCCAACACAACTCAACAAGATGGTCATAAAAGAAACAACATCAGAATATAAAACACCATCAACGATCACAACCCCCCTCTCTTTCTTTATAGGATTTGTTCATTATCTTTAATTAGGTCTGGTTTATCCAATCCTACGGAATCGAAAGCACGCCCACCCCGCATGATACACAAAACAGAGAGGCAAAGGAGAAATTCCCTACTTGTTGATAGATGATCGACATTTAGACCGGGGGCGCAGAACTTTACGGATAACGATGCGGCGGTCCCGATGCACCAGAAGCTGTTTGTGGAAAGCCACGATCCAGGAAAAGAGAAACCATGACTAACCCTTGGTTTATAAGAGCCGCAGACGGTTGAGGAGAAAACGCGAAACCGCGTAAGGCGCGGGGGTCGTGGGTTGACCACGCGTCTCCACTCATGGGTCGGGTGGTTTAAAACGACTCATTAATTGTTTAAGTATTTAATTAAAACTCTTATGCGCATTACGGGTCTTTAAAACACGCTTAAACGAGTCAAAATAGGGTTTAAAACCCTATTTGCGCTAAAGGGAGCGTTACTGAAAATATCCCGCGGGGTAGGCCAGAGCCACCAGTAGGCTGGAGCTACCGTTAGCCGAACTACCGGTAGGCAGCAGATACCGGTAGGCCGAGCTACCGGTAGGATGCAGGTACCGGTAGGCCGAGCTACCGGTAGGCGGAAGCTACCGCTAGCTGAGCTACCGGTAGGCAGCAGCTACCGGTAGGCCGAGCTACCGGTAGGCAGCAGCTACCGATAGGTCGAGCTACCGGTAGGCAGCAGCTACCGGTAGGCAACAGCTACCGGTAGACGAGCTACCGGTAGGCAGCTACCAGTAGGCCGAGCTACCGGTAGACTGAGCTACCGGTAGGCCTGCTACCGGTAGGCTAAGGCTACCAGTAGGCCTACACCACCGTGATTCCCAGACCAGAAAACCCAAAACGATATTTTCATAAAGTAATGGACCCCAAAAACCCGGGCCATTACACGATCATTCTTTAATCTCCTGAATAATAAACTAGAGTTAATTTCTATTTGCTTAAGAACCTTTTTCATGTTCATTATTCCTTTTATATCACTTATTACCATGTTATGAACATTATGTAATTATTTAAGTTAATAACGGTCATTTTGTCGATCTTTGGTACTTGAGTCAAAAATAAACTTCTTATAATTACAAGTTGTTCATGTGGTGAAATATAAATTATATCCAGAATTATATTCATGATTTAGATATCATATATATCATATATATCTAGTATATACATTAATTCATAATATTACGTAACATTTAGAGGTAAGAAATGAAATACACCGTTCATGGAGACAGTAAGCCGTACATACGCATGAACGCTACTTTCATTTATATTTCGTATTTAATGGAATTAAATCATAATGATATAAAGTTATATTATAATTCCAGTATAATATAATATATAATATCATTTACTCCATCCTTTATACATCCCACATATGGCATTAACGATTCAAATCACTTTGAGGGGGCGGTAGTCCGCACTTCCTAAAATGAAATTATCGCGTTAACCCATAATGGAAATCATAAAGGTATGTCATAAATGAAAAATACAGAATCATAAGGAAAACAAAACATAATATATATCATATATAAAAATAGTTTCATCATAATGGCCACCATGAGAGGTGTTAAAAGAAGATTGAACAATCATCATTTCGTGAGGCTGTAATTCGCCACCCACAGAAACAGTATGTTATTTAACCATTAGACAAAGGTGTGTGTAAGTGTAAATAAAATATTTATCATAAAAACATCCTAGTATATTTAATATACTGGTGTTGTTACAAAATAAAGGAATAAAAAGAGTTTAAGGGGTTGGAGAATAAAAATAAAACAAAATAACAAAAGAGAAGACATTACCTTAAAATCGGGTAACTCTTTTTGATTTGATCCAAAGGCTTCCTTGGGAAGACTTCTTCCCAAAGTGAGGCTTCTAGGAGTAAGATAGGGAAGTTGGGAGAGTATTTGGCCAGAGTTTGGTCAAGCCAAATGGCTTTTAAGGTGTGAATAAGGTGGTAGTGGTGGGGGCTTTTTATAAGAGGAGAGGAGGGGAACTCTTGGAAAGTCATGAAATGTTACATTATTATGAAATGATTTTCGGATTTTAAAGGTCCTAAAATAATATATTTCGAGTATAAGGTGATAAGGGCTCGAAATATACTCATCCAATAGGTTTTTGACAAGTGTAAGTCTTAGATTTTACATTATCTTTTACTTTTATTTAAATCGTTAATTAATGAGCTAATCGCTGCATCATCATTGTGTCAAAAAAATTTTAATTTATTTAATATCCAAAAATTATAAAAAAATTACCCTGATGTAGGAAATATTTTTATCTTTCCAATTAATATTTATAGTAAAAAAGTTAACTTATATAACCCCATGTAATAATTGTTTTAGTAAAACAACACATGTTTGTGACAATTTTATTTTTACATTAAACAAAAAGTTATTAATGTCATTTTCTTACCCAAGTGGCTCCATGGGGTCCCCAAGTTGACCCATAGATTGTCTTGGTCTTCCATGACTCATATAATAAGGGTAGGACAAGTTTCAAGATATTTTCATATTTTTATAATATCATTTTTACCTTAAATTTCACTAATTACCTTTAATCGCGATTAATTAAACTTAAAAGTTACTATTCACCAAAAAATTATTTTAATCCCATTGAACCACATTTTAATTCCTAATAAAAACCATGTATGTCGAATTTTTTGAAAATCAAATCACAGAAGTGGTAATGCTTCATTTAAATGAAAAATCAGTTTTTAACTACCACTTAGTGGTTTCACTATTCATAAACAATTGATGTTTTTTAGAACAATGCCAAAAATTCACCCTAAGCTATAATTGATATTCCGAATTCAAAAATGATGTCTATTTTACAAAATTCCAAACATATAAGTTTAATTAATTAATTTTATAATTAATTCCCATTGTCAAAACAAATAGCGTGTTTTTAAGAAAGAATATCAATCAAAAGATTGACAATTGTTTAAGTCCAATTTCAAAGTGAAATTAATTATAATGACCACAATTGGATAAAATGGTAAAAATATATTCTAATTATACTTTAAAACAACTCAATAGTATAATTTATCACTATAAATTATTTTGATTAAAAAAGTTGTTTTTAAGTATTTTCTCTATTCATAGAAAATTGGAAGTTCTCAGAAAATTACAAAAAATTCAACTTAAGATAATTTTGATATTACGAATACAAAAATGAAGTCCATTTTGAAATATAAAATTTATATAATTTCAAAAAGTGGGTATTACTATCCATAACTGCTACTTTGATTGGTCGCGGTGTGTTAGAATCTCGAACTTGTGTACAATTCAAGCTATTGCATTATTGAAAGAGAAGCGTATCGTGGAAGATCGTGGTGTTACATTCTCCCATCCTTTAATAAATTGCATCCTCACAATTTGAAAATAAAAGGTTTAAAATAGAAAATACCTTTGTGGAAAACCCACATCGGAAATAGGGTTAATAAAAATAAAACATTAAAAGAAAGAAAGAGAAGTACAAAGTTCACCCGAGATAGCCCATACTGGGATTCTATGAAAATGTAGACATAGAGGAAAAAAAACCATCATGGTCTGATGGAGAGTTGTAGAAAACAGGGTTAGGAGAAAGTTAACTATAAGAAAATCACAAAATTTTGATTGGTTAAACGATCATTTATTCCCCTGTTGGAAAAGTTAACCGACAATGTTTTTGTTTTAAGTAACCTTTCATAAAGTTGAGGAATTTATTTAGCATATTTACTAAGAATTTAAGGAAATATACTTACTTGTCATGTAGACTTTCATTCTTTAATAAATTTTTACCACAAACCCATCTTTCACTCCAAATGGTAAAAGAACTCAAAAATATTCTATTTATCCTAATTGTATAAGGTTCCAAATATTAACACATAACATTTAGATTAGGAAAACTATTTGTAATAACCAGGGACTTCCTGTAGGCTAGTGGTAGGTAATAAAGGCCTGTCACACTATGGTTGTGGGTTCGATTCCTGCAGCTTTGTCCGACGCGACGGGTTATCCCTCGACCTGCAGGTTTTCCTTTTCCTAAAACTATAGTATTATAATATTCCAAAAATAATCTTCAAAAATGTTTTAACCTTAAAAAATAATATCAAAGGTTAAAATTAATCCATTCCAACCTTTATAGTTATCCAAAATACCTCTGTCCAGATTTTCTCTAAAAGGTCTCTAAATTCCAAAATCAATTGTAACATCAGATTCCCCAAACAAGGTAAAGTTTCTCTTATTGTCACATACTAAAAATATGATTACCTTCATCATATTAAATCCTTAATGAAAACAACAAGTAATGCAGTAAAATCCTTATATATATCAAATTATTTTTATTACCAGAATATAATCCTTGAGTCCAAAAGCACCAATACATTAATTATTCCACTTCAACTGTAGTAACAACATAAGCTTGGCCTTGATCTCTTGGAATTTTCTGGGGTAAGTTTCCCTGATGCTTAGGACATTTATTTTCATAATGCCCCATTTCTCTACAATTGTAGCATTCAACATTGATAGCCTCTTTCTTTCCCTTGCAATCACGAGCCTGGTGACCTTTTTCTCCACATTTATAACAAACTCCCATTCCTTTTAGGCATGTACCGGGGTGATTCTTCCAACTATTATCACATAATGGAAAATCCTTCTTTCCCTTTTTCCCTTTATCTGTCTCTTGTTCCACCGTTCTCTTATTCTCTTGCTTTACTTTGTTGTCATAAGACATAGAGAATTCCTTTTCTGTCTTGATAGCACATGAGACTATATCTTCGTATGTTGAGAAAGATTATGATACTAATGCTCGACGGATAAATGGTTTAACCCATCAAAGAAATGATCAATCTTACTTCTTGGGTTACGTATATAATCTACATCATGTCTTGCTAACATTGTAAAGTCGGCCTCATACTTTGTGACATTCTCATCCTCCTTTTGTCTTAGACTCAGAAATTGCCTTTCCATATCTTCTCGATGGTCTTATGGAAAGTATTTTTCTAAGAAAAGATCTTTAAACTCTCTCCATTCCATATTCGATACTTCATTATCTTCATTTGTATTTTGAATCAATAACCACCATTGATCAGCATCTCCAGTGAGGCGGTAAACTGTCATGATAACCTTTTCCCTTTCACTACTCCCCAAGGCATGGAATATTTTCTCTAAGGAATTTATCCATTGCTCAGCTACTAAGGGATTTGTAATTTCATTTAATGTTGGTGGTTGTTGCCTCATGAAGCGGTCTAACATTGATCCTCCACGTTGCAGATCAGGGTGCTCCATACGAGTAAGGTTATTATTCATAACCTGAGTGAGTTGTCCCAGTATGGTTATAAGTTGATCAGCACCAGTTGTATCTCTAGCTCCAAAATAATTATCTTGAGAAGGAGGGAAATCCCTACATGGAGTGCGTGTATTGATACGGTTTCCATTCCTCCCACTAGGTGCCATTTCTAAACAATGGTAGAAACTATATTAGTTTATGAATCAAAATACGCAATTCCATACTTGTAAAACACTGAACATAAATTGAACTATTTATGGATATAATCCATAATCATAAAAATAAATGTTTTCTTTGAGGAAGTATATACTCATAAACCCTTCATAATGGTTTGTAAAGAAAATTAGAATTATCCTAAGCATATCCCCCGGGAGTGTCGTAACCAAGAGTGCAGCAAGGCCCGTTGTCATGCACCAGTTCCCATTCGAGTCTAGCTCAAAGCAGTGTTTTCGGGTTTTACCCCTAGGTACATCTGTGCCAGAGCCGCCTCTACCTGCTCGTATCCAGACTGGGATGTATTGCTCGGAAAACTCACAAAATCTCTATAATACCAAAATTCTAGGAAGTTATTTTATACTAATACTCAAAGTCTTTCTTTGGGCTATGTGCTCTAACCAGAGTTTATCTAAATATAGATTCCAAGGTTAGTACTAAACTGCCTCTGATACCAACTGTAACGCCTCGACCCCAGTTACCCAGAGTCGGTGCATTATTGCATAACATCGTCATGATCACAAAAGATCAAGTCTTGAAATACCGATTAGTTTAGTAGCCTTGGAAACACTAGATACATTCATAAATGTTACATTACATCATAAAGTGAAAAATCACAATAACATAGTCTCCATAGTCCACACTTCTATCCCCTTTAGACTATCCCTATAGGTCAGTCATAAAATATTTCTTCACATCCTGGGAAAAATAAAACATTGAAAGGGGTGAGCTCAGATGCTCAGTAAGGATAACAATATAGCGGAAGGTTTCATAAATAAACATAAACATTTAAGCCAATGTATAACTAAAACAAAATCCTTTTAAACTTTAACTTCAGCATAATATGACAAAAGTAAAATGAAATAATTCCATTTACTTATTCACATGGATATTCTACTGGTCGAATAATCACATGCAATTTCAATAACCACTTTAATAATGATGGAATGCATAATGCCAGACTATCATAACCACGTAGCCAAGGCCTTGTGCCAAGACTACAAATAAGATTTTGTCAAGTCCTCGTGCCAAGACACTAGTTTGTCTCATGAGACCTACTGATGCATCGAGGAGCTATAGCGGGCTCCACCTATCACTTATTAAGTCCAATGCATTCCTCATATGAACAGGTTTAAACATGTCATAAACCATAACATAATCGTATCACACAAAACATGCATAAAGGAAACATAACATTTCCACATTTAAATCACAAGATATCAATACAACACATTGATATAATAAAAACATTATCAAAACCATTTTCAATACCAAAATAAAAGAAAACTAAAACTTGGTATTTATTTTTCATTTAAAAAAAATGTATGGCTTGTAGAGGAAGCCGAAACTCAAATAATGGTCACGACGGCGGAGAAGTCATTGTCGCCGCATAAGTACGACAATAAAAACATTCCTTTTTTTCATTTAGTAAAACGCTTCGTATAAAAATATTCCTTTTGAATAAACGTAAAAGTCAAAGGGGTTTATACACCGTATAAAAGAAATTTGTGTATAAAAAAAATACGCCTCAATGAGTGGAGATTGAGACGAAGTCCCTTACAAAGATCATTTTTAAATAAAATAGATTCACTATATATACACATAAATAAAGTATAAATACAAGATAGGACATAATAAAATCATGACATAATTTGAAAATAGGAGATTAACCCAAAGAATAGAAATTGGGTTAAGAAGTTCCCTTACCTCATGTCCGACTTGACTCGATCGTTCTTTAATCTCCTAAATAATAAACTATATTTAATTTATATTTGCTTAAGAACCTTTTTCATGTTCATTATTGCTTTTATATCACTTATTACCATGTTATGAACATTATGTAATTATTTAAGTTAATAACGGTCATTTTGTCGATCTTTGGTACTTGAGTCAAAAATAAACTTCTTATAATTACAAGTTGTTTATGTGGTGAAATATCCATTATATACAGAAATATATTCATGATTTATATATAATATATATCATATATATCCAGTATATACATTCATTCACAATATTACGTAAAATTTAGAGGTAAGAAATGAAATGCACCGTTCATGGAGACGGTAAGCCGTACGTACGCATGAACGCTACTTTCATTTCTATTTCGTATTTAATGGAATGAAATCAAAATGATATAAAGATATATTATAATTCCAGTATAATATCATATATAATATCATTTACTCCATCCTTTATACATCCCACATATGGCATTAACGATTCAAATCACTTTGAGGGGGCGGTAGTCCGCACTTCCTAAAATGAAATTATCGCGTTTAACCATAATGGAAATCATAAAGGTATGCCATAAATGAAAAATACAGAATCATAATAAAAACAAAACATAATAAATATCATATATAAAAATAGTTTCATCATAATGGCCACCATGAGAGGTGTTAAAAGAATATTGAACAATCATCATTTCGTGAGGCAGTAATTCTCCACCCACATAAAAAGTATGTTCTTTAACCATTAGACGGAGGTGTGTGTAAGTGTAAATAAAATCATTCTCATAACAACATCCTAGTATATTTAAGATACTGGTGTTGTTACAAAATAAAGGAATAAAAATAGTTTACGGGGTTGGAGAAGCAAAATAAAACAAAATAACATAAGAGAAGACATTACCTTAAAATCAGGTAACTCTTTTTGATTTGAGCCAAAGGCTTCCTTGGGAAGACATATGCCCAAATTGAGGCTTATAGGAGTAAGATAGGGATGTTGGGAGAGTATTTGGGCAGAGGTTGGCCAAGCCAAATGGTTTGTAAGGTGTGAATAAGGTGGTAGTGGTGGGGGCCTTTTATAAGAGGAGAGGAGGGGCACTCTTGGAAAGTCATGAAATGTTACATTATTATGAAATGCTTTTCGGATTTTAAAGGTCCCACAATGATATATTTCGAGTATAAGGTGATAAGGGTTCGAAATATACTCATACAATAGGTTTTTTAAAAGTGTAAGTCTTAGATTTTACGTTATCTTTTCATTTTATTTAAATCGTTAATTAATGAGGTAATCGCTGCATCATTATTGTGTCATAAAAAATTAATTTATTTAATGTCCAAAAATTATAAAAAAAATTACCATGATATAGGAAATATTTTTATCTTTCCAATTAATATCTATAGTAAAAATGTTAACTTATATATCCCCATGTAATAATTTTTTTAGTAAAACAACACATGTTTGTGACAATTTTATTTTTACTTTAAATAAAAAGTTATTAATGTCATTTTCTTACCCAAGTGGCTTCATGGGGTCCCCAAGTTGACCCATGGATTATCTTGGTCGGCCATGACTCATCCAATAAGGGTAGGAAAAGTTTCAAGATATTTTCATATTTTTATAATATCATTTTTACCTTAAATTTCACTAATTACCTTTAATTGTGATTAATTAAACTTAAAAGTTACTATTCACCAAAAAATTATTTTAATCCAATTGAACCAAATTTTACTTCCTAATGACAACCATGTATGTTGGATTTTTGAAAATCAAATCATAGAAGTGGTAATGTTTCATTTAAACGAAAAATCAGTTTTTAACTACCACTTAGTGGTTTCACTATTCATCAAAAATTGATGTTTTTCAGAACAATGCCAAAAATTCACTCTAAGCTATAATTGATATTCTGAATTCAAAAATGATGTCTATTTTAAAAAATTCCAAACATATAAGTTTCATTAATTAATTTAATAATTAATTCCCGTTGTCAAAATAAATAGCGTGTTTTTAAGTAAGATTATCAATCAAAAGATTGACAATTGTTTAAGTCCAATTTCAAAGTGAAATTAATTCTAATGACCACCATTGGATAAAATGGTAAAAATATATTCTATTTATACTTTAAAACAAATCAATAGTATAATTTATCACTATAAATTATTTTGATTAAAAAAGTTGTTTTTAAGTATTTTCTCTATTCATAGAAAATTGGAAGTTCTCAGAAAATTACAAAAAATTCAACTTAGGATAATTTCGATATTAAGAATACAAAAATGAAGTCCATTTTGAAATATAAAATTTATATAATTTCAAAAAGTGGGTATTACTATTCATAACTGCTACTTTGATTGGTCGCGGTGTGTTAGAATCTCGAACTTGCGTACAATGCAAGCTATTGCATTATTGAAAGAGAAGCGTATCGTGGAAGCTCGGGGTGTTACAAAGATATCTAAAAAGGGTACACAAATCAACTATAACTGTGATTAATTTTTTAGTTAACATATTATGAAATGAAAATAGCAATAACATCTCCATCAAAATATTTTAGTCATGGATTTTCAATCCATGTAACATTCAATGTTTTAAGTCAACACACCATGATATATTGCTTGAATATCCATATGACACTTTTACATTCTTTAATGTTCAAAGGAATATGTATTTATCATGATTTCTTATTGTAAAAATAGCTGAAGGATAATTGGAATTCTCATTTTCCCACAAACCATGAATCATATTCATTGACTCAAAATCCTTACGAGCATTAAGGCGATCCTTCAATTTACCCAGCTCATTAAGAAACATAAAAATTACATTTCCATAGACATTCTTATCAATATGAATTTCATCATGATTATAACATGTAAAACTAAACTATCAATAAGTAGGTTTAGAAAATATACACTTTTTCTCCCATTGTTGTGTTCCATCTGCTTCATATACTATACCTCGTGCCCTTTCCACATTTTCCAAATTCCTTAGGGACATTCATTAATTGTACCAAGATTTATAAACTAGATAACACCTTCATTGAATTTCTCATTTCAATATTTCCATTGAATCATGTCTTGTTAAACCTAAATTTATGAGAAGCATCAAGAAATCGATGATGACACAAAAAAAAACCATTTTCTGCTAAGATTTTATCATTGAGGTTGAAAATAAAAATTAAAAAATAGACAAGCCAAACCAATATGAGTATTCCAACTGGATAAATTTCATAGTCTAGGGAAGTCACTAATTTTCCACATTAAAGTAAAATTTATTTTGAATAGTTTTCTTGTTAAAGCATCATATGTTTCCATGCCATCATCCCATAATTCTAGCAATTCTTTGATTAGAGGTTAAAGGTATACATCAATGTCATTTTCAGGCATTTTTATTCTAGGAATAATCATAAAAATAATTAATAAATTCTTCTACATACATATCGATGGAGGTAGATTACAGGGGATCAAAAAAACTGGCCAAATGCTATAATTAGTACTTAAAGTACCAAAATGGTTAAAACCATCAAAAGTGAATCCCAAACGTATATTCCTAGAACCTGAAGAAAAATGTCGATATAGGAAATCAAACCTCTTCCATGATGTTGAATATTTTGGATGTATCATAAATCCATCGTTACTATTCTGAGCATGCCACTTCATGTATTATGCAGTCTTAGATGACATGAATAATATTTGCAAGTGTGGTTTTAGAGGAAAGCAACACAATACCTTTATATAAATTTTCTTCTTCTATTTCTTTTGGGGGTTACATTGATTTATACTCTCATTTATTCATAAAATTCTATCCAATTATATGATATCTTATGAATTCATCTTTATCAGACTCTTATCCCCAGTAAATCATGTAATCATTCGGGCATGCATGTATCTTTGTATAATCAATTCCAAGATTTTTGATGACTTTCTTCATCTCATAGAATGATACAGGGATCTTAGCTTCACTAAATGTATCATGAAGCAACTCTAAAATCATGGAAATTTATTTTTCATTAATTACATAGAGATAATATATATGATAAAACTTAAGTTGAAAAGATAAATTTGAATACTTGGCACACCCTTCATATAGTTTTTGTTTCTCATATTCTACTAATTCATAAAAATCATTTTTTCATCACTGAAGTTGTTAGCAAGATTAACCTGCTCAGGATCAACTGAAGTTTTTGTTGACCTATTAAAATTATGGACATTTTATTTTAAAAAACCAAATGTGTCATTTTACAAATTTTGAACTGAGTTCTCCTCTTCCAGATCACTTTTTGTTCCATTGACAATATTTTCATATTTTTGACTTTCCCTAACATTTGATTCACCATTCCAAATCCAACATACATATCCATCAAGAAACTATCTGAACATAAAATTCTAATATACTTCATTTCTATTAAAACATCACTTGAATTTATAATCAGGACACAAACATTTTATTCTACCATCCACTAATCAGTTTTCAATTGTATAATATAAAAATTCTTCCAAACACATGGCATACCAAGGTGTGTTTCGAGGTAAATTAATCCAACATTTATCAATATGGATTGGATTTTATTCTCCATGTACATTAATATATCAAGATACAATTTTTTAATAAAATAGGTACAATCAAAATTAAACATCACCCAAAATTTTCATTGACTCTTTCATAGTAATTATAAAGGAAAATGGGATGAATCAAATAATTAAATTTTTCTTACTAAACATGTAATATAAAAACATGAATCAATTAAATTATTATTTCTCACAAATATAGATATATAAGGACATAAATTAGATAAGCACCACATTATTATCATCTAATATGGATTTAACCATAAATTAGATAACTGTCACCATCTCAGAAACATAGTGATATTTTTTCATGAAAAAGATATCCACCTCATTCTTATCATCCAACATGGATCACTATAATAATTGGAAAATGATGAATTTATCACAAGAATTAAAAGAGGAAAATACCATGATATAAATTACCTACCATTTCATTTCATCCACAATAGATAAATAAATAATTTTGTTAGCCTCTGCATGAAAACTTCTATAGAGGGATAATGGCATAAACACTCTCTTTTCGTGGGATATTTAAACCTCACTGATGACCATCATAAAACTACTTTAAAATATTATCATAATCCATCATGTAAATATAATAACAAAATAATAAATAAAAAAATAATTTAAAAAATAATAAATTAAAAATAAAATAAAAAATGAATCATTATCTTCAAATAAACGAATAAACATTTCATTAAAGAGCAATGGAACCACATAAATTTTATTTAATTAAATATAGTACATGAAAAATCAATTAATTTCATTTCAAAATTAAGGATTATAGTATATCATGAATGTTTTAACCCAAGAATTTACCATATTTTATTTTTAGAATAAATTTAATTTTTCTGATTGCTTACAATTCACACAATAACAAGTTCGAACAAAACACTATTTAGTCATGTTTTGTACAGGAAATTAAAGTAGAAAACTTTTAGGGAATTTAAATAGTAAATTTATATGTTATATATCCAATAAAATATTTTGACATCTATCCAATATATTTTATATGCAAAAGATAATAACAAACCCAATATTACACATAAAAACCTATATTTTTATAAAAGTAGTTTTACTGCCTTTTAGGAGAACCTATTTTGAATACAATTTTTGACACTTTTTTATAAATTATTTGAAAAAATAAAATTTGTTTTTTAAATAGGGATATAAATATTTACTTTTTATGAATTATTAGTATTTTACTGATAAGTTTCATGTTTTGATGAATAATGGAAAAAATACTAAATTTTAATTGAAAGCAACTTTTTTCATTAAAAACATTTATAGTTTTAAATTATTTGGTTTTAAATTATAATTATATTATTTTCCTATAATTTAATCCAATTTAGGTCATTGGAATCAATTTTACCTTGAAATTAGATATAAATTTTTTTCAATCTTTTGAATATTTTCACTTTAAAAACTTGTCTTCTCCTTTCGTCAATGGGATTACTATTATATTAATTAATGAAACTTCAGTATTCTAAATTTTGAAAAATAGATCACATATTTGGAATCATTAGGTTAAAATTATTTAAATAGGTTTCTTTTATTTTTTGGTCATATGAATAGTAAATTTAGTAATATTTTAATTACAATGGTTAAGGGTAAATTGGGTAATTAAGGGTAAAAATCATATTATGTATATTAGAAAATTACCCAAATAATTGTCCAAATTTTATTGGATGATTATGTTTCATACTTAATAATTATAGGATTTTTTATGAGACTATTTATTCCCTTTTGGAAGATAATATAACCTTATTAATATTATATTTAAAGGAAAGTCAATTTGTTCATATTTTTTAATAGGAGAAATATTTTTAATATTGGGTTATATATAGGATATTTTCAACTATAAATATTATTTTGAAAGTTAAAGCACAAGAGACTCAGCCCAGTTAGTAAGGACTCGACAAGTGCATCTAAGAGACCCAAGATCAAAACCAAGCAGAGGGATAATTTCTTGGTTACAATAGTAGTACGGTAGCTGTTACTATAGTGGGTATTATAACAATTACTATTTGGTACTATAGAAGCCGTAACTATTCACTTGTTTGGGCCTTCGGGCTACCAGTTTGGTCTTCAGGTCCTCCAAGGCCTTCGGACCACCTAAGGCCTTCAGGCCAGTAAGGCCTTCGGGCCACCTCAAGGCCTTCGAGCCACCTCAAGGCTTTCGGGCCACATGATCAATGAATTTTCTCTAGACAGACTCTACAAAAAAAGAGCATCCCCGGAGGAGGATTCAGAGCAGGTGCACCCACCCGAGCAGAACCAACAGATTTGGAAGAATGAGAGGGTATGACAATGCCATCAGGACCAGCCTATGCTTGCATGGAAAGCTTAGCCAGATGGCCATGAAAAGGTGAAGAGATACCATCACGATGCAGATGCTGGGGAGGGGAAATTCCTTATAGTTATAGTCTGGTTGAATTTCCTAAGACCTTCAGGTCATGTAATGTCTCATAAGCCTATGAGCCATGTAATCTCTAAGCCTATGGGCCTTGTAAGGGTTCCCCATCATCCTTTGAAAGGGGGGTTATCAAAAATCAATAAAAAAGAGGGCCTTTGGGCTATTCGGGAAAAGCTAAAATGTTTATATACATCATGATAATTTATTTATAATTTTTAGTGGTAATATAATTACCCTAAATGTGAAATAATTATGATGTAGTAATTGTTTAATTAATGGAAGAATCAAATAAATGGTATTACAAATATTAAAAATAAATATAATTTGACATTATTAATTTCATCCACGAATTTTCTATTATACTTTGACATATTAATGATCATTTAAAATATTTGGTTCGAAAATATGATGTTGTTATGATATTTTTAAAAATTCATGTAATGAATAGTGCCAAAATTGACACTAATGATATTTTAAAAGAAATAATATTTTATTAAATGACATAAAATTCATAAAATTATAAAATTATGCCAAAATATTAGGATAAAGTTAAATATGTCATCAATGACTAATTTATTGGTCTTTGGGCATTTTATATTAATTATATTAACCCTCAAAGTGTAACTTACATGAAATCACGATAAGAGTTAAAAGGGTTAAATAAGAGTTAAAACAAAAAGATAAGGATTAAAAAATAATCAAAACTTGTATAATTTTTATTGAATGAATTTATTTCAATCCATCATCATACTATATTATAAATAAGTCATTTTTTATCCATTTGGAATTTAAAATTAATTTAAATTAATATTTTGAGAGTTTCCAAAGGTGCCCCTCACCTCAATTATAAAAGGGCACCTCCTTACTCACTTCTTCACACCACTTTAAGCCTACTATATTGACTAATTCCTACCCATTTATAATCCCAAAATCCTTATCCATGTTATATAGGTTCTATTCTTCCAAAAATATCAACCCTAGATCCCTTGAGAAGAGATTTGAAAGAATTCCACCGAAAAAGAGGTAATTGTTTCAACTAACACATCCATGTTAATTTATTATTATAATTCATATTTATATATTGTATCCATTATAAAGTAATAAATAAAGTATCATATATTTACTAATATGTTATTATTATTATGGGATAACCATATTCCATGATTTATCCTTCCTATGAAAAATGAAAGAACTGCACTTGTGTACATACAGCTTACCGTTTCCACATCCTAGTGTAATTTCTTTTCATCACCACTTTATTTGGATGGGTATAATGATAGATATAATGGATATAAATAATAAATATGTCGTGATATTGATTCTTTATAATTAATATACTATTCAATTACTTACCCTTTCACCATTAAGGGAATGATATCATCGCTCGTGCGTGCGTACGGTCTACCATCTCCACGACATGATGAGATTCATTTTCCACATTAAACATTTAAGAATGATCATAGAGATATAAATAATGAGTAAATATAATATATATAAACTTAATATAATTATGTATATGAAATTAATATATCTTATGCATAAGAAACAAGACTTACATGACAAAGCATGCATAGGAAAATGAATTAGTTAACACCCAAAACAAGGGTAATAACAAAATATTATTAATAAAATGATATAAGAAGATAATATATGATATAATAAATATGGATATGGTTTTGGTATAAATTAATAATATGTTTTAAACCATTATAAAAGAGGTTAAATTACATTAAACTAAATGAAAGTACATGGTAAGGGTTATTTCACAACCTCATTATTATTTAAGATAGTTTAATTTTAAGTCTCCACTGGGGAACATTTTTCTTACATATCCATGTTTTCTTAAAAAGTTTTCAAAACTATTTTTAATATTTTCCTATAATTTTTTTAAAAAAATTTACCCATTTTTGACTTTTTATAAAATGTTTTCAAAGGAATATTTTTTTTCATTTTCCGAATGAGGTACTTTATGACTATTTCGATGGAAGGAATATTTTTTTAACTTATGAAACGTGAGTGAATTTTTTTTCCATCATGATTCCATTTTGTTTTGATGCTTCATTTACAAGTTTACTAGGTTATTTTCAAATAAATTTTTTTTATTTATAATTGTGTAGCTTTTTAAATAAATGATTTCAAAACAAAATGGGGTATTTCTCTCAAGTCATTTTTAATGATTTTATTAGAGTATTTTCATCTATGTCAACATAATTTCTTTGATCTTATTTTTGATTGAGGTTGATCTCTTATGATATCATTTACCATATTTTTTTGATTGGTTTATGATTTTTTGACTGTGAATGTTCTATTTTGATAACATTCATGGTTTATGGATAAAGTATTCACATTTTGTTTGCTAGTTTTAATAAAAATGTTTATGTTGATTATGTTTCATCACCTCTTTCATATGAGTAACACATTGGACTTAGTAAGTGACATATGAGACCCGCTATATCCCCTCGATGCATCAGGAGGTCTCATGATAAAAAATAGTTTGGGTATTGGCTGATGTCTTGCCCATTTATGTATGGTGTCTTATGAAGGACCCCGGGACACCCTGAGAGGGGAGGGGTGAATCAGGGTGACAAATTTTTCTTTCAATGTGATGGATCTTGTTCCCACGTTGGTAGGAACCTATTGAACCTGTATGATGAATATGATCAGAAAGCAAACATTCACATGCACAGAGAAGACACAACGCTTTTTACTTGGTTCACCACTAAGGACTACGTCCAAGGAGAATACGCTGACAAGTTTTCGGTCGTAACAAATTCCTCTAATCTTCACTAGCTTTGGATTACAAAGGTTTGGGCATTGTCACTTTGTCCCAGGCTCACTGCCTTTACAAAATTTCAGGGATAGCTCACAGTGTCCCTCAGGTCACTCCCGTTGACTCCCCCTAGCTCACTTCCCTTGGTGAAGTCACACTCAGTTTATAGAAGTGAAGGTCTCTTCATCATTGCAAAAGAATACATCCTCTGTTGAATGTAGATTCTCTGTTGAAGTCCAAATTTCACTTGTATACTAATCTCACATTGCACCGAAGGTATCGAGAAATCTTCCAGTTTTTGTGCAGCTCCAAAAGAACCGGCGTACAACAACCTCACCTGGCACGCTTCTCCAAGACTGGCGCTCAAGTTTCAAGACCGGCGCGCAAGTCACTTGCATAGTACAAATTTGGCGTGCAGGTGACACCAACCCACTTGCGCGACACTGCCACTTTCAACTACAAACTTGTGAGATGTTGCGCCTTTAACTCCCAAACTGCCTTGGTCATGCATCCACCAACTGGCGCGCAACCTCTACTTGTGCGACCCAACTACCACTTGCGCGACTCAACCACTTGCACAAAGAGAGATCGAAAAATCTATAAGTCTTGAACTTCATTTCAAATGATGTGGGGTGGTCCTCTATTTATAGGCAAACTGGACCCCCTGCGCGGTGGCGCGCAAGTGTCCTCATGGCGCGCAAGTCTTGGCCTGCAGCTCCAACTGCCCTAGCCTCTGTCACGCTATTCACTTGCACGACCACACCAATACTTGAGAGACCTACGTTTCTTTGCCATATTTTGAAGTTCTAATCATGAAGAACAACCAGCGCGCAAGTTTTCAAACCTCCTAGTCATCGGCGCGGAAGTCCTTTCTCGGCGCGCAAGTCACTTGTGCGACCAGATCAAAACTTGCCCGGATATTATCCATTTTCCATTTTCCATGTTCTGATCTTGAAAAACATATGGTGCGTAAGTTTCCTCTCCTTAAAGTACACGATGCGCAAGTCTCTTTTCCAAAAACACTTTTCTACATTTGTCGATTTTCAGGCCCAAAAATTTGGAAAACACTAGGAAACATCGCCACCTTCAATACTGTTGTCTGCTTGAACTATATGATCTCTTTACTGGTACACATTCTGAACTTCCACTGAGGATTGACAAAAAACACAAACCATACTCCAATTCATGCATAGAAGACCATGGTTCCAACATCTTAGCTGAAGCCTTGATGGTATGTTTATGATGTTCAGTATTATGAATTCACTCATTATGAGATTAGTTATTGAAATTCCATGTGATTATTTGACTAGTAGAATATCCATGGTTTTATTTTATGGTTCATGTGATTATTTAGATGGAATTATTTATTCTAGTAATATTATGCTCAATATATGTTTAAATGTAATTTGTTTTAGTTATTCACCTTTCCTTAATGTTTATGCTTATTTATTCATAATAGCTTCTTCTATACGATTACCCTTACTGAGCATCTGAGCTCACCCCTTTCTTATGTTTTATTTTTTCTAGGATGGCAAGATGTGTATTATAATTCATATGCAGGGTTAATCTTAGAAAATAATGACATTATAAAAGGATTTTTTTATGTTTACTTTATGTTTTAGAATGTAAAGTAAGGTTCATGTATGTAATCTAGTTTCCAAAACTGCTAAATTGACCAGTCCTTTGAGATTCAAATCTTGTATCTATGCCAATGTAATAAAGTTAGGTACTGACTCCAGGATACTGGGGTCAGGGTCGTTATAGTTGGTATTAGAGAAAGTTTAGTAGAAACCTTGGAAACTAGATTTAGAAAACATAGATTATGGAACAAACCCTAAGATAGAATTTGAGGAAAAACATAGAATAATATCCTATAATTTTGGTAAGGTAGAGATTATGTGGGTATTCTTAACAATATATCTCTGTCTAGATACTACAAGTGGGTGTGGTTTTGGAATAGATGTACCTAGGGGTAAAAAATCTGACAAGGTGCGTAGGGTCTGAGTTAGCATAACTTGGTACATAACAACGAGTCTTACTGTGCACCAGGTTTGAAACTCTATGGGGATATGCTTAGAATAATTCACATTTTATTTACAAACCATTATGAATGATTTAATATTAAATATGTCCCCAAAGAAACCATGTTTATGATTATGATATTAGCCATGCATAAATTTTTCAATTTATGTTAAGTATTACCAGTTCAAAATTATGAACTATAATTCATAACCTAATATAGTGTATTCCATTATTTATAAATAGAGACTAGTGTGAGGAATGGAAACTTTATCAATAGACATAATATATGTAGGTATTTCCATCTAATGAAAGATAATGTTGTTGGATCTAGAGCTACAACTGGTGTTGAACAACTTATACCTATACCTGGATAGCTCACTCATGTTATGAACAATAACCTTACCCATATGGAACATCCTGATCCATAACATGGATGAACAATGTTAGACCACTTCATGAGAAAACAACCTTCAACATTAAATGGGACTATAAATCCATTTGAGGTTGAGAAATGGATAAGTTCTTTAGAGAAGATATTACTTACTTTGGGAAGCAACGAAAGGGATAAGGTTTTCGTGGTTGTTTATCATATCTCATGAGATGCAAATCAATGGTGGCCACTAATTCAACACACAAAGGAGGAGGAAGAAATTGAAATCATGGAATGGAAGGATTTTAAGGAAATTTTCTTGAAAAAATATTTCCCTCATGAACAACGAACATATATGGAAAGACAATTATTGAATCTGAGGAAATGGGAGGATGGGAATGTTTTTAAATATGAAGATACTTTACAAGGTTAGAAAGAAATGCTATGGATTATGTATATATTCTAATGAGAAAGATTTATCAATTATTTAATGGTTTAAAAATATTCTTTCAAATGGTACTAGTCTCCAAAAATTTCTCATCATATGAAGATATAATCTCATGCGCTATCAAGATAGAAAAAAAATTCTCCAAGTCTTATGATTTTTTTCACAACCCGTCCCCCGGGGCCCGTGCCGTGACTACCCCAAGATCGCCTTCCATAGGCCAGGGCCTAACGACTAGCCACTACTAGAATTTTACACTTTACCAATGGTTGTAAACCATTGGTAAAGGAATGGAAACCATTGGTAAAGGCCTGGAAACTGTTGGTATATAGTATACCAACGGTTCCATCAACTGTGGGAAAGTAAGGCATGACAATAGGCCTATACCAACGGTTCTGTGAAAATCGTTGGTATAGGTGTCCAAATAAAAGGTATACCAACGGTTTGCTATAAACCGTTGGTATATGTGTGTTAAAGTATAACATATACCAACAGTTTGTAAACCATTTGTATATATGTGTTACACTTATACCAACAGTTAGAAACCGTTGGTATAGAGGGAATATGACATTCATAAGGCTATACCAACGGTTATAAAAAAACGTTGGTATAGTTATATTATAGTATCTATACCAACTGTTTTGAAACTGTTGGTATACAAAAGCTCAACTCCACAATAGAAGGCTCTTCTCCCCTCTCCAGACCCGCAACAAGACAACAACCCCTCTCCAGACCTGCAACAACACTAATACAAAATCCCCATCCAAAGTATTCAAAATTTAGAATTAATTATAGAATTTAGAAATTTAGAAATTTAGAAATTCAAATGCAATAACACCCATAAGAGAAAAATCCTATATGTTATAGGAAATGAAATAACACCCATAAGAGTATTCCAAATTTAGAATTCATTCCTCACTCAAACCACAACACCAACACACATAAGAGTATTCAAAATTTAGAATTCATTCCTCACTCAAACCACAACACCAATACACACCAGAGAAAAAACCAACATGTTATAGGAAGAACATGGGATGTTTAGTCATGGTCATGGGTTGAGTATCTTAAAACCAACAGAAAAACTTGGGTAGAGTGGCAAGGATCATGATACCCATAAGATAGAAAATTATAGTGGTCATGTGCTTAGAACTAGGATGAGTTATAGGAAGCACATGAGATGTTTATATTCCTCTAATGATTATGTATCCATGTATAAATGGTTCCTGATGTGTTAGTGGGAAACATTGGCCAATCTCGACATATGAGATGGGTTACCAGAATAGCCTACATTTTTTTCATAGAATTTTCAATTAGAATAAGGGGGTATGTGGCTAATTGTAATTTTCTCTCCTAGGTGTGACGTGAGATGAATCCCCATCTTGGATAGTGGGTATGAATATTCAATTAAGTCTTTGGGTATTGGGTTCCGAAAGGGACTTTGGTTTGGTCCTAAAACCCACTGTTTGAGGATGGGATTGAGGTGATCCATGGGGATATGGTGTCACCATATGTATTCCTCACCATTGGGGTATTTTTATGAGACTTTGAAACTTATTTTTTAAGAATCTATGTGTAGCCTTGTTGACCAATTTGTTATATGGTAAGCTTGAGTGTTCATAGGTTTCGTATGAAATCACTATATGATATTTATTTGTTGTATGTTATTGTATAGAATGAACGACCCATGATTGAGAATTAAAACATGAGTTTTGGTGCATGTTCATGATGGGATGTCGAGACTCATTCTTAATATAAGAAAAATATTAAAACTAAGTTAAGCCTTACTGATTTGGAGTGTAGAACTAAAAAATTGGTTGACTTCATATGGATCTATAGGGAGGAAGGAGTTTCCAACCTAGGTAAATAGAGAGGGATCTAGTTTAGACCAAATAAAAATAGAAAATAAAAAATAGATGAATAACATTAGGATTTATAGATTAGAAATAAATAATTGAGTGGGGGGGCTGTCCGAGGGTGGGGGCTGTCTGCGTGGTGTGTGGGGCTGTCTGGGGGGTGGGAGGGGTGTATGGGTGGTGAAGGGGGATGTCCGGGGGGTGGGGGGCTGTCCAGGGTGAGTGGGGGGATGTACGGGGGGGGGGGGGGGGGGTAGGGGGGCTATTCGGTGGGGGGGGGGGTGGGGGTGGGGGCCGTCCGGGGTAAGGGGCTCTCCGGGGGGTTGGGGGGGGGGCTGTCAGGGGGTGGGGGGACATTCGGGGTGAGGGGGGGGGAGGGGCGGTGTACAGAGTTCATTTTAGGCCAACACCGTCATACGACACCTCTGATTGACGTGTCTTATAGACAACCATTTTACAATTAACCCACTCTTTTTTTTCATCTGATTTCATGGTATTCCGATGTCGTTCGACCAATTTTAACCACCCCACGCACACTTTTCAAGCGCACCAAACACCTAAAAAACACATATTCTACCATGCCACGTAAAAAGCGCATCTGAATGAAGTTTCATTTTTTCGTACACCTCACCAATAATAATTAGGGTGTTTTCGTGTGATTTCAAGTCATTATGATATCGTTCGGTATGTATTTGACCGTAAAACGCATGTTTTGGTCATTTACGACATGCAGAGTGTGTTATCGGACATCACGGTCAAATGACACCTCTGATTGATGTGAATTATGCCCGAAAATTTCAAAATTCATCCAACCTTTGTTGTCGTCTGATTTCATGGCATTCTGAGGTCGTTCGGCCGGTTTTGACCACCCCACGCACGATTTTCAAGCGCGCCAAACACCTAAAAAACACATATTAAGTCATGCCGCGAAAACCGCACATCTGAATGACATGTCGTCTCATCGTACACCTCAATAATAAAACTAAGGGTGTTTTTGTGTGATTTCAAGTCATTATTATGCTGTTCGGTATGCATTTGACTGTTAAACACATGTTTTGGCCATTTACGACACGCAGAGTGCGTTTTCGGCCACCACGGTCACATGACACCTCCGATTGACGTGTCGTCTAGACGAACATTTCACAGTTCACCCCAAATTTGTTTTCATCTGATTTCATGGCATTCCGAGGTCGTTCGTCTGGTTTTGATAACCTCACGCACGATTTTCAAGCGCGCCAAACACCTAAAAAACACATATTCAGTCGTGCCACACAAACCACATGTCCAAATGATGTGTTGTCTTTTAGTACACCTCAAGATTAATAATTAGAGTATTTTCGTGTGATTTCAAGTCATTCTGATGTCGTTGGGTATGTATTTGACCATAAAACACATGTTTTGTCCATTTACAACATGCAGAGTGCGTTTTTAGCCACCGCGGTCACACAACACCTCCGATTGACGTGATGTCTAGCCGAAATTTTTTCAATTCACCCACCCTTTGTGTTCGTCTGATTTCATGGTATTCCGAGGTCATTCGGCCAGTTTTGACCACCCCACGCACGCTTTTCAAGCACGCCAAACACCTAAAAACACATATTCAGTCGTGGTGCACAAACCGTGAATCCAAATGATGTTTCATATTTTCGTACACATTAAAAATAATAATTAGGGTGTTTTTTTGTGATTTCAAGTCATTCCGATGTCGTTCGGTATGCATTTGACCGTTAAATGCATGTTTTGGCCATTTACGACACGTGGAGTGCATTTTCGGCCACTGCAGTCACACGATACCTCCGATTGATGTGTCTAATGGCCGACCAAACCACGCATCTGAATGATGTTTCGTCTCCTAGTACACATCACTAATAAAAATTAGGGTTTTTTGTGTGATTTAAAGTCATTTCAATGTCGTTCAGTATGCATTTGTCCATTAAATGCATGTTTTGGCAATTTACGACACGCGAAGTGCGTTTTCGGCCACCGCGGTCACACGACACCTCTGATTGACGTGCCGTCTGGACAAACATTTCACAGTTCACCCACCCTTTGTTTTTGTCCTATTTCATGGAATTCCGAGGTCATTCGGCTATTTTTACCACCCCACACACGATTTTCAAGCGCGCCAAACACCTAAAAAAAACATATTCAGTCGTGCCACGCAAACCGCGCGTCTGAATGACATGTCGTATTTTTTTACACCTCTTGAATAATAATTAGATCATTTTCCTAAGGTATCTACACAATCCGAATGTGTTTGGTTGGTTTTCCATATGCCGGTTGTTGTTTTCACTTAAAATGTTGTCCATTTCGAAGCAAAGTGAGACACTTTGAGTGGTTCTGGCCACACCGTGCCTCGGATTGAGGTGGGGTTGACTCGTACATGTCAAAAATGACCCATGGATTGTTGTCCTAAAGTTTTAACAGAATCCGAATGTGTTTGGTTGGTTTTAAGTATGCCAGCTATTGTTTTCACTTAAAATCTTGTCCATTTCAAATAAAAGTGAGACAATTTGAGTGGTTCCAGCCACACCGTCCCTCGGATTGAGGTGGGGATGACTTCTACACGTCAAATATGGCCCATGGATTGTTATCCTAAAGTTTCAATAGAATATGAATGCCTTTGGTCAGTTTTCTGTATGTCAGTTGTTGTATTCACTTAAAATTATGTCCTTTTGAAATAAAAGAGAGACTTTGAGTGGTGATGGCCACACCGCGCCTTGTATTGAGGTGAGGTTGACTCGTACACGTCAAAAATGACCCATGGATTGTTGTGTTGAAGTATCAACACAATACAAATGCGTTTAGTCAGTTTTCCATATGCCAGTTGTTGTTTTCACTTAAAATGCTGTCATTTTCAAATAAAAGTGAGACACTTTGAGTGGTTCCGGCAACACCGCGCCTCAGATTTAGGCAGGGTTGACTCGTACACATCACAAATGACCCATGGATCGTTTTCCTAAAGTATCAACACAATCTGAATGCGTTTGGTTGGTTTTCTGTATGCCAGTTTTTTTTACTTAAAAGAGTATCCATTTTAAACAAAAGAAAGACACTTTGAGTGGTACCGGCCACACCGTGCCTCAGATTGAGTTGGGTGGGGGGGATGTCTGGGGGGCTGTTCGGGGTCCAGGGAGGAGGGTGGGGGACTATCCAGGGTCCAGGAAGGAGAGTGGGTAATGTATCTAAAACTCTATCTAGGTATCATACATCGAATTCCGATAGGACTGCGAACCGCCGCGGGGGTGTCATCCTGGAGCAGGGCCAAATCACAGCATTACCATGGCGTGACCATGGCGTGACCATGGCTTGACTGCGGCGTGACTACGACATGACCGCGGTGTGACCGCAGCATGACCGCGGCATGACCGCAGCATGACCGCGGCGTGACCGTGACCTGTTGGGCCGGTCCAGCGACATCTGCGGGGAAACATCTTCCAGCCAGGATTCCAAATAAATCCTATGTAGTTGTCTTTCACATTATAAAAACTGATCTTATGTTATAAAAAATAGACTCTTGATTCGGGATTGTGGTATGATAAAGATATATTTTTTATATTCATTGTTTCTAAAAGTGGTACTAGGTAGTTGAAACTACTAATTGAGAGTCAAATTATCACACCCTAAACTATCACTGTGAGTTTTTCGCAGACAGCGCACCTCCGTTAGAGGGGTTTTATTATAAAAACATGACTTTATTTATCAAATAAAAAAATTATATTAAGGAAAACTTATTCAAGATATGCAATTCAATATAATTAAGCAGAATTAAGAAAGAAGATAAATTAAATTTAAAGCATTCTTAAATTAAAGAGGCTTCCATATTTGGTAAAAAATAAAGAGTTATACTGAATTCAAAAATATCCATACCGGAGTGAAAAACCAAGTTCAAAAATAAAGAGTTATACAGAATTAAAAAATGTAATGGATCAATCTACCCCTGATCACCAACACCATCACCACTATCATCATCAACCTGATCCTTGCAACCATCTCTGTCCTCATCATCGTCGTCGACCTCGTCCTCATCCTCTCCCTCAACCCCATCCTCACCCTCGGCCCCATCCTCACCCTCGGCCTCTCCTCACCCTCGGCCCCATCCCCGCCCTCGTCCTCATCCTCATCCTCTCCCTCATTCTCTTCTGCATCCTCGTAATCACCAGGAATGTCATCATCTCGACGACCACTATAACTACCAACTGGTGCATTAGATAATGCACCCATCAGTGACATATATGTATGACAATACACACTGTCCTCTGGTGGAAGTGATGAAGATAAATCTTTGATCAGTTTTATAAATTCTTTCTCCCTCGTTTGAGCTTGTTCTTCCAACTTTGTGACCCTTTTATCAGGCTGTATTGCATGCTCCTTGACCTGTTCCAACTCGATGGTACTATAATGGATACCTGGAGAGGACCAATACCTCATTGGGACTATGACCAGGTCGGTAGCGTACTCGACTAGAGTGCTCATATCCCAAAACCTGATATAAATGATCATGTGGCCCTAAATTGTCAGGATTCTGGGAATCAAGGGAATCTAAAGTATCCTGTTAGAAATGTTAATAGATTATTAAATTTAAAAATATATATTAAACTTTAAAATAAACAAATTAAAACTTACAATCTTTTCTTGTGTCGATTCATTAACCACAGTTCCATCTTTTTTCCTTCTACTCGAGCAAAAAAAATTTTCTCGAGGGATATGTCCTTCAATATTCAATTTGTGCTTCTGTAATGACATTGAAACAATATAAAGTGCAATTATAATCATATATTCAATATTCACTAAATCACATAATTTTAGTAGGAAACAATACAAAGGGAAAGTCCTAAAGAAAAATTATAAACAACTATATCGTACCAGCTTCCTCTCATGATCTGACATAGTTGCGTGCCCCAAAGTGTGGAGTTATTTCTTTGAATCAATGTTTTTTTTGTTTTTTTCATAAGATTCCTAAATAATGTTTAATAATAAATAAGATAATATAATGTAAAATATGAAAACTGTCATTTAAATACCTCAAATGGGATTAATACCTTAAATTTAGCAGTCACCCAATGGGTAATCATTTGGAAATATTGCTCTATCAGGTAGTAATCCATGATAGGTAATGTCTCAAACTCCGTGCCCACTCCATCACACCAGCAAACATACATCTCATGCTTATAAGCTCTCCAAATCTCTCCTAGCTCCTTTAAACGTGCTGTTCGTGCACCTTCACCATCAGGGAAGTTAAACTGAAGCTGACACCCAATATATTAATTCACATAAATACAAAAAAATACTACATTAAATCCAATAGATTTTTTACCCATATTTGTGCCCACACATTATCCTTGACTTCGTGTGGCAGATGTCTCCAAGAGAGAGGGCTGATCGGAATGATGTCGGAGTATTTGGCTAGCGTCGCCAGAAAACCCCAACATTCTTGCCCAGATTTATCAATAATTTGTCCATTATTATTGTATTCAACCATAAACTGTGTCTGGAGGTTCCATAATGCATGCAAGTGAGTACACCCCCTCCCCCACCTCTTATTAGTAGATGAATCTGTTATAAAAGAAAAAAAACCAGTACAAGTTTTAATAAAAATAAATTTTGGTATAAAAATTTGTTAGAGTTATATAAATATACCTGTGGTAGTCGGATCAATGGGCGTCACTGGATGTGAAGAAGATGAAGGAATATCCTATACAGGTGGAGTGTCCCTCAGTGTACGCTCCTCAGCCACGTACTGTGTCGGAGAAGGAGTCGAAGAAGGTGGAATATAATAGCTCAGTGATAATGAACCAGAAGAAAAAGATGATGGCACAGACGTCTGACTAACTGGTAGTGTAAACATCAGAGGACTAAATATCCTGTGTGTCCCTAAAGACACACTAGTATCAAAATGGGGTGTATAAGATATGTCTGTAGTAGGGGCATAGTCCAATCGGGTACGACCAGTGGATTGTCTAACTCTCAAGCCACGAGCCCTCGTACCACCGACCTTAGTACTGGGACCACCAGATGATCATTTAACTATGACACCACCCCATCCTACCACCAGCCTCTGTACTGGGAGCCATATCAGGCTCCTCGTCAGATATCTCTCATCTAGGGGGTGGATCCCGAAAAAAAGTTTAACATAAAAGTAAACATAGGATATTATAAGTTATTGAAATATATATTTGAAATAAAATACTCAAAACAGGGATGAGTGGAGGAATGCCCATCTGTGTCATGCGATGATTATTTTCTGTCATCTTTTTCCACCACCTCTCTTCAATGGGTGTCATTTCCTGCAATGAAAACAAATATGGAAGTAATTAGAAACAGATAACTAATGTGTAACCCAAAAAACAAAATATAGAAAAACCATTATGATAAAAAAACATAAAGAAACAGAAGATTTATAGTGGTTTGAAGGTAAGTACTAGGATACACACTTTGAATGATGTAGGTCAAACATGTAGGTGAGAACACGACTGTATGATTATATATATTTCCCACCACAACTTCGGGTTCATAATCAACTCTGATAATTGAGATATTGTAGTCATCATAAGTAATAAATGGTTTGCTTCCAATCGAAGTAGGGACAGTGTCAACTTCATCATCACCATCATCAAAAATATGTCTGGGATTTACTTCAATAATTATACCAAATTTAGGATTACGATGATCTTTGACATAAAAAAATTGTTTCACCATTGATGCCAATACATATGATTCATCGGTGGCAAGAGTGCGAGTCATGTAAATAACTCAAAATCCACAATCACCAATAAAGGTTCCTTTCCTCGTCATTAAATCAAACCATTGAAATTTCATCATCGTGACTCGACCATGCGAGGAATAATCCAAAATTATTATTTTCTCCACGACACCATAATAAGCTACATTTTCAGAATGAGGTCTATTATCCAATGAACTGGCATAACAGTTTGTTGTGGCAGTTAGCATAAAACCATCATTTTGTGTTCTCATGTTTCTTGCTTGTTCAGTGATAATAAATTTGTATCCATTGATCACAAGTGATTTACAACCACGAACCATGGTATTAGGAACAAAATCCAAAGCTCTTATTTCCTAAGAAACAGAGTCTACAGGAAAAATTGATACCTGAAATATGATAAAATAGTAAAATCAATTAAATATTATTTTTATTTAGTTATTACAGAAATATTTTTACCTTCAATTTCAACCAAGCAGAAAACCCTTTACTATGAAAAGTCTCTTTCCTTCTCAAAGATAAAGAAAGATGCTTTCTATATATCAATTGTTTATGTTCCCTATAGATAAAAATAATAATAGTTTAACAAATATTTAAAATTAAAAGAGATAAGATAAGAGATACATTTAAAATTTACTTACTTGATATAATCATCGAACAAATCACAATTGAACAACACTGTGTGATGTGCCATCTCCCACTCTTCAAGGATTAATGTCATCAATGTATATGACCCTGGAATTCCTCCTGTCTGAGGAAGTGATGGAAAACTGGGTTCAATTTTCTCATACTTTTCTTCTTCATTTCTCATTGGTCTGTTTATTCTCGTAGTAAGATCAGACAAATACATTGAACAGAAATCCATACATTCTTAAGCCAAGTAACTGTTCATAATAGAACCTTCAGGATAATTCCTGTTCCGAACATATGATTTCAACGTGTACATGTTTCTTTCAGTTGTATACATCCAACAGAAAGGAATGAGTCCTCCAATAAGTATTTCAGTCGGAATATGGACAGTCAAATGCAACATGCATGTAAAAAATGATGGAGGGAATATTTTCTCTAACTCACACAAAATTAATGGTGTCTCTGCCAACAGTTTTTGCAAGAAGGATTTTGACAACTTCTTAGTACAAAGATCTCTAAACAAATAGCACAACTGAATAAATGAGACTCTTACATTATTGGACAAAAGATGATGGATTTCTATTGGAATAAACTCATGCAAAAGGACATGATAATCATGTGTCTTCAAATATTTCAGCTTCAACTCTTTTCTGTTAACCCGTTTTGATATATTCCTTGAATAGACATCAGGAACTTTAATAGTCTCTTGCACTTC
Organism: Viscum album; assembly: GCA_963277665.1. Classification (NCBI taxonomy): domain Eukaryota; kingdom Viridiplantae; phylum Streptophyta; class Magnoliopsida; order Santalales; family Viscaceae; genus Viscum; species Viscum album. The sequence continues at coordinate 512,664,885 of OY728146.1, forward strand.
TAGAAATTTATTTTTTTTAACAGGTGTTGTAACACCCCAACCCCATTTACCCAGAGTCGGTGCATTATTACATAACATTGGAATGATCACAAAAGATCAAGTCTCGAAAGACCGATTAGTTTAGTAGTATTGGAAACACTAGATATATTCATAAGTCTTACATTACATCTTAAACTCAAATAAAACTACATAAACATCTTGTCTTCATATCCCATCATACTATCCCTACAGGTCATTCATAAATTACTTCTTCACATCTTGGAAAAAATAAAACATTGAAAGGGGTGAGCTCAGATGCTCAGTAAGGATAACAATATAGCGGAAACTTTCACAAATAAGCATAAACATTTAAGGCAATGTATAACTAAAACAAATGCCTTTTAAACTTTAACTTTATCATAATATGGCAAAGATAAAATGAAATAATGCCATTTACTTATTCAAATGGATATTCTACTAGTCTAATAATTACATGCAATATCAATAACCACTTTCATAATGATGGAATGCATAATCCAGACTATCATAACCACATAGTCAAGGCATCATACCAAGACTACAAATAAGATTTTGTCAAGGCCTTGTGCCAAGACACTAGTTGGTCTCATGAGACCTACCGATGCATCGAGGAGCTATAGAGGGCTCCACCCGTCACATATTAAGTCCAATGCATTCCTCATATGAACAGGTTTAAACATAACATAAGCATTCGTGTTAAAACTAGCATATGAAATGTCAATACTTTCTCCATAAACCATGAATGGTATAAAAATAACACATCCACAGTCAAAAATATCACAAAACCTTCAATACAATATGGAAGTTTTGTATCATAATAAATAAACTTCAAATAAGATTAAAATCTATCAAAGGATGTTGACATAGATGAAATTAAAACTATTTGAGAGAAATATATCTTTTTTGAAATCATTTAAAAGTCACATAATTATAAAATAAAATATTTAATTTGAAAATATTCTTATAAGCTTATAAGGGAAGCTTTGAAAATTTTATAATGGCGGAAAATAGCTGCACCTGGCATATAAGTTAAAAAAGACATTCTTACCTTAATTCTCTCGGAAAGGTTAAAAAGGACCTTGTTTGGAAAATGACGGAAAGATTCCTTTATAAACCTCTTATAAAAATTCAAACAATGGTATAAATGACTTTAACCCATATTCTAGTAAATAGTAAAAATGTTTTGAAATATATTTTTAAGAAACATGGATGTGGATGATAAAGAAGTCCCTGTAGATTATTACGTATAAACAATCTCGGATAATGAAGAGATTGCGAAATAAACCCTTAAATTTTACTTTTCCTTGGTTGGGGGTAGGTTAAACTCTGGTATAATGGTGAAATAATTGTTATTAAATTATAAAATAATCATATACATTAATATGATATCATATATGATCTTTTAACATTGATTTGTTTATAATATATTAGTATTATCATCGTTTAGGGTGTTAACGAATTCGTTTTCCTTTATATTATTTGTTATGTGAGCCATATTTGTTATGGATGAGATGTATATTATTCATATACAAAATGATATAATTTCTCTAAAAAGAAGTCCCAGTAGATTATTACGTATAAACAATCTCGGATAATGAAGAGATTGCGAAATAAACCCTTACCTTTTACTTTTCCTTGGTTGGGGGTAGGTTAAACTCCTGTATAATGGTGAAATAATTTTTATTAAATTATAAAATAATTATATACATTAATATGATATCATATATGATCTTTTAACATTGATTTGTTAATAATATATTAGTATTATCATCGTTTAGGGTGTTAACGAATTCGTTTTCCTTTATATTATTTGTTATGTGGGCCATATTTTTTATGGATGGGATGTATATTATTCATATACAGAATGATATCATGTCTCTAAAAATTATTTTTAATCATAAAATGAGAATTAGACTTGAATGGATACGATGGATAATGAATCTCATCGCGTTCGTGGAGACGGTAGTCCGTACGTACGCACAAACGACAATAACATTCTTTTGATATTATAATAATATATAATTGGATGGTATATCATATATACAGAATAATTATCATGTTATATTTATTATTTACATGAATTACACATCATTATTATACCCATCCAAATAATAATGTGTTGAATAACAATTACACCACGACATGGAGACGGTAAGCCGTATATACGCACGTATGGTGACATGTCATTCAAAGGATGGATAAAATACTGAATATTCTTGTACCATATTTATAATAACATATAAGTATATATAAGATAATGTAGTTATTATTTTATAATGGGAATAACAAATAAAGAAGAAGTTGAAGAAGAAAGGAACTTGAAAAAGGGTGGTGAAAACATTACCTCTTCTTCAGGTTCTTCCTTTTGATTTGATCAAAAGTGATCATTAGGATGGCTTTCTGATCAAACTAATGACTATAGGTTGAAGTGAGGGAAGTTGAGAGAGTATTTGGGCAGGGGTTGGCCGATCCAAAAGGCTTTTAATGTGTGAATTAGTGAGAAGGGGGAGTGCCCTTTTATAAGAGGGGTGAGGGGCACCTTTGGAAAAGATAGAAATATTATTTTATAATAAATTTATATTCGGTTTATAAAGGCTAAAAAGTAAATTATTTAAATTTTAAGGTGGGTATAGATCTAAAACCATCCAAACAATAGGTTTTAGACAGGTTTGGGTCAATATATTAACCTTATCTTTTAGTTTTAACTCTTAGTTAATTAGTTTTACATTTACCATGTCACTTTGTATTTTTATATTATATAGTTAGTAAACTTACTATATAATCCAAGAGACCCCCAAGTGGTCAATTAATGATACAACTATCATGATAAAAGTCCTTTGGCCTAACCTTATATTTTTGGGAATAGAATATGAATTAATAATATAATATTTGTTTTAAAAACTCTTTTATGTCAATTTTGACACTATTGGGTATTTGTTTTTGATAAATTCATAATAGCATTATTACTTCGAAAAAAATTAATATAATCAATCCTAATATGTCATATTAAACTATAAAATTAGTGTAATTCATAAAAAGTCTCAAATTACATTTATGTTTATATTTATAATATCAATTATTTTAATATTTCATTAATTAGGTAATTACTGCATCACCATTGTGTCATAAATAAATTAAATTATTTAATGTATAAAAATTATAAATAAAATACGATTATTTATTAAATCTTTTTAGCTTTCTAATGAATATTTATAATAGAATTTATATTATGCATAACCCTATATTAAAAATGTTTTAGTAAATAAACTTTGATTTTAACTCTTTTATCTCTTCTTTGAATTAAATAATAATAAATTTCCTAATCTAATCCAAGTGGACCTAAATGATAATATTTTATTCCTAAGGTTTTTTTTGGTCGAGATACACTTGTCCAATAGAATTAGGACTTGTGTTAGGGTAATATTAATATCATTTTTACATTTAATTACCCTATTTACTTTTAACCATGGTAAATAAAAGTAAAAACTTACTATTCACCAAAAATTATTTTCATCTCATTGAACCACATTTTACTTCTTGATATTAACTGTGTCTCTCGGATTTTTGAAATTCCACTCACAGAAGTGGTAAAATTAAGTTTTATGTGAATTTCCAAATTCTCCTAGGAGGTGGGTAAAAGACGGTGAAAAGTTCAATAAACTTTTTATATATCTAAAATTATTCTAAACTAACTCCAATGAATTACATTTAACTTATATAGGTATTATTTATCTATTTTGACCATAATTAAATTTAAATAAAATAAATACTTATTTAAATAAAATATTCAGTTTTAAACTACAACTCAGTGTTTTTTCACTATTCATCAAAAATTTAATGTTTTCAGAAAAATACCAAAAATTCACCCTAAGCTAATTTCGATATTCTGAATCCAAAAATGAAGTCTATTTTGAAAGATAAAATTTATAAATTTTCAAAAAGTGGGTATTACTATTCATAATGGCTAGTTTGATTGGTTGTGGTGTGTGTTAGAACTCGTAGTTGCATACAACACACGCTACTGTATTATTCAAAGAGAAGCGTACTGTGGAAGCTTGGGGTGTTACATTCTCCCCTTCTTCAAATAATTTCATCCTCGAAATTTCTAGAATAATACTGCATGAAAATACTTGGGTGGTTCTTCATCATAATTTCCTCGGGTTCCCACTTTGCCTCTTCCATCTTATGGTTTCTCCATAGAACTTTTACCAGACGAGTCGTCCAGTTTCTCAGCACTTGTTCTCTTGTATCAAGAATCCTGATGGGCTCTTCGCAATAAGACAGATCAGGTTCCAGTTCTAATTCCTCGTAAGTGAGTACATGCGTTGGGTCAGGCATGTATTTTCTCAATAGTGATATGTGGAACACATCGTGAACTTTGGAGAGACTTGGTGGCATTTCCAAACGATAAGCTACAGCCCCAATTCGTTATAGAATTTCAAAAGGTCCGATGTACCTGGGAATCAATTTACCCTTCTTACCGAAATGTATAACTCCCTTCCATGGAGATACCTTCAAGAAAAAATGATCTCCCACCTGAAATTCCAAATCCTTCCTTCGGTTATCGACATAGCTCTTCTGCCTACTTTGAACTGCTTTGATGTGGTTTTGGATTTCCTTTACCTTTTCCATTGTTTCCTCCACCATTTCTGGGCCTACAAGTTTTATTTCACCAATGTCATCCCAGCAGGTTGGTGTGTGACATCTCTATTCGTATAACGCTTCATATGGTGCCATCCAAATACTTGAATGGAAGCTATTATTATAGGAAAATTCTACCAGAGGTAAATATTGATCCCACATACCCTGAAATTCATGTGAGAAAGATCTAAACTTGTCTTATAAGGTTTGAATAGTTCATTCTGATTGTACATCTGTTTGAGGGTGGTAGGAAGTGCTCAAATGAAGTTCAGTATCCCGGGCTTTCTGAAGACTTTTCCAGAATATTGAAGTAAAACAGGGATCATGATAAAAAACAATCGATAGGGGTACTCCAGGAAGTCTCACAACTTCATTAATATATAGTCTTGCTAGACGTTCCAGTGGTAGATCTTCTCTTATAGCAAGAAAATGTGCTGACTTGGTAAGACGATCAACAATAACCCATATTGCATCATTCCTTCTAGGAGTGTTTGATAGCCCCATGACAAAGTCCATCGTAATATTGTCCCATTTCCACTCCGGTATGGGAAGAGGTTGCATGACTCCTCCAGGCTGTTTCCTTCCAGCTTTCACTTATTAACAAACCATATATCTTGACACAAAATAAGTAATCTCCCTCTTCATGTTGTCCCACCAAAAAAGTTCCTTCAAACATCTATACATTTTGGTGCTCCCAGGGTTTATATAGAAATTGGAACTATGAGCATCATCCAACAACTCCCTTTTTAGATTAGGTATATTGGGAATACAAACTCTCTTCCCAAATTTCAAAATTCCATCTTCATACACAAAGTCACTCAATCTCCCATCATTCAAAGCTTTAGTCTTCTTTTGAAATTCTTCATCATCGATCTGATAACTCTTAACCCTTTCTAGTAAAGATGGTTTGGAAACCATTTTGAAAAATCATTGATGTTTCACCTTCCGTGGTTATTCTCATGTCCATATTCACTAGATCCATGAAAATTGGATCCCTTTCAATTCTCATATTATTCAAAACTCCATGATCTTTTCTGATCAAAGCATCTGCCACCTTATTTTCCTTCCCCGGGTGGTAGTGTATCGTACAATCATAATCCTTGAGTAATTAAAACCATCTCCTTTGCCTCATGTTGATTTATTTTTGTGAGAAAATGTACTTCAAACTCTTGTGATCAGTATAAATCTCACATTTTCACCATAGAGGTAGTGTCTCCATATCTTCAAAGAAAAGATCACAACTGCTAACTCGAGATCATGAGTAGGATAGTTTTTCTCATGAATTTTCAACTGTCGTGATGCATAGGTAATAACTCTATCATTCTGCATAAGGACACAACCATGTACTTTCTTCGATGCATCACTATAAATAACGAACCCATCAATACCCAATGGTAGAGTCAATATAGGAGCATTGACTAATATTTTCTTCAGTTCTTCGAAACATTCTTCACACTCTTTTGTCCAAACAAATTTAACCCCTTTACGTGTGAGCTTTGTTAATGGGTTATCCAATCGGGCAAAATTCTGGACGAAATGTCGATAATAACCTGCTAAACCAATAAAACTGCATACCTCGGTTATATTCGTTGGTGTTGGCCATTCTTGGATTGCTCTTGTATTAGAAGGATCAACAGAGATTCTATATTTGGAGACAATATGGCCAAGAAAAGAAATCTCCTGAATCCAGAATTCACACTTGCTAAACTTCCCATATAATTCATGTCTTCTAAGAGTCTTTAGGATAATTCGCAAGTGATTTTCATGATCATCGTAGCTTTTGGATTATACCAAGATATCATCAATAAATAACACCAAAAAATCATCAAGATATTCCTTGAAAACTCTATTCATTAGGTCCATGAATACAGAGGGTGCATTAGTCAGCCCAAAAGGCATTGCTGTAAACTCGTAATGCCCGTACCTGGTTCGAAATGCTGTCTTTGGAATGTCTTCCTTCTTCACACACAATTGATGGTATCCAGATCAAAGGTAAATCTTTGAAAAGTATTGAGCTACAAGTAGTTGGTCAAATAAATCATCAATGCGAGGTAGGGGATACTTGTTCATTATTGTTATAGAATTTATTTCCCTATAGTCGATACATAACCTCATAGATCCATCTTTCTTTTTAACAAAAAGGACAGGGGATCCCCATGGAGAAACACTAGGGAGAATAAATCCCTTATTACTCAATTCCTCTAGTTGTTTCTTTAGTTCCACTAATTCCACAGTGGTCATTCTATGAGGGGTCTTCTATATAGGCCTGGATCCAGGAATTAAATCAATGGAAAACTCAATTTCTCATTCTAGAGGATGTCTTGGTAAATCTTCCAGAAACACATCTACATAGTCTTTCACAATAGGAATATCCTATATTTGAACATTCCTTTCCTTACCCACAATCATTTTATTATCTTCCTCCCCATTAATTGAATTTAGTTAAGTTACTAGGGGTGGATCTAGATAAGAATTAGGTGGTGACGATTCTGCTCTAAAGATAAGGTGTTCCTTATCATCATCATCAAAAATCATAACCTACTTCTTCTTACAATAAATTCTCACATCATGGTTCTAAATCCAATCCATACTGAGGATTATATCAAACTCAATCATGGGTATGATGATGAGATCAGTAGATAAAGAACATTTATGTGATCTAATGGGGACTGATTCACAAAACTTTGTTACAATGATACTTCCCTTAGGAGTTTTAACTGATAACTCCCTTGTTAAATCAAATTAGAAATATATAATTTTCGTAGGAAACTGGGAAGATATGAAACAATGCGATGATCCATAATCAAATAAAGCATTTTATAAACTTGAGAAAACCATTAAATTACCTGCCACCACGTCTTTCGGAGCTTCTACCTCAGTAGTAGTGATATCATAAGCTTGGCCTTGATCCCTTGTCCTTTTATGAGGTAAGTTCCCCTGACTCTTAGGATATTCATTTTCACAATGTCCCATCTCCCGACAGTTATAGAATTGGACATCAGTAGCTTCCTTCTTCCCCTTGCAATCACGAGCTTGGTGGCCTTTTTCACCACACTTGCAACAGACTCCCATTCCCTTCAAGAAATTACCAGGGTGTTTCTTACCACATTTACTGTAGGATGGATATTCAACTTTTCCCTTCTTCCCCTTATTTCCATTCCCAGATTGATCGACAGATCTCTTCTTCTCTTGCTTTTCTTTAAAGTCATAAGACTTAGAGAATTCCTTTTCTGTCTTGATAGCACATGAGACAATGTCTTCATATGAAGAGAAGGATTGTGAGACTAATGCTCGATGGAGAAATGGTTTTAACCCATCAAAGAAATGATCAATCTTACTTCTTGGGTTACGTATATAATCTCCCACATACCTTTCTAACCTTGTAAAGTTAGCCTCATACTTTGCGACATTCTCATCCTCCTTTTGCCTCAGACTCAGAAATTGCCTTTCCATATCTGCTCGATGGTCACAAGGAAAGTATTTTTCTAATAAAAGCTCTTTGAACACCCTCCATTCCATATTTGATACTTCATCATCTTACTTTATGTTTTTAATCAATGACCACCATTGATCAGAATCTCCAGTGAGGCGATAAACTGCCATGATAACTTTTTCCCTTTCATTACTCCCCAAATCCTGAAATATTTTCTCTAGGGAACTTATCCATTGCTCGGATACTAAGGGATTTGTACTCCCATTGAATGTTGGTTGTTGTTTCCTCATGAAGCGGTCTAACATTGATCCTCCACGCTGCGGATTAGGGTGCTCCATATGGGTAAGGTTATTATTCATAACCTTAGTGAGTTATCCCATACTATCAATAACCTGAGTGAGTTGTCCCATACGGGTAAGGTTATTATCCATACTTATTCACATGGATATTCTACTAGTCGAATAATCACATGCAATATCAATAACCACTTTCATAATGATGGAATGCATAATGTCAGACTATCATAACCACATAGTCAAGGCCTCGTGCCAAGACTACAAATAAGATTTTGTCAAGGCCTTGTGCCAAGACACTAGTTTGTCTCATGAGACCTACCTATGAATCGAGGAGCTATAACGGGCTCCACCTGTCACATATTAAGTCCAATGCATTCCTCATATGAACAGGTTTAAACATAACATAAACATTCGTATTAAAACTAGAATACGAAATGTCAATACTTTCTCCATAAACCATGAATGGTATAAAAATAACACATTTATATTAAAACATATCACAAAACCTTCAATACAATATGGAAGTTTTGTATCATAATAAATAAACTTCAAATAAGCTTAAAATCCATCAAAGGATGTTGACATAGATGAAATTAAAACTATTTGAGAGAAATATCTCTTTTTGGAAATCATTTAAAAGTCACATAATTATAAAATAAAACATTTACTTTGAAAATATTCTTATAAGCTTGTAAGGGAAGCTTCGATGATTTTATAACGGTGGAAAATAACCACACCCGCCATATAAGTTAAAAAAGACATTCTTACCTTAATTCTCTCGAAAAGGTTAAAAAGGACCTTGTTTGGAAAATGAAGGAAAGATTCCTTTATAAACCTCTTATAAAAAGTCAAACCAGGGTATAAATGAATTTAACCCATATTCTAGTAAATAGTTAAAATGTTTTGAAATATATTTTTACGAAACATGGATTTGGATGATAAAGAAGTCCCAGTAGATTATTACGTATAAACAATCTCGGATAATGAAGAGATTGCGAAATAAACCCTAAAATTTTAATTTTCCTTGGTTGGGGGGGGGGGTAGTTTAACCTCATGTATAACGGTGAAATAGTTGTTATTAAATTATACAAGAATCATATACATTAATATGATATCATATATGATCTTTTAACATTGATTTGTTAATAATATATTAGTATTATCATCGTTTCGGGTGTTAACAGATTCATTTTCCTTTATATTCTTTGTTATGTGAGCCATATTTGTTATGGATGGGATGTATATTATTCATATACATAATGATATCATGTCTCTAAAAATTATTTTTAATCATAAAATGAGAATTAGGATTGAATGGATACGATGGAGAATGAATCTCATCGCGTTCGTGGAGACGGTAGTCCGTATGTACGCACGAGCGACAATATCATTATTTTGATATTATAATAATATATAATTGTATGGTATATCATATATACATAATAATTATCATGTTATATTTATTATTTAAATGAATTACACATCATTATTATACCAATCCAAATAATAATGTTTTGAATAGCAATTTTACCACGACGTGGAGACGGTAAGCCGTACGTACGCACGTATGGTGACATGTCATTCAAAGGATGGATAGAATACTGAATATGCTTGTACCATATTTATAATAACATCTAAGTATATAGAAGATACTGTAGTTATTATTTTAGAATGGGAATAACAAATAAAGAAGAAGTTGAAGAAGAAAGGAACTTGAAAAAGGGTGGTGAAAACATTACCTCTTCTTCGGGTTCTTCCTTTTGATTTGATCAAAAGGGATCCTTAGGATGGCTTTCTGATCAAACTAATGCCTCTAGGTTGAAGTGAGGGAAGTTGAGAGAGTATTTGTTCAGGGGTTGGCTGATCCAAAAGGCTTTGAATGTGTGAATTAGTGAGAAGGGGGAGTGACCTTTTATAAGAGGGGTGAGGGGCACCTTTGGTAAAGCTAGAAATATTATTTTATAATAAATTCATATTCAGTTTCTAATGGCTCCAAAGTGGATTATTTAAATTTTAAGGTGGGGATAGGTTGAAAACTATCCAACCAATAGGTTTTAGATAGGTTTGGGTCAATATATTAACCTTATCTTTTAGTTATAACTCTTAGTTAATTAGTTTGACATTTACCATTTCACTTTGTATTTTTATATTATATAGTTAATAAACATACTATATACATCCAATAGACCCCCAAGTGGTCCATTATTGATACAACTATCATGATAAAAGTCCTTTTTCCAAACCTTATATTTTTAGCAATAGAATATGAATTAATAATATAATATTTGTTTTAAAAACTCTTTTATGTCAATTTTGACACTATTGGGTATTTGTTTTTGATAAATACATAACAACATTATTACTTCGAAAACAATTCATATAATCAATACTAATATGTCATATTAACCTATAAAATTAGTGGAATTTATAAAAAGTCTCAAATTACATTTATTTTTATATTTATAATATCAATTATTTTAATATTTCATTAATTAGGTAATTACTGCATCACCATTCTGTCATAAATAAATTAAATTATTTAACGTCTAAAAATTTTAAATAAAATACCATTATTTAGGAAATATTTTTAGATTTCTAATTAATATTTATAATATAATTTAACTTATGTATAACCCTATATTAAAAATGTTTTAGTAAATAAACTTTTATTTTAACTCTTTTAACTCTTCTTTGAATTAAATAATAATAAATGTCCTAATCTAATCCAATTGGACCTAATTGATGATATTTTATTCATAAGGTTGTTTTTTGTCATGATACAATTGTCCAATAGAATTAGGACATGTGTTAGGGTAATATTAATATCATTTTTACCCTTAATTACCCTATTTACTTTTAACTGTGGTAAATAAAAGTAAAAGTTACTATTCACCAAAAATTATTTTCATCTCATTGAACCAAATTTTACTCCTTTATATTAACTTTGTCTCTCGGATTTTTGAAATTTCACTCACAGAAGTGGTAAAATTAAGTTTTATGTGAATTTCCAAATTCTCCTAGGAGGTGGGTAAAAGACGGTGAAAAGTTCAATAAACTTTTTATATATCTATAATTATTCTAAACTAACTCCAATGAATTACATTGAACTTATATAGGTATAATTTATCTATTTTGACATTAATTAAATTTAAATAAAATAAATAATTATTTAAATAAAATATTCGGTTTTAAACTACAACTCTGTGTTTTTTCACCGTTCATCAAAAATTGAATGTTTTTAGAAAAATACCAAAAATTCACCCAAAGATAATTTCTATATTCCAAATCCAAAAATGAAGTCCATTTTGAAAGATAAAATTTATAAAATTTTAAAAAGTGGGTATTACTATTCATAACGGCTAGTTTGATTGGTTATGGTGTGTGTTATAACTCGAAGTTGCGTACAACAGACACTACTGTATTATTCAAAGAGAAGAGTACCGTGGAAGCTTGGGGTGTTACATGTGTCATCACATAAGAAGCACATGGAACTTTACATTTATTTTCACTGACATAGACAGGATGCAATTCTGGTCTGATCCCTCAATCTACCAAGTCACGCCAAGATCATAAATCATCTTTTGTCTTCCCCTTGACATTTAGAAGAATCGAAAACAGCATTTCACATATATTATTTTCAATGTTCGTTACATCTATACAGTGACATAACAAGTTGGTTGACCAATATGAAAACTCAAATAATGTACTCTTCTTCTTCCAATTGTAATAGGTATTATTGGAAACATTTTACCTCTTTCTAGATTTCATTACACCCTTCCCAAATGAATAACTAAAATCTTTCAATTCATTAATCACATCAGTTCCAGACATATGCTGAGGTGGATCGCCAGTCTCCATGGTTTTTTCAAATCTTCGTCGATTATTTCTATATGGATGGTTCATTGGCAAGAATCATCGATATCCCATAAAACTAAAACTATGATGATATTTCAGTCTTCTCGATCAAGTATTCTTCATACAAACAGGACATGACAATTTTCCTTTTGTGCTCAATCCAGAAATCATTGCATTAGTAGGAAAATCAATTGATCGTCCACATAAGCACAACATGCATCTGAAATATGTCTTTTGAACATGCATCGTATGTAGGCACACCCACATCCCAAATAAGTTTCAACTCTTTTATTAAAGGTTGAATGTATACATCTATATCATTGCTAGGATCAAAAGGGCCATATATCAGTATACTCAAGAAATTGTAAGGCTTTTTCATACACAACCATGGGGGAAGGTTATAAATGTTTATGAAAACTGGCCATGTGCTGTGCAAAGTAAGCATATTACAAAATGGATTAAAACTATAACATTAAAGGCCCAATCTCACATTACGCACATCGGCTACAAATTCAGGATATCGAGCATCAAATCTCTGCCATGAAAATCCATTTGCAGGGTGAACCAACTCTTCATTATTCTTTTTTCTCTTGGTGTCATGCCATCTCATTTTTACTGATATTTCATCAGATGTGAAAAGGTTCTGTAATATGGGGATCAATGTCAGGTTCAACATTAATTTTTGTGGCACACAAGATGGTGTTCCATCATCCTTTGGCTTCCATCGGGAGGTTACACATTTGATACAATCATTTCTTTCAGTAGTTTTCTCCCAAAATAAGCTGCAATCATTTGGGCAAGCATGAATTTTTTTTAATAATCCAAGTTCATCAACTAACTTCTATGTCATATAGTGGTTTGAGGGAATATCTGCATCATCTGTAAGTAAGTCCTTCAAAAAGGTAAGAATGTAATTGATTTCAGTATTTGAAATCCCATTCATAGTTTTCCCATGAAACAACCGGATTAAAAATTCCAACTTTTTCATTTTACCACATTGCCAATATACTGGAGTCGTCGCAACATCATTCAAATTTTTCACCCTATCAACATCATCATTATCATTGGACACATCATGTGTGCTTGTATCGAAATCTTGTTGGCTGGACATCCTTTCCTTCTCATGATGCTGAATAAATGGAAACTGATCATATATCAAACTCTCCAATTCAGTCCTATCATTTGGATCATCAACATTTTGAAATTCCATTTTCTCTCCATTGTGATACCACACATAATAGTATGTTTGGAAACCATATTTGGTTATATGATAGCTAACTGCTTCACGACTCAACCAAGGTCTTCCAACGCAATTAGAACATGGGAAGTGTACACGACCACTATCTGAAGCCTTGTCAAATGAAAAATCTAAAAATCTATTCAAATTATTTTGAAAATCAGTTGAAATCCGATCAGTTTCATACATCCAACTTCTATCTATTCTGTAAAAAAGTGCAATAATTCATTTCAAAGAAATTCAATAATATTGAAGTTCAATCAAAAAAATATTTAAGTAAATGACAATTGTTTACTTTAAATAAAATCATAACTGACACATTACACTATATGAGAATCATATTAAGAAATACAAAAAAATATAGTTTATATAAGAAAATAAGATACAGAATTTATAATACCTATATTCAAGGATTGCCCAGTAAGATATTGGAAGTGGATCAAGGAATACATAATCCTTAAGGGTCTTGTTGGGAGTACATGAGTTTTGTACTTTAACTTATTTAGGGAGATCAGGATGAAGAGTAGGATGAGGATCACATCAAAAGTAGTTATGGCCTCATCAAGTTTCACCTTAACCATGGATTAAAGGATCCTAGGTTTGGGGCCATAGATCATAGGTTGGTAGGGTGTATTTATTGAATCATGTCCCAATTGATTTTGGAGAGGGACCTTCAATAGTTATAGGTATGGATTTGATTATATTAATACTATTAGTTCCCTAATGTACTACCTGGTCTTCACATTCATTTATTTATGATCTCATTTTTTATTTTTTGTGGTTCTTGATAGATTTATCCCCTATTTTTAGGGCCTTAATACAATCCTTTAGAAGAGGATGGATCATTATTAGAAATGACCATTGTTTCCTATAGTGGTTGTATGTTATAGACATTAATGCTTTATCATGATCCAATATATTAAGAACGTTGATGTTATTTTTGGTACGAGACAGTTTACATATTATAAATATCACATTGATTTTTATTATAAGTGGATTTATTTTACCACCTATAATAACTTGGAGTACATTATTACTTGGGATTCAAACCTAGAGGTATGCAGAGAATGTCCATGCCTAGCAATGATTGGGTCAATTATGGCATAGATGGTAGGTGTGGTTCTAAGAATGAGGAGGCACTGATGTTCGGGGTCCAGGGAGGAGGGTGGGGGGAATGTCCAGGTTCCAGAAAGGGGGGGGGGGCTGTCTTTGGTCTAGAATGGTGGGTGGGGGTTGTCCAGGGTCCAGGGAGGAGGGGGCTGTCCAGGGTCTAGGAAGGAGGGTGAGGCGCTGTTCGGGGTCCAGGGAGAAGGGTGGGGGGGGGGGGGGGCTGTCCAGGGTCTAGGAAGGAGGGGGTTGTCCTGGGTCTAGGAAGTAGGGGGGTTGTCTTGGGTGGACCTCAAAACAATGAATGGGGTTCCAATCTATAGTTATGAGAATATATTATCCAAATATACAAAGATTACACCTGTAAACATGACAACTTTAAATCTGTGCCTACTGTAATTTCATGAAATTTAAGGGATATGTGTTTTGTGAAAAGCCTATACATTATAGTGATGTTCTTGAATGATGGTTTTTTGCCCATATGTGTATGGAATTCAGTAACGAGGATGATTTATTCCATTTCACCAATTTTATAGTGTAAGTTTAGGATGAATTCTTGCATTTAACTAGTGTTCTAGTTTATTTTTAAGTGAGGTGAGTTAGAAACCATGTTAGGCATGTCATTAGAACATGGGTTCTTCTATTTAACCATGTAGTCTTTAATTTTAGGGATGAAAGTGTTTTGACTGAGATAATTACTACCCACTCTATAGTATGGCCAATACATCATGTGGGCATACCAATGAAACAAAGACATGTGTAAATGAGATGTTTTTAGCACCCCATTTGGCCAAACATACTTTTCACCATAAGGGATAGGCCATGTATATTTACATGTCTATCCAAGTCATGTACTATGTGTACATTCCCAGGACACTAGATTATCGTGGACACCATGTCAACCGTTATACACACCATGTGAACCCTTATACCATATCATCATTATTACAACCATTAAAAACAACTTATTAAACAAAATAACTTGTCAAAGATAATAAAATTGAACATAAATCAATAATAATAATGGATATATCAAGTAAAATGAAGTCATACTATATTACATCCTAAATGACCACCCACAACCATGATTAATGACCACAAAGATTCCCTTTCAGCCAAATCAAAAGTGAAAACAAGGTCACTTGTAATCAAATTGAACATAAATCAATAATAATATTGGATATATCAAGTAAAATGAATTCATACTATATTACATCCTAAATGACCACCCACAACCATGATTAATGACCACAAAGATCCCCTTTCGTCCAAATCAAAAGTGAAAACAAAAACACATAATTATAGAACAACAAAATCAAGAAATCACTTACAGATTTGATGTATAGAAGAAAAAAATTCCTTGATATAAGATGGATTGATTTATGGAATAAGTTTGGAAGGAGGAAGATTGGATTTAGGTCACCAATCCAGTGGAGCAGAACTACAATCGAGTGGAGGGGGAATGGATGCCCGATCTATATTTAGGGTAATTTTTTCCCAACGATTTTTAAAAACCATTGGTAAAAAAGTGACATGGAAGGTATTTACCAATGGTTTTGAAAAACCATTGGTAAAAGATTGTATAAAATCATTTATACCAATGGTTTACATAAACCATTGGTATACATATCCATTCCCAACGGTTTACATAAACCGTTGGGATGTAACTTTTGGTAAAAGTGGAATTTATAGTAGTGAGCACTAAAATGGTGTATCTCTATAACAGGAAGGAATTTCCTTCAAACCTATACAAACACACAAATGAAGAACACAACAAGAAGCAACCATGAAGTAAACTGCTGTAGTAAAAAGTTCACTGAAAGTAAAGGGGCTAGAATACAAGACCAACTAAAAAGTACAAGTACAACTAAAAAGAGTAAAAAACTCCTGGATCGTCCACCGAGGATCTAACCTGAAGGGTAGGTACAGCTCATGATTAGTATTCACTGCAGCACGCCACATCAAATGGTCCACCTCTGAGCACCATCCAGTCCTGGCTCCCTCAAACTTGATCAATGTTGTCTGTCGTATTCACAAGACACAGCAAGGTGTGGGCATAACCCATGTAGGGGTGAGTATAACAACACTCAGTAGGGACCCCGAGACCCCCGAAGGTCTCCTAGAGTTCCACAAAGGATAATCCACAAGAAATACCTCAAACACAAATCACGAACCAGTCATCAACTCTACTTAGGTATATGCCCATACATATACCTAAGTTATCAAGATATACTCATCTCATACATGAGGAAACATAAGGCTGCAACTTTTATGCCTTTAGCATAACTGATCCATGAGGGAAGAATACCACAAAGGTAACACCATGAAGGTAACACCACAAAGGTAAAAATAACACAATGGTAACACCACGAAGGAAACACCATGAAGGTAAAAGTACCACAAAGGTAACACCACGAAGTTAAATGTACCACAAAGGTAAAGACTCAGCTCACACCAGATATATAACTCAAGTACATAAGTATAAATGCTTAGTCGTAAATCTAGATCATCTTATTCTGTCGAGAGACTCTGTTGCTGACCCACACAGGATCGATAGATGCTGACCCACATAGGATCTCTAGGTACTGACCCACACAGGATTGATAGATACTGACCCATACAAGATTTCTAATCGCTAACCCAAACAGGATCGATATATTCTCACCCATATAAGATCGATGTTCGTTCTTCACGTTACAACCATCCACGAGATTCCCGCACTAAGAATGCTTGATTCTGGGTGGATCAGATCCTCAATCCATCAGTCGTACCTCAACCACTACGAAGCTCCAAAAATAAGTATCCCAAAGGACCACCATGTCATAAGGTTTCCAACACAATAGACGACGCGTCAATCGGACGCTCGGTCTGTAAGTTATAGGCACTTTAATGTCGATGACCCGGTTGGATTCAGGTTCGATCCAACCTGGATGCACTCCAACATTCCCCAAAATTCAATTGGAGTATACCAAAAGTACCGTCTCATTCCAAGGATTCCAGCACCATAGATGGTTCTTCAAACGGACGTCCAGTTCACAAGTTATGACCCTTTTAGAGAAACTAGGCTTGGTTAGGTCCGGGTCCAGTCCCGACCTGGTCGGGTCAACCCAACACGGTTTGGGTCGACTCGACCCATCCTGACCTGATTGGGAGGCATGGCTCGCTATGATGGCATGACCCGACCCATGGAGGGTGTGGCCCACTAGGCTGGTGCGGCCCGGCCCGTAGAGGGTGAGTCCCGCTAGGCTCGCGCAGACCAACCCACGGAGGGTCGCGACCCGCTGGCTGGGGCCCGCCTTAGCTGGCGTGGGGTGGGGGGGGAGGGGGTAATGCTCCCCCTTTCTCCTGAATGGATAATCCGTTCAGGGGGGGCGGGGGTGAATCGGTGGTTCCAAGTGGAACTGCCTGGTCGCCACGGGAATCGCAGGGGTGGGTCCCTCCTCCTCTGTCGTGACTTCGAGAGGGGACCATCTTCAACAGAGTGCGATGGCATGACCCTCTGCCTCTGTGTTTGGCCAGTGTTGGCCACCCTACTCAACCACCGCAGCTAAAAAGCAGCAACCTTCTCCTCCAACGGTGCACGACGGCGCACCGCACCACCTCCGCGGCCGGTCAGCACCGACCGTTCTCTTGACCGCCACAGCCTAGTGCCGCAACCTCCTCCTGCAGCGCGCAACAGCGTGCCACCTCCATTGCAGTCGTCCAGTGTTAGCCACTGACATCGCCTGCCGGCATGGGTCGCTGGTGCTGTCGTGCCAGTGCCGTGCTGGCTGTCTTCCACGAGCCACCGGGTGAGCTCCAGTGGTCCATTTTTCTATCTGATCGCTCCTACGGTCTTCTCGGCTCGTTCCCTTCATTACGTGACCCTCAAATTTGGGTTACATCTGACCTAAATAATTTACCCATGAAGAATGCAATGTTGAAAAAAAGGCGGAGGGATCGGGCCTTGTTCGTTTTGCCCGCACCATCCGTGTTATCATCTTAACAAGAAAGAAGATCAAAGATTCAAAAACTCTTGAAAATTGAACAAGATAAAACCCTACCTCAATATTCGTTGAAGAACGTCCATTCTTGAGAAGGAGTCTATGTTCTTTGGTTCATGATTCGGTGGTGCTCATCACCGCTTGCTGGAATCGGTTCCATCCACCAAGTGGTTGGCATATTGGTACTTTTCCAAAGCTTCATCGCTTGGTGAATCCGTGCCAATGCTCCTCCCCGAGCTCCATATAAATAGAAGAGGGGGAGGGTGAGTAACAATTTTGGGAATTTATGAGGATCATTTAATGAATGAACCTACAAAATTCCAACGGTGATGTTACAAATATCGAGGAGTCAATCCAATTAAGGGATTGACATGTCGTTGGTCCCTCCACAACCACTTTTCCTTTGGAGGAAAATAAAAATAAAAATAAAATAACTTTTTTATTTTATTATTCTTTTAAATGTCCAAAAATCTATCTTTTTCTCTCAACCTACTGCAGTCGAAGTGAATCCTTACTTAAGAAAATCCTGGCGCTGTGAGTTTAACAGAGCCCTCAGATTTCAATTCCGAGCACCGGTTAAAAAGTTAGAATTTCTCGCTCGTACATTTACTGAACGTACCTTAAAATAAGTTCATAAATTCATTCTGGGCGCACCAGGCCTCAGAATCATGCACCTTTAATTTTTGCAAACTTTTAATAATTCCATATAATTAAAAAAAATTACACAAAAAATCTGGGTCTTTACATTCTCACCACCTTAGGGCTTTTCATCCATGAAAGCCATAACATAGACTAAGGAAAAAAATTGGGGTATTGAGCACGAATCAGAGCCTCCCACTCCCATGATCTCTCCTAGAGGTTCCCATGCTTCCAACGAACGTGCACCAGAGGGATCGATCATCCACAAAGGACCTACTCCTGTCGATCCTCAATCTCTACTGGAACCTCCGTAAACGTCACCCCATTGTTGATGTCCAACTCGCCCCAATCAATGACGTGTGTTGGATCATGTGCGTACCTCCTCAGTTGTGACACATGGAAAACGTCATGCACCCGATGCATCTATGGGGGAGGATACAGGTGATATGCCACCTCACCAACTCTGCTGAGAACCTAAAAAGGTCTGATGAACCTCAGAGATAACTTGCCGCTCCAACAAAATCTCTGCAAACCTCATCGAGGTGAGACCCATAGGAAGACATGATCTCACTCCTCAAACTCCAAAGGTCTCTGTCTCCTGTCAACATAAGAATTCTTTATGCTCAGTGAAGCCTTTATCAGCTCCTGGATGATCTGCACCTTTTCAGTGGTAGCCCATACCAACTCTGGACCCATAAGTGCTGACTCCCTTGGGTCTGTCCAGCATAGAGGTGATATGCAAGGCCGACCGTACAAGGCCCCAAATGGTGTCATACCAATGGTGGAGTTATAACTGTTGTTATAAGATAACTCCACCAAGGGCAAGTGATCCTTCCAACTACAACCAAAATCTAAGATGCAAGCAGGAAGAATGTCCTCCAGTGTCTAAATGGTCCGCTCCGTTTGGCCATCCATCTAAGGTTGAAAGGTGGTGATCAAATGTAGCTGAGTCCCAAACACCTCCTACAATCCCTTCCACAATTGGGATGTAAATTGTGCATCACATTCAGAGATGATCGTTGATGTCACCCCATGAAGTCATACAATCTTCTGTACGTAGAGGTGTCCAAATCCCTATACTAATCCCTGCTCTCGGATGGGTAGGAACTGGGCTGACGTGGTGAGTCGGTCAATGATCACCCATATGGAATCATGTACCCTGGACATACATAGAATCCCTATCAAAAATTCCATCGATATACCATTTCACTTCCACTCTAACACCTCTAGTGGATGCGCTAAGCCTGCTCGGACCTGGTGTTCAGCCTTCACTTGCTGACAAGTGAGGTATCATGAAAGAAACTCTGCCACTACATTCTTTATCCTTGGACACCAGTGCTGACACCGAAGGTCTTGTTACATCTTCTCCACACCAAGATGCACCACTAGATGGGACTTGTGTAACTACCTCAACACCTCCTCCCGTAGCGCCACTGGCACCATGGTGCGTCCTCTGAAGAGAATAGTGTGCTCCCCACCTTTAGAAAATACATCAGGTGTCTGTCCTGAGGATATCTGAGCACATAGAGCCTCGCAGTCAATTTCCCTAAGCTATTCCTCCCAAAATAACTGAAGAAGTGGGGGAGTGACAGTCATAGACTGGAGGTAAGCTGCTTCATCTCTATCCACAAAGGAAATCTACAACATGGCTAGTTGTTCTGTCACCTCACTCAGCAGTTGTAAACCATACCTCCTGCTAAGTGTGTCTGCCACTACATTCCACTTCCCAAGAGTGTAGACTATCTCAAAGTCATAGTACTAGAGGAACTCCAACCATCACCATTGTCTTAGGTTCAGGTCCTTCTCTGAGAAGATATACCTGAGACTCTTGTGATCAGAGTAAACAGTAAACTATTCACCCATCAAGTAGTGTTGCTACATCTTCAAGGTGAAGACTACTACTGATAACCCTAGGTCATGGGTAACATAGTTCTGATCATGTTGTCTCAGCTTTCATGAATCATAAGCGATCACTGATCACTCCGGCATCAGTAAACACCCAATTCCAGTCCCTAATGTGTCACAGTAGACTACATACCCAACACCCTCTTCTGGTAGCCTCAAGATGGGGGCACTCATCCGTCTCTGCCTTAACTTATGAAAACTCTGTTGGCATCTCTCTATCCATACAAAGGGTTTTACCTTCTTCATAAATTCTGAAAAAGGTTCCACAACTCTGGAAAAGTCAGGTACGAATCTCTGGTAGTACCCAACCAATCCCAGGAAACTTTGCACCTCGGTCAGACTCCTAGGTGGCTCCTAAGAACGCACTGCCTCTATCTTCGCTGGATCTACCACAACTCCAGCCTCTGAGATAATGTGTCCCAGAAAGTGGTCCTCCCATATCTAGAAATGGAACTTCGAGATCTTACCATAAAGTCAGTGCTCTCGTAGTGTATCCAGAACTATCTGTAGATGATAGGCATGCTCCTCCTCTGACACCGAGTATATCAAGATGTCGTCGATAAAGACCACCAAAAAGCGATTGATGTATGGATGAAAGATATTTTTCATGAGTCCCATGAACACTAATAGGGTGTTGGTCATACTGAATGTCATAACCAAGAACTCATAGTGGCCATACCGACATCTGAAGTTCGTCTTATGCACATCCTCATCTCGCACCCTAAGCTGATGATAGCATGATCTGAGGTCTATCTTTGAAAACTAAAGAGATCCCTTCAGCTGACCGAAAAGATCATCAATCCTCAAAAGTGGATAATTGTTCTTCACAGTTACCTGGTTCAGGAACCGATAGTCCACACAGAGTCTCAAACTTTCATCTACCTTCTTGGAGAAAAAAATCAGGGCTGCCCATAGAGAAATACTAGGACTTATAAACCCCTTCCTCTGCAAGTCCTCCATCTATACCCATAACTCAAGAAGCTCTGCGGGAGCCATCTGATATGCTGGTGTAGATATCAGTGTCATTCTGGGGTATAGGTCGATGTAAAAGGCTACCTATCTATGTGAAGTTAGTCCTAGAACATCATTAGGAAAGACATCGACATACTGGTCCACAACTACAGGATAACTCAGACTGTCAACATCAACTGCTCTAAGGGTAAGTCTAGACAACTGATGTGTGATCGGCTGAACCCTCCTCCAAGAAAGTCCTTCATGTTCTGCAAAGGTTCCCTTCTCACCAATAAAGGAAAAACTGATCCCATCCTCGTGAACACACTACAATTTGTTCCCAATACAGTCAATCTGAGCATGGACTGTGGATAACCAATCCATACCCAAGATGACATCGTAAGGCCTTGATGCCACTACTAGCAGATCCCAGCTGAAGCTCTCACCTCCTAGAGTAAGCTCAGACTGCCATCACCAGTGTGTAATCGATGAATCTTCTCCCTTAGAAGTCTCTAATCGCAAAGATCGAGCCAACAGCTCCACTGGAATCTCCATAATCCTAACGAGAGCCTTGGAAATGAAATATTGACTAGCACTTGTGTCTATAAGTACTACAGCTAAGGTGGAGAAGACAAAAGTCATACCTTGAATCATCTCTAGAGTGTCGTGGTCATAGGACTCAGCTACCTGGAGTTGAGATCATCCCTGTCCACCTACTCCCTACGGTCGGGGTGGACCACCTGGAGGTGGTGGCAGTAGAACCTCAAATCGCCGCCCACCTTCTGCTGCACGGCCAACTCCTATGCCACGTCCGCTGCCTAGTGGACCTCCTTCACAAACCTCTTCCTTTTCCTTGGCTGTCTCTCGACTGTATATTGGTAGTTCGTACGGTGGGTCGGGAAGTCCCGAGCTATGTGACCCTGCCCATCGCACGAGTAGCACTACCTTCTCCTCATCTGTCCTCCTATGTACCATGAGCCCCTCACCACCGACCCTATATCCTGAGGTCATCCCTCAGAAGGTTTGGCCTGCTTGGGCCCCTGTGTCATCCTTCTACTTCTTTATTTGGATTAATCTTTTACCTAACGTCTAATGGTGCCTCTCGCTATCGGTGCCTACTCCACTAGGAGGTTCTCCACCAAAATAACTCGCTCTAGCACCCTAGACTACGTCGGAATTCTGAGCTATATCATAGATGCTCTGATCTCCTATCGGACACCCTGCTAAAAGTTCCAAGCCCTGAAGAAAGGGTCTTGTACCATGTTAGTGGAGTAGCGGGAGAGATAAGTGAACCACACCGAGTACTAGGTATGGTTATGCTACCTTGCTGTAAGTGCAGTAGCTCCTGTATACACACTGAGCGTAGGGTCACTGGGAAGAACTTTTCCATGAAAATACCCTCATTATCTGCCTAGGTGAGGGCCGCCTTATCGAGTAACTGGAGTGTCAGACTCCACCATCTCCAACCTGATCCCTAGAATAGAATGGAAGCTAGGATCACCATCATATTATCTAGTGTCCCAACTAAGCAAAAAAAACTCTGGCCACAGCCTCCAGCCATTCCTCATCTGCCTACAGATCTGTCTCACCTTGGAACCTTGGAGGCCTATGTCACTGAAACTCATGCAACATGCTCAGTCAGTGTGCACCCTCTACTAGTGTGGTTGGTGGAAACAACTTCCCAATGGGTAGTGGTGCTTCTGGTACACCACCAAAAGGTGATAACACCGTAAGAGGGCCCTGCACCAAGGCCTCATCGCTCGGTGGTCCGTCATCATGTACTCTATTAGAAATCCTGACTGGCTGTCTATGTGGCGACATCATGAAAGAAAACAGGTGTTCCATGGTCAATAAGTTATACCTGGTGATCTGACTCAAAGAAATCATAAGAAAAACTTTTAAAAACACACACAATCAGTGTTTTCTTATACTGAGTCAGAAATCAGAATTCAGGGTCCTGGTGTATGGATACATCGGTCATCACACCAACACTGGATTCCCCAAACTGAAAACCACACTCATAACACTTAACACTATTTCCACATTGAAAATATTAGAGTCCTAGTTCTTCGGTAGAACTGACTCCTCTAATACCACATTGTCACGACTCGTCCCCTGGGGCTCGTGTCATGACTACCCCAAGCCGGACTTCCATAGGCTAGGGGTTAGTGATTAGAACCAAAAAGGTGTATACCTATAATAGGAAGGAAACCCCTTTAAACCTATAAAAACACAAAACCAAGAACACAACAAGAAGAAACCATGAAGTAAATTGCTATAGTAAAAAGTTTACTGAAAGTAAAGGGGGAAAAATAAAATCCCAACTAAAAAGTACAAGCACAAATGAAAAGGGAAAATATCTCCTGGATCAT
This sequence comes from Viscum album, assembly GCA_963277665.1. Lineage (NCBI taxonomy): Eukaryota > Viridiplantae > Streptophyta > Magnoliopsida > Santalales > Viscaceae > Viscum > Viscum album. The sequence continues at coordinate 512,689,322 of OY728146.1, forward strand.
CCACTGAGGATCCTACCTAAAGGGTAGGTACAGATCACGATCAGTAGTCACTGTAGCACATCACATCAAATGGTCCACCTCTGAGCACCATCCAGTATTGGCTCCCTCAACTTCGATCAATGCTGTCTGTCTTCTGCACAAGACACAGCAAGGTGTGGGTGTAGCCCGTGCAGGGTTGAGTATAACAATACTCAGTAGGGACCCCGAGACCCCCGAAGGTCTCTCATAGTTACACAAAGGATAATACACAATCAAGACCTCAAACACAAAGCATGAAGTAGTCATAAACTATAATTAGGTATATTACCATACATATACCTAAGTTATCAAGATATACTCATCTCATACATGAGGAAACATAAGGCTATAACTTTTAAGCCATTAGCAAAACTGATCCACGAGGGAAGAATACCACAAAGGTAACACCACGAAGGTAAAAGTACCCTAAAGGTAACACCATGAAGGTAACACCATGAAGGTAAAAGTACCAAAAAGGTAACACAACGAAGGTAAAACCACAAAGGTAAAAGTACCACAAAGGTAAAGACTCATCTCACACCAGGTATATAACTCAAGTACATAAGTACAGATGATTAGTCATAAATCTAGATCATCTTATTCTGTTGAGAGGCTCTGTTGCTGACCCACACAGGATTGATAGATGCTAACCCACATAGGATCTATAGGCACTGAACCACATAGGATCGATAGATATTGACCCACACAGGATCACTATGTGTTGACCCACACAGGATCGATAGATGCTGACTCACATAGGATCGATGTTCTTTCTTCACATTATAGTCAGCCACGAGATTCCCGCACTAAGTACACTTGATTCTAAGAGGATCTGCTCTAAAAATAATCAGTCATAGATTTACCAACATGAAGTTACATGAAAGAAGTATCCCAAAGGACTGCCATGTTGTAAGGGTTCATACACGATAGACGATGTGTCAATCAGACACTCAATTTGTAAGTTATAGGCACTTTAATGTCGATGGCCTGGTTGTATTCGGGTTCGATCCAAGCTAGAAATACTCCAAATTTCCCCAAAATTCAAGTGGATTATACCAAAAGTACCTTCTCATTCCAAGGATTCCAGCTCCACAGACGGTTTTTCAAACGGACGTCTGGTTCACAAATTATGACCCTTTTCGCGAAACTGGGCCTGGTTGGGTCCGAGTCCGGCCCGACCCGATCGGACTTGGGTCGAACCGACCTGGCTGAGCTGGGCCACAGCGGGCTCGGCCTGCTGGGCTGCGGACTGGCCCGACTCACCTGGGTGGCGTGGCCCGCTGGGTTGGCGCGACCCAACGCAAGGAGGGCGCGACCGGCTGGGCTCGCGCGACCCAACCCACGGAGGGCACGACCCACCCTAGATGGCATAGGGGAGTAAAGCGGCAGTGCCATGTGGTGTCTCCTGGTCACTGTGGGACCTACTATGGTGGGTCCATCCTTCTCCATCGTGTCTTCGAGTCGTGACCATCTCTAGCGGCGCGCGACGGCGCGCCCCTCCGCCTCTGCGGCTGGCCGGTACCGACCACCCTGCTTGACTACCACAGCTAAAAAGTCACTGCCTTCTCCTCCAGCGGCACGTGAGGGCGCGCCGCACCACCTCTATGGCCGGTCGGCACTGGTCTCTCTATTGACCATTATGACTTAGTGTCACAACATCCTCTTACGGCGCGCAACGGCGCGCCGCCTCCATCGCGGTTGTCCGGTGCCGGCTGCCACCATCGCCTTCCGGCACGGGTCACTGGTGTCATGCCAAAGGTCTTCTACGGGCCAACAAGTGAGCTCTGGTGGTCCATTTTTTCATCCGATAGCTCCTACGGTCTTCTTGGGTCATTCCCTTTGCTGTGTGACCCTCTAATTTGGGTTCTGTCTAACCCGAATAATTTACCCGTGAAGAACACAATGTTGAAAAAAAGAAGAGGGACCGGGCCTTGTTCATTTGGCTCGTGCCCTCCATGTTAGCATATTAACAAGAGAGAAGATCAATTATTCAACAACTCTTGAAAATTTAACAAGATAAAACCCTACCTCAAGATTTTTTGAAGAACGTCTGCGCTTGAGGAGGAGTCAATGTTCATCAGTTTGTGATTCAGTGGCATTCATCACCGCTTGCTGGAACCGGTTCCATCCTCCAAGTGGTTGGCATCATGGTACTTTTTTAGAGCTTCACCGCTTGATGTAGATGTTCCAACAATACTCCCCGAGATCCATATAAATAGGAGAGGGGGAGGGTGAGTAACGCCGTTGGTAATTTATGATGTTCATTTAATGAATAAACCTCCCAAATTCCAATGGTTCTATTACAAAGATTGAGGTTTCAAGCCAATTAATGGCTTGACATATCATTGGTCCCGCCACCACCGATTTTCCATTGGATGAAAACAAATAAAAATAAAATAACTTTATTATTTTATTATTCTTTTAAATTTAAAAAAATCTATCTTTTTCTCCCGACCTACTATGGTCGAAGTGAAGCCTTCCTTAAGAGAATCATGACACTAAGAGTACAACCATGCACTCAGATTTCAATTCTGAGCACCAGTTCAAAATTTATAATTTCCCGCTCGCACGTTTACTAAACATACCTTAAAAAAGTTCAGAAATTCATTTCGGGCACACCAGACATCGTAATAACGCACCGTCAATTTTCACTGACTCATAATAATTCTATATAATTAAAAAAAATTACACGAAAAATCTGGGTCTTTACATATTTAAGGGAAATCAATAGAATAAGAGGGTTTCTGAACACTCTTGAAAAGGAAATACGGAAATACGGAAAAAGGGAATAAGTGAAGGGTTGAATTTCAATCTTGAAATAAATGTCGAAAAAACATCATAGAACAAGACAATTGGGGATGAGAGTTTGTTATAAGTGTGGAGGAAAAGGTCACCAATATCATGATTGAAAGGGCAAGAAAGAAGTTGGAAATGTTAAATGTTTTAACTATAAGTAGATGGGACACTATGAAAATTATTGTCCTAAGCATCAAGGAAAATTTCCCTAGAAAATACCAAGGGAGAAAGGCCATGCTTATGTGATCACAAATGCCATGTTTTAAGTTTCTAATGATGTGTTGGAAAATACTATAATTGTCACCTCAAACTTATCTAATTATATATTTGATTATGTATCATGGTATTCTTTGTCTCTCCATTTTTTCATGCAAATTAGACATTTCATAAAGGAGTTTATCGTCAAAACTCCTAAGGGATGTCTCATTGCAACAAAGATGTGTTGGTCAGACCCTTTTATGACACATAAACGTGGTTTACTTGCTGACCATTTCATCATAGTTATGGTTGACATTGATATAATCCTCATTATGGACTATATTTTAAAATATGATGTGAAAATTTATTACAAGAAGAATGAAGTTATGATTTGTGAGGAAGAATAAGAATCCCTTATCTTTAAAGCAGAAACTTTATCATCTGATTCTTACCTAGATCTAGTACAAGTAGCTCTACTAAATTAAATTCTTAGAGAGGAAGATAAAACAACATCTTGGTATTGAAAAGTTAATCTTCAAATTTAGGATGTACCTATTCTATAGGAATACATTGATGTATTTCTTGATAAATCACCTGGACATCCCCTATAGTGTGAAGTTTAATTTTCCATTGATTTAATCCCCTATGAAATGACAATATCAAAGACACCATATAGAATGGCCATTGTGGAATTAGTGGATTTTAAGAAACAACTAGAATATTTGATTGATAAGAGATTTATTCACCCTAGGTTTTCAGCAAGGGGAGACCCTATTCTCTTCTCTAAGAAGAAAGATAGATCCATTAGGTCGTGCATTGATTATAGAGAAATAAATGTTATTACAATAAAGAACAAGTATCCTCTACCATGAATTGATGACTTGTTTGATCTACTTTATGGAGCATAATATTTTTCAAAGATTGATATTCATTCTAGGTATAACCAATTGCAAGTAAAGAAGGAATAAATTCCGAAGACAACTTTTTGGAAGAGGTATAGACATTATGAGTTTACAGTACTTCCATTTTTATTAACTCATGCATCCTATGTTTTTATAGACCTAATGAAACGAGTATTCAAGGAATATCTTGATTATTATTATTTTGATATTCATTGATGATATTTTAGTGTATTCTAATAGCTACGAGGAACATTATAATCACTTTTGAATCCTTCTTAAGACTCTTATAAAGGAAGGTTTATATGGGAAATTTAGTAAGTTTGATTTTTAGATTCAAGAAGTTCCTTTTCTTTTCCATATTGTATCTAAGGATGGAATGTTAGTTGATCCTGAAAATTCAAATGTAGTCATAGAATGATCTATGCCAACAAACATAACTGAGGTACGCAGTTTCATTGGTTTTCAAGGTTATTATTGATGGTTTGTTCAGAATTTTTCCTAATTGGATAACTTGCTAACCAATAATACATGTAAAGGGGTTAATTTTTGTTGTAAAATAGAATGTGAATAATTTTTTGATGAACTGGAGATAATATTATTCAATTATATGATTTTAAATCAACTATCTAGAAGTGATGGGTTTGTCATATATAGTGATGCATTGAAGAAGGAAATTAGTTGTGTCTAGATGAAAATTGATAAACTTATCACATATGCATCAAGGTAATTGAAGACATAATAACAAAACTATACAACACATGATCTTGAGCCATGGGCTCTAATCTTTGAATTGAAAATATGGAGACATTATCTATATAGTGAATGATGTGTGATATAGGTGGATCATAAAAGTCTGAAATACATCTTCTCATAGATATAACTCAGCATGAGATACAGAAAATGGCTCAAGATACTCAAGGATTATGATTACTCAATACACTACCACCCAGGGAAAGAAAATAAGGTAGTTGATGCATTGAGTATGAAGGATCGTGAAGTTCTAACCTAAATAAGTATTAAGAAGGATCCCATGTTCATGGATCTAATAATAATGACTATGGGAGTTTATAAGGAAGGATAGCCATAAATCATTTTCAAATGATTTCAAGACCATAATTATTAGGGAAGATAAAGAATTCTCAATCTGATGACGAGAACCTTTAAAATAAAATTGAAGATGTAAGCAAAGGAAAGTTAGTATAATTTCATTGTGAAGATAGTGTTCTAAAACATGGAAAGAGGCTATTTGTTCCATCTATACATGATCTAATAAGGGAATTTTTGGATTATTCGCATAAATCAAATTAATATATACACCCTAGAAACACAAATATGTGTAGGAACTTGAAGGATAATTTTTTTTGGGATAACATACAAAGGGAAATTTCTCATTATGTGTCCAGATGTTTGGTTTGTTAATAAGTGAAAGATTTGAGGCTGCATCCTAAAGGATTCATGCACCCTCTTCCTATTACTATGTGTAAATGTGATTAAATTACTATAGAATTTGTTATGGGACTACCAAGTACTCCTAGAAAGAATGATGTGATATGAGTTATTGTTGATCGCCTTACCAAATCAGCACATTTTCTTGCTATATGAGAATATTTACCCCTTGATCACCTAGAAAAACTTTATATTAATGAATTTTTAAGACTTAATGGTGCACCTATATCAATTTTTTCTCATCAATATCCCCATTTTACATAAATATTATGGAAGAGTCTTCAGAATGATCTAAATAATGAACTTCATTTGAGCACTGTCTACCATCCTCAAACATATAGACAGTCTAAAAGAATAATTCAAACAATGGAAAACATGATTATATCATGTTAAATTGACTTTCAAGGTATGTGGAATCAATATTTTCCTTTGGTATAATTTTTCTATAACAATAGCTTTCATTCAGGTATTCAAATAGTACTATATGAAGCTTTATATGGAAAGAGATTTCGCACACCAACTTACCAGGATGAAGTTGGTGAAAGGAAACTTGGATTGGAACATTCTTATGAGATGAAGATAAAGGAAATGGCTATTCAGGATCATACTAAAGTAGATCAAATTAGGTAAAAATAGTTATGTTGATAATCAGAGGAAATATTTAGAGTTCCAAGTAGGTGATCATGTTTTCTTGAAAGTATCTCTATGGAAGGGTGTTATAAGGTGTAATAAGAAAGGGAAAATGGGTTCTAGGTACATCTGACTATTTGAAATTATTGAAATGGCTGGATTTTTTTCTTACCATTTGTAAATGATGCCAAATTTCTCAAAAGTACACAATATATTTCATATATCTCTACTAAGGAAGTAAATTTCTGACCCAACACATGTTCTCACCTCTGATGAAATAGATTTGGAACCTGAACTTTCTTACTATGAAGAAACCATCTAGTTTCTTAATACAAGAGAACATGTGCTAAGGAATCAAACAACTCAACTAGTAAAGGTACTCTGGAGAAATCACAGAATGGAAGAAGCAACATGGGGACCAGATGATTCTATAAAAGAGAACTACCCAAATCTTTTTTTAAAAGGTAACACCCATAAAAGTTTGAGGATGATATTTTTGTATGAGGGATGAATTTATCACCACAATAATTTTCCATATTTTCCTTTTAGAACAAATTTAATTTTTCTGATAGCTTATAATGCACACAACAACAGGTTTGAACAAAACACTATTTAGTCATGTTTTTCATAGTCAATTAAATTTGAATTATTATAGAGAATTTATATAGTAAATTTATATGTTATATATCCAATAAAATATTTTTAAATTCATAAAATATATTTTATAGTCATAATATAATAACAAACCCAATATCACACATAAAAAACAATATTTTTATTAAAGTAGTTTTATCTCATTTTAATGGAGAACCTATTATAAATCCAATTTTTGACACTTTTATATACTTTATTTGAAAAAATAAACTTATTCTTTTAAATTATTATATAAAATTTTACTTTTTTTGAATTATTGGTATTTTTATGATAAGTTTTATGTTTTGATGAATTGTGAAAAAAATACTGAATTTTAATTGAAAACAACTTTTTTCATCAAAATAATTTATAGTGTTAAATTATATTTTTGATTAGTTTCAAAGTATAATTATATTATTTTCTTATCATTTAATCTAATTTAGGTCATTAGAATCAATTTTAAATTGAAATTATATATAAAAACCTTTAAATCTTTTGAACATTTTTACTTTAAAAAACTCATCTTATCTTTATGTCAACAAGATTAATTTTAAATTAATTACTAAAACTTATATGATATAAATTTTGAAAAAAAGATTAAATATTTGGAATCAGTGGGTCCAAATTATGTAAAAAGGTTTATTTTATTTTTTGGGCATATGAATAGTAAATTTAGTATTATTTTAATTACAACGATTAAGGGTAAATCGAGTAATTAAGGGTAAATATAATATTGTAAATATTAGAAAATTACCCTAACACTTTTTCTAATTTTATTGGATGATTATTTTTCATCCTTGAGCATTAAAGTATTAGTTATGAGACCATTTATGGCCTTTTGGATGAGAATATAACCTTATTAATATTATATTCAAAGGAAAGTCAATTTTGTTATATTTTTGTTTTTAACAAGAGAAATATTTTTAATATGGTGTTATATATGAGATATATTTGACTATAAATAGTATTTAGAAATATAAAATTTTTATCTACATCATGGTAATTTATTTATAATTTTTAGTGATAATATAATTACCCTAAATGGTGACACAATGATGATGTAGTAATTATTTAATTAATGGAAGAATCAAATAAATGATGTTAAAAATGTTAAAAAAAATATAATTTGACAAAATTAATATCATACACGAATTTTATAGAATAATTTGACATATTAATGATGAGTTAACAAAGTGGGTTCGAAAATATCAAGTTGTTAGGATATTTTTAAAAAGTCAAGTGATGAATAGTGTCAAAATTGACACTAATGATATTTTAAAAGAAATATTATTTTATAAAATGATATAAAATTCATAAAAAACTAAAATTTGGAAAAATTATTGGGATAAAGTTAAATATGTCATCAATGACTCATTTATTGGTCGTTTTTCATTTTATAGTAATTATATTAACCCTCAATGTGTAACTTACATGATATCATGGTAAGAGTTAAAAGGGTTAAATAATGGTTAAAACAGAAAGATAAGGATTAAAAAATAATCAAACCTTTTCTAATTTCCTTGGATGAATTTATTTCAACCCATAATTATAATATCTACTAAATAAGTCATTTTTGATCCATTTGGAATTGAAAATTAATTTATATTAATATTTTGAGAGTTTCCAAAGGTTCCCCTCACCCCAATTATAAAAGGGAACCTCCTTCCTCACTTATTCACACCTCTTTTAGACTTCTAGCTCGACTAAGTCCTTAAATTTTCTCATCCCAACATCCCTATCCAGGTTCTATAGGTTTTGGTCTTCCAAAAAGACCAACCCTAAATCCATTGAGAAGAGATATAAAGGAAGTCTGCCGAAGAAGTAATCATTTCTACTAACTCATCCACGTTCATTTCTTCTTATACTTTATCTTTATATGATGTATTAATTATAAAATAATAACTCTTGTATCATCTATATAATGATATTTTATTGTGATTATGATACAACCATATTCCATGATTTATCATTCCTATGAAAAATTAAAGCACCGCACGTGCGTACGTACACACTATGGTGTAATTTTTTTTATTCACCACTTTATTAGGATGTGTATAATGATGGATATAATGGATATAAATAATAAATATGACATTATATTGATTTTTTATAATTAATATATCATCCAATTCCTTTCTCTTTCACCATTAAGGGAATGATATCGTCGCTCGTGTGTACATACGGTCTACCATCTCCACAATGGGATGAGATTCATTTTCCATGTTAACCACTTAAGAATGATCACAGATATGTATATAATGAGTAAATATAATATATATGAAATTAATATCATTTTTTAGATGAAGGATATATATCTTATGTATAATAAAAAAGACTTTCATGACAAAATATGCATAGGAAAATAAAGCAGTTGACACCCAAAATAAGGGTAATAACGATATATTATTAACAAAAAGATATAAGAAGGTCATATATGATATCATAACTATGGATATGGTTCTACTATAAATTAATAACATGTTTTAAACCATTATAAATGTTCTTAAAGCACATTAAAATAAATTAAATTTTAAGGTAGTGGTTATTTCACAATCTCATTCATTTCGTCGTAGGCTTTGATTTGACATGTGGTAGAGTTCAAACGGATGCCCAGATCATAAGTTATGGCTGTATGAAGTTTGAGTTACGTTTTTAACTTATTTGAGATATTTTATTATTATTTTTATTTTTTGTGATTTCAAATTGTTATTTAATGATTATTACTCCATAATAATTAATAAATTAGTAATTAATAATATTTTTTAAAATATTTTATAAGACATTTTCACTAAATATCTTATATATTAAGTGTAAAAGTCTATTTATACTTATCTAAAACATATTTAAAAAAATTTATTATATTTATATCAATATAAATATATTTATATATTTTATATATTAATATATTATTTTTGATTATTTTTTTAACATATACGCTTTATTAGTGCTAGTAAAAAAAGTTCTGATAAAGACCTCCATTATCAGCGCTACTAAAAAATCATTTATAAAGAGAGTCCTTTTAACAATGATAAAAAAACACTAATAAAGGGGGTATATTTATCAATGATAACAAAAACACTGATAAAGATGTACTTTTAACAGTGTTTTTTAGCACTGTTAAAAGTGCCTTTTATCAGCGCTTTTTTAGCGTAGTTAAAAGGTGGCACCGTGAAAAACTGTTTTTGTGGTAGTGTGATAGGAAACCCTTATATCATTTCTCCAATCATTGACTTGTACTTAAATCCAATTGTAATGAGGTGATAATATATTTTTTCAATTATTGAAATGAGAAAAGGTCATGTAAATCACATAAAGAAAAAATTCTTAATTAAATAAACACAATTACCTAGCTCGTGATTATTTGAAAACATATTGGTATAGTAGTCAATGAAACATTTATTTTCTAAATGATATAAATAGATAAAAGGCGTATTCAATAACAAACTCAAAATCAGTTTAAAACAGTGGTTCTGAAAAGTTTTAGTAATAATTAATGCAATTCTAATTGAAAAACTGGAGACCTAGTGCCTAAATTGAAATTGAAGTATATAATGCCTAACATAAATTACAATAATAGATACATAATCAGTTTACAACATTAATTTACAAGGAGGGAATATAAATGGTGAGGTGAGGTTTGTCTGAAAATTAGAAGAGCTTAATATAAAGGGAATTAAAAATAAATGATGAAAATTTAGATCAAAACAAAAAAAAAGGTGAGGCCAATTACTACCACATATTTGGTTTTATCTAGCACTACTCTTTATCATTGATAAAAAATGATGATAAAGAGATGTCCTTATCAACATTAAAAAAAATGATAAAATGTGTTTTTATAAGAAGTTATAAAGGGTGGGGGAGGGATCCACCTCGCAGTAAATGTGCACATAATTTTTTTGATAATTTCTTAGATTCAAACTGGTAAAATGGTTAAATTAATATTCCATTTTATATACCAGAATCAATGTAAATTTCATTGTATTCTTAGATTCAAATAGGTTTTTCTTTCCATACACCACTCCTTTAGTGAAAAGGCGGGGGCTGATGGTTAACAGGAGATGGGAATCACCCAATGTTATCAGGACGGTTCTGAAAAATAATTCCAATAAGACATGAATAATACATAATCTTCAGTTCCTGGTTAGAATGACTGAATTAGGAAATGAGACACATATTTGGGTCCCCTTCCATACTAAGAATGCCTTAGTAGTAGGTTTCCATGGGATTAGGAGGATATGAGCGCATCGGGAACCATACCATGGGAAAATCCCATAAACATCATATAAACATCATTAAAGGACCTGGACAGACCATTACACGTCGTGAAATGAGATTACACGATCTGTATCCCCCTTTCATGTCATGTAATCTACCTACATCTAGCCTACTATAAGAGTTGGTGTCTTAGAACCAACTGGTTGAACTTTGATTACATGTATATTTAATGTATTTAAATATTAAACATCTTATCACATATTGTTCATTATTCTACATGACTATGATGTAATAATGTCCTAGATTATTTGTTTTATTGATAAGGTCATGGCAGTTCCCCGGTATAATGAAAACCTTGAAATGCTATAATAATATTATTAAATATAGTTCTACGGTTGGATGACATACTATTATGGGACACATATCATGCAGACCATCAGGTGTGAGTACTCTTAAGAAGATGAGACTTCCTCTCATGAAGTTCTCACTTGGTAATCTCCAAGACAGAATATTATGAGAATAGACCCACCAGTAGGAATTCCACATGTTTTGGTGTCGTCGGATATTTATATCTGCGAGCATGTGTAATGATCCTTAGACTTTAATATTATCATTAATACATGTCACGACTTGCGCACTTTGATTTACTGATTAAAACCGTCACACAGACAATTGGCGGGAAGCATGGTAAGTTGGGTGAGTCACGAGTGACATGATATTAACGGATAAATCGAGGAAGGATTTGTCCCTTCTATTTATGGAAGTTGATATCTAGGCCCTTCGATTGAAATAGAACCATCACGCGAAATTCCATGTCCATGGTGTAATGATGAGTTTATTTCAGGTAGTCAAAGAATGACGTATCAAGCACAAAGGTTGATGACACTATCATGAAACCTGCTTGATGAGATATTGAGACAAAAGGATTATATTACACAGTGAGCGTTCTTATGTGGATGTTGTTGTTGCAACATTATGTTATTTTTCTTGGGTGCCTTAACCTGTTTCTAGAAAGTACTGTTGGACTTTAGGAAAGCTCACCTAGTGCCAATGATAAAGAATCCTAGAGGGTCAGACACTAAGTGTTTTTGGTGGTCTCAGTTAAATTCTATTTAAATTTAATTAATAAAATAAATATTAATTTCAAGACCGTGGAGTAAATTTGTTCAAGTTAAGATGCTACCATAAATTAAATAAAATATATTTATTTATTTTATTGAACATTTAATAAATATTTATTTACTAGTTTGTAAATAAACTATTTATTCAATAGAATAAATTATTTATTTATTTAATCAGGTGTTCAATAAATGGAAGTGGAGTTCGAGCGGACCAAGGCGAGTCCGGTAGTAAAATAATTATTTACAAGATGGTAAATAATTATTAGTTGGCACAAGTTAAAATAATAATCATGCTGCTATTAATTTGTGATGCAGTATTTTATTCATAATTCTATTTTGTGCAAGTTAGCACACCATAAATAATGACATGATATTATTATTATGACCATGGGTTTTCTCTAAGTTCATGAATGTATTTAATTACTGTTATGAAATTAAATATTACAACTGAAGTTCCATGCATATAAATAGACAAGTACATCTATTTTTCTATACAGAACACACTGCACGCTTGGTGATTTGAGAATTGTTGAGCTAAACAATTTCTATCTCAAATCCACTTCCTGCCCCTCTCAAGAACAAGAGACGTTCTTCAAGGATGAAGAACAAGTGATCAAGAACGACCGACACAAGATACTCGCTTCACTGTGCTAGAACCTGGAGAACGAGTGGTGTCGATTGGAGGCCATCAGAGCACGTGTGGATCACCACTAGAGGGATTCTAGTTTGGATCCTTGCAAGTGCAACGAGATGATCTGGAAGGGTCATTCCGAATGATCAACATCATCAATGAAAAAATAGTGAATATCCAAGTATTATTTTATTTATGAAATTAATTATAAACAAGATGTGAAAGATCTTATCAAGGGGTTTTGGGCTTCTTCCTTATTTATCTAATCTTTGATTATATTCTGTGGAGTGGCATTCATCATCGTATTGATCTCGAAATAATCATTGATCGTGGTAAAAATTAAATTTGGGTGTCACCCCAACCATGCTTTCACTACACCCGGAACCTTCACCTACCTTCTTCCAGATCCTTTCCCAAGCACAACCAACCAGCCCACAACCCAGCTTAGGGTCTAATCCAAAAAGGAAAGGTAAAACAACACTTAACCAAAACAGAAAATATCTGTACCTCAAGAAAAACTCAAAATATTAAAATATTCCCCCTTATAGAAATTCGTCCCTAAATTTCTCTCTGTAGGGTAGTCAAGATTCATCTGAAAAAAATGACGTCCACTGAGCATGTACTTAGACCTCCCTCTCCCAAGTGTCATCCTGTAAAAGAATATGCTTCCACAACACCCATACTAGAAGAACTGACTAGCCTTGGAGAACCTTCATGCTCCTGTCCATGATATGAATCAGATCATCCTCAAAGAATGAATCAACCTGTAACTCAACCTCCTAAGGATGAAAAGCATGAGATGGGTCTGAATGATATTGGACCAACTAAGATATGTGGAAAACATTGTGCATGGATTGGTACCTCTAAGGTAATTGTAACTGATAGGCTACAGACCCGACTCTCTCCATAATCTCTAATGACCCGACATATCACGATGAAATTTTACCCTGTCTTATGATTCATCTGTGTCCCAGCCTTGGTGAAACACACAAGAAAACCCAATCCTCAACATCAAACTCTAGAGGTCATCATGGTGATCAGCATAATATTTCTATCAAGACCATGCAGTAGCCATCTGATTCTAATTTAACTAGACCTACTCAAAAGTCTCCTGCACGAGATGTGGTCCCTGTAAAGCTACCTCATCCACCTCTAAACAACACAAGGGTGATTGGAATTACCTACCATATAAATCCTCATAAGGTTCCATCTGTATCGTTTCTTGATAAATGTTATTATAGGTGAACTAAACTAGGGGAATGTGCCTCTCCCAAGAGCCCCTAAAATCCAATATGCATGCTCGCAACATACCCCTTAGCGCCTGTATCGTATGCTCTGACTGCCCATCAGTCTGAGGGTGTTATGTTGTGCTCATAAGAACATGTGTACCTAGAACCCTCTAAAAACTCTACCATAAATGAGATGTAAAGTGGGCATCCCTATCTGAAAAAATAGTGTGTGGGACCCCGTGATGTCGTACTATCCCACGAATGTACAACCTTCCAATATCATAAATACTGAAGGTCTCCTTGATTAGTAATAAATGAGAAACCTTCATGATCCTATAAAAAAACCCACACAACATTGTTACCTCGAGGTGACCTCAGTAAACCAATCACAAAATCCATCGTGACAACATCCCATTTCCATTACAGAATAGGTAAATACTGTAAAATCCAGATGGGTCGCTGACGTTCTTCCTTCACCTACTGATAGGCGTAACACCTCGTAACAATACTAACTACCTCTCGCTTTATACTCAGCCACCAGTACTAACATCGCAAGTCACGATACATCTTGATGACACTGCAGTGCACCGCCTAAGCTGAATCATGAAACTCCCGCATCAACTCCTCATTTATATCCATTGGAACAAAAATGCATCCATGGATACGCAAGATCTCATCCTCGCCTACTGTTCAACCTGTAGGTGGATTCACACCTTCCACACTCTTCCGTAGGACTAGTCCCTTATAGTCTGATAGTTGTTGTATTCTCACTCTGTCTAGGAGGGTAGAGGTCACAACTAAGAATGATATATATGTCTATCACTGACTATCATGTACATCCAGATGCATCTCAGAGAACAACGCCATAATCTGCCACTCACTATTGGCCTACTGCACTGCCTGTATATGAGTCCTCATGCTCAGTGTATTGGGCATTGCATTGCCTTTACCAGGCATATAGGCAAGCTCAAAGTCACAGGACTATAGATACTCCACCTACCTCCACTACCTCAGATTCAGATCATGCTGTGTAAAAATATACTTGAGGATTTTGTGGTATGTGTATACCACAAATGCTCTCCCACACCACTGGAATTTTTTGTATTTGAGATGAGCTATTTGAGACGGGATCCTATTGTAAATAAGATTTAGCGACGGGGTCCCATCGCAAATAGCCCGTTGTAGAAAACAACGTCAAAAATACTATTTTTTTGACGGTCCCATCGTAAAAAATGGTATTTGCAATGGAGAACTTCACCATAGAAAATAATTCTCCGATTATATACATTATATATAAATAAACTTTTTGTGATGGGCCCGTCACGAATACTATTTGCGATGAGTGCTTGGTCCCGTCGCAAATACTATTTAAAAATATATATTTAAACTATTTGTGACAGGATCCCGTCGCAACAGGTCCCGTCTCAAATAATAACCGAAGTAAAAAAAATATTTAATAAAATTATAATTAATGAAAAAATAATAATAATATTATTAAAATAATAAAAAAATAAAAAAATTAAAATTCACAATATTCTAAAAAAATATAAAATATTAATAAAATATTGTTAATATTATTATTAGTAAAATAAATAAACATTAAAAAATATAATACTAAAAAAATTTATTTAATAAAATTATGATCAATGAAAATATAATATTAATATTATTAAAATAATAAAAAATATTAAAATTCTCAATATTCACAAAAATAAAATAAATAAAATCATAAAACATTATTATTATTATTAGTAAAATAAAAAATCATTAAAAAATATAATAATAATAATAAATAATAAAATATTAAAAAAATTAAATTATGGAATATTCGCACCAATATAAAAGACAGAAACTGTATATAGTTCATATTACAACAAATCTTGAATTAAAATGTTTTTAACATAAAAAATCACCGAGGGGGTCATCTTTTGGGGGAGGTGGAGGACATGTAGGATACAGTGGAGGAAACTCCATCCCTAAACTATGATTCAGACGATGCATGTGCTCCATCTGCTCGTGATGTTGATGCTTTCATCGATGCATCTCCTCATCATGACGCTACTGCTGCTGCTAACGCATCTCTTCATGCTACTTCTGTAAACTCTCTATAAGCTCAGTCTGAGTTTGCAACTACTCTTGATACTGTGAGGCAGAAGATGATACCCCTCCATGAGCTCCTCTCGAGCTGGATGCCGACATCACAGCAGTACCATAATAAGTACCAGGAGTCACATGAGAGCCGATACCAACAACTCGGCCCTTCTCAAAGCCATACTGAGTCACCTGCATCCATCCCGCTTCATCGAAATGGTGGGAACTAGTCTGATCAGTCATTTTGCCCTAACTCTCAACCTGTGTCTGAGAGGTCACAACCTCATATGACTCCTTCAATTCCAATTTGAAATTAAAATTGTGAAAATATTATATGCAGTTAATTATCAAACTAAAAAAATAATACTAACCACAATCCGATGTTGGCGATCACCTCTAATCTCTCCAGTGGCTGGATCACTGTACATCCTCCAATAAACATCTTACTCCATAATATCAGGATGCTCGACTACCTATATAAATATAAAATAAACTATTTATATTTAAAGTTATATAAAATATTTAAAAAAGATACTTACCAGATGCTCTCAATGCATACTGATATATGACTACCAGCTCGATGTGTCACCTCCTGTCTCCCCTAGTTCTTTTGACCCACAGAAGATCTCCTCTGAAATCCACCACCCAACTGGTGTAAACATAATCCATCCCAAACGTTAGATGAAATGTACTCTGGTTGGTGGGATCTACATGACTCATCAAAATCTATCACTCCTTCTTTCTTAATGGCTATCCTTCTCAAATTGTGCAAAAAATGATGGAAACGGCCACATATAGACACGTCCCATGCTGCGTGGATAGCGTCACACATGCTATCATTGATGGGATACCATAAAACCTATAAATAATTTATATTATCAACTTATTAATAAAATAAATTTCAAAATAAATATTATTTATTTACATACCAGAAAATGATTGAACAAGTCAAGCTACACATCAATGGGAATCTGTTCCCATGTGATCCATGGTTGAGAAAAATAATTGCGCAAGATAGCGCTCCCCTGTCCAATAGATACATGCACAAAACTGTAAAAAAAGAATAAATAATCAAACAATTAGTATATATATAAATAAATTAATGAAAGATAACTAAAATATACAGGTTACCATACCTCCGTGTGCATGGATCGAAGCCAAGACATGGACGTTGCTTAGGGATAGGGTCAGGAATCATCAGTCGCGCAAGACTGTGCCCCCTCTGCATACCCCCTGAACTGCCAGTAGGATGAGGGTCAGATGATCCCAAATCCTCCTTATCCAAAGGTAAATCAGCCTCTGGCAACTCACGAAATAGATCAGGCTCCATCTAAAACAAAAAATTATTGTTGTTAGCAGATATTTAAAGATAACTATTATATATCGATATATATTAGTTATGATTATAACCAACATTTAATTATATCAATGTTCACCTTCATCATCATCTTCATATCTGACGATGTCAATGCCTTCATATTCCTCCTCATCATCATCAATATCCATACGAGTTTCAGTTTCATCATCTCTTGTCATTTCAAATTCATTTGTAACATCATTAAAATATTTTTCACCATTGAGCCTTATTTTTGGGGTTTCATCATCAATATTCATGTCTCTTTGTGAAAAAGATGGATTTTGAGTAGTCTCTTGAAAAATTTAAATTCCTTCCACTTCAGTGAAACCACATTTAGTTTGAGTAAACTGATTTTCCTTAGATTTCATTTTTATTATGCTCCACCAATCACTCAAGTCTCTTGAAGTAGCACAATACTTTGCGTAATAAATTTTATGTGCCTATTAAGCTAGTAAAAATGGTTCATTTACTGCAAGAATAATTATATATTTAATATCAAAGATTCCATGAGTCGGATGAACACACAAGACACTCTCAGTATCAAACCACCGACATTTAAACATCGTTATGTAATTCTATCCTAGATAACACAACTCAATAATTTCATCCAGAATACCGTAAAAGTTAACTTTGGTTTCTTTATGATGCAATCCTCTCAAGAAAACTCAACTGTTCATTGTTTTTTTGATTCCCCATATGCACGTATATAAAATCAAAAACCATTAACCACATATGCATTATAATATTTAACCATCTTGGATGGTGGGTTACTCAATATACACATTTTCTTATCAATTTTATCAGCATGTTGAGACACCTAAAAATTCGTAAAACAATTATCTATATAATAAATAATAAACTGAATTGATATTAAACCATCAATCATTTTCATATGCATGAATATTCTGATAATTAAGGCCTAAATTATAAACCAACCTCTTTCTCTCATAGTAATTTGTAGGAAACACATTTCCTTCATGTAACAGTGTTTTAACCAAAAAAAATATCTGATAAAAATAGTTGTTTGACATTGCATTATCTGATTTAATAACCATAAATTTTGTAACTGCTTCTAATTTCCTTATCCTGCGACCAGTATATAATCATCCTCAGCAGACCTCAATAACTCATAAAATTTAGATGGTGCCAACTCAGGAGTTAAATCAATATCATCTTGAGTTTCAGTTTGTTGAACAGATGGACCTGCAACATCATGTACTAAATTTTTAAACCGTGATGGATCTGAAATCAAGTTATTAGTATCCTCTTTGGAACAATGTTCACCGTGTTGATACCAAAAAAAAAAATCTAGTTGAAAACCAAACCGCAAGAGATGTCCCCCAACCTTGTCAAATGTGTCAAACGTTTTCAGAGCACATTTTTTACAAGGACACTTAATTGTGCCTTCTGAAACATATTCTGGTTTTGATGATGCAAATGATAAGAAAGCTTCAACACCCTCAATATATACAGTATTTAAACCAGAACCATTTTAGATTTTTTGCACTGATTTATCCAATTGTGATCATTTAATAATGACTATTGTCGACTTCCTTGTTCCATATTTTAAAAAAAATATAAAATCATCACTATTTTTCAATAATTTGAAATTATAAAAACACTATCTGAAAAAAGAAGATTAATAATTACAACTAATTCTTAATAATTACCATTATTTATGGGAAATAGAATTTTTAGTGGATTGATGACTACTCTTTCATCTGAAGTCTCATTTACTTTCATCTTTCTCACACTGAAATCACAATGAAGAATCTACTCAGAGGTATGTATATTCATTCTCATGCATATGAGAATGTATAATCATACCACCGAGTAGATTTTTCATTGTGATTTTAGTGTGAGAAACATTCAAGTAAATGAGCCGTCAGACAAAAGTGCCCCCTTTTCATCGATGAATCATCTTCTCACAACCATCACCACATGATAACATTACAAAAAATGTGGTCCTACGGATGCATATTCAAATTCATGCATACGAGATTGGATATGCATACGTAGAAGCATACTTTTTATAATGTTTTGAGTTAGTGAAAGTTAAAAGGAGAAGAGTCATCGAGTAAAAGGAGTGCCACCAATCCACTGGAAATTATGCCAAGTTATTAAAAGTTATTACAATTTATTACAATTGATTTTATTCCTAACTAATTATTACTAATTATTAAAAATTATTTCTAATTATTACTAAATATTGCTAATTATTACTAATTATTGCTAATTATTACTAATTATTGCTAATTATTACTAATTATTGCTAATTATTACTAATTATTGCTAATTATTAATAATTATTGCTAATTATGACTAATTATTGCTAATTATTACTAATTATTGCTAATTATTACTAATTATTCCTAATTATTACTAATTATTACTAATTATTACTAATTATTACTAATTATTACTATTTATTACTATTTATTACTAATTATAACTAATTATTACTAATTATTACTAATTATTACAATTTATTACTAATTATTACTAATTATTATGAATTATTACTAATTATTACAATTTATTACTAATTATTACAATTTATTACTAATTATTACTAATTATTACTACTTATTACTAATTATTACTAATTATTACTAATTATTACTATTTATTAGTAATTATTACTAATTATTACTAATTATTACTATTTATTACTATTTATTACTATTTATTACAGATTATTACAATTTATTACTATTTATTACTATTTAATACTAATTATTACTATTTATTACTATTTATTACTAATTATTACTAATTATTACTAATTATTACTATTTATTACTATTTATTACTATTTATTACTAATTATTACTATTTTGCTAATTTTTGCTAATTTTTGCTAACTATTACTATTTTGCTAATTATTGCTAATTATTGCTAATTCTTGGTAATTATTGCTAATTATTGCTATTTATTGCAATTTATTGCAATTTATTGCTAATTATTGCTAATTATTGCTATTTATTGCTATTTATTGCTAATTATTGCTAATTATTGCTAATTATTGCTAATTATTGCTATTTATTGCTAATTATTACTATTTATTGCTATTTATTCCTAATTATTGCTATTTATTGCTATTTATTGCTATTTATTACTAATTATTACTAATTATTACTAATTATTACTATTTATTACTATTTATTACTATTTATTCATATTTCTTACCATTTCTTACTATTTAGTATTTAGTATTATTTATTATTACAAATAAATACTGATAACAAAACAATTTAAATCTAATTTAATTACAACTAATCAACAATAATTAAAATTAATATAAAAAAATAAAATAAATACTAAATTAAATAAAATATAAATACCTTTAAACTTGATCTCCTATTGATGTTGACAGCTTCACAACTTGTTCGTAAAAAAAAACTAACTCAGAGAAATTTTCACTCTGAAAATAGAGTTCAAAGAGAGAGAGAAAGTGAGAATTGAGAGGAGGAATAGAAAAAACAGATGGGGTATATATAGGTTAGATTAGTTGCAATGGAACTATTTGTGATGGGTAACCCGTCAAAAATAGTATTTTTTGCGACTGGACCCGTCGTAATTACTTTCGCCCGCATTAATTACTATCGGTGGTTAAAAGGGTATTTGCGATGAGAACCATCACAAAAAGTTCATACCGACACAGTTTTTGCGATGGGACAATATCCCGTCGCAAAAACCTATTTACCGCCGCTGGGTATTTGCGACAGGACTCATTGCAAATACCCTCCGACCGACGCACTATTAGCGATGGGGGAATCCCCCCGTCGTAAATAACCTTCCTGCGGTTTGGCACGCAAACCGCACCTAACTTTTTGCGACATGACCCTAAATCCCGTCGCAAATAACCAATTATTTGCAACGGGTCAAATCCCCCATCACAAATAACCTCTGGGATGACCTATTTGCGATGAGAATAATTCCCATCGCAAAAAGCTGTTTTTCCCGTAGTGCTAATAAATAGTGTCTCTAACAGTGCAATGCGTGAACAACAGCAGTTAACTCAAGATCATGCGTCAGGTAATTCCTCTTCTTTGGCCTCAACTACTGAGACCGATATGCCATGACTCTATCCTCCTACATCAGCACTTCCCTGAGCCCGATACGTGATGCGCCACAATACAAAGCCCTACTCTGGCTGTATTAGGTTTGGCGCTGATGTCAACCTTCCTTTTATCTCCAAGAAGGCTTTCTTGCAAGAATCTGACCATACAAACTCCACACCCTTCTTAGTCAATCTCATCAAAGGTGTTTCTAAGCATGAGAAGTCCTGTATGAAACACTTGTAGTAACCAGCTAGCACCAAGAAACTCCGTATATCAAAAACGTTCTTGGGACGTTCCCAAAAAACTACATCTTTGACCTTCTCTGGGTCCACTGATACTCTTATCTCTGAGATGATGTGACCCAAGAAGTGAATATGATCCATCCAAAAGTGTCACTTTGTAATCATATCATATAAATGATACTCTCTCAGTGTATTCAAAATGACGTCAAGATGGTTGGCACAGTTATGTCGATTGTGAGAATACACCAAGATATCATCCACAAAAACCACCAAAAAAGAATCCAAGGATAGAACACTTAGTTCATCAAAGCCATGAAAATTGCTGGCATGTTTGTGAGACCGAATGGCATGACCAGATACCCATATAGACCATACCTGCTATGATAGGATGTATGGGGTATTTCTGCAGGTCGAACACGCACCTGATGATATCCAAACCTCAAATCGATTTTTGAGAACACTCGAGCTCCTTGAACCTGATCAAACAGGTCATATATCCATGGTAAGGGATTTTAGTTTTTAACCATCAACTAGTTCAGTTTCTAATAATCTATACATAGCCTAAGGTTACCATCCACCTTTTTTTACAAAAAAGGACCAGCGAACCCCATGGAGAAGTACTTGGTCGAATAAAACCCTTCGCTTCCAAATCCTCTAGCTGCTGATTGAGCTCATACAACTCTTTCGTAGCCATTATGTAAGGAGGAATGGATACTGATGCATCTCTCGGTACTAGTTCGATGGAGAACTCAAACTCTATCTCAAGAGGTAACCTAGAAAATTAATCTGGGAACAATTTCTTGAAACGATCCACCATTGGAGGAAAGTCCACCTGACTCACTCCCTAATCATCCAAAAATTATCTAGCAATATGGGCTGTCATTCTGCCTAGCCCACAATGCTCGAGTCCATCTCAGCTTGCCTAGACATTCCATCCACCATTGTGAGAAAACAATGCACCCTCTTGTGATGTGAAAGTAACCCTCCGATGATAGCAGTCAATGTAAGATCGATAAGCCACTAGCTAGTCCATTCTGAGAATGACATCAAACCCTGTCATCTTGAGGACATAATGATCCCAGAAGAAGTGACACCCACCAACCTCAAGGGGGCACTCCCTGCACTGGCGCTCCAATTGTCTTGATGATTTAGGACATTGATTTAAAAGTATTTTTTGACATGTATGAAGTAGTCTCACATCAAATATACGCACAATGCAATTGGTATGACTCATAATCCGTGTTTCCAATTTGAAATGACATTTAATAAAAAAACACAACTAACATACTGAAAACTAAGAAAACACATTTTTATTATATTTATATTTAAGGAAAATGATTTTTTAGTCATTTATGACATGCAGGAATCAACCACACCTCAATATGATGCATGGTGTGGTTGATATCACTCAAAGTGTCTGTTTTTATTTAAAATTGATATTAATTTAAGTAAAAAACAACAAGTGATATACTGAAAATTGAGAAAAATCATTCATATTGTTTTGGTATTTTAGGACAATGGTCCATGAGTCATTTTTGACATTTAGAATTCAACAGTACCTCAATCTGACTCATGATGTGATCAGTGCGACTAAAAGTGTCCATTATCAGTTTAAAATCAACATTTTAGTTCAAAACATGTCACTCAATGAAAACCAAAAAAATGTGCTCTAATTGTCATGATAATTTAGGAAAGTGATTCATAAGTCATGTTTTATGTGTATGAAGCAGTCTCACATAAAACCTATGCACGATGCGACCGGTATGACTCAAAATGCATGTTTCAAGTTTGAAATAATGTTTTAGTAAAAAAACACAACTTTCATACTTAAAACCGAGCAATCACATTTGGATTGTTTTGATATTTTAGTAAAATGATCTGTTAGTCATTTGTGACGTGTAGGAATCAGTTTCACCTCAATGTGACGTATGTTGTGCCTGGTATAACTTAAATTGTCTCTTTTTATTTAAAATTAACATTAATTTAAGTAAAAAACAAGTGACATACTGAAAACCAGGCAAACACATTCGAATAATTTTGATATTTTAGGAAAACGATATATTAGTCATTTGTGACGTGTAGGAATAATCATCACCTCAATATGATGCATGGTGTAGCTTTTATAACTCAAAGTATCTCTTTTTATTTAAAATTGACATTAATTTTAGTAAAAACAACAAGTGAGATACTAAAAACCAAGAAAATGCATTCAGATTATTTTGATACTTTAGGAAAATGATCCATGAGTCATTTGTGATGTGTAGGAGTCAAATGCAACTCAATCTGACACACTATGTGATCGGTATGACTAAAAGTGTCCGTTATCAGTTTAAAATTGACATTTTAGTTTAAAATGTGTCACTCACTAAAAATCAAGAAAACACACTCTAATTGTCTTGATAATTTAGGAAAATGATTCGAAAGTTATTTGTGGTGTGTATGAAGTAGTCTCACATCAACCCAATGCACTATGCAACCAGTATGACTCATAATTCATGTTTCTAGTTTGAAATGAAATTTTAGTAAAAAAACAAAGCTGACATACTAAAAACTGAGAAAACACATTCATATTGTTTTGATAATTTAGGACAATGATCCTTCAGTAATTTGTGATAGGTAGGAATCAGCCACACCTCAATCCGACGCACGGTGTGACCTGTATATCTCTAAATGTGACATCTATATATCTTCTAAAGTTGGCATTTTTCTGCCTACGTGTCACCCAATTGAGCTACCACGTCACCAAATTTACAATTACACCCTCCATATTCCACTTCCGTCGAACGCGATCTCATTACCCCTAGCCGGCACTATCACCGGTCTTCCTTCTCCCTGTTAGGGTTTCCATTCACGCACTCTCCTCCCGCGGAATACCTCCCCACTGCCTCACCTACAGATGTTGATGTATCCTCCTCCTCACTGAATCCACCAGAAATCCTATCTCGTATACAATCGGGTGATCTTAAAAACCTTCGACTACTGTTTCCTACTTCGGCTCCCACTGTAAGTCCCGTGAACTCTGTCGCCTCTGGATCTCGTTGTCTCCTTCTCTTAAAGCAAGTCTACATTAAATATTCATCACCTGCTCAACCCGATGTAAGCTTTGCCCCCACAAACAAACCCTATATTCAAAATTACATATTTTTGTTCTTATAAATAACTTTTATATTTTAGATGAATTTTTATTTTTTGCAGTAGATGTATATTTCTACTAAAGACCTTCGGCAGACATGATGCTCACCCTACAACTATTCTTGAGCAAGTCTACATTCAATCTTCGTCACCTGCATAACCCGATGTAAGCTTTATCCCCACAAACAAACCCTATATTCAAAATTACATATTTTTGTTCTTCTAAATAACTTTTATATTTTAGATGAATTTTCATTTTCTGCAGTAGATGTATATTTCTACTAAAGACCTTCGGCAGACATGCTGCTCACCCTACAACTATTCGTGGATTCTCTTCATCTTCTAAGGTACATCTTCTGTCCTTCAACATAACAAGATTCTATTACATTGATGAGATTCCGACAGGTCATTCCGTATATAGTAAATTGTTCTTTCAAACTTGTATATACATTTAATTTTATGATTTTTTATATCTACCCCCAATTTTTTATCATCCGTTGGTAATTTGTTCTTCCATTCAACAACAACTGTATTTTGGAGAAGTTATTTATGGTCTGTGTCTCAGGGGTGAACTGTCTGATGAGTCTATTATATTCGAAGAAATGAAAAGTTGTTGAATACCCATGGATGATTAAAGCTACATCATTTTTATTGAAGGGATTTTCCAAAGCAGGGATCTTGAAAAAGGTATGTAATTAATTGTAGATAATAGTTTGGATCAGTGGGTAATTTTATTTTGATGCATGTTCTTCCAAATTTAATGTTATCCATGATTTGAAAATTTCTTGTATGTTGCAATATCATTGTAATGGTGCCCAATTTGGTGACATGTCTTATTTAATATAGGTTTATTTATCACCATCTCCAGTTTTTGAATGTAATGGTAACACAACTTGAAGGTAATTTTCCTAATACCTTTTTCAATTAATTCAAATATACATTTGTAAGTTTCATGTTTTTTATTCATCCCATTATTTTGAATTTTTCATTTTATAACATATAGTTTACTGTGTTTTTATGTATTTTTGGATCATCGTCATACACCTCCTAATCAGTATGTTCGATATTTTCAACTGTCATCAGGATTCGAATGACTCTGTTATTTATAGGGGATTCATGTTATTATAGAAGGTTATTGTGGACCATGAAAAAGTTGAACCGATTATTGGTGGATATTTGTTTTATACTTCTAATTATCAATATTTCCTTAGAATGAGTGGCTTGTAGGGTAATTTTCAATATGTACTCATATTGTCATATTTTATTATACTGTTTGTATTTTATTCATTCACCATTAATTTGTTCTTCCATTCAATAGCAACTGTATTTTAGAGCATTTATTTATGGTCTGTGTCTCAACGGTGAACTGCCCGATGAGTCTATTGTTTTCGATGAAATGAAAAGTTGTGGAATACCCCAAGAAATTTATAACTACATCAATTTGATTGAAGGGATTTTCCAAACCAGGGATCTTGCAAAAGGTATGTTCTTAATTGCAGTCAATAGTTTGGATCAGGGGGTCATTGTTTTTAATGCATGTTCTACCGAATTCAATGTTATCCATGATTTGTAAATTGTTTTTATGTTGTAAGATCGTTGTAATGGTGCCCAATGTACTGAAATGTCTTATTTAATATAGGTTTATTTATCACCATCTTCGGTTTTGGAATGCAATGGTAACACAACTTCCAGGTAATTCTCCTAATATCTTTTTCTATTAATTCTAATTTACATTTTTAAATTTCATGTTTTTTAATATTGAAATTATTTTAAAATTTTCATTTTATAACATATAGTCTATTGTATTTTCAGGTATTTTTTGATCATCGTCGTATGCCTCATAATCGGTTTGTTTGAGATTTTTAATTTTCATCATGATTTGAATTAATCTGTTGTTTAGAAGGGATTCAAGTTATTATTGTTAGTCATTGTGGCCCATGAAAAATTTGAACCAATTATTGGTGGTTATTTGTTTTATAATTATAATTATCAATAATTCCTTAGAATGAGTGGCTTGCAGGTTAATTTTCAATATGTATTCATATAGTCATATTTTATTATAATGTTTATATTTTTATTTATTTCAATAGAAATAATTCCAAATTACTAAAATCTATGAAACTGTAAACTAATTAAAAAGAGATGGATCTCATATCCTCTTTCTGAAACTGCATATCAAATTTTCATATTTTCATGCCAAAAATAATTATTTCATGTCACAAATGGTAATCACATCAATTGATTAGAAATATGAACCATACACAATTATTAAAGGTAGATTATTAATTTCATAGTGAATTTCCTGTTGAGAGTGACATAATTTAAATAGTCATCATTGATTGAATGACAAATATTTTTTCAACAATATTTGCATTCACCTTTATACTAATACAAATTTTTTTATTGAATGACATGCATACAAAATTAATAGTTGTTTTGTGTTTTTATGTGACAATAATAAGTTTTTGTCTTTTATTGGTATTTTATCAATCAGAAAGATTCAAGGATTCATTGCATCAACTGTGAAACATTTTGGAAAGGTAGATATACTTATGAATTCTACAGTTGGGTATTTTCTCCTCCCACTAGAAAATTTGTCACTGACTGGTTTTGGAGAAGGTTATGAAATCCGATGAATATGTTTTTGGATAAACAATTAAAATTGAATTGTTTATAGGCTGAACCAGTTGCAACTTCAAATACAAAATCGTGAAATATTAAAAAATAAATATTTTTTCCTTTGAAACTAAATTCAAAATAGTTTTGAAGCTATATGATTCAATAAACATCAAAATCATATATATATATATATATTAGTTTCTAGATGACTTTATTTCATAGTATTTCCTCTAGAAATAAATAATTCTAATTGTGTTTTTTTTTTCTACTATAAGTTATGATGTTTATAGTCATATTTCTTCCATGGTTGGAGTTGCTGATTTTTACATAAGATTAATCTAAAACATGTATTATGATTTGATTCTGTCATTTCAAACTGAAAATTCAGTTTAACTTTTGTTTAGTTGTTTTTTTAATGAAGTATTTTTCATATGTGATTCTTGATTTTCAACTGAAGATTCAAATTTTATTTTTGATTAATAGTTAAATTGTTATGTTTTTTGATAATGAAGTTGTTTACATTTCTGTTAGATTTATTTTTTATTTTCCGTAATGGATTTATATATTCATCTAAGAGATAATGTGTTCTAT
Source organism: Viscum album (assembly GCA_963277665.1). Taxonomy (NCBI): domain Eukaryota; kingdom Viridiplantae; phylum Streptophyta; class Magnoliopsida; order Santalales; family Viscaceae; genus Viscum; species Viscum album. The sequence goes on from OY728146.1 coordinate 512,717,237, forward strand.
GTTTCAGGTTTTTAAACAATGAATATTTGGATTGTTAAAGGTTTTATTATAAATATCAGATTTAAAGGGTCATCAATGGGTGCCCCTTGATGGTTGAAGCAGAATTATTGTTTTGTTAGCTAAAAGGCAACAGACACACTTTCATCCACCATGGATCACCTCTTCTTTTATCTATTTTTCCTTTTATGCATTGCCACTATCTTTGACATCATTGAAAATCACACACCACATGGAAACACTCTTGAAAATATTTTCCCTGCTTATTTGAAAATACAGTTGTCCAACCATATAATAAATATGTTTATAGTTGCATATGTTGAATTTCTCAATGTCATCTGGAGAGGTTGAAAAAAGGACATTCACAAGTAGACCATTTTCTTATGCCTGTCATCCTTGGATGATATTTTTTCTTCTATCCCAAATGCCCATTAGCTTCTTGCAGATCATTCCAGTAACATAGTTCAATACTTGGATGCCTCCTTTCATTGGCTGGCTCAAGGGTAACATAGATGGGGCATTGATGAAAAATCCAGGTCAAGCTGGATTAGGAGTTGTGTTTCGGATTCATAATGCTAATTTTGTTGAACATCAACATGGACCCTATGGCTTTTCCACTACGTTGGAAGCAAAGATGATTGGATTGATCACTAATGGGAAATATTGCTGCTGTTGGCATTGATAAGATACAAATGTAATGTTTCTTTTTTCATACTATTGTAACCTATGCTGTTTATATATTCCAATAGCCTCTTCTATCTTTTCAAAAAAAGAAACTAATTTAAATTTTCAATATATTCATTATAGTGAGTATTAAGGCTAGGTTTATTTCCTACATACAATGTTTTAGTGTTTACTATAACATTATTCTAGAGAAATATAGCAGTTTATCATTTAATTTTGTCTCAGTTTTTAGTTCTTGTAGTTGTACTATATACTATCTTTCTATAAAGTTTAGTATTGTATCAAATCCTATTATTGTTTCAACTTTTACTATATAATCCATTTCATGGAGTATAGTATTGTTTCAACTCAACTATAAAATATCTATCAACTTCTACTATATATATAGTTTACCCCAGTAAAATCCTTTTCATAAAATTCTGATGCTCTTAGTATAGTTGGAAATGTTGTTTGTGATGTTAGGTTATATTTTTTTAGACATACCACATCAAGGTTATTTTTACTACAATATTTCGTAAAATGATTTGTAACATTGTGATGCCATTTTCTATTTTTTTATCAAAACTTAAACATGACATTGTATTTCTATTTGCAGGTTACCAAACCATATGTTTCACATATCCAGTACGTTCTACATTGACATTGAAGAGGGAGTTTCTCTTTTTTTATAGCACTAGACCATGTACTCTCTTTGACCAGTGTATCATGTGTTTAATTTGAGCATCATATTTTTTTAAATGAATTGATAATTTATTTAATTTTAGTAGTGAAACATGAATTTTTATTGAGTAGTGGATCATTTTTTAGAGAATCGGAATCCTATCACGGTGCGAATGCACGAGCGTGTACTAGTTATTTAAAATTGAGATTAATTTTAGTAAAAGAACAAGTGACATACTAAAAATCGAGAAAACACATTCATATTGTTTTGATATTTTGGGACATCGATCCATAACTCATTTTTGATGTGTATAAATAAACTCCACTTTAATAGGATGCACAATGTGACCGGTGTGACTCCAAATGTGTCTTTTATTAAACATTGAAAATTTATTAATTTATTTTCTCAAATTAATGTTTAATTTATTTCTTTAAAGTATTACAAACATCATATTTGTTTTCTTATATAGGCGGAATCCTTTTCTAAGGTTAAGATGATTTGTTCAACAACTGATACCATATGAAGACATTTTTGAGAGGGGATCACGGACGTCAAAAGATGAAACATTATTGTTTTTAAATGGTTGTTGGATAATTGTATATGTAATTATATAAAACACTATTTGAAATGTATATAATAGTGTTTTTTGTATATACCATGGGTGGATATTTTTGTATTCCTGGTGTCACATTAAATGTATATAGCATTGTTTGAAATTACAGATTTTGCAAGTTTTTTCTGGGTGTGCTTTATATTAACAGCACATTGAAACTAGCAAGATGTTTATCATCACTACGATTAACAACACTTTTAAAATCCATTTTATGCATTGTTAAAGGGAATATGTATAATAGTGTGGTCGACAGTAGGATCAAGGTCATGACAGTAGATGGTAGGGATAGTCGGGGTCACAACGGTCACCGGTATGGGGGGTTGGGGTCACTATCGGGGAGGGGAGATGGAGGTCGGAGTGGGGGGGGGGGGTTGGGGGTTGTCGTCGAGGTGGGGGGGGGATTAGGGTTGGGGTAGTATAGGGAGCGAGGTGAAGGAGGGAGGGGGAGGGATTTAGGGTTCTTTTATATTTTTTAGTAGCAGTTTAATTGAAATATGTGCTAATTGTTAAATTGAAAAAAATTATAACTGCGGTTTAATAAAACCATCACTATATTATAAAATTTTTTATACAATTTATTTCATGGTGATTATTATAACTGGCGCTAATAAACTGCTATTAAGCACTGATTTTTTTAGTGATAACACACCTTGCTATGATATCCCCAATCACTGAGTAGTACTTAAAATTAGTTTCAATGGGGTGATAATATATTTTTTCAATTGTTGAAATGAGAAAAGGTCATGCAAATCACATAAAGGAAAAATTCTTAATTAAATAAAGACAATTACCTAGCACATGATTATTGGTAAACAGATTGGTATAATAGTCAATGAAACATTTATTTTCTGAATAATATAAACAGATAAAAGCCGTATTCAATAAAAAATGTAGAATCAGTTTAAAATAGTGGTTCTGAATTTTTTAGTGATAATTAACACACTTCGAACTAAAAAACTAGAGACCTGGTACCTAAATAGAAATTGATGTATACAATTCCTATCATGAATTCCAATAACATATGTGGAATCAGTTTAAAATATTAATTTATAGGGAGGGAATATGAATGGTGAGGTTCATGTGACACTTAGAAGAGCCTAATAGAAAGGGAATAAAAAATCAATGATGAAAATTTAGATAAAAAAATAAGGTGAGACCAATCACTACCACACATTCGACTTTATCTATCCCAACTCTTTATTAGTGTTAAAAAATGATGATAAAAAGAGGGATCGACCTGGTAGGAAATGTGCACATAATTTTTTGGATAATTTCTTAGATTAAAATTGGTAAAATGGTTCAATTAATATTCCATTTTATATACTAGAATCAACGTAAAGTTCATTGTATTCTTATATTCAAACAGGTGTTGCTTTCCGTACACCACTACTCTAGTGAAATGGTATAGGGGCTAATGGCCAATAGGAGATGGGCAGCGCAAAATGTGTGTCAGACGGATCATTTGCAGGTCCTCCACTTTATTCATCTTCTCGCCCTCATCCTCTTCTTTTTTCCTGGATGGATCATTTGCAGGTCCCAATGAGATTATGTGTGCCGCCTCCCAACGCTTTCGCAGTTTGGTCACCACTAGGACGGGGTAGAACTTCCCACTCACTTTCATCTTTTTCCCCTCCATGCCAACTGATATCGAATCAATCCCCGAAAATCTAACACTAATTAAACTGGGAAGTGTTGAAAAATAATTATGCGATAAAAATAAATTTCTTAATCATCTAAAGGGAAAATTAATTCATTTTCTCTCATATCTTCAAATTCATACAGTTTTTAAATGCATAAAAGAATATTAAATAAAACTAATAATATTTTTTAAATATTTTTAAAGACATGAAGTAATTTTAAATGTATAAAAAATATTAGTTTTTGAGACAAATTAAATTATTACAATTTTATTAGTCATTATAAAAAAATATAATTTGTACATAAGTATAAAAAATAAATTTATATAAAAGGATATAAAATATTTTTTTATGAAGATAAAACATTATTATTTCTGTAAGAATCGTTAAGAATTTATTTTTTTACTAATAAAATTTTTATTATTAATCGTAATAATTTTTATTTGTACAAATATTTTAGAACAAATCTGTTTATATGAAAGGATAGAAAACTCCTTTTTAAGTAACATAAATCCATATAAATTTTTAGCTAAAAACATTTAGGACAAAATTTTAGAAGGATGTTTCTGAAAAATTATTATAGAAATTTTCAGTGAATAACTTCAATGAAATTTATACTAAAAAATTGTAATAATAAATTTTATTACAAAATTTCACTAGAATGTTTATAGTTTAATTATTAAAATTTCCAATGAAAAATTTATTTTGAGTTGTCTACTTGATTTTTTAGTGAATTTTTCCATTGAAGATCACTGTAAGTTTCTAGTTTACACTGGAATTTTTCAAAGGAAGTTTCATTGTAATTTTTGATAAAAGTTTCATAGGAATTTTGAGTGAAAGTTTCAATTGAAATTTTCAAATTGAAGTTGAAAGTACTGATGGAATTTACCATGGAAAATTTCTACTGGAATGTTTCTATATATGTTGCACAAGAATTTCCAATGGATGTTTTAGTGGAATTTCCAATGAAAGTTGCACTGAAATTTCCAATGGAATTTTACCCTGGAATGTTCCATGAGAAGTTTCAAGTGGTATTTGAAGTTACCACTGTATTATTTTGGTGGAAGTCTCCAATGGAATGTTTCACTAAAAATTTCACCAGAATTTATAGTAGAAGTTTCTCTATAATTTTTATGTGGGATTTAAAGATTCTATTGAATTTTTATAGTAGAAGTTTCCATTGGAATGTTCTTTTGGAAGTTTCATTGGAATTTTCCATGGATGTTTCTTTGGAATTTCCAACGAAAATTTCCATGGAATTTCTGATGAAAGGTTCAACTAATTTTCAAGTGGAAGTTGAAGAAAACACTGGAATTTTCTAAATGTTCCAATGAAGTTTCACTGGAATTTCTGGTGGGGGTTTCACTAGAATTTCCAATGGTTACTTCAATGGAAGTTTTTGTGGAATTTGAAGTTATCATTTGATTTTTTCAATGATAGTTTCCTATGGAACGTCACATGAAAGTTTCACTAGAATTTCTGATGAAAGTTCAAACTTGAATTATTATGTGGAAGTTGAAGTTTCTAGTGGGAGTCTCCACTGAAATTTATCAATGGAAAATACTCAAATTTTCTTGTGGATGTTTCCACAAGATTTTTCCATTAGATGTTTCTATCTAATAAATTCATTGGAAGTTTCCACTAGAATGTTCCAATGGAAGTTTCACTGGAATTTCTTGTGAGAGTTTTGTAACGTCTCGGACCCGGATGCCACTTAAGAGTGCCCCAAGCCTGGTTGGATACATAGCCTCAAGCACATATCCCAAAACACCAAAGGCTACTGACTAGAAGCACTACTAAAAATATGGTCTTTAAAAGAACTATAAAAGGCCATTTACAGCGCTAAAAAAATCACTGTTAATCTCAGTGAATTAACAGCTTTTGTTAATTCCAACTCATTTTAAGCTCGGACCCTTAGTCACCTCTTTGTATTTTGTTTCAATTCTTCAATAAATGGATCGGTAATAACACTATTGAGTATCACATATCAATGTGCTTTTAGAAACTCAAATTCAGTCAGTGTAAAATTTGACCCCTTTCCATTTGGTTATCAAATAGTTGGAAATACTGATCACTGGTTTTCAGAATGATAACTAGTGGAGTTTTCATCAACATGTATAGTATGATTGAATCTAGTCTCAATATTATCCAAATACATAGAATAAAAGTTCAAGCACTCTTCAGTTATGTAACCTTTAAAAATTGTGCCTTCTGGATGAGATTTATTCCTTATATATGATTTCAAATGACCTAAGTACTTGATGAAAAAAATAAGAAACATATTAGAAAAAATTATGCAATGATTTGATAAAATAGAATTAACCAATGAAAATAAAAATAATAAAAACGTACCTCTCAATTGGATACATCCATCGATAGTGTGAGGGTCCATCAAGTTTAGCTTCTTCAACCAAATGAACAGTCAAATGAATCATGACTGTGAAGAATAAAGGGGGGAAACGATATATCTAAATGAAAAAGTTTTAAAATAATTCTTTCTTGAAGTTTAAAGATCTCGGTTGGATTTAGATTTATTCCACAAATCTACCTAAAAAAGGTACAAAACTGTTGGGAAAAAATCCCTCAAGGTATCTTTGAAGCATTTTTGAGTTGATTATGTTTGTTGAAAAAGAAGACCACGATGAACAAATTTGTTGACAAAGGAGATTTAAATAGTGATTTGTAGAGTTCCACAGATATTGTTGACAACCTATGTTTACAAAGAACGATGAAAAATTAATGGACGATCTGGTGGTGGTACAAAAAGAACAGATCTAAGGTGGAGCTGTTTTCCAGTGTTTGCCAATTTTCTGGGCCTAAAAATTAGAAAATGGGGAGATGTGTTTTTGGAAAAGGGAGGTGCATGTAAAATTAGAGTGGTTCATGAAAAAGTAAAGTGGTCCACGAAATATTTCTATGGTGCGTGAAAAAGGAAAGTGGTGTGCGAAATATTTGTGTGGTCCACAAAAAAGGAAAGTGGTGCGCGAAATATTTGTGTGGTGTGCGAAATAGTGGAATGAAGTTTTTTGCGCAAGAGGTGTTTTGAGATCAGAAGCTCTAAAATTTTAAAAGGCATGAGGTGCGTGAAATATTGGAGTAGTTCACGGAAAACGATGTTGTGCGGAAGATGTGGTTTTCACTTACGCGCTCAAGGAGGGTTTTTTCACACAGGGTTAATTTTGCATATAAATATGGAGTGACCCCCTTTCATTCGGTGAAGCTCGAGACTTAGAGAGTATCTGAGCTCTGGCATGCATAATTGGAGTATGCAAAGGATTTGTACGTAAATAACAATTTTGTGCGTAAAAGGAGTTTTTGCGCATAAAGCAAAGGTTGCACATAAAAGATGGTAGTTGCACGTAATAGCAGTATTTTCACGTAAAAAAAGGTTGCTCGTAAAAGAAACTACTATGCATAAACGAATTTAGTTGCGCATAAAATAAGTGTTGCGTGAAAAGTGGATTTTGTGAAAAATTAGGAAATTATGCGCAAGGCCCAGTGAAGGCTGCACGTAAAAATTGGGGTTTCTTGGTACACTCGGTGCAATGCGAGATTCATTTGCATATGAAAGTTGGACATCAACAGAGAATCTATAAATATATAATGGTGTAGATTTCATTAGTGATAATGAAGAGACCTACAGGTCTATAAAATGTGAGTGGATATTTTTAAAAGCAGTGATCACACTTTAGTTGAGAGAGCAGTGAGCTTTCATATTGTGAGTGGTTGTAATCCAGGAGGGACAGTGAGTCCGCTCCAAAATTTGTAAACAGTAATTCATTTTTAGTGGATTTGGTACATCGGCATATCACCAGTGTATGCTCCTTGGTCATAGCCCAGTCAGGGTAAACCAAGTAAAAATCATTGTGTCATATGTATGATTTAGTTTCTATTTGTACTTTTCTATAGGAAAGAGAGAGAAAAGAGTTTTGCATAACAGAAAAACAAGATCAATAAGGGGAAGTTACTTTAATCTGTCATACCCTGATTCACCCCCCTATCAAGGTATCTAACACAGTGGACCTAATAATTGGTATTAGAGGGAAAGTTTGATATCAGTATTTCTCTCTCTAATGGAGGTCATCAATCACAAAGGAATTCCAATCTTTGACGGGAACATTTTTTAGTTATGGAAGAATCAGATGAAACACTACTTCTAATCTTTGGGAATGGATGTTTTCACAGCAACAATGCATGGTATAATAGCTAATATTAATAGTGGTGCTTTATCAGAATTTGAGCGTAGATAATTGGATGCTGATGCCAAGGGAATTAATGTTTTAGGGGGTGACCTATCCAATACTATCTATACGAAGGTGATGTCATGAAAAAAAACACATTCCATGTGGGAAAAGCTATTGAATATATATGAAGGAGATACAAAGGTCAGAGAAGCGAAGCTGCAAGTGTTGTGGAACAAGTACGAATATTTGAGAATAAAACTGAATGAATTTTTTGACACATTCATTGATAGGGTAAATGTTTTAGTGGAGGAAATGCGAGGTCGTGGAGAATTTATTGATGACATAAAGATTTTGAAGCACATCTTGAGGAAACTTCCACCTCAGTTCAATCCGAAAGTTTCAGTTTTGGAAGATAAAGACTCGGAAGAGCTAACATTGGATAACCTGCACAACACCCTTGTTGCATATGAAATGAGAAATGATGATAAAGATACTGTGGAAAAGTGGAAATCCAAAGAGGTGGCATTCAAGGCTATGAAGAAGCCCACCATTAAAGATTCTCAAGAAGAAGAAGAGACAAATGAGGTGATGTCATTCCTCTCCTCAAATATTCAAAGAGGAAAAGGAAAGCTTAAAGGGAAACTTCCACTTGCTTGTTTTCGATGTAGAAAGGTTGGACATCTTACAAAAAGGTGCCCCAAAAAGTTCTAAGAGGATGATGATTTAGATGAAATTGAAATTCCCAAGAAATTTTTTTAAGCTTATGGGAAAGGAAATAAATAGTTCAAGAGAAATTTATTTAAGAAGAAGAAACTACTTTCAAAATAATGTGACAGTTCAGATGAGTCTGAGGTTGAGGAGGTTGAAGAGATAGAGAACTACTGATATCGTGGAGAAAATACTAGGGTAAATGTTTTTGGTAGTTATCAGAAGAATGAAACCGAAGCTAAAGAAGAAGAAGAAGAAGTTGAGGGAAGAGTTGAAATGGAATCTGAATTAAAAGCTGCTCTTGAAGAGATAGATGTTTGTAGATCCAAAATAAAGAAATCCAACAAAGTGGCCCGTGATTCCAAACTCTACATGAAGCAATAAGAAGAAGAAAAGTCTGAGTTAATAGAATAAATTGAGAAACTCAATTCATCAGTACCAATTTTTTTTGAATCAGTTAGTGAGTAATAAATATGGATTGAAGAACAGAAAAAGGATATCGATGACTTGAATATCACAGTGAAAGATCACGTCAAGCGTATCGAAGATCTTGAAGAGGAAGTTTTCGGTCTGTGGAGAAAAGTTAAAGACCAGGAAAAACCTTTGATTCCCAACACGTTATTGGGAAATAAAGTCATTTTTAAGACTGAAAAGATAAAAGAGGATCCTAGTAGTTTCGTAGGAAAGAACCAGTAATTGAGCTCAGATGTTAAGGCTAGTTCAGGGCTTGATCAGAAATAGAAAGTAGTCAGGGTTAAAGTGAGACCACAACTGCATATTTCAAGAATAAAAATTGATATTGGCACAAATCAGAATCAAAATATTCAGATATCCCAATGGGAAACTAGAAGTGAAGAAGTGACACAAAGGAATACACCTTATATCAGGTGTTATTGTTGTGGAAAGATGGTACATTCATAGTATGTGTGTTCTATAGCCAAGAGATATTGAAGGGCACAAGAACAGAGGTGGAATCCAAATGGAAAACGGTTCTCTAGAACATATTTAAAAGGACACTATTTTTGGTGCAGATGATTTGGGGACATGGTTAGGTATTGTAATTTGACCATATAGAGGAATGTTCCAAAGGAGAATCAAAATTTTCGCAAGTAGAAAATCAATGAACCAACATGTGAGTTGAAAATTCAAAATAGATTTGCAGCTTTGCAAGATGAATATGGTCCATCATACTCTGAGAAATATCAAAAGTCTCAATCCATGCCAAGTGTGAAGGAAAAAATATGGAATAAGAAAAATGATGACAAGGCAGTGGTGATAGAAATTTCTCTTAAAGAATCAGATCGCTCTGGTCTATGGATCCTTGATAGTGGTTTTACATCTCACATGACAAGAAATAAGGATCTTGTTATATGCATAAAATATGACAAAGAAGGAGTTGTCATGTTTGGAAATGATGAAGGCCTGAATATTACTGGCTCAGGAAAGGCCAAGTTTGGGGGAAAAGAGATGAGACATGCTGATGTCTTAGTAGTAGAAGGACTCATTCAAAATATGCTCAGTGTTAGTCAACTATGTGACTCAGGACATTCTATAAGGTTTACTAAGAAGATGTGTATTGTCAAAGGAAGATACATGGCAATGGTTCTACTAGGAAAAAGAACAAATAGAAATATCTACATTGTAAGTGGAGAAGAAGATATGTGCTTTCTGTCCAGAGAGGAAGAAAACAAGTTGTGGCATAGACAACTTGGTAATCTATGCCAACCATCCCTGGAAGATCTTGTAAAGTTTGAAGTATCAAGAGACCTACCTAAGATATCATGTGATCGTACACATATGTGTGATGCCTTCCAACAAGGGAAGATAATCAGAAAGATGTACAAAGCGAAGGAGAAGAAGTCAACAAGAGTGCTTGAATTGGTGCATGATGATGTTTGTGGACCTATTACACCAAGATCCATTAACATAAAAAGGTAATATGTTCTTTTCATTGATGACTATAGCAGAATGGAATGGGTATTTATTATTTCCCATAAGTTTGATGTGTTCAACTGCTTAAAACAGTACCAGAGAGAGTGTGAAAGGATGCTTGGATAGAAAATTATAAAGTTTCGTATTGATAGTTGTACGGAATTCATAAACAGTCAGGTGGAAGACTATCTCGAGTAACATGGGATAAGACATGAAGTTTATTTAGTAATAACTCCCTAATAGAATGTAGTGGTTGAAAGGAGAAATTAGATCATCAACAACATGGACATAACGATTCTTATAGAAAAAGACCTACCAGAGAAATTTCGGAAGGAAGCAGTATTGACATCGGTTTACATTTATAACAGGGATTTGTTATGTCCAAAATAAGGAAAGTCTCTGTATGAGATGTGGTACAAAAATAATCCAATGGTGAAGTACTTTCAAATTTTTGGCAGTAAGTGCTTTATACTCAACAAAGAAAAACACAGAAAATTTGAGTCACATGGAGACGAGGGAATAATCCTTAGCTACTCAGGAAAAAGAAAAACATGTAAATGCTTTAATACAAGGCTGGTAAAAGTAGTTGAGAGAAATGAAGTCACTGTTGTGGAAAATGATGAGAATATTCAACAGCACAGTGAATAATTTCTTGATGAAATTGATGAGGATGAAAGAAATGCAGGGGGAGCAGAAGTGGCTGATGTTGATTTTGAAGAAGATACTGATGATGATCATGAGGAAGTAAAATATGTATCTGCACAAAAACCAAGAAGTCGAGCTAAAATTGACAAGCATAACATCATTGGTGATCAGCTAGCTCTAGTTCAGACAAGAAGAATGAAATCTCTGCAGCAAACATCTTTCTTATCTCAGGTAGAGCCTAAATTTTTTGCAGATGTAGCAAAAGATAAAAACTGGGTTCAGGCTATGAATGAAGAGATAGATCATATTGAGAAGAATTAGACATGGGAGATAGTTTTGAGGCCATCAGATAAAAATATCATTGGGACTAAATGGGTCTATCGCAACAAGATGAATGAATATGGAACAGTGATCCGAAACAAAGAATGACTAGTGTGAAAAGTATACTCCCAGATAGATGGAATTGATGTCGATGAGACATTTGCACCGGTTTCAAGGATGGAGACAATCAGATTATTCCTAGCCATTTCAGTGCAACAGAAGTTCAAAGTATTTCAGATGGACGTCAAATCTTTATTCTTGAATGGTATTCTAGAGGACGAAGTATATATCGAGCAGCCAGATGGTTTTCACATTCATGAGGTTGAGAACAAGGTTTTTCTGCTGAAGAAGGTGTTATATAGTCTGAAACAAGCGCTAAGTGCATGGTACTCAAGGCTTGATCAATATTTGATGAATTTTGGTTTCCATCATGGTGGAGTTGATTATAATTTCTATTTCAACAACAACAGTAATCAAAGGATGATTGTTCTGGTTTATATCGATGACATAATATTTGGTGAATTAAGTGAAGCACTGTACAGATAGTTTTCTGAATTCATGAAACATGAGTTTGAAATGTCTATGATTGGTGAGCTAACATTTTCCTTGGTTTACAGGTGACACAAGGAAGTAATGACACATTTATTTCTCAATCCAAATATGCCAAGGAGGTTCTGAAAATATTTGGAATGGAAAATTCCAAGGATATGAAGACTCTGGTTGCTACCCGGATGAAATTATCAAAGGATGATAATGGAAAGGTAGTTAATATCACAAAATATTGGCAGATTATTTGGAGTTTACTATACCTGATAGTGACGAGACCTGATATTGTTTTCTCCACATGCCAAGTAGAGAGATATCAAAGTAATCCCAAGGAAAGACACATGCTTATAGTGAAAATAATACTTCGGTATATCAAGGGCACAATGGATTTCAACTTGATATATAGTGACAGATATCAATCAGAGTTATTAGGATATAATGATGTAGATTGGGCTGGTTCAGCAGATGATAGGAAATCAACGTTAGGAGGTTCTTTCTATCTTGGTGGTTTGTGTATTTCTTGGCTAAGAAAGAAGCAAGATTTCATTTCATTGAGGACCACCAAAGCTGAGTATATTGCAGCCACTCAAGCATTCACTCAGTTATTGTAAATGAAGTAATGACTTGATGATATGGGAGTTGAAGTGAAGTCTCTGATTGGAATCCAGTGCGATAACTCAAGTGATATAAATCTCAGAAAAAATCCCATCCATCATTCTAGGAAAAAACACATTGAGATAAAGTATCATTTTATCAAGGAGAAGGTTGAATAGAGAATCATGAAGTTGGGGTATGTTCCTATAGAACTACAAGTTGCAGAAATTCTGACAAATGCCTTACCCATGGAAGCTTTTGAGAGACATCAGATGGCTCTGGGAGTCCAATCGAATCCCCGTACTTGAAAAAGTGTGAATGTCCCCCCCTCTCCTTAAGGTATGGTGTGTTTTTATCTACTATGCTAATATGTGTTCTTTCCAATTTCTCAGCCACAAAGGAGTGATCTTTGGGTTTTTTGACAAAGGGGGGGGGGAATAGTGACTCCTCAAGGGGGAGAAACTATGGCTAAAGGAAGGGAGAAAATGTCTTAGTCAAAGACATGGGGAGAAGTTGACAAGTGGAGCAGTGAGATAGGGGGAGAGAAATGAAATAGGGGGTGAGTTTTAAATCTAAAGATGCTAGAAGTGATCGATCAAAGAGTAGATATTACTACAGCTGAGGATCGTGATAAAATCAAAAGAGTTATGTTGGAATGGTGGGAGAAGGTTTCCAGCTATCACCAATTGGTATCAATGTGATATCCACCATTGGAATCAGTTTAGCAATTGGTATCAGTTTGGTGTCAACCGTTAGTGTTTTAAATGAAGTGATTCATTGAAGGTATTTTCATTTACTCTTGTCTCTCATGTTGAGCATTGCTCATGTGAGCTTAGAGTATGTTTTGAGTGAATCCTTGATTTCTATATAAATCTCAAGAGGTGAATGATGGTTGATGATGAAAGGAGCTTCAGTGAGGTATCAAAGTGTAGAGAATCATTTATGAGAAGAATTTTCCACAAACCCAAAGGGGGATATTGTTGGGAAAAAACCCCTTAAGGTATATTTGAAGCATTTTTGAGGTGATTGTGTTTGTTGACAAAGTAGACCATGATGAACAAATTTGTTGACAAAGGGTATTTACATGGTGATCTGTCGAGTTCCACAGATATTGTTGACAACATGTGTTGACAAAGAACGATGACAAAAGAATGGACGATCTAGAGGTGGTACAAAAAGAATAGATCTAAGGTGGAATTGTTTTCCAGTTTTTGCCAAATTTTTGGGCCTGAAAATCAGAAAATGGAGAGATGTTTTTTTGGAAAAGGGAGGTGCACGCAAAATTAGAGTGGTTAGCAAAAAAGGAAAGTGGTGTGTGAAATATTTGCGTGGTGCGTGAAAAAGGAAAGTGGTGTGTGAAATATTTGCGTGGTGTGTGAAATAGAGCAATGATGTTTTTTGCACAAGAGGTGTTTTGAGATCAGAAGCTCAAAAATTGGAAAAGGAATGAGGTGCGTGAAATATTAGAGCAGTGTGTGAAAAATGATGTTGCGTAGAAGATGTGGTTTTCGTGGTCAAAGTGAATTACATGCTCAAGGAGGGTTTTTTGTGTAGGGTCGATTTTGCCTATAAATATGGAGTGAACACCCTTCATTTAGTGAAGCTCAAGACTTAGAGAGTATCTGAGCTCTGGCACATGTAATTAGAGTATGCAAAGGAGTTGTGTGTAAACAAAAAGTTTTCATGTAAAATGAGTGTTTGCGCGTAAAGAAAAGGTTGCACATAAAAGACAATATTTGCGTGTAAAAGAAGTATTTGCGCATAAAGGAAAGGTTGCATGTAAGAGAAAACACTGTGTGTAAAATAAGTCAGTTGTGCATAAAAGAGTTGTTGCACAAAAAGTGGATTTTACACAAAATCAGGAAATTACATGCAAGGCCCAGTAAAGGATGCGCGTAAAAATTGGGGTTGTCTGGTACACTCAGTGCAAAGAAAGATTCATCTGTAGATGAAAGTTGGACATCAACAGAGCATCTATCAATGATTAAGGATGAATATTTCATTAGTGATAATGAAGACACCTACAAGTCTATAAACTTTGAGTGGATTTTCTGAAAAGTAGTGAGCACACTTTAGTTGAGAGAGTAGTGAGCTTTCATATTGTGAGTGTTGGTAATCCAGGAGGGACAATGAGTCTTTTCCAAAATTTGTAAACAGTAGTGCACTTTTAGTGGATTTGGTACATCGGCATATCGCCGGTGAATACTCCTTGGATGTATCCCAGTGAGGGTGAACCAAGTAAAAATCATTGTCTCCTGTGCATGATTTAGTTTATGTTTGTACTTCGCTACATGAAAGAGATAGAAAATAGTTTTTCTTAACAGCAAAACAAGATCAATAAGGAGATGTTTCTTTAATTTGTCAGACCCTGATTCACCCCCCTCTCAGGGTATCCAACCCATTAGACCTAACAAAAACTCAACTATAATCATGGTTACTTTTTAGGTAATGTATTACGCAATGACAATGACAACAACAACTCCATAAAAATATGTGATTCATGGCTTTTCAATCCATATATCTTTCAATGTTTTAAGTCAACACACCTTGATATGTTACTTGAATATCCATCTCACTTTTACATTCATTAAATTTCAAAGGAATACATCTTTCTAATGATTTTTTATTGTAAAAATAAATGAAGGATACGTTTTATTATCATTTTCCCACAAACCATTCATTATATTCATCAACTCCAAATCCTTATGAGAATTAAGGTGATCCTTCGATTTACCATGCTCATTAAGAAATGTAAAAATTACATTTCCACGTACATTATTCTCAATATTAATTACATCAAGATTATAACATATCAAATTAAAACACCAATAATTTTTTTTGAAAACTATACTCTTTTTCTTCCATTGTTGTGTTCCAGATACTGCGTATACTATACTTCATACCCTTTCCCCCCTTCTTTAAAATAATGACATTTTCCAAATTCTTCAGTGACATTTATTAATTATCCAATGATTTATGAACTAGATAAAAAATTTGGTGAATTTATCATTTTAATATATCTATTTAATCATGTATTGTTAAACCCAAATTTATGATAAGCATCAAGAAATCGAAGATGAAATATAAAACACCATTTTCTGCTATGAGGTAATCATTGAGGTTCAAAATCAAAATTACAAACTAGACAATCTAAACTAGTATGAGTGTTCCAACTAAATAAATTTACTAGTCCAAGAAAGTCACTAATTTTACACATTAAATTATCATGAATTTTGAATATTTGCCTCATTGGAGTGTCATATATTTCTATTCCATCACCCCATAATTATCATAATTCTTTGATTAGAGGTTGAAGGATTACATCAATGTCATTTATAGGAATTTTATTTCTAGGGATAATCGTAAAAATAATGAAGGAATTATTCTACATACACATCCATAGAGGTAGATTATAGGGGATTAAAACAACTATCCAAATGATATAATTAGTACTTAAAGTAAAAAATGGGTTAAAACCATCAGAATCCAATCCCAAATGTACATTCCTAGGATCCGAAGAAAAATATCAATATATAAAATCAAACATCTTCCATGATTTTTAATCTTTTGGATGTATCATAAATCCATCATTACTATCCTGAGAATAACACTTCATGTCGTATATAGTCTTAGAAAACATGAATAATATTTTTAAGTGTGGTTTCAGAGGAAAGTAACACAATACCTTTATAGGAATTTTCTTCTTTTATTTCTTCTGAGGGTTGCATTGATTTGTACTCTCATTGTTGTTCATCAACTTCCAACTTATTTTATGAAATCGTATGAGTTATTCTTTATCATACTCTTCTCCCCAGTAAAACATGAAATCATTAGTGCATGCATGTATCTTTGTATAATCCAGTCTAAGATTTTTTATGACTTTCTTCATCTCATAGAATGATGTAAGGATCTTAACTTCACTAAATTCATCATGAATCAACTCTAAAATCATGGAAATTACTTTGTTAGTAATTATATCGAGACACTTGATATGAAACTACTTAAGTATAAAATATAACTTCAAATACTTGGCACATCCTTCATACAGTTCTTGCTACCCGTCTTCAACTAATTTTTAAAACTATTTTTTGGTCACTAAAGTTTTGAGAAATATTAACCTTCTTAGGATCAACTAAAGGTTATATTGATCTATTAAAATATTTTACATTGTATTATAAAAAACCAAATGTTACATTTAAAAAAATTAACTAAATTCTCTTCTTCTGGGACACTTTTTGTTTCATTGAAATTATTTTCATAGTTTTGACTATCCATAAAATTTGATTCACTATTCCAAATCCACATACATATCAAGCAGGAAACTGTTTCAATATCAAAATCTCATATACTTTATTTCTATTAATATATAACTTGAATTTATAACTAGGACACATACATTTTATTCTACCATCCACTGATCGGTTTGCAATTGCATAATCTAAAAATTATTCTAAACTCTTGGCATATCAAGGTGTGTTTTGAGGTAAATTAATAAAACTTTTTTCCATAGGTATTGGATTGTATTATATATGTAAATTTAGATATAAAGATACAAATGTTTAATAAAATAGGTACAATCAAAATTAAACACCACCCAACTTCATCATTGACTCTTTCATAACAACTATAAAGGAAAATGGGATGAATCAAATACTGAAATTTTTCGTACTAAACTAATAGTATAAAAACATGAATCAAATATATTATTATTTCTAAAAAAATAGATGAATAAGGAAATAAATTATATCAACACCATATTCTTATCATCTAAGATGGATTTAACCATAAATTAGATAACTTCCACCAGCTCAGAAATATAGTGATATTTGTTCATTAAAAAGATATCCTCCTCATTGTTATTGTCCAACAGGGATCACTATAATAATTTGAAAATGATTAATTTCTCACTAGAATTAAAAGAGTAAAAGTAACATGAAATACATAACATACCATTTCATTTCATCTGCGATGGATAAATGAATAATTATTTAACCTCTCCATGTAAACTTCCATAGAGGGATAATGGCATAAATAATCTATTTTCATGGAATATTTAGACCTCACTGATGAACATCATAATAATATATTAAAAAATTATCTTAATACATCATGTAAATACAATAAAAAGAAAATAAATATAAAAAAAATCATTTAAATCATAATAAATTTAAAATCAAAAAAAAAATAATTCATTAGCTTCAAATAAATGAATAAACATTTCATTAAAGAGAAATGGAACCATATAAATTTTATTTAATTAAATATAGTACACGGAACAAAAAATAATAATTTTATATAAAAATTGAGGATTAAATTATATCATTAGTATAGAACCCCAAGACTTTACCATATTTTCCTTTTAGAATGAATTTAATTTTTTTGATAGCTTACAATGCTCACAACAACAGATTTGAACAAAACACTATTTAGTCACGTTTTTCACCAAAATTTAAATTAGAACACTTTGTCATGACCCGTCCCCTGGGGCCCATGCCGTGACTACCCCAAGCATTCCTTCCATAGGCCAGGAGCTGGCGACAAGCACCGAAAGGCGTATTCCCTGAAACGGGAAGGCATTGATTTTATAAGCTATAAACTCACACAAACCAAGAACACATAAAGATACAAGAACAAAGTAAAATATATATTATATAGGGTGTTTACAGAAAGTAAAGGGGGATAGAATACAAACCCAATTGAAAAGTTCAAGTAAAACTGGGAAGTACAAGTAAAACGGAAACAACTCTTATTAACACCCGCCAAGGATCCCCCCTGAAGGGTAGGTACAACACTCGAACGATGGTATATGCAGATCTTCTAATCTAATAACCACCTCCGAGCATTCTCCAGTCACGGTACCCTCGTCCCCAGTCAGATTTTTTCATCATCTGGACCAGACACAACAAGGTGCGGGCGTAGCCCGTGCATGGGTGAGTATAACAATACTCAGTAGGGACCCCATGACCCCCGAAGGTCTCTCAAAATCCAAAAAGGATAAACCAAAAAGTATGAAAACAAAAATAAACCCTACTTTGGTATATGCCCATACATATACCTAAGTTATCAAGATATAATCATCTCACATAGGAGGGAAGAATACCACAAAGGTAACGCCATGAAGTTAGAAGTACCACACATGTAACACCACGGAGGTAGGAGTACCACACAGGTAACACCACGAAGATATAGTACCACACAGGTACACCATGAAGATATAATACTCATATCGCATAGGTATAAGTGAAGTTTAGAAGTACATATGATTAGTCACGAAGCTAGATCATCATATTCTGTCAAGAGGCACTGCTGCTGATTATACGGAGTCTGACCCACACAGGATCGATAGCTACTAACCCCCGCAATGATGCACACAGGATCTGACCCACACAGAATTGGTAAGCGCTGACCCACACAAGATTTCTGAGCATTGACACACATAGGATTTGACCCACACAAGATTGGTATGCGCTGACCCACATAGGATCGCTGAGCACTGACCTACACAGGATCAGTATGCACTGACCCACGCAGGATCACTGAGTGATAAACCACATAGGATCAATAGGTACTAACCCCTACAATGACCCACATAGGATTTGATCCACCCAGATTCGATAGGAAACTAACCTCCATATTATCTATCTCTAACCTCTGCCTTACTTCATGCCACTAGGTTCTCACACTAAGCATGCTTGATTTTGGGAGGTTACGCTCCTAAAGACATCGGTTGAATCTCATACACCACGAAGTTCCATGAAGAAGTTTCCCAAAGGTATGTCACGTTATAAGGGACCCAATTTAATAGACGGCACGTCAATCAGACGTCCAGTCTATAAGTTATTAGCGTTTTAATCTGAGGGCCCGGTTGGATTTGGAGTTTAATCCAACCCAGCTATACTCCAACTTTATCCAAAACTCAATTGGAGTATATCAAAAGGACCGTCTCGATCCAAGGATTCTATTTCTGTAGATGGTTCATCAAACAGATGCTCTGTTCTCAAGATATGGCCATAAGGCAAAATTGGGTTTGGATGGGCCCGGGTCCGGTCCGACTCGGTCAGACCGACCCGCCTGACCCGACCTGATCTAGGTCTGGCTCAGACTATGAAAAGGGTAGCCCAGACCGACCCACGAAGTGGGATTCCCGGTTGAGCGTGGCCCACTGGCGTAGCTCACGGTCGAGTGGAACGTCGTGGCAGGGTCCGCCTTGGATGACTCCCGGGTAGGGAGGCACCTCCAATGTCACCTGAATGGTCTAATGGACCATTTGGTTTTCAAAAGCGGGACCCACCGTAGCGGGTCCTACTTGGTGCATAATGTCTGGCCAGTTCTCCACCCGGTCCTCCTCCTCCCAGCGGCGCGATAGTGCCACTTCCATCTACAGCCGGCCAGGGGTCGGCTGCCCTTCGGCCTCCTGCCCCACTGAAAGCGCAGACGTGCACCGCCGCTTCACCACGTGGCTGGCCGGATGCCATCCACCACCCTGTCTGCCGCAGTTGACGGGCCACGACCTCTTGCTCATCCGTTAGCACAGATGTGCGCCGCCCAACCTCCACACGGTCGGCCGGTGTGCCGGCCGCCCACCTCTTCCGCGGTTCACCGCGACTTCATTCTAAGCCCGAAAAATATGACAACCACATATTTACGGTCCTTAGGTCGAGGGCTCCAAGTCCATACATCACGCTCAACAAAATATTGCATTTCCAGCACTGTTAAATATTTTTCATTGATGAACGCATGAAGAACGTGTAGTGATCAAAAGAAAAAAGTGCAAGGTATATGTGTGGGACGATGGCCATGTTTGTTTGGCCATCATCATTGTGAATCCAGAATATTAAGAATCGACATATAACTTCAATCAAATTCCAAATTGAAACCCCCTACCACATTCCTTGGAGATGTCGCGAGGAAGAAGATGAAGTCAATGAAGACGATGAGGGTGCCAACGTTCATCGCTCCCGCAACACACTTCCAAAGTCGGGCTCGTGCATCATCCTTGTTCTTGATCTGAAGGATGATCTTCATTGGAGAGGGTGTTCTTCATTGAATATTGTTCTCCAAGGCTCTCCTTAAGTCTCCTCTCCTTTTCCAATCCTTTTCCTCGTGAGAGGTGAGGTGCCAAATTAATAAGATTAAGGATTAATTTAATTAAAGTTGTCACATTAATTATATTAAGTTGGAACATTTAATTTTGGGAAGAAACCAAGAGTCACTTCGCATTAAAAGAGAGGATCGGGTGGTCCCCACATTTATGTTTCAAATGGGAGGTTTCAAATGGTCTCCCACATTAAAGAAGAGAGTTCGTGTGGTCCCTACCACCATGAATTCAATTGGGAGGTTTCAAATAAAATAAAAGTTATTTTTTTTATTTTTTTTATTCTTTTAACTCTCCCATGAAAAAAATAAAACTAACTTTCACCCTTGACCTACTACAGTCGAGGTGAAGGTCTCCTTAAGAGAATATCGACGCTTCGAGTTCAACGGTGTCCTCAGATTTCAATTCCAAGCACCGGTTAAAAAGTTACAAAATGTCGCTCGCGCATTTATTGAACGTACCTGAAACAAAGTTCATAAATTCATTCTAATCACACCAAGCCTCATAATCACGTACCGTCAATTTTGGCAGACTCATAATATTTCCATATAGTTAAAAAAATACATGGAAAAATCCAGGTCTTTATATTCTCCCCACCTCAGGGCTTTGCACCCCCAAAAGCCACAACACAAACTAGGAAAATAAGTGGGGGGTACTGAGAACGAATATGGGCCTCTCGCTCCCATGTTCTATCCTGGAGGTTCCCATGATACCAACGTACATGCACCAGAGGTATCAACTTCCCACAAAGGAACCACTCCTGTTGATCCTAAATCTTCATTGGAACCTCTGAAAATGTCGCCCCATCATTGATGTCCAGCTCGCCCCAGTCAATGATGTAAGAAGGATCATGTAAGTATATTCTCAGCTATGATACATGGAAAACGTAGTGCACCTGATGCAATTGAGGTGGAAGAGCTAAGTGGTAAGCCACCTCGCCAAATCTGTTGAGGACCTGAAAGGGTCCGATGAACCTCAGAGATAACTTTCTGCCCCGACCAAATCTCCGCAAACCTCATCGAGGTGAGACCTGTATAAAGACATGGTCACTATCCTCAAACTCCAGAGGTCTCTATCTCCTGTCAGCATATGACTTATACCTACTCTATTCAGTCTTCATCTGCTCCTCGATGATCTTCACCTTCTCTGTGGTAGCCCGTATCATCTCTGGTCCCATGAGTGCTGACTCCCCTGGATCAGTCTAGCACAGATGTGATCTACAAGGTTGACCATACAACACCTCTAATGGTTTCATACCAATAGTGTAATGATAACTATTATTATATGAAAACTCCACTAAGAGTAAGTGATCCTCCCAACTATGGCCAAAATCAAGGATGCAAGCATGTAGCATGTCCTCGAGGGTCTGAATGTTCTGCTATGTCTGACCATCAGTCTGAGGATGGAAGGCGGTGCTCAATCGGAGCTGTCTCCTGAATGCCTCCTGTAACCCCTTCTATACCCGAGAAGTAAAACGTTCATCATGATCAGAGACAATCATAGAGGGCACTCCATGAAGCTGTACAATATTATGCACGTAGAGGTATCTCAATCTCTCTACTGATCCCTGTTCTCTGATAGGTAGGAAGTGGGATAACTTGGTGAGTCGGTCAACGATGACCCAGATAGAATCATGACTCCTGGCAGTTTTTTGAAGTCCTGTCATGAAGTCCATGGAAATTTCATCCCACTTCCACTCTGGAACCTCTAGTGGTTGAACAATGCTTGCTTGAACCTAATGCTCTTCATTCACTTGCTGACAAGTGAGGCACTGAGATACAAACTCTACTATTAATTTTTTCATTCCTGGCCACCAGTGCTGATGTCGGAGGTCCTGGTATATCTTTTCCACTCCTGGATGTACCACTAGAGGGGAAGTATGGAACTACCTCAACACTTCCTCCCTAAGCATCACCGATACCATAGTATTCCCTCTGAAGAGGATGACGTGCTCTCCACCTTTTGAAAATTCATCAAGTGCCTGTCTTGTGGATATCTGATCATGTCGAGCCTTGCAGTCAATGTCCCCAAGATGCGCCTCCCTGACTCACTAAAGGAGTGAGGGAGTGACTATTAGAGACTGAAGATAAGATGCTCCATCTCGGTCCACATAAGATATTTTCAAAGTGGCTAACTGATCTATTGCCTCCCTCAGCAACTGTATACCAGACCTCCTAATGAGTGCATCTGCTACTACATTCCCCTTCCCAGGAGTATATACTATCTCGAAGTCATAGTACTGAAGGAACTCAAGCCAAGGTCGATGTCTCAGGTTTAGGTCCTTCTGAGAGAATGAGACTCTTGAGATCAGAGTAGGCTATAAAACATTTTCCCATCAAGTAATGAAACCACATCTTCAAGGAGAAGACCACTGCTGCTAACTCCAGGTCATGGGTATCATAGTTCTAATCATGTTGTCTCAGCTATTGAGAACTATACATGATCACTTCTCAATCCTACATTAGGAAACATCCAAGCCTGGTACCTGATGCGTCGCAGTATACTACGTACACAACACCTTCCTCTGGTGGCCACAAGATAGGGGAACTCGTCAGTCTCTGCCTCAGCTCCGGAAACTCCACTGGCATCTCTCCGACCACACTAAGGGTTTCCCCTTATTTTTCAATGCTGATAAGGGTGCCGAAACTCTAGAAAATTCAGGCACAAACCTCCGGTAGTAACCAGAAAAACCCAGGAAACTCCTCACCTCCATCACACTCCTAGGTGGATCCCAGGAAAGCACAATCTTGATCTTCACTGGATCCACTACAACTCCAGCCTCTGAGATAATGCGTCCCAAAAAAGTGAACCTCTTGGATCCAGAACTAGCACTTTGAGATCTTACCATAAATCGGGTGCTCTTGGAGTGTGTCCAGAACTATCTATAGATGATAGGCATGATCCTCCTCTGTTGCTGAGTATATCAAGATGTCATCAATGAAGACTACCAGAAAGAAATCAAGGTATGGTTGGAAGATCCTGTTCATGAGTCCCATGAAAACTGCTAGGGCGTTGGTCACGCCAAATGGCATAACCAAGAACTCATAATGGCCATACCATTATCTAAAGGTTGTCTTCTACACATCCTTGTCTCGTACTCTGAGCTGGTGATAACCTGATCTGAGGTCTATCTTTGAAAACCACCATGCTCCCTTTAGTTGATCAAATAGATCATCAATCCTCAAGAGTGGGTATTTTTTCTTCACGATCACCTGGTTCAGGCGTCGATAGTCCGCACAAAGTATCAAACTTCTATCCGCCTTCTTGGAGAACAAAATCGGGGCTTCCCAAGGAGAAACACTAGGCCTAATAAACCTCTCGATTTGTAATTAATCAAGCTGTTCTCACAACTCTTGAAGCTTTGTGGGAGCCATTTGATATTTTGGTGTAGATATTGGTGTCTTCCTAGGGTAAAAGTCGATATAAAAGTCCACCTATCTACGAGGAGGTAAACCCAGAACATCGTTTGTAAAGACATCAGTGTATTGGTCCACCACTAAAGGATAACTCGGACTCTCTACATCAACTGATCCAAGGGTAAGGCTAGCCAACTGATGTGTGATCGGCTGCACCCTCCTTCGGGTAAGTCCATCCTATGCTACAAAGGTTCCCTTCTCACTAGTGAAGGAAAACCTTGGCCCATCCGTGCGGACACACCGCACTTTGCACCTAATATAGCCGATCTAAGAATAGACTGTGGATAACCATTCCATACCCAAGATGACATCATAAGGCCTTGATTCCGCTACTAGAATATCTCAGCCGAAGCTCTCACCTTCTAGATTAAGCGCACACTACCGGCACCAGTGCGTAATCATTGAATCTACTCCCGTAGGAGTCTCTAACCATAAGGATCGAGCCAACGGCTCCACCGGAATCTCAAAGCTCCGAAGGAGGGTCATGAAAATAAAATAATTGTTGGAACCTGTGTCTATAAGTAGTGAAACTAAGTTTAAGTAGACACAGATTATACCTTGTATCATCTCCAGAGCACCGTGGTCGTAGGCCACAACTACTTGAAGCTAAGGTCATCCCTATCCACCTGCTCCCTGTGGTCGGGGTGGACCACCTGGTGGTGTTGGTAGTAGAACCTCGAATCGTCGTCCACCGCCTGCTGCATGGCCTGCTCCTCTGCCACTTCCGACTCCTACCTATGGACCTCCTCAACTGAACCTTCACCTCTGGCCAGGCAGTCCTTCGACCATCTTCTGGTTGTTCGTACAACAGGTCAGAAAGTTATGAGCCATGTGACCCTGACCAATAAAAAATTAACATTGATTGTCCCTCTCCTCTCCTTCTCTGCCTTGAGAGCCCTGAACCACCGACCCTATATCCTACGGTCGTCTACTTGTAGGTCTGGTCCTCTTGGAACTCTGCGTCATCTGTCTGCTGCCAGCTGTCGATGACTCTGATACGTGTCGTCCAGTGGTGGGTCTCGCTGTTGGTGACTACTCAGCAAGGAATCTCTCCTCTAAGAGTGCTCACTATAATACCCCCACCTTCTTCGGGATGCTGAGAGAAACCATTGAAGCTCTAATATCCCATCTGAGCCACTGCTCGAAGGTTCTAGCCCTAAAGAAAGGGTCCCACACCATGTTAGTGGAGTAGCGTGAGAGGTCAGCGAACCTCTCCAAATACTGAGCCATGATCATGCTACCCTACTGCAAGTGGAGAAGCTCTTGTATACGCATTGAGCATAGGGTAGCTGGGACAAACTCTTCCCTGGAAAGGCTCTCGAAGTCCGCCCAGATGAGAGTGACCTCATCGTGAACCTGGAGCATCCAGCTTCACCATCTTCTCGCTGCTGCTTGAAGAATACTGGCGGCAAGTATCACCATGAGATCAGCTGGTGTCCCTACCAGTTGAAAAACTCTAACCACAGCCTCTAGCCAATCCTCAGCCTCTTGTGGATCTGTCTCACCCCAGAACCTCGATGGCCTCTAGCGCTGGAACTCATGCAACACGCTCAAGCGGCGTGCACCCTCTTCTGCTAGGGCTGGTGGCATCGGCTACCCAATGAGTAGTGGTGCTACTGGTACACCACTCGATGGTACAAATGTCGTAAGGGGGACCTGCACCGAAGCCTCATCGCTCAGTGGGATGTAATCATGTACTCTACCTGGAACCCTGGCTGGCTGTATGCGTGTAGGCATCCTAAAAGGAACAGGAGCACCACGGTTAATAATTTATACCTAGTGAGTTGACTCAAAGATATCACAAAGAAAACTTTTCAAAAAAACAAACCCAATCAGTGCTTTCATTCACTCAGTCAGAAATCAGAATTCAGGGTCCTCGTGTATGGATACGTCGGTCGCCGCACCAACACTGGGCTCCTTGAACTGAAAACCACACTCATCACACTAAACACTATTTACGCAAATAAAAGATCAGAGTTCTTGTTATTCGGTAGAACCAAACACCTATGATACCAATTTTTCACAACCTGTCCCCCAGGGCCCGTTCCATGACTACCCCAAGCCCACCTTCCATAGGCTAGGGGCTGGCGACGAGCACTAAAAAGCATATTGCCTAAAACGGGAAGGCATTGCCTTTATAAGCTGTAAACTCACACAAACCAAGAACACATCATGATACATGCACAAAGTAAACTATATAGTAAACAAGGTGTGTACAGAAAGTAAAGTGGGCTAGAATACAAGCCCAACTGAAAAGTACAAGTAAAACTGGGAAGTACAAGTAAAACTAAAATAGCTCCTGTGAACACCCACCAAGGATCCTAGCTAAAGGGTAGGTACATATCTCGAACAATCATCTCTACGGATCATCTCGTCTAATAACCACCTCTGAGCAGCCTCTATTCCAGGTACCCTCGTCCTCAATCATTGTTGTCTATTGTCTACACCAGAAAAAACAAGGTGAGTTTGTAGCCCATGCTGGGGTGAGTACAACAATACTCAGTAGGGACCCCGAGACCCCCGAAGGTCTCTCAAAATACACAAAGGATAAACCAAAAAGTATGGAAACAATAGTGAACCATAATTAGGTATATTCCCATACATATACCTAAGTTATCAAGATATACTCATCTCACACATGAGGGAAGAATACCACAAAGATAACACTATGAAGGTAGAAGTACCACACAGGTAAAACCACGAAGGTAGGAGTACCACACAATCAAAACCACGAAGATATAATACCACACAGGTACACCATGAAGATATAAGACTCATCTCACATAGGTATAAATGAATTATAGAAGTACAGATGATTAGTCATGAATCTAGATCATCTAATTCTGTCAAGAGGCACTACTGCTGATTATAAGGAGTCTGACCCACATAGGATCGATAGGTACTACCCCACGCAATGAACCACACAGGATCTGACCCACACAAGATTGGTATGCGATGACCCACATAGGATTGCTGAGTGCTGACCCACACATAATCTGACCCACATAGGATTGGTATGCGCTGACCCACACAGGATCGCTGAGCGCTGACCCACACAGGATCGATATGCACTGACCCACACAGGATCGATATGCGCTGACCCACACAGGATCGCTAAGCGCTGAACCACATAGGATCGATAAGTACTAACCACCATAATGACCCATATAGGATCTGACCTACCCAGAGTCTGTAGGTAAATAACCTCCGTATTATCTATCTCCAACCTCCACCTCACTTCCAGCCACTGGGTTCCCGCACTAAGCATGCTTGATTCTAGGAGGTTCCGCTTCTCAAGCCATTGGTCAAACCTCATACACCACGAAGTTCCATGAAGAAGTGTCTCAAATTTCCTTTACATCATAAGGGACCTAACGCAATAGACGGTGTGCCAATCGTACATCTGGTCTGTAAGTTATTAGTGTTTCTGCTTTAAGGGCCCAGTTGGATTTGGGGTTCAATCCAACCCAGCCATACCCAATATTTATCCAAAAATCAAGTGGATTATACCAAAAAAAAAACGTCTCAATGCAAGGATTCTGGTGGAATAGACGGTTCATCAAATGAATGCCTGGTTCTCAAGATATGGCCACAAAGGCGGAATTGGGTTTGGATGGGCCCGAGTCTGGTCCGACCCGGTCAGATCGACCCGGCCCAACCTGGATTGAGCCGATCCGACCCAGTTCAAGTTGACCCAACATGGTTTTGGTCAACCCGACCCAGTCTGGGTCCAGACTGGTTGTCCAGGGCCTGGCCCGCTGGGCCGTGGTCCGGCCCGGCCCACGAAGGGGGCGACCCGGCCCGACCCATGAAGGGGGCGGTTCAGCCAGGCCCGCGAAGGGGGAGACCCGGTTGGGCACAACATGCTAGGTGCGGTCTGTTAGGTGTGGCCCGTTGGCACGGCCCACAGTCTGGTGGACCGCTGTGGTGGGGTCCGCCCTATTTGAATCCTAGGAGGGGAGGCGCCTCCCAGGTCACCCAAACCGTCCAACGGACCGTTATGTTTTTGGAAGTGGGTTCTGCTCGGTGTGTCATGGCCACCTGGTTCCCCAATCGGTCCTCCTCCTCCCAGTGGCGTGATGGTGCCACTGCCATCCGTGGTCGATCGAGTGTCGGCTGCCCTTCAGCCTCCGCCGCCGCCTCCTGCTCCACCGGCGGCACGGACGCGTGTTGCCGGTTCGCCATGCGGCCGGTCAGATGCTGGACGCCACCCTGCTCCACTGCTGCCATTAGGTCATTACCTCATGCTCATCTGGCAGAGCAGACACGCGCCTCCCAACCTCCACGTGGCTAGCCAATGTTCCGGATACTCAACTCTTCCGTAGTTCACCGTGACTTTGTTATAAGCCCGATAAATATACGACCGCATATTTGCAATGCTTGGGTCGAGGGATCCACGTTCATAATTCACGATCAACAAAATATTGTGCTTCCAGCGCTATTAAATATTTGGTATTGATGAGCACATGAAGAATGCATAGAGATCAAAAGAAAAAGGGGCAAGGTATATGTGTGGGACGATGGCCATGTTTGTTTGTCCAACATCATTTTGAATCCAGAATATGAAGAATCAATATAATTTCAATCAAATTCCAAATTAAAAACCCCTACCTCGTTCCTTGGAGATGGCATGAGGAAGAAGACGAAGTCGATGAAGACGATGAGGGTGCAAATGTTCGTCGCTCCCGCAACACGCTTCTGAAGTCAGGCTGGTGCGTCATCCTCATTCTTGATCAGAAGGATGCTCTTCGTTGAAGATTGTTCTCCAAGGCTCTCCTCAAGTCTCCACTCCTTTCCAATCCTTTTCCATGTGAGAGGTGAGGTTAACAATTAATAAGATTAAGGATTAATTTAATTAAAGTTAGAACATTAATTATATTAAGTTGGCACATTTAATTTGGGGAATAAAAAAAGAGTCACCTCCCATTAAAAGAGAGGCTCAGGTGGTCCCCACCGTTATGTTTCAAATAAGAGGTTTCAAAGGATCTCTCACATTACAGAAGAGAGTTCGGGTGGTCCCCACCTCTATAAATTCAATTGGGAGGTTTTAAATAAAATAAAAGTTGTTTTTTTTATTCTGTTAACTCTCCCACAAAAAAAATGAAAACTAACTTTTACCCTCGACCTACTATGGTCAAGGTGATGGTCTCCTTAAGTGAATATCGACGCTGTAAGTTTAACGGTGTCCTTAGATTTCAATTCTGAGCACCAATTAAAATGTTACAAAATGCCACTCGTGGGTTTACTGAACATATCTGAAAAAAAAGTTCATAAATTCATTTTGGGCACAACGAGCCTCAAAATCACGTGCCATCAATTTTCACGGACTTGTAATATTTCCATATAATTAAAAAAATTACATGAAAAAATCTAGGTCTTTACAGAATTTTGAATAATTTATATAGTAAATTTATATGTTATATATTCAATCTAATATTTTTACATTCAACTAATATGTTTTATATATACACAATAAGAACAAACCCAATATTACACATAAAAACCTATTTTTTATAAAACTCTTTTCACCCCCTTTAAATGGAGAACCTATTTTAAATCCAAATTTTGACACTTTTATATAATATATTTGAAAAAATAAAATTATTATTTTAAATAGGGATATAAATATTTTCTTTTTTTGAATTATTGGAATTTTACTGATAAGTTTCATATTTTGATAAATAGTGAAAAAATACTAAATTTTAATTGAAAATAACTTTTTTCATCAAAATAATTTATAGTGTTAAATTATATTTTTGATTGGTTTTAAAGTATAATTAGATTATTTTATTATAATTAAATCCAATTCAGGTAATTGGAATCAATTTTACATTGAAATTGGATATAAAAACCTTTCAATATTTTGAACGTTTTCACTTTAAAAAACTCGTCTTCTCCTTCCGTCAACGGGATTAATTTTAAATTAATTACTAAAATTTATGTTCTATAAATTTCGAAAAATGGATTCCATATTTGGAATAAATGGGTCCAAATTATTTCAATATCTTTCTTTTATTTTTTTTGGCATATTAATAGTAAATTTAGTAATATTTTAATTACAATGGTTATTAGTAAATAAGGTAATTAAGGGTAAAAATATATTATAAATAATATAAAATTACCCTACAACATTTATAAATTTATTGGATGATTATTTTTCGACCCTAAGAATTATAGGATTGGTTATGAGACCATTTATTACCTTTTATATGAGAATATAACCTTATTAATATTATATTCAAAGGAAAGACAATTTTGTCACACTTTTGTTTTTAACAAGAGAAATATTTTTAATATGGGGTTATATATGGGATATGTTCAACTATAAATAGTATTTGGAAATATAAAATGTTTATCTACATCATGGTAATTTATTAAATAATTTTTAATGATAATATAATTACCCTAAATGGTGACATAATGATGATGCAGTAATTGTTTAATTAATGGAAGAATCAAATAAATGATATTAAAAATATTAAAAATAAATATAATTTGAAAAAAGTAATGTTATAAACGATTTTTATAGAATAATTTTTCATGTTAATGATAATTTAAAAGAGTTGGTTTGAAAATATCATGTTGTTATGATATTTTTAAAAAGTCAATTAATTAATAGTGTCAAAAATGACACTAATGGTATTTTAAAAGAAATAATATTGTATTAAATCAAATAAAATTCATAAAAATATAAATTCTTCCATATTATTAGGATAAAGTTAAATATGTTATCAATGACTCATTTATTGGTATTTTGGAATTTTATATTAATTATATTAACCTTGGAAGTGTAACTTATATGATATCACGATAAGAATTAAAAGGGTAAAAGAAGGGTTAAAACAAAATGATAAGGATTAAAAAATAATCAAAACCTATCTAATTTTCATTTTATGAATGGATTTAAATCCATAATAATCCTATATTATAAATAAGTCACTTTGGAGCCATTTTTAATTTAAAATTAATTTATATTAATATTTTGAGAGTTTCCAAAGGTGACCCTTGCCTCAATTTTAAAAGGGTACCTCATTCCTCACTTATTCACACCACTTTGAGACTACATGATCGACCATGTCCTTCCCATTTCTCCTCCCAAAATCCTTATCCAAGTTCTAGAGGTTTTGGTCTTCCAAAAAGGCCAACCCCAGATCCCTTGAGAAGAGATCTAAAGGATACCCACTGAAGAAGAGGTAATAGTTTCTACTAACTCATCCAAGTTCATTTATTATTCTAATTAATATTTATATATTGTATCTATTATAATGTAATAATTCTAGTATAATATTTATAATTATATTTTATTATGATTATGGTACAACCATATTCCACGATTTATCCTTCCCATGAAAAATGAATGCACCGCACATGCATACATACGTCTTACCGTTTCCACATTATGGTGTAATTTTTTATTCATCACCAATTTATTTGGATAGGTATAATGATGGATATAAATAATAAATATTCCATGATATTTATTCTATATAATTAATATACCATTCAATTCCTTACCCTTTCACCGTTAAGCGAATGATATTGTCGCTCATGCGTGCGTACGACCGACCATCTCCACGACGCACTAATATTCATTTTCCACATTAACCATTTAATAATAATAATTATTATGTATATAATGAGTAAATATAATATATATAAACATAATATCATTCTTTATATGAAATATATATATCTTATGCATAATAAATAAAAATTACATGGAAAAACAGGCATAGGAAAATGAAGCAGTTAACGCATGAAATAAGGGCAATAAAAGAATATTATTAAAAAAACAATATAAGAAGATCATATATGATATCATAAATATGGATATGGTTCTAGTATAAATTAAGAACATGTTTTAAACCATTAAACAAGAGTTTAAATCACATTCAACTAAAGGAAATTATATGGTAAGGGTTATTTCATAATCTCATTATTATTCAGGATTGTTTAAGTTTAAGTCTCAATTTGGGGAAATTTTTATTCCATATCCATGTTTTCTAAAAAAATATTTCCAAAATATTTTTACTATTGTCCTAAAAATGTTTAAAGTATGTTTACCCAAGTTTTAATTTTTATAAAATGGTTTGAAATAAATATTTTTTTCATTTTCCAAATGAGGTACTTTGTGACTATTTTGATAGAAGGTATATATTTTAACTTATGTGGTATGAGATGATTTTTCCACCATCATGGCTCCTTAATCTTTTGAAGATTCTTTTATAAGTTTACAAAGTTCATTTCAAATAATTTTTTTTCATTTTTAATTTCACAACTTTTTAAATAAATGATTTCAAAGTAAAATGGGGTATTTCTATGAAACATTTTAAATGATTTTGTTAGAGTATTTTTGTCTATGTAAACATACTTTGTTGGATATTATGCTTGATTGAGGTTGATCCCTTATGATATCATTTACCATATTTCATTGAATGTTTTATGATTTAGGTTGACTATGAATTTTCTATTTTGATAATATTCATGGTTTATGGATAACGTATTCACATTTTTGTATGCTAGTTTTAATATAAATGTTTATGTTGATTATGTTTCACCACCTCTTTCACATGAAGAAATAATTGGACTTCATAAGTGACAGGCGGGGCCTGCTATAGGCCCTTGACGCCTCAGTAGGTTTCATGATACAAACTAGTTTGGGTATGGGATGATGTCTTACCCATTTATGTATGGTGTGTTGGTTGATGACTTGATGGTATGTGTATGATGTTCGACATTATGAATTACCTCATTATGAGATTAGTTATTGAAATTCCATGTGATTATTCAACTAGTAGAATATCCATGGTTATGTTTTCTAGTTCATGTGATTATTTTTATAGTATTATTTATTCTGGTCATATTATGCTCAAGATATATTTAAATGGAATGTGTTTTAGTTATTCACCTTACCTTGATGTTTATACTTATTTATTTATAATAGATTCTTCTATACACTTACTCTTACTGAGTAACTAATATCACCCATTTCTTATGTTTTATTTTTTTTCAGGATTCCAAGATGTGTATTATGATTGATATGCAGGGTTGAGTTAGGAAAATAATGACGTTATCAAAGGATTTTTATGTTTTACTTTATATTTTAAAATGTAAAGTAAGGTTCATGTATGTAATCTAGTTTTCAAAACTACTAAACTGATCAGTACTTTGGAAATTGAATCTTGTATCTATGAAAATGTAATAAATTTAGGCACTAGCTCTAGGCTACTGGGTTCAGGGTCATTACAGTTGGTATAAGAGAAAGTTTAGTAGAAACGTTAGAAATAATATTTAGAAAACAGAGACTATGGAACATAACCCTAAGATAGATTTTTAGGATAAGAATAGAAGAATATCCTAGAATTCTGATGAGTTATAGATTATGTGGGTCTTTCTAAAAATATATCCATGTATGGATACTACAAGCGGATGTGGTTTTGGCACAGATGTACCTAATGGTAACAACTCTAACAAGGTGTGTCAGGCCTGACTCAGCATAACCTGGTACATAACAACATGCCTTACTGCGCACCTAGTTTTAAACTCCCAAGGGATATGCTTAGGACAATTCACATTTTATTTACAAACTGTTGTGAAGGATTTAAAAGTAAATGTGTCCCAAAAGAAACCATGTTTATGATTATGAGATTATCTATGCATAAAATTTTCAATTTATGTTAAGTATTGCTAGTTTAAAATTAGGAATTATAATTCAAAACCTAATCTAGTGTATGACATTGTTTAGAAATGGATCATAGTGGAAGGAATGGAAGCCATATTAATGAATGTAATCCTTGTAGGGATTACTCTCCAATGAAAGATAATGATTTTGGACTTGGAGTTGCAACTAGGGTTGAACAACTTATAACTATATTTGGATAACTGACTCAAGTTATGAATAATAACCTTACCCATATAGAGCATATTGGTCCATAATGTGGATGGACAATGTTATATCTCTTTATGAGATAACAAAATCTAATATTCAATGAGACTAAAAATCATTTTTAGGCTGAGCAATTGATAGGTTCTTTAGAAAAGATATTTCTTACTTTGGGAAGTAACGAAAGGGATAAGGTTGTCATGGAAGTTTATCATATCTTGGGAGATGCAGATCAATATTTGTCACTAATTCAAAACATGAAGGAGGAGGAAAAAATTGAATGCATGGAATGGATGGATTTTAAGGAAATTTTATTGGAAAAATATTTCTCTCATGAACAACGTGTAGATATGGAGAGACAATTATTGAATCTAAGGAAAAATGAGGATGATAATGTTTCTAAATATGAATCTAAATATAAAAGGTTATAAAGGCATTCTATGGATTACGTGATTATTCTAAAGAGAAAGATTAATTGTTTCTTTGATTGTTTAAAAACATTCCTCTAAAGGGTACTAGCTTCCCAAAATTTATCATCATATGACGATATAGTCTCATGTGCTATCAGAATAAAAAATAATTATCTAAGTCTTATGACTTTAAGGGAAGGAAATAGAAGAATGGGCTGATAAAAACTCTAGAAAAAGGAAATAAGGAAAAATGAAATAATGTAAGGGTTGACTTCCCATCCTATAATAAATGTGAATAGAAACATCATGGAACATGCCTATTGAGGATGGTATTTTGTTAAAAGTGTGTAGGAAAAGGCCAATAAGCTCGTGATTTCAAGGGAAAGAAAGAAGTCGGTAATGTGTAATGTTTTAATTTTAAGGAGATGAGACACTATGAAAATGATTGTCCTAATCTTCAAGGATAATTTTCCCAAAAAAGACCAAGGGATCAAGGACAAGATTATGTGATCACAAATGTTGAGGTTGAAGTTCCTATTGATGTGGTGGAAAATGAGTTAATCATCTCCTCAAACTTAGCTAATGCTTTTTTGATTATGGGTCATCACATTTTTTTATATCTTCCCATTTTTTCAAGAAACTTAGACATTTACCTATTGATTTAATAAAGGATTTTTCATTAAAAACTCTTAATGGATGTCTCATTGCAAAAAATATGTGTCAGTAAGTCCCATTTATGACACATAAACGTGATTTAATTTCTAACCTTATCATCATACCTATGGTTGAATTTGATATAATCCTCGGTATGGACTGGATTTCAAAATATGATGTAAAAATTTATTGTAAGAAGAATGAAATTACTATTTGTGAGGAAGAAGAACACATTATCTATAAATCATAAACTTCATCATTTGATTCTTGCCTAGATCCACCCCCAGTAGCTCCAATAAATGAAATTCTTGGAGAGGAAGAGAAAACAACATCTTGGGATGGATAAGGTAATCTTTAAATTTAGGATTTATCTATTCTACTGGAGTACATTTGTGTATTTCCTAAGAAATTACATGGACATCCCCCAAAGTGTGAAGTTTAATTTTCTATTGATTTAATCCCCTATGCAAGGACAATATCAAAGACATCCTATATAATGACCACTATGGAATTAGTTGATTTAAAGAAACAACTAGAGGATTTTAGTAATAAGGGATTTATTCACCCCAGTGCTTCACCGTGGGGAGAACATATTCTCTTTACTAAGAATAAAGATTGGTCCATGAGTTTGTGCATTGATTATAGGGAAATAAATGCTATTACAATAAAGAATAAGTATCCTCTACCTAGTATTCATGACTTGTTTAATAAAATTTATGGAGCACAATAATTTTCAAATATTGATCTTCATTCTAGGTATCACAAATTGTGATTAAAGAAGGAATAAATTCCAAAGATAGCTTTTCAGATGAGTTATAGACATTAATAGTTTATATTACTTCCATTTGGATTGACTAATGCACCCTATATTTTATTGACCTAATGAATAGATTATTCAAGGAATATCTTGATGCTTTTTTTGTATCCATTAATGATATTATGGTGTATTCTAAAAGATATGTGGAACATGAGAATCACTTTTGGTTTATTATCAAGAATCTTAGAATGGAAGAGTTATGGGAAATTTAATAAGTTTGATTTATGGCTTTAAGAATTTTCTTTTCTTGGATATATTATCTATAAGGATGGAATATCAGTTGATTCTACAAAGGCAAAGGCATTTAGAGAATGTCCTACACTAACAAACATAATCTAGGTACATAGTTTCATTGGTTTAGTAGTTTATTATCAGCAGTTTGTTCAAAATATTTCCTGATTTTCTAACTTGTCAACCAAGCATACATATAAAGGGGTTATGTTTGTTTAGACAAGGGAATGTGAATAATGTTTTGATGAACTATAGAGAAGATTATTCAATGATACGATTTTGAAAATACCATCTGAAAGTGATGGTTTTTTCATATATAGTGGTGCATTGAAGAAGGGACTTAGTTGTTTCATAATTCTAAACGATATAGTTATTCCATATGCATCCAGGAAATTTAATACTCATGAAAAAAACTATCCAACCCATGATCTTGAGCCAGGGTTTCTAATCTTCGCTTTGAAAATATGGAGGTATTATCTCTATGGTGAATGGTGTGAGATATACATGGATCATAAAAGTCTGAAATACATATTCTTATAGAAAGAGATCAGCATGAGACAATGATGATGGCTCGAGCTACTCAAGAATTATGATTTCTCAATACACTACAACCTAGGGAATGAAAATAAGGTATCAGGTGCATTGAGTAGGAAGGATCATGGAGTTATAACCCAAATAAGGATTGAGAAGGATCCTATGTTCATGGATCTAGTAAATATTGATATGGGATTTTCTAATGAAGTAGAGACATCAATAATTTTTCAAATGATTGCAAGACCATCTTTTTTAGAGAATATAAATAATTCTCAATCTAATGATGAGAACCTTTAGAAGAAAATTGAAGGTGTGAGAGATGGAAAGTTAGAAGAATTTTTTTGTGAAGATAGTGTTATAAAATTTTAAATAGGATATGTGTTCCATCTATACCTAAGCTAAAAAAGTAATTGTTGGATGATGCTCATAGCTCAAATTTATCTATACACCCTAGAAGCATAAAGATTTATAGGGGCTTGAAGGATAATTTTTTTTGGGATAACATGAAGTGGGAAATTACTGATTATGTGACCAAATGTTTGGTTTTTAATAATTGAAATATTTGAGGAAACATCCTAAAGGATTCATGCACCCTCCTCCTATTCTTGTGTGGAAATGGGATAAAATTACTATAGAATTTTTCACTGGACTACCATGGAATCCTAGAAAGAATGAAGTGATATAGGTTATTATTGATCGCCTTAACAAATCAGAACATTTTCATGAAATACAAGAATATTTACCTCTTGATAAATTAGAAAGAATTTATATTAATGAAGTTTTAAGACTTCATGGTGCACCTCTATAAACTGTGTCTGATTGAGATCCTCGTTTTACATTAAAATTTTGGAAGAGTCTTCAGAAGTCTCTAAATAATGAGCTTCATTTGAGCACTGTATACCATCATCAAACTAATAGAAAGTCTAAAATAACAATTCAAACAATGGTAGACATGTTTAGATTCAGTTCACTTGACTTTCAAGGTATGTGGAATCAATATTTTTCTTTGGTTGAATTTTCCTATAACAATAGCTTCCATTCAAGTATTCAAATATCACTATATAAACAATTATATAGAAAGAGATGTAACACACCAACTTGCTGGGATAAAGTTGGTGAAAGGAAACTTGTAGGACTGAAACTTATGGAAGATATGGCAATAAAGTTAATGGTTATACAAGCTCATATTAAATCATCTCAATGTAGGAAAAAGATTTATGTCGATAATCGGAGGAAAGATTTAGAGTTCCAAGTAGGAGATCATGTTTTCTTGAAATTATCTCCATAGAAGGGTGTTATAAGGTTTAGTTAGAAAGGGAAACTGAGTCCTAGGTACATTTTACCCTTTAAAATTCTTCAAAGGGTTGGAGTTGTTTCTTACCATTTGGCAATGTCGCCAAATCTCTCAGAAGTACACAATGTATTTCATATATATCTGCCAAGGAAGTACATTTATGAACCAATGCATGTGCTCAACTCTGATGAAATATTTTTGGAACCTTACCCTTCTTACTGGGAAGAACCCATCCAAATTATTGATACAAGAGAACAAGTGTTGAGGAATCGAATGACTCGGTTGGTAAAGGTACTCTAGAGAAATCGAAAAATGGAAGAAGCAACATGGGAGCCAGAGGATTCTATGAAGGAGAAATAAACACATATTTTTTAGAAGGTAACAACCCTAAAATTTTTAGGACTAATTTTTTTAGTAGGGAATAATGTATAACCCTAATAATTTACCATATTTTCCTTTTAGAATAAATTTAATTGTGCTGATAGCTTACAATGCATACAACAACAGGTTTGAACAAAACACTATTTAGTCATGTTTTTCACAGTCAATTAAATTATAACAGTTTTATAGAATTTATATAGTAAATTTATATGTTATATATACAATAAAATAGTTTGACATTCCTGTAATATATTTGATAAGAATAAGATAAGAGAAAACCCAATATTACACATTAAAACTTATATTTTTATAAAAGCATTTTTACCACCTTTTAATGATGAACCTATTTTAAATTAAATTTTTGAAACTTTTATATAAATTATTTGAGAAAATAAACTTATTGTTTTAAATCAAGATATAAAAATTTACTTTTTTTGAATTATTGGTTTCATGTTTTGATAAATAGTGAAAAAATACTAAATTATAATTGAAAACAATGTTTTTCATCAAAATAATTTATAATGTTAAATTATATTTTTGATTAGTTTTAAAATATAATTTGATTATTTTATTACCATTTAATCCAATTTAGGTCATTTTAATAAACATTACATTGAAATTGGATATAAAACACTTTCAATATTTTGAATCTTTTCACTTTAAAAAAACTTGTCCACTCCTTCCATCAACGAGATTAATTTTAAATTAATTACTGAAAAGTATTTGTTCTAAATTTTGTAAAATGGATTCCATATTTGGAATCAGTGGGTTCAAATTATGTAAATATTTTTCTTTTATTTTTTGGGCAAATGAATAGTAAATTTAGTGATATTTTAATTACAATAGTTAAGGATAAATCGAGTAATTAAGGGTAAAAATAATATTATAATATTATAAAATTACCCTAACACTTGTCCTAATTTTATTGGATGATTATGTTTCATCCCTAAGCATTAAAGTATCGGTTATGAGACCATTTATGGAGTTTTGGATGAGAATATAACCTTATTAATATT
Source organism: Viscum album (assembly GCA_963277665.1). NCBI lineage: Eukaryota > Viridiplantae > Streptophyta > Magnoliopsida > Santalales > Viscaceae > Viscum > Viscum album. The sequence goes on from OY728146.1 coordinate 512,756,490, forward strand.
ATATTCAAAGGAAAGTCAATTTTTTCATAATTTTTTTTAAAAAAATAAATATTTTTAATATGATGTTATATATTGGATATATTTGAAAATAAATATTTTTTAGAAATATAAAATTCTTATACACATCATGTTAATTTATTTATAATTTTTAGTGATAATATAATTACTCAAAATGGTGACATAATGATGATGTTGTAATTGTTTAATTAATAGAAGAATCAAATAAATGATTTTAAAAATATTAAAAATAAATATAATTTGAAAAAATTAACGTAATCCACTAATTTTTTAAAATACTTTTACATATTAATTATTATTTAACATATTTGGTTCGAAAATATCATGTTGTTGTGATATTTTTAAAAAGTCAAGTTATGAATGGTGTCAAAATTAACACTAATGATATTTTCAAAGAAATAATATTTTATTAAATGATATAAAATTAATAAAAATATAAAATTTGGCCAAATTATTGGGATAAATTCATCAATGACTTATTTAGTGGTCGTTTGGCATTTTATAGTAATTATATTAACCCTCAAAGTGTAACTTACATGATATTGCGGTAAGAGTGGTTAAATAAGAGTTAAAACAAAAAGATAAGGATTAAAAAATAATAAAAACATGTCTAATTTTGATTGGATGAATGGATTTAGACCCATCATTATCCTATCTTTTAAATAAGTCATTTTTATTCCATTTAGAATTGAAAATTAATTTATATTAATATTTTTCGGGTTTCCATAGGTTCCCCTCACCCCAATTATAAAAGAGAACCTCCTCCTTCACTTATTCACACCACTTCTAGCCTTATAGATCAACTAAGACCTAACAATTTATCATACCAAAATCCTTATCTAAGTTTTAGATTTTATGGTTTTCCAAAAAGACCAACCCTAAATCCCTTGAGAAGAGATCTTAATTAAGTCCGCTGAAGAAGAGGTAATCGTTTCTACTAACTCATCCAACTTTATTTATTCTTCTACTTCCTATTTATATGTTTTATCCATTATAAAGTAATAAATACAGAATCATCTATATAATTATTTTTTATTATGATTATGGGAAAACTATATTCCATGATTTATCCTACCTATGAAAAGCGAAAGCACTGTGCATGTGTATGTATAGATTACCGTCTTCACGCCATGGTGTAATTTTTTTTCTTCCCAAATTTATTTGGATGGATATAATGATGGATATAATGGATATAAATAATAAACATAACATGATATTGATTATTTATAATTAAAATATCATCAAATTCTTTTCCCTTTCATCATTAAGGGAATGATATCATCACTCGTGCGTACGTACGACCTACCTTCTCCACGACGCGATGAGATAAATTTTCCACATTAACCATTTAAGAATGATCATAAATATGCATATAATGAGTAAATATAATAAATATGAACTTAATATCATTCCTTATTTGAAATATATTTATCTTATGTATAAGAAATAGGATATACATAACAAAACATGCATAGGACAATGAAGCAGTTAACACCCGAAACAAAGGTAATAACAAAATATTATTAACAAAACGATATAATAAGATCATATATGATATCATATATATGAATATGGTTCTGGTGAAAATTAAAAAATGTTTTAAACCATTATACACGATCTTAAAGCACACTCAATTAAAAGAAATTAACATCTTTCTTCCATATCCATGTTTTATAAAAAATTTCTCAAAAAGATTTTTATTATTATCATATGAATGTTTAAAGTCTTTTTACCCAAGTTTGACTTTTAATAAATTGGTTTTAAAGGAATATTTTTGTCATTTTTCAAATGAGGTACTTTGTGACTATTTTGACGGAAGGAATGTTTTTTTAACTTATGCGGCATAAATGACTTTTCTGCCGTCATGATGCCTTAACATTTTGAAGCTTCATTTACAAGTTTAAAAGTTTATTTTAAAATAAAATTTTTTCATTTATAATTGTACATATTTTTAAATAAATGATTTCAAAGTAAAAAATGGGTATTTCTCTCAAGACTCTTTTTATGATTATATTGAGTATTTTCATCTATGTCAACATCTTTTGTTGGATCTTATTATTGATTGAGGCTGATATCTTATGATATCATTTATCATATTTCATTGAATGGTTATGATTTAGTTTGACTTTAAATGTGAAATTTTGATACCATTTGTGGTTTATGGATAAAGTATTCACATTCTGTATGCTAGTTTTAATAAGAATGTTTATGTTGATTATGTTTCATCACCCCTTTTATATGAGGAATACATTGGATTTAGTAAGTGACGATCGGAGTCTCTATAGCCCCTCGATACATCGATAGGTCTTATGAGACAAACTAGTTTGGGTATTTGCTGGTGTCTTACCCATTTAAATATGGTATCTTGGAAAAATCCTTGGTGGTATGTTTATGATGTCCAGTATTATGCATTCCCTCATTATGAGATTAGTTAATGATATTCCATGTGATTATTTTACTAGTAGAATATCCATGGTTATGTTTTATAGTTCATGTGATTATTTATATTGTAAGAACCCGGTTCTTATCTTTGAGGTATGGGCTTCTTCTTTTCTCTTTTCCTTAAGTGTTTTTAATAAAATATGGAAAATGGGGAAAAATCCTAAATTTTGGAAGTACACGTCGTGTACTTTTTCCACACGCTGTGTACTTCTGGCCGTGTGGGGATGAGTACATGGGGCGTGTAGCCTTGTCAGTGACAAAGGGTGTAGGAACCTACTAAACACTGTGTAGTGGTCCTATACACACTGTGTAGTTAGTAGGCAGGCCAAAACAGTAAGGCAGTGGAGTAGCCGCCAGCTGGGTGACAATACACGCCGTGTACTCAGGAGTACATGCCGTGTACTCATGTTGACAGGTGAACAATATGGTGGTGTCGCCAGAGGAACAGTTAAATGAAGGGAGTACATGCCGTGTACTTGGAAGTACATGCCATGTACTTTGTTTTTTTTGCTTAAATGAGGCAGTAGCCTCCCCTGTTCACAGAGAAGGCTTAGAATAGGAGGAAGGGGAGGGAGTGGATGGCCTGACCTTTGGAGATCCACCGATCGAGCGTCTAGAATCTGATTCCACCTCGGACGATCTCGTTGGAACCGCACGTGTAAGCCCTCTCTTCTCCTAGCGTGTTGCTTACCAATTCTTCTCCTAACGGAAGTTATTTGAGGTTAAGCGAGTTTTGTTCTTCATCAGATATACGCTGTTCGTAGGCGTTTCTGGAGTCGATGTTTGGGTATACCGCTCATTGGCATATAAGGTAGGTGTCTTTGTGTTAATTTTTCCAACTGTCGTGTGTTTTGTGCGTTTTTGTGCCACGAACCCATGTTGGGGTGTCGTGTGGCTGAGGATCTGGCTATATTAACTACCTAGAACTGTAAAGGTAATTGAATAATTTGTAAAAATGCTGTTTGGGATCATTGCTTGGATCTGGAACCACCCCAGGGGTGTGTTCCACTATTTAGCCATTTGGTCAGGATACCCGAGGGTATGCCTTTAAAGTAGTAATTGTAGAATTTCCTTGAGAGTAATTGCTTGTTTACTACTTGTTTACATGTTGGGCATGGCCCAATTACTGTTTAGCCTGAGGGAATTGTTGTGATTAGCCCGTGGGCACTACACTGTTTCGCCCGAGGGCAGTAGTTATTTCGGCCTGAGGGAAACTTCTTCCATGCCTGTGGGCAGCTGATTCTTTGCCTGAGGACGACACTAGCTATGCTTGAGGGAAAAATATGTTATGCCTGAGAGCAGATTCTTGTGTTAGATACTCTTTACCTAAGGGTAGGGGTTTACGCGTCTGCGAACTTTTAATGGTTACTTAGAATATTCATTGTGGTGATATTTTAAAATTAAATGATTAAAACGAATATTAAAATGGAAATTTAACTATTAAGTTGGTTCCTTGTGAGTACTGCTTAATTTATTGCATTTTACTATTTCACTATTGTTTCATGATTACACGCAGTTGGGCACGAGCCTTTTTTGGGTGCCTACTGAGATATATTTCTCACACCCTGTTTGGGTTATGATTTTTGGCCCAAAAAGATTACGTTTCTGCAGGTGTGGATAGGAGAAAGAGTCCCCATATAGGTACATGATTTCTGCTGAGGAGTAGGAGGGCATGGGACCGAGCCTGGGCTCGCAATGCCACTACCAGCTGTTTTTCTTTGTTTTGTTGTACTTGTACTTCAGTTGTATTGTATTGATCTTGTAACATGTTCTGGATGTTTTCTTAGAACTTGAGACATGTAGAATAATTATTTATCTACTGTTGGTTATATCCACTGCTGTTGTTTATTTCAGTTGTGTATGATTTACTGCTTCTGCTGTTCATTATATGTTTGATGTATGTTTTATTCTGTATTCCGCCGCGCTACACTTTGAAAAATGAGGGCATAGTTTCCCCACTATCAGACCTAGGCCCTCGCTGCTAGTCGACAGCCTCTGGTGTTTAGGGAAATGCACTTGAGGTCATGTGGTGAACCGGGTTCGGGGCACCCATTGAGTGGCACCCGAAACTGGGACATTACAAAGTGGTATGAGAGGGCAGTTCTTTTCTTTGACTTACTATTTGGAGCCGTAGTCAGGGATAGGATGAACGGTAGCTGGTAATAAGCTATGCCTGGGCGTAGCTAAACCGTGTACAGGGAAAAGCCAGTCTACCTCGTATTTTTACAATTTTACTGAATTTTCTATTTACGATTGATATGAATTCACCGTTGGGTGATGCACTTGTGATTGTGCTGTTATATTTTATCTATGGGTTCTATTCCGTTACAACCCGATGAGATGAGGGTATGTCGTCTCATGCATCATTTAGGCACATGCTAGAAATCACATTCCATGCATGGTTCCATGCCATGTAGGTGCATTAGAAATTGCATTCTGTTGTGATAGTTGTTGTGCTAGAAAAGCATGCTGTTGTGATAGCTGCTTGATAAAATACCTACTATGTGATAGGGTAATTTTATGTGAGCCTGTATGTAAAATGGATGCCAAACTCTGGTTTTTGGGGAGTATGGGCCCCTATTGACTGGAATTTGGCAGATCATTGACTGTTTATAACATGTATAAGATGTCAAAATTTGATTCGTGGGGAGTATGGGCCCTCACAGGTCAGAATTTGACACTTAGGTGTTGTTTTTTTAGTGTTTTCTAGGTTCTGGGGAAGTTTCTGAGGCATACTGTCCGGAAACCCAGTATACATGCCGTGTAGTACTTTAAACACGCCGTGTATGGCCTTCTGTTCGGGAAGAAAAATGAACTTTTTAAGTACACGTCGTGTACTCTGAGTACATGCCGTATAGTCTCTTTCCATGTCACAAACTGTGTGGGTGGCGACACGGGGTAGGGAAGTGCTTGGAAAAAACACACCATGTACTAGATCTATACGCCGTGTAGTGTTGACCTGGTGTCCGGCCGTGTAACTAACAACACGGGTCGGTGAACTCCTTTACAGAACATGCTGTGTAAATTATGAACACGCCATGTAGTGTGACTTGGGGACTCGGCTGTGTAACTAACAACACGGGTCAATGTCACCGTTCCTTGAACACGCCGTGTACCTTTGGGGACACGTCATGTAGTCTTGTCCGAGGACAAACCATGTGGACTTAGCCATGTGGCTAGGGAAGCGGGGTGGTGTACACGCCGTGTGAGGGTGTAACACACCGTGTAGTTTCAAGCCGAGTAGTCAGCCGTGTCACAAACGACATGGGCAGTTGGAAAATAACACCGTACATGCCTTGTAGATTATATACACGCCGTGTAGTTTTGTTTAACGGGAGCCGTGTAGCTTAGCCGTGTCGAAGGACCCGGGCAGGGGAAGGGAAGTCAAGTACACGTCGTGTAGTCAGTATACACACCGTGTAGTCTTGTTTTGTAAATTTTGAAATACCTTCTTCTTTTTGTTCCCTTTGTGGTTTCTTCATTTCAGCCTTAATAATCTTGAATCTAAGGCATGCTTTTGACCTTTTAGTGTCATGCTGCCTAGACAACCGTGCATTGTTCTCCAGGAGAGCGGCGACGACTATACTCTGGAGATGGTGGGCCATGGGCTTCTAGTTGATCCTCCATTAGAGCCAGATGCGACGCCGACTGCTATACCAGACACAGGTGCGAAGGCGCAGTTCCGTGAAGGCTGTATGCAGGTTCATGAAAACCTTTCAGGGAGCACCGCAGGCTGCCACATCTATGGCCGAGCTGACATGTATCTTCCAGCAGCAGCATCCGCCTACGTTCTTAGGGGATGACGGACCACAGGCTGCAGTGTCTTGGATGGGGTCGATGCAGACTATTTTCAAGCATCTTGAGATGCCTCCAGGGCGGAGGGTCAAGCTCACAACATATATGCTGCGTGATTCCACCAATAGGTGGTGGGATGTTACCACCCAGTAAGAGCATCACAGGGACATGGCGTGGGAGGATTTTTAGGTAGTCTTCTATGACTTCTTCTTTACCGAGATGCTGAGAGCAGATAGAGATCGAGAGTTCATGAATCTATAGCAGGGCGCCATGTCAGTGATGGACTATTCTGCTCGTTTCACCAAGATTCAGTGCTTTGCACCCGTGCTGGTGGGTGATGAGACACTGAGGGCCAGACGTTTTGAGAATGGTCTTCGGTATGAAATCCGAGCGCTGGTGAATGTCTTCAAGTTGCCTACTGTACATGATATTTTGATCCAGAATCTGATTATAGAGAGGAACGTTCGAGAATCTAGTGGTGTGGGCCAGGGCGGTTCAACACCAGTTACTGGTACTTTTTCTGTTGGCAAGAGGAAGAGACAGGAAGACTTCTCTCAGGGTGGTAATACCAGCTAGAATAATGTTTCAGGTGGCTAGGTCATTTTCTACCAGTGTGGCAGAGAGGGGCACAAGAGACCGTAGTGTCCACGAGACCCAGTGGAGTGCCGAGCTTGTGGCAATATGGGTCATCTGCAACACTTTTGCAGGGCATTTCCACTGATGGCTAGTGAGATGGGTTCTGTGCAGACTCCGTGTGTGGGAGCAGGACCAGTGGCTTCTTACTAGTCAGGGAACTAGAATACGTCAGGGCATGCAGGCAGAGTTGGTGGTCATTTCCATGGTAGCCAGACACTAGGATCTCAGAGGCAGCAGGGTGGGACAGCTCAGGGTAGCCAGGCTGTGTCGCAGGGCCGCGACACTGGGCAGGAATATGCGGTCCAACAGACCCAGCATGAGCAGGATCCCAGACCTTCTACAGTCAGAGGTACTATTTTAGTAGCTTCTGTCTTATATTCATTACTTTTTGATACGGGTGCTATGCATTGTTCTATATCTGTACCCATTGTGGAGAGCTTTGGGCTCTATGTTTCTACTTCTTATGATATCATGACGCTAGACACTCCGTTGGGGACTAGAACGGCTGGTGTGCGTCAGTGCAAGGAGTGCCCCCTTGAGGTTGGTGGGTGCCACTTCCTTTGGGACATTTATGTCTTAGAGATGACAAGCTATGATTCCATTCTTAGAATGGACTGGTTGGTTCCCTTTTGAGACTTTATAGACTGCTATCGTCGTAGGGTGCGTTTCACATCACTAGAGGGTGGAGAGTTTCTATACAAGGGTGAATGGGATGTTCAGGCGAGTCGAGATGGACCATAGCATCATGGGAGAGGTGGAGTCACAGCCCAGATTGCGAGCTTATATCTGGATGATCATGGGACTTTTTAGACGTATTTCCCTCCAGTTGTTGATCGTTTCAGGGATGTATTCCTGAAAGAATTTTCGGGTCTACCTCCAGAGCGAGAGGTGGATTTCTCCATTGCGCTTGTTCCAGGAGCAGCACTGGTGTCCATTCCTCCTTATAGGATGGACATGCCGGAGTTGCAGGAGCTCAATAGACAGTTAGAGAAGTTACAAGAAAAGGGGTTTATCTGACCCAGTACTTCTCCATGGGGATCGCCGGTCCTTTTTGCGAAAAAGGCAGATGGAACCCTCAGACTTTGTGTGGATTATCGGAAGTTGAACCAGCTGATGGTCAAGAACCGATATCCCTTGCCTAGGATTGATGATCTTTTTGATCAACTTCGTGGATCATGAGTGTTCTCGAAGATTTACTTGAGATTAGGATATCATCAGCTGTGCGTTAGACCATCTGATATACCTCTCACAACTTTCACTAGCAGGTATGGTCTATACAAGTATATGGTTATGCCGTTCAGAATCACGAACGCGCCAGCAGTTTTCATGGATCTGATGAATCGTGTGTTCCATCCTTATCTGGATTCTTTTGTGGTAGTATTCATGGACGATATGTTGGTGTACTCTTACACTCGACACGACTATGCCACCCATATTGAGATCGTATTGAGTACACTGAGAGAGCATCGGCTATATGCTAAGCTCCCAAAGTGCCACTTTTGGATGGATGAGATTCACTTCCTGGGTCATATCATCTCAGAGGCAGGAGTTTTAGTAGACCCAGAGAAGGTGAGAGCAGTAGTTTCTTGGGAGCATCCTAAGAACGTGTTTGAGATACAGAGTTTCTTAGGGCTGGCTAGTTAATACAGGCATTTTATACAGGACTTCTCCCACTTAGCAGCGCCGTTGATGGGCTTGACTAAGAAGGGTGTGAAGTTTTCTTGGTCAGAAGCTTGCGTGGAAACCTTTCAAGACCTTAAAGGAAGGTTAAAATCAGCACCGATCCTGATACTCCCAGAGCAAGGGAAGAGCTATAAAGTTTATTGTGATGCATCAGGTATTGGGCTGGGAGCTATGTTGATGTAGGGCGATCGAGTTGTTGCGTACGGGTCTCGGTAGTTGAGGCCACATGAGAGGAATTACCTGGTGCATGATCTCGAGTTGGCAGCAGTTGTTCATGCATTGCGCTGTTGGAGACATTATCTATTGGGGAAGCATTTTGTGGTTTTCACCAACCAAAAAAGCCTCAAGTATATCTTTACACAGCGTGACCTGAATCTGAGGCAGAGAAGGTGGGTCGAATAACTTTAGTCCTTCAATTTTGAGCTTTTCTATACACCTGGTAAATGTAATGCAGTAGCTGATGCATTGAGCAGAAAGACTTAGATACAGGCTGTGCAGGAGGCCAATAGTGAGTGGTAGCTTATGGCTTTGTTCTCTAAGATGCATTTGGAGGTGCACGGTAGTCAGGGGAAAACTTATCTTTACTCTTTAGCTGTGACTTCTACCCTTCTGGATAGAGTGAGGATGAGGCAGCTATCTGATTCAGAAGGCCTAGTTTTGCGGAAGTTGGTGGAAAGTGAGGACCCTTATCCTGGTTGGACGATATGCAATGATGAAGTGCTGCGTTTCCATGTACAAGTATGGGTTCCAGGGGATATACATGAGGAGCTGATGTGGGAGTTTCATGATTTAGCTTGGGCAGTTCATCCCGGGGTTACAAAGATGTACCACGACTTGAGACGTCAGTAATAGTGGCCGGGTATGAAGAGAGATGTAGCTGGTTTTGTTACGAGGTGTTCCACCTTTCAGCAGGTGAAGGCGGAGCATCAGAGACCAGGTGGGCTGTTATAGCAGTTAACCATTCCAGAGTGGAAATGGGATGATGTCGCGATGGATTTCGTGATTGGTTTTCCGAGGTCACCTCGTGGTAATGATGCCGTGTGGGTTGTTGTGGAGAGACTCACGAAGGTAGCACACTTCTTGCTGATCACAGAGACCTTCAGTGTTGACAAGCTCGGAAGGCTGTATATCCAAGAGATTGTACGTCTTCATGGGGTCCCTCGTTCTATAATTTATGATAGGGATGCCCACTTCACATCTCATTTCTGGCAGAGTTTTCAGAGGGCACTGGGTACACAGGTGCTTCTGAGCACAGCCTACCACCCTCAGACCTATAGCCAGTCAGAGTGTACAATACAAGTGCTAGAGGACATGTGCGAGCAAGTGTCCTAGACTTTTGGGGCTCTTGGTAGAAGCATATACCCCTAGTCGAGTTTGACTATAACAATAGCTTTCAAGCGACTATTGAGATGGCACCTTACGAGGATTTATACGGTAGGCCATGCCGTTCACCCTTGTGCTGGATAGAGGCAGGTGAGGGAGCTTTACTGGGGCCACAGCTCGTGCAGGAGACTTCTGCGTAGGTCCAATTGATTCAGAAGCAGATGGCTACCGCACAGTCTCGTCAGAAGTCTTATTCTGATCGCCGTAGACAACCTTTGGAGTTCTTGGTTGGGGATCAGGTTTTTCTACATGTTTCGCCGAGGCTGGGACACAAGCGGATCAGGAGACAGGGTAAACTTTCACCGCGGTATGTGGGGCCATTTGAGATTTTGGAGAGAGTCGGACTGGTTGCTTATTGGTTTCGGTTACCGTAGTGGTACTGAGCCATGCACGACGTCTTCCACGTATCCCAGTTGTGTCGCTATCATTCAGACCCATCTCACGTCTTTCAGCCTGAGGAGGTTGATCTGGAGGCAGATGCGTCCTTTTAGGAGCATCCGATTCGTATCGTTGACAGGAGGATGAAGGTTCTCTGAGGCCAGTCAGTTCCTCTCGTACAGGTGCTATGGTAGTATGGCCAAGTGCAGGATGAAACCTGGGAGCGGGATATTGACGTACGTGCTCAGTGGCTGGAGTTGTTGATGGCTATATATTCACCACCCATGGAAGGGCAATTTGGGGACAAATTGCTATAAGGGGGGAAGTTTGTAAGAACCCAGTTCTTATCATTGAGGTATGGGCTTCTTCTTTTCTATTTTCCTAAAGTGTTTTTAATAAAATATTGAAAATGGGGGAAAATCCTAAATTTAGTAAGTACACGCCGTGTACTTTTTCCACACATTGTGTACTTCTGGCCATGTGGAGATGAGTACACGGGGCGTGTAGCCTTGTCATTGACAAATGGTGTAGGAACCGAATACACGCCGTGTAGTGGTCCTGTACACGCCGTGTAGTTAGTCGGCAGGCCAAAATAGTAAGGCGGTGGAGTAGCCGCCAGCTGGGCGATAGTACACACTGTGTACTCAGGAGTACATGTCGTGTACTCATGTCGACGGGTGAACAGTATGGCAGTGCCGCCAGAGGAACAGTTAAATGAAGGGGGTACACACTGTGCACTTGGAAGTACACGCCGTGTAAATTGTTTTTTTGCTTAAATCGGGTAGTAGCCTCCCCTGTTCACGGGGAAGTCTTAGAACTGGAGGAAGGAGCAGGAGTGGACGGCCGGACCTTTGGAGATCCACCGATCAAGCATCTGGAATCCGATTCCGCCTCGGACGATCTCGTTGGAACCGCGCGCGTAAGCCCTATCTTCTCCTAGCGTGTTGCTTACCAATTCTTCTCCTAACAGAAGTTATTTGAGGTTAAGCGAGTTTTGTTCTTCATCAGATCTACGCCGTTTGTAGGCATTTCTGGAGTCGACGTTCAGGTATACCGTTCGTTGGCGTATAAGGTAGGTGGATTTGTGTTAATTTTTCCAACTGTAGTGTGTTTTGTGCGTTTTTGTGCCACGAACCAATGTTGGGGTGTCGTGTGGCTAAGGTCGTGGCTATATTAACTGCCTATAACTGTAAAGGTAATTGAATAATTAGTAAAACTATTGTTTGGGATCATTGCTTGGATCCGGAACCACCCCAGGTGTGTGTTCCACTGTTTAACCGTTTGGCCAGGATACCCAAGGGTATGTCTTTAAAGTAGTAATTGTAGAATTTCCTTGAGTGGAATTTCTTGTTTACTGCTTGTTTACATGTTGGGCATGGCCTGATTACCGTTTAGCCTTAGGGCATTGTTGTGATTAGCCCATGTGCACTGCACTGTTTATCCCGAGGGTAGTAGTTATTTCGGCCTGAGGGCAACTTATTCCGTGCCTGTGGGCAGCTGATTCTGTGCCTGAGGGCAACACTACTTACGCTTGAGGGAAAAATCTGTTATTCCTGAGGGAAGATTCTTGTGTTGGATACTCTTTACCTGAGGATAGGGGTTCACGCGTCTGTAGACTTTTAGCGGTTACTTAGAATATTCACTGTGGTGATATTTTAAAATTAAATGATTAAAATGAATATTAAAATGGAAATTTAACTGTTAAGTTGGTTACTTGTGAGTAATGCTTACTTTATTGAATTTTACTATTGCACTGTTGTTGCATGCTTACATGCAGTTGGGAACGAGCCTTTGGTGGGTGCCTACTGAGATATATTTATCACACCCTGTTTGGGTCATGCTTTTCGGCCAAAACAGATTACATTTCTGCAGGTGTGGATAGGGGCAAGAGTCCCTATACAGGTACATGATTGCTGCTGAGGAGTAGGAGGGCATGGGACCGAGCCTAGGCTCGCGATGCCGCTACCAGCTGTTTTGCTTTGTTTTGTTATACATGTACTTCAGTTGTATTTTATTGATTGTGTAACATGTTCTGGCTATTTTCTTAGAACTTGAGACATGTAGCATCATTATTTATCTACTGTTGGTTATATCCATTGCTGTTGTTTATTTCAGTTGTGTATGATTTACTGCTTCTGCTGTTCATTGTATGTTTGATGTTTGTTTTATTCTGTATTCTGCTGCGCTACACTTTGACAAATGAGGGCATAGTTTCCCCACTATCAGACCTGGGCCATCGCTACTAGTCGGCAGCCTCTGAAGTTTGGGGAAATGCGCTTGCGGTCACGTGGCGAACCGGGTTCAGGGCACCCGGAAAACCAGGACGTTACATATATGGTATTATTTATTCTCTTCATATTATGATCAAGATATGTTTAAATGGCATGTGGTTCAGTTATTAACTTTGCCTTAATTTTTATGTTTATTTATTCATAATAGTTATCGTTGTACAATTACCCTTACTGAGCATGTAACATCCCATTACTGTTTCAGGTATTGATAAACCCTCTTCTGTTAGATTAATAATATCTTACATTAATGGAAAAAAATTTATCAGAAAAAAGTTTCATTTTTGTTAAACATGTCATGGGATGGTAAAATGCCCAATTAACTCTCCATGATATTCAAATAAATATTTTCTCAGTTAAACACTGAGTAACTATGAGTTTACGAGGCCTGAAAAAACATGGTGAAGACGGAATAAAATTATAAAATAGAATATATTAAGTGTGCACTTTTTATTGAAAATATTTAAATAACTCCAAAATGGTGCGTTGTTTGAGAAATATGGTACCACTGTTATGTTTTAAGTATGGTTTTTACCCTAGAAGGGGTATAACATTCGAAGGCGACAAACATTTGGATGCCTTGCTCATGAGATAAAGTTATTAAATAATATTTAATATATTATTTATTAAAAATAATTAAATATATCACAAATGGTGCATTTTATGGGAAATACGAGACCACCGATAGGTCCGAAATGATGATTTTACCCTAGATGGGGTATAACATTTGTCAGCGTCGGGAGTTTGGATGCCTCACTCACAAAAAAACTTATTTTATTTTAATTAATTAATTATTCTGACTTTTAATTAATAAATCGTCAATATCTCTCAAAAGGTTCATTGTTTGATAAATATGAGAGCATCATTGTGTCCGGAACTAGGTGTTTATCCTAAATAGGGTATAAATTTCATGAGCAATGGACGTTTGATCACGTTGCTAAATAATTGAAGTTTTTTAATAATTACATTAAATAATTAATTATATTAATTTAACTTTATTATTAAAAAATAGAGTATACTGATCATATTCTTCAATAAATGCACGGACCACCATTTTTAACCATAGTAGAAATCCAAAAGCTTATATTTATTAACCGTTTCAATTTGTTTCTATTGCAATGAAATAGTATGGAGAAATTAATTCCTCTGTCATTAATTTTCAGTTGAATCATGGATTAAATGGGGTGTTTCATTTGATAGTTAATTTTCCAGTGATTTTTTTGGGCTCTATGTAGTCAAACGGTTCTGCCTTTTATTTTTTCTCTTCCTTTGAGTCCCAAATCCCCCCAAATTCTTCTTGCCCTTGATTGGGAGACCTTGGACAAGCAGATTCGATCTACATCACCTGTTGGAGGCATGACCCAATTTCCCTTCTTCCCTTTTGGGCACTACGCATAGGTCTACCCACTTTATTATGTTCTTATTTTGTTTAATTATTTGATAATCTTTCTTAATTGAAAAAAATTTATGGAAATAAATCAAATAAATCAATAGAACTTATGTTATTTAGAAGTAATTTATGAAATTATCAGGGTATAATTACATAGAATTATCAGAAGATAATTATGCATATTTATAAAGATATGATTTACATTTTCTTTATTAAAAGGATAATTTTTTGAATTATCAAAAGGAAAACTTCATGAAATTATCAAATATAATTATAAGAAATATTCAAGTGATAATTTATTGATTTTTCCAAATAATATTTTCTTAAAATTACCAATGAACAATTATGTGACTAAGATTATCAGTTGATATATATATATAAAAGAAAATTCAATGGATGATTATTATTTTTTCAAAGGAAATGTTAGAATATAATTATACAAATTATAAAAATGATAATTATTAAGTAATTATCACATGACAAGATTATCAAAATTATCATAGGATAATTACATGTTTTATTAAAGGATAATTATCATAATTTTCAAATAATAATATCAAATAATTATCAATGATAATCCCATGATATTATAAAATGACTTTTTAAATAAAATTATCAAATTTTGTTTATCAGATTATCATATGTAATATTTCAAAAGATAAATATTGTGAATTTATCAAATGATAATTGTTAAGAATTTTTGAATGATAATTGCAACGAATTATCAAAGATCAATTGCATGGAAATATCAAAGATAATTATTCTTATAGAGAATATTATGTGTGAATGCCATGGATTAGAACTGTAATTTAGGAATAATCAAGGAAAGAGAATATATTATTGAACGTAATATTTTAATCGATATTTTGAAATTATCCATGAGAGAGAAAATGTTATCGCATGTAATATTTTATTTCCTTGTGAAATAAAATAGATGTTTTGGTTCTAGGAACCCTTGATGAACACCGACCATTGATGTGTTGATTATTATGATAATAAGGTTTTGAGGGGTGTATTGAAGCACACAGAGTGGTTTATCATTGTCGCTGAAAATGATGACCTTGAATTAGGTGGTTCCGTTCTGATTTGCCAAATTGATTATCCTTATATTTCTTGATTTATCTCAATCGTTGATTTAAATTCAATTTCTCAAATATGATTTCAATTAAATTGATAAAAAATCAATTCCAGTGAATCAAGATATTTGAAATGGTTTGGGCATGGAAATTTGGAAAACCCCCGATTCCATAGAATCAGGTGTGTTTATGGTAATTGGATGATTTAAATTTTTTAATTTAATTTTTGGATTTGATGGAAATGATTTCAATTAAATTTTTGAATTTAATTTTGGAAATAAATTTTGTAATGATGTAATTGGTTTTGAATGGATTTAAAATTAGTGAAAATGACTTAAAATGATTTGATAGAAACCTAGTGGTTTTATCTTGTGAAAAATTCATGTTTTTGAATAAAACCTGTTTTCGTTTTAAATGGAAAGAAATTGGAAATTTTGAAATGGAATAATGAGATTGATCATATTTTTAAGTAGTCTTAAAATAGTTCACCCATCATGTAAGAGTTCATGAAAGCCTTAGGTAGTTAGTGAGTTAGTTGGATACACTCTACGCTACGACAACGTTCTAAAACATACTTGTGGCGGGTCACACCCCCGACGGGTTGGTGATGAGTCTCTTTTGACCAGTGTCATAGGGACGTGTGTATACAAATTTTGATGAGTTCACATAGAGAGTGCAGAATCCTATAGCTGGTTAATACTATTGTACCTTTTGACAGATGACAATGTTTCTCACTTGTTTATTTATATTTGAGATATAAATGTATGATTATGTTTTTGAACTACTTTACATGCCAGCTGATTTTATTAAAACTATTTTATTTAACTGTTTTATTTAAGCCATTGTTTTAGAAATATTCCATCATTTTGTAAAGTATTTTCTTAAAGTATTTTTATATAATTTGAACTGTATAGCATGATTTATTTAATTATGATTTAAAATGTCAAACCTATTTATCTTTAATATTGAGAGCATTATTTTGGTTAATAAATTGTTGGAATCTGTTATGGAATCTGTGGTGAGACCCTATTTGGAATTTTTGCTCACACCCTACTTTTGTCTTCATGTGTTTGTAAACTTTCTCCTTCTAGGTCCAAGAAAGGGGAAAGGATCTCTTGGAGGTGGATCCAGTTGTTGAGTGTTGGGCTTGGTGAGTTGTGTTCCTCGGGACCTTGGGTTTTTACCCCTGTTTTGGTGCTTTTGTTGTAGTTCTTTGGGCTGGTTTATGCCTTGTTGACTTCTTGTACATTACTCCCAGTGGAGTTTCTTTTGTTATGCATACTTTCTTGTTTATTTTTATTCCGTATTGTTGGTGGTAAAATTGTTCCCACTTGCATGTTGTGTGATGCCAGGTGCAAGTCATCGACCCGTGGGGATCGGGAACGCCCTTCGGGCTATGTTAGGGCTGGCTTAGTTATCGAGTTACCAGGGTACCTTGGTTGGTTCGTGACAGAGCATCTGAGCTCAACTCTTTCTTATGTTTTATTTTTACTAGAATACCAAGATGTGTATTATGATTTATATGCAAGGTTAATCCAGGAGAATAATAATGTTCTCAAAATATTTTCTATGTCATACTTTATGTTTTAAAATTTAAAGTAAGGTTTATGTATGTAATCTTGTTTCCAAAACTGTTAAACTGACCGGTCCTTTTGGATTCGAATCTTGTATCTATGAAAATGTAATGAAGTGAGGAATTGGATCTAGGATATTAGGGTGGGAATCGTTACAAAAAATTCAAAAAATAGTAATGAAGGAGTGTTTTAGAATCACATAACCTTAGGGCAGTCGAATCACGATGGTTGCTAGTAGAGGGATCAAGATCAGGACAGTAGCCGATAGGGGGTTGGGGTTACGACGGTCGCCAAGTGCAGGGTCGAGGTCACACCAACAGATGACAGGGGGGTCAGGGGAATGGTGGTTGCCGATAGTAGGGTTGGGATCATGACAGTTGATGGTAGGGAGTGTCGAGGTTATGGCGGTCACTGCCAGGGGGTTTGGGTCATGGTGGTCGCCAGAAAAGGGGATTGGGGACATGGCAGTAGCCGGTAGGGGTGTTGGGTGACGGCGGTCACCGACATGGGGGTCAAGATCAAGGCGGTCATTGGTAGTGGGGTCGCTGATGATGAGGGAAGAGAAAGAGGGAGGTCAAAGGGGGTTGGGGGTTGCCACCAAGGAGGAGAGAGGGAGGTTGAAGTGGGGTGGGGGGGGGGGGGGTCGTTGCTGAGGAGGGGGAAGGATGTCGAAGGGTGGGGGGGGGGGGGGGTTCGTCGGTCTTCACTGAGGTGGGGGGGGGGGTCAGGGTCACCTTCGAGGATGGGAGAGGGAGGTTGGAGGCAAGGATTGGGGGTTGTCGCTTAGGTGGAGGGAGCGAGGTGAAGGTGGGAGGGGGGGAATTTAGGGTTCTTTTAGATTTTTTAGTGGTTGTTTAATTGAAATCGATTATAATTGTTAATTTTAAAAAATAGAAGTGGTTTAATAAAACTGACGCTATATTATAAATTTGTTTATACAATTTATTTCATTGTGGTTATTAGAATAGGCGTTGATAAATTGATGTTAAGCAGTGGTTTTTTGTAGTGATAACACACCCTGATATCCCCAATCATTAATTTGTACTTAAAACTAGTTTCAATGTGGTAAGAATATATTTTCGTCAATTATTGAAATGGGAAAAGGTCATATAAATCACATAAATAAAAAATTCTTAATTAAATAAAGGCAATTACCTAGATCATGATTATTGGTAAACAGATTTGTATAATAGTCAATGCAACATTTCTTTCTAAATGATATAAATAGATAAAATTCGTATTCAATAACAAATGCAGAATCAGTTTAAAACAGTGGTTCTGAAAATTTTTATTAATAATTAATACACTTCTAAATGAAAAACTGGAGACCTAGTACCTAAATAAAAATTGAAGTATACAACGCCTAGCATGAATTTCAATAACATATGCGGAATCTGTTTACAACATTAATTTACAGAGAGAGAATATAAACAGTGAGGTTTTTTTGACACTTAGAAGAGCCTAATAGAAAGGGAATTAAAAATCAATGATGAAAATTTTGATCAAAACAAAAAAGAAGGTGTGGCCAATCACCACCCGCATGGGGTCGACCATGATTCTCACCATCATCTTGTTCCCCTTCATGTCCTGTGATATGGAATCAATCCCTGAAAATTTAGCAGTAAGCGGTCCAACTGAAGAAAATAAGTGGTAGTAAAGTTTCAGAAATATATTTTTGGGTGTGCCTGGTAGAGCGATGACAGTCTTGAAAGCCTTTTGCTTGGATTGATCGTCATCCAACTCCAATTTCATGACAACCTTCTGTCACGGGAGACAGAGTCATTTGATTCTGTGAATCAACAGGAAAAATAACACTTAATATACAACAATGCACGCACTATGGTAAGTCTCTAAAAGAAATAAAATAGATTAAGGCTGGGAAAATAGAGAGTACCTTCATTACTTTCTTTTCTCAGAAAACAAGACGTGATGAGATGTAGAAAGTGGATGGTCTATAATGAGGGAGACGCGGAATCAAATGACTCTGTCACGGGAGGCAAAGTCATTTGTTCCTGGTACAATTATTGGCCTCACCTTCTTTTTTATTTTGATCTAAATTTTCATCATTGATTTTTAACTCTCTTTCTATTAGGCTCTCCTAAGTGTGAGACGAAACTCACTATTTATATTCCCTCCCTGTAAATTAATTTTGTAAACCAATTCCACATATGTTATTGAAATTCATTCTAGGAATTGTATACTTCAAAATCTATTTAAGTATCAGGTCTCCATTTTTCCAGTTAGAAGTGTATTAATTATTACTAAAAATGTGATATTAGGTATTTTAATTTCATTTCTTTTCATAATAAATTTTGCCTGCCGTTTTTTTTTCATAAACACTTTTATATGTTATTCAAATATGTTTTATATTGCTTCCTATCCACTCTGGCCATCTGTGTCTTGTTTGCGGGCTTCATTCTGCACCGTTGATTGGGTTGCACGACCCTTGAATTTCTAATCGTCCATCTGGCCTCCAATTGTTGAGGCGTTGAGGGTTTGTTTGACTTTCATTTTCTTTCTTTGGATTTGTGATATATTTTGATTGGAGATGTGGTTTTGGGAAGGCCATAATTGACAGAGGGTTTTGTCACCTCTACTACTACACTTCCCAGTGTGGTTCGACTCCTCAGATTCGGAAAATCATGCTTCTCTCTCTCGGTGTCTGCAACATCTTCCTCCTTAGATACTGGCTCTCAAACCCTAGTGTGGGTTATCTTGGTGGTAATAATAAGGCAAAAACTATCTCTGTGGTACACTACTGGTGTATCACTGCTGGTGGAGCATCACCTTGTCTTCCTTCGACCTCAACGTTCTGTTGGTCAGCACCCAAGTGGAATCAAACCAGATCCAAGAGCACCTGAAGAGATCATGAACATTGGGTGTTTATTTGTATGGCACTATAATTCGTTTTTTTGTTTCATCACATTCACAAACAAAAACTATAAATCTTGCCTTGTTATTTTTTTTCTTTCCTGTTGAGCCGATTGTGTTGTATTGTCCCATTTATTCTCAAGAGCAATAAAAGTGTGCATGTGTGTGGTGTTCTTTTCATGAACTAGGATCCCTGAGGATCCTAAGCACGTAAATCCTTTATCCCTCTTTACTTTTCTGCATTATTTTTCCTGTTATTGGTTCTTGGTTTATCAACACATCACCAGCATGATTCTTGTCTCATTTTAGTTGTTTCATGGTTGTTCTTTTCCTCTACATTATGACTCATTCAACCACAAAAAAGTGATATCAGAGCCACTCTGGCTGCTGTGTTGTTAGATTTTGTTATATTATTTAGATCTGCTCATGGTTCTTTTGATTTTATGCATCTTGTATTGCTATAATTTAGTTTACAGTCATTTGATTAATCTTAAACCATATTCTGCTGATATTTCTTTTATCTTTTTGGCCTACTGCGATTATTTATAGGCCTCTGTAAATTTGTTTCTTATTTTCATCCAACATGGTTTAAATTGTTGAGTTGTATAGGGGTTTATTTGACTTTGCATTATATTTTTGCTACCAAAATTTTATTGGAAACCCCTTTTTCTCTGTTTACAACCTTTATACAATCTATTTGTTGTTCTATGTTTACTGAATATTACATTGGTTTGTAGTGTATTTATTTGGGTTTTATATTTTCCACAATTTATACTTGTTCAATTCTGCTTGTGCTTTGTTGTCACTACTTTATTCTTTTGAATGAAATCATTGTATTCACCGAATCCTTTTCACATCAATATCACATGGTACACATTTACCCAGTGAGATCAGTCGATTTTTTTGGGGCGTACACTTATCGTTGTCCCCAATCACTCGGTATCTACCTATTTGGATAAACATGTATACAATGCAAAATAAAATTAAGAAGTTCGATGGAGTCAATGACTTCAATTTATGGCGAATTAAAATGAGGGATTTACTATTCCAACATGAAATTATCGATGCCCTCTATGGGCCTACTAAACCCATTACAAATACTAATGAGACTGGCCAAACTATAACAGAACATCAACCTATCCCGTCTGACACTCTTGTTAAAGCCCACATTTCACTATTACTGTATTTAGGAGATAAAGTTTTTAGGGAAGTGGTCCATGAGTCTACCACTGTCAGAATATGTCTTAATCTAGAAAAACTATACATGACAGTCTCCCTAGTAGGAAAGATATATAATAAGAACCACTTGTTTACCTTTAGGATGATACCCAGTACTTCTATAAAATCTCACCTTGATGAATTCAATAAAATCATGTTGGACCTAGCCAATATAGATGTTTTGGTAGACGATGAATATTAGTCCATCATTCTTCTGATCTCCCTTGACCATAGTTATTGTACATTGGTTGAGACCATGATGTATGGTCGAGACTCCTTGACTCTAGAGGAAGTCAATTATGTCCTTCTGTCCAAATAACTTCACTCTAAACCTAAGGTAAAAGGTGAGGCTGAGAGTCTATTTACAAGGGGAAGACCTCAGGGTAAAATTAAGAAGAAACAATCTAGTAGAGATAAAAGTAGAAGCAACAAAGAACCTAGGAAAGAACCAAAACATAAGGGTAATATTAAAGAAAGAAAATTCACTTGCTTCCATTTTGGCAAGCCTAGGAACATTAATCTCAAATGTAGGAAGCTTAAATGTGAGAAAGAACACACCCAACCCACTGACTAGTCTCTCCTTATTGACTTTGGGTATGACACTACCGAAGTTTTGAATGTTTCCAGCCATACCCTCGATCGAGAGTGGGTTCTTGACTCTAGTCGTTCCTTCTATATGTGTCCTTTTAAAGAGTCCTTTTTAGAGCTGGTTGAGAGAATGAAAGGGGATGTCCTATTAGGAAATAATAAGAAGTGTGAATTTGAAGTTATAGGATCTGTTCTGTTATAACTAGATGATCGGTCAATGATTACCTTGCTTGACTTGAGGTGGGTTCCCAACCTACAACACAAATTAATTTCCTTAGGATTCCATGATAAAAAAGGATATACTTTTAGATCAGAATCAGGTTCTATTAAGATCTCTAAGGGATCCAGAACCATTATAAGAGGGTCTCTCATGAATTATTTGTCTGTCTTGGATGGTAAGACCCATTAAAGGTAGTTAGGTGGTGTTTATAATACTAACACTAATAACACTATGCTTTGGTATAGATGGTTGGGGCTTGTAAGCTCTAAAGGGTTAGAAGAACTCAACAAGTAGGGGATTCTGAATAACATAACACCCACAAACCTTCCGTTTCGTGAAGACTGTATAATGGGAAAAACTAAGAGGGTTAGTTTCAATAATTCCACCTTTAAAGCTACTACCCCACTTGAATACATCCATTCATATTTGTGGGGACCAGTGAGGACTACCTCTCATGGTGGAGGATCCTACTTCGTCACTTTCATTGATGATTTATCTAGGAAGGTCTTGGTGTACATATTGAAACATAAATAGGATGTTTTTCAGAACCTTAAGTCCTAAAAATATTTTGTTGGAAATCAAACCAGAAAGAAAATAAAGACCATGAGGACAAACAATAGTTTAGAGTACTTGTCTATAGACTTTATTGAGTTTTGTGAAAAAGAAGGGATTAAAATACATAGAACTATTAGGGATTATCCCCAAAATAATGGGCTGATAAAAAGGATGAATAGGAACATCTTATAATTTGTTCGAAGAATTCTTTCATGCTCAAGCCTTTCCAAGTATTTTTGGGCCAAGGCCACAAGCAATGTTGTTTACCTAATCAATAGGTGTCGACCTTCGTCTGCCAATCAGTTTAAGACTCCTAAAGAGATGTGGACTGAAAAACCCCCTTCTTACTTCTACCTAAGGGTTTTCAATTCCACAACCTATGAACATGTTAGGACTAACAAGTTGGAATTGAGAGCTCTAAAATGTATTTTTATTGGTTACCCCGAGGGGGTCAAAGGATATAAATTATGGGTACCAAAAAATGCATTATTAGTAGGGATGTGGTCTTTCATGTGTCATCCTCTGTCAAGACCAAGGCTGCCCAACTGGGCAGAGATGATTCATACCTCTCTAAGTCTGATGTACCTGAGCCTTTGGCTCATCTTGAGGCTGAAGTTTAGCTTGTTCAACCTGCTACTTAGCCCCCTACTGCAGCTGATTCTAAGACTAGTTATGGTTTACATTTGGATTTTTAACCTCCTCATGCTTATCAAGACTATCAATTGACTCGTAAAAGACAAAGGAGGGTCCCAGGACCCCCTACTAGGTTCATCCAGTATGACATGGCTTCCTATTCCTTTCATGTGGCATAAGATCTCATCGATAATGATCCCAAATCATATAGTTAGGCCTTGAAAGACAAGGACTTCAAACAATGGGTATTATCAATGAATGAAGAGATACATTCTTTAAAGAAAAACCGTACATGGAGTGTTGTGAACAAACCAATTAATTCTAAAGTAATTGGTTCCAAATGTATTTTCAAAATAAAGGAAGATAACACTGAGGGAAGGAAAATCAAATTCAATGCTAGGTTAGTAGCTAAGGGTTTCCTGCAAATATAGGGAATTTATTATTCCAAAATATTCTCCCTAGTTGTGAATAACTATTATATTAGGTTCTTGTTAGCCTATGCTACCTATAATTACTTCCACATTGAGTAGTTAGATGTAAAAACTTCTTTCTTACATGGTGACCTAAATGAAAAGATTTATATGAAGCCTCCTGATGGCTATCCTAGTGAATTTTAACCAAATCAAGTGTGCCTTTTGAATATATATCTATATGTCCTAAAACAAGACTCAAGACAATGGTACTTAAAATTTGTTTCATTTATTCTAGGAAAAAAAATCACGAGGAGTCAATATGATGATTGTTTTTATTTCAAATCAACAAAAACCTACACTATTTACTTGCTGTTGTATGTTGATGATATGATCATCATATGCACGGATATAAATATTATCTCTTCTGTAAAAACTCATTTGAAAAATACCTTTGAAATGATGGACATGGGTGTGACTAAGAAAATACATGGTGTTGAAATCATTAGGAACAAATCCAATAAATTTCTTTACCTTTCTTAGCATAGTTATATTTTAAAAGTTCTCAAGAGTTACATGTTTGAAACTTTAAAACTTGTTAATATTCCTCTTGCACAACATTTTAAATTGTCCTTAACTCAAGATCCTATAACTGCAGTAGATATTGAATTTATGTCCGAAATTCCTTATGCTAACATGGTTGTAAGCATAATGTATGCTATGATTGCACACAAACTGACATTTCTATTATTGTTTGCACCCTTAGAAGGTTCATGGGCACACCAAGGAATCCACATTGGCATGAACTTAAGTGGATTCTTAGATAACTCTCTTGTACATCTAATATTTGTTTGTTTTATGGTAGAAATATAGATTCTGATAAACTTATCTGTCATTATGTGGATGATGATTATGATAGAAATTTCGATACCCATAAATCCTTAACTGTTTATGTGTTTGGTGTATTCGGTGGTTCCATTTACTAGAAGTTCAACATGCAATCTATTGTTGCACTTTAGACTACAGAATCTGAGTACATAGCCTTGATTGAGGTAGTCAAAGAAGCTTTTTTGGATCAAAGTTATGGCTTCTGAACTTTTCATTTATGATTCTACAATTAATTTTAATTTGGATAGTCAATCAACAATTCATTTATCTAAAAACCTTGTTTTCTATGTTAAGTCAAAACACATTGATATTAGGTTACACTTTATTAGAGATGTTGTAGAATCTGGAATAGTGTGTATCAACAAGATACACACTGACATAAACCCAGCTAATAGTTTGACTAAAGATGTGGTTTTGTCTATGTTTAAGTTTTATTTAGATAGATTAAACTTGGTACCAATTCTATGACCCTTATGTGTAATAACATCACTAAATTTTAATTAAAAATGGTGTAGATTTTTGAAATTCGGTATTATAATCTCTTTTATTTTCATATTAAAATTTTCCTTCCATTTATTTTATTTTCCACACACTCTTTTATATGTTATTGAAATATGTTTTATATTTCTTCCTATCCACTTTGGCCCATTTTTACTTGTTTGCGGGCTTCATTCTGCATCATTGATTGGGTTTCACTGCCCTTGAACTCCCGACCATCCATCTGGCCTCTGATTGTTGAGGCATTGAGGGTTTGATTGGCTTTTGGTTTCTTGCTTTAGCTTAGTGTCATATTTTGATTGGAGATGTGGTTTTGGGAAATCAGTAGCTGATAGAGGGTTTTTTCACCTCTACTAATACGCTTCCTAGTGTGGTTTGCCTCCTCAGATTCGAAAATCATGCTTTTCTCTCCCAGTGGCTGTGGCGTCTTCCTCCTCGGATCCTAGCTCTCGAACCCTAGCATGGGTTATCTTGGTGGTAATACTAAGGCAGTAGTGGTCTCTGTGGTATATTGCTAGTGGAGCATCACCTTGGCTTCCTTTGACCTCAACGTTCTGTAGGTCAGCACACGAGTGGCATCGAACCAGATCCAAGAGCACCTGAAGAGATCAGGACCATCCGGCGTTTCTTCGTCTGACACTATAAGTTGTTTTTTTGTTTCATTACATTGAAAAACAAAAACTGTAAATCGTACCTTACTGTTTTTTTTGCTTTCCTATTGAGCTGATTGCATTGTATTATCCCATTTATTATCAAGAGCAATAAAAGTGTGCGTGTGTGTGGTGTTATTTTCATACAGTAGGATCCCTGAGGATCCGAATCACGTAAATATGTTGTCCCTCTTTACTTTTCTACATTATTTTTCCTGTTATTGGTTCTTGGTTTATCAGAACATCGCCGACATGATTCTTGTCTCATTTTAGTTGTTTCGTGGTTGTTCTTTTCCTCTACATTATGAATCATTCAACCAAAACAAAAAAATTTCAGAACCACTATTTTAAACTAATTTTGTATTTGTTATTGAATACACATTTTATCTATTTATATCATTTAGAAAGAAATGTTGCATTGACTACTATACTAATATGTTTACTAATAATCATGAGCTAGGTAATTGCGTTTATTTAATTAATAATTTTTTCTTTATGTGATTTACATGACTTTTCTCATTTCAATAATTGAAAAAATATATTCTCACCTCATTGCAACTGGTTTCAAGTACAAGTCAATGATTGAGGATATCATTGAAGGGTGTGCTATCACTACAAAAAACAAAAATAGTGCTTAACAATATTTTATTATCACAAATTCTAATAACCAAAACAAAATAAATTGTATAAAAAAATTTATAAAATGGCGATGGTTTTATTAAACTGCCGCTTTAATTTTTTTTAATTTAAAAATTAACACTGATTTAAATTAAATCGCTGCTAAAAAATCTAAAAGAACCCTAAATTCCTCCCCCTCCCCCCTTCACCCCACTCCCTATACTACCCCAACCTGACCCCCCACCTCGGCGAAAACCCTCAATCCCCCCCTCCGACCCCCATCGCCCCTCACCGACGGTGACCCGGACCCCCCACCCACTCCAACCTACCTCTCCCCTCCTCGGTGGTAGCCCCTCACCCCCTTCGACCTCCCTCTCCCTCTACCCTCATCGGTGGTGACCCCCACTAACGACGACCGACTTGACCCCAACCCCCATGTTAGTGACCACCATTAGTCGACACCCATTCTAGCTACTATCATGACTCCAATGCCCATTTATAGAGACCACCATGACCCCGACCCCCATACCAGCAATCGCTGTGACCCCAACCCTCCCTACTATCTACTGTCGTTACCTCAATCCTATTGTCAGCCACACTACTACACATATGCCCTTTAACAGCGTGTAAAATGGCTTTTAGCAGTGATGATAAAGGTCTTTCTAGCTGCAATGTGTTGTTAATATAACATCACACATGGAAAAAACCTGCAACATCTATAATTTTAGACAATTCTATATACATTTAATGTGAAACGAGGAATACAAAAATATCCACCCTTGTTATATACAAAAAAACACTTTTATATACATTTCAAACAATGATTTATATAATTACATATACAATTATCCAACAAACATTTAAAAACAATAATATTTCATCTTTTGATACTCGTGATCCCCTCTAAAAAATTTCTACCTATGGTATCAGTTTCCAAACAAATCATCTTAACCCAAGAAAAAAATTATGCCTATATAAGAAAAAAATATTATGTTAGTAATACTTAAAAAAATATTATATTAGTAATACTTTAAAGAAATAAATTAAACATTAATATGAAATAATACATTAATAAAATTTCAATTTTTCATAAAAAACACATTTGGAGTTATACAAGTCACATCGTGCATCCTATTGAGGTGGGGTTGATTCATACACATCACAGATGAGTTATAGATTGTTATCCTAAAATATCAAAATAATCTGAATATGTCTGCTCAATTTTGAGTATGTCACTTGTTCTTTTACTAAAATAAATTTCAATTTTAAATAATGAAACATTTAGAGTTATACTGGTCACACTGTGCGTCAGATTGAGGTGCGGATGATCCCCTCCCCAACAGTGACCCCAACCCCCCACCCTGGGGACCACTATGACCCCAACCCTCCCTACCGTCTACTATCGTGACCATGATACTACTTTCGACCACACTAATACACATATTCCCTTTAACAACGTGTAAAATGGATTTTAACAGTGCTGTTAATTGCAGTGATGATAAACGTCTTGCTAGTTGTAATGTGCTGTTAATATAAAGCACACTCGAAAAAACGTGCAAAATATGTAATTTCAAGTAATTCTATATACATTTAATGTGACACCAAGAATACAAAAATATCCACCCATGGTATATAAAAAAAATTGTTATATACATTTCAAACAATGTTTTATATTATTACATATACAATTATCAAACAACCATTTAAAAAAAATAATGTTTCATCTTTTGATGTTCGTGATCCCCTCTCAAAAATGTATTCCTATGGTATCAGTTGCTGAACAAGTCATCTTAACCTTAGAAAAGTATTCTTCCTATATAAGAAAACAAATAATATGTCTTTAATACTTTAAAGAAACAAATTAAACATTAATATGAAGGAATACATTAATAAAATGTTAATGTTTAATAAAATATACATTTTTGGAGTTATACCGGTCACATTGTGCATCCTATTGAGGTGGGGTTGATTCCTACACATCAAAAATTAGTTATGGATCATTATCCTAAAAAATAAAAAGAATATAAATGTGTTTTCTCAATTTTGAGTATGTCACTTGTTCTTTTACTAAAATTAATCTCAATTTTAAATAATGACACATTTGGAGTTATAATGGTCACACCGTGCGTCAGATTGAGGTGAGACTGATTCTTACCTATAAAAAATTATTGATGGATCATTGTCCTAAAATATCAAAACAATCTGGACACGTTTTCTCAATTTTCAGTATGTAAATTGTGTTTTTTTTTCTAAAATGTCATTTCAAACTTGAAACACGCATTATGAGTCATACTGATCACATTGTGAATTGGTTTGATGTGATACTTCTTCATACACATCAAAAATGACTTATGAATCATTTTCCTAAATTATCAAGATAATTGAATCGTGTTTGCTTGATTTTTAGTGAGTGACACGTTTTAAACTAAATTGTCAATTTTAAACTGATAGCAGACACTTTTAGTCATACTAGTCACATCGTGTGTCAGATTGAGGTGTTTCTAACTTATACACATCCAAAATGACTCATGGATTATTGTCCTAAATTATCAAAACAATATGAATGTGTTTTCTCAGTTTTTAGTATCTCACTTATTGTTTTTACTTAAATTAATGTTAATTTTAAATAAAAAGAGACACTTTGAGTTATATCGACTACACCATGCATCCTATTGAGGTGAGGATAATTCCTACACATCAAAAAGGACTAATAGATTATTGTCCTAAAATATCAAAACAATTCAAATGTGTTTGCTTTGTTTTTAGTATGTCACTTGTTTTCTACTTAAATTAATGAAAATTTTAAATAAAAAGAGATACTTTGAGTTATACCGTGAACACCATGTGTCTATTGAGGTGAAATTGATTCCAAAACATCATAAATAACTAATAGACCATTTTAATAAAATATGAAATCAATATAAATGTGATTGCTTAGTTTTAAGTATGCAAGTTGTGTTTTTTACTAAAACGTCATTTCAAACTAGAAACATGCATTTTGAGTCATACTGGTCACATCATGAATCATTTTGATGTGAAACTATTTCATACCTGTCACAAATGACTTATGAATCTCTTTCCTAAATTATCATGACAATCAGAGTGAATTTTCTTGGTTTTCATTGATTATTATGTTTTGAACTAAATGTCAATTCTAAACTAATAACAGACACTTTTATTCATACCAGTCACATACTGAGTCAGATTGAGGTACGATTGACTTTTAAACATAAAAAATGACATATGGATCATTGTACTAAAATATCAAAACAATACGAATACATTTTCTCAGTTTTTAGTATATCACTTGTTGTTTTAATTTAAATTAATATCAATTTTAAATAAAAAGAGACACTTTGAGTGATACCTACCACACCATGCATCGTATTGAGATTTGGTTGATTCATTCATGTCAAAAGTGACTAAGAAATCATTTTCATTAAATTTAAAAACAATACGAATGCATTTTCTCGGTTTTCAGTATGACAATTGTGTTTTTTATTAAAT
The DNA here is from genome assembly GCA_963277665.1 of Viscum album. Taxonomy (NCBI): domain Eukaryota; kingdom Viridiplantae; phylum Streptophyta; class Magnoliopsida; order Santalales; family Viscaceae; genus Viscum; species Viscum album. Next base: position 512,785,809 of record OY728146.1, read on the forward strand.
GTCATTTCAAACTAGAAACACAGATTATGAGTCTGACCAGTCTCATTTTTCATTGTTTTGATGTGAGACTGCTTCATACATATCAAAAATGACTTACGAATCTCTTTCCTAAATTATCAATACAACCGGAGTGTGTTTTCTTGGTTTTCAGTGTGTGATATGTTTTGAAATAAAATATCAATTTTAAACTGATAATGGACACTTTTAGAAATACTGGTCACACCGTGCATTGGATTGAGGTGTGTTTGATTCCAAAATGTCACAAATGAATCATGGATCATTCTTCTAAATTATCAAAACAATCTGAATGTGTTTTCTTGGTTTTCAGTATGTCACTTGTTCTTTTTAATTAAATTAATGTCACTTTTAAATAAAAAGACACACTTTGAGTCTTACCAGTCACACCATACATCATATTGAGGTGTGGTTGACTCCTACACATCGAAAATGACTCATGTATCATTTTTATAAAATATCAAAAAATACGAATGTGTTTGTTCTGTTTTTAGTATGTCACTTGTTGTTTTTACTTAAATTCATGTCAATTTTTAAAAAAAAGGTACATTGAGTTATGTCAGCCACACCGTGAATCATATTGAGGTATGACTAATTCATACACATAAAAAAATTACTTATAGATCATTTTACTTAAGTATCAAAACAATCCAGATATGTTTTCTCAGTTTTCAGTATGCTAGTTGTGTTTTTTTACTAAAATGTCATTTCAAACTAAAAACACACATTATGAGTCATACAGGTTGCATCGTTCATAGATTTGATGTGATACTACTTTATACACATAAAAAGTGAATTATTAATCTCTATCAAAAATTATCAAGACAATTAGAGTGCGTTTTCTTGGTTTTCAGTGAGGGGAATATTTTGAACTGAAATTTCAATTTTAAACTAATAATGGACACTTTTAGTCATACTAGTCACACTGTGCATAAAATTAAGGTGTTGTTGATTCCTACATATAAAAAATGACTCATGGATCATTTTCTTAAAGTATCAAAACAATCTGAATTCATTTACTCGGTTTTCAGTATGTCACTTGTTCTTTTTGTTGAATTTAATGTCAATTTAATATAAAAATACACACTTAAAGTCATACCAGCCACATCATACATCAGATTGAGGTTCTGTTGATTCCTACACATCAAAAACTACTTATGTATTGTTTTCCTAAAGCATAAAAACAATATTCATTCATTTTCTCATTTTTCAGTATGCCACATGTTCTTTTTAATAAAAGTAATGTCAATTTTAAATAAAAAGAGACACTTTGAGGGATACCAGTCACCTGTTTTTTTTCTCAGTTTTGAGTATGTAAAATGATAAAAAAAATCAATTAATTACATAATTATTAGGAATTAAACTTTATACATTCTTCACCCATTTTCTTTTTGTCATTATCTTAGTTGCATCATCAAAGTCCAATATCTCACGAGCATGATTAGTTTTGAATAAACCTACCCAACTCAAACAAAGGAATCCACCTGTACAATAAAACAATTATTATGTGAGTAATACTAAAATGAAGTAAATTAAACATAAATTTGAAAGAATCCACTAATTGTATGCAAGTCACATCTTCATGTTATTTTTGTACATTATTCCATCAGGTATGCTGCCCATTAATTTCTGAGCACATCTATATCATCTTGTGAATATAAGACTTTTCAAAAATCATAATAGTACTTGAAAAATATAAATACACAAAGAATTTATAAATATTTTAAATTAAATAGTAATTATCTCCAAAAATACATCTTCCGGGATGCTAGTTTGTTCACGAAATATGATCTCTCTCATAAATTTACAAACATAATAATCACAGTCTTTTTTATTGGTTTGTTTCGAACATTGCAGAAATACTAAGTAGAATAAGTAATTTGTTTTGATATGTGTTTTGATAGTGAAATATTATTATATATACCCTAATAATTATCTAGTAGTATAACTTGTCTTCATCCTTGTTCTTAGACCCTTGACTCATTACTTGGTTTTCAAGATAGTGATGCACCGCCCTATAATAGCAGAATCCTCATTAAAAGATAATATAAATTATATAAATTGATGTTTAGTTCTAAAATTTTAGATGTAGTGTATTAAAAATTAAAAATTCCATCATGTATAGATGTCTTGTTGGATATCCATGCATTGAATCCAGGAAATAAATATTTGGACTATCCAAATTTACCACAATGAGCATCCATTGTTTCCTAGAAACACAAAAAAGGAATAAGTAATAAAAGAAACAGAAATATATTTGATACGATTAAATTATAGAGTTTTACCTCTACATCGTTGGTACTAAATAGAGTATTTCATCCTAAATTTTTCTTTCAAATGATTTGATCAGACCTGCCACTATTTCATCCTTTTTGTTGGGTTCTATTTTTGTTTGTTCTATAGAGGATATGTGAGGATTAACAGGTCCAAATTTTCTTTCATGGGAAAATATCTTCATTTGTTTTTCATATATAATCAGTTGTTGTTTCATAAATAAAAAATTATCAATCAATGCAATGAATACATGTATCATCAAACAAAGTATTACTAGACACAATGTACCTGAAAAGACACATATGCATGATGACCAGTAAACAAATCCCATGCTTCTTGGGTCATCAAGTGTGCATATAAAAGTGGTGGGTGAGGGTTTTTTTTCCCTCAACATCATTAAGATGATGTCTTGTTAGAGAAATACACTGTAAATCCTTCCAACAAGAATTAATACATATTTATTGTGGGAGTCATATAATATAAAGGCACTTTGCAATGGATGATGATGAGTAAGTCAATGTTACATTATTTTATTTTTTAGTAAAATAAATAAATGATATCATAATGTTACCTTAATCTCTTCCCAAATCAATGTTTTAAGCTTGAGAAAAACATAGTGCCATGAATATAAATTAATCGGCACATGTTTTCGATTGACAATTCCAATATAACTACTAAACATGGCCTTGTTGGGATTAACATGTTGACCTCATGCATTCCATATGACCTCATATTTGATTCCTTTGACTTTATCCTTAATGATTTTTGATAACACTATCAAACTACGGTGCTCCTGTTTTTTCTATGTCATCGGTCCTTTGTCACCTTCTATTTCCCTGAAATCGACATCATCAATATGTTCCTCTAGAATGGTAGTATCAACATGTGAAGATTATTGTTGTACCTCTACACTAGGAGCGACAACAGGTTGAGAAACCTATTGTTCCTTAGGAATGGGAGCACCAACAAGTGTAGAAGGTCATTCCTCTGCACTGTGAGTAGAAACAGGTTGAGAGACCTGTTGTTCCTCAGGATTGGGAGCACCACCATGTGTGGAAGTCATTATCTACAGAAGTGGTTTAAAAATTAATTTAGAGTACATAAATATTGAAGAAAATAGATAATAACATGAGGCAATACAATGTATATTACAAAAAAATGTAACCTGCTTATTGAAATATCTTTTTATTTTTTAAAGGATGATGGTATTTGACCCCTCTATCGATGATGCAAATCCCTTCATTATGGTTTACTCTAACATATAAAACACTATCAACATTGGGACCACTACAAAATTATTTTGGTAGCCCAGTGAAAGGGTCATCCTCAATTGAATTTTCATCTGACCCTTCAGTGGTTTTGGTAGATAACAAAATTATTTTCCACTTTCGATTTGTGGGATCTGGAACATAAAATACTTGTACTACATGTGATTCCATTATAAATGGTTCTTCTTTGTACCCTTCCTTATTGAAATCAACTTTCATGAATCCCAATTCATCTATTTTGATAGCACTCCTGTTATCAACCCACTTGCATTGAAAAATCGGCACTTGGAAGTTGTATAATACAACACCCATATTTTTTAGATGATTAAAAATTATGAAATACTTGTGATCAACATAAGATTTTTGTCTAGACAGACCAGTTTTCATATGCTTCCTGATCATCTGAATCTGTTCTGAAGCCTCTTGAATGAGATGAGGACCTAGTAGGGCTGCCTCACCTTCCTCTAGTCAGAACGAGGGTGAATGAGATGGCCTACCATATCAGGCCTAAAAAGGATCCATATGAATCTTTTCTTGAAAACTATTATTATAAGAGAACTCAATGAGAGGGGTATTCTTGTCCCAAGAACCATCGAAATCAATTAAATATGATTGAAGCATATCCTCTAGAACCTGTATTGTTTGTTTTGATAGTCCATTAGTCTAAGGGTGAAAAGTTATGCTTAGAAGCACCTGAGTCCCCATAGATTTCTATAAGGCTTTACAGAACCATGATGTGAAATGAGTATACCTATCTGAAATGATAGTACATGGAACCCCGTGTAGTCGTATGATATCACATATATATAGTATTCCCAATTCATCAACTGAGAAATTCTCCCGTATAGGAATGAAGTGGGATGATTTCTTCAGTCAGTCAATGACTACCCAGATAGCATCGCTACCCCTCGACGACCTAGGTAAGACAACTAAAAAATCCATAACAACATCTTCCCTTCCCATATAGGGCTAGAAGTGACTGTAAAAAGCCTGCAGGTCTTTGGTACTCCACCTTCACCTACTGATAGGTTGAACACCGAGTGATGAATCCTACAATCTGACATTTCATTCCAGGCCACCAATACTAGGGTCGCATATCTCGATACATCTTTGAGATGCCTAGATGAACTACCCACTGAGAAGCATGGGACTCTTTCATCAACTCCTATCTCATATCTACATGAACCTAGATATGTCCACATAGACATAGGATTTCATCTCTATCCACAGAACAATCCAGAGGTGGGTTATATCCTGATATACTCTCACAGAGAACCAAACCTTCAGGATCTGAAAACTATATACTCTTCACCTTCTCAAGGAGGGAAGAGGTAACTGTTAAGTCTGAGAGGTAAGACTACTCGTGACTATCATGAAACTCTATATGAAGTTCAGAAAATAGGTCCTTTAACTTTGATTCATTACTGGATTACTATACAGCCTATGTTTGAGTTTTCTAACTTAGTGTATCAGCGACCACATTTACCTTTATAGGCATATAAGCAATCTCAAAATCAAAATATTCTAGATATTAGACCCATATTCATTTTATGAGTTTCAAGTCATGCTAAGAAGAGATATACTTGAGGATATTGTGATATTTATATTCCAAAAAGCACTCACCCAAAATATAATGTCTCCAGCAACGTAAGGAATGAACAATTGCTGCTAGCTCGAGGTCGTGTGTTAGTTAATTTCTTTCGTGAGGCCTCAATTGCTGAGATCCGTACGTAATGAATTTGTCTTCCTATATCAACACTACTCCTATTATAATGTCTGATGCATCAGATAATATGATATAACCTTTACCAGATTCTAGAAGAATCAGAATTGGTGTCGAGACAAGCCTCCCTTTCAGTTCATGAAAGGCTTTCTCGCAAGCTTTTAACCACAAGAACTTAACACCCTTCTTTTCAAGTCTAGTTTGAGGTGAATCAAGATGTGAGAAGTCATGTATGAAACACCTGTAATATCCATTGATCCCCAAGAAACTCTTGATGTCAAATACGTTCTTGGGATGCTCTCAAGAAACTACATCACTAACCTTTTCAGGGTCAATATATACTCCTAATTTTTAAATAATATGACCCAAGAAGTGGAGCTTGTCGATCTAGAAATCGCACTTAGAAAGATTGACATAATGATGATTATCTCTCAGTGTACTTAGAATGATCTCAAGATGTTTGGCATGGTCATTACGAGTGTGAGAATACACCAAGATGTTGTCCACAAAGACCACAACAAAAGATTCCAAATAGGGGTGAAAACCCCTATTAATCAAGGCCATGAAAATAGCAGTCACATTTGTAAGACCAAACAGCATAACAAGATACTCATACAGACCATACATGCTACATAAATATGTATGAGGTATGTATGATGGTTTGACTCACACCTGATGATAACCTTATCTTAGATCGATCTTGGAGAACACCTTTTCTCCTCGAATCTGGTCAAAGAGATCATATATTTGAGAAAGTGGATACTAGTTCTTGACCGTAAGCTAGCTCAAACTTCTATAATCCACAGATCGATGAATATTTCCATACGCCTTCTTAGAAAAAAACCAGGTGAACCCCAAGAGGATGTACTAGGTCATATAAAGCCTTTACCATCTAATTCCTCTATCTACCACTTGATATTCTGAAGCTCAGTAGGTGCCATCCCGTATGGAGGAATGGAAAATAGAGCTTCTCCTAGAACAATCTATATTTTAAACTCTACCTCTCTCTTAAAAGGTAAGACAGAAAAGTCATCAGCAAAGACTTCCCTAAAATGATCAATTATTGGAGGGAATTTAGTTTGAAGCAAACCCTAATACTCCATGAAAATATTTAAAATATGGGCGGTCACTTCACATAGCCCATGATACTTCGTTCCATCTCTCCCAGCCTGAACATACCACTTTCCTTTGGAAAGATAACTACTGCCTTTCGATGATGTAAAATAAAACCTACGGTGATAGAAGTCTATGGAGGCGTGACAGTGGACTAACTAGTCCATCCTAAGAATGAAATCAAAGCCCATAATCTTGAGAAAAAAATAGATTCCACAAGAAAGGGTAACTGCCTACCTTATGTGGACATTCCCTTCATTGGTGTATTCCCTCCGTCCATATTCCCAATGATGTGTTGAGAGTCATTACACCATAGTGATACTGTATCTCTAGTCCAAGACTTTCCACAATAGATACAGAAATAAAAGAGTTTGAAGTACTTGTATCAAAAAAATTAGAGAAAATAATAGAGGATAATATAATAATACCTTATACTATAGATGGTCCTATAGCCTGATCCTCAGGTATCGGCTGTAAATCATGCAACTGACCTGATCCATGACCCAGTGCAGCTGATGGATTACCATGATCATGAATGATCTAATGGTGATTAGGGGTCGAACTACCACGTCCATAACCTCCTACTCAACTAGACCTACTAGTGCTACTCCAAATCCCCACCTAACATGACAAAAAATAACTTACTCCTGTTGGTGGAGTGGATGCTAATCCTTTTCCACTTGAAGCTGGTGAAAAGGTCCCACAAAAGTGCTGGAGATGACCCATACAGCTGCAAGCTCAGAACTCCATAGGGTCTCTATCACATTGGGGATTCTTATTCCTAGGTATTCCATATTAATGACACACCACATAGATATCAAACTGGATACTCTAGATGACACTTTCCTGATGAAATACCTCGAGGTAACGTTTCCTTCCACTAAAAGAACTACTAGCCTGACGCGACACTGATACTTTGAACCCAATAATTGTGCCTTACCTAAAGTTATGCTTAGTGATAAGGGTTTGATAAAATATTTCAGAAAAAAGTATGAAAGCGAAGGACATTCACCTAAGTTCGGATGGCGTACTAGATCCCATCCTCAAAACATCGAGCACGCGAAATCTCATCACCGGATAGAAGCGATGCAATGTGTTGTAATTAATTGAAACATGATGAATATTCCATAAATTAAATAGAACCCTTCTTGAGATGCATGAAATATCTAGATCTGTTATCTCTCAGTTCCTGAGGAAAGAACTGATCATAGAAGGCGGTCTGGCAGTCAACCCATAACATGCCCTGATGATGATCGGCCTGGGTAACCACATCCTACCAATGCTTGGATGAATCCTGAAGAATGTATGTATAAATATTTACTCTCCTATCTAGAGGAATTTTCAAATGCTAAAATATAGATAACATGACCTCTATCCAAGACTTAGCAGCTTGGGAACCACCATCCCCTAAAAAAGTAGGAGGATGCAGCTGTTGGAACTCACGGGTCAGATCATCCATCGTAGGTGCAACCTGTGGAGCACCATTCATGGACTTCATGAGATTTAGGAAACTATCACGAACCTGAGAGTTAGTGCTTGGATCAGGTACAACAGACAGTGCCTCAAGTGGCACTCTTGGAAGTAAGATTGGCGGCTTAGGGCCCACCCTATCTGGAGCATGGTCATCACCACCATCCTGGCGAATGACATGAGGAAATCGTGGCACCATTGGTCTACAATTCAAATCACACACCTTAGAACAATATTAGGAGCATAATATGGAATCAATAATAGAAGATGAAGATAATAAAACTCACTACCCATGGTATATTACCCAAACTACCCTCTTAGACGACCATATATCGGTAAGTGCTCAAGTATAAGTTTCATGTCATTTTACAGCTAATTTTCAGGTTCACTCCTTTACCTTTCATGAAAATGAAAAGGTGGGATAAGGATGTGAAACCAATTAATTTTTTATTTCAGTATTCACTTTATAATTAATATCCCTTTCGATGAATTAGTGCCCATACACCTATCACCAGAAACGACACCCATTTATTTATAGTATAACGGCTTGACTCGGTAAATTACTCATCTTAACCCATGAGGGCCCATACACCTCATGAATTGAGACTAACAATCACTCAATAATAACCAATAGTATTACATGTACAAGAAACTATCACAACATCACTCAATAATCTCAAACATATCAAGAAATGCAAAGAAGTGAAATGCACCTATATGGAATGTCAATATACATGACATGTGAACTGTAGTTTCCTATAATGATGCATGTAACAATTCTCCTTTCCCTAATATCATTGGGCTAAGGATGAAATAAATTATCCAATAGAGTAATAATCAATAACACCACACAACATGTGCGCCACCCAATGGTGAAATAATATCTATAACAACCCGTACTTTTCTTACATTACTATTACATCATTTCAAAGTTAAACAACATAATAATATTACACATAGAGGATCCAAAGGTTTAGTGTCTTTGGAAAACTAGGACCATACATAACAAATACAACATCAAGCATAAACATTTATTTAATTTCTTCTTCTCTAGCTTCTTATTGGAACATGTACTCTCCTTAGTACATGTAGACACCTGAGGATATAAATCAAAAGGGGTGATCTAGAAGCCCAGTAAGAGGATAGTTAAGAACAATATAGCATGGGGTGAGAATAATCATAACATAGGAAAAAGATCATGAACATGAGAGGAACATAAATAAAAGACTTGAAATGTGGAAATGCATAAAAATGAAACATCATGCCTTAGTGGTTAACTACCACACATACTTGTGAACCAAGCTAGAATCTTGTTCACACATCATTTCACATTTACTCATGAGATTAATCACTTTACCCAATGTATTGGAGCTCTGTATAATTCCGAGCGCACCTGTCACATATAAACATTCATATTGCGCTATATAATTCCGGGCGCACCCGTCACATCATAACATTATAATTTATCATGCATGCCACAATGAACATATAACATAAATTAACATAAATAACCCATGAAAAGGGATGGGTTTAATCTCATAATAACACATTCATAAACATTGGGTTCCCAAAATAAAGAGGGAATAACATATATGTTACAAGAACCGTCAATCTTGAATGAGAAGTAAAAGGTGTGTTCTTGAAAGAAGAGTTATTTTGGAAAACATTTGGTTTTTAATAAATACGATTGAAAAACATTTATATCCCAAAAAAGGAATGACAATTATGAAAAAAATATTTTTAAGGAGTAACCATATCAAAAAAGAAGTGAAATAGGGAGAACCCGAAGGATGAAATTTGGGTTTGAGAATTTCCCCTAACCTTGTACCCGAATGCTTCCTTCTCTTTAATGTCCTATATAATGACATTATATTAATTAATTAGAAATCCATAACCTTTTTTACATTAATATGGTTAATTATGGTTTCATTAAGTGATTTTATGTGCCTTTGGATGAGTTATAAAGTTTAAAAAACATTATTTGGGAATATTTGTTTTTATGGTTTTCTTGAGTGGTTCACTTGTATTATTAAATTGAAGTTTGGGTAGAACATGGGTAAACATCCAGAAGTGATATTAGATGTTATTAATTACATTAAAGGACATTGAATGATGTTATAATTAATTATATTATATCCATGTGGATGAATCATTAGATAAGAATTAAATGATGATTACTTGGGTTAATTTGAGTGATTTTTCGATCATAATGAACTTGTTTTATTTTATAACTATAAATATGGTCATAAGTTAGTTTAAGAAGTTTAAATAGGACATAATACATATAAAATATTATGGTTAAACCGTAAAAATGGTTTCATGACCAGATCTGAAGGTAGAAATGGAAGAAGATAGCATGTCGTTCTTGAAGGTGACAAATTAACACCTCTCAAACAACGTTCTCTTTAAAAAAATAAAAGGAAGAGGGAAAGGGGGTTGGATGATATAATATCCCATTAAAATAATAAAATTATTTTAGTTGTATAATAATGGAGTTACAATACAATTTATATGAAGATAGGTGGAGAGAGATCAAGAAATGAACTTGAACTTGAAAGGAAAATAAAGGAGAAGAGGGAGAGAAATTACATCTTAAATCTTCCTCTTGAGAACCTCCTTAAGGGCCTAAGCTTGGTCTTTTGATGAGACCAGAAGCTCTTGGACGTGGGGTAGGGGATAGGGAAGGTGTTTGGGCAGAGTTTAGAGAAGTATTGGCGCTTGAGAGGTGTGAGGGAATGAGGGTGTGAAGGGTGGTTTTTAAAGTGGAGGGGAGATGGGTTTTCTTAATATAAAATTCATTAGTTTATTAATTTCCCTTGAAACAAGGAATAGTGAGTCTTGAGTGACCAAGAATAGTAATGTTATCATGTGATCCCGAACCAAGTGGGCTTACATCAGCAGATCATCGTCGATGATTCAATTAATCCATTATTTAACATTTATTGTGAATTATCGGATTCTACTATTCATAAAAAATTCAAGTATTTTAGAAAAATCCCAAAAATATACCCCAACCATTTTTCGACATGTAGAATCCAAAAATGAAGTCAATTTTTCAAAAATAATTTTCTAAATATTATTAATTTAATATTTAATTAAAATCATAATTTACTTAAAAAACCATTTTAAAGATTAAAACTGATTTTATAGTGCTTTCAAAAATTATGTAGAGACTTATAAATTTATCTAAAAACCATAAGACATTGATTAAATAATTTTTGAAAACACTTTAGGGAAATAAATTTTCATTTTAATTAATTAATTAATTAAAATTAATTATTTATGACTTATAAAATACCAAAACGTTTACTAAGGTCAAATTGTCACTTTCTAAGATGTCTAAATTTTATTTAATTATTCATAAGTAATTTTACTCTTATGTTGGATAATTTACTATTCATAAGGGTCATATTTCTATTCATAAGGGTATGTTACTATTCATAAGGGTAGGTTACTATTCACCAAAAAATATTTTTATTTTATTAGACTCCAATAATCATCTTTAACACAACCATGTATGTCAGATTTTCGAAATTCAAAACATATAAGTGAAAAACTTATGTTTAGAGGTCACTTATCACATTTTAGTTCGTTATGTTGTGTTTTAATGTAATTTTATGACATAATTATAAGAAGGGAATTTCCATTGAAGAACTTTGGGACGTTACATTCTTCCCCCTTAAGAAATTTCACCCCTGAAATTTTACTTTACACAAACAGGTGAGGGTACTTATCCTTCATTACCTCTTCTGGTTCCCAAGTTTCTCCCTCAAACTTATGGTTCCTCCACAAAACTTTGACAAGATAAGTTGTCTTGTTGCATAGAACCTTATCTCTCTAATCCAGAATCTTTACCGGCTGCTCCTCAAAGGAGAGATCATCTTCTAGCTGCACCACCTCTAAGTTTAGTACATGTGAGGGGTCTAGTATGTATGTCCTCAATAGTGATACATGAAACAAATCATGAACTTGAGCCATATTCGGTGGAAGTGCAAGATGGTAGGCCACGGATCCTATCTGGTCAAGGATCTCGAAGGGGCCAATATACCTTGGGGTTACCTTACCTTTCTTCCCAAATCACATGACTCTCTTCCATGGAGATATTCGAAGGAAGACTTTATCTCCAACATTGAACTCCAAGTCCTTTCGACGGTTGTCATCATAGATCTTTTGCCGACTCTGAGCATATTTGATGTATTTTTGGATGACTTTAACCTTCTCTATCATCTCTTGAACAAGATCGGGTCCAAGTATCATTCTTTCTCCAACTTCATCCCAACAGGTTGGAGTTCTACATCGCTTTCCATACAGAGCTTTATATGGATCCATCTGAATACTCGAGTGGAAGATATTTTTGTATGAGAACTCAACCAATGGGAGATGTTGATCCCATCCACCTTTGAATTATAGAGAGCAAGCTCTTAGCATATCTTCAAGTGTCTAAATAGTTCTTTCAGACTGGCCATCAGTTTGGGGGTGACAGGCTGTTCTGAAATTTAATTCAGTACTCAAATCATGTTGAAGGCTCCTCTAGAATTTAGATGTGAATCTTGGGTCACGGTTAGAGACAATTGAGAGTGGAACACCATGCAGTCTCACCACTTCCTTCACATATATCTTTTCAAGTTGTTCAAGAGAGAGGTCTTCCGGAATAGCGATAAAATGGGAAGTCTTGGTGAGACGGTCGACCACAACCCATATCACATTATTTCCCTTTGATGTCTTTGGGAGACCCATGACAAAGTCCATAGTAATATTTTCCATTTCCACATGGGTATAGGCAATGGCTGCATCATACCTTTGGAATTTTTTCACTCAGTATTAACTTGCAGACATACCAAGCACCTTGATATATATTCTGCAATCTCCTTCTTCATGTTATCCGAACAGAAGTGTTCTAGGAGATCATGGTACATCTTGGTACTCCCAGGATGGATAGAGAATGTTGAGCTATGTGCATTGTCCAATAGCTCATTCTTTATCCCGGGTGATGAAGGCACACAAAGATGCGTTCCAAACCAAATCAAACCATCATCGTCGATATGGAACTCTTGCAGCTTCCCTTTATTTACTGTATTCACCCTCTTTTGTATCTCCACATCATCCCTTTGTGCTTCCTTAATCTTCTCCTGGATGTATGGTTGCACAATAATTTGGGCAAGGTAGGATGTATCCCCTGCCCTTATGATTCCCAAATACATTTTTTTCATATACATGAAGATAGGGTCTTTCTCAATCCGCATCATGGATAGAGTAGTAGGTTCTTTTCTGCTTAGTGCATCAGCTACTTTGTTCGACTTTCCAGGATGATAGTGAATAGAGAAATCGTAATCCTTGATTAGCTCTAACCATCCCCTTTGACACATGTTGATCTCCTTTTGTGTGAATATATACTTTAGGATCTTATCGTTGGTGTATATGTCACACTTCTCACCATAAAGGTAGTACCGCCAGATTTTCAATGCAAAAATCACGACTTCCAGCTCTAGATCATGTGCTGGGTAGTTCTGATCATGGATCTTTAACTGTCATGAGGTGTAGGCTATGACATTTGTGATTTTCATGAGTACAAAACCCAAGCCTTTCTTTGAAGCATCACTGTATATCACAAAACATTCTCCACTTTTCAGTAGTGTGAGTACAGGTGTAGTGATCAGCCTTCTCTTTAGCTCCTTGATTCTTCTCTCACATTCTTCTATCCAAACATACTTTACCCCTTTCCTTGCTAACTTATTTAGTGGGCTTGACAATCATGAGAAGTTTCTCACAAAACGTCGATAGTACCCAGCTAATCCAAGAAAACTACGGATTTATGTGACACTAGAGGCCCTGGGCCATTCCTCAATCGCCTTTGTCTTTGAAGGATCCACATAAATTCCCTCACTTGTGATCACATGTCCCAAGAACATGACCTGCTTCATCCAAAAGTCACACTTTCTGAACTTGGAGTACAACTTCTCCTTTCTTAATGTCACCGACACAAGTCTTATATGTTATTCATGTTCCTATTTTCTCTTAGAGTAGATGAGAATATCATCAATAAACACTACCAAAAAATTTTCAAGGTAATGTCTAAATACTCTATTCATCAAATCCATGAAGATTGCAGGGGAATTAGTAAGTCTGAAGGGAATCACCAAAAACTCATAGTGCCCATACCTTGTACGGAAGGTAGTCTTCTGAATATCTTCCTTCTTCAACTTTACCTGATGATATCTAGAATGAAGATCCACCTTTGAGAAGTATTGATCTCCTCTTAAATGATCGAACAAGTCATCAATCCTTGGAAGAGGATACTTGTTCTTTATGGTGATCATATTGAGTTCCTGATAATCAATACACAACCGCATTGTTCCATCCTTATTCTTCACAAAGAGAACTGGTGCACCCCAAGGTGATGCACTAGGGCATATGAACCCTTTGTCTATATGCTCTTGAATATGATTCTTTATCTCATCCAGTTTGATAGGATCCATCCTATAGGGACACTTCGAGATAGGAGTAGCTCCGGGTGTGAGTTCAATTGAGAAATCTACCTCATGATATGGGGGAATTCCAGGTAACTCATCGGGAAACACATCGACGTATTCCCTCATGATGGGAATTTCGTCAAGGTTGGCACTATCCTTCAAATTAACCATTTGGGTGAGGTATGCTTCTTCATATGTAATCAACACCCACACCATTGAAGGATTTTTCAAAGGAGATTCATGATCTTCCTTGCATTTGTAGAGGAGCATGGGATGGTTTGGAATATGAAAAGATATTTCCTTTTCCTGAAAGTTGATATGGGATCTATATAACAAGAGCCAATCCATTCCCATTATAACATCAAATTCCACCAAGGGAAGTATTACGAGATTCACAGGAAGAATCTTCCCACATACACCAACAGGAGAAGAGTCAAACACTTAGGTTACAATGATTGCACCACTTGGTGTTTTTACAGATATTTCTACTTCAAGGTTTCGGGGCTTCGATTCTATAGTTCTAGAAAACTTGCAAGATATAAAGGAATGAATAGAACCATAATCAAATGAGACTTTTTCCATTCTTGAGTGAATAGGAAGTGTACCTTGTATGACTTCTTTATCATGCTCCACCTCCGTGGTAGTGATGGAATAATCCTTCCCTTTTTTCCTTTGGATTTGGTGGCTGCTGATGCTGATTACCCTCGAGAACTCGAGGTTTAGTGCACTAGTTTTCATAGTGCCCTAGCTCCCTACAGTTGTAGCATTGAACCATGGGTTGTTGTCTCCTTTCATTGGCTACATTCTCCTTCGTTTTAGTGTATTTCTGACACTCTTGAGCATGGTTTCCTTATTTCCCACACTTGAATCATTTTCCCATCCCTTTGAGGAAGTTCCCATGGTGCAACTTCCCACATTTTGGCATGTGGGTCATTGAGTTTTCTTCCAACTTTTGTCATTAGATCCTCCAGCTTGAAACTCCATCTTTCGTTTCTTATCCCCATATCCATGGGACCATTCTCCAAACTCTATCTCCACTTTGAGAGTAAATAGAACAACTTCTTCATAACTCCCAATGTCTCGAATTACAAGATCCTTTCAAAGGTGTGGTTTTAATCCACTAATGAATCTATCAATTTTTCTATCATTGTTGATAAAAAACCCGAAGCATACCTTGAAAGCCTTGTGAAATTTGCTTCGTAGGTTGTGAAAGATTCTCCATCTTTTTTCTTGAGCTCTATGAATTCTATCTCCATCTTCGTGTGAATATTTCTTAGGAAATACTTGTTAAGAAACATTATCTTAAAGTATTCCCATTCCATCTCTTCAATTTACTTACTTGGCTTGGTTTTCTTAATCAAATGCCACCATTGATTAGATTCTCCATCTAGACGATAAACGGATAACGTCACCTTCTCCATCTCAGAACAGTGAAGAACAAAAAAGATCTTCTCCATGGAGTTGACCCACTATTCTGCAACTAGTGGATCAGAAGATCCAAAAAACGTCGGTGGTCATTACCGCATAAAACATTCGATATCCAGTTTCTCCCTCTTTGGTGAAAGAGGACATTCCCCATTATTATGGTTATTGTTCATAACCTGTGATAATTGGGTAAGAATTTCCATGAAGTTTTGTATTCCACCTCCTAAATCATTGGGGATGTCGTTTGGGCAATCGTTGCATTGACCCTTGCACAAGTTGTTGGCCGGATTTCTCCTGTTTCCCACAATTTTCTAAAATAGAAAAGGTTAGAACAAAACATAAGTAAAAAATTCATGAATAACATATTCATTTAAACAATTTATACCAAAAACATAACATATGGGATCCCTATGTAAATATTCTTGTGTGCATTTTTGTACATAGTCTCATGCTAGAGGTTTTCTCTTGGGTCCACTAATCCTAATTCCCAAATTAACTAAACCTTGCCTATGATACCAACTATAGCGACCCGGACTTTTCTTACATTAATATTACATCATTTCAAAGTTAAACAACATAACAGTATTACACATAGAGGATAAAAAGGTTTAGTGTCTTGGGAAAACTAGGACCATACATAACAAATACAACATCAAGAATAAACATTTATTTAATTTCTTCTGCTCTAGATTCTTATTGGAACTTGTCCTCTCCTTAGTACATGTATCCACCTGAGGATATAAATAAAAAAGGGTGAGCTAGAAGCCCAGTAAGAGGATAGTAAGAACAATATAGCATGGGGTTAGCATAATCATAACATAGTCAAAAGATCATGAACATGAGAGGAGCATAAATAAAAGACTTGAAAGGTGGAAATGCATAAAAATGAAACATCATGTCCTAGTGGTTAACTACCACACATACCTGTGAACCAAGATAGCATCTTGTTCACACATCATTTCAAATTTACTCATGAGATTCATCACTTTACCTAATTCATTGGAGTGCGGTATAATTCCAGGCGCACCTGTTACATAGAAACATTCATATTGCGCTATATAATTCTGGGCTCACCCGTCACATCATAACATTATCATTTATCATGCATGCCACAATGAACATATGAAATAAATTAACATAAATAACCCATGAAAAAGGATGGGTTTCATCTCATAAGAACACATTCATAAACATTGGGTTCCCAAAAGAAAGAGGGAATAACATATATGTTACAAGAACCGTCAATCTTGAATGAGAAGTAAAAGGTGTGTTCTTGAAAGAAGAGTTATTTTGGAAAACATTTTTTTTATAAATACGAGTAAGGAACATTTATATCCCCAAAAAGTAAAGACAATGATAAAAAAAATATTTTTAAGGAGTAACCATATCAAAAATTAGTGAAAGAGGGAGAACCCGAAGGATGAAAGTTGGGTTAGTGAATTTCCCCTTACCTTGTACCTGAATGCTTCATTCTCTTTAATGTCCTGTATAATGAAATTATATTCATTAATTAGAAATCCAGAACATTTTTTACATTAATATGGTTAATTATGGTTTCATTAAGTGATTTTATTTTCCTTTGGATGAGTTATAATGTTTAGAAAACATTATTTGGGAATGTTTGTTTTTATGGTTTTATTGAGTGGTTCACTTGTATTCTTAAATTGAAGTTTGGGTAGAACATGGGTAAACATCCAGAACTGATATTACATTTTATTAATGATATTACAGAATATTTAATGATCTTATAATGAATTATATTAGATCCATGTGGATGAATCATTAGATAAGAATTAAATGATGATTATTTGGGTTAATTTGAGTGATTTTTCGATCATAATGAACTTGTTTTATTTTATCACTATAAATATGGCATAAGTTAGTTTAAGAACTTTAAATAGAAAATAATACATATAAAATATTCTAGTTGAACAATAAAAATGGTTTCATGACCAGATCTGAAGGTATAAATGGAAGAAGAGATCATGTCATTCTTAAAGGTGATAAATTAACACCTCACGAACAACGTTCTCTTTAAAAAAAATAAAAGGAAGAGGGAAAGGGGGTTTGATGATATAATATCCCATTATAATCATAAAATTACAGTATATGTATAATAATGGAGTTACAATAAAATTTAGATGAAGATAGTTGGGGAGAGATCAAGAAATGAACTTGAACTTAAAAGGAAAATAAAGGAGAAGAGGGAGAGAAATTACCTCTTAAATCTTCCTCTTGAGAACCTCCTTATGAGCCTAAGCTTGGTCTTTTGATGAGACCAGAAGCTCTTTGATGTGGGGGAGGGGATAGGGTAGGTGTTTGGGCAGATTTTAGAGAAGTCTTGGAGCTTGAGAGGTGTGAGGGAATGAGGGTGTGAAGGGCGGTTTTTATAGTGGAGGGGAGAGGGGTTTTCTTAATATAAAATTCATTAGTTTATTAATTTCCCCTAAGACAAAGAATAGTAAGTCTTGAGTGAAAAAGAATAGTAATTTTATCATGTGATCCCAAACCATGTGGGATTACATCATCAGAGCATCATTGATGACTCAATTAATCCATTATTTAGCATTTATTGTGAATTATCGGATTCTACTATTCATAAAAAATTCATGTATTTCAGAAAAATACCAAAAATTTACCCCAACCATTTTTTGATGTGTAGAATCCAAAAATAAATTCCAGCTTTCAAAAATAATCTTCTAAATATTATTAAATTAATATTTAATTAAAATCATAATTTACTTAAAAAACAATTTTTAAGATTAAAACCGATTTTATAGTGCTTTCAAAAATTACGCAGGGTCTTATAAAATTATCTAAAAACTATAAGACATTGATTAAATAATTTTTGAAAACATTTTAGGGAAATAAATTTTCTTTTAAATTAATTAATTAATTATAATTAATTATTTATGACTTACAAAATACCAAAACGTTTACTAAGGTTAAATTGTCACTTTCTAAGATGTCTAAATTTTATTTAATTATTCATAGGTAATGTTACTCTTATTTTGGATGAGTTACTATTCATAAGGGTCATATTAATATTCATAAGGGTATGTTACTATTCATAAGGGTAGGTTACTATTCACTAAATAATATTTTTGTTTTATTAGACTCCAAAAATAATCCCGAACACAACCATGTATGTCGGATTTTCGAAATTCAAAACATATAAGTGACAAACTTATGTTTAGAGGTCACTTAGCACATAGTAGTTCATTATGTTGTGTTTTCATGTGATTTTATGACATAATTATAAGAAGGGAATTTCCATTGAAAAACTTTGGGTTGTTACAATATCAACTGTAATAGTAAAAATAGAACACAATTGAATTTTGGGTAACTTGGATTTTACCCTGAACATGGGTTTGCGATGACCAAGAATGTCTTATGAACAAGTCCCAAGAGTTCATATTCTCCAATATATTTAATTAAATAGTAAATCAAGAAAATAAACCACCTATGATACCACTTTGTGACATCCCAAACCTGAATTCCCCTGAATGGGTGACCCGAGACCGGTGGGCCACATGGCCTCAAGCACATCTCCCCAAATGACAGAGGCTGCCGACTAGCAGCGAGGGCCTAGGGTGTGTCCATGGGGAGACCATCCCCTCATTATCAGATTGTAGCTAAACAAAAGTAATAGAATTAATAGTATTAAACAGCGGAAGAAATATAAATAAACATCAGAAGAAAACTGATGCAATAGATAAATGAGAATAATAATAACTGTATCAACTAGAAAAGTGATGATGTAATTTCATGTCATTAGAAAACTAGAAAACATGGATACAAGACAATAGTAATAACATGTTCCACAAAGTAAAAGAATGTAAATACTACTTTAGGAATCCTAAGATCCAAATCGGTCATCTACTATCAAGATCCATCCTAAGGATCAAGCAATCAAGTGTTTGAATACGTATGCTTACCTTTATCAACACCTGAAATCATGTAATCTACTCTAGGTACCAAATGACGCCCGAAGAGGGTGTGAGATAAATCTCAGTGAGCCACCACGAATGGTGTCTATAACATCTGGCCCATGAAATGGAATATAGTAGTGTGTAGGCATGAATATATAAGTAAAGCAAGCAGTAAAATATAACTAAATACTCAATTACTTGCTTCAACCCTTGGATGGTGTTTGAAAAAATAACCAATTAATTAATTAATCAATTACCATTTAATGTTAATAGGTCACGTGAGGCATATACAGTACTAACATCACCTCGTGATAGTATAAGTAGTGAAGGTCCCAAGATGTAACAAGGAAACCTGAAAAAGATATTAAATGAGGGAGTTCTAGGGTAATCACCAAGGTAACATAGATCTCACATAATAGTAACTCAGTACTATATGAGTCTAGCTAAGGGGTAAGAGTGTAATACTAGGAGCATAATCCAAGGAATTCCACAATAAGGTGCCTACCGAGTCTATGGTGATCGACCAAGGTAAAATGGGGCTATGTAAGAAGAGGGACCTATAGGGTTTCACCATAGAACATACTAGTCAATGCCGGATCCAAGGAGTGTATCCGAGCTATCCTGTAATAATGTAAAGGACCCTACGATATTATACCAAGCATCTGATGAATATACAAGAACCAAAGTATAGGTGGGTATTAACCTAAGAAAATTGTATCCTTGAATCAGAATGGGGTTCCCGAGACCCAATGTTTTCTCCTCTCAAAATCCAAGGTGATCTCAAGTCAGTCCATTCTTATTTGATATTGTAATCATGTAATAATTCATTTGGTTCAAGTATTTCCTTCCATTAGTTTGGATTGGTTAAGTAGTGTTGCAACCATTCATTTATTGGTCCAATCCTTGTCTTCTATTAGTGTGGATAGGACAAGTAGCATTTCAACCATTTAATCAAGTCTTAATTAATCATTAAGGAATATTCAATTAGATAGGTTCACTCCACTACCCTCCATTAACATGGAAAGGGGTGCTATTTGCATGTAACTTTTATTCAATCCCATTTGTTAATTCCATGTTATATACTTAGTATACTTTCCGTTTCACATTTCATATTTAATAATCATTTGGAATCACTTACCTTAGGTAGGTCAAGTGGTGAGAATACATGGTACATTCCATTATGAAATTATCATTAATAACAAGTCATTTATTATGGAAGGTCTCACCTTTAGGAAGGTCAAGCGAAGGCACACCCAAACGGTGGCTCAAACGTTTCAAAAACACTAAAACCCAATTATGACATAACCTTCGACATGAGGTGGATTGAGTTGTGGGTGTAACCACTAACAACTAATCACATATTTGGAAATATCATAAACACATGATTCTAACAAGTATAACCATGGCATGTAAAAGTAAGAAACGGTCCCTGATGGAATTGGCAGGCCCCATATGAACATTCCAAAACCAACGAACTTTAGGGATAAGTTATAGACCACCAACCTTAGGGTTGTACGATCCTTCTCCTCTGGTATCATCCTTTGATTTTCCTTGGATCAAAGTAGATCTAAGAAAAGGTGAAAAAATTCTCACATGACAATATCTCCATCGAGAGAGAAAGAGAAAAAGAATGGATAAAGAGAACTCGAGTACATACCATTGCACATCCAACGTGAAAAATGGAATATCGATTGGAAGTCGGATGATGGAGATCTCTTGATTCCATGTTCAGATATTCAAAAATCCCCAAATTGAGAGATAAATAGTTCAATCCCACATAAACTTGTATTAGAGAGGAAGGGGTTGATTAATTAGATCATTAAGAGAAAAGCAAAAAATTTATCTAGAAAATTATCCTGTGCACGGTTTGTCAGCATGGTTTTTCAAACCACGCGCAAACCATGCGAGACGACTCTGATTGAACAGTTTGGTCTGCACTATTTTTCAAACCATGCACAACTCATGCACGGGTACTTAGGAAAAAAGGTGCATTCACAAGGTTAGGCCGCATGACCATGCGCCAACTATGTGAGATAGATCTGCCTAAAATAATACCATCTGCATGGTTTGGAAAACCATACATAATTCTACATGGTTTACTCTAAACTGTTCACAAATTCTATTTTCTCCAAAATGATGGGTTCTGGGCTCCGAACAAGCCTTGGACACCCTTATAACTTTTACTAACTCATTAGGAATCCATATTAAGTCCAAAGTAAATATTTAGAAAAAAATTAAAGGATCCATATCTAAGTGAAAAACTGGGTTCTTATAGTTTCGAACGTACTTTTATGATTTTTATCCTATGTAAATATGAAAATTTTGTTTGAGGAAGTGTGGACTACCGCCCCCTCAAAGTGATATGACGCGTTCATGCCATACATGGAACATATAAAGGATGGTTTTAATAAACCAATGTAACATATATAGAATTGATATGATACTAGAGTTATAATATACATATGTATAATTTAATTTTCATTCTTTTAATATGAAAAAGAAATAAAAGTAGGGTTCATGCATACATACGGCCTACCATCTCCATGAATTGTGCATTTTGTTTCTTATCTCCAATATTTATTGATTATTATGAATAAATATATACTAAATAAATAAGATAATTAAGTAATAGTTTAAATTATAGAGATGATGAAATCATGATCTAAGTAATAGTAGAATCAAATAACAAGTAAAAACATACTTGAGTAAACTTGGAAAATAACACCCAAAATAGTGAAAATAATAAAATATTGTTAACAAAAAAATAATAAGATATTATAAGAAGTCAATGTATGATATTATGAATATGATTATCATTATGTTATAAGTTATTAACAAATTTTAAACCAATATATAGGAGGATAAAGACCACACAACAAAAAAAAGGTTAAGGTAAGAGATATTTGCCTCAATTTACATTCCATTGAGACTTAATTGTTGTTATGCACGTAGTTTATTGTATATGGTTTATATACTACCTTTGACACATAATATAATGAATAAAATTATTCTTGTGATATTATAAGTTTCATCTAGTGTCATAACTTCATGTGGATTCTGATTTAAATGTTTCAAAGTGGTATGGGACATTTTGGATTGTTTAAATATTATTCTCTTGAAGATTGTTCTTAATGATAATCTTTGAAATCTCACTTCCAATTGTGATTGTTATATTTCTATAAAAACAATAATTTTATTGTAATAATTTTTCATTGAAATTATAATTTAATATTCATATTTTCATATGATGGATATTATTATTTCCTAAACCGTATATCATTTTACATACTATGTTTACTTTGACAGTTATTTGATTAACTAGAGAATTATTGATAAATCCACATCTTTTATTCAATACAGATGTTTGATAAGGAATATTGTCTATTGATTAATTATTATATATGTGGAATTATTTTTACATGCAGTGATAAGTGTATCTTGGACTTTATATAGCTCCTCAAAGCATCGACAGGTTCTCATGAGGTGATTAAGTTGGCCAAATTAAACAGGTTTTTACCTGTAGTTTTAAACTGTTCGGAGGATGGATCTTAACAGTATAGGTCCTCATATACCTAATACATAACATACTATAATTAATCATTTAATTCATATATATTTCAGTTATTACTCATCCATAATATTTTTTTCATTGACATATCTATGGATACATTTTATTTTTGTTTACTGATTAAATGGTATGTGTATCAGTTTCTTACCTTTCCATATTAAATTTGCATTATCTAGTTATTTGAATGGCATGTGTTGTCATTTATTTTTCTTACCATGTTAATTTATTCTAACTGATTCATTATTTCTTCCAATTTACTTACCCTTACTGAGCATTTGATCTCACCCTTATTATGTTTCTTTCTGCATGTTATGAAGAAGAAATCTTTGAACAAGAATTGAAGGATGTAGTTTATTTAATTTTATTATGTATCATGCTTCTATTTCCTATTTCACAATTTATTATGGGTAAAATGTATGTAATATAGATTTATAAGAGTGATAAACTTATCGGTCCTTTGAGATTTTATTCATTGTAATCATGTCAATGTTATAAGATAATGCACCGACTCCAGAATTTTGGGGTTAGGGTGTTACATCAGATCCAAAAGAAAAAAATATCAAAATGATGTGAAATAATAGGAAAACTATATTATTATTATTATTCATTTATATTAGTAGAATACACATCAATCAGACGTACAATATTTCCAAACGATCAAAAATGTGATTTTAAAAGGTTTGATGCCCTTTAAAAATATGCCTCTAGGTGTCAAAACTAACTAAATGTCCTCTAAATGCTATGAAATAAGATAAAAAAACCCATATAGTGAAATATGAAATGATTGAGTACAAAAAACATTAATATGAGGTGTCGTTTGGACGTGATGACCCAAAGCATACTGTTGTTGTTTTAAGACACCAAAATGTGCGTTTAATGGTTAGATCCAAATAAAATGAACTCAGAATGAGATAAAACCATAAGAAAAGAATTTTATTATTATTTCTTATGTGTATGATTATATAAAAAGTCAATAAGATGTGTGGACTTCCTATAACAACCAAATATGCAATTTTAAAGGTTTGATGCCCTTTAAAAACATGAGTTCAGGGATCAAAACAAACCTAATGACCTGTGAATTATGTGAAATTAGATTAAAAAACATACACTAAAATGTGAAATTATTAAGTATATGGAATTTAAAGACCCATAAAATTCAAGAGAAATTTTTTCTAAATTTTCTTTGGAATTTTACAAGAGCGCGGTTTCTGACGGCACCTGATTCCGAGGCCCGGTGTGCCCGGAATCAAATTCCGAAGTTTGGATCGGGTACGTTCAGTGAACGAACGAGCGGGTTTTTATAACTTTTGAACCGGTGCCCGGAATCGAATTCCGAGGGCACCGATGGAACCGCAATGCCAGTAATTTATTAGGAACTCCTGTTCCAGAGTTGCGTCTACACGAGTGTTGATAATAAAAATTGTGGAAGTTTATTTTATAATTAAACTACAATTTTTTATTATTTTACTCTAAGTTTTAGCTCTTGATGGAAGTTGGGTAACCACCCAACCTCCCTTGGGAGGTTATGAGGGTGGTGGGGCCCACACGAACCCCACCTCTTCATATCCTCTAAAACCCCCCTCAACTCCCACTTTAATTATGTTAACTTAAGTTATAACCTATGACTTAAATGTAATGAGTTTAATGAGGTGAGTTGTGTGTGGTTATTCAATTTCAAATTCTTGAAATTCAATTGTGTTGTTGTGTTAATAAAATAAGAAAGAGTCTTATTTTATTTTTGTTAGAGTTTTGTCTCCTTGAGAGAGTTGGGAAAGCATCTTCTTCTTCTTCATCTTCTTCAACCTCGACGAAGAACGCGAAGAACACCATTCTTCAATGAAGAACTTCTCCGCTGAAGAACACGGTCCTTCCGCGACGTCGTATCCGCGACGCGACGTTCTTCTTCCGCGTTGTCTCTTCCGCGACGGTTTTTCGCGATGAAATCGCCGTCAAAGAACTTCAAATCCTCGCTTCGCGATGTCGATGTTCTTTCCCCGTGACGCCCGACCTCCGTGACGCTCGTCTTCCGCGGGTCCTTGACGAACATCATTCCTGAACCGAGGTAGGGGATTATTGTTATTTTATTAATTATTCCGTTCTTGATTCTAGCATGTCAAACTTCGTGGTTAATCGACTAAATGTTATCGTTTAACTAGAGGGGGTCGGACCGCACAAACACGGCTTAACCCCCTCCTATGTTCATTATTGTTTCTTTGTGAATGGAACGGGATGGCGTGGTGCCGTCGCACCACGCGAGAATCGCTTGGCAAGTTTTACGCGACGCCGTCGAGCGACGCCGAGAAGTCGAACAAGAACGCGACACCGTCGCGCCGCGTCGAAGGAAGTCGAAGGCGCCGCGACCGGAGCAGAGCTGCGGTGGAGGGGCGTGGTGCCGTCGCACCGCGCCGGACGACAAGGGCCACGGCCGGTTCCGGGCCGCGGCGGAGCATGGTGACCGGCGGCCAGCCGGGCCACCGGTGTCGAAGCCGGAAAGGGACCGGCCACTGCCGGTCCCGTTGAGGAGGAGCCGACCGGCCAGGTCGGGCTCGTCGGAAAGGAGAAAACCGGGGGAATTAAATTCCCCCGGCCAGCATCAACGACCCCCCATAATGAGGGGGGGGGGGTTACACAAGGGGGGAAGCCTCCCCCCCGTTTTCCAACAGCTCGGCCTGCGTCCAGCCGGACCAGCGCCAGGCCGGTCTGCCAGGCCGGGCCGGGCCGGGCCGGACCGCGCCGGGTCAGGCCGTGCCCAGCCGGGCCAGGCAGTGTCGGGCCGGGCCGACCCTGTCTGGGGCAGGTCTACCCAGTTCGGGCCAACCGGGGGGTCTCGGTCCGGGTCGGCCCAGGCCCGAAACCCCCGATACCGAACTGTTTGTGTTCAAATGCCCATAACTCGGGCTACAGACCTCCAAACGATGTGCCGTCAGCGACAATGAGATCCTTTGATCGATACGGTCGTTTCGGTATATCGCACTCAAGGTTTCGGGATACTTTGAGTTCGGCAGGGTTGGTTCGTACACGAAACCAACCGGGCCCTCGGAGCGAAAACGCTCATATCTTGAGCTACGGACGTCCGATTGACGTCCCGTCAGCTTTGTTGAGTTCTTCTTAGTGAGAAGGATCTTTTGGCATACTCCGCCCGAGGTTTGGACGCAGGTGGAGTACGGTCGGGTTGGTTTTACCTTAAAAACCAACCGGGCCCCTGGGACGAAAAAGCCAATAACTCTCAGACCGGGCGTCCGATTGACGCGCCGTCTGTTGCGTTGAGTTCCTGTTGATGATACGGAACTTTTGGATACATCAACTCTGGACTATTTGATAGTTGATGTATCAGCCTCTCGGCTCGTGGAGCGGACCCTCCCAAACAAGCTTGTTGTGTGCGGGAAC
This sequence comes from Viscum album, assembly GCA_963277665.1. Classification (NCBI taxonomy): domain Eukaryota; kingdom Viridiplantae; phylum Streptophyta; class Magnoliopsida; order Santalales; family Viscaceae; genus Viscum; species Viscum album. Next base: position 512,812,454 of record OY728146.1, read on the forward strand.
CCTAGAGCTGGCTGCGACTGCTACTGTGACTGCGACTGCTACTGTGACTGCGACGATGACTGTGCCGAGATCCTCAGTGGATTCGACGACGATGACTACAACACTTAGCGATCCTGTGTGGATCAGTGCTACCGATTCTGTGTGGGTCCGATCCTGTGTGGGTCATCCCTCAGCGGTCCTGTGTGAACCAGCGCCTACAGATCCTGTGTGGGTCCGATCCTGTGTGGGTCTTTGCGGGGGTTAGTACCTATCGATCCTTTGTGGGTCCGACGACTTAGATGGATCAGTGATCATCTCTATCGTCTTCGAAGATGTATACCTGTGTGAGCTGAATCTTGTTTACCCTCCTGTGTGTATTGTGTTGTGCTATCCTATGTGGATTACGTTTTGCTTTCCTGTGTGGAATACGTATACTTTCCTGTGTGGACTGAGTTGTACTTGGACTCGGAGGTTGGAGTGTATTGGAATTTATGACTTAGGTACATGTATGGGCATATACCTAAGCAGTGTCGGTTGTTACTTCGTGTTTGTATCTTTCCTTTGTGGTTTATCCTTTGTGGATTTTGGGAGACCTTCGGGGGTCTCAGGGTCCCTACTGAGTAGCTTATACTCACCCCTGCACGGGCTATGCCCGCACTACGTTGTGTTGGTTGCAGACGACGGACAACGTTGATCATGGTTGAGGCTTTCAGAGCAGGACGGTACCTAGAGGTGGACCGCTGGGTGGACGTGCTCGGAGCGGACGGCGGGACCCGAGGAGCAGTGGAGCTATCTGTACCCACCCCTCAGGTGGGATTTCCAGTGGACAGCTCAGTGTAGTGGCTTTTACTTTTCAGTTGCTGTTTTCCCTTTTGAGTTGTACTTTACTTTCAGTTTGGGTTTGTATACTGGCCCATTTACTTTTCCGCACTTACAGTTGTAATCTGTTTTTACTTAGTGTTTACTTTTCCGCTTGCTTACTCTGTGGTGCTTGTTTACTTTACAAAGGCAATGCCTTCCCTTTTTACCGGGATTTACGCCTTGGTGCTAGTCGCCAGTCCCTGGCCTATGGAAGGTGGGCTTGGGGTAGTCACGGCATGGGCCCCGGGGACGGGTCGTGACAAATTGGTATCAGAGGAGTTCGGTTCTACCACGAACTCTGATCTTTTCTTTGTGAAGCAATAATGTTTAGCGTATTGAGTGTGGTTATTAGTCCAGGGAGTCCAGTGTTGGTGCGGCGGCCGACGTATCCGTAAACCAGGACCCTGACTTCTGATTTCCGACTTAATGCACGAAAACATTGATTGCGTGTGTGTTTCAAGTTTTCTTTGTGATTACTTTGTATCAGCTCACCAGGTATACTGTTCTGACCGTGGCGCACATGTTTCCTTTTCAGGATGGCCCCACGACGGCAGCCAGCTAGGGTTCCGAGAGTCGAGCGTGATGACAGCCCACCGAGCGACGAGGCCTCGGTGCAGGGCCCTTTGTCAGCAGTGGCACCGGCGGTAGCACTACCCGCCGAGCCACCGATACTTCCAGCACCAGCCGCTGACGATGCACGTCGCATCAGTGCACTGCATGAGTTCCAGCGCCAGCGACCGCCCAGGTTCCACGGGGAGACGGACCCCCAGGCAGCCGAGGACTGACTGGAGGTAGTGGTACGAGTTTTCAGGCTAGTAAGGACACCAGCAGACCTCATGGTGATCCTCGCTGCGAGCCTACTGCACGCAGCAGCGGGCCGATGGTGGAGCTTGATGCTCCAGGTGCACGATGAGGCATCTCTACTTTGGACGGACTTTGAGAGCCTCTTCCGCTTGGAGTTCGTCCCAGCCACCCTCCGTGCGGTCCGTATTCAGGAGCTTCTTCAGCTGCGGCAGGGCAGCATGACGGTCGCTCAGTACTCGGTGAGATTTACCGATCTCTCGCGCTACTCGACCGACATGGTACGGGACCCATTATTCCAGGCTCGGACCTTCGAGCAGGGATTGAGACACGAGATCAGGGCATCACTGATCTCCCTCAACATACCGACTCAGACGGGAGTACTGGAGTGGGCCCTTTTGATCGAGAGATTTCTTGCTGAGTCTACACCAGCGCCGAGACCCACCGCAGGGCGGCACGTAGCAGAGTCTTCTGCAGCAGGCAGTCGACGGATGACTCAGGGGACCAGGCAGACCAGACCCTCAGGCAGACGACCTCAGGAAACTGGCTCAGCAGTGTGAGGCACACAGCGCAGAGCCAGTCTTTCGAGGGGCAGGCCGTGCTACTCGTGCGGCGGGCAGGGCCACATGGCTTTTGACTTCCCGACCCGTCGTACCGAGGAGTAGTAGACGGTTGAGGGACCACCAAGGTAGAGGCAGAGGGTCGACCATGGCGGTCTGCAGGGAGGAGGCGGACGAGGCAGAGGAGCTGGCCGAGCAGCAGGTGGTGGGCGACGCTTTGAGGCTCTACCACCACCACCACCAGGAGGTCCGCCCCGACCACAGGGAGCTGGTGGGCAGAGACAGGCATAGCTCCAGGCAGCAGAGGCCTACGACCACGGCGCGCTCGAGATGATTCGAGGTACCATCTATGTCTATTCCAGCCTTGCTGCAGTACTTATAGACACAGGAGTGAGTCACTCTTTCATAGCCGCTGCCCTTGTTCGGAGCTCGGAGATTTCGACAAAGTCGTTGGCTCGATCCTTACGGCTAGAGACTCCTACGGGAGCAGACTCGACGATTACGCACTGGTGCCGACAGTGTGAGCTTACTCTAGGAGGCAAGAGCTTCGGTTGGGATCTTCTTGTTGCAGCGTCGAGGCCTTATGACGTCATCTTGTGCATGGATTGGTTATCTACGGTCCATGCACAGATTGACTGTTTTAGGCGCAAGGTGCGATGTGTACGCACCGACGGGAGCAGGTTCACCTTCACCGGCGAGAAGGGAGCCTTTGCAGCACAGGATGGACTTCTGCGGAGGAGAGGACATCCCATCACTCATCAGTTGGCTAGCCTCATCATAGGAGCAGTTGACGTGCAGAGTCCTGGTTTTCCTGCAGTGGTGGATCAGTTTGCGGACGTTTTTCCCGACGAAGTTTTAGGGTTACCTCCTCACAGAGAGGTAGACTTTTATATTGACCTATACCCCGGGACAACCCCGATATTGACTCCAGCATATCGGATGGCCCCCGCCGAGCTTCGAGAGCTACGGGTACAGTTGGAGGACTTGTAGGGCAAGGGGTTCATCCGACCCAGTGTTTCACCCTGGGCTTCCCCGATATTGTTCTCCAAGAAGGCGGACGGGAGCTTGCGACTTTGTGTTGACTATCGTCGCCTGAACCAGGTGACAGTGAGGAACTAATATCCGCTACCGAGGATTGATGACCTCTTTGATCAGCTCAAGGGAGCACGGTGGTTCTCGAAGATATACCTCAGGTCAGGCTATCATCAGCTTAGAGTTAGAGATGAGGACGTGCAGAAGACAGCCTTCAGATGTCGGTATGGCCACTATGAGTTCTTGGTTATTCCATTCGGTGTAACCAATGCTCCAGCAGTGTTCATGGCCCTCATGAACAGGATCTTTTAGCCATACCTTGATCGATTTGTCGTGGTCTTCATCGATGACATTTTGATTTACTCGACGTCTGAGGAGGAGAATGCCTACCACTTACGGGTTGTACTAGACACACTCCGAGAGCACCAGCTTTATGGTAAGCTCTCAAAGTGCTAGTTTTGGATACGTGAGGTCCACTTCTTGGGACACGTCATCTCTGAGGCGGGAGTTGCAGTAGATACTGCGAAGATCGAGGCAGTGTTAGCTTGGGAGCCACCCAGGAGCGTGACGGAGGTTCAGAGTTTCTTGGGACTAGCTAGATACTACCAGAGATTTGTGCCAGATTTCTCCAGAGTTGCGACACCACTCTCAACTTTGACGAAGAAGGAGAAACCCTTCGTGTGGTCAGACAAATGTCAGCAGAGCTTCCAGGAGCTGAGACAGAGATTGACCAGCGCACCTGTCTTGAGGTTTCCTAAGGAGGGAGTTGGGTACGTAGTCTATTGAGATGCATCAGGGACCGTAATCGGATGTGTCCTGATGTAGGAGTGGGCAGTGATCGCCTATGGATCACGTCAGTTGAGTCCGCATGAGCAGAACTACGCTACCCATAACCTGGAGTTAGCAGCAGTGGTCTTCGCTCTGAAGACATGGCGACACTACCTGATGGGCGAGCGCTTTACAGTCTTTTCTGATCATCAGAGTCTCAGGTATATCTTCTAACAGAAGGACCTGAACCTGAGACAGCGGCGATGGCTCGAGTTCCTCTAGGGCTATGACTTTGAGATAGTCTATACTCCTGGGAAGGGGAACGTAGTATCCGATGCCCTCAGCAGGAGGATGGGCATTCATCTACTTGAGGAGGTGACGGAGCAGCTAGCCTCTTTGTAGATATCCTTCATGGATAGAGATGGAGCAGCCTTCCTTCAGTCACTCACAGTCACTCCTCCACTTCTACAGCGGGTCAGAGAGGCACAACGTGGGGACGCTGACTATGAGACGTAGCGTGCACAGATATCCTCAGGACAGGCACCTGATGGTTTCCCCTTTGGATCAGAGCACGACATCCTTTTTAGAGGATGTACCATGGTACCAATCGCTTTACGGGAGGAGGTGCTGAGAGAGTTTCTCACTTCTCCTTTGGCGGTACATCCTGGAGAGGCGAAGATGTACCAAGATCTCAGACGACAACACTAGTGGCCGGGCATGAAGAAGGCTGTGGCAGAGTTCGTTTCTCGATGCCTCACCTGCCAGCATGTGAAGGCAGAGCATCAGGTACCAGCAGGCTTGGTACAACCCATGGAGGTCCCGGAGTGGAAGTGGGATGGGATATATATGGACTTCGTGACTGGACTTCCACGCACTTCAAGAGGTCACGACTCCATTTGGGTGATTGTCGACCGACTCACCAAGTCGGCACACTTCTTACCCATCAGAGAGCAGGGCTCAGTGGAGAGCTTGGGACGTCTTTACGTTCAGGAGATTGTGCGGCTTCACAGTGTGCCATCATCTATCGTCTCCAATCGAGATGCTCGCTTTACTTCCCGGCTATGGAAGGGATTGAAGGAGGCGTTCGGGACGCAGCTACATTTGAGCACCTCCTTTCATCCTCAGACGGATGGTCAGATGGAGAGGACCATTCAGACTCTTGAGGACATGCTCCATGCATGTGTCCTCGACTTTGGTCGTAGCTGGGAGGACCACCTACCCTTGGTGGAGTTTGCGTACAAAAAAAGCTACCACTCCACCATCGGGATGGCACCGTACGAGGCGTTGTACGACCGACCTTGCAGATCTCCTTTGTGCTGGACTGACCCTGGGGAGTCAGCACTTGTGGGACCAGAGATGGTCCAGGCCACGACAGAGAAGGTCCAGGTCATCCAGGAGCGGATGAGGACAGCTCAGAGCCGACAGAAGTCATACGCTGACAGGAGGCAGAGGCCACTAGAGTTCGAGGATGGCGACCACGTCTTCTTGCGTGTCTCACCTTGATGTGGATTACGGAGATTTGGCCAAGGCGGCAAGTTATCCCCGTGCTTCATCAGACCCTTCCAGGTCCTCAGCATGATTGGCGAGGTGGCTTATCGCTTGGCTCTACCACCTCTGCTGCACCGAGTGCACGACGTCTTCCACGTATCTCAGTTGAGGAGATACGTGCACGACCCGACACACATCATTGACCATGGAGATCTTGACGTTGACGATGTGACGACTTTTATGGAGGTCCCGGTGGAGATCGAGGATTGACAGGAGCGGGTCCTACGTGGATGGTCGATTACTCTAGTGCGCATCAGATGGCAGCACGGGAACCTACAGGAGAGAACTTGGGAGCGGGAGGCTCAGATGCGTGCTCAGTACCCTCTTTTGTTTCCCTAGTTTTGATGTATCTTTACGGGGACGTAAAGCCCTGAGGTGGGAGTAATGTAAAGACTCATAAAATTCAAGGGAAATTTTTTCTTAATTTTCTTTGGAATTTTACAAGAGCGCGGTTTCTGACGGCACCTGATTCCGAGGCCCGGTGTGCCCGGAATCAAATTCCAAAGTTTGGATCGGGTACGTTCAGTGAACGAACGAGCGGGTTTTTCTAACTTTTTAACCGGTGCCCGGAATCGAATTCCGAGGGCACCGATGGAACTGCAACGCCGGTAATTGCTTAGGAACTCCTGTTTCAGAGTTTCTTTTACACAAGTGTTGATAATAAAAATTGTGGAAGTTTATTTTATAATTACACTACAATTTTTTATTATTTTACTCTAAGTGTTAGCTCTTGATGGAAGTTGGGTAACCACCCAACCTCCCTTAGGAGGTTATGAGGGTGGTGGGACCCACACGAACCCCACCTCTTCATATCCTCTAAAACCCCCCTCAACTCCCACTTTAATTATGTTAACTTAAGTTATAACCTATGACTTACATGTAATGAGTTTAATGAGGTGAGTTGTGTGTGGTTATTGAATTTCAAATTCTTGAAATTCAATTGTGTTGTTGTGTTAATAAAATAATAAAGAGTCTTATTTTATTTTTGTTAGAGTTTTGTCTCCTTGAGAGAGTTGGGAAAGCATCTTCTTCTTCATCTTCTTCAACCTCGACGAAGAATGCGAAGAACACTGTTCTTCAACGAAGAACTTCTCCGCCGAAGAACATGGTCCTTCTGCGACGCCGTATCCGCGACGCGACATTCTTCTTCCGCGTTGTCTCTTCCGCGAAGGTTTTTCGTGACGAAATCTCCGTCAAAGAACTTCGAATCCTCGCTTCACGACGTCGACGTTCTTTCCCCGCGACGCCCGACCTCCGCGACGCTCGTCTTCCGCGGGTCGTTGAAGAACACCGTTCCTGAACCGAGGTAGGGGATTATTTTTATTTTATTAATTATTCCGTTCTTGATTCTAGCATGTCGAAATTTGTTGTTAATTGACTAAATTTTATCGTTTAACGAGAGGGGGCCGGACCGCACAAACACGGCTTAACCCCTCCTATTTTTATGATTGTTTCTTTGTGAATGGAACGGGATGGAGTGGTGCCGTCGCACCATGCGAGAATCGTTCAGCAAGTTTTACGCGACGCCGTCACGCCACGCCAAGAAGTCGAACAAGAACGCGACGCCATTGCGCCGTGTCGAAGGAATTCGAAGGCGCCGCGGCCGGAGCGGAGCCGCGACGGAGGGGCATGGTGCCGTCGCACCGTGCCGGACGACAAGGGCCGCGACCGGTTCCGTGCCACGGCGGAGCATGGTGACCGGCGGCTAGCCGGGCCACCGGTGTCGAAGCCGGAAAGGCACCGGCCACTGCCGGTCCCGTTGAGGAGGAGCCGGCCGGCCAGGTCGGGCCGGTCGGAAAGGAGAAAACCGGGGGAATTAAATTCCCTCGGCTAGCATCAATGGCCCCCCATAATGAGGGGGGGTGGGGGGCGGTTACACAAGGGGGGTAGGCGCCCCCCCCCCCCCCCCCCGTTTTCCAACAGCTCGGCCGAAGGCCGAGCTGGCAGCGCGCTGGGCGCGCTGCGTCCAGCCGGACCGGCGCCTGGCCGGTTTGCCAGGCCGGGCCGGGCCAGACCGCGCCGGGCCGGGCCGTGCCGGGCCGGGCCAGGCCGTGACGGGCCATGCCGACCCTGTCTGGGGCGGGTCGACCCGGTTCGGGCCAACCGGGGGGTGTCGGGCCGGGTCGGCCCGAGCCCGAAACCCCCGATACCGAACTGTTTGGGTTTAAATGCCCATAACTTGGGCTACGGACCTCCAAACGATGCGCCATCAGCGACGATGTGATACTTTGATCGAGACGGTCGTTTTGGTATATCACACTCAAGGTTTCGGGATACTTTGAGTTCGGCCGGGTTGGTTCGTACACGAAACAAACCGGCCCTCGGAGCGGAAACACTCATATCTTGAGCTACGGACGTCCGATTGACGTGCCATCATCTTTGTTGAGTTCCTCTTAGTGAGACGGATCTTTTGGCATACTCCACCCGCGGTTTGGATGCAGGTGGAGTACGGTCGGGTTGGTTTTACCTTAAAAACCAACCAGGCCCCTGGGATGAAAAAGCCAATAACTCTCAGACCGGGCGTCCGATTGACGCGTCGTCTGTTGCGTTGAGTTCCTGTTGATGATACAGAACTTTTGGATACATCAACTCTGGACTATGTGACCATTGATGTATCAGCATCTCGGCTCGTGGAGCGGACCCTCCCAAACGAGCGTGCTGTGTGCGGGAACCCTAGAGCTGGCTACGACTGCTACTGTGACTACGACTGCTACTGTGACTGCGACGATGACTGTGCAGAGATCCTCAGTGAATTCGACGACAGCGACTACATCACTCAGCGATCCTGTATGGATCAGTGCTACCGATCCTGTGTGGGTCCGATCCTGTGTGGGTCAGCGCTCAGCGGTCCTATGTGAACCAGCGCCTACAGATCCTGTGTGGGTCCGATCCTGTGTGGGTCTTTGCGGGGGTTAGTACCTATCGATCCTTTGTGGGTCCGACGACTTAGATGGATCAGTGATAATCTCTATCATCTTCGAAGATGTATACCTGTGTGAGCTGAATCTTGTTTACCCTCCTGTGTGGATTGTGTTGTGCTATCCTGTGTGGATTACATTTTGCTTTCCTGTGTGGAATACGTATACTTTCCTGTGTGGACTGAGTTGTACTTGGATTCGGAGGTTGGAGCGTATTGGAATTGATGACTTAGGTATATGTATGGGAATATACCTAAGCAGTGTCGGTTGTTACTTCGTGTTTGTATCTTTCCTTTGTGGTTTATCCTTTGTGGATTTTGGGAGACCTTCGGGGGTCTCGGGGTCTCTACTGAGTAGCTTATACTCAAACCTGCACGGGCTATGCCCACACTACATTGTGTTGGTTGCAGACGACGGACAACGTTGATCGTGGTTGAGGCTTGCAGAGCAGGACGGTACCTGGAGGTGGACCACTAGGTGGACGTGCTCGGAGCGGACGACGGGACCCGAGGAGCAGTGGAGCTATCTGTACCCACCCTTCAGGTGGGATTTCCTATGGACAGCTCGGTGTAGCGGCTTTTACTTTTCAGTTTCTGTTTTCCCTTTCGAGTTGTACTTTACTTTCAGTTTGGGTTTGTATACTGGCCCATTTACTTTTCTGCACTTACAGTTGTACTCTGTTTTTACTTAGTGTTTACTTTTCCGCTTGCTTACTCTATGGTGCTTGTTTACTTTACAAAGGCAATGCCTTCCCTTTTTACCGGGATTTACGCCTTGGTGCTAGTCGCCAGCCCCTGGCCTATGGAAGGCGGGCTTGGGGTAGTCATGGCACGGGCCCCGAGGATGGGTCGTGACATGGAACATCAATCCAAGGTTTTTTTGATCAGGATGACCTAAAATGTACTATTGTTGTTTTAAAACACAAAAATAAGCATTTAACCATTATATCTATATAAAATGAAATCATAATGAGGTGAACCTAAAGGAAAACTGTGTTATTATTATTTTTGATGTGTAAGAGTATATGAAAGTCAATCAGATATGCAGTCTGCCCAGAATGACCAAATATGTGGTTTTTAAGGTTTATCGCCATTTAAAAGCGCACATCTAATCGTAAAAACCAAACAAACAACCTCTAAATGCAGTGAAATTAGATGAAAACAACCATATAGGAAAATTTGAAATGGACGAGTAGAAAAAAAACTTCAATTTGAGTTGTCGTTTGGCCAAGATGACTCAAAATGTATTTTTATTGTTTTAAAACACCAAAACATGCATTTAACGGTCATAACTATATAAAATAATGTTAGGATGAGGTGATACCATAGGAAAACCATGTTATTATTATTTGTGACATGTATGAGTAGAAAAAACCTTAATTGCACTTACGATCTTCCCAGAATGATCGAATATGCATTTTTAAAGGATTGATGCTCTTTAAAAACATACATCTAAGGGAAAAAACCAAATGAAAAACCTTCTAATGATATGAAATCATATGAAAAAAAGGTTATAATGAAATGTGAAATGGTCATGTCAATAAAGTATCAATCTGAGGTTCCATTTGATCAGGATGATATGAAACACATTTTTGTTGGTTTAAAACACCAAAACATGCATTAAAGACCACATCCATAGAAAAGGAACTCATAATGAGGTAAATTAATGTAAACCATGTTATTAATTTTTTTAACATTTCCTTATAGAAAAATAATCAATCAGATGTGTGGTCGAGTTGGAATGACCGAATATATAGTTTTTAAATGTTTACCACCATTTAAAAATATGCATTTGGTGGTCAAAACTAACTGAACGACCTCTAAAGGCCATAAATTATGATGAAAAAAAATCATATAGTGAAATTTTAAATGGTCTATAAAATGGAATGCCAATCTAATGTGCCGTTTGATCAGGATGACCTGAAACACACATTGTTGTTTAAAACACAAAAAACGTCCGTTTAATAGACAGATCCATATAAAATGATTTTGATATGAATTGAAATCACAGGAAAACCATGTTATTATTATTTGAGACATTTATGAGTAGAATCCACATGAATCAGATATGTGTTTTTTCCAGAATGACTGAATATGCAATTTTAAAGTTTTGATGCCCTTTAAAAACATGCCTCTAGTGGTCAAAACCAACCGAATGCCCCATGTATGTTGTGAAATCAGTGAGAAAAACTTTATAATAAAATAATAAAGGTTTTATTAGATGGAATGTCAATCTGAGGGTCTGTTTGGTTGGAATGACAAAAAATGTACTTTTATTATTTTAAAACATCAAAACATGCATTTAAGGGTCAGATCAATAGAAAACGACCTCAGAATGACATGAAATCATAGGAAGACCACAATATTATTATTTTTGACATGTATGAGTAGACAGAACATGAATCAGATGTGTGATTTACTCGGAATGACCAAATATGTGGTTTTTAAAGGTTTGACATCCTTTTAAAATGTGTGTATGGGGGTCAAAATGAACCAAAAGGCCTTAAAATTTCATTATATAATATAAAAATAACAATATAGTGAAATGTGAAATGTTTTAATAGATGGAATATCAATATGGGGTTTCATTAGACCGAGATGACCTACAATGCACATGTTCTTTTACAACACCAAAACATGTGTTTAAGGGACAAATCCATAGAAAATGTGCTCAGAATGAGGTGAAATCATAGAAAACCCAATTTATTATTATTTTTAACATGTATTAGTAGAGGAAAAATCAATTAGATATGTGGTTTTCCCAAAGAAACTAAATATACAGTTTTTAAAGGTTTGACACCCTTTAACAACATGCATCTTGGGGTCAAAACCAACCGAACAAACTCAAAATACCATGAAATCAGACGAAAATAATCATACTATGAAATGTGAAGTGTTTGAATATAATAAACATGAATATAAGTGGTTGTTTGGCCAAGATGACCCAACACAAGATTTTTTTGATTTAAAACATCAAAAACATATGTTTTTAAGAGTTAGATCCATAGAAGATAACCTCAGAATGACATAAAATCATAAGAAATCTATATTATCATTATTTTTGACAAATATGATTAGAATAAGCATCAATTATACATGAAGTAATCCCAAAATTACTGAATATGTGGTTTTCAAAGGTTTAACATCCTTTAAAAACATGCGTCTAAGTGTGAAAACCAACCAAACAACCTCTGAATTCTATAAAATAAAAAGAAAATAACTAAGATATTTTGGTGAATCAGGATGGGTTTAGAGAGATGCAAGACCATATCTCTCTAAAAAACCATTGGCAAACTAGTTTTTGTGATCTGATTCTTTGATCTGCACTTCCATGGATGCCTTCTTTTTAGTGCCCGGGTGATTCGAGTCCCATCATTTCCAAAAGATGCAACATTACATTGATAAATCTATCAAGAGTTCACAAAAGGTTGTTATCATCCCTTAATATTTTTCTTCATGTACATTTCCTAGAAAACCAAGAGGAATCTATTTCCTTGAAGCGCTAAAAGGTACAGATCTATCCACTAATACTCTTTCAAAGCCACCTTTATGAAAGAAATTGGATGATGGATGTTTCATTATTGAAGCCAATCCTGAATCCCTCCAACAATGTATGAAAATGTGTAAGTACTCAGTTATGGGTCACAGTTCTTACCTCAAAGGTGAAAAACCTTGGCATTTTGCTGATCTTAAATTAAGAATCACACACTGATGGGGTTTCACGTATTGGAAATTAATTCCCATTGGCCGTGGCTATTTTCACATTTTATTGAACTCATAGGAGCATCTGAATCATGTTTGGCAATAAGGAAACATTCAAATTAAACCTGTTCTCCTTTGTATTTCATAATGGGACATAATTTTTTATCCACACACTCACAAAAACACAATGGAAAATGTTTGGATCCGATTGGATGACCATAATTAGTTCTATTATCAACCTATGATTCCTAATGATATAGTCTCATGTATAGGAACCCCTATTAAGATAGATCATTGTTCTCTTAATGCATAACTAGGGTTGTTTTCTAGGATCATGGTGGAAATCAAACTTGACTCCAAATTACTGAATGTTGTTAGCTTTAATGCCAAGGATCAAATAAAAGAGGTTATAATTGAATATGAACAAAAGACACCCTTTTTTGAGTTTTTCAAGATAGTTGGACATTCTATCCTGAACATTAGGGTAGTTAAAACTCAATCTATCCACCCAAAAGACAATGAGTGGACTCAGGTTATAAACAAAAGAGGCAATTCGTACATCACTGATAAAGTTGAACCTCCTAAAAATAAAAATGAAACTTGGGTTAAGAAATCATCAAACCCAATCCATTTAAAAGATACCTCAGGTAATACATGGGATGAATTGGTTGAAATGGAAGAAAATAACATTACAGAACATGACATTTTAGAAGATATTAAAAAACTAGTTATGAATGTCATACAATTTGAATAATTAATTGAAAAAAATGTGACACGTGATATTTTAGATGATATTACAGTCTCTTCTCCCCTTCATAGTGAATCCAGTACAATTATTTTGATGGAAAATCTTTCCCCATCTTTATGTACTGGTTCACATTAGGTGTATCTTCCATGTACATTGGAAAAGGACATCATACACACCCTACATCATCAGAACTGAAAAATTCTGGACATTTTCCATAGACTTCACACTCAGGGATGAATGCAATGATTTTGGGGTGTACTTCTGGATAGTCCCCCTTGGATTGCACAAGTATGTCCTCCAGCTCACCTAATATTGAACTGACTAAATACAAGGTAGGAAATCCAGTGAGTATTCCTACATAGACCACCGCCTTAGATCCTACTAAGCAGATGAAATCCCGCAAGTATTCAAAGAATAATGTTATTTCTGTTGGGGAGATCGCTGCTCTGGACTACACAAAAAAGGTGTTTTGTCTTCAGTCACTGATATGGACTTCAGTAAAAGAGGACATACCATGCAAGTTGGCGCCTTGACTGGATCTCAGACAAAATCTACCTAGACAGAAGGTAATGAATACTACTGAGAATAATAAATGTATATAAACTAGTTTCTCTGAGAATAATGTGAAATACCACACTGGGCAAGCCTCTACTTGTAGTTTGATCACAAAGCTGCAGTCAGCTCCTCATACAGGAAAATAGTCAGGTACTCCTGAATTGGGAAACATTTCAGGTACCTATATTAATGTTGTCAAGTAGATTAATTTAAATAATAGTAATTTAGATTCTATTAAACATAGGGTTATTAATGTTACTGGGACATCATATGATATTAATATCATAGAAGAGATTGCCTTACATGTTATGCCTACAAGTGATAATGTTAAATCCTTAGAATCCACTACAGGATAAAAGGGGTTTAATAAAATACCTATTTTGTCTAAAAATGTTAGAAGATCAACTAGGAATAAAGGCTCAAATATTAAGAAAAAAGGGAGTTCTAACTCCAAACACACGTTTAAATGAAGATATTATATTGGAACTATCAAGGTATTGAAAAACTTGACACCTTCATTATTTTAAAATGAATGATCAAAATTCATAAGACCTTAGTTTTTTCCATTCCTGAACCTAAGATTAATTTTTCCACTGATTTAGTTCATTTCTGTTGTTTTGGAAACACTTTTATAGGTGCATGTGAAAGAACCAAAAATCTGGACACTCTTTGGATTTTTTCTCACTTGTCTTTGTCTAATGTTAATTTCTGTCATATTTCTGATCAATGTTTCACCTACGATTTTATGATTGTTCACGCACATCTTGTTTGTTCCTTTATTTATTCTAAGAAAAATTATCAAGATAGGATGAATCTTTGGAATGATCTCCCTCTCTTGAGCTCTTGTATTCATTTTCCCTGGTTTGTTATTGGATACTTTAATTTTATTCTCTCCTCATGTGAAAAACTTATTCCTCTTAACTCAACCTTATCAATGAGGGAATTTAAGGAAACTATAGAAAACACTATTCTAACTAAAATTTCTCTCCTTAGTTCCAAATATACCTGGTATAGGAGTCGTTATAATAGAGTTTTTACAATCAAACTACATAGATCCTTCACTAATGACCATTATTTTGATAATTATGACACCATTTCCAGCACCACCCTTCCAAAAATCTAATATGACCATCATCCTATCTTGGTCACTATCTCTTACAAATCTATGAAACCTCTTATCCCTTTCAGATTCAATAATGCTTGTTTCTTGGATCTTGAATGTTGTAACCTCATTAATTATTTTTGGTCTTCTATGACTCTATCCAATGATTTCTTTGCTTGTACTCTTAAATTAAAATTTCTTAAAAAAAGATTAAAAATTGGTGCAGTGTGAAATCCAAACAAGTTGATAGTGACATCCTGATTCTTGAGAATGAACTTCACCAAATTCAAAATAGAAACACTCACTTGGATTTTTCTTTAGATAATAATCAAGAATTTAACATTACAGTCAAACTCAATTTGCTTCTCACCTTCAAAGAAAACATACGTAAGAAATCTCGCAAAATCAAATGGTTAACTGATGGTGATATAAATACCAAATTCTACAATTATTTTCAAAGAATCTAGAAAGATTTTGGGCCTCTTTCCTCTCTCAAAGATGGATAAAACCTCTTGGATAATGAAGAAGACATTTTTATTCATGTTGTATCATACTTTGAGTCCTTATTTAATGTCTCTAGAATTAGAAAAGTGCTCATTCATGATATCATTCCAAACATTGTCATTGATGTTGATAACACTTTCCTTGTTAGTGTTCCCCTTGATCAAGAAATCAGAGACACTATCTTTAGCCTAAACCCTGATAGTGCCCCGGGGCCTGATGGTTTTAATAATGGATTCTACCAGAAATATTGGGATATCATCCAATTTGATGTTTTCAAACTTGTTAAGCATTTATTTTCTATTGGATACCTACCACATGGGTTGAATTCCCAATTCCTAACTTTGATTCCCAATGTAGACAATGCCTTTGAAATTAACCTCTTTAGACCCATAGCTCTTATCAACACTCTATAAAATCATCACCAAACTGATTGAGAATAGACTTAATTCTATTAATGATAATATTATATCCTGTAATCAATTTGGTTTTGTCAAGAGAAGATCCATCCAGGACTATATTTGTCTCACCTCTTAATGCACTAACATGTTAAACAATAAAAATAGAGGTGGTAACATTTCCATTCAACTTGACATTAGGAAATAATTTGATACAATGGATTGGGACTTCATATTCAAAGTTCTTCATGGATTTAGATTCAATAATATATTCATCTATAGAATCAAAACCCTTTTTTATCTCATCCCACATTTTCATCCTGATAAATGGCTCTCCTAAAAGATACTTCAATTGCACTAAAGGTTTCAGACAAGGTGACCCTCTATCTGCAACCCTTTTTTCTATCATAGAGGACTATTTAAGTCATCTGCTCACCTGTTTGGTTGACCAAAATAAACTTAAACCTATTCATGCA
Source organism: Viscum album (assembly GCA_963277665.1). NCBI lineage: Eukaryota > Viridiplantae > Streptophyta > Magnoliopsida > Santalales > Viscaceae > Viscum > Viscum album. Next base: position 512,828,402 of record OY728146.1, read on the forward strand.
TACAGAAATTTGAATGCTCCCACTCACCTTATTTATGATGACGACATCATTCTCTTTCTTAAGGGTGATATAAAAAATATCAAAACTCTCAAATTTACTCTCACTCATTATGAGGACTTCTCAGGTCAAGTCATTGGTTAGAAAAAACCCTCCATCTATTTTTGGAAAAAACTTTCTATCTAGTAGAAAAAAATATATCACTAATGAACTTGGAATTAAAGAGGGAATAATTCCTTCAAATACCTTGGGGTTCCCCTCTTCTGGGGCATACCCAAAGGATTCTATTTTTCAAACAATGTTGATCAAATTATTAATTATCTTTCTATTTGGAAAGGTAAATCTCTCTCCATGGTAGGGAGAGTCTATCTTGTCAAGTAAATTATTTTATCTAAATTGGTCTACTCTATTATGGTCTACAGTTGGATGGAAAGTCTTATTAAAAAATGAATGTTTATATCGAAAACTTTTTTTGTACTGGAAACACTTTGGATAGGAAACTTGTGACTCTCCCTTGGGATACTTGCTGTAAGCCTTAAGAAAAGGGTGGTCTTTGTATTAAAAACTTAAAACCATTTAATGAGGCCCTTCAAGACAGACTCACTTGGAACCTAATTCCTAACAACACCCCCTCGATTTATTTTATAAAAAATAGGTTCCTAGATAGATTGAGGAGAGGTAATAAGAACTTCCTGAACTCTTCAATTTGGACCTCTGTCAGAAATATGTATGCGAACATTATGACCAATGCTAGAAGGATGGCCACTAGAAACTCCTCCATGAAATTTTGGTTGAACAACTAGATAGGTTCTCTTCTTATTTCTTTAATTCCTCCTAAACATTCCCCTAAAAATATCAATGACACTATCAATAATGTTCTCAATTATTATTTTGATACTCTTCCTGATAATGTTTTTCAAATTATTGATAATTATCACTATGCTATCTCGGAGGATTTTCAAATTTGGGAACCTGCTCACAATGGATTTATAAATTCAAAAATATTCTACAACTACTCCTTTCATAACTATGGAAATGACTTTAATTGGATTAAAATCTTTGGTAAGTCTTGGATTAAACCTTCAAGACTAAACCTTATCTAGCCTATGTCCAATAAAAGGGTTCCCACTGATTCTTGTTTTCAAATTTTTGGGATCCAAATTTTCTTAAAATGTCATCACTATAACCAACATAGAGAGGATAATAACCATTTATATATGTCTTGTGCTATCGACACTACTCTCTGGAACTATATTTTTGAAATATTTGATCGCAGATGGACAATTATAGACTCTATCAATGCATAGTTAAAATGCTGTGTGGAAATGAAGAACTCCCAACAAATCAACAAAATAATTATTGCTGGGGCTGAGGAGATTATTCATGTAATATGGTATGATAGAAATGCTATTTTTCACAAAAATTTCTCACCGAACACTAATTCAGGTAAAATGTGTATTCTCATTTCTATTTGTGAAGCTGTGCTAATTCAAAAAGGGTGTTGTGACAACTATGTTACAAATTTTACGGTTCTGCAATGTATTCGGGTTATTGCCACTTTTTTCCAGCTGAGATGAACGTTTGATGTTTTATGAAGACCACCGCTCCTAAGGTGGATTAAAATAAATGTGGACGGAGCCTCCAATGGAAATCCTGGCCCCATAGGGTGTGGTGCCATCTACAAAAATCCTCTTGTTCAGATCATTGGGTGCTTTTATGGAGGCTGTAGTAATACAACCTCTCTAGAAGCCAAAATACCAAGTGTGATTAATTCCATTTCCTTTTCCATGCATCGTGGTTGGAACAATTTTTGGATTGAAATCTATTCTATGACTATGGTGCAGGCCATTTGGAATGGAGTGATTCATCTAGCTTGGATGCTTACTACACACAGGATGAATTATCTTCGTTCTCTACATGACACCAATTTCATTCAACTCATACTTAGAGTGAGGCGAATATGGATGCTGATGGTCTCACCAATAAATGGGTTTCAAAGGACATAACCTTACTGAAGGATCTTTTGGGAAACTTGCTTCCTCTCTATGTGAAAGATTGTAATATGATCCCATCTTTTAGAAACTTGTAAGTGCTTATTTTTAATATAATTTTCTTTAGTCTTTTGACCAAAGATCCACCTTGTTTAAAAAAAATGAAAATAAAAATATAATGAAATTTCAAATGGTTGAGTAGAAAAAATGTAAATCCAACGTGTCATTTTTTCGGGATCACGTGAATTCAATTTTATTGTTTTAAAACTTGAAAATGCATGTTTGAGGGTAATATCCATATAAAATGACCTTACAATGACGTGAAATCATAGAAAACCCATATTATTATTATTTTTGATGTGTATGAGTAGAGGACATTCCAATTGGATGTTCGGTCTACTAGGAATGACCAAATATGAAATTTTTAAAGGTTTGATGCCCTTTAAAAATGTGTGTTCAAAGGTAAAAACCATCTGAATAGCGTTAGAATTTTGTGAAATTAGATGAAAAAACTATACATTGATATGTGAAATGGTTAAGAAAATTAAATGTCAATCTAAGGTGTCGTTTTTCCAAGATGACCCGAAATGAACTTTTATTGTTTTACAACACTAAAACGTTTGTTTATGATTAATATCTATATAAAATGAGTTTTAAATGGAATGAAATTATAGGAAAACTATGTTATCTTTATTTTTGATGTTTAAGAGTAGACGAAACATCAATCAGATGTGCGGTCTTCATAGAACGGTCAAATATACAGTTTTAAAGGTTTGAGGCACTTTAAAAACATGCATCTGAGAGTAAAATAAAACTGAAAAACCATAAAATGCTATGAAATTAGATGAAAAAATTGTACTGTAAAATGTGATGTAGTCGAGCAGATGAAATGTCAATCTGAGGTGTCGTTTGGTCGAGATGACCCAAAATGCACTTTTGTTGTTTTAAAAAATCCAAACGTGCATCTAAGGGTTATATCCATATAAAACGGCCTTAGAATGACGTGAAATCATAAGATAACCATATTATTGTTATTTTTGATTTTTATATGTATATGAAACATAAATTGGATGTGAGGTCTTCCCAGAACGACTGAATATGAAGCTTTTAAAGGTTTCTCTTTAAAAATGTGCTTCAAGGGATCAAAACCAACCTAACTACATCCAAATTTTGTGACATTAGTTGAAAAAAATTGTAAAGTGTAATTTTAAATATTTGAGTAGACATAAAGTCAATTTTATCCGTCATTTGACTGAGATATCTTGAAACACACTTTTATTATTTTATAATACCAAAACATGCATTTAAGGGTCATATCCATAAAAACAATCACTGAATGATGTGAAATCAAAGGAAAACCATGTTTTTGTTTTTCATAATGGTATAGTTTGATGACACATCAATCGAACATATGGTATTCCTAGAACAACTGAATATGCGATTTTGAAAGGCTAAATTCCCTTTAAAAATGTGCATTTGAAGGGTCAAAACCAATCGAATAACCTTAAAATTTCGTGAAATTAGAAAAAAAACCATAAAATGAAATTTGAAATTAAAAAGTATAAGGAATGTAAATCCAATGTGTTCTTTGGCTAGGATGATATGAAACACAGTTTTGTTGTTTTAAAACACCAAAACATGTAGTTAAGAGTCGGATCCTTAGAAAATGACCTTGGAATGACATGAAATCATTAAAAACTCATATTATTATTATTATTGATATGTAATAGTCGACAAAAATTTAATAAGATGTGCGGTATTCCCGGAATAACCAAATTTTTGATTTCTAAAGGTCTGACACCCTTAAAAAATGTGCATCCAGGGTTCAAAACTGATCGAACGGCCTCTAAATACTGTGAAATTAGACAGAAACCTAATTTTATGGTAAATTAATGTTAATTAAGGATAAAACAAAATTAAGGGTAAAAAAAAGTTTATTAAGGATAAACTAAAGTTATGTAAGGGTAAAACAAAATTAATTAAGGGTTAAACTAAAGTTAAGTAAGGGTAAAATAGTTAATTAAAGTTAAAAAAAGTTAAGTAAGGGTAAAATAAAGTTAAATTAGGGTAAAATAAAGTAGATAAAAGAAAATAACTAAAGTTATGTAATGGTAAAAAAATTAGTGTACGGGTAAACTAAAGTTAAGCAAGGGTAAAATTTTATTAGAACTTTTTTTGTAAGTTCTGCTAGAACATTCAATGGAAATTTTAGTAGAAATTTCATTCGAATTTCTGGGGGCACTTTCCCTAAAAGTTCTGGTGGAACTTTCATTATATGCTCTTGTGGGATTTCCAATAAAACTTCTAGGGGAATATTCAATAAATGTTCCACTGGTAATTTCATTACAAATTTTCAAAGATCATTTCCAAAATATAGCTCCCTTGAAAATTTTTAGTGGAAATTTTATGGATAAAGTGAGAAACGTTTATTAAAAATTGTACTAGAAATATACATTAATTTTTTTAGTGAAAAAGTTTACTAGAAGTTTTAGAAAAAATTTGAAATCATATTTCACTATAATCTTCCTATAGAAAATTCCTATGGAAAAATAATGCTAAAAATATAATGGGAAATCCATTGGAAACATATACTATAAAGTTTGAGTATTTCTAAAGGAAAATTCCAATAAAAACTGTCATTTGAAACTTCAACTTCGACCTAAAAATTTAAGTTCAATCATTCATTGAAAATTATAGTGAAACTTTCATGGGACAATCTATTAGAAACTTTCATTAAAAAATTCCAATGGTAACTTAAAATTCCACTGAAACTTATATTGAAACATCCACTGGAAATTCTAGTGAAACCCTCATAGGAAATTATAGTGAAAATTATATTGGAATATTCCATTGGAAACTTACAATGGAAAAATAAAGTTGAAACATCCAATATAAAAATCTAGCGGAAACATCCATTGGAAAATACAGTATTTTCTATTGGAAATTTCCAATGGAAAATCCCACTATAAACTTCAACTTCTATTTAACAATTTAAGTTAAAACATTCATCAGAAATTAAAATTAAAATTCCATGGTACATTCCATTGGAAACTTCCATTGAAAAATTCCAATGGTTACTTAAAATTACAATTAATCTTCTATTGAAACATTCACCGAAAAATCTAGTGAAACTTCCACTGGAAATTATATTGAAACTCTCACAAGAAATTCCAGTGAAAATTCTATTGAAAAAATATAGTGGAAAATTACAATGAAAATATCAAGTAGAAACATCCAATGGAAAATCCCAGTGGAAACATCCACTGGAAATTAGAGTATTTTCCAATAGAAAATTCCATTGGAGATTCACACTGAAAACTTCAACTTCCATAAAAAAATATAAGTTGAAACATTCATTGGAAATTATAGTTAAACTTCCATGAAACATTCCATTGGAAACTTTTGTTGAAAAGTTACATTGGTAACTTTAAATCCCACTGAAACTTCCATTGATATAACCACTAAAATTATAGTGAAACCCCTAACAGAAATTCTAGTGAATCTTTCATTGGAACATTCATAAAATTTCAGTGATAACCTCAAATTACATTTAAAAATTAGCTTAAACTTTCATAAGAAATTCCAGGGAAATTTCCATTGGAAATTCCAAAAAACTTCCATGGAAATTTTCAGTGAAACTTTAACTAGAACATTCCAATGGAAACTTCTACTAGAAAAAATTGATGGTATCTTCAAATTCCACTTAGAAATTATAGTAAAACTTCTACTTGAAATTCTGGTGAATCTTTCAGTGGAATATTATATTGGATACTTCCACCAAAATATAATAGTTTTAACTACAAAAACCACTTCAAACTTCTCATGGAACATTCTAGTGTAAACTTCCATTAAAATTTCTACTGCAACTTCTATTAGAAATTCCACTGAAACTTCCATTGGAAATTCTTGTGAAACTTCTATAGAAACATTCTAGTGTAAGTTTTCCATGGTAAATTCCATTGATACTTTCAACTTCAATTTGAAAATTTCAATTGAAACTTTCCCTGGAAATTACTATGAAAATTTTATCAAAAATTGAAATGAAGCTTCCTATAAAACATTCCAGTGTAAACTAGAAACTTTCATTGATCTTCAATGGAAACTTTCACTAAAAAAATCAAGTATATAACTCAAACTAAAGTTTTCATAAAAAATATATTCTTTCAACTATAAAATTTCTAGTGAAATTTTGTAATAAAATTTATCATTGTAAGTTTTTAGTGTAATTTTCATTGAAGTTATTCACTAAAAATTTGTATTAAAATTTTTAAGAAACATCCTTCTAAAATTTTTTCCTAAAGGTTTTTAGCCCAATTTTTTGTGTACTTTTATTACTTAAAAATATTTTTTATATCCTTTCATATAAAAACATTTTTTTATAAATTTGTACACCTATAATTTATTACAATTAATAATAAAATTGTTACGAGTTAAAAAAGAAATTCTTCATGATTTTAAAAAAAATAATAATGTTCTATCTTCACCAAAAAAAATCTTTTATATCATTTTATATAAAATTATTTTTTATACTTTTGTACAAATTATATTTTTTTAAGATTATTAGTAAAATTTTAATAATTTAATTTGTCTAAAAAAATATTTTTCATATAATCTCAGTGGGGCCTGCAAATATGTTTAGTGGACATGGAGGGGGGAAATATGATAGTGACGGGGAAGGTTGACCCCATTCAGGTAGTGAAGAAACTACAAAATCATTATGAGGTGGCACACATAATCTTAGTGGGACCTAAAAATGATCCGTCCAGGAAGAAATAGGAGGAGGAGGGAAAGATGATGAAGAAAGTGGAGGATGTTATAGCATCTCCTTCTCCTCATATTCCTCCCATGGTATGGTTCCAGATGCCCACGTATCCTCCTCCTCCCATGGTAAACTACAAATGTGTTCCCAGAATCGAAGAGTACCTAAATGCATTTGTCATTTCCTGATCTAGTCATTCTAACTAGGAATATATGATGATGGCAATGATGACTTATTCATGTCTTATTGGACTTATTTTTAAGAACCACCTCGATAACATTGTGCGCTTCCCATCTCTTGTTAGCCATAAGCCCCCAAATTTTCACCAAAGGAGTGGTGTACGGAAAGCAACACCTATTTGAATCCAACAATACAAGAACTTTACATTGATTCTTGTGTATAAAATGGAATATGAATTTTACCATTTTCCAGTTTTAATCGAAGAAATTATCCAAAAAATTATGTGCACATTTCCTGCCCCACCCATTATTAGTTCTAATAAAAACAAATTTTATCACTGTTTTAATAGATTTGATAAATATACCCCTTTATCAATGTTTTTTAGCACTGATAAAGATTATTTCTAGATAAATCCAAATATGTGGTAGTGATTGGCCTCACCTTCTTTTTTGTTTTGATCTAAATTTTCATCACTGATTTTTAATTCCATTTCTATTAGGGTCTTCTAAGTGTTAGACGAACCTCACCATTTATATTCCATCCCTGTAAATTAATGTTGTAAACTAATTCCGCATCTATTATGTAATTCATGCTAGTCATTTCATACTTCAATTTCTATTTAGGTACCAGGTCTCTGGTTTTTCAATTAGAAGTGCATTAATTATTAATAAAAATTTTCAGATCAACTGTTTTAAACTGATTCTGTATTTTTTATTGAATAAAACTTTTATCTATTTATATCATTTAGAAAATAAATTTTGCATTTAATACTATACCAATATTTTTACCAATAATCATGAGCTAGGTAATTGTATTTATTTAATTAGGAATTTTTTATTTATGCGATTTATGTAACCTTTATCATTTCAATAATTGAAAAATATATTCTCACCTCATTGAAACTGGTTTTAACTACAAGTCAATGACTGGGTATATCATAGAATGTTGTGCTATCACACTACAAAAAAAATTTGGTTTTTGTAGTGTCATTCTTTAACAACGCTAAAAAAGTGCTATTAAAAGTACATCTTTATCAACATTTTTTTAGCATTGATAAAGGTACACCCTTTACTAGAGATTTTTTTTGCACTGTTAAAAGGTCCCTCTTTATCAGTGCTTTTTTTAGTAGTGCTAATAAAGGGGTTCTTTATCAGAACTTTTTTTGCTAACACTGATAAAGCGTATATGTCAAAAAAAATCAAAAACAATATATTAATATATAAAATATATAAATATATTTATTTTGATATAAATATAATATATATTTTTTATATATGTTTTAGATAAGTATAAATATACATTTACACATAATATATAAGTTATTTAGTGAAAATGGTTTATAAAATATTTTAAAAAATATTATTAATTAATAATTTTCTAATTATTATTGAGTAATAATAATTTAATAATAATTTGAAGACACAAAAAATCAAATAACTAATAAAAGATCTAAAATAAGTTGAAAATGTAACTCAAACTTCAAATGGCCATAACTTATGATCTGGGTGTCTATTTGAGCTCTACCACATATCAAATCAAAGCCTATGATGAGATAAATGAGATTATGAAATAACCACTACCTTATAATTTATTTTATTTGAATGTGATTTAAGCTCTTGTATAATGGTTTCAAACATGTTATTAATTTATAGTAGAAACATATCCATATTTATGATATCATATATGATATTCTTATATCTTTTTGTTAATAATATTATGTTATTAACCTTATTTTGGGTGTTGACTGCTTCATTTTCCTATGCATGTTTTTTCATTGAAGTCCTGTTTATTATACATAATATATATCTTTCATTTAAAAAATTATATTAAGTTCATATGTATTATATTTACTCATTATATACATATTTATGATCATTCTTAAGTGATTAACGTGGGAAATGAATCTCATCCCATCGTGGACATGGTAGGCCGTACGTACACATGAGTGACGATATCATTACCTTAATGGTGAAAGAGAAAAGAATTTGATGATATATTAATTATAAAAAATCAACATCATGTCATATTTATTATTTATATCAATTATATCCATCATTATAAACATACAAATAAAGTGGTGAAGAAAAACAAATTACACCACAACATTTACGTACACACGTGCAGTACTTTTGTTTTTAATTGGAAGGATAAATCATAGAATATGGCTATCTCATAATAATAATAAAATATAATTATATATATGATATTAGATTTATTACTTTATAATGTATACATCATATAAAGAGGAAGTATAAGAAGAAATGAACTTGGATGAGTTAGTAGAAATAGTTACTTCTTCTTTGATGTATTTCCTTTAGATCTCTTCTCAAGGGATTTAGGGTTGGTCTTTTAGGAAGACCAGAACCTCTAGAACTTGTATAGGGATGTTGGGATAAGAAATTTGAAGGACTTAGTCAAGTTATAAGTCTAAAAGTGGTGTGAATAAGTGATGAAGGAGGTTCCCTTTTATAACTGGGGTGATGACACCATTAGAAACTCTTAAAATATTAATATAAATTAATTTTCAATTCCAAATGGCTCCAAAATTTCTTATTTAGAAGATAGTATAATTATGGGTCTAAATAAATTCATCCAATGAAATTATAATTTTTTTTTATTTTTTAATCCTTATCTTTCCGTTTTAACCCTTTAACTCTTACCATGATATGATGTATGTTAAACTTTGAGGGTTAATATAATTACTATAAAATGAAAAATGACCAATAAATGAGTCATTGATTACATATTTAACTTTATCCCATTAATTTGGAAAAATTTTAGTTTATTATTAATTTTATATCATTTAATAAAATAATATTTCTTTTAAAATATCATTAGTGTCAATTTTGACACTATTCGTCACTTGACTTTTTAAAAATACCCTAACATGATATTTTAGAACACACATTGTTAAATCATCATTAATATGTAAAATTATTCTATCAAATTCTTGGATGATAATAATTTTGTCAAATTATATTTATTTTTAACATTTTTAATACCATTTATTTGATTCTTCCATTAATTAAACAATTATCACATCATCATTGTGTCACCATTTAGGGTAATTATATTATCACTAAAAATTATAAATAAATTACCATGATGTAGATTAAAATTTTAGATTTATAAATACTATTTATAATCAAATATATCCCATATATAACACCATATTAAAAATATTTCTCTTGTTAAAAAAAAAATATGACAAAATTGACTTTCCTTTGAATATAATATTAATAAGGTTATATTGTCATCCCAAAAGACATAAATGGTCTCATAAATAATCCTTTAATGCTCAGGGATGAAACATAATCATAAAATAAAATTAGGAAAAGTGTTAGAGTAATTTTATAATATTTATAATATTATATTTACCCTTAATTACCAAATTTACACTTAACCGTTGTAATTAAAATATTGTTAAATTTAAAATTTATATGCCCAAAAAATAAAATTAACATATTTATATAATTTTTACACACTGATTCCAAATATATAATTCATTTTAAAAATTTATAACATATAATTTTTAGTAATTAATTTAAAATTAATCACGTTGACGGATAGAGAAGACGAGTTTTTTAAAGTGAAAACATTCAAAATATTAAAAGGTTTTTATATCTAATTTCAATGTTAAATTGATTCTAATGACCTAAATTGGATTAAATGATAAGAAAATAATCTAATTATACTTTAAAACCAATCATAAATATAACACTACAAAATATTTGGATGAAAAAAGTTGTTTTCAATTAAAATTCCGTATTTTTTCACTATTCATCAAAACATAAAACTTATCAGAAAAATACCAATAATTCAAAAAAAGTAAATTTTTATATAATAATTTAAAACAAGAAGTTTAGTTTTTTTCAAATAAATTATATAAAAGTGTCAAAATTGTATTTAAAACAGACTCTCCATTAAAAGGGGATAAAACTGTTTTTATAAAAATATATGTTTTTATGCATAATATTTGGTTTTTTCTTATCTTATTCTTATAAAATATATTGGTTGAATATAAAAATATTTGATTGGATATATAACATATAAATTTACTATATAAATTCTCTAACAGTGTTCGAATTTAATTGACTATGAAAAACATAACTAAATAGTGTGTTGTTCAAACCTGTTGTTGTGTGCATTATAAGCTACCAGAAAAATTAAATTTATTCAAAAAGAAAAATATGGTAAAGTATTGGGGTGATACATTCACCCCTCCTAAAAAATTTCATCCTAAAAATTTTATGGGTGTTACCTTCTAAAAAAATATGTTGGTAGTTCTTCTTTATAGAATCCTTTGGTTCCCATGTTGCTTCTTCCATTCTGTGATTTCTCCAGAGTACCTTTACCAGTCAAGTCGTTCGATTCCTCAACACGTTTTCTCTTGTATCAAGAAACTAGATGGTTTCTTAATAGTAATAAAGGTCAAGTTCCAAATCTATTTCATCAGAGGTGAGAACATGTGTTGGGTCAGAAATGTACTTCCTTAGTAGAGATATATGAAATACATTGTGTACTTTTGATATATTTGGCGGCATTTACAAATGGTAAGAAACAAATCCAACCATTTCAACAATTTAAAAGAGTCTGATGTACTTAGAACTCAGTTTCCCATTCTTACTAAACCTTATAACACCCTTCCATGGATATACTTTCAAGAAAACACGATCACCTACTTGGAACTCTAAATATTTCCTCCAATTATCAACATAACTCTTTTGCCTACTTTGAGATGCTTTAATATGATCCTAAAAAGACATTACCTTTATATTAGTCTCATAAAAAAGTTCCAATCCTAAAAGTTTCCTTTCACCAACTTCATCCCATTAAGTTGGTGTGTGACATCTATTTCTATATAAAGCTTCATATAATGCTATTTGAATACTTGAATGGAAGCTATTGTTATTGTAAAATTTTACCAAATGAAAATATTGATTCCACATACATTGAAAGTGAAGTGAAAATTATATCATCATGTTTTCCATTGTTTGAATTGTTCTTTTAGACTGTCCATCAGTTTGAGGATGGTAGGCAGTGCTCAAATAAAGTTCATTATTTAGATCATTGTGAAGACTCTTCCGGAATTTTGATGTAAAATGGGGATATCAATGAGACACAATTGATATAGGTTCATCATGAAGTCTTACAACTTCATTAATATAATGTTTTTAGGCGATCAAGAGGTTAATATTCTTATATAGCAAGAAAATGTGCTGATTCGGTAAGGCGATCAATAATAACTCATACCACATCATTCTTTCTAGGAGTCCTTGGTAGTCCCATCTCAAATTATATAGTAATTTCATCCCATTTACACATAATAATAGGAAGAGGGTGCATTAATACTTTAGGATGGAGCCTCAAATATTTCACTTATTGAAAAAACAAACATCTGGACACATAATGAGAAATTTCCCGCTTTATATTATCCCACAAAAATTATCCTTTAAGTCCCTATGCATATTTATGCTTCTAGGGTGTATAGAGTAATTTGATCTATCTTAATAATCCAAAAATTCCATTCTTATAACAAGTATATATGGAACACATAACATCTTTCTGAGTTTTAGAACACTATCTTCATAAAGAAATTATACTAACTCTCCTTCGCTCACATATTCAATTTTATTTTAAAGGTTCTCATCATCAGATTGAGAATTATTTATCTTCCCTAATAATGAAAGTCATTAAATTATTTGAAAAATGATTTATGGTTATCCTTATAAACTCTCATATCCATAATTACTCTATCCATGAACATAGGATCCTTCTCAATCCTTATTTGGGTTAGAACTCCATGACCATTCATACTCAATGGATCAACTACCTTATTTTCTTTCCCTAGGTGGTATTGTATTGAATAATCATAATCCTTGAGTAGCTCCATCCATCATCTCTATCTCATGCTAAGCTCTTTCTACAAGAAGATGTATTTCATACTTTTATGATCCACCTATATCACACATCATTCACCATAGAGATACTGCCTCCATATTTTCAAATCAAAGATTAGACCCCATGGCTCAAGATCATGGGTTGGATAGTTTTGTTCTTGATTCTTCAATTACCTTGACGCATATGTGATAACTCTATCAATTTTCATCAGGACACAACCAATTATCTTCATTAATGCATCACTATATATGAAAAAACCATCACTTCCAGATAGTAGAGTGAAAATCAGAGCATTTAATAATCTTATCTCTAGTTAACCAAAAAATACTTTACATTACCTTTTACAACAAAACTTAACCCCTTTACATGTAATATTGGTTAACAGGTTATCCATTTAGAGAAAATTCTGAATGAACCATCGATAATAACATTAAAAACTAATGAAACTATATACCTAAGTTATGTTTTTTGGCGTATACCATTCTATGATCGCCTTTGGATTTGTAGGATCATTAAAATTCCATCCTTAGAGACAATATGGGAAATAGAAGTAAATTATTGAATCCAAAAATCAAAATTACTAAATTTCCATATAATCGTTCCTTTCTTAGAGTCTTAAGAATTATTCACATGTGATTCTCATGTTACTCACAACTATTAGAATACACCAGAATATCGTCAATTAATATCACAAAAAAATAATCAAGATATTCCTTGAATACTTTGTTCATTAGGTCTATAAAAATAGAGGATTAATGAGCCAATATAAACGGAAGTACTGTAAACTCATAATGTGTATACCTCTTCTGAAAAGATGTCTTCAGAATTTATTTCTTCTTTAATTGCAATTGGTGATACCTATAATGAAGATCAATCTTTGAAAAATATTATGCTCCATAAAGTATATCAAACAAGTCATCAAGGCGAGGTAGAGGATACCTATTCTTTATTGTATTAGCATTTATTTCTCTATAATCAATGCACAACCTCATGGATCCATCTTTCTTCTTAAAAAAGATAATAGGGTATCCCCATGGTGAAAACCTAGGGCACATAAATCTATTATTACTCAAATCCTCTTGTTATTTCCTAAAATACACTAATTATATAGTGGAAATTATATATGGTGTCTTTGATATTTACCTTGCACCAGGGGTTAAATCAATGGAAAATTAAACTTCACACCCTAGGGGATGTCTAAGTAATTACTCAAGAAATACATCAATGTATTTCTATAGAATATGTACATACTAAACTTAAAGATTAAATTTTCAATAACTAGATGTTGTTTTCTCTTCCTCTCTAAGAATTTCATTTAGTTGAGCTATTGGAAGTAGATCTAGGTAAGAATCAGATGATGAAGTTTCTTCTTTAAAGATAAGGGATTCTTCTTCTTCCTCAAAAATGATAATTTCCTTCTTCTTGTAATAAATTTTCGCATCGTATTTTTATATCCAGTCCAAAACGAGGATTATATCAAATTCAACCATAACTATGATGAAATGGTCAACAAATAAAGCATGTTTATGTGTCATAATGGGGAATGACCATGTAAAGACCCGTAAAATTCAAAGAAATTTTTTTCTTAATTTTTTTTGGGATTTTACAAGAACGCAGTTTCTGACGGCACTTGATTCTGAGGCCCAGTGTGCCCAGAATTTCTATCCGAAGTTTAGCTTGGTTACATTCAGTGAACGAACGAGCGGGAATTTCTAACTTTTGAACCGGTGTTCGGAATCGAATTCTGAGGGCACCGATGGATTCGCAACGCCGGTAATTGCTTAGGAACACCTTTTCCGGAGTTGCGTTTTCACGAGAGAAGTTGATAAAAATTGTGGAAGTTAAAATAAAAATTTAAACTACAATTTTTATTTTCTCTAAGTGGATTTAAGCTTTGGGTGGAAGTTGGGTAACTACCCAACTTCCCATGGAAGGTTATGAGGGTGGTGGGGCCCACAAAAACCCCACCCCTTCACATTCCTTAACTCCCTCAACTCACAATTAAATTTGATAACTTAAGTTTTAATAAATTATGATATTAATGAAGTGAGTTTAATGTGTGTGTTTGAATTTAAAACTAATGTCAAGTTAATAAAATAAGTGTGGGCTTATTTTATTAAGGGTTGGATTCTTGTTGCGGAGTCTTTGGGGAGAAAAGGCTAAGGAACTTGAGGAACTTCTTCGTCTTCGACGAAGAACGCAAAGAACGCATCGATATCCGATGAAGAACACCGAGTCCTCGGAAACCGAATATGCGACACCGTATACCGCGACGCTGACGATGTCTTCTTTTGCGACGTCTCTTTCCGTGACGGATATTCCGCGACAAATCATCGTTCGACGAACCTCCATACAAGCTACGCTCAAGGTAGGGGTTATTTTATTTTATTTATTTTGTTCGTGATTACTACCTTGATGTTCTTCGTATAGTATGACCAATTGCTATTGATTAACGAGAGGGGGCCAGACCACACAAACACGGCCGACCCTACTCCATTATCCATGTTGGTTTCTAATGTGGATTGGAACAGAATGGCGTGGTTCCGTCGCACCGCGCGAGATCGTGCGGCAAGAAATGTGCGACGCCGTCGCGCCGTGCTGTGAAATCGAACAATGACGTGACGCCGTCGCACCGCGTTGGAGAAACCCATAGAAACTGCGGCCGGAGTGGGGCCGCGGCGCCGTCGTGCCGTGTCGGACGAACCAAGGCCGCGGCCGGTTCCGGGTCGCGGTGGAGTAGGGTGACCGGCGGCCTGTTCCAGGCCGCCGGTGTCGGAGCCGGGAGGGGACCGGCCATCGCCGGTACTGTGGTGGAAAAAACCGGCCGACCAGGGCAGGCGGGCCGGACAAGGGGAAGCCGGGGGTTCAAACCCCCAGCCGGCCAGCTGAGCGACCCCTATTAAGGGGGGCCGCGGTTGCAAACCGCGGGGGGCAGCGCCCCCCCCCCCCCCCCGCTATCCGAACAGCTCAACCATTCGGCCGAGACACTTGGTTCCACGTGCCAGGGCACCGGACCGCACCCAGCCAGGCTGACCCGGACCTGGGTCGGGTCGACCCAGTTCGGGCCGACCCAGGGGGTCTCGGGCCGGGCCCGAAACCCCGTTTTCGGACCTTTTCGGTCTTTTGCTCATAAATTGAGCTACGGGCCTCCGATCGACGCACCGTCAGTGGAGATGAGATCCTTGGATCGAGACGGTCGTTTCAGTATATTACACTCAATGTTTCGGAGTATTTGGGTTTGGCCGGGTTGGTTCGTACACGAAACCAACCGGGCCCTCGGAGTAGAAACTCTCATAACTTGAGTTCCGGACATCCGATTGACGTGCCGTTGACTTTGTTGGATTTCTATTGATGAGAAGGAACTTTTGGCTTACTCCGCTTGAGGTTTGGATGCTGTCGGAGTGCGGTCGGGTTGGTTCGCTCACACAACCAACCGGGCCCCTAGAACGAAAAAGCCAATAACTCATAGACCGAGCATCCGATTGACGCGCCGTTTGTCTCGTTGATTTGCTCTTGATGAGACGGAACTTTTGGCATACTTCTCTTGAGTTTTGGATGCAGTTGGATAGTGGCAGGGTTAGATTGCACCCAAAATCCAACCTGGCCCCTGGAACAGAAAACTGATAACTCTCAGACCAAACGTCCGATTGACGCGCCGTTTGCGACGTTGAGTTCCTGTTGACGATACGAAACTTTTGGATATATCAAATCTGGACTATGTGTCAGTTGATTCATCGAACACTTGGCTCGGGGAGTGGACCCTCCCGGAACGAGCAAGCTGTGTGCGGAAACCCTAAAGCCAGTTGAGACTTGACGACTGCTAATCGAACAACTCGGTGTGTTACGGATAGCCTAGTGGGAAGCACTTGGTTGTAGTAGAAACCCCACAATGGAGGAGCGCTTGGTTGTAGCGGCAGACCCGCAGTACTCAACAGAAGGAGTACCTCTGGAGGCTATGAGGGGGAGCGCTTGGTTGTAGCGGCAGACCCACGACGGAGGAGCACTTGGTTGTAGCAGCACGGGGGAGCGCTTGGTTGTAGCAGCAGACCCAAGACAGATGAGAACTTGGTTGTAGCGGCTGACCCGTTGTACTCAACAGAAGGAGTACCTCTAGAGGCTATGAGGTGGAGCGCTTGGTTGTAGCGGCAGACCCATGATGGGAAGTGTTTGATTGTAGCAGCAGGCCCACAGTACTCGATAGGTGGAGTACTACAGCAGTTCAAGGTTAGAGGGAAGCGCTTGGTTGTAGCGGCATAACCACTGTACTTGATAGGGAAAGAGTTTCCCAATAGCTATGGTTTCAACTTTAATGAACGATCCTGCATGGGTCATTGCGGGGGTTAGTACCTATCGACCCTTTGTGGGTCTAACGACTTAGATGAATCAGTGGCTACATCTGATCATCTCTATCATCATTTGAAGAAGTATACCTATGTGAGCTGAATACTGTTTTGCTTTCCTATGTGGATTGTTTTGTGCTATCCTGTGTGGATTTACGTTTTGCTTTCCTGTGTGGACTAAGTTGTACTTGGGCTCGGATGTTGGAGCCGAACGAGAATTGATGACTTAGGTATATGTATGGGCATATACCTAAGCAGTGTCGAATGTTACTTTGTGATTGTATATTTCCTTTGTGGATTATCCTTTGTGGATTCTGGGAGACCTTTGGGGGTCTCGGGGTCCCTACTGAGTAGCTTATACTCACCCCTACATGGGCTATGCCAGCACTACGTTGTGTTGGTTGCAGACGACAGACATCGCTTATCGAGGTTGAGGCTTGTAGAGCAGGACGGTACCTGGAGGTGGACCACTGGGCGGGACATACTCGGAGCGGTCGGTTGGACCCAAAGAGAAGTGGAGGCTATCTGTACCCACCCTTCAGGTGGGATTCCCAGTGGACAGCTCGGCGTTACGACTTTAATTTTCAGTTGCTGTTTTTCCTTCAAGTTGTACTTTACTTTCAGTTGGGGTTTGTATACTGGCCCACTTACTTTTCCGCACTTACTATTGTACTCCGTTTTTACTTAGTGTTTACTTCTACTGCTTTCTTGCTATGTGGTGTTTTTTTACTTTACAAAGGCAATGCCTTCCCTTTTTACCGGGATTTATGCCTTGGTGCTAGTCGCCAGCCCCTGGCCTCTGGAAGATGGGCTTGGGGTAGTCACGGCACGGGCCCCGAGGATGGGTCGTGACAAATTGGTATCAGAGGAGTTCGATTCTACCACAGAACTTGGGACTCTGATCTTTTTTTTCTACATGAAGCAATAGTGTTATGCGTATTGGGTGTGGTTATCAGTTCAGGGAGTCTAGTGTTGGTGCGGCGGCCAACGTATCCGTACACCAGGACCCTGACTTCTGATTTCCGACTTAATGCGTGAAAACATTGATTGCATGTGTGTTTCCAGTTTTATTTGTGATTACTTTATGTCAGCTCACCAGGTATACTGTTGACCGTGGCGCACCTATTTCTTTTCGGGATTACCCCACGATGGCAGCCAGCTGGGGTTCTGATAGTTGTACATGACGACAGCTCGTCGAGCGACGAGGCCTCGGTACAGGGCCCTTTGACAGCTGAGGCACCGGCGGTACCTCTACCCGCCGAGCCACCGATGCTACCAGCCCCAGCTGCTGACGATGCACGTCGCCTTAGTGCACTGCACGAGTTTCAGCGCCAGCGACCGCTGAGGTTCCGCGGGGAGATGGACCCCCAGGCAGCCGAGGACTGGCTGGAGGCTGTTGTACGGGTTTTCAGGTTAGTGAGGATACCAACAGACCTCATGGTGATCCTCAAAACGAGCCTACAGCACGTGGCAGCAGGCAGATGGTGGAGCTTGATTCTCCAGGTGCACGATGAGGCATATCTTCTCTAGACGGACTTTGAGAGCCTCTTCCGCTCGGAGTTCGTCCCAGCCACCCTTCGTGTGGTGCGCATCCAGGAGCTTCTACAGCTGCGGCAGGGCAGCATGACAGTAGCCCAGTACGCGACAAGGTTTACTGATCTCTCACGCTACTCGACAGACATGGTACGAGACCCATTCTTCAGGGCCCGAACCTTCGAGCAGGGGCTCAGGAGAGAGATCATAGATTTAGTTGTTTCTCACAGCATTCCGACACAAACAGGAGTGTTGGAGCGAGCCCTCTTAGTGGAGAGTTTCCTTGCTGAGCAGTCTCCAGCAGCAGGACCCACCACTAGCCGGCATGTGGCAGAGTCTTCTGCAGCGGGTAGTAGATAGATGATGCAGGGGTCCAAGAGGACTAGACCTACAGGTGGTCGACCGCGTGACACAAGATCATTTTTTCAAGGCACCCGGGGTGGAAAACGACTTACCATGAATGGACAGTGTTACTCATGCGGCGGAGTTGGTCACATGGCTCGTGACTGTCCGACCCGCCATACGGATGACTAGCAGATGAACGAAGGACCTCCCAGGCAGAGTCAGAGGTTCGATCGAGGCGGACCACATGGAGCAGGAGACCGTGGTAGGGGAGCTGTCCATGCAGCTGGAGGTGGAGGATGCTTCAAGGTGTTGCCACCACCACCACCAGGAGGTCCACCTCGACCGCAGGGAGCTGGTGGACTTGGGAGAGCTCAGCTTCAGGCAGCTGAGGCCTACGATCATGGAGCTCCGGGAGCAGATGGACAGGAACGGGACTAGCTCCAGGCCTGGAGACTTTTGTTTATGCTGCTTATAGCATTGTTGATGTTTTTATGTAGATGTTTTGTGTCTTTGTACTTTGAGATTCAGTAATAAAAGACACCTTTCTTTTGGCGTTTACCTTCCTGTCATTTATTTATTTTGTTACTAAGAGGTTCCGGTTTAAAAACCGTTGACTTGACCCTCACTTTTAGATACCTAATGGAGGATATCCAGTGACCACACATTGATGCCGACAGTGTGACTCAACCCTTGGAGGCGAGAGTAACAGTTGGATCTCTTGGTAGTAGCGTCGAGGCCTTACGACGTCATCCTTGGTATGGGTAAGTATCATCCATGATGAGAATGACTGTATTAGGTGAAGAATGTGGTTCATCTAGGGGATGAGACCAGATTTCTCTTCTCGAAAAAGAAGAAATCTCAGCAGCTTGATTAGGACTAGAAAGGTCCAAGTCATCCAAGAGTGGATGAGGACAACTCAGAGCCGGCAAAATTCTTATGCTGACAGAAGGCGGAGGCCACTAGAGTTCGAGGATGGCGACCACGTCTTCTGGCGTGTCTCACCTTGACGTGGATTACGAATATTTGGCCGAGGTGGCAAGTTGTCTCCACGCTTCATCAGACCATTACAGGTCCTCAGCAGGATTGGCGTGGTGGCTTATCGCCTGGCTCTACCACCTCAGTTGCACTGGGTGCACGACGTCTTCCACGTATCTCACCTGAGGAGATACGTGCACGACCCAACGCATATCATTGACCATGGGGAGATGGACGTTGATGATGGGGTGACTTTTACGGAGGTCCCAGTGGAGATCAAGGATCGACGGGAGTGGGTCCTACATGGAAGGTAGATTCCTCTTCTGCGCATCATATGGCAGCACAGAAACCTCCACGAGAGCACTTGGGATCGGGAGGCTCAGATGCGTGGTTAGTACCCACATTTGTTTCCCTAGTTTCTATGTATCTTTACGGGGACGTAAAGCCCTTAGGTGGGAGTAATTTAAATACCCGTAAAATTCAAGGAATTTTTTTTCTTAATTTTATTTGGGATTTTACAAGAACACAGTTTTTGACGACACTTGATTCCTAGGCCCGGTGTGCCTGGAATTTCTATCCGAAGTTTAGCTCGGGTACATTCAGTGAACGAATGAGCGGGAATTTCTAACTTTTGAACCGGTGTTCGGAATCGAATTCCGAGGGAACCGATGGATTCGCAGCGCCGGTAATTGCTTAGTAACACCTTTTTTGGAGTTGCGTTTTCACGAGAGAAGTTGATAAAAATTTTGGAAGTTAAAATAAAAATTTAAACTACAATCTTTATTTTCTCTAAGTGGATTTAAGCTTTGGGTGGAAGTTGGGTAAGTACCCAACTTCCCATGGAAGGTTATGAGGGTGGTGGGGCCCACACGAACCCCACCCCTTCACATTCCTTAACTCCCTCAACTCACAATTAAATTTGATAACTTAAGTTTTAATAACTTATGATATTAATGAAGTGAGTTTAATGTGTGTGTTTGAATTTCAAACTAATGTCAAGTTAATAAAATAAGTGTGGGCTTATTTTATTAAGGGTTGGATTCTTGTTGTGGAGTCTTTGGGGAGAAAAGGATAAGGAACTTGAGGAACTTCTTCGTCTTTGACGAAGAACGTGAAGAACGCATCGATCTCCGACGAAGAACACCGAGTCCTTGAAAACCGACTACGCGACGCCATATACCGCGATGCCGGCGATGTCTTCTTTCGCGACGTCTCTTTCCGCGATGGATATTCCGCGACAAATCCTCATTCGATGAACCTCCATACAAGCTACGCTCAAGGTAGGGGTTATTTTATTTTATTTATTTTATTCATGATTACTACCTTGATGTTATTTGTGTAATATGACCAATTTCTATCGATTAACGAGAGGGGGCCGGACCACACAAACACGACCGACCCTCCTCCATTATCCATGTTGGTTTCTAATGTGGATTGGAAGGGAATGGCATGGTGCCGTCGCACCGCGTGAGATCGTGCGGCATGAAATGCGCGGAGCCGTCGCGCCGCATTGGAGAAACCCGAAGACACCGCGGCCGGAGTGGGGCTGCGGCAGAGGGGTGCGATGCCGTCACGACGCGCCGGACGAACCAAGGCTGCGGCCGGTTCTGGGCCGCGGCGGAGCAGGGTGACCGGCGGCCGGTTCCGGGCCGCCGGGGTCGGAGCAGGGAGGGGATCAGCCGTCGCCGGTCCCGTGGCGGTAGAAACCGGCCGGTCGGGGCGGGCCGACCGGACAAGGGGAATCCAGGGGTTCAAACCCCCGGCCGGCCAGCTGAGCGGCCCCCACTAAGGGGGGCCGTGGTTACAAACCACGGGGGGTAGCCCCCCCCCCCCGCTATCCGAATTGCTCGGCCGTTCGGCCGAGCCCCCTGGCGCCGTGCGCCGGGCCGGGCCGTGCCCAGGCCTTGCCGGGTCTCTGGGTCGGGCCGCGCCCAGCCGGGCCGACCCAAAATCGGGTCGGGTCGACCCGGTTTGGGCAGACCCAGGGGGTCTCGGGCCGGGTCGGTCCGGGCCCGAAACCCCGTTTTCGGACCTTTTCGGTCTTTTTCTCATAACTTGAGATACCAGCCTCCGATCGACGCACCGTCAGCGGCGATGAGATCCTTGGATCAAAACGGTAGTTTCAGTATATCGCACTCAAGGTTTCGGAGTACTTTGGGTTCGGCCGGGTCGGTTCGTACACGAAACCAACCGGGCCCTCGGAGCGGAAGAACTCATAACTTGAGCTCCGGACGTCCGATTGACGTGCCGTAGACTTTGTTGGATTCCTTGTGATGAGAAAGAACTTTTGTCTTACTCCGCTCGAGGTATGGATTCCATTGGAGTTCGGTTGGGTGGGTTCACTCACACAACCAACCAGGCCCCTTTAACGAAAAAGCCAATAACTCACAGACCGGGCGTCCGATTGACGCGTCGTCTGTCTCATTGATTTCATCTTGATGAGACGGAACTTTTGGCATAATTCTCTTGAGTTTTGGATGTAGTTGGATAGTGGATGGGTTGGATTTCACCCAAAATCCAACAGGGCCCCTAGAACGGAAAAGATGATAACTCTCAGACCAGACGTCCAATTGACGCGCCGTCTACGACGTTGAGTTCCTGTTGACGATACAGAAATTTTGGATATATCAACTATAGACTATGTGTCAGTTGATGCATCCATCTCTTGTCTCGTGGAGTGGACCCTCCTGGAACAATCATGCTGTGTGTGGAAACCCTAGAGCCGGTTGAGACTTGACGACTACTGATCGAACGACTCGGTGTGTTACGGATAGCCCAGTGGGAAGCACTTGGTTGTAGCAGCAGACCCATGGCAGAGGAGCGCTTGGTTGTAGCGTCAGACCCACGGTAATCAATAGAATGATTACCTCTAGAGGCTATGAGGGGGAGCGCTTGGTTGTAGTGGGAGACCCACGATGGAGGAGCGCTTGGTTGTAGCAGCACGGGGGAGCGCTTGGTTGTAGCAGCAGACCCACGACGGAGGAGTGCTTGGTTGTAGCGGCTGACCCATGGTACTCAACAGAAGGATTACCTCTAGAGGATATGAGGGGGAGCGCTTGGTTGTAGCGGTAGACCCATGGTGGGAAGCGCTTGATTGTAGAAGCAGGCCCACAGTAATCGATAGGTGGAGTACTACATCAGTCCAAGGTTAGAGGGAAGCGCTTGGTTGTAGCAGCATAACCACTATATTTGATAGGGAAGGAGTTTCCCAATAGCTATGGTTTCAACTTGATGATTGATCCTGTGTGGGTCATTGCGGGGGTTAGTACCTATCGACCCTTTGTGGGCCCGATGACTTAGATGAATCAGTGACAACATATGATCATCTCTATCGTCATTTGAAGAAGTATACCTGTGTGAGCTGAATCCAGTTTTTCTTTCCTATGTGGATTGTGTTGTGCTATCCTGTGTGGATTTACGTTTTGCTTTCCTGTGTGGACTGGGTTGTACTTGGGCTCGGATGTTGGAGCCGAACGAGAATTGATGACTTAGGTATATGTATGGGCATATACCTAAGCAGTGTCGAATGTTACTTAGTGATTATATCTTTCCTTTGTGGATTATCCTTTGTGGATTCTGGGAGACCTTCAGGGGTCTCGGGGTCCCTACTGAGTATCTTATACTCACACCTGCACGGGATATGCCCGCACTACGTTGTGTTGGTTGCAGACGACGGACAGCGCTGATCGAGATTGAGGCTTGCAGAGTAGGACGGTACCTAGAGGTGGACCACTGGGCAGGACGTACTCGGAGCCGTCGGTTGGACCCAAGGAGCAGTGGAGGCTATCTGTACCCACCCTTCAGGTGGGATTCCCAGTGGATAGCTCGGCGTTGCGGCTTTACTTTTCAGTTGCTGTTTTTCCTTCCAGTTGTACTTTAATTTCAGTTGGGGTTTGCATACTGGCCCACTTACTTTTCCGCACTTACTGTTGTACTCAGTTTTTACTTAGAGTTTACTTCTACTTATTTCTTGCTATATGGTGTTTGTTTACTTTAAAAAGGAAATTCCTTCCCTTTTTAATAGGATTTACACCTTGGTGCTAGTCGCCAGCCCCTGGCCTATGGAAGGCGAGCCTGGGGTAGTCACGACATGGGCCTCGAGGACGGGTCGTGACAGACCGACACATCTTTGTTGCAATGAGACTTCCCTTAGGAGTTTTGGCTAACAACTCCTTTATGAAATGTCTAATTTTAATGAAAAAATGTAGAGATAAAGAATACAATGATACATAATCAAATAAAGAATTAGATAATTTTGAGGATACAATTAATGTATTTTCCACCACATCATTAGTAACTTCAACCTTAGCATTTGTGATCACATAAACATGGCCTTACTACCTTGGTCTTTTCTAGGGAAATTTTACTTGATGCTTTGGACAATAATTTTCATAGTGTCCCATCTACTTATAGTTAAAACATTTCACATTACAATTTTCTTACTTTCCCTTTCAATCACAAGCTTGGTGAACTTTTCCTCCATACTTGTAACAAACTCTCATCCCCAATTTGCTTGTTCCATGATGTTTATTTCCACATTTATTGTAAGATGGAAAGTCAACCCTTACCTTATTCCATCTTTCCTTATTTATTTTTCCAAAGTGTTCAGAAACCCTATTATTCTGTTTACTTCCCTTAAAATAATAAGACTTAGAGAATTATTTTTCTATCTTGATAACACATGAGACTATATCTTCATATGATGAGAAATTTTTCGAGACTAGTACTCTTTGGTGGATTTTTTTAAACCATCAAAGAATTGATCAATATTTCCCTTTATAATACCTTAATAATCCATATAATTCCTTTCTAACCTTGTAGAGTTAGCTTTATGTTTTAAAAAATTTCTCATCCTCCCATTTCCTCAGATTCAATAATTTTATTTCCATATATGCTCGCTGTTCATGAGGGAATTATTTTTTTAAGAAAATTTCCTTCCATTCCATGATTTCAATTTATTCCTCCTTCTTTGTGTTTTGAATTAGTTTCCATAGTTTATCCACATCTCCTAAGATATGATAAAATACCATGACAAACTTATCCCTTTTTTTATTTCCCAAAGTAAGAAATATCTTCTCTAAAGAACTTATCCATTGCTCAGCCTCTAATGGATTTTTAGTCCATTTGAATATTGGAGGATGTTTTCTCCTGAAGCGGTCTAGTATTGTTCATTCATGTTATGGATCAGGTTGTTCCATATGGGTAAAGTTATTGTTCATAATTTGAGTCAGCTATCCTAGTATATCTATAAGTTGTTTAGCACCATTTGCAGCTCTAGGTCCAACAACATTATCTTTTATTGGAGGGATATCCCTACATAGATTATGTGCATTGATATAGTTTCTATTCCTTCCACTAAGATTAATTTATAAACAATGGCATACACTATATTAGGTTATGAATCATAATTCATAATTTTGAACTAGTAATACCTAACATAAATTGAAAAATTTATGCATAAATAATATCATAATCATAAACATGGTTTCTTTGGGGAAAAATTTAATTTAAATAATTCATAATGGTTTTTAAAGAAAATTTAAATTATCCTAAGAATATCCCCCTAGAGGGTCAAACCAGGTGCGTAGTAAGGCCCGTTGTCATGTACCAAGTTACGCCGAGTTAGACCCTAGACACCTTGTCAGGGTTGTTACCCTTAGGTATATCTATACCAAAACCACATCCACTAGTAGTATCTAGACATGGATATTTTGCTCAGAAGGCCCACATTATATCTACCTTACCAAAATTCTAGGATGTTATTCTATGATTGTCCTCAAATTCTATATTAGGGTTTTATTCATTATAATATATGTTTTCTAAATCTTATTTCCAAGGTTTCTACTAAAAATTCTCTAATACCAACTGTAACAACCCCAACCCCATTAGCCTAGAGCCAGTGCCTCACTTTATTACATTGACATAAATACAAGATTCAAATCTCAAAAGACCGATTGGTTTAGTATTTTTAGAAATTAGATTACATACATGAAACTTACTTTACATTGTAAAATATAAAATAAAATATAAAAAATCCTTTAAGAATGTCATTATTTTCCAAGATTAACACTAAATATCAATCGTAATACACATATTGGCATCCTGAAAAAAATAAAACATAATAAAGGGGTGAGTTTATATTCTCAGTAATAGTAAGAATATATATACATCTATTATGAATAAATAATCATAAACATTAAAGCAAGGTGAATAACTAAAACAAATTCCATTTAAACATATCTTAAGAATAACATGACCATAATAAATAATAACATCTAAATAATCACATGAACTAGAAAACATAACCATGGATATTATACTAGTCAAATAATATCATGGAATATAAATAACTAATCTCATAATGTGTGAATGCATAGTACCGAACATCATAAACATACCATCAAGTCTTCAACTAAGACACCATACATAAATAGATAATACATCAGCCAATACCCAAACTAGTTTGTCTCATGAGACCTACCGATGCATTGATGGGATATAGTGGGTCCCATATGTCACTTACGAAGTCCAATGCATTCCTCATAAAAAAGGGGTGATGAAACATAATCAACACAAACATTCATATTAAAACTGGCATACGAAATGTGAATACTTTATCCATAAACCAGGAATGTTATCAAAATAGAACATTCACAGTTAAACTAAATCATAAAAAAATTCAATAAAATATGGTAAATTATATAATAAGAGATCAACCTAAATCAATAATAAGATCAAAAAAGAGATGTTGACATACATGATAATAGTCTAATAAAATCATTAAATATATCTTGAGAGAAATACCCCATTTTACTTTGAAATCATTTATTTAAAAATCCGCATAATTATAAATGAAAAAATTTTACTTGAAAAGAACCCTGTAAACTTGTAAAGGAAGATTCAAAACATTAAGGCATCATGATGGTGAAAAAATATGCTCATGCAACATAAGTTAAAAAATATTTATTCTTTTGAAATAGTCATAAAGTACCTCATTTGGAAAATGAAAAAAAGATTCATTTGAAACCATTTTATAAAAAGTAAAAAATGGGTAAAAATAATTTAAAAATTGATAGAATAATATTAACAATATTTTTGAAAACATTTTTAGAAAACATGGATATGGAAGAAAAATGTTCCACGGTAGAGACTTAAACTTTAAAAGTCCTGAATAATAATGATATTATGAAATAACTCTTACCTTGTACTCTTCTTTAGTAGAATGTGCTTTAACCTCAAATATAATGGTTTAAAACATGTTATTAATTTATACCAGAACCATATACATATTTATTATATCATATATGATCTTCTTATATCATTTTGTTAAAAATATTTTGTTATTACCCTTATTTTGAGTGTTAACTAATTCATTTTCCTATGCATGTTTTTTCATGTAAGTCTGTTTTCTTATGAATAAGATATATATATTTCATATACATTATTATATTATGTTCATATATTTTATATTTACTAATTATATATATATATATATTACCATTCTTAAATGGTTAATGTGGAAAATGAATCTCATCGTGTCGTGGATATGGTAGGCCTTACACACGCATAAGCGATGATATCATTCCCTTAATGGTGAAAGGTTAAGGAATTGAATGGTATATTAATTATTGCTAATAAATATCATGTCATATTTATTATTTATATCCATTATATCCATCATTATACCCATCCAAATAAAATGGCGATGAAATCAAATTACACCACAATGTGGAAATGGTAAGTTATACACACGCACACACGATTCTTTCATTTTTCCTAGGAATGATAAATAATGGAATATGGTTATCCCATAATCATAATAAAATATTAGTAAATATATGATACTTGAGTTATTACTTTATAATGGATACAATATATAAATAGGATGTAAAATAATAAATGAACATGGATGAGTTAGTAGAAACGATTACCTCTTCTTCGGCAGACTTCCTTTAGATGTGTTCTCAAGGGATCTGGGGTTGGTATTTTTGAAAGACCAAAACCTCTAAAAATTGGATAAGGATTTTGGGATGATAAATGGGAAGTAATTAGTTGATATATTAGTCTCAAATTGGTGTGAAGAAGTGAGGGAGGAGACTCCCTTTTATAATTGAGGTGAGGGGCATCTTTGGAAACTCTCAAAAATATTAATATAAATTAATTTTAAATTCCAAATGGATCCAAAATGACTTATTTATAAGATAATATGATTATGTATTGAAATAAATTCATTCAATAAAAATTAGACAAGTTTTGATTATTTTTTTAATCCTTATCTTTTTAGTTTAACCCTTATTCAAGCCTCTTAACTCTTATTGTGATATCATGTAAGTTACACATTAAGGGTTAATATAATTAATATAAAATAAAAAAAGTCCAATAAATGAGTAATTTAATACATATATAACTTTATCCTAATATTTTGGTAGAATTTTAGAATTTTATTAATTTATTTCATTTAATAAAATATTATTTCTTTTAAAATATCATTAGTGTCAATTTTGACACTATTCATTACATGAATTTTTAAAAATATAATAAAAACATGATATTTTCGAAAAAAATCTTCTAAATAATCATTAATATGTCAAATTAATATAGAAAGTTTATGTATGACATTAATAATTTTAGATTATATTTTTTTTTTTAATTTTTTTAATTTCATTTATTTGATTCTTCCATTAATTAAACAATTACTACATCATCATTGTGTCACATTTGGGGTAATTATATCATAAATAAATTATCATGATGTAGATAAACATTTTATATTTCAAAATAATATTCATTGTAGAAAATATCCCATATATAACCTCATATTAATAACATTTCTCTTGTTAAAAAAATATTACAAAATCGACATTCCTTTGAATATAATATTAATAAGGTTATATTATCTTCTAAAAGGGAATAAATGGTCTCATAACCAATAATATAATTCTTAGGTATGAAAAATAATCATCCAATAAAATTTGGGCAATTTTTAGGGTAATTTTATAATATTCCTAATATCATTTTTACCCTTAATTACCTAATTTACCCTTAACCGTTATAATTAAAATATTACTAAATTTACTATTCATATGACCCAAAAAAAGAAACCTATTTACATAATTTTAACCTAATGATTCTAAATATGGAATCCATTTTTCAAAATTTAGAATATAGAAGTTTCAGTAATTAATTTAATATTAACCCCGTTGACAGAAGGAGAAGACAAGTTTTTAAAGTGAAAATGCTCAAAAGATTGAAAGGTTTTTATATCCAATCTCAAGGTAAAATTGATTCTAATGACTTAAATTGTATTAAATTATAGGAAAATAATCTAATTATAATTTAAAACCAATCCAAAATATATGTTTACACTATAAATTATTTCAATGAAAAAAGTTGTTTTCAATCAAAATTTAGTAATTTTTTCACTATTCATAAAAACATGAAACTTATCAGTATAATAATCATAATTTAAAAAAATTAAATATTTATATACCCATTTAAAAAAAGATGTTTATTTTTTCAAATAATTTATATAAAAGTTCCAAAATTGGATTCAAAAAAGGTTCTCTATTAAAAGGTGGTAAAACCACTTTTATAAAAATATAGGTTTTTATGTGTAATATTGGGTTTGTTCTTATCTTATGCATATCACATATATTGGCTGGATGTAAAAATATTTTACTGGATATATAAAATATAAATTTACTATTTAAATTTTCTTAATGTTTTAGAGTTTAATTTCCTATGAAAAACATGACTAAATAGTGTTTTGTTTGAACTTGTTGTTGTATGCATTGTAAGCTATCATAATAAATTAAATTTATTCTGAAAAGAAAATATGGTAAAGTCTTGGGGTACTACATTAATGATATACTATAATCCTAAATTTTGACATAAAATCAGTTGTTTTTTTTCATGTAGTATATTTAATTAAATAAAATTTATGTGGTTCCATAGCTCTTTAATGAAATGTTTATTCATTTATTTGAAGATGATGATTCATTTTTTATTTGATTTTTAATTTATTATGATTTAATTTTTTTATTTCTTTTATTCATTTCGTCGGGATGACCCAAATTCACTTTTATTTTTTTTAAAAACCAAAATGTGTGTTTAAGGGTAAGATCCATATAGAACGACATTATAAAGATGTGAAATCATAGAAACCCATATTATTATTATTTGTGTTCTGTATGAGCAAAGGACATGCCAATTAGATGTGCGGTCTACCAAGAATGAACGAATATGAATTTTTTAAAGGTTTTATGACCTTTAAAAATGAATATTCAAAGGTAAAAACTAACCAAATGACCTTCAAATTTTGTGAAATCAGATGAAAAATTTGTAAAATGAAATGTGAAATGGTCTAGAAAATTAAATGTCAATCTGAGGTGTCATTTTTCTAGGATGACCCTATAACGACCCAAAATTTCATTAACGGAAATCCCTCTTCATATAATTAAATGTATCTTTAAGTAATTTTTTTTATAAAATTCAAACTTCTTTGGTTTTATTTTATGAATTAGGACTGTTTAGAATATAGCCTTTGAATAGTGATCACATGATTAGTATAAATATTGGGCTTTAAAAAATCCAATTTACTCAGACAAAGGAAGAGATGGCCCCATCTAGTAGATGTGCCCCATACGAAGCCCATTTTTCATAGCTCAGAAAGGAGGTGGCATAATTGGGATTCGCTCTTGACCAAGCCCAAGATGAGATTGAAAATGTTAAGCTCGAGCGGGACCTCCTATGAGAGAAGTAGAAGTTGATAGAGATTACAACCCGGGCAATGTTATCCGAGCCACCCCAAGAGTCTGTCACCTTCGTACACCTTACTATTCGGTCCTATGTGGGTGCTATAAGGGGTTATGTAACAAGAACTCAGCACTATGGTTATGTACATTATTTTTGTATATAATAATGAATATACTTTTATTTTATTATTGTTACCTTATAAATAGTTTTTAAAACACAAATAGTATTTTTAGTTAATATTCAACTAAGAAATATATTTTGATGAATTAATGGATTTTGGAATTAAATAATATTTTAATAAATTATTATTATTATTATTAAATTATTTTTTATTAAATATAAATGATCATATAATTTTATGAATGCAATCATAATTTTTATTAAGGTTTGAAAGCCATTTTTGTCAAAACACGTGATTTTTTGATAAATATCGGTTTTTATTATAAAATTGAAAATAAAAATATTTAAAAAATTATTTAGATAAAATAAATATCATTTCTAGAATCAGGACATTGAAATTATCCAAAGGTGAATTTTTCATTATTTTCTGAGACAGTCAAATATTTGTGTAAAAATTAAATACCGTTTAAATATATAATGTGTTTTATGACATCATAATGACCCAATAGTGATGTAATAAAATAATAAAAGCTTTATTTTAGGCCAATATATGTTTTAAAATGAAAATAAAGTGATTTTGGGTTTGTTTGACTTATTTTATAATGCATTAATAGACCTTTCAAGACTTAATAAAAATCTTTCCCTTTTAAATTGTTTTCCTTGGGAGTGTGACTCACCTCCACATAAGCAACCCCATTATTTTAAGAAGTTAGGACTTTTTCCTTATAAAATATTGTTTTACACTTCCCTTTTCAAAAAACCATGGGCAAAATCCATGGTCTGGTTTGTGGTTTGGATTAGTTTAATTTAAGGGTCCCAAACCTAAATAATAAAGAATTCTCTCACCTTTCCTATATAAACCCACCCAATCTCCCACTTCCTCCTCACTCAAAGCCTTTGAAGTTCATCCAAACTCTTCCCTCCTCTCTATAGAATCCTCCCAAGGTGCCCCATGCTCCCAGGAAGCCTCTCTCAAGCCTCTCTCAAGCCTTTGGAAGCACACTTCCAAGTAAGGGTTTTTCTTCCTTTCTCATTTTTGTCCAATTTTCTTAATGTTGTTATGGCTTTTTATTTTCAATTATAAATGTTGTAATATGGTTTAGAACCTACCCCATACTACCCTATTTATGTTTTAATGATGGGAGAACCCTTTATCTCTCATTAAATTCCTCCCATGTACATCTGTTACTATGCTGAGATTTCGAAAGGAATTTCTCTATCCTCATTTACATTCAAGCAATCCTTTTGTATCATGAATCTAATTTCCATTAAATTTATTTGGAAATGTATATATATGACCCACTTAATGTCCATTCCATGTAAATATGATGATACACCCATTTATCTCTCATTAACCTTTTTTTATGAATTCTTACGTCATGCCGTTATGCTGCCGAAATTGCACCGATTTTCCAAGCCAATGTCATTATGTAGTGAATACCATTTACATTTCTTGATCAAGGGTATTCAAATTTATGCACATTTACATATTTATTATAAATTTTCATATATTAATTCCACATTCCTTTATCTTGGAATAAATGATGATGTTTTATGAATCCATGTTATATGATCCATGTAGCACATTTATCCATGAAATGAAATGTTTATGAAGGGTGCGCCCTTTTAGGGCTCCAATGCATTGGGTAAAGTATAGTATCATGATACATCATGTAAAATGGGTGTTTACTCATTATAATTCAAGTGAAATGAGGTTTTACTCATTCTTCATGTGCAATGAGGATTTACTCAAGCCTAATGTGCAATGAGCCTTGGCTCATGCTAATTCCATGTTAAGTGTTGTTGCCACATTTCCATGTTATGATTATCATGCTTTATCATGCCTTTGTTTTTATGCTTCTCTTGTGATCTATTGATATACCTATTTTCTATCATTTATTGTATTCCTCATGTTATTTCATGATTATTCCTTTACTGGGATTTATATCTCACCCATTTTTTATGCATGTCCTCAGGTTATCCCATGCAATGCTAAGTACGAGGGAATGTAGTGGTCATGTAAAGGAAGTTTTCAATAAAGATATTGTATTTCATGTTTTAAGTTGTTATGTAATTATCCTAAGCCCCAAATACACTAGAACTCTCGATCTTCTATATTGTATCTAGTGAAGTTTATGTAATAAATTATGTTTAATTGTGTAATAAAAGATCAGGGTTGTCATAGACCCGAAATGCACTTTTATTGTTTTACAACACCAAAACACATGTTTAAGGTTAATATATATATAAAATGAGTTTTAAATGACATTAAATTACTTTAAAACTATTTTATTATTATTTTTGATGAGTGAGAGTCGACGAAACATCGATCAGATGCGTGGTC
This sequence comes from Viscum album, assembly GCA_963277665.1. Classification (NCBI taxonomy): domain Eukaryota; kingdom Viridiplantae; phylum Streptophyta; class Magnoliopsida; order Santalales; family Viscaceae; genus Viscum; species Viscum album. Next base: position 512,861,642 of record OY728146.1, read on the forward strand.
TTGTCAGAACGGTCAAATATACAGTTTTAAAGGTTTGAGGCACATTAAAAATGTAGATATCAGAGTAAAATACAACTAAAAAACCTTCAAATTATTTGAAATTAGATGAAAAAATTGTACTATAAAATGTGATGTTTTCGAGTAGATGAAATTTCAATCTAAGGTGTCGTTTAGCCAGGATGACCCAAAACACACTTTTGTTGTTTTAAAACATCAAAATGTGCATATAAGGGTTAGATCCATATAAAATGACATTATAATGATGTGAAATAACATTATAACCATTGTATTATTATTTTTATGTGTATGAGTAGATGAAATATCAATCAAATGTGCGGTATTTCTAGAAAGACTGAATATGAAGATTTTAAAATTTTCTAATTAAAAACGTGTGTCTGGCGCTCAAAACCAACCTAACAACCTCCAAATTCCATGAAATTAGATGAAAACAATTATAAAGTGTAATTTGAAATGTTCGAGTAAACATAACATCAATCTGAGGTGTAATTTGGCTGAGATATCTCGAAAATCACTTTTGTTTTTTTACAACACCAAAACATGGGTTGGGCCAGATCCATAGTAAACAATCTGAGAATGATGTGAAATCAAAGGAAAACCATTTTTTGGTTATTTTATAATTGTATGGGTAGATGAAACATCAATTAAACATATGGTCTTCCTGGAAACACTGAATATGTTGTTTTTAAAGGTTTGAAACCCTTTAAAAATGTGCATTCAGAGGGTCAATGCCACAACCCACCCCCTGGGGCCCGTTCCATGACATACCCCAAGCCCACCTTCTGAAGGCCAGGGGTTGGTGACTAGAGTTGAAGGCATCAGCCTGTAAGTGGGAGGAATTTTCCTGAGTACCTTTACGCACACACACATCCAACTACGTCCCAAAATTTGAAAGCTGAAAACAAGTATACTGAAACAAGAGCTGAGTACAAGTACAACTAAAAACAAGTGATCCAAAATATAAACCCAACCTAAAGAATTGAAAACATTAAAGTAAAAAGGGGCTCGGGTATCCATCATCTGAAAACCCCACCTGATAGTAAGAGTAGTGTAGCTATTATAAGCCGAAGTAGTATGTCTTTTTCACCTGATCCTACTGGGCCCTTCCTACTCCTAGGACACCAAGTCCTCTATCAAAACGTCTGTCATCTGCACAAGACACAACACATGCGGGCGAAGACTATGCAGAGGCGAGTAACACAATACTCAGTAGGGGACCCCTTTACACTAAGGATAAATACCACAAAGAAACCTCAAATAAAAGCCACAAAGTAAGGACAGGTCACACCAAGTACAATATAAATCCTAGGAAGAAGGTTCATCAGCTATAGTGATGAAAATTTCGTACTATTGAGGGACTCATCCCTAATGAATCGTTGCTCGTCTGCCAAGCCACTAAGGATACACATAGTTGATTCTCATCTACCGGGCCACTAAGGATCCACACGGTTGTTGCTCGTTTTCCGGGCCACTAAGGATCCATACGGATCCTGCTCATCTGTTGGGCCACTAAGGATCTGTGTGGCTGCAACTCATCTGTCAGTCCACTAAGGATCCACATGGCTACTTCTCGAGCCATCGGTCATACCCCAAACACAAAAAATTTCCACATAGAATAACCCAAAGGTCCGTCTCTTCAGAAGGTTTCCAACGTAATAGACGATGCATCGAACTAACGCTCGGTCTGTAATATATGAGTATTTTAGTAAAAAGGGGCTGATTGCATCTAGGCCCAGACTGACCCAATTGGACCAACCCGACCAACCGGCTTGGGGGTCCCACATACCTTGGTTTTATTTGACTATTCCGACGTGACCATGTTCGGGTCAGGGTAGGTCCAGTCCGGGTTAGCCAATGGGTCAGACCCAATGGATCTCATTGGGCCCAGCCTAGTTTGGCCGAGATTCCACCACATTGGGTCACCCGACAACCTAGTCATGTTCGACACCACCCGAAGGGCATGGGTCCAATCTGCTAGCGCGAGTCTAACCTTCTAGTGCAGGTCTATCCCGCTGGGTGCGAGTGTGGCCTGACCCACTGGTTGGGGGTGCGACCTACCAACTGGAGCCTCATCCCCCAAAGGTGGACTGGTGGTGTGCGCCCAGGATGCGATAGGTGCTGCCGCGTCCCCTTCCTGCCCGAATATGGCCCTGCAAAACCCAATTTTTGATGCAAAAGACTTTTGGATATTTCTTGATGTTATTCCAGAGCAGCGCCTTCAGACGGCCTGCGATTCCGAGCCCCGGTGTGACCGGAATTAAATTTTCAGTGCGTTCACACAGGAAACGAAAAATAAATCAGATAAGTCCTAAATAGAGTTCCGGATCAGAGATCCGAGTGTACGGATGGGTCCGGAATGGGGTGTTTACCCTAGGAACAACATAAAACTTGTCAGCGCGGGACGTTTGGACCCCTCGCTCGCTTCCGGAACGTGAAACAGATAAATTAAATAATTAATTTATTCGTTTGAGTGTGAAACTAAAGTATCTATTAAACGGTGTCTCGTATTGGGAAACAGAGGGCACCGTTGAGTCCAGAGCGTGCTTTTTACCCTAGGAGGGGTGTAACTTTCACGGGCGCGGCCCGTCTGTGAAAAATGGCCACAGGGGCATTTTCATAATTTGGCGGCCCCGAGTGTTGAGTTAAATAACTTTTGAACGGGGCCTCGGATTAAAATTCCGAGACCACCTTTGCTCTTAGAGAGTGGTGTTTACCCTTGGGGAGGCTTAACCTCGACCCCATCAGATGTTTCAGATGTGGGTTAAATTTGGGGGGTTTTAATTAATTAAAATTTAATTAATTTTCTTTAAATATGACCTCACCCCCACTCCACCCCTTTGCCCAATTCTCTGGCGGAAGGAACACACCAAGGCAGCTCAAGCCCCTCCTACCATCTCCATCCTCTTCAAGGCGTGGAGGCTGGCGGATTGTCGCGAAGCTTTAGGCGAAGCCCCGCGAGGTAGGATCTTGTTCGTTTTTTGTTTTCCCGCACCCCTTCGCCCAAAGTTTTGATTGTCTAAATGATGATTTAATTTCGAGAAAATCCCATACCCTAGTATTTAGTATTTTTATCTTTCCTTTACATTTTACGGATTCTAAATCCGAGTTACGAGCGAACCGAAATCGATCGTCGAAGATCGGGTGTCGAAGGGGGTTTTGGGGCGGCCCGGCTCGGCGGAGGTGGCGGCGTGGCTCGGTTGAGGCGGTTCGGTCGGGTGTCGGCCGGTGGGAGCGAGTAGCAGGGGAGCACCCGCGGGGGCAGGGTGGGGGCAGGTGCTGAGGCCGGGGGGTGTCCAGCGGGCGCCGGCCCACCGGGCCGGGTTGACTCGGTGACAACAGGGGGGGGGGGTCCTCGGGACCCCGTGGCAGGAAAGGCCCGCCCTCGAGGAGTCTTTGTGGAAAAAAGAAAGACGGACCGGCTTGCTTCTGGTCCGGGCATGGAATGGCCGGACCGCGACCGTGGGCCGGTTCAGGAAAGTGGGCCGGCCGAACCGGCCTGGCCCACTAGAATTCGATTTTTTTTTTAAAACAAAAAATTTAAATGACTGCAAAAGTCAGACTAGGTGTCGAATTCGTGCACCGTCAGTGGAAACGCGTTCCTTGGGACAAAGAAAATATCTTGAGATGGTTTTGGGGAATTTTAAATTCCGGAAACGAGGGGATCGGGGGCACGACACGTCTTTAAGTGAATTGACGTTTTTTCTTCGGGGAACTTGTTTTGGACGGCACAGACGTGTCTGACGTTCGTTTTGAGCACCGTCAGTGGCGTTGGGACCCTGGTGCCGGGGTGAAGCTTTCCAAGGTGGTTTTGGGTGCTGAAGCCAGAGTTGAGGTGTGGGCCCCATGGCCCATCTTTCGAGCTGCGTGCAGCGTTTCACGACTTTTTCATTAGACGTCTGTTTGGGGCATGCGAGCAGTCGTTTTTGGGTGTTTTTACGAGGGGATTGCAATGGTGCAATCCGCCCGCTCTAATTCGGAATGATGGTGCGGGCCCCATGAGGGCCGTTTGGGCGTTGACGGTGATTTTCCATCTCTATCACCGGGCAACCATTTTAGACAAGTGAATAGTCCATCTTGTGTAATTTTTTGAGAGGATCGCAATGGTGCGATCTGTCCGTTGAGTTTCGGGACCAGGTTGCGGGTCCCACGTAGCACCGCTCGTGTGAAGTGCACCGGAATGCATCTTTTTCTCCAGATATCTGTTGCGCTCATGTGAGCAGTCTTTTGACATGTTTTTCCGATGGGATCTCAATGGTGCGATGTGCCCGACTGTTTTTGGGGCCGGGGCTCGGGATCCTGGGACGCCATTCGGGCATGAGGCGGGGTTTGTGACTTTTCCATAGGATATCCATTTGAGGCGAGTAAGTAGTCTATCTTGCGTGTTTTTCTGTGAGGATTACAACGGTGCGATCCGTTTGGTTGTGCGGAGCCTCTTGCAAAATATTATTAAATGTGGAAATGTGAAAGGCACTCTGATGGCGGTTCTTCTCGCCATGTTTGCAAAGAACCCCTGGCGTGTGATCGCGTGCACTCCCGTGTGAGTGAAGAGATGTGGTTGGCTGTGCCTCAACCAATGAGGTGGCAGGTTGGAGTTGTTACGTCACATCTTCGCGTTGACGTTGGGTGCCGTGTGCACGATAGCCTTTGGGCTGGAACGTGGTATACTCTGAGAGTATATGGGAATGCTTGGAGGTACATGTGGTTGTTTTTACCTGAGGACGTTTGTGCGCTCAGTTGGGGTTGACTTGGGGCCACACATCGTGTGGTCCCCATGTGCGTGCTATGTTCTGATTTATGTACTTTTGACCTCTCGCGACGTAGAGGGTTCCTCTGTTATTGATTGTTGACCAGTAGGGTTGAGTCTTCCCCTAGCTTGGTGCTCGTTTGTTTGGCTAGCAAGGTTGAGTTTTCCCCTGGTCCTGTTATCGTTTGGTCGACAGAGACGGTTTGTTCCTCTGTTTCTTCAGCTGTAAGGGGTTTCAGTACCGTGCCCTGTCACCGGACATCGGCACCATTTACGACTATGGGTGTTCGTACAATGTGGGTGTTTTCCCCACTTTTTGGGATGAGTTGACTCAGTCCGCTTCGACAGTGACTCAGCGAATTGAGCGTAATCCCCTTGAGAGGCCTGGGGAGTTTCTCCCGTTCTTTCATGATCCCTGGTAGAGTTCTTGTGGATTGGGTGTGACCAACACTTTACATGTGCACCGAACCTCTACCCAGGAGGTTGTTACCAGTAGGGCTGAGGTTGTTTCCAGCAGGGCTGAGGTTGTTACCAGCAGGGCTGAGGTTGTTTCCAGCAGGGATGAGGTTGTTTCCAGTAGGGCTGACATTGTTTCCAGCATGGCTAAGGTTGTTTCGAGCAGGGCTCTCCAGTTGTACCATCCAGCAGGGATGGCCAATACAATGTTGTTCACCGAGCAGTACCATCCAGCAGGGATGACCAAAGCAGTTCCGGGCTTACCTCCAGCGGGGCTGGGTAGTGGTCCCCGATGCCGGTCTTACCTCCAGCGGGGCTGGGCAGTGTTCCCCGATGTCGGGCTTACCTCTAACTGGGCTGGGCAGTGGTCCCTGATGCCGGGTTACCTCCAGCAGGGCTGGGCAGTGGTCCTGTCATCGACTTTAGCTAGGTTGCCCTGTAGTAGATTACCCTATTATTGGACTGGGTAGTGTGTCACCCGTACTCTCTTGCTGGGTCTCCCTATAGTGGGAACCCGTTGACTTCCAGGGACCCTCCTGCAGGGCTGGGCAGGGGGTCGCCTGTCGACTTTGAGAAGACATCTCGACTGCGGGGTAGTGATGAGTTGTGGTTTGACGTTCCCCCAGAACTTTCAAGTATGAGGAGTGCTTTCCCCACCGAGACGCGTCCTTGTGACGCGACCTAAAACCGTGCGGGTGAGTCAGTGCCACCCAAAGTGGATAGTGTTGAGGTGCGGTGGTTTAAGCCCCTTGACTTGTAGTTCGGGGCAGACGTGCGGGATGCTGGGCATCGATGGTGTTACTTCTGGGACTGTTGGCTGCTCTTTTCTTGGGCTGAACTATGGGATGGAGATAGCCTTACGACCTTGTTCGAGCTTCTTGTTAATCATATGTATTTGTATATACATTTTTCCGATACCCACTTCTTGGGTTTGGTTACTCTCCTTCCAGGTGAGGCGAAGACGTGCGGGGTATGCCACGTGCTTTCCGTGTCTAGCTTCTCGTGGTTGGACGAGTCTACTCTCCTGCTATAGGTAGCGAAGACTCGACGAGAAGTTCATATTCTCATCATTTCCAGCTTCTTGTGTCTGGATGAGTCTACATCCTTTCTCTTGTTGGTTTGAGCTGGACTCTCTACTGTACTCTTTACTGCACTTTCGGTTTTACTCATTTACTTTTCCCCGTTCGCTCTACTGCTCACCCTTCGGTACCTCCTTTGTTTCTCCCTCGAGCCTTTGGGGTATCTTACTGAGTATTTTTATACTCACCCTTTCTTGGGCTTTGCCCGCACTTGGTGTGCCCTTGCAGATGACAGACAGGTTGGCCGTGACGTCAGAGGAGCTTTGGAGCTTTGGAGCTTGGACCGCATGCGGTGGTCAGAGTCGGGTTCTAGGTGGGGGACCCTTCCAGCTGTTTAGTTTTTGTTCACTGTTGCTGGGTTGTGGCACTTTCCTGGTTGGGCGCGTGTTTTTCCCCTTTTCTTTTCAGTTTACCTTCAGCACCTGTTTGTACTGTTTAGAGGTCGATGCACTCTTGTGGTTTATTTATAGCAGTTGGTAATTTTTATTTCTTTTACTATGCACTTTTGCATTGAGTGTGCTGCATGTGTGTGTGTACAAGTACTCAGGAAAAGGACTCCTCGAGTTGTTTAGCCTTCGGTGCTTGTCGCCAGCCCCTAGATTATAGAGGTGGGCTTGGGGTAGTTGCGACTCGAGCTCGGGTAGGGTCGGGTCGTGACAAAGTGGTATCAGAGGTGGTTCATTCCTTGGGATGTTGTGCGGACATCCCTAAAAGAGGAATTGGTTGGGATTTAGGGAAACAGTGTTAACGTGTCTCGAGAGCGGATCTCAGGCCAAGGAGTCTAGTGATGGTGCGACGACCGACATATCCATTCACCAGGACCTTGATAACCAGCTTGTCAACTCGACATGCTGAGACACTTGTTGCAGGGAAATTGGTTTGTGCATCACCTAGGATTGAGTCTTTGACTGTCCTTCTTGAGTCAGCTCCCCATCGTTGTTATTGGTATATACATATATGCTCATCTGACTGCGGCACTCCTTGATAATATTCAGGATGTCTCCATGAAGGTATCCAGCCAAGATACCAGCTTTGGTGCATGATGACGACCCTGTGAGCTACGAGGCCATTGTCCAAGACCCATCATGAAAGGCCCTTTCTCTGGGTGGGCCGGTAGCAGCACCCCCACCTGTTGAGTAGCAGACCGTTTTAGTAGAGCAGGCTAATTTTGAGTGCAGGTTGAGTGCGCTCTGTTAGTTCCCGAGGCAGAGACCGCTGAGGTTCAGTGGTGAGCCAGACCCTCATGCAGCAGAGGTTTGGCTAGAGACAGTGGTTACCCTTTTTAGGCTTGTGCAGACGCCGAAAGATCAAAGAGTTGCTTTGGCAGCCAGCCTTTTTCATGGATCAGTTTGGAATTGGTGGAGTCTGGTGACTTAGTTTCTTGATGAGTCGTCGCTTTTGTGGGGCGACTATCAGTTGTTTTTCTGTGAGGAGTTTTTCCCCTCCTGCTTGCACTCCTTTCGGATTCAGGAGCTCCTGCAGTTTCAGAAGGGAGGGATGACGGTGGCCAAGTACGTGACTAGTTTTGTAGACTGTGCATGCTTTTACCTAGACTTGGTCCATGATGATAACATCCGAGCGCGGAAGTTTGAGCAGGGTCTCCGCCGAGAGATTCGTGCGGTCAAAGTACCCTTGGGCATGTCCACATATGTCGGGGTGCTAGAGCAGGAGTTGGTGGTAGAGAGCTTCCTGTCACATTTTGCGGTTGGTAGTGGCAGTGGGCATGATAGAGCTGAGACGTCTGCCATAGCTAGCAGGCGCCAGATGACAGAACCTTGATGCAGGTGGCCTTTCCACTGCCGGTTTCGGAGACGTGGTCCTATACCACTATGGTGAAAAGGCGCAGGGCCTCAGTCGAGGATTCCCTTCCGTGAGTGGATCCCAGGCCGTGGTCGTACACCACAGTGGCACCGGAGGGCACCAGGGCAGCCTAGAGAGCGCCGATTTTATGCTTGTGACGGGCGAGATCACTTGGCATGAGAATACCCGACCCGAGTTGCTGAGAGATTCAGGCAGGTAGCAGGCGCACCACCACGGCAGAGGCAGTGCCGTGATCGGAGTAGAACCCAGAGAGGTGGTGCTAGTAGTGGATCGAGAGGAGTTGGTAGTGGGGGAAGGCTTTATGAGGTCTTCTCATCACCACTGTGTGGTCCACGTCAGGCTCTGAGAACTGGCAGTTGGGACCGAGGACAGCCATGAGCTTGGATGTCTACGATCCTGCAGATCATGGGATTATGAGAGGTACCCCTTGAAATTCTTCTAATTCTTGTAGTAGAATTTCTAGACTATGTGTGTGAAGTTCTTTTTCTCCCCGCTCCTTGCTTGAGTTGATACCAGGGTGACGCAGGGCGTTGGGTGTAACCCTGTGTTGGTAAAGTAAAAGGCGTGGGAACTTTTTCCTTTAGTCAATGGTGTCGACTCCATCACTTCTAAGTGTGTAAGAGAGTCTTGGTTGTGAGACATCGACTGTGAAATCTTGCGTGACTAGATATCCTTGGGTGTTTCCCCATATGGATATTCTGAAGGAGGGAATCACCGGGCCTTGTTCCAGGTGCAGGAAGTGAATACAGTCGTGGCGTGCGACAAGGAGGTTTAGTCGGGGAGGTGAGCTACCCCCGAGAGCCTTCGGGCCATTTGAGACTGTGCAAAGGGATGGCGAGGTTCCCTACTACCTTGCCTTAACCCCAGAGGCTGGTTTGGGTGCATGACGTCTCCCACGCGACTCACCCGAGAAGAGGTGTGTGTGCTCCTATGAATGACATCGGCAAGGGAAGAACTCACGTGAACGGATCAATCCTTTGGTCTGTGTGCGGTGACGCAGAGCTGTGCATGAGTTCTTCTGGTTATGGGAGAGCCAGGTGTGGGCTTAGTACCCAGAGTTGTTCTCTGGTTTTGATTTTCGGGGACGAAAAGCTTGAATGAGGGAATGATGTAAGAACCTAGTTTTTGATGCAAAAGACTTCGGTATATTTCTTGATGTTATTCTAGAGCAGCGCCTTCAGACGGCATGTGATTCCGAGCCTTGGTGTGGTCGAAATTTGATTTTCAGTGCGTTCACACTGGAAATACCAAATAAATGGGATAACTCCTAAACAGAGTTCCGGATCTGAGATCCGAGTGTACGGATGGGTCCGGAATGAGGTTTTTATCCTAGGAATGACATAAAACTTGTCAGTGCGGGATGTTTGGACCCCTCGCTCTCTTCTAGAACGTGAAACAGATAAATTAAATAATTAATTTATTCGTTTAAGGGTGAAACTCAAGTATCTCTTAAACGGTGGCTCAGATTGGAAAACGGAGGGCTCCGTTGAGTACATACTGTGCCGTTTACCCTAGGAGGGGTGTAACTTTCACAGGCGCGGCCCGTCTATGAAAAATGACAATAGAGGCGTTTTCGTAATTTGGAGGCCTTAGTCGTTGAGTTAAATAACTTTTGAACGGGGCCTCAGATTAAAATTCCGAGACCGCCGTTACACTCAGAGCATGGTGTTTACCCTAGAGGAGGCTTAACCTCGACCTCGTCGGATGTTTCAGATGCAGGTTAAATTTGGGGGTTTTTAATTAATTAAAATTTAATTAATTTTCTTTAAATAAGCCCTCACCCCCATTCCACCCCTTTGCCCAATTTTCTAGTGGAATGAAAAAACCAATGCAGCTCAAGCCCCTCCTCCCATCTCCATCCTCTCCAAGGCGTGGGGGCCAGCGGATCGTCGCGAAGCTTCAGGCGAAGCCCCGCGAGGTAGGATCTTGTTCATTTTTTGTTTTCCGCACCCCTTCGCCCAAAGTTTTGATTGTCTAAATGCTGGTTTAATTTCGAGAAAAACCCATAACCTAGTAGTTCATATTTTGAGCTTTCCATTTCATTTTAAGGATTCTAAATCCGAGTTACGAGCGAACCGCAATCGATCGTCGAAGATCGGGTGTCGAAGGGGGTTTCCGGCGGTTTTGGGGCGGCCCGGCTCAGCGGAGGCGGCGGCGCAGCTCGGTTGAGGCGGTTCGGTCGGGTGTCGGCCGGTGGGAGTGAGCAGTAGGGGAGCACCCGCAGGGGCATGACGGTGGCAGGTGCTGAGGCCAGGGGGTGTCCAGCGGGCGCCGGCGAAGCGCAGCACGCTGGCGATGAGGCGCCGGCCCTCCTGGCCGGGTTGACGCGACGACAACGTGGGGGGGGGGGGGGGGGGGGGGGCGTCCTCGGGACCCCGCGACAGGCAAGACCCGCCCTCAGAGGGTCTTTGTGGAAAAAGGAAAGCCGGACCGGCTTGCTGCTGGTCCGGGCGTGGAATGGTCGGCCCACGACCGCGGGCCGGTTCAGGAAAGTGGGCCGGCCGAACCGGCCTAGCCCACTAGAATTCGATTTTTTTAAAACAAAAAATTTAAACGGATGAAAAAGTCAGCCTGGGTGTCGTATTCGTGCGCCGTCAGCGGAGACGCATTCCTTGGGACAAAGAGAATATCTTGATATGATTTTGGGGAATTTTAAATTCCCGAAACGAGGGGCTCGGTAGCACAACACGTCTTTAAGTGAATTGACATTTTTTTAGGGAACTTGTTTTGGACGGCGCGGATGCGTCTGACGTCCATTTTGAGCGTCGTCAGCGGCGTTGGGACCCTGGCGCCGGAGCGAAGCTTTCCAGGGTGGTTTTGGGCACTGAAGACAGAGTTGAGGTGTGGGCCCTACGGCCCGTCTTTCGAGCTGCGTGCATTGTTTCACAACTTTTTCATCGGATGTCCGTTCAGGGCATGCAAGTAGTCGTTTTTGGGTGTTTTTCCGAGGAGATTGCAATGGTACAATCCGCCCTCTCTAATTCAGCACGATGGTGCAGGCCCCATGAGGGTTGTTTGGGCGTTGATGGTGATTTTCCATCTCTATCACCGGGCAACCGTTTTGGACTAGTGAATAGTCAATACTGTGTACTTTTTCAAGAGGATCGCAACGGTGCAATCCGTCCATTGAGTTTCAGGATCGGTATGCGGGTCCCACGTAGCACCGCTCATGTGTGGTGCGCCGGAATGCATATTTTTCTCCAGATATCTGTTGCGCTCAAGTGAGCAGACTTTTTGACGTGTTTTCCTGAGGGGATCACAATGGTGTGATGCGCCCGACTGTTTTCGGGGCTGAGGCTTGGGATCACGGGATGCCGTTCGGGCGTGAGGCGGTGTTGGTGACTTTTCCATCAGATATCCGTTTGAGGCGAGTAAGTAGTCTATCTCACGTGTTTTTCCACGAGGATTACAACGGTGCAATCCGTTTGGTTGTGTGGAGCCTCTTGCAAGATCTTATTAAATGTGGAAATGTGAAAGGTGCTCTGATGGCGGTTCTTCTCACCGTGTTTGCAGAGAACCCTTGGCGTGTGATCACGTGCACTCCCATGTGAGTGAAGAGATGTGGTTGGCTGTGCCTCAACTGATGAGGTGGCAGGTTGGAGTTTTTATGTCACGCCTTCACGTTGACGTTGGGTGTTGTGTGCATGATAGCCTTTGGGCTGGAACGTGGTATACACTGGGAGTATACAGGAATGCTTGGAGGAATATGTGGTTGTTTGTACCTGAGGACGTTTGTACACTCAGTTGGGGTTGACTTGGGGCCACACATCGTGTGGGACCCATGTGCATGCCGTGTTCTACTTTATGTACTTTTGACCTCTTGCGACGTAGAGGGTTCCTCAGTTCTTGTTTGTTGACCAGCAGGTTTGAGTCTTCCCTAGTTTGGTGCTCGTTTGTTTGGCCAGAAGGGTTGAGTTTTCCCCTGGTCCTATTATCGTTTGGACTACAGAGACAGTTTGTTCCTCTGTTTCTTCACCAGTGAGGGGTTTTAGTACCGCGCCATTTCACTGGACTGTGGCACCGTTTATGACTATGGGGTTCATACAGTGTGGGTGTTTTCCCCACTTTCTGGGATGAGTTGACTCGGTCCGGTTCGACAGTGACTCAGCGGATTGGAGCGTGATCGCCTTGAGAGGCCTGTGGAGTTTATCCCATTCTTTCATGATCCCTGGTAGAGTTCTTGTGGATTCGGTGTGTCAAACACTTTACGCGGGCACCTAACCTCAACCTAGGAGGTTGTTACCAGTAGGGCTGAGGTTATTACCAGCAGGGCTGAGGTTGTTACCAGCAGGGTTGAGGTTGTTTCCAGAAGGGCTGAGGTTGTTTCCCGCAGGGCTGAGGTTGTTTCCAGTAGGGCTGAGGTTGTTTTGAGCAGGGCTCGCCAGTTGTACCATCTAGCAGGGATGGCCAGTACAGTGGTGTTCACCGAGCAGTACCATCCAGCAGGGATGACCAGAGCATTTCCGGGCTTACCTCCAGCGGGGCTGGGCAGTGGTCCCCGATGCTGGGCTTACCTCCAGTGGGGCTGGGTAGTGGTCCCTGATGCTGCGCTTACCTCCAGCAGGGCTGGGCAGTGGTCCCCAATGCCGGGCTTACCTCCAGCTGGGCAGGGCAGTAGTCCCCGATGTCGGGTTACCTCCAGCTGGGCTGGGTAGCGGTCCCGTCGCCAACTTTAGCCGGGTCTTCCTCCAGTAGATTACCCTGTTACGAGACTGAGCAGTTTGGAACCCGTCAACTCTTGCTGGGTCTCCCAATAGTGGGAACCTGTTGACTTCCAGGGACCCTCCAGTGGGGCTGGGCAGGGGGTCGCCTCTCGACTTTGAGCAGACCTCTTGACTGAGGGGCAATGACGAGTTGTGGTTCGACGTTCCCCCAAAACTCTAAAGTACGAGGAGCACTTTCCCCACCGAGACACATCCTTGTGACGTGACCTAAAACCGGGCGGGCGAGTCAGTGCCTCCCAAAGCAGATATTTTTGAGGTACGGTGGTTTGATCCCCTTGACTTGTAGTTCAGGGCAGGCGTGCGGGATGTTGGGCATCGATGGTGTTACTTCTGGGACTGTTGGCTACTATTTTCTTGGGCTAAGCTACGAGATGGAGATCCCCTTATGACCTTTTTCGGGCTTCTTGTTGAGCATATTTATTTGTATATACCTTGTTTCGGTACCCACTTCTTGGGTTTGATTACTCTCCTTCCAGGTGAGGTGAAGACGCGCGGGGTATGCCACGTGCTTTCCGTGTCTAGATTCTCGTGGTTGGATGAGTCTACTCTCATGCTATAGGTAGTGAATACTCAACAAGAAGTCTATATTCTCACCATTTCCAGCTCCTTGTGTCTGGATGAGTCTACCTCCTTTCTCTTGTTGGGTTGAGCTGGACTCTCTACTGTACTCTTTACTGCACTTTCGGTTGTACTCCTTTACTTTTCCCCGTTCGCTCTACTGCTCACCCTTCGGTACCTCCTCTTTTTCTCCCTCGAGCCTTTGGGGTATCCTATTGAGTATTTTTATACTCACCCCTGCTTGGCCTTTTCCCGCACTTGGTGTGCCCTTGCAGAAGACGGACAGATTGGTTGTGACGTCAGAGGAGCTTAGGAGCTTGGGAGCTTGGACCGCGTGCGGTGGTCAGAGTCGGGTTCCAGGTGGGGGACCCTTCTAGCTGTTTACTTTTTGTTCACCTGTTGCCGAGTTGTGGCACTTTCCTGGTTGGGCACGTGTTTTTCCCCTTTTCTTTTCAGTTTACCTTCAACACCTGTTTGTACTGTTTAGAGGTCGATGCACTCTTGTGGTTTATTTATAGCAGTTGGTAATTTTCTTTTCTTTTACACTGCACTTTTTTATTGAGTGTGTTGCGTGTGTGTGTACAGGTACTCAGGAAAAGGCCTCCCCGAGCTGTTTAGCCTTCAACGCTTGTCTCCAGCCCCTAGTCTATGGTGGCGGTCTTGGGGTAGTTGCGGCTCAAGCCCGGGTATGGTCGGGTCATGACAGGCCCCCAGGGAGCAGGCCGCTCCTTCCACACGGCGCCCACCAGACGCCGCCTCCAACGCCTGCCGCGACTGATGGGCAGCAACCTCCCCTCCACTACAGTCGAGCGACCATGGCTTGCTAGGTCTCCTAGGCAGCCCGGACATAGGCCGCCACCTCAAGAAGGTGTGCCGGTAGGTGCACGACATCCCTCTACCCATGGCTGCTGGCGTCGGTGCCGTTGTACTGACGATTCATTCTACAGGCCACCAGAGTTGCTCTGGTGGTTCGTTTCATGATCCGCCTATGCCTATGAGCCTTTCATGTCACCGTCATACCTACCTTGGCCCTAGATTCATATTGCCAAAGATTTGAGGATACAACCTCAAAGAACGCACGTGCAGAGGGACCTAGGCCTTATTCGTGTCGACCTGCACCCTCCTTGTTAGAGGTTTAAAACAGGGGAAGGTCTGAGGATTACCATTCTATCAAAAATAAATTTAATCCCAAAAAAGAAAACCCAAGAATGACACCCTGCTGAAAAAATACACGATTCGAAAATTAACCTTTTTTTGGGTTAATCCACATTCGTCATTTTAGGAAAATAATTGGGAAATCATAAAACCAAAATCAAACCCCTACCTCGTTGATGTTATTTGCTGTAGAACTTATTTCTTGAGGGTCCATGAGGTCAATGACGTTCGTTGTTCTTCAAGGTATGTCAAAGTCGATGACGTCCACTAGAATTAGTCATTATTCATTGGGGAAGAAATCCATTATAGGTTCATTAGAGAATCCTCAAAATTTAATCCTCGTTCCACCAATGTGTCAAACTATTAAAAAGAAAACATGTCACAATATTTCTGTTACTCTGCGATGTCGTGTCGTTACGCTGTTTCATTTATGAAACAACATCGTTGTTACGCATCGTTAAAGAATTTTTACACTGCATGTTGATAAGACATTAATGATCCCCATAAATGCATCTCATCTCTGCCTTGTCTCTGCACCACACTATCTCCATGTCGTTGGTCTTCGGTGAGAAAATTAATAAAATAAAATTTTAAGTTATTTTATTATTTTTCTTGAAAAATCCAAAAATTAACTTTTCCATTCATCCCTTTCCGGATGAAGTTAAGTCAATTTTCGGAGAATACCAGTGTTCTAAGTTCAACGATGCCCTTGTATTTTCTATCTAAGCATCAGTTCAAAAGTTAAAAAAACCCACTCTCACATTTACTGAACACATCTTAAAAAAAGTTCAAAATTCATTTTTAGGCTCACTAGGCCTCAAAATCATGTGGCTTTAGAACATGTAGTCTTGAAATAATTCCATGTAATTAAAAAAAAATACACAAAAATTCTGAGACATTATATTCTCCCCACTATAGGGATTTACGTCCTTGAAAGCCAAAACAAGGGATAATCAAACAAATGGTGGTACTGAGTAAAAATATGAACCTCCCACTCCCATGTGATCTCGTAGATATTCCCATGTTGCCACCAAATATGCACCATAGGAATCGATCACCCACACAGGACCCGCTCATGTAGATCCTCTATCTCCACCGGGAACTCCGCAAACGTCGTTCCATCATCAATGTATTGCTCTCCCTAGTCGATGACGTGCGATGGATCTTGCATGTATACCCTTAGCTACAACACATGAAAAAAATCATGTAACCAATGCATCTTTGGGGGAAGAGCTAAGTAGTACGCCACTTCACCAACTCTGCTCAGGATCTAAAAAGGTTCGATGAACCTCAGAGATAGCTTGCCGCCCCAGCCAAGTCTCTGCAATCCCCGTCGGGGTGAGACCCAAAGGAACACATGGTCTCCCTCCTTGAACTCCAAGGGCCTACGTATCCTATTAGAATAAGACTTATGTCTGCTCTGTGTAGTCCTCATCCACTCCTGGATGACCTGTACCTTCTCAGTGGTAGCCCGTACCAACTCTAGACCCATGAGTGTTGACTCCCCTAGGTCTTTCTAGCAAAGCGGTGATCTGTAAGGCCACACATAAAAGGCCTCTAATGGTGCCATGCCAATGGTGGAGTGATAACTTTTGTTGTATGAAAACTCCACCAGTGGCAGTTGGTCCTCCCAACTATGACCAAAAGCCTGGACACAACCACGAAGCATGTACTCTATGGTATGTATGGTCCTCATCGTCTGGGGATGAAAAGCTATGCTCAAGCACAGATAAGTCCCAAATTACTCCTATAATCCCTTCCACAACCAGGATGTGAAGCATGCATTGTGGTCTGAGACGATCGTTGAAGGAACCCCGTGAAGTCATAATATCTCTTGGACGTAGAGGCCTCCCAAGCCCTCTACCGGGTCTTGCTCCCGGTTGGGTAGGAAGTGAGCTAACTTGGTGAGTTGTTCAACGATCACCCAGATAGAATCATGGACTCTAGATGTACATGGTAACCCCGCCATGAATTCCATCGAGATACCATCCCATTTCCACTCTGGTACCTCAAGTGGCTGAGCCAAGCCTGCTGGAACCTAAAGCTTGACCTTCACTTGTTGAAAAGTGGGGCATCTTGGGACAAACTCGACCACTTATTTCTTCATTCCTATCCACTAGTACTGACATCTAAGGTCCTAGTAAATATTCACCACTCCAAGATATACTGCCAAAGGGGATGTATGGAACTCCCTCAACAACTCCTCCCACAATTCCACTGGTTCTATAGTGCGCCATATGAAAAGGATGACATGCTCCCCACCTCTCAGAAAACCATTGGGATGATGTTCTGAGTATAACTGAGCACGTAAGGCCTCATAGTATACATACACTAGCTATGACTCCCTAACCCACCATAAGGGTGGGGGAGTAATAGTCGCCGACTGAAGGTAATATTCTCCATCATCATCCACGAAGGATATCTACATCGCAGTTAGCTGCTCTGTATCCTCACTCAGTAGTTGCAAACATGTCCTCCTACTAAGCACATCTACTACCACATTTCCCTTCCTAGGAGTATAGACTATCTCAAAGTCATAGTCCTGGTGGAACTATAGCTATTACCGCTATCTCAGGTTCAGGTTCTTCTGGAGGAATATATACCTGAGACTCTTGTGGTCAGAGTGAACTATAAATCATTCACCCATCAAGTAGTGCCACCACATCTTCAACACAAAGATCACTACTGCTAACTCCAGATCATGGGCCACATAGTTATTCTCATGCTACCTCAACTACCATGATCCATAGGTGATCATCGCTATATCCTGCATTAGGACATAACCTAGACTAGTCCCTGATGTGTTGTAGAAAACTACGTACTCAACGCCTTCCTCTGGTACTCCCAAGATGGGGGCACTAGTCAATCTATACCTCAAATCCTAGAAACTCTACTGACATTTATCCATCCACAGAAAGGGATGTACTTTCTATGCCAAATCTGATAAGGGTGATTAAACTCTAGAAAAGTGATGTACGGACATCTGATATTAACCAGCCAACCCCAAGAAGCTCCGCACCTCAGTAACTCTCCTAAGTGGCTCTCAAGCGAGAACTGCCTCTATCGTCACCAGATCCAATACAAATCCAACCTCCGATATAGCGTGTCCCAGAATGTAGACCTCTTGAATCCAGAACTGGAACTTCAAGATCTTATCATAAAGCTGATGCCCTTAGGGTTTATCTAGGACTATCCACAGGTGCGTAGCGTGCTCCTCCTCTAACACCGAGTACACTAAGATGTCATTAATGAAGACCATGATAAATCAGTAAAGGTAAGGTTGGAAATTCCTATTCATGAGGCCCATGAACACTAATATGGAATTGGTCATGCCGAAAGGCATCACCAAGAACTCATAGTGGCCATACCGACACCTAAAGGTTGTCTTCATTACGTCCTCATCCCGTACCAGAAGCTGTTGATCGCCTGATCTGAGGTCAATATTCGAGAACCACCTCTCTCCCTTCAGCTGATAAAAGATGTCATCAATCCTCGGTAGTGGATACTTGTTCTACATGGTCACCTAGTTCAGGCACCAAAATTCCATGCATAGCCTCAAGCTCCCATATGATTTCTTCGCAAACAACATCGAGGATGCCCATGGGGAAATACTGGGCCCTAAGAACACCTTCTCTTACAAGTCCTCTAGCTACACCCTTAGCTTGCGAAGCTCTACGAGAGCCACATGATATGATGTTGTGGATATTAGTGTCTTCCCGGAGTATAGGTCGATGCAAAAGTCTACTTATCTATGGGGAAGTAGTCCCAGAACATCCTCAGAAAAAACATCCCCGTACTTGTACACCACTACATGAAAGCTTGGACTCCTCTAATCCACCGCACCAAGGGTGAGGCTAGAAAAATGATGAGTGATCGGCTGCACCCTCATTTGAGAAATTCCATCATGTGGTTAAAATGTCCCCTTCTCTTTGGTGAAGGAAAACCTAGTCCCATCCTCACGGACGCACCGTACTTTGTGCCTAAAACTATCGATCTGAGCATGGGCTATAGATAACTAGTCCATACCCAAGATGACTTCTTATGGCCTCGAAGATGCTACTAGTAGATCACATCCAAATATCTCACCTCCTTGTGTACGCTCAAACTGTTGGAACCAGTGTATAATCATCAAATCCCATCCCATAGGAGTCTCTAGATGTAAGGATAGATCCAATGGTGCCACCAAAATCTCATAACTCTAAAAGAGAGTCATGGAAAGGAAAGAGTGATTGACACTTGTGTCCATAAAAGCTAAATCCAGGGTGGAGAAGACATAGATCATAGTTTGAATCAATTCTAGAGCACTGTAGTCATAAGCCTCCCCTTCCTGAAGCTGAGATCACCCATGTCCGCCTACTCCCTGAGGTTGGGGTGGAACACCTGGAGGTGGTGGCAGTAGTACCTAAAACTATCACCCAACATCTCCTAGCCGACCATCTCCCCTAAAATTTCCTCCACCCTGTGACCCTCCTCGCTCAAACCTCTTCCTCTATCTCGACAGTCTCTCGACAGTTTTCTGATCATCTACAGGGCAGGTCGGGAAATCACAATCCATGTGCCCCTGCCTGCCGCACGAGTAGCACACCCTTTTCCTCTACTGTCTCCCGTTATCCTGGAGGCCTCACACCACTGATCCTGAGTCCTAGGGTCATCCACTAGAAGATCTGGCCCATTTAGAATATTTCACCTTCTTTCAACTGCCTTCCATAGATGGACCAACTACCTGTAACCTGGTGGTGGCACCCACTGTCGGTGCCTACTCTATGAGGAAGATCTATACTAGTAGAGCTCGCTCCAGCACTCCAGCCTGCATGGGGATGCTGAGAGACATGATCGAAACCCTAATCTCCATCCTGAGTCCCTACTCAAAGGCTTGATCCCGAAAGAAAGGGTATTGAACCATGTCTATAGAGTAGCGGGAAAGCTTGGTGAACCTCACGGAGTACTTAGCTACCGTCATGCCACCCTGATGAAGGTGAAGCAACTTCTAAATGCACACTGAGCGCAAGGTCGTATGTAAGAAATCCTCCTGGAAAAGATGCTCAAATTACATTTAGGTGAGGGTCGCCTAATCATGAGTCTGAATCGTCAGACTCCACCATCTCCCTATTGAGCCCTGAAGAAGGCTTGCAGCTAAGATCGCCATCTGGACAAACAGTGTCCTCACTAAATGAAATACCCACGTCACCGCCTCCAGTAAATCCTTAGAGACATAAGGACCCATATCTCCCCTAAACATAGGAGGTCAATGTCTCTAAAACTAATGCAAGGCACTGAGTCTATGCACATCCTCTTTTAGTACCGTCAATAGTAGTTTCTGACTAATGGGTGGTGGTAGCATAGGTGCAACACCTAGTGGGGCCATATCGATAACTGGTCCCTAAAAGGACACCTCATCACTAGGAAACCTATATTCTTGACCACATAATAAAATCCTAGCTGGCATTCTATGGGAATCATCCTGAAATATATCAATATGGGCCAAGGTCAACAGATTATACCTGATGAGATGAATCTTATAAAAAAGAACATAAGGAGACACTTCTACAACCAGTGTTTTTATGCATTGATCTAAAAATCAGAATTCAAGGTCCTAGTGTGTGTATATGTCAGTATTTGCATCAAAAATGGAATCCCCAAATCTGAAAGTCTGACTCACAACATTTGACAGTGTTTCCCCAAAACAAAAACAAAAGACTCTCGATCTCTGATGTAGAACCGTCCACCTCTGATACCACTTTGTCACATCCCACCCCCTGGGGCCTATGCCATGACATACCCCAATCCCGCCTCCCGAAGGCCAGGGGTTGGAAACTAGTGCTGATGGTTTAAACCTGCAAGTGGGAGGCATTTTTCTGGAGTACTATACGCACACATATTCCCAAACACATCCCACAAAATGAAATGGGAAACCAAGTATAACGAAAAAATTGCTGAGTACAAGTAAAACTGAAAACAAGTGGGAAAGAATACAAACCCATCAAAAATAACTAAAAACAGAAAAGCACAAAGGGGCTCGGGTAGCCATCCGCTGAAAAACCCACCTGATAATATGAGTAGTGTTGCAACTGGAAGCTGAAGTGGTACATCTTTTCCACATGATCATACTGGGTCGTGCCTGCTCTTAGGCCACTAAGTCCTCCATTAAAACGTCAATCGTCTACACAAGACACAACACGTGCAGGTGAATACAATGTAGGGAATGCTAACATAGTACTCAGTAGGGGACCCCAGTCTACTACGGTGAAATACCACAAAGAAACCAAAAAGAAAAGCAAAAAAGTAAGGATAGCTCACACCAGGTACAATATAAAGCATATGAAGAAGATTCATCGACTATAGTGATGAACATTTTGTACTGTTGAGGGACTCATCCATGATGAATCGATGCTCGTCTGTCGTGCCACTAAGTATCCACACGGTTACTGCTCATCTGTAGGGCCAATAAGGATCCACACGGCTACTACTCGATCCATCGGTCATACCTCAACTGCCATAAAGTCCCACATAGAATAACCCAAAGGATCATCTCGTTGTAAGGGCTACAACACAATAGATGGTGCATTTAACGGGCACCCGATTTGTAAGATATGAGAATTTTAGTAAAAAGGGGTAGGTTGCGTCTAGGCCTGGTCCAACCCGGCCAGACCGACCTGACCAACCCCGCTTGGGGGTCCCACATACCCTGGTTTAATTTGACTAGCCTCACCAAACCTGATTCAGGTCTGGGTAGGTCTGATATGACTTGGACGGTGGTTCAGGCCCAATGGGCCTCGCTGGGACTGACCTAGTTTGGCCAGGGGTCCAGCCCACCGGGTCACCCGACGACCCGATCTCGTCCGGCCCGGCCTGAAGGGCGTAGGTTTGGTCTGCTGGAGTAGGTCCAGTCTGCTGGCGCGGGTCCAGCCCGACCCGCTGGTTGGGGGCATGGCCCGCCAGCTGAAGCATGGTTCTCTAGGGGCAGACCGGTTCCAGCCTAGTTTGGCCAGGGGTCCAGCTCACTGGGTCACCTGACGACCCGGTCTCGTCAGGCCTGCCCGAAGGGCACAGGTCCGGTCTGTTGGAGCGGGTCCAGTCTACTGGCGCGGGTCCAGCCTGACCCGCTGGCTGGGGACACGACCCGCCAGCTGAAGCCCAGTCCCCTAGGGGTGGGCCGATGGTGTGTGCCAGGGACATGGTAGCCGCTGTTGCGTCCCCTCCCTGTCCGAACATGGCCCTCAAGGAGTGGGCCACTCCTTCGACGTGGTGTCCACCTGGTGCCGTGTCCAGCGCCTATCACGAACAATGGGCCACAGCCTCACCTCCACCATGGTCGAGCGACCACAGATCACTAGGTCTCCCAGGCAGCCGAGACACGGGCCGTCACCTCCACACATCCCCGGTCAACGCCGCTCCTCCATGCTGCCGTGGCGCGCTGATGGGTGTGCCGCCTCCCTCCTCCCATGGCTACTGGAAGTTCCTTCTGCATGCCACCAGAGTTTCTCTGGTGGTCCGTTTCTTGATCTGTCTGCGCTTATGAGCCTCTTGGGTCGCCACCATTCCTACCTTGGCTCTTGATTCATCTTTCCACCAATTTGAGGATACAACCATGAAGAACGCACATGTGTAGGGACCCATGCCTTATTTGTGTCGGCCCACGCCCTCTGCGTTAGAGGTTTAAAATAGGGGAAGGTTCATGGATTATAATTCTATCAACAATAAATTTAATCCTGAAAGGAAAACCCAAGAACAATACCCTTATGAAAGAACACAAAATCTACAGATTAACTTGTTCATGGGTTAATCCATATTCTTCATTTTAGGAAAAGAATGTGAAAATAATAAAACCAAAATCAAATCCATACCTCCTTGACGTTTGTTGTCATAGCGCTTCTTCCTTGAGGGTCCAAGAGGATGACAATGTTTGTCATTTTTTGAGGTGCGTCGAAGCCAATGATGACCACCGGCATTCATCGTTCTTCATTGGGGAGGAAATTTATTAGAGGTTTATTAGAGAATCCTTATAGTTTAATCCTCATTCCACCAACATGTCAAACTATTAAAAAGAAAACATGTTGCATCGTTTCTATTATGCTACGACGTCGCGTTATTATGCTGTTACGCATCATTAAAGCGTCATTGCACTGCATGTTAATGAACCATTACTGAGATCCATCAATGTGTCTCATTGCTGCCTCTTCGCTTCACCGCAGCGTCTCCTTGTCATCGCTCATTTTTTAGAAAAGAAATAAAATAACTTTTTAAGTTATTTAATTATTTTTTTCAAAAAGTCTGAAAATTAACATTTCCATTCGTCCCTTTCCAGCCAAAGTTAAGTTATTTCTAGGATAATCCTGGAATTCTAAGTTCAATAATGCCCTCATATTTTCGATCTGATCACCGGTTAAAAATTTAGAAAAAACCACTCGCACGTTTTCCAAACACACCTTAAAAAAAGTTCAAAATTCGGTTCTGGGCTCACCAGGCCTTGGAATCACGTGCTATCAGAGCATATAGTATTAAAATAATTCCATGTAATTTAAAAAAATCCCAGAAATTCCGAGACATTATAGTCAAAAACCAATCGAATGACCTTATAATTTTGTGAAATTTTACCAAACCAACTGTAAAATGAAATTTGAAATGAAAAACTATAAAGAACATAAATCCAAGGTGTCCTTTGGGAAGGATAATCTAAAACACACATTTGTTGTTTTAAAACATCAAAACATGTGGTTAAAGGTCAGATCCTTAGAAAATGACAATGGAATGACATGACAATTTTGAAAACCCATTTTATTATTATTTATGACATGTAAAAATATAGGAAACATCAATCGAATTTGCGGTCTTCCTGGAACAACTGAATTTATGGTTTTTAAAGTTCTTACACCCTTTAAAAATGTGCATCCAGGGGTTAAAATTGACCGAACGACCTCTAAATATTGTGACATCATAAGAAAACCTAATGTTATGGTAAAATAATGTTAAGTAAGGGTAAACCAAAATTAAGGGTAAAACAAAGTTTAGTGAGGATAAATTATAGTTAAGTAAGGGTAAAAAAATTAAGTAAGGGTAAAACTAAAGTTAATTAGGGGTAAAAAAATTTAATAAAGGTTAAAGCAAAGTTAATTAAGGGTAAAGTAAAGTTAAGTAAGGGTAAAATAAAGTTAAGTAAGATAAAAACTAAAGTTAAGTAATGGTAAAAAAAGTATGGTATGGGTAAAATAAAGTTAAGTAAGGGTAAAATTTTATTAGAAATTTTTTTATAAGTTCTGCTAGAAAATTCAATGGAAATTTTGGTGGAACTTTCATTCAAAGTCATGGTGGAACTTTTCCTAGAATTTCTAGTGGAACTTGTATTGGAAGTTCTAGTGGAATTTCCAATGAAACTTCTAGTTTAAAATTAACTAGATTTTCCACTGGTAATTTTATTGGAAATTTTCAATGAACATTTCTAAAATAAATCTCCCTTGAAAAATTTTACTAGAAATTTTACCGATTAAGTGAGACACTTTTATTAAATATTGTACTGGAAATATCCATTAAAAAGTTTTAGTAAAATATTTTACTAGAAGTTGTAGAAAAAACATAGCATCAAATTTCACTATAATATTCTTATAGAAACTTCCAATGGAAAATCCTGATAAAAAATCAAATGGAAATATATACTAGAAAATTTGAGAATTTTCCATTGGAAATTTCTAGTGGAAAATCTCATTTGAAACATCAACTTAGACTTAAAAATTTAAGTTGAAACATTAATTAAAAGTTCTAGTGAAACTACCATGGGACATTCTATTAGAAACATTCATAAAACATTCTAATGGTAACTTCAAATTCCACTGAAAATTATATTGAAACATATATTGAAAATTTTAGTGAAACCCTCACAGGAAATTATAGTGAAACTTACATTGGAACATTCCATTAGAAACTTCCAATGGAAAATTCAATTAGAAACATCCAATGGAAAAATCCAGTGAAAACATCAATTGAACAGACAGTATTTCCCATTTGAAAATTCCAATGGAAACTCCCACGGAAAAGTTCAACTTATAAATAAAAATTTATGATGAAATATTCATTGGAAATTAAAATTAAAATTCCCTGGTACATTCCATTGTAAACTTTCATTGAAAAATTCTAATGGTAACTTAAAATTACAATGAAACTTCCATTAAAACATTCACTGAAAATTCTAGTTAAAATTACATTGAAAAACTCACAAGAAATTCTAGTGAAACATCTATTTTAACATTCTAGTGGAAAATTCCAATAGTAAAATCAAGTAGAACCATACAATGAAAAATTCCAGTGGAAACATCCACTGGAAAATTTGAGTATTTTCTAATGGAAAATTCAAGTGGAGACTCCCATTGGAAACTTCAACTTCCACATAAAATTTTCAATTGAAACATTCATTAGAATTTCTAGTGAAATTTCTATGTGAAATTCCATCATAAAATTTCATCAAAAAATTACATTGGTAACTTCAAACCCCACTAAAACTTATATTGAAGTAACCACTTTAAATTATAGTGAAACCCTTGCCCGAAATTCTAGTGAATCATTCATTGGAACATTTAGAAAATTCCAGTGCTAACTTAAAATTCCGCTTAAAAATTATTTGAAAATTACAACAGAAATTATATAGAAATTTCTATTGGAAATTGAAAATAAACATCCATGGAAATTTCCAGTCAAACTTCCACTAGAACATTCCATTGGAAAATTATAATAGAAAAATTTGATGGAAGCTTCAAATATCACTTAAGAATAATATTGAAACTTCCACAAGAAATTATGATGAATCTTTCAGTGTAACATTCCATTAGAGACATCCAATAAAATATTAAAATTGTAACTAAAAAAAACTTGAGACTTCTCATGGAACACTTCAGTACAAACTTCAATTAGAAATTCCAATGAAACTTCCATTAGAAATTCCACTGAACTTCCATCAGAAATTCTAGTGCAACATCTATAATAACATTCCAGTGGAAAGTTTCCATGGTAAATTCCATTGTTATTTTCAATTTCCATTTTAAAATTTAAATTGAAACTTTCATTGAAAATTCCTATAAATAGTTTACCATAAATTTCAGTGAAATTTCCTCTAAAACATTCTAGTGTAAACTAGAAGCTTACAATGATATTGAATGGAAACATTCACTAAAAAATCATGCAGACAACTCAAAATAAAGTTTTCATTGAAAATTTTAATGATTAAACTATAAAAATTCAATTGAAATTTTGTAATAAAACTTATCATTGAAAATTTTTAGTGTAATTTTCATTGAAGTTATTCACTGAAAATTTATACATTAAGTTTTCACAAACATCCATCTAAAATTTTGTCCTAAATTTTTTTAGCTCAAAATTTATATGGATTTTTATTACTTAAAAAGGAGTTTTCTATCATTTAATAAAAGCACATTTTTTAATAAATTTGTACAAATAAAATTTATTACTATTTATAATAAAATTGTTATGAGTTAAAAAATAAATTCTAAAGGATTTTTACAGAAATAATAATGTTGTATCTTTACAAAAAAATCATTTATATCCTTTTATATAAAATTATGTTTTGTACTTGTGTACAAATTATATTTTTTAAGATGATTAATAAAATAGTAATAATTTAATTTGTCTCAAGACAAATATTTTTTATACATTTAAAAATATTTCATGTCTTTCAAAATATTAAAGAAAATTTATTAATTTTATTCAATATTGTTTTATGCATTTAAAAAATTATATGACTTTAAAGATATCATATAAAAGGTATTAATTTTCCTCGTAGATGATTAAGAAATTTATTTTTTTATATAATTATTTTTCAAATATGTAAGACAAAATTTTAAATAAGATACTAATTGTTTCATTTAAAAATATGATTGGTTTTAAAATATAATAAAATCACTAATATTTAACCTATTTTTTTTAAAAAGTTGTATACAATTAAAAATATTAACTATTTTTTTTATTTTATTCAAATAATTATAAATTTTAAAACACATACTATTTGATCATTTTCTTAGATGGAATAAAAAATGTTTTTATATAAGATAGATATAATTTCATTTAAAAATAAAACCAATTTTAAAATATATTACATATTTCCTTAATTATTTAATTTATAATATAATATTAGTGTTAATCATTAAAAAAACTTACAAAATAATTCATTTTTAGACACTCAATATTTTTTATATAAGACCACCCTATCCATCCTGATTTATCACTTCAAAAATGTAAAATGCATAAAAGGCATGACAAGTGAAGTCATCAGAGTTGCAAGTCACTATAAACATATGGGTGTTTTTTAATATCTTTGTGTTCTCGGCCTCTGAACTGCCCCTATAAATTGTCCAATTTCCCTTTCCCGGTCTCCCATCCACTTTATTAACCTCATAACCTCTTCATTTCATCTGACGCCTCCTCAAAAGTGAAAGTAATAAAGGTACTCTGTTTTCCCAGCGTTAATCTATTTGATTGCTTTTTGAGGCTTACCCTAGTGTGTGAATTATTGTATTAAGTTTTAGTTTTTTTGTTGATTCACAGAATCAAATGACTCTGTCTCCCACTGAAGGTTGTCCTTAAATTGGAGTTGGATGACAACCGAGCACAACAGTAAGGTTTTGAGACTGTCACCACTATTCCAGGAACACCCCCAAACTATATTTCCACTGATTTTCTATAGTTATGGGACCATTATCAGCACTTCACAGTTTAATTAGTGTTATATTTTCAGGTATTGATTCAATATCAATATACATGGAGTGAAAAAAGATGACTGTGAGTGGGAAGGTCGACCCCATCCTAGTGGTGACCAAACTGTGAAAGTGTTGGGAGGTGGTACACATAATCTCAGTGGGACTTGAAAATGATCCATTTAGGAAGAAAGATGAGGAGGAGGGAGAGACTATAAAGAAAGAAGAGGATGTGATGGCATATCCTCTTCCTCATCCCATGGTATGGTTCCTGATGCATGCATATACTCCTCCTCCGATGGTAAAATACGTCCGCGTTCCTAGCATTGAAGAGGACCCAAATGCCTGTGTCATTTCCTGACCGATTGATTGTATTAGGGAATAGATGATGATGTCTTATTCCCCTATTAAGGAACTGCCTGGATAACATTGTGCACTTTCAAACTCTTATTGGCCATCAACCCTTATACCTTTTCTCTAGATAAGTGGTGTACGAAAAGAAACACCTATTTGAATCTAATAATAAAATGAAATTTACATTGATTCTAGTATATAAAATAGAATATGAATTAAATTTTTTTACCAATTTTAATCTAATAAATTATCCAAAAACTTATGGGCACATTTCCTACCATATAAATCCATCCTCCACCCTTTATCAGCTCTTATAAAAACACATTTTATCATAACTTTTTTTAGTGTTTATAAAGGTATAACTTTATCAAAATTTTTTAGCACTGATAAAGAGTATCACTAGATAAAGACAAATATGTGGCAGTGATTAGCCTCAACTTATTTTTTATATTGATATAAATTTTATTCATTGATTTTTTATTCCATTTATATTAGGCTCTTCTAAGTGTCAGACTAACCTCACCATTCATATTCCCTCCCTATAAATTATTGTTGTAAACTGATTCTGAATATGTTATTGAATTTCATGAAAGGCATTGTATACTTGAATTTCTATTTAGGTATCAAGTCTCTAGTTTTTTAGTTAGAAGTGTATTAATAATTACTAAAAATTTTGAAAACCGCTGTTTTGAACTGATTTTACATTTGTTATTGAATACGCCTTTATTTGTTATTATCATTCAGAAAATAAATGTTGCATTGACTACTATACCAATCTATTTACTGATAATCATGAGCTTGGTAATTTCTTTTATTTAATTAAGATCTTTTTCTTTATACGACTTACCTGAACTTTTCTCATTTCAATAATTGAAAAAAGATATTCTCACCTCATTGCTACTTATTTTATGTACAATTCAATGATTAGGGATACCATAACAGGGTGTGTTATCACTACAAGAAAACCAGTGCTTAACAACAATTTATTAGTGCCAGTTTTAATAACCACCAAAAAATAAATTGTATAAAACAATTATAATATGGCGATGGTTTTATTAAAGCACCGCTATATTTTTTTATTTAATAATTAACACCAATTTCAGTTAAAATGTTGCTAAAAAATTTATAAGAACCCAAAATTCCTCCCCCTGTCTCCGTCACCCTGCTCCCTGTACTACCCCAACCCCAATCCCCCCTTCGACCTCCTCTCCCCTCCTCAGTGGTGACCCTAACCCCCCACCTTGGCGGCAGTCCCCGATCCCCCCAATCCAATCTCCCACTCCGCTCATCGGTGGAGACCCCTCTACCAATGACCGACTTGAACCCAACCCCCATTCCGGCAACCTCCATCATTTGACAACCCTTCCAGCTACCACCATGACCCCAATCCCCTTTTATGGTGACCACCATGTCCCCGACCCCCTATTGGAGACCATTGTGACCCCGACCCTCCCTAACATCTATGATCATGACCTCGATCCTACCGTCATCCAAAATACTAAACATATTCCCTTTAATAGTGTATAAAATGGATTTTAACAGAATTGTTAATCACAACGATAATAAAGGTCTTACTAGCTGCAATGCGTTGTTAATATAACAACACACCTGGATGAAACCAGATAAATCTGTAATTTTAAAAAATTCTATATACATTTAATGTGACACCATGAATAAAAAAATATCCACCCATGGTATATACAAAAAATAACTACTATATACATTTCAAACAATGTTTTATATAATTATATTTACAATTATCAAATAAAAATTTAAAAAAATAATGTTTCATCTTTTGACGCTCGTGATCCTCTCTAAAAAATGTCTACCTATGGTATCAGTTGCCAAAAAAATAATCTTAACCTGGGAAAAAGATTCTACCTATAAAATAAAACAAATATTATGTTAGTCTGACTTTAAATAAATAAATTAAACATTAATGTGAAAGAATACATTAATAAAATTCCAATGTTTAATAAAAAAGGAACATTTGGAGTTATATCGGTCACACCGTGCATCCTATTGAGGTGGGGTTGATTCATACACAAGAAAAATGATCTATGGATTGTTTTCATAAAATATCAAAACAATTTGAATGTGTTTTCTCAATTTTGAGTCTGTCACTTGTTCTTTTACTAAAATTAATCTCAATTTTAAATAATGACACATTTGGAGTTATATCAGTCAGACCATGCGTCAGATTGATGTGAGGCTGATTCCTACCTATGAAATATTACTAATGTATCATTTCCCTAAAGTATCAAAACAATCCAAATGTTTTTTCTCAGTTTTGAGTATGTGAGTTGTGTTTTTTTTACTAAAATGTCATTTTAAACTGGAAACATGCATTATGAGTCATACTGGTTGCATCATGCATTGGTTTGATATGAGACTACATAATACACATCACAAATAATTTTTGAATGATTTTCCTAAATCATCAAGACATCCAGAGAATGTTTTCTTGATTTTTTGTGAGTGACACCTTTTAAACTAAAATGTAAATTTTAAACTGATAACATACACTTTTAGTCATACTAGTCACATCGTTTGTCTGATTAAGGTGTGGTTGACTCATAAACATCAAAAATTACACATGGATCATTTTACTAAGGTATTAAAATAATAAAAATGCATTTTACCAGTTTTTAGTATCTCACTTGTTGTTTTTACTTAAATTAAAGTCAATTTTAAATAAAAAGAGACACTTTGAGTTATACAAGCTACAACATGAATCATATTGAGGTGAGGATGATTCCTACACATCAAAAATTACTAATAGATCATTTTCATAAAATATCAAAATAGTCTGAACATGTTTTCTCATTTTTCAGTATGTCACTTGTTTTTTACTTAAATTAATGCCAATTTTAAATAAAAAGAGAAAATTTGAGTTATACTGGGCACATCGTGCATTGTATTGAGGTTAAAATGATTCCTAAACATCAAAAATTAATAATAGATCATTTTACTAAAATATCAAAACAATCTGAATGCGATTTCTCAGTTTTAAGTACATAAGTTGTGTTTTTTATTAAAACATAATTTCAAACTGAAAACACACATTATGAGTCATACTGATCACATAGTGCATAAGTTTTATGTGATAATGCTTCATAAATGAAAAAAATGACTTATGAATCACTTTGATAAATTATCATGACAATCAGAATTCATTTTCTTGGTTTCATTGAGTGATGCATTTCGAACTAAAATGTCAATTTTAAACTGATAATAGACACTTTTAGTCATACCGACCACATCATTAGTCAGATTGAGGTATTATTGAATTATAAACGTCAAAAATGACTCATGGATCATTTTACTAATATATCAAATCAATCCAAATTTGTTTTTCTCAATTTTCAGTATATCACTTGTTGTTTTTACTTAAATTAATGTCAAATTTAAATAAAAAGTGATACTTTGAGTGATACCAACCACACCATGAATTGTATTGAGATGTGTCTGACTACTTCATGTCATAAATTACGAAAAAATAATTTTCCTGAAATATCAAAATAATACAAATGAATTTTCTTAATTTTTAGTATGTCAGTTGTGTTTTTTTATTAAATGTGACTTCAAATTGGAAACACGGATTATGAGTCATACCGATTGTATTGTGCGTCGGTTTGATGTGAAACTTCTTCATACATGTCAAAAATGACTTATAAATCACTATTCTAACTTATCAATACAATAAAATAGCATTTTCTTGGTTTTCAGTGAGTGATATTTTTGAAATAAAATATCAATTTTAAACTAACAACAGACAATTTTAGTTATACCAGTCACACAGTGAATTGGATTGAGGTGTGGTTGATTCCAACATGTTAGAAATGAATCATAGATCATTTTCCTAAATTATCAAAATAACCTGAATGCATTTTCTTGGTTTTCAATAGGTCACTTATTCTTTTTACTTAATTTAATGTCAGTTTTAAATAAAAAGACACACTTTGAGTCACACCGGTCACAACATGCATCATATTGAGGTGAGGTCAACTCCTACACATCAAAAATGACTCATATATCATTTTAATAAAATACCAAAACAATATGAATGTGTTTTATTAGTTTTCAGTACATCACTTGTTGTTTTTACTTAAATTGATATCAATTTTAAATAAAAAAAGACACATTGAGTTATATCGGCCACACCATGCATCATATTGAGATATGGATGATTCCTACATATCAAAAAATGATATACAGATCATTTTCATTGAGTATCAAAATAATCAAAATGTTTTTTTTTCAGTTTTTAGTATGTCAGTTGTGTTTTTTTATTAAATGTCATTTCAAACTAGAAACACACATTATGAGTCATACATGGAACATCATTCGTTAGTTTGATGCGAGACTACTTCATACACGTAAAAAATGAATTATGAATATCTATCATAAATAATCAAGAAAATCAGAGTGTATTTTAATGGTTTTTAGTGAGTGAAACATTTTGAACTAAAATGTCAATTTTAAACTAATAACAGACACTTTTAGTCATACCGGTCACACTGTGCATCAGATTAAGGTGTGGTTGATTCTAAAATATCAAAAATTACTCATGGATAATTTTAATAAAGTATAAAAATAATAAGAATTAATTTTCTTTGTTTTCATTATGTCACTTGTTCTTTTTTCTGAATTTAATGTCAATGTAATATAGAAATACACACTTAAAGTCTTACTGGACACACTGTGCTTCGAATTGAGGTGAGGTTGATTCCTACACATCAAAAATGACTTATGGATCATTTTAATAAAGTATCAAAACAATATGAATGCATTTTCTCATTTTTTTAGAATGTCACTTGTTCTTTTTACTAAAAGTAACGTCAATTTGAAATAAAAAGAGACACTTTGAGTGATACCGACCACTTGTTCTTTTATACTCAGTTTTGAGTACATAAAATAATGAAAAAATTAATTAATTAAATAAGTAGTAGGAATTAAGATTTATAAATTATTCATGCATTTCCTTATTGTCATTATCTCACTTACAGCCTCAAAGTCCAGTCTCTCACATGCATGATCAGTTTCGAACAAACATCCCCAATTCGAACAAAAAAATACAACTGTATAAGAAAACAATTATTATGTGAGTAATACTAAAATTAATTAAATTAAACATAAATATGAAAAAATACACTACTTATAGGGAATTCACATCTTCATGCTATTTTTGTACATTCTTTCATTAGGTATGCTTCCCATTCATTTCTAATCACATCTATATCATTTTGTGAATATGAGTCTTTTAGACAATCATAGTAGTACTGAAAAAATATAAATACACAAATTATTAATAAATATTTTAAATGAAATAGTAATTATCTTCAAAAATAGATCTTTAAAGATGCTAGTTTGTTCAAGAATACGATATCTCTCATAAATTTACAAACATAATAACCACAATCTTTTCCATTTGTTTTTTTCAGACATTACAGAAATACTGAGTAGAATAATTAATTTTTTTATATGTGTTTGGATAGTGAAATCTTATTATATATACCCTGATACTTTTCTAGTGTTTTAACTTGTATTTATCCTTATTCATAGGACCTTACATCATTCCTTGGTTTTCACAATATTGATGCACCACCCTATCATAACAAAATCCTCATTAAAAAAAAATAAAATTATATAACTTGATGTTTAGTTATAAAAATATTGATGTAGTGTATTAAAAATTGAAAATTCCATCATTTCTGGATGGATTTTTGGATATCCATGCATTGAATTCAAGAAATAAATATTTGGACTATCCAAATTTACCGTAATAAGCATCAAATACTGCCTAGAAACACAAAAAAGTAATAAGTAATGAAATTAATGAATATATATTTGATATGATTAAATTTTATAGTTTTACCCCTAAATTTTTGGTATTAAATAGAGTTTGTCAACTAAAATTTTTCTTTCAAATGATTTGATCATACCTACCACTATTTCATCCTTTTTTGGGTTCTATTTTTGTTTGTTATGTAGAGGAGATGTGAGGATTAATGAGTCCAAATTTAATTTCATAGGATAATTCATTAAATTGTTTTTCATATATACACCTACCAAAAATATGAAATGTATTTAGTCATAATTAACATAGTACATCAGCTTTTTGAAAATCAAATCATGAAAACATACCTCACTTATACATTTACCACTGAGCCTCCTAGCCAATCATAGTTGAGGATTTCACTTACAATCTCAACACTAATGAAGTATTGATCTTTCTCTCAATATATATTTTCTTCAAAATAAACCATTTTTTTACAACCATATTTTACCTTTGTATCCACATGAACCTTCAATGATAGTAAATGCAGATATAGAACGGGCTTGGTAATAGTGCTTTCGGTAGATCTTTTTGATTGGTTGGTTGATCCTTTAGATGATTTTGAGAGGGTCATTCATTTTATCCCCTTCTCTTTGTCCATCTATAATAAAATTAATTGATTTAGACCTTTTTTCATTAATTATTAATGGTTTAGCTTGAAAAGTAAATTGGAAATGAATACCTCGTTGGCGACATGTTTTTTTTGCAAGATGTAACGACCATGAAATGAATGTTACAATAGCTTTTTTGACCATATGAATATCTTAACCATCAATCGGAACAAGTAGATTGGTGCTCAGATCATGGGATACACTAATTGAAACTCACACATGACCTATTGGAAGTGGTTTTTTGTGTAGCATTTGGTTTTGGATATTGAACACCGTAGCCCTCTCTAAAAGGCAATCGGTGGGTATTGATAGATATAATTCACAATCATTATCACCCTATAGAATATCAGTACAGGAAAGGTATCAATGTCTATCTTAATCATATTTCATAGAAATATTTATTAGAACATTGATTACCTCAGCTAAGACATCTTTTTTAGGGGAATATCTTGCCTCATTGCTGGTGGGGGGGGGGATCTCCATGCGATGGTTGTTCTTGAGTTTCTTCTTCTCTTTTCTCCCCCCATAAAAGTTTACATAATCTCTATATTCCATTATAATTACTCTTCAAGGTTACCCAGTCTCTCTCTCATCCATTTCATTTATTCACATTGATCCTCCTCTTATTTTTTCCCTCAAAATATTTTCGAGGTTTTACCTTAAAACCCGCACCTTATCCAATACTATTCTAGGCTACACGGATATCCATTTCATTTCTTCACTTTAATATAATAAAATTATTATTATTTTGGATGTCAAACCCAAATTTGATTGTAACTTTTTCGTACGACATCAGATTGACAAACCATCAGTGGTAGTGTGACCCTGGAATTGAGACAATCATTTTATGACTAATATTGGATACCTTTTTTGAACTTCTAACCCAGGTCAACAAAACACCCAATAATAATAAAATTAATATCATTACGGGATCTTGTATCCAACATAGATCTCTTATATGGTGTTAGAATGACGAACCATTTGTGACAATGTGACCATAAAATTAAGACAGATGTTTCAGGAAAAATTTCTGCTATTTAATTCAGAATCATGTCTTAGGCCCATGAGAATCCATTCGATCATAATGCGAAAAAATACAACTTTTTCATATGGTGTCTAATTAAGGAAAAATCATAGTCAATCTTGTGCATTTTTTTCATGAGGATCATAATGGTGTAATCCATATATTTTATTTTAGGATTGAGGCGTGGGCCCCATGAGGAACTATTCATGAACAATGTGGTGAAGTGAATCATCCTCACCAGGTGTTTTATTTGGGAAAATTAATAGTCGATCCTATGCACTTTTCCAAAAGGATCGCAACGGTGTGCTTCGTTTGATTATCTAGGGCCATTTGAGGAGGTATGTCAGTGGAATTACATTTTTTCCCTTCAGGCCAATGATAAAAATCATGTGCTCATCAGAATTTTGGCGAGATATTTCATGTACTATGGGAGTACGTTGACATGACTAAGGGTATATGAACATAGTTTAGTAATCGAGTATGGCCAGGTACACGACCAGACGATGAGGTGGGGTCAAACAATGTGTGGGCTCGTGTACCTCAGTATGAATCTTCTTCCTCTCATATCTTCTTCAATTAAACTCTAATTTTGTTCTATGAGTAGCCTATCCTTAGTGTTTTTCTTCATATAACATGATTATTCCCTCAAAAGCATCCTTTGAGATATGATATGAAATATTATGAGTGCATTACCTATCTAAGGAATCACTTGATGGAGACAGTTATTAGGCATGATCACCAAATATTTCTTATAGAGTGGAACCCCCCATCAGCATGGTCGCAGGTCCTCTATAGTTACTTTTTAGTAGAACACCACTACCAAGTAGGGCTTGGGTCATCAGTGACCTAGAGTGTAACCCCCCTGTGATCCCAAGGCATGGGTCCTTGACCTTTAGAGAGGAACACCCCATTGAAATTGGAGCATGTCCTATACCTCCTGAGTGGAACCCCTATTAGATAAGGTGTGGGTCCTCAATGACTAAGGTGGACCCCCCTATTGTACCAGGGTGTGGGTCCCCGTGAAACTAGAGTGGAACCCCCCATAAGTATGGGCACGTGTCCTCTATGACTACTTTTAGATAGAACCCCCCCCATCGATGCACCAGGGCATGGGTCCTCTATATTGAGTTTGTGCTTACTTCGATGTGTAGAACAGTGACGAGACATGGTTTGATATAGCTTTGGACTCATGATAAATAGGAACACATTCCCCACCAAGATGCGTTTTTGTGAGGTGACCAAAAACATGCAAGTGAGTCAGTTCTTCCCAAATTAGATAGTATCAAGGTGTGGTGATTAAGTTTCTTTGACTCGTGTGTTTAGGGAAGATGCATGAGCTGTTGGAAATCGTAAATGGACTTACCTTAGAACTCTTGGATACTCTTAATCATGGGATGAGATCTAAGATGGAGATCCGCTTACTCTCTTTTTTGGGTTTCTTTGACTGAGAATATATATATATATATATATATATATTTATATATATATCCAATTTCAAAACCCACCCATTGGGTTTTGGTTACTCTCCTTCAAGGAGCGGTGAATATGCATGGGGTATGCCGCATGCTTTTCGTGTCTAGCTTCTCATGGTTGGACGAGTCTTCTCTCCTACTATAGGTAGCGAAAACTCGACAAGAAGTCCATATTTTCACTGTGTTGGGCTCCTTGTGTTTGTATGATCTTAATTTCACTCTCTTGGGTTAGGTTGAGTTGTACTCTCAGATCGTACCTTAATCTATCTACGGATTTCCTCTTCAGTTGTATCTTTCATTGCCCCCCTTTACCCTTTTTAAGGCATTCTATTGGGTATGTATATACTCACCTCTGCATGGTATTTTCCCACATGTGTCATGTCTTATGCAGATGTCAGATATGTTGACTACGATTAAAAAGGATCTTAGGGATACTTTGTGCATCAGACCACGTACGGTGGTTGAAGCTTGGAGATTATGAGTTGGGATCTCTCATCATTTTACTTTTCCAAATTTTTTCTTATTGGGACATCTTTCTTATTGGGCGTGTATATTGCCCCTTTTTTCCTTTCAATATACACTCTTGTACTCTTATACTCCTTAGGGGTAATATACATGCATTGTTATCATTCCAGTCATTGAACCCTTTTATTTTATTCCTTTTCACTTTTGTATTGAGATGGTTGGGTGGGTGTGTTTAGGTACATTAGGCAAATGCCTTCCATTTTAGTTATTCCTTTCAGCGCTTGTCATCAAAACCTGGCCTATGGAGGCGATCTTGGGATAGTTAAGGCTTATCCTTATTCCATACAGGTGAGCTCTAGTGGTTCGGGTCACGACATGAATGATATCTGAATGCTGTGAAACTGATAATAACCATATATTGAAATGAAAAATGGTTCAGTAGACAGAACGTCAATCCGAGGTTCCGTTTGTACAGGGTGACCTAAAACAAACTTTTGTTTTAGAACATCAAAACATTCATTTAAGAGTTAGATCCATATAAATCAAGATTATAATGACATGAAATCGTAGAACAACTATTTTATTATTATTTTTTATGTGTACGAGTAGAGGTCCTATTAATCGAATGTGTGGTATGTCTGGAACGACCAAATTTAAGGTTTTTAAATGTTTGATGTCATTTAAAAACGTTTTTATATGTGTCAAAACTAACTGACCAACCTCAAAATTCAATTAAATAAAAAAAACCATATAGTAAAATTTGAAATGGTCGAGTAGATAAACCATCAATATGTGGTGCCATTTGGCCGGATGACTTGAAACAAACTTTTGTTATTTTAAAACATAAAAATGTGTGTTTAATTTTTAAATGTAACACCTGAAGACATTATAATATTTTAATATTAGAATAAATTTCATTTTTCCTATCTTCATACGCATCAAAAATTTAAACTTACGATACATACAATACTTAATTAGCTTGCATTACACGCAAGACTGATTTTTACCACCTTTTAATGGAGAATCTATTTTAAAACTAAATTTTGAAACTTCTATGAATTTTAATTTTAAAAATAAACATAAGTTTTGAATTCCAAATATCAAAATTATCTTATGGTGATTTTTTGAGATTTCTCTGAGAAACTTCATTTTTTGAGGAATACTGAAAATTACTGCAATTTAGTTAAAAACAACCTTTTTGTTTAAATAATTATTAGTGATAAATTATATTTAATGTTGGATTTTAAAGTCAAAATAGATCAATTATTTATATATTAATATAGTTTATGTCATTTGAATTATCTTTATATTTAAATTAGATATAAAAACTTATTGAACTTTTGCATGTTTTTATTTTAAAAACCCAAATTCTCCCCACGTCTTCAGGATTAACATTCTTCTTAATTTTCCAACATATATTATTTGAATTTTGAAAAAAAATATACACAGTTTTAATAAATACAATATTTTTGGTCTAATAAAATCAACTTAATTTTTTACCAAAAATATTAGTGAAAGTGATTAAAATTAATTATGGTGTGTAAGGTAAAATTAAGCTTAATAAGGGACTAAATCTTAATATTAAGGACCAAAATGACCTAGAAACTTATACAAAAGCCATTAGATTCAAATAATTCAACCATATAACCACTTGGTATGAAATTTATGGGTTATTAGGATATTATTAAATGGAATTTCCTGATATAAAAGGTTATATAAGCCAAAAGAAAAAAAGGAACTTTATTTACCTTTAACATTTATAAAACATTGAGTTATGTAAAAAACATCATATTTTATGTTACCCATATCATTTTTAAATATATATGGGTATTTTTATCATAATAATTTATCAATAATTTTTAGGCACGTTTTAGTTACTTAAAATTCTTAAGAAACACCAATATAGTGATTATTTATTTAATAATTAACTAAAATAAATGATATTATAAATATTAAAAATGAAGTTAATTGATTTAATTATAGTAATTATTTATTTTTGTATATGAATATATCATTTTAAACATATTTAATTGTAATATATTTTAATTCCAATTTTATATTGATATTTTAAAAATAACATTAACTAAATAATGTCAAAAATGACATTAATGTTATTTTACAATAAATGAAATTTAATTAAATGATTTAAAATTTAAAAATATCATATGTTCTGAGAAGTGATTTTTAATTGTTACTAAATATTAAATATGGTCTATTTATAGATCAATTAATCTTTTATGATTAACATATTGACCCATCTATTGTAAAAATGTTGTTAACACGATCCTGGTTTAAGCAATGTTTTAGCGTGTCACATGTTCTTGTTTTAAAATTAATTTCCAAAAATCATGGGAATTTTATTTTAAATATCATATAAAATATTAAAAATTCATTGGATTTATATTTTATAATAAATATCACTTTAGTTTAGTCTCAATGGTTAAATTAATTAGATTATAAAACTAGATGTTTTAATAAAAACCAAAATGATAAAATTGGGGAATCTTAGAAGTTAGGGAACCAAATTATTAAAATAAACATATTTTTTGTGTGGTGGAGATTTTAATATACCATTATTACCCTTTAATCCATTATTTTTTTATTTTTTAGGCACTTTAGTTAACACGGACCACCCGTTAATGAATACCTTTGGGTATTTACAAGAGTGTCACTCCCCCTTTACTATAAAAGGCAAGCACTCTACCCCTTCCTCACACCTATAAAGCCACATTTTCTCATCAAAAATCTACCCAAATAGTCTCCAAAAATATCTCCCATCGACCTATAATCATCCATTTTGAAATTAATAAATCCAAGTAATCCTTTTGGTACAAACCAAAAGGAGTTACCCGATTAAGAGGTAACATCTTCTCTCAAGATATCTAGTTTCATTTCCATTATCCACCCCCTAAAATCTACTTATTATTTGATAATATAAGAAATATATTATACTAAATATACTAGTATTTTTTTTATGTAAATGGTTTGACCTACACTTACACACACCTCCATATAATGGGTAATGAATATACTATTTCTGTACAAAGCGAACTACTGCCTCACGAAACGATGATTGTTCATTTTTCCTTTACCACCTATCATGGTGGGAATTATGATAGAAAATATGTTTATATATGATATAAATTATATTTATAATTTATTTATGCTTTTTTAATTTTTATTTCGAGCATAACTTTATACTTTCCACCATGTGTAAATATAATAGTTTTGTTTAAGGAAGTGGGGACTACCACCCACTCAAAGAGATATAACTTGTTCATGCCAAACACAGAACATATAAAGGATGATTTTAATAAAACAATGTAACATATATAACACATATATGATACTAGAGTTATAATATAAATTTTTATCATTTAATTTTAATTCTTTTAATATGACAATGAAATGAAAGTAGCTTTCATGCGTACGTACGACCGACCGTCTCCATGAATGGTGTATTTCATTTCTTATATCCAAACATTATAGATTATTATAAATGCATATGTAAAAAATAAATAAGATAATTAATTAAGGGTTTACATTCTATATATGATGAAATAATTATCTAATTAATAGGATAATCAAATAACAAGTCAAAACATAATTGAGTAAACTAGGAAAATAACACTCAAAATAGTGAAAATAATGAAATATTATTAACAAATGAGTAAAAGGATATTGTTGGAATCCTCATGTGTTAATAATGTTTTAATGATAAAAATCCTATTCATTCTGTAAAACCATTTAATCCTATGTAATCTATCTTAAATAATGTATAGATGATTAGTATCTTTATGCTTTAAGCCAAGATATCCAAGATCTTAATTGCAATACATTAAGTTTGATTACTGTACACTATATTTGATTTAATTTATAATGATTTCTTTGATTAATGATTAAGTATAATCCCTTCTATGAATATCACTGTTTAAGTTTGAATACAGATATTTGGCTAAGTCTAAGACACCGTGAGTCTGCTACCGGTTATGTTTTTCTGGAAAGGAACCAAACACTGTGACCATCCAGACACTGTGACCATCTAAACACTGTGACCATCCAAACACCATGAAAATCCAGACACCGTGACCATCCAAACACTATGACCATCTAGACACTGTGACCATACAGACACCGTAACCAGATACTGTGATCAAACACCACATCTATTCTACCAGTTCCTGATCCCTATATAACTGTGCCATCATAACTGTCTCATCGATCAAAGTAAAAGAATGAGACACCATTTCAAGAAGACATCAGTTCATGGAGACACCGTTTCTTGACAGACTGTGACACCATTTCTTAATTTGTTTTGTCATTTTTTCAATTTAATTTTTAACGGACATATTTGAATATTTTAAATGCACTGACATAATTAATGTTTCTTTGTAGACATGTCACCTGACAGTATAAGGTACGACGTACAGAATACATGCATCCTGTTAGCTCCAACACATGTACTTCAAGAATAAAAGAGAATTGTAGCCTAGAAACAAGAAGAAAAGAAATGGTGTAAGCACTAAAATGAAGAAAACACTTACAACATTCTAGAGAAGAGAACTGACACATGAAACTTGACACTACTGAAGAACACATGAAGCATGCTCGAATCCCAAAGTCAAGGAAATCTTTACATTGTCAAACACCACGAAGAAAATTCTCCAGATCTAGATGACTTGCGATATTTTTTTTCCATATGAGGACTCTACTCCTGCATCTGCTTCATCCTAGAATTCCAGAGCTATATAGACTAACACTCAGAGCACTTTTAACCTTATCTCAATACTTATGCACTATTGTGTACTATTTTAATATTTCGATCAGTGTGTGTGTCTTGGTATAAAAACACACACTGTCTCTTGCATTAAACTGAAGGATACAATATATCCTTTCTCATACATCTTTTTACACTTGTTTATACCCATAGATAAATGTTTAAGAGGTCCCTGCGTGACTTGGTAGTTTATACCCATGAAGAACTGTGGAAGAGGTCCTGTGACCTAGACAGTCTTGTATACTATTTTTAACCCCGATCTAGGGCATGGATCAAGTTTATTAATATAAACTGATT
The DNA here is from genome assembly GCA_963277665.1 of Viscum album. Classification (NCBI taxonomy): domain Eukaryota; kingdom Viridiplantae; phylum Streptophyta; class Magnoliopsida; order Santalales; family Viscaceae; genus Viscum; species Viscum album. The sequence goes on from OY728146.1 coordinate 512,903,731, forward strand.
GTTGGAAGGTGATCACCAAGTGGAGTGGATTAGGTCTCTTCTTGAGACTAAACCACTTTTCTTATATCCATTGTGGTACTTAATTTAGTCTTTCTCTGTTTTACTGTATGATTCAGAAATCACTAAATTTACTTTGATAGTTAATCTTGGAAAGAAGTTATAATTATTTTTCATTATTATAATAGCTTCAAAATTAATGTTAATAACTGATATTAAGATTACTAAGAATTAATCAATCTTTTGAGAAGTTATTTAAACAGTCAAACTTTCATAACTGTATTACTTTGATTAACTGGTATGTATTTAAATTTATTGGTGAAAATTTTTAATAGTACCTTTTAAATAGAAATTTTTATAGATAATCAATTCACCCCCTCTTGAGTAATCTAATCTGACCAAAATTTGGTATCAAAGGAATTGTTTGTTAAGACTCTATTTATGGAACTCATTCAAATGTGATTTTAGTTGTACTAAAAAGATCTGTAAATTTCTATTAAATATAAATTTCTATCTCTTTTATAGTATTTCTGTATTATGGATAATATATTGGAAGGTGTTGCAACAAATAGACCAACATTGTTTATTGGAACCAATTATGCTCAATGTAAAGTCAAAATTAAAATGCATTTAGAAAGTATGAGCTTTGAAATCTGGTCTTCAATTATAGATGAATATGAGATTCCTTCTACTGATAGAATCACTTGGGATGAACCTACAAAACTTCCTACAATAAAAATTGTAAATCCATGAAATCTTTATATTGTTCTTTAGGATATGAGGAATTTAATAGAATCTATGCATGTAAAACTTCCCATGAAATTTGGGATACTTTGTCTATTTCACATGAAAGAACTTCAAGTGTGAAATAAATGAGACTTAATACTTATACTATTAAATATGATAACTTTAAAATGAAACTTGATGAGCATATTTTTGACATGTATCTCAGGTTCAATTAAATTGGAAACACAATGATTTCTCTTGGAAGAGAAGTCACTACTAAGGAATAGATCATGAGAATTCTCATAAGTATACCTGAAAGATAGAGAGGAACCTCTACCTCTATTAGATAGTCACGAGACATCAACAATCTACCTATAAAAAAACTCATTGAAAAACTAATGATGTATAAAGAGGAGCTGCAATTCAACAAGGAAGAGAAGGATGAACTAAAATGAAAGTCTGTTGCATTCAAAACCACAACTTCTAAACACAAAGAGAAAGAGAAGTTGGAAGCTTCTATTGAAAGTTTTAACAGTGAAAAATCATCACCTGATAGTGATGAGGTGATGGCTCAATTATCTATAATCTTTAATACATTTTATAAGAAAAATAAATTTTTCATAAATCCTAAATTCTTGGGAAAATGTGATCAAAAAGGAAGATAGAAGAAATATTGTAAAAGAAGTGACAAGTCTGATGAGATAGTCTGCTATGAATTTAATTGCAATGGACATATCAAGGCTGACTCTCCAAAGCTCAAGTACAAAAATAAATATGAGGAAAAAGATATAAAGTATAAAAAGGCAATGAAAGAAATGTGGAGTGCTTATGAGGACAGTTCAAGTGACTCTGAATCTTCACACGAGGAACAGGCTCACAAATCCAATATGTGTTTTATGACAAACACATCTGAGGTAACATTGGAATCTCTTATACACAATTCATACTATTCTGGAGATGAGAGTGTCTATGAAAATATGTATAATAAAGAAATGTTTGAATACTATAATATTATTGAATATACATGCAATGAACAAAAAGATAAACACAAGCCTTTAAAGAAACAACATGCTATTACCTAAACTGTTAAAATTGAACTCACTATAGAAAGGGAAAAATGATCAATTACTCAAAGAGAACAATGAACTAAAACTATATAATGAGAAATTGAAAAAGGATCTTGAAAGGTTTACAAATGGTAAAGATACTATGGTACAAATTCAAGGTAAAAAGATTTCCCTTAAATATACTACTGGTATTGGCTATCAACCTAGTAAAATAAATTTTGGAAGAACTAACTTTGTTTCTAAATCTAAGACATAGATATTTACTCCCAGTTCTAGAAATAATTCAACTAGTTCAAGTTATGATACACTGTCTACTATCTCTATATTTTCTGGACCAAATAGACATTATTTTTCAAGTACATTATATAATTCTTATAGGAAACCTAGAAGGAATATATGGGTTCTTAAAACACTTATCACTAATATAAATGGACCCAAAAAAGTGTGAGTACCAAAATATATTTTCATTTGACTATTGTGTAGGAAAGTTGCTTAAAGATCTCTTGTAAAAGCTTATGGTACTTAGAAAGTAGGTGTTCAAGACACATGACATGAGACTACTCATGCTTCAATAATTTATTAAAGATTGATGGAGGAAATGTCACCTTTAGTGACAATTACAAATGAAAAATCATTGGCCTTGTCCAAATCAGTAACTCTAACACAGTCTTAATTTCCAAAGTACTTTTTGTTGATGGGTTGAAATATAATCTACTTAGTATCTGATAACTATGTGATGATGGATTTCATGTTAAATTTGAAAATGATGCTTGCAATGTTTTCAATTCTAAAAATGAATTAGTGTTCTCTGCATTGATAAATGAAAATGTATACTCTGTTAACTTAGATTCTTTAGTTTCTCAAAATGCTTCATGTTTAAAGGTATTTTATAAAGAGTCTTGGCTTTGGAATAGGAGATTAAGACACTGTAATGTTCACTCTCTTAAAAAGATAACTGAAAAATTCTTAGTCAAAGACCTACCCAAACTTGAGTTTCCAAATGATCAAGTGTGTAATCCATGTCAAAAGGGAAATAAACACAAAATTTACTTCAAACCAAAGAAAGAAGTGTTAACTTATCAACCTCTCAAACTGGTTCACATGGATTTGTTTGGACAATCTAGAGTTTCTAGTTTAAATGGTAAGAACTATGTTTATGTTCTTGTAGATGAATATTCTAGATATACTTAGACTTTATTTTTGACTCAAAAAAGTGAATCTTGCTCTCATTTTACCAAATATGTCAAAACTGTAGAGAATCTTAGTGGACTTAAATTTAAATCCTTAAGAAGTGATCATGGCCATGATTTTGAAAATCAAGATTTTGAATCCTTTTGCTCACAAAATGTCTATAGTCATAATCTCTCTGCCCCTACAAAACCTTAAAAAATATAGTTATAGAAAGAAGAAATAGAACCCTGTAAGAGATTGCTAGAACCATGATTAGTGACTATGACCTACCTATTTATTTTTGGGCTGAAGCTGTAAATACAACATGCTACATAATTAATAGAGTACCAATCATACCTACTCTTAAAAGAAATCCATATGAGTTATGGAACAATAGAAAACCCAAAGTAAGATACTTTAAAGTTTTTGGTTGAAATGTCTACATCCTTAATACTAAGGAAAATCTTGACAAATTTGCATCTAAGAGTGATGAAGGAATCTTTTTAGGATATTCCAACTCTAGTAAATCATATAGAGTGTTTAATAATAGAACTAAATGTATGGAGGAATCTATCCATGACAAATTTGATGAAACAGACCAACATGAGCCTAAAAATACTCTATAGAACCTGGAGGATGATGTATCAAATATGGACATTAATTCAAAATACTCTAACCATCCTGCAAAGGAATCTGTGAAAACTTATAGTTCTAGAAATTCTTTATATTTAGGTCACAATGAACCTAACCCTATTGAAGAAACTGAAATCACCAGTCCTTCTTTTTCTAGAGCTATTAGAACTCTTAAGAACCATTCTTTAGATGCTGTTGTAGGAGACTTAGAAAAAGGAACTCAAACTAGAGCTTCTATTAGAAATCTGGTTGAACATCAAGTCTTCTTATCACAACTTGAACCTAAAAACATTAATTATGCTATCAATGATGAATTTTGGGTGATGTATATGCAAGAAGAACTTAATCAGTTTGAAATGAACAATGTTTGGAAACTTGTTGAAAGACCCAAAGACACATTCACCATAGGTTCTAAATGAATGTTTATAAATAAATTAGATGAAGCTGGTAATATAATTAGAACTGAGGCTAAATTGGATTCACAAGTCTATATTCAATAATAGAGAATTGACTATGAGGAAACCTTTTCAACTGTAGCTAGACTTGAAGCCATCAGAATTCTTCTTGCTTATGCTTCACATACGAATTTGAAACTATTTCAAATAGATGTTAAGATTTCATTCCTAAATGGGTATATAGCTGAGGATGTATTTTTTGAGAAACCCCATGGTTTTAAAAATCCTCATTTTCCAAATCATATTTTTAAATTATCAAAAGCTTTATACAGTTTAAAACAAGCTCTAAGAGCTTGTTATGATAGACTGAGTACTTTTCTTATTTCCGAAGGTTTTACAAAAGGAATATCTGATCCTAACCTCTTTATAAAAAGAGTTTCCAATGATATTTTAGTAGTTCAAATATATGTATATGACATTATCTTTGGGTATTCAATAAATTATTTATGTATTGAATTTTTTAAAATGATGAAAAACAAATTTGAAATGAGTTTAATGGGTGAACTAAAATTATTTCCTCGAATTAAAATCTTTCAAAATAATTATGGTATTATTTTAAATCAATGTAAATATAATAGAGATATTCCAAAACGTTTTGTATTGGATAACACTAAAAGTAGTGAGACTCTAATTAATAGTACGTGTAAGTTGGATACTAATGAATATGGAAAATCTGTTGATCAAACCATTTATAGAGGAATGATTGGAAGCTTACTCTACATAACTTCTAGTCAACCTGAAATTATGTTTAGTGTGTGTATGTGCACTCATTTTTATAATAATCCTAAGGAATCTCATTAAAATGATTTTAATAGAATTTTCAAATACCTCAAGCATACACCTAATGTAGTACTATTCTATCCCAGAAGACAATCATTTAAATTAGTTAGTTATTTTGATGGTGACCTCGGTGGTTGTAAGTTCGATAAAAAATATCCTATAGAACGTTTCAATTTTTAGACAAGTTACTAGTATCATGGTGTAGTATGAAACAAAACTCAGTTGCATTTTCTACTGCAACAGCTGAATACATAGCTTCTGGTAGTTTTTGTGCACAAACTTTGTGGATGAAACACACATTAATAGATTATGGATTTCAATTTAGGCATGTACCTATAAATTGTGACAAAAAAAGTTCTATTAACGTCTCAATAAATCCTATTTCACACTCTAGGAAAAAACATATTGATGTGAGACATCACTTTTTGAGAGATCATTATCAAAAAGGCAACATCACTTTGGAATTCATTGGTACAGAATATCAGCTCATTGATATATTCACCAAACCATTAAATTATGAACAAATAGACTACATCATACATGAATTAGGAATGATAAAATTTAAGTAGTATTCATACTATTTCACATCTTACTATTTCATAGTTTACAGTTTCATAAGTCACTGTCTTGAGATTACTATTGAACAATAACAGTTCTTTAGTTTTACTTTCTTAAGACTTACTGTTTCATGTTTATGGTCTCACAGTTAATATTTCATGGTTACTGCCTGACACTTACTATATCAAACAATAAATTCGCATAGTTTATAAATCACATTGTTACTGTCTCACCATGAGAGTTATTTACTATCTCACTTTAAAGGTTATTTATTATTTAATTTACAAATTAGAACCTGTATCGCTGTAATTATTTATTTTACCATTTTACTTTCCCATGAATTTGTTTTTATGATGCTTAGTATCCCTAAATGGTGAAAACTAAAGAAGTTTCACTTATTCTTCACCCAATATTTCTTTTATCGAACCATAATCCCTCTCTCAACCCTTCGATTTTCTCTCTCTCCCGCTCTCTCTCTCTCTCTCTCGAACCTTCAGTGATTGCCCAAGATGAAACCCCCATTATTGTCAAATCATGAGAAATGCAGTTCAAAGAAGAAGAGGAAAATCACACTGAATAAAGTACCCTAAGGTCCTCTGAATCCAAACTTGGTAGATAGAATAGTGGTTCCTAAAAAGAATATTTTACCCAAATGGCTTATGAGAAGCAAGTACTTGGTTTTAAAAGTGTTAAAAGAGAAAGGATGGTTGGACTGGTTTACAATGGAGGATCATCCTATTTACTCAAAGTTAGTTTCACAGTTTTACTAGTATGTTCAATTATATTTTGATTTAGAAGATGGATATGTTGTGAAAAGCTAGATAAATGGCCATAGATTCACATTTTCCTTGAGGTTATGGGCTTCATTCCTTAGGATACCTCATAAGGGTATTTATGAGGACTACCAGAGAGGTCATCCACCTCAAAGTGAGATTTTTGTTTTGAAAGAATCTTTGGGAACATTAACTGGAAATAAAACTAAGAGGAGAGCCATAACTGCTAACCTAGATGTAGAAACCAAACTTCTGTTTACTTTTTTTTAGAATATGAATATACCTAGAAAAGGTTATTTCACTATAATAAAGTATCAGGATTTACTTTTGATACATCTATTCAAAAATGGACATAAGATCAATCTATGCAAGTATGTCATACACCATATGTGTGAATTGATCAAGACCACCTCTAATTCAACATCCCTATTCTATTTAAATATTATATTAGTTATGCTTCATGAAAAAGGTTTAGTTGGAAAGAATAAATAAGTTATCAAGGATTATGAGTTTTGTCTCTCAAAAGTTATAGTAAAGAGAATGAAAATCTGTTGAAATCCTTGGAGAAAAGAATGGGTGGAAGACAATGATAGAATTTATGAAAAGTTTAATCTGGTGGAACACTCTTCAATACCTAAAGATATTTATGATCCTGGTTTAGAACTAGATGAATTTTTTGAGTATTCTGATAAGGAAGAAGAAGAAGAGGTTGTTTCACCTACAAAAGAAAGTATCTTGAATTATGAGGATAATGAACCAGTTATTCAAGAATTAGCTGAGAAAGAAATACCTATTCCTGAAAAGGTTGTTGATTTGAAAAAACAACCTTCCTCCAAATGAGATTTTTTTTTGCTGTTGAAAGAGAAAAGGATATAGTAGAAGAGAACATAGAAGAAGATATTCTTGTTGTGCAAGAAGCTGCCCTTGAGGAACACCCAGAGGAACAAGCTATTCCTGAATTTATTCCTTCTGCTGAATAGAGAATGGAGTAAGCCTTTCAGTTGTCTCGAAAAGAAATGGGTGAGGATATTAGGGATGAAATAATGGAAATAGATCAAGGATCTAAGTATCTTAGTCCTGAGAATGATGCACCTGTTAAGGGGGAGAAGCCTCTCCATATGGAATCTGTTGAAGTCCCTAATCCGAATAATCCAAGATCAATGGATACATGGTATAAATATCGTAGTTATTATGATGTGACTGATTCACATGAAGTCGTAGTAAAAGGTATTGATTTATCTACTATGTTTCAATTGAAACTGGTATCTTCTCCTGATGTTATCTATTCCAATGAAACTGATCTTGTCTCAGCTTCTATCCATAAACCCTCACATGAACCTTCTAACTTGGTGAATAAGAATGATATGACATAATCTGGAGCTACCCTATTGGCTAGGGTTGATAATCTCTTGAATAACCAACCATCTCCTGGGACTAATTTGAGGGAAATAGATGTTTTCCTGTTGTTGGAAAAGATTATCTGGTAGATTCATCCCAAGATGCTCAATGAGATTCAAGAAACCAGAATTGAAAAAAAACTTCACAATGATGAAGTAAGGACTCTCAAAGGTATAGTTGATGAAATGCAGAGAGTGATAACCTCAAGACTAGAACTTGTTTCTCATCCTATTGAGGATTTTATTTAGACCCCTCATGAATTAGCCTCACTGACTCAACCTCATTTAGATTCCTTAGCTGAAAATGTAGCTGAAAGAAATAAACAGATTTTAAAGAGATGTGTGAGCTTGTTATTGGTCTTAACAAGTTAACTGATGAGTATAAGGGATATCTCTTGAAAGTTATAAATTAGGTAAAATCCCTTACCTCAGTTGTCACTACCTCTCATACTTATGGAAAATCATCTGAACCTTCTTTAGATAGTGATATACTCAGAACTTTTATCAAAGAAGAACTTAAATCTGTGCTTAGTGTATTTGGCAAGGAATCTCTATCTAAATATATCAAGAACAATGAAAAAGTTCTTGATTTAGTGAGAATCCATTTAAAAATAGAAAATAATTCTCAAAAAGAAAATTTTAAGAAGGTGGACTTATACTTCAATAGAATCTTCTCTAATATTGACATGTCTAACCACTTCAAGTACCTTGTGGAGAATCTGAGGATTCCTCCTGTCACCCAAGATTTCAAAACTCAAGTCCAAAAACTCAAATATTTCACTCCTTTTTTGGATACGTTTACAGAGAATAAGGACGAATTTGAAAAATCCATACAGTTTTGTTGAGAGATCATTGCTGAATTTATCAAGCTTTTGAGGCCTTATCTTCATGTAAAGAGTACTGACATTATGGCTCCTACAACCGCACCCCTGAGATCTGGTTTTTCTACCTTCTCCACTACTACCCTTACCTCTACATCTATGTTTGTCTCTCAAGATCTGAGTTAGACCAGACCTGTTATCCTTGATCAATAGTTTCCTCGGTCTTCTACTGCCCCTACTATGGTCCCTTCGGTCTTTAAATGAATTCCTTTAACTTTTTTGTCAACCAGTTAACTCCCTTCTTCCACTTCTTCTTCTGCTCCTATGGACTCCTCTTCTGATGCTTCTATTAAGGGAAAAGAGAAGACAAGCCAGTTCTAAAGAAAAGTGACTCCTCTCTTTTGATAGGGATCTTGTTGACTTTGTTTTGATGTCTACTGTTTGTAATGACACTCTTCTTTATCTAATGCATTGTGCACTTTTATTGTCTATTTCTTATTCAATGTTTTTGATAATCCTAAAAGGGGGAGAAATATATACTCTAAATACACACTAAAGAAGAGACACATTCCCTAAGACTAGATACCTCACTCACATGATTTTTAATCATTAGAAGTGGGATACTTTTGGACTCCTCATGTGTTAATCATGTTATAATGACCACAAATACTATTCATTCTATGAAACTTTTTAATCCAATGTAATCTATCTTAAATCATGTACAAATGATTAGTATATTTATGATTTAAGAAATTCTATCCAAGATCTTAATTTCTATACATTATGTTTGATTACTGTACACTATATTTGATTTACTTTATAATGATTTCTTTGATGAATGATTAAGTATAATCCATTCTATGAATATCGCTATTTAAGTCTGAATAAAGATATTTTGCTAAGTCTAAGACACCATGAGTATTTCACCAGTTATATTTTCCTGTAAAAAGACTCATACACCGTGACCATAGAGATATTTTGATCATCCAGACACTATGAACATCCAGACACCATGACCATCCATACACCGTAACCAGATACTGTGATCAAACACCGCATCTGTGCTACTGGTTATTGATCCCTATATAACTGTGCCATCATTAATGTCTCATCACTCAAAGGCAAAGAAGGATACACTATTTCAAGAAGACACCGATTCATGGAGACACCGTTTCCTGATAGACTGTGACACCATTTCTTAATCTATTTTTATATTTTTTTAATTTAATTTATAACGGTCATATTTGAAGCTTTTAAATGCACTGACATAATTAATGTTTCTTTGTAGACATGACACCTGATAGTACATGGTATGAGGTGCAGAATACATTCATCCTGTTGTCTCCAACACATGCACTCCAAGAATAAAAGTGAAGTGTGACCCAAAAACAAGAAGCGAAGCAAGGGTGTAAGCATGAAAACAAAGAAAATACTTAGAGAATTTTTGATAGGAGAACCGACACATGAAACTCGACACTGATAAAGAACACACGATGCATAATCGAATCCCAGAGTCAAGGACATATTTGCACTGTCAAACACTACAAAGAAAACTCTCCAGATCTAGCTGACTTGCGATACTCTGTTTTCTATGCGAGGACTCTACTCCTACATCTGCTTCATCCAAGAAGTCCAGAGAAACATATAATAACACTTAGAGTACTTATAATCATATCTCAATACTTCTTCTCTGGTGTGTACTATTTTAAGCTTTTGAGCAGTGTGTGTGTCTCGGTATAAAAATACACACTAACTCCTGTATCAAACTGAAGGATACAAGATATCCTTTCTCATACATCTTTTTATACTTGTGTATAACCACAAATAAGTGTGGAAGAGATCCCCGTGTGACCTGATAGTTTATACCCACGAAGAACTGTAGAAGAGGTCCTATGACCTGGATTGTCTTGTGTACTATTGCTAACCCCAATCCAGTGTGTGGATCAAGTTTATTAATATAAACTGCTTGGTGGTAGGTGATCACCAAGTATAGTGGATTAGGTCTTGGCTTGAGACTGAACCAATTGTCTTATATCAACTGTGTTACTTAATTTAGTCTTTCTCTGTTTTACTGTATGATTCAAAAATCACTAAATTTAATTTGATAGTTAATCTTGGAAATATGTTATAATTGTTTTTCCTTATTAGAATAGCTTCAAAATTAATGTTAATAATATATATTAAGATTATTGATAATTAATCAATCTTTTGAGAAGTTATTTAAACACTCAAACTTTCATAACCGTATTACTTTGATTAACTGGGCTGTATTTAAATTTATTGGTGAACCTTTTTAAGAATAATTTTTAAACAAATTTTTTTATAGATACTCAATTCACCCCCTCTTGAGTAATATAATCCGACCGACATATATTATAAGAAGTAAATATATGATATTATGAATATGATTATGGTTATGATATATGTTAGTAAAATATTTTAAACTACTATACAAGAGGATAAATACCACACAAAAAAAGAAGGTTAAGGTAAGGGATATTTTCCTCAATTTACATTCCATTGAGACTTAATTGTTATCATGTACTTATTTTATTTTATATGGTGTATATACTAAATTTGAAACACAGTATCATGAATCTATTTTTTATCATGATATTATAAGTTTCATTTAGTGTCATACCTTCACGGGGATTATTATTTAAATGTTTTAAAGTGGTATGATACACTTTGGAATGTTTAAATATTATTCTCCTCAAGAATGTTCTTAATTATTATCTTTGAAATATTGCATACAATTTTGATTTTTAACTTTCTCTAAAAACAAGAATTTTATTGTAATAAAATTTTAATGGAAATTTCCATAAATGTCCGTATTTTCATATGACAGATATTATTATTGCCTAAACCATATATCATTTTACATATGGTGTTTACTTTGTTAGTTATTTTATTAATTATGTAATCATTGATAAATCTATATCTTTTATTCAATAAGGATATTAGATAAGGAATCTTTTATATTGATTAATTATTATACATGAGGAATGATTTGTACATGCAATGATAGTTGGATTTTGGAATTTATATAACTCCTTGATGCATCTATGGGATCTCATGAGATGATTAAGATGAACAAATTAAATAGGTTTCTACCTAAAGTTTAAACTATCTAGAGGATGGATATTAAAAGTATAGGTCTTTATTTGAATAAGACATTAAATAAAATAATTATGAATTTTCTTTTATAGATATTTTAGTTATTCTTCATCTGTGAGATTTTGTATCGACATATCTATGGATACATTTCATATATATTCATTGATTAAATGGAATGTGTATCAGTTTCTTACAATTCTCTATTAAATTTTCCTTATTTAGTTATTTCAGTGGAACATGTTATCATTTATTTTACTTTCCATGTTAATTTATTCCTATTGATTCAGTATTACTTCCATTTTACTTACCCTTACTGACAATTTGAGCTCACCCTTATTATGTTTCTTTCTCAAGGTTATGAAGAATAAATCGTCGAATAATCATTCAAGTATGCAGTTTATTTCATTTTATTATGTATCATGATTTTATTTCCTATTTACCAATGTATTATGGGTATCGTTTATGTAATATGAATTTATAATACTACTAAAATGATTATTCCTTAGAGATTTGATTCCTTGTAATCATGCAAACGTACTAAGATAATGCACCAGCTTTGGGCTTCTGGGGTCAGGGCGTAATAGTTGGTTTCAAAGAAAGTTTAGCAGTAACCTTGGAAACTAGATTTAGAATACTTAGATTAGGGATCACAACCATAACATAGGCGTTGAGGATGATTATTAAAGAAAATCCTAGAATATTGGTAAGGTAGATATTAGGTGGGTATTCCTAGTAATAATCCCTATCCAGATTCTATAAGTGGATGTGGTTCTAGAACAGATGTAACTTGGAGTAGTAACTCTAAAAAGGTGTTTTGATATTGACTCAGGGTAACCTGGTACACAAAAACAGGCCTTACTGCGTACCTAGTTTGACACTTCTAGGGGATACACTTAGGATAGTTCACATTTTATATACCTACCACTATGAAGGATTTGAAATTAAGGATTTCCAAAAGTAATCAAAGATTGTGATTCTAGGATTCACGATGCATAAATTTATGTGAAATAATATATTTGGAATAATAAATTATGTTATAATTTAATATAGTATATGAAATTGCTTAGAAATGGCACCTAGTAGAAGGAATGTGATCCTCAATGATGCATGTGATCAAAAGAGTAAGAATGATAAAATATTTGATGGTCTTAAGACAATATTGAGGGAAATAATCTATAAAACATTATCATCATAAGAGGACATAAAATCATGTGACAATAATATGGTTAAATAATTATCCATGTCCAAATTCTTTAAAGGAAACCAAGACAAGAAGGAGCCGTCTGAGCACCACGAAAAAGGGGATGAGTCAAAGAAGGTAAAGGGAAAGAAGGATTTTCTAACATGTGATAATTGCGGCAAGAAACACTCCGGTACTTTCTTGAAGGAAATGTGAGTTTTTTATAATTGTAGAGAAAAATGATGCCAAGGATTTGATTTCAAGGTTAATAAAAAGTCTTCCAATGTATAATGATTCAACTTTAAGGAGATGATACACAATGTGAATCAATGTCCCAACCATAAAAGAAATATACCCCAAATGATGCTATTGGATAATGATAAAATTATGATAATTATGTAAATGAAGAGGGATGATTAATATACCAATTTAATAATTATGTAATTTGAATATATTGTCATCAATGTACTGGTTATAAGAATTATGGAATATATGAGGATTGTACTGGAGTACTTTTTCTTTAAGGATTTTAGATAATATGTTGAATGGTACCAAGAAACTTTATTCAGTAGAAAGTTATTTTTTTGGAAAACTTGTGATTAAGGGAATGAAACCCCTTAATATATTCCTAATGTTGAGATAATGTTGAATAAATGACTAATTTGGATAAGTGTCCACTACCTTCGAACTGATTAATGTCTTTTCGATAAGTGGTCTATTCTATCACTGATGGAGTTTACAACACTTTTTTATATAAGAAATATATCAAATAACATGTGTCTTACATAAGGAACAATGAATAATGTATTTTTCCAATAGGTTTTTATGGTGATTCGAGTTATTACTATATTTAAAGAGGATACATGATAAAGGTGTTCACATATTCAGTCTATGATGATTAAAGAACTACTTTATATTTATTGAAGGATAATGATAAGTTCATTTTGGAAATTTAGTGACCTTATTTCTAAAGTGTCAGATCATAATATTTTGGAAAGGTTAACCATTTATAAAATGGGTTAAGTTGAACCTTGGATGTGGTTTTATAGATTGATATATTACATCACTATATGATGCATCATGTGTTAAGAGATGAAGTAGAAATATTTCAAGGTGTAATAAAAGGAAAAGATTATGTTTATAGAAATTTATATCTAATTATATTTTTATAGAGTGAAATAATTCATTAACTATAAAAAAATGGTTTTGAAATAAAAATTTTGTCCTAGTACCTTCATGTCAAATGAATCAAATTTTCTCTTAGATCATCGTAGATTTATGGTCTTGCGATTGTTAAGTTTCTCCTATATATGTTCTCTAGGACTCTTTCTCAGAACTTGATTGTTATATTTTTCTTCTATATTCACATTTCCATTTCCCACATATGTTATACAAGTACAAAACCTAGTTATGTGACCATTTTACATTCCTTTCCCTCTTATAAATAATATGTATTATTAACCCTATTTACGATGTAGGTTTTTCAAAAATATTTTATTTCCAAATATCAATCCCTTGATTACCGAGATAAAGTTTAAATTGAGAGGATGAAATTTAAATAATGTAGAGAGAATTTAAGACCCAAATAAGTAATAATATTTTAATTTTAGAATAAATATTATTTTCTCACTCTTCATAGAAAACAAAAAGTTATACATACACTACAAAAAACACTAAATTATCTCGTGTTACATGCAAGATTGAGTTTTAACATTTTTTAATGGTGAACCTATTTTAAAACTAAAATTTGAAACTACTATAAATTTTATTTTTAAAAGTAAAAATAATATTTGAATTCATAATATATAAATTATCATATGGTTATTTTTTGAGATTTTTATGAGAAACTTCATTTTTTGTTAAATAGTGAAAATTATTGCAATTAATTAAAAACAAAAGTTTCGTTTAAATAATGATTACTGTTAAATTGTATTTTAAATTGGTTTTAAAGTAAAAATAGATCAATTATTCATATATTAATCTAATTTAGTTCATTTTAATCATCTTTATTTTTAAATTAGATATAGAAACTTATTTAACGTTTGGACGTTTTTACTTTGAAAACCTCCATTTTCGCCAGGTTTGTGGGATTAGCATTAATCTTAATTTTTCCACTTCTATGATTAGAATTTTAAAATATTGTCATAAATGGTTGTAATAAATATAATATTTTTGCTCTAATAAGATCAAATTAATTTTTTTCCAAAAAAATCTTGAAAGTGATTAAAACTAATTACAGTGATTAAGGTTAAATTAAGCTTAATATGGGACTAAACCTTAATTTTAAGGACCAAAATGACCTAAACACTTGTCAAAAACCCATTGGATGACAATAATTCGAACATATAACCAATTAGTATGATATTTATGGGTTATTTAGATATTATTAAATGGAAGTGACCTATATAAAAGTTTAAGTATGGAAAAGACAAAAAAGGAACTTTCATTACCATTAACATTTATAAAACTTTGAGATATGTAAAAAACAAAATATTTTTTATTATAAATATAATTTTTAAATATATATGGGTTATTGTTATCATAATTATTTTTTAATAACTTTTAGAAATAGTTTTTTTACTTAAAATTCTTAAGAAATGCCAATGTAGTGATTATTTAGTTAATAATTAACTAAAATAAATGATATTATAAATATTAAAAGTGAAGTTAATTGATTGAATTATTGTCTTTATTTGTTTTTGTATATGAATACATCATGTTAAACATTTTTAAACCTAATATATTTTAATTCCAATTTTATATTGATATTTTAAAATTAACATTAAATAAATAATGTCAAAATTGACATTATTGTTATTTTACAATTAATGAAATTTTATTAAATGATTTAAAAATAATAAAAAAATTACATTCTATAAAGTAATTTTTAAGTGTTATTAAATGTTAATTAGGGTATATTAATGGACCAATTTATATTTTATAATTAACATATTTACACATAAATTGTAAAAATGTTGTCAATAAGGTCTGAGTTTAAGAAGGGTTTTAGCGTGTCACGTGTGCTTGTTTTAAAATTAATTTCCAAAACACATGGAAATTTTATTTTATAAATTACATATCTTATTAATAATTTATTTTCTCTATTTTTTCTAAAAAATATCACTTTATTTTAGTCTTAATGGTAAAATTAATTAGATTAGAAAACTAGATGCTTTAATAAAAACCAAAAAGATAAAATTTGAGAATCATAGAACTTAAGGAACCAAATTATTTAAATTCAAATATTTTTGTATGTTTTAGGTTTTAATAGACCATTATTACCCTTTAATATATTATTTTTCAATTTTGGAGGCACTTTAGATAAGGTATACTACCCATTAATGAATACCTTTGGGTATTTACAAGAGTGTCACCCCCTCCTCTATAAAAAGGCAAGCACTCTACCACTTCCTCACACCTATCAAGCCACATTGGATCATCCATACTCTACTGAAATTGTCTCCAAAAATCCCTCCCATTGACCTATAAGCCTCTCTTTGGGAAGAAATAAATACAAGGAAGCCTTTTGGTACAAACCAAAAGGAGTTACCTGATCAAGAGGCAATGTATTCTCTCAAGATCTCTAGTTTCATTTCCATTATACACCCACTAAAATATAATTATTCTACAATGATATAAAAAATTTATCCTCAATATAATTTTATGTTTTTATATAAAATTTTAATCCTACACTTACGCACACCTCTATATAATGGGTAATGAACATACTATTTCTGTGTACGACAAACTACTGCCTCAAGAAACGATGATTGTTTATTTTTCCTTTACCACATATCATGGTGGAAAATATGATGGAAACTATATTTATATATGATATATATTATATTTATAACGTATTTATGATTTTGTAATTTTTATTTTTAACATACCTTTATGCTTTCCATTTTATTGTGTAAATATGATAATTTTGTATGAGGAAGTGTGGACTACCGCATCCTCAAAGAAATATGACTCATTCATGCCATACGTGGAACATATAAAGTCCTGAAGGGGTTATTAAATGGATCGACATGATCCTTTCCAATTTCATTTGGGATCCGCTTTCAGAGAGGAAGAAACACTAGGTTGCCTGGGGGAAAATGGTGTGGCCCGTGAATGAATGAGGTATTGACGTTCGTAATCTCGAGGAGACCCTTTACTACATGCATGCCAGGCTAGCATGGAGTGTAATGGAACGACGGACCCTATGGGGGACTACCATGAAAGCGTATGCGACATTCCTCCGTGACTCGGGAGAGAGGAACCATTCTTCCCTCTGGTCGGTGATAGCTCCTATTATGGATATGCTTCTTCCCTTCTCTCGATGGGTGGTGGGGAATGGGGATCTGTCTTTTTGGCATCAAGATTGGTGTGGTACTGTGCTGGGATTCTTCGGATGCCCGACTACAGATATTTCGTTCAAGGAGGCCAGTCTTTTCCCCAGCTTCACCCTCTCGGTTTTGGATAAGGATCAACATGAGTGCTTTCAACTCATTGAGATTAATGAAGATGAGTAAAAATGTGTATTCATGACCTCCTCCTCGGGACTGCTCACTTAGAAGGATTTCCGTCGCATCGTTAATAGACAGATCCACGTAGAGGGTTGGGATGAGATCCTTTGGGTGAAGAGCATCCCCGCTAAGATCAATTTTCTCACATGGAGAATTCGTAATAGAGCCCTTACGACTGATGAAAATATCCGCAGATGTGGTATTCAGCTTGCGCCCAGGTGTGTCTGATGTAGCACCCCTAGTGAGGAGAGCTCTGCCCATCTTTTCTTCAGCAGTGACTGGGCATGAGAGGTGTGGAAGGTCCTGGGGAAGTTATATGCGCCCCTCCCCTCGGACGGTTCTACTTCCGAATTTCTTATTCAATGGTTCCAAGGCTCGGAGGGAGCAGGGCCAGAGAGGGTGGCCCATACGGTGCTACTGCATGTGGGGTGCTGGACCATATGGTAGGCGCAGAATAAATTGAAACACGAGGTCGCGGGGGTGTCAGCTTGCAGTATTATTGTCTGGGCGAAAACCTTGCTACTGGACCTGAACATGGCAATGGGGACCTGGAAGGTCACTCATACTCTCTGCCAGCTCCAAGCGGCCTCCAATATGGACGAGTCACCGAGAATAAGGGAAGGAAAATGGGTATGCTGGCGTCCTCCCACTATGGGATTGAAACTCAATACGGACGGCTCGTGCGTCCATGGGAACCTGCGTGGAGGAGGAGTTTTAAAGGACCACAACAGTTCGGTGTACTTAGCTTTCTCGACCAGATTGGGTCAGGGCTCTTCTCTGTAGGCGGAGGCGAAGGCGATTCTCACCGGTCTTAGACTCTGCATGAAAAAAGACATAGAAATCTCTGAAATCGAAACAAAATCCTTAATTGTGCACAACTCCTTGAAAGGGTATGGTGAACCCCCATGGTCGATTTGATATGTCATTAGGAATGTAGAAAAATGATGAGTGCCAATGTGAGTATCCTTCACACATGGAGATAGTGGAACAAGGCCGCATACCACTTGGCTTCAGTGGACTTCCATGGCACGGAGGAGGTGTTCCTTCACTCAGTGGGTAGTATCCAACCCAATGGAATTGAATGTATCAAAGGGGATGCACTTGGTCTTCACTATTTTAGACCTCCGTAGATTCCTCCTTGGACACAAGGGGGGGGGGGGGGTGGAGCTCTACCCTCTTGTATTTCTGGTTTCTTTTCTTTTCTTTTCCTTCTAGCTGTTTTTTTCCTCGTTGTACTCCTTTCCTTCTTTCAATAAAAAATTACATGATGATGATGAATATGATTATGGTTATGTTATAAGTTAGTAACACATTTTAATCCACTATACAGAAGGATAAATACCACACAAAAAAAGGAAGGTTAAGGTAAGGGATATTTTCCTCAATTTACATTCCATTGAGACTTAATTGTTGTTATGCACCTAGTTTATTTTATACGGTGTATCTCATACCTTTGACACATAATATAATGAATATAATTATTATAGTGATATTATATGTTTCATTTAGTGTCATAAATTCATTTTGATTATGATTTAAACGTTTCAAAGTTGTATGAGACACTTTGGAATGTTTAAAGATTATTCTCTGGAAGAATGTTCTTAATGACAATCTTTGTAATCTCATTTCCAATTGTGGTTGTTAAATTTATATAAAAGCAATAATTTTATTGTAATAAAATTTCATTGGAAATTTACTTGAATATACATATTTTCATATGATGGATTTTATTATTCCCTAAACCTTATATCATTTTACATACTATGTTTACTTTGACAGTTATTTGACTAATTAGAGAATTATTGATAAATCAACATCTTTTTTTCAATAAAAATATTCGATAAGTCATATTGTATATTGATTAATAATTATATATTAGGAATTATTTGTACATGTAGTGATGGGTGCAGACCAGAAATTATATAGATCCTCAATGCATCGACATGTTCTCATGAGATGATTAGGTTGGCCAAATTAATCAAGTTTCTGCCTGTAGTTTTAAACCGTCTGGTGGACGGATCTTGAAAGTATAGATCCTCATCTGCCTAATCCATGATATCAAATAATTTATTATTTCATTCATAGATATTTTAGTGATTATTCATCCCTGATATTTTGCGTTGACTTATCTATGGATATATTTTATTTTATTCATTGATTAAATGGTATGTGTATCAGTTTCTTACCTTTCCATATTGAATTTGCCTTATCTATTTATTTGAATGGAATGTGTTGTAATTTATTTTACTTACCATGTTAATTTATTCTGATTGATTCATTATTTATTCCTATTTACTTACCCCTACAGAGCATTTGAGCTCACCCTTATTGTGTTTCTTTTTGTAGTTTATGAAGATGAAATCTTTGAATAAGAATTCAAGGATGCAATTTGTTTAATTTTATTATATATCATGCGTGTATTTCCTATTTACCAATGTATTATGGGTATCATGTATGTAATATGGATTTCCAAGAGTGATAAACTGATCGGATCTTCAATATTTGATTCCTTGAAATCATGTTAATGTAATAAGATAACTCACCACCTCCAGGATTTTGGGGTCAGTGAGTTACATCAGATCCAAAATCAAACAATATCAAAATGATGTGAAACAATACGAACAATATATTATTATTATTATTATTAATTTATATGAGTATAGGACACATCAATAAGATGTAAAATCTTCCCAAAAGATCAAATATATGGTTTTGAAAGGTTTGATGCCCTTTAAAAATGTGCATCTGGGGGTCAAAACTTACCGAAAACCCTCTGAATGCTATGAAATAAGAGGAAAACACCTATATAGTAAAATGTGAAATGATCGAGTATACAAAACATTAATCTGAGGCTTCATTTGGAAGTGATGACCAAAAGTATACTATTGTTGTTTTAAGACACCAAAACATGCATTTAATGGTCAGATCCAAAGAATATGAACTCAGAAGAAGATGAAACCATAAGAAAACCATGTTATTATTATTATTTATGTGTATGAGTAGAAAAAAATTCAATCAGATGTGTGAACTTCCTAGAACAATCAAATATGTAGTTTTTAAAGGTTTGACACCATTTTAAAAACATGAATTTAGGGATCAAACCAAACCAAATGACCTCTGAATTCCCTAAAATCAGAGGAAAATGCATACACTGAAATGTGGAATGATTAAGTAGATGGAACATAAATTCATGTTTTTTGGGTCAGGATGGCCTAGAATGCATTATCATTGTTTTAAAACACAAAACCATGCATTTAACTTTCATATCTATAGAAAATGAACTCATAATGAGGTGAAACCAAAGGAAACCCATATTATTATTATTTTTGTTGTGTAAGTGTAGATGAAACGTTAATTAGACATGTGTTTTTCCTAGAATGACCAAATATGTGGGTTTTTAAGGTTTGGCGCCATTTAAAAACACACATCCTGTGGTCAAAACGCAACGAACGACCTCATAATGTTGTGAAATCAGATGAAAACTACCATATAGGGAAATTTGAAATGGATAAGTAAAAAACATCAATTCAAGATGTCATTTGTCCAGGATGACCCAATATTCATTTTTGTTGTTTTAAAACACCAAAACATGAATTTAACGGTCAGATCTATAGAAAATGAAATCAGAATGAGGTGAGACCATAGGAAAACCATTTCATTATTATTTGTGACATGTATGAGTAGATGAAACATTAATTGGACTTATGGTCTGCTCGAAACGATCGAATATGCATTTTTTAAAGGTTTAAATCCCTTTAAAAAAGTGTGTCCAATGGTCAAAACCAAATGAACAACCTATGAATGATATGGAATCATATGAAAAAAATTGTGTAGTGAAATGTGAAATGGTCATGTTTATAAAACATCAATCTAAGGTTCCATTTGATCGGGATTATCTTAAACACATTTTTTTTTGTTTTAAAACACCAAAACATGCGTTAACGACCATATAAATAGAAAAAAACTCATAATGAGGTAAAATTAGTGGAAACCATTTTATTAATTTTTTTTAACATGTTTGAGTAGACAGATCTTCAATCGGATGTGCGGTCGACTCGGAACGACTGAATATACGATTTTTAAATGTTTATCGCCCTTTAAAAACATGCATGTTGGAGTCAAAACTAACCGATTGACCTCCAAAGGCCATAAAATCTGATGAAAAAAATTATATAGTGAAAGGTGAAATGGTCTACAAAATGGAATGTCAATACGAGGTGGCGTTTGATCAGGATGACCTGAAACACACTTTATTGTTTAAAATGCCAAAATTTGTGTTTAATAGACATATCCATAGAAAATGACTTCAAGATGAAGTAGAATCATAGGAAAACCATATTATTTTTATTTGTGACATTTATGAGTAGTCTTCACATGAATCAAACATGTGGTTTTTTAGGAATTACTGAATATGAAATTTTAAAGGTTTGACGCCCTTTAAAAATCTACGTCCTATGGTCAAAACCAACTGAATTCCCTCTGTATGTTGTGAAATCAGAAGAGAACAACTGTATAATGAAATGAGAAATGATTGATTATATAGAATTTCAATCTGAGGGTCTGTTTGGTTGGAATGACCAAAAATGTACTTCTATTGTTTAAAAAAAATCAAAACATGCTTATAAGAGTCAGATCCATAGAAAACAACCTCAAAATAACTTGAAATCATAGAATGATTGTGATATTATTATTTTTGACATATATGAGTAGACATAATGTGAATCAGATGTATGCTCTACTCAAAATGACCAAATATGTGGTTTTTAAAGGTTTGAAGTACTTTTAAAATGTGCGTTTAAGGGTCAAAACCAACCGAAAGCATCCAAATTTCATGATATCATATAAAAATAACCATATAATGAAATGTGAATTGGTAGAGTAGATGTAACATCAATATAAGGTTTCATTAGGCCGGGATGACCTGAAACACACATGTTGTTTTAAAACTCCAAAACGTGTGTTTAAGGGAAAGATCCATAGAAAATGTGCTCATAAAGATGTGAAATCATAGTAAGATCAAGTTATTTTTATTTGTAACAAGTATTCATAGATGAAAAATCAATCATACATGTGGTTTTACCAAAGAAACTAAATATGCAATTTTTAAAGGTTTGACACCCTTTAAAAACCTGAATTTGGGGGTCAAAACCAACCAAACAAACTAAAAATGTCATGAAATCAAACAAAAATAATTATACTGTAAAATGTGAAGTTTTTTAATAGAAGAAACATCAATCTATGGTTTTGTTTGGCTGAGACGACCCAACACACATTTATGTTGATTTAAAACACTAAAAACATGCGTTTAAGAGTTAGATCCATTGAAAATAACCTCATAATGACATCAAATCACAAGAAAACAATCGTATCATTATTTTTGACAAATATGAGTAGAATAAACATAAATCAAACATAAATTATGACAAAAATTACTGAATATGTGGTTTTTAAAGGTTTGGCGTCATTTAAAAACATGCGTCCAAGTGTGAAAACTAACCAAACAAGCTCTGAATTCTATAAAATCAAATGAAAATAACAATACAATAAAATTTAAAATGTTTTAGTAGAAAAAATTTCAATCTAACGTGTTATTTTGTTGGGGTGACCCAAATACACTTTTGTTGTTTTAAAACATCAAAATGTGTGTTTAAATGTAAGATCTATATAAAACAACCTTATAATGATGTGAAATCATAGAAAAACCATATTATTATTATTTAGGATTTGTCGGGTAGAGGGCATGCCAATCAGATGTGTGGTCTACTAGGAATGACCGAATATGCTGTTTGTAAAGGTTTGGTACCCTTTAAAAACATGCGTTCTAATGTAAAAACCAACTGAATGACCTTAAAATTTTGTGAAATAAGATGAAAAAATTGTATAGGGAAATGTTAAATGGGCATGATAATTAAATGTCAATCTGAGGTGACATTTTTCTAGGATGACCCAAAATTCACTTTTATTGTTTTACAAAACAAAAACGTGTGTTTATGGGTAATATCTATAGAAAATGAGTATCAAATGAAATTAAATTATAGGAAAACTATGTTATTATTATTTTTGATGTGTAAGAGTAGATGAAACATGAATCGGTTGTGTGGTCTTCCCAGAACAATCAAATATACGATTTTAAAGGTTTGAGACACTTTAAAAATGTGCATCTGGGAGTGAAATAAAACTGAAAACCATCAAATTCTATGAAATTAGATGAAATTTTACTATAAAATGTGATGTGGTTGAGCAGATGAAATGTTAATCTAAGGTGTCATTTGGCCGAAATTACCCAAAAAAGACTTTTTTGTTGTTTTGAAACATAAAAATGTGCATCTAAGGGTTAGATCCGTATAAAACAACCTTAGAATGATGTGAAATCATAGTATAAAAATATTATTAGTATTTTTGATGTGTAGGAGTAGATAAAACATCAATTAGATGTGAGGTCTTCCTAGAACGACTGAATATGAAGTTTTTAAAGGCTTCTCTTTAAAAATGTGCATCTGGGGCTCAAAACCAACCTTACAACCTCTAAATTCCATGAAATTAGATGAAAAAAATTGTAAGGTTTTATTAGAAATTTTCAAGTAAAAATAACATCAATTTGAGGTGTCATTTGGCTGGGATGTATCGAAACACACTGTTATTATTTTATAACACCAAAACATGCGTTTAAGGGTTAGGTCCATAGAAAACACGCTCAGAATGATGTGAAATCAAAGAAAAACCATGTTATTGTTATTTTATAATTTTATAGGTAGATGAAACATCAATAAAATGTATGGTATTCCTAGAACAACTGAATATGCAGTTTTGAAAGGCTTGACGCCCTTTAGAAATATGCATTCGGAGGGGTTTGTCAGTATTTCTTGACGAGGTGGCTCTCCTCCCGATTTCTCTCATTTGAACATAGCGTAACCCTAATGTCGTGTGTCTTTACTCCCTCCTCCCGATCAGATGAGGGAGGCTTGCAATCTCAGACACAGAAAAAGAGAGATTCATACTTGCCATTCACAAATCCCGATTCTCTTCCTCCCTTCCTTAGGGTTTCGTTGTCCCCAAAAGTCCCCGATTTGTTTCAGGATGCGCCACAACTCCCTCTATCCCGGACAGAGCTCAACTACGCCACGTACCTTTGCAAGTTCACCCAGGTTTCTAGGTTTCACCATCATCGACCATCAGTTGATGAATTTGATCGTTTTATTTCTAGTTCCTGGAAGCTACAGGAGCATGCAGTTGTTGGGATGCTTTATCGGTGTCAGTTTATGATTCATTTTTGATCAGAGGAGGACCTTATCGTTGCCTAGTCTAGGGCATCCCAAAGATGCAAATAAGCTTCCTTCCTTCTGTTTCGTTGGTGTTTTGATTTCCAAATGCAGTGCAAACCATCAACAATCACATCTTGGGTCAGTCTTCCTGTTCTCCCTCTTTCCTTTCAAAATCCATCTATTTTGTGTGTTATTGGAAATATGATTGGAAGATATCTCTATTCTGATCAGAGAATGGAGGTTTTGTGTCATCCGGTTTGTCAAAGAATATGAGTTGAAGTGGATGTTGTGAGGCCATCCGTGAATTTGGTTTGGATCACGGACGAGGAAGAATTCTGGTGGAAGCAGGAGGTTATTTTTGAGTCTCGGATGAATTACTATGTAAATTACCATCGTTTTGGTCATCTTCATATAGTCTGTTGAGGAAAGAATGTGACCGGAAATTCGAAAGCAGTGGAATTGGGACCTGGTGGCTCTGACAACAATAGTATGGAGCAACTGCTGGTGGAGGTTCAGCCTGAGACTTCTTTGTGTGGGAAAAATAGTAGCAATATAAATGAGGGAAAGGCTTCATCGTCATAGGTCATGAAGTGTTCTGTAAGGGTGGTTTCCTGTGAGCAGGGAGAGAAGGTTGATGGGCGGTCTCATCCGACTGAAGAAGGTGAAGTTGGACAGACTATAACATTTACAGCTGTGGTGAAGGCAGTGCCACCTGTAGTGAATCCCTCTATGAAGAGAGTGTTTGAGACTCTGAAATTAGATCTTGGGGGATAGAAAAGGACATTTCTTGATGTTAATGGAATTGTATGATTTCTGGTGGATAATGTTCCCATTCATAATCAGTTTGATATATTAGAGACCGAGAGGACTCCTCTCACAGAGGAAGGTTCGCAAAGGTATGAGTCTTAGAATATGCAGCTTGTTCCTTATTCCAAACCTACAATGAGTAAAGTTTCTCTTGGAAATGAGTCCCTGGATGATTGTGGTAATGATCTCCCCCTTCAATTCCTCAAGCCTATTGATGTGATATCGCAGTCGGAGGGAGGAGGATGTTTATATTCTTTAGAGGGTATGCTGATTAGAGGAACTGATGGATGCCAAAATTTTGGTTTCGTGTACATCACTGGAAGATGGGGAAATGTCTTTGTTAGTGACAAAGAGAAATATAATGATGTTTCCAGAATATCCTATAGTGATATTGTTCAAAGTGAAAAAAATAAACTGCATGCTTTTGAAGGTGGAATGAATGCTCCAGAAAAAAGGCGACCGAGAAAATATTACTTCTACCTACCGAACCCAGTTATCACCAGATCATACTCTAAGAGGGAGAATTTTTCAAGGGTTGTCAATGGTGTGAGGAAGGTAATTCAATCTCCTGTGGCATTTCTCTCATTAGAAAAGGTGAACATGAGAAGGAAGTATGCTAAGGTTCTGAATCACTATGAAAGCTCAGAGTGGGAATTGGCTACTGCAGACAAAACTTTTCATCAGGAATATGGTGATGGGGATGATTTCTATGATTTGTAGTTGTCTGCTTTGTTGTTATTTTCTTTCTTACTGTACTTTTTCTTTTCATTAATAAATGGTCAGAGGTCTACCTCTGGCTGAGATTTCTTGGTATAAATGTGCATTCAGAGTGTCAAATCCAATCAAATGACCTTAGAATGCTGTGAAATTAGATAAAACCAACTATAAAGTGAAATTTGAAATGTCCAAGTAGAAGGAACATAAATCCAATGTTTCCTTTGGCTGGGATGATCTGAAACACACTTTTATTGTTTTAAAATAGTAAAACATGTGGTTAAGGGTCAGATCCATAGAAAATGACCATAGAATGACATGAAATTATTGAAAACCCATTTTTTAAATTTTTTATATGTAAGAGTATAAGGAACTTCAATCAGATGTGCATTCTTCCCAAAACGACTGAATTTTCTTTTTTTAAAGAATTGATGCCCTTTAAAAACGTCCATCTAGGGGTCAAAACCGATCGAACGACCTCCAAATACTGTGAAATCAAATGGAAAACTAATGATATGGGAAACTAATGTTAAGTAAGGGTAAAAAAAAATTTAGGGTGAAAAAAAGTTTAGTAAGGATAAAATAAAGTTAATTAAGGGTAAAATAAAATTAATTAAGGGTAAAAATAAAGTTAAGTAAGGGTAAAAAAAGATAAGCAAGGTTAAAACAAAGTTAAGTAAGGGTAAAAAAAGTTAAGTAAGGGTAAAATAAAGTTATGTTAGGTAAAAAAATAAAATTCATTAATGGTAAAAAAGTTTTGTATGGGTAAACTAAAGATCAATAAGGGTAAAATTTTATTGGAACTTTTATTGTAAGCTCTTCTAGGACATTTAATGGAAATTTTGGTGGAAATTTCATTTGAAGTTTGGGTGGAAATTTCCCTGGAAGTTCCACTGGTACTTTCATTGGAAATTTTCAATGAAAATTTTCAAAATAAATCTCCCTTTAAAATTGGTAATAGATATTTTACCGATTAAGAGAGACAATTTTGTTAAAAATTGTACTAGAAATCTCTATTAAAAACTTTTATAGGATGTTTTAGAATGGAAAATACAATGGAAACATGTACTATAAAATTCAAGTATTTCCCACTAAAAAATTCCTGTGGAAACTATTATTTGAAACTTCAAATTCACCTTAAAATTTTAAGTTGAAACATTCATTGAAAATTATAGTGAAATTTCCATGGGACACTCCATTAGAAAAATTTCATCAAAAAATTCCAATGGTAACTTCAAATTCTACTAAAACTTCCATTGAAACATCCATTGAAAATTCTATTGAAGCCCTCATATGATATTATAGTGAAACTTCTATTAGAAAATTCTATTGGAAACTTCCAATGGAAAAACAAGTAGAAACATCCAATGGAAAAATCAAGTGGAAACATCCATTGGAAAATACAATATTTTCCTTAGGAAAATTCATATGGAAACTCCCACTGGAAACTTCAACTTCCACATAAAAATTTATGTTGAACAATTCATTTAAAATTAAAATTAAAACTCTATTGGGAATTCCATTGGAAACTTTCATTGAAAAATTCCAATGGTAACTTGAAATTCAAATGAAACTTCCATTGAAACATTGACTAAAAATTCTAGTGAAACTTCCACTAGAAATTCTAGTGAAACTCTCACAAGAAAATATAGTGAAACACCTATTGGAACATTCTAGTGGAAAATTCCAACGTAAAAATAATGTAGAAACATGAAATGAAAAATTCCAGTGGAAACATCCACAGGAAAATTTGAGTATTTTTTATTTGAAAATTTCCGTGGAGACTCCCACTAGAAACATCAACTTCCACATAAAAATTTACATTGAAAAATTCATTTGAAATTATAGTGAAACATCCATGAGACATTACATTGGAAAATTTCATCGAAAAATTACATTGGTAACTTCAAATCCCACTGAATCTTCCATTGAAGTAACCACTGGAAATTCTAGTGAAACCCTTACTGTAAATTATAATGAATCATTCATTGGAACATTTAGAAAATTTCATTGCTAAATTTATATTCCACTTTAAAGTTAGTCGAAACTTTTATTATAAATTCCATGGAAATTTCTATTAGAAATTCCTAAGAAAATTCCATGGAAATTTCTGGTGAAAATTCCACAAGAACATTCCAATGGAAACTTCTACTAGAAAAAATCGATGGAAGCTTCAATTCCCACTTAGAAATTATATTGAAACATTAACTATAAATTCCGGTGAATCTTTTAGTGAAACATTACATTGGAGTCTTCCACAAAAATATTATAGTTGAAAGTAAAACAACCACTTAAAACTTTTCATGGAACATTCCAGTGTAAAATTCCATTGGAAATTACAGTGATAAATCGATTAAAAATTCTACTGAAACTTCCACTAGAAATTCTTGTGAAAATTCTATAGAAACATTAATGTGAAAATTTTCCATGGTAAATTCAATTGTAACTTTCAACTTCCTTTTGAAAATTTCAATTGAAACTTTCACTAAATATTCATAGGAAGCTTTTATCCTAAATTCTAATGAAACTTCCTCTGAAACATATCAGTTTAAACTAGAAACTTATAGTGATAAAGGTACTAGGTTTTCCTAGCCTTAATCTATTTGATTAGTTTTAGAAACTTACCCTACTGAATTTATTGTTCTATTAAGTGTTGGGTTTCCTCTTGATTTTTAGAATCAAAGGACATCATGACTCTATCTCCCACATAAGGTTGTTCTGAAATTAGAGTTGGACGATGACTGAGAAAAGGAGGAGGCTTTGAATACTATCAACACTCTACCAGGTATATCGACCAAACTTTATTCCCACTGATTTTCTATAGTTATGAGACCATTATCATCATTTACCAGCTTAATTAGTGCTATATTATCAGGGATTTATTCAATATCGGTTGACATGGAGGAGAAAAAGATGACAGTGTTTGGGAAGGTCGACCCCATCCAGGTGGTGAGGAAACTACAAAAGCATTGGTAGGCGGCACACATAATCTCAGTGGGACCTAAAAACGATTCATCTAGTAAGAAAGAGTATAATGAGGGAGAGATGATGTATAAGTTGGAGGATGTTATGTGTCCTTTCCCACCCATGGTATGGTTCCCTATGTGCACGTATCCTCCTCCTCCCACGGTAAAATACGACCGCGTTCCCAGCATCGAAGAGAACCCAAATGCGTGTTTCATTTCCTGATCCATTCATTATAACCTGGAACTGAAGATGATGGCAATGATGTTTTATTCATGTCTTATTTGACTTATTTTTAGGAACTGCCTTAATAAAACTGTGTGCTACCAAAATCTTGTTGACCATCAGTCCCTATACCGTTTCACTAGAGGAGTGCTGTATGGAAAGAAACACCTGTTTTAATCTAAGAATACAATGAACTTTATATTGATTTCTGTATATAAAATGGAATATTAATTGGAAAATTTTATCTATTTGAATCTAATAAATTATCCAAAAAATTATATGAACATTTCCTACCAGGTCGATTCCTCCTCCACCCTTTATTAGTTCTTATAAAAAAAATTTCATCACTTTTTTTAGTGTTGATAATAGTATCCATTTAACAATGTTTTTTAGCACTGATAAAGAGTAGTGCTATATAAATCCAAATATGTGGTAGTGAATGTACTCACCTTATTTTTTGTTTTGATCTAAATTTTCATCATTGAATTTTAATTCCCTTTATATAAGGATCTTTTAAGTTTCATACGAACCTCACCATTTATATTCCCTACTTGAAAATTAATTTTGTAAACTGATTCCACCTATGTTATTGTAATTCATGCTAGTAATTGTATAATCCAATTTCTATTTAGGTACCAGGTCTCCAGTTTTTCAGTTAGAAGTGTTTTAATTATTACTAAGATTTAAAAACCACTATTTTGAACTAATTTTTCATTTGTTATTAAATAAGCCTTTTATTTATTTATATCATTCAGAAAATAAATATTTCATTGACTACTATACCAATCTTTTTACCAATAATCATGATATAGAAAATTTCATTTATTTAATTAAGATTTTTTTCTTTATGTGATTTACATGACCTTTTCTCATTTCAATAATTAAAAAAATATATTCTCACCTCATTGCAACTGATTTTAAGTACAAGTCAATGTTTGGGGTTATCATAGTAGTGTGTGTTATCACTATAAGAAAACCAGTGTCTAATAGCAGTTTATTAGTTCTGGTTCTAATAACCACCACTAAATAAATTGTATAAAAAAATTATAATATATAGATGGTTTTATTAAACCGTGACTATACTTTTTTTCTTCAATTTAACAATTAGTACCGATTTCAATTAAACCGATGATAAAAAATCTATAGAACCCTAAATTACTCCCCTTCCCTCCTTCACCATGTTCCCTATACCACCCCAACCAGATCCCCCCCCACACCTCAGAAGTAACCCTTGACCCCCCCTCTGACCTCCATATCCCATCCCCGACGGTGACCCCAACCCCCCATGTCGGCGACCACTGTGACCCCGACCCTCCCTATAGTCTACTGCCGTGACCTTGATCCTACTGTTAGCCACACTACTACACATATTCCCTTTGAAAGCCTGTAAAATTTCTTTTAATAGCACTGTTTATCATAGATATGATAAAGGTCTTGTTAGCTACAATGTGTTGTTAATATAAAACACACTCGACAAAAACCTGGAAAATCATTAATTTTAAACAATGTGATATACATTTAATGTGACACTAAGAATACAAAAAATATCCACCCATGATATTTAAAAAAACACTACTATATACATTTCAAACAATGTTTTATATAATTATATATACAATTATCCAACAAACATTTGAAAACAATAATGTTTTATCTTTTGACGCTCGTGATCCCCTCTAAAAAATGTTCGACTATGGTATCAGTTTCCTGACAAATCATCTTAACCCAAGAAAAAAATTATGCCTATATAAGAAAACATATATTATGTTATTTATACTTTAAAGAAATAAATTAAACATTAATATGAAATAATACATTAATAAAATGTCAATGTTTAATAAAAAAGAAAAATTTCGAATTATACCGGTCACACCTTGCATCTTATTAAGGCATGGTTGATTCTTACACATCATAAATGAGTTATGAATTGTTTTCCTAAAATATCAAAATAATATGAATGTGTTTGCTCAATTTTGAGTATGTCACTTTTTCTTTTACTAAAATTAATCTTAATTTTAAATAATGACACATTTGATGTTATACCAGTCACACCGTGCATCGGATTGAGGGGTGGATGATTCCTACCTATCAAAAATTACCGATGGATCATTTTCATAAAGTATGAAAACAATATAAATGTGTTTTCTCAGTTTTTAGTATGTCAGTTTTGTTTTTTTACTAAAATGTCATTTCAATCTGGAAACACACATTATGAGTAATACCGGTTGCATCGTGCATTGGTTTGATGTGAGACTACTTCATTAATGTCACAAATGACTTGTGAATAATTTTCATAAATTATCAATAGAATCAGAGAGCATTTGATTTATTTTTAGTGAGTGACATGTTTTAAACTAAAATGTCAATTTTAAACTAATAACGAACACTTTTAGTCATACTGGTCAAATCGTGTGTCGGATTGAGGTGCAGGTGACTCCTACACATCACAAATGACTAATGGATTGTTGTATTAATGTATCAAAACAATCTGAATGATTTTTCTTGGTTTTTAGTATCTCACTTGTTGTTTTTACTTAAAATTAATGTCAATTTTAAATAAAAAGAGACACTTTGAGTTATAATAGCTACACTGTGTATCATATTAAGGGAGGATGATTCCTACAAATAAAAAATGACTAATATATATTTTTCCTAAAATATCAAAACAATCCAAATGCGTTTGCTCGATTTTTAGTATGTCACTTGTTTTTTACTTAAATTAATGTCAAATTTAAATAAAAAGAGACAATTTGAGCTATATCGGGAAAACCATGTGTCTGGTTGAGGTGAAACTGATTCCTACACATCAAAAATGAGAAATATATCATTTTCCTAAAATATCAAAACATTCCAAATACAGTTTCTTAGTTTTAAGTACGCAAATTTTGTTTTATTACTAAAACGTCATTTCAAAACTAGAAACATGCATTTTTAGTTATACCAGTAGCATCGTGTGTTATTTTAATGTGATACTCCTCATAAATGTCACAAATGACTTCTTAATATCTTTCCTAAATTATCATGACAATTGGAGCACATTTTCATAGTTTTCATTAAGTGAAATGTTTTGAACTAAAATGTCAATTTTAAACTGATAACAGACACTTTTAGTCATACCGGTCACATCGTGAGACTTATTGAGATACATTTGACTTCTAAATTTCAAAAATTACTCATGGATCATTGTTCTAAAATATCAAAACAATCCAAATGAATTTCCACAGTTTTCAGTATATCACTTGTTGTTTTTACTTAAATTTATATCAATTTTAAATAAAAAGAGATGATTTGAGTGATACTAGCCACACTGTGCATCGTATTGACATGTGTCTGATTCCTGTATATCAAAAAATGACTAAAAAATAATTGTAATTAAATATCAAAACAATATGAATGCATTTTATTAGTTTTTAGTGTGTTGGTTGTGTTTTTTTATTAAATGTAATTTCAATTTGGAAACACAGATTATGGGTCATACCGATCCCATTGTCCGTCCATTTGATGTGAGATTACTTCATAAATGTCAAAAATTACTTATGAATATTTGACCTAAATTATCAAGAAAATTAGAGAGTGTTTACTTGGTTTTCCGTGAGTGATATGTTTTGAAATAAAATATCAATTTTAAACTGATAAAATACACTTTTAGTTATACCAGTCACACCATGCATTGGATTGAGGTGTGGTTGATTCCAACATGTCACAAATGACTGATGGTTCATTTTCCTAAAGTATCAAAATAATCTGAATAACGTTTCTTGGTTTTTAATATGTCACTTGTTCTTTTTTACTTAAATTAATATCAGTTTAAAATAAAAAGTCTCACTTTGAGTCATATTAGTCACAACATGCATCATATTGAGGTGCGGTTGAATCCTACACATTACAAATGACTCATGTATTTTTTCCTAAAATATTAGAACAATCTGAATGTGTTTGATCAGTTTTCAGTATTTCACTTGTTGTTTTTACCAAAATTGATGTCAATTCTAAATAAAAAAGACACATTGAGTTATTCCGGACACACTATGTGTCGTATTGAGGTGTGGCTAATTACTACACATCAAAAAAATTACATATAGATCATTTTACTTAAGTATAAAAAAAATACAAATATGTTTTCTCAGTTTTCAGTATACTAGTTGTGTTTTTTACTAAAATGTCATTCAAAACTAGAAACACACATTATGTGTCATATAGGTCACATAGTTTTTCGGTTTGACGTGATACTACTTCATAAACATAAAAAATTACTTATGAATCTCTATCATAAATAATCAAGACAATCGGAGTGCGTTTTATTGGTTTTCAGTGAGTGAAACTTTTTTAACTAAAATGTCAATTTTAAACTAATAATGGATATTTTTAGTCGTAACGGTTACACCATGTGTCAGATTAAGGTGTGTTTGGTTCTTACATATAAAAAATGAATCATGGATCATTTTACTAATGTTTCAAAACAATATAAATTCATTTTCTCAGTTTTCAGTATGTCACTTGTCCTTTTCTCTAAATTTAATGTCAATTTTATATAAAAACACTCACTTAAAGTCATACTGGACACACCGTACATAATATTGAGATGAAGCTGATTCTTAAAAATAAAAAATGACTTATATATTATTTTCCTAAAGTATCAAAACAATCTTAATGAATTTTCTCATTTTTCAGTATGTCACTTGTTCTTTTTACTAAAAGTAATGTCAATTTTAAATAAAAAGATACACTTTGAGTGATATCAGTCACTTGTTATTTTTTCTCATTTTTGAGTATTAAAAATGATGAAAAAATTAATTAATTACATAAGTAGTATGAATTCACCTTTAT
This sequence comes from Viscum album, assembly GCA_963277665.1. Lineage (NCBI taxonomy): Eukaryota > Viridiplantae > Streptophyta > Magnoliopsida > Santalales > Viscaceae > Viscum > Viscum album. Next base: position 512,937,715 of record OY728146.1, read on the forward strand.
AAATTCTTTACCCATTTACTTATTATAATTATCTCAATTACATCCTAGAAGTCCAATCTCTCACGAGCATGATCAGTTTAGAAAAAACCACCCCAACTCGAACAAAGGAATCCACCTGTATAAGAAAACAATTGTTATGTGAGTAATATTAAAATGAATTAAATTAAACATAAATATGATGCAATCCACTACTTTTATGAAAGTCACATCTTTATGTTATTTGTGTATATTCTTCCATCAGGTATGCTACCCATTCATTTCTGAGCACATATATATCATCTTTTGAATATGATTCCTTTTTAAAATCATATTAGTATTAGAAAAATACAAATAAACAAATTATTAAAAAATATTTTAAATTAAATAGTAATTATCTTTAAAAATACCTATTCAGGGATGCTAGTTTGTTCAGAAATATGATCTCCCTCAGAAATTTACAAACATAATAATTGTAATCTTTTTCATTGGTTTGTTTCAGACATTGCAGAAATAAGGATTAAAATAAGTAATTTTTTATATGAATTTGGATAGTGAAATATTATTATATATACCATGATAATTATCTAGTAGTAGAACTTGTCTTCATCCTTATGCTTAGCCCCTAACCTCTTTCCTTTGTTTTTACAATAATGATTCACTACCCTATCATAACAAAATAATCATTAAAAGATAATATAAATTATATAACTTGATGTTTAGTTATAAAATGTTGGATTTAGTGTATTAAAAATTGAAAATTCCATCATGTGTGGATGTCTTGTTGGATATCCATGCACTAGATCCCAGAAATTAATCTTTGGAGTATCCAAATTTACCGTAATGGTCATCCAACTCTGCCTAAAAACACAAAAAAGGAATAAGTACTGAAAGAAATGAAAATATATTTGATATGATTAAATGGTAGAGTTTTACCCCTACATCATGGGTATTAAATATAGTTTTTTATTTGACATTATTTTTCAAATGATTTGATCAGACATTCCACTATTTCATCCTTTTTGTTGGGTCCTATTTTCATTTGTTCTGTAGAGGATATATGAGGATTAATGAGTCCAAATTTTATTTCATGGGAAAATCCATTCAATTTTTTTTCATATGTATACCTACCAAAAATTTGAAATGTATTTATACATAATTAACACAGTATATCATCTCTTGGAAAATCAAATCCTGAAAACATACCTAATGTATACATTTACTACGGATTCGCCTATCCAATCATAGTCGAGGATTATACTTACACTCTCAACACCAATGAAGTTTTGATATTTTTCTCTATACATATTTTATTCAAAATAAACCTTTTGATTACGACCAACTTCTAACTTTATATCCACATGAACCTTCAATGATAGTAAATGCGAATATAGAATGGGTGGGGTAATGGTGATTTCAGTAAATATTTTTGATCAGTTGTTCAATCCTTTAGATGGTTTTGAGATGGTATTTTGTTTCATAGCCTTATATTTTTCCATATATAATAACATTCCTCGATTTAGACCTTTTTTCATTAATTGTTAAAGGTCTATCTTGAATAGTAAATTGTAAATGAATACCTCCTTGTCGACCTGTTTTTTTCAGGATGTAACAGTCATGGAATGAATGTTACAATATATTTTTTAACCATATTAAAATACTCATCATCAACTGAAACATGTATCTTGGTGCTCATATCAAGGGATATGATAATCCAAACTCACACATGACCTATTGGAAGTGGTTTTTTTGTACCATTTAGTTTTGGATATTGAACACCGTAGACCCCGCTAAAAGGAGATGGGTGGGTATTGATAGATGTAAATCAAAATCATTATCACCCTATAGAATATCAGTACAGGAAGGGTATCAGTGTCTATCTTATTCACATTTTATAAAAACATTTATTATGACACTGATTACCTTGGCTAAGTCATCTCTTGGAGGGGAATATCTCATTTTATAGCTACTGGGGGTGGGGGATCTCTATTCAGTGGTTGTTCTTGAGTTTCTTATTCTCTTTTCTCCCCCATAAAAGATTCAATCATCTATATCTTCCATTGGAATTCTTCTTAAAGTATATCTAATCTTTCTCTCATCTGTTTCATTTCTTCACTTTGATCCTCCTCTTGTTTTTCCCTCAAAATATGTTCAAGGTGTCACATTAAAACCCGCACCTCTGACACGGATATACAGTTTTGGCTACTTCAAGGAAATTGATAGTATGTGTTCATATAGTATAGGTTTTTCTGATTCTTATGACTGTGTCAGATAGAAAATTTTATAAAATAAGTGATTATTGTTATGTAATAGCAATTTAAAGATTTTTTTATGTAATGCTTACACATATTTCCAACACTTTTTTTTGTGTTTTCTTATATTATTATACCATCTTTATTTACATTTTCCTCCTTCCATAGAACATAGTCTGGAATGGTGGTGGATTTGGATTTGTAGTCATTAATATCCATATAAAAAGAGGAACATAATTATGGCACTGTTTCATGTCACATAAAAGTATTACGGTAGATCTAAAATACATACCAATTTTTTTTTCAAGTGAAGTATACCCCATCCTTGCTTTATGGTAGGGGTATATTGGTTTTTATTCTCCTTCCTTATTTACAACACTCAGTTACTTTTTCATAAATAAAAAATTATCAATTAATGTGATGAATACACGTATCGTCAAACAAGATAATAATAGCCATAATGTACCTGAAAAGACACATCTACATAATGAACAGTAAACAAATCCAACACTTCTTAGGTTATAAGGTGTTCATAGATAAGCAATGGGTGTGGGTTTATTTTACCTTCACCATATTTAAGATGATGTCTTGTTAGAATTGTATGAAATCCTTTGTGAATCCATCCATCAATCATTAATACATATTTCTTGTGGGGTTCATCTACTATAAATTCACTCTGAAATAGATGATGAAGAGTAATTCAATGTTTCATTACTTTATTTTTTATTAAAATAAATAAATGATATCATAATGTTACTTTAATATCTTCCCATATCTGTGTCTTAAGCCTAGGAAAAATAGGGTTCCATGAATCTATATCAATCGACATGTATTGTCAAGTTATGATTCCAATATAACTAATGAATATGGCCTTGTTAGGGCTAACATGATAGACTTGTGAATTCCATACAACCTCATATTTGATGCCTTTTATTTTCGCCTTAATTATTTTTTCCAATACTATCAAACTACGGTGCTCCTATTTTTTCTGTGTCATCGGTCCTTCACGACCTTCCATTTCCTTAGAATCAATATAGTCAATATGTTCCTCTAGAATGGTAGTATCGACATGTGAAGATGATTGTTGTACCTGTACACTGGGAGTGAGAATAGTTTGATAAACCCGTTGTTCCTCAGGAATGGGAGCACCAGTAGGTGCAGAAGGTTGTTCCTCTGCACTGCGAGTGGCAATAGGTTGAGAGACCCATTATTACTTAGGATTGGGAGCACCATCCTATGCAGAAGTCATTATCTACAGAAGTATTTTAAAATTTAATTTAGAGTATATAAATATAGAAGAAAACATATAATACAATTTGGTAACATGATGTATGTTAAAAAAATGTAAACTGATTATTGAAATATCTTTTTCTTTTTTAAAGGATGAAGGGATTTGAACCCTCTATCAATGATCCAAATCCCTTCATTGTGGTCTCCTCTAACATTCAAATCACTGTCTACATTGGGACCACTATGAAATGATTGTGGCGTCCCACTGAGAGGTTCATCCTCAATTGAATTTTCATCTTACCCTTCTGTGGATTTGGTCGATAATAGAACAATTGACCACTTTTGGTTTGTGGTATTTGGAACATAAAATACTTTTACTTACTATGATGCCATTATAAATGGTTATTTTTTGTGCCCTTCCTTACTAAAATCAACTTTCATGAATCCTAATTCATCTATTTTAACAAAAATCATATTATCAACCCACTTTCATTGAAAAATCAGCACTTGGAATGTTTTATAATTCAACACCCATATTTTTTTATGATGAAAAAGTATGACATATTTGTGTAAACTGGATTTCTTCCCTTAGTACCAGAAACATGCATCTCTTTAGCCACAAGTGTAACTCCACTATTTTTCATGGTACTGTCTTTATCATGTTTATTTGTATAGAATGTATAACCATTAATTATATAACTATTGTAAGATAATAAATACACACTCAGTCCTCCAACTGACCATCAAAGACGTTTTGAAATTGAATCCATATTTTCATCTAACTCCTATAAAATATGGTCTTGAAACCATCCTATAAACTATTTATTATGTGTATTTGATATCAATATTTTAGCCCTTGATGGATTCAAATTCCTAAGAATTGTTTTTGGGTTTCAACATATAAGGAAACCTCCAAACTGTTATGAAAAATGTGATGGTTGGAATTGTCCTGATCTGTAATATTGATTGTCACAACATCTCTTCAAAAAATCCCTTCACCCACAAGACGCCCAGTGTGATGATATTTCGGTAGACCAATGCTCTCTACACCAGATAGGTATTCGGTACATAATTCCACAGCTTCCTCAAAAATATATCGCTCTATAATACAACCCCATAGAAGACTTCAATTTTTGACATACCCTTTCAAAATCTTCTTATACCATTAAATGGGTTACATCCATATATAGTGTACATGACCCCATAGTTGAATGTCTCTCACCAAGTGAACCATAAAATTGACCATCATATCAAAGAATTTTTGTGGGAAGAACATTTCCAATTCACATGATATGTTGAAAAATTATCTTTCTATAGTTTGAAATTTCACTGGGTCTATAACATTGTTGTATATATCTGAAGTGCACTGTGTTGCATTTGTTGTCAATGAGGTATGTTGTTGTCAAGGAATGAATGGATGGATGTCAGAGAGTTTCAATATGTGAATGACAAAGGATGTGATGGTGTTGGTGAGGAAAGGAGAATGGCCATGGTACTAAGATGCATGTCACTTAGGAGATTCACTAAGTGACATAGGATGTTGTGGTTGAAACATTCTCTAGTAATATCAGATGATTGTTGAGCTGTTCTTAAAGTTCAAAGAACATGTATCAAGTGGATACAATGTTACAACAATGTTAGAAGACCATGCATTGCATTGACAATGCATGAGGAGTTGAAGATGATCCATCCACAATCTCTAAGTGGATGAAGTGGATTAATGAAGTCCATGCATTATCACTTAGTGCATGTGAACATGAAGAAGATCCAACATGATCTTTGATTAGGTCAATGAATTTTATTGAAGAATTTATGTGATTCAAGAGTTCGGTTGAAGAAGAAGAGTTGATGATGAACCTTCAAGAATTTCCCTCCTAAGTAATGAATATATGTTGAGGAGATTGGAAGAATTCTTATGAAGAAGAAATGAAGAAATGGGAGGAAGAAAGAAGGACACTTGGTTTGGCATTTGGATTATACTCATAGGAGAACTTTGTATTTGACAAAGCCTTATTCATGCCTTTGCCAAAAAATTGGCCAGCCATGGACACCTTGAGGGTTCAACCCCAAGGCATGGGCGCTAGGCACCACACACATGGGGGAACCCGTGGGGCGAGCCCAGGGCGACAGGACGCACCCAAGACACCGCATAGGCGTCTGGGGCACGCCCGGAGGAGCGCGGTAGGGGCGCATGAGCGCACCCGCGAGTGTCAGGCAGTGCATGGTGGGCGCTAGAGCGCGCTCGCAGGAGGCGTGAGTGGGCGCAGAGCGCGCCCGCAGGAGAACACGGTGCGGGGCGGCACCGTGGAGGAGGAAGTTCAATCGAGGGGTTGAGGCAGCGCTAGGTTGATAAACCGCGGAAAATCCGCTCGCCGATTCGATGTGGGACGCGGGATTTTGTCCCGGAGCGAATCCCAGCCGCACGATTGATCGCGCGGACAATCTAAGCCGCACATCTGATCCGCGGCGAGATGATCTGATCCAGGCCGTCCGAGATCAATTGAATCGCAGATCCAACGGCTGCGAGACCGTCTTCTCGCCCGAAGCCACCCGCGAGCTCCGTTCGAACCAGGAGCATCCTGAGAGATGTTTTCGAGCTCTCAGCCACCGCTGATCGAAGTAAAGCCACCATTGTGATCGTCTGGCCATAACGAACACATTTATGCATCAAAATATGCATGCATGCAATGAGATGATGAATTCGGTCGAAGCCGAAGCAAACTGAAGGTGTGAGGCGTTGAAGAATTCGTGTTTTGCATGGGATGGCCAAAACAGAGGCCATGCATGCGTTCTAAATCGCATGCACGAGGAGGAATGAAAAAGGAAATTAAAAATGAGTTAAGCCGCGTGAAACAGAGGAGAAACAAGATTTTGGAAATCTTGAAAACCCGAGATATTCGGGAGTTTGAATTTATATCCCACGCGGATGAACCGTGAGAGCCCTCTGCCTATATAAAGAGAGGCCGAGACCTCTGGAATGCTTGCTGAAGTTCTTGTTGAAGATCCGGAGTCCTGTGAGAGCCCTCTGCCTCGCGAATATGAAGCCCCGCGCACACTTGCGCGGTGAAGTCCCTTGCGCGCTACTCCTTTGCGCGACAAGAAGAAGAGGTTGGGCTGCGCCAACTTGCGCGCTCCCTCTGTGCACCGCGGCCCCCTGCGCGGTAAGCACTTGCACGGCAGTGTCCACCCGAGGCCTTGTGTGCCTTGCACCGGTTGCACCCGAGACTTGCACGGCTTCCTTGCACCCAAGGAGTTCGGGCTGTGTGTGCAAAAACAGAAGAAGGCAGTGTGTGTGTGCCAAGTGGAAAAGAAGACCCGAGGCCTTAGTGCCTTGTGTTCTAAGTGAGGAGGAAAGCCACATCAAGTGAAAGACATACACTCTAGCTGTGAGTGTGCAAGAAGAGGAGGAAGACCGAGGCCATACCTTGGTTGTGCCAAATTGAAGAACACACTTTGTGTGTGCATTTGAAGAAGTGGCCGTAGCCCTTGTGTGTACAAAATGGAGAACCAAGTGTGTGCATAAGTGAAGTGCACACTTTGAAGAAGATTAAAAGAACAAGGAAGTGTGTGTGCTTAGTAAGTGAAGTAGGCCAAGCCTTGTGTTTGCTAATTGATCAAAGGAAGTGTGTGTGAGCAAACAAGAACAAGTGGCCGAACCTAGTGTGTGCACTAAGTGGAGTGAACACACTTAGAAGAAGAGAAGGATACTCACACTAAAGTATAACACACATTAAGTGTGTGTAAACAAGAAGAACAAATTGCATGTGCTAAACAAGTGAAGGCCGAACCTAGTGTGTGCACCAAGAACTGTGTACACACTTAGAAGAAGAAGAAGACACTCACACAAAGTACAACACACATTTAAGTGTGTAATCAAAAGGAATAAAATGTGTGAAGGACAAGAAGAAGGTGTGTGCTAAAAGTGTTACACCCTTTGTGGGTTTACTGCACCAAGAAGAGAAGAAGGGGAGTGCATGCATGCATGCATGCACGTGCACACGTGAACAAAGCCAAATCTGGTTGTGTGCATTTGAGTTGACCAAGACCAGAGGATCTTGAAGAAATTGAGAAGGCCATGCAGTCAGTGCATGAGGATTCAGAGATGCCATGCACTCAGTGCATGAAGTTGATGTGAGACTGGACCAGACTGAAGTTAAAGATATCAGTTGTCTGAGTATTCAGTAGTTGAAGAGAGAAGCCAAGTCATCCTGAGAAGAAGGAGATAAAGCCTGCGCAAGACGAGAAGACCTGATCATCACAAGTGAGCAGAGGTACAGAGCAAGGCCAGCAGTCTTTATCCTAGACTGCTGAAGATACTTGAAGAAGCTTAAAGTGAAGAAGAGCTACTCGTGCGACTCGAGGAGCCAAGAGAAGACCCTGTGGGACTCAGGGAGAAGAAGTCTTCAGTGGGATTCTGGAGCAGGCCAGTGGGACTCTGGTAACACTGTGGGATGCAGTATAAAGACCCTCCTGTGGGACTTAGAAGAGATACAGTGGGACTCTGTATCGACCATTGTAATTCTAACAAGTTATAATGGAGAAACCATGTTGGGGCGTATAACCAACATGGCAAGGACGTAGGCATTTGGTGCCGAACCTTGTAAATCCTTGTGTCTAGTGCCTTTACATTTACTGCATCATTCGTGGAAAGGTGAGAGATACAAGAAGAGTGGATCGAGGCTTTAACCAGCCATAGAGGTTTAATTGATAAGGAATCAATTAGTAAAAAGTTTTAAGGGATCACTGATTCACCCCCTCCCCCTCTCAGTGATTCACACTGATCTGGGCACTTCAATATCTTTGAATAAGAAACAGAGCTTGGTTAATAGATGACGTAAATTCTTGGAAAAAATGAAATGCAAGGCTTTATAAATTAGATCTTGGATCAAAACATGGAATTTTTGTGATTTCAGAACCTTTAACTTTAAATCGTTCATTGAAAAAATATTCTTGATATTTGATGAATACACCTCTAGAATCTTTATGTCATTCAAGAAGTTGTGAAATTGATATCTCTCCTTCATAGAAAGAGTTTTCGCAACTGGAGGAAGAAAAGTTCATTTTACACCCTTCACTAGAAACAACTCTTCTTGTATTTCCATGTCTCAATCATATCCAACCTAGCCTTAATTTCATCCTTTGTTTTTACAGGTGCATTTAACAACTTTCCTATGAAACTATCATATACATTTTTTTCAACATGCATAACATCAAGAAAATGTATCTCATATAGAAAATTCTAGTATGGAAATTAAAAAAAACTGATATCTTTTTCCTACCAGATTTCATGAGGTTTTTCAAAAATGGTATACCAAAAGCAGTGTCCATATATTTTTCTTTCTCAAAAAGTTGATCACCTATTAATAGAGATAGTGTGGTATGTTCTTCTGAAATTCCATCAATTGATGTCGTCTAAGATCAGTACTTATGTTGTTGGGGTAGAAATATGTTATGTCCTAGAAACATGGTTTTTGATTAATGTTTCAACCTAATTTACTGTATACCTTGTTCTCAAATGGGAAACCCTTTAGTTCCTTTAATTATATATACTGAAAAATTTCTATAACCAAGAAAGTCTTTTAACATTCTGTATAACATGGCTATCATCATTAAATCTTCATTTCTATAATCTTTATAAAATGTAACACCTTAATACCACAATAATTTTAAATACTTGATTAATGGAGACAAATAAACATCAATATCATTACCCAGTTGTTTTGGTCCTGATATAAGCATATATAACATGATGTATTTTTATTTCATGAATAACCATGGTGGAAAGTTATAACTTATAGAAATAAAAAACCATGTACTATGAGTGCTACTTTGAAAACCAAAATAACTCACTCCATCGGTAGATAACATAAGATGAAGGTTTCTTGGATCGTGTCCAAATTTAGGATACTCATGATAAATTTTCTTCTAATGGGGAGAGTCTGTTAGGTGAAATAGTTTCCAATATTTAATTCTCGTATCTGCATTCCACGTTAATTTCCCTATAGTCTCCTCACTTCCATATAGCTGCCTAAACCTTGGAATGATTTTAAAGTACCATACAACTTTTGTAGGACCAGATTCATCTTTATTATATCGATAAGTTCCATAATTTAGGAATTCAGTTAGTGATTTTTGGTCCTTGAGAAATATTATACATTCATTCGAGTAGAAGTGTATTCTTTTATAGATCATACCCTTCGAGCGTATCATACCTTTGGTGTCATATATTCATCTCATGATCTCATGATCTCTTAGGAACATGTCATTCAAGAGAGAACGTAGTTCCATTAAACATTTGTCACTCCATCTATTTCCTTCTTTCAAATTATACATCTTCAGTATGGATGACAATGTTGTATATTTAGTACAACTAGAATACAATTGAATCTTTTCATAACTCTTTAACTTCTCATAAAATTTTGGGAAATCACAAAGTTCATCTTCAACTATCCTGGTCATTTCCTCAATATGATCTTCATCATAATTCACATATGTAATCACATCCTTGGTAAAATATTATTCATTTTCTACACTTGTAATCATATCATATGATCCAGAAAACATAGTTTTATCCAAACCAATAGATAACTTTTCTTTTCCCTATATTTATTCCAGGATTTATAACATCAATCTATTCCATGACAGATAAAGTTTTCTTCTAACTCTTCTGGACTAATTATTCTTTAATAACAACAATGTAGACATCAAAAAAGCATTTTAAAAGTTTTATATGCATGATCTTTTTCAAACTAGATGAACTCTTTCCTGCCATACTCATACTCTTTTGTCAAATAATTGTCATATATCCTTTATTTATTCATATCCATCTTATTTGATTTAGTAATATTAATATTTAACAAAATAAATACACAAAAGAGTCCTTTCAAGTATGGGGAACTCAACATTTAAATTATAGTAATTATTTCATTTTTTTATCTGAGACCCATCCCTTTAGAAGATAACACCAAACCATAAATAATATTTAATTATAGAGGAATCCACTAATTTAAAACATGTAGGTGATATTGAATGAAAAGTAGGTTTAGGAGTTTCAATGGGGTTAAACATTAATTTATCTTGTGCGGGAGTAAGATCATGATGAATATCATATAGGATTGATAGAGTTAGTGGCATTCCATTTTCATTGTGTTATTATCAATTTAATTTTATTTTCTATATAATTTAATTGTTTTCATAATTATATAAAAATATTTACTTAAAAGATTGTGTAAAAACAACATTTTAGATGTCTTATGAAAACAATTTATAAAATCGTACTTGAAATCCCATTAAAAAAACCAATCATTTACAAAAATTACTCTTTAAAATAACACACCCTTTTTAAAATAAACCAATTAGTTCCAAACACTCTTTCAAAAATAAATGAACACTTTGAAAACAATATAATTTATAAAAATTAAATCAAAATTTTTTCACGTTAAATCATTTCCAAAAATTCCAAAACTGTTCTCTAATTTTTCATAATTAAAACAACCACATATCAAACATTTAAAATTAAATAAATTCTGTATTATAAGGAAATATTCACACATGGTTTCAAAAATTAATTCATTTCTCAAAATCCCATTTTATTTTCAATACCAAAATTCAATATAAATACGAAAATATAAGAGAAACCATCTTTAAAAAAATTCACAACCATTAAAATATTTTTCTTTCCCTTATAAAATTGGTTTTAAAATCAACTCACTTAATAAAATCTTCTTTTCCATTAAAAAATATTCTTTTCCAAACACAAAATAACATTTTAAGTACTAAAATTGGATATTATAGAAAAACATACATGAATTGGTATATAATGCACTATTAAAGTTTAAATGATTGGGGAAAAAAATATAAAAGTGAAATTTAATGTCAGACCAAAGATATGAAATAAAGGAAAATATTTATATGAAAAAACCAAAAGTATATGAGGAATACCCAAATGGGGATGTTATATAAATATTCAAGTAATTTATTTTTGGATTTAAGTAGTTTCCTTGATAATAGAACCAAAATATTGAGGTTGCATGGCCGACGAAGGATTCACTTAAAGCAATGCATGCCACTATTTCTAAAATAAGGTATGGGATGGATGAAGTTACATCATACATATTTTATAAGTGGATGACATATTAGTTAATAGATTAGGATTTATGAGGGTTATGGTTTAAAAGCATGATTTTTCTAAAAGGCTCAAGATGAAAGATATTGGAAAAGGAACTATGAATGAGATGAAATTAGTGTAAAACCATTCTATTATTATTTTTGATATTTATAAGAATACAAAGAATCAATCCGATGTGAGATCGACCTAAAATGATTGAATATATAGTTTTTAAAGGTTTACCGCCCTTTAAAAACAAGCATCCAGGAGTCAAAACTAACTGAACAACCTCGAGAGGCCATGAAATCAGATGAAAGAAACCATATAGTGAAATGTGAAATAGTCTAGAAAACTGAATGTCAATCTGATGTGTCGTTTGATTTGGATGACTCGAAACACACTTTTTTTTAACAAAACAAAATGTGTGTTTACTGGAAATATCCATAGAAAATGACTTTAGGATGAAGAGCAATCATAGGAAAACCATGTTGTTATTATTTTCAACATTTATAAGTAGACTTCACATGAATCAGATGTGTGGTTTTCCCACAATAACTGAATATGCAGTTTTAAAAGTTTGATGCCATTTAAAAACATGCATCTGGAGGTCAAAACCAATAGAACTCCCCCTTTATGTTGTGAAATCGGAAGAGAAAAACCATATAATTAAATGATAAATGGTTGATTAGATGGAATGTCAATCTGTGGGTCTGTTTGGTCGAGATGACCCCAAATGTTCTTTTATTATTTTAAAACATAAAAACATTCATTTAAGGGTTAGATCCATAGAAAACAGCCTCATAATGACATGAAATAATATTAAGACCATGATATTATTATTTTTGACCTATATTAGTAGATATAACATGAATAATATGTGCGCTCTGCTAGAAAACATAATGTCATTATGAGGTGTCGTTTGATTAGGATGATCTTAAACACACTTTATTCTTTAACACATCAAAACATGTGTTTAATGTAAATATCAACAGAAAATGACTTTAGGATGAAGTGAAATCATAGGAAATATGTGTTATTATTATTTGAGACATTTATGAGTAGAATTCACATGAATCAGACGTGTGGTTTTCACAAAATGACTAAATATGCAGTTTTAAAAGTTTGAAGCCCATTAAAAACATGCGTCTGGGGGTCAAAACCAATCAAACTCCTCCTGTATATTGTGAATTTAGAATAGAAAAATCATAAAATGAAATTAAAAATGGTTGATTATATGGAATGTCAATCTGAGGGTCTTTTTTGACCGGGATGACCCAAAATGTGCTTTTATTGTTTTAAAACATCAAGACGTACATTTAAGGGTCAGATCCATAGAAAATGACCATAAAATGACATGTAATCATAGTAAGACCATGATATTATTATTTTTGATGTTTATGAGTTGATAGAACGTGAATAATATGTGTGCTCTACTCGAAATTTCCAAATATGTGGTTTTTAAAGGATTATCGTCCTATAAAAATGTGCGTTCAGGGGTCAAAACCAACTGAACGGCCTCTGAATATCATGATATCTAAAAAAAATAACCATATAGTGAAATTTGAAATGGTATAGTAGATAGAACATAAATACAAGGAATCTTTAGGCTAAGATGACCTAAAATGAGCTTGTTGTTTTAAAACACCAAAGGTGCATTTAAGGGTCAGATCCATAGAAAATGTGCTAAGAATGACATGAAATCATAATAAAGTCATGTTATTATTATTTGTAACATGTATGAGTATAAGAAAAATCAACCAGACATGTGGTTTTCTCTAAAAAACTTAACATATTGTTTTTAAAGGTTTTGCGCCCTTTAAAAACATGCATCTAGGGGTCAAAACCAACAGAATGAACTTAAAATTCCATGAAATAAGAAAAAAATATTCATACTATGAAATGTGAAGGGTTCGAATAGACAAAACATCAATCTATGGTTTTGTTGGTTGGGACGACCTGACATATATTTTTGTTGATTGAAAACACCAAAAACATGCGTTTAAGAGTTAGATCCACAGAAAACAAACTTAGAATGAAATAAAATCAAAGGAAAACCAAATTATTATTACTTTTGACATGTATGAGTAGAATAAACATTAATAAGACATGCGGTATGCCAATGACCAAATATATGGTTTTTAAAGGTTTTACATCATTTAAAAGTATTCATCCTAGTGTGAAAGCCAACCAAACAACCTCTAAATGCCATGAAATCAAATGACAATAATAAAAAAATCAAATTTGAAATTGTTGAGTAGAAAAAATTTCAATCCAAGGCGACGTTTCACCAAGATGACCCGAATTCGCTTTTGATGTTTTAAAATACCGAAATGCATGTTTGAGTGTAAGATCTATATAAAATGACCCTATAATGATGTGAAATCATAAGAAACCCATATTATTATTATTATTGATGTGTATGAGTATAGGAAATTCTAATCATAAGTGCAATCTACCAAGAATGACTGAATATGTCGTTTTAAAGGTTTGACACCCTTTAAAAATGTGCATTAAAGGTAAAAATCAACCAAATGACCTTCGAATATTGTCAGATTACATGAAAAAATTGTACAATGAGATGTAAAATGGTCATGAAGTTTTTTTTAATATGTGGTACCATTTTTCCAAGATGACTAGGAATGAACTTTCATTTTTTTACAACACCAAAACATGTATTTAAGGGTCATATCTATAGAAAACAAGTTTGGAATGACATTAAATTATAGGAAAAATATGCTATTATTATTTTTGAAGTGTAAGAGTAGACAAAACATCAATCAGATTTTTGGTCTTCCCAAAACTACCAAATATACATTTTTAATGGTTCGAGGCACTTTAAAAATGTGCATCTAGGAGTAAAAAACAACAGAACAACCTTAAAATTCTATGAAATTAGACCAAAAACCATACTATAAAATTTGATGTGGTTGAGTAGATGAAATTTAAATATGAGGTGCTGTTTGGCTGGGATGACCCAAAACACATTTTTTCTATTTTAAAACATCAAAATGTGCATCTAAGGGTTAGATACATATAAAACAACCTCAAAATGATGTGAAATCATAGGATAAACATTTTATTATTATTTTTGATGTGTATGAGTATATGAAACATCAATTGGACACATAGTCTACCAAAAACGACTGAATATGCAGTTTGTAAAGGTTTCCCTTTAAAAACATGTTCCCGGGGGTCAAAACCAACATAACGACTTCCAAATGCTGTGAAATTAGATGAAAAAAATTGTAAAACAAAATGTGAGATGTTTGAGTATACATAACATCAATCTGATGTTTCATTTGGTTGGTGTTGAGAAGGAATGTCTGAGTATGATATACTCTATAATACCAAATGTAGTATCGAATATGTAAAATGAGATACAAATATAAGAGGGGGGGGGGGTGAATTGTATTCTTTAAAAATCCCTAAGGAAATTTTGAATAACAAAAACTCACAACACCTCTAAGTTCTAATAACTTTCTTTATTCTAGAAATGAAACTTAACAAAAGTTTACAACAAATAATATTCTACCTTAAAGAGTATAGAATCTAACTAAATCCGAGTATAAGTATAAGAAAGTATAATAAAGTTATACTTTCCTTAATACTACTAATTTAGTGGAAAAACTTATAACAAAACAAGTAACAAAGTAAATATTTTAACCCAAAGAGAAGGGTATCCAACAACCTTGGATAAAAGTCCCTTGATTTATACTTTCAAGAAAGTCTATCTTACGCACACCAGGGTTAGCCCTTGATATGAAGATCATAGTCTGTCTTGTTATCCCCGCAAGACCTCAACTATCAGGTAGTCGACACCTCTATCTTCCTATCCCCGGAAGCCCTCGATTGTACACAACAAAAATCAGAGTCGCATGAATCAAATCTGCATGAACAAAAGTTTAAACAAGTCTTTCAAACTTTCTGCACAAATATTGAGAGTTTATAAGAGCCTCTCTCCCTAGAAATCACTTCAACAACATGTACGCATAGTTGTCAAAGTTCAGTGTTGAGCTCTTTTCAAATGAGATCCTATTTATAGGCATGGTTCCAATGGTCGACTCCCTCCTCCAACAGTCATATTTTTCCTTGAATTTCAGAGGGACCTGTACACGTGTCACTTAAACAACGGTTAGTTGACAACTAAAAGCACGATAATGTTTTATAACTCAACAAGTGTAATCATAAACAAAATCTGATATTCAGAATGTAAGTAAATGAATGTTCAGAGTCTAACCAAGAATTAATTCAGAGTCTATAGTACAAGGATATTCAGATTCCGTTTTATAGGAATTTGGAACCTGAATTCTGTAAAATTCCGATGTCTAAATTTCAAGGAAATTCGGAATATGGATTTACAAGAATTCGGAACCTGAACTTACAAAGTTCGGAGTCAGTGTTCATGATAATTTGGAGTCAGAACTCATAAGAGATCGGAGTCTATATTCAGAGAACTCAGATTTAGAACTTATAGAATTTCATAACCAGAATTCGTAATCAGAATTCGTAGTCAAACTTTACATAATTTCGTAATCAGAATTTGGAGTCGAACTTCATGAATGTTTGTATCCAGAATTTGGATTTGAACTTCATAACATTCGTATCCAGAATTCAGAGTTGAACTTCATGAGAGTTCATATCCAGAATTTGGAGTTGAACTTCATGAGAGTTCGTAACCATAATTCAATGTCCTAAACAGAATGCTTCATATCTAAGTATTATATGATTCCGAGATTTTGGTCTCAACCCAAATTTTACACTTGAAAAAAAATGATATGTACAATGAAAATGAGGTAAGGTAAATTTCCTTAGAGAAGAGAATTTTTCCTCATAGAATTAAAACAAGGTAAAATAGGATTTTCCTTGAGATACGGTGTTTCTGATTCTCAAAACAAGAAGGAATCATGAAGTCATAAGGAAAACTTAATGACTCAACAATCTCCCCCTTGAAAGAAGGAATGTAAAAGTCATAAGGAAAACTTTATTAACTCAATAATCTTCCCCTTTTTGGAATGAAAAAACATATTTCTGAAAAGAATATAAGGTCTTAGCAAAAAAAATTTTCTAGAGTTTGAAAATAAAAAATATCTCCCTTTACATATGAATAATGGTTAATATGACTAACTCCCCCTTAGGATTTCTAACACTAAGGATCATCTTCTAGATTTCTGGAATAAGAATTTTCATTTGAATGTGGAAATATTCGTAATGAGAACTCCCCCTTAAATAAGCTCCCCCTTACTTAGGGATATTTCTTCTATACTTAGAAATCTTTTTCCTTCTCCTCTTTAGAATTATTTTTCCTTCTCCCCCTTTGTGATTTTCAAAAAGAGTTTGAGGGAATGGAAAAACAATATAGTACCTGAAATATTAGTAAAAACAACCAAAGAAAAAAAACAAATGAGCAATCAAAATTTATTTGAGATTGTAAGTATTCATACAAGGAAAAATAGATACAATAAAAGATCATATTTGGATCTATTTTGTTTCTTTTTTTCCTTGGTAATTATATTCATCACAATGGTCTTTATATTTTTCCGCTCTTTTTGATCATCCTATGCTTTCTTTTCTAGTGCTTTGATCCTGTCTTCCTGACCTTTCATGGCCTCTTCCTGAACCTTCAGCAATTCATCTTGTTTCACTATCTTTTCTTGAATCTCTACCGGGAGATCCATCTCCATTTTCCCACATTGGACAACATAACTCAGCTTCCCATTCAGATCTTTAACATCTTGAAACCTAACATTCTATTCAAGAGTTATCTTTTTCTCAAAGATATTTGTAAGATTCTTGATTTTGGTGACTTAGGTATCAAAAGATTCCTTGACATCTTCTTGAAATTGATCAAGCTCTTCCAAATATTCAACTATTTTCTTAGACCATCTGGTCATTTTATTTCAGTATTTTATATGGGCTTCGTAGTTGATCTTGAAATTTTTGTGATCAGCCTCAATCTTAACACATTTATCCATCACCATTGATATAGAGTCTGACTTTTGATTCATGCTATTCTAAAGCATCTAGCATCTAGAATCAATTTCAGGAAAGATCAGAATGGTATCCACCAAATTCTTCAGAGACTGAACAACAAAATCATGTCCTAAGGCATATGACTCTGAATCAGACATTTGACTTGGAGATAGTTCTTACTCTAACTCTATCAGCTTCTTCTTAGTTTTCCTCTAGCTTATTTCTTCCTCAAAATATCTTTGGTTGGGGTATCAAAAACCACTTTTTTACCCTTACTGATTTTCAGAATAGCTTCTTTATCAGGGGATTCATGCTCGCTGTCAGATAATTGAACAATTTTATCTTTGTCAACTTTCTCTTTCTCAACTCATACCTTGATGTCTTTAGGAAGAATGAAGTAATGATTGTAACTCTCTTCTTCAGATGACTTGTTTACTTTCTCTTCACCCTTTTCATCTATTCCTGGAGTAGCATGTTTTGAAGATCCATCTTGAGAAGTTCGTATTGACAACTTTTCGGAAGAACTTTACTTCTCATGAAAGTCTTCTACTTGCTTTATCAAATCAACTATATTTTCAGTGATTTGAGCTTCTTGAACCTCTTCCACAACTTCCTTCTCAACTTACTTCTCTTTGACTTTTTCCGAAGACATGAACTTCTTTCCCGGAGTCTCAGGAAATGGTTCAACTAAGAAGGCTTTCGGTACTGGAATTTGTTCGGATGCAACTTTAGTTGCCTTTAAAAGAGATTGCACAATCTCTGCCTCTGACATTTTCTTCTTAATCTTCTTTTCTTTGGCTTGCTTCTCAATTTCTTCAGTTGCTTTTTCTTTCAAAGCCTTGGCCCATATAGGATCTAGGCCAAAATGAGGTTACCCTTCCTTTCAATTCTTCTTATCCTCCCTCCACTTTGCTACTACCTCATCTGGATACGCCTTTTGTTTCTTAGGATTTGGAGGTGTAGATTCAGTTTCCTTGGCCTTAATGGGATTTCTCTATTTCTTCCACTTCCTTTATTTTCCCCTTCTTTCCAGTCTTCTTGGAGGGTTTATCCTCTTAATCATTCTTTGAAATGGCTTCTTCCTCATCCTCAGGTAGATCATAAAACTCAACTGACTCCTTAGAGAATCCAACCTTCATCCTCTTGAGGGTATCATCACTGATCAGTATTAATTTGCAATTCCTCAGCTTGGAACTATAGGGGATCTTGAAAGATTCAAGACACCGAACTATGAGCTTTGAGAGAAGATAAGGATACATTATAATTTGAGCTCTCAAATTTCCATTTTTGATAATCTCAATCATAATGAGGATATGCCTCATCAGATTGATCTTCCTTAGGTTTACCAAAAAAATCCAAGAAATACATATCACTCTTCTTATGAGTGTATTTGTCACCTTTTCTCGGTAAGATAAGTCCCTGAACCCATAATTGTAGAATTTTATTGTTGGTAGAAAGATGGGAAATCTTTGCTGTCTTGACATTAGTAAGTCCAAGGCATTGCATAGCCTTCACCTTTATGAAAATTCTTTGAACATCCGGCAACTTGTGAGAGAAAAATTCGGATTCTCCTTCATATGACAGCCCCACCAAGCTCACAGCCTTGGTGTAAGAGAGTTTATATGTTTTTTCATAACTCTTGAAGGAAAATATTTCTCTACCTTGTTCCTTAAAGAAGCAAACTGAGTCATCAAATTCTATGAGTAGATCCCGATAGACAACATCCTGATCTCTTGTCTTTGAAATAACTACACTTTCCCATCCATTGAGCTCGATGTTCTTGAAGATAATAGAGTCATACTTATTGAATAAGTTCAGATGAACTAACCTCTCCCTGTATATTTTCCACTCCGTAATCGGCTTGACAGAAGATATATCTTAAGAGGGAAATTCTGCAGACATTAAGAATTGAGCACTTATGAAAAGTTCAGTACAAATATTTTGTAGAGGAGCAGAGCTTCGATATGCATGAGCATTAAAAACTGATGTGGGACAACCATAAGGGGCCCCCCTTATATTGGTGTTGAAGCGACGGTTGAACTTCCCATTTGAATCCAATGGATTAAAATTCTTTAGATCTAATCTGATGGTTGAAATGATAGCCGCAAGGAAAAATTTGGTTGAATCTGATCTTTTGAGGTTTTTAAAGGAAAATATTCGGATTTAAGGAAACTAGAATTCGATAAATTTAAAAAACAAAAGAAACTAATAGAAAGTAAAAATTAATATGAAAAAATCAAGAAAGAATCATACCTTTCGGATTGCTTGGAAGATTATTCGTACTGAAGAATATTCTTCTTGAAGAACTTTGTATTACAATAAAACTTGAATACAAAAAAAACCTCACTACAAAAATTTTCAAATCCGAGAGTTTCTATTACGAAAATTTCAGGTCCAAATATTTTAATTACAAAAATTTCAGGTCTGAAGATTTTCATTACAAAAATTTTAGGTCCGAAGATTTTCATTACGAAACCTTCAGGTCCGAAGATTTGTATTACGAAAACATCAGGTCAGAAGATTTCTATTATGAAAAATTCAGGTCCGAAAATTTTCATTACGAAAACCTCATGTCTGAGAATTTTTATTACAAAAACTTCATTAAGAAAAATATGAAAAACATCATTATGAAAATTTTAAGTACAATTTTTTTTGAGAAACTTCAATAACAGATGTACTCCCCCTATGAAAAAGAGTTTATTACTGTAAGGATATTGGTTCAACAAGGATTTAATCAAGGAATATTACCTTATGATTATCATTCCAAACTTCAGTTTAATGCATTCAAATCTATAGAAGGATAAATATTTTGTGAAAATATTAGCAAGTTGGTCTTGCATTCCAATAAATTAAAGAATGAAATCTCCTTTAAGTGTGTGATCCCTAAGAAAGTGATGCCTAATATCTATGTTCTTTGCATGAGAGTGATGTGAAAGATTTTTAATAAGGGAAATGGCACTTGTATTATCACACATAATCTGTGTTTTGGTAAAACTCATACCATAGTTTGTGAGTGTGTGTTGCATCCACAACACTTGAGCATAGAAAATTACAGCTGCTACATATTCATCTTCAGTAGTGGAAAGTGCTACTGAGTGTTTCTTTTTGCATGACCAAGAAACTAATGAATATCCTAAGAAATGAAAAGTTCTGGATGTACTCTTTCTATCCATTCTAAATCCACCAAAGTCAGCATCTGAAAAATGTTTCAAAATAAAATCATTTCCAGAAGAATAAAACAGTCCTAAATCCATGGTTCCCTTTAAGGAGTGAAAAATTATTTTCACTACCTTTAAGTGAGATTCCTTAGGATTGGATTGATATCTTGCACATAATCATACTGAAAACATTAAGTCTGGATGACTAGCTATCAAGTAAAGTAAAATTCCTATCATAACTCTAGAAGTTGTTTGATCTACTGGTTTCCCAACTTCATCAAGATCAAGTGTGTTTGAGGTACCAATGGGAGTACTTATACTTTTAGTATTGTCATATACATAATTTTTAAGAAGATATTTAATATACTTATTTTGGGATATATAGATTCCTTCTCATTTTTGAGAAATTTTAAAACCAAGGAAAAATGTTAACTCACCCATCATACTCATTTCAAACTCATATCTCATTAGATCTGCAAAAGAATTAGTTAAAGATTGCTGAGTTGAACCAAATATAATGTCATAAACATAAATTTGAACAATCAAAACATTTTTATTATATTTCTTTATAAAAATAGTTGGATATGAATTTCCCTTAACATAGTTATTTTGAAGAAAAAATCCTGTAAGTTTTTAATACCAAGATCGAGGGTCTTGTTTAAGACCATACAAAGCTTTGGTAAGTCTATAAACATGATCAGGATGTTTTGTATCTTCAAAGCCAGGAGGTTGTTCAACAAAAACACCCGCTTGAACGTAACCATTAAGGAAAGCACATTTCACATCCATTTGAAAAAGTTATAAATTGAAGAATGCTGAAAAGACGAGTAAAATACAAATAGATTCAAGTCTAGATACCAGAGCATAGGTTTCTTCATAGTATATTCCTTGTTGTTGATTATAGCCTTTAGCAACTAATCTGGATTTATTTCTAACAATGATTCCATTTTCATCACACTTATTTCTGAAGACCCATTTTACTCCAATAAAAAAAGTTTCCTTAGGTCTTTCAACCAAGGTCCAGACTTTATTCCATTTGAATTCATTTAGTTCATCTTGCATGGATTTTAACCAATCATAATCACCTAAAGCCTCATCACTGCTTGTTGGTTCTAATTGGGAAAGGAATGATAGATGTTATACTTCATTTCTTAAGGAACTTCTAGTCCTTATAGGTTGATTTACATCTCCAATGATACTATGACTGGGATGATTATTTAGAAACAACTGATTTGGGTTTTGTAATGCCTGTTCATCAACATAGGGTAGAAAATCTTCCAGGGTAAATGTTTCATAAGTATCTTCTTGAACATTTTCCTTATCAGAATGAACTTCTAACATAGGTTGATAATCAGTTTCTGAAAACACATCTGAAGATGTAGGTTGGGGTTGTTTAAAAACAAAAGGATCAGTTTCATCAAATTTCACATGCACTGTCTCTTTAACAGTACAAGTTTTTTTTATTGAAAACTCTATAAGCCTTAGAAGTTGTGGAATAGACTAAGAAAATTCATTTATCAGATTTTGGTGCAGTTTATGTGAGTTATATTTAGTATTCAGGATGAATACCTTGCATCCAAAAACCTTGAAGTAGGAAAGTCTAGGTTTTCTACCATTCCATAAATCATAAAGAGTTTTATTAATAAAAGGTCTAATCAAAACTCGATTTATACTATAACAAACAATACTTTCAGCTTCAGCCCAAAACTTTTTGGCTATAGAATACTCAATCAACATTGTTCTAGTTATATCTTAAATAATTCTATTTCTTCTTTCAACAACACCATTTTTTGAGGTGTTCTGGGTGTTGAAAAGTTGTGAGTAATACATTTTCTACTACAAAAAGTTTAAAAATCATAATTTTTAAATTCTCCTCCATGATCACTATGAATAGATTTCAATGTAAGGGTTTTCTCATTTTTGACTTGGTCTCTATTACTTTTTAAATAATAAAAAGCATCATACTTCTTTGATATAAAATATACCCACGTAAATCTAGTGTAATCATCAACCAAAACAAATACATAGTACTTCCCCCAATGCTTCCAGTTTGTGTAGGACCAAAAAGATCCATATGCACTAGCTGTAATGCATCAGTAGTTGTGACTTCACCGACTAATTTAAAACTTGATTTATATTGCTTGACATACTGACAAGGATCACAACCTTTTTAAGAATCAGATCTAAGCTCTGGTAGATCCTTAAATAATATTTTATTAGAAAATTTTCATAATTTTCTAAGGTTACAGTGACCTAACCTTCTATGCCACAACCAATAATGATCGTCCATTTCACTATTGTAAGGTAAGTCTCAGCTCCAAAGGTCTTTTATGTTTATTGTGTAAACATTCTCTTACCTATGGGCAGAAAGAATAAACTCTTCCTTGGAATTGTGTACTAAGCACTTGTGATTCCTAAAATTCACAAGGTCACCTTCATCACATAATTGTCTTATGCTAATGAGGTTGTGCTTAATACCCATAACAAATAAAACATTTTAAATAAATGTTTTTCCAAGAAGAACAATGTTACCTATACCATTAATTTCTCTCTAAGAATTATCTCTGAAAGTTATTTTTCCTCATTTCATCTTGATAATCTTTTCAAAATAGTTTTTGTTACCAGTCATATACTGGGAACATCCACAATCCATGTAGCACATATTTCTGTTGGTACATTCTCTATTTTCCTGAAAATAAGAAAAATTTAGGTTTTTGGAATCCAAACTTGCTTGGATCCAGAATTCTTATAAAGAAGAATTTTCGGTACCCACATATTCTTAGAAAAATAGGCTTTATGAAATCATAATGTCTGGGTTTTGTTTAGAGAAAAACTATTTTCCCAGTTTCCACCACATTGACACTTAGTTAAAAAAGGATCAGTTTGAGGAACAAAGTAATTGTTACTAAAAACAGGTTTAGAACTAGTATTACCAAAACCAGAACTATTCCTTAGAGGTCGGATTTGAGAATACATTTTATCAAAATTTTCCTTACCTAAGGTAAAGTTTGACAAACACTTACTCAAGGAAAATATTACGGATTTGAGTTTGATTACCAAGTTCTTGTCTTCCAAAACATTTTATTTTGAACTAGATCTACGCTCAAAAACATTTTTATTAGAAATTACATTTTCTAGATCTTTAGAAAGTTTATTCTTCTCATAATTTACTTCCTCATGATTTTTTGAAATACTTTCAAAATCAGAATTTTTCTTATCAAGATCTTTAGAAAGATCTGATATTTCCTTAGTAAGAATAGTATTCCTGGATTTTTCCTTATCAAGTTTTTTCATGAGTTTTGAATTCTCAATCTCAAGAAGTTTGAAAAACCTAGAGACTTCTTCATAGGAAGGTAAAGTATTATCTTCACCAGAAAAAGATTATTCATCCGAAGAGTTATAATATTTACTATCATTATAATTTAAAGAAACATTGGTCAATGATTCAACATTATGTACCTTAGCCATTAAACAATGATTTTCAATAGGTAGTCTGGATATTAGACTAAGATTCTTCTATCCAAAAGATTCATAATCTGAGGATTCATCTTAAGAGTCTCCACTACTGGCACTCCAGGTGTTATTTGACTTCAAGACTTTTTTAGCCTTTTAATAATTCTTTTTTTTCTCTCGGAATGATTTTCTTTTCTTTCCTTTCTTTTAGGAATAGGACAATCAGGTCTTAAGTGTCCAGCTCTCTTGAATTCATAACATGTGACTTCTGATTCTTTCTTATCTTTCCTTTCCTTTTTCTTGTATATGGATTGAAAGTTTCTCTGTCCAGCTATCTTTTTCATCCTTTGAGCAATATTTTCTAACTCATTCTCTGAGGATTCACTTCCACTAGATTCATATTGGATAAATAATTTCTTAGATTTATATCTAGTAACTCTCTCAGGAGTCTTGGATTTCATATGATTAGAAGTTGTAGTAAAAGAAACACTTCCATTTCCATAATTATTCTTTACATTATCAACATCTCTCTTCATTCAAGTCTTATACTGAAGAAGAGTTCCAAACAGTTCATCACGAGTAATCTGAGTAACTTTTCTGTTCTCATCTATAGTTGTCCTCTTAGATTCCCACTCATTGGTCATGATGTCTATGTTCTTCTCAACAAGTACTTCATAATCTAATCCTTTCTCACCCATTGATTGTAAACTATTTACAATATTCATGAATCTTTTTTTCACCTTACATATGGGTTCTCCATAAGGAATGTTAAAACCATGGTATTCAGCTCTGAACAGAGCTCTTCTTGTTTCAATAACTTTGGAAGTTCCAAAGTGAGTAACTTCAAGTTTCTTCCATATAGAATTTTCTTCTTCACAAGATAAAATTTGGCTCTATATATTTCTAGTCATAGAACAAAGTAAAGTATTGCATACCATATAATTTAATTGATATTCATTGTTTTCTTGATTAGTAAAGGTACTAACTTCTTTATCTGGGATTCTATATCCTCCAGTAAGAATAACAAAATTATCAACACCAGTTTTGATAATGAAAGTCTTCATATGATCTCTCCAATACTCATAGTCATTTCCATTAAAGATAGCTGGTCTGGTTGGATTGAGATTGTCTATAGAACCAACATTGATTCCTACCATCTTAAATAAATATCTTTCCACACAAAACTTTTAAATAGAATAAGTTTGTAAACAAGGAATATAATTCTAAGCAAGGAAAATATAAAACAAGAGTATCTCTAAGAAAAACTGAATCCGAACTATATGAGTCCGAAAAATAGATTCTAAAAACATATTCCAAAAAAATTGTGAATCTGGAAAATTAAATTCCAAGTATTCTCTTCTGAATCTAATCGTGAGATTAATTCAGGGGTAACCTCCTCTGATACCAATTTTTGAGATGGTATGTTTGAGTATGATATACTCTATAATACCAAATGTAGGATCGAATATGTAAAATGAGATACAAATACAAGAGGAGGGGGGGTAAATTGTATTCTTTTAAAATCCATAAGAAAATTTTGAATAACAAAAACTCACAACACCTCTAAGTTCTAATAACTTTACTGATTCCGGAAAAGTCATTCCAAAAATGAAACTTAACAAAATTTTACAACAAATAAGATTCTACCTTAAAGCATATATAATCTATCTAAATAAGAGTACAAGTATAAGAATGTATAAGAATGTTATACTTTCCTCAATACTATAAATGCAGTGGAAAAACTAGTAACAAACCATGTAACAATGTAAATCTTTTAACCCAAAGAGAAGGGTATCCAGAAACCTTGGATAAAGGTCCCTTGATTTATACTTTCAAGAAAGTCTATCTTACCCACACCAGGGTAAGCCCTTGATATGAATATCAGAGTCTGTCTTGCTATCCCCGCAAGCCCTAAACTATCAGGTAGTCAACACCTCTGTATTTCTATCCCCAGAAGCCCTTGATTGTACACAACAATAATTAGTGTCGCACGAAGCAAATCTGCACGAAGAAAAGTTTGAACAAGTCGTTCAAACTTTCTACATGAAGCCTGAGAATTTATAAGAGCCTCTATCTCTAGAAATCACTTCAACAACATGTAATCACAGTTGTCAAAGTTTAGGGATGAGATCTTTTCAAATGAGCTCTTATTTATTGGCATGGTTCCAATGGTTGGCTCCCTCCTACAATGGTCCTATTTTTCCTTGAATTTCGAAGGGACCTATACACGTTTCACTGAAACAATGGTTAGTTGATAAATGAAATCACGAAAATGTTTTATAACTCAACAAGTGTAAGGATAACCAAAATATGATATTCAGAATTTAAGTAAATGAATGTTCAGAGTCTAATCAAGAATGAATTCGGAGTCTATAGTACAAGGATATTCAAATTAAGTTTTCTAGGAATTCTGAACCTGAATTATATAGAATTCCGGACTCTGAATTTCAAGGAAATTTAAAATATAGATTTACAGGAATTCAGAACCTGAACTTACAAAGTTTGGAGTCAGATTTCATGATAATTCGGAGTCATAACTCATTAGAGTTTGGAGTCTGCATTCAGAGAACTCAGAGTCAAAACTTAGAGATGTTCGTAACTAGAATTCGTAATCAGAATTCATATTCGAACTTTGAATAAGTTCGTAATCAGAATTTGGAGATGATCTTCATGAATTTTTATATATAGAATTCATATTTGAACTTCATAAAATTCGTATCCATAATTCAGAGTTGAACTTCATGAGAGTTTGTATCCAGAATTCGGAGTTCAACTTCATGAGAGTTTGTAACCAGAATTCGGAGTCTTAAACAAAATGCTTCATATCTAAGTATTATATGATTCCGAGGTTTCGATCTCAATCTGAATTTTACACTTGAAAAAAAATGATATGAACAATGAAAACGAGGTAAGGTAAATTTCTTTGGGGAAGGGAATTTTTCCTTATAGAAGTAAAACAAGGTAAAAAAAAGATTTGACTTGAGATAACGTGTTTGTGATTTTCAAAACAAGAAGGAATCGTGAAGTCACAATGAAAGCTTAATGACTCAACAATCTCCCCCTTGAAAGAAGGAATGGAAAAGTCATAAGGAAAACCTTATTGACTCAATTGTTGGGATGTCCTGAAACACACTTTTATTGTTTTGAAACACCAAAACATGCATTTAAGGGTCAGCTCTATAGAAAACGAGCTCGAAATGATGTGAAATCATAGGAAAACTATATTGTTATTATTTTATGATTTTATGAGTATACGACATATCAATCAAACATATGGTCTTCCTAGAACAACTGAATATGTGGTTTTGAAAGGTTTGATGCCCTTTAATAATGTTGAATCGGGGATAAAAACCATTTGAATGACCATATGATGCTGTAAAATTATACAAAAACAAAAATAAAATGAATGTTTAAATGGACAAGTAGAAGGAATGTAAATCTGAGGCATCTTTTGGCCAAGATGATCCAAAACACACATTTATTTCTTTAAAACACCAAAACATGTGTTTAAGGATCAGATCCTTAGAAAATGACCTTGGAATGAAATGAAATCATTGAAAACCCATTTTACTATTATTTGGGATGTGTAAGTGTAGAAAAAACTTCAATTGGATGTGTGGTCTGCCCGGAACAACTGAATATGTAGTGTTTAATGGTCTGATGCCCTTTAAAAATGTGCATCCAAGGGTCAAAACAAACCAAATGACCTCTTAATACTATGAAATCATAAGTAGACCTAATGTAAGGGTAAAATAATGTTAAGTAACGGTAAGATAAAAATAATTATAAAACAAATTTTAGTAAGGCTAAAATAAAGTTAAGTAAGGGTAAAACAAAATTATTTAAGGGTACAAATAAATTTAAGTAAGGATAAAAACAGTTAAGTAAGGTTAAATAAAATTTAATTAAGGGTAAACTAATGTTAAGTGAGGGTAAAACAAATTTAAGTGAGGGAAAAACTAAAGTTAATTAATGGTAAAAAAAGTAAGGTATGGGTAAACTAAAGTTAAGTAAGGGTAAAATTTTATTAAAACTTTTACTATAAGTTCTGCTGGATCATTTTTATGAAGTTTTGTTGGAACTTTCACTGGAAGTTCTAGTGGATCATTCCCTATAAGTTTAGGTGGAACTTTCATTGGATGTTCCCCTGGTACTTTCATTAGAAATTTTCAATGAGAATTTCCAAAATAAATGTCCCCTGAAAATTTTTTGTAGAAATTTCACCAATTAACCGAGACAATTTTATTAAGAAATATACTAAAAATTTCCATTAGAACTTTTATTGAAAACTTTTTCTATAAGTTTTAGAAAACAAATAGCATAAAATGTCACTATAAAATTCCATTAGAATCTTCCAATGGAAAAATCATTCTAAAAAATCCAATGGATAAATTCAATGGAAACATCTATAGAAAAAATATAGTGTTTTACATTGGAGAATTCTAGGGAAAAATATAATTTGAAACTTCAACTTCCATTTAAAATTTTAAGTTGAAACGTTCATTGGAAATTCTAGTGAAAATTCCATGGGACATTCCATTAGAAACTTTCATCAAAAAATTCCAATGGTAACTTCAAATTCCATTGAAACTTCTATTGAAACGTCCGTTGGGACTTCTAATGAAACCCTTATTGGAAATTATAGAGAAACTTATATTGGAACATTCCATTCGAAAATTTCAATGGAAAAATCAAGTAGAAACATCCAATAGAAAAATTGAGTGGAAACATACATTGGAAAATCCTGTATTTTACATTGGAAAATTCCAATAGAAACTCCCACTAGAAACTTCAACTTCCACTTAAAAATTTAAGTTGAAAAATTCATTGGAAATTGAAAATAAAATTCCATGGGACATTCTATTGGAAACTTTCATTGAAAAATTCCTTTGGTAATTTAAAATTCCAATGAAACCTCCATTGAAACATCCACTAAAAATTCTAGTTAAACTTCCATATGAAATTTCATTAAAACTTATAAGATCCCAAGTTTTTTTGAGGTATGGATATTTTATTTTTTGGTTAAATTTTGGTTTACCTTTCTTTTTTGGATAAGAACCTAATTCGGGCCATAGTCTAGTCGGTTGTTCTTAGGAAAGAAGAGGCTAGAAAGAGGTAGGTTGGCTGTAGGATGTTTACACAACATGAAATATGGATACACATCGTGTAATCCCATTTCATGATGTGTAATGGTATAGCCAGGACCTTTCACTAAGTGTATGGAATATTACTTAGGAATGGAAATTCAGGAATTACATTCCCTGTAAGTAAATTACACATCATGTAATTGACCAACCATTTTTTAAATTGAGGCAGTAGCCTCTATTTTTTGGACAGAAGATGTTTTTCTCCTCCTTTGAAGCCTAAAAACCCTCTATTATAGTTTTTTAGATATAGAACCCATATGAGCTTCGATTATTACACTGTTAGTCACGTTGGAACCACATCAGTATATAATCTATTCCTTTCTATCCGTTCTTGATTCTTCATAACAACAGATACACTATTTGTATTTACTCTCATATGCCCTAATTTCTCATTCTTTGTATATTCTTTAGATTTATCCTAAATAGAGGTGAGTGATGTCTTGATACTGGATGATCACTCTACTACCAATATGAGGTATGTGTTCTGTACTTTTGTTTTATATTTTGATGCATTATAGAGCTATCAACCTTTTTTTCACCCAACAGAATTTTTAGTGTGGGCTCGGTTTTGATATGTTTATCAAAAATAGATGCAGAAGACACTATTAGGGATGCCCTTAGGTTCCTTGAGATGTTTTGGTGGGTTTTTTACCAACCGGAGGCCACCCAAGGGGTGATCCATGCCTTTTTATGGTTTTGACCTTTGATAAACCACCCCAAGGGTGTGTTTTCAAGTTTTCCTAGTTTAAGGAATCTCAGTTGAAATCTAATGAGGTTGGTTTACATGCTTAGGAGATGTTCTACCTCCTTGCCTTATGTTACCATAATATTCCATGCTTAACTTGATTATATGCCTTTAATGGACTTTTTTAAACAAGTGGGTATGCTCATTGGTTGCTTTTAGATTGCTTAAATGGATTTCTGTGATTAATGGGTGGGAATACCCATTTAATGTGTTAAATGGTATGAAATGTTTGATGATTTTATAGATTCCATGGATATCTCTCCATGTATCTGGAATGCGGTAGTGGACACCTTAGATAGAGTATGCTCCTAGGGTCTTGATTTTGTGGGATTCCTTGGGCCTTTCTACCCCTTGGATATGGCTTGTTTGGAATCATGTAGGACATGTTGGTAGAAATGATCACCAGACTCCAACCAGTGCCTATACTGGGTTTCCATAGAGATTTTATTGGGACTCGATGAGGATTCCTTGGTCTTCGACACCTCAGATATGACCCTTTGTGGTCTAGACTTCATTATATGGCATGGTCGTGGGAAATTGTGACACACTTCATTATACATCAAGGTCATTGGAAATCGTGATACACTTCATTATATGACATGACCGTGGGATAAATGACTTTGGTTGTATGGAAAGAATGTGGGATATTTACATGGATTCTTTATACGGGAAGTGCATGTGGATAAGATTTAGATGGTTGTACAGTGACTCCATGTTGTTTTTTTATATTGTTTGTAACTTCCTTGTTAGGAGCTGACACTTGTTCCAGGGAGCCTTGAGTGGCTGTTTGGTATTACTAGTTTTAGTAGACATACCCCATGGGAATTCACACTTACATTACTTATTTCCTTACACTTTTTTAGAATACTTCTTTGTTCTACTTATAATTGTATAGATTTATTTGTGGTTACCTACTGGGATGTTTATCTCACACCCTGTTTGGGCCTCCTTGGGGACCCAAACAGATTATATGGTTATAGGTGATGGTAGGGGAAATCACCCAACTACAGGTTATTGATCGTTGATTTGGATCTGGGGATCATGAGACCAAGATGAGGCTTGAAATTCTATGGGCACTTTTTTGGTCTTTTTATCATTTTGGATGCTTGTATTGTATTTTATTTCCATGTACTTGTTTTGGATATTTTTTAGATACATGTATCATCTGCATCATTGTATATGAGACATATTTTGAGATTTATATCTATTTATATGATGTATATGTTTTCTTCTTGTTTTAATGATTCTGTTATTTGTATGTTGTTGAATTCGGTTGTGATATAATCTGGTAATAAGGGAATAGTATCCCCACCGAATCACCTAGGCCCTTGCTACTAGTTGGAATCCTATGAAGTTTGGGGATATGCACTTAAGGTCATGTAGAAAACCAGGTTCGGGGCACTATTGAGTGGAATCTGGGTCTGGGACACTACAAAGTGGTATCAAAGTAATTTCTTTTCTAGTTTGATTTATTTTATTGCAACAATAGACAGGGATATGAAGGAAATGGAATTTGGTAATGAGTTGTGCTCGAGTAGAGCTAACCCATGTATAGGAAAAAGCCAAATTACCCCAAATGAAATTTCTATTTTCTATTCTTGAATATTATATTTTATTTTATTTCACTATCAGGTGAGGAACTTGATTTATGATGTTATTATTTATATTATTGGGTTCTACTTCCATTACAACCCAATGAGATGAGGGTATTCCATCTCATGCATCATATAACAACTTTTAAGAAATCACATGGAATGCATTTTGTCATGATATTTAGGATGCATTATTTGATTCAAGATATTGTGATAGGTGTTGTGATAGTTTTTCATGATATTGTGATAGACTTGGGGTAGAGGATATAGGAGTGATGTCATCTTTCAATTCATAAGGTTTATTGGCCCTTATGAACTGGAAAATGACACACCTTTTAAAATTTAATTGTTAATGTGAATTTGATGCGTATGGATTGTATGGGAATCAAAATTTGGTTCATGGGGTGTTATAGGCCCTCATGGATTGGAACTTGGTGGACCATGGGTTAAATAACTTGAATAAGTGAATGTTAAATTAAATTTGATGAAATGTAAAATAGAGAATTAACCTAGACCTGACTTTTGAGTGGGAAAGAGATAGAGTTTCTAGAGGTTTGGGTACTATTCCTTATACAATCCTGGATTTAGGAGCAGGATATGGGTTATGAATTAGTTTTATGAGGTTTTTGACCTATCCTACACTTTTGAGCTGTGAAACTTTGATATAATTTTTTTGGGGAGTGTGTTTGTAATTGTAGAGACATTCCACCATGATGACCTCTAGAGGTATTCCAAGAGGGTGTTGACAACCACGCTTCAGAGGTGGTAGGCCATGGGCTACTAGTTGATTCTCCCTTAGTTCCACCTGTGGCACCAATTGTTGTTCTGAACATGTGTACTGAGGCACAATTATACGAGGGTTTATTTGGATATATGCGGACTTTTCAGGGAGCACTGAAGCCAGCCATGACTATAGCTGAGCTAACCAGGGTGTTCCGGCAGCAACATCCTCCCACATTTTCAGAGGACATAGGTCTATAGGTTTCTAATATATGGATTGAGACCACATTATAAATTGTTGTGCATTCAGAGATGCCACCTAAGAGGAGGTTCAAGATAACGACTTATATGTTACGTGGAGCAACAAAGTGTTGGTGGGATGTTTTGAACCGGGCTAACAGGTTGTGAGATATGGTTTGAACTAGTTTCCAGACCCGCTTCTATGACTACTTTTACCCCGAGACTCTCAGGGAAAAGTGGGCTAGTGATTTTATGTGTCTAGAATAGGGTGTGATGATGGTTATTGTAACACCCCAAGATTTCATAGTATATTAACTCTCTAAAGTAATTTAATAGCTTAAAATGCACGCAACACTGACTTGGCTTGCGTTATATGCAAGATTGAGTTTCTGGGAAACAACACATTAGTATTATGATTATTTAAATGATATATTTATTTATTAATTAAATCTTTTAATTAGAATAGTAATAAATAAATTTTAAATATTATTTACAATTTTTTCACCAAAATAAAATATATTTATAATGAAATGTATAAGTTTTCTTCAATATTTACATATTTAGAAAAGTTATTTTCCTAAAAGAACTACATTTTATGTCCCTTTGTGAAAAATAATAAAATTGATTTTACCCACACCTAAAAATTAAATTTGATAAAATGGAATTAATTTTTGAATTTGTAATATCAAAATTATCTTATGGTGAAGTTTTGGTATTTTTATGAAAACATTCATTTTTTTATAAATAGTGAAAAATACTACAAAGTACATAAAAACTGACTTTTTCATTTAAATAATTATTTTTAATTAAAAATTTATCTTAGAGTAAAAAATAGATAAATAATAAATATATTATTACATTTTAATTCATTGGAGTCATTTTATCATAAGATTAGATATATAAAATTTTATTGAAGCTTTTTAACGTCTTTTTACCCCCCCCCTTCTAGGCACATTTACCCGCCTTCTAGAAACATTTTCAAATTTGCATAAAAATTAATTTTACTGCTTCTATGAATTGAATTTAAAAAATACAGGAGACAAAGTTGAAATCAGTAAGGAAAATGTTGTTCAATAGGATGAAAATAATTTTTTTTGTGAATAGTAACTTTTGAATTTTATTTACCACGATTAAAAGTAAATAAGGTAATTAATGGTAAAAATAATATTAAAATTACCCAAAAACATGTCGTAATTCTATTGGATAAGTTTATTTTGAACAAAATCTTCCTTAGAACAAAAATAAGATCCTTTCGATCCATTTCAGTTAGATTAGTACATTTATTATATTTTATTTAAAGAAGAGTTAAAAGTGCTAAATTAATAGTTTAATAACTAAACCATTTTTAATATAAGGATAAACCTAAGATAAATTTGACTATAAATATTAATTAGAAAGATAAAAATATTTACTACATAATGGTATTTTATTTATAATTTTTAGACATTAAATAATTAAATGTATTTATGACACAATGATGATGCAGTAATTACGTTATTAATGAAAGATTAAAATAATTGATGCTATAAATATTAAAATAAATTTAGATTGAAACTTTTGATACCATACATGAATTTTAAAGGTGAAAAAGACATGTTAGGGTTTATTTAATTTATTTTTTAATATTAATAACGTTTTTATGACTTTCACAAAAACCAAATACTAAATAGTGCTAAAATTGATATAAATGAGTTTTTAAAAACAAATAAAAAATTATTAAATGATATAATAGTCCTAAAAATATAATATTAATCTAAAAGACTTATATAATATTATATATGTCATTAATGAACCACTTGAGGTTCTCTTGGAGTTTTATAGCAACTGTATTAATAATGCAATATAAAAATACAAGAAGACATGGTAAAAGTTAAACTATTTAACTAAGAGTTAAGTCTAAAAGTTAATGTTAATATGGTGAATAAACATGTCTAAAAACTATTGGTTGAGAGGATTTCGATGCATCACCACCTTAGAATCTAAATAAATCTCTTTTTAGGTATTAGAAACCGAAAATTATTTTATAATAAATTAGTATTTCAAGATTTTAATAAAGTGCCCCTCACCTCTCTTATAAAAGGGTACTCCCCGTTCTATTAAATTCACACCTCCAATGCTGTTTGGATCAACCAAAACCTACTCTAATATCCTCCAAACTACCCTAAATTAAACCTTTAGGACTTAATTTGTTAATAAATCCACCCTAAGGAGCCCTTTTGTTCAAAACAAAATGAAGAACCCAAAGAAGAGGTAATTGTTTCATCACCTCTTTCAAAGTTCTTTTCATCTTCCACTTCCTCTTTATTTGTTGTTTCCATACAAAAATAATAAATCCAGTACCTTATACATAATGAAATGTTATTATAAATATGGTACAACCATATTCATTATTCTATCCATCCTATGAATGACAAAGTCACCATACGTGCGTATGTACGGCTTACCGTCTCTACGTCGTGGTGTAGTTTGTTATTCAAGACTTCATTATTCGGATAGGTATAATAATGAGTATAATTGATGTAAATAATAAATATAACATATTAATTATTGTTTATATATAATATTCTATCCAATTACATACTATTTCACCATCAATATAATGATATCGTTGCTCATGCGTACGTACGACTTACCTTCTCCACTACCCGATGAGATTCATTTCCACATTCACCATTAAATGATGATTATAAAAATATATATTATTTATAAGTATGTAATATATGGCATAATAATTATACTATATATATATATATATTTACATATATCTCATTCACTTACCTCCATTCAATACGTTATGAAAACAGAAACGACGTTTATGCGTACGTACGACCTACCATCTCCATAGATGGTGTTTTACATTTCACATATCTATATATTATACATATTTATATTCTAAATATATATGATACATAAATAAATTTTAATATTATGAAATAAATTAAATCACGATATAAGTGATATGATCAAAATTAACAAGTTAAAACACGTATGATAAAAAAAGAAACTATTACTCAAAATATTATTTTAACATAGAAATTATTATTAAATGGGAAGTATAAAGCCATAAATGAATCAAGTATGATATTATAAATATGAATATGGTTCTATTATAATTTAATAACTTACTATGGTCATTATATAGAAGGTTAAACCCTCAACCAAAGGAAAGTACAAGGTAAAGGTTAATTGCTCAATCTCATTATTATCCGAGATTGTTTATGTGTAAGTATTTACTAGTAAATATTTATCATCTAAGTTCATGTTTCATAAAAATGTTTTAAAAAGTAATATTTTAAGGTTTTATGGAAGGATATCTTTAATTATATCATCATTTTAATTGTTTTAAAGATTTATTGTACTCTAAATTTATTTAATTAATGTCCATGTTTTCAAAATGATTTTAAGGATTTATTTATAAGGACATGATTGTTTTAAAATGTTAATTCAATTAAAAAGTTTAGAAGTGGTATGAGACACTTTGATTCAAAAATTACTTTTAAGTTACTACCTTTATAAATTGTGTGAATTTTAAATGATTTCATGAAAAGGAGATATTTCTCTCAAAGAGTTTTACTAATCATTTCAAACTATGTTAACATCCTTTACTGAATATTTTTATTGATTGAGGTTGAATAATTATAATACAATATTCCATATTGTATTGAATGAGTTATGATATGTTTAACTGTGGATGTTCTATTTTTATACCATTCATGGATTATGGTTAAAGTATTGACATTTCATATGATATTTTTAATATGATTTTTTATGTTATGGTTTACCATTTTCATATGAGGAATGCATTGGACTCAGTAAGTGACGGGAGGGGCCTACTAGAGCCCCACAATACATTGATAGGTCTCATGAGACAAACTAGTGTCTTGGCATAATACCTTCACCAAATTGATATTTAGGGTCTTAGAAGGAGGCCTTGACTTTGTGGTTAAGATGTCCAACATTATGCATTACATCATTATGAGATTAGTTGTTAATGTTACATGTGATTATTTGACTAGTAAAATATCCTTGTGAATAAGTAAATGAAATTATTTTATTTATCTTTTCTATATTATGTTGAAGTTTATTTTTAAAGGGATTGTGTTTCAATTTTATACCTTTCCATAAATGTTTATGATTATTTATGATAGCCTCCACTATATTGTTTATACTTACTAGGAATTTAAGCTCACCCCTTTCTTATATTTTATTTTCCTAGGATGTCAAGAAGTATATTATGATTTATATGCAGGTTTAAGCTAAGGTAATAATGGCGTTCTTAAAGGATTATTTATGTTGTGTTTTATGGTAGAAATTGTAATGTAAGGTTCATGTATGTAATCTATTTCCCAAGACTGCTAATTTGATAGGTCATTTGGGATTTGATTCCTTGTAATCATGCCAATGTATTAAAATAATGCACCAGCTCCAGGCTTCTGGGGTTGGGTAATTAAATTTGGTATCAGTGGAATTTTAGCAACAACCTTGGAAATATATTAAGATAAACCCTAATTAGGAACCATTACCCTAATATAGAATTTGAGGATTAGTATAGAATAACATCCAAAATTTTTGGTAATGTAGATATTATGTGGGTTTTCCAAGAAATACATCCCTATCTAGATACTAAAAGTGGACATTTTTCTGGCACAGATATACCTAGGAGTGAAAACTCTGACAAGGAGTTTTAGGCTTGTCCTGGGGTATCCTGGTACACGACAACGGGCCTTAATGCGCACCTGGTTTGACACTCCCAGGTTATATGCTTAGGATAATTCACATTTTATTTACAAACCATTATGAAATATTAATGAGTAAATATGTCAAAAAAAGAAACCAATGTTATTATTATAAGACTAGATGTGTGTAAATATTCAATTAATGCTTAGAATTTTTATAGTTTTTGGATTATACATTATGATATGATCTAACCTAGTGTATGTCATCATTTACAAATGACACCCAGTATAAGGAATGAAAACTCCATGAATACGCATGATCCAAAGAGCAATAAGGATAATATATTTCATTGTTTTAAGACAACATTTAGAAGGGAAATAGTCTTCCACGTATCGTCATCATATGAAGAAATAGTATCATGTGTTAATAAGATAAGTAAATAATTCTCTAAGTCCTATGGCATTGAAGGAAATCAAGAGAAGAAGTGGATGAAAAAAATATGGATAAAGGGAAGAAGGGAAATAAGGATTTTCCCACATGTGATAACTGTGGAAAGAATCACCTTGGTAAATGCTTGAAGGGAATGAGAATATGTCATATTTGTAGAGAAAAAATACACTACGTTCGTGATTTCAAGGGTAAGAAAAATGTTTCAAATGTGCAATGCTTCATCTACAAGGAGTTGGGACAATATGTGAATCAATGTCCAAATCATTAGAGTATACTCAAAATGATGATATTGGATAATAATCAAGTTCTGATAATACAACAGATGAAGAGGAATGATTAGTGTTCTTATGTTGTTATTAAATAATTGTGTCATTTGATTATTGTATTAATGATGTAAAAGTTATATGAATTATAGAGTATATAAGTATTGTACTGAAGTACTATTTCATTAGGGAGTTGAGATTGTGTGGTACCAAGAAAAGTGACTCAATAACAAGTTAAAAGTTTTGGAAAATATATGGTTGAGAGAAAGATAAACAGTAAAATAGTCTTGAGGATGAGGTAATGTTTTTGGAATAAGAGATAATTGAGTCGGATAAAGTATATTGGATATTATTGACTACCTTGGACCTAATTAATGGTTTTTTATTCCATCATTGTTGGATATTACAACATTTTTTGATTTAAGAAGTATATCTAGTATTCTATGTTTTACAGAAGGAATAAGCAAGTACATACCTATTCAAATATGGTTTTATGTTAATTCTGGTTATTACAATGTTTTAATATAATTCATGATGAAGTTATTCACATGTTGTTATGCGATAATTGAGATCCTCATTATGTTATAAATTTTTGGACTGTGAGTTTGGACACAAGTATTTTGGATAATTCTAAAGGTTGGAATTGAGTAAGTTGAACAATTGATATTTTATTTGAGGTTAAAGTATGATTTATTGGATATGTTGACCTAAGATTTTGATTTTTAGTAAACATTTAGAGGATTAAGGAAACATTTTTGGACCTTCTGATTTATCAAAGAGGCTTCAGGAATAAAAAAAATCTTTTTTGAACTTTCATTTCCTAGTGTAAGGGATGATGTGAAAATAGATTGAAGCACAACCAAATGATCAGAGTATGATTATGATAGGTAATAAAATCAAGTATGTTTTCTTAAGTTCTTATCTTGATAGTAAATTAATCCCTTCTCTTTAAAAAAAATTATCTAAAGAAATTTGTTATCCTAATACCTTATGTTTTGTTGAACTAATTATAATTTAAATCATCATAGATTGATGGCTTTGAAGCCCTCAATTTTAAATTTATTGTTCACTTGTTTGTGATTGATGACCTTAATCAATCCCTATAAATATTTATGTTTTCCACCAATTATGTGTCTATGATTTCCACCAATGTTACCCTATTCGAAATCATAATTTGGTGGTGAATTTTTCATTTCCCATTCCATTTTATTAAGTCTAAATTTTATTAACCCTGTTTCCGATGTGGGTTTTTCACAAAGGTATTATCTATTTTTAACCCTTTATTTTTGAAGAACAATTTTAAATTGCAAGGAAAAAATTTATTTACAGAGGGGATAATGTAACAACCCAAGATTTCATAGTACGTTATCTCTTTAAAGTAATTTAATAGCTTATATTACATGCAACACGGACTTGGCTTGCGTTATACACAAGATTGAGTTTCTGTGAAACAACATATTAGTATTATAATTATTTAAATGATATATTTATTTATCAATTAAATATTTTCATATAAATAGTAAAAAATAAATTTTAAATTTTATTTAAAATGTTTTCACCTAAATAAAATCTTATTTATAGTGAAATGTATTAGTTTTTGTTAAAATATTTATATATTTAGAAAAGTTATTTTCTTAAAAGAACTACTTTTTATGTCCTTTTGCGAGAAATAATAAAATTAATTTTATACAGTCATAAAAATTAAATTTGGTAAAATGGACTTCATTTTTGAATTCATAATATCAAAATTAGATTAGGGTGAATTTTTGGTATTTTTATGAAAACATTCAATTTTTGTTGAATAGTGAAAATATTGCACAGTTTATAAAAACTGACTTTTTTCGTTTAAATAATTATATTTAATTAAAAATTTATATTAAAGTAAAAATAGATAAAAAATAAATATATTAGTACAATTTATTTCATTGGAGTCATCTTATAATAATATTAGATATATAAAATTTTATTAAACCTTTTTAACATCTTTTTACCCCCTTCTAGGCACATTTACCCACCTTCTAGGCACATTTGCAAATTTGCATGAAACACAATTTTACCTCTTTTGTGAATTGAATATTAAAAATCCAAGAGACACGATTGACATCAGTAAGTAAAATGCGGTTCAATAGGATGAAAATAATTTTTGGTGAATAGTAACTTTTGAATTTTATTTACAACGGTTAAAAGTAAATAAGGTAATTAAAGGTAAAAATAATATTAAAATTACCCCGAAACATGGAATAATTATATTGGATAAGTGTATTTATACCAAAATAAAACTTAGAAAAAAAATAATATCCTTTTGATCTATTTGGTTTAGATTAGAACATTTATTATATTTTATTTAAAGAAGAGTTAAAAGTGAAAAATTCAAAGTTTAATTACTAAAGAATTTTTAATATAGGGTTACACAAAAGATAAATTTGACTATGAATATTTATTATAAAGATAAAAATATTTCCTATATCATGGTAGTTTATTTATAATTTTTAGACATTAAATAATTAAATTTATTTATGTCACAATAATGATGCAGTAATTACCCTATTAATGATAGATTAAAATAATAGATGTTATAAATATTAAAATAAACGAGAATTGAAGCTTTTTATGCCAATAATTTTTTTGGTGAATATGAAATTTCAAGGTTTATTAAATGTATTTTTTTCTAAGTAATAAAGTTTTTATGACTTTCACAAAAACCAAATACTAAATAGTGATAAAATTGACATTAATGAGTTTTTAAATCAAATAATATATTTTTAAATGATATAATATTACTAAAAATATAAGATTAGGCCAAAGAACTTATATAAGGTTAGATATGTCATTAATGAACCAATTTGGGTTCTCATGGAATTTTATAGTAACTATATTAACCATGTAATATAAAAATACAAGAAGACGTGGTAAAAGTTAAACTATTTATCTAAGAGTTAAATCTAGAAGATAAGGTTAATATGGCGACCTAAACTTGTCTAAAACCTATTTTATGAGAGTATTTATACCCATACCCACCTTATCCTCTAAATAAATCCATTTTTAGGTATTATAAACCGAAAATTATTTTGTAATAAATTAATATTTCAAGCTTTTCCTAAAGTGCCTCTCACCTCTCTTATAAAAGGGTACTTCATCTTATCTTAAATTCAGACCTCCAAATACATTTTTCTTAGCCAACCACTACTCTAATATCCTACCAAATACCCTAAATTAAACCTATAGGCCTTACTTTTATCAGAATGCCAACCTAAAGAGCCTTTTTGTTCAAATCAAAAGGAAGAACCTGAAAAAGAGGTAATTATTTCACCACCTCTTTCAAAGTTCTTTTATTCTTCCACTTCCTAATTATTTGTTGTTTCCATACCAAAATAATAACTCTAGTAAATCCTACATACTAAGATGTTATTATAAATATAGTACAACCATATTCATTATTCTATCAATCCTATGAATGAAAAAGTCACCATACATGCGTATGTACGGCTTACCGTCTCCACGTCGTGGTGTAGTTCATTATTCAAAACAACATTATTTGGATGGGTATAATAATGAGTATAATTGATGTAAATAAAAAAAATAACTTGTTAATTATTTTTTATATATAATATACCATCCAATTACATATTATTTTACCATCAATTGAATGATATTGTCGCTCGTGCGTACGTACGGCTTACTGTCTCCACAACACGATGAGATTCATATCCACCTTCACTATTCAACGATGATTATAAAAATATATACAATTAATAAGTATTTAATATATGAAATAATAATTATACTAAAAATATATATGTATATATATTTATATATTTGTGTATTTACATATATCTCATTCACTTACTTCCGTTCAATATGATATGAAAACGGAAACAACGTTTATGCGTACGTACGACCTACCGTATCCATAAATGTTGTTTTCCATTTCATATATCTATCTATTATACATATTTATATTCTAAATATATATGTTACATAAATAATGTTTTATATTCTGTAAGTAATTAAATCATGATATATGTGATATGATCTAGAATAACATGTTAAAACACGTACGATAAAGAAAGCAATTATTACTCGAAATTTTATTTTAACATAGAAATTATTATTAAATGGGTAGTATAAATCCATAAATGAATCAAGTATATTATCATAAATATTAATATGGTTTTGGTATAATTTAATAACATACTATGGTCATTATACATGTGATTAAACGTACCCTAGACCAAAGGAAAGTACAAGGTGAGGGTTAATTCCTCAATGTCATTATTATTCGAGATTGTTTATGTGTAAGTATTTACTGGGATATATTTATCATCCATTTACATGTTTCACAAAAATGTTTTCAAAAT
The DNA here is from genome assembly GCA_963277665.1 of Viscum album. Lineage (NCBI taxonomy): Eukaryota > Viridiplantae > Streptophyta > Magnoliopsida > Santalales > Viscaceae > Viscum > Viscum album. The sequence goes on from OY728146.1 coordinate 512,980,053, forward strand.
GAATATTTTAAGGTTTTATGGAAAGTTATCTTTAACTAGATCATCATTTTAAATGTTTTAAAGATTTATTTTTTTCTAAATTTCTTTAATTAATGTCCATGTTTTCAAAATGATTTTAAGTATTAATTTATATATACATGATTGTTTTAAAATGTTAATTGCATTAAAAAGTTTTAAATTGGTACGGGACACTTTTATTCAAAAATATCTTTTAAATGACTCCCTTTTAAACTATGTTACTTTTAAATGATTTCATGAAAAGGGTTATTTCTCTCAAAGAGTTTTAATGATCATTTCCAACTATGTTGACATCCTTTACTGGATTTTAATATCAATTGAGTTTAATTAATTATATTACAATATTCCATATTGTATTGAATAAGTTATGACATGTTTAACTATGGATGTGCTATTTTTATACCATTCATGGTTTATGGTTAAAGTATTGACATTTCTTATGATAGTTTTAATACGAATGTTTATGTTATATTTTACCCTTTTCATATGAGGAATGCATTGGACTTAGTATGTGACGGGCGGGGCCTTCTATAGCCCCTCGATGCATCAGTAGGTTTCATGAATCAATCTAGTGTCTTGGCACCAGGCCTTGAAAATTTTTTTATTTAGGGTCTTGGCACAAGGCCTTGACTTTGTGGTTAAGATGTCCAACATTATGCATTCCATCATTATGAGATTAGTTATTAATGTTAAATGTGATTATTATACTAGTAGAATATCCATGTGAATAAGTAAATGACATTATTTTATTTATCTTTTCCATATTATGATGAAGTTTATATTAAAGGGCTTTTGTTTAAATTTTATACCTTTCCATAAAATTTTATGATTATTTATGGTAGATTCTGCCATATTTTATATCCTTTCTAAGCTTCCGAGCTCACCCATTTCTTATGTTTTATTTTACCAAGATTCCAATAAGTATATTGTGATTTATATACAGGTTTTAGCTTAGGGAATAATGGAATTATCAAAGGATTATTTATGCTGTGTTTTATGTTTGAAAATTTAATGTAAAGTTCATGTATGTAATATATTTTCGAAGACTTAAAAACTGATCGGTCTTTAGGGACTTTATTCCTTGAAATTTTTCCAATGTATTAAAGTAATGCATTGAATTTGGGTTTCTGGGGTTAGAGAATTACAGTTATGGAGTACTAATCATGCTTTACAGAGTTGCATCATTCTTGCACCGATGTACCTTGCTGATGAGTTTTCTAGGGAGAGATGCTTCGAAGAGGGTCTCTGACATGATATTAAATCTCAGGTCAACGTGTTTAGATTGAATTATATCACTAATATTGTTAATAATGCACTAATTGCAGAGACAAACCTGGGGGAAGATAGTGGTGCATAGCCGGGAAATTCTATTTCTCGACCCAACGGATCTACATATTCTGGTTGGAAGCACCATTTTGAGTCTTGATGCGAGATTAGTGTCATTCAGGCTATTAGTATTTGTATCTTGGTGTACTCTCATTAGTGTGGTAGGAAAGGCCCCATGAAGAATCAATGTGGTCGCCACCCAGTTGAGTGTCAAGTTTGCAGTAATATGGGACACATGTAGAGTTTTCGTAAGACCTTCCCTCCAGTTGCGACTGGTAGGGGTCATCTTAGAAACTAGATTCAAGAGAAGGTTTTTTAGATTTGTTTCAGGTAAATAGAAAGAGAAATTCTGTCTTCTCGGGCCGAGGCAGTGGTGGTCATAGTAGAGGCAGCCTGAAACTAGTTACACCGATACATCAGAGTGGACCTACTTCGGGCTGTGAGGTTGTGTCACACGGCCTTGGTATAAGCCAGATCTATTCTCTATAGCCTACCCCTAAGGATGAGGATGTTGGACTGTCTATAATGAGAAGTATGATCTTATTAGACTCTACTATTTCATATTCTATTTTTGATGATGGTGCATCTCATTGTTTCATATCTTCACCTGTGGTGAAAATACTTGGGCTTTTTATGTGTTCTTTTGAGGGAGTTTTGACACTAGACACACCTTTGGGAATCATAACAGATGGTTTGTGCTAGTTTAGGGAGCCCCCCCTTGAGGTTTGTGGGTGTCACTTCATCTGGGATCTTTATGTCCTTGAGATTATAGGGTTTTTCATCATTCTCAGGATGGACTAGCTAGTGGCTTATCAAGATTACATTGACTGTTATCACCAAAGGGTGACTTTCACATCACTAAAGGGTGTAGTGTTCAATCACAATGGATAATGGGATGTCTAGGAAATATGAGATAGACCCGATCATCGTGGTATGGGTGGAATGACAACCCATATTACTAGTTTATTTTTGGGTGATCAGGGAGTGAGTCAGGTGGACTTTCCTCCAGTGGTGGATCATTTTAGGGACATGTTCTCGGATAAATTTTACGAGTTGCCTCATGAGAGAGATTTTGAGTTACCCATAGAATTTGTAGCAGGAGCTACACTAGTATCCATTCCTCCTTACAGGATGGCTAATACTGAGTTTTAGGAGCTCAAGAAGCAACTATAGGATTTGGAAGAGAAGGGTTTTATTTGACTCTATACTTCTCTGGGGGGTTCACCGATCCTTTTTGAAAAAAGGCAGATGCTATCCTTAGGCTATGCATGGATTATCAGAAACTGAACTAGCTAATGGTTAAACACAGAAATCCCTTACTATGGATAGATGACCTATTTGATCAGTTTTGAGGAGCTCGATTGTTCTCAAAAATTGATTTGAGGTCCGGATATCATCAGGTATCTATTCGAACTGTGACATACTTCGTACAGACTTTCATAACAGGTATGGTCTATATTATTTTCTTGTCATGACATCTGGTCGCACAAATACACCATCAATTTTCATGTATTTTATGAATAGTGTGTTTTATCCTTAGATTATTTTGTTGAAATTTTTGTGGAAGATATCTTGGTGTATTCTCACAATCTACATGACCATTCCAACCATATTGATATCAATTTGAATACACTAATAAAGAATTAGTTATATGATGTGATCATAAAGTGCCACTTTTGGATGGATCATATTCAATTATTGGGTCACATCTTTTCAGAGACAAGAGTATCAGTGGACCTAGAGAAGGTGAGAGCTGTAGTTTCCTGGGAACATCCCAAGAATGTTTTTGATGTATGGAGTTTCTTGGGGCTAGCTAGTTACTACATGCATTTCATGCATGACTTCTCACGCTTGTCAGTGTTGTTGATAATCTTTAATAAGAAGGGTGTGAAGTTTTTATGATCATATTATTGCAATAAAACCTTTTAGGAGATAAAAGGAAGGTTGACATCAGTGCCAGTCCTAATACAGCCATAGTAGGGAAGGAGTTACATTATGTATTGCGATGCATTAGGTATAGGGATGAGGGTAGTGCTGATGCACGGGGATAGAGTTTTGGAATATGGGTCTGGACAGTTGAGGCCACATGAGAGGAATAACCCAACTCACGATCTTGAGTTAGCTACAGTTGTGCACGCATTGTGTTTTTGGAGAAACTATTTACTTAGAGGGCATTTTGTGGTGTACACAGACCATACAATCCTCAAGTATATTTTTACATATCATGATATAAATATGAGGAAGTGGAGGTGGGTGTAGTTCCAACAGTTTTGTGACTTTGATATTTCCTACATGCCTTGTAAAGGGAATGCAGTGGCCGATGCACTAAGCAGGAGGACTCAGATACAGGCAGTGCAGCAGGCCAGTAACAAGTGACATTTTAGGGCATTGTTCTCTGAGATACATCTGGAGGTTCACGATATTCAGTGGAATAATTATATATCATCCTTAGTTGTGACCTCTACCCTCTTTGATAGAGTGATAATGCATCAACTATACGATTTTGAGGGCCTAGTCTTATGGGAGAGTGTGGTAGGTGATGATCCACCTCCGGGTTGGAAGGTAGAAGAGGATGAGATCCTGTGTATCCCTGGATGTGTTTGGGTTCCAATGGATATACATGAGGATTTGATGTAGGAGTTTTATGCTTAAGCTTGGGCAGTGCACTACAGAGTCACCAATATGTACTGTGACTAGTGATGTTAGTACTGGTGGCCGGGTATGATGTGAGAGGTAGATGGTTTTATTACGAGGTGTTCCACCTATTAGTAGGTAAAGACATAACATCAGTGACCAGTTGGTCTTTTACAATAGTTACTTATTTTGGAATGGAAATGGGATGATGTTGTGATGGATTTCATGACTTGTTTACCAAGGTCGCCTTGAGGCAATGATGTTGTGTGGGTTGTTGTTGATAGGCTCATGAAGGTTTCTCATTTCTTGCTGATCAAGGAGACCTTCAATATTGATGATCTTGGAAGGTTGTACATCCTTGGGATAATAAGACTTCATGGGGTCATACACACCATCATTTCAGATAGGGAAACCCACTTTACATATCATTTCTGGTAGAGTTTTCAGAGGGTGTTGGGTACACAGGTGATTCTGAGCACATTATAACACCCTCATACTGATGGCCAGTTAGATCGTACGATACAAGTGATAGGGGACATGCAACGATCATTCATCATGAATTTTGGGGGATCTTGGGAGAGACACATTCCCCTAGTTGAGTTCAATAATAATAACATTTATCAGGAAATGATACAGATGTAACCTTATGAGGATTTATATGGTAGGTCATGCCGATCACCCATGTACTGGTTAGAGGTTGGTGAGGAAACTTTACTGGGGCCACATCTCATGTAGGATACTTCTAAGCAGGTCTAATTAATTTACAAGCAGATGGCTACTGCATAGTCTCGATAGAAATCTGACACTAATTACCCCAAATGACCTCTAAAGTTTGATATCAGGGATCAATTTTTCTTGCGTGTTTCACCAGGGCTGGGATACAGATGGATCAGGAGACAATATAATATTTTACCATAATATTTAGGGTCATTTGAGATTATGAAGAGAGTCAGTTCGGTAGCCTATCAGTTACAATTACCTTATAGGTGTCAATCCATGCAAGACATTTTCCACATATCTCAGCTATGTCATTATCATTTAGACCCATCTTACACTTTTTAGCCTCAGGAGTTTTATTTATAGGTTGATGCATCCTTTGAGGAGGATCTCATTCGTATCGTGGATAGGAGAATGTAGGTTCTTCGAGGCTAATCAGTTCCTCTAGTATGGTTTCTATGGAATCACGATTGTTTATAGGATGAGGCATGGGATAAGGATGCCAACATACGTGCTAAGTGGCCAAAGTTGTTTTCAGACAAATCTTGACCACCCTACAGAGAGTAATTCAGGGAAACATTACTATAAAGGGGGAATATTGTAAGATATAGGGTTTTTCTTGAGGTGTAGATTTTTTCTTTTCTGGTTAATTGTTGGTTTACCTTTCCTTTTTGGATTAGAACCTATTATAGGTCATGAGAAAGTTGGTTGTGATTAGGAAAGAATAGGTTGGAAGGAGGTAGGTTAGCTACAGGTCGATTACACGACGTGGAAGGAGGATACAAGTCATGTAATCCCATTTCACAATGTGTAACGGTCCAGCCAGGACCTTTCATGAAGTGTATGGAATTTTCCTTAGGAATTGAAAAATCGAGAATTACATGCCATGTAAGGAAATTAAATTTCATGTAATTGTCCAACAATTTTTTTAAATAGAGGAAGTAACCTCTATTTTTCAGATAGAAGCTCATTTTATCATCCTTAAAAGCCTAAAACCCCTCTATTCTTGTTTTTCAGATATAATGCATGTCCAAGCTCTGATAATTACTCTGTTACTCACATTGGAACCGCATTAGTAAGTAATCAATTCCTTTTTAGTCATTCTTGATTCATCAGAACAATGGAAGTGCTCATTAGATTTAAACTCATATGCCCTAATTTCTCATTCTTCATCCATTCTTCAAATTTCTCTTAAAAAAAGGTGAATCAGGACTTGATACTAGATGAGAACTCTACTACCAAGCTAAGGTAGGTGGTCTATTCTTTTCTTTCATCTTTTGATGATTTATAGAGCTATTAACCTTTTTGTCACCCACCATACTTTTCGGCTCAGGCCTGATTTTGATATGCTCATTTGAAATAGATGCAGTAGGAACTATTAGGGATTCCCTTAGGTTCCTTGATATGTGTATGCGGTGGTTTCCCCAGGAGAATTCCACCCAAGGGGTGCTTCATTCCTTTGTCTAGTTTTGACATTTGATAAACCACCTAAGGGGTGTGTTTCCAAGTTTTCCTAGTTTAAGGAAGCTCAGTTCTAATTTATTGAGGTTGGTTTCAATTAATAGGAGATGTTCTACCTCCTTTCCTTGTGTCACCATAATATTCCATTCTTAACTTGATTATATGGCTTGAATAGAATTTTTTAAACAAGTGATTATACTCGTTGGTTGCTTTTAGATTGACTAAATGGATCTTCATGATTAATGGGTGGGTATACCCACATGAGGTGTTAAATGGTACGAAATGGTTGATGATTGTATAGATACGATGGACGGATCTACATGGATCTAGAACGTGATAGTGTATGCCTTGGATAGAGTATGTTCATAGGGTCTTGATTCTTTGGGATTTCATGGGCCTTGCTACCCCTTGGATCTGATTTTTTTGGACTCCCGTAGGACATGTCGGTACACAAGCTCCGAGGACTCCAACTAGTGCCTATACCATCTTTACATCATGATGATCCTAGGACTCGATGATTATGTCTTGGTATTAGACACCTTGGATCCATCCATTCATGGTATAAACTTTATTATACGGTAAGGCCATGTGAAATTGTGATAAAACTAATTATACGAAATGTCTGTGGGAAATCGTGATTCACCTCATTATATAGTATGCCAGTGGGATACATGAATTTGGATGTACAGAAAGGCTGTGCGGTTTTTATATGTCTTCTTTATACTACAAGGTCATTTGGATAGGATTTGAATGGTTGTATGATGAGGCTGTACATGTTGTTTGTTTATATTATTTTTAGGTGCCTTGTTAGGAGATGACACTTGTTGCAAGGAGCCTTGAGAGGTTGGTTTGTATTGTTAGTTTGAGTAGACATATGTCATGGGAATTCACACTAATGTTAGTGCTTTACATACAATTGTTTAGAATATTTATTTTTGATGTTTAGAACTGTATAGATTTCTGGGTGGTTACCTACTGGGTTGTTTATATCACACCCTGTTTGGGCCTCCTCGGGGACCTAAACAGATTATATGGTTGCATGTGATAGTAGGGGAAAATGCCCTAGTATATGTAGTTGATCATTATTTTGAAGCAGGAGAGTATGGGACCAAGATGTTGCTTGTGACGCTACGAATACTTTTTGGTCTTTTTATCATTTTGGATACTTGTATTGTATTGTATTTCCATGTACATTTTTTGGTTTTTAGATATATGCATCATTTTCATCATTGCATATGAGCCATATTTTGAGATTGATATCTATTATTGTGATGTATATGTTTTCTTCTTGTTTTACTACTTCTTCTATCTATATGTTGTTGACTTCCACTGTGATATACTCTAGTAATGAGGGCATAGTCTCCCCACTAACTCACATAGGCACTCGTTTCTTGTTGGTAGCCTTTGACATTTGGGGAGATGCGCTTGAGGCCATGTGACCAACCGGGCTCAGGAAACTGTTGAGTGAAATTTGGGACTGGGATATTAGAAAACACTCACTAGAAATTCCAGTGAATCTTTTACTAGAACATTCTCGTGGAAACTTCTAATAGAAAAATGAATTAGAAACATCCAATGAAAAATTCCATTGGGAAAATCCACTAGAATATTAGAGTATTTTCCATTGGAAAATTCTAGTGGAGACTCCCACTAGAAACTTCAACTTCCACATAAAAATTTATGTTGAAATATTCATTGTAAATTCTAGTGAAACTTCCATGAGACATTCCATTGGAAACTTTCATCTAAAAATTACATTGGTAACTTTAAATCCCACTTAAACTGTCATTGAAGTAACCACTAAAAATTCTAGTGAAACCCCTACCAGGAATTCTAGTGAAAATTTCATTGGAACATTCAAAAAATTCCAGTACTAAATTCAATTTCCACTTAAAAATTAGTTGATACATTCATCAGAAATTCCATGGAAATTTTGGTTGTAAATTCCAAAGAAACTTCCATGTAAATTTTCAGTGAAAGTTCCAATAGAAACTTCTACTATAAAAAACTGATGGAAGATTCAAATACCACTTAGAAATTATAGTGAAACTTCCACTAGATGTTAGGGTGAATCTTTTAGTGTAAAATTCCATTGGAGACTTCCAACAAAATATTACATTTGTAACTACAAAAACCACTTGAAACTTCTTATGGAACATTCCAGTGAAATCTTCCATTAAAAATTCCATTGCAACTTCCATTGGAAATTCCACTGAAACTTCCATTAGAAATTCCCATGAAACTTCTATAGAAACATTATAGTATAAAATTTACATGGTAAATTCCACTGGTACTTTCAACTTCCATTAGAAATTTTCAATTGAAACTTTCACTAGAATTTCCTACAAAACTTTTATAAAAAATTACAATGATGCTTCCTCTCAAAAAGTCAAGTGTAAAATAGAAACTTACATTGATCTTTAATGCAAAATTTCACTAAATAATCATGTAGAAAACTCAAAATAAAGTTTTCATAGAAAATTTCAAAGTTTCAACTAAAACCATTCTAGTGAAATTTTGAAATAAAATTTATCATTACAATTTTTTAGTGTAATTTTCATTGAAGTTATTCACTGAAAATTTATATAAGAATTTTTCAGAAACATCCTTCTAAAATTTTGTCCTGAATGTTTTTAGCTCAAAATATATATGGATTTTTATTACTTAAAAAGTAGTTTTCTATCCTTTCATATAAACAAATTTTTTTAATAAATTTATACAACTAAAATTTTTTACGATTAATAATAAAATGTTTATGAGTTAAAAAATAAATTCTTAATGATTTTTACAGAAATAATAATGTTTTATCTTCACAAAAAAATATTTCATATCTTATTGTATAAAATTATTTTTTATACTTGTGTACAAATTATATTTTTTTAAGATTATTAATTAAAATTTAACAATTAAATTTCTCTCAAAAAAAATATTTTTACACATTTAAAATCATTTAATGTCTTTAAAAATATTAAAGAAAATATATTAATTTTATTCTGTATTGTTTTATGAATTTAAAAAATTGTATGTCTTTGAAGATATCAGAGAGAGAGTATTAATTTTCCACATATATGATTAAGAAATTTATTTTTGTCAAATAATTATTTTTTAAAAATTTAATAATTTTTTAAATAAGATACAAATTCTATCATTTACAAATATAATTGGTTTTGAAATATAATAAAATCACTAATATGTAATCTATTTTTTTAAAAATTGTATTCAATTAAAAATATTATCTAAAATTTGTTGATTTTAATCAAATAATTAAAAAATGTAAAGCACATACTATTTGTTCATTTTTTAGAAGTCATGACAAATCTATTTATATAATATAGATATAATTTCATTTAAAAATAAAACCAAATTTAAAATATATTACAACTTTTATTACTTATTTAATTTAAAATATATTATTATTGTCAATCATTAAAGTAAAAAAAACTTACACAACAAGTCATTTTTTTAGATGTTGGAAATTTTTTATGTAAGACCACCCTATCCATCCTGCTTTGTCAATTAAAAAAGGTAAAATGTGTAAAAGGCACAACAAGTGTAGTCGTCATAGGTGCAACTCGCTATCTGTATATATGTATTTTTTGAAATCTTTGTGTTCATAGCCTTAGTGGGACCTTCAAATGATCCATCTGGGAAGAAAGAGGAGGAGGAGGGCGAGATGATGACTAAAGTGGAGGATGTGATGATGCATCCTCATCCTCCTCCTCTCTTGGTATGGTTTCTGATGTGCGTGTATCCTCCTCCCATTTTAAACTACAATTGCATTACTAGCATTGAAGAGGACCCAAATGCATGTGTCATTTCCTGAACTAGTCACTCTAATGAGTAACTGAAGATGATGGTGATGATGTATTATTCATGTCTTATTGGACTTATTTTTAGGAACCACCCTGATAAAATTGTGCCCTGCCAAACTCTTGTTGGCCATCATCCCCTATAACTTTTCACTAGAGGAGTGGTTTATGAAAAGAAACACCTATTTGAATCTAGGAATACAATAAACTTTACATTGATTCCAATATATAAAATTGAATACGAATTGAACAATTTTACTGGTTTGAATCTAAGAAATTATCAAAAAAATTATGTGCACATTTACTATACCAGGTAAATCCCTCCTCCACCCTTTATCAGTTCTTTTATAAACACATTTTATCATCAATTTTTTTAGTCTTGATAAAGCTATCCCTTTATCACCATTTTTTAACACTGATAAAGAGTATCACTAGATAATGCTAAATATGTTGTAGTGATTGGCCTCACCTTCTTATTTGTTTTGACCTAATTTTTCATTATTTATTTTTTATTCCCTTTATATTAGGCTCTTATAAGTGTAATAAGAACCTCACCATTCACATTGCATCCCTATAAATTAATGTTTTAAACTGATTTCTCATATGTTATTGAAATTCAAGCTTGAAATTGTATACTTCAATTTCTATTTAGGTACCAGGTCTCCAATTTTTCAGTTAAAAGTGTATTAATTATTACTAAAAATTTTTAAAACCACTATTTTGAACTAATTTTACATTTTTTATTGAATAAACCATTTATATATTTATATCATTCATAAAATAAATGTTGCATTGAATACTATACTGATCTGTTCACCAATATTCATGAGTTAGGTAATTTCCTTTATTTAATTAAGAATTTTTTCTTTATGTGATTTACATGAACTTTTCTCATTTCAATAATTGAAAAAATATATTATCACCTCATTGAAAATAGTTTTAAGTACAATTCAATGATTGGGGATATCATAGAATGGTGTGATATCACACTACCACAAAAATAGGTTTTTGCAACGTCAATCTTTAATAGTGATAAAAAGAGCATAGATAAAGGGGGTACCTTTATCAGTATTAAAAAAATGCTGATAAAAGGCACTTTTAACAGTGCTAAAAAATGTTGTTAAAAATTTCTCGTTATCAACGCTTTTTTAGCATTAATAAGGGTTTCCCCTTTATCAGCGCTATTAAAAGGACCCCCTTTATCAACATTTTTTAGTGACACTGATAAAGAGGGTCTTTATCAGAACTTTTTTTACTAGCATCGATAAAGGGTATGCTTCAAAAAAAATTCATAAAAAATCATATATTAATATATAAATATATAAATATATTTATATTGATATAAATATAATATATATATTTTAAATATGTTTTACATAATTATAAATAGATATTTACACTTAATATATAATATATTTAGTGAAAATGACTTATAAAATATTTTAAAAATATTATTAATTAATAATTTGATAATTATTATCGAGTAATAATCATTTAATAATAATTTAAAGATAGAAAAATTCAAAAAAATTAATAAAAGTTCTAAATTAAACTGAAAATGTAACTCAAACTTCAAACAATCATAACTTTTGATCTCAGTGTCTGTTTGAACTCAACCACATATGAAATCAAAGACTGTGACAAGTTTTACGTCCTTAAAGATATTTGTAAACCTCTATCACATTTTTCATGGAAAAAGGCCTTGAAGTCTTCCAAAACTGAGTTTTTAGTTGGGGCACCCCAATTTTTTTACATTCAATGGATTTTTACCCTCGTTTAAGGGGGATTGTTTCCCTTTTTTAGTGGGAACTGAATTTATTCCAATGTCTTACATTCATATTGATATTATTGCTTTTACATTTTATCATTTTCCACAATGTACTATTATTAAAATTCCAATATATACCAATATATACATATTTTTTATATATTCATACATAAAAATTTAACATTATAAATAAATAATTAAACATATTCATATATAAAATATATTTCTCAATATATAACCCTTATCTAAATAAAAACTAGTATCCATTTTATTTAAAATAAAAATATGTAAATATTTATATACATATATAATGTGTGTGTGAGTGTGTGTATATATATATATTAATGTGTGTGTGTGTATTGATAAACTGGTATATATTATCTATATATTCTAATATATAAATATACATATTAATATATAATATATATAAATATATATAAATATTTATAAATATTTATAATTTTACTTATAGATACACATATATATAATATATATACAAGTGTGTGTATGTTGTATATATGTATTTATTTATAAATAAAAAAAATATTTTATAAATGTATTTAAAATTATTCTTATAAATATATATTAATATATGAATAAATATACGGATAAAAAATATAACTATATATATAAATAATTAGATATTAATATATATTAATATAAAAATAAATATAACAATATATATATATATATATAAATAAATAGATATATTGTTAAATGGAGAACAAAACAAGATGAGCGAGTGGTAAAGGTGCAGGCATGTAAGGATGTGGTCTCGGGTTTGAATCCAAGAAGATGAAGGGGTGAGCGAGTGGGTATAGAGAGGATATCACTCTTAAAGGGTGGGGGTGTGCATCTAGAACTATTAAAGGGGTGGTGGGAATGCGCGTGAGTGAGGATTCATAGCACTATTGGGGGGGGGGGGGGGGTCAAGAATTGTTAAAAGGTAAACCCTTCGATTTACAATTTTTTTTACATTTTTTTGACTTTTATCACTGTTTTTAGCATTAATAAAAGGGACCCCCTTTTAATAGCACCTCAATTATCATTTCTTTTCTAGCACTGATAAACCCATATTTTGAAGTAGTGTGAGAAAAAAACCAGTTTTTAGTACCAGATTATTTTCACTGGTTCTAATAACCACCACTAAATAAATTTGTTAAAAAATTAATAATATAGTGATAGTTTTATTAAACCACCACTATATATTTTTTAATTTAATAATTAGTTGCAGTTTCAATTAAACCGATGCTAAAAAATCTAAAATAACCTTAAATTCCTCCCCCTCCCTCCTCCGCCCTGATCCATCTACTACCCCAAATCCAATCCGCCCTCCTCCGACTTTCATTCCACTCCTTGGTGGTGACCCTGACCCACCCACCCCGACGACCACCCCCAATCCCCCCTCCAACCTCCCTATCCCCTCCTCGATAGCGATGGCGAAGCCAACCCCCCACCTCAACGGCAACCAACGCCCCCCTCTAACATCCCTGCCCCTCCTCAGCAGTGACCCCCCACTCCAACCTCCCTCTTCCACTCCTCGATGGAAACCCCCAACCCCCTAGACCACCCTCTTCCTCTCCCCTCATTGATGGCGACCCCCTGTCTATGACCACCTTGACCCCAACCCCTATATCGGTGACTACCATCACCCAACACCCCTTTCGTCTATTACCATGACCACAATCCCCTTTTTTTGGCAACCACCATAACTCTGACCCCTTTTGGTGACCGTTGTGACCCTGAACCCCCTATTTTTAGCTATCGTGACCTCGAAGCTACTGTTGGCCACCATCGTGACCCCATCCCCCTACCATCTACTAGCGTGACCTCAGACCTACTGTCAGTGACCGCGATGACCCCGACGCCCAACCAACTACTACCCTGAGCCCGATCCCCCTGTCAGAGACCATGACCCCCCCCAAGGTTGTGTGATTCTAAAACACTCTTTCATTACTATTTTTTGAATTCATTGTAATGTCCTCGACTCCAGTATCCCAGAGTTGATGCCTCACCTTATTAAATTGGAATAGATAAAAGATTTGAATCCCAAAGGACTGACCAATTTAGTAGTTTTGAAAACAAAATTACATTTGTAAACCTTACTTTACATTTTAAAACATAAAGTACAACATATAAAATCCTTTGAAAATGTAATTATTCTCTTAGATTAACTCTCAATATTAATCATAATGCACATATTATTATTATTGAAAAAATAAAACATAAGAAAGGGGTGAGTTCAGATGCTCCATAAGGTTAAGCATACAGTGAAATCTATTATGAATAAATAAGTGTAAACATTAAAGCAAAGTGAATAACTGAAACACATACTGTTTAAAAATATCTTATTCATAATATGACCAGAATAAATAATACCATATAAATAATCACATAAACTATAAAATATAACCATGGATATTATACTAGTCAAATAATCACATGAAATATCACTAAGGGAAAAACTAATGTTACGTAATGGGAAAAAAATTAATGTATGGGTAAGTAAGGGTAAACTTTTCTTGGATGTTTTACTATAAGTTCTTATAGAACATTCAATGGAAATTTTGGTGGAACATTAATTCAATGTTCTGGTGGAACTTTCTCTAGAAGTTCTATTAGAACTTTCATTGGATGTTTTGGTGAAATTTCCAATGAAATTTTTAGTGGAACATTCACTGAAAGTTCCACTGGTATTTTCATTGGAAATTTTCAATGAATATTTCCAAAGTAATGCACCCTTGAAAATTTTTAGTGGAAATTTTACTGATTAAGTGAGACACTTCTATTAAAACTTGTATAGGAAATATATATTAAAAAATTTTACTGGAATTTTTAGAAAAATAATTTACATCAAATTTCACTAAAATATTCCTATAAAAACTTCCAATAGAAAATCATGAAAAACATTTAATAGAAAATACAAAGGAAACATATAATAGAAAATTAAAGTATTTTCCATTAGAAAATTCCATAGGAAACTCTCATTTGAAACTTCAACTTCAACATAAAAATTTAAGTTGAAACATTCATTAAAAACTATAGTGAAACTTCCATGGGACATTCCATTAGAATCTTTCATAAAAAATTCCAATGGTAACTTCAAATTCCACTAAAACATCCGTTAAAACATCTACAAAAAATTCTAGTGAAACCCTCATAGAAATTATAGTGAAACATCTGTTGGAACATTACATTAAAAACTTCCAATGGAAAAATAAAGTAGAAACATCCAATAGAAAAATCCAGCAGAAACATCTATTAAAAATACAGTATTTTCCGTTAGAAAATTACAATGGAAACTCCCATTGGAAACATCAACTTCCACATAAAAATTTAATTTGAAACATTCATTGGAAATTACAATTAACATTCCATGGGACATTCCATTTGAAACATTCATTAAAAAATCCCAATGGTAACTTAAAATTCCAATGAAACTTCCATTGAAACATCCACTGAAAACTCTAGTGAAACTTCCA
The DNA here is from genome assembly GCA_963277665.1 of Viscum album. Taxonomy (NCBI): domain Eukaryota; kingdom Viridiplantae; phylum Streptophyta; class Magnoliopsida; order Santalales; family Viscaceae; genus Viscum; species Viscum album. The sequence continues at coordinate 512,995,268 of OY728146.1, forward strand.
CTAGAAATTCCACTTAAACTCTATCAATAAATTTTAGTGAAACTTATATTGGACCATTCTATTGGAAAATTCCAATTAAAAAATCAAGTAGAAACATGTAATGGAAAATTACAATGGAAACAACCACTAGAAAATTCGAGTATTTTCCATTGAAAAATTCCTGTGGAGACTCCCACTGGAAACTTCAGCATCCATATAAAAATTTAAGTTGAAAAATTAATTGGAAATTATAGTGAAACTTTAATGATACATTCCATTGGAAACTTTTATTGAAAATTACATTGGTTACTTTAAATCCCACTACAACTTCTATTGAAGTAACCAATATAAATTCTAGTGAAACCCCTTCCAAAAATTCTAGTGAATATTTCATTGGAACATTTAGAAAATTCTAGTGCTAAATTAAAATTCCACTTGATTTTTAGTTGAAACTTTCATAAGAAATTCCACAAAAATTTCCATTTTAAATTCCAAAGAAACTTCCTGGGAAATTTACATTGAACTTCCACTAGAACATTCAAATAAAACTTCTACTTGAGAAATTCAATGGAAGCTTCAAATATCACTTAGAAGTTATAGTGAAAATTACACTAGAAATTCCAATGAATACTTTAATGGAACATTCATTGGATACTTCCACCAAAATATTATAGTTGTAACTACAACAATTACTTGAAACATCTCAAGGAACATTCCAGTGTAAAATTCCGTTGGAAATTCTAGTAAAACTTCCATCAGAAATTCCACTGAAACTTCCATTGGAAATTACTATGAATCTTTTATATAAAAATTATAGTGGAAACTTTCCATGGTAAATTCCATTCACTACAACATTATTATCCTTCATTGGTGGTTTTTTAGTGGCGATTCTTAATAAATAGTCATGAAACATGTTTTTTTACAGCCATGAAACTTCTCCCACTGACTCCCCTTATACCACCGACCCACCCGACCCCTGTGACCCCCTGAAACCATAGGACCCCAGTGAACTATATGACCCTGGAGACCCCGAAGACCCCTCTAATCCATCACCGTGCCTCACTGCCCCTCACCACACCTCATCGGCCATCGCGACCCCCATGACCCCATGAATCCCTAGGAGGCCGTGACCCCAAAGACCCCGACGATCCCGATGAACCCCCCCTGAAGCCCTCAATGCGTCTCGACAACCCTCATCACACATCACCGCCCATTGCTGCCCCTCACTCCGCCTCACAACCGATCGCCGCAAGTATTTTCAGAATTATTTCAAAATTCTTTACATGTGATGTGACATAATTTTATATGTTTAATATTTTTGAAAGGTCTTTGTTCAAGTATCTTGTTCAATTAAATAATATGTTCTAATTGGGTGTGAAATGATATTGATTATGAACCTACAAAATTATTGATATAGATAAAATTTATTGCATAGCTATATATCATGAATTCAAAATCATATTTTATGATATTATACTGTTATGGTTCCCATAATAAGGAATAATATGTTCATGTTATTAGTCTTAATATCTATTTTATATTCCATATCAAGTATTTTATATAGACTGATTCATATTTCAATCATTAAAACATTTAGTTAAATATATTTCTTATCACAATAGCTAATGTTAGTTTTGGAATGGTTGGTAAATTATGTAGGCAAACCATGTGAGGAGGGTTTTTTAATACAGTTCTTATCACATGGTTGATGCATGATTTGGTGAACTATGAATACAAACCATACAACCCTTTAAAAGTGGAATATTATTATTTTCCCTTATGATTTTATAATCCAATACCCCTCATTTTCCTCCCTTTTTTGGCAAGTATCCCCTCATGATTAACCCTACCCACATCCCTCTCTTCCATAGTTAGACATTACTCATCCCTTGTCTGAATCGAATTTCATCTGAGGTGTTGGTGAGCCTAAGGTAAATCTACAACTTCGTCTCCTTCCCTTATTCTCTTATCTCACTATTAAGTGAGATATTTCCATTTATATCTAATATCCCCTATTTCCAAGCCTTTTTACCTCTTTTTTTTCCTATTATATCTTGAACCAAAGGCCGATATTATATGAGTGGAAGTTTATGAGGTTAAGGAAGGTGGCCCTTAAAATTAACCCATAATTTGACATTTTTTGAGTTATGCATTTGTGGTCATACCAGACTATCCATATATCGACCTAGTTTAAATTTATAGTTTTAATTTCCATTTTACTTAGTTAAAAACCCCCTTTTACATAACTTGAACCATATAAAAAGGAAAAATCCCAATGGAATTCCATAATGATGAATTGATCCTAGATTTGGAAAATAAAATGGTAAGACATGTTTCATAAAAATAAAGTGGATAATATTAAAGGGATAACTCTCGTTAAAAACTTTACCTTATTTTAGATTGGTATAATTATATTACCCACTATATTTATGGGGTTTAAAAATAAATTGTGATATAAATCAATGGTTATGAAATGGAATTTCACAATCATCGATGCTATAAATGGAATTGAAAGCAATATAAATCTTTATGAAATAAAGGGTGAATCAAAAGAGAATCCTAAGATAGGGATGTGACCCTTGTATTAGGCTTAATAAATTTATATGTGTTAAACTATAAAATTATGAATTATGATTAACATGGTATTATGAAATTAAATGGAGAGATTATGGTTCTATATTGACATATAAAATTGTAAACCTTGGGTTATGAAGTCAGAGATAGATGTTATGATGTGAATGGATAGATTGTGAATTTAAATGAAATTTTAAAGTGAATTAGTAAATGTTAAAAATGTGAAATGGGATAAATATTTTAAAATTATGTTAAAGGGGTAGATCATAATTTCTCTTATGAAATGATATTGTTATATGTATTGGTTTGGAAAATTCTCATCAAGTAGTCTTGATTCTAAAAATGCAAACACCCTCTTAAGAAGTGTTGAGTTATTTCAAGAAAATGATCTCATAGATGGTATTAAGTTACTATAAGAAGAAACCCTCATAGGTGGTGTTGAGTTAATAAAATAAAATTCCCTTGTAGGAAGTGTTTAGTTACTACATGAAAATTCTCTCATAGGCGGTCCTGAGATACTAAAGAAAACACCCATAAGGGTGGATATGATACCATGGTTGGCACAATCCATGTGACGTGCTCATAGAAACCCCAATATTAGATAAATTAGGTATAGTAGATCAGGGTCACATGCTTAAGGATCGATAGTGGTAGATACAAGACTCAAGTGTCATCGTAGAGCCCAAACATTATTGGTTATTTACTACCTTTTAATTAAATTATTAATTTTTTTATTTGTACCACTTCTACATGTAGATTATTATAGTCTGGTTATATTTAGGAATATCATTGGTGGTGGCCTATTTAGTTATATTCACACCTTTCTTAGGATACCATGGAACTTGGTACCGAAGTTGATGCTACTTGATTGTAGGCTTGGGTTTGTGCAAGGCTCCATGATTGATGATTGGATTACTAGGAAAAAGAAAGGGATTTTGGGACTAGGATTGGACTTGGGACCATATTTAAGGTTTTTCTTAGTTTTATCTTTTGGAATTTTGGTTTCTGATGTATATGATCTACTACTGATGTATTCATTTCCTGACATGTAGTATATAGTTCATTTGTTATATCAGGATTTGTTTTTTATTATCTCTATATTCTTTTATGGATCTTTTTAATTTTCATGATTTGGTTTTTAGTGGGTGGGTTCATTATTTCCCATATGTATATATATATGAAAACCTTATTTAACATATTTATATATTTTTTCAAATAGTATTTATGAATCTATTTCCATATTTAGTAATAGTTAAGTGTTTTAATTCTTCTAATATTGTGTAGGCACATTTTGATATAATGGATAAAAGATGGATGACATTACTGAGGAACACACCTCAGTATACTAAGGGTTGGAAGAGTCTTTATATATAGAACTTTCCAATCAATCCGTTGAAGGTATAATAAGATTTCCATGTCCTAAATGTAAATTTAGAATATGGTTGAAGAGATATGAAGTTTATGAACATTTAATATTGAAGCAATTATCTTCCCAATATTTGTGTTGGATTTGGCATGGAGAATAGAAAGTTACATAAAGGTTGAGCACTGACATCAATCCATAGAATGAGCTCCCGAATTTTTCTACAATGGTAATTGAAATGAAAAACCTTATAAATGATGCATTAGTCATTTCAAGACCCCACCATCAACATCAAAACATATCAGATAAAACCATATGAGGGTTATACAAATAGCAACGTGTCAAGTGATGTTTTTGAGATTGTAGGACAACAAGATCAAGATTGTAACATATCACCCAATCCTTCTCTTGATTATGCAGAGACTAATGTAAGAGAAAACTTCACTGAGGAAAATACATTTCATTTTTGAGTTGATGATGGAAATAAAGAGTTGTATAGTGGATTTTTGAAATATTTAAAATTGTCTTTTCTACTAAAGTTTTACCATATCAAATGTATATGTGGAATTATAAAAAAGGTAATGTCCATGATATTGGAATTGTTGCATGATTCATTTATTGAATAAAACATCCCTGCATCTTTTTTATGATATGAAACAAGTTGTTAAAAGACTTGGTCTGAATTATATAAAAATATATGCGTGTCCCAATGATTGTAGCTTTATTGGTGAGAGGATTCAAGTAGACAGGATTGAGAAAAAATGTTCTTCTTCTGGATGGAAGTTAATGGGTGATGTTGGATGTCTAAATCAATATACTACCATAAAAAAGAAGAAAAAAACACCTACAAATTTTTTGCATTACTTTCCTTTAAAGCCTCTATTGCAAAGATTATTCATATCATCGAAAACCGCCGAACACCTGAAGTGACATTATGTAGATAATAACAATGATGTGTTAATGTGAAATCAAAAATATTCACAATCATGAAAGAAATTTGATTAATTATATCTAGATTTCTCAACTGATCCTAGGAATGTTCGATTGGGATTGGCTGCTGATGGATTCAACCCAATTAGGACTTCAAGTACCACTTATAGCATTTGGCCAGTTGTTTTGATCCCTTACAATCTGCCTCCATAGATGTGTATGAAACAAACTTCTTTTATCATTTAGATGATTATTCCATGAAAAAAATTCATGAAAATGATATTGATGTATACTCGTAGCCTTTAATTAAATATTTACAGGAGTTATGGAGCAATGGTGTTAATACATATGATGATTCTTCTAAAACAATGTTCAAAATGCATGATATTTTAATGTGAACCATTAGTGACTTCCCTATAATTGAAAATTTATCTAGTTGGAACACTTACATGGGTTTGGAGTTTCCTTTTTGTAACATTGATTTTTATCCCAAATGGCTACCTCACAGTAGAAAATGGTGCTTCTTGTGTTATTCAAGATTTCTCGATGTATCACATAGATTTCTGCTGAATAGATCAAAATTTAATGCTTTCATAGATTGTGGACCACCTAAAAAGCTATTAACTGGTTCTGAAATATTGGGACAACTTGGAAATATTGAAACAAAAATTGGGAAGGTTCATCATTTTAATGATAGTAGGAAATGACTTCGAATTGCATTGTCAAGTGAAATTGGAATGTAATAATGGATGAAAAAAAGTATATTCTTCAAAATTCCATATAGGGAATTTAATTTGTTGTGGAATAATATTTATGTGATGAATATTGAGAAGAATTTCTGTGAAAATTTAATCTTCACATTTCTTAATGAGCATGAAAATTCTAATGATCATCTCAATGCTAAGAAAGACTTAAAAGTAATGAACATAAAACGTGATCTCTAGCCAGATGAGAATGAAAACTATGCTCTAACAATTTTTGCAATGAAAAAATAGGGATAAAGATACATTACTTTGAATTTTAAATAATGTGAAGGTATTTGATGGGTATTAAAGTAACATCTCTAGGTGTATTGACTTAAAGAATCATAGGTTACATGGATTGGAAAGTCACAATTCACATATTTTGTTACTGTATTTACTACCATTGGTATTGCGTATATTATTACCTAAAAAAGTTACTGCTATTGTACTCAAATTCTGCACATTTTTCAAACAACTATATAAGAAATCTCTACATCCATTTGTGCTTGAAAAACATCAATAGAAGTTTGTATTGATACTTTGTGAAATGGATATGATCTTTCCTCTCTTGTTTTTACTGTCACGATGAATTTAACTATGTATCTGTTTGAGGAAGCTAAATTAGGAGGCCCCGTACATTATAGATGGATGTCTCTAATTGAGAGGTACTTTATTTATATGTTCTCATTTAATTAAACACTTATTAAAACTTAATTAAATGAATAATTATTTTTTTTTATTTTATTTCACAGATATCTTGGGTATTTGAAATCAGACGTGAGAAATAAATCTCAACTAGAAGGCTCTATTCCTGAAGGCTATTTGGAAAATGAGTGTCTTTCCTTTTATTCTAGTTACATAGATGATATTGAGAAAATATTTAATAAAGTTTTATTTTTTGATGACACATCGACTCAATCTCAAAGACATTGGAAATCAAAAATATTTCTTTCTATTGGCCGATCAGTTAGGAGGACCTCAAATGCTACACTAATAGAAATGGAATTATTATAGGCACATAGATATGTGATTCTGAATAGTGAAATTTAAGATCCATTTATTGAAGAGTTGAGGATACAAACAAGGAGAAGAATGATAGGTCAAACACTAAATGAGAAAGATATAATGAATGTTGTTAATACAGAGATTGTAGAAGTGTTTTAACGATGAGTAAGTTCATAAATATTGCAATAAATATGGATATTAGGTTGTCACATATATTTTGTAAATCTAATAATGTATATTTTTTTATATCATGAATACTGATACTCTAGAAGAGTTTTCAAAATATTTGAATTTTATTGCTCAAGGTCCTCTAAAAAATGTTAGAAATTTCAACTCTTACAATGTGAATGGATTTAGATTTCGTACAGTCGATCAAGGAGAGGGTTTGAAAACACAGAATCGTGGTGTATTTAAGTTTTCTAATGTGGGATACTATGGAAAACTGACTTCTATTATTGAATTAAACTACCATGGGCATTTTTCAGTTATTTTATTAAAATGAAATTGGGTCTATATTATTAGAGGTGTTAAAAGAGATTACATGAAATTTAGTTTTGTGAACATCTCTCCCTTGATTGATGTTGGTGATCATAAACTGCCCGATCCATATTTCTTATGATCACAAGTGAAAATGGTATATTATGTGAATTATGTGGTGGATGAAGGGTGGAGTGTAGTTTCTCACGTAAAACAAAGAGATTTGTATGTTATGGGTGATGAAGTGGAAGATTTGACCCCCGACATTGAATCTCATAAACATCAAGAAGCAAACTTATTTTTTCATCATGATATTGAAAATATTATTCTAACAAGGTTGGATGAAGTGGATGAAGTAATGGAGAATGAAATCAAAATAATTTAAGGGTAAAATGAATAAATATAGAGTTATGCATTCATTTATCAACCATTTATTTCATTTGTACAATCATTCATTAACATTGTTATGTATATTTATTTTGTTAGTACTGTGCATCTATTATCATTTTTATTTTTTTCTGCATAATTTTTTTGAAATATATGTTCTAAACTTAATTTTATTTGATTAAAAGATAGGAATACCAAAGAGGAAGTGTTATACTATATAGAATCTGACCAGAGAGAAGATCGGTGTCCAATTTGATTCATATGGCATCCCTACAGGTGACATCACAAGATTATTGGCCAGATTATAGGCCAGCTGGCCATGGAGTCAGTTTCTCTCCCTATTTCATATGATAATTGGAGGTAGATATTCACTTTGCATATGTAATTCCCCAACCCCAGTTACCCAGAGTCGGTGAATTATTACATAACATTGGCATGATAAAAAAACATCCAGTCTCGAAAGACCGATTAGTTTAGTATCCTTAGAAACACTAGATACATTCATAAGTCTTACATTACATCATAAAGTGAAAAACTACAACTATTCTCCATAGTACACACTCATATCCCCTCAAAATATCCCTGAAGGTCAGTCATAAAATACTTCTTCAGATCCTGGGAAAAATAAAACATAGAAAGGGGTGAGCTTAGATGCTCAGTAAGGATAACAATATAGCAAAAACTTTCATAAATAAGCATAGACATTTAAGTCAATGTATAAATAAAATAAAATCCTTTTAAACTTGAACTTCAACATAATATGGAAAAAATAAAATAAAATTATTCCATTTACTTATTTATATGGATATTTTACTAGTCAAATAATCACATGCAATATCAATAACCACTTTCATAATGATGGAATGCATAATACCAGACTTTCATAACCACATAGTCAAGGCCTTAGACCAAGACTAAAAATACGATTTGGTCAATGCCTTGTTCCAAGATGGTAGTTTGTCTCATGAGACCCACCGATACATCTAGGAGCTATAGCGGGCTCCACCCGTCACATACTAAGTCCAATGCATTCCTCATATGAAAAGGTTTAAACATAACATAAACATTTGTATTAAAACAAGCATACGAAATGTCAATAATTTATCCATAAATCATAAATGGTATAAAAATAACACATCCACAGTCAAAAATATCGTAAAACCTTAAATACAATATGGAAGTTTGGTATCATAATAAATCAACTTCAAATAAACTTAAAATCCATCAAAAGATGTTGACATAGATGAAATCAAAACCTTTTTTTATAGAAATATCTCTTTCTATTTTGAAATCATCTAAAATTCATAAAATTAAAAAAGAATAGATTTATTTTGCAAATATTCTTATAAGATTGTTAGGGAATCTTTGAGGATGTTATAACGGCCGAAAATAGCCACACCTGTCGTATAAGTTAAAAAAAACATTCTTACCTTAATTTTTTCGAAAAGGTTATAAAGGACCTTGTTTGGAAATGATGGAAATATTCCTTTATAAACATCTTATAAAAATTCAAACAAGGGTATAAATGACTTTAACCCATAATCTATAAAATAGTAACTTTTTTTGAAATATATTTTTAAGAAACATGGATGTGGATGATAAAGAGGTCCCAATAGATACTTACGTAAAAACAACCTCAGATAATAAAAAGATTGTGAAATTAACCCTTAACTTGTACTTTTACTTGGTAGAGGGTAGGTTAAACTCCTATATAAGGGTGAAATAATTGTTATTAAATTATACAATAATCATATACATTAATATGATATCATATATGATCTTTTAATATTTATTTGTTAACAATATCTTAATATTATCATTGTTTTGGGTGTTAATAGATACGTTTTCCACTATAATATTTGTTATATGAGTCATATTTGTTATGGATGGGATGTATATTATTCATATCCAGAATGATATCAAGTATTTAAACATTATTTTTAATCATATAATGAAAATTAGTCTTGAATGGATAAGATGGGGAATGAATCTCATCGCGTCCGTGGAGACGGTAATCCGTACGTACGCATGAGTGACAATATCATTCTTTTGATATTAAAATAATATTTAATTGGATGGTATATCATATATAAAGAATCATTATCATGTTATATTTATTATTTACATCAATTAAACATTATTATTATACCCATCCAAATAAAAATGTATCGAATAACAATTACACCACGACGTGGAGACGGTAAGCCGTATGTACACACATATGGTGACTTGTCATTCAAAGGATGGATAGAATAATGAATTTGGTTTTAAAATATTTATAATAACATCAAATTATATAGAAGATACTAGAGTTATTATTTTATAATAGAAACAACAATGAAAAAGGAAGTGGAAGAAGAAATGAACTTGAAAAAGGTGATGAAATATTTACCTCCGCTTTGGGTTCTTCCTTTTGATTTGATCAAAAGGGCTCCTTAGGTTGGCTTTATGACTAAAGGAATGCCTCTAGGATTAAGGGAGGATAGCTTATAGGGTATTTGTTCAGGGTTTGGCCAATCCAAAATGCTTTGACGGTGTGAATTTGAGAGAAGGAGAAGTGCTCTTTTATAAGAGGGGTGAGGGGAACCTTAGGAAAACACAAAATATTATTTTATAATAAATTAATATTAAGTTTATAATGGTTAAAAATTGATTTATTTTGAGGATAAGGTGGGTATGGGTCTAAAACCACTCAACCAATAGGTTTTATACAGGTTTGGATTACTATATTAACCTTATCTTTTAGATTTAACTCTTAGTTAATTATTTTGACATTTACCATGTCTCTTTGTATTTTTATATTATATGGTTAATAAACATACTATAAAAATCCAAGAGAACCCCAAGTAGTCAATTATTAATATATATATCCTTATCTAAGTCATTTTTTTAAAACATATATTTTTAGGAATAGAATACCAATTAATAATATAATATTTGTTTTAAAAACTCTTTTATGTCAGTTTTGACACTATTTGATAATTGATTTTTGTGAAAATCATAACAGCATGATTACTTAGAAAAATTTAATTAAATTAATAATAAAATGTCATAATAACCTATAAAAGTCTTTTAATTCATCAAAAGTCTTAATTTACATTTATTTGGGTATTTAAAATATCACTTATTTTAATATGTCATTAATAAGGTAATTACCACATCATTATTGTGTCATAAATAAATTAAATTATTTAATTTCTAAAAATTATAAATAAAATACCATTATGTAGGAAATATTTTTATCTTTTTAATGAATATTAATAGTCTAATTTATCTTTTGTATAACCCTATATTAAAAATGTTTTAGTTATTGAACTTTGATTTTAACTCTTTTAACTCTTCTTTAAATAAAATAATAATAAGTGTCCTAATCTAATCCAATAGGACCAAAGAGGTTAATATTTTATTCCTAAGGTTTTTTGGTCAAATTATACTTATCCAATAGAATTAAGACTTGTGTTATGGTAATGATAACATCATTTTTACCCTTAATCACCATGTTTACTTTTAACCATGGTAAATAAAAGTAAAAGTTACTATTCACCAAAAATTATTTTCATCTTGTTGAACCATATTTCTCTTACTGATATCAACCATGTATCTCAGATTTTTGAAATTCTACTCACAGAAGTGGTAAAATTAAGTTTTATGTGAATTTGCAAATTCTACTAGGAGGAGGGTAAAAGACGGTGAAAACTTCAATAAAATTTTTATATATCTAAAATTATTATAAGCTAAATCCAATGATTTACATTGAAATTATATAGGTATTATGTATCTATTTTTACCTAAAATAAATTAAAATAAAATAAAAAATTATTTAAATAAAAATTTGGTTTTAAACAATAACTAAGTGTTTTTCATTATTCATCAAAAATTGAAAGTTTTCAGAAAAATACCAAAAATTCACCCTAAGCTAATTTTGATATTCTGAATCCAAAAATGAATTCCATTTTAAAAGATAAAATTTATAAAATTTCAAAAAGTTGGTATTACTATTCATAACGGATAGTTTTATTGGTTGTGGTGTGTTATAACTCAAAGTTGCGTACAACACACACTATTGTGTTATTCAAATAGAAGCGTACCATGGAAGCTTGGGGTGTTACATTTTACCCACCTTCAAATAATTTCATCCTCAAAATTTCAAGAGTATTATTACGTAAAAATACTTGGCTGGTTCTTCATCATAAGTTCCTCAGGTTCCCACATTGCCTCTTCCATCTTATGGTTTCTCTATAGAACTTTTACCAGACGAGTCATTCGGTTTCTCAGCACTTGTTCTCTTGTATCAAGAACCTTTACAGGATCTTCAAAATAAGACAGATCAGGTTCTAGTTCTAATTCCTCATAGGTAAGTATATGCATTGGGTCAGGAATATATTTTCTCAGTAGTGATACGCAGAATACATCGTGAACTTTGGAGAGACTTGGCGGCATTGCCAAATGGTAAGCTACAACCCCAATTCGTTCTAGAATTTTGAATGGTTAAATGTAAATGGGACACAATTTTCCCATTTTACCGAAACATATAACACCCTTGCATATAGATAACTTCAAGAAAACGTGATCTCTTACCTAAAATTCCAAATCCTTCCTTTGATTATCAGCATAGCTCTTCTGTCTACTTTGAGCTGCTTTGATGTGGGTTCAGATTACCTTCACCTTTTCCATCATTTCCTCCACAAGTTTTGGGCCTATGAGTTTTCTTTCACCAACACCATCCCAACAGGTTTGTGTGCGGCATATCTTTCCATATAATGCTTCATATAGTGCCATCTGAATAATTGAATGGAAGCTATTGTTATAGGAGAATTCTACCAGAGGTAAATATTGATCCCACATACCTTGAAAGTCAAGTGAGCAAGATTTCAACATGTCTTCTAAGGTGTGAATAGTCCATTCTGATTGTCCATCAGTTTGGGAGTGGTAGGCAGTTCTTAAAAGAAGTTCAGTATCCATGGTTTTCCGAAGAATATTTCAGAATATTGATGTAAAACAGGGATCACGATTAGAAACAATTGGTAGGGGTACTCCATGAAGTCTCACAACTTCATTAATATATAGTCTTTCTAGACGTTCAAGTGGTAAATATTATCTTATAGCATGAAAATTTGCTGACTTGGTAAGACGATCAATAATGACCCATATTGCATCATTCCTTATAGGAGTTTTTGGTAGTCCCATGACAAAGTTCATCATAATATTATCCCATTTCCATTCAGGTATTGGAAGAGGTTTCAAGACTCCTCCAGGCTGTTGCCTTCCAACTTTCACTTTTTGACAAACCATACATCTTGACACAAAATCAGCAATTTACCTCTTCATGTTGTCCCACTAAAAATGTTTCTTCAAATATCTATACATTTTGGTGCTCACAGGGTGTATAGAGAAATTGGAACTATGAGCATCATCCAAAAATTCCATTTTTAGATCATGTATATCGGGAATACAAAGTCTCTTCCCAAATTTAAAAAGTCCATCTTCATACACAAAGTCACTCAATCTCCCATCATTAATAGCTTTAATCTTCTTTTGAAACTCTTCATCACCGGTCTGAAAACTTTTTATCCTTTCTAGTAAAGATGGTTTGGAAACCATTTCAAAAAGTAATGATGTTTCACCTTCCATGGTGATTCCCATATCTATCTTTACTAGATCCATGTATATAGGATCCTTTTCAACTCTCGTCTTGTTCAAAACTACATGATACTTTCTACTCAAAGCATCTACCACCTTATTTGCCTTCCCCAGGAGGTAGTGTATAGTGAAATCATAATCCTTGAGTAGTTCAAGCCATCGCCTTTGCCTCATGTTGCATTCTTTTTGTGAGAAAATATACTTCAAACTCTTGTGATCAGTATATATCTCACATTTTTCACCATAGAGATAGTGTCCCCAAATATTCAAAGCAAATATTTCAGCTACTAATTCAAGATCATGAGTAGGATAGTTTTGATCATGAATTTTTAGCTGTCGTGATGCATAGACAAAAACCCTATCATTCTACATAAGCAAACAACCAAGTCCTTTCTTTGAAGCATCACTATAAATAAAAAACCCATAATTCCCCGATGGTAGAGTCAAAATAGGAGAATTGACTAATATTCTATTCAATTCTTCAAAACATTATTCACACTCTTTCTTCCCGACAAATTTAACCCCTTTTCGTGTGATCTTTGTTAATGGGTTAGCCAACCGGGCAAAATTCTGGACAAAACGTTGATAATAACCAGGTAAACCAATAAAACAGTGTACCTCAGCTATACTTGTCAGTGCTGTCCATTCTTGGATTTCCTTGGTCTTAGAAGGATAAACATAGATTCCATACTTAGAGAGAATATATATAAGAAAAGAAATCTCCTGAAGCCATAATTCACACTTGCTCAACTTCCCATATAATTCGTGTCTTCTAAGAGTCTTTAGGATAATGCGCAAGTGATTTTCCTGGTATTCGTAGATTTTAGATTATAACAAGATATCATTAATAAATACCACTATAAAGACTTCAATATATTCCTTGAAAACTCTATTCATTAGATCCATGAAGACAGAGGGTGCATTAGTAAACCCAAAAGGCATTACTGTAAACTCAAAATGCTCGTACCTGGTTCGAAATGCAGTCTTCAGAATGTCTTCCTTCTTCATGCACAACTGATGGTATCCAGATCAAAGGTTAATCTTTGATAAGTATTGAGCTCCATGCAGTTGGTCAAATAAATCATCAATCCGAGGTAGTGGATACTTGTTCTTTATTGTTATATCATTGATCTCCCTGTAGTCAATGCACAACCTCATAGATCCATATTTCTTCTTAACAAAAAGGACAGGGACTCCCCATGGAGAAACACTAGGGAAAATAAATCCGTTATTACTCAAATCCTCTAGTTGTTTCTTTAGTTCCACTAATTCTATAGTGGACATTCTATAAGGGGTCTTCGATATGGGCCTTGCACCAGGAATTAAATCAATAGAAAACTCAGTTTCTTGTTCTATAGGATGTCTAGGTAAATCTTCTAGAAACACATCAACATATTCTTTCATAACAGGTACATCCTCTATTTGAGCATTCCTTTCCTCACCCACAGTTATTTCATTCTCTTCCTCAACAATAATTGAATTTAGTTGAGCTACTGGGGGTGGATCTAGATAAGAATTAGGTGGTGATGATTCTGCTCTAAAGATTAGGTGTTCTTTACCATTGTCATCAAAAATAGTAACCTAATTCTTCTTAAAATAAATTTTTGCATCATTGTCCAAAAGACAATACATACCAAGGATTATATCAAATTCAATCATGGGTATGATGATGAGATCAACATATAAAAAACATTTATATGATCTAATGGGAACTAATTCACAAAACTTTGTTGTGATGATACTTCCCTTAGGAGTTTTGACTGATAACTCCCTTATTAAATCAAATTTGAAATATCTAATTTTCTTAGCAAACTGGGAAGATATGAAACAATGCGATGATCCAAAATCAAATTAAGCATTTGATAAACTTGAGGAAACCATTAAATTACCTACCACCATGTCTTTCGGAGCTTCAACCCTAGCAGTAGTGACAACATAAGCTTGACCTTGATCCCTTGGAATTTTCTAAGGTAAGTTCCACTAATGCATAGGACATTAATTTGCATAATGCCCCATTTCTCTACAATTGTAGCATTCAACATCTACAGCCTCTTTATTCCCCTTGCAATCACCAGCTTGGTGGACTTTTTTCACCACATTTGTAACAGACTCCCATTCCCTTCATGCAAGTACCAGGGTGTTTCTTCCCACATTTACTACATGATGGATATTAAAATTTTCCCTTATTCCCATTATTTTTGTTTCCAGAGTGTTTGGAAGATCTCTTCTTCTATTTCTTTGCTTTAAAGTCATAAGACTTAGAGAATTCTTTTTTATGTCTTGAAAGCATATGAGACAATATCTTTGTACAACGAGAAGGATTGAGAGACTAATGCTCGACGGATAAATGGTTTTAACCCATCAAATAAATGATCAATCTTACTTCTTGGGTTATGTATATAATATTCCACATGCCTCGCTAACCTTGTAAAGTTAGCTTCATACTTTCTGAAATTATCATCCTCTTTTTGCCTCAGACTCAGAAATTGCCTTTCCATATCATCTCGATGGTCATGCAGAAAGTATTTTTCTAAGAAAATCTCTTTAAACTCCCTCCATTCCATATTTGATACTTCATTATCTTACTTTTTGTTTTGAATCAATGACCACCACTGATCAACATCTCTAGTGAGGTGTTAAACTTCCATGACAAATTTTTGCCTCTCACTACTCCCCAAGGTGTGGAATATTTTCTCTAATAAATTTATCCATTACTCAGATACTAATTGAAGGTTCTGGGTGTAGCGGAAGCGCGTGGGGGGATGTTCCCACTTGGCCTTTTGTCATTAGAAATTATCAATCCGGGATCAATACGATAATAAATTCTATTCTATAAAGATCGAATCACAGAAATAGGCAAAATAAATAGAAAGTCCTGGAACCACAAAGTAGGATCATTACAGGTTGATTATAATTAATTTAATTAATTTAAAAGAAATACCTTTTGTGGTGTTCTTTCTTCGTTGATGTTTTTGATCACGTTCCGATGTGATTCATCTTTGCGTCGCAAAAGACAAGTGTAGAATTCCTCTAGCGGTGATCCACACGTGCACCTCGTATCTCTAGACGTCGCCAAAGGATTCTCTGGGTGCTAGCGTGGAGAAACCTTTGCTAGAGTTGTTCGACTTAGATCATCTTGATCCGATGGAAGAATATCTCTCTCGGTCTTGAGAGCGTTCTTGGAGGAATAGGTTCTTTCGTCCTTGAAATAATTCTCCAAAGTTGTTGTGCACAATGATTCTCTTGTGTGTCGTAAAAGAGTGTGGGTTGTGAGGATATTTATGATCAGTTTTGAGGTTGTAGAGTTATGATAATAAATTAACATGTTACGAATTTTATTTATTTCATTGACTCTTATTTAAAACCCCCATTTCTAATAATTAATTCCTTGACATGCGCCCACACTGATTATAATAAATATCATTTAAAACAATATTATATCCTCAAAATCCTGACTGGAAAAACTACACGGCGTGTATTAATAAATACACGGCGTATACTTGTTTTTCATTGAAAACTACACGGCGTGTACATTAAATGTACACGGCGTGTATATCTTGTTTTTATTTATTCATTTCCTTTCACAAAGAAAAGTACATGGCGTGTATTAATAAATACACGGCATGTACTTGTTTTCCGTGAAAAACTACACTGTGTGTAATCTATAATACACGGCGTGTATATCTTTTTTTTCATTTACCTTTACCTCCATCATAGAAACGACTTAGGCTTCCTTGAATAATTATTAAACCACATACAGGAATAATTTTTATTCTACTTGAGATACTTGAATACACTTAGTGTGTGACCCTCTAGGCCTCTTTCTCGTTGACATTAGGCATGCTTGTCTAAAGTCCAAGATTACTGTCTAGCAATGGGTCAAGGCACCCAAGAAAAAGAATTTGATGCCACATTGACGTATCACCTCATAAAAATGCTTACTATGTAATTTAATCCCTTTGTCTCAATATCTCATCAAGCAGGTTTCATGGTAGTGTCATAAACCTATATACTTGATCTGTCGTTCTTTGACTACTTGAAATAAACTCGCCGTTCATGCCAAGACCATGGAATTTAATGCGACAGTTCTATTTCAATCAATGAGATATCAACTTCCATAAATGTAAGGGATAAATCCTTCCTCGACTTATCCATTAACAACATGTCACTCATGACGCACCCAACGTACCCTACTTCCTGCCAACTGTCTGCGTGATGATTTTAATCAGAAAATCTAAGTGCGTGAGTCATGACATGAGTTAATGATAATCTTCTAGTCTAAGGACCATTATACACGCTCGTAGACATCAATTTATGATGACACCAAGACATGCGGAATTTCTACTAGCGGGTGTGTTCTCATAATCTCCAATCTTGGAGATTAGCAAGTGCAAACTCCATGAGAGATAGTCTCGTCTTCTTACGAGTACTTGCACATGACGGTCTGTATACTATGTGTCCTATCATAGTATGTCATTCAACCATATAACTTTATTTAAGAATATTGTTATAGCATTTCAAGGTTCTCATCATAGCGGGGATCTTCCATGACCTTATCAATGTAACAAATATTCAAGGACATTATTATATTATAGTCATGCAGAACAATGAACAATATATAATAAGTGAACATTCATGTAATCAAAGTACAAAACAGTTGGTTCTCATGACACCAACCCTTACAAACTCCCACTTGGACTAGAGCCAACTGCCTACGACTTTTAGTCCACTAGACCTTACATGATGATCATGTTTCTACTAAGTCCAGGCTTTAGTCAAGGGGTCTGCCACGTTGTCTTCCATGGAAATACTACTCACTGTAAATTCACCTCTCTGATAAAAATCCCTCAAGAGATGATACTTCTAAAGTATGTGCTTTGTCCACTGATGTGACCTTGGATCTTTTGCAAGTTCCACCGCTGCAGTATTAACACAATAGAGTGTGATAGGATCTTTACTGCTTGGTACTACATCCATCTCTTGGATGAATCTTCACATCCATACTGCTTCTTTTGATTCCTCAAAAGCTGCGATATACTCGGACTCTGCTATAGAATCTGCCACCACACATTTCTTTGATCTCTTCTAGCTAACTGCTCCTCCATTCAAACTGAAGATGTATCCAGTCTGCAACTTCATGTCATATTGATCAGTCTGGAAACTAGCATCTACATGTCCTCTAATGACTAGTTTCTCATCTCCTCCATAAACCAAGAACATATCCTTAGTACGCCTCAGATAATTAAGGATAGTCTTGACTACCATCCAATGGAGGTCTCCTGGATCATCTTGATATCTGCATACTGCACTTAATGCGTAAGAAACATCTAGCCTCGTACATAGCATTGCATACATGACTGACCCAATCACGAATGTGTAAGTGATCCTTGACATTCTCTTTCTTTCCTCATGTGTATGAGGACACATTTTTTTGGAAAGATGAATGCCATGTAACACTGGTAACAATCCCCTCTTGGACTATTCGATACTGAATCTCTTCAGTATCTTTTCAATGTATGTACTTGGAATTAGGCCCAACATTCTCTTGGATCTATCACGATGGATATTGATCCCAAGAATATATGTTTCCTCACGCAATTATTTCATAGAGAATCATTTATGCAACCATGACTTAACTGAATGTAAGACAGGTACTTCATTTCCAATTAGTAATATTTCATCAACATATACTATTAGGAAAATGACTGCACTTCCGCTAAACCTCTTGTAGACACAAGGCTCACATTCATTCTTATCAAAGCCAAATTCTGTTACAGCTGCATCAAAATGAATGTTCTATGACCTTGATGCTTTCTTTAATCCATAAATGGATTTATGTAACTTGCATACCTTGTTGGAATCCTTTGGAATCACAAACCCTTCAGGTTGTGTCATGTAGACATCTTCCTGGAGGTTCCCGTTAAGGAATTCTGTTTTGACATCCATTTTCCAAATTTCAAAGTCAGGGTAAGAAGAAATGGCTAATATAATTATGATGGATTTAACCATCACAACTGGTGAAAAAGTTTCATCATAGTCAATTCCTTGACGCTGTCTAAAACCTTTTGCAACTAATCGTGCCTTATAGGTGCTGACATGCCCCTCCATGTCCAGTTTCTTCTTGAATACCCATTTATTACCAATAGGCTTTACATCAACTGGAGGATCTACCAAAATCCAGAATTGGTTTTGGTATATGGAATACATTTCAGAATTCATGGATTCTTGCCACTTAGCAACTTCTGTGCCTTCAACTGCTTCCTTGTAGGTAAGAGGATGATTATTGTCAACCAATAATGATTCACCATCCTTGGTGACAAGAAAACCATATCGTTTTGGTTCTCTCACCTCTCTCATGCTCCTACGTAGTTCTTGTGTCTCTGTAATAGATTTTTCTTCCATAGGGCTTTGTGGAATATGTTCTTGTACCAACTCCTGTGTATCTTGAGCCTTGACTTCATCGAAGTCTATCTCACTCCCACTATCTCTTTTGGAGATGTGCTCCTTCTCAAGGAATATGGCGTGTCTTGCCACTGTAACCTTTTGTCTGAGGTGTTGTATAAGTAATATCCCCTTTTTTCCTTGGTATATCCTATAAAGATACACTTTGTGCCTTGGGGTGAAAGTTTGTTACCTGAAGAGGCCTTAACAAATGCTTCGCTACCCCACACATGTAAATTTAATAACATGGCTTTGCGTCCACTCCATAACTCGTATGGAATACCATTTATCAATTTAGTTGGTACTTGGTTTAGTATGTACACTGCTGTTTGTAATGAATATCCCCAAAAGGATAATATAAGACTTGCATGACTCATCATTGATCTCACCATGTCCAACAGGGTGCGGTTCCTCCTTTCACTTACACTATTCCACTGCGGTGTGTAAGGAGGAGTGAGTTGAGATGGAATCACAAACTCCCGTAAGAAATCAATGAAGTCCTGATTAAGATATTCTCCTACTCTGTTTGAGCATAATTTCTTAATCTTCTTACCAAGCTGGTTCTCAACTTCATTATTGTATTCTTTGAACCGAACAAAATAATTTTACTTATACCTCCTTAAGTAGATATATCCATATCTACTAAAATCATCAGTAAAAGTTATGAAGTACGAGAACCCACCCCTTGGTTCAACTAGAAATGGTCCACACACATCTGTGTGAACTAATTCTAGAAATCTCTTTAGCTCTTTAACCTTTCCCACTAAATGGGGCTTTGGTCATTTTTCCTTGTAGACACGTATGACATAAACCAAGTGGTTTTAGTTCGAAAGAATATAAATACCCATCTTGATGTAATTTTGTCAAACGTTTCTCATTGACATGACTTAGTTGGTGATGCCAAAGTTGGGTGTGGTATGAGTCATGTCAATTAACTTTGTTATCGATTTCCATTACTTGGTTTGTGTAGTATAACACATAAAGGATGTTATATAAATGTGCCCTTCCAAAACAAATGCCATCTTTATAAAAATAGAAACATCCATTTACAAAAATGAAGATGAATCCATCAGTATCTAATATGGATACTAAAATAATGTTTTTGGTTACAGAGGGTACATAATAACATCCTTTAAAAACCAAGACCATCCCCATAGGCAATGTGAGGTGGTAGTCCCCAAAAGCTATAACAGCAAGTCTGGCTCCGTTGGCTGCTCGTGGATCCACCTCCCCTCGATCAATATTTCTGAATCTACTTGGTTCCTGTATTTGGATACAGATGTGAGAACCATAAGCAGTATCTAATACCCAATTAGTAGAAACATATAGATTTCATTCGACAACAAACGCACCTGAAGCTTCCCCTTGCTTCCTTGGCTGGGTGCAGTTTTTCTTCCAGTGCCCCTTCTTGCCACATGCAAAACAAACAGCATCCTATTCCTTTGGCTCCCCTTTGATCTTCCTTTTCTTGGAATGCCTTGAAGAAGATTTGGGATTAATTCTCTTCGCCTTCCCTTTCCTTTTATTCACCATGAGGACAGAAGGCTTTTCACGCTTCATGTCATTGTCCACTTGGTGAATAAGGATAAGAAGATCAGACAGAGACTTTTCAATGTTGTTCATGTTGAAGTTCATAGCAAAGTTTGAGAAGCTCTGGGGGAGTGATGCGAGAATGAGATCGGTACCCAGTTCTTCAGGGAGTTTAATCCCTAGAACCTCCAAGCGCTCAATGTAGCCAATGAGCTTGACTACATGAGGCCTAGCTGGGGCACCCTCTCCAAGCTTTCTCTGAAATAGAGCCTTGGAGATCTCAAACCTTTCATGTCTTGATCTCTCCTAGTATAGACCACAGAGGTGCTCGAGCATGTTGTATACATCCATGTCTTCATGAGACTTCATGAGCTCACTAGACATAGATGACAACATCAAACATTGAATGTCGAGAGCGTCATTCAAATGTTGATCATAGACCAGGAAATCTTCATCACTCACCCATGGGGAAGGAGAATCAGGAAGCGAGGACTCCAGAATGTAAAACTTTCATTCATGGCGTAGGATAACCCGAAGGCGCCTAAACCATTCCTGAAAGTTACTTCCGGTGAGGATATTGTATTTATCCAGAATTGATCGTAGAAAAAAGGTGGTTGGCGCGTTTTTCATATCGATTCTACAAATTAAAAGAGCAGATTTATCATTACATTATTGATTACATTTTATGAGGCATAATAAATGAATTAATTATTTCTCCCACTATTTTCTCAAGTCCCAATGGCCCTCACCATTGAACTCGAAATTTCCAGTTTCTTTGACATTCTAGTGGCAAGGTTCCATATTCCGCTTCGCATAACACCAAAAAGGACTGGTCAAGCTATTTGAAGGTATTTAGGTAGGCAGGTCTTTGCCAACTATGAGCTTACAGTTCCTTGATCTATTGAGTAGACTCCCCAATCCTGAACTCCTGACTTGAATTTCTTCAAATCTTGCCTCCAATATTACATCAAGTCTAGCAAGGGCTACTCCTCTTGATGTAATATGGTTAAGTAAACCCGAAACCTTTCATAAGGGCTTCCTTTATAAAAGTAAGTGTCCCAATAAGGTTTGGTCAAAAACATAGTTTTATTGAGTCTTTCTTTTAATCAGGTAATGGAAGACTAAGTCTGACTTAATATGGTATTGAGGGATTTTAATCCTTTATGCATAGTTTTCCATTATCACATGATTGTTAATATTAAGTGATGCTTTCTTAAGTGATTAACCATGTTCTGATAATGTTTATGCATAGTCCAATTTTTATTTTATTCCATATTTGCATGCTTGTTCATTTTATTAGCTATGTGATCATGACAAAACATACATAATAAATAAACCATGCAATTTAGACAGAAATAAAATAAGATGGCATGATCATGAGGTTCTATTGGTTAGCTTATCTAGCAGTTTTGATAAGCTAACCCTGACCTAGGAAAAACACCTTGAACCTGATGGTTTGTGTTTTGCAGCTCACACCTGTCCACCTTTGTATCATCTTGCGTCAGTTTCGCCTCGGCTTTGGGATTTGAACCATATCCTCTTGTTTGGGAGATCCTCCATTACATGGGTTTACATTAAAGAAACCATGGGCACG
Organism: Viscum album; assembly: GCA_963277665.1. NCBI lineage: Eukaryota > Viridiplantae > Streptophyta > Magnoliopsida > Santalales > Viscaceae > Viscum > Viscum album. Next base: position 513,017,931 of record OY728146.1, read on the forward strand.
TAGGCCCTACATTTTATTGGAAGAAGGCTTGCAGGCCAACAAATTTGAATTAAATAAATTTAAATGAAACCATAGAAACACAAAGGGTCTTTGGTCTAGCTCACGATCATCCATATCATGCAATGAAATTTACGCAAATTTTGAATTCAAATTCTTTTAATCGTTCTTTCATTTAAGATAAGTCGCGCTCGAATTCAATTAATTATGATCTTATAATTAATAAATTCTTTATCTTAAATTCATTTCTGAATTTCCTTGAGATTCTTCTCATACACATTCCTTGTACGAGTCTTTGTACATTGGAGGAAACTTGTTGAAATTCCATTTCTGGAAAGTACACGGTGTGTAGTTTATAATTACACAGCGTGTATTTCTTTTCACTCTTTATCCAAAGTACACGCCGGGGTCATTGGGGTGTTTTTAAATACTTTGGAAATTTTGGAGTACACGACGTGTAGATAAATCATACACGGCGTGTACTTCCTTGTTACGCGGTAACCAGCCTGGAGATCCTGTGTACGCAGTACGCGACTTATCCTTGTACACGGTTTCACCTGGGTTGGAACGTACTACACGACGTGTTGCTCCAACATACACGCCATGTATTCCGATTTCCATGCGCCGATCAGTTCTGGTCAACACGGCGTGATTAATACTTAGGCATATTCAATTCACACAGCGTGGTTTGGCGGACAAGTGCCGGTTCGTTGAACCAAATTAAACGGCGTGTAGTTTTAATTACACACCATGTAATCCCATGTTGTAAAGACAGAAAGAGTGACTCCTCTGGATGAGTTCCTCATTTTTATTTTAATCAAAATTAAAATTAAAAGGTTGTTTCTGTGATGTGAATTTAGGAATGAAGGAGGAAGAACAGATCTTGTTTATTCAGATTTATAGAACAATTTATTTTGAATTGAATCAAATATAAATGCGTAAATTATCAATGAAAATTAAATAACTATAATCAACATTGTAACCTCCCTCTGATACCTTTTAAAGGTTCCGTGCATAGCGGAAGCACATGGGTGGATGTTCCCACTTGGATTTTTGTCATTAGAAATGATCAATCTGGGATCAATATGACAATAAACGCCAGTCTCCACAGATCAAATCACAGAAATAAGAAAAAGAAATAGAACGGCTCGGAACCACAAAGTAGGATCATTACAGGTTGATTATAATTAATTTAATTAATTGAAAAGAAATACCTTTTGCATTTTTCGTTATTCATTGATGTTTTTGATCATGTTACGATGTGATTTGTCGTTTCATCGTAGAAGCCAAGTGTAAAATTCCTCTATCGGTGATCCACATGTGCACCTCGTATCTCTGGACATCGCCAAAGGAGTCTCCAGGTGCTAGGGTGGAGAAACCTTTGCTTGAGTTGTCCACCTTAGATCGTCTTGATCGATGGAAGAAGATCACAATCAGTCTTGAGATCGTTCTTGGAGGAAGAGGTTCTTTCAGCCTTGAAATAATTCTCCAGAGTTGTTGTGCACAATGATTCTCTAGTGTGTCGAAAAAGAGTTGGGGTTGTGAGGATATTTATAATCGGGTTTGAGGTTGTAGAGTTATGATAATAAATTAATGTGTTACGCGTTTTATTTATTTCATTGACTCTTATTTAAAACCCCCATGTAGAATAATCAATTCCTTGACATGCACCCACACTGATTACAATGAATATCATTTAAAACAATACTATATCCTCAAAATCCCGACTGGAAAAACTACATGGCGTGTATTAATAAATACACGGCGTGTACTTGTTTTTCATTGAAAACTACATGGCGTGTACATTCAATGTTCACGGCCTTTATATCTTGTTTTCATTTATTCATTTAATTTCATAAAGAAAACTACACGGCGTGTATTAATAAATACACGGCATGTATTAATAAATACACGGCGTGTACTTTTTTTCCATGAAAAAAATACATGGTGTGTAATCTTTAATACACGGCGTTTATATCTTGTTTTTCATTTCATTTTTCCTCTATCATAAAAATTACTTAGGATTCCTTGAATAATTATTAAACCGTGTATAAGAATACTCTTTATTATAATTGAGATACTTGAATACGCTTATTGTGTGACCCTCTAGGCCTCTTTCTCATTGGCATTAGGCGGGCTTGCCTAAAGTCCAAGTTTACAGTCTAGCAACGGGTCAAGGCACCCAAGAGAAAGAAGTTGGCGCTGCATTGACGTATCACCTCATATGAATGCTTACTATGTAATTTAATCCCTTTTTCTTGATATCTCATCAAGCAGGTTTCATGGTAGTGTCATAAACCTATATGCTTGATCTGTCGTTCTTTGACTACCTGAAATAAACTCGTCGTTCACACCATGACCATGGAATTTAATGTGACAGTTCTATTTCAATCAAAGGGCTGAGATATCAACATACATAAATGGAAGGGAAAAATCCTTCCTCGACTTATCCATTAACAACATGTCACTCGTGACGCCCCCAACGTACCCTACTTCCCGCCAACTGTCTGTGTGACGATTTTCATTAGTAGATCTAAGTGCGCGAGTCATGACATGAGTTAATGATAATCTTCCAGTCTAAGGACCATTACACACGCTTGTAGATAGAAATGTCTTATGAAACCAAGACATGTAAAATTTCTACTGGCAGGTCTGTTCTCATAATCTCTGATCTTGGAGATTACCAAGTGAGAACTCCATGAGAGACAGTCTCATCTTCTTACGAGTACTCACACATGATGGTCTGTATACTATGTGTCCTATCACAGTATGTCATCCAACCATAGAACTTTATTTAAGAATATTGTTATAGTATTTCAAGGTTCTCATCATAGCAAGGATCTTCCATGACCTTATCAATGTAACAAATATTCCAGGACATTATTATATTATAGTCACGCAGAACAATGAAGAATATATAATAATTGAACATTCATGTAATCGAGGTACAAAAAAGTTGATTATCAGGACACCAACCCTTACACTAATGGATTTTCACTCCCATTGAATGTTGGTGGTTTTTTCCTCATGAAGAGATCTAACATTGATCAACCACACTCTGGATCAGGGTGCTCCATACGGGTAATGTTATTATTCATAACTTGAGTGAGTTGTCCTAGTATGGTGATAAGATGATCATAACCTATTGTATCACTAGCTCCACTATAATTATCTTGATTAGGAGGTAAATACCTACATGGAGTGCATGCATTGATACAGTTTCCATTTCTTCTACTATGCTCCATTTTTAAACAATGGATTAAACTAGATTAGTTTATAAATCTAAATACACAATTCCAAACTTGTAAAACACTTAACATAAACTGAATAGTTTATGAATATAATCCATAATCATAAAAAAAATTCATTGAGGAAGTATATACACATAACCCATTCATAATAGTTTGTAAAGAAAATGAGAATTATCCTAAGAATATCCCCCAGCAGTGTCATAACTAAGAGTTCAGCAAGGCCCGTTGATGTGCACTAGTTCCCGTTCGAGTCTAGATTAAAGTGGTGTTTTGGGTTTTACCCCTAGGTATATCTATGTCAGAGCCACCTCTACCGGCTCATATCCATACAGGGATATATTTCTTAGAAAAATCACAAAATCTCTATAATACCAAAATTCTAAGAAGTTCTTCAATACTAATCCTCAAAGTCTATCTTAGGGCTATGTGCTCTAATCAGAATTTATCTAAATCTAGTTTCCAAGGTTTGTACTAAACTACCTCTGATACCAACTATAATGCCCCAACCCCAGTAACCTAGAGTCGGTTCATTATTACATAACATTGGCATGATCACAAAAGATCAAGTCTCGAAAGGCTGATTAGTTTAGTAGCCCTGGAAACACTAGATAGATTCATAAGTCTTACATTATATCATAAATTAAAAAACTACAACAACATTGTCTCCATAGTCCACACTCATATCCCCTCAGAATATCCCTACAAGTCAATCATAATATACTTTTCCACATCCTGGGAAAAATAAAACATAGAAAGGGGTGAGCTCAGATGCTCAGTAAGGATAACAATATAGCAGAAACTTTTATAAATAAGCATAGACATTAAAAAAAATGTATAACTAAAATAAAATCCTTTAAAACTTAAACTTTAGAATAATATCGAAAAAATAAAATGAAATAATTCCATTTAATTATTCACATGGATATTCTACTAGTCGAATAATCACATGCAATATCAATAACCACTTTCATAATGATTGAATGCATAATGCCAGACTTTCATAACCATATATTCAAGGCCTTTTTCCAAGACTACAAATAAGATTTTGTCAAGGCCTTGTGCCAAGACACAAGTTTGTCTCATGGGACCTACTGATGCATTGAGAAGCTATAGCAGAATCCACCTGTCACATACTAAGTCCAATACATTCCTTATATGAAAATGTTTAAACATAACATAAACATTCATATTAAAACTAGCTTACGAAATTTCAATACTTTATCTATAAACCATGAATGGTATAAAAATAAAACATCCACAGTCAAAAATATCACAAAACCTTCAATACAATATTTAATTTTTGTATCATAATAAATCAACTTTAAATAATCTTAAAATACATAAAAGGATGTTGACATAGATGAAATCAAAACCTTTTTTAGAGAAATATCTCTTTCTATTTTGAAATCATTTAAAATTCATATAATTATAAAATAAAAGATTTATTTTTTAAATATTATTATAATCTTGTAAGGGAAGCTTTGAGGATGTTATAACGGCCGAAAATAGCTGGACTCGCCGTATAAGTTAAAAAAACATTCTTACCTTAATTTTGTCAAAGAGGTTATAAAGTACCTTGTTTGGAAAATGGTGGAAAGACTCCTTTATAAAAATCCCATAAAAAGTAAAACAACGGTATAAATGACTTTAACCCATAATCTATAAAATAGTAAGAATGTTTTGAAATATATTTTCAAAAAACATGGATGTGTATGATAAAGAGGTCCTAGTAGATACTTACGTAAAAATATCCTCAGATAATAAAGAGATTGTGAAATTAACCCTTAACTTGTACATTTACTTGGTCTAGGGTAGGTTAAACTCCTGTATAATGGTGAAATAATTGTTATTAAATTATACAAGAATCATATACATTAATATGATATCATATATGATCTTCTAATAATTCTTTGTTAATAATATCTTAATATTATCATTGTTTCAGGTGTTAATGGATTCAGTTTCCTTTATATTCTTTGTTATATGAGTCATATTTTTTATGGATGCGATGTATATTATTTATATCTAGAATTATATAAAGTATTTAAACATTATTTTTAATCATCTAATGAAAATTATTCTTGAATGGATACGATGGGGAATGAATCTCATCGCGTTCATGGAGACGGTAATCCGTTCGTACGCATGAGCGACGATATCATTATTTTGATATTAAAATAATATATAATTGGATGGTATATCATATATAAAGAATCACTATCATGTTATTTTTATTATTTACATCAATTACACATCATTTTTATACCCATCCAAATAATAATCTATTGAATAATAATTACACCATGATGTGGAGATGGTAAGCCGTACGTACGCATGTATGGTGACATGTCATTCGAAGGATGGATAGAATTATGAATTTGGTTTTAACATATTTATAATAAAATCACATTATATAGAAGATAATAGAGTTATTATTTTATAATAGAAACAATAATGAAATAGGAAGTGGAAGAAGAAAGGAAGTTGAAAAAGGTGATGAAATATTTACCTCCTCTTTAGGTTCTTCCTTTTGATTTGATAAAAATGGATCCTTAGGTTGGATTTATGTCTAAATGAAAGCCTCTAGGATAAAGGAAGGATATTTTATAGGGTATTTGGTCAGGGTTTGGCAGATCCAAAATTCATTGAAGGTGTGAATTTGCGAGAAGGGGAAGTGCCCTTTTATAAGAGGGGTGAGGGGCACCTTATGAAAACTTAAAATATTATTTTATAATAAATTCATAATAAATTTCTAATGGCTCCTAATTAATTTATTTTGAGGATAAGGGGGGTATGGATCTAAAACCACTCAACCAATAGGTTTCATACAGGTTTGGATTACTATATTAACCTTATCTTTAAGATTTAACTCTTAGTTAATTAGTTTGACATTTACCATGTCTCTTTGTATTTTTATATTATATGGTTAATAAACATACTATAAAAATCTAAGAGAACCCCAAGTGGTTTATTATTGATATATATAACTTTATCTACGTTATTTGTCGGAAACAAAGATTTTTAGGAATAGAATACCATTTAATAATATAATATTTTTTTTAAAAACTCTTTTATGTCAGTTTTGACACTATTTTTAATTGATTTTTGTGAAAATCATAACAGAATTATTACTTCGGAAAAAGTTAATTAACTCAATAATAACATGTCATATTAACCTATAAAATTCGTTTAATTCATAAAAAGTCATAATTTACATTTATTTGGGTATTTAAAATATCACTTATTTTTATATTTCATTAATAAGGTAATAAATGCACCATCATTGTGTCATAAATAAATTAAATTATTTAATGTGTAACAATTATAAATAAAATACCATTATGTAGGAAAACGTTTTATATTTCTAATTAATATTTATAGTCTAATTTATCTTATGTATAACCCTATATCAAAAATGTTTTAGTTATTAAACTTTGATTTTAACTCTTTTAACTCTTCTCTAATTAAAATAATAATAATTGTCCTAATCTAATCCAAGTGGACCAAAGAGGTTAATATTTTATTCCTAAGTTTTTTTGGTCTAATTATACTTATACAATAGAATTAGGACATGTGTTATAGTAATAATAACATCACTTTTACCCTTAATTACCCTATTTTCTTTTAACCGTTGTAATAAAGGTAAAAAGTTACTATTCACCAAAAATTATTTTCATCTTATTGAACCAAATTTTTCTTACTGATATCAACCGTGTCTCTCAGATTTTTAAAATTTCACTCACAAAATCTGTAAAATTATGTTTTATGTGAATTTTCAAATTCTCCTAGGAGGTGGGTAAAAGATGGTGAAAAGTTCAATAAAATTTTTATATATCTAAAATTATTATAAAATAAATCAAATAAATTAAATTGAAGTTATATAGGTATAATGTATTTTTTTTTGACCTAAAATAAATTTAAATAAAATAAATAATTATTTAAATAAAAATTCAGTTTTAAACAATAACTCTTTGTTTTTCACTATTCATCAAAAATTGGAAGTTTTCAGAAAAATACCCAAAATTCACCCTAAGATAATTTTGATATTAATAATCCCAGAATAAAGTCCATTTTGAAAGATAAAATTTATACAATTTCAAAAATTGGGTATTACTATTCATAACAGGTAGTTTTATTGGTTGTGGTGTGTTAAAACTCAAAATTTCATAGAACACACGCTATTATATTATTCAAAGAGAAGCGTACCATGGAATCTTGAGGTGTTACAATATAATTAATTTATTGATTTATATTAGGAGGTGATGGGATCTTCCCCTGAGGGTATTGCATTGACTTTTGGTGAGCAGGTATATCAAAAAAAAAAAAAAATCATTTAGTTTGCAAACATTTATTGGTTTTATGTTTAAATATAAATATAAAACAGTTTTTAATTTTAAATATAATGTTATTATTGGTAGCAGCAGGAAGTAGAGATGGAGGTGGAGAGGGTGATGAGATGTGTTCATCATTAGATAGGGATTAGTTGTATTGTTGATATGTTGGACAAATATGGTAACTTTCGGTTTGTATATGTATCATGTGTGGCACAAAGTTTCAACCAAACATTTTCATGACCTAAAATTTTCTTGATTTACTATGTTTCCTTTTCTGTATTATAAAACCTATCTTCCAAAGACACTTGGAATTTAGGATCCTTATGTTGTATTAATGGATATTTATATTTAGGAATTATATAATAATGTGTAAAAATTTCACCAAGATTATATGATCCACCAGTGTCATGCTATGAATACAATATTGAAAATTTTATACATATAGACATATATAGTACATACCACACTTAACATCATCCCAATGGATCATTATACTGTCATACTAATAGTTTCATAATTTTAGAGAAAAAAACAATGATCCCTTCAGTATTACAACATGATGCAAGTATTGAAAAGAGGTAGAATGAACAGTTTGTGCACGGTTTCCAAATTTTTTCTAATGAACTGTTCGAACACCCTCCATAATTAGTGGAATGAGAATAGTTGTCACACAGTATGGCTACCCATGTAGAACAATTGTGTGCCTCATTATACAGGCTAGAAATTACAAAAATTCCCCTCCGTCCTTATTTCTTTTCACCTTATCTTTATTTCTCCTTCATGTGCTCAAGGGGACTCCTGCCCATGCTCCTCATATACTCTCTTCAAAAAGGGTTGGATTGGTCCCCATTATCTGGTGTTGAATTCAACCTGTTTCAAGGGAGTTGTATATCACTCAGTGAGTCTAGGAATCTTCCTTCCTTCTTTCTACATTTATCTCCTCTCTAGATGCATTATTTTGGTGAAACTAAATTCACCATATTAATATGTCATTCATACATTTACATAAGTTATCTCGATATGGATAGAAACATGCCTTGATATTGGTCATGTTAGTCATCCATGGTATTTGGTAGGTGTTCTATATAATTTCCCTTAGTGTCTTGATGTTTTATAAATCGTGTCACTATGATTTCTGGTGGGATTACTATGCAGCGACTTGTGAATTTGTTGTTTAATTTGTTGAACATAGTTTATTAGGATTAGTATCCCTTGTTTATTAAATTGGCCATGTTAAGGACCATGAACCTCAAATTTGAAGCACACATAACAGTGTAATCCTTGAATGACTTAATATAATTATTTTTTTCTAATAAAACCCCCTTTTAAGTGTATTGTTTTCTAAACTATCAAAGTGAAGTTAAAATGAATTGTGGGAGGACATGACAACCCCCTATGTATGCCTTAGTGACCAAACCCTCTTTTAGGTGGTTAGGGCCTATTTCTTATTGAGGGAAATATATGTTCTCATATGGAAGGCATGCTACCATGTTCTACCACATACATTGACATGTATGGTGTTAACTGCCATGGGTAGTCCACGTAGACCTATTACTTTTATTCAATTCCCAGAAACAATTAAGTATGGAATGAACTACCTAATTAATTAAATTAAATGGTATGCGTTATGAATTGATTACTACATGTACCTTATGAATTTATAATTGAAATGGATTATGGATGTTTACCTCATTAAATCCCCTTGATTTATAAGATGACATGGCTCTACACATGGCATCATTCGTATTTAAAACTTAAATAAAATTAATGTATTAGTTACACCTTGAAAGAAACTTGTTTTCATCTTTATGGAATACTAAGGATGGGATCATAGGTTTTTGATACTTTGTATGTCATGGGTGATACATGTTATATCATGGATGATCACACTGTTTAGGTTACTTAGCTTTATATGAGTGACACTGGTTCCTAAGGAGGAACACATGGATGGGATCGATGGCAAGATTATTACACCACGCAATGAGTGATACTTAGAAAAGTGTGTGTGGATTTGAAATTAGTTTTTTCTTATGAAAATGTTGGTTTTCTTGTATGCTTTTTGATGTAATATGTATGTTCATGTGAAATTAAAATAGTTTTTTTTTCAGGACACTCATACTGGGGCTATAGAATTAGCTGCGTTTTTTTTGTAAATCTAGATTTACCAGTAGTTTAATCCACCGATATGTAAATGGATCGTATTTATAAGTGATTAAAATTGCATCTACATAGTTTTCATCTTCTATTATCATTTCACGGTGGTTATCTTTGTTTTATCGGTGATTATACAAGAGGAAATGAAATTATTTTTTAGCGGTGGTGTAAACCACCGCGTAAAAAAATCATTTTACACAGGGAAAACAACCACTAAAATGACAAAAAACCACCACTAAATGAGTTTATTATGATTGTTACCATAAACCATTCCTAAATTTAATAAACCACCTTGTATTTTATACCTACACACAATTTAGCAGCGGTTTTTTGAAACCGACGCAACAACATATTTTGGAGGTTTAAACCACTACTATGTGGTGATTTTCCTGTAGTGATTGATACTTTGAACTTCCATTTGAAAATATCAATTGAAACTTTCACTATAAATTCTTGCAAAACTTTTACCAAACTTTCCAATGAAACTTCCTCTGAAACATTTGAGTGTAAACTAGAAACTCACAGTGTTCTTCAATGGAAATATTCACTAAAACAATTAAGTAGGAAACTCAAAATATAGTTTTCATAGAAAATTTTAATGATTCAACTATAAACATTGTCGTGAAATTTTGTAATTAAATTTATCATTACAATTTTTTAGTGTAATTTTCATTGATGTTATTCCCTAAAAATTTCTATAATAATTTTGTTGAAACATCCTTATAAAATTTTTCCCCAAACATTTTTGCTCTAAATTTATATAGAATATTATTACTTAAAAAGGTGTTTTATATCCATTCATATAAACACATTTTTTATAAAATTGTACAAATAAAATTTATTACGACTAATAATAAAATTTTTACGAGTTATAAAAGAAATTCTTAATGATTTTTACAAAAATAATAATATTGTATCTTCACGAAAAAAAATAATTTATATCCTTTTATATAAAATAATTTTTTATACCTGTGTACAAATTATATTTTTTTAAGAATATTAATAAAATTTTTATAATTTAATTTTCCTAAAAAAATATTTCTTATACATTTAAAAATATTTCATATATTTAAAAATATTAAACTAAATTTATTAATTTTATTCAATATTGTATTATTCATTTAAAAAATTATATGAATTTAAAGATATCAAATAAAGGGTATTAATTTTCCTCATATATGAATAATAAATTTATTCTTGTCACATAATTATTTTTTAAAGACGAGAGAAATTTATTTTAACAAGATAAAAATTCTTTAATTTACAAATATAATCGGTTTTAAAATATAATAAACTCACTAATATTTAACCTATTTTTTAAAAAATTGCATGAAATTAAAAATATTAACATTTTTTTGATTTTATTCAAATAATTTAATATTTTATACCATATACTATTTGATCATTTTTTCGAAGGCATAACAAATATTTTAAATACAATAGATATAATTTCATTTAAAAATAAAACAAATTTTAAAATATATTACATCTTTTCTTACATAGTTAATTTATAATATTATATTAGAGTTAATCATTAAAAAAAATACTTACACATCAAGTCATTTTTTAGATGCTTGATATATTTTATGTAAGACCACCCTATCCATCATGCCTTTTTCAATTCAAAAAGGTAAGTTGAATAAAAGGCGTGACAAGTGAAGTCTTTATACGTGCAAATCACTATCCATATATCGTGCGTTATCGTCTCTAATCTAAAAAAATAATGGATCTTCTGGTAACACGCTGAGATGGTGACATGTGGTATTTTTTTCCAAATGGTGTGATTGGGTAAGGGAACGAAATGAAGGGTATATTGGTCTTGCGAAAGAAACTTTGTGGGAGATGATCTCTCTCTCACTCTAATCAATGAAATTCCTTTATTTTTAGTTTATAATATTATATTATATATTAAAAAAATAATAATAATTGTGATATATTTTAAATGAAATTATATTTTTCCTATATAAAAAAAATATTACGCACTTCTTAAAATTGATCAAATAATATGCATTTTCAATGTTTTTATTATTTGAATAAAGTTAAAATATATTAGTTAATATTTTTAAGTGTGTTCATTATTTTAAAACATGTTAAATATTAATGAGTTAATTATTTTTTAAAATAAATAATATTTGTAATTAGAAGAATTTTTTTTGTTTTATAAAATACATTACGTTTTTAAAAAAATAACTAAAAAATATGGGATAAAAATAGATTTTTAATAATTTATAAGACAATTAATGGATTTTATTGGATATCATTAAAGTAATTATTTATTTTAAATGCGTAAAAGAATATTGAGTTTATTTTATTGTAAATACAATTATTATTGTAAATGATATTATTTTTTGTGTAAAAAAAGTTTTTATGAAATTTACAAAAGACAATATTTTATCTTTAAGAAAAAGTGTTTTTAAAATATTTGATTAAAAATAATAAATTTTATTTAATATTTTTGAATTCATGCAATTTTTTAAACTTATAAGAAATATTTGTTTTTTATGTTCCATTGAAACTTATTCTTAATAAATTTATCATTTTTATTAGTATAGATGTTGAATAAAATGTATTACATATATTATATATAATTTCATTTAATATAAATTTGTTTATTAAAATTAAATTTTTATTAATATTTCATATAGTTTTATAAATATATACTTTTTTTGTATTGTGGAAAATCCATTGAAAGTTCATTTGGAAATTCCACTGAAACCTTCACTGGAACCTCCACTGGAACCTCTACTGGAATTTCCACTGGAACCTCCACTAGAACGTCCAATGGAACGTCCACTAGTACCTCCACTGGAACCTCCATTAAAACGTCCACTGGAATCTACATTGGAGAAATCACTAGAACTTCCACTGGAACCTAGATCCTCCACTGAAACATCCATTGGAACCTCTATTATAACATCCACTAGAATGTCCACTAGAACCTCCACTGGAACGTCCACTAGAACCTCCACTAGAAAGTTCACTAGAACCTCCACTAAAACGTCCTCTTAATTGATTTATAATTGTTATTGGTATAGATGTTGAATAAAATATATTACATATATTATAATTAATTTAATTTAATATAAATATGATTATTAAAATTTAATTTTTTTAATATATTCTATAGTTTTATAAATATATACTTTTGTTGTATTGTGGAACATCCATTGAAACTTCAATTGGAAATTCCACTGGAACATCCATTGGAATTTCCATGGGAACCACCACTAGAATGTCCACTAGAACCTCCACTGAAACACCCACTATAAGTTCTACTTGATCCTAGAACCTCCACCAGAACCTCCATTTGAACCTTTAGTGGAACCTCCAATTGAACCTCCACTGGAACCTCCACTAGAACCTCCACTGGTACTAGAACCTCCACTGGAACTTCCACTAGATCCTCCATTAGAACCTCCACTAGTGCCTCCATTGGAACTTCCTCTTAATAGATTTATATCTTTTATTAGTATAGATGTTGAATAAAATATATTACATATATTATATATAATTGAATTTTATATAAATATGTTTATTAAAAATTAATTTTTTTTAATATTTTCTATAGTTTTATAAATATATTCTTTTATTGTATTTAGGAACATCCATTGAAACTTCAATTTGACATTACACTGGAACCACCACTGGAACGTGCAATAGAACCTCCACTGGAACCTCCAATAGAACCTCCACTGGAACTTCCACTGGAACCTCCAACAGAACATCTAATAGAAGTTCCACTAGAACCTGGAACCTCCACCGGAACCTCCAATGGATCATCCACTGGAACATGCACTGGAAAATCCCTGGGAACCTCCACCAGAACTAGAACTCCCACTGGAACTTCCACTGGAACCTCCACTAGAACATCCACTGGAACTTCCTCTTAATATATTTATAATTTTTATTAGTATAGATGTTGAATAAAATACATTACATATATTATATATAATTGCATTTAATATAAATATATTTATTAAAATTTAATTTTTATTAATATATTTTATAGTTTTATAAATATATACTTTTGTTATATTATGAAACATCCATTGGAACTTCAATTGTAAATTCCACTGGAACCTCCATAAGAACTTCCACTGGAACCTCCACAGGAACATCCACCGAAACCTCCATCGGAACGTCCACTAGTGCCTCTAATGAAACATCCACTGGAACCTCCACTGGAACATCTACTGGAACATCCACTGGAATGTCTACTAGAATGTCCACTAGAGTTCCACTGGAACTTGGAACCTCCACTGAAACCTCCACTAGAACCTCTAATGGAACCTCCACTAAAACCACCAATAGAACTAGAAAATCCCCTAGAACGTCCACTGGAACTTTCACTGGAACTTCCACAGGAACCTCCACTAGAACTTCCTAAATATATACAGTTTATTTACATTTTTATTCATGTATTATATATATTTTTAAGGGTAAATTATATTATTTTTATAAAATTTGTCTAAAAAATTTAATACATATTATATATAATTTCATTTAATATAAATACATTCATTAAAATTTAATTTACATTTTCACCTTTTATTTATTATTATTTTTTTTGTTTTTTTTAATGGAAATTATTCATTGATATTTTTCCTTTAAATAAAAATGTTATTTTTCCTGAAATTGGTATTTTTAATTTTTTGTTCTGTTATAAAATATTTTTTTTATGGATTTAAAATATTACAGAAAAAAATGGTTACACATTTATAAAATAACGAGTTTCTCTTTATTTGATGAAATTTTATTATTTCCAAACAATATTTTTATTTAACTTTAAAATGTAATAATGTTTTGTTACATTTTTCTAAGTACATATTTTTAATTTCTTTCATGAAAAATATTTTTTAAACTATAAAATATTATTATTTGTTGACAATATTATTTAAGAAATAAAAAATTGATATATTTTTAAAACAAAAATTTATAGGAAATTTATATTTTTCAATTCCATAAATTTTTTATAAATTTATATGTTTAATTAGTAATTTATATCAAAGTTTTTTATATCTAATTTTTGGTTTTGATATTTTTATGTTTTGTATCAATGCTTTTTATGTTTATTTTATATCAACATTTTTTATATGTTATTTTTTTTAATTTAGAGAGTTTTTATATAATTTTAAATAGCATTTTATTATTTAGTGTTTTTGATTTTTGATATGTTTTTTATGTTTTTGATACATTTTTCTACTGTTTTAATTTGTTTTTATGATTTGTTATAGCTGTATGGTGGTAATAATAGAAGAGGGTAAAACTGTATTTTTGTAAAAATTATGACAGTTTCAATTTTTTTATTGCATTTCAATCCAACGACCACTTTTTTTTGATAAATGTATAATCATCTCAGGTAAACTGAATATTCCAGTTATTCAGGATATTGGAGATGATGCTGGTCCAGATGGATAGGGTGGTCTTGCATAAAATATATCCAGTGTCTAAAAAATGACTTTCCATGTAAGTTTTTTTAATGATTAACACTAATATTATATTATAAATTAAATAAGTAAGAAAAAATGTAATATTTTTTAAAATCGGTTTTATTTTTAAATGAAATTATATCTATCTTATATAAAAATATTTGTTACACCTTCTAAAAAAATTTCCAAATAATATGTGTTTTAAATTTTTTAATTATTTGAATAAAATAAACTAATTTTAGTTAATATTTTTAATTTCATACAATTATTTTAAAAATGGGTTAAAAATTAGCGAGTTTATTATATTTTAGAAGCAATTATATTTTTAAACGAAATTATTTTTATCTTGTTTAAAAAATTGTCTTACATCATTGAAAAATAATTATGTGACAAAAATAAATTTCTTAATCATTTACAGGGGAAATTGATACCTTTTCTTTGATATATTTAAAGTCATACAATTTTTTAAATGCATAAAACAATATTGAATAAATTTAATAAATTTTCTTTAATATTTTTAAAGATATGAAATATTTTTAAATGTTTCTGAAATATTTGTTTTTGAGACAAATTAAATTATTACAAATTTATTAATCATCTTAGAAAACTATATTTTGTACACAAGTATAAAAAATAATTTTATATAAATGGATATAAATGATTTTTTTATGTGAAGATAAAACATTATTATTTCTGTAAAAATCCTTAAGAATTTCTTTTTTAACTCATAACAATTTTATTTTTAATCATAATAAATTTTAGTTGGAAAAATTTATTAAAACAATTGTGTTTATATAAAAGGGTAGAAACTCCTTTTTAAGTAATGAAAATCCCTAGAAATTTTGAGCTAAAAACCATTAGGAAAAAATTTTAGAAGGGTGTTTCTGCAAAATTATTATAGAAATTTTTAGTAACTAACTTCAATGAAAATTACACTAAAAAATTGCAATGATAATTTTTATTACAAAATTTCACTAGAATATTTATAGTTGAAACATTAACATTTTCTATGTAAACTTTATTTTGAGTGGTATACTTGATTTTTTAGTGAAAGTTTCAATTGAAGATCAATGTAAGTTTCTAATTTACACTATAATGTTTCAATGGAATTTTCATTACAATTTTTTATAAAAGTTTCATAGGAATTTCCAATGAAACATTGAATTGAAATTTTCCCATAGATGTTGAAATTACCAATGGAATTTACCATGGAAATCTTCCACTAGAATATTCCTACAGAAGACACATAATAATTTCTAGTGGAAGTTTCAATGGAATTTCCAATGGATGTTGCATTAGAATTTCCAATGGAAGTTTACACTAGAATGTTCTATGATAAGTTTCAAGTGGTAGTTGAAGTTACAACTGTAATATTTTGGTGGAATTCTCCAATGGAATGTTCCACTGAAAGTTTCCCTATAATTTCTAATGGAAGTTTCACTATAATTTTTAAGTTGGATTTGAGGCTTCCATTGAATTTTTCCAGTATATATTTCCATTGGAATGTTCGAGTGGAAGTTTCATGGGAATTTTCCATGGAAGTTTGTTTGGAATTTCCAATGAAAATTTCCATGGAATTTCTGGTGAAAGTTTCAACTAATTTTAAAGTGGATGTAAAATATAACATTGGAATTTTATGAATGCTCCAACGAAGTTTCACTGGAATTTCATGTGGGTATTTTAGTAGAATTTATAGTGGTTACATCAATGGAACATTATATGGAAATTGAAGTTACAATTATAATTTTTTGACTAAAGTTTCCAATGGAATGTGTCATGGAAGTTTCACTAGAATTCCAAATGAAAGTTCCAACTTAAATTTTTATGTGGAAGTTAAAGTTTCTAGTGGGAGCCTCCACTGGAATTTTCCAATGGAAAATACTTGAATTTTCCAGTGGATGTTTCCACTAGATTTTTTATTTGATGTTTCTAATTGATTTTTACAGTGGAAGTTTACTCTAGAATGTTCCAATGGAAGTTTTATTGGAATTTACTTTGAGAGTTTTGTAACATCTCAGACCTGGATGCCACTTAATAGTTCCTCGAGCCCGGTTGGCTACATAGAATCAAGAGCATATCCCCTTAATGCCATAGGTTTCCAACTAGAAGCACATGCCTAAGTGAGTCATTGGAGAATGTCACACCCACCGCTTTTAAATTATTTATTTTATTAATTTTCTCGGCATCAGGTAGTTCGGGTTAAATTATGACTTAAATTTTTGGGCTCTTTTTTAAAAAACACAAGTTTTGGCCTTAATAGTGTTTAACACACCATGGTCGAAGCTCATCAGCTTTGCCTGAGTCACCGCGTGACCTCACTAGTTCACCACACGACCTACCTAGTGCATGACTAATTAAATAATTAATAAAATGAATTGATCATTAAAAGAATGAAATTACAATAGGTATTAAGGATGTTAATTTTATTAAGTTATTTTTTTTATTATTTTCATCACCCTATTAAAAATTTTAGGGGTTGAGCGAGGTGACCGTATGGTTTCTCGACACTTCAAAATAAATAAATAACTAGAACGACATGAAATGCGACCAGTTCTTTTAATTAATTCGAAAAAAACGTCTTAGATGTAATAATAATAATATTATCATTGTGACTAATCATACTTCATTAATCTTGTTCTTGTTTTTAGTATTAAAAAAATTATATTTATTGTTAATGTTGAAATTGAAAATAATTTTGATATTATAATTAATATTAGTGAATTTATTATTAATATTATTATTGAAAACATTATTATTATGATTATTCATATAATTATTATTATAATTTTTTTAAGTTTTTATTTTCTTTAAGTAGGGTTTCTACTCCCCCCTATAACCCGTGACAAGCCCCCATCCCCCTGTACTAGGCTGTCACTCATCTCACCCTCCTCCCTTCTCCTTCGACACGACAGACCTCCCTCCCCTCCCTCTCCCTCGTCGTGCCGCAGCCCTATGCTAGCCATCCTATGTCTGATGAACCACCCCCGGCGCCCTGCCTCCTTCACACGACAATCCCCAATGCCCCACCTCCTTCGCACGACCAGCCCCGGTGCCCCTGCTTCTTCACCCGACCAACCCTGACGCCCTGCCTCTCTCACGTATCCAGCCCTCGATAAGCCTATTTCCTCCTCATAAGGTTTTTCCTCTCATTTAGGGGTCCTATTTTAGGGGTATAACTTGTTTTTGGTTTGATTTATTGGATTTTGGGTTTTCTCTAGGTTCCTTGTGGTGCAAACGGGGCACAATTCAAGTTTCGTGGAGGAATTTGAAGATTTCACACCAATTTCGGGAATTTCTTCACCCGAGGTAGGTGTTTCCATGACATAGCATCATTATATTAACATAATATGTTTGTTTTAATTTATTATTTTATTATTTGGTTTTATTATATGGTGTGTTTGGTTTTTTGAAATGGTTTGTGTGTTTAAAAGTTGGAATTGGATTTTTAATATAGGGATTGGTTGTGTTTTCTGTGTTTACATTGATGTAATGTTTCTAGAATGTGTTCTAAGGGTTATTTTGATGGTGTGAAATGCATTTTTATATGGTTAGGATTTGCAGTCGATTTTTAAAGAGGGTTTCAGGTGCACTTTTGGGTGTAAAACATATGGGGTGTTTATTGAAATTGTTTTTATCAGTTTTCATAATGATTTATTAATGTATATGAAAGGTGGAATGTGTTTGAAATGATATTCCTAATAAAAAGTGTGTTCCCTTGGCATGTCAGACTTGTTTTTCATATTTGAAATTGATTTTCAAACTGTATGAGTAGTGGAGAACATGTTTTGGTATGGTTGTGATGTGCACTTGGTTTTAATGTGATATTATTATATGGAATCAATTGGTTTTTGGTGTAAATTCTTCTTGGTTTTTGTTGAAATGAGTTAATAAATGGTTTAAATGAGTTATTGAATTATTTAGATGACGTGAACTAAGTATTTTGGAAGAGTCGAATATGTTTTTGTTTTTAAAGTAGTATGTCTATATGAATTAAGTCATGTTTTTGGTGTAAAACCTCTTTGCGTCACATGATAGTGTTTTATAAGTGATGAAAATGGTTCATTTAATTGTACAAGTGGTGTGAAACTAGATTTTAGAAGAATTTGTTAAGAAAGTGGTTTGAAAATGGCTTTCATACTTGGAATTGAGTATTTTTATTGTGTAAGACCTTGTTGTTTTATTTAATAATGGTTTATAAGTTGTGAAAATTGATTATGTTCTTCTTTTAGAGTTTCCAAATGGGGATTGTGAAATGATTAAGTAACAAAAAATGTATTTTGGAAAGGTATTTTGGTGTGCGTTTGTTTTTAAAATGGTGTTTGGGTATGAAAGTGGTTGATTTTGTGTGTAATTTTTTTTGGTTTATGATATGTGAAAGTGATATATTATGTTAATGTGAAACTTGATTGAGAATAAGGGAAAACCTCAGGTACCAAGGTGGGAGGATTAAGACTAGTACGCTAGATGATACGTAAGGGGGTTGTCTTGGTCTCGTCTAGCAGGATTGATGTTACAACAGTAACTATACTTTTGTGATTATTGGAGACCACTATGTTATGGATGTGTTTCCCTACTAGTTGCTCATGCACAAGAATATAGATCATTGTGGTTTATATGCCACATTTACACTGAGGTACGATGTCTCCAGGGTCCCACACATACTATCTACCTGAGGGGATTTACCCACAGTGCTCTACTATTCATGATGTGGTGCCTTCCGTTGGAATACAGAAGACCACTTGAGTACATGGGCGTTATTTATGAATTTTCTCTTCCAATTTAAAGTATTATTTGGGAAATGGTTTTTCTAAAAGTGTTCTTTTCCTTTTTACGTTCAGTTTGTAAATTTTTTTCCTTAAAAGCATTTTAAATGTATGGTTCTAAATAAGCATATTAAATTATATCCTTGATGTTGTGGCATAGAACCCTTTTATTGGGTGGTATCCCACTGGGCTTTTGGGTCACACCCTATATACACCTTTGGGTGTATGTAGACCATTTTATTTGTGTTTTCCTAGTTGAGGCATCATGCTTAGGAATGGTGGTTCAAGTTGTTAGTGGCATTCTATTGCAGGTTGGGTGATGGTGGCTTGAGGAGGTGGCTCCTCATGTTGCATGAAGCTTCGAATAGAGGTTTTAGTTTTATTTTCACTGTAGTCTTCTTTGAGTTTTGTGTTGAGTTGTAAAATTTAAATTTGGTCAAATGATAAGGGCTGGTTTGGTTATATTTTTCAAACTTTTTTTTATTTATTCATTGGTAGTTTTTATGTCTCTTGTTTTGGGTAAATCATTCCTACATATTATTTTTGATACCCGGGCACTTGTACTAGCCCTTAGGGATCGGGAACACCACTGGGTACTTGCCATGAACCGGGTTAGGCACCTGGTTGGATGGAGACCCAGTTTGGTTCATGACAGGGAAACTATGTCCTCATTACCAAAGTATTTCACAACAGAAGTCAACAATAAACAAATAGTGGAAGAAATAAAAAAGTAGACAATATATTCATCATAGGAATAGATACAAATATCAAAATATGGATCCTATACAATGTTATAGTTGATACATGTATCTAGAAAACAACCAAAACAAGTACATGGAAATACAATACAATACAAGTATCAAAAATTATAAAAAGACCAAAAAGTGCTTGTAGCATCACAAGCCACATCTTGGTTCCATGCTCCCCTACTTCAAAGCAATGATCAACAACCTGTACTATAGAATTTTACTCTACCATCACCGACAACCATATTATCTATTTGGGTCCCCAAAAAGGCCCAAAGAGGGTGTGAGATAAATATCCCAGTTGGTAACCACCCAGAAATATGTACAGTTCTAAACAACATAAATTAGTCTTATAAACAAGTGTAAGTAAAGCAATAACATTAGTGTGAATTACCATGGAATATGTCTACTACAACTATAAATACCAACCAGCCTCTCAAGGCTCCTTGCAACAAGTGTCAGCTCCTAATAAGGAAACTAAAAACAATATAAACAAACAATACGTACTACCTCATCGTACAACCATCCAAATCCTATCCACACAGTCTTATCGTATTCAAAAGCCACATAAAAAACCCACTACCTTGCCATACAACCAAAGTCATATATCCCACGACCGTACTGTATAATGAGGTGAATCATGATTTCCCATGTCCTTGCTGTATAATGAAGTGTATCACAATTTCCCATGACCTTGTCGTATAATGAAGTGTAGACCACGAAGGTCCTGATCCAAGGTGTCAAAGACCAATGAATCATTTTCAAGTTCTAGAATCATCTCAGTGGAAACTCAGTATAGGTACTCATTGGAGTCCTAGGATAATGTGTATCAACATGTCCTTTGCGAGTCCAAACAAGTTGGATCTAAGGGGATGCAAGGACCAAGGGATCCCATGAAATCAAGACCCTATGAGCATACTCTATCCCTAGACTCCACTACCTCTATCCAGTTCCATGGATATTCGTACATGGAATCTATATAATCATCCAACATTTCATACCATTTATCACATCACATGGGTATACCCACCAATTAATCAAGAAAATCCATTTAAGCAATCTAAAAGCAACCAATGAGTATACCCACTCGTTTAAAAAATTCCATTCAATCCATCTAAACAAGTTAACCATGGAATATTATGGTAACATAAGGAAAGGAGGCAGAACATCTTCTAATCATGTAAAACAACCTCATTAAATTACACCTATGCTTCTTTAAACTAGGAAAACTAAAAAAGACACTCCTTAGGTGATTTATAAAAGGTCAAAACTAGACAAAGGCATGGCTCACCCCTTGGGTGGCCTAGAGTTCGGAATAAAACCACCAATGCATCTCAAGGAACCTAAGGGCACCCCTAATAGGTCCCACTACATCTATTTCATAAGAACATATCAAAACCAAGCCCATGCCGAAAAGTCCGGCAGGAGACTAACAACGCTGTCATGACACATCAAATTGATTATGATTTTAATATTGATTTATATTTACAGGTAAGACCCTAGTTCATATCTCAAGGAGCATTGATAGGTTTTGCGTATGTATTTTTAATAAGAATTACTAAAATAGGGGGTGGTTCTGAAAATAGATTTAAGTAAATTACTTGATTAAAGAGGTAAATAGTTGATAAATAAAGGTGGTGTATTAATAATTATGAGAGAAGAAGAACATTTCAATTTCACTACACATCTTGGTGAGTTCATCATTCTGAAAAGTACACATGGTTTAATAAAATTCTTTGGTTGAGGGTTGTCAAGATCTCAACTTCCCTCTTGCCTCTTAAACAATGTTCAAAGAACCACCCCTTGACAAAAAAATCATGTTGTCAAGGTTTGGGTATCCAGAATAGAGAATAAAGGATACCAAATAATAATGAAATATTATGTATGTTTGAGAGAAATAGGACTCTTGTCTTGTCTAATTGGAACAACATAAGATTCCCACTTGGAGTCTCAACCCCATCGGTGTTGAAATAAAAAGTGTATCACTTAATTTTAACAATAGAAATGCAATCAGAGAAGAATCATGTCAAGATAAGAAATAAGTAAAATATTTATCTCAAAAATTTCACAAAACCAGTAAAAGAAAAAGTGCTGGAACTCCCTCCCAAGTGTGTTTAGCTCCCTCAAAATGACCGTCCACCATTTATCTCGACACTAGGATGAGGAGGAATCTCATGTGGAACTCCACAATCATCCTTGATTCCCCTATGAGGATAGGGTCATCCCGAACTCCTTGGATGATGAGAGGACTTCTTTGGGTCTCTAAAATACCAGAGCTTTTACTCTTGTCCGAACTTACAAATGGGAAGCCCAAGGTTCCATTTTATAAGAAAATGAGAAGGTGGTTTTGAGCACACAAATTTATTAAAACCACTTGTCACATGAGTTTTGAACTCCATAAATCCTTATATAGATTTGAATAAAATATCCAAGTTGTAAACCCACCTATTGGATGTTTCCACCGAACATTTGGCACAATTTGGAAAACTATATCCTGAGATATGGACATATCACAACACACCATTTTTGACATCGTGCAGATGCGGTGTGCTAGACAGATCAGGTTGGTGGGGCAACCGGATTGCTGAATGAGTCTTGTGTGTTTTCATATGAAATGTATCCCAATGAATTTTGGACCATACCACAAAATTTCCACCCATTTTTATGTACAGTTCAGGATAAGTGCACGGATGAGTCTACTGGTGTGCATGGATCTTACGCAATTTGGCCCATTTTTCTTGGACATCATAATTGGCCCTCCAAATCACCACCTACTGCAATGGAATCATCAAAAAAATAAAAATTACCTTTTTAAAAGTGATAAAAACAAAATAAATGATTCAAACATGGAATGAAACTTGTTATTATTTTTATAATTTTTAATATAAAACAACTTTGCAAAGTGGTGTAAAGGTGAAAATTATACAGTGAATCGTGGTATGATCAAAACCCCACACCTAAACATTTGTACTATTGGGAAAAATCACAAATAAAAATAAAATTATGCATATATATATATATATTCCCAACATCATGAAGATTTAGCATTTTAGGAAATTTTAATTCATTAAAGTAATGTGATCAATTAACAAACCACACCATGAAGTTCTTCCTCGTGAAAATGGGAAAAAATGTCTCATAAATCATATCACAATGAAATTCAAAGAGATTCATGAAAAAAACATGGGAAAGGAATTAAAAATTCAACCATTCCACTAACTCCCCATGTGTGTGTGTGAAAACCATTCGATGCTATTCTTTCCACTTTCTATCCAATAAATATAGGTTATTTTAACATTATTCAGCTTTAAAATGATTTTTTCACCGAACCTGGCCTACATCATTTACAATAATATTTCACGACCCACTCACTTAAGCATTCCCAGAAGTCAAAACATATGCTCCCATACTATATATCCCCATATGTTTCACATTTCATCACCCCCCTCATTTATTTTTTTTTGTTTTTTTTGTTTTTTTAGAAGTTTCATTTGGAACAAATCTTACACTCATCTCTCAACCCTTGTTTGATCTCTTTAAGACACTAATTTCAATAGTTATAACAATATCAAAGGTTTAGGAGGAGTGGTTTTTGACCTTCCCAATACACAAATTTCTTTTTGAGGGCGTACAACAGTCGAACATTAGGTACACACACATAGGTCAATCTGGTATAGTAATGAAACAGATCTGATAAGGAACGAATTTATGGAAATATCATTTAAAAATGAAAAATACTAACCTAACATATATTTACCTTATATTAAGTGAGAAATATTCACACATTTTGGTTTGGATCAATTTTTTTGGAGATATTAGTGACACAGTTTTCCCAAAAACTACTCACATAAGGGGCATCAATAATCTCAAATGTTCCACAGTGATACAACCATTTATATCATTGAAAGAAAACCAATTCACTAGAAATCACTCACTGATGTTAAATTAATTCAAATATTATTTTTATCCTTCATTATGGTATTTTTACTTTCACCCCTTTATGGTCACCAAATCATGGAACTTTGAAAATTTTGATGTGGAAAAATGAAAATACCATAAAGAAGTCTAAAAAGAGAAGAAATGAGAGAGATAATGGAAGTCCTTATGAACCCAGAAAGATGGGGAAAAATTAAAATACCATAAATAAGGATAAAAAGATAAGAAATTAGAAAAATTATGAAAATTCCTAACTAACCCAGGAATGTACCCACCCCCCCACACCTAGAATGTGCAGTGTCCTCACTGTAATACTTGAGAATGTGAGAAGGAAGGATAAAACATGGTGTGTTTCACTGGTATGTTACTTCTTGAACATGGAGTTACTCCACCAGGAAATCTAGAAGGGATTCATGGAAGTGATTCAGCCGCTGCCCATTGACATCGAAATTTTGCTTGGTTTCAGCATTTTGAACCTGAACAACACCAAATAGAGATACATTAATAATAGCGTATGAGAAAAACCACCAGGAACGAAGCTTACCTGGATGAAACGTAAGACTTAAATTATAAAGGAGGACTTTTTGACCAATGTGGAACTAGAGATGAAGTATAAGATGGTTGTGGGAAGCCTTGATACGCTTCTTATAAAATAGTGGAGTCTCATATGCATCTCTTTTCATTTCTTCTAGATCCTGAATCTGAAACTTCCTTTGATAACCTGCACCATAAAGAATATAATTTAATTGTTTGTTGGCCCAGTAGGCCTGGTACTTAATATCAATAGGTAGGTGACAACTCTTTCCAAACACAAGACGATAGGGTGACATTCCAATAAGAGTTTTTAATGCAATAGGGTAGGCCCATAATGAACCATCAAGTCGAAGACTCCAATCTTTTCTATTGGGTTGAACTGTTTTTTCAAGAATTTGTTTTACCTATCTATTTGAAATCTCATCTTGACCATTGGGTGATATTTAGTAGACACACTATGACCGACCCTATACCTATGGAAAAGTGATTGCATTATTTTGTTGCAGAAATGAAAACCCTAGTCACTGATGATGAACCTATGTAATTAAAACCTACAAAAGATCTGAGTTCTCAAAAATTCCACAACTGTTTTGGAATCATCTGTCCTTGTGGGTTGAGCCTCTACCCATTTTGACACATAATCGACCACCAGAATAATGTACATGTTTCCAAAGGAATTGGGAAAAGGACCCATAGAGTCAATGACCCAAACATCAAAAATTCCATGAAAGAGCAACAGTTGTTGTGGCATTTCATTTATTTTAGAGACATTCCTCATTCTTTGACAGTGAGGAAAAGATTTGAAAAAATCATGGGAATCCTGAAAAAGTGTTGTCCAAAAGAGACCAGAGTCAAGGACCTTACGAGCAGTCCATTGGGGACCAAAGTGGACCCCACAAGCAAGAGTGTGATAGAGTCTAAGGATAGACAGAAAGTCACTATCGGGGACACAAAACCTAAGGACTTGATCATTAAATGTGCACCAGAGGTAGGGGTCATCCCAAATGTACCAACAAGACTCATGTTTTAGAAAACTGGCTTGGTTTTTATTGAGATCAGTAGGAATGCAAGATGCTACAAAATAATTTACAATTTCATCATAGCAAGGAATAACATCTTGAACTCAGTAAAATTGCTCATCATGAAACATTTCATTAATGGGAATATAGGGGGATGAGTCAATTTACGGGGATGGGAGGATCCTACTGATATGGTCAGCCACCACATTTTCTACTCCTTCTTTATCTCTAATTTCTAGATTAAATTCCTGAAGTAGGAGCATCTAGTGAATGAGATGCGGTTTGGCTTCTGGTTTCTTAAGAAGATACCAGAGGGATGGATGGTTTGAGAACACAATGACTTTGGACCCTAAAATATACGACCTGAACTTATCCAAGGGAAACACAATAGAAAGAAATTATTTTTCAGTTGTGGTGTAGTTTTCTTGGGAAGGGTCCAATGTACATGAGGCATAAGCTATGACATGTGGAGCTCAGTTGACCCTTTGTGACAAGACTGACCCAACTGCATAGTTATAGGTATCACACATGATCTCAAACTGTAAATCCCACCGAGGTGGTTGGATTACCGGGGGTGACGTGAGACTCCATTTTATCTTATTAATAAATTCCTCATATTCTTTATCAAAAACAAATTCTTTTTCTTTTTGGAGTAATCAGGAGAGGGGGAGTGAAATTTTACTAAAGTCATGAATGAAACTATGGTAAAATCCATCATGACCTAGGAAAGACCAAATCCCATACATTTTTGGGGAATGGTAGTGAAGAAATGACATCCATTTTTGATTTATCTACTTGTATGTCATCCCCAGAAATGACATTCCCCAAAATGATACATTGTCGCACCATTAAATGGCATTTATCATAATCTAATACAAGATTATTTTCAATATAGTGATGTAGGAATAAACGAAGACTACTCAAACATTCATCAAAATTGGAGCCATAAATAGTGAAATCATCCATGAAAACTTCCATGAAATTCTCCAGGTAATCCGAAAAATTACTAAACGTGCATTTCTAGAAAGTACCCGGAGCATTGAACAGACAAAATGACATCCTCCTATATGAAAATGTGCCAAAGGGGAAAGTGAAGGTTATCTTTTCATGATCCTCAAGTGAAATATGGATCTGAAAGTATCCAGAATACCCATCAAGGAACCAGTAGTAAGACTTACCCGCTAGCCTCTCTAGCATTTGGTCAATGAATGTGAAGGGTAAATGGTCCATCCTAGTGTATTGGTTTAGTAGGAAATAGTCTATATAGACACGCCAACTATTCTACACACAATTTGGAACCAATTAATTATTTTCATTTTTGATTACCGTAAGACCAATTTTTTTAGGAACTACTTGAACGGGGCTGACCCATTGGCTTTCAGAGATAGGGTAAATGATTCCAGTAGCCAATAATTTTGTTACCTCATTTTTCAAAACATATTGGAGGTTTGGGTCCAGTTGAAGTTAGGGTTCCTTACTATTTTAGCCTCATCATTTAATAAAATATGATGTGTACAAATTGATGGGCCAATACTAGGAATGTCAGAATGTATCCATCCCAAAGCATTCTTATAATCCATCATAAGATCAAGCAGTCCCAATTAATTATTAGAAGGGAGTAAACTAGAAATGATGTCAGGAAACTGTTTTCCATTCTCAAGATATGATTATTTTAAATATTGAGGCAGTTGTTTCAGTTCCAATTTAGGTGGATTTTGGATTTATGGGAGTGTGTGTAAAAGTGAGAGGTCACTGATCTCATCTAACTACTCAATGGTATCATCCTCAATAGAGGAATGATCTTTTGCAAGATTAGTAGTATCATTGATGGTCATTGGATCCTCACTGTTTATGAAATCTTTAATTAATAAACATGCATGGAATTTTTATAATCCACTACAACAATCATTGCATGACTCATTTCCTATAATTTCAATCAATGAGTAAAGCTCAGAAAGGGGATTGGGGGAAAGAAAATTTATTTTTTAGGGGTAGGGAGTACATCAATTGAATTAACAAAGAGAGAGGAATGTTCTTCGAAGGGGTGCTTCATGGCATCAACGATATTGAAATGGAATATGTCACCACCAAATTCCATAGATAATGTACCATTGTGGACATTAATTTTTGTTTTGGAGACTTTCAAGAAGGGACTCCCCAAAATAATCGGGGCATGTCCATTCATCCTATCATCCTCCATTTAAGCACATAAAAGTCAGTAGGAAAAATTAAATTTTGGACCCACACAAGTACATCCTCTAACACAACAGAGGTGTTTGAGGTACTCTGTTTAGCCCATTGAACAATAATTCCAGTGGGATTAAATTCCCCAACCTACAATGTAAAGAAAATATAGTGAGGCATCACATTTATAGAAGCACCTAAATCAATCATAACATTAGAAAAAGAATACTCCCCTATGGTGCAAAGAATTGAGAATGTTCCAAGATCATTGCACTTGGTGGGAAGTGATGGATCTATCAATGCTGAAACATTCCTCCCAAAGCTCACTTTCTCATCACCTCAAAGTTTCCTTTGGTGTGTACACATCTCCTTTAGAAACTTGGTGTACCATGGAATTTTCTTCACAACATCAATCAATGGGATGTTAACCTGCACTTTCTTAAAAAATTCCAATATTTATTATCAAGTTCAGTTCAATTTTGTTTTCTTATTTGGGTGGCCCTTTGAGGAAATGGAAGTGGAATGGTTGGGATATGGGACTCATCAATATGCACACTCTTTCATTTGGAAGGGATTCTCTCAGGATAAGGTTCTTCAACATTTATAACATTTCT
Organism: Viscum album; assembly: GCA_963277665.1. Lineage (NCBI taxonomy): Eukaryota > Viridiplantae > Streptophyta > Magnoliopsida > Santalales > Viscaceae > Viscum > Viscum album. Next base: position 513,046,892 of record OY728146.1, read on the forward strand.
AATGGTTGGGATGGAGGTTTCCTCAGGTGGGGATGAATCTAATGTAGGATTAATCTTACTTTCTAGTTGTTTTACACTCCTAAGGGTGATGAAACTAACATTTCAATTATCCCTAGGGTTAACTACTGGTTGAGAGGGAATTTTACCTGACCCATGACTTTGAATTTCACCCATTGAGTTATCTAGTTGGCCTAATTGGGTTTTGAGGTCTTGTATGGATGCCTTAGTGTTTTGTTGGAATTGGATATTACTGTCATCCATTTGCCTCATCATATCTTCTAGGCTATGCTCGGGTTTTGGAGGGGTTTGTTGGAAAGGCCTTTGGGGTGGTTGAGGATTTCTGGGTGGTGATGGTGGATGACTACTCTGCCACTGTTGGTTCCGTTGTTGTTGAGGTTGGTCTGAATACCCCCTTGCTTATAGGCTTGATTCTATTTCCACCCAGTATTATATGGATAGTAAGGTTCTTTCCTAAAGGTTTGGTTATAGGGGTGACCTGTAAATATTGCCTCACAACTCTCAGATGATTCTCTCAATTGAGGACATTGTTCAGAGTAGTGGTTGTTAGAAGGATATATACCACAATGTATGGGAGGAGGAGATTGGGATTTCCATTGGGAAATATCAAGTTGTCGGAGAAGGGCACTTACCTCTTCGAACTTTGTGCCTACCTTCTTCTCGAATTCAGTACTTTTCACCACATGGACACCTCGAATCGGTACATTGGACCTTAAGCCTAATTGTTGTTTGTTTTGTGCCATGTTCTCAATCAGGGTTCTTGTAGCAATTGGGGTCTTATCAACTAGTGCACCACCTATTGTAGCATCGATTATATTTCCATCAAAAGGGATTACACCTTCATAAAAATATTGAATTAAAATTTGATCACTTATTTAGTAGAGTGGGAAACTTGAACATAACATTTTAAAGAATTCTTAATATTCATGTAATGTTTCCCCTTGATATTGTCTTATCCCACAAATTTATTTACTTATTGTTACAGTTTGAGAGGCTGGGAAATATTTTTCAAGAAAAAGACATTTCATGTCTGCCCAACCTTTTATTGAGGAATTAACATAATATAACGAATCTTTTGATGTATCTTATAATGAAAAAGGGAATGCCCTTAAATTTACTTATTCTTCATCCACATTTGTAGGTTTTAATGTAAAATACATGTTGTGAAATTCTTTTAAATTCTTGTGTGGATCCTCTCCAGGAAGTCCATGGAATCTTGGTAATAGATGGATTAAACCATATTTTAGTTCAAAATTAGGTGCATTTCCTTGTAATTGAATATAGGTGGGTTTGATATCAACATCATGAGAGGTTAGTTTTTTAGTGTTCTATAGTTTTCATCCATGTTTTTCAAATTAATTTCAGTTTTAATGTGCGTTTCCAAAGAAGAAGAAGAAGGATCAAGATGAGTGTTGATGTTTTGTGTGTCCTCCTTTAAAGGTTTCTCTTGTGTATCTTGGGGTTGGTGATGTAGGATCCTCTCCGGTTCAGGTTTGAAAGGTTGTAAGTCTCCCAGAGTAGAATACATCATACACAGAACCTACACAAGAAATAAATTAGAACAAAAAATTAAATCTAAAGGTAGAAGATAAAACAAGCAATCATTCACAAAATTTACAAAGAAAAGTATCAAAAACACGCACTAAAACCAAAGCACTCCCCGACAACCACACCAAAATTTGACAGCGTTGTCATGAACCGTCAAATTTTTTATGAGTTTAGGATTTATTTATAGTCTAGGTAAGACCCTAGGTCATTTATTAAGGAGCATTGATAGGTTTTGAGTATGTATTTTTAATAACAATTACTAAAAGAGGGGGGGGGGTGGGTTTGAAAACAGATTTAAGTAAATTACTTGATTAAAGAGTTAAATAGTAGATAAATAAAGGTGGTGTATTAATAATTATGATAGAACAAAATCTTTTCAAGTTCACTACACATCTTTGTTAAATCATCATTTAGAAAAATACACATGGTTCTGTGGAATCCTTTGGTTGAGGGTTGTCAAGATCTCAACTTCCCTCTTGCCTCTTAAACGATGCTCAAAGAACTACCTCTTGATACAAAAATTGTGTTGTCAAGGTTTGGGTATCAAGAATAGAGAATAATGGCTACCAAAGAATACTTAAATATTATATATGTGTGAGATAAATAGGACTCTTGTCTTTTCCAATCGGAACAACCCAAGATTCCAAGTTGAAGTCTCAACCAAATCGGTGTTGAAATAAAAAGTTTCACATAATTTTAACAATAGAAATGAAATTAGAGAAGAATAATATCAATATAAGAAACATGTGAAATATTTATCACACAAATTAGACAAAACCAATAGAAGAAAAAGTGCGAGAACTCCCTCCCAAGTGTGTTTAGCTCCCTCGAAATGACCATCCACCGTTTATCTCGACATCAGGAGGAGGAGGAAGCTCGGTTGGAACCTCACCTTCATCCTTGATTCCACTATGGGGATAGGGGAATATAAAAATTCTTGGATGATGAGAGTATTTATTTGGGTCTCCAAAATACCATATCTTTTCCTCCTGGCCGAACATACAAATGGGAATCCCAAGGTGCCATTCTATAGGAAAATGGGAAGGGGGTTTTGAGCACACAGATTTATTAAAACCAATTATCACATGAGTTTGGACCTCTAGAAAACTTATCTAGATTTCAAGAAAATAAAAAAGTTGTATCTCCACCTCTTGGATGTATCCACCAAAATTTTGGCACAATTTGGACACCTATAGCTTGAGATATGGACAAATTACCTCACACCACTTTTGACTTCATGTAGATGCGGTGTGCTAAATAGATCAGGTCGGTTGGGAAACCAGATTGCCGAATTAGTCTTAGGTGTCTGAATATGTAATATATCCCAATGAATTATTGACCAACCCAAAAAATGTAATCCCATTCGGATGCATGGTTCAAGATCAGTGCATGGATGAGCCCACTGGCGTGCATGGATCTTGCGCAGTTTGACCCATTTTTCTTGGACACCATCATGGGCCCACCAAATCACCTCCTCCGGCAATGGAATCATCAAAACAAGTAACATTTCCATTTTTAACAGGGATAAAAACAAAATAAATGAGTCAAACATGGAATAAAACTTGTTATTATTTTTATAATTTTCAAACGATCAAAGACAAAAAGACAGATAACTCTATAAATCATCAGAAGACTAAATAAAAGTATTGACCATATACCTTAGCTTGGTAGTAGAGCGATCATCCAGTGTCAATTCATGATTCACCTGAATTTCGGAGAAATTTGAAGAATGGATGAAGAACGAGCAATTAGGGAATATGAGCCTAAATCAAAACAACACGTCCATTGTTCGGAAGAATCAAGAATGGATAAATAGGAATCGAGTAATTACTGATGTGGTTACAACATGACTGACAATGGTAGAACCAAATCTCGGACAATTTTTAGATCTAAAAAACTAGAATAGCGGGGTTTTAGGATTTAAAGGATGAGAAAAAGAGCTATTATCTAAAAAATAGAGGTGACTGTCTCTATATTAAAAAAACTATCAGGAAATTAAATGACGTGTAATTTACTTATACAATGTTTAATTTTATATTTTCCCTTCCTAAGGAAAATCCTATACACATCGTGAAAGTCCCTGGCCAGACCATTACATGTCATGAAATTGGATTACACGATGTGTATCCCCCTTTAATGTCGTGTAATGGAACTGTAACCAGCCTACCTCCTTCCATATCCTTCTTTTCCAAGCACAACCAACTGTCCCACAAACTATATTAGGGTCTAATCAAAATATGAAAGGAATACTAACACTTAACCAAAAATTAAAAGAACCACACCTCTAGAAAAACCTGGGATCTTAAAATCTCCCACCTTAAAGAAATTCATCCCTGAATTGCTCTCTCTAAGGTGGTTAAGATTCATCTAAAAAAACACTTGGAACTAAGAACCTATGTCGGCCTCCCTCTCCCAAGTATCATCATATAAAAATCCATTCTACCATAGCACCCGTACTATTGGAACTGACCAGACTTGGAGAACCTTCGTGCTTCTGTCCATGATATAAATCAGATCCTCCTCAAAGGATGAATCAACCTACAACTCAACCTCATTAGGCCGAAAAGCATGAGACGTGTATGAATGATAATGGTACATCTATGATATGTAGAAAACATTGTTCATGATTCGTTACCTATAAGATAACTGTAACTGATAGGCAACAGACCCAACTCTCTCCATAATCTTGAATGACCTGACATATCACAGGGAAAGCTTACCCTGTCTCCTGATCCGTCTGTGTCCCGGCCTTGGTGAAACACACAAGAAAACCCGATCCCTGACATCGAACTCTAAAGGTCATATATGGTGATCGATTTAAGATTTCTAACGATACTGTGGAATATCCATATGCATCTAAATTAACCGGACCTGCTCATAAGTCTCCTGCATGAGATGAGGTCCCAATAAAGGTGCCTCACCTACCTCTAAACAGCACAGGGGTGATTAGTATAACCTACCATATAAATCCTCATATGGTTACATCTATATCATTGATTGATAAATGTTATTATATGCAAACTCAACCAGGGGAATGTTCCTCTCCCAAGATCCCCCAAAATCCAAGACACATGTTCATAAGAAATCTTCTAACACATGTATCTTATGATCTGACTAGACATCAGTATAATGGGGTTATGTTGTGCTAAAAAATACCTATGTATCTAACACCTTCTAAAAACTATACTATAAATGGGACGCAAAGCAGGCATCCCTATTTGAAACAATAGTGTGTGGGACCCCATGAAGTTGTATTATCCTACGAATGTATAACCTTCAAATCTTATCAACACTGAAGGTATCCTTGATCGGTAATAAATTACAATCCTTCATGATATTGTCAACAAAAATCCACACAACATCATTACCTCAAGGAAACCTCGGTAAACCAGTCACAAAATCCATCATGAAAACATCCCATTTCCATTACAGAATAGGTAACTACTATAAAAGATTGATGGGTTGCTGATGTTCCACCTTCACCTGCTGATAGGTGGAACACCTCGTAACAAAACTAACTACCTCTTGCTTCATACTCAACCACCAGTACTGACATCACAAGTCACATTACATCTTGGTGAACCCGCAGTGCACTTCCTAAGACGAATCATGAAACTCTTTCATCAAATCCTCATGTATATCCATTGTAACCCAAATACATCCATGGATATGCAGGATCTCATCCTCACCTATCTTCTAATGATGCGAGGAATGAATTTATTCTCATGATTCACAATATTATTTTTATATAATTCCCATAAAAAATAGAAACATTATTAAACATTATAATTTTATTGTGTTTATGTTATTAAGATACTGTAAAATATGCAATTACCTAATGATATGCATATTTATTAATATCAAAAAAGAGCATCCATTGATCATGTGAAATTCCATCAAGCACCTTATCATACATTTGTTGTGAGCTCCGAGAAGTTCCATTAAACTCATTTCATAATATCTATTTTAAAATATTACTATTTCTTACCCAAATATTTCAATTTCCATGGGGCTAAAATAGAGTGAGGGACATCAAAATGAAAAAATATATAGAAATTAAAAATAATACTTTATAATTATATTAAAAAAATTTACTCATGAATTATAAATTAGTTTTCAAGGAATAATAAATTAATTTTATATTTACTTTAGTATCAAAGAAATAATTTTTCTAAGTTGTAGGTATGTGCCTATAATATTTATAATTAATGGGAAAGCTCACCATATCACAAGTAGGCTTCCCAAGAATCTGCTCATAGATTCTAATAACATCACTATTAGGCACCCTGAACTCATAATATATAATGATAATCTTGATGTCTATGAGTTCCCAAACATTTGTTGTGATAATATTTATACCCCTTCTATGGTTTTCATTATATGTCAGACAAATGCATTAAAAAATTAATAAAATATATAATTATTTTTTGAAAAATGACATACATACCAGTGATGACAACTCACCAATATCACTTAGATGGAGGGGTGGCCAACTGCTCCATCATCAGAGGTGAATTTGGTGGTGGGATACCAAAAACATATGGGGAAACATTTGGGTCACTAGTAGTCTTAGGTATAATGGAGTCACTAGGATCCAAAAAATATGACGGTAGTGGTGGCATGCTTCAAGATGTTGATTTTCTAGGATCCTGAATTTTTTTCTCGACATTCCTACAATTCAAATGGTTAAGATATATTAAATGTATAAAAAAAAAATAATAGATTAAAAAAACTAGAACAATTTATATATTTATGAAACACTTATCAAAGAGAAATAGTAATATATTTTCATTACCAATTAATACATTTAATTGTCTTCATATTCATTATATTCATTGTTATCAAATTCCATTGCTACGAGTCCTTCATTTTTACCCTCTCTTTAAAATAATACTATTTCAATATTTTTCGAAAACAATTGTTCAATGTTGTGTGGTTGATGAGGTTCACTATCACAAAGAACAAATTGATATTCATTACCCATATCATATAAGTATATCTATTTTTTGTGTACAAAAACACTCCAACCTTTATGTATTTCCTCATCCATAGAATAAACCATATCCTCTTAGGAATCCAAGATATATGGATCATTCTCTTCACACTCACCGGTATGGATCAAGTTAGAGAAGTTAATAGAATTAAAATGTAACAAATATTTCATTATACCCCTATCAATGTTGACCCACTTTCATTTGAATAAGACAACTAAAAACTGACCATGATAGATTAGTTCAATTATATCATTTATCTTCCTATAGTATCCCACTTATACATGTGTAAATACACAAATTTTCTGAGCTTTCAAGTATTCTTCATGATAAATTTTACAAAACCTGAATCCATGAACATTGTAGGAATTGAATATCTTATCCTTCCTTAGAGGACCTCAAGCCAAAAACTTCAAATCATTTGATATTTCAGGTCAATTCTCAACATTAATTATCTAGAAAATAAGATATGATGTGTTAATTTTAACATAGACAAAATAATTACACATCAATAATATGAATATGATTATATACTTACATGATGGGAGAACCATTAGACAATATCCTTATTAATAGTTGTTATTATTCTATCTCATTTCATGCTCAACCTATTAGTAACCTCTTTTTTGCAGTTGATATTCTTCAATAAATGGATCTGTAATAAAACTCTTGAGTATCAAATATCTACATTCTTTTAGAAAATACAATTAAATCAGTGTCAAATTTGACCCCTTTCTAGTTGGTCCTCCAATAATTGGAAATGGAGATAATTTGTTTCAAAAATGATAATTAGCAGAGATATCATTAGTACATTCAGCATGTGTGAATTTAGTCTCAATATCATCCAAAAAGGTAGAAGAGAATTTCAAGCACTCTTCGGCTATGTAACCTTCAACAATAGAGAGTTTCAGTTGAGATTTATTCCTCACATATGATTTTAAATGACCTAAATACATGATTAAAAAATAAGAAACATATTAATTTTTTTTGCAATGATTTGATAAAATTGAATTCACTAATGAAAATAAAAATAATTACATCATACATCTCAATTGGATACATCCATCGATAGTTTACCAGTCCATAAGTTTTAGATTCTTAAAAAAAACGAACATTCAAATGAATCATGACTGTGAAGAATAAATGGGGAAATAATATCTTTAATTTAAAAAGTGTCAAAAAAACTCTTTATTGAAGTTTCTAGAGCTAAATTGGATTTGTATTTTTTCTATAAAGATATATGAAAAGGGTACCAAAATAAACTAGAATTGTGATTAATATTTTAGTTAACATATTATGAAATTCTAGTAGAAACAAATTCTCCATAAATATATGTTATTCATGTCTTTTAAATCCATGTATCATTCAATGTTTTAAGTCAACACAACTTGATATGTTACTTGAATATCCATATGGCACTTTTACATTATTTAAAGTTCAAAGGAATATGTCTTTATCATGATTTTTTATTTTAAAAATGGTTGAAGGATAATTGTAATTATCATTTTTCCACAAACCATGAATCATATGCATTGAATAAAAATCCTTACAAGCTATAACGAAATCCTTCAATTTACCTTACTCATTAAGAAATGTAAAAAATTAAATTTCCACAAACATTCTTCTCAATATGAATTTCATCAAGATTATAATGTGTATAACTAAAATCCAAATAAGGATGTTTGAAAAATATACTCTTTTTCTTCCATTTTTGTGTTCCATATGTTTCATATACTATACCTCATACCATTTCCCCCTTTTTTAAACTGGTTACATTTTCCAAATTCTTCAGTGACATTCATTAATTTTCCTAAGATTTATAAACTAGATAACTATTTCATTGACTTTATAATTTCAAAATTTCCATTCAATCATTTATTGTTAAACTTGAATTTATGAGAAGCATCAAGAAATTGGTGATGACACATAAAAAACCATTTTCCACTAAGAGGTTATCATTGAGGTTCAAAATAAAAATTAAAAAACAGAGAAGCCAAACCAGTATGAGTGTTCCAATTAGATAAATTTCCTAGTCTAGGAAACTCACTAATAGAAAACATTAGAGTAAAATTCATTTTTAGATGTTTTCTCATTGAATCGTCATATGTTTCCATGCCATCATCCCACAATTCTAGAAATTCTTTGATTATAGGATAAAGGTATACACCAATGTAATTTTTAGGAATTTTCATTCTAGGAATAATCATAAAAATAATTAATAAATTCTTTTACATGCACATAGATATATATAGATTATAGGGGGTTAAAAACTATCCAAATGCTATAATTAGTACTTAAAGTACCAAAAGGGTTAAAACCATCAGAATCCAATCCCAAACGTATTTTCCTAGAATCCAAAGAAAAACATGGATATAAGAAGTGAAACATATTCCATAATGTTGAATCTTTTTATTGTATCATAAATTCATCATTACTATTCTGAGAATGCCACTTCATGTATTATGTAGTCTTAGATGACATGAATGATCTTTTCAAGTGTGGTTTCACAGGAAAGTAACACAATAACTTTATAATAATTTTCTTCTTTTATTTCTTCTGGGGGTTGCATTGATTTGTACTCTCATTTTTTTTCATCAAATTCCATCCTCTTGTATGATATCTTATGAAATAATCTTCATCAGACTCTTCTCCCAAGAAAAGCATGCAATCACTCAGGCATGCATGTATCTTTGTATAATCAATTCCATGATTTTTGATGACTTTCTTCATCTCATAAAATGATATAGGGATCTTAGCTTCACTAAATGCATCATGAAGCAACTCTAAAATCATGAAAATTTATTTTTCAGAAATTCCAAAGAGAAAATTGATATGATAAAACTTAATTTGGAAAGATAATGTTGAATACTTGGCACAACCTTCATATAGTTTTTGCTTCCCATCTTCTACTAATTCATAAACGTCATTTTTTTGGTCACTGAAGTTATGAGCAAGATTAACCTGGTCAGGATAAACTGAAGGTTTTGTTGACATATTAAAATCATCAAAATTTTATTCTAAAAAAATGTGTCATTTAATAAAATTTTAACCGATTTCTCCTCTTCCAGATCACTTGTTGTTCCATTGGTAGTATTTTCATATTTTTGACTTTCCATAACATTTGATTCACCATTCCAAACCCAACATACATGTCCATTAAGAAAATATTTAAATATATAATGATAATAAAATTAATTTCAATTAAAACATCAATTTAAAATATAATCAAGACACAAAAAGTTTATTATACCATCCATAAATCGGTTTTCAATTGTATAATCTAAATATTTTTCCAAACCCTTAGCATACCAAGGTGTGTTTCGAGGTAAATTAATCCAACATTTATCAATATGTATTGGATTGTATTCTACATGTACATTAAGATGTCAATATACAAATGTTTAATCAAATATGTACAATCAAAATTAAACATCAACCAACTTCTTAATTGAATCTTTCATAACAATTATAAGGGAAAATGGGATGAATCAAATAATTAAATTTTTCTTACTAAACTTGTAATATAAATACATGAATAAAATAAATTATAATTTATCACAAATATAGATAGATAAGGATATAAATTAGATAAACACCACATTATTATCATCTAGTATGTATTTAGATATAAGTTCAATAACTGCCACCATCTTACCAACATAGTGATATATTTTCATGAAAACGATATCCCCCACATTCTCATCATCCAACACAGATCACTATAATAATTGGAAAATGATGAATTTATCCCTAGAATAAAATTGATGAAAAATACCGTGACATACATAACCTAATATTTCTTTTCATCCATGATAGATAAATAAATAAGTTTGTTAGCCTCTGCATGCAAACTTCTATAAAGGGATAATGGCATAAACAATCTCTTTTCATAGGATATTTAGACCTCGTTGATAACCATCATAAAACTACTTTAAAAAATTATCATAATCTATAATGTAAATATAATAACAAACCAATAAATAAAAAAATTATTTAAACCATAGTAAATTAAAAATCAAATAAAAAATGAATCATCATCTTTAAATAAATGGATAAACATTTCATTAAAGAGCAATGGAACCATATAAATTTTAATTAATTAAATACAGTACATGAAAAAAACAATTAATTTTATATCAAAATTTAGGATTAAAGTACATCATGAATGTTTCACCCCAATAATTTACCATATTTTATTTTCAGAATAAATTTAATTTTTCTGAAAGCTTAAAATGCACACAACAATGAGTTCGAACAAAACACTATTTAGTTATGTTTTGCAAAGGAAATTAAATTATAAAACCATTAGAGAATAAAAATAGTAAATCTATATGTTATATTTCCAAAAAAATATTTTGACATCCATCTAATATATTTGATATGTATAAGATAAGAACAAACCCAATATTACACATAAAAACCTATATTTTTATAAAATTAGTTTTACAACATTTTAGGGGAACCTATTTTGAATCCAATTTATGAAAATTTTATATATGTTATTTGAAAAAATAAAATTAATTTTTTTAAATAGGGGTATAAATATTTAATTTTTTGAATTATTAGTATTTTACTGACAAGTTTCATGTTTTGATGAATAGTGTAAAAATACTAAATTTTAATTGAAAACAACGCTTTTCATTGAAAAAAATTATAGTGTTAAATTATTTGGTTTTAAATTATAATTAGATTATTTTAATAAAATTTAATCCAATTTAGGTTGTTGGAATCAATTTTACATTGAAATTTGATATAAAAACCTTTCAATCTTTTAAACATTCTCACTTTAAGAACATGTCTTCTCCTTCCGTCAACGGGATAATATTAAATTAATTACTGAAAAATTGGTATTATAAATTTTGAAAAATGGATTCATATTTGGAATCAGTAGGTAAAAATTATTTAAATATGTTTCTTGTATTTTTTTTGGTCATATAAATAGTAAATTTAGTATGATTTTACTTACAACGGTTAAGGGTAAATTGGGTAATTAAGTGTAAAAATCATATTATGAATATTAGAAAATCACCCTAACAATTGTCCAAATTTTCTTGGATGATTATGTTTCATAACTAAGAATTATAGGATTGGTTATGAGGCTATTTATTCCCTTTTAGAATATAATATAACCTTATTAATATTATATTCAAAGGAAAGTCAATTTTGTCATATTTTTTGACAAGAGAAATATTTTTAATATGGGGTTATATATGGGATATTTTCAACTATAAATATTATTTTGGAAGATAAAATTTTATCTACATCATGATAATTTTTTTTAATTATTAGTTGTAATATAATTACCCTAAATGTGACATAATGATGATGTATTAATTATTTAATTAATGGAAGAATCAAATAAATGATTTTAAAAATATTAAAAATAAATATAATTTTTAAATATTAATGTCATCCAAGAAATTTATATCATAATTTGACATATTAATGATGATTTAAAATATTTGTTCTGAAAATATCATGTTTTTAAGATATTTTTAAAAAGTCAGGTAATGAATAGGGTCAAAATTAACACTAATGATATTTTAAAATAAATAATATTTTATTAAATGACATAAAATTTATAAAATTATAAAATTCTTCCAAAATATTTGGATAAAGTTAAATATGTCATCGATGATGCATTTATTGGTCTTTTGGTATTTTATATTATTTATATTAACCCTCAAAGTGTAACTTATATGATATCACGGTAAGAGTTAAAAGTATTAAATAAGAGTTAAAACAAAAAAGAAAAGGATTAAAAGATAATAAAAACTTTTATAAATTTTATTTAAGGAATTTATTTCAATCCATCATCATACTATATTCTAAATAAGTCATTTTGGATCCATTTAGAATATAAATTAATTTAAATTAATATTTTCAGAGTTTTTAAAGGTGCCCCTCACCTCAATTATAAAAGGGAACCTACTCCCTCACTTCTTCAGACCACTTTGAGCCTACTATATCGACTAATTACTTCCCATCTATAATCCCAAAATCCTTATCTTAGTTCTAGAGGTTCGGTTCTACCAAAAATACCAACACTAGATCCCTTCAGGAGAGATTTAGAAGAAGTCTGCTGAAGAAGAGGTAATCGTTTCTACTAACTCATCCAAGTTCATTTATTATTATACTTCCTATTTATATATTGTATCAATTATAAAGTAATAAATCAAGTATCATATATTTAATAATAAGTTATTATGATTATGGGATAACCATATTCCATGATTTATCCTTCCTATGGAAAATGAAATAATTGCGCATGCGTACGTACAACATACCGTTTCCACATCGTGGTGTAATTTTTTTTCATAACCCCTTTATTTGGATGGGTATAATGATGGATATAATGGATATAAATAATAAATATTACATGATTTTGACTATTTTTAATTTATATACCATTTAAATCCTTACCCTTTTACCACTAAGGGACTGATGACGTTGCTCGTGCGTGTGTACGACCTACCGTCTCCACGACGCGATGAGATTCATTTTCCAAGTTAACCATTTAAGAATGATCATAGAGATATATATAATGAGTAAATATAATATATATGAACTGAATATCATTATGTATATGAATTATATATATCTTTTTCATAATAAACAAAACTTACACGACAAAACATCCATAGGAAAATGAATCAGTTAACACCTGAAATAAAGGTAATAACAGAATATAATTAACAAAATAATATAAGAAGATCATATATGATATAATAAATATGGATATGGTTCAGGTATAAATTAATAATATGTTTTAAGCCATTATACAGGAGGTTAAAGAACATTAAAATTATATAAAGTAAAAGGTAAGGGTTATTTCATAATCTGATTATTATTTAGGTTTATTTAAATGTCACAACCCATCCTCAGGGCCCGTGCTGTGACTACCACAAACCCGCATTCCATAGGACAAGGGCTGGTGACTAGCACCAAAGGCATAATTCCCAATAAAAGGGAAGGCATTTCCTATATATAGTAAGCAAACACAACATAGTACACAACAGAAGAAAGCACTAAGAGAAAATGAGTACAAAAGTAAGTGATGAAAGGAAAGGGGATGGAAATACAAGCCCAACAGTAAATTAGAGTACAACTGGAAAAGTAAAACAGCAACCACCGAGTCATCCTCTGGGAATCCCACCTGAAGTGTGGGGACAGATAGTCTCCTCGGCACCTCGGGTCAGTCTACCCGCTCTGTATATGTCCCGCCAAGTGGTCCAACTTTGGGTACCATCCATCTCCACAAGTCTCTAACATGATCAGTGTTGTCCGTTGTTTGCATCCAACACAACGTAGTACGGGCCTAGCCCATGCAGGGGTGAGTATAACAATACTCAGTAGGGACCCCAAGACCCCCGAAGGTCTCCCAAAATCCACTAAAGATAAACCACAAAGGAAATATACAATCATGAAGTATCAACCAACTATAATTAGGTATATGAAAATACATATAACTAATTCATCAATCCAGTTCAGCTCCAATTCTCTAGCCCAAGCACAACCTAGTCCACATAGGAAAGAAGTCAATCACATCGATGATAATTATTGAAAGTCAAGACTCAGCTCACACAGGTATACATCTTTTGCAAAGTGATAGAGATGATTAGATGTAGTCACTGATGCATCTAAGCTGGCAGTACCACATAGGATACTAGTCCAGCTAAGCTGTCATACCCACATAGGATACTATACCAGCTACTCTTTCGGACCCACGTATGATACTAGAACAAAAGTCAAACTGTCAGACCCACGTAGGATACAAGAATAGTAATAATCACCGTCAAACCCACAGAGGATTCAAGTATGGTAGTCATCATCACAGAACCCACATAGGAATCTCGTACGGTAGTCGTCGTCGCCGAACCCACAGAGGATTCTAGTACAGTAGTCATTGCAGTCACAACCAGCTCTAGGGTTCCCGCACATAGCATGCTCGATTCTGGGAGGGTCCACTCCTCGAGCCAAGGGGGTCGATACATCAACTATCAGGAAGTCTAGATTTGATGTGTCTTGAAGTTCCATTTCGTCAAAAGGAACCCAGCGTGACAGATGGCGCGTCAATCAGATGCCCGGTCTGAGAGATATTGGGTTTTCCATTCCAGGGCCCCGGTTGGAAATATGCTCATTCCCAACCCAGTCATTATCCAAAGTTGTCCAAAACTCAATTAGAGTATCACAAAAGGACTGAAACATCACGAGGGTCCCAGTGCCGTAGATGGAGCATCGATCGGATGCGCTGTCTTCGAGTTATTCACCTTTAAGTGAAAATGAGCCCGACCCGTTTAGCCTAGTGGGATAGTGGGTCGGGTCAACCCGGTTTTGGTGGGTCTGACCTTGTAGAGGGTCGGACCGGCCTGGTGAGCCACATATCCCATCCCAGCATGGCGCGGCCCGACGCGGCCCGGCAGGGTGCGGCTCAGCCCGAAGGGGCCGAGCGGTCCAAGGGGGGGGGCTTTCCCGAACCGGCGACGCCAAGTGTCACCACCCTCCCAAACCGGTAAGATGAATCCGGCCAACCTTCATGGAACAAGTGGCCCACTCAGGTGGGTCGCAGTTTGGCTATGTGGAACCTTTGGATGCTGCAGCTTCTTCACCCGGCCGACCGATGAGCCATCCAGTTCGCCACCGAAGTGGCCCACGGTTTGCAGGCCATGGTCTTCCGCAGCACGACGCCCCTTGTGGCTCCGTGGTCCTCTTTCAGCCCGGTCGTCTTTAGCCTGCTAGTTCTTCATCAGCCGAGCGACCCACAGTTGCGGGCCGCGATTCCTCCTCACATGGCCGGCGTGTGGCTGTGGCCTTCGATCATCGCCCCTTCCCGATTTCAAATAAAACAAGAAACTTCGGAGGGTCGTCAGGACCTGTTTGTTTGGCCCGCACCCTCCGCATTAGGCGGTAAAAATCAGCCAATGTAAATTCTGAAAATTAACAAAGAATGAGGTACAATTTATTCACTCAAAGAAAATAAAAAACCCCTACCACAATAATTGACGTCACATGTCTTCGAGCTGCGGAAGATGAGCGTCGCGGTAGATCGCGTTGCGGAGAATGGCATCGCAGAGAACGAACATCGATTCCATGGACATCTGGGTGCGTCTAAGGATGAAGCAGCATCTCCTCACTTGTTGTGGAGAAGAGGAAGGAAGGAATGTCGTCGTTCTTTGTGGAATTGGTGTTCTTCATCGAAGAAGGCGTCGTTCTTCATGGAAGGATGGAACTATCTTCTAATTCCAAAGGTTCTACCGAAAATTTTTCCAAGAAAATATTAAAATGAGGCTTTCCCCTATTTTAATCAACTTTCCATGCGATTTTAAAAAGATTCAAATCCACCAAAAAATAATTAATTTATTTTTGGTGTAAAAAATAATTAATTCACTGAGTTGTCATATTAATGACCATGTGGATGGTGGAGAGTTTAGCAATTAAAGGGGGGTTGTGAAGAATTAAACAAGGGGTTTAAGGGAGTTGAAGAGAGTTATTGAGAGATGAAAGGTTGGGGATCATGTGGGCCAACCTTACAAATATTCACACATGGGAAGTTATTTGGGTGTGGGCCCCACCAATAACTCCCCCATGGGAGGAAATAACCAACTCTCAAAATAAAATTATGTACCAAGAAATTTTATTTAATTTAAAATTAAACCCCAAAAATTAACTTTCAACCCGCATGAAACGGAACTACGGTAAAGGTCCCCTTAAGTGAATACTGGCGCTGCGAGTTCATCAGTGTCCTCAGATTTTAATTCAGAGTACCGGTTCAAAAGATAGAAAAACCCACATGTATGTTTATTGAGCATACCTGAACAAAACTTCAGAAATTGATTTTGGGCACACCGGGCCTTGTAATCAAGTGCTGTCAGAAACCGCAGACTCGTAAAATTCCAAAGTATTTAAGAAAAAAATTTCCTTGAAATTTCTGGGTCTTTACATTAATACCACCTCCAGGATTTACATCCCCATAAAGCTACAACACACATTAGGAAATCAAATGGGGGTAATGAGGTTGCAACTGAGCCTCCTGCTCCCAAGTTCTCTCCTGGAGGTTCCCCTTCTGCCAACGAATGCGCACCAGAGGAATCAGCTGTCCACGTAGGACTCGCTCCTTTTGATCCCCGATCTCCACCGCGACCTCCACAATTGTCTCCCCATCATCGATGTCTATATCCCCATGATAGATGACGTGGGTCAGGTTGTGCACGTATCTCCTCAGTTGTGATACATGGAAGACGTCATGCACCCAGTACAACTGAGGTGGAAGGGCCTGGCGGTAAGCCACCTCACCTACTCTGCTGAGGACCTAGAATGGTCCAATGAAACACAGAGATAACTTGCTTCCCAAGACAAATCTCCATAGACCCCTTCGAGGTGAGACCCGTAAGAATACATGGTCACCATCCTTGAAATCCAGTGGTCTCCGTGTCCTATCATTATAAGACTTCTTTATGCTCTGCGCAGTCTTCATACACTCATGGGTGATCTTCACATTCTTCGTCATATCCTGAACCATCTCTGGACCTATGAGTGCTGACTCCCTAGGGCCAGTTCAACACATAGGTGATCTGTAAGGTCGGCCGTACAGTGCCTTGTATGGTGCCATCTCGATGGTGGAGTGGTAGCTGTAGTTGTACGCAAAATCCACCAAGGGTAGGTGATCCTCCTAGTTGTGACCAAAGTCCCAGACACATGCACAGAGCATGTCCTCGAGTGTCTATATGGTCCTCTCAATCTGGACATCCGTTTGAGGATGGAAGGTGGTGCTCAAGTGAAGCTATGTATCAGAAGCCTCCTATAACCCCTTCCATAGTTGGGAAGTGAAACGAGCATCACGATCAGAAATGATAGTCGATGGAACACAATTAAGCCATCTGATCTCATGAACGTAGAGGCGTCCCATGCTCCCTACTGAGCCCTGATCTCTAATCGGTAGAAAGTGGGATGACTTGGTGAGTCAGTTAATGATCACATAGATAGTGTCATGACCTCTGGATGTACGTGGAAGCCCCGTCAAGAAATCCATGGATATCCCATCCCACTTCCACTCCGAGACCACTAAGGGTTGTACCAAGACTGTGGGTACCTAGTGCTCCACCTTTACTTGCTGACAAGTGAGGCATCGTCAAACGAACTCTGCTAAAACCTTCTTCATACCCATCCACCAGTGCTTTTGTTTGAGGTCCTGGTAAATCTTCACCACTTATGGATGTACCACTAGAGGGGAAGTGTGAAACTCCCTCAGCGCTTCCTCCTGCAGTGAAACTATTACCATGGTACGTCCCCTGAAGTGGATTTCATGATCTCCTCCTTTAGAAAATCCATAAGGCGACTGACCTATGGATATCTGAGCACGTCTTGTCTCACAGTCAATGTCCCCACGATGTGCCTCTCTGACCTACTGAAGGTGTGGAGGAGTGACTGTGAGTGACTGTAGAAAGGCTGCTCCATCTCTATCCACAAAGGATATCTGCAATGTGGCTAGTTGCTCTATCGCCACTCCTAGCAGCTGAATGATTGATCCCCTGCTGATAGCATCAGTTACAATGTTCCCTTTTCCAGGAGTATAGACTATCTCAATGTCATAGTCCTGGAGGAACTCGAGCCATGACCACTGTCTCAGGTTCAGTTCCTTCTTGGAGAAGATATACCTAAGACTCTAGTGGTCAGAATAGACTGTAAAGCCCTCGCCCCTCATATAGTGTCGCCACATCTTCAAGGCGAAGACCATTGCTACTAACTCCAGGTCATGTGTAGCATATTTCTTCTTGTGCTATCTCAAATGTCGTGAACCATAAGCAATCACTGCTCACTCCTGCATCATAACACACCTGAGTTCAGTCGCTTGCGTGTCGCAGTAAACTCCATACCCCACGCCCTCCTCCGACAACCTCAAGATAGGCGTACTGGTCAACCTCTGCCTCATCTCCTGAAATCTCTACTGACATCTATCTGATCACACGAAGGGTTTCCCCTTCTTTGTAAAGGTTGAAAGCGGTTCTGCAAATCTGAAGAATTCTGGAACAAATCTCAGATAGTACCCAGCCAGACCTAGGAAACTCCGCACCTCCGTCACACTCCTGGGTGGCTCCCAAGCAAGCACTGCCTCAATCTTCACTGGATTCACTACAACTCCCACCTCCGAGATGACGTGTCGAAAGAATTGTACCTCTCATATCTAGAACTAAAACTTAGAGAGATTACCATAAACTTGGTGCTCTTGGAGTGTATCCAGTACAACCCACAAGTGGTAGGCGTGCTCCCCCTCTGTAGTCAAGTAAATCAATATGTCGTTGATGAAGACTATGAAAAAACGATTGTGGTAAGGCTAGAAGATCTTGTTCATGAGACTCATGAACAATGCTGAATCATTGGTTACGCCAAAGGACATAACCAAGAACTCGTAGTGGCCATACCGACACCTGAAGGCCATCTTCTGCATATCCTTGTCTCGAACTCTGAGCTGGTGATTGCCTGACCTGAGGTCTATCTTCGAGAACCAACGTGCTCCCTTGATCTGATCAAAGAGGTCATCAATCCTTGGGATTGGGTACTTGTTCTTCACGGTCACCTGATTCAGGTGACGGTAGTCGACACATAGTCTCAAGCTCCCATATGCCTTCTTGGAGAACAATATCAGAGAAGCCCAGGGTGAAACACTATGTCGGATAAATCCATTCCCCTGTAAGTCCTCCAGCTATACCCAAAGCTCCCGAAGCTTGGCGGGAGCCATCCGATATGCTGGAGTAGATATTAGTGCTATCCCAGAGTACATGTCAATGTAGAAGTCTACCTCTCTACGAGGAGGTAGTCCTGGAACATCTTCAGGAAAAATGTCTACATACTGATCCACCACAACAAGAAAACTCGTACTCGGCACATCAACTGCTCTAAGTATGAGACAAGCCAACTGATGTGTGATCGGCTTCCCTCTCCTCTACAAAATTCCATCTTGTGCTGAAAAGGCTCCCTTCTTGCCAGTGAAGATGAACCTGGTCACATCCGTGCGGACACACCGCACTTTGCGCCAAATGCAGTCGATCTGAGCATGGACTGTAGACAACCAGTACATACCCAAGATGACATCGTAAGGCCTCAACGCCGCTACATGAAGATCTCAGGTGAGGCTCTCGCCTCCTAGAGTAATCTCACACTGCCAGCACTAGTGCTTAATCGTCGAGTCTACTCCCATAGGAGTCTCTAACCAGAATGATCGAGGCAACAGCTCCGTAAAAATCTCCAAGATTCGAACAAGGGAAACAACAATAAAATAATGACTCACTCCTGTGTCTATAAGTATATTAGAAAGGGTGGAGTAGACACAGATAATACCTCGAATCATCTCTGGTGCGCCGTGGTCGTAAGTATCCACCGCCTGGAGCAGAGCCTGCCTCTATCCGCCAACTCCCTATGGTTTGGGTGGACCTCCTGGTGGTGGTGGTGGTAGAGCCTCAAAACGTCGTCCACCACCCGCTGCTCGGCCATCTCCTCTGCCTCGTCTGCCTGATCCTTGCGGACCACCACGGTCACAACTCTACCTCTACCTAGGAGGTCTTTCTACTGTCTACTCCTCATCTGTATGGCGGGTCGGGCAGTCTCGAGCCATGTGACCCTGCCCGCCGAATGCATAGCACTGCCTGCTCCTCATATAGCTGGCTTGGTTTCTTGTGCCCCGCACAACCGAACCTGAATCCTAAGGTTGCCCACCTGATGGCCTAGTCCACTTGGACCCCTGCGTCAACTGTCTACTGCCGGATGCTAAAGACTCTACTATGTGTCGCCCTGCGGTGGGTCTTGCTGCTGGTGTCGACTCAGCGAGAAAACTCTCCACAATAAGGGATCGCTCCAACACTCCCACTAGCGTCAGAATGCTAAGGGAGATCATAGATGCCTTGATCTCATGCCTCAGTCCATTATCAAAGGTCCGAGACCTGAAGAATGGGTCTTTTACCATGTCCGTTGAGTAGTGCGAGAGATGAGTAAACCTCACTGAGTAATGAGCTACTGTCATGCTTCCCTTCCTCAAGTGAAGTAACTCCTGAATCCACACCGCACGACGGGTGGAGGGAACAAACTCCGAGCGGAAGAGACTCTCGAAGTTTGTCCAAAGTAAATATGCCTCGTCATGCACCTGGAGCATCAAGATCCACAATCTACCTGTTACTGTGTGCAAGAGACTCGCGACGAGGATCACCATATGGTCGGTTGGCGTCCCTACCAATCTGAAGACTCTGACGACAGCCTCCAGCCAATCCTCGGCTGCCTGAGGGTCCGTCTCTCCTTGGAACCTGGGCATCCTCTGTTACTGAAACTTGTGCAATGCACTCAAGAGGCACACACTCTATGCTTCTGGGGCTGGTAGTATCAGTGGCTCAGCAGGTAGTCGTACTGTTGGTGCCTCCACTATGATGGGGCCCTGCACTGAGGCCTTGTCGCTCGGTAGGCTTCCATCTCATACGCGACTCAGAACCCTAGATGGTTTCCTTCATGGGGCCATCCTGAAAAGAAATAGGTGCACCATAGTCAAAACAATATACCAGGTGATCTGAAACAAAGTAATCATAAAGAAAACTTTTGAAACACACAGACAATCAGTGTTTTCATGCACTGAGTCTGAAATCAGGGGTTTGGGTCCTGGTGTATGGATACGTCGGCCGCCGCACCAACAATGGAATTCCTGGACTGAAAATCACACTCAATACTCTTAACACAATTGCTTCACAGAAAGGAATGATCAGAATCTTGAGTTCTGCGGTAGAACCAACTCCTCTGATACGAATTTTTCACGACCTGTCTTCGGGGCTCGTGCCGGGACTACCCCAAAACCCACCTTCCATAGGCTAGGGGATGGAGACTAGCTCCAAAGGATTAAATCCCAATTAAAGTGAAGAAATTGACTTTATATAGTAAACAAACACAATATAGTACACAACAGATGAAATAACTAAGAAAAAATGAGTACAAAATTAAGTGCTGAAAGGAAAGGGGCCGGAAATACAAGCCCAACAGTAAAGTAAAGTTCAACTGGAAAGCAAGTACTACTTTAAAAGTAAAACAACAACCACCAAGTCGTCCTACAGGAATCCCACCTGAAGGGTGGGTATAGATAGTCTCCTCAACACCTCGGGTACATCCATCCGCTCCATATACATCACGCATAGTGGTCCACCTCCGGGTACCGTACAGCTCCACAAGTCTCTACCACGATCAGTGCTATCCATCGTCTGCATCTAACACAACGTAGTGCTGGCATAGCCCGTGTAGGGGTGAGTATAACAATACTCAGTAGGGACCCCGAGACCTCTAAAGGTCTCCCGGAATCCACAAAAGATAAACCACAAAGGAAAGATACAATCATGAAGTATCAAGAAACTCTACTTAGGTATATTCTCATACATATACATAAGTCATAAATCCAATTTGGATCCAATTCTCGAGCCCAAGAACGACCCAGTCCACATAGGAAAGAAGTCACTCCCTTCGATGATAATGATTGAAAGTAAAGACTCAGCTTACACAGGTATACATATTTCATAAAGTGATAGAGATGATCAGATGTAGTCACTGATTCATCTAAGATGGCGGACCCACGTAGGATACTAGTCCATCTAAGCCACTGGACCCACGTAGGATACTAGACCAGCTACTCGGTCAGACCCACGTAGGATACTAGAATAGAAGTCAAACTATCAGACCCACATCGGATATAAGAACAGTAATCATTGCTGTCGAACACATGAAGGATTCTAGTACGGTAGTCATCATCACCGAACCCACATATGAATCTATTACGATGGTCATCGTCGCTGAACCCACGAATGATTCCAGTACGGTAGTCATCGCAGTCGCAGCCAACTTTAGGGTTCCAGCACATAGCATGCTCGATTCTAGGAGGCTCCACTCCTCGAGCCAAGGGGGTCGATACAAAAACTGTCATGAAGTCCAGATTTGATGTATCCCAAAGTTCCGTCTCATCAAAAGGAACCCAACGCGATAGACGATGCCTCAATCAGACGCTCGGTCTGAGAGATATTGGCTTTTCTGTTCTAGGGACCCGGTTGGAAATACGCTCATTCCAAACCTGGACATTATCCAAAGTCTTCCAAAACTCACTTAGAGTATCAAAAAAGGACCACCAAATCATGAGGGTCCTAGTTCCATAGATGGAACGTTGATCGGACGTGCAATCTTCGAGTTATTCACCTTTAAGTAAAAACTGGCCTGACCCGTTAAGCCCAGTGAGATGGTGGGTCCGACCCGACAGAGGGTCGGACTGACCTGGTGAATCATGCGGCCAGCGGGCCGAGCGGTCTTAAGGGGGGGGGGGGGGGGGTTCTTTCCCAAACTTACGGCGCTAAGCGGTGCAACCCTCCCAAACTAGCCGGCCGAAGCTGTCCGACCTTCCTGGCTTAAGCAGCCCGATCAGGTGGGCAACAGTCTCGCTGTGCGGCACCGTTGGGTTCGACGGCTTCTTCACCCAGCTGTCCGATGAGCCGACCAGTTCGCCGCTGAAGTAGCTCACAGTTTGCAAGCCAAGGTCTTCCGCAGAACGACGCCCCTTGTGGCATCGCGTTCCTCCTTCGGCCCGACCAGATTTAGCTGGCCGGTTCTTCATTGGCCAAGCGGCCTACGGTTGCGGGCTGCAGTTCCTCCTCACGTGGCCGGCGCACGGACGCCACCTTCGATCGTCACCACTTCCTGATTACAAATAAAACAAGAAACATCGGAGGGTCATCAGGCCGTGTTTGTTCGGCCCGCACTCTTTGCGTTAGGCGGCAACAATTAGCTGATGTCAATTCCGAAAATTAACAAAGAATGAGGTACAATTTATTCACTCAAAGAATATACAAAACCCCAACCTTGATAATTGACACCGCACATCATCAAGGCACAGAATTAGAGCGTCGTGGTATATGGAATCGCGGAGAACGAGGTCGCGGAGAACAGACGTCGATTCCGTGGACGTCAGGGTGTATCCGAGGAGGAAGCAATGTCTCCTCACTTGTTGCGGAGAAGATGAAGGAAGGGACGTTGTCGTTCTTCGTGGAATCGGCGTTCTTTGTTGAAGAGGGCATCGTTGTTCATGGAAGGATGAAGCTCTCTTCTAATTCCAAAGGTTCCACCGATATATTTTCCAAGAAAATATTAAAATGAGATTTTCCCCTATTTTAATCAACATTCCATGCCATTTCAAAAAGATTCAAATCCACCCAAAAATAATTAATTAATTTGTGGTGTACAAAATTATGAATTCACTGAATTTCCATATTAATGACCATGTGGAAGGTGGAGATTTTAGCAATTAAAGGGGGGTTGTCAAGAATTAAACAAGGGGTTTATGGGAGTTGAAGAGAGTTATGGGGAGATGAAAGGTTGGGGCTCGTGTGGGCCCCACCTCACAAATATCCACACATGGGAAGGTATTTGGGTGTGCGCCCCACCAATAACTTCCCCATGGGAGGAAATCACCAACTCTCAAAATAAAATTGTGTACCACACAATTTTATTTAATTTATGATTAAACCCTAAAAATTAACTTTCAACCCGCATGAAACACAACTGCGGTAAAGGTCCTCTAAAGTGAATACCAGCACTACGAGTTCATCTGTGTCCTCAGATTTTAATTCCGAGTACCGGTTCAAAAGATTGAAAAACCCGCACGTACGTTTACTGAACGTACCTGAACAAATCTTTAGAAATTGATTCTGAGCACACCGGGCCTCGTAATCAAGTGCCGTCCGAAACCGCAGACTCGTAAAATTCCAAAGTATTTAAGAAAAAATTTTCCTTTAAATTTCCGGGACTTTACATTAAATTTATGTCTCATCTTGGGAACATTTTTCTTTCATATTCATGTTTTTTTTAAAATCTTTCAAAAATCTTTTTAATATTATCCTATAAATATTTAATTTTTTTACCTATTTTTGACTTCTTATAAAATGGTTTTAAAGGAATATTTTTTTCTTCATTTTTTGAATGAGGTACTTTATGACTATTTCTATGGAAGGAATATTTTTTAACTTATACATAGTGAGTATATTTTTCCACCACCATGATGCCTTAATGTTTTGATTCATCCTTTACAAGTTTGCAAGGTTCTTTTTAAATAAAATGTTTTCATATATAATTTTGTGGCTTTTTAAATAAATGATTTCAATGTAAAATGGGGTATTTCTCTCAAGTAATTTTTAATGATTTTATTAGAGTATTTTCATCTATTTCAACATCATTTTTTTGATCTTATTATTTATTTAGGATGATATCTTATGATATCATTTACCATATTTTATTGAATGGTTTACGATTTTCTTCTATTAATGTTCTATTTTGATAACATTTAAGGTTTATGGATAACATATTCAAATTTTGTATGCTATTTTTAATAAAAATATTTATGTTGATTATGTTTGATCACCCCTTTAATATGAGGAATAAATTAGACTTAGTAAGTAACATATGGGACCCACTATATTCCCTCGATGCATCGGTAGGTCTCATGAGAAAAAATAGATTGGGTATTGGATGATGTATTACCCATTTATAAATGGTATCTTAGCCGAAGCCTTGATGATATGTTTATGATGTTCAGTATTACACATTCACTTATTATAAGATTATTTATTGATATTCCTTGTGATTATTCAACTAGTAGAATATCCATGGTTATGTTTTCTTGTTTATGTGATTATTTAGATGGTATTATTTATTCTAATCATATTATGATCAAGATATGTTTAAATGGAATTTGTTTTAGTTATTCACCATGACTTAATGTTTTTTCTTATTTATATAGTATAGCTTCCTCTATACGAATACCCTTAATGAGCACATGAGCTCACCCCTTTCTTATGTTTTATTTTTCCAAGATTCCAAGATGTGTATTATGATTGATATGAATGGTTAATCTTAGAAAATAATGACATTCTCAAAGTATTTTTTTCTGTTTTAATTTATATTTTAGAATTAAAAGTAAGGTTCATGTATGTAATATAGTTTCCAAAACTGCTAAACTAACCTGTCCTTTGAGATTCGAATATCGTATCTATTCTAATGTAATAAAGTGAGGCACTAGCACCGAGCTACTGGGGTCGGGGTCGTTATAGTTGGTATTAGATCAAGTTTAGTAGAAACCTTGGAAACTAGATTTAGAAAACATAGATTATGGAACATAACTATAATATAGAATTTGAGGACAATCATATAATAACATCCTAGAATTTTGGTCAGGTAGAGATTAGGTGGGTCTTCCTAGAAATATATACCTATCTAGATACTACTAGTGGATGTGGTTTTGGCATAGATATACCTAGGGGTAACAACTCTGACAAGGTGCATAGGGTCTGACTCAGTGTAACCCGGTACATAACAATGGTCCTTACAGTGCACATGGTTTGACACTCTAGGGGGATATGCTTAGGATAATTCACATTTTCTTTATAAACTATTATGAATGATTTAAAATTAAATATGTCCCCAAAGAAACTGTTTTTGTGATTATGATATTATCTACGCATAAAATTTTCAATTTATGTTAAGTATTACTAGATTAAAATTATTCATTATAATTCATAACCTAATCTAGTGTATCCCATTATTTATAAATGGATATTAGTGGAAGGAATGAAAACTATATCAATGCACTTAATATATGTAGGGATTTTTCTCCAATGTAAGATAATGTTGTTGGACCTGGAGCTGCAACTAGTGCTAAACATCTTATATCTATAACAGGATAGTTGAATCAAGTTATGAACAATAAAATTACCCATATGGAACATCCTGATCCATAAAGTGGATGGAAAATATTATAACGCTTCATAAGAAAACAACCTCCAACATTTAATGGGACTGCAAATCTATTTGAGGCTGAGCAATGGATAAGTTCTTTAGAGAAGATATTTCTTACTTTGGGATGTAATGAAAGGGATAAGGTTGTCATGGTAGTTTATAATATCTCAGGAGATGTGGATTAATGTTGGCTAATAATTCAAAATATAAAGGAGGTGTAAAAAAAATGAAATCATGGAATGGAAGGATTTTAAGGAAATTTTCTTGAAAAAATATTTCCCTCATGAACCACGAGCATATATTGAAAGAACATTATTGAATCTGATAAAATGGTAGGATGAGAATGTTTTTAAATATCAAGATAAAATTAAAAGGTTAGAAAATAATGCTATGGATTCTCTATGTATTCTGAAGAGAGATATTGACCGATTATTTGATGGTTTACAAAAATTCGTCCAAAGTGTACTAGTCTCCATAAATTTCTCATCATATGAAGAAATAGTCTCATGTGCTATCAAGATAGAAAAATAATTATCTAATTCTTATGAATTTAAGGGAAATCAATAAAATAATAGGGTTCCTGGAAACCCTAGAAAAGGAAATATGGTAAAAGGGAATAAGTGAAGGGTTGAATTTCCATATTTCAATAAATGTGGAAAGAAACATCATGGAATAAGCTAATTGGGGGTGAGAGTTTGTTACAAGTGTTGAGGAAAAGGTCCCCAAGCCCGTGATTGATAGAGCAAGAAAGAAGTTGGTAATGTGAAATGTTTTAATTGCAAGTAGATGGTACACTATGAAAATTATTTTCCTAAGCATCAAGGAAAATTTCTCTAGAAAATACCAAGGGAGAAAGGCTATGATTATGTGATCAAAAATGATAAGGGTAAAGTTTCTAATAATGTGGTGGAAATACTATATATGTATATCTTCAAAATTATTTAATTCTTTATTTGATTATGTATCATCTTATTCTATATCTCTCTATTTTTTCATGAAAATTAGACATTTCATAAAGGAGTTTTCATTTAAAAATAGTAAGGGAAGTCTCATTGCAACAAAGATGTGTCGTTTAGTCACCATTATGACACATAAATTTTCTTTACTTGCTGACCATTTCATCATAGTTATGTTTGACTTTGATATAATCCTCATTATGGACTGAATTTAAAAATATTATGCGAACATTTATTGCAAGGTGAAGAAAATTATGATTTGTGGGGAATAAAAAGAATCCCTTATCTTTAAAGCAGAAACTTTAGCATCAAATTCTTTCCTAGATCCACTATTAGTATCTCTACTAAATAAAATTATTAACGAGGAAGAGAAAACAACATATAGGTATATAAAATTTAATATTCAAGTTTAGGATGTACCTATTCTATAAAAAAAATCAATGTATTTCCTGAGTAATTACCTAGACATCCCCTAGAGCGTGAAGTTTAATTTTCTATTGATTTAATCCCTGATGCAAGGGAAATATCAAAGACACCATATAGAATGGACATCGTGGAATTAGTGGATTTGAAGAAACAACTATAGTATTTGAGTAATAAGAGATATATTAACCCTAGGTTTTCACCATGGGGAGACCATATTTTCTTTGCAAAGAAGAAAGATGGATATATGAGGATATGCATTGATTATAGGGAAATAAATGCTATTATAATAAACAAAAAGTGTACTCTACATTTCATTGATGAATTGTTTGATATAATTTATGGAGCATAATATTTTTCAAAGATTTATCTTCATTCTAGGTATCAAAAATTGCAAGAAACGAAGGAATAAATTATGAAGACAACTTTCTGGAAGAGGTATAAACATTATGAGTTTACAGTGCTTCCATTTTTTAATGACTCATACATCCTCTATTTTTATAGACCTAATGAATATAGTATTCAAGGAATATCTTGATTATTATGTTTTGATATTAATTGATGATATTATGGTGTATTCTAATATCCATCAGGAACACGATAAACACTTTTGAACCATTCTTAAGACACTTATAAAGAAAGGGTTATATAGGAAATTTAGTAAGTTTGACTTCTGAATTCAATAATTTCATATTATTGGCCATATTGTCTCTAATTATGAAATGTTAGTTGATCTTGAAAAGTCAAAGGTAGTCATATAATGGTCTACACCAACAAGCATTACTAGGTATGTAGTTTCATTAGTTTTCAAGCCTATTATCTATGGTTCATTCATAATTTTTCCTAATTGGCTAACCTGTTACCCAATATTACATGTGAATGGGTTTAGTTTTGTTGTAAAAGGTAATATAAAGATTGTTTTTGATGGACTAGAGATAAGATTATTCAATGTGCTGATTTTGACTCTACTATTTGAAAGTGATGGGTTTGTCATTTATAGTGATGAATTGAATAAGGGAATTGGTTGTGTCATAATAAAAAATGATAAATTTGTCGCATATGCATCAAGGTAATTGATGGATCAAGAAAAAAACTATCCAACCCATGATCTTGAGTTAGGGGATCTAATCTTTGATTTGAAAATATTGATACATTATCTCTATGGTGAATGATATGTGATTTAGGAGGATCATAAAAGTCTGAAATACATATTATCCTTGAAAGTGCTCAGTATGAGATAGAGATGATGGCTCGAGCTACTCAAGGATTATGATTATTCAATACACTACCACCTAGGGAAAGAAAATAAGGTAGTTGATGCATTGAGTATGAAGGATCATGGAGTTCTTACCCAAATAAGAATTGAGAAAGATCCTATCTTCATGGATTTAGTAAGGATGGATATGGGAGTTTATAAGGAAAGATATCCATAAATTATTTTTCAAATTATTGCAAGAGCATCATTATTTGGGAAGATAAATAATTCTTAATCTGATTATGAGAACCTTTAGACGAAAATTGAAGATGTGAGAAAAGGAAAGTTAGTATACTTTCTTTGTGAAGATAGTGTTCTAAAACATGGAAATAGGCTATGTGTTCTATCTATACTTGATCTAAGAAGGGAATTGTTGGATTATTCACATATCTCAAATTAATCTATACACTCAAGAATCTAAAAAATATATAGGGAATTGAAGGATAATTTTTTTGTGGGATAACATAAAGTGGGAAATTTCTCATTATGTGTACAGATGTTTTGTTTTTCAAAAAGTAAAAGATTTGAGGCTGTATCCTAAAGGATTCATGCACCCTCTTTATATTCCTATGTGTAAATTTGATGAAATTACTATAGACTTTGTCACAGGACTACCAAGTTCTCCAAGAAAGAATGATGTGGTATGAGTTATTGTTGATCACCTTACCGAATCAACACATTTTATTTTTATATGATAATATTTTTCCTCTTGATATCCTTGAAAAACTTTATATTAATGAAGTTGTAAGACCTCATGGTTCACCTATATCGATTGTGTCTCATCGAGATCTCCGTTTTACCTCAAAATTTTGGAAGAGTCTTCAGAATGATCTAAATAATGAACTTCATTTGAGCACTGCATACCATCCTCAAACTGATAGACACTCTTAAAGAACAATGAAGTCAATTTGAAACATGATGAGATCATGTTCACCTGACTTTCAAGGTATGTGGAATCAATATTTTCCTTTGGTAGAATTTTCCTATAACAATAGCTTCAATTCAAGTATTCAAATAGCACTACATAAAGCTTTATATGGAAAGAGATGGCGCACACCAACTTGCTCGGATGAAGTTGGTGAAAGGAAACTTGTAGTATTGGAACTTTTTTATGAGATTAAGAAAAATTTAATGGCTATTTAGGATCATATTAAATAATCTCGGAGTAGGAAAATGAGTTATGTTAATAATCGGAGAAAATATTTAGAGTTCCAAGTAAGTGATCATGTTTTCTTGAAAGCATCTCCATGGAAGGGTGTTATAAGGTTCCTTAAGAAATGGAAAATTAGTTCTAGGTATATCAGACTCTTTTAAATTCTTGAAGTGGTTGTATTTTGTTTCGTACCATTTGAAAATGCCGCCAAATATCTCAAAATCTCACAATGTATTTCATATATCTCTACTAAAGAAGTACATTTCTAACCCAATACATGTTCTCAAATCTGATGAAATAGAGTTGGAACCTGACTATTCATACTATGATGGAACCTTATAGTTTCTTGATACAAGATAACAAGTGTCAAGGAATTGAACGACTCGACTGGTAAAGGTACTCTGGATAAATCACATAATGGAAGAAGAAACATGGGAACTAGAGGATTCTATAAAGGATAATTACCCACATCTTTCTTTAGAGGTTAACAAAATTAAAATCATGAGGATGAAATTTATGTAGGATGGATGAATGTCGCACCCCAATACTTTATCATATTTTCATTTTAGAATAAATATAATTTTTTGGATAGCATATAATGCACACAACAACAGGTTTGAACAAAACACTATTTAGTCATGTTTTTAATAATAAATTAAATTCAAACACTTTTAGAGAA